>JARCFY010000002.1:64649461-67149461 GCA_029233225.1 Lepidodactylus listeri | reverse complement strand
CTGGTTGCACCCCGACAGATCTTTGGAAGCATGAAGCTGCATAGATGAGACCGAAGTTCCAAGGGGGTTCTTCCCAGAGGACCCCATCTACATACGAAACTTTGGAAAGGGACCCCAGTGGCTAGTCGGATGAGTCATCTGCTCCACTGGACCGGTATCTTATGAAGTCTCCACAGAAGACGGACAGGTCCTCCAGAAGCATGTCGACCAGCTACAGCAGCGCCAGGTGCCGATCGGGGTTGAACTACCAGCGCTGGAGTACGGGGCGGAAAGCCAGCGATAAATCCCCAATTTCAGCACACCGGATGTCCAAGCACCGACCCCCGGCCCTGCAGCGGACACCGAGGACCAGGTCCCCACACTGAACGCGGAACAGGGAGACACTCCGATACCCCAACAGACAAGCAGTTCAGAGAGTGTTCTACCACCAACACCAATGCCAACACCAACGCCAGCTCCAAGGCGCTCACTGAGAGAGCGCTGGGCCCCAGCCTACCTTAAAGACTTTGTTACATAGGTGGGTTCGATCTGGGGGGGAGGGGTGTTATGTCCGCTGACCACCAAGGCACCAGCAAGACTCAACCCAGCCTTGGCTCCAGAGAACAATAGGGTCCAAGGATCCTGAACTTACGACAGGGCACCACTAAGAACTTTGGCGGGAAGTTTAATCCCACCAATGGGACCGGGAGGTGGAGTTCAGGAGTTATATAAAGTAGGACCTTTTCAGCCAGGGATTGTGTCTTTGTTCCTGATGTTCTTACTAATAAATATCTGAACTGAATCACTATGCCTAGAACTCAGTATTTTATAGAAAGTGGATTGAAAGTGGATTATTTAGTATGTGTGACTGCAGCCTCAATATCTTGCACATCTCAAAAGCTGGAATCAAAAGCCTGGTGAGAACAGAATTTTAAATAGAAGATAACTGATGTTACAGATAATTTGTTTCTTCCCACAGCAAACCCATTCACATTTTGATTTTCAAAATTCCCATTAAGGCAAATTCCATATAATTCACTCCATAGTTACCTACATAAGGGGAATTACTTCACATATTTGTCCTGGGTTAGTTGTTCTTTTTCTGCAAGAGTATACGGAATATTCCTCCCTGCTCCCCTTAGAAGGTGTGGATACTAGTCTGATTTGCATTTGTATAGAATTATATTGTTTGCAGATGAAACCAAGGTAGTAATGCAGGAGGCAGCTATGTTTGAAATGTTGAAGTTGTGCCAAAAATACAGTATACAGATGTGGCAGATTATCTGAATGAATCCATCTATCTGATGTGCTGTATGCTTTCTGGACAAGTGAATTTATACTTAATATAAAATATCAACTGTAATGAGCATTGTAATCTTGAAATCATTTTATGTTGGCTTTCTTTTATTGGTTATTAATTGTGGCTATCATTACAGGCCAGTCAAGTACACTGAGAATATATTTTGTATATTTCCATTTAAAGAAATAAAATGAGCTATTTAGATAATAGCCAAAGGGGGCCCCTGCTTATCCCTGCTCAAAGTCATCCCCAAATAAAATGCTTACATCCCTTCTGGAAGATGCTCAGACTTCAGCAAACCCCTAAGCAGATCATAAGAAACCCCTGTCTTCATTATTAATCTTTGATGTATAGGGGGTGTTGAGAGGCCTCTCCAGAGGTCAAATCCAGATAATTACTAACTACTAGTACTCAAAATACTCTGAATTCTTTCTTAGATGTTACGTTTAAAATAGAAGGTAAATTTAAGAAGAGAGAGTCATATATGTTGTTCTGAGTTTATTGAGGAATAAAACTGGATTGGAATAGATTAGATTATGTTAGGTTAGACTAGATTAGCTAGAGCCTTGAGTTTCACAATAAAATCAGGACAACATGATGGTTGTAAATAAAACCAATCCTACTACTACTAATCCCAGTCACCAAAAAGATGTGTTTTATGAAAATTTCAGTGCTATTAACATGGGACATTTTTAGTTCCTGGGGGGTCAATTGCATCCCCATGCCATAAGCATACATCCAGAATAACTTAATAACAGCAGTGTTACCCACTTAGACTTTTATCCATCTCTCAGCTATGGCTCTTAGCATTTCCCATGAAATAAAAAATGTTTTCCTTTATTCCTGCTCCATTTTTGCATGACCTTCTTCAATGCCCCTTGGCCATTATGATCTCAGCTGAGCTGAAAGGAAGATTTGTGCAGAAATTACCATTAAATTAGGCTTTTGTGTGATCACTCGGGGTTTTTTATTTCCTGCAAAAAATACCATTTGGTTGCAGTCTTTCATTACTTGTAATTCTGAAGTCATAAGATCAGCCAGAGATGCATGATTTATTTCAACGGGACTTGCTCCCAAGAGAATGTGAAAGGCTTAGATCTAGCCGAACTTTTCCACAGGTGGAAGTATTTCTGCCTCTGGGATACAACTTTCAGACACTCCACCACCACTGAAGCCCAAAATGCTCCCTGAAATGCTGTTTATTGGGGGCGTTTGGGGCTGCAGGGAGAGGGTGAAGGTAAGAAAGCTGCGCTCCATGGATGGATCCACACCGAATGGTAGCCTTCTACATCCCTCCTCTTCTTTTGCAAGACATTTAGCTGAATTGTTTGAAATCCATGTGAGCTGGGTTTTGGAAGTCTTTATTCAAGATAGGAGACTGGGATGCCCTCCTTCAGTGCACCTGTATTTAGTTCTAATTGAAGAAACAGATGAATGGGGTGTACAAGTTGCCCCATAGAAAGTGGGGTTTTGGTTAAGCATACCCTCCAGCTCCGCCTATTCAGTAGATACTTTCTCATTTGTCTGTTTCCACATTTGTCTGTTTCCACATCCACAATACATGTACAATTCATATTCAAGTGAAACTTTTATCACACGACTATCTAATCTGTACTCTAATTCATCAGTACTGTGTGGCATATAATGCCTATATAGGCCCTAGCAGTAGGTCACAGAGTAACTGAGTATGCTTCTGTTCCAAAAGTTAGGTTGGAAAATGTTGTGTCATCAGTTTAATACTGTTAGCAAAGATCTGGGCTGGAACTAAGTTAAAATTTGTATTGAGCCATAAACTCTGGATAGCAGTGTGAGAACTGTCACTCTTAGATGGCTTTAAAAGTGGGTTAAAGGTCTCAGAAGACTATTGCATTCATCCCCTGCTTGTAGGTTTGCTGGAAATTTCTCTCTGGCTGCTGATTTATTTATTTATTTATTTATTTATTTTTGAGATTTATATCCCGCCCTCCCCGCCATACGGCGGCTCACAACAAGTATAAAATAAGTAATATCATAAAACATTAAAATTTAAAACAATTAACACTATACAAATGGCATCTCTTCAGCTCAGTATATCGTAGCAGTATCCAGATGTAAACCTTATGGACAGCCACAGTGGCTGGCGGATAAAATCAAATGATCGAATCAAATGATTGGGCCAGGGCCGAGAGACTGATGGAAAGAGAGTGATGAACCAGATCGACCTGTGGCATAATCCAGCAGGATTATGTTTACATTTTTACAATGTCTGTATCTATGAGTCAGATGACAGCTCCTAGTCATGCAGTCAAGCTTTTAACAGTTTATGGATATCCTATATGAATGTGAACTTTGTGTATGTATGTGCTGTGCTCACCAGATCCCTCCAGAAAGCCAGTGCATGATCAGGAAATATAAGTGTGATTAAGCCTTTAAAGAGGAGTGAAGGTGGCATAGTCTAGCCCAATCTCATCAGACCTTGGAAGCTAAGCAGGGACAGTAGTTGGAAGTGAGATTGCCAAGGAAGACTCTGCAGAGGAATGCAATGGCAAACTGTTATGTTCTGTGATTAAATCTGTGATTATCCAATTACCTTGAACCTCATTCAATTACCTTGAGACTTATCCACCCCTGGGATTATCTAATTATTATCCTGGGGTTACCTTGAAACTTATTCAATTAAGTGGGAATTTATTCAATTACCTTATCCAACTGCCTTGTTTGGGCAATGTTAGGGGTGCGGCTTACCTGTGTATATAAGCAGGCCCCCTGACCTCCGTTTTCTTATGCTTCATCTGGACCTGAAATAAACTTGCTATGCTGAAATCACTACCACCGGCCTCCCGACACCAATACTTTTCACTAACCACCTCTACTTTTCACTTGCCTTGAAAGCCCCTTGCTGGGGTCACCATAAATTCGCTGTGACTTGAAGGCACTTTACACACACAAGCCTTCAATGGGAGAGGGAGTCTGCACCATCCTTGCTGTTAAGAGGTTTAGGTCCCAGATGGGCCCTCTTTCCTACTATGTGACAGGATGGAAATGGCCACTTCTGTTTGTACAGCCAAGATCACTTCAGATTCTCTCCTTCTTAATCTCTAAAAGCTTTGTTTGCTGAGCCAAGACCAAATAGTTGGTAGAGCTGTTAATTCAGCATTGCTCTCCTGAGACAATAGCTTTTGGCTACACAAGCAAGGAATTGCTTGAGACATTCTCTGGTCATTGCATTTCCTTTTGTAACTGTAGATGCCATGTTCAGCCACTCACCAGAGATGACTGTGCTGTGGCTCAGGCATTTGGGGAGGGGCCATGGCTCAGTGGCAGAGCATCTTCTTGGCATGCAGTAAGTCCCAGATTCAAACTCCAGCATCTCCAGTTAAAAGGTCTGGTGGTGGGTGATGTGAAAGACCTCTGCCTGAGACGCTGGAGAGCTGCTGTCACTCTGAGCAGACAACACTGACTTCAGTGGACCATTCCGTATAAAGCAGCTTCATGTGTGTTTGCTTATCATTTTATGACGATTAGATACGACAAGGACCACTGATTGTCTCAGGGACGGCTGACTCTTTGAGCTCCCTTTAAGTTTCTGATTCACCCTATAAGCAGCAGCAACAATCCTTTAACGAAGAGGCTGAAGAGAAAAAACCTTAGAGGTTGTTAGCCCTGGATGACCAGCCAGGTCAACAGTCCAGATGCAGCAACTTCTTTTTGTGTCCCTGTGCTTTGAGTTAAGCAAGGAATGATTCAGGTAGCTGCATTTTCCTACAGTCTTTTTTTTGCCAGTGCATACATACTCTGGTTAATATTTCTGAGCCAATGAAAAGAAATGTAAAAGATAGTTTCCCCATTAGACACCTTTTTCACTTTCAAAGGGGGGGTGATCCAAAGCAGGTCCACTGGGAAGCAAGTCCCATTTTATTCAATGGGGCTTACTCCCAAGAAAGTGATTTTAATTTAGTTTAGGATTGGAGCAACAGGCACCTATTTTTCAACATTGCTGAGACTGGACCACTGGTGCCTGTTGCATAGCAACCCCCACTGGTGTGGCTATGCTGCAGCCAGCAGGCTTTCAGAATTGTGTTATGCTTCATCCGAAGTAAGGATGCTTAAGGCCATTGATCACAATGAGTTTAAAGTGTGCTGAAATCTCTGTTGGATTGTGGTCAGTATTCTCTCTATGTTGCTGCTGCATGAAAGGCAGGACACTGTAGCATAAAGGAAGTCCTGGCAAATATAGTATTTCTGTGTATTTTGTGCGTCGGTGGAACAAAAATGACAAGTCCCAGATTTATAATATAAAACAAAATTAACAAGAAACTGACAAAAAATAATTTGGATTGGGTTGTTTTGTTGCTTTGATTTTTTAAAAAATTATTGGGAAACTGATACAATCAAAGAACAGAAGACCAACAATTTAAGTTTTGGGGTTTTATTTATTGCTGGGAGAAATCATTATGGTTGATGCAAATGACACGCTCCAGGCATGCTGACAATCTTACTCCTTCACCTGACCAGCTGTGCCTCTTGCTGAGAGGAGCCAGCAGGAAGGCATAGAGGAAATCCTTATCCCTCACTTTAGATACAAAAGGGCTGGCTAAGGTTGGACAGTGATGGGAAGAGACAACCCTATACGCGCAGAGGTATTCCAGTAGTATAAAAAATGGTAGTTACATACAATATTAATAGTAATATATTATTGTATGTATGTGTTTAGTATGGTGATGCACAGGGCATACAGAAGTCATATGACTCTTGAATACTGGCAGTTACAAATGTGGCTCTCCATGAGCCACAGAGTGAATACCACTGACACAGATGATCATTTAGGCTAGAGACAGTTTTCCCACCAGAGAACTGAGAGCAGTTTAAAAACAAATTTGCTGTGGATATTCATTACAGTTTTTTCTAGTAAACTGAATTTGAAGGACTTCGTTGTGTCAAGCACCAGCAAAATCTTTGACCACAGTCAATACTGTGGTAAAAGAAACAAAGACCTTTGCTTTGTAAGACTTAGAATATAAGGGAGAAGAGATACAATAGTTGCTATAGGAAGTGAAATTATGGGAAATTACTATGGGGAAATAATGTTACAATTAATTTAAATTATGGGAAGTTATTATGGGAAGTGAAATCTTTGAAAACATTTTTAATTCTCTTTTTAAAAACTATCTTCTGTTTCTCTGTCCTTATATTGTGGGTTTTCCAAGGCAGCCACTAGCTTGTTTCCTTTCACTGTAAACTATAAACTGTAAGGGTTTCATGATCTGGGTTTGTCTATTTTGTGCCCGTAAAATATATATAAATGCAATCCTAAATAGGATTTAGAAGGATTTTACTCTGTTTAGGATTGTACTGTAAGGCATAAATAATAAGAATGGGTAATAATCACCCACCATGCATGGAGCTTGGTGGGTTAATTCTATGCTGTATGAAAGTCATTGCTCATTGATAAACATGGATGTGAGCAATTGAATCTGGGTGTGACCAGCTACTCCATAAAACTCCATGTTTGCCTTTGGTTTTTCCATATGTCTCCAAATCAGTTCATTAGAACTCCAAGTTGAAATGTTTTGTGTCCAATGTAATGGAATTAAAGTACCCTAGGCCTTTTCATTGAAGATTATCTTTGGCAACCTGACAAAATATCATGCTGTCTTAATGCCTTGCATTTAAAAGAGAATAATACATCAGGCACATTAAGGCTTTAGCTGTCACACAGACTAATTAACATGCTTATAAAACGATACCAGAGCCATGTAAAAATAACTTTACAGAAATAGTCCAAGCACTGAGACCACCTACTGCAAACACATCTGCTCTGTACTGACATATCCCTCATCTCTCAAAAACAGGAAGCACTTTAAAATAAGACTAGAAAAGCTTACGTAACCATCCAGTCTCGTTTTCATTATTATGGCCACAGGATTATGATGGGAAATTCTTAATTAGTTTCCTTCTGAATAAATTTCTGCCAAAAGTGGTGGGGCTCCAAAACAAACCTGAGAATTTTAGGATCTGGCTCAAAAAAGTTTGGGTGCAAAAGTGGATTGTGCTGGCTGACGATAATCTTGAAAGATCTCAAGGTGTGTTACAAACATACTGATTATGTATTTTCAGAGTGCATTTAAACTGCTTGATTTGTGGTTCACTGACTGCTATAGTAAGCTTATATTGTTACCTGTTAAGATTTGCAGACCCATCTTCATTAGTGAATTATGACGCATCATTGCTCAGTTATATTCTCCTGCTAAAGTGCTGTTGAAATGAAATCACAGTTAAATTAGATAAAAGTGCAAAATGTAAGTAATATGATACTTATTATCGGACCAGTTTCTGCAGCCAAGGGCGTTGAAGTTTTCAATGAGATGTTTTGCGGTAGAAAGCAGAAGTAAAATAAATAACAAAGTGAAAATTCTGTGAAGATTTTAAGCCCTTTGTCAGATTTGGTTCTCCTAGCATGCTGAACCCCATTACATTGGTTGTAATCTACAGAACAACGGAATTGGTCCCTGGGTCTTTATGGCTTAAACGGTTTTTGTACTGGACGTTTGGAATTGGGCAAAGTGACATTAAACAGGAATATACCTGTTCAGATTTACAGAACTGGGGTCCCAATGACTCAGGGCTTAACTGAACTTTCCTTTATACATCCCTCAGTTAGATGAACATATGTGGTCTATGAGTTTCGTCATCCCTGGAGAGGTAGTTTAGACCTTCCCCTCTTGCTGCTTTCCTGACTTGGCTGTTTCAGGTCATGAAAATGCACAGGAGGGTGGAAGGTCTTAACCCCCTTCTGCCCACAGACCATTGTCCAGGTCTGAATTTTGTCTGAGTCTTCCTGGGGAACACAAAGCTTTCAAACCTAGGAACATACCCAGGAAAAGAGTATAGTTTAGTTAGGCTCTCAGATATCTAATACTTTGTAAAAGTCAAAACTGGTTATGACTTTCTGAAACTATTATAGTCTATTCTCCCAGGGGCTGTAACAATGCAAACTTCACCCAAATGGCTGACTGGTTTGTTGATCAGACAGACAGCATGTGTAGTATCTATGTATAGCTGCAGAGACAGTCAGAATGGTTTCCCTTGCTAGAGATACAAAGGCATCGTGTGTGATTTGAAGGTTAGGGAATTTTATTATTGGTTTATTGTTTTTACTATTTTTGTTGTTTGAATTGAAATTGGTTGTAAGCAGCCTTGAAAAAAAATTCTGTCCTGCTATGTTCTCCACAATGTTTCATTTCAAATATTATGTATATAAGGTTATTCCAGTGCACTTAGTTCTATAGTGGTCAAAAAGGGCAATAGCTTTGCACAATGCCAGTATATCACATCTGGTCATAATGGCTATTGTCAGCATAGCAGCAGCACTGAGCTATTCTCCTGTATAAGGTGGGTGTCCTGTACAGCTCCCTCCTCCTGTACAATCACCATGACTGGCAGCAACACTGCAAGCAAACAGCAGTTGTTAGGTCCCTTTATATTTTTTCTCTCTGCACTGCCTCATAAGTTTACATTGCAAGACTGAGGTCCACAAATCATTATTATTTTTAATTAATTAATTAACTTTTTCCACAATGGAGACCCATAGCTGCTTACACTAATCCTCTGTTTTACCCTCACAACAACCCTGTGAGGTACAGTTGGAAAATTCCTCAAGATTTTGGGGATGGAGAGGGGAGCTTGGGGAGGGGAGAGAGCTCAGCAGAATATAATGCCATAGATATCACCTTCCAAAGCTGCCATTTTCTCCAGGGGAACTGATCTCTGTAGTCTGGGGGGCCAGTTGTAATTCTGAGAGATCTCCAGGCCAGGTGGGCAACCCTAGATAGTTTAAGCTGACTGTGTGTGATTCTTCCAAACTGCTTCCTTTTCCCTTGATGGAAACTGATCTTGGGTCTAAATCATGGTGTCCTCCTGGGGGGTCGGTCTGGTTGCATAGGTGCTGGGGCAACAGGAGGGCCCGCTGCTGAGTCTTAGGTGCCCAATGGGGCTTGAAAGAGCATGCACGCTGCTGCTTCCCCAGGACACATTTCCTAATTGAAATGGAGGCCCCTGCAGAGTCTTAGGGATGAAGCCCAATGAAAGGAGCCAAGTGTGACTGCTGGTGCATGCTGATGGGGCTTGAAGGAGGGCAAGAAAGCCTCCCAGGGAAAGCAGTGAAACGCGGCTTTGTTGCTTTTCTTCAAGCATCATAGCAACATTCCTGGAGGGCTCGAAAGAGCAGCGTGCTCTTTCCCTGGACATTCCTCCTACCCAGAGGAGGCAGTTGCTCTTCTTCCCTAAGGCTATTAGTGCCAAAAGGACTTGAAGGAGTTGCATTTTGCTTTTCTGTCTGTGTATGCATGTTCACATGGGCCCATGGGAGGTCCTTTTGTTCAAGGTTGCTCTCCACCCCCCATTAAAACTCGAAAGAAATGTTTTATTTATTTATTGCATATGCATCCTGCCCATTCCTGCATGTGGGCTCACGGCGGGTAACATCATAATTTCATTTACAATGTAATTGATAAAATTCTACCTACAGTACAACTAATAAAATTTAAAATTATTAAAAATGTAAATAAAATGGTGACAGAATTTTAGCAAAGGGCAGACATTTAGCAAATTATTCTTTCTGTTTGTAGGCAACGATTCTTAGGATTGCTCTGTGTATCTGTCTGTCTGTCTGTCTCTCGCTCGCATTTCAAGGCTATTATCCATGTGTTATGTACCATGGTTAAATTGGCCCAAAATTGGACAGGAGCTGGATAAATTAGTTACACAAGGGGTTCTTGAAGCCGTGTGACACGCTTGCTGGGAAACTCCCATCGTGACTCTGCTTAAACCCAATGGGGACATCTGCGTCTGCACAGATTACAAATGCATGTTAAACATGCACTTCAGGCACACGCCTACCAGTCATATTCTGGCCACACTGGCCGGCACCAAGGACTTCAGTAAGCTGGACCTGGCGCAGGCCTATCAGCAACTACCTGTGGATGATGCAACAGCCGATGCCCAGATGATCGTCACAGATAAGGGGGCATTTAAGGTAAAGCATCTCCAATTTGGGGTCAGTGTGGCTCCAGGGTTGTTCCAAGAACTAATGGATCATTTATTGAAAGGGTTGCCAGGTGTCCAGCCCTTTTTCGATGATGTCCTGATCATGGCCCCGGATGTCCAGACCTTCGTGAAGCAACTCCAAGCCGTCCTCCACTGCTTCCAGGACGCCGGTCTGAAGGTCAAAAGAGAAAAATGTCTTCTTGGCGTTTCCTCCGTGGAGTTCCTGGGCTTCACCATGGACGCACAAGGAATCCACCCCATACCAGACAAGGTAAAAGCCATCACTGAGGCGCCAGCCCCTCAATCCAAGGTGGAGCTCCAATTGTTCTTGGGGCTCTTGAACTTTTATCACGCCTTCCTTCCACACAAGGCAGCGGTGGCGGAACCTCTGCATCAGCTCCTGGATAAGAATGCAAGATGGGTTTGGGGCCTCCACCATTCGGCTGCATTCCAGGCCATGAAGGACTTGCTAATGTCCAATGTCATTCTCGCCCATTTTGATGAGTCCCTTCCCATCATAATCGCCTGTGACGTATCCCCATATGGGGTGGGGGCTGTCCTGGGGTATCGTTTACCTGATGGCTGGGAGGTTCTTATTATTCCAGAACCTTGTCATCTGCGGAGTGCAATTATGCACAGATCGACAAAGAGGCCCTGGCTATCATGGCCGGGGTCAAAAAATTTCATGACTATTTGTATGGCTGGGCGTTCACAGTCACCACCGACCACAAACCTCTCCTGGGCCTCCTCGCTCCGGACCACCAGATCCCCCAGATGCTCTCTCCCTGGGTCCTCCAGTGGTCAATCTTCTTATCCGGATACCAATACGCACTGGTCTTCCAACCTGGCAAGTCCATGAGTCACACTGATGCCCAAATCGCCTGCCGCTGCCTTCCTGCGACCTGGACCTGGCTCCTGCCTACCATGTTGCACTCCTGGAGGACCTTCTAAAGTGGCCCATCCAGGTTGCCGACATCTCTCGACACACGGCTAGGGATCGCACCCTTTCCCGAGTCTTGGACTGGGTGGGGAGGGGGTGATCCAACTGTCCGGGGCCAGAATTTGCCGTGTTCTCTGCATGCCGCAATGAGCTATCCACCCACAAGGGGTGCCTGCTCTGGGAGTCAAGGGTAGTTATTCCAGAGCTGCTCTGCACTCGGGTGCTCAGCGCCCTCCACAAACACCACCCTGGCATTGTGCGGATGAAAGCCCTGGCCCACAGTTACATCTGGTGGCCAGGGCTGGATAAGGACATCGAAGACCAGGTCCGCCACTGCAGTAAGTGCCAAGAGTCACTCCCAGACCCCCCCATGCTCCGGTCCGCCCCTGGGAGTCAGCGCAAAGGCCATGGTCTTGGCTTCACATTGACTTTGCGGGGCCAGTCCAGGGACAGCTATTCTTCCTTCTAGTCGACAGCTACAGCAAATGGCTGGAAGTCATGCCGGTGAAGATGACATCGTCTGAAGCTGCCATCCAAGCCATGTGGCACATTTTCTGCCTGCACGGACTGTCAGACATGCTGGTCTCCGACAACGGCACAGCCTTCACCTTCGCAGCGTCTCTGGCGGGGAAGTCTCTGGCAGGAAAGATATCCTATCACGTTGTATGGGTGAGGTCAGGGGCGAGGCTGCCCTGTGCATATAAGCAGACCCCCAGCCCACCGTAGGTATCCTTGAGCTGAACCATCTAATAAAAGAGCTATGCTGGAAATCACTCCACCGGCCTCCCAACTCTGGCACTTTTCACCATGCAAAGCTCCTAATACACTACTATTATTTACATGTCTGAGGCCCCACCTCATCCATTTCATGAAGCAGACTCCAGTCCACAAAAGCATATGCTTGAATAAAAACTAGTTATTCATTAAGGATTTATTTATTTTGCTGCAGCAGACTATCATGACTCCAGTTCTGGAACTATAGAGCCAAGAGTGATGCAGTAGTCAAGAGTTTGGACTAGGATCTCGGAGACCCAAGCTGAGATCCCCACTCTGCCATGGAAACTTGCTGGGTAACCCTGTGTCAGGCATCCACTCTCAGCCAAACTGATCTCACAGGTTGCTTTTTCTTCTGCATTAACTGAAAAAATATAGTTTTATATTAGGTAAATATCCTTTCAGTTTGTTTACTGATGTTTCACCACTTACACCCACAAATCGATTAGTATTTCTACTACTAAAAAAACAATTACTCTATTGCCATTTAAGATTGGGAATTATTATTTTGAATATTATATATTCTTATTTTCTCATATTTGTCAGTAAAGTTTGTTAACACCAGTTTGTCAATCTATTTCCTAGGATTCTGATTCCAAACACAGATATATTTATTTAATTTATTTATGCTACTTCATGTACAGCATATCTTTTTCATGGAGACTCAAGACAGATTTTAAAATATAGAAAACATTTCAATCAGGCAATGTAAGATATCCAATAGCAATGCAACAGGACTAGGATGGAAAACAATGAGGAACTAAGGGCCTCTGTTAAAATGTTGGAGTATGCATAGTCGCTTTCCAGCAACAGTTTAAAATTCAGAAACAGTACAGCACAGTTGTGTCTGACTTAAATCTTATTGGATCATAACCAGAGCAATTAACAGTAAAGGGATACCTGATGGTCCTAGTCCATATTATCTCTCAACAGCTTCATAGCCCATATCTGATTCTTTGCCACTGTACACAGGATGCGGTATTGGCATTGCCACTGCAAATCCTGTGTCTGGCTGCAGTTGCGTGCCATTGTCTCATCACTGTTGAAGGGAGCAGGAATCACCCTGAGTCACGTGTTCCCTACAATCAGCACGTGCTGGTCAAGAGACTAGCCTCTGACTAGGAACTAAATCTAGTAGCACTCCAGAACAGGGAAAAAAATTGATTTCACAGTAAGAAAAATTGGAAAGACTCATTTCCCCCCTCCTAAAATATTACATTTGAGACACCCCATCATCAGAGTGGCACTTTCCGTAGGCTACCCTGTGGAAAGCTTCAACTCAAAACTGAGGAAGTGTGTACCAATCTCTGCTCAAGTTAACAGTTTGAATCTGGTTTTCCAATATGGAATATATGTTATGGCTGGGCTATGTCCTAATATATTCCCAAATAATTATCAAGTATTTCCAGTGGGAAAGGCATCCCTGGTTAGCATAGCTGCAGTGTATGATGGTTCTACACCGTGTCTGTTGAATTCCAGATCAGTGGACGGAGGACAGAGGTTACTAACGTTCCTTCATAATACCATAACGAAAACCTCAGCATCAGCCAGCAGTCCAAGGTACTGTATACCTGCCAGCCCAGTTGTTGTATTCTTTTGTTCATGAAGTTATTACTAATCTAATCTAACAACTGAAGTTATGGTATTGCTTTGCAAAAGTAGTACAAGTCAAACAATTACATCTGGAGCTTCTCCCCACCCCCCAAACCTGGATTGGATATGTCTCTTGCTACCAGGGGTCATTTTGAGCAAGAACGTGCAGGAATGCCGTTCCGGGAGTAACAAGCCCAGGAGCAGGCACATATGGTGATGCACTGTGGAAAAAAGCAAAAGCATACTAACTTGAGCTGTATTTTCATGCTTGTTGTAGGGTAGCTTCCCTGCAAGAGCAAAGAAAACCTAAAGGGTCTTGAGTCAAAGTGTAAAGCTGGCGAGCCAGCTCTCAGTTGGGAAATACCTGGAGATTTTGGGGGTGGAGCCTGAATGGTGGATGTTGCCTTCTGACACGCTTCCAGTGATGTCAGGGGGTGTGCCATATGCAAATAAGTTATGCTGATGAGTTATGCTAATGAGTCCCTGCACCTCTTTTTCTACAAAATGACCCCTGCTTGCTATCTATTGTTTTGATGCTTTCAGAAACACAGAAATCATACTTATTACATTAATTTATTTTTAAAAAATTATACCCTACTTTTCATATTGGCTCAAAGCAACAATGTAATAAAGTAGGAATAAATTTATGAATGCTAATTTAGAAAAGTGGGATGGAAAAGTTGCAGAATTTTGGGTTCAATAAGCTCGGGCCTTTCTGTTTTTCCTGTGCTATGTGGGTTTTGCTATAACTGACTTTGGTTTTGTTGTGGGTACTGGCTCTGCTGAGGCTGACTACTACTCAGAGGAGGAAGAAGTATGGAGCAACCCAACCTCCTCTGGAGTCAGCCCAGCAGAGGAACCCTTAACAGCACCTGAGGGAGAAGAGCAGTTGCACAGAGGTGCAGCCAGAGGGAGAGACTGATCCAGAGCCTGGCCCAGCGCCCCCAGATGGAGAAACCCTGAGGCCAGAATCCCCACCTAGTTTTCCTGAGTGTCCCAGACACAACACATGCCAGCGGCTGGATGTGCAAGAGCGAAGGAAGAGTGCCAGACTGCTGCTCTTACAAAGGCAACATGAGGGGCTGCAAGTCTTGACAGATTGACTCTCAGGGAGGGGAGGACCCAGGGATAAGCAACCATGCTCACCTGCCTCAGTGTAGAAGCAACAGTGGATGCTTGGACCTGATCCTGGCTGTTTAGCATCCACTCCTTGCTGCTAGCTCCTGCAACCTGTGACTGATTTCCCAGCTTTCTGACCTTCGGCTCTGTTGTTTGACTTGATTTCGGACTGCGTATTCAGTTTCCAGTGCATGATAACTGTGGTGACCGGCTGAGCCAGTACAGGTTTCATGGTTCAGAAGTCCCATAAGCCTTTGCTCTTTTGCTGCCAGCCTAGGCATAAAAACTAAAGTCTTGCCCTATAGATGTACCTTTGCCTGATCTCACATTTCATGGCCTTTCAAGTGCCAGGCTCCAAAGCCCAAACATATCTGTCTTTTTGACATTGCAGTTAATAAATATATCTTGGCTAAAGGTCATACTAGCAAAGGTTCATCTTATCAATTTAGGATGGGCCGGTATTTGGCAAGTCTGGTATATTTTTAATTGACTCCTCCCTTAATTCCTATTGGCTGAAAAGATAATAAAAAGAAGGCTTTGGGCTTTGTTCAAGGCTGTTTGGCCAACACTCCACCTAGGTCTTAGTCCAGGAATTTCTTGTTCTATACCAGGTATTGGGATTTTTCTATATGCTATTGGGCATTGATACTGAATATGTGCTATTGAGTTTTACTTGTGTATGGCTTTAGAATTAATAAATACTTTTACTTTAAGGCAACTGTTCTCACTGTGTTTCTCTCCCTCTGGAGGCCTGAGTTCCCTAGCCAGACTCCATCTACCAATAGAAAAGAACCCTAATGTGGTTGGAGATCCCTGAAGGAGCCCTGGAGCCTTAAAACTCCCCTACAGGGAGACATCCTTCACACATGGGGTCTGACCTGTAATAAAGGAGCTAAAGTAAGATTATTTATCATTGGGAAGCTATTTAGGAAGGGGGAGTATTGTGCTTTTCGCTGTCAGCATTATTTGTCTTATTTGTAGAGGCATTTGCAAATACTGGGGGAGCTGGAGAGAGAGAGAGAGAGAGAGAGAGAGAGAGAGAGAGAGAGAGAGAGAGAAGGTTGCACACAGAGAGACTAAGGCTCCTTCTGCATGGTAATTTCCCCCCGCCACCTGCATAGGCAGCAGGAAGATCCTGTAGTGCCTGGAAACATCTAGACCATGTAGTGCCCAATCTGGCCATGGCTCATCTGGCTTAAAGGAGAAACTATGAGGTGGCAGTGGACATAATGACCAGCTGTACACTTCACCCAGAATCACTTGGGGGGTGAGTGGCAGAGCTCATTTCTGCATTTCATCTCCTCCTCCTTACTGCCCTTTAAAAGGCTTCTCCCCCATTCCCAGCTGTGCTGCAGCATTACAGCAAGGAAAGGAAGAGGGGAGGTGCAGGAATGCTGAGACTGCCTCTGCATTTGTCCTTTTGTACAGACCCAATGAAGGAAAGGGGGTGGAGGGGTGGGGATGGTCAGTGCCGTGGAAATGGGTGTGTGAAGACACTATTCTTGCTTGTTCCCGTCATGCTTGGTTTCACGTCAGAGGCATGTTTTCGTGCTTCTGCATGGAAGCACCTTAAGATGATATGCTAATAGGAGGCCTGTAGCTAGAAATTTTATACCTAAGGGGAGCATGAATACACTGAAAAGGGATAAAGCACTCATCATCTAAGAACTTGAGATTTATGGGTGGGTTCTGATGAGGTCGTGGGGAAGGGGCCAGTGATATTGTGGTGTGGGGCCTGGTGTTGTCACACTGAAGAGCAAATACTACTCCTCATAATAATTATGCCTCTTCAGTATTTTAGCTCTATCCCCAGAAATTGGTGGAGGATGGAATGGGAGCTTGGAAGAGGCTATTCATTACTGAGCAAAAAAGCATTATGCACATACTCAGAGCTGCACATTCTCTCACACAGACAATTTACAGCAAAACTGGGCATTCTTTTTTGTTTGTTTGTTTGTTTCTGTATCATCTCCCATGACCCACCTTGTCCTCAGGCAAATTTCTATCTTAAACAGAGAAGTCAACTCCATAAAAGTATGCCTCACCCCAGTTTTCTGCCTAGTTGTTCATACGGGCCACTGCAAAGAGGACAAATGCAGAAAAATAAACAAGAAAGAAGCAAAGTTTACCAGTATTTGTACGTCATGTACACAATATTGCAATAAATAATAAATAATTACAATAAATAAAGGGGAGGAGCTGTGGCTCAATGGTGGAGCACCTGTTTGGCATGCCGAAGGTCCCAGATTCAATCACCAGCATCATCAGGTTAAAAAAAGCCTGGATCAGGTGGTAGCTTATGTGAAAGCTGTCCTTCTGAGACCCTGAGAGAGCTTCTTCCAGAGTAGATAATACTGACCATGACAAACCAACCAATGGTCTGATTCAGTACGAGGCATCTTCATGTCTTCATCTAAAAAACAAAAAACAGTTGGGCCCTATCATTTTCCCCTGCTTAAGGATGCCTCATCATGGACCTCCAGCAGACGCTGCTATGAGTTGGGTAGGGTTGCAGTGAGCAGTGTGGAAAAATCAACAGGTTACTGTTTGTATGGCAATCTCTTTTGTTTGCAGAGGCATTCACATGACGTGCAGGTTACTCACTATGGTGCTTACCTACAAACACTGCTCAGCCATGAAATGCCCTGGGTAACTTCGGACCAGTCATTACCTGTCAACCTCACCTACCCTGCTGATGGTCAGATAAAACAGAAAAGGCCTATGTGTCTTCTCAAATTCTTCAAAGGAAGGGCAGGAATAGGATAGAGGTATGATGTGTAGACTAATAAGGCTTTGAAAGACTAAATATTAAGTGTGTGATCTGAGGCATGCCTGGGTCATTGCTGTGTAGCAGACAGTGCCCCATGCTTTGCTGGCTAAGGTGAGATCCATATTGGCATGTTGTAATAGTACGAATACAATAGAAAAAAAAGAAGGCAAAGAGGGCGGAAGAGACTGAAATGTGGGCCTTTGTAAAGCTCTCCAGCAAGTTTTGCAGACTCTTCTGCTAGGGGAGGGAAAGATGGTGGGGAAACATTATCACATATAAATAAAACTTTTGTATCCTTACAGCAGGAGGATGCTGGTCAAGGATGCTGGGTGTATCTGAAATGCACAGAAACATTTATTCCCCCTTGAGGTGGCGATCAAGTTTATACAGCCGCAACAGCGGCGAATCCATGGCGAAACAGCGAATCCATTCGATGCAAACCCAGCCCTGAATGGGAGGAGTTCCCATGGCAATAGGCGAGGTGGCGACTCTCCTGCTCTGGAAGCATCATCACGGCGATCACGAGCCACGTCCCCAACGCAGGGCTGGGGGGACTCCTCTCGGGGGAGGGGGAGATCCAAACTGACCGAGCGTCCTAACAAATGCGGGGCCCCAGCTCCGCAACGCCCCGCCGCCAGGCAAGCCCCCGCCGCCCGCATTGCAAAGCCGCAGCCCAGTGCAGCACCATTCCCCTATTGACAGCTCCCGGGAGCCGGGAGGGGCAGGCGGCGCGAGAGGCGGGGTAGCGGGGAGCAACCAGCCAACCAAGCTTGGAAGAGGACTGCAGCCACGCCCTCCTCTCGCTCTCCAGATCAGGCCAGAGCGCTGACTGGCTCGCACGGGCTGTCCGTCAGACTATCAAGCCGGCTAGGTAGGTGGGTGGGTTAGGCTGAGGGATTTGCTCTTGAGCCTCGGGAGGAGCGGTGGAAAGTGGGCTCTTTGCAGGGGGCAGACAAATAGCCGCTTTGCAAAACATTTTCTTTTTTTTAAAAATGAGCCCATTGGAAGGGGATGTGCAGCTGTGCGCATCAGCTGGATCACTGCTTGGCTCGCTTCAACAGTGAGTAGCGGTACTGGGAGGGGAAAGGGCATTGTCAAATGCATGACATTTGTGCCGGCACCCCACTACAATCCCCGTCGTTGCCTTTGGCCGTTGGGATTGCAACTCGTATGCCAAAGTTTGGGCGCTGGTGCTGGTGGCTGCAGCCCTGCCGCTGCCCAATGCGGTGAGTTGGATGGAGGTTTCTTCTCTCCAGCTCCTCCCTATGGCCTGTCTGCCTGCATCTCACAGGTGAAATGAACTTCTGCCTTCTGAGGTGATCACGCTGCTCTGGTCCTCTCCCGTCTCTCCTTCCCCCTTCCCCCTTTTCTTCTCTCCCGGTTTTCATCTGCAATTCCTTCAAGGAGCAAGAGTCCAAGCTCGCCCTCTCACCCAGTATGAAGAGGTGCAAATCGGATGAGCTGCAGCAGCCAGAGGAAGACTTCACTGGAGCTGAAGATGTTCCCATCCTGGCTACCATGGATGCCAAGCCTGGGGATTCAGCTGCTGCCCTGTCGGATTCGGGGGCATCTAATCCAAACCCTGCCCTGCATCCTGTTACTCGGAGCAAGCCTCCTGATTTAAAGGTAAGTGACTAAGCAGTGACTTCATGGAATTCAACAGGCTTTGGGGCTGTCGTTGCCGCTACCCAGTGTCACACCAGGAGGGCCAACCAATAAATGCTTCAATTATTCACAACTGCAAGGATTTTATAGATTTTGCAGACTGCCATTCTTCCAAAAACAAAAGCAGGCAACCAGATATTTTCTATTTCTAACTTGCCAGATGAGTTCTTGATGCTAAGTTTTGTGTATTGTGCATTTTCACATTGAATAATGTTGCTCCAGCTTAGTCTTACTGCTTCATATAGTACAGTGTACCCCAGGGGTACTGCGGGTAGTTGTGTTTGAGGGGCCTGATTTGATCAGATTCACTGATTTTTTAAAATAATGTGACACAATGGTATTGACTATGAATACACTGAGCAAAGAGCTGGCAATCTCAGCAGAGCCCATGTTCTGTCTTGTGGTTCTTCCTTGAGAACTGTTGCTGACACTTGCTTGTTCTGTGTGGAAACTTATACACTGCTACATGTCATGACTGGGTTTAGTGAAGAATTGAGCATATCTCACAACAGCTCTGTGGGTCTCAGTGAGAAAAGTGGGCTATAAAAAAGGAAATACGTATTAGCCAAGACAATCCAGAAATGCAGCTTCATCCCTTGTGTTAGGAGCTGGAGATGAAAGCCAAGAGATGGCTCATTCCATTGCCATTTCTGTGTGTCTTGGCTCCTCTGAAGCCTCTAATAATGGACATTGTCACAGCTAGGATTCTGAATCAAAATGAGCTGTTGGGGTGATCTTTCCCCATTGCATGGCTTGATTTGAAGCTTCCTTTACTTTCCACCCCATGCGATTTCTTATGTGGTACATATTTTACGCAAAGAAGTTTAAATCAACTAGGACTTTATTCTTAAGTATAAATGGCACAACTAAATTATGGTGAAATGTCAGTAATGGTTTTTAATAATAAGTTGTGTTTGAAGAGTACACTTTTGGGGGGGATGGTGGTTCTCATTAACCTCTTGATCTGTAGGGAGTCACTTTACATCTGTAAAAAATTAGGCACATTGTATCAATCTCCTGAGTAAAGTGGTTTAAAGTATATAGAAAGAGAATGCTAGTTGTTAATCAAGACTGCAGTGTTATTGTAGACTTGCAAATAAATCATTAATCTAGTCACCAATGGCAACTACAGGCTCACCATGAGGCAGAAAACCTGTATTTATTTAGAAAAGGTATGCATCACTTCTCCAGAGACATGTTCAAAGTAAAAACAATACAATGCTTTTTAACTTGTTCATTAATGATTTGGAGTTGGGAGTAAGCAGTGAAGTGGCTAAATTTGCAGATGACATGAAATTGTTCGGGGTGGTGAAAACCAGGGAGGATTGGGAGGCACTCCAAAAGGATCTGTCAAAGATGGGCGATTGGGCATCAACATGGCAAATGGGATTCAGTGTGGCCAAGTGCAAGGTGATGCACATTGGGGCCAGAAATCCTAGCTATAAATACACATTGATGGGGTCTGAACTGGCGGAGATTGACCAAGAGAGAGATTTTGGAGTTATAGTAGATAACTCACTGAAAATGTCGAGACAGTGTGTGACTGCAATAAAAAGGCCAACACTATGCTGGGAATTATTAGGAAGGGAACTGAAAACAAATCAACCAGTATCATAATGCCCCTGTATAAATCGATGGTGCGACCTCATTTGGAATACTGTGTACAGTTCTGGTCACCACACCTCAATTATATTATAGCTTTGGAAAAAGTGCAGAAAAGAGCAACTAGAATGAGAAAAGGGTTGGAATACTTTCCCTATGAGGAAAGGTTAAAGTGCTCGGGGCTCTTTAGCTTGGAGAAACAATGGCTGAGGGGTGACATGATCGAGGTTTACAAGATTATGCATGGGCTAGAACAGGTAGAGAAAGAAGTACTTTTCTCACTTTCTCATAATACAAGAAGTCGTGGGCACTCCATGAAATTGCTGAGCAGTCAGGTTAGAACAGAAAAAGAAAGTACATCTTCACCCAAAGAGTGATTAACACATGGAATTCACTGCTATAGGAGGTGGCAGTGGCTACAAGCATGGATGGCTTCAAGAGGGAGTTGGATAAACATATGGAGCAGAGGTCCATCAGTGGCTATTAGCCACAAGGTATAGATAGGAACTCTCAGTCTGGGGCAAGTGATGCATTGTATTCTTGGTGCTTGGGGGGGGCAACAGTGAGAGGGCTTCTAGTGTCCTGGCTCCACTGGTGGACCTCCTGATGGCACCTGCTATTTTTGGCCACTGTGTGACAGAGTGTTGAACTGCATGGGCTGTTGGCCTGATCAAACATTGGCTTCTCCTATGTTCTTAATAAAACTTTTGTAAATGGAAAGAGAGTGGTTTCTTTTTGCATACTTGGTTGTTTCTCATCCAGGCAATTGGTGTGCCACAGGTGGCTGTCACAGGTGTGTGTGAACTTTAGGATTAGTACAGATTATGATGGGCTAGTAATTTCTGTGGATTTATTTGTAAATCATGGATGCAAGTTGTCTCTTACTTGGTGTTCATAGTTGTCAGGGATCGGCGTTGGAGACTCTTGGTGCTGTTCTGATAGAAACAATTCTGCAGAAATAGCATGGAGAATAAACAGGTATCGCTGTGGCTGTGTTTACCATTCTTCACATCCTCTTTTAAAATCACTTAGGGACTCTGCAATTTCTCTGGATCTGTACACTGAAAACTGGAAAGGCCTGGAAACCTCTTTGGATATACTCCTTTGGTTTCTATAGCCCCTATATTTGTTCCTTCTGTTCTCAGCTCCAACCCCACATCCCACCTTTTCTGCCCAGCATCCTCTCCCTGTGCCACATCTACTCTCTCTCAGGTAAGAGGGATTCATGACTCCACTTCTTCCATTTAGCATTTCTAGTGATTTGAGCTCGCTCTCTTCCCACAGAATAATAGTAATATTTAGTACTTCTATAGTGCTTTCAATGTTCCAAGTACTTCATATATATTATCTTGCAATTTTTGAAATAGCTCTGTAAGGTAGGCCCGTATTTGTTATCCTGATGTTACCGGTGATAAACAGAGGATGAAAGAGAGAGGTTTGTCTAATCCCATCTAGAAAGTTTACAACACACAAAATGGTGTGTGGACCACAGCTCATTTTCTTAGCCACTATTGAACTTGCTTTTTCTTTAAGACCAGCTTCTAAAGCCCTGTTTTAGTGCCTCTGACTTCAGAGCTTAGATTGGTGGCAGCCAGGGACAGGATGGTGGTAGTGTTCTTTCAGAAACATTGGTGTGGCACTGTTATTATCCTTTTAGTGCCAAGCTAAATGTAAGTTCTCTTCTCCTGAGCTTTTGGAGGATGCTTTGCTTTGTTGCTGCTTTGTGTTCTCCCCATTTTAAATGACTTCTGTGATTCTTATTTGCGTAGTTGTGCTCCAGTTTCTTGGATGGTTTAGGTTGTCACAAGCCACCTCTAAGGCTTATTCAGTGGAAAAGAAAGGTATATATGTTTTAAGTATATTTTAACAAAGATATGTGAAATGACTTGTTGCTATTGGTGTTCAAATTCTGCATTAATTTTATCTTTGTATCTTCTAAAAAGAACCATTTAACCCAAATATATTGATTTATCTCATACTTCATAGGAAACTACAGTTCCTGTCAGTGTAATTCTGCTCAGAGGGTTGGATCCAGTGGTAATTTGCAGGTAGTGGGATTTTTGCCAATTATTCCCACCTACTATAGACCCCAATTAGCTCCTTCTGCTTGTCCTCCTGATGGCTCCCTGTCCCCCAAGAACAGCATTTAATGGAATTCAGTGGACTGCTGCAGGAAGGGAAGGAAGAGAAGTCCCATTCCATTGATGCAGGTGCCGTTTGTTAGAGGAAAATTACCTCAGATCATAGAGGCCCCGTGCATTGTTAAAAGTGCAGCTACTGAAGCAGTTGCATTAAGTTTGTCACAGAGGAGAAGGCTCTGTGCCCTGTGCATAGCCGGTTGAATATACTATTACAACATATTTCCACAACCATTAAGGAGATCAGCAAGGAATGTTCATCTCCTCTGATAGGATTAAGCACATTGGTCAGAAATGTTACTGTGTAAAATGGCCCCTTCTCACTCTCCCGGCACACTTTTTATGTGTGGCTTTGCTAGAGCCATTGAGCCAGTACACCCACAGGTGCTAGAATGGAGTTATATATATAAAAGGGAGGGAGAGAATGTGCTGGTGTAGAACAGGCTTGCTGAATAAGTTCTACTACAGAATCTTTGGTGCTGCTTAGGAACACGGGAGGTATGCATGGCACTGATAACATTTGGGGAGCCAAATTAAATTTATAATGGGGTGCTGGAAAGGCAACCTTCTAACTAGGACACTGACAAAATTGTCATTGGAAGGAAAACTGAACACCAGTGTTGTAGTGTTAGTGTTTTCCTAAAAAGAATAGCATCCAGGTTAGATGTGGGATCCCCACCCCCACCCTGGAATGCATGTAAAAATGTTCTTCTCTATTTGTGACAGGACAATGGTGAGTAATAACAATGAGTACTTTGCAGTTGTTTGTAATAATAATTAGCAATAATGGTGCTCAGAATGTGGCTTTTAAAATCATGCTTTGCAAAAATGAATGAGCATCTGTGATCTCCATTTCATAGCTGTAAACACTAATGGAGAGAAGCAAGAAACACAGATGGCTGTAACTCATGGTCTTCAGAAGTACTGCATTAGTTTACACTAGCCAGAGAGCCAACCTGAAGTTGTAAGGCTTCAGCAGAGCTCTTTTCTGTTGTTACAGTTTTGATGTATAAAGATTATGTTACCTGCAATGCTCTCAATGGGTATGATCACCAATTTGTGTGAATAGAGTAACACACACATTTTGTAGAAAATACACATGTTGTCACATTTACACAAAATGGGGACTTCACATATTGAGTAGTGTTATCTCTCCATATATGTGGTGTGAGTGCCAAAATTGCCATGACTAAAAAGTTCTCAGTTGGCCCCAGAACCTATTAATGCCAGTGAATAAATGGGCTAATAATATATGAAAGAATGCCTTTAAGTTCGTGCAGGGTGTTTTTAGTATCCACACATCTGGAGTTAGAGAGCAAAACTTCCATACAGAAGTTCTAAATGGTTGAATTCTTGTTACATCTTTATTGTTTGTTTGTTTAAAGAAATAAACTGCAACAAACAGGCTAGATTCAGCCTCTCCCCAAGAGCAGCCAATGAGAGCTGACAGAATTTTAAGAGACTTGAAAAACAGCAGTTGAAAAATGCCAGTTAGAGGGATTAGTAGTAGAGAAGCTGACAATTTAAGGGCTGAGGTGAAAAAGATTTTTCTAACGGAGGGGAACTGTATTTATTTTTATTTATTTGATTTATACCCCACCCTCCCTTCCAAAGCAGGCTCAGGGCGGCTTACATAAAAAGATTGAAACAAACAAACAAAAAATTTATAGAACATTTATAAAGTGCTAGTATACAATATTGCAATGGTAAAAGACAGTATCGAATCAATTATACTGGGAGTACAGTCAGCAATGATTTTAGGACTATTATCTTGGTCCCATGCTAAGTTTCAATTTATGCTGGTGAGGCACAGGCTGCCACTGATGGTTCTAGGGCATAGGGTCTTAAGCCTATATTCAACAATTAGGTGCAGCTCCTCAGTTGAATGCCTGGTGGAAGAACTCTGTCTTGCAGGCCCTGCGAAACTATAAAAGGTCCCGCCAGGGCCTTATATTTTCCGGGAGCTCATTCCACCAGCACAGAGCCACCACAGAAAAGGTCCTAGTCCTGACTGAAGCCAGCCTGGCATCTTTAGGACTGGGGAGAGCCAGATGATGTTGAGACCCTGAATGCAGTGCTCTCTGGGGAACATGTAGGGAAGGGCAGTCCCTCAGGTATGCAGGCCCCTGACTATAAAGGGCTTTATAGCTAAGAACCAATACCTTGAAGTGAATTCAGTATGCTATAGGCAACCAGTGCAGTGCTTTCAGCACAGGCTGAATGTGCTCCCACATGGGGAGATCCAACAAAAGCCTGGTCACTGCATTCTGCACCAGCTGTAGCTTCCAGATTTGGGACAAGGGCAGCCCCAAGTAGAGAGCATTACAGTAGTCTAATCTTGAGGTGACCATTGCATAGATCACTGTTGCCAAGTCATTGTGTTTGAGGAAGGGAACCAGCTGCCTGATCAGCCTACAGTGGTAGAAGGCTGACTTAGCACTGGTTGCTACCTGTGCCTCGATTATTAAGGAGACATCCAAGAGCACTCCCAAACTCCTAACCTCTGGCGCTGGTATCAGTGTATAGAACAGCTGCTTGGAACAGGCAGAAAATAGATTTGTAATTAAAGGATCCTAGTTGTAGGTACAGGTCCTCAGTTCAGAAGTTCAATGAAAGTGAAGCATTGTTTCTTAGACTTCTTAGGATCTTCATCCTTGATGTGAGGCTTATACCTCAAGAAGGCTTGCCGTTTTAAGGTGGGTAGGAACCAGCTGCCAACCAGAAACTTTACAAGGCAAAGGCTTTGCCCACTTTCCTGAAAATGGGGTAGGTGTCAACATTGGGGAACAGTGCTCAGAAGAGTCACAGGTGGCATGTCGAAGAGCTGCATAAGGCTCCCGGGCCATTGATTCAGTATCATTGGTTTACTGAAGGTCACTTCATATGTTGCAGCCCTTCATATGTTACATACTTTTGCTTTCCAGGGCAAATTATAATTTGCTGAAAGGGAACCTGTGAGAAAAGGATGCACAAACTGAAATTCTCTCCTACTGTCTCCAGCTTTTGGGGATGATCCCTTATGCAAACAGATTTAAGTCTCTAGCAAATGCATGGCCATCCAGCCACTGAAGCTAGCTTTGTGTTTCCCCTGGGGGGAGATGTGGGACTTCTTTCTCAAAGTGTATGTTCTTTTTCACATGTTACAACTTGAAGTAGAAAGTGCAAACCCACTTGCTCACCTTTTGCACCATTAATCTATAATGTGTTGAGCTTCCTTGGTTCAGCCTGTTTTCAGTGAAGCCAAGCCACTCCTGTCACCTCTGGCTAGTCACTGGCCTTGAACCCAGCATGCTGGGGTGTTCGTTAAATGACAACTCTGGGGATCAGTTCTGGGTCCTCGTGTGCATTTGGGTGTTTGTATTTCAGCATTGTATCGGCACATCTACCCATCACAACTGATGAAAACTCGTTTAATAATCTACCTAATAACGAAAGGTATTACTGTAAAGATTCACAGGTTGGAGTGGAGTCTCCCTTGCTGCAGAACATCCAGCATTTTGTGTCCTTGCTGGAGCCTTAGCTGGAGAGAAGAAAGCTGTTTGATATAATTTCAGCAAGTTGGGCAGCATGGATGCATTGCAGCTTATACTCGGTCTATGTTCAGGTCATCTGCTTATGAGTAAGCTGCACAGGGAAGGTGGGGGAAGTCCTGGCAAGAAGCGACCACAGATGGATGACCTAATTCTGCTCAAGATGTGTTGGATGGAGCATAGTTGTGAGCTCAGCAACAGGCTGGCTCTGTTCATAATAAATTCAATGAGAAGAATACACATCTAGTTGGTTTAATGTGAGAGAAAAGACGAGACAAATGTCCTGTGGGTAATTGGTTTTTGACTGCTGGACATTAGCCAAGTTTTTAACTGGTCTGCAATCAATATGAGTTTTGGCTGTCTTCCCCAAAACGTAGCTACATATTATCATTTTCCAGGGATCATTTCATTTTCTGGGTTTCATAAAAGCACATTGCTAATAGCAGACAGAAAGGCCAGATGGGATTTCTGAAACTAAAAAATGCACCATTCTGCAACATTAGAGAGGAGAGCATTTTGTTAGTGGAGACGGGACATGCACACTGTGCTTCTCCAAAGTAGACAGCTGTTTCTGGCTTGAGGCAAGCTGATTCTACAAAGCAAGCAGTCGTTCTCAAACACCTCTGAAAAACTTAGTTGGGGCTTGAGATGCACTCTGTTTCTAGAAAGCAAACAAACATTCTCAGTTTCAGTTCTGCTAATTCCATTTAGGATGAAGATGGCATCTTGATATTTGGCTGCAGGCAAAGCTTCATCTCTTGGTCCTCAAAGAAAAAAATCTCCAGTCCTCTGAGAAAAGAAGAAGCAGAGCAATCCAGTTTCCGCAGCCAAGTGCTTAGGGAAAGAATAGGGTACTGTGATATTAGAGGCTGGGGCACCCCCTTCTGCTTTGCCTTTCCCTAACCAATCAGGTATGGGGTTGGCAAAGGCAACTATTTTAATTACTACTCCAGCAGTAGTGATTCACTGGGAAGTAAAAGGCCACTACCACTGAGTGGCAACTGAAGGGGGCAGGGGCAGGCAGGTGTCATAAGACATTGACAGAAGCATGGGAACTAATAGGTTACCACTTTGAAGGCATCTGTCTGCTTATGGGCCAGCAGCATCTAGCATAGCTATAGACTATAAGAACAGCTTATGCTAGGTGTTGCTAGCCAGGTAGGAGTCAGTCATGTCCCTGCACAAACATAACAGCCCCATGCCTCCATCAGCTTGTAATATATGCCAGGAGGGGTGTACACATCTTATACATTTTCATGAAATTTAGTGCATTTCTACATCATGCTCCATTTTACTTTTGCCTGTGTATGTTTACATCTGTCTTGATAATGCATGAATACCTGAATATTTAAGATAGCCAAGTGTTATGGTATGGGTACATAACATAATTTGAGCCCTGGGTTAAGTCAAGGTTGGATCTCTTACAAATTCAGTGTGAACAGCTTTGCTGTGCTTTCCTAAGCTCAGTAGTGCAAAGAATGTTCTTTTATGTAATCTTTGAACAATGTATGACTGTTATGTGTTATAATGTGCAGGCATAATTCTTTGCAAGCTGAGCCTTTTGTGCTAGGAAAATCTCTTTGAGTTAAAACATGGGCCGGGCTGTTTGTCCTTTTTGTATGTGTTGTCATTAATCCTATTTCCTGATACTGCTGAGATGGGAACAGAAAAAGCAAATCTCCTGAAAGTCCTTTTCTTCCCTTTTTCTTCCATTTACCTTCTAAAGTTCTGGTGCTATTTTAGAACTATAGTTATGATGAGTGTCTCATGGTTGTCTAGTAAGGCAGTATCATTCCTTGTATGGCACCCATAATAATTTAGTCTGTATTGCCAAAAGCAGGAAACAGGAATGCCTCAGGTGAAGCATAATGATAGGTTTGTTAAACAGAGAGTTAGACTTGGGTTAATAGTGTGGCTTTGAGTAAGTCACACTCAGGCCAAGTTTCCTGTCTGTAAAGCTAGAATAGTTGGCACACTTTGCATACCTGTTGGCAGGTAAACGCTTAAAATTAGTAGAACAAATTTTGAGTCCAGTGGCGCCTTTAAGGTTTATTTAAGGCATGAGCTTTCGTGTGCGCACACACTTCATCAGATACAATGAAATAGAAATAACAGGCATACATACAGAGGGTGGGCAGCAAATTAGCATACAGAATAATGATATTCTGGCATGAGAGCCAGTTTGGTGTAGTGGTTTAAGTGCGTGGATTCTAATCTGGGAGAACCGGGTTTGATTCCCCACTCCTCCACTTCCACCTGCTGGATGACCTTGGGCAGGCCATAGTTCTGGCACAGCTGTTCTTGAAAAAGAGCAGTTTCTGTCAGAGCTCTCTCAGCCCCACTTACCTCACAGGGTATCTGTTGGGGGGGGGGGAGGGAAAGGAGTTTGTAAGCTGCTCTGAGACTCCAAGTGAGTGAAGGGCGGGATATAAATCCAATCTCTTCTCTTCTTCTATATTTTAAAAACATGTTGTAAAATACGTTTGTTAGTCTTAAAGGTGCCACTGGACTCAAAATTTGTTCTACTGCTTTAGACCAACATGACTGCCCACCTGGATCTACCTTAACATTAGTGATGGTGGCAAAACAGGTCTTGAGAGTGGATCAGATAATAAATTGACTGAGTTCAGTCCTCCTTCACTTCCCCAGAGAATTCAAAATTCATGCCGGTCAGGCTTAGGCTTCAAAGAAAAGTGCAGGAATGTGCCTCCATATGAGTCTTCCACTATGTCACCACAACTTCTTTCCCTGTAACCGAACTTGCTTTGTGGGGAGGATTTTCAGTGGAATCTCTGATCCTAGATGCTGCTGTGAGCTTGTCCAGCAGTTTCCAGAGTTGCCAGACACCATGGGGAGTGTAGTACCTGTGGTTTTTGACCATCCTACTAGGGTTACCAAGAAATGTGGGAAGTATGTTTCCTGTGGCTTCTGGTAGTTCTGTACTGCCATGCATGTGCAACCTATAAGTCCTTGTGGAAGACTGCCACGAGCCTACTTTACCACCACAAAGGTAAGTTTGCAAAGGCAAACCAAGAAGGCCGGTTCGCTGGCAAGGTGGGATATAAATATAATAAATAAATAAGATAAATAAAAATAAGGCTTCAGAGATGCTTACTGCAGTGGTTGGGGACGGAGCCTCTAGCTGTCGATATTCCTGATCACAGTGTTGGGAATGTGACAAGTTCTAGGCTTGGAATGGGAGTTAATTAAAACAATTTTAATTCCAGCTTTAATATTCAGCAAATCAGATCAGTACCTGAGCCCATTTAAATTGGGTCAGTTTCTCAGATATGTTTCTAGATAAGGTTCATAAGGCTTATTTATTGCCTCCCAGACCCATTCCACCAGCCCCCCCCGGCAGATTTAAGCAAGAGGAGCAAGGGTAGTACAAGCATGTGGTAGGTCTCCAACTTCCCAGAATCCTGTCCACATCCTCAGACTGGACAAGCAGCTTACATCATTCTTCTCTCCTTCATTTTATTCTCACAACAACCCTGTGAGGGAGGTTAGTCTGAGAGTGTGACTGGCCCATGGTCAGCCAGTAGGGTTGCCAGGTCCTTACCGTTTTTTTTAGCGGCGTTGAGAGGCTCCCAGTTTGGGAGTTTCACACGCGCATAGCGTGCATGTGCTGTGATGACATCACCCAGAAGTGATGTCATCACGCTAGGCATGTTGCCGGGACACTCTAGCATTCAGCCTGCAAACTCTAATACCATAGAGTTTTCAGGCTGAATGCTAGAGCTTCCCCCTGGCGATGTGCCCAGCACGATGACATTACCTCCAGGTGACATCATTGCACCAAACATGTCAGCCCCTCTAGGCACTTTGGAGGTGGGGTTCTCCCTGCTGGCTGGATCTGGGCTGGCGGGTTGGGGGCCACTAGAGCGGGTGAGCCCCCCCCCCCCGGGGATCTGGCAGCCCTATCAGCCAGCAGGTTCCTATGGCACAAGTGGGGATTCGAACCTGGGCCTACGTACTAGTCTAGCACTCTTAACCACTACCCCACATTGGGTCTCTAAGTAGGCTGTAAAATCAGCTGTAGCCTGTGCCTTGTCAGATTCGTCCCAAGCAGGGGTCATTTTGGGCAGGAGCTCGGGGGAGCGCAGCTCCGGGAGTTGGTGCCAGCCCCCCCCCCCCCCCCGCAGGGGAATGCATGCTTGTGTCATGGCTGCAGCAAAATGACCCCGTCCCCTGGAAAGGTCCTTGTTCCCCCGACCAGCCTTCTGAAGGCTTCAGCCACCACTGAAGCTATCCTCCCAGAATACTGGTATTTCTGAGGCTTGGATTAGTAACTGTCCCCTCTTTCTTCCTTTCTTCCTTTCTTCCTTTCTTCCTTTCTTCCTTTCTTCCTTTCTTCCTTTCTTCCTTCCTTTCCTTTCCTTCCTTTCCTTCCTTTCCTTCCTTTCCTTCCTTCCTTCCTTCCTTCCTTCTTTCCTTCCTTCTGACATACTTCCAGTGATGTCAGGTGGTTTAGCATATGCAAATAAGTTATGCTAATGAGCTCCTGCACCTCTTTTTCTACGAAATGACCCCTGGTCCCAAGTCTTTCTCCACTGTTACTCTCATTCTTTCCCTTGTCTTTTCATCATCCACTCCCCTTCCCCAGTAAACCAATGGGCTGCCTCAGTTGTTAGGCCTGAGAGAGGGCACCTAGGAGCGATGGTGTCAGTTGTTAACAAGCAAAACAAAATAAAGCACCAGCAAAAAATGCTGATGGTCATAATTTCAAAATGGAGGATGGTAACACTTTTCTGCCCCGTTGCTGTTTTCCTTTAACACAGACATGGCAATAGTAGGCATGTTCCAGTTTTGGAGAAAAAAAATAGCTAGAAATACATTTGAAAAACTATCAGATGCTATATTTTGAAGTATGGTTTTTCTTAAAATATGGAAACATAATATGAATCATTGCATTTCAGCATACATTTGATTCATGAATATACTGTTGAGCTTTCTGAAGACCTTGGGACAGCAAAGTAATGTTATGGGTTGGATGATATTTGGATAGAAAGTGGCATTTTGGGACAAATTTTATAACCCCCTCCCCCAAAAGCATCCAGAGCAGCATTTCTGTGGGTGCAGGGGCTTCTCTCCATGGAGTATGGCTTTCTTTTCCCTTTCTGGTGCAGTGCCAAATGCCTCCTGAAATGCAGCTCCCCTTGTGGGAGTCCTTCTGCCCACAGAAGCACTACTCTGTATCCAAGCCCATGTCTGGTATATCATTTGCAAAAGGATTGCATTAACATAAACTAACTTTGCAAGCTATGTGGCAACTACTGCTTCCTTAGCTGCCGTCATATCTGCAAAAGGAGGATCCAGGTTTCAGGGCAGAATTAGTGAATGCATTGAAATCAACCCACAAGATTATGATGCTCTAGTAAAAATACTGTCATCCACCTGATTTTGTAATCACATAGCTCCATTTATATGCAACAAAAATTACAGTGTCATTGTTCAGTACTGGTGGCTGTGCATGAATGTGGTATGCTTATTGATCTGCTTCCCAATCCAGTACAGTGGTGTTTGAGAGCTATACTTATCCGCTTTATAGGAAATGCATCTGTATTTCCACCATTACAGTCATGCTAATTATGCCAGATGGGGTTATGCATCTGTCGTGACTGACACGAACTAGCAATTTGTACTCAAAGATGAGTTGATATAAGAGAACTTCATTGTGAAAGGAGTGGAAGAGAAATTCACCCAAATGAATCCTGATCACAGTCTAAACTGGCTAAATGCAACGGGCAGTAGAGGAGCTAGAATTACAGAAAGCACAAAAACCACACCAATTCTCAGGACCTGCATTGCAACCAAAATGCAGGAAGTTTTTGTGACTGAGAAAGATTGCAAAATGATTAATCATGAACCCATTCTATCATGGCTGGAATGAGATAATGATGAAAAAATATTGTACCAGAGTACAACACCACAATATTGTTCTGCAGAGATTCAGTATACTTGCACCACAGCTCCGTGTTTTGGTCTTCAGAAAATTGCTACTAGGATTTCATGAAAAAGTGATATTAAAAAATCTCTCCTGAATGCTGAGGGGATGGGCCAAACATGAGTAAACAGTCTTGTGAAGGTTGTCTTGGATGATGGTTGTGTGAAAGTAAAGATAATGGTTTTGCTGCATGAGTCAACCTTCTCATTGTTCTTTGAGTTCATAATTGTGTACACCAGTGACAATCTAAAGATAGCAGTCAAAATGAATCTGGTAGATGTGTTGATAGTAGACGGGTCCTATCCATCAAATCGGACCTGATGATGGTTGCTCTAGTTGTGGTGCCTGGAAAGTGAGAGGCAGTCAGAAACCTTGGTGAATTTGCAGATCCATTTCTGGAACTTGCTATGAATATGAGAAGGCCATTTGACAGAATAGATATTTTTGGTATGAATTAAGCTGGTATGGAGACTTTTGAAACATTCTTATCCAGTTGGAAGAGTAGTGGAAGATAGGTCTGTACCAGTTCTCAGCAAATGGACTGACTTACTTTCTGCTCTTGTGAACAAGGCAGACCTAGCCTGTTGCCCCTCAAACTGTCTCCAGCAGGCAAAGTAATCATAGATGCTGATGAATTCCAAGAAGAAGAGGAAGTACGAGCATCAAGCCCTGCTATAGACCCTCAGAGGTTACAGGCAAGACACGAGGAAACTGATACCAGGCTTGTGGTGTCCTGTATAAACATCAGTGCATAGAATGGTGCAATCTTGGCACGTGATAAAGGTTTTGGTGGTGTTGGTGCATTTTAACAAAATCAAAAATACAAGAGTGGATGAAGGCGGGCACAATCAACCTTCTCAAGTATATTCATGTGCATTATATCAAGAAGAAAAAATATACCATTTTGAAACCCCTCTTTTCCATGCAACCACAGGATTTCACACAATATCTAACAACATAGCATGAAGACCCTGTGAAAAGTGTCCACTGCAGATGCTGCTCCTAAAATTCAGGAGTGGAGAACTAATACATGAAATATGGAGGGATGCAGAAGGATTTTTTGTTTTGTTTTTTTGTTTTGCAGTTTGCAGTCTGTACTGAGAGCAAGCAGCTGTGATGTGGCTTGAGTTTAAACTGTTTTACAAATTCAGATTACCAGAAATATTACTACTTCTGCTGTCTGATGCACTGAAGTTTAATTTTCAGTTAGAACGCACTAAACAATGAAATAGAAGCAAGCAACCAATCCAGAACCTGTCCTACTATCTCTTAAAACAATGAGCTGGAAAATATAAGGTTCCCCAAAAGCTTGAAACTCTTGCTTCAGTTCCAGCTTCATGCAAAGAGGGCTCATCAGGGTGCTGCCAGCAGCCACCAGGCAATTTGCTAGTATGTTGCATGACCAGGGCTATTTTTGGGCAGGAACGCACAGGAACGGAGTTCTGGCTGGCTTCTGAGTTGGCCAGGCCTAAAGCCTCCCTCCTCTTGGGGTCCCCAAGCGCCTTGCAAGCCACAGGGCACCTGGGAAAGCCCGGTTCCCTGGGTGCCCTTCAGCTGCAGGGTGCCTGGGGAATCCAGAAACTTCCTTCCTTCCCTCAGATTCCCCATGCGCCCCACAAGCTGCGGGGCACCTGGGAAAGCCAATCCTGGGTGGGAGCTGCACTGTCGGGGATGTGGCCTAATATGCTAATGAGTTTCTGCTGCTGGGTGTGGCCTATTATGCTAATGAGTTTCTGTGGGCTTTTTCTACAAAAAAAGCCCTGTGCATGACTCACCCAGGCATGGCATGATTGCAGCTGTTCAACAGCAGCCACTCTGATAAAGTCAGTGTGGTGCAATGGTTAGCATTTCAGATTAGTATCTATCAGACTCTGGCTCAAATATGTATTCTGCCCTGGAAGTTTGCTGGGTGACCTTGGGCCGGTCACATATTCCCAGGCTAACCTACCTCACAGGGTTGTTAAGAGGACAAAATGGAGGATAGGAGAACAATGTAAGCTGTTTTGGGTCACCACTGTGGTGAAAGATGGGGTATAAATGAAGTTCATAAACATAGCTGAAGATGGAAGCAGATATAAGGGTGGTGGTTGGGTGGGAGTGTGGGAAGGAGAGAAGAAAGCAGGGAAATCTGAGGATATGATCAGGAAGAAACAAACCTCAATCTACATAGGATTTTAAGAGCAGGTTCCAATTGACAGTAGGATTTTTGCGCTCTCTCTCAAAATTCTACATTGTTACACAGACCTATGCTCTTTGTTTTGTACCCTGCATTTTAGTGCTGGAATCCTGAGAATCCCAGCTTTCATCTGGAAAACAGGAAGCAACTTTCTAGTGTTGCAGCAATCAGTACTGAAAATCTGATAGTGAAAATTCTGAGTGACAGATTTTGTTAAAGAGGAACCTAAAATCATTCTACATTTTAGCTTCCACTTTTCAAAGTCCATGTATCAAGACTTCCCGGAGACTGACTCACAATTTTCACACTTGAGTGGTATGATTTCAAAAATAGAAGACTGTAGAAGTGCAACGTGTTCACCATCTGCAATTCAGCATCTGCCATGTGCATTAAAATACTGTGCAAACTATGTTAATTAGCTGCAGTTCTCCAACTCATGATATATTTTGCATGTGGTGCAAATATGTGAACAAGTTGTTCGTACTTGTCTGATGAGGTGGGGGGCACCCCTCCTTCAAAACCTGGATGGTAAAGGAAAGCCCTTCCCAAGAGACCATGGATAAAATTAGAAAATTCCTTTTGTAACTGTATTCAGCTCAGTTTTAAAACCACTGAATGTCTCTACCTCTGTGACCATTCCAGAGAGAGTGTTTCAGAGTTTTACTTCTGTAGAGGTTAGAAACCTACTTCTGTCAGGAGCTATTAACATCTAGTCTTCTAGGATAGCAGGAGTGGGTGGATGTGACATTTTGCCCTTTACCCGTAAAGATTAGAATGTCCAATGTCAGAGCTCTTTCATAGTCTGCTTAAAATGTATGCCCAGGGCGAAAGTAATGTATTGCTTTTCAGGCTAGGAAGGTTATTGCCAAGGTGAGTCAAGTCCCTCATGGTTACCTGAATATATTTGCTATTAAGCAGCATGAAAGGTACCAGCTTGATCTCTGGAAGGGCATGATTAGTGACCGCCCTGTAAAATTATTTATCAGCCACTGTCTAGCTTGTCCCTTGTCTTGCATGCACAGTTACAGATGGGTGCATTTGAGTTTGTGCTGCATAACTTCCACTAAATGTCAATCTAATCCCCCAGTCATCATGACGATGCACAGTGTTTGAGAGTGTGCCCTTTGCAATAGTTCACACTGGCTAAATGTTAGAATCAGGCTGTCCAATCTTACTGCCTTTTGCAGTTGTCGGGGTGTGTATTGCAGCTGCTACCAGGGCCTGTGGTTGTGGATTTGTCAAGAGAAGCCAGATACAAATATTTTAGAATAATCAATTATTGCTGTCCTGATCAGCACCACCCACTTGCCCCTAAAATTTAAGAGGATCTCCTAGCTGGCAAAAAAAAAAACACATTTGAATTTGTATTGTATGTGATGGTGTTAAGGAGTCTGGGGCAGCCATAATTTATGTCCAGTACCTTTTTGTAGAGATTCACCATGCCAAGATTTTCTTACAGTTGGTAGCAGCACAAGCATCCTTTGCAAATAGTATGGCTATTTATGTTTAAGTTATTTTTACCCTGTGTTCTCTGCCAGTGGCCGTTGAGGCAACTATAAAAATTATTTCAAGCAAGCTCAAAACAATAACACTACCAGCATTTGTCAAAAATAACCAGTTATTCAAATAGCTTTAATAATAACAAAAAACCTGTTTTAAAATAGCAGCAGAACTAGTACCACAACAGCAATATGAAAACAGGAAAGTGACAGCAGCAGATAAATAAATTGGGAGTGCTGTATGGAACCCAAAATTATCAGGCTGGCTGCTGGCCATGAATTCTTTGAGACAGAGGGATAACTGTCTGGCTCATGCAGATGCCTCCACTGTATGTAGAGTGTCACGTGTGAATTAGTTGTGATACTGGGCCATTGGCAGCCTAGAAAGCCAGCAGGATGGGGAGCAAGAGGCTTGTGTCACCAGGACTGGAGTCTGAAGAATATAGTAAAAGTAGGGAAACAAGAGCTAGTAACAGTGGCCAAGCTGACAGCTGCCCGTGCAAAACCTAAGTGTATCCTGAAAGCTTTTATAGCCTTGCCAGGTCAGAGGAGTCCAATGATTTGCCATGGTGGATATATTCACCCCATAGCCCATTGTTTTCAATCCTGAGTGGCTCACTGAAAAGGCTTGAAGAACATAAGAACATAAAAAGAGCCCTGCTGTTCCATCTAGTCCAGCATCTGGTCTCACACAATGGCCAACCATTTCCTCTGGAGGTCCCACAACAGGGCATAGAAAGTGAGACCTTCCCCTGATGTTGCCTCCTGGCTTTGGGATTCAGAGGTTGACTGCCTCTAAACATGGAGATTGACTTTAGTAAGCATGGCTGGTAGCCACTGATAGATTATATGCCATGAATCTGTCTAATCTCCTTTTAAAGCTGTTTATGCCTGTAGCCATCTACATCCTCTGGCAGTGAATTAATCACTCATTGTATAAAGAAGTATTTCCTTCTGTCTGTCCTGAATCAACTGCCCATCAGCTTCATTGGATTACCTCAAGTTCTAGTATTTTGGGAGAAAGATAAAAAGTTCTCTTTGTCAACTCTCTCCACTCTGTGCATAGTTTTATAAACTTCTATCATGTCCCCCTTGGTCGTCTCTTTCCTAAATTGAAAAGTCCCAGAGTCAAAGCCATTCTTCATAGGGAAGGTGCTCCAACCCCCTGATCATCGTGGTTGTCCTCCTCTGTACTTCTTCCAACTCTGATGTGTCCTTTTTGAGATACGGTGACCAGAACTGCACACAGCATTCCAAATAAGGCCACACCATAGATCTCTACAGGAACATTATCTTTAGGGTTGCCAAGTCTTACTTTAGTTTCAGCGGGGGAGTCCCGGGCGCTGTCATCGCGTCAGGCACATTGGGGGCGGGACCACTACCATTCAAGGGGAAACCATAGAGTTTTCCCTTGAATTATAGAGCATCCCCCCGTAACATGCCTGGCATGATGACGTCACCTCCAAGTGATGTCATCACTCGGGGCACGTTTCTGTGATCCCAGCATTTGTGGGGTGGGGTTCCCTCCGGTGGCCCCATCTGGGCCAGCAGGGAATGGACCAATCAAGCAGGGGTTTCCCTGCTCCCTGGGGGGGCCTGGCAATCCTATTTTATTGGCCATTTTATTTTCAATCCCTTTCCTAATAATCCCTAACATGGAGTTTGCCTTTTTCACCACTGCAGCACACTGGGTTGACACTTTCATTGAGCTGTCCACTGTGACCCTAAGTTCTTTTTCTCTCTCAGACTCAGCAAGTTCATTAGTCTATACCTGGCAGTTGGGATTTTTTAAATCCCAGTGTGCATCACCTTCATTTGCCACATTGTGCATCAGGTTCATTTGCCAATATGCCACATTGCCACATCATTGCCCACTCAGTTTGTGGAGATCTTCTTGGAGCTCTTCACAGTCAGCCTTGGTTTTCACAATCCTCAATAATTCTATGTCATCTGCAAACTTGGCCGCTACACTGGTCACCTAGTTCCAGATCACTGATGAATAAATTAAATAGTATCAGCTCCAATACTGATCCTTAAGGGACCTCCACTGCCTACTTCCCTTCATTGTAAGATTTGTCCCATTTATTCCTACTCTTTGCTTCCAGTCATTTAACCAATTTTTAATCCATTAGAAAACCTGTACTCTTATCCCATGTCTACTAAGTTTACTCCGGAGTCTTCGGTAAGGTACCTTGTCAAAAGCCCTTTGAAAGTCCAGGTATATAATATCTATCAGGTCACCATTGTCTACATGCTTATTGACTCCCTCAAGGAACTTCAAAAGGTAGGGGAGGCAGGACTTCCCTTTGCAGAAGCCATGCTGATTTTTCCTCAGCAGGCTTTGTTCCTCTATGTGCCTGGTAACTCTATCTTTGATTATAGTTTCTACTAATTTGCCTGGAATATCCGTTAGGTTAAGTGGCCTGTAATTTCCTAGTTCCCCTCAGTGTAACATTTGCTACTTTCCAGTCTCCTGGAACAGTGGCTAAATTTAATGATAAGTTACATATACGGTTTAAAGGCTCTTGATCAGAGGCTCCTGACAAAGCTGAAATATACCATGTGTGCATCTGTACTTGCACATGTTCAGTAGCACAGTAGGGAGTGAAGGGCGGGGTATAAATCCAATCTCTTCTCTTCTTCTATCCAACATGTGGTGATAAGACTACACAGTCTCCCATATCCTGCTGCTTGTACAGTTTATATTGTGAGGCCCAAATGAACCAGATCTCAAGAGAGCTCCTATAAAGTGCTGTTCCCATGACTGGGCATATAACTTAGTTCTCTTTCCATTCTCTATTTCTGGTGGGCCTGGATTCCACTCTGCAAGGAAATTATTCTCAATGAAACAAGCAAGAAAATTCTTTTTTGGGTTCCAGTGTCATTGTGGCCAACCGAACAATGGCCTTTCATACTACTTCCATGAATACTAGTACTACTGCTACTTTCAAAAATATACATTGATGGAGTCCAAACTGGTGGTAGCTGACCAGGAAAGAGATCTTGGAGTCCTGGTAGATAAGTCACTGAAGATGTTGTCTCAATGTGTGACTGCAATAGAAAAGGCAAATGTTATGCTGGGGATTATTAGGAAGGGAATTGAAAACAAATCAGCCAGTATCATAATGCCCTTGTATAAATCTATGGTGCGGCCTCATTTGGAATAGTTTTGGTCACTGCACCCCAAAAAGCTATTATAGCATTGGAAAAGGTGCAGAAAAGGGCAACTAAAATAATTAGGGGGATGGAACACCTTGGTACTCTTCAGCCTGGAGAAACAATAACTGAAAGGTGACATAATAGAGGTTTATAAAATTATGCAAGGGATAGGGAAGATAGAGAAAGAAATGCTTTTCTCCCTTTCTCACAGTACAAGAACTCATGGGCACTCAATGAAATTAATGAGCAGTAGGCTTAGAACAGATAAAAGGAAGTATTTCTTCATCCAAAGAGTAATTAACAGGTGGAATTCACTGCCACAGGAAGTGATGGCAGTTACAAGCATAGACAGGTTCAAGAGGGGTTTGGAGGTCCATCAGTGGCTATTAGCCACAAGGTATAGATGGAACACTATGTCTGGGGCAGTGATGCTCTGTATTCTTGGTGCTTGGGGGGCAACAGTGGGAGGGCTTATGGAGTTCTGGCCCCACTGGTGGACCTCCTGATGGCACCTGAGTTTTGGCCACTGTTTGACACAGGGTGTTGGACTGGATGGGCCATTGGCCTGATCCAACATGGCTTCTCTTATGTTCTTATGTACTTTTAGTTATCATAGGGATTGTAGCTTGTGGGAGAATGATCAAAACCCGTCATGGCTGACTATTCAAGCTTCACCCACAAAAAAACTGCCAGATGAGCATAGTGATAAGCAAAAGGGGGGGGGGGATTAATAGCATTTCCAAAAAATCATCTGGCTTTGGTGATGGGCTTTTTAGCAGTATAGAGAATCTTAGCTTAGATGTTGCATGCTGCCTCTTTCCGTTTTTAACCAACTTGAAGGGCCAGCTGTCAGAAAACATAATTCTTAAACAACAAGCCTGTTTCCCCTGATATTTGTGCCACCTTTCCTCCATCTGCTGCTAAGCAAGAAACTAGTAAATAATATGCCTGCCTAACTATTTTTCTTCCTCAGAATAAGCAGCATGTTAGAGCAGTTTACCCATTCCAGAGGAGTAGCTGTGGGTCAGTTGCAGTAAAAAGTGGCAAATTAAAGACTAAAATTTATTGTGGAATATGCGTTCATGGATCTGCTGTGGATTGGACAGGTGTTGGGGTGTGCAGCTGGGCTCCTATGATGCTGAAGAGTTTCGCCACATGCTACAGTGCACTGGCTGGGGGTCAGGTCAGATGCCTGATGCTTGCCCTGCAGCACAATGGGGAGGTACGTACTTTGACCGGATACTGAGAATGACAGTGACAAGGGGGAGGGGAGAAGAGGGGGATGGAAGGAGGAAAGGGAGATGATGAGGAAGAGGAGGACCCTATGATACTTCACATGTAACTCCATTTGTATTAAATATGTTCTTCAGTGGCATTTGATCTTTGCTATGACTGACACATTTCCCTACCAGTATCTGGATTGATGCCTCTGATTATTGCTTCAGACAGATACCCCGTAGGGCACCACTTCCCAACAAATCACCTTTTAAACCCAAAAGTGTATGTGATAGAGCAATTTTGTTTGGGGGGGGGGAGCTGCTTAAATTAGAAGTAAAGAAAAACCTATGTATACACAGATTATCCTTTAAAAGTGTATAAATGGGATCTTAGATTTTGGCAGAGAGCTTAACTCGGGTATGAAATGCATTTGGCTTGATCCAGTATGTCAGTTTTACTTGTAGAAGACGGAAGGAGGGTATGTGCTGGACATAAATCCATTGCACCCAAGATCTGCAAAGGATGTGGCCTTCCTAAATCACCCTCTCCATATTTCCTAGGCAATGTTTCCTAACCTTTCCACTCTCCATTTAGCTTTCTGAGTCCATCAGCTCCACTTTACTACATCCCACTCAGTATACAGTAGATTTTTAAACATCACATCTTTATCGAATTTTCTCAGCAAGGAACTCAAGAGTGGTATATGTGTTCTCATTTTATCCTCAGATGACCTTGTGAGGTAGATTAGTCTGAGAGAGAATGACTTGCCCAGAGAGCCTCATGACTGAATGTGAATTTAAACAGGCTTTCTCACATTCAAACTCAAGGCTGGGCTAAACTGGGAATGACAGCAAACCGAGCTCCCTGTGTATTTGTTTGTGTGTCTGCTTAGTCACATGTAAAGTGATTGCTAGCAGTGGCATGATACATCATGATTCTGCACATGGAACAGTGTTTCCCCCCCACATGTGAGTTTGATGTGATGAATATTTTGTTTGCATGCCCCAGTGGTGAGATCTAGTATTTATTATGCCAAGTTAGATCGGTTTCATGTACTGTGCTTTAGCATGATAAGTATCAGTGGATACCACATGAGACCACTTTCCAATAATATCTGCTTTGTATAATGTCACAAAGTATCATCATGAGTACTGGGAGTCAGTAAATGCAAAGTGGGACCATCAAACTGACCCAAACTGGTAGGTTAGATTATGTCAAGTGAGAAGGAAGGTTGGGAATCTGCCCTTGTACACTGCATGTGCTGTTTGCCTAAAATGTTCATTCACATATTATGGAAACTGGGTCAAGGTTAGTCATTTTTTTCTCTTCTGGGTTGAAGTCAGTTGTTGAGTTAATCATATCTAAGATTGGCAGGTTAATGCCAGTGCTCTTGAAAAACATTTTTTCCTATTTTTTAGGGGAGAAAAATTCTTGAAGATGCAAGCATATCATAAACCAGAGTTTTAGAGTAATTGCAATGAATAATGGGCCTAATTCATTAAGATCTGGTGCTGCTAATCTTTCTTCTGTATCTGCAAGATATGCTGTAAATCAGACACACCCTGCTTTGGGGCTTGCACCGAGATCCTTTTGAGCAATCCATGGATCAAAGTTGTTAATTAGGATAAATTTGCATACTTTGGTGAAATCACAAATCCTTGTTATATCAGTGCTTGTGTATCGCATTTTTCAAATGGAAATTCTGAGACATACAGAGACATGGTGTGTTACAGTCAAAATAACCTATTTTTCCCTCCCTGTTCCCAGCCTTCTTTTTATGTCTTGGTTTAGTCTATTTTTAAAATATGGGATCCAGGCATTTCTGTCCCCAGTGTGTTTGGTTTTTTTAAAGGGTAAATAAAGAATCTAAATCCACATTCTGCCATGGTGGCAGAAATCTGTGGGGTTTGTAGTTCTTGTCTACCTAACATACACTCTGTTTCCATAGAGACTCTTATAAATAGAATAAACTTTAAATCATGATTGCTCAAAACAGTAATTCAATACAATCTTTTAAATAATATTTTCCCCAGGTAAGAATCGCTAGGCTTCCGTGAATCTTAATTTTTGATTGGCTACAAGGGAAAGCTGAACCTGTTTGCCCTTTTGCAATGCAATTTGAATGGCTGCTCCAGTGTATTCTTTCTAACTTTTAATGAGAGGATGGTGGGAGTGAATAAGGATTACTAGTGGAAGTTGAGTGACTTGAGGATAGTTCATACAAAATAATTGATGCAGAGTAAATGTTTTTTACCTTCAGTTAAACCCTAGGATGCTGAAGTGAGGCTCTACGAACCTGAGGTAAATTTGACAGTTACCGCCAGGGAAATGGATGTTTATGTCCCTACACTGACATTTTAATGCAGTGTTTCTCAAACTGTGGAGCAGGCTCTCAGTGGGAAGGGGCATGGAACCCACTGACGGAGCACAGATTTCCAGGGATGGGCAGAACTCTGAGGCTGAACCTTTGTTTCTCCAGTAGTCAAGATATAATAACCCCCATTGATCCATTTTTTTTAGTGGGAGCTACTGTATCTCTGTGCTCTGTTCCAAAGTGGTATCCACTATGGACAGATGCTCTACAGATGGTTAGAACCACAGAAAGCTCACCTGGACTGGCTATATACAAGCAAAGGGCTTCCAGTTCTTTTCTACCAAAGGCTGGAAGCTGACTGAAGGGTCAAGTAGTCTTGCTGAAGCTTTTCAGGCCCTGCTTCCCTTGAGAAGTGAGTTAAAGGGACCACGCTTGTTTGTAGAATCATGCCTTCTGGCAGCACTGGAATACTCCCTGTTGTCCCTGAGCTTGGTGGGGTATGAAGTGTCAGCTATCTGTCTGGCTAAATATTTATACCCCAGTTTCCCCTTGTGACTCAAGGCAACTTACAACTCTAAATTAAAACCATGCATAATACAATAAAGACCAACTGACCCCCCCAAAATATGTGCAGCTTAAGCCCCATTAAAAGCTCCAGCAAATAACAGAGCCTTTCAGCACATCCTAAAAAAAAAAAAAAGAACAGTGTCCTCCTCACCCTCTCAGATAGCCTGTTTTACAGGATGGGAGCCACTATTGAAATGGCTCTGGTAGATGCCAAGTGGGCAGCCTTAAGCAGGCAGCCAGCCAAAAGGTGACAGCTAGAGGTCTGTATTTAGCGCATGGGGACAATTACTTGGATTGCTGGTAGTTCCAAGAACTTGGAGGCAGAGGATGAGGGAAGGGCTACCTTGTTGGGACCAAAGGCTGGAGGTACCTCAACCTTTGAAACTCCTCCTGTTGTTCTCTGAGAAATTCATGCTGAGTGGCTGCCTTCTGAGGTGGTTCCAGGGCTCCATATATCAGTGATGGGGGGGAGGGGGCAGGGTCTTGACTTCTGGCCTGTGACACCTGGCCCAATCCTTCTGAAGTAGGAATAGCTTCTGCTTTGTTTTAGTTGTGTTTCCCTACTTTTGGGGTTTGGTGGTGGCAAAGATATCCTGTTCTATTCTACTTTAGAGAATTAATTTGAATGGACATCTCAACACTCAGTTCCTTGTACACGGAAGCAGACTGCATGTACCTGTTGTGTGTAAAGATCTCTGCATACGCACCTGTAGAACAGGTTGTTGGTGCTGAGTTGGGAGGCCAGGAGTAGGTTTCAAGGGTGGCCTAGCTTAAAAAGTTTGAGAAAAAAATCATTTCAGTAGAAGTAGCCTGTGGTCGGGGGGACCTGGCAACCCTATGTGCTACAGTAGGATAGTCTGTGTCACTGTTTACTGGATGTGAATAATCATCATGAACTCTTGTTTTCCAATATGTCTGATGTGAGAGCTCAAAATTGTAGTGTAAAACTTCAAGACTTATTCACTCTCAAAAGATGGTCCAGTTAAGGGTAAATTGCAGCACTTAGGGTATCCTGAGTCTTCTCATGGGGATAAATTCTTGCAGTCCAAATCTGTAGATCCCCTTAGGGCTATGTGTTAAAGCTAAAGTTGGATCATATGCCTTGTAAGCAAAGCAGAACCAGCCTGTCCTAGCTTGTCTGTGAGAACTGTTACTCCAGGCTGCTGTAGTGGCCTTTGGATGCTATTGAGCAACAGTAGGGCCTGCCAATACCCATGTGCAACATCTATGTACTTTGGTGGAACCAGATTGATCAATAGCTTCTGCTGCAGTGAGTCTGTAGTGTTAAATTCACTGGCAACAGGGAACCCTAGATCTGGGTTCCTGCTAGAGATGGGGTTATTCCTATAGCTTTTTGCTCACACTTTTAATATTTATGCCTATTGCAGGGGCGTCAAACATGTGGCCCGGGGGCCGGATCAGTCCCCTGGAGGGCTTCTATCAGGCCCGCAGTGGAACTAGCTGTCGTCTTCTTCTTCTTCCAGTTCTGCTGCTGCATCATCATAGGTTTGCAGCTTACAGATACATACCTGAACAGCATACTCAAGATTACAACAGCACAGACATTTTGATGCAAGAGGTGCCAGTTATCAGACACAGTTAAATAAACAAAATATTGCCAGAGTGCTAATGTTTTAAGCATGTTTTTATTTTAAGCAAAAAAAAAACCCTTTGTGTTTGTGTCATTATAAAGTTTATATCTCTGCTACCTGGCATTACATTTTATGACACACATGGCCCAGCCCAACTAGGTCTCTTTATGTCAGATCCGGCCCTCATAACAAATGAGTTCGACACCCCTGGCCTATTGGGTTAATGTTGCTACAAAACCCCTCTACTTTGTGTTACTTTGCATGATTTGTCCCACTTCATTTTTGCCCTTCCGTGATTTTCTCTATCTGAGCAACAGTATACGTCTTATATCTTTCTTCCTGACCTCTGCTGTGTATGCCAGTCTCTGCCTGTTCCATCTCCTGCTTTCTGCCTTAGTTTTTGACCCTTTGGCGCTTGCCCTCCTTTTCTGTCCTTTTGTTGCTTTCACCCCATTCACTTGAATTCTTGGTTTGTTGGACTATGTTTGCCTGTTTGACCTTGGTGTAGTTATGAAAAGATTTATGCTTTCGTGGGGCATACCTGATACTTGATCCTGCATGGAAGCATTGGAAGTCCAGTCAGGACGACTATTTTTGCACTAGTACTGGAACACTTAATTTTGGTCCTTTAAACTGATCTCCAGTGTAGATTCATTAAATTAATTGGAACTAATTGGAACTAATTAGAACAGAGGGCTAATGCAGAATTCTTGTCAATGGGCTGCTTAGGTCAGATTTTCCTAAATGCTCTGCAAACAATAGGTCCTGTTGTGTCACCTGTGGACAGATTTTCAGAAAAGCTCAGCATTGCTTGGCATTAAGAACATCATATAACCAGGCTCAGTATGATTTATCAGTAATGAAACCGCTTTACAGTTCTAATCTTTCTACAGTAAAGAAACAAGATGTGAAGTAATATATCTCCAAGAAACTTGATGACTTTGGAAAAATTGAATACGTAGAATTTCCTTGCAGTTTCTCAAATGATCTGATCATTGTATAAAATTAGCTAAATTTGTTCTTGTGCTTATTATTATTTATTTAGTTGCGTTTTTTATATTCTGCGTTTCTCATGTGGACTCAAGGCAGATTACATGGAGTGAGTCAGTTCAATCAACAAAATGGGACATTCAGTAACTAATGCATTAGGATATTAGAAGACTGGAACCATCAGAAAGAACAGGAGCATAGCATAAGTATTAATATGACACATTAAGTGGTACAGACAGTATGTAATAGGATCCTACTTATAATGCAGTTTGGTGTAGTGGTTAAGTGCATGGACTCTAATCTGGGAGAACTGGGTTTGATTCCGTATTCCTCCACTTTTTTTTTGGTCAAGATTTTTTATTGCTAGAAAAAAATAAACATACAAATTGTAACTTTTTGAGCATAACAACTAATTTCAACAATCAAACATGAATGCAGAAGAACAGAAGTAATTTGTAGGTAATACTTATACTTTAGCATGTACCATGAACTAAGTCAACTGTTATTTTAATGGTGTGTTTTGTAGAATACTTCAAAGAAGTGGAAAGTGTTGGGGTTAAAAGTGGAGCCAAGAAGCATAACTAGGATTCTGTGGTAAGAGGCTGTGTTTTGACATATATTCCAAGAATGGATATCAGGTGCATACAAAACGGGAGGTGGTCACATCAGATGAGGCACTGTGAGGTTCCAGAGAGTTCGTAATTTTGTCCATTATAAATTCCTGTCAGACCCTTTCTCTCCATTGATCTAGTGATGGGGGGGAGCTTGACTTCCAGGCTGCTGCAATGGTGGTTTTCGCCGCCATAAGTAGGAAGGTGGTCAGGGGAGGAAGTGGTTCTTCTCCCATGGAAGGATCCTTTAGATGTAGAAGAAGAATTAGAGGGTCCATTAGGAGGGCTTGTGACGTGATATTTGTTGTTTCCCTGATTACCGATGACCAGAATTTTTGAATTAGGGGGCATGTCCAACAGCAGTGGATATAATCACCCGGTTCTGTTAGCCTGACTGCTCTTTTATATTATTAATATTTTGGGGAATATTAGCTCTTATCAATATGCAACAGGCTTGTGGGATCTTAACCAATGTATACAGAGGCTGCGCTAACTGATACTTCTGAGGAACTGACACAGACTCAATTAAAAAGTGAAAGATTGTTTGTTTACTAAAATATAATAAAAAGTTGTACAAAACAATACTGTTCTGTCATTCATACATACATACAGTACTAGGAAATTAGATAGAAGTTACAGAGATGTGTGCATGAGCAGATAATTGATGGTTTCCGTCGAGGGTGATATTTACCTCTATAGAAGCAGTAGAATCTGGCTGGAAAAACGAGGATGAGAAGTCCTTGGGGAAGAAGATAAGGGATCGTGGCTCTGAACCGGCAGAAGACCACGTGGCGGACCCCAGTGGTGCACCCAGGGATCCGTGAGGGAGGGAAGGAACCAGGGCAGGAACTCTCACAAGGGGGAGAGTGAGAGAGCACGGGGGAGAGAGCGAGAGCGAGAGAGAGTATGTCTCTTGGGAAGTATCTTTTATTGGAAGGTGGTACCTGGCATGATATGATGCTATCCTTAGAAAATCTATAGAAGGTCCGTTTGTTATCTCTAGCCACTAAGGGGGTGCTAAAGGAATGGTCAGTATTTAAATCTATCTGATGGTCAGGGCAGGATGTCACTGCCAGCGGGATCTGGCGCTGATCTTCTGGATCACAGGAATGCCGGCCATGGGAACCGATCTTCAGGAAGTATCCCAGTGTCTTCGCACCCAGGTGTGACGTCCTTTGATGTAACAAATGGAGATGGCAGGATGTAACAAATGGAGATGGCAGGAGGGGGGGGGGGCTCCAAACAGGCATATGTGCATGGAGTATATGTCTGTGTGGAGCTTCAGATGTAAGCCTGTAACCTTATGGCTTTGTGAGAGAGTGTCTTTGTTCTTTGTGTCAATCCTTCTGCCTGGAGGTGGTAACCTCAGAAAATGGTGTTTTGACCCTAAAGTGTAGGTGTCTATTCCCATCTTCCCACTGGTCACCTAGTGTACTCTCATGTCCCACATAACTGACGGCATAGTCCATATGCTGCCCCTGTAAGTCAGAAAAGTTCATAAGAATGCTGCGCAGCCTTACAGTTCTCCACAATTTTTCCAACTGAGTGGAGAGTGGTTGGCATTGATTCAGTGAAGACAAACAGGGGTGTAGTACCATCTAGAGAACAGTTTAAAAAATTGAAATTTGACATTGAAGATACCGGATTTGTTAGCAGAGGAGGACCAGATCAAATTCCATTGTTAGTCTGTTATGTTGTGATTGAGAGCTTTATTCCATGCCTTCTAGTAATTGAGTTGTTGGGGGCTGTCTAGATCCAAGAGAATTTTGTACGTATTTGAGAGAAGGTGCTTGGTGTGTTCATTATAAGCAAGTAAAAGAGTTTCAAATTTCATTTTAGGGCATGTGAATGTCCCTGACCTCCCTATATGGGTGACCAGGCTCCCCAGCTGGTAGTATTTTAACCAAGAAATAGGTTTGTTGAGTTGTTCCTCAAAGTGCGATTTTTGTAAGAGTTTTTTGATGTTTAATTAGATCATGTAAGCCAGAGATGCCTGCGGAAGACCAACCTCGAACCTATTCCTCCACTTGCACCTGCTGGATGACCTTGGGCAAGCCATAGCTCTGGCACAGCTGTTCTCTCAAGGACAGTTGTCTCAGAGCTCTCTCAGCCCCACTTACCTCACAGGGTGTCTGTTGTGGGGCGGGGAAGGGAAAGGAGTTTGTAAGCCACTCTGGGACTCCCTTGGGGAGTGAAGGGAGGGGTATAAATTCAACCTCTTCTCTCTTCTTCTTCTTTTACGTTATATACAGCAGTAAAGACCGCAAGTCCCAATCATTTATCCAAGTAAGTCTGTGAAACCATTTTATACTGTGCAGCCTTATTACCTGCACAGAAAAGCCCTCTTGAATAGTTCAGTTTTGCATAGCTTGTGGAAGGCCAGAAGAGAGGGAGCCTTCCTGACCTCTTCGGGCAGATTGTTCTACAAGGTGGGAGCCACAATGGAGAAAGAATGTGTACAGGCAGCAGTTGTGGATTTTGCCCATTTGCAGGTTAGCACATGCAGGAGCCCCTGCTGACATGAGCAGAGTTGTCATGGGAGTGAATAGAAACTGGTGGTCCCATAAATAAGAGGGGATTTATATGTGATAGCCAATACTTTAAACTGAGCTCAATTACAAATGGGCAACCATTGGAGGGTTTGCAGAATGAGAGTAATATGCACGCTCTGTCTAGCTCCCATAAATAGTCAAGCTGCAGCATTTTGGACCAGCTGCAGTTTTTGAACTGACGTCTTCTGACATTAATGTGTTTGATTGGAATGGTCTTTAATCTTGCAGAATATGATTCTTGACTATAAACATTTACTTCTGACAGAGTTTTCCTGTGTAGTCAGACCCTTTCCCATATTTACAACAGACTGATGAACAAGTATAACCTGGGTGCACACAATATTGTAGAATGCAAACAGGGGGTTCTGAGAATGAAGAGTCTGAAGGCTGAAATAACCTCTAACCCCAAGCTGGATCGTCAACACTCCTGTCTCCCAAAGATCCATGTACATAATTTACAAATGTACCACAAACAGGTGAATCATACTGCTGTGCTTAGTTGGGAGATGGTTTGGAAGAAAATTGATTCTGTGTTGGTAATCGGTTTATGTACCTCAAGATGATAATTTGATATGGTAACTCATATGATACAGGTACTACAGGGTGAGTTTTCTGATGTATATGCCAAGATCAACTTTCTACCTCTGGCTCAATGCTAATTTCCTAAAGGAGGAGATTGTGAGACCTGATTTCACTTTGTCAGAACTTTCAAATCTTTACACACACACCCACCCCAATGACAATCACCTCTAAATCACCCTATGGTGATGCTACCAGCCATTACCTTAAACTGGTCTTGTGACTTTTCCTTGTGTTGAGACTGAAGCAAGAGCTACTTGATGAATCCTCCCTGAAGGAAATTTGTTTAAGCTGTAAGCAGAGCTGGAAAACATTTCTCCTTCCCGGGGCCAGCATCAAATTCTAGGTGTCTGGGTGATGACCATTCCAACCAGCTAGCATCTGGGCTCTAGTTCTGGCAATCTTTCATGTCCCCCCAAATTAGGAAGTTATGGCCTTCCCTATTAGGCTATAACTAAGGCTTTAAACCTCTAAAGCCCCTAAGGCTCTGAAGAGAGGGAAATCTCCTACTTTCCCACTAAACCATTTTTAACAATGTATTCTGTGAAGTAAGCCCTGGCCTGCTTCTTTACTTATGCATGGGATTTGGTTACATTTCCCTTAGCTTGTATAAACTGCATCCTGGGTAGGTTTTCCTTCAGTATCGGTAACCTTAGCTCGCATTGTGGTTTGGCAGAAGCAGCATAGCAGCACACTGCATTTCTCGAGGCTTTCTTCACTGTTAGACCAGTCAAGGTCTGGTCTTGGCAAAAGACTCTGCTGCTTATGCCTGCATGAAACTTGCTAAAAGGAGGGATTCACAGTTCAAAGGGTGAAAGAGGCAGAATGGCAGGAGTGGATATTTGTGTGGATATTTATAGTTGCCAGGTTCAATTGAAAGAGAGTTTCCCCTTTTAAAGTATATTTACTTGTTTTGAGGAATGCTGCTGCAAATTGAAAGCCATTATTAGCAAAAACTGACTGGAAACTGACCATGGTATAGCTGCCATATTAGTTACAATGAAGGACATTGATCCTGTGAGTAGCAGCAGTCTCCTCTGAGATGTCCAGCCATAGCATTTAAATTACATGCAGAATGAATAATGCATAGGAAGAACAAACAACCCTTATACTTGAGTATCCTTGCTGCCCCACAGGGAATGTATCTCAATTGATGACAGATTGCATTACCACAGTTGCTCCTGGGGCATAGGCGTCAACTTCAGGGGGGCTGGGGAGCTGGAGCCCCCCCACCCGAACTTTTCCAGGACATGCTGAGCCTCCGCTGGAGACAATGGCCTGTAATGTCTCTGGCCCAGCCCCAGCCCCCACCCCCCCGGGAAATTGGAAAGTCTATGCCCTTGTCCTGGGGTACTGTATATTGTGGGTTTAGAGCTAGTGTGCTGCAGTGGTTAGAGGATCAGATTAGGATCTGGGACACTCAACTTTGAATCTGCACTCTGCCACGGAAATATGTTGGGTGACCTTGGGTCAGTCACACATTCTCAGCCTAAGCTACCTCACTGGGTGGTTGTGAGTATAAAACAGAGAAGGGGAGAATGATGTAAGTCACTTTGGGTCCCCAGTGTGGCGAAAGATGGGGTGTAAAGGAGGTAAATAACTAATAAATTCAGCCTTGCGGACATCTTATCTTTATCTGAACCCTCTACTATCCTTCCATAGTAGTTCTGAGACTAATACAAAGCACTAGCAAGCGGGGATGTCCATTCATTCCCATACAAAGAATGCCCTCGTCCCACGCCCCAAAGAAGCCAGATTAAATTGATTCATCAGGACAGTGAAAAAGAAGGGGAAAGGCACCAAATAAAAATTTATTCCTCTCCCTGCTGTTCATCCCTTCTTGTACTCTCCACCGAGGGGAACAAAGACGAATGTAATAAAAACAAACAAGTATAAAAACTAATATGAAAGATGAATAAAATGAAAACGAAATGAAGTTTTTCAAAAAATTGCACAAGCTAAGGGAAGCAGTACATTATGGTAAATTAGCTGATGATGAATGGTAGGTAATGCTTCTGCAGAAAGGGCATTACTTTCAGTAAGAACTGTCAGCTTCTTTTGGTTTGTGGTCTTTAAATGGAACATGCTGTGCCCCAGATTGTAGTCTGTAAATGGGTCCATGATTCTAAAGAGCTACTACACCAGCTGGCAGCAACAAAATTTGGCCACAGTATTATGACATTATTATGAGCTACTTTCCCCATCTGTGTTATTTAAGATAAACCATATGTAGTCCAGGCTACAGCAGCTGTTTCCCATATTTTTGTCTGTTTTTTCCACACAGAAGATACAACAGATGTCCGAGGGATCTATGTTTGGCCATGGTCTCAAGCATCTTTTCCATAGCCGCAGACGGTCCCGAGAACGGGAGCACCAGAACTCCCAGGAGACATCTCAGCAGCAGCACCATGGCATGTCTGATCATGACTCCCCCGATGAAAAAGAACGCTCTCCTGAGATGCACCGAGTCTCCTATGCCATGTCTCTCCATGATCTCCCAGCCCGACCCACTGCCTTCAACAGGGTATTACAGCAGATCCGCTCCCGTCCTTCCATCAAGAGGGGGACCAGTTTGCACAGTGGCAGTCGCCGAGCCAAGAGTAGCTCCCTGGAACCTCAGAAAGGCAGCCCTCATCTTGTCCGCAGGGCTCCCCAGGACAGCAGCCTCACAGCAATACTTCATCAACACCAAGGGCGGCCAAGATCTTCATCTACCACAGACACTGCTCTCCTTATGGCTGAGGGAGGGACTGTTTACCTCCTCGCAGAAGAGTCAGAATGCTTCACTGATAAGGTAAGACTGATCAGGGGCTCAGTTAAAGTCTGGAAATGTGAGGCTTCCTGCACCAGGGAAACCAGTTTGCATTAGAGAATGCTATATCAATATTATCCTCATCTTTGATAAGGAGACCCAGCAGACGGAATCCAGAAGGTGCCATCATCAATTTTTATAAAGAGATGCAAGGGTAACTAGGCCAGATTGCATGGCTGAATCTGTATTGATTGATTGATTTCATTATAATTAGTGTCTTTGAGAAGCACCTTCTTGCTGAAGACAGAAGCAGCTTCCTCTCAGGTGGAATTCCTTTTAGGAGGTCATGTGGAGTTGCCAACCTACAGGTAGGGCTTCGAGATCTCCCGGAATTACAACTGATTTCCAGACTACAGAGATCCATTTTCTTTGAGGAAATGGCTGCTTTGGAGGGTGGTTTCTATGGCTTTATACATACTGTATACTGGGCCCCTCCTCTTTCCAAACCCCACCCTCCAAATCTGCAGGAATTTTCCAACCTGGAGTTGGCAGCCCTCATCATGCCTCAGTCAGCCATCATTGACCAAAAGTTCTGAAAAGTGATCTTGCTAAATAAAGACTGAGAACTGTCTTCAAATGTCTGCGTGCATGGGAAATTAATCTTAATAGAATGGTGAAATCTCTGTTTCCTTATTAAGAAGATGATATTGGGATTGTTGGGTTCCTGTAAGCAGGATGTACTGGACATCAAATATTTGCCAATAATCGTATGGTGACAGAATTTTAGAATTTTGTTAGGGTATGTAGTACTCCTGAATGCAATACTTTACAGAAACAACTCTGGTAACACACCCTTGGCAGTTTTTATTCTCACTGGGAAAAACTGTGGTGTACCTGTATTTTTTTCTTTAACAGTGGTACAAGCAGTTATAGGGTGGCTTTTTCAAAGGCATGAGTGAAAAGGCTTAACCCCCCCCCCCCCGCTGTTCTTCCCCTCAAAAAACAAAAAACCTACCTCCAGCTGCTACTTTTGGAAAAGCAAAAAACCCCTACCTTGATAAAAGAAGTGTATTTTCATTTTTTGTTTGATGATAAACCTTTATCTCATCCTGTTGCAGATGAGGGAAATACATGAGCGAGTGCTTCCACAAGAAAAATATTCATTGCACACAGAAAATAGGCTCAAACCACTTTTCCTGACATCTTGTTTTCTCTCAGGTAGGGATGGCAGCCTCCAGGTGGGACCTGGGGATGCCCTGGAATTACAGCTCATCTCCAGACTCCAGAGATCACTTCCCCTGGAGAAAATGGATGCTCTGGAGGGTGGGCTCTATGACATTGTCCTTGTCCTCCCCAGGCTCCATCCCCAAATTCCCAGGAGTCTCCCAACCTGGATCTGGCAACCTCATTCCCATCCCCTGCTGGTGGCCAGGGAGACCTGGCAACCCTACTTGTGGAGGGAATTTTTGGTATGAATATTCAGTCATGTGAGCCCCCTCCCATACTGTTATGTTCTGGCCGAGGAACTGCACACGTGGTCAGCCAAACACGTGGCCAGGAGAAGCCGTTGAGCTTTGCTCCCAAAGACGATAGATCCCTTGGATCCTAAAAGGGACCAGTGAGTGAGTCTGCACCCTGGGATAGACAAATAGGGTGCAGGAACACTGTAAATAGCGAATCACGGGTGTTGGGTGTGCACATGGGTGTGTTTGAGAATGGGGATAAAAAGCGGACCTGCGAGTCCTGCCAGCAGTCTTGTTCTGACTTTTTAATGAACTGTGAGCTGTTATCACCCAACGCGTCTCCAACCTCAGTACTTTTCACTGGCGATGAAGATGTGATCCTGATGAACAACTCTCCAGCTGACTCCGAGCACGCACCACACCACGCACCAGCATTGCCTCCAGGGTCTCTGCTCCATGCTCCAGCACCGCCTCCAGGGCATCGCTCTCTGCACCGCATCGCTCAACCACTGCGAGTCATGGCTGCCGCTCCAGGACAGATCACAGCATACAACCCAGCCCGCCCAGAGCTCTGGGAATCATGGTTGCCACAACTTGGATACTTCTTTGAAGTACAAGAGGTCACTGACGTGGGGAAGAAGGCTTGGTTCCTAAGCACGTGTGGGGTCAACACACTTTGCTTAGTGCAGAGCCTCATCTTGCCAAAAACGCTCAATGAGTCTTCCTACGCAGAACTCATCCGAGCATTAAATGGCTACTTCGCACCAAAACTACCTAAGATGGCAAGGTGCATGGACTTTTGTGTGCACTCGCAGAAGTCTGGAGAATCGACCGCAGACTTCTTGGCGGACCTATGCCACATATTGGTGGGGTGCAAGTTTCCATCGGTTGAGGACACCCTCTTGACTCAATTCGTTTGGGGTGTTTGGGAGCCGAAGCTCCACCGCAAACTGGTGGCCATCAAGGATCTCAAACTCGAGTCCGTGTTCACAATTGCCACTGCATTTGAAAAGGCCCAGAAGGATCACCATGGATCCACTGCACACCGTGTGGCAGCCACCGCCAGCCCCTCGATTTCAAACGAGGACAACATTTTCTCAGTACAGTGACCTGATCACTGTTGTTCACCCCAGCCTGCCACTGCACATGGGTGGACTGACCCACGCCCCACCGCCCCGCCATTGTGCACTAGCTTCGGGGACAACCGTGAACGTAGGAGCTGTCAGTTCTGAGAGGCAACCTGCCGGTCCTGTGGCAAGACGGGACACATTGCCCGGGTTTGTTGCTCCAAAAACTCCCGCCGCACACAAGCAGCACACCTAGAAGCAGCCAACCTGCATTCCCCTTCAGCCTCCTCCCACCAGGTAATGAACTTGCCCTGGGATACCCCTAACAAAATCCATTTAACTGTACAGGTGGAAGGGTCCCCCTGTGATATGGAACTTGACATGGGGTCCTCGTTCTCGATAATTTTGGCAGACACTTTGCATAAGCTTTGCCTGCAGGGGGAACCCTTGTTACAGAAACTCAGGGGACTCACGCATCGGGATTTCCAAAATAATCCAATAGTGATTAAGCAAGTTCCAGGTCCAATACAAAGACTTTGATGGATTCTTGGACCTACTGGTGATGGAGGGCAAGCTAGCCAGCCTACTTGGACTCTCCTGGTTTGGACCTTTGGGGCTGGGGCCAATGCTCCCTCTAAGCTATGGAATCCTGTGAGGAAAAATTCTACTTTGTGAGCTATTGGCATTAAAGTTGTGAGCGAGCGATTGGGCTGCTGTGTAAACTAGTTTGCTCTGGAGCCATCCTTCCTGAGCCAAGACAAAAATCTATGACCTGGAGGCTAAAAAACTATGAGCTGGCTCACAATAACTCAGCTTAGAGGTAACACTGGCTGGGGGTGACCGGGATTAACAAAGTGCAGGAGGAGCATTTTGATGCCATTTGCAATTAATTCCCCACCATATTCGATGGTGCACTCAGGTGTTACATGGGACCGAAAGTCACCCTGGACCTCAACCCCCAAGTCCGGCCCATTTGTATGACTGCGTGGCAGCCCCCATTGGTGCTCTGCCCCAGAATCGACACGGAGCTGGACCGCTTGGTGGCCCAGGAGGTACTAGAGCCCATGCCCCTCATCAAGTGGGAGACCCCAATTGTCACGGTGAAACCCAACGGGGAAGTCTGCATCTGTGCAGACTATAAGTGTACTCTTAACCAGGCCCTCCAGGACCATGCGTACCCAGTACCCATGATGAGCCATGTCTTAGTGGCACTGGCGGGGGCAAAGGCTTTCAGCAAGCTGGCTCTGGCACAGGCCTAGCAGCAACTGCCAGTAGATGAGGCCACCGCAGAGGCCCAAACAATAGTCACCCATAGAGGGGCGTTCAGGGTGAAGCATCAGCAATTTGGGGTTAGTGTCGCCCCGGGAATATTCCAAAACCTGATGGACAGTTTACTTAAAGGAATCCTGGGGGTCTAGCCTTTCTTTGATGATGTTTCAATCATGGCCACAGACCTGGAGACCTTCGCCTCCCAGCTGAGAGCGGTCCTGCAACGCTTTGACAAGGCCGGCCTAAAGGTGAAGCGGGAGAAATGTTCGCTGGGTGTCTCGTCAGTGGAGTTCCTCGGGTTCTGGGTCAATGTGCATGGCATCTACCCCACTCCAGGCAAGATCCGGGCCTACACCAAGTGGCTCGAGGTGGTTCCCGTGGGCTCCACTAAGTAGCGTTGTGCAGCCCACCAGTCATAGCTTTACCATGGCAGTTAGAACTAGGCTTAAATTCCTTCTGGGTGGTATGTTGCCCAGAAGGCTTTTTGTGTATTGTAGACTGCACTCTCTCACTGCACACTGTGGCAATAGTACTAATACCAGGCAGTGGGCATCCATTTAATCCATGGATGTGAATCTTCTTGGCTGTAAAGGCAGTATCATGTGCTTTGCATTGTTTCCTACTTGCTGGTTTTGATATCTATTTTTAACATTCTGCCTCTGCCTGTTTTGCCACAGAATTGTTCAATGACCTCGTTCGTTGACTTACAGAACTCTATCCAATGTGCCCATATGGTTTTTGAAATTTTTGTGGTTCACTGAATGAGAAATCCCATGTTCTTGGAACTAAGATACCAGAAATTCTATGAAAATGATCTGTGTTCACGTATTGTGATAGCTTCAGCTCATGATTTATATACCCAAAAGGTTTTCTCACTAGCTTCATAGGCTGGGCTTCATGTAGAGCATCAGTTGGGCTACATTTAGAGCATTCTGATGTTTTAGTACTCTGGTGTAAAGTAACAGAATAACAGAAGCTACAGAGTTGTTTCAGGAAAATGTAAACTATATCTATACTTGCGCATGCACATGTATTTGATGGGATCTGAGATTTGGCTTTTTTTTTAAATAATAAAGATTGGTTTCAGCTAACCATGCACAGAATACATTAATGGGAACAAAATCCTTTTATCCAGAAAAAATAAAAGTAGGGCTGAGCTGAAACACACGAGGTGCTTTTTGATGATACACAAGGCCCATCAGCTGACCCCCTATCTGTCCCAGCCATACCTAGCCACAGTAATTCATGCCACAGTCACCTCCCGAACAGACTATTTAATTTGTATTATGCAGGACTGCCCCTGAAGGTGCTCTGGAGACTTCAGGTTGTCCATAAGGCAGCTGCTAGGCTTCTGACAAGAAGATCTTGGTCTTCACATATACAGCCTGTCTTGAAGCAGCTACATTGGCTCCCTATTGGTTCCTGGTTCAAATTTAAGGTGCTGTTTTTGATCTTTAAAGCCCTAAATCAGGGGTGTAAAACATAAGGCCCAGGGGCCAGGACAGGCCCATCTGGGGCACTTACTTGGCCCGCAAGCAACTGGTATATATGGAAATGTAAGGTACTCCCCCTTTTATGCTAAACCTTGGGGGGGAAAACCTAGTCTTGCATGTGATTAAATATATTTATTGGGGCTTTTGTGAGATCCCCACAAAATTGCTTTCACTGCTAGGAATCAATTGCTCTTATTTGTATTTTGAATCAAAAATATTGTTAATTGGGTTTTTCTGTGTCTTTTATAAAATATATATCGCTGGTACCTGGCATTACATTTTATGGCACACAAGGCCTGGCCTGACAAAGTGATATTTATGTCAGATCTGGCCCTCGTAACAAATGAATCTGACACCTCTGCCCTAAATGGTCTGGGACCGTCATACCTGAGGGTCCGCCTCTTTAGAACCCCCCTCGGCAGCTGTGATCATCATCTCGTGGCATTCTGGTGGTGCCGGGCCCTTGGGTTGCATGTTTGGTGTTGACCAGGGTGTGGGCTTTTTCAGTCATAGCCGTTTCCTGGTGGAATGTCCTCTCAGGTGAGACCTGCGCCCTGCAGGACCTCCCTAGGTTCCACAGAGCCTGTAAGGCTGAGCTTTTCCATCAGCCTTTTCCCAGTTAAGTGTCTTTAGGGGAGTGATGATGATGATGATGAATGATTACAGAGTTGGAAGAGGTCATACAAGCCATCTAGTCCAACCCCTTGCTCATTGCAGGATCAGCCTAGAGCATCCCTGACAAGTGTCTGTCCAGCTGCTGCTTAAAGACCGCCAGTGAGGGGGAGCTCACCACCTCCCCAGGCAGCTGATTCCACTGCTGCACAACTCTTACTGCAAAAAAAGTTTTTCCTAATATCCAGCTGGTATCTCCCCCCCTTAATTTAAACCCATTATTGCAAATCCTGTCCTCTTCTGCCAACAGAAACAGCTTCCTGCCCTCCTCTAAGTGACAGCCATTCAAATACTTAAAGAGAGCAGTTATGCCCCCCCCAACCTCCTCTTCTCCAGACTAAACATTCCCAAGCCCCTCAGCCTTTCCTCATAGGGCTTGGTCTCCAGGCCCCCTATCATCCTGGTTGCTCTCCTCTGCATCCGCTCCATTCTGTCCACATCTTTTTGAAGTGAGGCCTCCAGAACCATTAGCCACAAGGTATAGATAGGATCTCTCAGTCTGGGGCAAGTGATGCACTGTATTCATGGTACTTGGGGGGGGGGGACAACAGTGGGAGGGCTTCTAGTGTCCTGGCCCCGCTGCTGGACCTCCTGAGGGCACCTGGTGTTTTTGGCCACTGTGTGACAGAGTGTTGGACTGGATGGGTCACTGGCCTGATCCAACATTGGCTTCTCTTATGTTCTTATGTTCTTATGTTCTAATACTCCAGGTGTGGCCTGACCAATGCAGTGTACAGTAGGACTATGACATCTTGTGAATTGGATGTTATGCCTCTGTTGATACACCCCAAGATCGCATTAGCTTTTTTTGTTGCTGCATCGTACTGGCTGCTCATATTTCACTTAAATTATTATTATTAATTTTATTTCTCTACTGCCCATAGACAAAGCTCTATGGGTGGTTTACAAGTATGAAACAGTAAAATATAATAAGTAAAAATATTAATAATTTAAAATAATGTAAAAATAGTAAAAGACAATAGAAACAGTAAACAGAGGCACCTGGCTTAATGCTGGAACCACTGCTATCAGTTGTAAAATGTTTTAATTTTATACTGTTTTAATTATATTTATTATCTCTGTTTTAATATTGTTGTGAGCCATTCTGAGCCCCATTTGTAGGGGAGGAGTGGTATAGAAATTGAAATAAATAAATAAATAAATGTTTTTGGAATTGTCAGAAAGAGACCTTTGACCAATTTTTCAATGAATTCTGCAAAAGGATCCAAAAGCATCCACAAATTCAGGAAACTTTGCTTTCATTCTGAATCGGCCTTATTTACACTTAAGGGCATTAATACCTGTTGGCGGAGTAATTAACACAGCTACAGTGCACAGCGTGATTAAAGAGTAGATAAAGGTTCATTTAAGAACTAACAAACTTGATAGGAAAGAGGAGAGACAGAGATGGATTCCTAACTACATTTCTAGCTGAGAGAGAGGGTAAGACTGAGCGAGTATGGCCCTTCTGAGAAGAAGCAGGAAATTGCCCTAAGAGTAGCGATCTGGAGACAGACACGCAATGACACTTAAAAGACAGAAGGTGCTGTCCTCACTATCCTATCTAATTGCTGCTTCCTTCCGGTCTTCTTCTGATATCATCCAGTTCACTGTGATTCTCAACTGGTTGGGATGGCCTATTTGCCTGTCATCAGGAAGCATTGCCTTTACACCCAGCTGACTTTGTTTGCTTAGTGAGGACAATGCATCATGAAGTCTGATTGGTCTTGGAGTTGTAATGATGCCATCCCATAGTGAACTTCATGGATGAAAGGAGACTTTCAGCATGCACCTCCCAAATGCCTTTCATTAGGTTGCATCAAATTGCATCATATTTTTCCAGTGTAAATTTCAGTGGATAAGAAATTACATGCACATTTCCAGAGAGAGACAGAATACTCTGAATCTGATATTCCCTTAAGGAGGTTTAGAAAAGGAAATCAGAAGTGTCTACGCATTTCATTTTATCTCTGTCTCCAAGAATTGCATTACTGGAGAGAGCAGCATATGATCCTTACTGAGAAGCGTTAGCTCAGACAAGATGTGGTTGATGCTCAGGTTTCTTCGCTGAGGTCCTGCCACAGAATCAGTGAGGACTTCCATCAAAGAAATAAACCTGGAAGGACCCACTCATAAAGCCAAACTATCCAGAGCGCCTTTGCAAAGACTGAGGGAGACAGAATAGCAATTACCCCAACATATGAGCTGAATTTTAATGCTTGGTAAGCAGCCAGTCTTTACTGAGCACACACTTTTTTTTGGTGCCTGGATGATGCCTGGGCACGTTTCTGGGTGAAATGAAGGTGGTGGATGTGCCTGTGAATATGCTAAAGGAGGGGATTCAGAGGAGTTTGTGAGGAGCTTTGCAAATCCTGAGTAAGGGCTTTCACAGCTGCTTAGGACTGTACTGCAATGAGAAAGTAAATCGCCTGGTTCTCTAAGGGTCAGCAAGATTATGCCTCTGTACCAAAGTCTTGGCATTTTCTTACATGTTGCCCTGTGAGAAATTTTTTTTTTAATTCAGTAACTTCAGCAACAAGGGAAATGGAGGTCAAGGACACAGCTGCTTCTCTTAGAAGAAGAACTTGGATATTGCTTGTTAGACCGTTCAAGCATTTCAGCTGCACCAGGAGGAGTGCATTCATGGGTGTAGAACCCTCACTGATGAGGTACTAGGACTCATGCTGGTCAAGTGTCCCCACCTTTGAATTCAGTATGCTAAAGGTTCGTTTTCCTAACCAATTGTAAAATGACCTGTGTTATATAGCTCAAGTTGCCTTAGACACTGAAGAGCTGTTGAAGGTGTTAACAATGTCCTGGGCACAAGGGCCCTTGGAAAATGCATTTTCCCATGGGCCCTGCATCTTAGTGCTTGGGATGCTGCTTCAACTGTTCTCAGAAATATTGGAAGCCTGATCTCATCCCTTTCCTCTGGCTTCCAGTGCTGCTTTAGGGAAGGTTTCAGTGTGAAAAGCAAGTGGTAGCTGTGGCTGGTTCTGGCACTGCGCCCCTTAGGAACTGGGCTTTGGGGACTTGGGCTTGGCTTGTACTGGACCTGGGATATCTGGAGAGCTTATTTCCTAACTCTCCCCCCCCCCCCCTTCTGAAATCTGCTGCCATCACTTGCTAGAACCAAGGTCTAGATTGCTGTCATTCAGTCAGCTGGGCAAATGGCGTTAGAACCCCTGGGGAAGTTAGAGTGATTGACCATGCAGTATTGGTCATGTCACTTTTCTGTACCTCTGTTGTTTCTCCAAGTTTTGTCTTTGAAGGGGAGCAGCTTTCTAAGGCTATGATTCCATTTCAGACACTCTAGTTAGGTTTGTGCATTAGCTTTACTTGCATTGCTTACAGTGCACAGCTTGTCATCTCTTTTGTACTATGTCTCCATATTTAACGGACAGTATTTTTTTTACCTGTGTCTCTGCGTGTGTTGGGTTGTGCTGGAGTAATTGGCTGTTCTGGATAGGTGGGCAAGGTATGCTTAACTGTTGGAAATGTAAACGTGTTGTGATGGGCCTGGACATGAAAAAAGAGGCACGACTGCAGGCATGCATATATGCAATCAAATAAGAGGCAGATGTTTGGTAGGTGCCATGGGAGCTGTCTTTTTGCAAACAGTCAAATAAGTAGGAGCCTTGGGAGACACCATTGGATCACACAAGCCATTGAAGCTTAATTATGACTGGTTCAAAAGGATAGTCTGCATAATGATGGTGGGCTGAATCTTTCAGCCTGCCCAAGGTGTTAGATCACTGGAAGACAGTTCATGCCACACCAAATTCTGTTATTGGCCAGTAAGCTGTGTAGCTTCCATGCAGCAGGCAGTCATCTTCTCTATTCAGCCACTGTGTTCTGCCTCCAGAATTGCATCAGTATTTCATTGTGACAACTGTCATAGCTTCATATGTGATGATGGGCTAATATGAATGTGGGTGTGGGGCATCAGGCTATTATTTCTGGACTGTAGCTTGTGAGAGTACTATAAAAAGCATAAACAGTGGTTGGAGCATGCTCTGATTGAAGCAGTCTGCCTTTCTAACAGAACCCGAAGAAGCAGGTAGAGAAAGAAGTCCTTTTCTCCCTTTCTCACAATACAAGAACTCATGGGCACTCCATAAAATTGCTGAGCAGTCGGGTTAGAATAGATAAAAGGAAGTACTTCTTTACCCAAAGAGTGATTAACACATGGAATTCACTGCCACTGGAGGTGGTGGCGGCTACAAGCATGGACGGCTTCAAGAGGGAAATAGATAAACATCTGGAGCAGAGGTCCATCAGTGGCTATTAGCCACAAAGTATAGATGGGAGCTCTCAGTCTGGGGCAAGTGATGCTCTGTATTCTTGGTGCTTGATGGGGGGGGGCAATAGTGGGAGGGCTTCTAGTGTCCTGCCCCCACTGCTGGACCTTCTGATGGCACCTGGTGTTTTTGGCCACTGTGTGACAGAGTGTTGGACTGGATGGGCCACTGGCCTGACCCAACATTGGCTTCTCTTATGTTCTTATGTAGTTTATTGAGTCCTGATTTGCCCCATCTGTGGTTTTACTGTTGAACTCTGGATAACATGTTCCCTTGCCTTGAAGACAGCTTTCCCCAAATAATATCCCAGACGCATCTTGATGCCTTTTCTCCTGCTTCTGGCTGCCAAGCAACATATCCATCTCAGTGTCAGAAATAAAACCTAGAAGTCTTGATTCTCAATTCTCTCTTGCTTTATGTCTCAGAAAACCAGCAGCTGTTTTAAAACTGGAGAGCTTCAGGCCCCTGCCAAAAATGAATCTAAGCTTGGAAAGGCACCAGGGGCCCTAGCTTGCTTATTTGACAGGGATAAGCAAGAGCCGAAGTTTTAGCTGATGTTTCCAAGATGGAAAACTGCTTGCCAGGCACAGAAAGGGAAACAGAGAAAGATGCACACAAAAACAACAACAACATGATGATGATGATGATGATGATCATCATCATCATCATTTTCATGGGCTGGGTGCAGGCAGGGCAGAGAGAGCGAAAGTCCAAGTCCAGTCTGAGGTCAGAATCAAGGGGTAGCAAGCAGGAGCCAAAAGAACAAACTCAGAAGTACAAACCGAGAGCGTAGTCGTTGGAAGCCGGAGTCAAGGAGCCAAGAGTTCAAAGCACGAATCAGGAATCAAGAGCATGAGCGAGGGAGGTGCAGAGCATTGTCAAACTGACTAGTTGTGGGCACGAGGAACCAGTGCGGAGCCGCCACTGAAAAGGCCCTAGCTCTAGTGATGGCCAACCTGGCTTCCTTCAGGCCAGGGAGAGTCAGGCGGTGTTGTAACCCTGACCTCAGTGCTTGCTGGGGCACATAAGGAGAAAGGCCGTCCCTCAGGTAGGCAGGCTCCAGACCATATAGGGAAGGTCAAGACCAGCACCTTGAACCGGATCCGGTACGCTATTGGCAGCCAGTGCAGTGTCCTCAGCACAGGCTGGATGTGGTCCCACCTAGGGAGACCCATCAACAGCCTGGCTGCGACATTCTGCACTAGTTGCAGCCTCCGGATTTGAGACAAGGGCAGCCCCATGTAGCAAGTAAATAAAGCAAGTAAATAATATAGCTGAAGATAAAGGGTGGATAAAATGTAGGCTTGTTGGTAGGGTTGCCAGGTCTGGGGTGGGGACTTTGGGGGTGGAGCCAGGAGAGGGCGGGGTTTGGGGGGGAGGGGCCTCAGCATGGTGCAATGCCATGCTGTCCACCCTTCAAAGCAGCCATTTTCTTCAGGGCAGCTGATCTCTGTCAGCTGGAAATCAGTTGTAAAAGCAGGAGATCCCCAGGCCCCCCCTGGAGGCTGGCAACCCTACTTGTTGGTGACTGGAAAGGAGAAAAGGAAGCAGGGAAAGAAGGGGATATGGGAGCTGCCAGGAAGAAGGAAAGAGGAAATATTGTAAATAGGGGATTCAGTCAAAAGTTTGGTGCCCCCCACAAGTCCTTGCAGGTTCACCACTGCTTTGCCAAAGTTTTCCTGGGGAGAGGCTGTCAGAGGAAGGGAAGGAGGGAAAGTTGCAGATGGGGGGCAGATCAGGGTAGGTTAGCTGATGGATGGGGAGTAGGGTTGCCAGCTCCCAGGGGGTCTCCTAGTTTGGGGGGGCTTCTTCCCACTGCAGACCAGCTGGCCAGTAGGGGAACCCCACCCCTATACAGGGACATTGCTGTGCGAGGTCCCCAATGTGATGACATCACCCGGAAGTGATATTGCATTGGGGATGCTCTGGTTTTGGGACAAACTCTATGGCTTAAGCCCAAATTTACCATAGAGTTTGCCCCAAAACAAGAGTGTGTCCCCTTCACGATGTCCCCAATGTGATGATGTCACTTCCAGGTGACATCATTGTGTTAGGGACATCATGTAATGTTCCTGCCCAACCCTGAAATGCCCTCCAAATTCTCCCACCAAAGCAGTGAGGGGACTTGGCAGTCGTAGTGGGGAGAAGAAAGCATGAAAAGGGGAGAGGCTGTGGGAGCTTTCAGGGAAGGGAAAGAGATGATAGTGGGGGACAGGAACATGAGATGCCTTCCAGAAGTCCTGTAGGGTCCTCTGTTCATTATTTTCTGATAGGGGCACTAAAATATGCCTCTGTGTGTTCTCCACTGTCCAGTGAAGTATCAAAATATATAAACATAGGAAAGTATACTTCTCTCATTCCTGCATTTTCAGGTCCCCAATTGCATGGGTCACCCTTAGCCAAGATTCTGCATCACTGCTCAATGTGGCCAAGGAAGCTAGGCAGACGGGGTAAGAAGCTGCAATGCAAATTACTATTATTCAGAGCAATTTGCTGAATGGATTTTCATGCTGCTAATTGAGAAACTGGGATTTAGCTGTGTTGATTATGGGGTTGTATAACCTGTCAAATCCATCTGTGCAATGCAGTGGTGTGGCAAAGAGGTAGTATGAATCAAGCTATAGACGTGGCAGGCTGGCAACTATCTCCATGAATGAGGTTGTGCTTTTCCCAGCAGCTGTGCTTGCAGGGAGAACTGCTAGCTTCCTGCACATTCAGTTCAATTCGGAGTAATCTTTTCTACTCATGCTTGTGTACCTGATGGTATGTGAGGGATCTAAAAGTGTGAAGAAGAAATCATTGTGGTGGTGTGCTGTAAAATAAGAGGCTCCTGTCACTGGGCAGCAACTAAGGGAGGAAGGATTTGGTTCCTATGTTGACAGCTGCTATCTTTTCCTTGAAGGTGCTGGCATCCAAACTGGAGACCTTTATGTATACAAAACATGCTACAGCCCCTCCCATGCTCACTATAAAGGCACCTAGGAGAAGGTGGTATATTTTTGTAGACTTCTGTATCAGACAAATAAACAGTTCCATATGGAAACTTCTCTCAGTCTATTGTGCTGAAAGTTTTGCTCTGGGGCATTTTTATTAGTTACACAGTGATTTTCATCTGACCCGAGTCCATGAGTTCAGGGCAGTTAGCAAAAGGGAATCAGTAAGGCCAATGAAATACATACTTGGTTACCTTTAATACAAGCCGTGAAGTCTAGTCTTAGAAACTGAAATGAACTTAAACAGAAGAAGTGGCTCTTCCCATCTTTATAAATTGTTCTATTTTACAGTTCCATTTGGGGCATTATATAGTGTGTTTTTAATTAGTTATGATGCATTATCTCAAAGTTTTCTTGTAAATGGCTTTGAAATATTTAAAGATGGCAGGATATGACTGCCTTTAAAAGTAAAATAATGTGCTCCTAACAAGCCACCTTCAGTAGGAAGCGGCCAATGTTTTGCATCGTCTGAGGCTTCCAAACAGTCCTAGTGGAACTCTCAGGACAGCACCGCACCTCCAGCAAGATCCTCTCATCAGTATCCAGCTCTGTCAGGAAGCTGGGACAGAAAGTCACCTTTATGCACTCCCCAGTTCCCCCATTAGGTGGTATTTGGAATTCTCCTTTGGTAGTCATCAGCACCTCTCCCCCCCGCCCCCCCCCCCCCAATTAATTGCCTCTGCCTCCCGTGCTGCCCAGAGGTACAACACCCAGGGGTTTATACTAGCAAACCGGAGGTGGCAATGGCTACCAAAAGAGAATTCCAAACTCTGCCTAACAGGGAATTTGTGTGTGTGTAAGGACATTCTGCCTCAGCTTCCAGGCAAGCCTGTGCACCTGTGAGGGGATCTTGCTGGAAGTGGGCAGAAAACCCTTATGGGAAAATCAGGCAGTGCTGAGGACAGATGAATGCTGGCACACGGATGCTGGATGCTGGCACACGGTTGGCACAAGATCTCTTGAGTAAACTCCTGTGCAGGAAAGATGCAGGTGTTTTTTGTTTGTTAGGGATGTTTGTTAGTCAGGATGGGAAAGACAACTAATGGCAAGCAGGTGCTGCATAGCACAGGGACTGAGGATGGAGCTTCCTTGCCTGGGCATGCCTAGGAGTGGGTGGCTGTGACAGCCAGAGAGAAATCCTGAAGTCTGGTGAGGCCAAAGCCCACCAGAACCTGCTTCCCAATAGAGAAGTTAGCATGTCACAAAGATAGCATGTTTTCCTTCCCGGCTGTAAAATAAAGTCTATCTGACCAAAGGGAGCTGTTCCTAGGCTGTTCCCTGGCTGTGTGGCTCCATCCTGCTACTCCATATTCATAAATTGTCAAGTTCTGTCTGCGCATCTGCCTCTCTTCCATAGCAAGCACATTATAGTAATCCATATAGTAAGAAGAGGAAGAGACTGGATTTATACCCCGCCCTTCACTACCCAAAGGAGTCTCAGAGCAGCTTACAAACTCCTTTCCCTTCCCCTCCCCACAACAGACACCCTGTGAGGTAGGTGGGGCTGAGAGAGCTCTGACAGAAACTGCTCTTTTTCAAGAACAGCTGTGCCAAAGCTATGGCTTGCCCAAGGTCATCCAGCAGGGGCAAGTGGAGGAGTCGAGAATCAAATCTGGTTCTCCCAGATTAGAGTCTGCGCACATAACCACTACACCAAACTGGCTCCACTTAAAGGCCACTTGATGTATTACAGTTTTCAGTGGCACACATAAAGGTTTTTAGTACATCTAAAAATGTGTGAATGTGAAAATGAATGCTTACAGGCATGTGTATATGTGCAGGTACAATATATGGCATAACTTTCTGTTGATTTTACAGTCAATGGCAAATATAGGGTTTCATGCATGTGTAAAGTGCTGTCAAGTTGCAACTAACTTATGGTGATCAGTGTTCCCTCTAAGCTGAGTTAGTGTGAGCTGGCTCAGTTTTTTTAGCCTCCAGCTCACACATTTTTGCCTTAGCTCAGGAAGGATGGCTCCAGAGCAAACTAATTTATGCAGTAGCCAAATTGTCCACTCACAACATTAATTGCTGACCAAATGCTAAAAGCTAATATTAATTAGAAACCAAAAAGTTTGCTTGATTTGGCTCAGAGGTGACTTTTGAAACAAAGAAGAAACAAAGAGAGTTCCATTGCGGCATTTGCAGTTGAGAGGGTAGGGTGGTTATTATTATTATTATTTTGAGAGCAGGAACCCCAAACAGCAAATGGTTATCTTTTACAAAATCTTTGATGCTAAAAAAAGAGATTTATTTATTTATTTATTTATTTATTTGGATTTATATCCCACCTAGCCAGCACAGCACAGCACAACTTTATTTAAAATAAAGTTAAAACCAAATTCAATTAAAAAAAAACTTGACCTGCCAACACTGCCCATGTCTCATCCCTGCTTGTATCCATTTCTATAATAGTTTGTAAGAGAGCCTGATAATAGGGACGAAGCAGCCTCTGGGCTCCAGTTCCCGGGGCTTGAGTGCCCTCCCTGGCTGAGGTGCCTCAGATGACAGATGCCAAAAGAGCTTTTCACGCTTGAAAGGAAGCAAAAGGTCTCGGGTGACGGGCTCCTGTTCCATGCTGATACCATTCAGCGGCACAGCGACCTCCTGGCAGCCTGATTTATACAGTTAGAAGAAAAGGATCTGCAGGAGAGACACAGATGCATCATGACAGGCTGCAATTGTTCCTTTAGTCATTGAAATGAATTTCTTTCTGCCTCACCCGAAGGAACGAAATGGGATCTTCATCCTTTTGTTGCCTGATGAGGCAATGGAAACAATATCACTGGCATTTTTTCCTTCTCTGGTTTCGGGCGCCATTTGGTACATAGCAACATCGTGCATAGTAGATGCACATTAGAACATAATACCCTCAGCTGTGGGACTAGAAGAAAAGTCTTACTGGAGTTTACCAACTGCCCATCAAGCCTGGCATCATGGCAGTGGCGTCAGTGGCCAGTTCTAGAAAAGAGAGCAACATTCAGGGATATTTTCAGGAACAAGAACCCTAGTACAATTCTCCAGGCTCAGCTTCGGCAGCATGATGGCTAAGAATGCATGTCCTGATAGTCTGTGACTGTGCCAGTCACCTTATGGACAAGCTCCACTGGAATCTGTGGTACTTACAAGTAAATGTATTGAGAGAGATCAGGGTGTTAAACTGTATTGTTGCTGTTGTTATCATCTACATAACTGCAGTCTTTTTTTACGTACGTACCAATTAGCTTATATGTACTGTGTTTATTCCAAAAGCAATATGTTTATCCCCAAACTTTGGGTACACTGAATCACAAAGATGAACTCAGTAATATACATTCTGTTGGAAATGTTATCAGCATCAAGGCAAATCCATGCAAACCCCATATAACTGGTTCATTTTTTTCATCCAGCAATGAATGTTTATGTTTGTACCAATGCTAATATACATCAGTTTTAAATAAAAGTTCATTTGTATGGTAAAAAGCATTCACTATCTGTGTGTAAATAAATTATATGATTCATAATTTCATATAAATGTGCTTATTTTGTATTAATGTTGCTTTCTTTATTCTTTACTCAGTATTTTGAGGTTCTGCAGATTCTGGAATTTTTTGTAGGCCAGGAAAAGAGTAAAGAAGAGGTGAGAGTCAGTAGGCGCTGAAGGGCTGCATGACCAGGCATTGTGGCTGCCATTCAAAACAGAGTTAAGCATGTTTAAATCCACTGATTTCAATGGGCTTAAGTGTTGGACTGTGGACTGTGAGAGCGGATGGGCAAGTAACCGTACAAACTCTGCTCCAAAATATTTCCTGCATCTTTTTGGTCTCTGTCACATAAGAACAAGAAAAATGAAAGTGGAGGTTCTAGATTCTTTACCAGATTTATGTATTCACAAAACTGCAGAAGCAAGTATATTCTTAGCCATGCAATTGGATGGGTGATCTACAGTAAAAGTAGTTTTGCCTTTCCATGTAGCATCAGGCATAAATCCTTTGCTCACACAACCTGTGAGCAGGTATGTGTCTACAAGCACATCTGATGATGGCAATTGGTTCTTTTCTCTGTTTTAGGCACAGTGTGAAGGCTGTTGTTAGGGCTCTGGTTGTTATATGTCCTTATGACACCCTGATAATGCTCAAACCACAACAGACTGTTAATGGTTGAAAAAAATGCATGACTAAACTGAGTCAAACCATGCCATATGGCAGCAGAACCAAGAACTAATGTAAGCTCATTGTCTCTGTAAGTATTGTTTGAAATCAACAGGTGTTAGTTTTGTTCTCAGTGAATTTTTGGTGCATTGAATCAGCCTTGTGAAATCAGAACTACACTGAGGTTCAAACCAAAGGTTTTGGAAAGATTTTTCAAGATATAAATCAGGATGTGAACATATACCAAAGAGTTGCCCTGAATCACTGTTTCAGCATGCCAAAAGTCAATTTTAAAAGCAACTTGCTTTGACTTCAGAAGGTATAAGATTAATTGCGCCAATTGGCTTTAGCTGGGTTTATAGTGTGCAACCTATTAGTCAGCAATACGGAATATTTTTTTCTTGACAAAGGTTCTGCAACTTTAGTAGCTGTTTGAGAGGCAGAAATTGAACTGGTGTCTTTCCTCTGTCACTGGATCATGTAGCAACTGTTGATTTTCAGTGTGTATAGCTGCTAAAGACACACAGGGTCTTTGCAATGAAAAAAAAAGGAAAATCCATTATGTGAAAGTGCAAATTCATTATCTGTTGTTTCCTTCTGTTCTGCTACACCTCTCAGGAAATTTTCCAGCTGAAGCTGGGTAGCCATCTGTTCAGAATGCTCTACTTTGGATTTCCTGCACTGAGCAGGGGGTTAGGTTTGGTGGCCATTAAGGTCCCTTCCCACACTATGATTCCATAATGCTATTCATAGAGATTTACTAGGATGGTTGCACAGGGAGCATTATATTTTCCTGCCTCCTAACATAATGTCATTTTACAGAAGTGTTAAGCGACCAAATGCTCATATTCGTACTCAGAAGAATCTGCTGCTCTGTTTTATGCAGTATGTTGTATAATTAAAGGTTTATGGGTCAGGACCTACCTGGCTTCCTGGCAAAATTAACAGCCCCTTAGATTGTAAAAGAGTGAAGTTTTGCATCAAAGGAACCAACAAAATTAGCTTTAATGACTCATATTTTAGATGAGATTCCACTGATGGATAGTACAAACAGGCTGGGATTCTCCATTTGAGGTAAGTTTGTTGTTCTGGTGTTGGGCTGGTAAGGACAAGAGAGGAGTGAAATAAAGCCCATTTAGGAAGAAAAGAGCAGAAAAGAAGGAACCTCTACTGCAGTCCTATCAACATTGAACATTTAAACAACAAAAACTAAATATTGAACTCTAAACCTCATTAGTTAATCTTAATTGAGTTTAAGTGAGTTCTCAGAATTTGTCAAAGAATCTGTGCTGATAAGTCTTTATCTGGCCAACAGGCTTGTACTGCAGTCTCTGCTGCTAGAATGCACCTAGGCTCTACAAGGGCCTTGGATCAAATGTTCTCTTAATGACTGCAATCTAAAGTGGGATTTAGCCTCAGCCAGAGTATTCCGCTTTCTTAATCTTGACCAGATAATCCCACATGTATTCATTAAGCAGAGTGTTGATTAGGCTGTTCAAAGAATGTGTCAACCCTCCTTCAATTAATCAATTAATAATTATGGGTGCAAAACAGACACAAGAAAATAAAGTTCAGAGGTTTCTGTCACCGAAAGGCCTTCTTAGAACAATGGGGGAAAGGGTTGGTCTAGAAAGACAATAACGCTGTATCACTTTTGTCATGTTACATTTTTCGGCGGCCCATGAAAAGATCCCTTCTTCTTCTGAAATCAAATGTCAGTCTCTTTCTTTAGTGATTCCTATTGTTCTGGGCAGCTCTGTATGTGTGTGGGTGCATGTGTTCATGCACAAGGTCAGGGCAAATGACAGTGACAATTAGGGCTGACAACTCCGGTTTGGAAATTCCTGGAGGTTTTGGGGTTACATCATGGGAAGGGTAGGGTTTGGGGATGGGAGGGACTTTACCAGGGTTTAATGCCATAGAATCCACCTCCAAAGTAGCCATTTTCTCCAGGGCTGGAGGCTGGCAACCCTAGGTGACATGGGGACAGGCTACCTGGCAGTCTCAGTAGACCAACATTGTTCCAACTCTAGCAAAAGTGAAAGAATTAACTAATGCTATAAAAACCTTGTACCAATATTCTTGCATATATGCTCATATGTCTTCATTATCTTAATTCTTGATCGTGGACCCAAAAGGTTTACACATGTATAAACCCACACGCATTCTAGAGCACCCACCGATTCAGTGTATAACAAGAAGAATGGTATTGATATCCATTTTGCATGGGTCTAGATAGTTTCTTGATGCCATAAGTAAATTACTGTGATCTCTCAGCTGTTCCTCTCTTCCTAGCATTTGTTAGGTACACTTGAAAGACTATTTCCCGTTCTCTGTGCAACGACCTTGGCTGAACTAACTGACTGTGAGGAGGCTGCAGCAGTAAAGATATTTGACTCTAGCTGTTCTCCCCCTTGAGAGGGATTCCTTACATATGCTTCACAGAATCCACATCTACCTGCTGGTGCTTAAGCAAAAGCTTTCAAAACAAATGGGCTGTTAGGGGCCTAGAAGAGGCCATTTCTGGATCTGCTTAGGAAATTAAGGCCAAAAACATGTGCAGTGTTCAGGGAATTATGCAATAAGCATACTTTCCTATAGTTGTTGTAAGTAACTTGACATTACTTGGTTGCTTTCCCATGAGGATATTAAACTCAGTGCCCCAAGTGTGTGGCAAATCAGGGATTAATCTGGGGAAAGGACTTTTTCTTCCTACTAGGCATAAATTGCCTTGGTTGACAAGTCATGACCTAAAAGTACCCCTTAAGCTGCAGTTACAGTGCAAGTGTAAACCATATTATTTTACCCTGAAGAACCCTGAGACTTACAGCTCTGTGACACTGCTGGTGCTTTTCTGTTGGTGATCTTCGTTAGGACTCTCCTGAACTATTGAATGGGGGTGGTTGGAGGTGATGTTTTTAGACCAGTTTAGGATCTGAAACTTTGTTTCAGCTAGAAAGCCCCACATTCTGGGCCGGCTCTATCACTATGCCAACTAGGCAGCTGCCTAGGGGCGCAGCTGACAAACAGGGTGGCGGAGTGAGAGAGAGAGACTCTAACAAGTCTGCCCCCGCCTCCCCATGTGCAACTCAGGCACCCAGGCAGGCACAGCGGCACCCCCAGAATGGAAAGTCGCCTGCAGAGCACGGCCGGGCACAGACTTCTCCCCCCCCCCCAAAAAAAATTCTGCCCCCAGCTGGCTGGCTGGCTGGTTGGGGTCCCGCCTGGAGGGTGCTGCGCTTGGCCCGGCTGCCGAGCCCCACCAAGCAGTACTGCCTTCTCATCTCAGCTTACAAGGCAGCATCTCCCCCGCCCCCTGCACAGGCTCTGCCCCGCCCATCTCCCTGCCCTCCACCCACGCACGCAGCCTCACAAGTCACCGGTGAGAAGCACCCAGCGTGTGAAGAGGAGGAGCGAAGCCGGGGCCAGGCTGCTTTCCTTCCCCTTCCCTCCATATGTGCTTTCTGTCTCCTGCTGGAGAGGCGGGCGGGTTGCGGTTGCATGCACGGGCAGGGGGCGGGGAGGTGGGCAGCTTCAGAAGGTGGATTCTGTGGCATGATGGGTCCCTGAGGTTTCTCCCCAAACACCGCCTGCCTCAGCCTGCACCCTCACCCAATCTCCAGGAATTCCCCAGCCCAGAGTTGGCAACCCTAGCTAAGCATGCAGGGGGTTGTTAAAATGCACTTCTGTATCTTCACCTCTCTTTCCTTTCTGTGCTAGAAAGTTTGACAGTTCTAGGGCTGGTAACTGGTAATGAGTACTGCTGCTTCGGTGCTGGGGAAATACTAGGGTTGCCAGTCTCCAGGTGGTGGCTGAAGAGCTCCTGGAATTACAGCAGTTCTCCAGGTTACAGAGATCAGTTCCCCTGGAGAAGATGCCTGCTTTAGAAGGTGAACTCTGTGGCATTTTACCCCATTGAGGTCCCTCCCTTACCCAAACTCTGGCCTCCCCAGGCTCCACCCCTCAAATCTCCAGGAATATTCCAAGCTAGATCTGGCAGCCCTAGGAAGTACTTACGTGGCATAGGCAGGGGTCCGTTGGAGCAGGAGCGCACAGGAGCGCAGCTCCGGGAGTGAGGAGCCCAGGGGGCAGGCACATGACCAAGCCCCGCCCCCTCCTCAGCTTCCCCGAGCAGGGCAGAGGCGCAGCGCCCCGGGGAAAGCCCTGCTAGGGTCTTCATTGTTTTTAATGTTTTGTTTTAATAGTGATAATTTTATCATTGTTCCTTTTATGACTGTGTGCTGCTTTTCCAGAGACTTGCTCAAGGTGGCATATAAATTTTCTAAGTATACCATTTTTTATCTGGGCACATGGCACATAAGTACTGGAGAAATTTCACCAACCCTTCAGCAGCTTCCACCCCATCAGTTTGGTGTAGTGGTCAGGAGTTGGACTCTAATCTGGCAGAACCGGGTTTGATTCCCCACTCCTCCACATGCAGCTGCTGGTGTGACCTTGGGCCAGTCACAAGTTCTCTCAGAGCTGTTCTCTCATGAGCAGTTCTCAAAAGACCTCTCTCAGCCCCACCTACCTCACAGGGTGTCTTGTTGTGGGGAGGGGAAGGGAAAGGGATGGGTGGTGCACATGTCCTGGGTATCTCAAGTCTACTTGAAACCTGGTGGTTTCAAGGGAGCAGGAAGAGAATGAGGGTGTGTTCTTGACGCTTATTTTTATTGCACAAAGTATTGGATGGGGAAGGGAATGGAGGAAGAGCAGGTCAGTTTCACTTACCTGTGGAGTGGAGCCTGAGGGGTGGGTGTTGCCTTCTGACACACTTCCGGTATGTTAGGGGGTGTGGCATATGCAAATGAGTTATGCAAATGAGTTATGCTAATGAGCTCCTGCACCTCTTTTTCTACGAAATGACCCCTGGGCATAGGAACTGCGCACTAGGGTCATGGGAAGAAGAGGGCAGGGCCATCTTCAAGTCCTGGTGTCCTCACTTCAGACCCACGGACTGAACCCAGAGTTTCTGCCACTGGAGTAGCTATGTGCTGCAGACTTGGTAACAATGCTTTGTTTTGAGAGTCAAGCACCAGCTATAGTGCTGTCCTGTGCTCTAGGACAGGCTAGGACACAAGAGCTTGTTGACACCACCAGATGATAGCTGAAATAATAATGTCATGCTGGACCAAGTCTGAGGGTCTTCACATCCTGCTGCCTCAGAACCTTTAAAAGTATAGTTAGGATTGCTGGACTGCAATATGCTTGTAAGCAAATGTCTTCTTTTAAAGAAATGTCTCATTCCTTCTTATGAAAAAACCTCCCTGTAAGCAGTGATATACTGAGCAAAAATAAAATACTTTGGAATTTTGTTTCCCTAAAAATGAAATGAATGACAGACTGGACAGCTAGAAAGGTACTCCACATGTTTCCAGGTGGTTGGTCTTCAGGGCTTTTGATAATTTCTAACAGCTGGGCTTAATGAATAGATGATGATGATGATGTTGATGGGCAGAATATCCTTTGGCATGGCTGCTTTATTAAAGCTTTGTATTTTGGAACATTTGCCAGTCACTCCTTTCATAAAGTTTCCAATGTATTTCTCTTTTCTGTTTTATGTAGACTCCCTATTCCCTCTGTAGTATTCTTCTGGAATTTTATTCGTTGGGGTTAAAACTCCAGGATATTTAAAAAGACTGCCAATTCGGGCTGCATCTGTGACAATCTGCAGCTGGTTGCTATTTATTTAGTTAGGTATCCGTTTTTTATCCACTCCATAAGAATAGCCATGTACGATCATTAGTTCTTATTCTTGCTTAGATTTCTTTTTCTCAGCTTCACAAATAGGTCACTGGGAATTTTGATATGGCTGTGGACAGGCAAGATCTGTTCCTGATTGGTAGCTTTTCCTGTTGTCACCAAGACAATGGCTTTTGGTATGAGAGAACCCAAAGTCAGTTGTCAAGGAGATTCCAGCTGAGATAGTCTGAGCAGAAGCCATAGCCGGTTAGGCCTTGAATCTGTATAAAGATGCTAGATGTTCAGGCAGCAGGATGCCTGTATGAGCAAGAACTTTTCAGTATGATTAAAATGTTTTCTGCTTTCAGACAACTGAAAATCAATGGTGAAGCCGCACTCTGCAGCTATTAAAAAAGCTGCCACAATAGCCTTGTTTCCCATTCTTTAAAATACCGGACTTCCTCTAGTTTAAAGACTTTTAATACCTATGCTATTGTTGACAGTGATACCATTTCCTAGTTCATAAAAGTGAGTTGGTTCTGGTGCTTCATGGTAAACGAATTTCTACCATTACCAGTCTAATGGTTACCAGTTTAGTAACCACAGAGGACTCAAGTGATGAATATACAGGTCATTCCCAGAAGGTCTGCTGAGGCATGACTCATGACCATTAATGGGTCATGGGAACACTATGGATGAACTGCCAGGTTGTTGTTGGTGGGTGCTGGTGACAATGCAATATAGGGTGCTGATGATACCATAATAACCAGGCAGAGGGTTAACAAATGAGACTTCAACAAAAACTGAATGTAATTAGTAAGTACAAATTGTTTCAGGTTTGGGAACTACCAGAATACAGACACATAATAATAGAGTAGCATCTACCCCATCACATAGGTTTGCCAACCTCCAGGTGATACCTGGAGATCTCCCAAAATGTCAAGTGATCTCCAGGTAACAGAGATTAGTTCCCTTGTTAAAATGGCTGCTTTGGAGAGTGGACCATATGGCATTATACCCTGCTGAAGTCCCATCCATGCCTTCCCCAAGCTCTGCCCCCAAATTTCCAGGAATTTTCCAACCCAGAGCTGGCAACCTTATGTCTGATTCTGGCAAGTGTGGTCCTACTGACAGATGGTATTTGATGTGTGAAAAAACGTTTTTTTGTTGTTGTTTTTTAAAAAGCTTGATTAAAGATAATAAACACTAGAGACAACAGCCCTGGACTTTCCTGGAGCCATTTTGCAGCCAGTGGGCAGACAGCGGGGCAAGGGAAAAGTTGTTCCACTCTCCAGCAGCAGTTGCATCTAGGACCCTCATTGCAGTCAGGGGAAGGTTCCTAGATGGGCATCCAGCTGTGTTCCTGGCCAGCCAGTCAAGTGCTGGCAGCCCAGGCTGGCCTGGAGAGGTGGAGGCAGGCGCCAACCAGAGTAACGGAGTCTTCCTTCTGGTTCTCATATCCCCTTATTGAGCCTCGTTGCCTGGGCCCATCGCTCAGTTGACTCCAGCCAGATTGTTGAATGGTTAAAGGGATCTAGAAGATTAAACGCATGAATTTGGCTAAGATATGGATAGCCTTGCCAGCGCAGGGTTAGGAACTTTCTGGAGATTTGCAGATGAAGCCTGGGGAGGGCAGAGTTTGGGGAGGGGAGAGTCATCAGCAAAGTATAACACCATACAGTCCACTTTCCAAAGGAGTCATTTTCTCCAGGAGAATTGAACTCTGGCAAAGAGAACTAGGTAACATTTCTAGCTATGTAGAATACACACACACACACACACACACACACACACACACGCGATGATACAAGAGGATTGCACATTCAGATATTGAGGGGGCTGTAGTTTGTTTTGTTTTTGTTTTTGAAATGGCTGTTGAGACCTGTGTGCTTTGAATATTTGTTTCTTTAATAAATAATATGGTGCTGGAGACACTAAGGCTGTTTTTACATCTGACTTTCCCACTGGAATCATTCTAGTTCCAAAAAAACCTGCCCACACCTCTGTGCGGTGTGAAACTGTGCTGCTACTGAAATGTCCACATCTACTAATTGCCCTCCTGTGGTCAAGCTAGTATTCAACCGGCTTTATTCTGCTTTAAACAATTGCTGTTGATTAGTGCACTTAGACCCCCTGGAGTGAAATTTCACACCACTGTGAAATCAGCACAGGAAAAGACAGCAGTCAAACTACTTTAGAGGGGAGGTGTAAAATGACCCTAAAAATAATCTAAAAACATCATTTAAAGCAATAAACACAATGGACAGACCACTAATAGGGATGCCAGCCTCCAGGTGGGACCTGGGGATCTTCTGGAATTACATCTCATCTCCAGAGATCAGTTTCCCTGTAGAAAATGGACGCTTTGAAGGGTGGATTCTATGGCATTGTACCCCACTGAGGTCCCTGTCCTCCCTAGGATCCCTCTATCCCCAAATCTCCAGTTTCCCAACCTGGATCTGGCAACCCTACCCCCCTCCATCTCCCTTAGGTGGCCAGGGGGGACCTGGCACCCGTTTTCTTGTACACTAGGCAAAACACAACAGAAGCCTTTTCAAATGAAATGTTTTAACTTGCTAGTGGAAGCAATTTAAAGAAAAGACCAGTCTAATCTCCTTGGGAAGGGAGTACCACAAGGTGGGTGCCACAACAGAAAAGGCTTAGTGCCTTGTTCTTTCAGTTTTAACAACAGTAAATCGAAAGCTAAGAGTCTCCAATGCATCTAGGAGAGGCACTGCCAAAGATCTGTAATACCCAGGTTGTCCCAGGCCAAAAAGCTGCAAATGCAATTGTAGTATGGCTGCTATGTATCTCTTCTATGAACTGTGGGCATTAAATGAGCAGGTGTGTTCTGTATGAACCAAAACTTCTGAACCGTCTTCAAGGACAGACCTAGCAAAAGTGCATTTCAGTCATTCATGTGAGAAGTTATGAAGGGCTTGTTGCCAGTTTACCTGACAAAACTGGTAAAAGAGACTCTTGGCCATAGTGGAATGCAGTGGGATCTCTTGAATGTGTACCTGATCTTTTAGGGAAAATGTAACTTTCTCCAGAACAGGCAGTGACCCAACCCCTCAGTCCCAGGTTTGCAAATCCTCAGTAAGTCCACTTATTCTAATGCTGCTTGGATTTTTTAAACCATAAATATAGACCAAAAGAGCATGCAGCGTTCATGTAGGTAATTGACTGCTGCTTTTGGAGCTGTTATAAATGAAAAGGGGAAATGGCTGGCTCCTGTAGGATGAACTGGATGCCAGTCCAGTGATGAAAGCCTGTTTGGTGAGCGGTTAGAGAACTGGACTAGAATCTGGCAGACTCAGGTTCAGATCTCCACTGCCGTGGAAGCTTGGGCCAGTCACAGACTCTCAGTGTAACCGACCTCACAGGGTTGTTGGGAGGATAAAATGGGGGTGAGGAGAACCATGTACACCTCTTTGGGTCGCAGCTGGGGAGAAAAGTAGGGTATGAATGCAGTAAATAAAATGTAGTGCATCTTGGAGAGCTGTTTCACACACAGAGATGCCCACATGGTCCTGATTCTCTTGTGGAGCAAGAAAGTCTCCATTTTTGTGCCCTCCACATACAAAAAGCAATACCGAATCCTGCTTTGTACCAGTAATGAATTAATCCCAGGACTGGCAGAACAGACTTCTAGCTCTGGTCATGCGTTTCTGAGATGACTTCCCAGATGAGCTGTCCAAGGATAAAACTAAAGATGGTGGTGGTCTGCGACTGGAGCTTTTCTGCTAGGGTAGTTTGAATGAGTTTGTGGTGTTAGGGGAGGATGTTTTATACCCTTCCGCTGTACCATTTTCCTGACAGAATTTCTCACCCCAAAACACAATTTGCTTTCATAGGGAAAATAGGTAAGTGTGTGTATGTTTTCTATATTGGGGACAACAGCAGCTAGGGGGCAGGAAATTTATATTGACAAAATGGTGTGATGGAACGTGTTTTACCTTCTTTTGGTGCCAGTCTCAAACCAATTTGTCCCCTCCCCAGGGGTCATTTCGAGCAGGAGCTCGGGGGAGCTCAGCTCTGGGAGTTGGTGCCAGCCCCCCTCCCCAGCGGGGGAATGCCTACTTGTGTCATGGCTGCAGCAAAATGACCCTGTTCCCTGGAAAGGTCCTTGTTCCTCCGACCAGCCTTCTGAAGGCTTCAGCCACCACTGAAGCTGTCCTCCCAGAATAGTGGTATTTCTGAGGCTTGGATTAGTAGCAGTCCCCCCCCCCCCACTCTCCTTTCTTTCTTGCCTTCTGACATACTTCCGGTGATGTCAGGTGGTGTAGCATATGCAAATAAGTTATGCTAGTGAGTTATGCTAATGAGCTCCTGCACTGCTTTTTCTACAAAATGACCCCTGCCCCTCCCCCCATCTGTTGCTAAAAGAAGTTGAGAGAGATTTGATCACGTATCTTCAGTGTTTCGCCTTTATGGGCCTTGAGCACAGAAGTGCTTGTAGTAGCTCTCAACCAAAATACCAGTGCTAGTTGTGTGCAGGGGCTTTTGTGTATGAGTGTCTCCAAGATGAGCCCACAGTATATTATAGTGATCATAGTAAAAAAAGAAAAGAAACTGAACATTCATTACATGATGGTTTGAGAGCTAGGTCACTCTCTTACAAAATAGATCTGGCTCAGCAACTGTACTGAGTACTGTTAATGTTTTTAAATCAAGTTCCTGCATTATCAAACCTAGTTCCGAAGTGCTTCTGCTTAAAGACCCTTCTGTCCCAAGCTACCCTCAATGATTGTGTTCTCTAGTTTTGTTAATACATATCTCCCTCTGCTGGTGGCAAAAATAGTGTAACTTTATCTACGTGCGAACCATTTCATATCATGCCTGCTGGGTCCATAATAGAAGTAAGTTGATTTCAGTAACTCATTCCAACAAGTAATTTCAACAGGGATTTGTTTAAAATAAATTAACCGTCTTGGAAGAATACAGTAGGATTAAAGATTGTGGAAGTCCTATGTCGGTCTGTATTCTTACCTCACATATCTTGCGCAAGTTCAGCCCCAAAGAACATAACTTATTCCCCTCCAACTTATTATTTTTGTCCCTAAAACCTACACTATAGGGCCTACAGCAATAGAGAGCATGTTTAATGATTTTTGATATGTTGGTTAAATTTATTGTAATTTTTTCTTCAACTGGTGAGAGTCACTGCTCCACTGTATTCTGTTAAAGGAGTAGTACAGGGATAGATTGGTCATAAACTTCACCAGGAAATCTCACTGAGAGAGCAGCTGACACCTCAGAACTCTCTCATTATCCATTATGTGTAACAGTCTAATTCATTCCACTTCCTTCTACAGAGAATCACAACTAAAAGAGTTATGATGGGATTCACACCGAGCTTCTCTGTGCCCCCAACTCCTCCTTTCCCCCTCCCCTTCTGTAATCACATCATCATATCTTTATATCTATATATCTAATTCCCAAGTGCCCCCCCCCCGCGTGTGGATACTTAAATCCACGTGGGGGGGCACTTGGGGGGCAGGGAGGGCTGGCGGTTGGAGCCACTCGGGCCTCGCTGAAGGGGAAGAGGAGGGAGAGTACAGCTTCTGGACCGCGAGACCTCAGGCGGAGAGACCCATGGCTGGGCCCGGGGGGGGGGAGCGGAGGGCAGGCGATGGCCAGAGGGGAGGGGGAGGAAGAGGAAGAGGAGCTGAGGTCTGGCATCCCTGGGAGCTGGGCAATCTGACAGGAAGAATGTGTTTCTCCCCCCCCCCCCGTAGGCAGTAGGGAGATCTGGTGGCCCTGCGCAGTGCTGCTGCCACCCAGCCAGCTCCCCTGAGGCAACCCAGGCTGGCCGGTGCCTGCTTGCAAGCCACCTTGGAAGAGGGGCAGCAGGGCCTTCGCCAGCTGGCAAGAGAAAGTCTGGAGGGGAGAACTGGTGAGCCCCGGGGGGTGGAGACTAAGAGCGTTCTTGCTGCGGGAAGAAGCCTTGCCGTTTGCCGCCACCTCCGGGTCCTTCCCAGCCAAGCCTCCCCACAGCCAGCAACACAGTACTGGAGTCACGGGGCAGGGGACGCCGCCACCGGATCCCTCCCAGCTGAATGGCCTCCCCACTGCCAGAGAAATGACGAAGCCGCAGAAGAAGTGGAGATTTGTTGGGGGGAAGATGATAGAAAGAGAGGGGCAGACTGAGAAGGGGTGGGGGAAAGAAGACATTGTCTGCGAAGGGCTGGGGTAAGAGACATACAAGGGGTGAGAGGAGAAAGGGGGTGAGAAAGGATTCCTAGAGAAGGGCGTAGGGAGGGAAGCTGACACAGAAGGGGTGAGAGGGGACAGGGAGGCGAGTGAAGGTTGATAGATAAGGGGTGGGTGCAGAAAGACAGGAGGGAACTTTGACAGAGGAGGGGGGACATCATCAGAAGAACATTTTTTCCCACCATAGAGAACAATGGAGGGGATGGGACAATCTGTTTGGGGGCCCGTAGAATTGGACCCCGTGGTCCAATCTTCTTGAAACTTAGTGGGTATTTTGAGGAGAGGCCCCAGCAGCTACCCTGCAAGTTTGGAGCCTCTCCCTCAAACCCCCTTTCCTCCAGCCCCTCATATACCCTATGAGTTTTTGCCATTGATTTCAATGGCCCATAGGATATAATGGGGCTGAAACTGACATTCCCTTTCTGACGCACTTCTGATGATGTCAGGGGGCGTGGCATATGCTAATGAGTTATGCTAATGAGCTCCTGCACCTCTTTTTCTACGAAAGGACCCCTGTTCTCTTATATATGAAAGTTGACACAAGTATGGTTCCTTCTTGCTAATTCTCTGTCTGAATTGGCTCTCCTCTGAACTGTGACTTCAATCTCCTCCCATTGCTGTATGTGGCAGCTAACAGTACAATCCCAAGCAGAGCTACAACCTTCCAAGTCAAAAGAGGTCAGTGGGCTTTTAAAAAAAGTAACTCTGCTTAGAATTTCTCTCTAAGCATCTACAATCAAGGAGCGACATCAGTCGCCTGGGGCAACTGGAGCTGGGGCAGCCTTAGCCTCAGGGCAGCTGGGGCAGATGCCCTGGCCAACACATGGGGGGCATGCTGGAAGACCCCCCCCCCCAACCACCCAGCTATAGTGGTGCCACTGCTGCTGGCTTCTCTGACATCATCGCTGATGTCGTGGCTCCTTCTCCTTCTCTGACTCCAGAGACAGCAGAAAGACAGGCAGGAGCATCACCATGGTAGCTGGGTAGCTGGTGGCCCTCTAATAGGGCTCCCCCCATTGTGGTACCTGGGGCAGCTTCCTTGGGGTTAAGACTGCCCCAATTGTAGAAGAATTCCAGGCCCTACCTTGAGCTTGGTAATTCTACACAGAAAATCGAGCAGTTGAGAAATGGTTAAAAGAAGAAAAGATAGGAAAATGGGGGGATTGGCCTGCCCAAACATCTGAGAGCTGAGGGGAGATTTGGGGGATGGGGGGAATTTCCAAATCAGTCCCCCCCCCCCAACACATACACAATTCTGTGGGCCTCCCGCTTGTTGCTCGTGTTACTATCCCATGATTTTGTAAATTGTTTGTTGCTAGAATCAGCTACATGCAGTTTAGTGCACAGATCCTGTATTTTAAGAATCCATCAGCATATTTCTCATTATAGTGTGTGGGTGGGGTGCAGAGTTTAGGATTAACTCACGCAGCTCAGATCATTTTCATGTGAAATTGGATCTCTTGCCTCTTACAGTGTCTGATAATGTACATTTGAGAAGAAGGGACAAGCCCCCTGCTGCCTCCGTGCACTGCTACACAGAGAGTGGGTGTTTGCAAATGTGCACGGAACGCTTTGCAAGGAGGAGGTGGAGCAGGGAGGCTGGGTGTCAGCAGCAACAGCTGTCGTGGTGAAGGGGCTGCTTTCTATGCAGCCATATAGGGCAGCACAACATTTCTGTTTGACACCAGCAGGTGGTGCTGTTGCCTATGAGAAGGATTTGCATGGCAGTGGGGAATACAGATTTCCCATTGGTACATCAAACCATTGCTGAGTGACTGGAGCATCTGCCTTGCCTGGGGAGGGTGGCGCTATGCCGACCTCAGCGATGGAAGTAGGAGTGTTCCAAAGGGTGCATTTTCATTATCTCACTAATCTCCTCTTTAGTGACCTGCAAGACTTTACTGGAAGAGAGTGACAGAAGGGGATTACTCAGACGGAATCACCCATCTCGCTGGGCACTGGGCAGCTGCAAAGGAAGGTGGGCGAGCGGGCGGGAAATGATTGGTTTTTCATCGGCAGGCCTTAATCCCTGCTTGCTGTCACTGAGGCAGGGTGGTTTCCAGGCACTGTCAGAATAAAGCAGCACGAGGGTTGTAGCCTTTCTATATGGCTACTGCAATAGCATTCTCCCTTCCAACCCTCTGTGTTTCTAAGAGGGGCTGCAGCACCCCGGGAGCTCAAGCAGGATTCGTAAATGGTGCCACAGGAGAGAGCGACAGCCGGGTCACCTGGGATTATACAGCCGGCCTGGTTCCACGAGATGGTTCATACCCAGCAGGTGAGCATTCATTCACCTATCCTCCACCTCCACCTTGGAAACTTGAAGTACATCGTTCTAGCAGTGGAGTATGCATGTCAGAAGGGGGATGGAGGTGGACTAGGCTACCAATGACCAGGGGGATGAAAAGTGGAATGAACAGGGTAACGGATCAGCATCTGTTTGGAATTCATCAGTATATAGGACATTGGTGGAAATTTAGGGCATGAAACTTGTAATATCAGACATGGAAGAAGATTGTTTGTTGGTGGGGTCGGGGTGAATGATTACTTCCGTGTATATCATCCCTTACCACTTTTAAGTACAGTGTGTTCTGTCTACATTATATGCTGTTCTGGAGATGGTCTGAGGCAGTTGAGCTGGAGGCGGATTGGCCACTTGCTGTGGTTTTCTGCAGCCCACCGAAAGTGTGGGATGAGTGATGTTTGCTCTGAACGGGGTATGCTGAGAGTGTGGGATGGCAGCACCTGTGATGAAGCAGGCTGACTGTGCTCTCATGCGGGGCGGAGGAGGCAGAGCAGCTGTGCCAGATCTATCTACAGTAGTTGCCTGGCTGCAGCAGGGGAGTTGTGGCTTCACATTCCTGATTAAAAACCAGCAACAAAACCCTTCTCAAACTGAGCTGACCTGTGGTGTCCTTGGACTGTAATGTTACCCAGATTCTGCAATACATCTCCAATGCCTAAGGAAGCTCTTTGAATCCATTGGTTGGACTTTTTAGAACAATCCAGTATTTAGGGCACAATCTCCCCCCACCCCCAACTGCCATGCTCTGCCAGGTCAGAGATCATCTGGCACAGAATTCTGTTCTTTGCATAAAACATCCAGATACCCGAGATGCTAAAAGGAAGTGCAGAGAATGAATGTAGGCATCCATTGGTGCCTTCTGAGTGTCTTACAGGAACAAACTGATTTTTCCAAATGACTGTTGAAAAGCATTAAAGCAGATTGGTTGCCGCAAGCAGGGTCAGTCAGATTGCAGTAGTGACCCCTTTTTGTTTGCCCTTCTTGTAACTAATGATATACTGTCTCTGAATAGAGAGAGATTCCTTTTCTAGCAATCCTGTCTTGTAGCTGTTGATGGGCCTGTCTACCAGTCCTACTAGTAGACAGTTACTAGTCCTAATTGCTGTTACAGCATTCTGTGTAAATTACTACCATGTGTCAATTATGATTTGTGATATAATTATGATAAATTAATGCCGTTGAATTTATAGTTGACCTGGTTATCACATGGAGACCACGACAGGTTTCTTTGTTGTACTCTGAGTCCTTAAGCTTATTCACTTACTCTTTTCTATCACTGTTTGGTGGTAATGGCAGCAGCACTGGGAATCATTTAAATGAGAACGATGAGACATTAGTATCAGAAGATGCTGACACACATTTGGCCAGAAGGGAGGGAAGGAGCTGCCTATGAAGAAGGGCATCTCCTGTACAGAGATGTATGAAACACATCCATGTCCAGTGTGTATGTTTCCATATGCAAAACAATCTCCTTTTGATGTTATGTATTAGGATACGGTTTTTTTAAGCAACATTTTTTGCAGTGATGTATTTTATTAGACTCTTATACATTTCCTATGTTTGCCTTTGGTAGTGTTCTAGCTGGGAAACCCCTCCCCTCAGAATAAATGTATTGTTTTAGCTGTTTAAAAATTTATGTAAGCCGCCCTGACCCTGCCTTGATGGGGAGGGCAGGGTATAAACTGAACAAACAAACAAACAAACAAACACAAACTATAAATATGTATGAGATCCAGTAGTATATGTATAGACAGCCAGTATGATATAGTGGCTAGAGTATTGGTCTAGGCCTGGGAAGGCAGAAATTCAAATCCATATTCAGATCCCAAAGTCATAATATTCATGGAGTAATCTTGGGCCAGATTCATATTCATATTCTCTCTCTCTGTGTCTAACCTACTTCACACTGTTGTTTGGAGGATAAAAATGGGAGAACAATGTACACTGCCCTCAGCTGCTTGGAGAATGGGAGGGATGAGAGCGTGATCGATAAAATTAGCACAGTATGGCAGATATGGCTATGGTTTCTGCACAAGTTTGGGAATCATTACATCTATCCTTTTTCATTCATCCTACCTCCAGCAAGGTCAGGAAGGTGTACATTTCTCCCCTTCTAGTGTAATCTTATAATAACTGTAGTAAGAAAGAGTGACTAATCTGTGATAGCACTATGGTCCTCGTGCCTCAGAGGAGATTTGAGTCCTGGCCTTCCTAATCCTGTGCCAACACCCCATAACCACCACATTGGCTTTAACTCTTACTTTTCCACAAACCCTTTGTCTCAACCCTTGGAGAATTCTTGGCGAACAGGTGAGGTGCCAGAAAATTGGAGGCAGGCAGATGTTGTTCCCATGTTCAAGAAGGGGGAAAAGGAGGATCTGGGTAACTACCGACCCGTCAGCTTGAAATCTGTACCTGGGAAATTTTTAGAACAAATCATCAAACAGACAGTCCTTGAGCATTTAGGAAGGACAGCTGTGATTACTAAGAGCCAGCATGGGTTCCTCAAGAACAAGTCATGTCAGACTAACCTTATTTCTTTCTTTTTTTTTGAGAAAGTTACTACCTTGCTGGATCAGGGGAATGCTGTAGATATAGTTTATCTTGATTTCAGTAAGGCTTTTGATAAGGTTCCACATAATATTTTTGTTGACAAATTGGTAACATGTGGTTTGGATCCTATTACTGTTAGGTGGATCTGTGAGTGGTTGAATTCAGAGTCAGGATACAGGATGATCTTGACAGGTTGGAAAACTGAGCTAAAACAAATAAAATGAATTTCAGTGGGAATAAATGTAAAGTTATGCATTTAGGTATGAAAAATCAAATGCATAATTATAGGATGGGGGAGACTTGTCTTGGCAGTAGTATGTGCGAAAGGAATTTAGGGGACTTAGTAGACCATACACTGAACATGAGTCAGTAGTGTGATGCAACAGCTAAAAAGGCAAATGCGATTTTGGGCTGTATCAACAGAAGTGTAGTGTCCAGATCACGTACAGTGATGGTATCACTTTGCTCTGCTCTGGTCAGACCTCACCTAGAGTATTGTGTTCAGTTTTGGGCACCACAATTTAAGAAGGATATAGACAAGCTGGAACATGTCCAGAGGAGGGCAACAAAGATGGTGAGGGGTCTGGAGACCAAGTCCTATGAGGAAAGGTTGAAGGCGCTGGGTATGTTTAGCCTGGAGAGGAGGCGACTTAGAGGTGATATGATAACCATCTTCAAGTACTTGAAGGGCTGTCATATAGAGGATGGTACGGAGTTGTCTTCTGTTGCCCCAGAAGGTTGGACCAGAACCAACGTGTTGAAATTAAATCAGAAGAGTTTTTGGTTAAACATTAGGAAGAACTTCCTGACAGTTAGAGCAAATTCCTCAGTGGAACAGGCTCCCTCAAGAGGTGGTGGGCTCTCCTTCTTTGGAGGTTTTCGAACAGAGGCTAGATGGCCATCTGACAGCAATGCTGATTCTGTGAACTTAGACAGATCATGAGAGGGAAGGCAAGAAAAGTTGCATCAGTGCTTAGTTCTTGTGACCCTTTCCTGAACACCCAGGGAAATGCTGATCACTACTTTGGAGTCAGGAAGCAATTTTTCTCCTGGCCAGAGATCCTGAAGGTTCTTTGTCATCTTCTGGGCGTGGAACAGTGGTCACTGGGAGTGTGGGTGGGAGGTACTTGTGAATTTCCTGCATTGTGCAGGGGGTTGGACTAGATGAGTATATCACACACCTGCAGTTGTGGACAAGTTTACATCGGGACCACACAATGTAGCATCCAGACAAGAATAAAAGAACATGAAAGACACTGCAGACTTGGCCAACTTGAAAAATCAGCAGCTGAGGAACATAGCCTAATTTAAACAGGACACAGTATCTTATTTCAAGATACTGAAATGCTGGACAACACATCCAATTACCATGTCACATTACACAGGGAAGCCATTGAAATTCATAAACATAAACACAATTTCAACAGGAAAGAAGAGAGTTTTAAAATAAACAGGGCATGGTTTCTAGTCCTGAAAATCACAAAATGCTCTACATCTTACATCAGCACTGCAGATAAGATTAGAATTTCAACAGCCAATCCATATGCAAAAGAACCTCCTCAGGAAAGCCCCTCCATTAGCATGTCACAGCCTGGGAAACTCCTACAAGACAATGACTCAGCTCTACCTCACCTACCTGAGTAGATATAAATTACCAGCCTACCATTTGTGTTCTCAATTGACACAGAGAGTACTCCATCTTTCTGTGTTATACATCTGAGGATGCCAGTCACAGCTGCTGGTGAAATGTCAGATACTACAATGCCAAGACCTCAGCCATACAGCCCAGAAAATCTACAACAACGAATGAACTCTGGCCTTGAAAGCCTTTGACAACAAATATGACAATTCCATGACCCTGAATTGTATGACTCAGTCCAAAGAACTGAGTTGATCCAGTCGATCTAGCCTGTGTAGTGTGACAGAGAGAGCCATTCTCCTTTCAGCGTACTGTACTATCTAGAGAGAAGATGCTTGATCGGAGAAAGAAGCCAGTTCTAATTCCCTGTCTGGCCAGGAAGCAAAAATATAGCGGAGGATCCGAGGTGGTTTACTTTGTTGTTGGTATTCTTTCAGATGAGGGGTCATTATGAATATCCGTCCATTTAACTGTCACATAGTTATGCTGAAATACTGGCTGTCAAAAGTAACCTTGTGGGGTGTCAAGAAATAGCAAGGAGAGAAACAAACTTTCCCCTAATTCTTCCTGATGTATGTCCTTTTTATTTAGTTAAAGTATTTATGTTCTGCCTTCCCCCATGGATCAAGGCAGCTTCAATACATAATTAAAACATGGTATATAACAATAAAACCAAGTAAAGCCTAATAACACACAATAAAATGCCTGCAACCTGCATTCCAGTAAAACCTCTGGTGAGCACAGCAGCCTTCCAGAATGTTCTAGAAATTTTCACAAGCTGTGCTCCTTTCACCTCCTTGAGGAGCCTGTTCCATAAAGTGGGAGTAACCACAGAAAGACCATGGGTCTGAATCAATACTAGGTGGGCCACTTTAATGAGGGAACAATTAAAAGGTCACCATAGCTGGGGCATGCACAGCTACATGTGGGGAGTGATAGTCCTTTAGATACATAGGTCTCAAACTCCCAGGCCATGAATGTAGGCTTGCCATCTGCCCGCCCTAACTAATCCTCTCATTTGCCCACCAATGCTGACCATAGGAGAGAGTGGAGTGTCCGAACCCAGAACTGACTGGCAATGCCCAGGAGTCATTTAAAATCTCTGTTGTCTTTACCAGTTTGGTCCTTGCATTTGTTAAATATCTTCATTATGCTATATGCTAATTTACTGCTCTCATCCTCTACCTGTATGTATGGTCTGGTAATTTCTATTTCATGGTATCTGAGGAAGTGTGCATGCACACAAAAGTTTATACCTTGAATAAAACTTTGTTGGTCTTAAAGGTGCCACTGGATGCAAACTTTGTTCTGCTGCTTCAGACCAATGTGGCTAGCCCATTTGAATCTAAAATGTCTTCAGTTAAGTTTGTCAGTAGGGAGAGCTGTGAGCCAGAGGACACCTTAGTAATGCTACCTCTTACGTTAGCTCTGTCTATGGAAGTTTAAAAATGTTTCAGCATATTGGCCTGGGCTTCCTTCATAGGGAAGGAATTCATAGGGTAAAATTGCTGTACTAAAAAGGAGGGCAGTAGCTTTATCCCCTTTCCTTTCCCTAACACAGTATTGTCATGATTTTAGGATTATATGGTCCTTAAACATAGCAGTGAGACAACTGTTCAGAGTTCTCATTAGAAGCATCCATTGCTTGATTGCAATGAGCCAGAACTGCAAGGTGGTATTGTGGCCATCATCAAAGCTTTCTTCGAAGAAGAAACTGGCCTTAAATTATGTTTGAACTTCTTTCCATAATACTTTACAAAAACCATGTGATTGCCACATCCATGTGTCATATCATCCAGAAGTGAAATGCAATCGCATTGCCTCTAGGGTGAACTGTTGTGTTTTATTTTGGTCTGAGTAAGTAAGAGGGTATATGATCATGTTGCATTCTTTGTTGCTGCCAGTCAGATCTATTTATGCAGTACCCAAAGGAATAAAAAGTGGCATACAAATGTATGTGTATTTATTGGAATAATCTCTCATTGGACTGATCTCTCATACTGTGGTGGAAGTGTGCTTATCCATAGCATGAAGTATGTCCCTTGATTATATATATATTTTCTGCCATTCTTTGCAATGGGGATCAAAAGCAGCTTACATAGTTCTCTCCTCCACATAGTCCTCACAACAAACATGTGAGGTAAATTATGTTGAGAGTGTGTGACTGGTCCCAGGTCACCCAGCAAGCTTCCATGACAGAGTGCAGATTTGAATCCAGGTCTCCTAGATCATAGGGGCCGCAGTGGCTCAGAGGTTAAGACACTGAGCTGCAGACTGGAAGGCCTGTAGCTTGGCAGTTTGAGACCCGAGTGCCATGTGACAGAGTGAGCTCCCGTCTCTGGCCCCAGCTCCTGCCAACCTAGCAGTTTGAAAGCCAGAAATTGCAAATAGATAAATAGGTATATTGCTTTGGTGGGAAGGTAACAGTGTTCCGTGCACCTCGGCATTTAGTCATGCCGGCCACATGAAAACAGAAACATCTATGGACAGCGCTGTCTCTTTGGCTTGGATCAGAGATGACCACCACCACCTAGAGTTGGATTTGACTCGTATTCGAGCAAGGGAAACCTTTGCCTTTACCTTACTCCTAGATCATAGGCTGACATGCTAGTAGGGTTGCCAGGTCTGGCCACATCCCCAGCAGGGGACTTTGAGGGGCATTCCTGGAGGGGGCAGGGTGTTCCCAATGTGATGACATCATGTTGGGGACGTCTCTGCCCCCAAGCCCCACCCCAACAATGACCACCCATTGGCAACCCTACATGCTAGCCCAGGGATCCCCAAGCTTTTCCAGCCTGTGGACATCTTTATAATTCTGACACAGGGTGGTGGGCACAACCACAAAATGGCTGATGCAGGCAGCAGGAGGCAGAGCCAGTCACATAGAGGAAACAGAAATGCAGGGAAGAAGAAGGGTGGTTTAAAAAAATACACAGGGAAAGAGGAGTGAGAGACAATAAACAAACACTGTGGTGGGAACTGCTGCCAAAACAATGGTATTTCAGTCTGCACAGGCAATCAGATCTCCAGTAGCCAATCAAAAGCCCTGCTGGGCAACAGCCCTACCTGGCTCTCCCCACTTTCTAAAAACATTTGGTAGGAACCAAGAAAGGTGTCCATGGTCACTGTGGCACCCATGGGCACCATGTTGGATATCCCTATTCTAGCCACTACACCATGCTGGTTTTCTGTGACATCCTGACCTTCATCCTAATTCCTAGAGGGTCTCAATAGTGGGCTTAATTGGTTTTTAAATAGGAAAATCCAAACTGATCCCATAACTTCTCAAGGGTTGAGTGCTTCTCATCTTTGAAAATCCTGGAATGCCTTTACTGAGTTGTCTGAACTACTGGCTTGGGAAAGTCAGTGTGTTTCTTCTGACAAGGCATTTTCTCGCTGGCTGTGATGGGACTTGGATACAGCCGCAGTGGCTCTTCCCTCCATGCCAGCTGGCTTCTGTCCGTGTCAGATTTCAGGACTTTGCCTCCCCATACCCTTTTAAAGATTAGGTTATTAGAACTCGTCAGAGTCGACAACTGTCTGGAGAATGAAACTGCCTCAGACGGCTGAAGGACTCGGACAGTTTGGGAGAAGCTCCACTGAAGCTAGACAAAAGCCAGACCAAACAAACGAGAGAAGTATTTTCGAAGGAAAGGAGGACAGTGGTGATGTCAAAAGACTATCAATGAGAGGCATTTTGAAGGGTGAACAGAGCTATCCTATTCTAGTGAAGAACCGGACCAAAGGATATTGGAGATAAAGACTGACTTCCCAGCAACGTATCCTTTGTACTATACTGAAATTTTATCTTGGAGATAGGCTGTTAGCCATGATAGCTAAATGAACTGTTCATGTTCAGAAGCAGAATATCTCTGAATACCTGTTGCTGGGGGAACAGGGGAAGGCTTTGGGCATCTGTGCCCCTGCCTTTTCTCTTCTACATTCCTGTGAGTCTCCTGAGGCAACTCTTTGGCCTTGTGGGAAACAGTATGTTGGGCTAGATGGATCTTTGATCTAATCCAGGGCTTCTTCTTAGGGGCAGGACTTAACTCCTAAGATATTATTATGATTTTCTTAAACTAAATTTTCTTTTGGTCTCCAATGTAAAGGACATTGCTTAAATTTAGGAGGTCTGTGATGGAATTCTTAATGTCCCATGTAATATTACTGATACCATTGACCATTTTATTAGTTATGTGAGAGGACTGATGTTTTCAGGAGTTAAGGGCTAGAGAGTTGATATACAAGCTGCAGACTTTGTTATAGATTATGGGCATCACCATTAGATTCTCTGTACTACACATTTTCATGTATAAAATGGGGTGGGGACTGTTGTCCTCTTTCTTGTGAGCTAAAGAGTATGAGAAATGTTGACGCTCTACCAATTTCTACACTTTGTTTATGTTTATATATTCAGCCCTCATTTCTTTTCCCTTCCTGTCTGCTAGTTCCTAGGATTATAAACTGAAGGAAAATATTTATTTTTCATTCCATTTTTGGTAATCACTCATGCATGCTGTGCTATAGAATCAATAACATAATATAAAGATGAGCCTGCTTCGGTGAGGAGGGCGGGATAGAAGTTAAATTAATTAATAAATAAATAAGTAGAAGTTTATAGCAAAATATTAAGTGCATGGTTGGCTTTAAGGGCAATGGTTGTTCTTTCCCTGAAGGAATCCTTTGCAAACAGGAGAGTTAATGCAGGAACAGATTCAAGGCATGAAATCACTGTAGTGTAAACTCCCTCTGCTAATTCTTTACTTAGCACTAAGGTGAGGCGAGATCTCAGGTTCCATACCCAGGAGGATGGGTTGGAAAGTAATGGAAGGAGGAATTAGCAATGTTCCACTGCACTAATTGTTTCCCTCTAGGTTGATGGAAATGTTATGTGTTGGTTGTAGTTGCATCGTGAAGTCCTGTGCGTGTCTGTCCAGAACTAGGCCCTACTATATTCATTGGAGGGGGGCATGCCTGGAGAAATCTAGGCAGGATTCAGGATAGTGTGTTTCAGCACGTCTTTAGATTTTATCCCTTTTTGTTTGCATGGGACCCAGTATCAGGAACTGGAATGCCTTTTCACAAAAGCTTTTTCTCAGTCATAAAGCATGCCATATGGTATGTAGTCAGAATTAGTACAGATCTTGGCATGCATCCTGCTGCTCTGCTGAGCATAGTTTTGAAGCCTTCTGCTGGAAGAAGAGTTACTTGAATTGGTAGAAGGCTCTTTAGCTGAAGGAAGACTTCAAACTTTGTTGAGCTGAATAGTATGATACAAGCCTTCGATTCTAAGGCTGGGTCCACAGATTGCTATCTCCAGGTTAGAAATTCCCAGAAATTTGGGAGTGGAGCCTGGGAAAGGCAGGGTTTGGGGAGGAGAGGAACCTCAGTGAAATATGATCAGGACTTTTCTTCTGGGGGAACATGCCAGAACAGAGTTCCGGAACCTCTTCAACAAAGTTCTTTTAAAAATGTTTACAAGTTCATGAGTTTTCAGGGTATAGATTGAAAACTTCATTTCCTTCTTGAAAGCTCTGGCACCTCTGGATATAATGCTATAGAGTCCTGCATCCAAAGCAGCCATTTTCTCCAGGGTACCTGATCTCTGTAATCTGGAAATCAGTTGTAATTCCAGGAGATCTCCAGGTAGGGTTGCCAGCTCCAGGTTGGAAATACCTGGAGAATTTGGGGGTGGAACCTGAGGAGGGTGGGGTTTGGGGAGAGGAGAGACTTCAGTGGGGTATAATGCCACAGGGTCCACAGAGTTCTCCAGGGGAACTGATCTCTGTCCCCTGGAGATCAGTTGTAATCCCAGGAGATCTCCAGCCACCACCTAGAGGAGGGGCAACCCTAACTGGGTCTGCCTACATCCAGTGCAGGATATCATATACTTTGTTTTCCTCTTTCCCCAATCTTGTTTAAATGCTGCAAAAAGATCTTAGCTGTTGGGCAGGAATGAGAGAGAAGCACAGACTGAATCCACTTGGCATCAGTTCTTCAGACAGTGATAGCAAAAGCACCTCTAATTTACAGGGCAGTTGAGAGTCCGGGATGTAAGTCTAGTGTGTGCTTTTGTAGAGAATAAACCAAAATGTGATGAAGATGATATAGCTCTTATATCCAATATCCCTTCCTGTTGCCAAAGCCTAGTGCACTTGGAGAATGCAGTTCTTTTTTGGCAACAGCAGTCCACTGTGGGCAAGACTGAGCAACTACATATTTTCACTGTGATTTCATAACAGCTGCACACCTTGCGACTTTTTTCATGCTGATACAGCTAGAGAGAAAGTACCCTAGTCATACTTCGCAACTATTTAGTCTTAAGAGTGACAGAAAGTTGGCCAGATTCCTATAGCTGCAATCCCAAGAACACTTTCCTGAGAATGAATAAAACTAGACTTATTTCTGAGCAGACCTGCTGAGGATTGCCTTCAAAGTAACTTCTTCATTACATGTAATAATATTAGACAGGAAGAACCATCTTCATAAATTTTGCAAAGGAAGATCTTGAGCAGCATCCCTGATTCCTACATGCTCCTTTCATGCAAACTCCAAGTCTTTATTCTGAGGTAATTTTTTCTGCACATACTAATCCATGTGGAATCAGTAGGTATGAAAAGTGGCAGGGATAATTAATGGATGAATGAGAGATTACAAACAACAACCTTGATGCTCGCTGTATTTGAATATGCTCACTCCCCACAAGAGAAGAGAGACTGGGGTTGCTTCATGATTCATTTCTCCAACTCTTGGAGGTTGCATAAATTAGTTTGCAGGCAAAATTGGAGACCTGAGGATTATGGGAACAGGTAACTCTCTTCTCTTCATAGCAAGAATGCTTAGCATAGATAAAATCTGGTTGTCCTCCAGTGATAAGATGATACAGAAAATGACCATGATAAGACAATACAGAAATGTACAAATTTATTTGCAGGTTGAAAGAATGAAAAGTACAATGATATCATGGATGCAAGATATAGGTCATTGTATTGAATTTGATGATTGGTCTAAGATATGGAATTCTATGAAATATATGAGGGCCACCGCATATAAGGAGAATGTATAAAAATTGTTCCACAGGTGGTACTGGTCCCCTGACAAAATAGCCAAATTGCTATGTAAATGCCTCAAAATTGTGTTGGAAATGTAAGGCAAATGTGGGAACATTTTATCACATGTGGTGGCTGTGTGTAAAAACACAAAAATTTTGGTGGATGATTCAGAAAATCATTTTAGAAATGTTGGATTTAAATGTGGTTATAACCCCTGAAACGTATTTACTGAATATAACTCCTGAAGGCTATGGATATAATAATACTCTAATTTTGATTTACATATTGACATCTGCTAGGATAATCTTGTCAAAATATTGGAAAATGGAATATATCCCCTCCAGAGAAGAAATAAGAGACAAATTACTGGATTTAGCAGAAATGGATAGACTGACTATGCTATTACAAGGAAAAGATGAAACTGTATATAAGAACAGATGGTTGAAATTTTACAAATGGATAGAAAAAGACTCGGGCTGTGGTCACACGGCCCTTTAAAGCGGGAGTCAGTGCTGTTCCCTCCCGGATTTAAAGGGACTGACCAGACCAGCTGCACCTACTCCTGCACTGAAGCGGGCTCACTCCCGGGTTCCTAGCACGTTTTCCAACCCCAGGAAAATCAAGTACTTTCCCAGAAGTCACGCTTTGAACCCGAGATTTTGCCAATCTGGACAGCCCTTTCTCGCAATGATTGCGAGAGAGGGCCATCTGATCGTCCCTCCGGGTTTTTCCCCCCCTTTCTTGCACTTGGGCGCTTGGGCACTCAAGTGTCCAAGTGCAAGAAAGGGGGAAAAAATGCCCCGTGCTCTGCTCCGGGCCCACCTGGCCGCCGCTGCCTGGCACCCCCACACATGCTTCTCTGAACTTCCAATCAGGCGGCGGCCAGTGGGGCTTGGGGTGGGGTGAGCCAGCCAGCCAGCCAGTTCCTCCTGTGGTTTTTAGGGGAGGCAGCTGTGTGTGGGCATGCGGGTGGCCCTTGCCTTGCCTCCCCCAGCCACCGCTGCTGCAGGGTTGGGATATGTGATCATCCCAACCTGAAAAAAACATCCCAGATTAAAGTCCAGCAGGACTTTATCCGGGATTAGGGTGCTGTGTGACCACAGCCTTGGTTAAATAGACTCAAACTGTAATCAGTGCAACTATGTGAATGTATGGTAACCCTCATTTTGTAAAATCCTATAAATAAAACAGTAGAAAAAAAAGGAAATAGCTACTCACATTCTCATCTACTCATCCATGTTAAGATACCACTATGAGAAGAAGCAGGAAAACTGCTTTAGATTTGTTCATTTTCCCTCAGGCTGGATATGTTAGGAAGGACTTAACACTGGTAAGTCACAAATGGAAACATGCATAGGCTGCAGTTTCACAACTCCTGACCTGCACCTCCATAGCATATCTAAATAAAGAAATTGTACCCAAAGTAACTCCAGTGATATAGTTAGAATCCAGTCCATAATCTGAAAATTAGGGCTGTCTTCTTGTTTTCTTGGAAGTGGAGATTAGTTGTTGTTGTTGTTCAGTTGCACAGTCGAGTCTGACTCTTTGCGAACCCATGCACCACATCATGCCAGGCTTATGCTGTCCTCCCGAGTGTGCCCAACTTCATGTTCGTTGCATTGATAACACTGTCTAACCATCTCATTCTTTGCTGTCCCCTTCTTCTTTTACCTTCAATCTTTCCCAGCATCAGGGTCTTCTCCAGTGAATGCTCCCTTCTCATTTGGTGACCAAAGTATTTGAGCTTCAGTACCTGGCCTTCCATGGAACAGTCAGGGTTGATTTCTTTTAGGATTGACTGATTTGATCCCCTTGCAGTCCAAGGGACTCTCAAGAGTCTTCTCCAGCACCATAATTCAGATGCATCTATTCCTTGGTGCTCGGCCTTCCTTATGGTCCGACTCTCACAGCCATACATCACTACTGGGAATACCATTGCTTTGACCATATAGACTTTTGTTGGCAGGATGATGTCCCTACTTTTTATTATGCTTTCTAGGTTTACCATTGCTTTCCTCCCAAGGAGCAGGCGTCTTTTAATTTCATGGCTGCAGTCACCATCTGCAGTGATCTTGGATCCCAGGAACGTGAATTCTGTCACTGCTTCCGTGACTTCCCCTTCAAGTTGCCAAGGAGTGATGGAGCTGGATGCCATGATCTTAGGTATTTTTAATGTTTAGTTTCACACTTTCACTCTGAACAGGAGGCTCTTAGGTCCTCTTCACTTTCTGCTATTAGAGTAGTATCATCTGCATATCTGAGGTTGTTGATGTTTTTCCTGGCAATCTTAATTCCAGTTTGTGATTCATCCAGGCCAGCATTTTGCATGATGTACTCTGCATACAAATTAAATAAGCAGGGTGACAATATATATTCTTGTCGTACTTCTTTTCCTATGCTAAACCAATCGGTTGTTCCATACCTGGTTCTGACTGTCACTTCTTGACCCTTATACAGGTTTTTCAGGAGACATGTGAGGTGGGGTCTGGTACTCCCATTTGTTTAAGGACTTGCCACAGTTTGTTGTGATCTGCACAATCAAAGTACAACTCCTAATTTGGAGATTTATTCATGCTGGTGATCTGATTTGGAGTGTGTGAAAAATGGACTGTATCCCATCACTCTGCCCACCAGATCTGGAAGCTTTCTTCCAGCCTAAGAAGACTTCCTCTAGTTTAACATACCATTGTGTTCTATTGTTTTACATGACAGAAGGATTAAGGACACCCAATGGAACCAACATGTCAGGGTTTGTACACGCAATAAGAATGTTTTCACTCAGTGAAACAATGACTTCTGGAAGTAATTGTTTTGTTAGTAATAAATTTCAATAATATATTAAGGAGGAATAGAGAAACTGATAGTGAACAGGGCTGTCATCAGCTATCAGCAAAGACTTGGTATTCTGTGGAGACAAACTGATTCATTTTGCTGTGACTTCACAATTCATCAGAGGCAATAAGTGGACTGGAAGGTGCTGGTTATACACCCATGGCTTTGGTTACAGTCCCAGATGACAAGGTGGTAAGATGGGAAGTGCACACTATGTCATAGTGAAGACAGAAAAAATATGAAAAGAGAGTTCATAGCCCTCAGCTGCAGGTGAGCCCAGGTTCCTTCTAGCATTGCACTGGAAATGACAGATATGCATACCAACAAATCAGATTCTAGTTAGACTCTCATCCTTTCCCCACACCGATGTGGGCTTTCTGCTTTTGGTTCTTAAAAATTCCACATGAACATTCATGCATTCATCCACTCATTAGTTGCCTTCGTAATTAAACAGCAGCTATACTTTTTTCCAAGCGCAACCCTTCTTTAGTAGTTGGAGAAGTTTCTTGCTGATGTCATGAGAGGCAGAGCCACATCTGCTTCAGGCGCAACGCTTTCTCTCAGAGCCATATAAAGCAAAAGTAACCATATTAAAATATTACGAAGACATGAAACAATTAAGAAACAAGCTGTGGATTGCTTGCACTGGGATAAAATTAGAACAATAGTGCTTCCCCCCTACTATTAGTGATGTTTTGTGCTCAGGGCCGGTGCGTCCATATAGGCAAGGTGAGGCAGCTGCCTATGGGTGTGGCTATCCATGGAGCTGTAAGCCAGCACGATGCTTTCTGAACTTTTATAGGGATCTATGAGAGAAAATAAGTGGACTATTTTGCTGACTGTGTGGGATAGACTGTTGGACGGGGTAACCAGAGGGAAAATGACTACAAACGCTTCCAGCAGAGGTTTAAAGTACCATTTTCTGAGGTTACCACCTCCAGGCCAGGAGGTTTCTCCCAACACAAAGAGACTTACACAGGAAATAGCTATCTTGGCATTTTAACCAGAGAGTTGTCTTCACAAGACACTATCATAGTATGTGCTCTCTACACATAGCAGGCCAACCCCCCCCCCCCAACCATCCTCTCATTTGGCACATCAAAGGATCTTCTCACAGGGATGCAAAGACAACAGCAGGACATTTCCTGGCAGAACTGGTTTTGGCTGCCCAAGGCCCTACCTTCATGTAAAAGACAATGCTCCTAGCCGATGATGTCAGCTTCCGGCCCTAGGTATCTCTCTGACCATCTGGTAGAATCAAATGCTGACCACTCCTCCTAGCCTCTCTTCCACTGGACAAGAGCTAGTGGGTGGACTCTCTAAGGGGTGATCTCGGGACAGGCATCTGGCCAAGCCTGCCCCCAGAGACCACCTCCCACCCCCAAATAAAGGAAAGTTCCCAGCACTCCTCTCTCTCTTACATCGCCCGCTCTCTCCCTTGCATCACACTCTCTCTCTTTCTCTCTCTCTCTCTCTCTCTCTCACCACGCTCTGACCCTACCATGGCTCCTGGTTACCACCCCCCCCAATTCCATATAAACTCACCTTGCTTCTTCAGCAGGACCACACCAACTTTCTCTGCACAGGTAAATATAGTACACCAATGATTTCCTAATAATGCAACCGTCCCTTTTATTCTATCTGACTTCCTAGAACTGTATGAATGTGTGAACATTTCTGTAACACTTGAATAAGCTACCTTTTATTCTTTAAGTAAAAGAAAACTTTTTTATACTGACAACAGTCTCCTTCTCAATTCCTTGGTTTGTCTGGAAGAGGCGCAACCTCTGTATATACAGGTGCTGATCCTTAACGCCCACTGCTGATTATTAAGAGCTAATATTCCCCCTATATTGATAATATAATAGAGCAGTCAGGCTAACAGAGCACCCCTGGCCTGATGCTGAGCACCCCTCCCCCCTCACCAGGCCAGCGCCTTCTTCGCCTGGGGCGGAAAGAGGGGCAGGGGCTCGGTGCAAGGCTCCAGAGCTGCTAAGACAGCTGGCCACTCCCAGGGCAAGCCCCGCCCTCAACTCCCATCAGCCCTCAGTCAGGCTTAGAGGAGCAGGAAGCGGCACATGCTACTTCCTCTTTCAGTCTCCACCAGCAAAAAGACATGTAAGTTGGTGGGTGGGAGAGGAACCGGCAACCTGGCTGGTAGGGGGTGGGGGCTTGATTGGGGGGAAGGCCCTGGGCACCCTCCTTCCTCTCTGCAGCATGGCCAGGCAGCCCTTATGGGTCTGCCGTGGCCGGTGCTGTCGGAGGGAGGCAGGCAGGGTGTGTGTGTGTGCAGCTGGGGGTGGGGGAAGGCCCTGGGCGCCCTCCTTCCTCTCTGCAGCATGGCCGGGCAGCCCTCGTGGGTCTACCACGGCCGATGCTGTCAGGGGGAGGCACGGAGGGTGTGTGTGTGTGTGTTTGCAGGTGGGGGAAGGCCCTGGGCGCCCTCCTTCCTCTCCGCAGCGTGGCCAGGCAGCCCTCATGGGTCTACCGCAGCCGGCGCTATGGGGGGGAGGCGGGCAGGGTGTGTGTGTGCGTGTGCATGCAGGTGGGGGGAAGGCCCTGGGCACCCTCCTTCATCTCTGTAGCATGGCCGGACAGCCCTTGTGGGTCTGCTGCGGCCAGCACTGTCAGGGGGAGGGGGCCGTGTGTGTGTGCGGGTGGGGGGAAGGCCCTGGGCACCCTCCTTCCTCTCTGCAGCGTGGCCAGGCAGCCCTCGTGGGTCTGCCGTGGCCGGCGCTGTCGGGGAGAGGGGGCAGTGTGTGTCTGTCTGTCTGTCTGTCTGTGTGCAGGTGGCAGTGGGGGGAAGGGCCTGGGCACCCTCCTTCCTCTCCACAGTGCAGCCGGGCAGCCCTCATGGGTCTGCCGCGGCTGGTGCTGTCGGGGGTAGGCGGGCAGGGTGTGTGTCTGTGTGTGGTGGGCGGGGGGAGGGGGGTGCCAGAAGGTAGCCTCACCTAGTGTGTAAAAAAACCTGGCACCGGCCCTGTTTGTGCTGCACTAACATGGGCATTCCAGCGCTCCATTCCAGCTAAAAGCAGTATGGCTACCTACCAAGAAAGATGGTTCCTAATCAGCATAACAAGAGGGACTTGTTTTCATTTTACTGGTGAGGAACTAAAAGACTAATTAAAATTGCCTTCCCAGAATTGTATTATCTTTTATTTGGCAAACTTTGACTTGACTTTCTGCTTTCTTTGCTGCAGCCTTGCAATTTGCTAGAAAAAGGTGATCCAGCAAGATAGAAGCTCTGCAAATCAGAAATATTACAGCAATTTGTAGAAGATTGCAGAGAAAGGTTTATAAATCAATAAACATATGGGGAAACTAGTGCTTAATGTTTTTAAAGGAATCTCATTGCCATACGTATGGGGTCTGCAACTCCATAGAATTAGGTTCAGAATATACTAGAGCTTTAGTGTGGGAACTGGTATTTGCCCCTCATGAAAGGTACTACAGTACTGCACAGTGTGTATGATAGTCTTCCATGCTCTAGTTCAAAGACCAAAGAGCAATATGTGGTCCACACCAATGCTCCCTGTAAGCTGTGGAGTCTTGTGAGCAAATAGGAGACACATACAGGAGCTGCTTATGAATATTTTTAAATATTTTAAATGGAACCCATAACTATAATCCTTGTATGCATGCACGCTCTTGTTAAGTGGCACAGCATGGAATGCACTGGGAGGAGTGGGATTATGTATCTCATCATCAGTGATGGCATAGCTAAAAACTGATAGTTGATACATATTCAACTACTTTCTAGATGCTGGTCCTGGGTGCAATTACTCTCCTAAATAGGAAAAGAATGGCATTTCCCCAGCACCCATATCTTGCAATTTGATTGCTGGGAATTTCCATTATTCCTGAAACAAAAAATGCTTCCAAGATCCTGTGTAACAAATGTGGATTATCTCTATAAATGAATCAACTGCAAAAGTCCTTAGAATGACTGAAAATGACTGAAATTGCAAAAGGAAGGCTGTGGCAAAAGATGACCTTTTGAGGATGCTTAGAAAATGTGTGCCTGTTCATGTATAATGCTGCATTATAGGGTCAGACATTTGCATCCAAAGCTGATTCCAAGTGTGAGCACCAGGGAACCTGACCTCAAAGGAAGCTCTGGCTGGGACCTTTTTTTTTCCCTCTTTCCAGCAGGAGACTTCACAGATATTGCATGTAAAGAACTATCTGTACAATTGCCTCTGTCATATTTCCTTGTCCTTCGATGTAAGGAGCCCAGTCATCTCTCACATTAAGTATTCTTTAATGTACTGTGACACACCCATGCTGTATGCCAAATTGACATGGTGGCAGGGATTTCCCCATAAGATTGCTCTATTGACCACATTCTTGTGCACCACAGGGTTTTCTTTCTGTTCTTCCAAAGTTCTCTTTCCAAACAAGGCTAGCTTGCTCAAAGAAGAGTGAGCTATGATGCTTGTTCTGTGAATGCAAGGCGGGGTGGGGGAGAGAGACAAGCACTAAGGAAACAGTGTGGTTTCCCCTTGCAGCTTGCATGTTCCTTCTGCCTCCGAGTTCACTCTGTTCTTCATGGCATTAGTCAAAGCTCACTGTTCTTGGCTGCTGACACAGAAGCTTTAGTAGCGAGCCGCCTCAACACACATGCCTTCCTATTCAAATAGTTCCACCTGCATCCAGTTTTCCAATCCTTAACTCAAGCCCTTCCAGGAGATCAATTCACCTGTGCAAGAACTGTGAGGAGAGTTCATTACCCAAGCCACTCCTCATGCCAGAAATGCATCATTCTGACTCCTGCTCTGGGAAAAAGATATTGCTGATCAACTCTTTGTTAGGAGTATTTGTAAGTACAACCCTCTTACTTCTGTTTTTGCAAGGCAAAGTGCTCAGAAGCATGGACCAATCCACAGGCAAATGCTAGCCTGACAATATGGGGCTACTATAAAGCTACTGGATTTTGGCAAGGAGGATCCTGACTGCAGTATTATCTGTTTTGAACTCAGAGGTAACATACTGCTGGTTCTCTGCTTCCCGAAAAAGAGTAGGCAGTCTTGGACGAAGTATGTTATAATGAGGGATGGCTTCTGAACTTGACCAGCTTTCACATACAGGAATCACTTTTTTTGGACTTTTTAATGTTTCATTTTTAAAAAAGAATTCTCAGCCACCAGTCCAATGGCTGAAATTGAAGCCTTGTGTATCCTAAGCAGAGTTGCTCCACCTTGGGGAGGGGCTGTGGCTCAGTAGTACAGCATCTGGTCTGCATCCAGAAGGTCTTAGTTCAACTCCCAGAGTCTCCAGTTACAAGGTTTAGGTAATTTGAGGTGGGTAGCTGTGTTGGTCTGCAGTAGACAAGCAAGATTTGATTCCAGTTATGCCTGAAGGACCAAGAAGATTTCCAGTGGGTAAGCTTTTGACAGTCAAAGCTCCCTTTGTCAGATAGGTTATAGGTGACGTGAAAGGCCTCTGCCAGAGACCCTGGGGAGTCAGTGCCAGCCAGAACAGACAGTGCTGACATCAGAACGATGGTCTGACTTGGTTTAAGGCATCATATGTTTATGTGTGTATATCTTTGAAATCAGTGGGCTTAGAAGGGGGGAACTCTGCTTAGGATGGCATTGCTAGACTCCCAACTTCATTGTGCATATCTTTGAATGAATCATTACATTTTACAGTAAGAGTTGTGCAACAGTGGAATCAGCTGCCTTAGGAGGTGGCAAGCTCCCCCTCACTGGCGGTCTTTAAGCAGCGGCTGGACAAACACTCCTCAGGGTTGCTCTAGGCCAGGGGTGGCCAAACTGCAGCTCAGGAGCCACAAGTGGCTCTTCCACACAGTCTAATTCAATGTTAATAAAAACAAATTTGCATATTTTTCATTTACAATGTGTGTGTAATATTTGTTCATGTCTTGCGGCTCTCAAACATCTGACATTTATTCTATGTGGCTGTTAACGTTAAGCAAGTTTGGCCACCCCTGCTCTAGGCTGATCCTGCATTGAGCAGGGTGTTGGACTAGATGGCCTGTATGGCTCCTTCCAACTCTGTGATTCTATGATTACTATGGCCTGGAATAGACGGTGCTTCCCAAGGACATTATTTTCTCTAACTTTAGTAAGAGAAGTCTCTTTCCCCCTTCTTTTCCCACTACAGCACATTTCCCCTTCTTGTCCTTTAAATGACTGAGACCTCTGGTTTGACTGAACAATTTGTGTTATTTTTGGTCTTGCAGTTGTCAGCTCTGGTCTTTTGAGTGAAATGTTGTCCCTGTTCCAGACAGGGCTCTGGTAGAGCCCTGACAGTGAGATGAGTGAAAGGAATATTTAAAATGCCCTGTGTGTATCTGTTGTGTAAAGTGACCCATAGCTTATTTTAACAAATTGGAGACACAATTTTTGAAGCTCTTACCATTTGGCCCAAGTTATTTTTTTCTTTTCAGAAGACTTCTGCATTCCGAACAAGCCAATGGAATTTTTTCTTTTTCTTAAATTGGCAGAGTCTGGAAAAGCCATACCTCCTGCCTACTATTTAGAGCATAGGTTGCATGTTCCTGTTCTACTTCTGTCCTGTTTCTGAAGAAACTGGATATTGCTGATCTGAATTTTATTTGGCATGGGCCTTCCATTTGTCAGCTCAAAAAAGGTTAGTGACAGAGGATGTTTAGAATATGACAGAGGATGTTTAGAATATAAAAGCTTATCATATGGCTTATTGGTCACATTCAGTACTTACAAGCCCTTGTGAGTTTGTTTTTTCTCCATCCTACGAAGCTTTCCTGGTTTTCAAAGCTGGGGAACTTTTTTTCTGGCTCATCTGGTGTGTTTTTTTGTTTTTAATTTCTCAATCACTAATCCAGTGGCTGAAGCTGAGGTCATGTGCAGATTACATTGCCAAGTGCCCACTTATGGCAGGAGGGCTCCCGCTGAGTCTGGGGGCAGAAATGATGTTGCACAATGTGTGACGTCACACCGAGCCGAAACCTTGGATGTGATGTAAGTGGGTCAGGTGCGTCGTAAGTGCATCCCGCAAAATGTCATCCTTTTTGGGCCAGAGTGTTGCTGAACCATCAGACCCAGGTTTGGGGCCAGACATGATGTCATGCATCACACAGCATCATTTCCACCCTCCTACCCCTAAAGCTCTTGGGGATGCTGGCCACCGGCCCAGCATCCCTATGTGTATAGCTTACAATGCAAGCCAAGGCAGAGTTATATTCTTCTAAATTCATTAACTTAAATGCATTTAAGTGGGTGTAACTCTGCTTAGGATTGCATGAGTTTTGGATAATAAATTGTCATTGAGTATGTGGTATAGGTAGAAGTTTAGACCTTATGCTTGTCATCATAATTTGAACTTACTATCTGGGCACATCGATGTAGCACTTTTGACAATGGCACACTGTGTAGGTGAGGCACATTCAAGTACTGTAATTGTGTGACTTCATCTCACCCACTTTGCACCTACATTTCCCACTTTTTGCATTTCAGTTTTAATGTACGAAGCACAAATCTGAGAGTAGTATGTTCTGCTAGAAAGAAAGGTAGTATATTAAAAATGTGCACATTCCCCCTGTACTAAAGGTGGGAACCTATTTTGGCAAATATGCCTCTGGTAAAATTCATGGTATGAGACAGGTTACACCACAAAGAGACTGGCAGGAACACAGGCCTAGTAATCTAGCAAATAATAATAATATCCCATCTTGAATTTCTGACCAAGCGCAGAAGGAGTAGGGTTGCCAGGCAACCAACAGAGTGATGGGGGTGGGGAGAGGACAGGGACATAGGGATTAGCTATCAGTGATGGCGTGACATCACTTCTGGGGAAACCCAGTAAACCTGGCAAAACCATAGAATTTCCAGTGATTCCTAGAGAGGACTGATGTTACTTCCAGACAGGCTTCTGCTTCCTGTACCACTGACTGCCTTTCCTGGAACTAAAATGTCATTGTCTCCTCCTAAGCCTTGAGAACTGAATTTATTACATGAATCAGAAAAGAAAATAATAGCACAAAACAGAGGGGGTGTGCTAGATTCATGGTTGCATGTATATTTCCCTGACATTTTTTTAACAACCAAAAGCAGCTTTGAGAGGTTGCAAGTTCAAAATAAGGGGGAGGGAGGGGGAATCTGAAGGAGAAGCTGCTTAATACTTTTCACTCCAGGCATTTTCCCAGTCAAAATCATCCTCCTCCCCATCAACTCCTCTCCCCCTTAGGGGGTTTGTTTCTTTTCTTTTGCAGGGTGAAAAGCAACTGAAAGAATAATTTTGAGTGGGAAATGACCCGAGAGGACCTGAGGATAAATGTTCAAGCAGCCCTTCTCATCTATTCCTATAAAATCACAGGAGAACCAGATTTATACACAAGGCTAGGTAAACTACAGTTTAGGATTATGAGCCACCTCTAAATCAAACAAAATTTACTAAAATTATCATCTACTCTTTTTTTGGGGGGGGGGGGGTAATGCTAGGGGGCCTCTTAAACTTGACACCGTTTAGGGCCTTATCGTGTTTTAATCTGGACACAATTCACAGTTGTCCAAGGCAGCTATTTGATTTTTTTTTAAAGGAAAGATGCTTGCAACTGCACGTCAGCTCTTGTTTGGGTCTCAGAATCTTCTTATTAAAAAGAGCGCAAGTGAGAATTTGAGGCCAGCAGGGCTTGTTGATATGCACAGATACATTTGGACATCTGCAATGCTATCCAAGGATCACACGGTCTTAGAGCAACCCCTTAGAGCAACCCTATTTACTGTACTGCATTCTGAACTAACACACTGATAAGTATTGGAGTCGGGAGTCCATGGAATAGTGAAACAGCTAGATCTTTATTGCTGGTCCGGATGAAGCATACAACCCAGGGCTCGAAGCCCTCCTTTTATGCTGGTCAGGGACAATCCCCTGACCTCACCCAACTGGCCTGATAGGCTAGTAGAAGTCTATTTACATTTCATAGGTTCCCTGGGAGAAACCTAGGTACAGGATTGGTGGCCGGTTTGAATCCACCTGGCCTTTGTTCTACCTGGCTGAAGCTCAGGTAGTTTCTTGGCCATGTGCTCTGGCCATGCTCTGGCCATGTGCTCTGGCCATGCGGTCGCAATTAAGAGAGCACATGGCGACCGCATGGTCAATACATAACACACACTATGCCCGATTTTTATTTAGACACATTAATCTGAATTCTGATTTATTTCTTATATTACGTTATGAGTTTTCTTTAATCATGGGCATCTTTTGAAATAGAAAATGCCTGTACTTGTACAGAAATGTAGTGAACCATCTGTGTAATGCTAGAGAGAAAAAAATTAAGATAGTTCATGGTCTATGAAGTTTTATTTATTATGGTTGCTGAACTAAAGTATAGCCTGGATAGCCCAGGCTAGCCTGAGCTCATTAGAAGCTAAGCAAGATCAGCTGGGGTTAGTATTTGGAAGGGAGACCACCAAGGAATACCAGGGTTGCTATGCTGAGGCAGGCAATGGCAAACCACCTCTGAATGTCTCTTGCCTTGAAGACCCTATGGGGTCGCCCTAAGTCAGCTGTGACTTGACAGCAAAAAAAAAAGAAGTTTGAAGTACTACTTTAAAATATTTTTTAATATATTAATAAACTACCGACATGTTATTAAGAGCTGTGTTTGTTAACAAGAACAGCATTTTGTTCTGCCTTCTTCAGATGTTCATCCATGCGTTCATGGAACATGCACAGAGGGGAGTGAGACTGTGCTTACCGACTTTGGCCATGACATCCATGTATTTAGCCAAACAAGATCTGCAGCAAGTCCCTATGCATGCAAACAGGACACGATATAAAGAATGGTTGAACCACTGGGTATCATCTGTCTCTCTTCTGTGCATATTCATATGAAGGGATATTTTAAAGATAGGATCCACCTGAGTCAATCCATATGAAACAAGTGGTCTCTCTAGGGTCCCATATTTCCACAGTGGGAACCTATGCATCTCAGTTTCTCCAACTGTAGCAATGGAGCCATATTAACCCATTATTTCTGCTCTGTAAGTACCACCACACAAAAAATGTATCATCCCTGGGTTTACAGAGGGATACACAGAAAGCTTTTGTTTGTACTGCCGCTTAGAATTTGTGTTTTGAATGTTGTAATTGTAATAATAAATCAGCATTGCTCATTTCATGGTCTTTCAAGTGATGTTTACTCAGCATTATTTTATCATTTTGTTTTGGTTGTATGTCAGTTTTGGGATTGGGTTTTTTTGTTGTTGTTTATTTTAGAACACAATCCTGCATCAAACCCCACCTGAATCCTATTTTTCTTCCTCTGCCTTACTGTTCTCAGCAAAGGAGTCCCCAGGTTTTCTGTATATGAGAGCCTTAATTTTGCTTGAGCTGTTGCAGAGCTTTTCCCCCACAATGCAGGGGAAGGGGGAAGTTTGCTAATCCTTCTGTCAAATCCATCACACAAGCATGTCAAATTTACTGGGATTTTGAACAGCATTAAACTGCACCCCAATTGTCCTTTTGTTTGCTGAAAGCAATACAAAGGATTGCTTTAGGGGATTGCTTCAAATTTGACCCAGAATCAAGATTTGCATTTGCAGATTTGACATTCTATATAGAGGGATCTGGGGCAGAAGACTGAAGACTCAAGAAGAAGCACAGCTGCTGAAGATAAGATTCCATTCTGCTAGAAGGAACTACAGTCCTATAGAGAAATGGCAAGGTTGTGAAGTTCAGGTTTTACCCCTGTCTAATCCGTTATTATATTGTCCGAAGCTGCCAACAGAACTGATGTGAAGAATGCACCCTCTTGTGAAATGTCCATCAATCCAACACCTTTTTTTTCCATACAAGATTTTTCTTTGCTTGATGTAGTCTGTGTGGAGGACAGGCAAGGACTGGTGGGAATGCATCCAGCACACTTGAGGCATGACAAAAGGGAATGTACGTGTATGTACTTCTGTATCCTGCCATTTGAAGATGCCTATATGATTCACTCAGAGATATTTGACCAACTCTCTGCCCAGGATTTCTGTTTTATGAAGTCTTTGCTTTGGTTGGGTAAGACATCACAGCCATCTCTCTTAATTGCCATTTTAGTATCATGTATCTATTGGAAAACATGGCATAAGGCTAGAGCTGGGGCTCACAATAAATTCTTAGCCTGGGAACACATTGTGTGATATACTTATAGACTATATAACCCCATACAGTTAGGTGAAACAGGATGCTAAAGCCTCACTAAATCTAAATTTTGCCATCACAGGCTCATGATCTGGAATCCTTAGCTTTGGCAGTGTGTAAATGCAGCTACCTCTTAGGTTGTGGCCTAGATGATTACAACAGGATTGGTTGGGGTACTTAAGACCTATTGAGGAAAGCCCATAGATCCAGCTGTTCGTTGCAAAGTATACATAAAATATGTGTTATAGTCTGAAAATGGAAAATCTAAAGCATTATCCAGATGTGGTCAACCCTATGGTCTTTAAAAGAGGTTTACCCTGAAAATCCTATCATCCTGCTATGGTTTTAGTACTATTCCCTTTTAGGCTGATTACATAATGAATGCCATTTGTTTCTATTTCCACATCCTCTGTTCTTCTGAGTGTTCAAAATGAACACAGCATGTAGCCAAACCTTTTGCAGGTTTTGACTTAGCCCAGAGAGCTGGGAAGAGAATATGCCTGCATCACTTAGGACATAGCCAAATAGTGAGAGAGACTCCACCCCTTTCCCAGGAAAACTGGGCTCCAACTCCAGAGAGTGCTTCTCACTTAAACCAGCTAAATACCTAGGTCCTACTGTTAAGTAAATTAGGAAAGGCTCTCTCAGTTTGTGTAGGCAAAATTGCCTGGAGCATATTCATATGGTCAGCCTGAAAGCACTGAGCATTCTTCTCTCCTGCTGTCCTTAACAGGTGTTGAAGGCTTGTAGAACTTGTGGGATCAAAGTGGTTGGAAGTGCTATGTCAACGCTCAAGTAACCTCTACTGGGGGTTGGCTGCACCTCTGAAACTTTCTGCCAAATTAGTGACAGCAGGACAGCTAATTCCCCCCTCAAGAAAAATGCTCTACTCACCAGCCCCATAATACACTTTCCAACTAGGGTTACCAACTCCAGCTTAGGGAATTCCTGGAGATTCAGGAGTGGTGCCTGCAAGGGCAGAGTTTTGGGAAGTCATAGGGTCCACCCTCCAAAGCTGCTATTTCCTTTAGGGGAACAGATCTCTGAAGTTTGGAAATCAGCTGTAATTCCAGGAGAACTCCAGGCCCCAGTTAGAGGAAGACAACCCTACCTCCAGACCACCACACAGGCACTCCCTCTATATAGTCTCACTACTTGATTAGTCTGCTGAGCAGTGTTGCTGCTTCTCAGTGCCTGTTCTTTTCTGTTGCTTTCCTGACTCAGTTTATCCTCTTAAAACCCACTTCTCTCTTCTCTGCTTCTCCTTTCGCCTCATCTGTTTTCTTACACAGTCATTCTGCAGGTATTTTGCCTTGATATGGTTGGCCTCCTCCTGCCTTAATTTTTTTAGTTCTATATTTATCCTCTTTAAGCTCTCTTTTCTGCCTTGAGCTACAATTTCTTCCTCCCAGTTCCAGAGTTGCAAGGTTGCAATCCACAGATTGTGTTATGGCAGTGGTACTCACTCCGTGATTTGTGAACAGCTGCATTTGCAATTGCTGTCAACCAAAAGAATCACATTTACTTCCATCCTGGCATGAGGCTGGCAGCTCAGTAAGGCTTAAGCCACAAATGGCATGTCTAACAGCCACATGTGGCTCCCAAGCCATTGAGTGAGTATCACTATGTTATGACTTTAAAACTTTTGAGGGAGCAGGAGAAGAGGCAGATGAGGCTTTTCTGGTCATTCCTTTGACAAAGGTGGACAGCCTGAGGCTGGCAACCAGTGGGATGCTTACTTGTGTGTGTGTGTGTGGGGGGGGCACTTGGCAACATTGTGATGTCCCCAGCAATGCAGTGACATCACTTCTAGAGCAACCCAGGATCGTACCTGAAGTGATGTCACTATATTACTGGCAACTGCAATTTCCCTGTGTATGTACCCCACTGGCCCACTGAGCAACAGTGGGGGAAGAGGGCTTTTGCCCAGGGAGACCTGGCCACCCCCTTTCACCCCCTTCCCCAACAGCTGTAGTGAGCAGCAGGGTTTATTTTAAAAAAAATGCCTACTGCACAATCATCTGGCACATTCTGCTTCCCCCCCCCCCCCACCCCCAGTGCTTTGAAACAGGAATGGGGAAGAGGAAGGAACACAGGAAGATTGGGGAACAAAACAGAACAACAATAAAAGAGGAAACAACAAAAACCAAAGTGCCAACTTGTATATTAAATACAACACTGTCTACGGTAAGGTTCAGGGCACAAGCTTAGGGCCAAACTAGACATTAGGGTGTGGGAGCAAGTTGGCTCCAGGTTCTTTCAACCCAACCAGCTTTCTCTCCAGCCACACAGCAGCTCCAGGGACTATAATTTTAAAAATCAAAGGAATTGTGGCATGGAGGGGGAAGAAGGAGGGGCTCCTGTCTACCACCCCATGTCATTTTCAGAAGCTGAAACTGCAGTTGAAAACGCTCCCCTCTGTTTTGTAAACTGACATTCCCTGCAGCTGCTATGTGGCTGCAGAGAAAGCTGGTTGTTTTGAAGGAACCCAGAGCCAACTTGCTAAGAAAAATAACATCTAGTGTTGCACTTAATGTATCTTGAGTGTTCTTCAGTTTGTCTTCTACCTCATTCGGCCTTGTAACCTGTTAGGCCTAGCTGACACCTTGTCTCTAATTGGGAGTTTGTTGCCTCCAGAAGAGCCTGTTGAACTGAACCTTCTGGAATTTTAGTCATGGAATATGCCTCTCCTTCAAGGGTTGGTTCTCTAGGACAGGTGAAGGACAAAACTTTCTGTCAAATAGCAATATAGCCCCAAGAATCCTGGGAACTGTAGAATGACATAAGAGAGAGACCTGATCCCTGTGGCAGCTGCTGTCATAATTGAGAGAATCAGACAGAAGAGCTGGAGATGGTAGGTTACATAAAGAGCAGGAAGTTAAGCTGGGGCCAGCTGCTTGATGAAACAACTGTGCAACTGTGGCTGAGTTTTCCTGAAGGGCTAAACAGGAAGATGTCACTGCATGGTTGAGGAAAATAGTAGCTGCTGGAAACAATTTTTTTAACATGCCCAATTTTAATGTGAAAGGGGGTACCATGGGACAATCATGTGTTCTTTTTTTCAATATTGTTGTAGTATTTGTACTCTGTGTTTGAGTTACACTATTTTGTACCTACATATATCAGCTTATATCCTAATACTCAATTTAGCAAAGTTTAAAGCCTTCCAGACTAAGAAGGCTTACTCCAATGGAAGAACCACTTCCACTGGAAGACTTTGGATATTATTGAATGGGGTGGTAGGATACAAGCTGCTGAGTTCAGTATCAGTCCATCATTGTCTTTGACTAGTCATTATGGATGGGCACAGACCAGCTCATAAATGAAGGTTTGTGATGAATTTTGGGTGGTTCGTGGTTTGCGATGTGAAGTTCGTGGGAGTCCAGCCGGCATGAACTTTCCACGAACTTTGGCGGTTTGTGAACAGATACTTTTCCAGACAGTCTCCACTCAATCTAAATGTTTACAAAGCTTCAAAGCCACAGGGGTGGGGGTGGAATTTGGAGGGCATGTGGCGAAGCAATTGGGGGAGGTCCCCTGTGACTTTGAAGTCTCTAGCTTGCACAGGATCTGTTTTATACTCCCCTGAACCTGTGTTTGTCAAAATGTCCTCCTGTCAATGACAGGCAGTCATTTTGACAGGCACAGATTTGGGAGTGTGTAGAATGGATCCTGTGCAAACTGAAGGCACCAATCTCACAGGGGATCTCCATCTGACACTCCTCTACCTGCCTTCCAAGTTTGGTGAGGACTGGATTTACGGGTTCCGAGTTACACCACCGCCCCAAGTGCCCCTAGGAAAGTGCTTTCTGAGGAAATGACAGGTGATCATTTCCCCAGAAAGCACTTTCCCAAGGGCATTTTCTTTGGGGTGACATAACTTGAAACTTGAAACCGGGAGGATTATATGAGTGAGCCCACTTCGGTATGGGAGGCAGATGTGGCTGTCTGATCAGCCTTTCTGTAACCTCTGGTACTGTGTACCTCCTCCTTTCCAGTTGTTAGAGGTGTCTCCCCCTTCCTTCTTCTTTTTTCCTATTGTGCTCAATAGAATTCATTTTTGGAACATTTTACATATGATTCAGTGCAATTTCATATTTACACTGAGTATACACTTCAGGGAGCTGCAGCCAACTTTGAACTCCTGACAAACATGCCTGCTGTCATCTGTTTTTGTAAACACATGTTTGTCATATTTTTTGACATATTGTCATTTTTAGGTTTACACTTAGAACAAGAGTAACAATTACAGACCTTTTTTCTATGGGAAACGTGACTGGTAGCATTATGAATACCTGTTGGATGGGATCCGATCATATTATTACCAAGCGCATCAGTAGTCCCTCAACCATGCACCCTCACTGTTGAGGAGTGCCTGCCAATTTACTGTCAGTTTGGCTTTTTGTCTCTCTCTTGTCTTTTCTCATTCGAAAGCTGTGAGTTTACCCTCTCCTCTGCTTAGAGTCTTGCTTAAAAGCTTACCTTGATTCAAAATACATAATGTAAAGACTGGGATTACAACTGATCTCCAGGTGACAGAGATCAGTTCACCTGGAGAACATGGCTGCTTTGGAAGGTGGGCTCTATGACACTATACCCCATTTTAGTCCAGCTGTGATCAAATCTCCAGGTATTTCCCAATCTGGAGCTGGCAACCTTAATAATACCATGAGTGGGTGGGGAAGGAAGGAAAGAAGGTCTATGTACAGTGTTCTAGTTCCTAAACATGGCTTCTGGTGTTATATTTGAACCTGGCCTTAGACCAGTATTGAGAGCCAGTGTAGTGCAGTCGTTAGTAAGGGTATAGCGTAAATGATTAGTGTGTCAAACTAGGAGCTTGGAGTGTGTGTGTGTGTGTGTACGTGTCCTCAGGTTGCTTCTGACTTATGGCAACCCTATTATCTGGGACACCCAGGTTTAAATCTCCACTCTGCTACAAAACTCATTGGGTTAGCTTGGGCCAGTCACAGTCTCAGCCTAACGTATTTCTCAAGGTTAGACAAAATAGGGACGAACCATCTATGCTTCCCTGAGATCCTTGAAGGAAGGGCATGAAAAACATGTACAAGGTAGATAAGATATTTACAAATTTAGTGGCTTAATTTTAGACAGAGGTTCATCATGCTTCAGGAAATTCATATGAGCAGTCATGCCAAGGGAGGATATGTTCATTTTGACCCACCAGTGTTTTCGTTTGTCAGTTTGACCACTGAGTCCATGTGGTCATTGTGTCCTGTCTAGGAATCTGGAAGTCTGTGACCTTGCATTTCTGTTTGAATCATGCTTTTAACTGCAGTTGTCAATATATGTAAGAAAGGAGAACAGCTTCAAATCAAAGAAGTCTTGAAAAAAGCCAGAGCTTGGCCAGAGGGTTGCCACTCCAAAATAAGGAACATACTATGGGATCATAAGACATCTTACTTGCATCAGAACATCACCAGTACTCTATTAGATTATATTTTCCTAGCCGTGCATTAAAATTGCTTGTTACAGTCATGATGCATATTTTTTCCCCATGAGCATTTCTGAAATAAACACAAAACAGTTCCTTGAAATAAAGAACAGAGGGAAGCACTACTTGGCAATACAAATACCCCCCAGGTGTAATACCCAGGGCTTTTTTCTGGGGGAATGTGCCGGAACAGAGTTCCAGAACCTCTTCCACCAAATTCTTTTTAAAATATTTAAAAGTTCATGAGTTTTCAGTATACAGTTTGGAAACTTCATTTCCCTCTTGAGAGTTCTAGCACTTCCCCTGCTCCCCCCCCCCCCCCCAAGCCCTGGTAATACTGATCTAGCAACTAGAAATATATATAACTTCTACCACAAGACAGGCTCCCAGAGTGTTTGAAGCAAAGAAATAGGATGCTTGCATTTACAAATTGGAAATGTCCATCTTAACACTTTGGAAAGGTATACAAAAGCAGAAACCCAACTATGATGTAATGATAAAATGTGGGTACAAATAAGTTTGTGAGTCATGGTATATCTTGTAGAGGGTGGATAGTTTTAACTGAATGGAATGAAGCTATTCTAGATTACATCCACAGCTTGAAATCCTTAAAGAAAACCCATGTGTAGAAATATGGCATTACACCCTGTCACCACTACCAAGAGTTATTTTCCTGATCGTGACTGAAAGTGGTGAGTAGGGGCACATTCTCCTACTGCTAGTTTATAATGGAGATTTCTACCTATATGCATGGGTTACGTACTGTCCTACTGAAAAAGGGAACTGAGTGATCAGGTCTTTGCAATAAATGTACAATCTAAGGAAATAAACTTGTGTACTTCTCCAGTGAATTGGCTTGGTTTTCTTTTTCAGTCTCATCAGGGCTGTTGTCTCTAGTTTGCTTTTATCTTTACCATGCACAAAACAGTACATATGAAAAGAATCCATTTCTTGTAATGGCTTCCAGTTCAATTCCTGCAACTCGATAAGAGACAAGGAAAGCTCTTGTTTTTGGAGTCCTGAAACCCCCCTAGAGTACTGCAAGAGCTAAGAATAGGCAAGCAGGCAGTGTTTGTAAAGTCTGCATTTTTTTTTTTTTTTAAAAAGTACTGATGTAATAAGGCTGAGGCAAGTTTGTGGCTGCTCCGTGTGATGTTGTTTGTGGGTTGTATTTTTGCCTCCTGCTTTTCTCCAGCAAATACAGTAGGATGTCTGAAGCAGAAAGATAACAGTAGCTAGGGGAGGTCTCTGATAGCTTTCTGCATAGCCTTAATGTTATTTCCTTGTGGTTTTTCTTCGCCTGGGATCTCCCTTTGCTCAGCAGTAAGACTTACTGCTATAAGAATGACGAGAGTAATGGAGCTGGATGAACATTATAAGGTAGGCTGTAAAGGTTGGCTTGGTGCGCAGTTTGAAGTTACAAACTGGTAGCTGTGTCTCCCAAGAAAGAACTCTTAGGGACATAATTACCTCCATCCTATCAACAGAATGTTAAACCCATAGTTTCTGTAGAGCTAGCAATTTTGACTTGAAATTCCGAGCTAAAACCTCTTCAGTTCATGGGAGAAAATGGGATAAGTTGAGGCCTGTTTCAGCCAGCATGAATAATAGGACTCAGGAAGATTGACCTCATGATAAATACATTATAAAATGTTAATATGTTGTTTTAGAAGCTAGGAAATGAAAGTGTGACTTGAGGCCAGTACTCAGCAGCATTGAGCAGCTGTCCAGGTCCCACATATAATAGACGGCCCATCAAGCTGAGAACTAAACCAAATACAATCCCTAATCCACTCCCAGTCAGCCTGCTCCCAGTAAGAACATAAGAGAAGCCAGTGCTGGATCAGGCCAGTGACCTATCCAGTTCAACACTCTGTGTCACACAGTGCCAAAAATACCAGGTGCCATCAGGAGATCCACCAGTGGGGCCAGGACACTAGAAGCCCTCCTACTGTTGCCCCCCCCCCCCCAGCACCAACTATATCTTGTGGCTAATAGCCACTGATGGACCTCTGCTCCATATGTTTATCTAATTCCCTCTTGAAGCCATCCATGCTTGTAGCCACCACCACCTCCTGTGGCAGTGAATTTCATGTGTATTTGGGGAATAAGCAGAGAAGACCTCTGCCATAGACCAGATAGTGTGACCTTGGGGCAGGTACAACAAGATATAATTTTTCCAGAATATAGAAGCATTGGCATATAATCAAAAGTTGCATTATTCTACTGCTGACATTTCAAGTGAATGTGTTGGTAAAAATGTTGAAGACAAAGGTTCTGATATCCCACTGAAAGCTTGTTTGCAAATGGTATTTTGGAAATTTTAACAACTGGTAGATGAAGGGTACTGATGTGTTTTCCCCAAGCAATGCCTATCTAGATTGGAAGAAAGGTGAGCAGGATTCCCTTTTTTTTCTTTTTTGGGTGAGTATTTGTGTGTGTGTGTGTGTATGCTTGGAAGTCATGGTTGACTTCTGGTAACCCCCAGTGGGGCTCAGGCATTTCAGAGAGTTGGTTTATTATTACCTTCCTCTGTGTCCCAGCCCCAATATTCCTTGGAGATCTCCCTTCAAAGTACTTGGCAGGGTCAGCCCTGCTTGGCTTCCAAGACCTGGTGAAATCAGGCTTGCTTGGGCTATCCGGGTGAGGGTGGTCAACAGGATTCTATAGTATGTCTAATTATCTACCACAATTTGATCCTAATGTTGGTGGAATATTTGCGATACTTATGCGATATCATAGGTTTTGGAAAGGGATGGGGGATTTCATAGTTTCATAGTTGGTTTTAGCAAGCACCTGAATTGCCACATCTATAGAAGCTAAAACTTCTTTTTTTGTTACTGTGCTGAAAATTTGGATTTGAAAAGGGATTAAATTATGTTTTGTAAATGTTTAGCTCCACAAAATTTATGCAGAAAAGTGTATTAGTCATGTAACTGCGGGGATCACATGGCAGGTTAGTTTTGCTTTTGCTGTTCAGCTGTCATGGGTGCAACTTGGTTACCCACATGACTTCAGGACCCATCAGTGATTTGATTTAATTTGGTTTATTAGATTTCTAACCCGCCCTCCTGGCCGAAGCTGGCTCAGTGATAGTATGAATTGGCTGTCAGCTGGACAGAAGATTTAGTAGGAAGAGAATCTAATGTCGGCCGCTCTACAAAGGCCTTGCTCCCTTAATGATAAATGTATGGACTTTGATGTTCAGTTAACACAGATCTTTATATCCAGTATCTTTGGGGTGGTTTGCATAATACTTTTTAATTTACACTAGCAGGGCTGACTTGTGTATTCTCTCACATGACACCTTGCTCGGGTGTAAAATGGCTGGACAGTTCCTGGAAATAGGGGGGCAGGGTATGGGGAGGGCAGAGAACTCAGTGGGTAAAATGCCATAGAGTCTACCTTGCAAAGCAGCCATTTTCTCTAGGGGAACTGGTCTCTGTAGTCTGGAGATCAGTTGTAACTCTCACTGATCTCCTGGAAGTTGGCAACCCTATGTACCAGGAGAGATTCAGACTGTGCTCTTGAGTTCTGCTCCTGACCTCCTTGAGTTCCATACATACATCCAAGTGGATAAAAATGTATTGTCTTAAATGGCCTTTAACTCTCCAGCTATAGAGCATTGCCGCACAATGTCCTTGACATGATGATGTCACTTCCACATAACATCATTGTGTCAGTGTCGTTACTGCATGACGTTGTTGTTTGGGGGTGAGGTTTCTCCCACCAGCCAGTTGGCCGGCAGCAGGCAGAAGCCCCCAAAAGCAGAGGATCCCCCGCTTGGGGGATGGGAACCCTACACTGAAGGCTTGATAGATTCTGGAACAACTTTGTATGCGCACCAGGCCTCTGGAAGGCAAGAGGCTTCTCAGATTCTTAGTAATATAATTAATAATACAATTATCAGTTTTCTGGAACTTCAGTGTCAGTGAGCCTGCTATCGGATTTCTTCAACTGAGTGAAATCAACACAAAGAAGGCACATAAAAATAAGATTCCCTAGTCTAGATCCTTGGAGATTTCCAGGTGGAGCCTGGGGAGGGCAAGGTTTGGGAAGAGGAGTTACCTCAGTGGGGTATAACGCCATAGAGTTCACCTTCCAAAGCAGCCATTTTCTTCAGGGGAACTGATCTCTGTAGTCTGGAGAACAGTTGTAATTCCAGGAGATCTCCAGGCCCCAAATGGAGGTTGGCAACCCTACATAGAACCACCTGAAGAGTATCTTGAGAGGTATTCTCACTGCTACGTTCAGTTTTGCTTATGACTTTGTACATTGCTTGGTACAAGGTTTGACTCCCTGTTTTCTGCTTTCTAATTTGCTTTGCTTGAGCAGTTTGATCAAGCTGAATGCAAAGTGCTATGAATCAGTCTTCATCTGATCAGTGAAGGGAAAGCAAATCAAGAGAACAATTCACAGATCACTGACTAATTATACCAGTGAAAGTCATTAAACCATTAAGAGTTCTGATGTTTGAAGTTTTCCAGGTTTTAACCAGATTGTTTATGAGTTTTAGATTTCTAAATAGAGTAAAAAATTCAACATCCATCTACTCATTTGTTCATACCAGTTCAGAGTTTTACTAGGGCTTGCTCAAGCTTGGATTTCATTGGTAAAGTAATTAATTAAAGCTTTAGCTGCAGTTTAAAGTAGTCCCCCAGTTAATTTGTGGGGCTGGGATGTAAGGATACACTTCCATGCTGGATATGCTTGCTAGCTGCTTCTTTTCTGTGCAGAATGATCTACTGATTTGTATCAAAAGATACCAGGACTTTTGCTTTTAGGTGAAACTACTATGGCTTTCCCATTAACAGTAAGGAACTGCAGGAAGCAAAAGCAGATGGGACCAGCTGAGATCAAAGCTAATATATTTAAATCTGAATTTTCCATAATAGTGATGGCATTTGAACATTCCTTTTTACATAATTTGCTCTAGTGTGTTAGGGAATGGTTTGTTGAAAAAATATTAAAAACGAAGTTTTCTTTTATCAGTGTTTTTATTTATTGGATTGTCAACTTCATGTTTAAAGAGTGGCATGTTTTGGTAGCATTCACATTCATATGCACTGTATGAAGTAACCAAATGAAAACCAGAGGATTAATCAATTAAACATCTGTAATCCAATGACATTCTTCTTATTCCCTCATTACTCATCTCCATATAGCTTACTATTCTCAGTAATTCATCAACATTACTTTCTCTTGTGCCATCCTTGTCCATCTACCATGGCAACAGTGGATCCAGAAAAAGAGATTATTTATCAGAGCCTTTCCTAATACCTTTCCATGCTCTGTCTTTTCCCCCCACAGTTGGATAAAGGGGACACAAGCCAGCTCAATCTACCTTCCAACACAAGCCATGGTGATGCTGATGGAAACATCTGCCTTGATGTTCCAGATGGCAACCCAGACCCACAGAGGACAAAAGCTGCCATTGACCATCTTCATCAGAAGATCCTCAAGATCACTGAGCAGATCAAGATTGAGCAGGAGGCACGAGATGACAATGTGGCTGAGTATCTGAAGCTTGCCAACAATGCTGACAAGCAGCAGGCCTCTCGTATCAAGCAGGTCTTTGAGAAAAAGAACCAGAAATCAGCTCAGACCATTGCCCAGTTGCATAAGAAACTTGAGCACTACCACAAAAAGCTAAAGGAAATTGAACAAAATGGACCCTCACGCCAGCCCAAAGATGTCTTCCGGGACATGCATCAGGGCCTCAAGGATGTAGGGGCCAATGTCCGCTCCAGCATCAGTGGCTTTGGAGGGGGTGTGGTAGAAGGTGTCAAGGGTGGACTGTCAGGCCTTTCTCAAGCCACACATACAGCCGTGGTCTCTAAACCTCGTGAGTTTGCAAGCTTAATCCGCAACAAATTTGGCAGTGCAGATAACATTGCTCACTTAAAGGACACTTTGGATGATGGGCACCCTGAAGAGGCCTCACGGACTCTCAGTGGCAGTGCCACCTTAGTGTCGAGTCCTAAATATGGCAGTGATGATGAGTGCTCTAGTGCTACTTCTGGCTCAGCGGCAGGTAGCAACTCTGGGGCAGGCCCTGCTGGTTTAGGCAGCCCCAAATCTAACACCTTGGAGAGTCACCACTATAATTTTGATACCATCATAGAAGAACTGCGGGAGATAAAAGACATTCAGTCACACCTTGAGGATTCCATGGAAGACCTCAAAACCCAGCTACAACGAGACTATACTTACATGACTCAGTGCTTGCAAGAGGAGCGTTACAGGTAGGACATTGCATATTTTCATGCTTCTCCCAAATGGGGAGCTGTCCGTTGCATACAGTCTCAGTTTTCTTGAATTGTGCCATTAGTTTGTGGATCTAACAAAGGGTCATGCTGTGGATGAAACATATAAAGGTGTTGATACGGGATTAGGTTTCACATTCAGCTGGCAAACTGATTGACAATGTATGTCCCTTTATTTAAAAAAAACAAACAGACAGGCAATAATGAGGGAGTTCCTATTTATGCTCTAACTCTAGCAGTTTCATTGGGAGCCAGAAAAGCTTCTGTGACATGAGAAGTTGTGGGATTAATTTTTTTTGGCAGGATCACTAGACTGAGAAATGAGATTACAACTCAATACACACTTAAGAGAAATGTAATATTTCTTCACATAAGCCAGGAGGCTATTCATCATAGATTCTAGCTTCTGGTGTAGGATATTAAAAAAAAATACTATAAATCAGATTATTTGAATTACATACTTAATGTACATTCTATTAAATTTACCATACATTATATAATATATTTTATTAGGGCCAACCAAAATAGTGTGCATCATAAAACCACACCCTCCAGTAAGAGAGCATTTATACTTCTAGGTTGCATTTAGGTTGTACCTAGTTGCTCTCATTGCTCTATAGTCACCAGCTTTTATGCATATGTATTCAGGAGATACAGAAATTTCAACATGGGAAATGTGACTTGGAGTCAGTGATTTTACACCCGTTTTTTTTCCTTGGTGATTTAAATTGTCTTGGTTTAAATTAGTCCTCCTTTCCTATGTGGCTGTGAAGAAGTCTGCTGAAATAACCTGTACTATGAATCCTTCTAAAGAAAGACACTGCAATATAACCTTAAGACACAGGAGGAAATGCATTCCTAGCTAAGCACCCTAAATGACAGCTCACAGGGAAAGTGATACATGTGGAGATTTTCCACTGATCCAGCACCACTGTCACAAGAGAAGATTCATATATGGATCACAATGGATGGGGTGTGAATATATGTGATGCAAATATATGTTCCCAAAGGGAGTCTTTTATCTCCTCCCATTCTCCTGTTGTTTTTTCATTCATCCCCATTTGTATCTTTTGAGGTCCTGGGAAAGACAGGTACGAAGCCTCTTCAAATATTATGAAGTACACAGGTTTGGTCTGGAGTTCCCACCCAGTGCCAGATGTAACACAGTTATACATGAAGTATGGGTTCTCCTCAGTCCCTGTATGTGCTGTAGCCAAGTAGGATCACAACCACAGTGCACATAGAGAAAGGGTCTTTTGCACTTTACCCAACCAGAAACAGTCCTGGGGGTGCTATTCGGCCTTTGGGAAAAACCCACATGTATCCCAAGGCAGCCCCTTGGCATCTTGAAATTGCTGGGGCTGTGTCAGGTGAGGAAAATGGTGCAGGATGAAAAAATCAAAACCATGGTCCATAGCTTAATCTGGCACCGTAGGCATGGAACTTGGGGAGAACCCACAAATAATGAGTGATGATATTTTATCTGACACAGGATAGGGACCTGTGTACTCCATAATGTGTTATCTATATACTAATTCCGAAGTGGCCCCCTCCGTGCGGATATCTAAATCTGTGGGGGGGGGGGGCACTTGGGGGGCAGGGAGATTTTCCTACACGGGGGGGCACTCCCCCCATGTGCAGAAAAATCTGAAAAGTTTTTTTAAAAATTCGGGGGATATTCAAATCCCCCCAAAAGTTAAAGAGCATCCCCTGCACATGCGCAGGAAATGCTCTGGCCGTTTTGGGGGAGGCTTAGCGGGCCTGGCGGCTGTGAGCCACTCAGTCCTCACTGTCCCCGGGTGGGGGGGAAGGGAAAAGGCTTGGCGGGCCACCGCCGCTTGCCCTGGGGAGGGGAGGGTGGCAGGAGGAGCGGTGGGGCTCGCCGCAACCGCTTGCACTGGGAGGGTGGGAGGAGCAGCGGGGCTTACTGCCACTGCCACTTGCCCTTCGAGAGGGGGTTGGCAGGAGGAGCGGCGGGGCTCACCGCCACCGCTTGCACTGGGGAGGGGGTTGGCAGGAGGAGCAGCGGGGCTCGACGCCACCACTTGCACTGGGGAGGGGGTGGGTGGGAGGAGGATTGGGATACTGCCCCCCCCAATGAGTATCGCTGGTTCCCCTTCTTGTACCCTTCTAAGCTCATTGACTTGAAAGGGATTAGAATGGTATAATCTTTTTAGGTTGGCACGGCCAATCTACAGTCCTATGTAATTTACTAGGAAGTAAGTATCACTGAACGCACAGAATTAAGACATCAGATGTGTAATGTTTGGTTAACTATGAACTGTGTAAGGGTAAATCCACACTGGCCAAATCTGGCATCTTGCAGTCTGCGTCTGAAATTATGCCTATTGCCAGGCTTACTAATGTGAACTTGCGTACCTTACAGTGTTCAGTACTGTCTCTAAGTGGTAACAGTGGTGATTTGGATAGACATCTCATGTTCTTCATCTCTGTTATTGTCCTGTTAGCCTCCCTTCATTTTTTTTTTTTTGTAAAGAAATTTTTATTTTTCAAAAAAAAAAAAACATCAAAAATAATACATTTACCTTATACAAATCCCTTTTTCCATATTATATAACATTTAGTTCTATTTGTACATTCTATTTTTATCTTGTTTTGGTGGTTTCCCACCATTTCTGAAGCATAACACATTTTCCATTTTATTCAAAATAGTAATACTATATCTATGTTTCATTTCTGGTAACGGTTATATATCTTTAAAATACTTATACACCAATTCTTATTTTCTATATTCTTATATATTTCTAAATAAAAACAGCTTCATTGTCTAATTTTAACTAAAACCTTCATATAATATATTTCTATTCCTTTATGCTATTATAACCATGTATAAATGTAGTTTTTCATATCCCAGTATTTTTCAACATATTCTTTCAAATCTTTCCAGTCTTCTAGAAAGGTCTCTGAGTAGAGATTATTCAATTTTCTAGTCCATTTATCCATTTCAGCCATATATAACAGTTTTTTCAACCATTCCCACACCTCTGGTATTTTTTCATTTTTCCAATTTTGTGCATACACCATTCTTGCTGTTGTAATCATATACCATATTATTGTCCTTTTTTTTACATTTATCTCTTCTAGTTTAAGTCCTAGCAATAAAATTTCAGGCAACTTCTTAAATGTACATTTCAAGATTTTTTCCATTTCTGCATGTATTTTGGACCAATAAATCTTTGCTTTATCACAAGTCCACCACATATGATAAAAAGAACCTTCTTTCTTTTTACACTTCCAACATTTGTTAGACATATTCTGACCAATATTTGCAATTTTTTTTGGTGTCATATACCATCTATACATCATTTTAAAACAATTTTCTTTTAAGTTATAACACGTAGATATACTCATAGCATTTTTCCATAAAAATTCCCAAGATTCCATTTCAATGTCTTTGTTAAAGTTTATCGCCCATTTTACCATTTGTTCTTTTACCATTTCATCTGCATTAAACCATTTTAGCAAGACTTTATACATTTTAGAAATCATTTTTTTTCCATCTTCCTCCCAAACTTGTTCTATTTCATTATTTTTTTCCCTGAAACCGTGTTTTTTATCACTTCTATACAAATCATATATTTGTCTATATCTTAACCAACCATAATCAAAGTCAATTTGATGCTGCTCCTTCAGTTTGAAATCTTTACCATGTCTTATTAATAAGTCTCTATACTTCAGCCAATCTTGTCCTTTATATCTTGATGTTGGATGTAAGACTTCTGCGGGTACAATCCACATGGGTATCTTTTCTGAAAAAAAGTTTTTATATCTTGTCCACGTATCCATTAGTGTTCTTCTCAAATAGTGATGTTTAAACATATTGTCCATTTTTGTTTTGCCATAATACCAATATGCATGCCACCCAAATCTACAATCATGACCTTCCAGGGACAATAACATTCTATCTTGTAACATAGTCCATGTCCCTACCCAGGTCAAACATATTGCATCATGGTATAACCTTAGATTTGGTAGTTGAAACCCTCCTCTTTCTTTGGCATCACACATTATTTTCATCTTAATTCTTGGTTTTTTCCCTCCCCACACAAATTTAGACAGCTCCTTCTGCCAACATTTGAATGTTTTTACATCTTTCACAATTGGAATAGTTTGAAACAAAAACATTAATCGTGGTAACACATTCATCTTGACCACCGCAATTCTACCCAGCAATGACAAATTCAATACATTCCACTTTTTAATATCCTGCATAATTTGCAACCATAATTTTTCGTAATTATTTTTATAAAGATCAATATTTTTCATAGTTAGGTTTACACCCAGATATTTTGTCTTTTTCACCACCTCACATTCTGTAAGTTTTTGTAACTCGTTTTGTTTCTTATTTGACATATTTTTGCACATTACTTTCGATTTGTTCTTATTTACATAAAATCCTGCTAAGTCACCAAACTCTTTTACTCTCTGTAACAAATGTGGTAATGTGGATAAGGGGTCTTCCACTATAAACATCACATCATCTGCAAAGGCCCTATATTTGAAAGAAAAACCTTTAGTTGTTAAGCCTTTAATATCTTTGTCTTCCTTCACATTTAACAGTAGAACTTCTAAAATCCAAATAAATAGCAGCGGCGAAAGTGGGCATCCTTGTCTTGTTCCTTTTTCAACTTTAAAATCGTCTGTCTTTTCGGTATTAATTATTAATGAGGATTTCTGTTCTTTATATATTGCTTTAATGAAGTTAAGCATATATTCACCAATCTCAAGATGTTCTAAAACTTCAAACATAAAATCCCAGTTTAAATTATCAAACGCTTTCTCCGCATCTAAAAAGAAAAAGCCCACTTCCTTTTCAGGATGTTTGTCGTAGTATTCTATAGCATCCACTACTACTCTTAGATTGTCCCTTATTTGTCGATTAGGTAAGAACCCTGCTTGTTCTGTTTGTATAGTCTCTTTAAGGTGCTCTTTTAGTCTATCCGCTATAATCTTAGCAAAAATCTTATAATCATTATTCAGTAAAGAAATCGGTCTATAATTCTTAACATTGGTCAAATCTTGATTTTCTTTCGGGATCAGTGAGATGGATGCATCTTTCCAGGTTTCTGGTACCTCTCCAGTAACTCTTATATCGTTCATCAATAGCAGTAACACCGGTGAAACTGACTCCTGTAACGTTTTGTAGAACTTCGCTGTAAATCCATCCGGTCCAGGTGCTTTACCTAATTTTGAGTCATTTATTGCATTTTTGATCTCTTGTAATGATACTGGATTATTAAATAGTTCTTTAATTTTCTCTGTTGGTTTTGGTAACTTTAATGTTTGCAGGTATTCTTTAATCTTTCTTCTGTCTTTGTTTTCCTTCTTAAAAAGTTTTGCATAGTATTTAAAAAATTCTCTTTTTATTCCTTTGTTATCTATTATCTCAATATTATCTCTTATCACTTTAGTGATAAATTTATTTTCACGTTTTTTCTTTAATTGCCATGCTAAGTATTTTCCGGGTTTATTTGCACCTTCAAATGCTTTTTGTTGAAGTTTTTTTAAGTTCCAGTACATCTCTTGGTTCAAAATGGCTTTTGCTTGGTCTTGTAGCATCCAAATTTCCTTTTGCAGTTTCTTTTTCCCTGGTTTTTTCTTCAGTTCTTCTTCCTTTGTTTTAATGGCTTGTAGAATATTTTCATATTGCTCTTTTTTCTTTTTATTATCTTTAGCATTTAGCGATATCAATAGTCCTCTCATCACTGCGTTGTATGCATCCCATACGGTTTGAATTTTAACTTCTTTCTGCATGTTTACTTGGAAGTATAGGTCTGTTTCTTCAAGTAATTTTTTAATTATTTCTTGATTATCTAATAAGTCCTCGTTTATTCTCCATCTCTTTTGTTTTTTAATCTGCCCAGCTGTCCATAAACACGGATTGTGATCTGAGATTATTCTGGGTAAAATTTCCACTTTTCTTGTCTTAAAGGTTAGGTTAGTAGTCATCCAAATCATGTCAATAGCCTCCCTTCATTTTTAAAAATGTGTTTTTGCCCCGTAATAGGCCCATTCTTCTATCTTATCTGTGCAAATTTGGTATGGTTAAGAGAAAAATGACCCTTACTCCCAAATGAAAATAGCAGCTTGTTTGTTATGAGAGGTAGGTAGCAGTACCGAGAAAGGTATGCTGCTCAAGACATTCTGCAAGGGGAAGACACACTATGTTGAGAAACAAAATATTTCAGGCTGTAATTGCACCTGTGTAGATGCAGCCTACAAAAATTGCTGATGCTCTTTGCTGGCTCTTTTGCTGACATTCAATAAATGAGGGGGTGGCTTTGATTCAGTTGTTAAATTATCAGTGCAATTGTCCCTAGGCTATTCTTCACGATTTCTCCTCAAGGCACATCTGCCATCAAATTATCCCTCCTTACAGCTATTGGCTGATTGCCAGCTAAATGTGAAACCTGATCCTGTTTCTTACCAGCATTTTCATCTATTGAAACTTCTAAATCCTCATGAAATACAAGAAATGAAGAGATTACGTGCACATGTGAATCAGAGATAACACCACAGATAGATCTTTCATTTTTCACTCCACACCATAGATGAAATGCTTCATGAATGAGTTCATTCAGGGTCAAACTGTTAATTATATTCAACTATGTATATAACTAAGCTCAAGAGCCTACTGTCAGACGTTGCTGCCTCAGGTGCCCCTGCCATCTGAGACTAGATGAGTGGCAACCTGTGGAAGGGCTTTCTTGACTTTTGCCATCAAAACTTTGGAACTCCCTCTCCAGGGAGATTTGTCTGTGTCCCTCTGTATTTTGCGTATGCAGTTTTAATGTTTTAAACATTTTAATGCCTTGATGTTTGCCGCCTTGGGACCCTATTTGGGTTGAAAGGCAGTACAGAAATATTTTAAATAAAATGATATATGATAAATTTTATGATTCCCCTGGCACTTTAAAGAAAAAATATTATAAAGAGTCAGACAATTCATGGGATGCTTCAGTTCCTTTACTGCTGTTTTTGACTTGCCATTTGCTTATGAGTGCTGATCTTTTTGCTTGATTCAATAGCTTAATTACTGGTGTGGTTTAATGATATGGGGGGAGGAGCAAAAATGTATCAAAATATACGTGGTTGGTCCATAGGTTTGTATTACCCACTTAGGTGCCTGATTTTTGAGCAAATATTGTGGCCTATGGTAAGTGCAGGAATGTTACTCATGCACTGTATGCGATTACACAATGTTAATTCTGATCCATATTATCTCTGATATCTCAGTAAGGTGCCTGAGGGGCCCTGGATGACTCATTGTACATCAGGCTGTGATTCCTTGTAGGGCTGATGCTTTTCCTTTTCTGTCCATGGTCAAAGTTATAGCAAAACCCCAAAGGGGTCCTGAAAGGCTGTGGCAGGGATATATCAAAAAGGTCAAAATCTTGGAAAAGTCATCAAGTACTCTTACTTCCTTATACGATCCTTTGTCTAGATCTGTTATCTGGGACCTTTGACCTAGCTGTTTATCCATGCATTTTTACGTATTGTTTGAGTTGAAGGCAGTACTAAGGTTGGAGCAGTTTGTAGTTGATAATTCCGTTAGCATTGCCATTTCCAGTGTTGAAATCCTTTACCAACATCTGTAGCTCTTTGCCAGTCAGTTTGGCTTTTGGATAACAAAGTGGCTGATGTGTTTGGAGCCAGTTTGGTGTAGTGGTTAAGTGTGCGGACTCGAATCTGAGAGAACTGGGTTTGATTCCCCACTCCTCCACTTGCAGTTGCTGGATGACCTTGGGCAAGCCATAGTTCTGTACCAGCTGTTCTCTCAAGGAGAGTTGTCTCAGAGCTCTTTCAGCCCCACCTACCTCACAGGGTGTCTGTTGCGGGGAGGGGAAGGGAATGGAATCCTTGCCTCATCTGACTTATTAAAGTCTTGCAAGGCATGTAAGGCAGAGATGTTCCGCCAGGCCTTTGGTTGAGGCCGGCAACGGTTCCTTACATCTGCCTGGCACCTTCCCCCTCCCTCCCCCAAAACCGAATGCTAGATATGCCATCTTGTTCTTAAAATGTTTTCAAATATTTATGTTTGAATGTTTTTAATATTGAATTTTTATGGTTCAAATTGGTTTTATAATATATTGAATTATTTTTGTTGTAAACTGCCCTGAGCCCCACATCAGTGAGGAAGGGCGGTCAAGAAATCTAAATAAATAAATAAGTGAAGGGTGGGGTATAAATCCAATCTCTTCTTCTTCAACTTGAGAGCCCCATAAGGGTAGAAATATTCACTTCTCAAAATGATGCAATATTGCATTGCTGCATGAAATACTGCACCGCTCAGTGTTCTCATCTGCTGCATATCATGTCCTTTCCCCTGCCACACAGATATGAGCGCCTGGAAGAGCAGCTGAATGACCTGACAGAACTTCACCAGAATGAGATGACGAATCTCAAACAGGAATTGGCTAGCATGGAGGAGAAGGTGGCTTACCAGTCCTATGAGAGGGCCAGGGACATTCAGGTATGAAAAGACATGGGTTGCTTGCTGCCACTAGGCCCTGTTTGTGATTTATGTATTAATTACACATCTCATACTCTTTTCTCAGAGAGTTTAGAATAGGTTTCATACAGCTTTCAGGAGGTCTCCAGTTCAGCCAGCGAGATTTGAACCCAGTAGCACCTGAGAGATCAACAAGATTTTCAGGGTACAAACTTTCAAGAGTCAAAGCTTCCTTCATCAGATACCAGTTCAGCCAGTGGCCAGACTTGTTTTTAGATAATTCGCAGAGTATGAATGCTGGGATGCATGAGGCAATAGCTCTTAAAAGGTGCTACTTATCCTAGGGGAGGAGAATGGGGCTTGTATCCGACGGGTGCAGAGTATCATTACGTAAGAAATGTAACTTTGGATCATCACTCTTCAGTCTAGTCTTAACTGTTCAGTGGCAGAACAGTGAATAAAAGTCAGATCTGTAGAATTTCAATCCACTCTTTCAACCACTCTACCACACTATCTTAATAGTGCCTATGCAAAAGCTACTTCATTGTACCTTGCTGTTATTTCTTTCAAATATAAATAATATACAGGCTCTGATGATTCTGATGAGCGAATGTATGCTGTGTGGAGTATTCTTCTGCCCCCATGTGGCAATGTGGGGGGAATTCAGTCAGACTGATTGCATTTGCTTTACTTAGAAGAGAGCATTGTTAAGTGGAAGCCATATATTGGGCAGCTGAAAATCACATATGCTATGGGGTGCTTAGGTACCTCAGTAGGCCAACAGTGTGGCTCCTCTAAAGTAAGTGCTTTGTTGATTGTTGCTGCATTAACACTATCCTATATATGTGCATCATAGATGCATACCAGACTTTCTTTTAGCTGTGCAACTAGTGTGGCATCATGTGCAAGTCAAATAAATGAACCTGCCCTGTTAATGATGTGAGTTTCAGTCCCATTGTAAGTATTTTAAACAATATCAGGCATACATTGGGGTGCGGCCATGGCTCAGAGGAAAAGCATCTGCTGTGTATGTAGGTAGAAGGTTCCCAGTTCTATCCCTGGCATCTCCAGTTAGGAGGTGATGTGAAAGACCTCTGTGTGAGACCCTGGGGACTAGACACCAGTTAGAATAAACAATACTGACCTTGATAGACTGGTTTGAGCCAGTATGACTGCTTCATATGACTGATCTGAAAGGACAGGGCTGTGACTCCGTGCTCCAGCATCTGCTTTGTATGCAGAAGGTCCTGGGTTCAGTTCCCAGCATCTCCAGTTCAAATGGAGCAGGTGGTAGGAGATGTGAAAGACCTCTACCTGAGAACTTGGAGAGCTGCTGCCACTCAGAGTAGACACTACTGATCTAGATAGACTATTGTCCTGACTCACAGTACAGAAGCCTCATGTGTTCAGGTTTGTGCCAATATAGACACCATAAAATACCTTGGTTTGGTGTAGTGGTTAAGTGCGCGGACTGTAATCTGGGAGAACTGGGTTTGATTCCCCACTCCTCCACTTGCACCTGCTGGATGACTTTGGGCAAGCCATAGCTCTGTACCAGCTGTTCTCTCAAGGACAGTTGTCTCAGAGCTCTCTCAGCCCCACCTACCTCACAGGGTGTCTGTTGTGGGGAGGGGAGGGGAAGGGAAAGGAGTTTGTAAGCCGCTCTGAGACTACAAGTGAAGGGCGGGGTATAAATCCAATCTCCTCTTCTTCTTCACCTTGAAGGATCTCCAGGCCTGTCCCAGCCATGTCTCTTCCTTCATAAATATCAGTAGCACTTTGATGCTCCACGCCTATATTAGACAATGTTGTTTCAGAAGCACAGTGCAATGCTAATACACTGGTCACAGTGTTTCTTTGGTGGTGCAATGTTTTATAGGCTTGAAAATATGCATTTTAATAGAAATGGGAATAGGAGACTCAAGTGCAAATCCTTGGTCATCCTTAATGCTTAACTCGCTCTCAGCCTAATTTATTTTATAGAGTTGCTGTGAATGGTAAGGCACTTTGAATTGGGAAAGAATAAAAATTGTTATGATGAAAGGGCAGATTTAAAGTAATTCTGCATTAGGTGAATGAATGCTGTGTCTGCTAAGTTCTTTCTCCTTTAGAATATGTCTAGATCCTGCTCTTCCCTAGGTCTCCTCTCCAGATTACTGACCAGTTCCATATTTGCTTAGAGTCAATAATGTTCCCATGATGGTCATTTCCAACAAATTCACCGGCTGCGTCTGCCCCCTGGGGTAGCCAGCAATCTGGAGGGGAAAAAATGATCCTTTAATGGAGACTTCATGTGTGGAAATCTACATTTGAAGTTTTTCAAGGCGCTGATGTAAATAGCATCACCTGGTAAATTACATGCATTAAGTCTCTGTTAATGAGATGGAACCTTTTTTTCTCTAGACAGTTGGCTACCCTACTTTTCCCACACAGGCACTAAGATTTCTTTCTTGGGATAAACCTTTGGAAGGTAGGAGTGGGTACAACTCCGTTTCATGCCACTCACTGCCAGGTCCTCAGTTGTGGAAAGTCCTGGAGACCTAGCAGGTGTAGGGAACCACTTCTTGGTCTTTCAGGGTATCACAGCCGAGTACCAGAGCAGTAAATTGCAAGGTTATCACAGTGTCATAAAAACTCTGCTTAAATTCCCCCTCTTTTTGCTGGCCGTATAGTGCAAAGTTTTCTGCCTTCCAAGGCAGGAGATGCACCATAGATGTCCTGAGAGCCAGTGTGTTGTAGCAGTTAGTGTCAGACTAGGATCTCAGAGGTCTGAGTTCAAATTCCCTCCTAATCTTGTTGAATTACCTTGGCCTGCTCTCTCTCTCTCTCTCAGTCTAATCTACTTCACAGGGTTGTTATGAGGATAAAATGGAGAAGGGAGATCTATGTTTGCTACCCTGAGGAAAAGCAGGACGAGAGTATACGGTAGAAAAACACTGCTAACATTGGTCCAATTGCCCCCCTACAGGAAGCTGTGGAATCCTGCCTGACCCGCGTCACCAAGCTAGAGTTGCAGCAGCAACAGCAGCAGGTGGTGCAGCTGGAAGGTGTGGAAAATGCCAATGCCCGGGCCCTGCTGGGCAAATTCATCAATGTCATCTTGGCCTTGATGGCTGTGCTGCTGGTCTTCGTGTCCACCATTGCCAATTTCATCACGCCCTTGATGAAGACCCGCATGCGCCTCCTGAGCACGACTTTGCTAGTGATTTTTCTCTTCCTCCTCTGGAAACACTGGGACTCCATCACTTACCTCCTGGAACATGTGCTGCTTCCTAGCTGATTCTTCTGCCAGCCAGATGCCAGGGGTTATGGGGCATTTGCTTCTTCCTGTGGAGAGGGGGCAGAAATGAGGAGGCTTCCAGTTCAGTTTCTTTGTTCATTCAGAGTATGTACCCCTCACTTGCTTTCCCAGCACCAGCCATCTTTGTACACATCCAGCACCATCTCAGCAGCAGGGAGTGTAGTTGCATCACGGCTTGTGAGAGGCCAAATAATTACTCCTCTGAGATGCCTTTGCTAGGGACTGTGGAGAGGCAGGCGAAGTTACTAAAGAGCTCTGATAGCTTTCCTTTAAAGCGGACAAAGTGAGGCTGATGGCAAAGCAGATCAGAATGGTGTTCTCTAGAGGAAGATCGTTTTGTTTTTCCTTGCTGAGAAGGATGGTGAAAAGCTCATTCTTGAGCACAAGGATAACCTCTGAAGGCAAAAGTTCAGCACTGAAGGTGAACTTTGTTGAAAATTCCTACCCCATAGGAACAGGCACAGAACTGAAGGAATAGAATGTACATATCACACCAGCTTATCCAAATCACAAGGATATTTAATTTTCATTCCTGTAGAACAGCCGATACTCCCAGAAATATAGTTGGGCATTTTAGTATGAAAGATTTGTCATCCTAGCTGGTTGTTGTTACCAATTAAATTATCCCCAATGGAGACAGGATCTAAGGAGAGAGTATCTACGATTCTGGTGCAAGCAAACTCAACACCTTTGGTTGGATTTGTTTTGTTTCTTCTTTTTGCTTTAGTATGTTATCTTCAGGGACTTACAAGAAAGTCTGATATTGCATCTGCAAATCTTACAAGCTTTGCAAATGGGTGTGTGTGTGTGTCTTAATTTATTGGTTTCAGAGTTCTGTTTCCTTTTTGGAATCGTGCACTGGGTAAAAATTCAGTTGCCTTTACATCTTTGATAGTCTTAGAGAAAACATAGCTCAAAGAGGAGCTTTTTTTGAATGGTTTAATAGCACTAAAGCCTCTGTGCAAATCAGTGAGTCTTCAGGATTTTGGCAAGGCTTTATCAAATTGTACCAAGAGAAAATTTACCTGTTACTTGCTGAAAGAGGTAGTTCATCGTCTTGGCATATTCAAGCCAATGTTATTTACAGAACAATGCTGTAGTGTTGAACAAAGTTGCTGGAACATAGGATCAGGTCCTTTGATGGAGATTTTCTCATAAAAGGGAAAGCAAATGATCAGCTCTTCCATTATGGGTTCTGCTGCACTTCTGCAGTTTTTGTTCCAAGAAATCTAAACAAACTACTCATCATTCACACCATTTTGCTTTACAGTAAAACTATCAGGGCATGGCACATTTTGAAGGCTTAAAATGAAATGATCTAGCTAAGGTATTCATGTCCAATGATGTCTTACAATTTTTGGGAGTACAAGTGCTGGAAAAAGAGAGGTGTAAACATAAATTTGGGCTCGGGTGTGGCTATTCAAGGGATGCTGGAAGACCAGAATCATACTGTCCAACACAAAAATTCAGGCTGGATCGGTATGTGCAATGGAGTGAGGTGGTAGAGTCCTGAGATTATAAAACTGACTGCACCACTTCAGACTGGGGAGGGGTTATCACATTTTTAATACTGTTTCACGTTTTTAAAAAAATCCAAACTCTAGAATCCAGTATAGCAAAGAGTGGGCTAAGATAGAACCTACTCCTTGATTTGCCAGTTTTGTGCTTGTAAGGTAATTTCTCAGATACATGGATTTTTGAAAAATGGTATTCTTCACCCGCAGTTTGAAGTGATTCTGCGTCATGTATAAACCTGACCTTAACTTGCATGTATGCAGCTGTCATTGGAGAGATCTTTGGGCTGTTGTCAAATGGCTATGTAAAACGAAAAAGAAAGGCAGTTTTAGGCCAAGAAGTACTAGCATCATATTTGTTTTTCCCATATTTTCTGTAATTGCTGACCCATTGTACTTTATGACCCTTTTCATCTAGTGCAAATGACTAAGACAGGAGATCCTAGAATCCAGGTGTTGCCAGATTCCACATAGGGGAGGAGACTTGTGTCATTAGTTACTGAATGGAAGGAAGAATTTTGGCAGATTCATTTTCCACCACCACAACACTACAGTAGGAGAAAATTCATTCAGCTGAAATTATTCTTAGAAGTATTAAAGACTGAAAAACCTGTCGATTACTTGCTTTTCCCTTTATGCTGAACTTTTCTACTACCTACTTATAAATTTTTCCTTTGTTATGCAAGACACCGTTTCTGATTTTTACAGCATACCTTTCTAAAAAGGATAATTATGGGTACGGTGAATAGTTTAAATCCACATAACTGGTTCTCAGAACCTGCAGCTCACTTACTTCTTGCATCTAAAACTGGAGAGAAGTTCATTTTTTCATTCCATTCATTGGGATCCAAGATCAGCCAATGGAGAGAAGTGGCTTAAATCTGAAGCTAAAGTAACTGAGCCTTAGAAGGACCCATGTCCTCCCACTGCCCCCGTGTTGTGTAGGTTGGATATTTGGCCTGTGGAAGGAGCTGGCTTTTCCAAAGGAGGCCTCTGTTGACAACCCCTTTTCAAAGGCACAACACTGTGGTCTGTCTTTAATAATGTCCAGAGATGCGAAGACCCTAATTTTTAAAAAAACATATCCATTTATTTTGTGTATTTTTGGGAGGGGTCAGAAAATCGACTTACCTCTTCTTGTCAGTTATGGAAAGGGCTGGTTTTCTAGTGGAATCTGCATGGACAATTTTTTAAAGTGACGTTAGGATGAATGTTGGGTGAATGTTGGATGAGTTGGAAAAGAGCTCTGAGTGATGAGAATACTAACTGTTCTAGAGTACACATTTCTTGAGGCCTCTGTCCTCAGGAAAAGATGCAGATATGTGGGACTGCAGCCTTTACCTTTACCACTGTACTTGTGCTAACCCTGAGCCAGTCCCTTTCAGTTTAATGGATGGTAGGGCCAATTGCACTGCAGCGGGTTTGCTTGCAGTATGGGTTTAAAGCTGCTGCTGCTGCTGCTGTTCACAACTGTATTTATTTATATTTTTTGTAAATTGGGCTAGAGGAGTGTTCCTGTGCTGGCTTAACACAGCAGGAGGAAGGTACAGCCAGTGTGCATTTTACAAAATTGAAAACGTGTTAAAAGTGCAGTTTATTACTGATTGTTTTCACGGTAGGCTGTTTATGCCCGTGATCCTCCCATCCATGTAGATTCTGTGATAAACTGGACATTTCTGAGTAGTACCTTCAAATGTGGAGTGGTAAAAGAATGGCTGGGTGATGTTCCCTGGCTTGTGTGCACCAGAAGCAAACAATTGCAATAGTCCTTTGTGGCCTTAGAATCATGATTCCATGGTTTATTTATTGATCTCAGTTCAACTGACAGTCTTTCTCCCCCACCCCAGCCCTTTCCCCCTGCCTTTAAGAAGGGGTGGACATGAGGCAGCACCTGCATTTCACGGGAAACGTAAACCAGAAGTATCTTGAGCTACTTCCATGCCATCATCATGCCCCCCCCAATACTTGTCTGTAGGTATGGAGGACTTCCATGTCCATGGCTGCAAGCTGAAACCCTTAATGGGTGCACCCTTAATGGGTGCACTCACTTGCAGCGCTATCCTGGCAGAAGCAGTGCTTCATGGCTGGAATATTATGGTTGGCGGCATCATATGATCATTGCAATCGTATAATCAAGCCTGTGATGATCGCATGAAAGACGTTTCTTGCAAATTGGCTGCTAGTGGTTCCACATCCACTGTGCACAGAAGAACCACATGGTTTTGTAGTGCTATGTTAAATTTTCAAGAATGTGGTTGTCTTCTCTCACAGAGGAAGTCCAGGCCCACACCATGGCATAACCCTTTTCTGATGCTGTTTGATTGTATTTATTATGTATGCTTGAATCTTTTCCCACCTCTGCTCCTTTATTTCCCATTGGGAAGCCCATCCAAAGGAAGCACTGGTTCCATTTCACTATATTTTTCCATTCACTTTTCTGAATAAAAAGAGTTTTAAAACATTGGCAAAAGAAAAGGCCTTTTATTCTTAATTCCTGGGGTTATGAAAGTGGGAGGGAAAAACATTTTTCCGATATATGCATTGCAATGTATCACATAGTGGATGGGAAGAGGTTTCTAACTGTAGTGCTTAGAACACTTTTCTGACACTTGCTTCTGAGTAGACCTGCTTAGGATTGCTCCCTTGATCACTATTATTTAGAAGGTAAGGGTGAAGTGATAGTACTGTGGAAACAAAAGCTTTGTTAAATCACATGGAATCTTGGGTTTGGGGGAACAAAGCAGGTTTCTGTATAAGCTTTGATATGCATCGGCAGTGAACTCTCAGAAGTAAAAAGGAAAGGGCAAAATGGAACTCTGTCATAAAGGTAATGAGCCTTCAGTGAGCCTACAGTTCTTTGCATAGTTCTTTGTTCCCCTCCCAACTTCTGCTAAAGCAAATTTATTTTTATTATATGGCTTCCAAAGCAGCTTACAAATTATCAATTTTAAAAAATTGAAACAATACATAACACTTGAAATATACTGGGTTCAGACGCGTAGGGTGATCAGCTCATAGTTTATTAAGTGAGTTATTAAGCCAGAACAAGACAACACTAGCAGGGCCAAAGCCTTGCTTATATGCATGCAAAACACTCCACCTCACACACACACACTCCCCATGATAGGCAGTTTACAAAACATTACTACTTGACTGGTTTACTCCAGAGTCCTGGTCAGCTATTGTTCTTGTGCTCCAAGCTCAGCCAGTCTCTAGGGTGATTCAATCAGGGATGATTCAGTCCCAGTACATAACAACACTACTACAAAATGGAAAAGGAGCTTAAAAGCAAGCCTGGAGCAACACAACATGCAGACTGCCACAATTTATTCATGTATTTATTTCATTTGTGGCCTGCCTTTCTCACTGAAAACCAAGGTGGATTACAAAATACAGCAAGAATGAATACATTATGTATTGTGTTAGCTGGCATAATATAGTTCACATTGCTGGGTTTGGTATTTTTAGTGGAAAGCTATCACAACTCTGGATCAGAGCTAAGAGATCCCTAGAAGTAGGGCTGCTTGCTGAGAGAACAGGGACAACCACAACAGACTCCATACCCGAAAATCAGGGTCAGGTCCCCAAAGAAGCTACTGGTGAAGGAATGTAAAGTAAAAGTTTTGTGGCATGTGACTGCTGCAGAGTAGCAGAGGTCTGCTGGATGTTTTGCAATTCACTCCAAATTCAGTGGAAATAGAAATGAGAGAGACTCACCAGCTTCCTGCTTACCCTGTGTGGGGACCATCACCTCAGTACCGGGTTGTGACTATCAGTGGCCCTGTCCAGAAGAATCCTGTGAACCATCCTTATGTTACCCCATTGATGCTGCTAGCTCAGTGTTGTCTGTTTGGAAGGACCCCAGCTTTCCAGTATATCAGGCAAGGCTTTTGGACACCAGCTCTCTGAGAGCCCTTGAGGAAGACGCTAGGGCTTGAATCCAGGACTTTCTGTATGCAGTGCATATGCTCCACCATTGAGCAGAACTCTTTTCCCTTTTACCTCTTTGTAACCTCTAGAAAAAATAGTTTCCTATACATTTCATATTGTTGTCCTTTCACACAAAGCTCCTCATTTTACTGCTGAAGTGGTGCTGGACCACATCACCAAGGAGTGTTCATGTTGTGCTAATTAAATTAAATGCCACAGCCTAGAAGATGAATGGAACTAGGCCGAAAGGCCAGCTGCGTGCCAAGGGTGCTGGAGTTGTTACGGCCAGTGTTAGTGTTTAACTGCAAGGGGGGGCATGATCTATTTATAAGGAAAGCGATAGGATCTCCTAATGCTTAGGTTGGATGTCACCTCTTTGCCTCTGACCTACTGAGACACTAAATCAATCTGAAATTCAAACCTAGGGAGAAAAGTGATTTGGGCATGAATGATTCCAAGCAGGCTCTGGGGTTTGCAGCTGAGTTGATGGAGGTAGTTAATGCTAGTGTCTTACTAGCACTTTCAAAGTTGAATGGAAAACAATGCTTTTTAGTGTCTGGGGTGTTCATTTGAGAAAGGTATTATTTATTTATTTATTTATTTATTTCAATTTATATCCCGCCTAGCCAGCGGACCAGCTCTAGGCGGCTTACAGCATAAAATCACTCAATTACAAAGTTAAAACATAACATTATGCACTATGGGAAAGTAGCAAACAACCACTAAGAAATGAAATGTGTATTCTAAGTAATGTGGCATTTTGATTCACAAAAGATTTACAAACATGGTCAATTCAACAATGCCTGAAGATTTGTTGGGCCAGGTCAGAAGGGCAGAATGGAGATATGTCTCCTGCCATCCTGGCTGAAATCTCAAGGCATGCTTTTAAATTTTTTTGCCATGCTCTGTACAAATGAGCCAGGGTGGAGTAGTGGATAGAATGTTGGACTAGGATCTGGGAGACTTGAATTCAAATCCCCACTCTGCCATAAAAGTTTGCTGCGTGACCTTAGGACAATCACATACATTCAGCCTAATGTATCTCTCATGACCTTATTGTGAGGATGAAATGGAGGAAACAATGATATAAACTTCTTCCATTCCCCATAGGGGAGAAAGTCAGGGTATAAATAAATGAAAAATTTTAAAATATGCTAGATCAGTATTTCAGAACAGGATGACAGTCAATATGGGAACAAACCACCCAGAATTTTTATTCCATGAGCACAATTGACCTGAAAGGGGGGGGGGGACTAGAACCAGGAAAACCATGGGGGGTATCCCCTTTGTTGTTCCGTTCACCCATCCCTGGCCAGGTAAGGAAAATTAGCATAGCTGAGAAGGCACAGTTTTGCTGTCAGTCCTCATATCTACTGAGTGTTCTCCAGTGTGCTCTTATTTAGGAGTTTTTGCCATCCATTTCATGCAGACTAAGAACAGGTTCTAATGGATATAAAAGCAGATTATCTTTCAGAGACTTTGGTGGCTCCTCCCAGAAGGTAAAGTGCCATCACATTCAGCAATAAGAAGTCTATGGGCTAGTTTGTATGTAGGCATCCTTTGCATGAACTAAGGCCTCTGCATGGTTGCTGTTGCACATCTGCCACAATCTCAAGTGAAAGGACATTAGGAAGCAAGTATTGAGGTGAGAAACCAGGTAGAGTAACCTGCAGCAACTAAATGGTCTGGCTCCATAGAAGACAGCTTGATATACTTTCTTGGAGAACCATTGGACTTGATCCTTATTTTACAATCCGTTTGGCCAAGATAACCTGTATCTGGGTCCCATTGTTATTCTTCTACTGAGGAGTTCTTGAGTCACGCATGTGGTTCTTTCGTCCTCCATCTTGCCCTCACAACAACCTATGAAGGAATGAGTGGGTCAAAGGTCACTCAATGAACTTCATGGCTGAATGACGATTGAACTTCCCAGGTCCTAATCCAGTGCCCTAGCTACTCTATGTGTCTTTCAATCAAACTCAGAAAGAGCAATGGGATTTATATGAGATGAAGTAGTCCCTTGCTTATATAGGTCTGGGACATTTAAAAATATATCTGCAATGGTTGTATTCTGTTCTTCCTTTGAGTATATCTCAGAACAGCATTTTAGCCTTACAGCCACCTGTGGACTTTATAAATCAAAAGAAGTGCTGTGAGTTATGCCCAGGCCAACAGATTGAAGAAAGCCAGATAGACCCTGGGCATGGACGGGTGTAATGTGACTCGCCCTGTTGATCACATCGTTTTGCTCTAGCTTCAGCCTCTAAACAGCTTCCCAGTACTTTGCATTTAGAGTTGCCAGATCTAACACAGAACAGTTTTCAGTGTTCAGTATTCTTTAACTGTAACTGAATTAATGGAACTTCTTATCACTAGGGAAGTTATTCATACAACCAATCAGGAAAATAAGAAAACTTAATGGATGGAGTCTGCATATGAATCCTTCACCTCAACTTAAGGAACCTCCAATTACAACTAAAAGTTGTGTTCCAAGAGATCAAAGCACAATGATTCGAAACTGAATGTCTACCAAAGGGGTGCGTGTGTATGTGCTGGGGTGTGTGTGTTAGTTTAGTGCCCTTAGCTGGTAACAGTTTCCAAAATCAAAGGGTGGAAATGCTGGTGGGAAAGCTGGTGGAAATTTTCCACTGGAAGAGCATGACAGATGGGAACAGTTTGGAAGACATTGCTATAGCCTGGTCTTCTCAAAGCACAACAGTCCTGTTCATGAAATGGTGTACATGGCATACAGTCAGCAGTAAAATGCATGTGGGAGATAAGGAGGGCTGTCAGATTCAGAAAGGAACCTGTGCTTCTAATAGCTGGACTAATGGGAGAATTTTAGCTGCTCCCTCATGAGATCAGAGAGGCTCCACAGAACAACATTTGCTTTCCCACAAACTCTTCAAAGCCTGGAAGCTCTGATGCCTTCTGAATATGACAGTTTTAGAGGCAGAGAGCCTGAGCAGAGCTGAATAGCATCTAGAAGAAATTTGCCTACAACAGCTGAGAAAGAGACCCTGTTTGGAGCTGAGCTTGAGACGGATGGTGCCACTTTCAGCAAGTTTCATTTAGCTTCTGAGTTTACGGAGCTAAGAATAACAGCACTGCAAAATGAAACCCTCAATGTTTGAGATAGTCTTCCATTGCAGAGCATGAGCAGAGAGCAATCATGTCTGCTCATGTGCTCTACAAGAACATGATTGTGACCCATTCCTTAGCATGTGGCTTAGCGCACAGTTGACACATTCTTTCCACTGAAGGTACATCATAAGGGTTGTGGTTTTCCACCAGGATGTCAACTCATGTTGCTGCTAGAAGTATCTACAGGAAATGCCAGGAAAATTTAGGACTGAAAGTTTTTTTAACATTACAATATACTTTTCATGAATTTTGCTGTTATATCAATGAGATAAATCAGGTGAGCACTGGGTAAAAGAGCAAATAGTGTGAAAGTGCAAATCAAAGATGGAAAAAACCCATTGATTTCAAATCAGTGAGAAATCTAGTTGAAATATAGTGATGGATTTTGGTTTTGATTTAAAACACCTCCACTTTTATAATCCTAGTCATCAACTCTATAGGATATGCAGTGACCAACACTTCCAAAAGAATAATCCTCTAAAGCAAACGTCTGATACCTTCCTTCATTTGTGGTTTGTGTGCCTGGCCTACAAATATAAAGCCCTTATAAACTCTGGGTTTTTGAGGACTTGCCTCAGGTTTTTTTCTTTTTTCCTGTCAATACATTATCTGGCTATGTTTGCAAAGGAGTACAAAGCTCCTTTTGATTGCTTGTTCTTCCTAAAGGTGACTTACAACAAATGGGATGGAAAGCAGGTTTGTGTTGGCAACAGTGTTTTTACTTTATGCCATTAAATGTCTTGTAAATTAACCTTAAATAAACTTTCAGACTTTGAAATCGCTAGAGCAACTTCCTTCTTGTATTTCGTTGAAAACTATTTTCAGTATCAAATTTCTTTGTTCTTCAGTTGGCAATGGACTATGTAAACTCTTCATTGAAATATATCAGGCTTGGACCATATCATATTCTTAGACACAAGGTTTGTTTAGACTCAGAAAACCAACAGAGTGGGTTTGCAAGCTCAAAGAGGATCACTCACTATGCTACAACTTTAGTTTGGTGTGATATCATTTGAATGATAGCTTTCCCCAAAGAATCTTGGAAATTGAAAAGTTTCCTGAGAGCCCTAGGTCCCTTTCAAAAGTCACAATTCCTTAAGTTCCACTGAGTGGAGATAGACATTATTATTAAATTGGTTTCTTTCTGCAGTGTAAATGTAGCTTAAGACTCCTTAAGAGATTCTGTCAATTTAAGATCTTGAAAGCAGCAATGGAATCCACAGTAATGGCGCTATGGGCACTACTGTTCCCTTTGCTGGTTGAACACTGAAAAAAACCACCTATTAATTTTAGTTGCATCGTGGCATTTTCTGTGATTCAAAGAAAAAAGAAAGGCACAGAAAGGCAGCTGATGAAGTTTTAAATAAAATAAATATCATCAAAAAGTACACAGAAAGGAAAATGACTCAAGGGTTCACTTTTACCTATGCTGAAGCTTCACAATGAGGACGGTCAGATTCTTGCTTTTACGCAGCTTTTAAAGCTACCACAGGCCTTATAGGATCTAGACTTGGCTACCCCACTGAAAATGGCACTTGCTAGTTGAATACATTGGGCTTAAGTTATAGCTCAATACATTTCAGTGTCAAAATGATGGGTCTTGTTATTGATTCATGCCTTTCTTCTACTTTAACTAATGGAAAGGCTGCTGCTATAGGCATATGATTGATTTTTCAATGTGCCAAACTTCCTTTGGAAGAAATGAGGATAAAACGTTGACTGTGCATCAGCTGCACTGACCCATGCAACTCAGAAACAATTCAGATCTGTATCCTTTCCAGCATGCACACAGCTCCTGCTAGCTGAGAAAATAGCAAGTGATGAGAGAATTCTCAGGTTACAGCTTTGGAAAGCCAAGAAGAGACACATATAAGGAAGATATTGAAACAGGGTAACTTTCCTCTACCAGTGTTGGGTGAAGAGATTCTGTCCTGCAGCCCATTTACTCAGAGCCATGACCCACGCCACATGCACAGGGCTGCAGCCTTACTCTGTTAGTGGTAGAAGTCTGCATGGTGGCAGTTCATTTTCTCCTCTTAGCACCTGCTGTTACATATGATGCAAGCATTTGCTTGTATGCTTCATTATTAGGATTGCAAGCTGCTTTGTAATAGCAGCAGTTGGGAAGGCTAATAGGGACAAACCAACAGGGGATAGGAACTCCATATACCTATCAGGTGGGTAGCCATGTTAGTCTATAGTAGAAGAACAAAATTTGAACCTGGGAGCACCTTAAAGACCCACCAAATTTCCCATGGTATAAACTGGAAATATTCCTGAGTATCTGACAAAGCTAGCTTTGACTCTTGAAAGTTTGTACCCTGGAAAATTTGGTGAGTCTTTGAGCTACTTGTGTTGCCCTATCTATTGCATTTTCAGCTCACCTTTCCTCCAAGGAGTGCTGAGTGGTACATGTGTAGGATTGCCAGCATCCAGGTGGGGACTGGAGATCTCCTGGGACTACAGCTGCTCTCCAGGCAACAGACATCAGTTCACCCAGAGAAAATGGTCGCTTTGGAAGGTGGACCCTATGGCACTGAAGTCCCCTCCCCTCCCCAAATGGGCTTGTGTGCACAGCATTCTGCTTTGTTTGAGAGCTGAGCTGGTAATCCCTAAAGTATTGCCTGATGTCTGCACTTGGTCTTTTGTGAACTTGGGTGGCACACTATGCATACACATCAATGTACTTCAGGCCTATTTGATTTGGTCAAATATCCAGTCCTGCTCTATATGTTTCTAAAACAATATGCAGTGTTTAATGCACTGTTACAACAGGTACAATGAGTTACAGAGTATACTATATATTTTCCCTACGAACATATGTGCTAAACAAGAGAAAGGGCCTTGGGTGCAGGTGAAATTTTCTCCTGATATGGTAACAATGATAAGGATTAGACTACATAGGATTTAGGATTAGGGTTAATTCTCTTTTTATTGTACATGGAAATCTGTATGCTTGTCCCCAAAAGGCTGTGTATAAAATAATTTATGAATTGCTGCAATGTGCCAGGAATAGGGTTACCCAGGGCTCTTTTTGTAGAAAAAGCCCAGCAGGAACTCATTAGCATATTAGGCCACACCCCTGACAGCACAGCTCATTAACGTATTAGGCCACACCCGATGTTCCCAGAAGTGTGGTCATCCAGCCACATCCACCTTTTGCTTCTTATTCTGTTTACCTTGTTGTCAAAACAGTTTTGACAAAACCAATAAAAACATTATTTTCTGTCCCATCTATACAAAATCTTGCCTGAACCAATATCTTATGTCCAACAATTATTCCCACACTGGATTGGAATCAATTCCTAAAGGTTAGGTTCCCATGGAAATCAGCTTGCCTTCCTGCAGAACTAGTATGCTGACTTTGATTTTTTAGGGTTGCCAACCTACAGGTGGGGTCTGGAGATCTCCTGGAATTACAACTGAGCTCCAAACTACAGAGATCAGGTCAATGGCTGCTTTGGAAAGTGGAGTCCATGGCATTTTGCCTTGCTTAGGTCCCTCCTTCCCCTAAACCCCACCCTCTAATCCCAAATCTCCAGGGATTTCCTCAACCTGGAGTTGGCAACCCTAGTTCACTGGCAGAACAACGCTAGGAGCCAGTTTGGTGTAGTGGTTAAGTGCGCGGACTCTAATCTGGGAGAACCGGGTTTGATTCCTCCCTCCCTCCCTTGCACCTGCTGGATGACCTTGGGCAAGCCATAGCTCTGTACCAGCTGTTGTCTCAGAGCTCTCTCAGCCCCACCTACCTCACAGGTGTCTGTTGTGAGGAGGGGAAGGGAAAGGAGTTTGTAAGACGCTCTGAGACTCACTTGGGTAGTGAAGGGTGGGGTATAAATCCAATCTCTTCTTCTTCTAGGTTTGTGGATGCACTGGTCAGGAGCAGTTTGTGGACTATTTTATTCAAGGTACAAAATTTTATTCAATGTATAAGATTTCATGTACCACCCACACTTCTTCAGATGGAAGAAGTGTGCATGCACACAAAAGCTTATACCTTGGATGAAACTTTGGACTCCAACTTTGTTCTGCTGCTTCAAACCAACATGGCTACCCACCTGAATTATTACACTATAATACTTTTTACAAGCAATTATGTACCAGTGGAGTGGTTACCATGCAGAGTCTGTCCTACAGGTAAAATTATCCTGTGAACAGGTGGTCTTTACCACATAAAAGTATCACTACCATCACAAGATCACCAATCGTTGGAAGTCAACTCCTCAGAAGCAGAAATCTCTCTAATTAGGAGATTTAAGAACAGCAACTTTGCTGGCCCATTAAAGGCAGATGTCAGCCCAGTGGCAGGAGAAGAGGGACAATCATCTTCATCAGAAACTCTGCCCACTTTTTAAATTTCCAGGCAATCTCCAAAGTGCAGCTGACCATGCTCATTTTTAGTTACATCTCTGTTTCTCTGCAGATGTCCCCCAAAGTCCCCCATGCAACAGTCAAGTGTTCTGCCAACACACAACAATGAAGCTACTTTTTCAGATGTTTTCTCTTGCATGGCAGTAAGCACCAAACCACTTTAATACAGACTTTAGACACAAATATATTTGCAAGCCATTCCCAACAAGACACAACAATGAACTCAGGCTTCAAAAGTGCTTTTCTTAAGCAGAAGATGCCATGAGAAAACGAAAGAGATGCTCAAAAATTAAAGATATTGTCAAAAGCAGCATTTCCTGGGCTCTCTGCTTTTTTACACACACCCCCTTTTCAATAATTTTTTTATAAAAACACAAAGAACAAAATGAAACAGAAAGAAAGGAAGGAAGAAAGGAAGGAAGGAAGGAAGGAAGGAAGGAAGGAAGGAAGGAAGGAAGGAAGAGAGAGAGAGAGAGGTGGGAGAGAGAGAAAGAGGTGGGAGAGAGAGAGAAAGAAAGAAATGTAGGGGAGAGAGAGAAAAGGAAGGAAGGAAGGAATGAAAGAGATAGATAGATAGATAGATAGATAGATAGATAGATAGATAGATAGATAGAGGAGAGAAAGAAAGGAAGGAAGGAAGGAAAGAAGGTGGAAGAGAGGAGAAAGGAAGGGGGAGGGACAGAGAGAAAGAAAGAAAGAAAGAAAGAAAGAAAGAAAGAAAGAAAGAAAGGAAGGAAGGAAGGAAGGAAGGAAGGAAGGAAGGAAGGAAGGAAGGAAGGTGGGGACAGAGAGAGAGACAGACAGACAGACAGACAAATAGATAGATAGATAGATAGATAGATAGATAGATAGATAGATAGATAGATAGATAGATAGATAGATAGGAGAGAGAAAGGAAGGAAGGAAGGGGGAGGAGAGAGAAAGGAAGGGGGAGGGAAAAAGAGAAAGAACGAAAGAAAGGTGGGGACAGAGAGAGAGAGAGAGAGAGAGAGAGAGAAAGACAGACAGACAGAAAGAAAGACAGAAAGAAAGGTGGGGGGGAGAGAGAGAGAGAGAGAAGGAAAAGAGATGGGGGAGGCACTTATCAGAGCAGGGAGAGCGATGCAACGTCGGCAAGCCAAATGCAGAGCCAGCCCTTTCAGTGCAAAGAGCCTAAGGCGGGGCTTTCTCCTGCTGGCTCTCTGTACTTAAAGGGAAAGTGCCGGGTGGGGCTTTTTCCTGCCGGCTGTCTGCAGGAACTTTTCCTTTAAGTGTAAACAGCTCAGGCCTGGCAGGGAGGTGGCGGGGCAGGCTCGGACGCCAGCCGGAACGGCATTCTGGTGCGTTCCAGCTCCAGATTTAGAAATACCTGGAGATTTGAGGGTGGAGCCTGGGAGAGGCCATTCTCTCCAGGAGAAGTAGAATAAATGTTTTAAATAAATAATAAAAACTTATGTAGTCTAGAGATCAGTTGTAATTCTGGGAGATCTCCAGCCCCCACTTGGAGGTTGGCAACCCCTGCCAGGAAGGAATATCCATGTCAGCTTTTTGATATACTCATGAAAGTGAATGTACAGCCACTGTTACTCTACGTATGCTTTCTTTTTGTACACAAATATGAAACGCCATATACAAAAACAGGGACATGAGAATGGTCTTACAAGTAAACCACAGATATGGCCACACATTCCAGGCATCAGGCGAACATATGCGGACTATTTGATCCCTGCTCTCCACAAGTATTGAAGACTTACAGACCGCACTGAGGACTTATGAGGACAAATACCTAACAAAGGTGGTGGTCCAGGTCTTTGGGTTTGATCAAAGAGAAAAATTAGGTGTCAGGGTATATTTTCAAGATCTCTGTTTATGAATTAAAGAATTGAATCATGACTGTGGAAAGTGAAAAAAAGCTAATCTGGCTTTGAAGTATCTCTAAAGAACAGGGTAAATTTATACCAAAGAGCCCTTTGAATCTAGCATTATCCGAGACAAGGTTAAGTTCTTGTGTAATGGCTATATAATCCAAGAGATCTCTTGATAAAATGAAGATGGTATGCCTCGGGGGCATTGATATTAATGAATGTGAGAATGAGTCGTTAGAGCACTGTCACAAAACCAGGAAATTTCCTATGATTCTAACCAAGCAGAGACAAGCAAGCATCAAATGATTTGAACACACACACACACACACAAACACATGAAGCTGCCATATGCTGAATCAGACCCTTGGTCCATCAAAGTCAATACTGTCTACTTAGACTGGCAGCAGCTCTCCAGGGTCTCAGGCTGAGGTCTTTGACATCACCTACTACCTGATCCTTTAAAAAAAACAAAAACTGGAAATGCTGAGGATTGAACCAGGGACTTTCTGCATGCCAAGCAAATGTTCTACCAGTGAGCCACAGCCCTTCTTGAGTTATGCCTGGTCTAGGCATGCAGCAGAATGAGGTAGTAGAATGGACTTCAGACCTTACATTCATAATTTGCTGTAAGTGGAAAACTAGTGCCACAAACTAAGGGCTAGGTTTTAAAAAAAATTCCCTCCAATTATGTTATTTTCAGGGAGTTGTTTTTACATGTAGACACCACACAGATGGGAGAAAGGATTCTTACTGGCAGTTACACTTCTGGCCTTCAGAAGCCTTGAAAAGAAACACAATACTGTATCTTTACAATTTAACCACAAGAGGCCGCCACGCTTCCACTCAATATATAGACTGTAACTTAAAAGGAATGCAGTGGGTCTTTCAAAACTAGTTAGGTATGCACAAAAACTAGAATTTTAACTGTGTTGGTTTCTTTTATATACTGAGCCTCAGATAATTTAGTTTTAAAATGCACTGTATTCTTTATTGTGTTTCACCTCACAACAAAGTGAAATGATCAATTGTTTTTCCAGCTTGAGGAACTGGGTATAGCAATGGTCCAAGACTGAACCAGAGGCACAGGAAGACTGTTGTGCTTTTAATAGTCATATAGCAGAAATAAGGACAGGGAGGCACTTTTTCTCACCCCTGGAAGACCATCTGCCCAGATTCCTGTGTCTGCGTAGCTATAAAAAAGCACAGGAGTTCAGTGCCTCTGGTCACTGTGGAGATTGAGGTTCTATCATGAAAAGGGTTTAATTATCAATCCTGGATACATCACTATGGCAGCAATACTAAGCAGGTCTAATTAGAAATGTCCCATTATTCAGTGGGGCCTACTGTCAGGAAACCAACTTTAGGATTGCATCCTATATCTCAGTCATGGTTCCCTGTACTCTTTGGCATCAGATAACCATAGGCAAAAAAAACATCCCCCCCCCATGTCCTCTCATCCCACCATGTGCACACTTGTAAGTTCATACTAGAGTTGCCATTTACCCTCCTGTGGCAGACAAACCCCTGTCCTCAGCCCCAATCCCCCACTCTTGAAAAACTGAGGAGTGGCCAGAAAATGGCCTCCATAGAAACACTCTCAGAATTTCCCCATGCCTCTATGGTCTTTACCACAGAGTTAGGCAAAATTGCTAGAGTATCACACAGAAGTACTGCCACATCTTCCTCAAACTCCACACTCTCCCAGGCACTGCCCCCAAAAATCTTGCAGCATTTGCCAAGGCAGGGCTGGCAAATGCACATGTGTGCTCACACATACACAAAGTCCAGGGGAAGGTCAGGGGATATAACTGAGTGGTAAAGCAGATGCTTTGCATGAAGTATCGCCTAGTTTCTAACCCTGGGATACTGAGGGGTCAGCTAGATGATATGTGTGACATGACCCCTGACCTGACTCCTGTCACGTATAACATCAGGGAATTAACATTCCCAAGTACTGTGGGGCCAGATTTGGCTCACAAACAGGGGCGTAGACTTTGTAAATCCCGGGGAGGGGGGGCGGGGGCTCTTTTGCGCCTGGGACCATGTCCTTGCCTCAGGGCATGCGGGGGGGGGGCGCAGATGAGCGCAGTCTCGGCGGCGCGGGACCATGTCCCTGCCGCCTCTCTCTCTCCCCCCCCCCCCCAGGGAGGCAGGAGGGCAGGCCGGGGGTGGAGGGCAGCTCATCCCCAGCCAGCTCAGGAGGGCAGAAAATCCTGCTTGCTTAATTTTTTTTTTTAATAAACATTTTATTATTTTCAAGTAAGAAAAATAGACAACACAGATATACAAAGAAAAAAGAAAACATACCAGGAATTTCCCAACCCAGAGCTGGCAACCATTAATAAAAGTTCCCACTTTGCCGGAGACCCTGGAGAGTCGCTGACAGTCAAGGAAGACACTGCTGATCAATACGGACAAAGGGTCCGACTCCATAAAAGAAAGGGCCAGATGTTCATTTTATACTGCTTGATCGTTTTCACTGCTATATGTAAGGAAAATCTGGGCAGCCCGTGCTGATCCCAAAAGCTGTAGAAACCAGGCCACCCAGACAAGAAGGGTTGAGTCCTTTCCAGAACATCACTCATCATAAAATTAGCACATGGTGCAGAAGTTAGTGTCAGCCTAGGATCTGGGAGAATCCCGACTCTGCCATGGAAACTTGCTGAGTGATCTTGGGCCAGGTACACACTCGCAGCCTAACCTACCTCACAGAGAGGTTGTTGTGAGGATAAAATGGAGGAGAGGCAAATGACATAATCTGCCTTGGGACCTCACTGGGGAGAAAAGAAATTGGATTTATACCCTGCCCTTCACTACCCAAAGGAGCCTCAGAGCATATTATAGTCTCCTTTCCCACCCTCTCCCCACAACAGACACCCTGTCGGGTAGGTGGGGCTGAGAGAGCTCTTTCGAGGACTGCCCTTGAGAGAACAGCTTTGAGAGAACTGGTGACTGACCCAAGGTCACACCAGCAGCTGCCTGTGGAGGAGTGGGGAATCAAACCCGGTTCTCCCAGATTAGCGTCAGCGCTCCTAACCACGACACCAAACCCTTCTACAAACTGAACATGATCAGCTAGGGTTGCCAACTCCGCGTTGGGGAATTCCTGGAGAGTTGAGGGTGGAGCACGGAGAGGGAGCTCAGAGGTGTAGAATGCCTCCACATTCCAAAGCAGCCATTTTCTCCAGGGGAACTGGTATGTACAGTCTGGCGATCATTGAAATTCTGGGATATCTCCAGGCACCACCGGGGGGTTGGCAACTCTACTGCTACTGCATTTCAGAGATGACTGCAGTTGGGAGCAATGTTCCCTCTAAGCTGTCTTGTCTCTTTTTCTGAAAATAATAAAAAAAGTATTTTTTAAAAAATAGGCTTTGGAGTCTTATGAGCAAAAATTCTACTTTGTGAGCTACTGGCATTAAAGCTGTGAGTGAGTGATTTGGCTGCTGCATAAATTAGTTTGCCCTGGAGCCATCCTTCCGGAGCTGAGACAAGAATGTGTGAGCCGGAGGCTAAAAAGCTGTGAGCTGGCTCACATTATCTCAGCTTAGAGGAAACATTGGTTGGGAGTCAGTTAAATGTTAAAAAGTAAAGGAGAATTGGGAGCTGGGGTGTGTGTGTTGATCTGTCCCCCTCCCCCGCGCTTCTCGTATCCTGGAAAGAAGGCTCTCATCAGCTGCTGCCCAACTGTCCTTTCCATTTCACACCAGAGAATCCTGGGAGCTGTAGTTCGCCGAGGGAAACAGCAACTCCCCGGCTTCCCCGCTCTCTCCTTTCCTGGAACTACAATTCCCAGAACCCTCGAGGATCCTTCCCCCCCCCCCCCCGTCGTCCTCCTGCGTTTCAATGCTTTCCTGCCTTTCTCCCGGACGAGGCTCTCGATGGCTCCGGCCTGCGTATCCCCTGCACCCGAGGGCGACGGCCTGCCTCCCCCCCTCCCTCGAGCCGGCCCAAGGAGCCCCGTTCCCATTAACCGGCGCTGAGCACGATTGGCCGCGCGGGAGGCAGCGCCTCGCCGTCCCCCCCGCCGCTCCGTCCGAGTTGCTGCTGAGGGACTCCTGAGGGGGAGAGCCGAGCGGACCATGTCCCCACCGCCTCTCTCCCCCCCCCCACCCCAGGGAGGCAGGAGGGCAGGCCGGGGGTGGAGGGGAAGGAGAGGCGGCAACGGCAGCCAGCTGGCCGGCTGACTGGCCACCGGCGGGCGCTCCATTTTGCCGGGGGTGGCTGAGCCCCCCCTGGGAAATTTCGGGGGAGGCTCGAGCCCTCGAGCCCCCCCATAGTTGACGCCTATGCTCACAAACATGGCATGGAAGGAGGAAGGGGGGGTGGCTAAGGGGGATAGAGGGGGGGAAGACTCTGAGGCAACTGTCCACTGGACTGAATGACCAGCCCCCCACTCTGGCCTCTCATATAGATTCTTTAAACCCTAACCCCCCCCCCCAATCCAATAAAAGGGGGAGGACACAAACTTGATGAAACGATTGGTAGCATGTAAGCTATGTACTCCCTAAGGTCTCTTATTTGGAAACCTACTTGACCAAGGTTATAATTATTTGTGAGGTAAACCAAAATTACTTTTTCCTAGATATTTGACTGAACAGACAAGACACAGATGGAGATGAACAACAAAGTTTTATTTAACAGAAAATAAAGTATTTAATAGGGTAAAGGCTTTGTGTGGATGGCTTCAATATATGAAGTAAAACTGGCTCTCAACTTCACCCCCAAAGGTTACAAACTTCCCCCTAATGATCATAACTACTTTGTAGCTGAGCCTCAGGTAAATAAACCCTGAAGGGAGATTTGATTCCTGTTTCTCCGGACAGGTTACCTCAGCTTACCAAGTTTCATTGGAACTTATTTCTGTAACAGACAGGATTCTTTCCAGGTTCAAGGTTATTCTTTTAACACAGAGAACTCCTGTCCACAGAATCTGAATACGCAAGTTAGGAATGCTAAGTCCTTAACAGAAAGGTCATTTCTTTCACTCAAATAAACTTTCTTCCCTAGATTCAGATGGGCAACCATGTTGATCTGAAGCAATAGAACAAAGTTTGAGTTCTGTGGACCTTGGCACATGAAAGCTTATACCCAGAATTATACTTTGTTGTTCTTAAAGGTGCCACTGAACTCAGACTTGTTCTGTTTCTTCCCTAGACTAACCCCAAACCCTAACAAAGAGCCAAATAAAAACCTGGATAAATTGATGCTCTTATCCAGAGCCACCCAAATCCCTGTTAAAGAAAAAAAAAAGGATTTTCTTCACCTTTCTTAAGTTGAGGCTGGCTCACCCTCTCCCACAGCAGAATTTCATGACTGGCTAAGAATCACTTGGATTTGTATGAGGCCAAAATCACAAGGACTAGTTCAGAGCCCTGGTGGAGAGGTGGGATTTTTAGGAATGATTGCCACAAGGGGCTTCAGACTTCCCCTCTGAATCTTTTTATAAAGCTAAAATGTCTGCGGGGGAGGGGAGCATGTTCCCTCTAAGCTGAGTTATTGTGAGCTAGCTCACAGTTTTTTAGCCTCTGACTCACACATTTTTGTCTTAGCTCAAGAAGGATGGCTCCAGAGCAGACTAATTTATGCAGCAGCCAAATCATTTGCTCACAACTTTAATGCCAGTAGTTCAAAAAGTAGAATTTTTGCTCACACGACTCCACAGCTTAGAGGGAGCATTGGAGAGGAGCCCCGTTTGCACTGCTGCAGAGTGCCACATGATGCAGTAAGTACACATGCCACAGTCACTACACATGGAGCCCTGCATCAGGGACATAGGCATCAACTTCAGGGGGGCTGGGGAGCTAGAGCCCTCCCCAAAAAAACTTTTCCAGGATGTGCTGAGCCTCCCTTGGAGACAATGGCCTGTAATGTCTCTGGCTCAGCCCCAGCCCCCCCCCCCCCCCAGGAAATTGGAAAGTCTACGCCCTTGGGTAGGCATACCTCCCCTGCAGCCATTTCAGCTCCAGAAAATGGCATAAGACAACAAAGCTGAAGAAGACTCTCCTCTTCCCCATTGAATTCATGAGCCTATCTGGCCCCACATTACTTGGCAGTGTGAGTTCCCTTATGTTGTGTGTGACACGAGTTGGACTGGGGGGCCCCTGACCCGATTTGTGTGTGACAATGTGTATCATCTAGTTGAGCCCTTAGTTGACAGGTCTCAGGCAGCAGGTGTTGAGAAAGACTTCCCTTTGCCTGAGACCTTGGGGAATTGCCACCAGTCAGAAGAGACAACCCTGAGCTCAGTGTATAATCACTCTGGCTTGGCTTTAGGCATGCTCGTATGTTGTTGAATAGTGGGGTTCTGTGGGCATTTAATCGGCCTAGTGGCAAGGTCATTCAATGAATTCCATATATGACATTTCACACTTTTTTGCTCTTTCATAAGGTACACCATAACTGTGATGATCAGAGACTAAATTATATGGTATATTTTTATATATTTGCGAAAGAGGGATCTAACACAGAGACTAACACAGAGAATTCTTGGATTCTGCTATACGTAGGTCAGTTGCTGTATAAAATTGTGAGTTGTTAAACCTGTTAGACAAGTTTAGTCAATGATGCCAAAATGTTCTCCAAGATATGGGGCTGAAAGGTCATCCTTCTTCCAAAGATCCTTAGAGATCAGAGATTTTATGATTGTATGATCTTATTGTATTTGACTGTTGAATGAGTTTATGTGTTTTTAACAGTATTTATACCAATTATGTAAGCTGCCCTAAACCTGCTTGTGGGGAGGGCAGGGTATAATTTAAATAAATAAATAAATGTAAAATTCCTAATACATTATATACAGGATGTCCCCATGGGTTCCACGGTTCCCTTTGCCTTTTGGCACATGCCATTTCTGTATCTCAGGCTGTGGTCACACGCGCAGTTTGTGGCACTATAGTAGTGTTACCTGAGTCGATTAAATAGGTCCCTCAAGACGAGAACATCTGCCTTCCATGGCACAGTCATTGGCAGCCTGTGTTGTTCTGCAAGGGAAGTGGAATAAATGGGTATAAGGGAAAGTCTGGTGTTAATAGGTTGTTTGCGGTTCCCTCCAGGTTTTCTGACTCTCCTGTAGCGAAAGGAGCCTGGAAGGGATGTCTGAACCTGCAAATCCATTTCTGCAACTGTTTTTTTTTTTTTGGTTTTTTAAAAGTTTTTGCCTATATGTGCATAAGTGTATATGTGCATGCGCCCACCTGCATTTTTTAAAAAACTGACTGGGCAGCACACTCTGTGGCTGAGGTGCTGCAGTAATGTGGATGCTTAACCATGGGATAGCTGCGTGGGTAATCCACAGCAGGGTGTGCTGTCTGGATGTGCTCGGTGTGCTGAGAGCCAGTGTGGTATAGTGGTTAAATACACGGACTCTAATCTAGGAGAACCGTGTTTGATTCCCCACTCCTCCACTTGCAGCTGCTGGATGACCTTGGGCAAGCCATAGTTCTGTCAGAGCTGTCCTTGAAAGGGCAGTTTTCTCAGAGCTCTCTCAGCCCCACCTGCCTCATAGGGTGTCTGTTGTGGGGAGGGGAGGGAAAAGAAGTTTGTAAGCCACTCTGAGACTCCAAGTGAAGGGTGGGGTATAAATTCAATCTCTTCTTCTTCTTCTGGATGATATGCCCCGCAACATTTTACACTGGTACAATTAGAGGCGCCAACATACCGTGCCAAGCCGCCAGTGTGACCGCAGCCTCAGTTTCCCACTTTGTAAAATGAAGATGGTGTTCCTGATGTATAGTAAGCCCAGAAACATCTTCCTGAATATCACGTACTAATATTTGTACAGATAGCCTATTTTAAAACATTACATTGAGTTGCCTACAGCCAAAGCCTTGCCTTAGTATTGTCCTGTAAGACCATTATTACCCTGGGGGAGAAATTACAGAAAGTTCACAGTGATAACTGTTTTCGCTAACAGGTACAAATGTTTGTTCCTGAAAGGAAGGCAGAATGTTTCACAGAGGAAATGCTTGATCTATTATGACAAATTAGAGGTATTTAGCTCCCTCTGGTGGAAACTCAGCAGGAATTCAATGTAGAGTTTGCATCTGAAAAGCTGTTTTTACTTGTCCTCTCAAGTAAACTAGTGGCTCACATTTCTCAGAGGCCACTATCATTGAAATCTTCAACCAGACTGGCAGTCAGTGCCCAGTTCCAGAATCTAAGACACAGAGTTGGTCTCCACCTACTCATTTCCTTTTGGATATTGTTGATATTATTTTTGATAGTTTTTTTTCGTTTTCAACATGATTTCTTTTTGTAAGTCAGTGGTGTTGCAATGGGTTCATCTTTTGCCCCTTCAGTTGCCAATCTCTTTATGGCAGTTTTTGAAGAGAAATGGATTCTTAATTCTGTATGTAATCCTTTTTTCCACAACATTTTAGTTTATAAGCGTTATGTTGATGATTTATTTTTCTTATGTAAGGACATAATAGCTGATGATCTTGTGGCATGGCTGAATGCCTTGCATTCTACTATTAAGTTTACAGCTAAGTATGACCCCTTGAAGATTGGTTTTTTAGACACCACTGTCTATGTATCCCAGTGTGGCACATTGGCAGTCAAGCCTTTTGCAAAGAGCTCTGATAGGAATTCTTTTCTACATTATCAATCACATCATGTTAAGCATTTAAGGGAGAACTTACCTTATGGCCAATATTTGAGGCTTAAGAGGAACACTACTGTTCAGGAACACTATGAAATTTCTACAGAAAGATTATCAGCTGATTTTAAGACAAGAGGATACCCTGCACGTACCATACAATGGGCCCGCAATAGAACCAATGCGATGGATCATGCCCAGTTATTTAAAGAAACCACACATGATGAACAACTTAAATCTTTATTTTGTGCTTTTGATTTTACACCTTCGTCATCCCAAATCAGAAACATTATTCTTAAACATTGGCACATTGTGGAAAGCATCCCTGGGTGTGAGCAAAAACCATATGTAGGGTTCAGAAGAACTAAGTCATTTTGTGATACACTTGTACACTCTGACTTTTTGACACGCCCCACAACTACAGAGGCGCTTAAAGGCCATTTTCCTTGTGGTCATTTTGTAGTATGTCCTATGGTTTGGCAGACAGCAAGAATCACTATTCCCACAATGCAATTTGATTATGAATTGCATTTCTGGTCTACATGTGCAACAAAATGGACTGTGTATCACATTAGATGTTCAAGTCCATTTTTTAATGTCGGGATCTCAACACGATCGATTAGGACACGTATTATTGAGCACAGATCGTGCGTTAAAAATTTTAGATTGGAATCGCCATTGGTCCAACATTTTGCTGGAAAAGTCCATTCTTTTGATGACTTTAAGTTTACAATTTCGGAAATTGTGAGTGCTCAACAGTATAACTAAATTGATGTCTAAAGGGTGCTAAGGCAGCAAGAGGCATTTTGAATATTTCGGTTAGGAATACTTCATCCTCAGGGCTTAAACCAATCCATTGAATTTAATTCTTTCTGTAAGTTCTGAGTTTTATTCACACATGAGTTTAGTACCTGGCCCTTTATATCCCTAGCCATACTGACTCTGTCTGTGTATTTAGAGCTTTGTGATTACATCGTAATTAAGGTGTGCTGACTTAGAGAGACTGTTGTCCACATGTTGATTGGATGCCTGTCAGCCATTGATTAAGAAAATAGTAGTAAGAACCTTTCTTTATGTTTGTTTCCATTTATTGTGTTCTTCTATACTCCTTAATGCAACTTTATGATGGAATACTGATAGCCTGTATTTTTTAGGAGAACCTATGCTATATGTATAGTGATTTCAGCCATTTTGAAAGTTGAAGGTAATTGTGTGTGTATGAACTTTTGTCATTACTAATGTTAATTATGAATGTGTATATCATGTATAATGTTTGTAATCTTTATGTTTAGTATATACTGAAGAAGTCTTCAAAACAAAGAATGCAAGCCAGCGTCTTCATCGTGTCATTTGAAGACATTGGTGGATCATTTAAAGACATTAGTGAAACCTTCTATTGAGGAGACTTGTCTCTATGTTGCAATAACCCTTTATTTTTAAAGAGATATTGTATCTTATTCATATTGCACTTGTATTTGCTGAAGTCTGTTTAGCTCTTGGAGTGTATCAATTATATATTGTTGTGGTAAAGACTGTTTGCGTTATTCAGTGTTATGTGATTGATTATTATCACTGACTGTATCATTTTTGTTTGAGTACATTAATAGAGGGCCCATGAGCAAAACACACATGCTTTCTCCAGAACACTGATAAAGCCTTCACTCTGATAGCTGCACTTCAAGGAAGACACAGCACTGCTGGAAAGGATCCAGAACACCATGAAAACAGACTAGAAGCCTGCAGATGAAAAACCAAAAACTGCCAGGTTAGTTCATATTAGATTTGCCAACCAGTTCTTACCTCAAGGAACCATTCTGCATTTATATGAGAAACACTCATGGAAATGAAGAACAGCCCATAACTGCAACCAGTATTGCTAATTTAGGCTGATTTTACACCTCCCCTCTAAAGTAGTTTGACTGCTGTCTTTTCCTGTGCTGATTTCACAGTGGTGTGAAATTTCACTCCAGGGGGTTTAAGTGCACTAATATACCACAATTGTTTAAAGCAGAATAAAGCGGTATTATACTAGCTTGACCACAGGAGGGCAATTAGTAGATATGGACATTTCAGTGGCAGCACGGTTTCACACCACACAGAGGTGTGGGCAGGTTTTTTTGGATCTAGAATGATTCCAGCGGGAAAGTCAGATGTAAAATCAGCCTTAATGTCTTACAGAGATGGGATTTTGAATTCTAAAGAAATGTTCTGATGCTAGTAAGACACTTATTTCCTTATAGCCTCTCACATAACTTTCTTTAAAGCATGTTGGGAATTAGCCCTAATTTAGACCAATATGTGAGACTCAGGTTCACACCACAGCTTGTTGTCCCCCACTGCAAATGCTCTCACTTAGGATTGCCAAGGTACTCTCTTCCCGCCTACCAGTAATGCATAACTCCTCTTGTTATGCGAGTTGTTTTGCTGCAGCCCTACTTTCTCCTTGGCTTACCCATGTCTCCAGAGACCATTGTGGACCCAAATTCCTGCTTCTGACCACTGCCTTCTACTTCTTTTAGCCACCGTGTCCCTCACTTAGCCTCCTTACTACACCTTTCTTTCTCAGTGATAGGATAAAATCCCTCCTGATCTTGTGCTCAATGAAAAGTTCTTCAGAGCTGTGTATCCTGCCCATCTTGCACCTGTGTGCCTTGTGCAGGGCTGGGGCCACCAGCTCATGTCAGCAGTGGTTCCTGTGTGTCTCATGCAGCCAGAGGCTGCTAGTGCGTCATGAGGCCATTGGTAGAGGCTTTACATCAGCCTCATGGCATCTATGACTCCCATACACTTCATGGCTATCCTCTCCAGAGGGTGGTGGCTGCTCCCTGTGGCAGCAGCTTCTACTCACTTCCAGCTGGGCTGCCTCATAGTCAGAGTGGCTCCAGCAGGGGTCAGCCCTCCAGGCCATTGGCCCACTGGGACGTCACTGGGCTTTAGTAGCCCCGAACAATGCTAACCTAACCTTTTGAAGTTATTAATCAGGCAATGGCTATGAAAAATTTTTAGAACAATGAAGTGAGGCTCTAGATCTTTGGAACTGGACATGAAGACAGCAGTCCTAAACAGATCTGATCAAAATCTTACTCAGGTCTGTTCAGTGGGGTTTACACACAGGAAAGTTTTCTTAGGATTGTACTGTAAAAGAACTTCTTTCCTAATCTGCTGCTGTTCTTTCCTTGGCTCTTTATTATTCAAGGTTTTGTTCCCAGAAGAACTTTGGCTTTTGTTTTAAACTTTCCCCTCAGGGAAAGAAGGTGTTATTATGGCTTATGTAACAATGGAAGTTGGCAAATAGCACACAGCCTACATAAATGTGTATTCACTGACTCCCTGGCACAGCAATAACTTCAACATGGATCGCTGGGTCACCAGGTTTCCCAGAGAGCTGGCTCCAGGCATAATTTGATGTAGGTGTGGTGAGCTGGAAGATACTTCCCTGCCCCCACCACAGTAGGAATCCAGCAGGCATATCACTGTGCCACAATTAATGCTTTATCAAGGGTAACCTATGTAGGGTTGTCGCCTGTTTGAATATTCTCAAGTAAGGGCGTTGTAGAATGGTGGTGTCTAAAATAAGTAGTATCTGCTATGACCTATGGAGATGTGATATGGAAATCAGGGATATCCGGTATGAACTTTGAAATGGGGATGTTCACGAATACAGTTCAGATAGATCTTGTAAAACCCAGTCGCATGTGGATTTCCTTAGAAGCAAAGGGTCTTACACCCAAATAAGGTTGCAGCCTTACTGCTGTGTAAGAGGTCTTCTGTGCATGACCACATTAAAGCCACAATAGTTGTGCATTTGTTGTTTGCCATCTTCTCTTTTGTGAGGATGTGCTTAATGAAGTAGATATTATAGAGTCTGCCATTTTTACTGCTAGATGGCACTTTAGGCCAAAGGCGGGGTAAGTACATTTTAACAATAAAAGAAATGCTTTATCAGAAGATTCAGTGCATTGTTTTATATATCTGGGAGACAGCAATACTTCTCCCAGAGGATGCATTCAATGCTCTTGTGACCACTATTCCATTTGCTTGGCGTGTAATTTTGTAATTACTGCTGAGCAGCACAATTTACCTTTCCTTCCCCATTTTGCATTTTTTTTAACATTTTGACATTAAGTTTTCCTTCATTCCATAATTCCTTGGCAGATGTGCTCCGCTTGCCATTTTTTTAACAGTGCAAAACACCATCGTTGCAATTTGTGACTGGCCTAACTGTAGCCCAGGCTCCACCACATGTCCAGTTTCTGTGCTTAGGCAACCCTGGGCCATGTGAAGTAATGAGAGAGACAAACTGTGCCTCTGAACATGAGTTGTTCTCTTTAACTGGTAAATGCTTCTGGCCTTCGATTTTTACAGATGTGTACAATATAGATAACATCAAAGCAATACCCTGTTTTATCTGTTCTAACACTTTCCCCAAGAACTAACACGAAATGGATAGCAAAGAAAGAAAAAGATGGAGAAAGCTGCAATGAAGAGAAAGAAGAGACTGGGCGGTGGTGGGGTGTGTGTATGGGGGGGGGGGGGGGAGGACCCAGAACATGAGCTTCAGTACTTAAACCCACAGACATCTGCTAAATAAACATGTAAATTTCATGAGGCGCTTTCCTGTCATTACTATAAAAAAGGTTGTCATTCTCAAGAAGCCTTGAGGCCAGAAACCAATCACTGCCTGGAGTATTTAAAGTACAGTAATGATCAATGTTGAGTCCTATTTTATTTTTTAGCTTTGAGCTTGCATTGTCTCTTCCACAATGGCCAGAAACTATTTTTTAAAATAGGGAATACTTCTCATTTCTGCAGCTGACACTTCAAAAAAACAGAAACAAAAAACTCTACAGCTATGGTGAGACATGTGATAGATTCCATTCTTTTTTTCCTTTTTTTTTCTTTTTTTCTTTTTTACAAACGAACTACAACTGAAGCTGTAAAACCTTTGGGGACACTATTAACCCTTTCCCTCTCCCCCAGAACTTTGCACCCATGTGGGCATTGAACAGATGGCACACAAGAGAGGGGATCTGCCTGCACACACAATGAAGACCAGAGGGGAGTCTGCTCCACCCTTGAAAGCCTGATGTGCTGCCTCATTGTTTTCTGCGAATTGCCCTGAGAACAATTCCTTCTGCTCCAGAGTCTTGGGCCTTCCTAATGACTTGCATTCCCAGTAGCTGGAGTTCACTCAGCAGGGACACGCGGACTCATAACAGCCCCTTTTGTCTCTGTGGCACGAGGAGAAGGGAGGCTTTTACGTCACCCTGGGTGGAATTCCTTAATGCCATTCAGGGCTGTGTTACTAATTGCACCTTATGTAATAGCTGCAGCTGGGCGCCCATTGCTCTATTGAAAGAGGGCTAAGTCAGAGTGACAGGGGCCAGGCTGTCCACAGAAAGCAGGGGCTGTTGGGATGCGGCAAAGGCTTCCCTCAGAGCTACACTGAATGGGAAGAAGGAGCTTGGATGCACCAGAAAGCTCCAGTTATCCCAGCCTATTCAATCCTGTTGGGGTTTCACACTCCTCCTGTACTGCCTGGCCATTTGGCCTCAAGGCTTCAGGGTGGCTGGAAAAGCCACAGCAAGAGAGATTCCCTGGTCATGGCAGCAGCCACGGACAATGGTGGCTAACTAAAAATGTAAATTGGCCAGGATGGGTTGGGCAGGGCAGCCCATGTTCTTTGCCTGCTGTGGAGAGTTTTGCATGGGTGCTGGTATTGGAGGGTTGACACAGTAGTTCCCATGGATCTTTCCTGCCACTGTTTCATAGAAACAGGAGCATTCAAGAGAAATGCAATGGGATAATAGCCAGATAGGCACATGCCATGGTCTCAGTACAATGGAGAGCATTCTGGGCAGACTGACGAGGAACCAGAAGGCCAGAGAGAGCTGGAGAGCTTGAATGGTCATTGTGGAGGGGATCAGCCAAAGAGCCACTTGCATCCATATGTGAAATTCCTTTTTCTGTTTGGCTTTAGTTCTGTTATCCTTTCAAGGAGGATTGTTTTCCCCATAAAATGCTTGCTGTTCTCATATGTTCTCCATGTTTTTATAAATGACCTGGAGGAAGACATAGAGGGGATGCTTATCAGATTTGCAGATGACACGAAGCTGGGTGGGATTGCTAATTCTGAAGAAGACAGTCAGGATTCAAAATGAACTAGATAGACTGGAACAGTGGGCTGAGACAAATAAAATGAATTTCAATAGAGATAAGTGCAAAGTCCTACACTTAGGTACAAAAAAATCAAAGGCACAGATATAGAATGGGAGGGACTTGGCTTGACAGCAGCACATGTGAAAGGGATCTAGGTGTTCTGGTTGATCACAAGCTAAACATGAGCCTGCAGTGCGATGTGACTGCAAAGAAGGCTAACACAATCTTAGGATGCATTAACAGAAGCATTGTGTCCAGATCACGGGAGGTGGTTGTTCTGCTCTATTCTGCTACAGCCAGGCCTCACCTGGAGTACTGTGTCCAGTTTTGGGCACAACATCTTAGGAAGGATGCTGACAAGCTTCAGTGTGTCCCGAAGAGGGCAACCAGGATGGTGAGAGAGTTGGAATCCAAGTCTTATGAGGAAAGGCTGAAACAGTTGGGTATGTTTAGCCTGGGAAAGAGAAGGTTTAGAGGGGACATGACTGCAGTCTTCAAATATTTGAAGGGCTGTCATGTAGAAGATGGAGCAGATCTATTCTCTCTTGCTCTGGATTGCAAGACTAGATCTAATGAGTGGAAATTACAAGGAAGTCGATAACCTAAATATCAGGAGGAACTTCCTAACTGTAAGAGTGGCTGAGCAGTGGAACAGACTGCCTCGGGAGGTGGTGGATATTCCTTCACTGGACATTTTCAAGTGAAGGCTGGACAACCATCTTTTGGGTATGTTGTAGGGCTATCTTTCGGCTATGCTCCTGCAGAGTGCAGGGGGTTGGACTAGATGACCTGCAAGGTCTCTTCCAACTCTAACATTCTATGATTCTATTATATGAAGGCAGTGATGTTGGTCATGGTATACACCATTTGTTATTCCAATCTCAAGATGGAGTATTCTTAATCTTGTATTTGTCTTGTAAAAATTAGCATTTAGCAGAGCTGGATTCTGCCCCCCCCCCCAAGTTTTAGCTGACACACATATTCATATTTTTTTCAAAGCCAAACCTGTTTAGTGCCATTATTTATCTGGGCTGTTGCTTCTTCAGTCCCTTTTCCTTCTCAGTTGATGCCCTTCTTCCTTCCCTAATTAGTCATATGGGTTATTGCACCCAGTCTAGGTTCACACAGCGAATGGGATGCTATCACAGTATTACATAGTCATCCAGAATTACATAGTCACCCAGATGACATTAGTGAAGGCAGGTGAGGGCAAAGTGAATGAACAAGCAAACTATTTCATAAGCAGTGTCAAAAAACACTAAAAGGAGAGGCATTATTACAACATTAATGGAAATGTGTCATGAATTGTTTGGCTTAGTCCTATTTCAGACTACTTACAATAGAATATTTGCTGAACTTTGCCACTAAGTGAAATATTGGATTAGTTCTTAGGTAAAATTTTACTGATTTGTCTCACATGCTTAGTAACCAATAATTGTATTAAGTAACATTTGAAATTATTATATGATTGGGCTAAATAGCCAGGCACTGATATACTTTAACATATTAACTTACATAAGAGATGCTCTCCTCTGCAGTCTTAGCACTCTCTCTCTCTCTCTCTCTTTCTCTCTCTCAGTGTGTGTGTGTATGTGAGAGAGAGAGAGAGAGAGAGAGAGAGAGAGAGGCTGGCTGCACACCTTTTTTTCTCTAGTTTTCCAGCCTCTACCAATACCATACATTGCCTAAAGACTCATTTCTTGGCCAAATTATTCTTTTACCTGCAGAAGCAGGGGCCTGGAAAGTTGTAGTCCTAGATTTCACATGAGGTCTAGCATGCTTCAGCATCATAGGAAGACCTCAGTCAGTCCTGTTTCAATTTCCAGACATGGCAGATGTATCAGTTGCCAGAAATAGCTGGCTGCCTTCTGCATTCTCACCTGTGTCAAGTGCATTAATCCCATGTTCTCAGAAATGTACCGTATAACAGGAGTCATGCTACCAAACCTGTTCAGCCTTGCTAGGGACAGGTGTCACCTCAAAGACTGGTAGCTTTGGATTACCATGGCTAAGTGTGTTGGACACACTCCCTTGAGACACCAGTCAAACTTGTCTGTTTTCCTTCTACAAAACAGCTTCATACCCAGCGGGACAGAACCACTGTGCACCAACAGGCCAAAGAAGTTCTACGGATTATGTGCTATTCTAGCCCCCTGAAACTATGTCTAAGTTGGAAAATCAATGGGGTAGATCCTACAAAGCACAAACATGTGTTGCTTATCAGTGTGTGGATCCTTCCCTGCTTTCCCCCAGAAACTCCATAAGACCTCCAACAACCAATTGCTAGGAGCAGAGGGAGCTTTATGGACAAAATGCAATTAGGCACAGGGGACTGAAGTAAAGAGGGGGGGATGAAACAAATTCCACCCGCCTCCCTGGTGGATAAATGAAAGCTTGCTCTACTGCACTTACCCCACAACCAGAAGAGTGAGATGAACATGACTTTGCCTGCCCCTCCTTACCAATGTCGTGTGGTATTTTATTCATGGACTCCCTCAGCGGCTCTCAGCAGCTTTTCAGGGAACTTAGTAGACTGCTGGAAGAAGGAGAAGGTGGGGAAAGTGCTACCTCTGCAAGGGCTTTCCATTGTGGGTTCATATGAACTGACCCATAGATGACTACAGGGCACCTATTGTCTGCATTCTGCCTCAACATCCTTTGAATACAAAAGAGAGAGACTGGGTTGCATTTTAAGCTGACGTATTGTTGACACAGCTCTATAAGCCTATAAAACAAAGAGGTTATGATCCTGGTTTTCTTCAAAGGGTCCATGAGGCTGGAAGCTATTGTTTCAGTATAATTTTAATGAACCCAAACTAGACAGGACTTGAAAATTAGTATCACCTGCACAGAATTCCAGAGTTCTGACTATTGCTTAGTCAACAGTCAGGGCATAATTTAACTCATAGCTCACCAGGGGATAGTGTTGGATCTCGTTTCACTGCTAGGCCATGCAGGAGGAATAATGCCTTTGAGCATATTCTGGGGGCCTGTACCTCCTCCTCAGGTCAACTCCACACACACATCTGGGTTAGTCATAAGGTTACATTCGCTATTCCAAAGTACAGCCATTTTTGTAACATTAGGCCTGTTATGGACAATGGATAAGTGCTCAGCCTGCCAGACCTAGCTGTCTTATGTTTGCTTTCTATGGGTATTCATATGTCTTTAGCTTGGCTGGTGTCACCTCCAGACATTCTCTGAAAAACAGCTATCAGCCATAGCTTGCTTCCACACTAGGGTTGCCAAGTCTGGGTTGGAAAAAACCTGGAGACTTTGGGGTGCAGCCAGGAGAGGGAGGGGTTTGGGGAGGGGAGGGGCCTCAGCAAGGTACAGCGCCATAGAGTCCACCCTCCAAAGCAGCCATTTTCTCCAGGGGAACTGATCTCTGTCAGCTGGAGATCAGTTGTAAAAGTGGGGGACCCCCAAGCCCCACCTGGAGGCTGGCAACCCTGTTCCACATAGAGGTTTGGCAATTGCTAGATCATGCTGAGCCTGGCAGCAGTGCAGCCTAGAAGCCCTGCTGGGCCCGGTGGTGGTAGCTACACAGCCTGGGAGCCTTGCAGGGCATGCCACCAGCAGCTGTGCAACCCATGAGTCATGCTGGGCCCATTGGCAGTGCAGCCTGGGAGCCCCACTGGGCCTGGCGAAGCCTCTGAGTTGTGCTGGGACCACACAAATGTAGGGGGGAGGGAATCCCCCTCACGAGTGTCACAGGCCCACACTTGTAATGATCTATTGCCATGATCTGCTAGCTCCTCTGAATTCCCAGCTTTCATTACAAAAAAAGAATTAAGTCTCTAGCCTTTCGGCTGCAGAGTTATGACAAAGATGCTCCCTTTATGTCTCACAACACAAAGGGCTAGCGACAATTTAGAGGGACTAATAGATAGCAGCCTTAGATTGTTATAGTATCATTGCACTATAGTGATCCAACAACTGCCAATTTTAAAAGCCTGGAAAGAACCCTCCAGTGTAAGCAATAAAAAAGCTCAAACAAGGAAAAGCACCTGGACCAGATGGCCTATCAGATTCATACTATAAATGTTTTGAGGACGAAATCTTACAACCTCTGCAAAGCACAATGAACTCTATTTTACAAGGGGGAAAGATGCCTGTGGCATGGAATGAAGCTAATATTGCATTGATGCCCAAAGAGGGACAGGAGTTGACTATGACAAAAAATTACAAACCAATTTACTTATTTAATAATGACTATAAACTGTTCACTACAATTGATTGTAGTAATCAATTGAAATTGATTTTACAAGATTTTATATATGAGGATCAAAGTTTTGTTTTGTTTTTTAACCTCAGAGACAATTGAAAGACAGTGTTAGGACTATATTTGATATTTTGGAATTCCAAGAAAAGCATAACAAAAAACAAGCCACATTGATTTTTATAAAATGGGTAAAATCAATCTATACTTCACTGTCTGCAAAAATAATTGTTAATAGAGAACTCACCAAACCTTCTGTTATTCAAAAAGGTACACAAGGGTGTCCCCTTTCTCCACTCTTCTTTATTTTAGCACTTCAAATATTGAATAGAGACATAAGCAGCTTGCCCTGGCTTTCGCCTGGTACTTTTAAAAAGCGGGAGCGAATAGTTAAAGGACGGGGTGAGTACGGCAGGGGAATGCCAGACAGCTGTGGCTATGTGAACCGGCCCACCTAATCCGCTTGAGAAAGGTGCCTATATCGGGCCAAACTGCCAGTCTGAACTCAGCCAAGGAGGAGAAAATTGAAGGGATAAAGATTTTAAAAGAGACTTATAAGCTAAGAGTGTTTGCAGATGACTTGGTGTTAATTACAGAAGATCCTTTAAAGGGAGTTGACTTACTGAGGACTAAGCTGCAAGAATTTGGTGAGTTAGCAGGTTTTAAGATTAATAATAATAAAAAAAGATTTTAATGAAAAATATGAGTTTACAAGATCAAACTGAATTAATGAACAAGACAGGTTTTAAGGTGGAGAAGAAGGTAAAGTATTTGGGTATTGCCCTGACAAATGTGAATTTTATGCTATTCCAAAACAACTATGTTCCAACATGAAAAGAAGTTTAAAAAGTCTTGTTAAAATGGGATAAATTGCAATTGTCATTGATGGGAAGAATAGTGATAGCGAAGATGAATGTTTTGCTTAGAATGTTGTTTCTTTTTCAAACAATGCTGTTTTTAACAACTGTTATGTCTTTTAAACAATGGCAAAAGGCTGTTTCTGAATTTGTGTGGCAAGGGAAAAACCTGTGCATTCCATATAAAATATAGCAAGATGCAAAAGAGAGGAGGACAAGGTTTACCAGACTTAAAAATATACTTTGCTGCTTGTTGCTTGGCGTGGATGAAAGAATGGCTTTCACTGAAAAACAAAAAATTGTTGGAGCTGGAAGGTCATGATTTAAGATTTGGGTGGCATGCCTACTTTTGGTATGATAAGGTAAAGGTTTATGTGGATTTTAAAAATCATTTTGTTAGACATGCCATTCTGAGAATATGGAATTATAAGCCTAGGCTTTGTCAGAAAACACCTTTGTGGCTATCAACACAGGAAGCACTTTTTAGATGCGAGATGGTAACCAAACACAAGTGGTTAAAGTACCGTGATATTTTAGAATTCACACAAGAAGATTGTAAAATGAATTCAAGAGAACTAATGCAAGGGTATAATTGTCAATGGTTCTTTTATGTGCAACTACTAGAAAGGTTTAAAATAGATAAGAGATCTTGTGGTTCTGAACAATTTATGATGGAATTTGAAATATAATTATGCAAGAATGATAAACACATTATTGCAAAGATTATAAACTGTTATTAAAATTTGAGACAGAGGAAGAACAAATAAAATTCTGTATGGTAAAATGGGCTAAATTTTTTGGATATAACATAAAGGTGGAACAATAACGGTCTTATAATTACATTAAGTATTAATTTAAAAGAGAACTTTTATAATGTAATGTACCGATGGTATTTGTCTCCAGAAAAATTAGCTAAAATGTATTAAAATGTTCTGAATAAGTGTTGGAAATGTTAACAGCAAGAAGGGACATTTTATCACTTATGGTGGACTTACACTAAAGCTAGAAAATTTTGGATACAAACACATTCAGTTATCCAGAAAATATTAAAAATTAACATACAACTGAAACCAGAGGCTTTTATCAGCCTAGGCCACTTCCTCACAAGCAGCCCTGCTAATAAGAAAGTGTCTCATCTTGTCAAATGTCCACTGTAGTCCCTTGCTTTCTTCTGCTCCTTTGCTGATGTTTGTGTGCATGCACTGCAAACCTGCCAAACACAGTCGGGTTAGAACAGATAAAAGAAAGTACTTCTTCACCCAAAGAGTGATTAACACGTGAAATTCACTGCCACAGGAGGTGGTGGCGGCTACGAGCATGGACGGCTTCAAGAGGGAATTAGATAAACATATGGAGCAGAAGTCCATCAGTGGCTATTAGACACAAAGTATAGATAGGAACTCTCAGTCTGGGGCAAGTGATGCTCTGTATTCTTGGTGCTTGGGGGGGCAACAGTGGGAAGGCTTCCTGCCCCCACTGCTGGACCTTCTGAGGGCACCTGGTGTTTTGGCCACTGTGTGACAGAGTGTTGGACTGGATGGGCCACTGGCCTGATCCAACATTGGCTTCTCTTATGTTCTTATGTTATGTTCTTATTTTTTTAAAAATGGCTGAATGATGAAGTCCTGCTATGCCCATGCTCCTTTAAGTGCTTTTGAGCCTCTTTCCACTGTTGTTGTGTATGTGTGAAGCACAGAGGCTGCAGTCACACACACAAAATAATCCACTTTCAATCCACTTTCCAACTGAATTTTGCCAGTTCACCCAGTAAAATCCAGTTGGAAAGTGCACTGAAAATGGATTGAAAATGGATTATTAAGTGTGTGTGACCACAGCCAAACACAGTTTTCAACACGCTTACATCTGCTTGTTATCAGTCATTTGATGGCGACACAGGCAGGTGGACTGACAACTGCATTTCAGGTTTCTTGATCTGCTGTTACCTACATTCTATCTGCATTTTAGTCCTCCAGTTTTTCCATAGAGTTGCATGCATTGAGGGCTGGAGGTTCCCCTCAGTTGAACCCTCTCCTCCTTGTGTGGAAATTTCTCTTGGCCACTGGTTAACTGGCATGGCACAGATCCCTGACCGAATTCTCCTCATTTTTCTTCCAGCAGTAATTCCCTTTGCCATACCTACTCACTGGACATCAGTGAAACTAACAAAACTAACGAACAAACAAATAAATAAATGTTACTGATGTTTAGTCAGTTTTAAAAATATACTTATGTACCTATGTATTTAAATAACATTAAATATTATGATGGCTATTAAATATTAGCAAAGATTTTGCCATGGCCTTGTTATTTTCAGCCAGGGGACAGTATCTGACTTTGGTCAAAGAAACAAAGTTTCCCTCCCAACTTGGTCAGTTGCACTAAAGAGAGGAGAATTGTGAGAAAATTGTGAAGACTTTCCAAGACTATGTCAGTTTCACCAACCTCTTGATGGGACAGCAAGGGAAAGGGCAGTGGCATGGGCAGACAAATAAGGCAAAAACGGTCTTAATAATAATAAACATCATGCTGGGCTTTCAGTGTGCAATACATACAGTAGATTAGTATTCTAATCCCTATATTGCAGATGGGAAATTGAGGCTGAGAAAGTTGGCTTGCCCGAAGGCCACCTAATGTGTTCTAAATAATTACCACCGGTAGCCAACATTCCAATCTTGGGCAAAGTGCTTGATGAGGTAGTGGCTATGCATATTCAAGCAGTCCTGAAGGAGACAGATTATCTAGACCTGTTTCAGTCCAGATTCGAGCCTCGATTTGGGAAAGAAACAGCCTTGGTCCTGCTGCCTGATTATCTTCACTGGGGGAATAATGGGGAGTGCATCCATGTTGATTCTTCTGCTCCTCTTGGCAGCTTTCAGACATAATAACTTTCTAAAGAAGCTGGGGGGGGCAGGGGCACCATTATTCTGTGGTTTTCCTCTTGTGTGACTGGCCCGTTCCAGAAGGTGCTGCTGAAGACTGCTTCTTATAACCCCCCCCCTGACAATTTTGCAAGTATCAGTCACTTTAAGTTGTTTAACATCTATATTAAACCCCTGGGATAAATTGTTTGGGGGTCTGGAGTGAGGTGCCATCAATATACAGATGACACCCAGCTCTGTTTTCCTTAACAGATGAGTTGGGTGGGTCTCTAAAAGTCCTGAACTGGTGCCTGGAGAAGGTAATGGGGTAGATGAGGGCTAGTAAACTGAAACTCAAGACACAACTGAGTTGCTGTTGTCTATGGAGAGGCTGCACATAAATTGTCTAGATAAACACATATTTTTGTGCCTGAGATAAAATTTGGTTATAGAAACCTCCTACATCACAGCTCATTCTTGAAGCCATGAACACACACTGACCTCCAACCACTCCATGATTCAACTGCAATTGATTTGAATCTCATCACAACAGTGTATGGACCACCATCTGGTACAAGCAAGTGTGTTTGTTTCTTCTCCTGTGGTGATAACTCCTCCAGGTTTGTGAATGGGCCATATGTGTTAAATGAAGTAAGGAAAAAATCCTGAGTGATTATTTAAGCCCTTGAAAATGTAAGTGTGATTGCAGCCAAAGATATGTTGAGTCAAAAGAAAAGAGAATGAAATTAAGTGGGATGAAAAGCAATGTTGAGGATGCAGCCTACTTTTGTTGATAGAGAATGCAATGTTCCAAATGCATTTTCTGAATTTTGCAGAGTACCTTTATTTGCATGAATACCCTCATTTGGGGCCCTAACAGTGAGCCATAGAGATCTGTGGTGTCCCTTTTCCATTGATCTTCTGAGTATACTTGGGAGAAGAGTGTATTTTGCCAACTAATTTTTCTTTTGGTTTCTCTAGGGGATGTTCAGTTTCATTATTTCTTGACTTGGGGGTGGCCAGCAACAAGAAAATCATAGCCTCCCTCCCCTAGCGGCAAGTGAAAGTTTTCCCAGAGATAACAACACTTTTGACTGCCATACAGAAGAATATGTACAATTGTGCATGTCTTATCAATTTTGTCAGAAACTGCCCAAGCAGACTTTCAAAGTTCTCTTTAAACTCCTCTAAGCTTAAAAGGTTTGGAGATTTAGTGCAAAAGAGATCGGATGGGGAGGCTCCAGGCACTTGCCAACATTAGTTTCCCTTTAAACTCGAAAGCCATTCATTTGGAAGTCAGTGCCCTTGATTTAGAAGACCCTTGCTTCCTAGTGAAGCAACCAGTCCACAATACAAAACGGGTATTTGGATAGAGTGGGTTCAGTGGACACATGCAGGGTTTGGCACACAGTGAATCAATAGTGAATGCTTCATTACAAACTCTCTGTGTATTTGTTTGCACAAACAGTGTGTACCTACAAGCCCTGAACTGGCTGTTCTCTTGATGCAAATGGGGAAACATGTCTGCATCCAGGACCACCAGTTATGTTGTATGACTAGCTGACTGTGACAACAGCAAAATCAAGAGTCTTAACCCCAGCAGACATTGAAAACAAACAAACAAAGGCCGAATCTACAATCTTAACACACCAACTAAATCCAGTGAATTACGATATGATGCCAATGGCTAATCCCATGATAATTTTTGTGCTTGATCACCATAACCACCCAATTTGAGGTCGGGCACCATCCCTTCAACTTAAATTGCCCATGTACTTGCAGCAGTGGTTCCCACGTGCATAGTTTTACAAAGCATGGGATGAGGCATGTTCTATATACCTAAAGTTTCTGCCTCAATAAAGATGTTCTTAGTCTTGAAGGTGCTATAAATGTATCTACTAGTTTTCCTACCAAAGACTTCATGGCTACAATTTGCTTTGGGAATAGTAAAAAGAGTTTAAACTCATAGAGCTGATGCTTACGGAGGAGTGGTGACCTTGTGCTCTATAACCAGGGGGTGGAGCAGCAGTGCGGTATTGATCTTCCCCTTCCCCAAGGTTGGGCTGAAAGTTGGTGGCGGCACACTTAGGCTATGTTAGGAGAAGATATTTTATTTGTACAACTGAGCAAGAGGGCAATGACCCTGCTACACACCAGAAGAAATTACTTTTTTTATCAAGGTGATAATTGAATTTAATATATGTGAGGGCACCTACAATTCATCTTGATAAGGTGAGACTGTCACTTTTCCAGACTGAAATCGGGTCAGATGGCAAGATAAGCAATCGCAATTAACTTCTCAGCAAGCGCAAGACAATTACTGTGTGCAAGTGCTGACACAAGGCAGAGGAGCTATTTGTCTGTCATCATCATATTTCTTTCCAGCTTGCTGTGGAGTGGAAGCATACAAAATGGAGGGTGGAGAAAAGGGCAGCCCTGTCTCTCAATCCATCAGGCCCAACCTTTTGCCCCTGAGGCTAGCTGTTTCCAAAGCTCACTGTGGCTTGGCTAAGGAGCTGGAATAAACTGTCCCACTAATGATGGGGTAAATTCTGAAATGGATGGGTTGGACACCAGATTTTAGGTACACAGCCCCCATTTCTGATTGTCTCCCAGACTCTCTGGAGCCTGGCCTCATCTGAAAGGGATCCAGAATTTGTTTCAGTCCTCTACTAAATTCCCCTATCTTCTTCCTCAGGAACCTTCCTGCCCACCCCACCCCCATCAGTAAGTTGCATTATTCATTTTTCTTCTCCTGGAAGAGGTATGTGTAATGCATGAAGCCTCATAAAACTGCTGCGGATAACTGGTCAAGATGCACTAGAGCTGCTTCTACATGGAAGGTTTGCTCTACATGGAAGGTTTTTTGTCTAAAATGTAAGGGTTTTTTTGGGGGGGTGGGGGGGAGCATTCACATGCTTATCCCCTAATTCATCATTTCCGGTGTCTACTCCACTTTGCTGTGATCTTCCCAAACCTGGTTTGGTACAATCTTTTCATGAAAGATCGAAGTCACAGAAGCTTTTGTATACTTGTGTGGACAGGAAGGAGGGAGCTGGTGGCCACAGGGGACTGAGGCAAAGAAGTGTGGGGGAAACTACCATGTGAATAATCTTCTGTGTTCACAACTGCAACAGAAGAACCTGGAAAATTGTCACCGCACAGATGCAGCCCAGGGGAATTTCATCAGGAATCTGAAATTTTGTAACTGAATATATCGGGTCGGTTTTATACTCTGTGTCTGTATGTGCAAAATGTTCAGGTGGGGTAGCCGTGTTGGTCTGAAGCAGCAACACAAAGTGTGAGTCCAGTGGCACCTTTAAGAGCAACAAAGTTTTACTGCACACAAAAGCTTATACTTTGAATAAAACTTTGTTGGTCTTAAAGGTGCCATTGGACTCAAACTATGTAATGTGCAAAATGTTGATTGTATTGTAGATCTGGTGTTATTTTATGGGTGATACTTGCAATCTTCCTCATTTTTTAAATATGGAATCAAAAGATGGAATCAGTAAGCCTTTCAGACAGCCTAGATCCGGGAAACATGGGTTCAGATCTGCACACTGCCATGCAAGGTTCACAGAAACTCCATGGATGACCTTTAGCCAGTCACACTTGACAAAATGGGGAAGGGAGAATTATGTCTGCCAACCTGAGCTTCCTGGAGAAAGGTTGGGGAAAAAAATCCGATAGATAGATGATAGATAGAGGCTAGCATTAGAATGGTTCATAATGCAGAATAGGGGTGAGGCTGAGACTGAAGGAGACTGGCTTTCCTAAGGTTACCCACTGTGTTTGTGGCTGACATGAGAACCAGAGACACTGTGAGCTGTTACATGATGGTGAAATCATTGTTACTTTTCTTAAAGTCTTGAGACCTTGACTCAAGAAGTGAGCTGCCGTAACAAGAAATCAGGGAGATAAGGAAGGGTTTTTCTTAAAATGGTCCTGGCTGCTCCTAAAATCCCTGGGGCAAGAAACAAGGGGAAACCTGCTGATGAGTGGTGGTTTGTTTCCTGTAGTCTGGAGAGAGGAACTCAGACAGTTCTGTAGAGGTCTCAGATGCCGGGACTCCCCCTCCCTCTCCCCCTCAGCTTTGTCTTGGGTGTACTTAGTCTGTAAAAAGAAAGACGTGGTACTAAGAATAACATACTTTGCATTCCATAGCTGTCTGCAGGGGAATTTTGAGTGACCTACATGAAAAATATCCAACTGCCCTTCTGGTCAGAGTCTGGAGAAGTTTTCTGGTGGAAAAGTTTAATGGAATCTCTGTAGCATTCAGCCAAAACACTGGCAAACTCACCTGAGGTGGCCTCAGCAAGACAAATATATCTCTTTGGTTGACCCCCCCCCCCCACTTAGGCTCCCCCACCTGGCATCAACCAGAGCCTTGGCCTTTTCCATTGCAGCTCTCAGCCAGGCTCCCAGCTGCACCTACTGCCCAGGGCTCCTGGGGAAGGGCGTGTGAGCTGTGCACAGTGGTGGCAGCACTCTTGGCAGCCTCCACAGGGGGACTCCCAACCCAGCTGCTTACTCTGCCCAGAACTGCTGGGGAAATGGCATGCAGGCAATGTGGGCAGCTGTGAGTGCAGCTGGGCAGAGAGCTTGTGAGCAAGCAGAGAATGAATGCACAGGCAGGTAGAGAGGCACATGCTGGTGGGAGGGCAGGCAGAGAGGGCCCGGTAGTGGGAAGAAGGGGCCCTGCAAAACCTGGAACTGGTCCTGTAGAAGACCTAGAGGTGGCAAAAGTCTTTCTGAGAGGAGAAAGGATTGCATCAGGCACATTTAAATGATACTTAATAGAATGGAGCTAAATAAAATGTTAACCCAAGATATAGGACATCCTGCAACTGAATGCTGGGGAAACTAAAGGAATAGTCGGGGGGAGGGAGAAGCCCCCACTAGCCCTTTAAGCCATTTCCAACATGACCTCATTGCTTCTCTTCTCTATAAGTGGCACTGCAAGCAATATTTTTTGCTCTACTGTGATTAAAATTTGGTATGTGCAGCAGATTAAACTGGTATAGTAGCTTGACCCAGCTCATGAGCTACAAGCTGCCTACTTTATAGCATAGGGTGAAATGAGAGGTCCTGTCCCAAGGAGGGTACGGTCTACAGTTTGACAAGGCAAAAACCAAGAGAGGGGAGAGTTGTCCCCTGGGTAATGGAGAAGTCATCCAGTTACTAGATCAGCAGATATGAGGATAAGAAAGGATGAACTACAGACGACTGAGATAACAGGCCATCCTGGCAGTCCTGTCATGCATGTATTGTTTTGCACTCAGTTTTCTGTGCCACTATGAGCAAGTCATGAAATGCAAACTATATGTCTCAAAGTAATCCCACTGAAATAGGTGATAGCATTCTAATGTCACGTACTGAGGAATGTATAATGATTATTTGTGACAGCTTTTCAAAAGCAGGAAAAAGGCACTTAAGTCCACGGAAGGGATCATGAAAAAAAAATCATACCACTCTACCATCTGTATACCAGACTAAACATTCCCAAGTCCCTCAGCCTTTCCTCATAGGGCTTGGTCTCCAGGTCCCTCCCCAGCCATCCTCATCGCTCTCCTCTGCACCCACTCCATTCTGTCCACATCTTTTTTGAAGTGAGGCCTCCAGAACTCCAGAACAATACTCTGGGTGTGGCCTGACCAATGCAGTGTGCAGCAATTTAGATATTATGCCTCTGTTGACACACTCCAGGATCAAATTAGCCTTTTTTGTTGCTGCATCACACTGGCTGCTCATATTTAACTTATGATCCATCCATACCAAAAGATCTTGTTCACACACACTGCTACCCAGAAGTGCGTTCCCCATCCAGTATGCATGTTCCTCATTTTTGTTACCCAGATGTAGAACTCAGCACTTATCCTTGTTAAATTGCATCTTGTTCACATCTGCCCACTTTCCCAGCATGTTCAGATATTGTTGAATTCTTTATCTTCTGGTGTGTTTGCTGCTCCTCCCAATTTAGTGTCATCTGCAGATTTAATGAGTAGCTCCTCCACACCCTCATCCAGATCATTTACAAAAATATTAAAAAGTACAAGGCCCAGAACTGAGCCCTGTGGCACCCCACTGGACACCTCTCTCCATTCAGATGAAATGCCATGGACAACTACTCTTGGAGTGCGGTTCTCCAACCAGTTTCCTATCCACTTAACTATCCTAGAGTCCAGTCCACAGTCCTCTAGTTTACCCATCAGAACATCATGAGGAACCCTGTCAAAAGCTTTACTGAAATCCAAGTAAACAACATCAACAGCATTCCCTTGATCCAGTAAGCTCGTCACTTGATCAAAGAAGGAAATGAGGTTGGTCTGGCAAGACCTGATGGGGACAGATCTGTGCTGACTTCCCGGGATCACCAAGTTGTCCTTTAGATGCTTGCAGATTGATCCCTTTGACATCTGCTCCAGTATCTTCCCTGGGACAGAAGTCAGACTGACTGGCCTCATACTATCTTGCACTATAACATCATTTAGAATTAAACAATGAAATTGAACATGGTTGTTCCTTGGTTCAAAACTGTGTCCCATGGTAATGGATAGCAAAGGTTCTGGGGGGTGAAAAATCAACAAAGAAACCTCTATGTCAACAGAGAGACCTCTTAAAATGAATGAGGGGGATTATAGCTCCCAAATGGAATGCATTTCACACAGAGTGTATCACTCTACCTGGATCACTGTTTCACCCCATCTAACACTTTTCTCAAAGAAGTTTTAATTTGTGACATGACAGTTTCTATCTAAAGAACAGGAGATTCTTTTTAAAACAGTAAAATTTCTCATTTAAAAACTACAACCCTTTGCTGCTAATGAATGTGAGCATGGCAAAGTGCTTAAAGGGCATAGGGCATGACAATTCCTTCAGCTTGGAGGCTGGGCTATCCCTTATCCTGATGTAACCACTCCCCACCCACCCTTATGCTACATGAAGCCTGGCTGATGTGGGTGTTTGGCCTCACCTGGAAATGTTGCCAACCCACCCAGTGTGGAAGACTGGCTATGAACCTTGCTTCCCCTTGAAGAGTTGCTACAGTTTCTTCATGTCTGGTAATGACTCCCACAAATACTATCCTAAGTTCTTAGGCAACTACTGCTATTATTATTCCATTTTACACCTTCCTCTAAGGAACCAAAGGCAGGTCACATGGTTCTCCTATCTCCCATTTCATCCTCACAAAAACCCTGTGGGGTAGCTTAAGCTGAGAGTGAGCAACTGGCTCAAGGTCCACCAGTCCTAGTTGATCACTCCAAGTGCTGCACCACATTCCTGTAGTTCAATACTAAACTGATAATGACATTGTGTATGGTGAACAACATCATGTTCCCCAATACAATGAATCAGGGGAAGGAAAGGTGTCATGTGGTCATACAATTACAGCCTGATGTCAACTGATTTCATTATCAGGTTGCACATGGCCTCATTCAAAGTGAAGGAACATTTTCATAGCTTCAGATTTTCCAGAAATGTTATGTGTCCAATCTACAAAGGCCCTACTGTTAGCTGCCTTCTTTCTGTTCCTAATTTCCCAGGGCTAAGTTACCTTGGTGAAATCCCCCAGTGCGACTTCACCCATGGAAAGAGCCTGAATGATAACCGTAACAATCCAAATAGTCCCCGTGCTTTGCATTCCCTGCCTGTGCTGTCTGGTGTTTTTATTTCTGCCTCCTCGCCTCCTCATGTTCACACCTGCAGAATCTGCAAGGGAGGGATTGTGAAACATACAAAGGAAAAGTCATTGGCATTCCTCTAGGCCTTGGGTGGCCACTGCAATTCACTACTCTTTACTATGAAGCCCATATTCCTTCCCAAGGTCAGGAGCAGATGCTTTGTTTGCTTTTAGTGGCTTCTGTAAGAATGGAATGAAAGACCTTTTCATGGCAGGCTGGGCTGTGGTGAGGAAGAAGAAGAGAAGGAGAGTGGGGGCATTCCCACAAAGAAAATGGTATGCACAATATTCAGAAACATCCAAATGCTCCAAGCAAGAAAGGAAAACAGATGGAGAAGACCCAGACCACAGACCTAACATTTTAACCCCAGTCATGGAGCGCATTCAGGCAAGAATTTGCAATGGCATTGCTGTGTGTGAACATTATTTTAATGTTCCAAAAACAGATGGCAAGATTTTATGATTGCGCAAATGATCCTAGTCCCACTGAAGCCAAAAACACTATGTCAGGCTGAAAAGGTTAGCCCAGGTTTCATTTTGACTAGTATAGTGTGGATCAGAGAATACAGCGCACTACAATTTGCTTTACAACTCATGGTAACCTAGAACAGTGGCCTATAATCCAGGGTTTGGGACCTTCAAGTGCAGAGATAACCTGCAGAGTTGTGAGCCCCTATCAAATAGCCATATTTTTGGGGCTTTTGAAGGGAAGATCTTGCTGTTAGTGCATATGCATAAAGAGCAAGAGTGCTTCACTTCTTTGTGAGGCAGTAGAGTGGGAAGGTGAAGTCACTCATTGATGGAGACAATTCATTCATGACCCTATCCCTTGACTTGTTCCTCACTATGATATATAGGGTTGCCAGCCTCCAGGTGGGGCCTGAGGATCTCCCGCTTTTACAACTGATCTCCAGCTGACAGAGAGCAGCTCCTTTGGAGAAAAAGGCTGCTTTGAAGGGTAGACTCTATGGCATTGTACTATTCTGAGGCCCCTCTCCTCCCCAAACCCCACCCTTTCCTGGCTCCACCCCCAAAGTCTCCAGGTATTTACCCAGACTTGGCAACCCTAATACCTCCCACTACTTGGCTTGAGTGTTCCTGTTCTTGGCTCTCTCAGTCTGCTGCCCATGATCCTGGCCTAGACACTGGTAAAGTCTTAATTTTGTTCCTTTCTTCCTGTCGCATGACTCCAATGTCACATGACTTAATTGCATCCATTGTATGGAATGGACATGCTTCAGAGCCAAGGAAGAAATTGGAAGAACCCCTTGGCTCTACGCATAAGAAAGAAACTGAGAAGCTGGAGTGGGAAGGATCCCAGATTTAGAGGTTGTTTACATGATAATTTTTATAAAATATGTGAATTAAAAAGGAAGATACAAGTTTAAAGAATCTGTCAGAAGAGTGATAATGGTAGACACTGTATTCATAATTTGTGCATAAAGTAATACCTTTTGCTAAAATATTAACCCCATGTATCCACCATTCAATTATCTGTTCATTCTGATGTCAAAATGCTTGTGAGGCACAGTGCCCATTCTACCATTATTTTTTTGCACAGACTTTTCTCTTGCCATTTTCCAACAAGAATCCTGTTATGTATCCGATTCATGCTCTGGCAAGAGCCTGAAGTTTCTGCTAGATTATCCCCTGAGTGAATGAAGCTATGAACAAGCATTCTTTAGTGGATCAGTCTGTATCTCCAAAATATGCATTGTGTGGGTGTAAAGGAGGAAAAGAGGAAAATGTAGCCAGCCTGCCTGATGCAGAGGGATTTGGTGGGGTATGAGTTGAAGAAGAAGAAGAAGAAGAGATTGGATTTATATCCCGCCCTTCACTCACTTAAGAGTCTCAGAGCGGCTTACAAACTCCTTTCCCCTCCCCTCCCCACAACAGACACCCTGTGAGGTAGGTGGGGCTGAGAGAACTCTTTCCCAAGCTGTCCTTGAGGGAACAGCTGGTACAGAGCTATGGCTTGCCCAAGGTCATCCAGCCAGGTGCAAGTGGAGGAGTGGGGAATCAAACCCGGTTCTCCCAGATTAGAGTCCGCGCACTTAACCACTACACCAGACTGAGAGTTGATATGACAGGAATATGGGTATGCATATGTCAGAAATTTTCAGCATACCTAGTATTAAGTATTGATCAGGAGGCGATGAATCATCAAAACAGGCTTTTATTCAAGACAACACTCAGTTCAACACAAGACAGCTCCTGTGGGAGCAGCACTGAATTTATACCTTGTTCCAACCATAATAACAACAAAGTAACAATAAACATGCAATTCTATTGGACCCAAGCCGGGCCCTCTGGTTGGGTAACCAGAGTGGCTTAAGGTCCAATGAGAAATCTCTAACTCCCAACCAATGAGACGTTGAGTATCAGGATACCCAAGTCTGCATCAAGCAACTGCAGTATAACTAAAACACAACACTCCTCCCCCCCTAGTCTTTTAAATGAGGGGGCAGTCGCCTGGTCCGCCGGGACCGTCGCAGCAATGGCAGACCCAATGGAGAACCCGGGTACTGTAAGCGGGCCGGTGTCAGCTGTGGCGGCGGACTCAAGGGGGAGCAGTCCGAGCAGACTGGGTGGTCCATGCAGCCCGGGGACAGGCCCAGCTCCGGTGGGGGGCCTATCTCAGACCGTGCCGGCAGGTCGATGTCCCGAGCGGGAGCTGGCAAAGAACTGGTCACTGCTGGCTGACTCTCCCGGGCGCCAATGTCACTCGAGGCCGGGATACTTCCCGGGCCAGCCTCAGGAACTTGAGGGCGTTGCAAACAATGCTCCGATGCTGGAACTGAGTAGCATTGCAATGGCAGCTCAGGAACTGGGGAGCGTTGCAATGGTAGCTCAGGAACTGGGGAGCGTTGCAATGGCAGCTCATGTTCCGGAACTGGGGGTCGTTGAGCGGGCTCAAGGACTTGGGGGTGTTGAACGGTCTCCCGCGCTGGCCACCGGCGTCTCAGTTGTGACAGATGCCGTAGACGGAACTGACCTGTGTCGTCCCTGACCTCGTAGGAGACCGGTCCTGTCGCTCTCTCCACGATGGGAGGGACCCAGTGTGGACCCACCCCGAAGTTCCGGGCGTATACTAGATCCCCTGGCAGGAATGACAGAGTGGACCCTGTGGCAATAGGGTCGCATTGGATGTCTGGGGCCAGGTCTGGGTGTAGGCAGCTCAGGCGAGTGGACAGCTTGCGGCCCATCAGTAGCTCTGCCAGTGACTTCCCGGTGGTGGCGTGCGGCGAGGAATGCTGCTGTGGCAAGAAGCTGGCGAGCTTGGCCGCGAAATTTCCCTCCCTCAGGCAGCGGAGCGAGTCCTTTGCCGTGTGCACCATGCGCTCGGCCTGGCCGTTTGTTGCGGGGTGGAAAGGAGCTGAGGTGACGTGCCAGATGCCCCTCTCGTCCAGAAAAACCTGGAATTCCGCGGATGTGAATTGTGTCCCATTGTGGGACACGAGAAGGTCCGGCAGTCCGAATGTGGCAAAGAGATGGTCCAGGCACTGGACAACGACAGCCGAGGTCATGGAGGTGACTGGAAGAACCTCCAGCCACTTGGAGTAGGCGTCAACTATGAGAAGAAGCGTCCGGCCCTGGAACGGCCCCGCAAAGTCCACGTGAATGTGGGACCACAGACCCCTTGGCTTCTCCCATGGGTGGACAGGACCTTCAGGATCCGCTGGCCTCGACTCCTGACACGGCTGACAGGTGCGGACCCATTGTTCGATCTGACGGTCCATGCCGGGCCACCACACATAACTCTGAGCGATGGCCTTCATCTTGACGATGCCCGGGTGTCCTTCATGCAGGGCGTCGAGCACTCGCTGGCGTAGTGGGGAGAGGCACGACGACTCTATTTCCCCACAACAGGCAGCCCTTCTCAATAGAGAGTTCCAAGGATCTAGACTGGAAGGGCTGGAACTCAGCCTCGAGGGCATCCTGCGACCATCCCCTCCATGCATAATTATAAACACGGCCGAGGGTTCGATCCCTGCTGGTGTGGAATGCCACGTCAGCGACGGAGAGTGGCGGCTGCGGAAGTTCCTCGATCAGCAATACCTCCTGGAGAGGTGTCTCGGGTCCCCCTGCTACTGGAAGCGGCAAACGGCTAAGGGCGTCGGCATGCCCGATGGTCTTTCCTGGCCTATGGACGAGGTGGAACAAGTAGGCCAATAGGAGAATGGCCCAGTGCATCATCCTGGGGGACAGGATTTGGGGCGTAGGGAGGTCGACCGTGAAGATGCCCAGGAGCGGCTTGTGGTCGGTCACAATGTCGAACTCTCGCCCATAAATGAAATCGTTAAATTTCTTGATGGCGGCTATGATGGCTAGTGCTTCGTGGTCTATTTCTGCATAATTCCGCTCGGCCGAGGATAGAGTCCGTGAATAGAAGGCGATAGGGGCCTCCCGGCCGGACGGCAACCGATGGCTGAGCACTGCCCCGATTCCATACGGCGATGCGTCACACACAAGGACGAGGGGCTTCTTCTCATCATAATGGACGAGGACGGCCTCTGAAGTGAGGAGGGCTTTGACGGCCTGGAAGGATGATTGCTTTCAGTGCCTCCATGCCCATGGGGCCGACTTATCCAGCAGCCGATGGAGAGGCTCTGCGAGAGCTGCCTTGTTGGGCAAGAAGGCGTGATAGAAGTTCAAAAGCCCTAAAAAGGACTGCAGCTCTTTTTTGTTTCTTGGTGTCGGGGCGTTGCGGATCGCGGCCACCTTGTCTGGGTCAGGGTGTATGCCGTCGGCGTCCAGGCAGTAGCCCAGGAACTGGACAGACGGGACAAAAAACTCACACTTTTCTTTTTTTAGGTGGAGACCAGCGTCCTGTAGACGAAGGACCTCCCGCACTCAGGCAGCCAGTTCACACTCGGAGGATCCGGCAATCAAAACGTCATCAAAATATGGAATGACGCCAGGGAGACCCCGAAGGAGGCGCTCCATAAATTCCTGGAAAATGCCGGGGGCGACGCTTACTCCGAATTGCAGCCTGATCACCTTAAAGGCACCCCGATGGGTGACGATGGTCTGTGCCTCTGCTGTGGCTGCATCTACCGGCAACTGTTGATACGCCTGGGCTAAGTCGAGCTTGGCAAACACACGGCCCCCGGAGACTGAGGCTAGCAGGTGGCTCACCACTGGAACTGGGTATGCATGCGGCTGAAGGGCCCGGTTGATGGTACACTTATAATCAGCACACAACCAGACAGACCCATCGGGCTTGAGGGCAGTGACGATGGGTGTCTCCCACTTGGCACTGGGAACTGGTTCGAGGATACCTTGAGCCAACAGTTTGTCAATTTGCTTGTCAATCTTGGCCTTGAATGCGACAGGACAGTGGCAGAGTTTGACGCAGATTGGAGGTATGGCAGGATCCAGGTTAAACAACACTGGCGGTCCCTTAGAACACCCCAGCTCCGACTTGAAAACCTCCGGAAACTCAGTTTCAAAAGTTACAAAGGGCTGAGGCTCGACTTGGTTTACACCAACAATGTCTATGCCCAATGTGGCAAACCAGTCCAGACCTAATAGGCTCATGCGGCGACCCTCAACCATGAGCAGGTTCAAGTGGCCGGAGAACTTTTTATACTTCATGTGGATGGTGGCGATGCTGACTGGAACTCGGTTCCTCTGGAAATTGTACAGCCGCAGGGTGCAATGTTGGAGGCGGCGAGCGGCGATCCGTGGGCAAACTTGGTGGAACATGCTCCAGGAGATGATAGACAAAGCTGACCCAGAGTCCACTTCCATCTGGCATGCTCGCCCTTCGATGAAAACGGTGGCCTTGACCTTGGGACATGGCTGCAACCCCTGTATGTGTGTATAGGCGGTTGGTGTAATCTTCGGGCATGCTGGCTTCATTGCTGTATCGTTGCCCTTGTCCGGATGGCCGGGATGCCTTATGACGAGATGCTCTGTTAGGGGCGTGCACAGCCCCTCAGGGATGCTGGAACTCTTCTGTAGTTTCATGGCCCTGCGATGAGCGACATACCTTGGCTAGGTGGCCCGCCTTTCCGCACGCATGACAGATGGCATCACTGAACAGGCAGTCTCTATGTGCATGCGCCCCTCCGCAGCCGGCACAGCCATTTTGTCGCGGGCTTTTTTGAGTGTGGCGCAGGCTTTTGCGATGGCGGCGAAGCTTCTGATTGGCCCTTGCATTGAAAACCCCGTCGTCCAACACCTCAGATTGGGCATCATCGGAATCAGCGGCGTGGCTCTGGTGTACAGCATCAGGGCGGTCTTGTGTGTGGCTCTGGGGGCCCAATCGCAGCTCCCGGAGAGATAGATTGGTGGCCTCTACTCTTAGGGCTTCTTCAAGAGCCGATTCAAATGTGAGAGTTTTTAACAAGAGTAGGGCTCGCTTGACGCTCTCGTCTCGCAGACCACAGAGTAGCCGATTGAGAAGGACGAACTTCACGTCTGGGAAATGGCAGTCTTGGGCAACCCGCCTCAGTGCAGTGAGGTACTCAGTGATAGACTCGCCCTCCTTCTGGTTCCGCTGGTGGAACGCGCATTGATGAGCAGCAACCGATGTCTTTGGGGTGAAGTACTCGGTCAGCCGGGTCTTGATGATGCTGAGAGGGGTCTCAAGTAGCTTGGAGGGGGCAACTAGGTCCCGAGCGATGTCGAATACAGCCTGGCCGCAGATACTGAGAAAAGTGGCGCGGCAGACATAGTCTCTGTCAATACGATTTGCTACGAAGTAGCATTCAAGACTTTCGAGGTATGACTCCCAGTTCCCAACCTTTGGGTCGAACGGTTCGATATGGCCCTTGGATGCCGTGCCTGTAGTGATTTCAGCTCTAGGAGCCCTAGTGATTTCAGAGTGGGCAGGCAGAGTGATTTCAGCCATTCGGTTAGGACTGGGATCCCATCCTCGTCGCCAGTATTAAGTATTGATCAGGAGGCGATGAATCATCAAAACAGGCTTTTATTCAAGACAACACTCAGTTCAACACAAGACAGCTCCTGTGGGAGCAGCACTGAATTTATACCTTGTTCCAACCATAATAACAACAAAGTAACAATAAACATGCAATTCTATTGGACCCAAGCCGGGCCCTCTGGTTGGGTAACCAGAGTGGCTTAAGGTCCAATGAGAAATCTCTAACTCCCAACCAATGAGACGTTGAGTATCAGGATACCCAAGTCTGCATCAAGCAACTGCAGTATAACTAAAACACAACACCTAGCCATTGCAGGATTTCAAACAACCCCCATTAACTCTCTCTTTCTCTCTCTCTCTCTCTCTTTGTGTGTGACCATTTCCGCAGTAGTGAAATTCCCTGCATTGACATTTTAAAAACTGCACATTATGTGAAATTTTCTGCAGTAGATTTTTCCTCACCAGTTGCAGACCTGAAGTTTTCTCCTTCTGACCCTGTGTTTTTGAAATCCCCAGCCTAGCCAACTCCAAATACATGGGGTAAGAATGGCTTGGGACCTATCTACTTGAAGGACCGCCTCTCTCCATATGTTCCCTAGCAAGCACTTCGGTCTGGTTCCCAAAATCGTCTGACCCTCCCAGGGCTGAAGGAGGCCTGGCTGGCGGGTACAAGGTCCAGGGCCTTTTCTGTGGCAGCCCCATACTGGTGGAATGAGCTCCCGGATGACATCAGGGCCCTGCGGGACTATTTACGATTCCGCAGGGCCTGTAAGACGGAGCTCTTCCACCAGGATTTTGGGTAGGGGCCGCCTAATATTGACATCTATATCTGGCCCTGGACCGATTTTATCCACCAGTCTGTGGCTGTTCCAAGGTTACATCTGGTTGCTGCATTGAGTGACCTAATTGATGATGTGCCATCTATATGATGTTTATGTTGTTTTATATGTTTTAATGTTTTAAACTAGGTATGTATCATTGTGAACTTGTTGTTAGTCGCCCTGAGCCTGCTGTGTGGTGTGGAGGGCGGGATATAAATCTCATTAAATAAATAAATGAATGAATGAATAAATAAATAAATAAATAAATAAGGAGAAAACTTTGGGTTTGCAACTGGTGAGGAAAATTGACTGTGGAAATTTTTGCATAATGTGCAGTTTTTAAAACATCAATGCGGGGAATTTCACTACTGTGGAAATGGTCTCTGGCATGCCTCTCCTAGTTAGCTAGATGCTTCAGAGCACCAAGTTGAACCACAGGCAACCCATATCTGATCAGTCTAGTCCATGCTGTAATCTGAACTGGTGCTGTTGCATGGTTATAGTGAAGAGTTAAGAGTCATTGTGATATGCATAAAGTCATGCTAGATAAGCTATTACCTCTTGGAATAAACTACATGTCCCACAGGAGATGGGTGATTTGACCTTTCAACATGCTTTTTAACCTTAAAAGCAGCCGGGGGGGTTGAATCTCAGCATGGCATTGGGGGTGGGGGTGGGAAAGTGCTGCATGAGTTAGCATGCCAGGACAATACCGAGACAGGTTATGTATCTCTGGCACTTTGTGCAGGTAGCAACCAAGTTTAAACAGGATGCTATGCTTATTTAAAGCTGCAAGGGGGAGTCCTTTTGACTTGCCAGAATAAAATAAAAGTGTATTTGTCACTTAGTTCTTCCCATGCTAGAAGTGCATTTTCTACCCGTGCATGTAGAACCATTTGAAGCTCATCACTGGGTGCTCCCTAAGGATGCATGAGTGTGGTTTTTGGGACTTGAATTTAGTAGCATCTCCAATGGGAAATACCCACACCAGTTCTTTCAGCTGAAGGTAATGCAGCTGTGGTGTGAGTGCTCACACAGTCCAGAATGTCCATATGAGTCTAGAATTGGGTGTTTTCAAATTCTGGGACAACTGTTGTTCATTTGAAAAGTTTGTGGTTTTTCTGCATTCTGGATGAAACGGCAGCAGTCTGTTTTGCCTGTGATATTAATAAAATTCAGTGATTGTGATTAAAGGCACTGTTTATTTTTGCATCAGTTGCACATAAATTTTATAAAATGGTGTAAAATGTAAAACTGGCATCAAAATGGTATATAACATAAAACTGTCGTGAAAATTCCCTAAAAGCAGCAAACAGGAAATGTGTCAAAGAATACAGGTAGGATGAAAACAGTCTTCCTACCATACATGAACATTAAAAGGAACAAAAGATTACCTACAATCCTTAGAAAAGACTGTAGCTATTTTTCACAGCCTTGTAGAACTTTGACTATGTTGGAACCAGTTTGTTTTTTTTCCCTTTGACTCTGCAGTCAGCGGAGGAAGTGTCTGAATGAACCCTGAGAGTAGAACTCCTGTAAACATGGTCAAAGGCGTGTTTCAATGATGTCATTTAATGTGCTCGGGGTGCTGCTTCAGAGCTTGCTGCATACGTGGGAACACACGTCCGCCTACGTCAAACCCTTAGTGGCTATTGCAGCTGTCTGCATATCTGGCTGCCTGCAGCGGGTGTGGTTCCTCTTCCTTTGCACGAAAAATGGGAAGTGGCCATCACAACATGCATAGACACAGGCAATGTCATTGCAGACAAGGGAAATTGTCTACATAACTCCCGAGACCCTTTCCGTGCATTGAAAGCGTAGGGGGAAGTTGAGCAAGCTTTCCGCAGAAAGGAAGCATCCACCCCCCATGCAGAGGGTCCTTCCATGAATCAGAGCTGAATGAAGCGGAAGGCTGAGAGACAGAGCCCCTGCCACTGAAGATGCAGACTCACTGGAAAGTGATGAGGAATGCAGGAGTCACTGTGAGGTTGCTGTAGATGCATGCTATTCCTATCTAACTGAGTGGCAGCTGTTTATTTCTAATCTTGATGTATTGTTAACACACTCATAGACACATGCTTGATGGCTGTCTGGATATCAGAAAGAAGAAGGCTGTCCTCTGACAAATAAGAAGAAATCCACTGGTTTTAGGAATGCAAGTTCTCTGGAGATTGAAAGGGCTCTGGAGCAGCGTTCCCTCTAAGCTGAATTAGTATGAACTAGCTCACAGTTTTTTAGCCTCCGGCTCACATTTTTGTCTTAGCTTAGGGAGGATGGGCTCTGGAGCAAACTCATTTATGCAGCAGCCTAATCGCTCGCTCACAACTTTAATGCCAGTAGCTCACAAAGTAGGATTTTTGCTTATAAGACTCCACAGCATAGAGGGAGCATTGCTCTGGAGCATCAAAAGTTATTTGTGATTGTTCTGCTCTGACTGCACAGAAATAGCAACACAGACTAGAGCACAGACAATTGGCAATGAATCCCAAGACAACCTTCTGTCATAAACTCATTGTATGGCTTTCAGGAAGTCTCTCTCTCTGTCTCTCACACAGACACACACAGGGTTCCATGCTTTGCAATGAAACTGGGACTGGCCTATCTCAGTTAGACAACAACAGGAGGAGGAGGAGGAGGAGGAGGAGGAGCGTTGCCCATCTCCAGGTGGTAGCTGGAGATCTCCTGGAATTAGTCTCCAGGCTAAAGAAGAAAACATTTGCTTTGGAGAGTGGACTCTATGGCATTATAGGCCACTGACGTACCTCCCCTCCCCAGGCTCCAGCCCCAAAATCTCCATGTATTTCCCAACCCAAAGCTGGCAACCCTCAGTAGTAGTAGTACTAGTAGTAGTAGAAGTAGTAGTAGTAACAACAACAACAATGATAATAATAATATAACAAGAAGCTCATATTTTTCTGTAGGCTAGGCAAACGTGCAGTTTCAATGCCTTCTTCTAAGGGACCAATGGCAATGAAGGCAGGGAGTGTCCTTCGTACTACAGCAAGTTGCAAGTTGCCTGGTGCTAGCAGCAAACCTGCTACAGTCAAGTAGTCACTGTATGGTTCAGTTATTCAAACATCTAGAGGGCCAACTGCTAATCTGGGAACTCTTCAGCAATATGTCATTAGAAAATTAAAAGAGCCTGAAGCCAGTTAGGTCTTCCCTAGGCGCTTGCTCTGAAATCTTCCTTCACCACCACCCTGCCTCACCCTGTGCCTCACTGCCAATGGAAGGGGGAAAAACAGCCAGCATGCTTGGCAGACTGCATAAAGGTGAGGAGACGAGAGCTACAGCCTCAGAGTTTTGATGAAGAGCCATACAGGTTTTTATGGAGATTGTGGAACTCTATCCTAACTCTGTTAAGTGCAGGTGCAGTAGAGATTACTTCAGTGGTGTAAACGTGCTTAAGGATTAATCAGTTTTCATGATGAAAGGGCAATCAACCAGTTTAGTGTAGTGTTTACAAGCAGCAGACTCTATTCTGGAGAACTGGGTTTGATTCCCCACTCCTCCACATGCAGCCAGCTGGGTGACTTTGGGTCAGTTACAAGTTCTCTCAGAGCTGTTCTTTCAAGAGTAGTTCTCTCAGAGCTCTCTCAGCCCCACCTACCTCACAGGGTATCTGTTGTGAGGAGAGGAAAGGAAGGAGATTGTAAGCCACTCTGTATCAATCCAACTCCTCCTCCTTCTTCTCTGGGATGATCGTGGGATATATAGCCTCATGCTTGTGAGGGCCTTTTGGATCTGCTTGACTCTTGAAAGTGAAAGAGCATTGCAATTGCACCCTCCCATGATGCATGAGCATGCAGATCACTAAGTACTGAGGGCCACAATGGAAGTAAACTCTGACCTGGAAAGCCATTGGTGGTATTTTTTATTTCGGTGCAATATATTTTGGTGAATTAATTGAATCCAAAGATTCTGTTTGGCTATTAGAGGACCCTTCCTTGGACGTAGGGTTGCTATGTCCCCTCATCGCTCTGGCGAGGGGATTTGGGGGGCCTTCTGGGGATGGGCAGGGATGCCACCAAGCCCCACCCCAAGCCTTACCCTCAAGGGTGACCACCTGCCTGGCCACACCTCTCCCTCCCCTCATGCCTGATCTAAAAGGATTCAGCTGATTAGCAGGGCCCATGTGGCCCACCAACTAACTGGATAACCCTTTAAATCTAGCAGGAGGGAAAGAGAGGGGCAGTCATGGGCTGCATGCTTGGCTTGCAAGGGTCTTTTTGCGAGCTGAGTGTGCAGCCCGTGACTGCCCTTCTCCCTTCCTTCTGCTAGATTTAAAGGGCTCTCCAGCTGGTCAGTGGGCCAGGTGATCCCCACCGATCAGCTGAAGCCTTTTAAATCAGGTATGAGGGGAGGGAGAGGGGTGGCCAGGTGCGTGGTTGCTCTTGGGGTTGGGGGGGGGGGCTTCCCCACCAGCCAGCTGACTAGGGAGGATTGAAGCCCCCAGAAGTAGAGAAACCGCTGCCTGGACCTGGGGGCTGGCAACCCTAGCTGGACACAATGTTACCTATTAAGTATTGAGACAAGGCAGCTCTTAACAACATGTTTCTTTATTGAACTTCCAAACCAAAGAACCAGCCTCAACTGGAGCCAATTTATACTTGTAAAAACCACATCCACCTTAAACAACAACCAATACCAAGTAGGCAGCCAGAATCCTTCATTTGCATGAACTGTATACAATGTAACTAATGTCAGTGCAGCTATGAGGTTACAGTCAACAGATATGACTGGCCGTTACCAGTAACATAACCAATAGTCTTTCCAATGTGAAATTTTTATTGCAAGATAGAATATTTCCAACAAAATACATAATTTTTTTTCCTTTTTGAATACAGAAATTCAGTATCAACAATAAGAAATACTATATATATTTAACAGTTGATAAACCTGTAACTGTTGTTCATGTTATTTATTTGTCTGCTTAGCCTTTGTTTTGTTTTTGTTTTGTTTTGTTTTTGCCTAGTGGTGCTCTGTAATTATGCTATTACCATTATACCTTGAGTCTTGCTCAGAGTCAAGCTCCACCAGTACATAACATTACTGTTAAACTGAACTATTCATGGTGTGCTGCCCCAGTCTTCTCCAGGTACTCCATAGCATGACAAAGAGAGCCACACAGGACAAAAACATGGCAGACTATACACAAGCAGCCCACAAGCAATAAATAGTGCCCCTAGTGGCTCTTTCTGGTTGGGAAAATAGAATGGGGGAGAAGGCTGAAGCTCTTTCCCCCTCACACCAAAGTCCAAATTCAAATTGGGGTCCCATGTGCTTAGGAAATGAATTCCCAGCAGTGTAAAATGTGATTGACAGTATTAAAGTTGGGTCAGTAAACCCAGACCCAACGTATGAAAAATCACCTATATATCTCATTCTCAGCAGTCCCTTTGGCATATGGATACTGTGTACAGTTTTTCTACAGACTCAGGGAACTTTTTAAGTCTGCAGAAAAATCCAAAAAATTAAAAAAAAAACAATTTGGGGAGGGTTGAATTCCTCCCAATACCTTTTGAAATGGCTGCTGTAGGGATCTACTCTAGGGTTGCCAGTCTCCAGGTGGGGCCTGGGGATCTCCCGCTTTTACAACTGATCCCCAGCCGACAGAAATCAGCTCCCCTGGAGAAAATGGCTGCTTTGGAGGGTGGGCTCTATGGCATTGTACCATGCTGAGGCCCCTCCCCTCCCCACACCCCACCTTCTCCTGGCTCCACCCCCAAAGTCCCCAGGTATTTTCCAACCCCGACTTGGCAACCCTAATCTACTCCAGACCCCACCACATTGACAGTGAGAGTCTAAAACGTTTTTTGGGGGGGAAGGCTTCTATCAGTAAAAGGCAGGGGAAGGGCCCTTTCCAGTCCTATTTTGGCCTTTCAGAGAGGGATCGTTTGGGCCAGGACTGACAAGGATTGCCAGTGCCAGGCTGGGAAATTCCTAGAGATTTGGTGGTAGAGTCTGAGGAGGACAGGGTTTGAGTAGGGGAGAGGCCTCAGCTGGATATAATGCCACAGAGCCCACCCTCCAGAGCAGCCATTTTTGCCAGGGAGACATATCTCTGTTGTCTAGAGTTCAGTTGTAATTCTGGGAAGGCTCCAGGTCCCACTTGGAGGTCTGCAACCCTAGGCCTGGCAGCAGTCTAGGGTTGCCAGATCCCGCCTGGCCACCGGCACAGGATGGGGGTAGTAAAGTTGCCAGATCCAGGTTGGGAAACTCCTGGATATTTGGGGGGACCCTGGGGGGGTCAAGGACCTCAGTGAGGTAAAATGCCATAGAGTTCACCATCCAGAGCATCCATTTTCTCCAGGGGAAGTGATCTCTGTAGTCTGGAGATGAGCAGTAATTCTAGGGGATCCCCAGGTGCCACCTGGAGGCTGGCATCCTTAGGCAGCACCCTCTGGGTGACTTGATACCACCTGATTTGCATGACTCAACTAGGACTGGCTGCTTGCTACTCTTCAACGGCAGCCACCCAATGAAAGCCAGCATGGTGCAGCGGTCAGAGCTTCAAAGGAAGGTCTGCAAGACTCAAGTTCAGATCCCCATCTTGTGGCAGAAGCTGGCTGGGTGATTTTGGACCAGTCACATACTTTCGGCCTAACCAACTTCACAGGGTTGTGCAGATAAAAAGGAGGAGAGAATAATGTAAGCTGTTTTGGTCCCCTCTATGGAGAATAGGGTTGCCAGGTCCCCTCAAAGTCTCCAGCAGAGCACTTTGGGAGGAATTACTGGAGCGGGTGGGGCGTCCCTAACAGGATGATGTCACACAGAAGTGATGTCATCACATTGGGGAGTGGCGCTCCCACCTCTCCCCAGCAGCGTTTAAAGGCATCCTTTAATGGCTGCTGGGGAGAGGTGGGGGAGAGAGGCTGTGTGCGCCTGCATTCCAAGCCCTGAATCCAGGGCTTAGAGTGCAGGCACATGGATCCCACCTCTCTCCAACATGGAAGATGTGGGGAGGAGGCCAAGTGGTTGCTCTTGGGAGCGGGGTTTCCCGCCCTGCCTGCCAGCTGGCAGGTGGGTGGGAAGGAGCCCCTCCAAACTGGGCAACCCCTGCCAAACCGGGGGTCTGGCAAACCTAGTGGAGAAGGACTGTAATTTTCCTAGGTAGAGTCTGTGGGGGTGTGGGTGGAGACAGAAAGCTGAAGACAGAGAGGCCGATAAAGGTAGGTTGGCTGTTGGGTGGGAAGGAAATAGCGTTGCCAACTCCAGGTTGGGAAATTCCTGGACATTTGAGCGGTGGAGCCTAGGGAGGGTGGAATTTGAGGAGGGGAGGAATTTCAAACCAGTATAATGCCATAGATTCCACCCTCCAAACCAGCCGTTTCCCCCACAAGAACTACCATTGCCAGCCTCCAGTCAATGGTTGGAGATTACCCAGAATTACAACTGTTGTCCAGGTGACAAGAGATCAGTTACCCTGGATAAAATGGCTGCTTTGGAGGGCTAAGTCTATGGCATTATACCGTGCAGAGGCTGCTTGCCGCCTCAAGCCACACTATCCCAACACTCTACCCACAAATCCCCAGGAATTTCCCAACCTAGAGCTGGCAGCCCTAAGGTGAATTGATCTCTGTAGCTGGGAGATCTGTTTTGAGTCTCAGAAAGCTGCCACTGCTGCTGTGGGGAGAGAGGAAGCAGGTGGGTGGCTGGGAGCACTGTCACCACCACTGCTGCTGCTGTGCAGGGTGGGGGAGGAAGCCTGCAGGAGGTTGGGAGAGTGACGGGGGCAGAAAAAGAGAGTGATGGGGTGGGGAGGCAGAAAAACAAAGAGAATGATGAGGGGGCAGAAAGAGAGAGGAAATAACATGCATGAAGGAGAGATAGAGAGTAAGAAAAAGGGGGCAGAAGGGAGAAAGAGTATAAGAGAGGTAGGAGGAGAGGGGAGGAAGCAAAGGTGTGAGGAATGGGATAACTGTCCCGCAAATTTCTTGTGGGTCCCCACTTGTAAAGTCTAATTTGGCCCTATAGCAAACAGCTGGTAGCCATCTTGCCACGATTCCCCCCTTCTGCAAAAGCCTTTGGCCTTGCCCAGTTTTAAGTACCTGTAACTGAAGAAACATGCTCAGTCTGGTTCTTACCAACAAGTAGCAGCCATTTCCCCACAATTCCCTACTACCACCGCCACTATATTCAAATTTTATAGCAGAGCAAGCACCTAAAACTTACTTAATGTGCTATGCAGTTTGTCCAGAACAGAACACAAATAACATGAGACACACACTTTCAGTTAGAAGATAAAGATGGATGAACCTTGCCCTTGACACTTGCTTATTGAAACAATATATAAAAAGATATTGTCTTATATTGATAGTGAAACTGAGTAAGGTTATAAAAATAGTTCCTTGCAGGTTCTGGTTTCTACTATTCCTCAGTTCAGTCATATAATAATGCCATAGTACCTTTAAGCAAACACTAGGGGATAGGGTGTGTGTGTGGGGGGGGGGGAGGAATGAGCCCTAGCATAAGGAAAGGCATTGCCTGCCAGGAATGTCTCTCCTGCAGTAAAGATAAGAGTTTCAAGGGCCTTCTTCCTGAAATTGAAGGGAGAGACTGCCTGTGGATGTAAAGTATTAGTAAAGTGGAGAAAATATGGAAGTGAAAGCAGTGGAGGTACAGTCCATGAGATAAAGGTTTATTAGAAAGGTATTTGTAGTACAGCTGTGTCATTGCAAGCAGGCCTGCAGATAATCCAGAGCAGAAGGGTCATATTTTCTTGCTCACTTCCTTAGCACAGGGTTGCTATCCATTTGTTTCTATGAGTGTGTGCACATGCACACGTGCACACACACACATAAATACATTATTGGATGGCAGGAGGATCCAAGTTTGCAGTAAGTAAATAAGTAAGTAACCTAAAGGATGTCAGAACAACATTTGAGTCCAGTGGCACCTTTAAAACCAACAATGTTTGTCCAACATATAACCTTTTGTGTGCATGCACACTTATACATTGAACAAAACTTTGTTGGTCTTAAAGGTGCCACTGGACTCAAATTTTGTTCTACTGCTTCAGACCAATACGGCTACCCACTTGAATCTAAAGGATGACAGACAGAGTTTCCAGTTACACACTATCACCCAACTGGGCCAACAGCTGAGAGACCAGCTATCAAGCTAAACTCCCAGGCTCCTACAAAAAGTTTCAGGATTAGGTTTGCTCAGTTGTTTGAGATATTTAGGAGGCTCACTTTGGTGTACTGCAGCTAGCATTGCAAACCTCCAGATGCAGTCTGGAAATCTTCCTCCCCAGGCTCCACCCCCAAAATCTCCAGAAATTTCCCAACCCAGAGTCAGCACCCTAGCTGCAGCACTCCCTCCCCCCCCCCCCCAAGCTAAGTCTGATGGCTGAACACAATAGTGGCAACTGTCCTCATGAGATTATAGCTTGGAGGTCAGGATGATAACTACTACCAGACAAAAAGCAAACTTGGGTGTCAAAGCTATTGGGGTGGGATCCCACAGACCATTTCTACAAATGAAAAGACTTCTACATGTAGGACATAGATGCTTTCACCGCCATCCTCTTGCTGAAGCTCAAAATGCCCCCTGAATTTGGGCTGTAGTGGGGAGGTAAGAAAATCACACCCTGCAGAAATCTTTCCAGTTAAGGAAAATGCTCCTTGGGATTCATCCCACTGGATTTATTAGATCCCTTACTGCTGCAATCTGAAAAGTGACCATGAGGCTAAATCAACATTAAACTGATATTGTACATGAAGTCCTTGTTGCCGGCCTTGCATACAGCTTTGGTTCATAGCTCCAGTTAACCCAGGAACCTGCATTCATACGTTGTGGGTAACCAGAGTTTGCTATAACCTGGAATTCCTTCACTGCATTCTGTAATGACAAGCTGTTTCTGTCACAGTGTTGGCTTTGTGTCAGCTTAAAGCAATGTCTGATGCAACTTGGTTCTTGAATGCTGAAATGGGCTGTGCAAACATTGTTCAAGACTGACCTTGTTTTTCTAACTGGGTGTTAGGTGATATTATGCCAGCCGCCAAGGGTGTGTCTTCAAACCGTCCACACTCTGTTTTGTTGTGATAACATTCAAGATGACATGTGTGTGTGGATCACATTCTCATTATGCAGCCTTAACTGGTAAAACAACAATTAAAATAAAAAGCAATACAAATATCAGTGTAATTTTAAATATTGCAGAATGTTTAATAGGTATGCATTATTATGTATTAGAAAGTAAATTGTTCTCTATCATCCAGTATGTTGCCACTGTTAAGGAAGATTAATGTACTAATGTTACTTTATCTACAGTAAGAGAACAGAAGAGAACTTAATACTAATAATTTAGTATGTATTGAGTGTCAGGGCTGAACAATCTGCTGCCTTTTTAGAGTATTGTGAACAGGATATAATGTGATATTGTACAAATCCTTATTAGAAAATTCTCCACAGAGGTTGAAAAGCTATATAACCTGAAATAGGGTTCTGCAGTATAGTCCAGGCCAGTCCAGTTTCAGAAGTTAAGCAAGCCATGTTCAGGAGACTGGGGTCTACACTGGAAGGTTTCTTTTTGGTATCTGTAGTATTGTACTTCTCACTGTGAACAAAGTGGAGAGTTGTGACTAACAGACGTATTTGGATAGAAGGCTTCTGGATTAGGGCTCACCCTCAAATGTATTAAGCGTGCAGCAGATGTATGTTATACACACGTGTTCGTGCATGCACACACACACACAGGTGAAAGGGGGGAGGGGAGAGATGATATAAACCAGGGAGCTTAAAGGCCATAAAATGCAAGAGGTACCAGCACCAAAATTTTGCCTGTTTTTTCAATTTTATTAATTAACAAGGTGGGGACCCGCGATACTCGCGGGGGGGGGGAGAGAAGGAGCTCGCCCCCTTCCCCCACCCCCCCAAAGAGTCCCGGCGGGCCTCACCGGGCCCGCCGCTCGCCCCCTTCCCCCACCCCCCAAACAGTCCCGGCGGGCCTCGCCGGGCCCGCCGCTCTCCCCCTCCCCCCCCGGCCGCGGCAGTTCGTAGAGCGCTCCCTGCACATGCGCAGGGGACGCTCTTTTACTTTTCGGGGGATATTTTTAAAGTTTTCGGATTTTTCTGCAAGCGGGGGGGTCAGCCCCCACCTGCAGAACCCCCCCTCTGCCCTCCAAGTGCCCCCCCGCACGGATTTAGGTATCCGCACGGGTGTGGGCCACTTGGCTATTAGATATATAGATTTATTATTTATTTCAACACAATTCCAGTAAAATCTGACCAATTAACGTAAGAAAGATGGCAATCCCAAAAGATCCTCGATGCTAGGCTTATATTGCCTGCAGGTTCAAGGCTGGGATGTTGACAGATGGAACCAGGTGACCGCCTATGGCACAGTGACAGCATGAATGATATTATGTGCAGTTGCCGGCAGGTTTGCCTTCTGTACACATGCATATAAATCTGCCAACTAACGTTAACAATTCATCAGATAATGTGGGTTGCCATCAGGTGTTTCATCTGTGACACGATCCCATCCTGTCCAGTAAGTAGGGCTGCCAGCCTCCAGGTAGGGCCTGGGGATCTCCCGCTTTTACAACTGATCTCCCACTGAAAGAGATCAGCTCCCCTGGAGAAAATGGCTGCTTTGAAGGGTGGACTCCATGGCATTGTCCCATGCTGAGGCCCCTCCCCTCCCCATACCCCACCCTCTCCTGGATCCACCCCCAAAGTCTCCAGATATTTTCCAACCCAGATATGGCAACCCTACCAGTAAGCATCTGAATCCAGAACCCATGTGGTCAAAATCAGTTGCACCTCCCTTCATGACTGGGAGAAGACTGCAGTTATCCCTGCCCATATGGTTTTGTATTCAAGCATCTACAACAATGGCCTAGCGCTTACCACAGGAAAGCAGCTCCCATGTTGCTAGTACAAAGTGTAAATGGGTCCAAAATCTTGCTGTGGTCCTTTGTAGATCAGGTTTCTCTCACTGATCTTCTGAAAAGGTGAACATAGGGCAAAGCATGTGCACAAACAATGTGAGTAAAATATCTCACCTCTTAGCCAACATAAGATGTGTATTTAAAGCCCCAGAAAAGTTGAATCAAACACTCTGAAAGATTTTCTATTAAGATGAGATTACCTCATGTGTAGCCAAGTTAACAGAAATGGAAATTAAACTGTTTTTTACTCTGGAGACAACCAAGAGGAGTGCAGCTGCTAAACAAAGAGATGCATGGCAGCAAATGTGCATAAATGAGGCAGGGATTCATGCTGAAAACACCCAAGAGAACCTGCAAACTCCTTGTGGCTGATGACTTTTTATTATAAACACTGTGAACCATCTTTAGAAAGATATTTAAATATATTTCATGGTTGCCTGGTTTCACCTTTTAGTACAGAATTCTTACAATTCCCCATCCCTTAACCCCACCCTCTGGATGTGAGTTTTTGGTTACCAAAATGTTTCCACAACCTGCAGCAATGCAAACAGAAACTAGCCCAAGCATCTGCCTGTTCTTGACAAGCTGGGAAAGAGCTAGACAGCCTGTGGGACGTGTCTGAGTGCCCCCGTTTCTCCAGTTCTTATGAACTGCATCTGGACCAATGCAACAAACCTCCATGGTTTGTTTGTATCGGTGAGGGTCATAGGATTTCATATAATGTGGGCTTCGTCCTTCTTACAAGCTAATTCCACAATGAAACTGGCTTGGGGCTCTCCTCAAGACAACTGTGGCATCCAAATCAAGGCCCAGTACCAGCAGAAGGGGGTGACATGTGCCCATGTGCCTGGCTGCCCCTGACACTGGATCCTCTTACTCACTGCCTCAGCACAGTGCCCGCTGTGTTGAGGCAGTGAGTAAGAGGATCCAGTGTCAGGGTGGAGCTGTAAACAGCAGAGAAAGTGGACACAAACAGACAAGTACCAGGAAGATGTTTCAGTGTTCCGGAAAAACCCTTCATGCAGATTCACTGCTAGGCTGAGAGCCCCAACAAAACATTATGGATGTGTTTTCAAAACATGTTATCCACTTTTATCACCCTTGGTGCAAAGGTCCACTGGATAATGTCAGCTTTTATGGGGTTATAGGAGAGGGTTTTGTAAGCATTCAGAGACAGCTACTTGGCTTCTTGTTTCTTCCCCCCCCCCCTTTTGTTTTACTGTAAAATAGAATTGCATAACCCACTCTAAGCATAGGGTACAGGGTGAGTTATATATAATGATGATTTATCCTTCTATCAATGTTAGGCCCAAAAGACACTCATTTCTCTTCCACCATCCTCTGTTCTTTGGGTGCTGCTATTTTCTTCCTAACCTTCCTGGATAACTGAGGTTGCTGACTCTGTTGAAGAAAAGGGTTGAGCTATAAATGACGAGCAAGTTTATCTCAGTCATGTGAGTACAGTATCATTTCCCCATCATGTTAAGAGGAGAAAAGCTCATAAAGGCTTGAGAAAAATTACCAGAAAGTTCAAGATGCACCAGTGTATGATACACATTATGAGCAGACTTCCAAAACAACCTCTGTATTAAAATACATGCAAAACTGGTAAAAACAGGGTTGCTTTAGGTGATCCCAGTAGTCCAGTAACACAATAATGGAAAGAGAACTATAATTAGCATGGTCTCATGCTAGAAAATGAAACTTGAACCAGGAAGTGCTGAAACCCCTCTGTAAGCAAGGTAGGTGCGAGTCTAGCCTCTCACAGACCATTTCTAATGAGCTCAAGTGACCTGTCTAGAAATAAAGGCATGACAAATGGATGACTCAGGCAGTCAAAGGATACGACAACATTAACAGTTGCATGGGATACCTGCTCTTTGGAGACACTCTGACCAGGCTACTTCACTGCCCTCATGACCTTTCTCATTAGCTGCTTGTTAATCAAAAGAGCAACTCTGCCCAGAGGTCAGCGGAGGCATACAAGAATAAGAGCACTATCAGGCCCTGTTATCTGTGGCTTTCAAAAAGGATTTCAAAATCAAGCATCTGTCTGGCTTTCTAGAATACAGTGCATTTACGTATGCTGAGGCAAAAATGAGAAGCTGGAATAGCAACTTGACTCACAAAGATGGAAACCTGTACCACAAAGTTGCTGAAGCTTAGCACATATTAATTTGGCATCTCTCTCTTTCTATATATATATATATATATACAGAGAGAGAGAGAGAGAGAGAGTCTATATTCAAACAGAAAGTTGATTTAAAAATATAGCAGACATCTCAAAAGACCACCCATTAGTCATTACAAAAATAAGGAGGCTCTAGGATGAACCTGTATTCAGACATCACAAACAAATCAGGATTTGTTCATGGTAAGTTGCCAATCTCCAGGTGAGGGCTGGAGATCACTCAGAATTACAACTGCTCTCCAGATGGCAGAGATCAGTTCCCCTGGAGAAAATGGTGCCCTCTGTGTCCTTATACCCTGCTGTGATGCTCCCCCATGACAGCCTCTATTCTAGCTACTAGACCCCCATGATGTGGCCTCTATTCTAGCTACTAGACTCAAAAAAGTCTTGACAAATGTCATACATCAAGATCAAGCAGGTTTTTTGCCTAAAAGGAAACTTAGAAATAATGAGAGAAAAAAAATACTAAATGTAACTGAGTTTTTTGAAGCACATCCAGAGAAGCAGATGGCGTTGATGTGAAGCTCTGGTCTGTGAAGCTGCTGGCGCAACTCACCACTGTGTGATCAGACGCAACTGCGGGTGAGTTGGGGGGGGGGGTTCTTGTTCGTTTCCGATTCACTTCTTCGCTTAAACAGGGGATCGATGAATCGCCTCTCCAACCTGGGGTCTTCCGCTGGCAGTATGCAATTTTTAAGTATTGAGCGGGAGGCGATGAATCAAACAAACAGGCTTTGATTCAAACACATTGCTTCAGCTCAAAAGACAGCTCTATGAGAGCGGCACCTTAATTTATACTGTTTCTAACTCATAACTTCAAACAATGTAACTATGTACAAACAATCCTATTGGACCTAAGCGAGGTTCAGCAATTGGTTACCTAGAGTGGCTTAAGGACCAATGAGAGTCTTTATTTGTAGCCAATCAGAAAGGGCCTTTTGCATCCCAAAGTCTCTGCAAGCTGTGGCTGTAAAATAATAAGAATACAACACTCTTCCCCCCTAAGTTCAAACAACATAGTCTTGTAAGTGTGGGGGCGGTCGCCTGGTCCGTTGGGAGCAGCGCGGTAAAGGTGGACCCGTGCTGGGCGACCTGAGCTGTGACGCCGGACTCCCAGGGGAGTGGTCCACAATGTCTGGAAGCTCAGAGAACCCAGGGGCAAGACCCATTTCTGGCAGGGGGCTTACCGCAGACCGGGCTGGCAGTGGCTCGGTAGACTGTCCCTGTGACAAACTGTCCTGGGCTGGAGTTGGCAGAGGGCTCCCCCCATCAAGCGACTGTCCTGGGCGCTGGAGTCTTGCTGTGCTGGTAGATCTGCCAATCTGGCCTCAGGAACAAGGGGGGTTGTTCTGTTTCCGGAACTTGGGAGCGTGGCAAACGTTGTTCCAAGGCAGGAACTGGGGAGCGTTGCAATTGTTGTTCCAACACAGGAACTGGAGGGCGTTGCAATTGCTCCTCAGGTGCTGGCCACCGACGTCGTAGTTGGTCCAGGTGTCTACGACGGACCTGCCCCGAGTTGTCCCTTACCTCGTAAGAGATGGGGCCCGTGGCATGCAACACTATCGCTGGAACCCAGCGCGGACCTGCTCCAAAGTTCCTGGTGAAAACTGTGTCTCCTGTTGCGAATGACCGAGTGGACCCTGTGGTGATAGGGTCATGGTGGACATCTGGTGCCAGGTCTGGGTGGAGACGACTCAGGTGGGTGGATATCTGGCAACCCATGACCAGCTCTGCCGGTGACTTCCCAGTGGTGGTGTGTGGCGAGGAATGCTGCAGGAGTAAGAACCCGGGGAGTTTGGCCTGAAAATTCCCGTCACCCAGCTGGTGGAGTAAGTCCTTGACCATCTGAACCATTTGCTCGGCCTGGCCGTTTGTTGCGGGGTGAAAAGGGGCCGAGGTGACATGCCGGATACCCCTCTCATCCAAGACTGGAACTCCATTGATGTAAATTGGGTTCCGTTGTCGGACACGAGGAGGTCCGGCAGGCCAAAAGTGGTGAAAAGGCGGTCCAGGCAGCGGGTGACAACAGCCGACATCATGGAGGTAACAGGGATGACCTCCAGCCACTTAGAGTATGCATCCACGATGATCAGCAGCGTTCGGCCCTGAAAAGGCCCAGCAAAGTCCACGTGGATGCAGGACCATGGTCCCCTCGGCTTCTCCCATGGGTGAACTGGAGTTTCTGGGGCTGCTGGTCGTGACTCCTGGCACAGTTGACACGTTCGGACCCACCACTCGATCTGTTGGTCCATGCAAGGCCACCAAACATAGCTTCTCGCCATGGCCTTCATTTTGACGATGCCCAGGTGCCCTTCATGTAAGGCATCCAGCACTCATTGGTGAAGTGGGGGAGGGACGATGACTCTATTCCCCCACAGCAGGCACCCCTTATTGGCCGATAGCTCAGATGACCTTGATACGAATGGCTGGAATTCTGCATTGAGTGTTCCGGATGGCCATCCCCTCCACACATAAGTGTAGACTCTTCCAAGCGTGCGATCCCGACTAGTGTGGAACGCAATGTCGGCAACGGAGAGCGGAGGCTGTGGCAGCTCCTCAATCAATAAAACTTCCTGGAGTGGGGCTGCGGGTGGTTCAGACGATGGAAGCAGTAGCCGGCTAAGGGCGTCAGCGTGCCCAATGGTCTTTCCAGGCCTGTGGAGGAGACGGAAAGAGTAAGCGGACAGAAGGACTGCCCAGCACATCATTCGAGGGGACAGTATCTGTGGGGTCTGCCTGTCGGCTGTGAAGATGCCCAGCAATGGCTTGTGGTCGGTGATGATCTCAAAGTCCCGGCTGTAGATAAAATCATGAAACTTCTTCACTGCCGTGATGATCGCTAGGGCTTCCCGATCGATTTGGGCATAGTTCCTCTCAGCGGATGATAACGTTCTAGAATAGAAGGCGATGGGGGCCTCCCGGCCAGATGGTAGACGGTGACTGAGCATGGCCCCGATTCCATAGGGCAACGTGTCACAAGCGAGGACGAGGGGCTTCTTCTCATCGTAGTGTACTAGGATGGCATCGGAGGCAAGGAGGGCTTTGACGGCTTGGAAAGAGGCGTTTTCCCACCGACCCCATGCCCATGGAGCTGACTTGTCCAGAAGCCGATGGAGTCGTTCTGCAAGAGCTGCTTTGTTGGGCAAGAATGCATGATAGAAGTTCAGTAGTCCTAAGGACTGCAGCTCTTTCTTGGACCTTGGCGGGGGTGCGTTGCGGATTGCTGTAACCTTGTCTGGAGCAGGGTGGATGCCATCTGCATCTAGGCGGTAACCCAGGAACTGCACGGAAGGGACGAAGAAGTTGCATTTCTCCTTCTTCAGTCGAAGGCCGACATCCTGTAGCCGTCGAAGGACCTCTCGCACTCGAGCAGCTAGTTCTAGATCAGAGACTCCAGCAATTAAGACGTCATCAAAATACGGTATGACGCCAGGCAAACCTCGGAGAAGGTGCTCCATGAGCTCTTGAAAAATGCCGGGGGCGACGTTCACGCTGAACTGCAACCGGTTAACTTTGAAGGCACCTCGATGCGTCACGATGGTTTGAGCTTCAGCGGTGGCGGCATCTACTGGCAACTGCTGATAAGCCTGGGCGAGGTCGATTTTGGTGAATACCCAGCCCCCAGAGACTGAGGCCAGGAGGTGGATCACCACGGGAACCAGGTATGCATGTGGCTGTAGGGCCCGGTTGATGGTGCACTTATAGTCAGCGCACAAACGGACGGAGCCATCGGGCTTGAGGGGAGTGACAATAGGTGTCTCCCACTTGGCGTTGGGAACTGGCTCGAGGATCCCTTGGGCCAGCAACTTATCGATCTGTTCATCAGTCTTGGGCTTAAAAGCGACAGGGCAACGTCTGGGCTTGTGGCGGATTGGTGGCACAGCAGGATCCAGGTGAAATGACACAGGTGGACCCTTGTAACAGCCCAACTCCTTCTTGAAGACCTCCGGAAACTCAGCCTCAAAGTCTACTAAAGGCTGCGGTTCGACCTGGTTCACACCAACAATGTCTATGCCCAGGGCAGCGAACCAGTCCAGCCCTATCAAGCTTGTGCGTCGACCTTCTACCACGAGCAGGTTCAGACGGCCGGAGAATTTCTTATATTTGACTTGGACAGTTGCGATGCCCACAACTGGAACTCGGTTCCTCTGGAAGTCAAATAGCTGCAAGGTGCATCTTTGTAGGCGGTGTGCAGCGAAACGCGGGCAGACTTGTTGGAACATGCTCCACGAGACGATGGACAATGCTGAGCCCGAGTCTACCTCCATCTGGCACGCTCGACCTTCAATGAAGACAGTGGCCTTGATCTTTGGACGCGGATGTAGTCCCTGGTGTATATATAGGTGGTTGGTGTAGTCTTCATACACGCTTGCTTCATGGCTGGAACTGTCTTTGCCCTGACGACCGCGATGACATGGAACGATACGAGCGGCTGGGGGTAGTCACAGACCCTCGGGTCCGCTGGAACTCGTCTGTAGCCTCACGTCCCTGAGACGAGCGACATACTTTGGCTAGGTGGCCCGCTTTCCCACATGCATGCGCACCTCCACAACCGGCACAGCCATTTTTTCATGGGCTTTTTTGAGAGTGGCGCGGGCTATTTTGACGGTGACGCAGCTTCTGGTTGGCCGTTGCGTAGAATACCCCATCATCGGATTGGTCGTCCCAGGCGTCATTGGACTCAGCGGTACCGCTCTGGTGAACAGCATCAGAGCGGCCTGGTGCGTGGCTCTGGGGACCCAATCGCAGTTCGCAGAGGGATAGGTTGGCAGCCTGTACTCTCAGGGCCTCTTCAAGGGCCGATTCAAAAGTGAGAGTCTTTAGCAAGAGTAGGGCTCGCTTGATGCTTTCGTCTCAGAGTCTGCAGAGCAGTCGATCTTGGAGGACGGACTCCAAATCAGTGAAGTGACAGTCTCTAGCAGCCTGCCTCAATGCGGTGAGGTACTCTGTTACGGACTCGCCCTCCTTCTGGTTCCTCTGATGGAATGCGCATCGGTGTGCGGCAGCCGATGTCTTCGGGGTGAAGTACTCGGTTAGCCGGGCCTTGATGATGCCAAGAGGGGTCTCAAGTAACTTAGCGGGGGCAACTAGATCCCGAGCAATGTCAAATACAGCCTGGCCGCAGATACTCAGAAAAGTGGCGCGGCAGACATCGTCCCCGTCAATACTGTTTGCTATGCGGTAGCATTCAAGTCGCTCGAGGTATGAGTCCCAGTTCCCAACTTTTGGGTCAAACGGTTCGATATGGCCCTTGGATGCCATGCCCGTAGTGATTTAGCTCTGGGCGCCCTTAGTGATTTCAGCTGGGCAGGCAGAGTGATTTCAGCTGTTCAGTTAGGACTGGGATTCCATCCTCGTCGCCAGTTTTAAGTATTGAGCGGGAGGCGATGAATCAAACAAACAGGCTTTGATTCAAACACATTGCTTCAGCTCAAAAGACAGCTCTATGAGAGCGGCACCTTAATTTATACTGTTTCTAACTCATAACTTCAAACAATGTAACTATGTACAAACAATCCTATTGGACCTAAGCGAGGTTCAGCAATTGGTTACTTAGAGTGGCTTAAGGACCAATGAGAGTCTTTATTTGTAGCCAATCAGAAAGGGCCTTTTGCATCCCAAAGTCTCTGCAAGCTGTGGCTGTAAAATAATAAGAATACAACAGCAATGATATGCAATACTGAGAAGGGGAAAAAAACAGCATGGTGTCAGGATAGCCTTATCAGACTATCCCCGACGCCACAAGTTCGCGCTGAAGCGATCACATGGGGAAAGTCCGACTGTGGGATGCAGCAACCCATTTGATACTGTAGTTTAACTAGTGGTTTTTTACTCCGCTTCTCTGGAGGAGCAAAACAGCTTGCCCACAGCTTGCCGACAGGTGTGGGACACTTCGCACATGTGCTGGTGTGATCGCGCCACTTTGATCCGCCTATGAGTCATCCCTCTCGTGCGGCTAATGGGTGCTATGATCGGAGCCTCTGTTCCCTGCCTGCTATGTGAGACACCTGGAATACTGATGGTCATAGCAAACAGCATCTAGTTTCCTATTTTCTTGAGGCATGTAAAGCTCCAGCCCAGAATTCCAGACAATGCTCTGGTCAGGACTAGAAATTAGGGTTAGTTTGTTTTTTCACAATCCCACAACGTGATATAGACTTAACTACCACAGCATATTACCCTGTTTTTCTTCGTCTATTATTGTGTATCCTGAAATAATTTTTGAGGACACAGGAACCTAGACAAAATCTGCGCTGATGCATGAAAGGCAAATAATTACCTTTGCAATGTGTGTGTGGAATTATCTCCTTGAGACAGGGGTGGATGAGCCCTGGGCATGAGTGTCTGGAAACATTGCTTTTGGTTCATATCCCACTCCATCCCCTGAGGAGACTTGGGCAAAGTAAGTTTAGGCTGCAGCAGATGGGTGGGCCTGGCTGTTAACACATATCTTGGCTGAGAGAGAGAAGAGAAAGTGAGTGTGACGCACAACTAATCACTGACTGCTCCCACCTTCTTTTGCCTGGTGATAGCAGCTGGCAGCCCAGGGGCAGTGGAGAATGATGTTGGTTGAGCACCCCAGGGTTCTATTTAGGAAACCGAAACATAGTTGGCAAAGAAACTTGGACAAATATTTGTGAATTGTGAATGGGTTGTACGCACAAGCTGGAATCGATGCCAGCACTTTGAAAGAGACCGGTTCTGCCATTTTCTAGGCCCAGACAGAGCGCCAGATTGCATCCTGGAGGGTTTTTTGGGGGGTGTTTTGGCTGCTGCTGTTGTTGTTTGAGTTTTATTGCATTGTTTATTGGAGGTCCTTGAGGTCTGATGGATTTTTTTTAAAAAATGTAATTTGCCATGAGTCTCAGGAAGAAAGGTAAGCTATAAAAGAAGTAAATAAAAATAAATAAAACTAAAAGGAGGGAGACAGGGACAGGTGGATCACAGTAAACTGGAGATTTTCAAAAGGCTGTCTGGGGCCATAGCCAGGGCGGAGTCGCTGGGTGTGCTGCACTCATTCTTCTGTTCTATGAGTTTTGCAAAGAAGCAGGAAAGCTCAAAGAAGGAGCTGGCAGAGTGGATACTTCCCTACTTCCCCCAGCAGCTGGCTGTTTGCCTTTACAATCCTTTCTGGGGGCTCAAGGGACCATTTACAAAATGCACAATAGTATGGAGGACTACACATACTCAGCCTAATTTACCTTCCAGGGTTGTTGTGAGGGTGAAATGGAGGAGGGGAGAACTCTGGGTTGGATCCAACCAAGTTTTCTGCAAGTCACAAGGGAAGGTGGGCCTCCCTTTAACCAACAACAGCTAAAAGGTTATACTGGGGATTATGGGCTCTGCATGTACAAAAACCATGTGGAACAGGGGGTATAGTAAAGAGGAACTGGGTGAGATGGAGAGAAAAAGTTGGCTGGATCCAACCTATGTATGCTGCCCTGAGCTCCTTGGAGGAAGGGTGGGATAAAAAGTACAACGTAAATAAATTTCTGATCTTTCTCCATGTGTATACATGCAAAAAAAATAAAAAGTCAGCATGGAAAGACATGGCATGGACACAACACAGATGGGAAGAGGCAGATATTCAAGATCAGCTGCTTGAGGATTGATATAATAAGAGATCCTGGAAGTAAAGGCTGTTTCTAGATCACTTTCCACATTTTTGGTGCCCTAAGAAGATGAAATAGAAGAATGGCAACTGCCCACGGTGGGTAAATGAATCATATTCAGAGGCAGCAAACCTCTGAAACCTAGTGCTAGGAGGCAGCAAAACCCGTGGCCTCTAGATTGTGTTTGTCGGCTCCCCAGGGCTACTGGTTTGCCACTGTGTGGAACAGAATGCTGGACTAGATGGACTACTGGTCTGATGTGGCAGGTCTCTTATGTTCTTATGATCAAAGCCTTTTCTTGTTTCTGTAACATCCTTTCTCAGCAGCTGTGGAACTTAAGTGATGTGCTGTCAGAAGTAAAAGAATATTCATAGGGGGGAAATTCTCAGATCTACAAAGGAAGTCAATAATCAAAGAAGGAATATTAAAAACCACTTTAAACAAAATCACCTTGAAAGCCAGAGTTTTACTTCTCTGCCACATTTTTCTTTTTTAAAAAAACACAACTGTTGTTTTGATTGTTTTGGCCAATAAAAATTACCACATTAGAATCCTAGAAATACATTTTGCCTGTGGGTCTGGCCAAGAATGAATCAAGCGCAAAATACAGATGTGGTATGATGTTGGGTGGGTATTTTCTTCAGCACCAAAGGCCCCATTGGAAAAGAGGATTTTTTTTCTGTTGATTTGCATTTTTGGTTTCATGATTAATACAGACTGCAGGTCTTTTGGAAGGAAGGAACTTGAGGAAACCAAGACTGATTTGAATAAGCATCCAGGGAAAATAGATGGTGACTTTGTCTTAAGTTGAAAGGAGTTAACATGCTTTGAGGTACCAGAAATCTCCCCACCCCCAAATGCCTTGTGAAGATCTAACGGCAGAGGATCATGAGAGGATCAAGTGAGATTCCTTAAAGTTTGCTTATATAATATTTCAAGTGGGAGACCAGCAAAGACCTGCAGTGCATCTCTTTTTCCACTGTATCCCTCCCCACACTATTTCCTCTTTCCTTCTCCTAGCAGCCCCCATATCCTACTCCTTTTCCTTGCTTCCTTCTCTCCTTTTCACCCACCAGCCAACCTACCTTTTATCTGCCCCCCATCTTCAGCTATATTTGTTATTTATTTACTTCATTCACTTTCTCCCTAATGGTGACCCAAAGCAGGTTACATCATTCTCGTGTCCTCTGTTTTATCTTCACAACAACCCTGAGAGGTAGGTTAGGCTGGGAATGTGTAACAGGCCCAAGGCACCCAGTGAGCTTCCATAGCAGAGTGAGGATTTGAACCTGGGTCTCCCAAATCCTAGTCTGAAACTCTAACCACAACACCACAGTGGCTTTTGTGAGATGGCTACCATTGAACATGGCAACATTAAACAATAGCAAGCTGCAGGGCCTGGGTGAGTCAAGGAAGTTGTGTGGTAGCCCAGTGGTTGCTGCTGGTCCTGGTCCTGATGAGTCTTCCCTCAAAGGGCAAAACAGTCCTGGAAAGGGCCTTTTCCTGACAGAAACCAAGGTTTGAAGCCTGGCAATTAGGGTTACCAGAAGTGAATTCGGAAATTCCTGGAGATTTGGTGGTGGAACCTCAGGAGGGCAGGGTTTGCCATAGAGTCCACTCTCATGTGCAGCCATTTCCTCTGGGGGGACTGATCTCTGTAGTCCAGAGATCAGTTCTAATTATGGGAGCTCTCCAGCCCCCACCTGGAATGGAATCATTCATACATACCAAGCTCATAACACCATGAAGAATTCTAACACTGGACCCATAGAGCTGCTAACGGTCCTCTGCTGGTAGTGCTGATAAAAGTCCCTTCAGTACAATAGAGGGATGGAGGAGCTTTCCCCCTTCATTCTAACGAACAAACAAAAAAGAGAGAGTGGGGCATGCCTCCTGACTGGACAGTGTAGTGGTCTGGAGTAAGGAGCAGAACTCTGTTGGGGAGAGGCTGTGGCTAACTGGTAGAAGGGCCCCCGCTGTTGCCCAGGTGTGCTCATAACTCCTTGCTTTCTGTGCTTCATGTGGCACCCACGACCTGGAGCCTCCTCACACGATGGAAGTTTGTAGGTGCCAAATATACACTGTGGGGGTATACATCACTGTAGCTATAGATGCTGTTACCTTTCAGCAGGAGGACCATCTGAAACCTACTCTGGGCCTACTAATGCGACACAAAAGCTGTTGGCATCGCAATGGACCTGTGGCACTTTGAGTCAGCCATTCCTAGCATACTAGTATGAAGCAAATTTCAAACACGCATTCTTGCAGTTAAAAAAACATACCATGTACAGGAACAAATGATCCCACTGAATGTCAGCAGGGAGATCAGCAACCCCTGACTGGGCAGCTGGCACTTCCTTCATTCACCATCTGGATAGTTGGCACCACGTTTCACTTAACACTGTTATTTACGGCAGCTGCATGCCTTTCATACATGGACTGGGCAGTATTCAGTGGCAGTCACCATGTCAAACAGAATTAAATCTACACGCCCATTATTATTCCTTCTTTTCCCCACCTCCAGCCAAGCAACCCATATGGCCAGCCTTCTGTTTCCACCAGATCATCCTTCATGCCTACAGTACAAACACACACACACACACACACACACACACACACAGTCTCACTGACCCTTCTGTTTCTTTGTACACGTGCAGCAATACCAGCAAAGAGAAGGCAGAAATACCCAAGATCAACCATTCAAAAGGTTCCATACATCATCAAAGGCCCATGATTCACCTCCCAGTCATTTTGCCTGGAGCAGTCGAAGGCTATTCTCTCGCTCTCAAACTTCTTTCTCTTGTCTGGAAATTCCCCTCCTGATTCAAACACAATAATTGGTGGGTGTGTCAAAGAGGAGGCAAATGCCGCTTATTTTTTATGGCTGCTTCCTTTTTACTCCCCCCCCCCACACACACACACACACTGCTCATCAAATTATGAGGTTTTGTTTGCACAAAGTACAAGGGACAGGCAAATTTCCTTCAGGGAGGGTATGAAAAGTAAGCATTGGTGTTAAGTCTACATATTAAATTATTATTATGGATGTTGAAATAGTGTCTCGACATTCTAGCTGAGATCCTGGCCTGTACCATGTCAGGGTGCATACATCAAAATTTTAATTTTTTATCCCCCCCTTTCCATCTCTTCTTCTTTTACTGTCTTTACAGTCACTCCCTCACCCTCCATGGTATACTCTTTTCCTCCCCACTTCTTTATTTTTCTGTTTCCAAATGGATGCTTTGTTCCATCTTGGCTTATAGCAGTACTATTTGTGGGGAGCAGCTATATGATGTCATCATTCATCCTACTTCTGTGCCATCTCTCCCCCCCCAAAATTGCTGTGATCTCTTTCCCAAATCTAGTATGGTACAATCTTTCTGGAAAGATCACAGACAAAGCATCTCTGAACACTGTGTACATGGGAAGGTGTGCACTTTTTCAGGTTCTGCCATATCGGTGCTATTTTCCTTACATCAGCCCCCCTACAGCTGATATCCCCCCCCCCCAGCAGAGGGCTTTTCTGACCTTTTTTGGGGGGGGGGACCAGGAATTGCTAGATCACTGTATTGTTATGCTATAATAATCTAATGAAACAATCTTTTAGTTCCTAGCTTTCTTCCCCACCCCAAAAGCAAGACTAGCCCTTTTTCTTGCATAGTTATATGGGGAAGGATGCATTTACCCTTATAACTCCACACTGAAAAGGGCTTGCAACTTACTTGGTTTAAAAATTAAAGCTAGGAAATAGTAGGTTGTGGTAATACATCTTTATAACATTATAACAGAAATGGTGGTTGCAGAGGGTTGAGGCAAGAAAAATGCCAGGAAACTGCTGTGGAGATGCTCCAGTGCCACTGCGAATGCCTCTTCCTTTTCAGTAGCAATGAGAGCTGCACAGAGAACTGGTTCAGTCTGAAGTGGCCTTATGCTACCACATTGTGTTCCCCTCCTCCCTTTGCCTTCACCTCTTTACCTCTCACTGTTGCCCTTTATAGGGATACAGTTGTTGTTCAGTGTTGCAGAAGAATGGATTGCTGTATACCCGTTGTACAGAAGAGGAAATTATGTCACTTTCTTTACCTGGAGGAACATGTGGCAGCTAAACAGTGCACCAGATTTTTCCTGTGCAAATTCCTCCTGTGCCTTCAATGCAAAACTAGAACTATGGTATGAATGGCACAACTATGGCCATAAATTCACCCATCACCTTAGAAAGGATTGTTATGAAACCTGATCTCCCAATGGCAATCGAGTGCTGCTAAACCCAAGAGAAAAACTTGTTAGAATGTTTCAATAACCAGTGCCCACACGGGCGATGATGGCTTGGTTTAATTTGGAATAGCAGCAAGCAGACCTCAGCCTCTGAACCTTTTGCTCCCAGATGTCCTCCCCCATAATAACAACAGCACAGGTCTTGCCAGTTTACAGAGGACTGAAGTGGGTGCAGTAGGAGGGCAGATGATTAATGCCCATGAGTCACACTGCCTAACCAATTGCAACAGAGATGATTGTTAAAAGACTATGGTGTGGCAGCAGTGGTGGTGAAGAAATTGGGTTCCCCCCCTGTTGTTCCCACATCTGCCATGGATTGGTAAATTCAGCCTGACTCCACCCAGAAGCCTTTCATGATGAATTTGCCCTATGCTTTTTACAGCCAAAAGCGCCCATAGGATTCCACTTGTGAGTGCTTTGTGCAGGCCAATCTCCTTGCTCCCGGGGCTGGTTGGGCCAACATTGGGTTGGGAAATTCCTGGAGATTTTTTTGGGGGGCGGGAAATTCTGGAGAGGATGGGATTTGGGGAGAAGAGAGACCTCAGTGGGGGTACAATGCCATAGAGTGCTCTCTCAAAAGCAGCCATTTTCTCCAGGGAAACTGAACTCTGTACTCTGGAGATCAGTTGTAATTCTGTGAGATCTCCAGGCCCATGAGGGTGTCTCAGGACAGTTAGACAAGCTGTTAACCATAATGATTAATCCACTCAATGGTATTAAATTGTGCCTGTGTTTTAATATGTCAGGGTTTTGGTCACTTTTAATTAGCTTGTTTTATTGTAAACCACTTTGAACAAAGAGGCAAAGCGAGGTAGAAATAGAGTAAATAAATAAATGTTTCAAGTATTCCCCCCACCCTTTCTGATCGCATGCAGTGTGCTCAGGCACACACTGACCCATTGATTGTCTTTTCCACGGACCAAAATGGTTCAGTGAATGGAACTGCTTGGGTGGAATTTTCCTCAACTTCAGGCACTATGGACACTTTCTAGTGTGACCTTTTTGTGGTGCATTGTTTTTGTGGTGGCTGTCTGTCAGCCCAAGGGTGGAGTCTCTATAAAGTCTCTGCCATGAAAACACAAACCAAAGGGGTTGTGGTGGAAATCTTTGTTATTACATAAACAGTGGAGACTTTGGGCCAGTCATAGCTGTATACTTTTTAACTTGCTCACACACAGTTATGTTTATAGCTGCACATGTGAGGTGAAATGTCATCAGGAGTCCAATGGTTTGTCTCTTCTCATGCACCATAAAAGGATACAAGAAGATGGCTGTGCAGCAACATTTTGGCCCTTAAATTTGTAGTATTTAATTGTGAGGGGTGGGTGATGATTGTGCATGGGAAGGTGAACTTCAGGTGGATAAGAGAACATACAAGCCCAAGGCTTGTATGAGATGCTTGGAGTTCCACATAAGTGCCACCCAGTGGCACCAGGTGCTCAGGGGCTGAATTTGGATCAGAACCATGGGACAAGGGAAGATGGCTTTTAAGCATTTACCTTTTAAGAATTTCCCCACCATTGTTTTCTCAATCAAATCTGGCACAGGGAGAGAACTGTTTTTCAGAACTGGGCAAACCACACTCCCCAGTATTTTTATTTAATAGAGAAAATGGAGCAAGGGAAGGCCTTTTGAGCTTGTGGCGTCTTTGAAACTCGGACACAGAGTTGTGGATGCAGTCACAACGGCTGCTGCAGGAGGAGGGGAGACACATACACACACACCAAGAGGAAACCCAAGTGCAGGGGAGATGAAGGGTAACTTACAGAATACACTGGAAAAGACGAGTGAGAGAATAAAACCAAAGCTGTGGTGGCAGCTGTCACCGAAGCAATGCTATTTTAGTTTGCACAGCCAATCAGATCATCAATGGCCAATAAGAAACCATGCTGGGCAAGAGCCCCACCTGATCCCACCCCTTAACAAAAACAATTGGCAGGCACCAGGAAAGGTGCCTCAGTGCCCACGGGTGCTATGTTGGGAACTCCTAACTTAAAAGTTCCCTCCCATCAAGCTGTGGCCTGACATGAACTGGGCCTTTGTATTACACATGGTTAGTTGTTCAAATATACTTAGTGCTTCATACACAGAGCTCCCAGCAGAATGTCAGGTAGTTAGAGCCTTACTGCATGGTAGGAAGGGGCTGTAAAATGCAAGCTGTGTCTAGGTTGCTGTAGGACAAGGTACATGTCGTCTTGTTGCAGTTCCATGAACTCTACCCATGATTTTTAGCCTTAAAGCAGCTACAGGCTGCGAAGCTTGGGAAAAGTTGTTGTTTTATCACTTTTCCCCTCCTCTGTGACTCGTTATTGATCAAAAATGTCTTTCCCCCTATGTTAAATACTTGGTTCCATGGATGGTCTGACTCCAAGCCTAGTGATCAGCTCAGCTTTATTAGTGATTCAGCAAGAACAAGACAAGCACCCAGGGCAATGGCCCTGTTCAAATAGCATGCAAACTCCACCCACTTCCCAAACAACTACCAACGATAGGCCATTGTCGGAACCATTCATTCCTCATTGGTCACCTCCAGAGTCCTGATGGGCTACTGTTCTAGAGCTCCAAGCTCAGCCAGACTCTGGTAGAAACAATCCTGGAATGCTCCAGCCCCAACATATAACACCCTATTTGTTTATTTTATTTTAATAGTTTGTACCCAACCTTTCTCTCCAATGGGGATCCAACATGGCTGACATCATTATCCTCTCCTCCACTGTATCTTCACAACAACCCTGTGAAGTAGTTAGGCTGAAAGAGTGTGACTGGCCCAAGGTTACCCAGCAAGCTTCCATGGCACGAGTCAGGATTTGAACCTGGGTCTCTGAGATACTAGTCTGGCACTCTTAACCACTACACCCCTATGCTACACCTACCAGGACAAAAAGTAGCTTAGATGAATTTTCATTTAGATGCATTTTATCATTGGATAAAGGTAAGAGAATTAAATCCACTGTCCCCAGCCTTCTGTCCCCAATCCATATCCCCATGGCTGTTTTTATGGCCAAAACTCTGCCACTAAGTTCAACACAGAAGCAGGTAGGAGCGTCACTACAGACTCCAGTGGAATATTTGCATAAGCCTATTGCAGCAGCCCACAAAAGCTTACGCTGCTGTAAATTTATTACCCTTTAAGGTGCTCAGCTCCAGTGCTCGTTTTGTTCTGTGCCGCAGTTTCCATTAAGTTCATACTATGTTTCTGTTCCTTTTCCAGCTTTCATTCCATTCATTGCATCATCCCAATTTGCACCAAGAATGATGTTTTGTTTCTTATTCTTTCCGAGCAATAACCCCACCCCCATTAACAGCAAATCACAAATGTGGTCATTCAAAACAGTCTTTTTAGAAAACGTAAAGCTATAACAAGGAAGAGGAGGAAACCATTTGCAAGAAGAGCAAAAATCCCAAAAGTTTATTGAAATGATTTCCCGAACACTGGGGTTATTTTTAGCCAGAGCTTCATCCTGCATTTGGATGACATGATGCATTTTATAGGGGGTTTCCACCTTCCCACAAAGGTGCAGAGCTCAGTTCCAAAGAGTACTGAGTATATCTGCCACAAGGGCAACTAAAGGGGAAAAATCCTACCAAAAACATACTTTGGTATCTACTGCAATGAATTCAAACAGGGCTTGGGGATCTGGCCCTTGGTTTCTGTACCGCAGCTTAGTGCCTTTGGGGGTACATAAAAGGGAGTCATTAATAATAGTCACTGAATGAATAAAGCCGTGCTTGTAGAGAGCACTGCAACCAGGGATCAGAGAGAGATGGGGGTGGAGTGGGGGGAGGAGCAGTACCGGAAACTCTTGTCATGGAGTGAAAGGGCTGTCTCCAAGGATCAGATGGAGAATGTTGGGATCCCATGTTTAATTGTATTTGCTTAGTTCCACCACCACCTCTTATCTTTAGCCGATGTGTGTGGGAAACATAGTGTGTGAAATGATTTTGGAAGGAATTGAGTGGCTTGAAATCAGGCAGTGAGAAACAAAACCTGGATTCAATATCGTTATTTTCTGATTTGGTAATCAAGGGATTTGGCGCCCACCTGGGCCATTATCACCAGAGTGGGAAGTGGCATGCCGAAACATCAGTCCAGCAAATCACTGCAGATTGGGAAAATATTGGTTTGTAGATCTTAGGTATTTTATTATCGTATTTGACCACAATATTTTTGTAAGCACTCTTTGAGGCACCAGATGTTAAAAGGCTGGATAAAATAATTTTTTTAAAATAAATTATGACCTATATACATGCCCCTTCCCCGGCCAGCTCATAAGTACCTTCCTATACTGATGTCAAGCCAGTCTGTCTATATTCTGTTCTAATGTTCCTGTGTTTAATGCACCCCACTTCTAGGCATGGATTTTTGGAACTAAGTTCTGCTGATTGCAAGGGGGAAGACTACACTGAATTGCAGCCTACACTGACTTCTTCAAAACCGGAATTGTTTGGATTTTATTGCCCCGGTCATGCCACTTTTCAGTTCTTGAGTTTCCTGAGCCTGAATTACTTCCCTATAGAATTGTGGAGGATGCATTGCAAGAAACTAAGCAACAAGGCATGGTTATCTCAAAATGTTAAACTTAGGGGAAAACATGTACCATGCTTTCCTTCACACTGGCAAAATTTACATGGTGTGGCGCCAAGGCTTAGCTTTGTTAAGTGTAATTAGTCTTGTTGAGTCTTGTCTGATGATTAAACTTGCTTTAGGATTACCTCCATCCAAGGCAGTGCTGGATTTTGCCTACAGCAAGATACGCTGAGATCTGTCTCCTTCTGCAGTCCTGAAAGATGCCATAATTTTAGTAAATCAAATGCTATAAAACCACATTCTTCTCTCTCTTTCTGCAGTTGGGTCTGGAGTTACACTCCCCAAATGGAAGTGTTCATCTGATTCCTCTGAGCTGAGCCTGAATTGCCCAACCATCCACTCACATGGCAGGTGATGAGTGACACCGTCTGGATCTGCAGCACCCCTATGTATGATGTTGTCAGATAGCACATGGAACTTGCTTTTTTTACAAGGTATTTTACCCCCAAACACTAAACTGGAGTGAGAGATATTTTGTGCTTAAAAAAAAAAAAACCCAGAGGAATTAATAATTCTCGGACTGGGCCAGTCATATAATTAGAATTTGGCTCCATTGCTGCTTACCTTTGAAAGCCAAGGAGAAGAATTTCTTGTTAGTCTCCCTTCAGTACAAAGCCCCTCCTTGCCAGCAACTTCCTGAGTTGTGGCCTTCCTGGTATTTACAGCCTGTTTCTGAGCCAGCCCCAAACCATTTGAATGCAGGGAAGAAAAATGTCTCTTTTTGCTCACTCTCTGCTGGGCCATTTAGTTTCATCAGCATGTAATGGAGGTTTAGCAGCCCCATGACAATGCAATGTAATGTCTGCCAGCAGCAAAGCAAAGCAGCCAGACCTCAGCCATAACATTCCTGCCCTGCCCTCCACTCCTTCTGGGACTGGGAGAGAGTAAAAAGAAACCGCAGACACTCTTTGTTTCCAGCTGCTCACTCAGCTACATTCTGTAGGCTCAGACGAAAAGCACAACCCAGGCCAGAAGTCAGCACTAGTTCACTTGAAACCACCCAAGGCTGACCAGGAAACACCTTCACCACGATACAAGGCTGGCCTGGGAGCCCTTGGAATACCCAGAATATCAGGCCAGCCCTTGGACGCCTGCATTTCTGCCTAGCGTACTGCTCAGGATGTGGTGGCTGATTTAAGGCAAAGGAGGGGTGGAAGACGGGAGAGTCAGTCAGCGGTGCCTATAGAGTTCAGAGAGTGCACTGAGGTGACTGCTCTGCCTAGAAACCAAAATCTGGATTCGCAAACGTTTACAAAACACAAGGCATGCAACAGTTAATGCACCATACTGGCCACTCAAAGAGGTGGTTATCTATTTACTACTTTAAAAACCATCCCTACAGAAAAAGGATGAGACTACTTATCACCCAGTCTCTAACTTGCCCTTCAGGCAGGGCTATGGGACAGAGACGGCTCTGCTTGCTTTAGCTGACAACCTCTGTCTGAGTGTAAACAAAGGCCATGACTCATTATTGGACTTACCTGCAGCCTTTAATACAGTGGATTATATCATCTTGTTGAGGTGCTTGAAGGCAGAAGTGGGTATCAGAAGAGGTATGCTGAATGGGTTCAAATCATTCCTTATTAATCTCACCCAAAGGGTTGCTGTTGGAGACCAGTTGTCATCAGTGTGGAAGCTGTCCTGTGGAGATTGGAGCACAATTCTGTCTCCCATGCTTTTAGGGTTGCCAGCTCCATGCTGGGAAATACCAGGAGATTTGGGGTGTGGAGCCTGAGGAGGGTGGGGTTTGGGCAGGAGAGGGACTTCAGTGGGCTATAATGCCATAGAGTCACCATCAGAAGCAGCCATTTTCTCCAGGTGAAGTGATCTCTATCACCTGGAGATCAGTTGGAATTCCAGATCTCCAGGCACCACCTGCAGTGTGGCAATCCTAGAGGTCATCAATATGCAGATGATACACAGCTCTCTATATCCCTATATCTAAATCCCCTGGTGATGCAGTAGAAGTCCTGAATTGCTGCCTGGCTGCTGTGGTAGACTGGTTGTAGGGTTGCCAGCCTCCAGGTGGGGCCTGGGGATCTCCTGCTTTTACAACTGATTCCCAGCTGACAAAGTTCAGCTCCCCTGGAGAAAATGGCTGCTTTGGAGGGGGGACTCTATGGCATTGTACCATGCTGAGGCCCCTCCCCTCCCCTCCCCAAACCCCACCTTCTCCTGGCTCCACCCCCAAAGTCCCCAGGTATTTTCCAACTCAGACCTGGCAGCCCTAACTGGTTGAGAGTGAACAAATTGAAACTAACCCCTGAAAAGACAGAGGTAATATTGGTTGGGAAGGCAGAGATCTTGAAGGACATTGTGCTCCCCATTTCTGATGAAGGTCAGATGATCCTTGCTGACTCAGCTAAGAGCCTTGGCAGGGGCGTAGACTTTTATAAATTCTGGGGGGGGGGCTCTTTAGCACGCATGCACTCACTGGGGCGATGTCCCCCCTCCCGCCAGGAAACCTCTGTGCCTCCCCGGGCCCTTCCGAGGCCCGCCAGCCGCTGCTGCTGGGGCCTCTCCCCCCCCACTCCTTCCCTCTCCCTTCGCCAGGAAAAGAGGGAGGGAGAGGAAAGGATGGAAGAGTGGCCAGGCGGGAGGTGGGGAAGGAAGGAGAGGCACCGGCAGCAGCAGCTGCCGGCCTCGGAAGGGCCCTGGGAGGCGCAGTGGCAGGTGCTATGTTTTCCTGGGGGGGCTCAGCCCCCCCCAGGAAATTTCAGGGGAGGCTCGAGCCCCCCCGTAGTCTATGTACGCCTATGAGCCTTGGGGTTATACTGGACCCAGCATTATTACTGGAGAAGCAATGAAGCCGCAAAAAAGGCTTTCTTCCCACTCAGCCGAGCCCAAAAGATGGCCCCTTAGCTTGATATGGCTGATCTGGCCACCTAGATCCAAGCCACAGCTAACACTGAGACTAGACTACTATAAAGCACTGTACATTGGTCTCCTGTCAAAATCAGTTCGCAAAATCCAGTTGTTGCAGAATGCTGCAGATCAGCTATTATTGAGGGCTGGATGGAACACGCAGATCATTCCCATTCTGCAATCATGCCACTGGCTGGTGATCAGTTACCAGGCTCAATTAAGGTACTGACTATCAGAAACAAAGCCATTTATGGCTTTGGACCTTCATACCTTCGTGACCGCCTCTCCCCCGCCTCTCTACCATGACGACTTTGCTCATCAGGGCAGCATCTTCTGTAGGTGCCAACCTGCAAATGGGCAAAGTCAACCACTGGGTGTACCTGTGCCCTCTCCACTGTGGCCCCCACTGTACGGAATAGCCTGCCAGAGGAGGCCAGGAAGGCTCCCACTTCCCTGGCTTTCCACAAAGTATGCAAAACTGAGTTATCCAGGAGGGTTTTTCTATGCAGACAATACAGTCCCACAAAGTTACTTGGAGAAATGATGAGAGACTGTGATCCTGTGCCTTTCAGTTTTGGCACCAGGACAGCCACAATCATCCTGAGGCTGGTGGCCAGTTTTGAGTTTCCGAGCTTTAATCCGTGATGAGTTATGCCTGCCATAAATGGATGGATGGACAGACAGGGTGATTGTTATATTACTAGCAACCAAAGTGATTTGGTTTTTAAAAAATGATACCTAGTTTGGATCAGGGTCATGTGAGGGGCCCATGATGTCCCATGCCAGCTCTGTTAACAATAGTGTTACCGAATACAGTTTACAAAGAATCTTTAAATAGGTGTGAAGAGACAGAGATGCCATGCATGATGATTTCAACATTTCTGTATATATTAACTGAACACAGACAAGTTAATGAGCTCTTAATGCATCTATTACAATAGAAAATATGATGATAAAACTGCTTGCTCTCTCTCCTCCCCCCAATTTCTAGACTCCCCTTGTTCTGGCTCTACCCTCCTAGAGTCCTCTTTTCACTCTGTGAATACTGTACCCTGAAATCCTGGGTTATTAAAATAGCAGCCAACAGCTGTTTGGTTGGATTCACCGAGGGGCTTTCCTGCAAATATTGTATTGCTTTTGGGGGGCATTGGTCTCACAGTGACAACAACTCTGGTCTTGCTGTTGTTGTTTTTTTTAACTGTAAACACAATCCTTGAGGAGGAGGTAATATCAAATGGGAGCTTGAGTAGGTTTAACCTTGCCCCCATGATTTTTCCCCAAAAGGAAAAGGCACAAATACAACTGTTTGGTGTAGTGGTTAGGAGAACCAGGTTTGATTCCCCACTCCTGCACATGCAGCTGCTGGTGTGACCTTGGGTCAGTCACAAATTCTTTCAGAGCTGTTCTCTCACAAGCAGTTCTCAAAAGAGCTCTCTCAGCCCCACTTATCCCACAGGGCGTCTGCTGTGGGGAGGGGGAGGGAAAGGGAAAGGGATTGTAAGCCACTCTGAGACTCCTTCAGGTAGTGAAGGGTGGGGTATAAATCCAATCTCCTCCTCCTCCTCCTCTTTTCCCATGGAGCAAATGGGAGTTACAGGAAGGCCACTGAGATGACCAAAATGTCACAAGGAGGAAAGAATTCAGTCCTCCCTCCCTTGCACCATGACCCCAATCTGAATTGCCTCTCAGCTGCTATTTGCAGTTTGAAAAAACAGTGGGACTCTAGTCCTGGATTTTTTAACATCCCATCAAGCTAACAGTGACCAAGGATTTGAACCCAGATCTCTCTCATTCAAGTCCAATATTCTACCCACTGTAGCATATCGGCTGCTCTGGGCAGGTTCCATTATCTTTTGTCCCCCTCCTAGCATAGCATCCTAGCATAGCATCAGCAGAAAAATAGTAATTTTGTGAATAAAATGCTCCCAACAGTAAAGAAAGAAGCTAACCACCTCAGTGGTTCTCAAAGACAGTTGACACCCTAATTACTGGCACAACTGACAGGGGGGAAATGGAATTTACAACAAACACAGCACATGGCTTTGAGATGTTGCCAGCTTTTTTTTAAAAAAAAAATGTCTTTCTTTTAAAAAAAAACCCACAGAAAAAAAGAGCAGGAAAGGAACAGAAAATCCAGTAACTAATTAAAAAAGGAGAAAAAAGGGGGGGAAGTATATAAAGTAGAAACAAAAATATATCAACAGTGGCTGCAGATCTACACATAGGTTTCTATAAAATATCTCCAAATATCTAAAAATATGTGCATACACAAATGTAATCTATAAGCCATACATTCAAATACTGATGAAGTTGTAAAATCCTCAGTCCACTGATTTACAGGAGGCAGGCATACATCTCTCCAGGATCATAAGAAGCAATGTACCCAGCCATGAGAGTGTTGATTCAAGAAGATCATAAGAGTATGCAGATAAACACAGCATGGACAGTGGCTGAGAGAAGAGCCACTCTCCTGCTACTGTTTAATCTTCCAGTTTGGTGTCAGGTAAGCAGGGCTTTTTTTGTAGAAAAAGCCCAGCAGGAACTCATTAGCATAATAGGTCACATCCAACAGAAAAAAACTCATTGGCATATTAGGCCACACCTCTGACAGCACAGCTCCCTTTTAGGATCAGCTTCCCCAGGTGCCCCGTGGCTTGTGAGGCACCTGGGAAGGTCAGGGGGGGGGGGGGGAAGCTGTAGGCGTGGCCAACTCAGAAGTCAGCCGGAACTCCGTTCCTGTGCGTTCCTGCCCCCAAATAGCCCTGCAGGTAAGCAATGTACTTCATCCATGTATGTATCTGTGAAATTGCTCTGTTTCCTTCTCTGTACAATAGAGGACATGATGAATTATGCTTGGAGATTTAAACTCACACCCTAGTGTGCCTAGACACAGGCAGTGAGCAGATCTTCTGGACTGCTAAGGGTTTCCTGTGTTACCCTGACCAGCCTCCCCCCCCCCCCCCCTTTCTGGCACCGAAGCTGTCACTGTGTCTAATGTGCTGGTGCAAAAATTCTTCTGTTGCCTGCAGAAGATAAAAGGCTGAGGCTGGAAGAATGAAAAGGATCACACTTGACAACTGATGTCACACTGGCTGGAGGGGAATATGCTTGCAAGTAGAAGGTAGAAAGCAATGCCTCGCCTGGAAACCAGCCTCTCAGAAGCAATCAGATCACAATCAAGCACCTCTAATAATTAAGTCTTTTGCTACAAGAAAATTGTACCTGTCATCGTTAGCATGTCCCCAGTTTTCATACAGAAACTCTGCCCATATATTGGCTCAGCCAACTCTAAGTTTGGTACAGCTGCAGCTGAGTCTGAGAATCCTTCCCTTTTAAAATGTCCAAACCTGGAACAAAAGTGGACTTTTATTTCTTTGCCCTATAACTGGGGAAAGAGCTCTTTGCAAAAACGAGTGGCTACTGATAGGCCAACAACTCCACAATCAGCTGTGGTTTCTTTGTACCAGTTAGTTGCTTCTGAATGGCCTGTATCCTAACACTTAAGTCAGCAACTGTTCAAGCCTTCTGCCAACCAAAAGGAACCTTCCTCCTACTGAAGGGACTCTGAAGAACAGAGCAGGGTTGCTGTCCAAGCAGCAGGAGCTCCTTTGGCCAGCCTAACTCCACCCCTATCCTTCCTTCATTAAGAGCATGGCTATGGCACTCAGTTGAGGGGCAGGCAGGGAGCAAACGGAATTGCCCTCCATAGGACAATATCCTGGCACCAGCTGGTGGCTCTCAGGTTCTGAGACTCCCAACCACCATCATAAGGGCAAAGGAAAGCAAGTAACCAAGCAAAACCATTAACTATTTATATATACCGATTTTTTTACTTATTTACTCATCTCAGTGCCTCCTCTGCACTTCTTAATAAGAAAAATGCTTAGCATTTATACAGTGTTTTAGTGATTTGGAGTTCTTCACAAACACAGTTCCACTAATTCCAAAATAGCCCTACAAGGTGAAATTAGAGGCTGGCTGATACTTGTGTAGAATGTAAACATAGCATCATATGGCCTTCATACATTTCTGGATCAGCGTGGGAATAGCCATGGAGTCAGTGGCAGGAAAGGAGGCCACAGCCTTCTTCCACATAGGCCCAGTGCCCAAAGTCAATGCCCGACTGCTCCATCTCTCATGCCCATCTGATGGTGGTGGTAATAGTAGTAGTAGTAGTAGAAGAAGAAGAGGAGGAGGAAGGGGAGGGGGAGGAGGAGATTGGATTTATACCCCGCCCTGCACTACCTGAAGGAGTCTCAGAGCAGCTTACAAACTCCTTTCCCTTCCCCTCCCCACAACAGACACCCTGTGAGGTGGGTGGGGCTGAGAGAGCTCTTTCCAGATCTGTCCTTGAAAGAACAGCTCTGACAGAACTATGGCTTGCCCAAGGTCATCCAGCAGCTGCAAGTGGAGGCATGGGGAATCAAACCCAGTTGTCCCAGATTAGAGTCTGTGCACTTAACCACTACACCAAACTGTATCATTCCTGTGTTCTATACAATAGGTACCCCTGGAGGCTCTGCTGTTGTTGTAGGGGCAGTTAAGGAACTGCTTCCCTGCCTGAGGCTTTCACCATTTCTTGCAGCCAGAGGTTCCTCTGCAGTGTGTGAGCAGCATGTCTCAGAGATCAAGTGATGGGGGCTAATCTGGATGTTGGAATTCAGAGGCAGATGGAGAAGATCCAGCAGAACAGATCTATTATCTGAGAGGATGCCTTCTAATCCCACCGCACGCTGTGGAGCCTGCAAGCACACTGCCTCCCTTGAAGGCTGACGCTTTGGTGAGGCCAGGACTCCATCCTATTAACATTCCTGTGCAAGATGAAAGAGACGGGCTAGGAGCCAGACAAGCTCTCGGAACAGAAACAACACCTGCTCAAGCCAGCGCTCAGTTCTCTTTTCAAAACAGAAGTTCAGGATTTGGGAAGAAAGAAGGGGCTGGAATAGATATGCACTCAAGAAGAGCTCCATCCCCTCCCTCCTGTGGAAATAGGTGCACCTGGTTTGACTTTGCAGCTCTCTCTGTGCGTTTTGTTTTCTATAGGCGAGAGGCAGGGGCTAGAGCAGAGATTCCAAGGGTGGCGGATGCAGCCTTTGTTGTTGTTGGTTTTTTTTTTAAAAAAATATCTCTGTGGGATGATTTCCCCTTTGATAAAGAGGGACTCTCTAAAATCTATGGAGATAATTTCAGAGGGTAACTGTGTTGGTCTGCAGTAGAACTGCTAGATTTGAGCCCTTAGACCCTAGAGAGCAATGAGATTTTCAGGGTAGGCTTTCAAAAGTCAGAGCTTTGCCAGGTATCTGATGAAGGGAGCTTTGATTCTTGAAGCTTATCCCCCCCAAATCTTGTTGGTATCTAAGGTGCTACTGTATTCAGATCTAGCTGTTCTAAAAACCATGGCTTAAGAAACCTTCTCCATGCAGGCTGATATCCATCTTACTTTCTGAACTCTTCTGCCTCTGCCCTGACTTTCTTAAGCCCCAGGCACAACTTGGAAGAGGCTACATGAATTTTACCCAACTATTCTATGGCTGTGATCACACGAGCAGTTTGGCTTGACACAGCCACTCCTCCCTTCTGGATCAAATGGGCGCAGGCAGACAGCCACATCTGCCAGGTGTTCCCCAGCCATACTTATCCCATCATAGGACAACTTGAAGCCAGGTTAAAAAGGCACCACATCACAAGTGGTGTTTTTTGGTTTCCCATGCAGTCATTGCGCATGGCTGGATGACTGAACGTGGGGGAGTGTGTGCAGAATGGATTTGGCAGTCTGAACCTGCAGATTTGTTCTGCTGCTAGGGAGGGGGTTTTTTTAATTGCCTATGTGCACATGCACATGCGCACTTATGTGCAAGCATGCATTTTGAAAATTTTGGGGCAGCGCACACTGTGGCTGAGGTGCTGCAATAATGTGGATGCTTGATGTCTGCGTGGGTAACCCACAACAGGGTGTGCTGTGTGGCTGATATGCTCCGCAATACTTTAAACCAGTTCAGTTAGAGGTGGCACCATGTTGCACCAAGCTGCCAGTGTGACCACAGCCTATGATTCACTGTAAATAAACAGATCTCTTTTCTTCCCAGGCTGTCAACCCCAAATGTAACCCCAGCTGCATGTAGGGCTGGGGGATAGGGATGCCAGATCCAGATTGAGAAACTCATGGAGATTTGGAGATGGCGTCTGGGGAGATCAGGGAACTCAGTGCCATAGAGACCACCCTCCAAAGCAGCCCTGTAGCCAGGAATTGGGGGGGGGAGCAATTAAATCCCTGCTTTTATTATTTTCTTCTCCTCCGGGGCTTAGATCAGTGTGCCCGGGTGGGGAGGGGGTTACCTACATTGCAAGCTGGCTGGCTGGGGCCACTCACTCAAGAGTTTTTCCTGGTGGCGGGCTTGACCCTGGCCCCTGGTGCTGCGCGGCACAGTCTGCCTGCCTCCCTCCCCGTCGATGGAGCACTGGCACAAGGCAAGCAGGGGCTGCCTCTTTCTGCAGGGCAGAAGGGGGAAGATCAGAAGCCTCAGACGTGGAAGATTGCATGGGGGTGCTGCAAATTCAATAGGGGGCACCACCCTCAGCATCCCACCGCTGGCTACGGCCCTGCTCCAAAGCATCCATTTTCTCCAGGGGAACTGATCTCTGTAGTCTGGAGATGAGCTGTAATTCAGGGTCCCACCTGGAGGCTGGTATCCCTAGGTGCAGGACTCAATTCAGAGCTTGGGGTTTTCTTTGTACTTCATTTACAAGAGTGTTGATATTGGTGGAGGGATCTGCTCTTACTGCCCTGTTTGGCCTGCATATTTATCAGCCTATTACCTATTATCAGCCTTTCTTCTCCCCTCCCTCATACCCTAATCAATGATAGCCTGGCAGACAGATGGCAGGTGCAGCCATCACCGCAGCCAACAGCAGCAAAGAATACTAACTCAGCTCAAGATCTGATAGGGATCCCAGCCTCCAGATGGGACCTGGGTATCGCCTGGAATTACAGCTCATCTCCAGACTACAGAGATCAGTTCCCCTGGAGAAAATGGATGCTTTGGAGGGTGGACTCTATGGCATTGTACCCTACTGAGGTCTCTGTCCTCCCCAGCCTCCATCCCCAAATCTTCAGGAGTCTCCCAACTCGGATCTGGCAACCCTATGCCTCCCATCCCCTGCTGGTGGCCAGGGGGGACCTGGCAGCCCTATCTGACAGCATTGCCAGTCTTTCTTTCAGAACTCCACTGTTTTGAGATCCAACCCCCCTAAAAATGAAAGGGTCCTATTAGCAGGAATTCAGTATTTTATAGGTGGTTTTTTTTGAGGGAGCACTTTCTGTTTTCATCATGCTCTATTCAATTGTGATGTTAAATATACATATAGCTTTTTAAAAAAAATTACCAGTGTATCTACTTTAACTGAGAAAATCATGAAATTGATGCAAGGTGAAGAGAGAGGGCACCAAATGAACATTCTGCCCCCAGAGCTCTCAGTCTTACAAAGTGCCTGTTTCCACCTTATGAGCAGAGCTAGTCGTGACACTGGTGGATCTTACAATGTGGCTGCAGGTCCTGCAGCCCTTCTCTTTAGAATTTTGGAAGCTGTACCTGGCACAGAGGGTACTATCAGATAAGGCAACAAATCAAACTTCAGTTTGTTTCTTTCTTTCTCTTAGCTTCTCTCCATACCTCCCCTCAAGTCTCTACTCCATCCTTCTTCTAAGCATCCTGGGAAATTATTTCAAGACTTCACTGCTCAGGACAGACACTTTTCTCCTTTCTGGTATTCTTTATCCTACAAGCATTTCTTAGAATCCACACTAATACCTGTGTAATGTATAGGTGAGCCTCTCTATTCTCCACCTACTTTTATGCTGCTGAGTCACAAGTATAGTTAAGGATGGAAGAAGCTACCACTCTTACAGTACAACCCTAAGCAGAGTTACCCTTCTAAATCCATGGAAGCTGATGGGCATAAAAGCATGTAACTCTTCTTAGGGTTGCACTGTTAGGCTGCAGTCCTAAGCAGGGCCGGCTCTATCACTAGGCCAGCTAGGCGGCCGCCTAGTGATGCAGCTGGCAAACGGGGTGGCGGAGAGACCGAGAGAGACTCAAACCAGGAGATAGTGTGCTTTATGCAAACCATGATTTACCATTATGTCTGAATGCAGCTTTCCATTCAGGCTAAGAACTAAACTTAGCCTTGGGCCAATGCAGATAGACTTGTAGGCGCTGTGGCCAGCTGGTGCAGGTGGCTGCTAGCGGGGCAGGAGAGCTCGTGAGCCCGGGTAGGACGGTGGGCACTGGGACTGGGGGGGTGTTCCTTTTGGGTGGGTCTCCAGCTGTGGAGAGGGTGGCTCTGCAGTGCGGGGGGGCGCTAAAGGCAGCCTCACCTGCTGGGGGGGGGGACACACAAGGTAGCCTTGCCTAGTGCACAAAAAAATCTGGGGCCTGGCCTGGTCCTAAGCACATTTTCATGAGAAAAAAACCTATGGAATACATGGGAACTTGCTTTTACATAACTATGCACAGGCTCTTGCTGCTGGTTGCTCCCTCTGCACTACCATTTGCTGAAGCAGGCCTCCAGAATCTGCTTCAGAAACCACAGGTAGATCTTAGGTACTGAGTCTTCTCCAGCAGGGACTGTGCACTTTTGCTTGGACCTTGTTTCCCTGCAACAGCTAAAAGGTGAGTGTCTCTTGAGCGTGCACAGAGTACATTTCCCTCACACCAAGCCTGCCTCCATTCACATGCCACAACATGTTACTTGAGAAGATATCCCTTCCTAAAAATTTGATATGTGCTTCAGGTTCTGACAGAAGGAATTAGGGGTGTGGGGAGCTACTTTGTGCCCCATTGTGATTTAAACCTTTAAAGAGGCACCAGGACAGCACGTTTGTTTCTCCCCTTCATCACTTTGAGTCTTGTCTACATCTTATTTATTTAGCACGTTTCTATGTCATCTCTCCAGAATGAAGCTGTCCAAGGACCGCCACACCTAATATAAAACCACAAAGCAATCCATAGCAATTAAAATAATTAAACAGCAGCCTACAGGAAAAGTTTACTCACCTAAAAGTCTGGGCAACTAAAAATATCTGACACCTTACAGAAAAGCCAAAAGGTCAGGACTAGGTGAGCTTCTAGGAGAAGAGTATTCCATGCATGGGGTTAATTCCAGATTTTTTGGGGGGAGATGCGAGGAATAGAAAGGCCCTGTCCCTAGTTAGTATTTGCTTTCCATTTTGGGATGAAGATTTTAACTGGTAAGTCAGTTCAGTTCATCACCCAAGCAGTCACTTGGGGCACACATCAGTAGGGGTGGCATGGAGGAAGAGGCAGCAAGTATAGGTTGCATGTCTGCTGTTGCCTGTGAAGCCCACCCATCATCAACAAGCTGCAGATACCCTCTTCAGCCCCTAGAAGCCAGGGTGCCATGAGTAGGGGAGGAACACGGGCTCCCTTCACTTGCACCATGGCTATCTGGAGTTAGAGGGAGAGCCCAGGGGCAGGCGAATACAGTTTGAGGTCTGTATTCTGAATACAGATTGAGGTCTTTTGATGGCAAGGGAACTGATGGATCAGCGACTATCATTGGGTGATGGCACTGAAGTGCTCTCTGAGCCCACTTCAGAGATTTGGTAAAGGCTGTCTTGTAAATTGGACTCAGGAGGTGGCAACTCTTTATCCATACTGTATCAGTACTGATGATCCTGCCCAGATTTTCTGTATTCTATTGCAGGTTGCCATGGGTATGGCGCCTACAGGGTGCCCATTGAGCCCACTGCAGTGGCATTATGAATTGAAATGGCCCCCACGGACTTCATTGTGGCAGCCATTGATTGTGTGTGTGGGGGGGGTTGCTGTGGTTTCTTTTAAATGCTTGGAAGCGCCTCTCCGCGGCTGGCCTGCAATCATGCAGTCCCCATGTGGGACTGCACAGAAGCCATGAAGATGAAACAGGGAGTGCTCGGAGGCTTGATGGCAAATTACACGGACCTCTGCATAATGTGCAAAATGGCCATGAAATACAGCCAGTGGGTCAGAAGCATTATATATTTTATAAATACTTAGCATGAAAAATGGAATATTAACTTGTTCAGTGTTTGGCTGATGTGTGATTGCTGTGCTGTATGCTGGGGAAGGGGACAGTAGTATGGAATTACTTTGCAAATGAGTCCTAAAAAGTACAGTCAGTTTACAAAGGGTCCCACCTCAAAAAGCGTGAGAACAACTTCTTAAATCATTTAGAACCAGCACTTTGAATTGTATCCAGAAACAAACAAGCACCAGTGTATATCTTTTAGTACAGGAGTTAAATGTTCTCTTTATCTACAGCATTTTGTACTAATTAATATGTCTGAATAGTCGTCTCAGGCAGCCCCACATAGAGTGTATTACAGTAATCTAATCTGGATGTGATTTCTGTGGCCAAATCTCACTTCTCAAGGCACACTTACAACTGACAAACCAGCTAATGCTGGCAAACAACACTATGAGGCACAGAAGAAACTTGAACTTCCAACCATACAGCAGCACGCCCTAGCTATGAACTTACCCTTTTTGCGGGGAGGGGTGCAACTCACTCCAGAACAAGCTGACTCATTATTCCATTATTATCTTTACCATTACAACAGCATAACAATTGTGCTTCAGTTTATCAGACCTTAGTTTATCTTCTCCAACGCCTCCCTTAAGACTTCCAGGGAGAAATAAAAGTGAGTATCAGCAGCTTATTTTTGCTACTTGAGCTCCTTGGACAACCACTTCCAGTGGTTTCATATGATGAGGGATGGAACAGAACCCTGCACAATGCCAGAGCACAAAAGCCACAAAGTTCAGCAATAGTCAACCCAGCCAAGAGGGAGCAGAACCCTCAATTAATCCAAAAGGTTGATGGTATCAAAATCTACTGAAAGGTCCAAAAGTATCCCTAGAAGCATACGTCCCTTGCCATTCTATGATTATTGTCCTCAGGCAGCCATCCCCTGGCTATCCCACCACTTAGAGTGGCCTGTCTAGCATCGACCAGAGCACGGGCCTTTCCTTTATGGTTCCTGGCCTGTGGAATGGACTCCCTGAAGAGGTGAGTAAATGAGGTAAGATCTCCTTAGAGATCTTCAGGCGGCACTGCAAGACCTGCTTGTTTGCCAGGGCATCTTTTAAGGGGAGGGGGAGAGATTTCGGGTTTGATATTTTATTTTGGTTTTAACTAAAAATGTTTTAAATTATTATTGTAAGATGCCTTGAACCACGAGGAAAGGTGAGGTATTTTTTAATTGAGAAATAAATTCTCAAAGATAGTCAGTTAAGCTAACCAAGGGCTAAGTCCCCAAATCAGCTGTACATGTAGGTAAATCATTTCATATAGCACAGCATGGGGTGACATGGCTACCATACACCTGAGCACCTCACACAAGAAAGAGATGCTAGCCCCTCTTTAGTAGTGATTTCAATCATTTATTATTTATTTATTTATTTATTTTATTCGTAGCATTTATAGGCCACTCTCCCCGCAAGCAGGCTCAGAGGGGCTCACATAGCTGGGCACAAAGTGCCAAGATTCATAAAACAGTTAAAATCAATACAATTAAAATCAATACAATCAACAGTCAACAATTTCAATTAAAGTGCTCACAGTAGTTGATAAAAACAGATGGCATGCCATATATTACAAGCTCAAAACGCCCCACTCAGCAGTCTCCTGTTCTACAAGATGCCACAGATTTTAATAGTGGCCATAGATGGTAATGCCATAGATGGTAATGCGGGGCGGGGAGGGTGACTCCTAGTTGAAGGCCTGGTAGAAGAGCTCCATCTTGGAGGCTCTGCGGAACTGCACAAGGTCCTGCAGGGTTCTGATCTCCTCCGAGAGCTCATGTCACCATTAAGGAGCTGCCACTGAAAAGGCCCTGGCCCTGGTGGCAGCGAGCCTGGCCTCCCTGGGGACTGGTATTACTAGGCGATGTTGCGTCCCTGACCATAGTCCCTCTGGGGTATATATGGGGTGCCATTTTCAAGAGCAATTTCACAACTACTCCTTTAAAAGTAGCTGGACCTAGTACCTCCTCCTTTAATGTGTTATTATGATCTCTGGGACCCAGTCCTGCAGAAAGATCTTTGAACTCTGTCAGTGGTCAGCTTTTGCACAGTTCCTATGAGCACTACAGAAAGCCACATACCTGCTGTAGGGAGCCCCCATGATAGAATGTTATGTACCTAGGAACTCATTTTATGCAATTCCTTTAAAGCTAATTTAAACAGAACATTTCCCCACCACAAATGAAGTGGAAATATTCAGAGTGTGCCACAATCCTGTGCTCTCTTTATTATAGTTTGCTGTCCAAAGCCCTTTACCTGAAGTCTATTGACAAATGCCTGCCAAACCCCACGGGGTCATTTAGGTGCAAGCAATACAATGTTCATGCTGGTGGAAAGCCCCCAGAGAGCAGCTCACACAATTTGCACTCTTTCCATCAGTAGATGACAGCTGCCAAGTTACAAAACTTGGCTGCAGTAACACCCCCCCCCCAACTTCTCCCACATTCCCCATTAAAAACTAGAGACTATGGGGACTTTGCCCTTGTTAATCAGCTTGTCTTCAAAAATGGGTTTAAAACATTCCCGAGTTGGTTAATGGAGCTGGGAGCATGTGAGGAATTCTCCGCAGGGGGGCAAATTGCACACAGCCCTTGTTAATTTCATCTGGGGGGGGGGGGAGAGAGAATTCCAGGCATTCAGTCTTTTCATGTCACTCTGTTTAACAGCTAGCAGTGGGGTAAGAGGAAGGGATCTGTGCTTTTTTTTATTTATTTACCCAAGTGGAAATGAAGGAAAATATTAACAGTGCTTTATAGTCTAATAAAAGACACTGGATTGCAGTAACCAGACTTACAGCATAGAGAGATAGTGGGTGTGTGTGTGTCTGTTTCTTCACAGCTCTGTCCTGACTTTTACTGGCACATTCGATATCCAGTTTTTAAGAGAAAATTCATAATAATTTCTTACTCCCCCGAGATCCGGTCTGCATACAGCCAGTTCTGACTCCTGCAATTGTCCTCTCGTTTGACTAAAAGATGTTTCTGGCAGATATAAATGGATAGTTACTTGTGAAATCCTTCAGTTAGATTACAACATTCTGGTTATCTGTCTTCACTGAAGATCAGCCACCTATCTTAAGCTTTTTCTGTAGTATATAGGGTTTAAACCCCAATTGTATGCACAAACCCCATAGTCTTATTGCTAGAAGAAATTATTAAACAAAAGGTAGTAGGGAAAAGGCCACTGAGCAGCATAGAAACTAAGTAAGGATAAATAAACAATTCTAGAGAGTAACTGAAAAGTGAACTTATTCCTGAGGGTATGCAACATTTCTATTCCACCCTATGGCCCTGGATTATATAGCACCAATATAGAATCAGCAGCCTTAGCATGCATCTTCTAAAAACGGATGGTTTTGGTCATCAGTTCCTTGATTTAGGAAAGAGAACTGAGTTTGCATAATGTTTGAGAAACTAGCCATTTTATCAAAAGTAGGAGTCTAAAAGTTAGAAATGAATATTTGAAAAGCCAGCTTGAATCTAAAAATGCCAAAGCAGCTGCATATGTGATTTTGCAAAAACATTCGTCTCTGGTTTGTGAGCTGAAGTTTGATATAGCTTGTCAGGATTTGGAACTTTAAATCTCAAGTTTTGCAAAACCAGCGCCAAAACAACTTCATGGGATTTGATGCATTTCTTTTAAACATCAAAGCTGGTGAATTTAGCTTCCTGTATTTGATTAGATCTCAAGCCTGGGTTCTCCTCCCAGGGACAAGTAATTCAGAGGCTGTGCTCAACTGGCACCATAATTTAAAGGAAGGGGGGGGTGGAAGTAGGGTTTGAGAAGTAAACCAAAGTTGTTGGGTTTTGTAGGCTTCGTAATTAATAGAAAGTGACTCAATGCTTGGGAGTCCCAGCCCTGCCTTGTTTCCTTGAGCTATTACTTATGACTTCTTGGATATTGTGATCCAAAAGTACTACCTAATTTGAGGAAGAAAAGATGAATAGAATAGGATTTCTATCCAAACAGTTGTTCATTTTGCACATGCAGAACAGTGGCTGCCTTAAGCACATAGATACAACTAGAAAGCTCAGGAATGGTTCAGAATTCAAATTATGTAGTATAGGCCTTATTCTCACAGCCAGGTAAGAAGAATGCACGTTTCCTTAACCCAAAGACTGTATGTCAGTGAGCAAACAGTGGATCTGCTTTTCACTTGTCCCAGACTATACAGCAGCCATGCCAATTGTTTGGCTCCTCACCTTTGACCATGTGCTTCTTTGATGCCCTTCAGGGCTCTGCTGCCTTTATCCAGGACCAGCCAAGTCCACACATGACCTGGTCTACCTGTTTCTGACCCTTCCCTCTGGATGGAAGGCTCTAGCACCTGCCGCACAGCCACCCAGGCCAGAAGAGACTTCAATATGACTCCAATAGTTGCATCTATGTGATGGATTTCAGTGACAAGTTGCTTTGGAAGGCAGTCTTGGGCAAAAAGCACAGCATAGCTAGAAAAAGAAATAAATACTACAGCTGGGACAACAAATCTTGATATGACAGTCACCTACCATCAGTTTTAAGAACTAGTACTGAAAACCAGCCAAAGAAAAATAAAGTACAGAACAGCTAAATTGCTATGTACTTGGGTTTTAACAAAACCGGGAATCACAATAGGCTAGCCTTTGCAAACCTCAGGGAACTCTATTTTGGCAGCTACTATGCTAGCACTATCCCTTTCTCCTCTTCAAGGTACATAGCATTCCCCAGCAGCAATTAGCCTTCCCCCAGGCTATGGTCATGTTACACTGTGTCATGCTGTACCAATAAGAGGTGCTCCATAGGCTCTGCCCATCAAGCTCCAAACAGAAGGTGATACCCATAATTTCCTCCTTAACCTTTGAGCCTCTGAGTTCCCAGAAGGTACAGTGGGTATATATGGTTGTTTTCTAAAAGGTGAATATTTTGGGTTCCTGTGCATCAGAGATCTGGGCAAAGTCAGTCAAAACTGATTTGGTATTGCCATCAAGGCCATGAAAATCTGTATTACAATCCCGTTTTAACCGCAGTATCTTCAGAGATTGAAATGGGTTATACCAATTCAGAAATTCAAATTTATTTATTTGACTTTTATTCTGTGCCTTTCCCCACCAAGCAGGGCTCAGGGAAGCTACACTTTGTTAAATTTGTTACACTTCGTAAGGCAAGTTCAGACAAAGGAGAAGAAAACTGGACTGCAAGGTTGCTATTACCAGCATCCTTTTCTGGGTCAGTATCAAAAGAAAAATTTTGTAGGCTGCTGAACTAGGAATACATATGACTCACACTAGTAATCATCTAGTTATTGAGTTCGTTTCTGAGGTGCTGCATTTGGTTATAAGCAGGGCTTTTTTTGTAGAAAAAGCCCAGCAGGAACTCATTAGAATAATAGGCCACACCCAACAACAGAAACCCATTAGCATATTAGGACACCCCCCCCCCCCGACAGCACAGCTCCCTCCCAGGATCAACTTCCCCAGGTGCCCTGCACCTTGCGGAGCACATGGGGAACCTGAGGGGGGGAGGCAGTTTAAACTGCCTTCCCTTCCTAGATTGGCTTGACTTCCCCAGGCACCCCGCGGCTTGCGAGGTGCTTGGGGAGCCCGAGGGGGGGGGGAGGCTGTAGGCGTGGCCAACTCGGAAGCCAGCCGGAACTCCGTTCCTGTGCATTCCTGCCCAAAAATAACCCTGGTTATAAGAAACCAAAATTTAAACCCTTAGATTTAAGGATTTGCCAGTTTAAGGAGAGCCAGTTTGGTGTAGTGGTTAAGTGCGTGGACTCTAATCTGGGAGAACCGGGTTTGATTCCCCACTCCTCCACTTGCAGCTGCTGGACGACCTTGGGAAGCCATAGTTCTAGCACAGCTGTTCTTGAAAAAGAGCAGTTTCTTTCAGAGCTCTCTCAGCCCCACCTACCTCACAGGGTGTCTGTTGTAGGGGGGGGAAGGGAAAGGAGTTTGTAAGCCACTCTGAGACTTTCTTGGGTAGTGAAGGTCGGGGTATAAATCCAACCTCTTCTTCTTCTTCTTCTCCCACTGCAACAGTCCTTGGTCAAGCAATCATTTATATGCCCCTGTATAAATCAGTGGTGCGACCACATTTGGAATACTGTATGCAATTCTGGTCACCACACCTCAAAAAGGATATTATAGCATTGGGAAAAGTGCAGAAAAGAGCAACTAGAATGATAAAAGGGTTGGAACACTTTCCCTATGAAGAAAAGTTAAAGTGCTCGGGGCTCTTTAGCTTGGAGAAATGACAGCTGAGGGGTGACATGATCGAGGTTTGCAAGATTATGCATGGGATAAAGCAGGTAGAGAAAGAAGTATTTTTCTCCCTTTCTCACAATACAAGAACTCGTGGGCACTCGATGAAATTGCTGAGCAGTCGGGTTAGAACAGATAAAAGGAAGTCCTTCTTCACCCAAAAAGTGATTAACACGTGGAATTCACTGCCACAGGAGGTGGCAGCGGCTACAAGTATGGACGGTTTCAAGAGGTAATTAGATAAACATATGGAGCAGAGGTCCATCGGTGGCTATTAGCCACAAAGTATAGATAGGAACTCTGTCTGGGGCAAGTGATGCTCTGTCTTCTTGGTGCTTGATGGGGGGACAATAGTGGGAGGGCTTCTAGTGTCCTGCCCCCACTGATTGACTGTCTGATGGCCACTGATCCAACACTGGCCAGTCTTGTGTTCTTAATCATCTCACAGTACAACCAACCACAAGGTATTATTTCCAGGCTAGAAATCCCAGCTTGAGCGGCATTATAACATAATGTAACATACATTTAAGATCGTGTGAATCTTTTGCTAACTTTTCCAAAGTATGCCTGGGGTGGGGTGTGTGTCTGTGTGTGTGATCTTTGCAGTCTTGTATGCACATAATTCTATTTCCCTGGATCACCAAAATCAGTCTAGTGGCTAGCCATTTATGAGCCAAGCTCAGTTTTCAAGGAATGTTAAAGACTAAGACCATTTCTGCAGAAGTGCAAACACCCAAATCAGTGTTCTTAAACAATAAAACTATGCAAAACTGTCTGCAATACATTCTGCCTTGCCAGGATTTGATACAAACTTTGTGCCCTCTTGCCCCGTAGTTCCGAACTGTTTTCGCAATTTCCCCTCCTCCAGATCGGAAATCACTGTTTTCCAGTGAGGAGCTCCCATATTCAAATGTGTTTTCCCACCATGCTGCCATTTTAGGGCATCAGTGTCACATCTCACCTCTACCTACCGCCCCACATTCCCTTTTTTTCCTGGAGACCTTCACTACTTTATAGCAATTTAAAAAAAAAACATAATATTGATTGTGGTATAACACTGACAAATGGGCAGTATGGATATGACGGCTAGTACTCAAAGTGTTCCCCATGATCAGTGCTGTGTACAGACAATCCTTGCCTACAGGGCTTTTTTCATAGAAAAAGCCCAGCAGGAACTCATTAGCATAATAGGCCACACCCAACAGCAGAAACTCATTAGCATATTAGGCCACACCCCTGACAGTGCAGCTCCCTCCCAGGATTGGCTTCCCCAGGTGCCCCACAACTGCAGGGCACCTGGGGAACCCAAGGAGGGGAGGCAGTTTAAACTGCCTTCGCTCCCTGAATTGGCTTGGCTTCCCCAGGTGCCCTGTGCCTTGCGAGGTGCCTGGGGAACCTCCGAGTGGGGGGGAGGCTGTAGGCGTGGCCAACATGGAAGCCAGCTGGAACTCTGTTCCTGTGCATTCCTGCCCAAAAATAGCCCTGCTTGCCTATATGGAATCAACAGGCTGCAGTAGCCATGTAGGTTTAAACCAAAACTCCTAAATAAAGTTGCTTAATACCGTTTTAAAGAAGACATTTAAAAAGCCAAGTGGGAGTGGGGAAAGACACTTCAATCTTGGTGCATTCTTTACACAGGAAAGTTATAAAATTCATGCACTGAAGCCTCCTTAGCACAGTGGGCAGTGTGTCAGCCTTGTAATCAGAAGGTCCTTTGTTAACCTCAGAGGGGACAGAGTATTTTGCTTTAAATGGGCATTTTTTAAAAAAAGCAACTAGTGAACAACCCTTTTTTCTGAAGAAGTGATCGGTGATTCACAAAAGCTCACACCCTACCACAAATTTTGTTAGTCTTTAAGATGCTACAGGACTCTTACTCTTTTCTACTGCTACAGGCCTTAATTTTTATGGTACTAAGTTCTAATTTGTTTTATGACTGATTACATGCCAATAAAGGTCTATGAATGAATGAATGACTAACATCACTACCCATCTGGTTTTTCCTGAATGGTTATACTCTTAAGTACTCCAACCAAATACTGCAGCTGCTCCTTTGGGAAGACAACAATCGTAGGCTCTCTGACCTTTCCAGCTTGCACACAAGCCCTCCCCTTCAAAAAAAAACACTGATTGCATTACAATGCAATTTTGGCCATTACAATACAGCAACTGCGTGCTTTCTTTTTACAATGTGCATCTCTGCCAGACTCTTGTGAAATATCAACACTTTAGTTGCTCTCCTCTGCCCGCCTTTTGCTGGTTCCTCATTTCAAAATGAGCTTTCTAGAGCAGGGGTGTCAAACATGCAGTCCGTGGGCCAGAGCTGGCTCTTGCAAGGCCCCAATCCAACCCAAGAGCAACTGGCTGTTGGCTACTTCCTGCTTCTAATATTGCAGCTCCTTCCGGCCAGTCTCTATTTCCTGCTTCAGAGGAGAGAAAGAAAGCCTTCCCTCAATTAGTTGAGGGCTCCTCCCCCTCCTCCTCTGGGGAGGGAGGGGAGGGAATGAGCGGGGGGGGGAATGGCATCTCGTGGGACTTTTAAGAAGACCAGCAATGTTTTATTCCATGTATAAGCTTTTGTGTACAAGCACACCTTTTCCTCTTTGGAGACAGAGGGAGCACGCAAGGGGGGGGGGGGGACTCATGTGTTTAAGACCAAGAGCCAGAGGAAGCATGTCAGAGCAGGGGGGAGAAACTGTTGCACTTCTAACAGATGGGTGGGGGGGAGAAACCTAACAGCACAGCTTGCATTCCTTATTAGTGAAAGGGAGCAAGAGTACAGCAGCACCCTAATGACTAACAAAATTTGTGGCAGGGCATAAGCCTTCATGAATCACTGCTCACTTCTTCAGATACAGCTGGAATGTGGGTCCATCTGTCATATCTTGGAGAGTGAAGTGATTTCAGATGACAATAGCAGGCATTGGTAATGAGAGAAGAAACCTACGTCTCAATTCAGTCCAGGAGTGTGCACTGTCTTTAGCTTCTGATCCGTTGCAATTCAGCAGTCTCTAATCCCCCCTTGAAATTCCTTTGTAAGAGAACTGCTTCTCTTAGGTCAGCAACTGAATGCCCTGGATTCCTGGAAGGTTAAAATGTCCCCCCCCCCGCACTGGTTTTTGCATGTTGATAGCAAGAGTCTAGTAGCACCATTAAAGACTAACAAAATTGTGGTAGGACATGTGCTTTTATGAGTCATTGCTCACTTCTTCTGACTTATTTCCATTTATCCTTTGCATCCCACTGAACTAAATCCTCCTGTATATACACCAATGCTGATATCTCCACACATCTGCATATCACACCTAATCCAGTCACACCTACTGCTGCCATTCAGCATCTGAAATCATCTTTATAAATTTTATCTCTCTGGTAGCTTGTGTTACATTTTATGGCACACATGGCCCACACGACAAAGTGATATTTATGTCAGATCTGGCCCATGTAAATACAGGTTGCTTACCTGTAATTGGAGATCTTCGAGTGGTCATCTGTGCATTCACACCTCTGGGATAAAGTGCGCCTGCGCCGATCCCGATCGGTAATCTTCAAAGCCTAACGGATTTTCGCGCCAGCTCCCCGGTCACGTGCACGTCCCACTGCGCATGACCCGGGGAGAGGCACGAGGATCCCGCCAGTTCCTTCTGACCGCTGCTAACAGCCCCCAAGGAAAAAAGTGAGGGAGACCGAAAGCAGAGGGGAAGGAGGGCGGGTGGTGTGAATGCACAGATGACCACTCGAAGATCTCCAATTACAGGTAAGCAACCTGTATATCTTCTTCGTGGTCTCTGTGCATCACACCTCTGGGAGAATAGCGAGCAATAAACACCACATACCTGGAGGTGGGTGCTGGAGGTCTCACATCTGAGCTGCTTGCAGGACTGCACGGCCCACCACAGTACGCTGATGGACACGGACATCTAGGGCGTAGTGCTTCACAAACGTGTGAGGGGACGCCCACGTTGCAGCATTGCAGATGTCTCCCAGGGGAATGCCCTTGAGGAATGCTGTGGAAGTAGCCACGGCTCGAGTGGAGTGTGCCCGGAGGGACGCCGGCAGTGGCCTTTTGGCCAGAAGATAGGCGAGTTTTATCGTCTCAACTATCCACTTCGAGAGTCTTTGAGACGACAGTTTCTGTCCCTGCCTGGGCAAGGCATAAGAAATAAAGAGAGCTGGAGACTTGCGAAAGGATCTTGTCCGGTGCAAGTAGAAAGACAAGGCTCTTTTGACATCTAAAGTATGTAGACTACGTTGCGTTGGGTCCTGGGGATCAGGAAAAAATACCGGCAAGGTGATATCTGCCCCTATATGGAAGTCCGACACTATTTTGGGCAGGAAAGCGACATCTGGAGCCAAAGTGACGGCATTATGATGAAACGCGAGGTATGGTGGGTCGCAACGGAACGCCGAGAGCTCACTCACGCGTCGAGTAGACGTGATGGCCACCAAAAATGCAACCTTCCATGACAAAAGCTGAAGACTGCATGAGGCCATGGGTTCGAAGGGTTTTCCCATCAGCTTAGTGAGAACCAGGGGCAAGTCCCATGCTGGGACTGGTGTCCGCACTGGGGGATAGAGGCGACTCATTCCCTTGAGGAATTGTTTCGTTGTTGGGTGGGAAAACACCGAATAGCCATCAATCTTAGGATGATTGACTGAGATGGCTGACAAGTAGACTCGGATAGATGAGTGACACAGTCCCCTGTCCTTACATGACAGGAGGAAACCAAAAACATCCTTAAGTCCAGCGGGGACTGAGGGTCGTCCCACAGACGCCAGGAAAGTTAAAAATTTAGTCCATTTTGACTCATAAGAACGTCGAGTGGAGAGTTTGCGTGAGTTCAGTAGCACTTGAGCAATGCGTGATTCTAACCCTAAGTTTGGATCAGCCACGCTGTCAATTTTAGCTTGGGCACATCGTGGTGCAGTACTCGGCCCCCGCACATCCCGAGGAGGTCCGGGTCCGTCGGGAGATGGAGATACGTCCCTCGTGAGAGGCTGAGGAGCGTGGGGAACCAGGGTTGTCTCGGCCACCATGGGGTGACGAGAATTGCCCACGGTCGCTCTGTCAACAGTTTGTGGACTACTCTCGGAATGAGAGGGATTGGGGGAAATAGGTACAACCGTTTCCCTGTCCACCGGAAGAGGAGACCGTCTCCGAGAGAGGTCGGGTCCGTTCCCGCTCTGGAACAGAATAGATGGCACTTCTTGTTCTCCCGAGAGGCGAATACATCCACGGATGGATGTCCCCAATGGTCGAAGATCGGAGTCAGGTAGAGGGGGTTCAGCTCCCACTCGTGTAGGGATGCTCCTCCTCTGCTTAGGAAGTCCGCTTGGACGTTGAGTAGTCCTGGGAGATGAGCCGCCACTAGGTGAATATCTAGCGCCTGGCACTCGTTCCACAGCTCTATCGCTAACCGGCAAAGTCCACGGGAGACCGTCCCGCCCTGGCGGTTGATGTAAAACATAGTGGTGGTGTTGTCCGTAAGGACAGCCACCGTTTTCCCCGTTAGGGATTGGCGGAAAGATCTCACTGCGTAGAGAACTGCCAGCAGCTCTAAGAAATTGATATGGTTGTGCGCCACAGAGGGGTGCCACCTGTCTCCCACACCTACACCTTCCAGGTGAGCTCCCCATCCCCATAGGGATGCGTCCGTGGTGACGGTCGCTGAGGGGGGTGGAAGCCGGAAAGGTGCACCTGAGTGTAAATTCTGGGGCACAAGCCACCAACTCAGGGTCTCCAGGACCTGGGTAGATATCTGGAAACGTCTGGAGAGGGAGTGGAATTTGGGGCGGAAACGCCTCAAGAACCAAAGCTGCAGTGGTCTCATTCGCAATTTGGCGAAGGGAATTACTGCCGTTGTCGCGGCCATCAGGCCTAGCAGGCGAAGGATTTGTTTGGCTGTAGCCTCCTTGGCCTCTTGGATAGCCTGGAGAAGGGAGACTATATCCGCTGCTCTGTTGGGGGGTAGGAATGCCCTGCATTGCAAGGAGTCCAGGATAGCTCCGATAAACTGAACCCGTCTGGAAGGGATAAACATGGACTTTTTGAGGTTTATAGTCAACCCTAGTAATTTTAGGGTGTGAAGGGTAGTAGAGATGTGGTTCTGTAGTTCCGTCGTAGAAGGGGCGACTAGAAGCCAGTCGTCTAGGTAGGGGTAAAGGTGGACACCTTGGAGTCTCAGATATGCCGCTACTACTGCCATAAGCTTCGTGAAGACACGAGGAGCTGTAGAGAGGCCGAAGGGTAGGGCCTTGTACTGGAAGTGACGCGGACCGATCGCAAAGCGTAGGTACCGTCTGTGTGACGGGTGGATCGTCACATGGAAGTATGCGTCCTTTAAGTCCAGCGTCACCATCCACACGTTGGCTTCTAGTAGCGGTAGGATGGTCTGTAGAGTGGTCATACGGAATTTCTTGTAGGTGATGAACGCATTGAGGTTCCGCAGATCTAATATGGGACGAAGTCCGCCATCCTTTTTTGGGACCGTGAAGTAGCGGGAGTAGAACCCCCGCTGAAGGTGTTTTGTTGGTACCTGTTCTATGGCATCCTTTAAGAGGAGGGCTTCGACTTCCGACGATAGGGTGTCGGAGGGAGGGGTGGTTACGAAATACGATTCTTGTGGAATCTGGAAAAATTCTATTCTGTAGCCTTCTGCTACAACCGACAGTGCCCATTTGTCTGTCGTGATACGTTGCCATGCTAGTAGGAAGGGGGATAGACGGGTGGGAATATCGGAGCGAATGGGAGAGTCAAAGACTCTGCTTGTTCGGCTTGGGTGGTTTAGCCTTAGAAGCGGAAGCGGACGGGAATCGCGGCTTATGGCCATAAGGTTTCTGCTGATAGACAGTAGACGGTGGTCTCTGCCATTGGGGTTCAGTGGGAGATCTTCGCGGTTGCTGTTTGGACCAAGATCTCTGCCATGTCTTCTGCTTCTGTTGTCTCGGTTGTGAGACACCCAAGTTACGAGATGTTTTGATGCTCTTATCTAGATCATGAAGAACTGTGTCCGTCGTGGAGCTGAACAGTCCTTCACCCTCGAAAGGGAGATCTTCCACTAAGGACTTAGTGTCTTGTGGAAGCGAAGTCGACCTCAGCCAGGCGTGGCGACGAAGGGCGACTGCTGAAGTGAGTGTCTTGGACGTGACGTCCGCAGCATGCTTGGATGCGTTAAGCTGATGCTTTGCTAGCACCATGCCTTCCCTCTGGATCTTCCTTGCAAGGCGTTGCTTATCCTCAGGAAGCTGAGCCAGAAGAGGTGTCATCTGTTCCCATAGGGAATACTGGTACCTGCTCATGCAGGCTGTGTAGTTTGCCGTTTTTATGCCCAATGCACCGGCTGAATAAAAATGTCTTCCGAAAGAATCGAGTTTCCATCCCTCCTTGTCCAAGGGGGAGGAATGTCCGCTACGTCCCCTAGCCGAGGGGGTCACGACGACTGAGTTGGGCTTGGGGTGGATGAATAGGAATTCTGCCCCTGGCTCTTGGAGCCTATACATGTGGTCCAACCTCTTGTTTGAAATTGGGGTTGAGGAGGGGTGGCCCCAGGATTCTTTGGCAGTGCTCAAGAGCACCGAAATTAGTGGCAACGCTACCGCGGTGGATGTGTCCATCTGTACGATATCGAAGATGGCGTCGGTAGCGGTAGGCGTTGGTTGGACCGTGGCAAGCGCCAAGGAATGTGCCATTCGTTTGATAAGTTCTCCATAGGATTTCACATCCTCGGAGGGGGAGATTGGTAGATTTTCAGCCACATCAGGGGATGGTGACGGCTGGATGGGAGATTCGTCATCGGATGATTCGGGAGATTCGGGCATCGAATGGTCGGAATGTTCGGAGGGAGACATAGGGGTCGACGGATCTGGCTGATAAGGAGGGAGGTCGATATCGGGTGATGTGGGTAACGGCATCATTAGTTTCGGTATCGGTTTCGGTTTCGGTAACGGTATCGGAGTCGGAGGCGGGGCCGGGGGATCACGGCATCGGGAGACTCTTGACGACGTCGATTGGCGATCCCACTCCGCTGGGTACCATTGTGGAGGTGGCGGGTAGGAGGAACCGTACAGGTATCGCCATTGACGGACGTCCCACGGCACCGAAGATGGGGGAAGGCGCCAGTCTCGCTCGCCTCTCAGTGTCGGCATCGGGTCAGGCCCTGTCTCGGGACTGCTGTGAGGGATCTGCGTCAGCTCGATGTCGGGTTCCGAATCCGTGAGCTGGATGGGTCGCGGCATCGGGGAGACGGGGCTGCCCCGGGGTCGCTCGCGCCCAGGAGGGTCAAGCTGTGGAGACCCGTGCTGGGTCATGTCGGACGCGGGATGCGTCGACGAAGCACTCGAGGTTTTGTGCTTCAGCTTGCCCTTACCCTCTTTGCCCTCCTTACGCTTCTTAGCGGGAGTTCGTGGCAGTGAGAGGGGTCTTTTCGATGCCGACTTCTCGGTGCCGGAAGGGCTTCGCATCGGTGGCGACGTCGGGCCCGTCGGTACCGATGGGGATGTTGCCGAGGCGTCGGCTGCGGACATCTTCGGTGACAACGCTGCCTCCAAGAGGGCCACTCGGAGTCGGGCCGCCCGGTTCTTCCGAGTTTGTTTGGAGAACGCGGCGCAACTCGAACAGGAGTCGACGCGATGCGACTCGCCTAGGCACAGCAAGCAGAGGGAGTGCTTGTCTGGGGGGGGGGATTTTACTCCCACACTTAAGGCAGCGTTTAAAGAAACCCCACCGCTGGGCCATAGGCCGGGCGGGGAGTGGAAGGAGGATAATCCAAAGAGAGTCCCGAAAAACAGTCCGTAGGTCAAGTAAAGTCCAAGAAATCAGTCCGAAAGGCCTTTCCAAAGTTGGAAAAAGAAGAAAGTTAACTACCGACCGGAGCGGAGAGGGGGTCCTCACGACGCGGCGGTCAGAAGAGAACTGGCGGGATCCTCGTGCCTCTCCCCGGGTCATGCGCAGTGGGACGTGCACGTGACCGGGGAGCTGGCGCGAAAATCCGTTAGGCTTTGAAGATTACCGATCGGGATCGGCGCAGGCGCACTTTATCCCAGAGGTGTGATGCACAGAGACCACGAAGAAGATCAGATAAGCTCAGCACCTCTGCTCTAGAGAGCCTTCAATCTTGGTGCCTTGTTTTCACAGGAAAGTTTATTTGGATAGTAGCACTTTTGACAGTTATAAACTTCTCCAACCCCCCCCCCCCCCCCCGCATTCTATGGCGCTTTCATTCTTCTCCTCTGATAACATTGCACCGTAATTGTGCATGCACTTGACCCCCTTTCAAATTAATTGCGAAACGCATGGGGCGGATCTGATCCTGAGGCAAAAGCCCTACTGTGGAACGAGTGGGGCAAAGTTGAACCATCAGATGTGAGTTCTACTCACTGCTAAAATGAGGTAAGAAGGTACTGTGGAAATGGTCTAACACCAGAGAAAAAGTCATATCCAATCTAGTAGGTAGCTCTAACCAGTGAAGCAGCATTAATGTTAACTGACAATTCAATACCACCCTGTCGCTTTCATCCTTCTACAAGATTGTTTTATCAGTTTGGGGGCAAAAAAATTACACAGAAAAGAATACTAAGGTCTCACATTTGCTTTTAATTTAACTTCTTTGGATGGGAAGAAACATAACAGAACTTGGAAGGACAACCAGAGAAGGCACAGCAAAATAGTGCACTGGGTATTCAGAATCCAAAGCATGGTGAGATTAGTTTTCAGATCACTTCCCTGCAGGTTCAAAAAAAGAACTGTGGAGACTTTCTAAAGAAAAACTCTAAAGCATTAGCTCCAGGTTTTCCTTTTCCTTTTGTCAAATTGCTCACATGGCTGAGAAAAGGCAGTGTTTTAATACTAAAAAAATCCACGACAACAAATATCCAGTCAAAACACAGAGTCCAGATTTTTTTTTTAAAAAAGAACCATACATGTTTAATCATATTTTGGCAGGACTAAATGTCCAGTTCTTTGAAGTCTTATACATAGTTTCACAGCCATCCCTCACCCACCCCCAGCTTAGTAATGGGCATTCATTTGGCACCTTCATATACTTTCCTTCACAACCTCAGTGCCCAGTCCCTGGTTAACAAGGCCCATTTCAAAACAAACTATACACCAGTCTCCAGAGATGCTTGCAGCTGCTGTGATTCAGTAACTGTGGGCTAACCATCCTTCTGCCAAAGTTACTGTAGCCCAGCTGAACTGTATTACCCCCTTTCGGGAGATGCAGAGTAAAAATGCATAAGGAGAGGTAGTCTTCTGCCCACCTTGGTCAATTTGTGAATCCAGAGCTGAAGGTATACACCATTCAAAGCTCAGTTATTCCAGTCTTGCAAACAATTATTCCAGTCTTGCAGGAGGGAAAAAAAGAGCAAAGGGAAAGGATTTTCAGCTCCTGTGTGCCTCTCTTCTGTCTAAAGCCCCAAAGGTGACATCCATGCCATGAGGTGGGCCTAAGCTTTAATTTAACTGCTATGGCTCATCTAAATAATACTTGGAGCTCTGGTTTTATTGGGGGGTGGGGGGTGGGAGAGGAAACAAGCCTGTTGGCAAGCTGTTGTCTGATTTTTCTGGAGGGGGAAGGAAACACCAGTACAGTTACACTCCATTAAGTCTGTAGTGCATATTTTCAAACAAGCCAGAAAACCAACTTTTCAGCCCAAGGCCTGTGCCTTTCTTCTTACCCTTGCTATGTCATGATCCCACTTCAGAAGCATTTCTACCTCTATCATTGTGCAATTTAAGGAGCACAGTGCAAACAAAAATAACCACTCCAGTTGCTAGGATTTTAAATTGTCAGGGTCTGTTTGGAGAGATGAAGGTGTTCCAGACTGTAACGCAGTGATGCCAATTAGTCTTCAACATACTTTTTTTCCTGTTATGCTGGGAGTATTATTTTTTTTAAAGATAAGCATTACCCCATTGCCCTGCGATCAACAGGTATATCCCCACTGCAGCTGCACCTGTATTCCTTATTTTTTACATTCACTAACTTTCCCTCAACATACCTTTTTCTCTCTCCAAACATACACCTATACCCTGTTGTACCATTTTACAGACCACCCTTTTAAAAAAAAAATACAAGTGTCCTCCCCATACATTCCAAGAAAACTCAAAGTTCTGCAGCAAATAAATATTTCCAGGCAGTTGCACTTCCAGTCCTGTCAGGGAGAGAAGGCAGGCTGTCAAAGCTCTCTTGTCTACCCCAAAGGGAAGTGCAAATCGTTTGGACAGTGCTGCTCCCTTCCAGCAGAATCCAAGCTGCTAAATGTCTCTGCAGATGTATGCATTGTTTGGCAGCAAAAGTTTCTTGGGGGGCCTTGTCGGCAAGGGGTCCCTCAGCTCAGTTTCATGCTAATAGCTACAGCCCGCTTGTAGACCTCAGTTACATTTTCACAGTCTGCCAAAGAGAAGCAGCTATCTGCAAGGGGGCTTTGGCAACGAGTCACTGTCCAGCGGCGGAGACGGCGACCCGTGTTCCCCGCTGCCTCCTCCAGCTGCAGGAGATCATCCACAGACACTGAACCACGCATGGGTGCCCCACCACCATTCCCCATCATTCGATCGGGCAAGTCAAGCTGGTCAAAGGACTCTGTGGAAAGGATGCTGTCCTCACTCACTGCACTGGATGGATGAACACGGGAGGCCAGTGACAGCTTGGGCAAAGCAACTTCAGCGAACGAAGAGAAAACCTTGACAGGTACGCTGTCAGACTCTGTGCTGCTGGAGGAGTACTTGCCATTGTGCTTCAAGATGCCTTTCCGCCGGGCAGGATGGCCACTGGGGCTCTGAGCAGGAGAGGGGTTACCAACAGAGACACTAGCATCAAGGTCTAAGTTCTCAGAGTCCAAAACATCGCCAGATTCACTACGCTCTGGGGACGAGTAATACCCAGACTCTCTCTTCTGGGGCTTCTTCAAAATTCCTTTCTTGGGCATGGAAGGGGTGGCTACAACACATTCTGTCTTGCAGGCCAAAGCCCTGGATGACAAGACACAAGCCAAGTCAATAGCAGGTCCAGCACCACCCTCCTTCCTCATGTCCACAGGAGTTGCCAGAGGCAGTGCAGGCGGAACCTGGGACTTCTCACAGGAATTTCTTTTCTTCAAGATGCCTTTGGGTCTCTTCAGGATGGACTTGGAAGGGTTCTCTAGAGCAGGGCCTGTTTCTTGTAGAACGTGAGCTACATCGTTCTCCTTCTTGGACTTCTTAAGTGAGCGCTGCCTCTCAAGTGTGACACCAGGGATGTGTTGCTTGAAAAAGCAGCGTACTTTGGAGCCATTTTCAAAGAGGGGCCTAGAAGAGCGGCGCAGCCACTCTGCCACTGTGGCCAGTGGAGATTCATTCTCACGCAAGGACTCCTGCTCCCCAACTGGCATCTTGTAACCCCAGTTCACCCACCAGTGGCTGGCAATATCTTCAATGGTGGCTCGACGCTCTGGGTTTACCATCAACATCCATCGGATCAGGCCACAGGCATCTAGAGGACAAAAAACACAAAAGCTTCTCAGATATAGGAGCCATGGCCATTTCCTTGTTCTCTGAGCAATTACGCCAATTTGTCAGATATGGGAAAACTATGAACTCACATTCCCTATTACAGTGGATGTCCAGGCCTTAGTGGGAATGCATGTTCAAAAGCTACCACCGTCCCTTTCAGATGCTAAACATGAGAATGGGAATCAACATGCCCTTAAAAGGCTGCATGTCTATGATGTGCTTCATGACACTTGCAAAACAGCACACATATTGCTATTCCCATGTTACCTTACCTGATAGCTTGGTGGGTTCTCTGTAGTTCCCACTTGTGATTTGCTTGACCAAGGTCTTATAATCTTGGCCATCAAATGGCATCATCCCATGAATCAAGATATAGAGGAGCACACCAAGGGACCAGCTGTCAACCTAGAAGAACAGAAGAGAGTTTGTTTAGGCAATGCGATGGCGACCTAGCTAAAGGGACGCTTTCCACATGCTTAGCCCTTCATTTAGAACATTTATATACCTGCCTGTCTCTTGAGCCTCTCAGGACACAAGGCACTAACAATACAAAACTAATTTGGTAAATAAACATTACAACAAGATATAAAAACATCTAGTTTGGTGTAGGGGAGCCAGTTTGGTGTAGTGGTTAAGTGCGTGGACTCTAATCTGGGAGAACCGGGTTTGATTCCCCACTCCTCCACTTGCACCTGGCTGGATGACCTTGGGCAAGCCATAGCTCTGTACCAGCTGTTCTCTCAAGGACAGCTTGGGAAAGAGCTCTCTCGGCCCCACCTACCTCACAGGGTGTCTGTTGTGGGGAGGGGAAGGGAAAAGGAGTTTGTAAGCCGCTCTGAGACTCCAAGTGAGTGGAGGGCGGGGTATAAATCCAATCTCTTCTCTTCCTCTTCTTCTTCTAAAGCCATCTAAAAACCACCCCCACCAGGAGAGTATTCTGACTCTGGCCAGCAGAAAGTCAACGCAAGACAGCCCTCAGCTCTCTTCATTGCCATTGCTTAAGAGGAAACACATGGCTGGCTAGTCCTAGTCATTAGTGTTCCAGTAGCAGGAGCCAGATCTCAGCTATGGTCTCACCATAGCTTGACTGCAAGTAGCACATCTGGATGTGCACTTCATTCTTCAGCACTTAAATGCTTCCATTTCTATAAGCGGTAATCTTACCTCAGGTCCTTTATAAGGCCTCCCATTGACTATCTCAGGGGATGCATAGAGAGGGCTGCCACAGAAAGTCTGGAGGAACCGATCTTGCTGGAAGACATTAGAGAGGCCAAAGTCTGCAATCTACAAAAAAAGTTTTAAAAAATCTGAGATTAGTGTTTTTGCTGAGGGAAAAAGGAGAAATCTAGCACTTTAAGAATTCGTTAGAGGCCTAATTTCTAACTCCAAACCAATTCTTGCAGAAACTCTTCATGTGCTCATGGTAACAAGCTGCTTTCAGCTGGTCACCCTAGATTCTGGCAGCAGAATAAGCTGTCTAGTCACTGCTAAGCTTTGAGCTTCAAGAACATGCTGGCTATCATGTAGTTTGAATCTAGAGCTACATTCCTGTGAATGCTGTCAGTTTCCCATAATATCATATATCTATTTTCCACAGATACACAGAAAGGAAAGATGACTAACACACAATAGGCATTAATACCAAAGCATTTAGAATAACCCCCCCAACACACATACAAACATTTTGGCTCTGTGTCTAACAGTTATGCGGAAGGTTGAATTAGAACAGGGAAAGCTTTCCTCAGTGGAGATACAGTGGTGAGAAATCTGCCTGATAAATTTCTGCTTGTTGTGTACTATAGAACAGCCTGTCAGAGGGAAGGTAGCAACCCTTAAATTCCTACCATGAAAGAAGAACTGCTTTGTCAAGTGCAGATGAAAGCTGAAAGAAGAAACTGAGCTCTGGGCCTTACTATGTTGCTTGTGTGACAGCCAAAGTCATTTGCTGATACCACAGTTTCCATACCTTGTTTACCCAGCTCCTAGCCAATCAGATGAGCCAGAAGGTACAGAACATACTTTCAAGCTCACAGTTGCGGAACAGCCTATTGTGCAGGCAACACAGACTACAGCAGGCTTTGTTTATTATTAACTATGGGACACTGCCATTATGTTACGGCCCCTTTGTCAGAAGAACAGCCCATCTGGGCCAGGGGATAATGGGGTTAGAACCACACAGCAGAACTCAGGGGAGTCAAGGATTCAATCTTCTCCTTCACACCTTTTTTTGGTGTGTCTGAAGTTCTTGTTCCCTCTGGAACAAGCCCTCTGGATTTCAGCAGCATGCTATTATTCTGGGACACTGTCTTCCTACCTGGTCCTCTCCCACATCTGGAGAGCTGTAAACTGGTGGGGCACCCTACATTTTGAATCACTCTCAGTCTACCCCTCCTTCTCTAATAAGGCCAGGTCTCATAGCTCCCCAACAGCAGGCATAGGGTGGAAAAAGCAGGTTACAAGGGTGGAGAAGGAAAACTGTTTCCTGTCCATATCATAAAAGAATGTTTGACAAATCAGCAATCATAACTTGCACTTCAAAGCCAGACACTGTAAGATTCTGTGTGAGTGAGTTAGAGAGTGAGAGTGAGTGAGTGAGTGAGTGAGTGAGAGAGAGAGAGAGAGAGAGAGAGAGAGAGAGAGAGAGGAAGAACTCATTGTTCCATCGCCTGATCCCAGGAAGGTGCCCACAAAATGCAAATGACTGTTTCTCAGTGGGCCAAATCAATTCCAGGTTTAGCCATCTCCTGCAGCCTAGAGTTTAGCCTGCTGAATTATTCTCTGCATTCAGATAAATCACCACTGCTTTCAGAATCTCTTCTGCCATCAGACTGGAGTTTCCGTCTTTGTACAAGCCACAAATTCCTCCCCTGTCCTAGTTTTACCATGCGTCACTATTTGAATTAATCTCCATCTTTCTATGTTTATCAGCTGAGATAAGCCAGAACTTCTGGTAACCAGAGGCTATTTATAGCTTCTTCCAACTTCCTAGTTAAAGGCTTCTGTCTCCAAACTGGGTGGTTATCCTGTCTAGGGTTTGGAGCTAAGGACAGCTGCAAGGTTCATCACTTCTCTCTTCAACTCTAATCTAAGAGGAAACAGATAAGTGGAACAGCTGGTGCCCCCTCAGGTTCCTGAAGCATCAGCCTTTGCTTTAGGGGTTCAAGTTTTCACTCTATAACCAGTTAGTTAAAAATGGCATTTTTTAACATAAAGATTAAGGGAAGCAGGGATGGCTTAGAGTATAACAGGTTCAACAGGAGACCAAACAAAACAGAAGGGGGGGGGGAGGGCCTGGAAGCAGCAGGTCCCCCCCACAACCCACTGTCCATATTGTTCCTGTGATCACCTCCATGGGGCAAGAAAGAACTAGAATTGCTGGCATGGTATAGCTTAACAGCCAGGAGTCCCCATTTTCTCACACACACACATCCATTATAAATGCACTAAATAAATCATAAATATTTTAACTGAAATATCTATATCCTGCCTTTCCTTTTGGCTCAAGGTGGCTTACAAGTTCCTACAAATTAATTGTGGGAGACTGGATATGCATTGGGCTCACATCTAACCCTCTTCAAAGCCAATGTGCAGAGGCCTGCTGTGTACCATCCCTTCAAAGTGCCATCCATGTAACTATCTTGTACTTCCCCTATTGCCAGATCTAGCCTAATCAACACTAGTAGCAACATCCCTAAATCCAACAACCAAGGCCTGTCCCCTGTGCAGGTATGCAAATCCACCATACAGGGCCAGCCACAGTTATGATTTAGGGTTCTGGTTTAGAGGAAAATCTTGACTTAACTTGGAAAGTTAACACCCTCAAAGAACTGATAACAATATCTGTGCTGACCATCCAGAGTGAGGGATGCATTACAGATTGCCACAGCTACCAGACTGGAGCCGGGGGACACAGAACCCAGAATGAAGGAATTTCCCTTTCCCTGACAGTCCTTGTGGGTCTCTACCCTCCCTGTATAAGTTTGATTAGAACTGCAGGTTTTTTAACCCTGCATCTAATGAAGCTGACTGAGGATGGACAAAAGGAAATACTTATTTCCACAGAGTGATAAAATGTAGAATTTGCTGCCAGATGATGTAGTAATGGCCAAAGTAATAAACAGCTTTAAAAGGGGATTAGCTAGATTCATAGAGGATAGTTCTATCAGTGGCTACTAGCCACGGTGACTGAGGGAACCTCCACATTCAGAGGTACTAAACCTCTGAATTCCAGAGCCAGGAGCAACATCAGGGGAAAGCCTCAGCCTCTATGCCCTGTTGTTGGCTGTCCAGAGAAACTGGTTGGCCACTGTGAGAGACAGGATGCTGGACTAGATGGAAACATTGGTCTGATCCAGCAGGGCTCTTCTTATGCTTTTAAACATCAACAGGCTTAAAACTGGTCTGCAATGGCAATGTAAATACACTCATTGGCCACAGTATACACCTGATCTTCCACATCCATCCCACAAATAATCTTTTTAAATTAAAATGTTCCCTGGTTTCTCAGGAGGTTTCATTAGTAAGCAATCGTGATTTTAAAGAAAGCCACAATATAATTTCAGATCTGTAGTTATCATCATACACAGTGGCCTGAGTAGGGGAGATGGATTTGCACATGTTTTTAGCAGCTCAAGTGGCAATACCCAGTATCTTGGATAGCCCTACTCACCTTGATGTTGCCATTAGAGTCCAGAAGGATATTTTCGAGCTTCAGATCTCTGTGGACAATTCCATTCTACAGGAATAAAGGGCAAAAGCTGAGCTTCTTTTCTTTACACAAAGGGAAACTCTTGGTGCACCATGAGGTTGACCCCACTAATCCTGCCCGTCTAACACGCATATGCTCACAACATGTGCACAAAACTGCCTTCATTTTATCCCTCCCACAAAAAGGCAAAGAGCTAGCAGCAGAGACCAAAGTGAAGCAGAAAGACACAATGCATGCCCACATACTTACCACAAAGGACAGAGTTCCACAAAAGAGCTCCTGAGAATTTCCAGCCAAGAGACAGATTAGTCTCTCAGACACTTCTACCTTTACCCCATCCTGGTGCTGATCTACCCAGTCACAGGTGTTCCCAAAAGAATGGAGGTTGCCGTACAAACCTGCAAGCCTCATGCCCATCACTTCTAACCCACATGGACTAGCAAGATTGGCACAGAAGACACCTAACAGTTTGCACTAAACAGGGCCAATAAATCTCAAGACCTACAACATGCCTCTTTAACGAGGCATTTTCTGTTGCTATTATATTTTCTGAACACCACTACTAAATGTAGGACAGCCTATGGAAGCGTTCCAGATGTTCAAGGGCTCTCATGTTTCCGGGAAACCACATTATTGCTTTGCTGTTAATCCAGTTATTATAACCATCGTATAACAGTGCACACAGTTCATCTAATTCTTATGGCTCTATGACCAGATAAAACCAAAATAAATCGTAACTTGACAGAAATCCAATGCTTGTGGCGGGTGGGTGGGTGTCTAGGCCTCGTTTACAAAGTAGAGCCTGAACACACAAGGGAATTTTCTGGCAATGACTTAACATCTGGAAGCCAAGTGTGACAGAAATGCAACAGTGACAGAAATGCAACATGTTCCTTGATCACAATTTCTTATCTACCCTTCAATTTCCCACCTATTTTTATTCTCCTGTGCTCCACAATCCTTCCTAAGGAGGGGAAAGTCCAAAATCCATGTTTCTAACTCCTTCCTCCAATTCAGCAATAAAACCAAAGCATAATATGCAGTTTCAGAGCTTACAGTTTTATGCCCGTAAGTAGGAGTGGTTTATCCAAGCTGCATCTTACAGACTACCACACCAGAATCCCCCTTGCCTGCCAAAGGTTTGAATTAAAGATCATCAAGTGGGTTCAAAAGAGAATGGGCATAAGCAGGTGCTGTCCAAGCAGTAGGCATGCCAGTTACAAGGAGAAGTGCAAACAGCACAAAGGCAAAAGTTAAAAAGTAAAGTACAAAACAAAGGCTGGTCTTTTTTGAGTTAGGGAAAGGTGCTCTCATCCAACAAAGCAGAGCACTTTCATGCTGTTCCTTGGTCATCAGGGGGGAAAAGTCATACTGCAGGCAGAAAGGAAGGTGTTGCTTCACATTCTCCTTACAGCATCAGACCATTGCTCCACCTAGCTCAGTGCTGTCAGCTTCAACTATCAGCAGCTCTTCAGAGTCCCTGAGACCCTTTTAACAGGAGATGACAGACTCTGAACCTGGCCCTTCCTGGATGCAAAGCTGCTGAGGTACAGCTGTTTACAGAACTATATGCCTGTCTCTCTCGTTTTAAGGTTTTAAAAAATGAAAATAAAGTGAGGACACTTTACATATTTCAGCTTAGGGAGATTCTCCAAAGACAGGGTTGAAGTTGAGCAGGCTTACCAATGTAGGAAATCATTGTGACTCATAGCATTCAAGATGTCCTCAACAATTTATTTTGTACCAGAGAAAGATACTAAGAACTGGACATGGAGCACTTTTTTTTTAAAGCTAACATTTCTCCCAAAATATGTCCAGATACATTACGTAAATACGTTACGTATTTTTCAGGTGAAGAAGCAGCAGGGCAGAATCCTGCTTCTTCTCTTAACATACAAAAAGGAACTTATAGGTAACATTTTGCACCAGAAGTGTGAGTCCCAAGCATAATGGGAGTGTGTGAGGTTTGAACTGGCTCCCAGACATCTGAATGTCATCATCTTCTAAACTGCTTAAGTAATAAAGAACATTTCCATGGAAAAAGAGCCTCTAGATGTTCTTCTATGTGGCAAGGGGGAGCAGGCCCTCCTGAACTGACAGAAGAGCCTTTCTTCCATCAAGCATGCCACCTGGGCCAGCAAATTCCACTCACCTTGTGACAGTAGTAGACTGCAGACACCACCTGCCTGAAGAAGTGCCGAGCTTCCTGTTCAGTAAGCCTCTGGCGCTCACTGATGTAGTCGTAGAGGTCTCCTTTGCTGGCGTACTCCATCACAATGACAATCTTGCTGCTGTTTTCAAACACTGGATGGACAGAGAAGCCAGGAAGGATCACAAGAGTTCTCAAGGCCAAACCATTGTGACGGCAAGCCTATGGTTTTACCTCCTATACCAGCCTGCAGTTTCACCTGCTCAAGCCTTAGAATGGGGAGGGGGCCCTATAGTATCAGTTGTTACTCACAACAAGAGGAACTCTTGTGTGCTCTTTGTGCAAGGGAAATACTTTTTTTAAAATGTTCCATTAATTCAAGTTGGTTTAGCTTATGCATGACTGTAACAAGCCAGCATGGTAAATAATGGTGATGCATAAAGCACTATCACACATACAGTGTTGCTTTGGTGCCAAAAAAAACCACTACTACTTTGTAACAGAAGCACAGTCTTTCTGTTTCATAGAAGGTGCAAGCACACTGCATGGAAAAGAACTGCAGAGGCTGGTCACAGAGCTTCCCATTTTATCTCTGACTAAGTTAATTGTTTCAACTTAGATGGGGGGGGGGGGTGAACCAGGGTTTGTTTTTTCTTTTGCCCTACCATTGTTTAATGCATGATACTTTGGTTATTTTTGGATTACACTAACAGCCATAATCAGACTGTATAAATATTCCCGCTCACGAAGTGCCAGCCCTTCTGTTACACTTAACAGTTCAACACCTTGGATCTTTCACCCCTATGAGCCTCTACAATACTATAAGCATTTGCCGTCTACAACCACTAAGCTGAAGTTCCTGGAGGAAAGCTGTTAACACTTCTTGTGTTGTTTTTTACAGGGCTCTAAGGAAGACTTCACCGGCAACTTTATTAGCAAAGTGGAACTAGTTATTTTTAAGAGCCTGTGTTAGCTCTTCTTCCTCTACTGCCTCAGCTGTTTCCTACAAAAGAACAAAGAAGGAAGCAAATACCAACTGATACTGGGTGGGTTTCAGCACTCTAGATCTGCTGCTGCTGAGTCATCCAGTTGCACCTCAGGCAGAAGCTACAGAAAGCCAGGATACAAGTGATGGCAGGTACAGATCCATCCTGTGGCTGATGCTTCGAAAGCATTGGATAGTTCTTTAAAAATTACTGCAAGGCTCCAATCCAGATCAGGCACGCAGGATCCCCTGGGAGCTCTTGTGTCCCCCATACCTTCACAGGTGTATAAACAGCTGTTTCTGCACCTGAAAAGGCATGGGGGGAGAACCACAAGAGCTCCTGGGGCTACTGCACACCCAATCAGGATTGGGACCTTGCAGTGATTTCTAAAGAACTACAAATGCTTCTAAAAGGGCACCAGCAGCCATGGGATGGATCTATGCCCACCATCACTTGTATCCTGGCCCAGAGAAGTTCAAACCTAATGTTTTGCAATATTTCCATTCTGAGTAAAGAACAGCATTTACTTTGGAGTTGAGAGTGGGAAGGAGTTAAAACTGTCAGCACCACTCAGTGAAACTGCTTTTGCTCATTTTCTATTCTGCAATTAGCCTCCTAATTTAAATAAAATGCTTCAGTAATTCACAGGCAAGCTTCCAAGGGTTAGGAACCAGTACAGAGTCATTAGACTTGGATATCTGGGTATTATTTATATATTTTAAAACTACTGAGTTTGTTATTCTACAACACACCCTGGGGGAAGAGACAGGGCAAGCTTGAAATTCAAGTAGTCAGATACATTTCTTCTGTCAAACCTTCAAATAATATCATATTTAAATCTGTTTCAGGAAGTTATAGCTGTGCTTTGTACAGAGTTTACAGAAAGTATTTGACTAAAAGACAGATCAGCAAAAAAAAAAAAAAGCCTCATTTTAACCACTATCTCAATTTGTGGGCATAGTAAGACTAAAAACTACAACACTTCATTCCAAAAAGAAGTTCATGACCGGTGGCTATTATATTCAGCAGCATCAGAAAACACACAAGATAAGTCTTGCCACCTCCAAATAGCAAGTACTGCAGAACCTCCAGTTTCATTTGATTCCTTTTTGAACAGCCACATGAGAGACAGATACCAATGCTATCCCAGTATCACTACACAGAAGCAATATGTAAAGTTTGTTAGCCTCTCACCCCCCCCCCCCCCCCCGCATTGTTCTTCCTCAGCTTTGGACCTCCCTGCCCTTGGATGCTCAACTGGTGCTTGACTGGGTTTCATTTGAAGTACCCAGAAAAGCCTCCTAGGCTCCTTCTTTCCTGTGTTGTGATTTCAACCATGCATCTGCTGTTTTTACTGCTGCAGCTGAATTACTGGGTTTAATGTTTCTTTGCTGTGTGTCATGTTAGTTCCGGGTGTTTTAATTCCTTTTATTTATACCTCACCATTCCCCTTGGCTCAAAGTGGCTTACAAATAATAAACATTACTGATTAAAACCAAATAAAATAAACCTCCCAAATATCCCCCCCTTAAAAAAAGATGCCTGCTGTTCATACCCCATCAGGAGCCCTTCTAAAGATCTCCAATGAACCCAACCTCTTCAGGGAGCCCCTGCCACGGAACACAAGCCATGATGGTAAAGGCCAGAGCTCCGGACAGTGCCAAACAGGCCACATTAACTGAGGGAACAGCCACAAGGTGGTAGCCTGAAGACCATTGTTAGTAAGTTACATTTTACAACTGTGATTTTATTTGCACCCTGGGAATCAGTTGTCAGTTGAGGGGAATGAGACAAATGTTTACAGACATAACAAATTACCTTCATGGACAGCAATGATATGGGGGTGATTGAGGGATGACATGATTTCAATCTCTCTCCGAATATGGACAAGATCCTGCTCATCCTTTATTTTGTCTTTCCGGATAGACTTGATAGCAACCTGAAAAGAAGAATTTGAAAGAGGTTGGCACTCAGGATTGATAACAGAGCAGTTGCGACTACTACAGTGAGAGGAAAGAAATCTAAAACTAATTAAGAGACACTAGACTAGACAAGAAGACTAGACTGATCCCCATTTCTGAGAGGTCTCCCAAGAGCAACAGAATGCAGGCTTTTGAACTCTTCACTGCCAGTATTAGAACTGACCTCCAGGCAGCACAAATGAAAGCCTCAACCCTAAGAACTCTGAAGAGCAATATAGATCTGGAATTGGTTCAGTGCTTGGAAACCTCACAAGTGTATGACTGAAGAGATGCATGATGGGAAATTCATTACCTGATCTGCTAACTAAAGGAATGTTAGATATTTTGAGCCAGCATAGTGTGAAAGTTAATACTCCACCCCATCCAGACACTTTCTCTCCCCCACCGCAATAGCTTTATTTGGTCCAAATAAGCACACATATGTTACCCCAACAAGTAACCAGCTGAGGAAAACATCACTTGGATTTGCTAAAAAAGGCTTGGCACCAAAAGAGAAGCCATCAAGTTCCATGTAACGTTCACTCTTCTGAACAAAGTATAAGGAGTAAACATGGAGCTTCCTTCAAATAGGGCCAGCTGGCTAGAATGCTGGAAATCTGAACCGGTACTGCAAACCTTCCAAAGTTTGCTCAGATTTCTTTATTATGAAAACTCCTCAACAAGGAAATGAAGGGGAGGAGAGGGGAAAGTGAGAGTGCTGGAGAATAGATGCTGCTAATCCTCTTTCAAAGGGATTGGGAAGACAATGTGCTCCTTGGGCTGAATTTACAACGGAATCCAGCACAACCTCGTTTCTTCTATCAGACAAGAATGCGGAACAGTATTAATCCTGTAAAAGGATCCTGGAGGACACACAATGCTAAGTCTCCCAGCAACAACAAGGAAAGAGGCCTAGCCTTGCATCCTAAGGCAGTGAAGAGCTGGCGCTCTCCCAGCCACTCACTATTAATTTACAATTCCCTATTACCAATAACAGACTGGGGGGAAGGGTGCAGCTACAGGACCTTCAGCTATATCTAGGGATGGTGCATTTTTTACTCCTCCTTATTCTGCTGGCATTTCATAGGGAAGATATTTAAGGCTGGGAGGCTCAAATAATGATGATCAAATTAAAGGATTATAAGGTTGACGATGAAGAAATTTGAATGGTTAAAGATTTTCCATTCCTTGGCTCAACCATCAACCAAAAGGGAGACTGCAACCAAGAAATCAGAAGGAGAACTGAGACTGGCAAGGGTAGCCATGAAGGAACTAAAAAAGATCCTTCAGTGTAAGGATGTGTCGCTGGTGACCACGATTAAGGTAATTCAAACTACAGTATTCCCATTACTATGAATGGGTGTGAAAGTTGGACAGTGAAGAAAGCTGACAGGAAGAAAGTTGATTCATTTGAAACGTGATGTTGGAGGAGAGTTTTACAAATACCATGAACCACCAGGTTCTAGAATAAAGCAGGTTCTAGGTTAAATAAAGCCTGAACTCTACCTAGAAGTTAAAATGACTAAACTGAGACAACTGTACTGCTGTCATATTATGAGAAGACAAGAGTCACTGGAAAAGACAATAATGCTAGGAAAAGCTGAAGACAGCAGAAAAAGAGGAAGACCCAACACGAAATGGATCAACTCAATAAAGGAAGCCATGGCCCAGCCCTCAGTTTATAAGACCTTAGCAAAGCTGTTAACAGGATATTTTGGAGGTCATTAATTCATAGGGTTGCTGTAAGTCAGAGTAACTTGATGGCACTTAACACACACACAGCTGAAATGCTGTCCTGGGATACCCTCTCTTACAACAGAAAGCCTCACTGCAGTCACCTACATTACAATCCTAAACTGCTTACACAAAGGAATTTCATTTGCTCCAATCAGATCAAAGAATTCAAGATTCTTGCTTTCTTATCCCTCTCAAACCACAAAATAATGGTAGTTATCCTCTAGTCACATGGTATCACCGAAATGATAATAGGTTTGAATTAAATGTTAGCCAGATACAAATCTAATAAAAAATACAATGAATAAAAATAAAAGATGATACAGGAAAGTTTTAACTATTCCCCCCCGCCATGCTGGCCACTATTCCTATGGTGTCAGGAGGACAATTGCCTCAGCCTTGTGTTCCCTTGACATTATTATATCACCATTATTTCCTTCCCCTTTGTGGTTTGTTACTGTGTTTTGTACAGTTCTGTAATGTCATGAGTTGCTTCTCCAAAGATAAACTGGTAAGTGGAGCAAAACAAGACACATATCATCCATCATGAATCACTCCTACTACGAGGATCAGGGAGGCTAAAAGCAAGCTTTTCTCCTCAACAGATACACATGTGTCAATCAAACAAGAGATGGTTAGATAGATGGAAGCCAAAGCCTGGAGCTCTGTTTCCACAGAAGACCAGTTTTACTTATTCCAAAGTTGTTACATCATTCAGAAGCAGATCACAGACCAACACTCCACCTTGCAAGTACAGAGCGTCATAGCCATGTCCAATTGAAGGTTATATTTAGAAGACCCAGCTTACCTACCAAAGTGGCTGAAGAACCTAGATAAAGGGAAAGTGGCAAAAAAACATTCACAATATCAGAGGCACAGATGAGCTTAAGCACTTTCATTTGGCGACCTTTCTGCTAAGTTCAGGGGTTAATCTTTAACTCTTTCTGCCTCAGTGCTTCATCACCTGATGTACCACCTGGGATATGTACAAATAAGGGACAACAAAGCCCTATTTTGGGGGGGTTAATCACCAAATTGTCTCCTGCCAGCTTATTAAAGGTCCTCATTTCTCCCTCCCCTCCAAAAACTCATATAATGAATTGCATCATTCCACTATTCACTGACCCAGAGACGTATGTCTGAAATGCTTGACATCTAACCCGACCCAAAGTGCTCTGCAAGCTTGGGTAACCCGCAGGTAGTAGGCACAACAGCTGCTGCCAGATGCACAAAAGGCAAAGGTACACTGATTCTCACCATTTGTTATCCCACAGTATGGGGTGAAGGTTTGGAGATTCTGTCATGTGAGTTGCATGAAACCAGTTATTCTGCTATTTTTCAGTAAGTATCTGCCCAGTTAAAATAGATATCCTAGCATCCACTGTCTGTTGCTTTTCCCATGGGAAGAAATAAATTTCTCAAGCTAGATTTCAGGTGTTTAGGGAGCTGATCCACATTCCCACAATGAAATGGACATTGTCCCAGTGTGTCTTGTGGAACGAAGCATAATAAACATGATCCTCTCTGTTTTTTGATAGAAAGAAAAACTGGCCTGATGTTTATGAACCTCCGCCATTCAAAAGAAGGGGGGGGGAAGCACACATGCACAGATCAGATTTACACAAATACATGCCTTGTGTCTACACTGTAAGTGAGGATGCAAGTATGTACCTGCTCTCCAGCACACAGACTCAAAGTGCCTCAGCCCTTAGTCCTCCCAGCAAAGAGGTGGACTGCAAAACAGGAGGAGGAGAAGGAGGAGGAGATTGGATTTATACCCCACCCTTCACTACCCAAAGGAGTCTCAGAGCAGCTTACAATCTCTTTTCCCTTCCCCTCCCCACAACAGACACCCTGTGAGGTAGGTGGGGCTGAGAGAGCTCTGACAAAAACTCTTCTTTTTCAAGAGCAGCTGTGCCAGAACTATGGCTTGCCCAAAGTCATCCAGCAGGTGCAAGTGGAGGAGTGGGGAATCAAACCTGGTTCTCCCAGATTAGAGTCCGTGCACTTAACCACTACACCAGACTGGCTATTACCTTTAAATTTCCAAAAAAGTCAAGTTCAGACAAAGACTTTAAACCCCCCCCCCCCCCGAGATACAATAAACCCAGTATAAACAGAATGGACTCCAATCTTTAGTATGGAAATTAGAAAAAACAATTCATTAAAAAAATTCTATTCAGCATTGGGGAATCTGTCTGAAAACAAGCAATCTGTGAAATATTTTGATCTTTAAAAAAAGCCTGGGTCTACTGTCTTTCAAATGCTATTCTGCCTGTACACTACCATAAGAGAAGTCAGTGTTGGATCAGGCCAGTGGCCCATCCAGTCCAACACTCTGTCACATAGTGGCCAAAAATACCAGGTGCCATCAGGAGGTCCAGAAGTGGGGCCAGGACACTAGAAGCCCTCCCACTGTTGCCACACCCCCCCAAGCACCAAGAATACAGAGCATCACTTTCCCCAGACCAAGAGCTCCTATCTATACCTTGTAGCTAATAGCCACTGATGGACGTCTGCTCCATATGTTTATCCAATTCCCTCTTGAAGCCATCCATGCTTGTAGCCACCACCACCTCCTGTGGCAGTGAATTCCACATGTTAATCACTCTTTGGCTGAAGAAGTGCTTCCTTTTATTCATTCTAATCTGACTGCTCAGCAATTTCATTAAGTGCCCATGAGTTCTTGTATTGTGAGAAAGGGAGAAAAGTACTTCTTTCTCTGCCTGCTCTATCCCATGCATTATCTTGTAAACCTCAATCATGTCACCCCCTCAGTCATCGTTTCTCCAAGCTAAAGAGTCTCAAGTGCTTCAACCTTTCTTCATAGTGAAAGTGTTCCAACCCTTTTATCATTCTAGTTGCCCTTTTCTGCCATGCCTTCTTACCTATTACTGTCCTCCTGCAACTCCCTGCCAAAAAAGTTACACATTTGTATAGGCACCCATATATAGGGTTCCAAGTACAGTGTACATTTTGGAAGTGTGCAAGATAAGCAGCTTTTGATTGAACATGATATTTGATAGGAAGTTGGGTGGGCATTGAATATTCTTTTAGTATTGAGGGGGAAAGCTCAGATTAGGGAGGCAGCATTAGATCTTCTTTCTATGACCCTCCCTGCACCCCATGAACAAACAAATCCTTTAGAGAGAGCGATTTTAGGTTGTTTGTGCTGCTTTTTTGTTTGTTTGTTTTGGTTTTTGAAGACCTATGTCACACAAGAGATTAGAGAAATTGCCCATTAATTCACCCACAGCAGACTCTCCAAAAAGCAATCAGTTAGACTGGGCATATACTTCATGCAGTGATATTTACCACTTTTTATAGCAGATTGTGGATGGACATCACACATCTTCAGTCAGCTCTACTTGATTGTTATAATTTGGCTTTAAAGGACATTTCAAACCCAGTTTTAATTATGGCTCTGGAGAGGAAAAGATCTCTAGCAGGTAATGAAAGTCTTGCCAGGTGCTTCAATACTAGTTCCAGATTCTGATCACCACCCCATTCCTAGCAAGTTATGGATTACGCAGGCTTGTCAAAGAGCTCAGTGTTCTCTAGTTTCCAGAGATCAAAGAAGAATTTCCGTTTTTTAAGCATCTCTAGGAACACTACCCCTCTCCTAGCTGAATGCACAGCCCAGGTCCTGGAGTTGACGTATCACATTTTTGCCAGTAAAGACTATGGAAACTCAGACTTCCTGTTTGACTTGGCTGGAAGCCAAGAACTAAAAGCTACCCCCCCCCCCCTCAGCCTAGTTTATAAGCAGATGCAGCAGGTTGAGGGACCAATTTAGAGTCATCACTTCACCCAGTCTGCAGTTTATTAGTTTCTGAAAAGCAGACCAGTCCTAACCTTTGCATCAAGAAACCGGTACCAAATAAACATACTGTTTTGTAAAGCCAGCAAACAACTTCAACAATAAGTGACACCACCAACTGGAAAAAGGTACAGATACAGAAGTCTGTTTGTGCCATTCTGCCACAGCACTTCTTTGCATGACCACTGTTCATTTAAATTTGTCCTACAGCTGACTTGGTAATACAAAATCCATTTCATTTAATCAGCAGCATCACTGAGGATGGCTTGCTTTGATTCATTTGAAGTCTCCGCTAGCTTGAGATCTAAGGAAAAGCAATTGGTCAAGAAAATAGCCAATATGCAGCTAAGTGGATAGCTTCCCATAAGCCACTGCAGTGATATAATTTGTATTGACCAGAGTGACACAGAAGCACCAGCTATCACATACACCTTGCTCTTCAGGAAAGTGAAAATAGAAGGGATAGAATGAGCTTTAAATTTAAATGGAAAAAAGGTATGTTATTTGCTGTTAGTAGCATACAGGCAGAAGAAAATGCCTAGGGCAAGGACCCCAAACACACAAGCTTAGCAGCAAACTCTATCTGTTTTAATACATTTTGCCTCCAAATAAATGGATTGTAGATCACAATCTTATATAACTCTACAATTCTTCACCAGCCAGAAAACTGAGTTGTAGCTCAAACTTTAAAAACCAACTGTTAGGAAAATTAACTGTAAGCCAAGCAGTGTTTTATCATCTCAGTAATAACAGCAATAATACTAATAAAAATGCTGCAGAGAAAGGCCACTCCTGGTATTTACTCTTTCCTTCAAGAAAGTCAAGTCAACATGCAAATCCGTTTCCACAAGGAAACAACTGCCACATCAGTCAGCATGACTAGAAACTGTAATCCACCACCCACATTAACACTGCTCATCAAGGCACACCAATCACCTAGCTAATGATGCTACAAGATAAATTATTCTACCTCACTAAGCCAAGTCATGTACTCCATCCCCTATAGTGGTTTCTGGCAAGAGACCACAGCCATGCAACTACCAGCAAGCTTTCCAAGTGCCTATAACAAAATCCAAGAAATATTGCTAGGACTCATCCTCTGACAGCATTAAGACAAATTTAAATAGTAGCTACACATACAGGCCCACAGTATACTGGAAACAACTGATTCACACTAGAATAGCTAGGTCAGATGGGAAAGACCAGAGAACTTTGGGTCCCTCTTGGATTCTGCAAGGATCTCTCCCACAGCCCCCTTTCCACTGCAGCCCAATAGAAGATGACTTTCCGCACTGCCAGGGAAGCCAGCCACAAAGGCAAACAGCAGCAATGACGGGCAATTCATGTCAGATCAATGACAACAGTGGGAGGTAGGCAGGCGGCTACAGCAGCAGGGGATTGGCTAGCTTTGTCCTCCACTTTTGAAGGGGGAGGGGAAAGCAAGTCTTTGCTAAAGGGGTCCTGTGTCAGCTCACAGTCCATCTGCTTCCACTCCAAGAAGAAGAAAGAGAAAGTGACTGCCTGGCCACCTTCACCCCAGGAGAAGGCACAGAGAGCAGCCTTGCAAAACAGCCAACTAGTTTGGCACCCTGGCTCTGACGCAATGGCCCTCAATCCCATCACTTCTCAACCAACATGAGTCATCAGAAATGAGGGAAATTTGGCGAGGCTAGGGTAACCTGCATAGGCATGCCTTGCAGCCAGAGCTAAATCAGTTTATTAAACCAGATCCGGATTAACGTGTTCCCATTCTCTCCACCGTTCGCACCACTGACCCGGGCAATGGGCTCCTTCCTCATTAAGCGGGGGTGGGAGCAGGATAAGGACACACTCGGCTGAGGCCGCCTCCCAGAGGACCAGCCGGGCTCCTTCCGGAGAGCTACTCTGTTTAACAGCACCTGAAAGGGGCGGGGGGTGGGAAATAGGCACTGTTTAGCTACAAGGTTCATCTGACTAGCGAAAGCAATGAACGCAGTTTTGCCAGACCCGCATGGATTTTGCCCCATCCATATGCTGCATAAACAATCGGAGATCCTGTAATGGAACCGGCAACCGCATTTTCATCCGTGGCCACGCTCCCGTTTTTGCAGGCCTGGTTAATCAGTCCCTGCCATCAGCAAACCCCGCGGGCCGTGCAAGGCTTGCCCCGTCCAAGAACGGCCCCTTCTTGCTGAATCAGTCGCCCGCTCCCTTCGCCTCATGCAGCACAGCAGCAGCGGCCAGTACAGCGCTCTCGAGACCCGGGAGGAAGAGGAAGAGAAAGAGAAAGGAGAGCCCCGGCTTCAGATGCAGAGAGGAATCACCCGGCGAATGACCGGGGGCGGGGGGGGGGGGGGAGGAGAGAGAGAAGAGCTGGGACACGGCCATTCAGAAGTAGCACAAAACCACTGCAAGGTATCAGGGCCGTGCCTGGGTTACTTACACGGCTGTGAAACCGGACCGGAGAAAGGTGAAGCTCCCTCTCTGCAGAGGCTGCACCGCGGCGGGCGTTACCGGGGGGGGGGGGGGGGATCGGCGTGAGAGAGAAAAAGATAATGACAGCGGGAAAATTCAAAAGAGATCGGAAGATTTCCCTACGCCAAGGAGGAAACCTGCAGCAAACCGAGTTGGGGTGAAGATGAGAAATCAGGGGAGCTCCGAGGACATGACCGATCGGAAGGCAGAGGATACAAAAAACTCACTCAAGCTAACCATACCTGGAGAGCAGACCTCCCGAGAACTCCCCCTGCAGCCACTTTGAGCTCCAGAACAGAAATGCAGCACACAACTGAAGCCGGCTACATACACAAAGCATTGGGTTGCACTATCGCAGACATTCGCCTCCTAGATCGCCTTGCCTACACGGGAAAAGCCAAGGGCAAATTGCTGCTACAGGGCAACGACAATCAAAGAGACGCGTACACACGATACAGCCTTAGATTCGGACACGGAAAACGGGGATGCCCTCCCTGGTACGCCTCCTTACCAGCTTCCCGGATCGCTCCCGTGCCTTCTTCACCTTGCCGTAGGTGCCTTTGCCCAGCGTCTCCAGGAACTCGTAGCGGTGCCGGAGGTTGTGCTTGTGGTGGTGTCGCTTCACCGCTTGCTTCTTCATCAGGGGCTTGGGGGACTTGATGAGACCCTCCGCCAGCGAGGAGGGCGCCGGAGCCTCGGACGGCGGACCGCGATCCATGGCCGCCGGGAGCGAGCAAAGCGACGAACTGCAGCCTAAGAAGAACGCTAACGCTGGCCGGCAGCCACGGTGCCAATAAATGCTACAAACCTGCCCGCTCCCGCCCCGCCCCCGCCCGCCATTGGCTGAGGCGAGCCACGTGAACGCCGCTTCCTTAACGAGGTATGGGGGGGGGCAGAATGAGCAGCCGCGAGCTGGGGGGAACGCCGAAGGACAGGGGAGCTGCTGGCGGTAGTGTGTCGAACTCCCCCCCTCCTTCTCCCGGGGAAAAAAGGTATCAGAGCTGAAGTCTGGGGAGTGAGAGGTACAATGGCGTTGAAAAGGCGGGTGTTTTCAAATAGGCGTGCGTGTGTGAGTTCGAATGTCTCCCAGGGAAACAGAAGGCACGATCTATTGGCAGGCAGGGAGAACTGCGAAGCCCAGTCGCTTCGATTTCTTGTGGATCTCCCTGATCTCTGCGAGGAAAGTGACCGCATGGTTTGCCTGTCTTCGTGGACTTAGTCAGGGGGGCCAGCGTCATCGCTTCTCTGGGCCGCCTTGCAGAAGAGAGGGACCCTACCTTTGGAAGCGCATCTCTTGGACTTGGTTCCCCAGTAAACACGTTTAGTCCGCTCGTTAATGAAACACTGAGCTAATGTATTAAAATAGTTCTACCTTGCATTTTGATTGCACATACCAGATGTGCAACTTATCACTGAAAGCTCATCTGCATAAAACAAATCAAGACAAAGACGAAAGTAAAAGCTGCTAGGGCAAACGTTGGGATCTGTGTAGAACACAGTGCAATGTCATTTGCCACAAAATACCTGGTAGGAGTGGGGAACCATTTTTACTGGTTCTGAAATGCTGGCAAAAGCAGACAAATGTTGACAAAAATGCTAGCAAACCAGACACCTGATGGGGGGAAGGATGACCCTTTGGCTGGTGACTGCCCACCTTACTTTTCAAGTTGGCACCCTGAGTAAGGGCTCGGCTGAAAATCTTAACAATTTGTTAAATTTTCTGTGGGAGCAAAATGAACCTTTGAATCCCAGGTTATTTAGAAAATCCCAAGTCTGTTTCTGAAACAACAAACTGTGTACAGGATAAGGTTATGACAATATACTCTCTTTGGAGCTGGAGCATCATATACTTGGTATTACAAGCCTTGCCTCTCCCTTTGGTCTCAGTTTGCCATCTCAAGCTGAAGAACAGTGGCTTTCTTTAAAAACAAAGGAACACCAAAGCCATGTAGTATCGCTTTTATTGGGACCAACCCAAGTGATACAAAGCTATGTACATGCTTCTGTAGACTGGAAGTTACAAGGCTGGAAGTTAAAAAGCAAAATGGGCGGGGGGGGGAGTCCCTCAGGACATAAGGCCTCAGTTGGTAAGCATCCTGTATTGGGATGCTGAGCAGGTATGAAGTCTTCAGATGCTTTGTGCATCCTCTAAAATTAATATCCTGTATTATGAGTTCCCAATGTGGTGCCCATGGTTACCATAAGCACCTGCTTTTCTGGTGCCTGCTGAGTGTTTTTAGAAAGGACCAAGTGGGGCCTTAGCCCAGCAAGGCTTCTGATTGATCACTGGAGATTTGATTGGCTGTGTGGATTTTTATAAAACATTACCTTGGCAGCAACTGCTGCTACCGCTGCACAAGAATCTTCACTGTGTGACTACAGGTAAACTGTGGTAGCTGTTTTGTGACGGGCTCCACCTCCCGTGGCAGCTGTTCTGCACCTGCATTCACCAGGCTGCATCAGAATTTTACAGGTACTCACAGTCCTAAAAAGACTAAAGACCTCTGACCTGCAGGGCTATTTTTGGGCAGGAACGCACAGGAACGGAGTTCCGGCTGGCTCCTGAGTTGGCCACACCCAGCAGGAACTCATTAGCATAACAGGCCACACCCAACAGCAGAAACTCATTAGGACTGGCTACATTAGGGGTATGTGGCCTAACATGCATATTAATTTCTGCTACAAAAAAAGCCCTGAGTTTTGGCAACAAACAAGGTAAACAGAATAAGAAGCAAAAGGTGGGTGTGGCTGGATGACCACTCTTCTGGCAACATGGCGGTGTGACCTAATATGCTAATGAGCTGCGCTGTCAGTGGTGTGGCCTAATATGCTAATGAGTTCCAGCTGGGCTTTTTCTACAAAAAAAGCCCTGCTGACCTGTATTGTAAATATGAAGACTACTGCATTGTCTTTTCAGCCTTTTAAAAGATCTGTGTTGGAGGTAGAGACATTTGAATTAGTTTTTGGTGTTTTCTATTAGATGCTTTAATGTTTTGCTTCTTATTGCCATTTTGGCCAGCAGGCCAAGCAAGGATGCTATTTGACTCCAGTACTATTTGAAATCTCTAGTCAACCAGATATGTTAATATGCATTATGTGGGTCTCCATATGCAGCAATCATTTTAAGTCTGAAAGTTAGGCTTGTCAAAAACAAGCATCACATATAGACAGTGAAACTCAATTAGAACCCAGTGGCACCAAAGGCTCAAATAGAAATACAAGTAATTTGGTGCAAAGATCAAAGTATTGAGGTACTTGATCCTTCTTGGAAATGTCCTATGGATATCACTGAAAAGTACTTTCAAAGAAGACTGAAATCCCATGTTCACTTCCTAGACTTTTTGCTAAATAAACATGAGTAGACATGTACATGCTTATTCACTTGGAAATTACTCCCAGTCCCAGGGAACATAGAAGGCTTAATTCCAAAATATACAGAGTTTATGCTTAGGAAAGCTACCCAAAAGATTTGCTAAAAAATGATAGGAAAATGAATGGTTTGTTTCTGTGAAAGGACCTGAACAATTAAGAGTTATTAATGGAAAACATCTTTCCCCTCCACCCCCGCCCCACAATGTACATACAAGCCAATCCTTAGCATATTTTCTCAGAATTAAATTCCACTTAGTTTAATGAGACATTGCAATACAATTGTAGCCTTAGGCCGCAGTCACACAACTCTTTAAAGCGGGATAAACTGCTATTTCCTCCCACATTTAAAGGGACTGTTCAGATCGGCCAGAACAACACCCGCGCCGAAGCGGGCTCAATTGCGGGTTCCTCCCACGTTTTCCAGCCTTCGGGAAAATCAAGTATTTTTCCCGGAGGTCGTGCAAGGAACCCGCGATTGAGCCGATCTGGACAGCCCTCTCTTGCAATGATTGCGAGAGAGGGCTGTCTGATCGTCCCTCCCGGTTTTTTGGGTGCCGTGTGACCACGGCCTAAATATCCAAATTATCACTTAGTCCTGGATTCTTTTGCTGTGGCTTAATAAAAACCTATTGGAATAAATGCAGTTCACCCATTTAATATGAAAAACATGTTGCATGTCTAAACCAAATTTGAAAGACTTTGATGTTTTTTTTTAAATTATCTTTGCTGAAATATAGAAGAGCCTGTCTTTTCCTCTGTTACCTTCCCCCCCTTTTTATTAATGATATCACCAAGCCATAAGTCTTCACCCAGAAACACCTGGGCGTTGGATATATTGTTATCAGTCTAAATGATTACATTTTGTTGTACTGGAGAGGGGCTGTGTGGACCACAAAAATAGGTGGGAAGATTGCTACACTGCCATTTCAGACCTTAAGAGGGAAGTTCCAATAGCAGTCAAAACAAAAGCTTTAGCATGTGAGGTCATCACATTGATTGAAAAAAGAGATAATTCCTGAATGACTCAACCAGACCTGGATTTTCCCAGAACATCAAAGGTGTTGGGGCATCAGGAAAGCATGAGGGAAGGGGGAACTAAGGTATATCTAATCTGGCCCTAAGGTTTCAGTCAAGAAGTAGTGCAAGTAATTGGACATCTGAAGATATTTGATATCCTTTAGAGCATCACAGAATTTCACTTGAAGTTATTTGTGTTGTAATTGTTACTATTATTAAATAAAAACAACCATTTTCAGAATTATTTAGTACTCTTGGGATTCTTACATGAAAAGACTTTTGTAAATGCTGGTAATATTATAATGCAGACCACTGAGTGAATGACATCTTGGATTAGTGCTTGAAGAAAAGCCTAATTGCACATAATATTTTCTGTACACTGAGAATTGCCAGTGATTGGTGTTCAGAAACACAAGTGATATTGTAAATATAAATATAAAAGAGCAAAAAGCATTCCCAGTGAAAATGCTGAGACTTTGAATCTTTTGTTGGCAAGGTATACATAAAGATGTTGCTCCATTATGTCAAAACCCCCAGACCAGCAGACTCTTGCCAAGACTGTATCAAGAAACCAACAGACTGATGAAGGGATGCTGGCCAGACATTTTACTTACAAGAAAAGACATTTCTTTATTAATACCAATTCCTTTTCTGACCTTTTGCAGGGGCTTGGTGAAGAGGCACATTACATAGCTCCTGACAATCCTTTGAGACAGCTCAGGCTGAGAGATAGTTTTATCCCCCAAAGTTACCTAATAAGCTTTGCTGTTAATGACCTGAGTCAACAGAACACACACATTTGGGCAATGAGTTTAAACTCCATGACGGGATATGAGCCTGTGTCTGTTAAACCAACCCCTAGCACAGGCATTCAATATAGAAGCACACCGATCTTCAATTAAAATAACTCACCTGTACTTCTGGAAGTGAAGTATGTAAAGTTACCTTTGCCAGATAGTGTTAGCTGCCATGAATAGCTATGCAGTAGCAGGATAGGCAGGTATATCTTGTGGTTTATGGTGGACGTGCTTTACACTGCTCATTTTCTTTTTTTAAAAAAACTTTTCATACTGAAAAAAATACAAAGCTATGTGAAAACTCCAATCCAGTGGAGTTTATTGATAAAGATCAACCACTGTAATGCTGCCGTCATTATGGGCCTGCTGACCATGACTAACATTGAATGACATTCCTCAGACGAGCCACTTTTGGAAAAAAAACCCAAACAACTTAACCACCTCAGGGAGGGCCTTGCTTGAAAAGACATGGAGAACCAGATTACAATTTAGGTTCTCTGTTCCACAAAGCAGATCTTGATCCAAATGGTAAGCAAAACATCTGCTCCGTTGGTCAGTGACTATCTTCCAAATACTCACATATACACAGTGTGCCGCTTGAAACCATTGTTTTAAGAATTCATTTTGCTATTATTGCTGAACATAGGGCAAATAAAATTGAGGTTCCAAGACAGAACGTAGCTTCCCTTTATGCTTGCAGTGTTGCCAGGCATATTTCTGTACATGCCTTTCTTGTTCATTCAAATGAGAGCATCTAGCTACCTAATTGTGCCTAGGGACTCAGGAGCCCGAGGGCCATTTCCATATCCTCATTTGAACCCACAAAGTCGAGACTCTCATTCAGTGAGAGGCCAAGTCTTAAAATGAGGCCCTGGGAGTTACTAAACTGATGCATTGCTATTCAGCCAAATAATTTCTTCTCCAATTTGCAAAGCCAAAATGTATTATAAAAGAATATAAACAAATTTGGGGGGTGTCTTTATTTGCTATAAGAGCAGCTGATATTTGGATGGGCTTTGCGTCTGTTTGGATGACAACAGTATCCAAAGAGCTATTGTGCCAGAACTGCAGATGAAGCAGAAATCTCTGTTCTATTATGTGTAAAGTTGTCATGTAATGAATTGCTGATGATTGGCACTGTAGATGGGTTCACATAAGGACTACTGAATACATGGAAGATAATATTCATTCATTCATCACATTTGTATTTTTCCCTTCCTCCAAGTTTGGATGGTATGAGTCCCAGTTTTTCCTCATGATAACCCAAAGAGGTTAGTTAAGGTGAGATGAATTCTGAAACAAGCTCACCCACTGAGCTATGTAGCCTGAGCAGACATTCAAATGTTGGTCTCTGCAACCCCAGTCTAATATGTGCACCATTACACCATGCAGGACCTCAGTTAATCTGTCTCTGAATGATTGGAAACTAGCAAGTGTCATATGTAAAGCATCCATCCTCATACCAGCATGTATCTAAGTGGTAATTTTTTGTGTCCCTCACTGAGAGTTCTTGCATTTACCTGGGACCTGGAAAGTCATGGGGAGGGGGGCAGGTATTTGTTCCCCTTCAGTTTTCATGTCAGAATCCATGGACTGGGAGAGGCCATTGGGGTCAGCAGATAGCTGTGTCTGAAAATTGTGCTTGCTGCTCAAGTTATGTTCACAATAACTTATTCACACTTTTCAGAAACACAAAAGGGCAGACTGTGGCTCAGAGGTAGGATGTAGGCTTCATGTGCAAAAGGTCCAGTCCCTGGCCTCTTCAGTCAAAGGATCTCAGGTAGCAGCAGGCCCTACTCTACCTGAGAGTCTGGAAAGCCACTGCATATCAGAGTAGACAAGACCTGGTCTTGACTCAGTATCAGGCTGCTTCACAGTGCTTCCTTTACTTTTTTTTACTAGAAAGGTTAGAATGCACATTGGTTCAGCTTACCAGCTGTTTGCCAGTTGCAAACAGTGAGCCAACTGTCTGAAAATCAGTTTGCTGTTCATGAACAGTTTGAGCCTGTTTGTCAGGTTACTTTTAAAGTATTCAAACAGTACACTGCCATGCAATTGGTGTTATTTTACACAGGCACATTCTCACAGAGCCCATTGGCAAGCCTCTTCTCCTCACTCTCCTGTTGACATTGCATGCTGTTCAACAACCAGTGGAATAAATAAACAGTGAGCAAGTTGATCAGCCAGCCAGCCAGCATTTATTTATTTATTTGATTTCTATCCCACCCTCCCTGCCTTATAGCAGGCTCAGGGCGGCTACCAACAGGTTCATATACAATAAAATTCATAAAGACAACCGTCATATAAAAACATACAGTACACACTTTAAAATGACAATACAAGATGGTGAGACTTCATCGCCTTCATCTGAGCGGCATCAGCAGGCATTTTAAAACTTCCAGTTGGTGCAAGATGGTCAAATTGGCGGTTTCCAATGGTTGGGCCAGGGCTATAAAATTGAGGTGGCCCCTACTTGAAAGCCTGGCAGAAGAGCTCCATCTTGCAGGCCCTGCGGAACTGTAGAAGGTCCCACAGGGCCTTGATGTTATCCAGGAGCTCATTCCACCAGTGCGGGGCCACCACTGAAAAGGCCCTGGCCCTCATTGCCGCCAGCCGGGCCTCCTTAGGCCCTGGAAGAACCAGGCAGTTCTGGGAGCCTGATTATAGTGCTTGCTGGGGTACATATGGGGAGAGACGGTCCCTCAGGTAGATAGGTCCCTGACCATATAGGGCTTTATAGGTAAGCACCAGCACCTTGAACTGTATCTGGTATGCTATGGGCAGCCAGTGCAGTGCTTTTAGGGTGGGCTGGATGTGTTCCTGCATGGGGAGACACAACATCAGCCTCGCTGCTGCATTCTGCACCAGCTGCAGCTTCCGGATTTGGGACAAGGGCAACCCCATGTAGAGAGCATTACAGTAATCCAATCTTGAGGTGACCAACACATGGATCACCGTAGCCAGGTCATTGCATTCAAGAAAGGGAACCAATTGCTTGACCAGCCATAGGTGATAGAAAGCCAACCTTGCAGTGGCTGCTACATGGGCCTCCACCGTTAATGAGGGGTCCAGGAGCACTCCTAACCTCCAGCGCTGGCACCAACGGCGCCCCATCGAAGGTCGGGAGAGGGATCCCTAAACTTGGGCCACTCCGACTCAACCATAGGACCTCTGTCTTTGTCAGATTCAATTTCAATCAGCTCTGCCTAAGCCAACCAGCCACGGCTTTCAACGCCAGGTCCAGATCTCCTGGACTAGAGTCTGACTGGCCACCCAACAACAGATAGAGCTGGGTATCATCAGCATATTGATGACAACCCAGCCCATGCCTCCGGGCAATCTGGGCGAGGGGGCACATATAGATATTAAACAGCATTGGGGAGAGTACTGCCCCCTGCGGCACACCACATACTAGCGGGTGTCTTCGGGACAGTTGCTCCCCAACCGCCACCCTCTGTCCCCGATCTTGGAGAAACAAGGAAAGCCACTATAAGGCCAACCCCTGGATCCCAATGTCGGCGAGGCGGTGGGCCAGTAGTTGATGGTCAACCCTGTTGAACGCCGCTGACAGGTCTAACAACATCAACACCACCGTACCGCCTCGATCCAGGTGCCTCCAGAGGTCGTCTGTGAACGTCTCTGTCCTGTCTCTGTCCCGTGGCCTGGTCAGAAGCTGAACTGGAAGGGGTCTAGTATGGAGGCATCATCCAACTTATAATTAAACACTCCTGTTTTTTTGTATTTTTTTTAAAAAAAAACTTATTTTTTTACTGTTTGGTTTTATTTCGATTTGTGTTATTGATTTTATTCACCCGAGCACATTTTCTTTCAGCCTTATGGGAGATGTAGTTCTCCACTTAAGTCATGTAATGACCTGACCCAACCAATCATGACCTAGGGTAGCAATGATCTTGCCTACAGCACAGATACAAAAGCTCCTGAAAGGCTAAGAAATGCCACCCAACCACCACAGGGAAGCACCACACCACACCACACCTCACCTGCAGAGCTGTTTAATAGCTGTTCGAGGTGGTTGATAGACAGGCCACACATAAATTCACTGGTGACTGCTGCTGTCAAAACGGTATGTTTGACTATTGAACATGTTTACTATGAGTTTCATGACATCTCTACTCCTTATCCCATCCTTTGGTTCCTTACTGTCATTGGGAGCAGGCTCCACAGTGGCCCAAGTATAAAATAATGGAAATGCTTTAATTTATGAATATGTGCACAGTACTACTACTAAATACCACATACTGTTAATAAGCAATTGGGGTAGAATGAATACATGACTGACCACTGAAGGGCAGAATCCAGGTCTCCAGTGTTCCAGATGCTCAGAAGAGTGGAGGGCTACTACCTTGTCCGCTTCCTAGAAGCATCTGGTTGACTGCTGTTGGAACAAGATTAAATGGAATTTTGGTCTTATGCTGCTAGGCAGTTCTTATGTTTAAGATTTTTGTGGCACAGGCACACTCTGTTAGCTGCCCCCCCCCCAAGCTGTGAAATGTAAAAGCTCCCCTGCTATGAAAACAAATGTCCCACCTTTGTGGAATATTTATGTTTGATGAATGCCTGTGCTCCAGCAGGCCATTGTACTGTGATGGGCCCCTAAGCCCCCAACACAACTTTTAAATTACACTCTTTGATGTGGTTGCAGAACATTCCATGTCACATTCTATGGTTGCCTTTTGCATTTGATCTTTAGCAGGAGGCCATTTGATAAGAAAGCCTAAGCAGGGAAATATAAAACAGAAGGACATGGTATGGAATAAGAAACCAATGGTTTAGATTTTCCTCCCTCTGGGCAGCTAATTTTTTTTTTGGGGGGGGAGGGGGAGTGATATACATACAGGCTCTTTCATTAGAAGTAACTATTTGCTTTCACCATGATGGAAACAGAATCCTCAGGACCTCCTTGAAACTCACAAGAGGTTGGGAATGTCAGACAACAGCTAACACTCCATCTTACTCTGCAGCCTTTGATTCTTATCTAGAGTAATTTGGGGGCTTTTTATCAGGAAGGACATGTGTGTCACGCAGTCCAATATTGGCTGAGAGAATGCCAGGAATGAAGGGCAGCACTTCCTGTTTTAACTCTTCATATTAGCTCTAAATATTCCCTGGTCTTGTAATTTTTTTTTCATTCTTGTTTCTAGGTATCTGAATGTTTGCCTGCATTCTTGTTATTTAGTATTCTCCTCAAGACACATTGTGTATTGAGTTAATAAGCGACCAGCAACACAGCTGTTTTAACACATTTGGTTGTACATCAAAAGCCCCCTGACTTACATCATTGGTAATAAAGATGACTGTTACCTTACTATGTGAAATATGTATTTAATGGTGACTCTTTTTCTGTCTTTTTATTATCTTCTGCTCAGTCAGCTTTTCATAGGGAACAGATACACAGATATTCCTAATAATAAAAACAGAACGAGGAGATAACAGCTTTCTCAAGGTGTTACAAAAAGCCATCAAGAAAGCCAGAAATAAACCTAAAATATCTTGATTCCTATCCATTCACCTGACAGAAGATGTTGCCACAATGTACTGTTATGTAAAATGAACACAGAAGTTCAAAGCACAGATCAGACTTTTGGAAATAAGGCATGCTTTTGGATTGTTTGACCTGAAATAGAGGACATCTGTTATATTTGGAATGCTATAAAATATGGAATACCCTACCTACTGCATTTTGGAGCAAAGATGGGCAAGTAAGAGCCAGTTGGCCGGACATGGCCTATGAAGCCATGGTTTTCTCTGGTGATGGTATCAAATTTGAATCAAGGTGTTATTGGCCCACAGTTCCACTTGAGAAAACCAAGGTTTTGAAAAGTTCCCTCTGTATGTGTGAGAGAGATGCATGTGAGAGAACTATTCTCCATCTTTAATTAAGTTTTGTACATAATGCCCAGCCACGTGAACAAGCTCAGTATATGTGAGGCCCAGACTGTAAAATGGCACCAAGTTTTTACGGAGCTTCATGGTTGTGTGGCCAAATGCATTTCTGGCCCACTCTAAAGAACAAAACAGGCACCAAGGATTCTGGATTAAGGCACACGTTTTAAAAGAAGGGTGATGCCTCCAAATAAGGGCTATAAGGCCATTCTCACCAAGTCTACTTTGGAATTTTTAGGAGGATTTGTAATTTACTCCTGGGCGATAAGCAGCCCTTTAATTGCTTGTTAAAGTAAAATAGCACAGAAATAAAACAGTGGGCATTCTTCTTCAGGATGTACATCATCCAGAAAGGCAAGGAATGGGGAAACTATGGGTTGGATGGAAAAAACAGAAAGCGATTTTGTTCCCTTTCCTCTCCCCACTGCAGCCTCCTGACCTGTGTGGCAGACCATAATAGGTCCTGCAGCTCCAGGACTAATGTTTCCTGGGGTCAGAAAAAACTGCTGTGAAAAGGGGAGTGCAGGTCAGACCCACAATCCTTCGTGCCTTCCACTGAGGGATTGTGGGATCTAACCCAATGAAGCTGAGATCCCCTTCCTTTTCTTTATGCTCTGCCTCTTTTCACACGACCCATTTAGAGACAATGCAGCTACATGGTCAAAAGGGAACAGGAGACTACTTAGGCTCTTGTTTTCTAGGAAGCGAGTGCCTTTACATGTAACAACACAAACAGCAGCTGTTCAGATAGCCACCCCACAAGCAGCCATAGTCTTCTTGCATTAGTTTGCTTCCTTCTTTTGCGGTATCTGCTAGCTTTGCTGCACCCTGGAATGCTATCCCTGTGCTATGCTATGTGGTTGGTTCCAGAGATAAACAATGGATAGAAGGGGTCAGGCTGTTCTTCTATGCGCTAGGACATGTCCACTGCGTTTCTCTCCATAAAGTACCTTCTTCCTTGCCTCAGTTTAAGAACTGAACAATAAGTGAATGATTCAATTCCAAGTTAACATTAAAATATTTAAGTTTTATTGCTGTATAGGTAAGCTTCCTCACCACTAAAAGGGACCTGCCTCTCAGAAAATGCATGGCAAACTCTGGGAGAGAGATTGGACTGTTGCTGTGCAATCCATTACACACTGTGAAAACAGACAATACAAAATGCCTCCAAATATTCATTTCTATATCAGTGTCAAAAGGGTGCTGCTGTTAACTTAGCCATGCAAAATCATCCCCGAAAATATCCTAGCCCAGCCAGAAAATCTTTCTGCATGAATTTATCTGGATGACAAAGAGATGAAGAATGGCGTAGTGGTTAGGACAATAGATAGGGGGTAGTGTCTCAATTTCCTGTTCCATTTAAAAAAATGCCAAAGTTTCTCTAAATTTCTAGCCACAGGAAGCTGAAAGTAAACAGCTCCTCTGTGCTTTGATGTATTTATTGCTGTCATTGTTGGAGACTCAGCTTAAATGGGCTTTGGGTCTGACTCACTGTGGAAATGACTGCTGGCCATTTGTAATAGAATGTGGATGTGTGTTTTGTGTATTCAGATCTATGGATGGGGAACAGAAATGTAGAAGAAAAAAATACCACAAATCCTAAGGAAATACATCTTAATATGCAGCAGTGTGGAAAGTGGCACCATCATCATTCAGTTTATCTCTTGACACACAGACGATCCGTGTGAAAATATCTTAGAGTTCCAGGCTAAATTTGAGAGTCATCACTTACATTTGATTTTATATGCATTTCCTTGGAATTTAGACTGCAATCCTAAGAACACTTTCTTGGGAGTAAGCCTCATCGAATAACATGAGATTTTCTTCTGAGTTAGGGGTGTTCTTTAAATCTTATGGGTTTCAATGGAATTTAGCATCAGTCCACAGACCTCCTTTGTATGCTCAAGGTGCACTGTGCTGGTGTGTGAGAAGGAGCCTTGGGCCCCTTGTCATCATCTTATAAGAAATAACAATCCACCAAATGTGTGAAGCCAGTAGACTAGGCAGTCCCAAGTCCAAAATCCTCACTCAAGAGTAAAATTTTCTGGAGGAACTTCAGTCAGTTACTCTTTTTCTCTCAATCTGATCTACTTTACAGGGTTGTTGTGAGGAGTCACAGTGAACCTGCGTTAACTGCTGTGAGTTCCTTGGAGGAATGGCAGGACAAGAGCATGACAGAATATGGCTGAGCTTGCTGAGGATTATGAATACTTCATTAAGGAAGGATTGGAGAAAGATGTTGAAATCATGTTCTACATCAACACCCGAAAAGTGATGCCAAAGTCTGAAATCCAGTGCATAGGCAGCAACATCTGGTTCTTAGTGATAGTGGCTCTGTCATTCACCCATGACTGGGAGGATCAGTTGTATGTCAAAGGCTTCTTCAGATGTAGGGCACAGAGATGATAGCATACTGTCATCAGATCAGAATCTTCAGAGACATGCTCAGCAATTCAGAGGAGTCTCTTAACTGGAGGTGTTTCTTGGCTCCAGGAGAAGATGAAGCAGGATATGAAACAGAGAAAACGAAACAGGCAGAGCCACTATCATTGCCAAGCTTTACAGAAAAAGTCCTATGAGATGCACCCAGGACAAACATGCTGCTTCAAGAATCAGACACAGCTTCTGCCATAATGATGTATCAGATACTTGAAGTGGCTGACTCCCCTGCTCATGCTCTGGAGAGCTGCTGCAGGGACCAGTGTCCCCTCTAAGCTGTGGAGTCTTGTGAGCATGAAAATCTACTTTGTGAGCTACTGGCATTAAAGTTGTGAGCAGGTGATTTTGCCACTGCATAAATTAGTTTGCTCTGGAACCATCCTTCCTGAGCGAAGACAAAAAGGTGTGAGCTGGAGGCTGAAAAACTGTAAGCTTGCTCACACTAACTCATCTTAGAGGGAACACTGGCAGGGACTCTGAGAGTTTCTCTCTCCCCCCCCCCCCCAGACATAGTGGTAGCTGGAGCTCAAATGTCACCTTAGGTCCATCATATTACATACAAGGTTGTAGGCTAAGTACATCTGTAGGCTCTTTCCCATGCCTGTGATCCAAAGGCATGGACAGATTGCAGAGGTAGAGCATACTCTCAAAGCTTGTGCAGTGTGTTATGTTGCTTTAATTGGTCTTAGAAAGCAGTATTACAACCCTTTACAAGCTTACTTGAGAATAAACCCAACAAATGTATGTCTAAGAAAATATGTCTAGGATAAGACATTCTTAGTCCCTACAACCATATGTGTATGTATAGCTAGTGCCTGGCTAGTTTTCTACTAAGTACTAGCTTTTTTGCCTACTGGCCAGTTATTGTCTTCTAGTGGTGAGCCCTATTAATCAACTGTGGCAAAAGCAAAAGAACAATCTTGTGGCACCTTAAAGCCTAACACATTTATTGCAGCATAAGCTTTTGTTGGGCTTGCATCTACTTCATCAGCTGCATTCGACAAATTGGGCTTGAACCTGTGAAAGATTAAGCTACAACTGAATTTGTTAGTCTTCAAGTTATTTCCTTGTTGCATAATGGGTAAATGTTACATTTAACTGCCATTTAAAAAAACACCCATGTAGCTTTATCTTACTCCATTGTCACAAGAAGCCTGGTTAAGAGGAGACTTCCCCAAGGTCACCCGCTGATCTTCACAGCTGAATCTGAGTCTCTGGAGAGGCAGCCCCCCACCCACTTTGGGCAATGGGAGGCAGTTTCAGTGGTATGTCTGCTATGAAGCTGTGAGAATAAACACATAAATAGCTTCTGCAAAGTTCAGGTAATAACAATAATAATGGAGGTCCTTTTAAAAAATAAATAAATACCTGAGCCAGGACATGGGAAAGTCACATTCCATTTAACTTGCCCAACACTCACAAATGACTTTGTCCTGCATAACAGGATGAAAAGAAATCTGCAGGGCTGATCACACCTTGTCCCCTTGACATAAAGCTACTGTGAAATTCTGCTGTGCCACTGACCAGGACAGCAATAATTAGACTTCATGGGCCATCAATTACTTTCCAAACACTTTTTCCTAGTGGTGGTGCTAATATGTTTGCCCTTCTTTTCCACTTATCACTGAATTGGAGGGGTCAAATCTGAGCTAATTGTCTTTGTTTTTCTTCCAAGAAAGAGTGAATTTCACACCTTGTCTGAATACATGGACTGTAGGTAAAAACTGTTGGGAAGAACACTAATTAAAGCCAGTAGTGACTAGATTATCCTAGACAGTCAAAGGCTCAGCAGTCTCTGAACAGCTTAGGTCCTAAGGGAAGGTGTTTGATGGAGCATCACCCTTTATCAAAGAGTAATCCGGAAAATATCACCCCACTGAAGGAAGAGAGCTAGTGGCTGTTTGGCCAGGGGAAGAAAAGGCCATCCTGTTCCTAGGCTTTACCACTGGCCATGAATGAAGGACTGTCTCTTTTCAAAGCCATACCTCATCCCTTCCTCATATAACTCCAGGAAACAGCAGGCCACAGAGAAGGTCATGACACAATGACATGAGGTCATACCCACCAGATCAGTCATGGCTTACCTCTTCTACTTAGGTGCACAATGACTAAGGCTCTCACAAACTTAGGGTCCCCTTAGGTGATGAAATTCCTATCCGGAAGGGTTTTTAATCTTTTTTTTTCATACAAAGAGTGGCCATCATATGTATGTATTATTTATTTTATGTAATAAATTTGTATCCCACCTTTGTCCCCACTGGGGACAGAAAGCAGCTTACATCATTCTCCTCTATTATCCTCACAACAGCCCTGTGAAGTAGGTTAGGTTGAAAGAGTGTGACTGGCCCAAGGTCACTCAGCGAGCTTGCATGGAATTTATGACTAAACCTTCCAACCAGTGTTCCCTCTAAGCTGAGTTGGTGTGAGCTAGCTCACAATTTTTTAGCCTCCAGCTCACACATTTTTGTCTTAGCTCAGGAAGGATGACTCCAGAGCAAGCTGATTTATGCAGTAGCCAAATCACTCGCTCACAACTTTAATTCCAGTAGCTCACAAAGTAGCATTTTTGCTCACAAGACTCCACAGCTTAGAGGGAGCATTGCTTCCAACTATGATGTTTTTATCCCACCTTTCCTCGAAGGAACTCAGGACAGTCTACCTAATTCTTCCTCCCTCTATTTTATCCTCACAAAACCTCTGTGAGGTGAGTTCTTCTGAGAACGACTGGCTCAAGATCTCCCAGCAGTGGGTCTCCCTAGCCTTACAAAGCACGATGCCACATCAGCTGCAGAACAGAAAGGCTCAAAATGATAGAATTCTTGTCAAGAACTTTGCTAAAAAAAAAAACCTTTTGGCAGCATGAATGCACACTGAGGCTCATTGATTGGGGGTGGTGAGTAAATTGTGTAATAGGTCTGTGTCAGTCTGACATATGCAACTCTCCACATCACATCCTACAAAGTTTAGAAATATTGAGCAACACTGTGTAGCATTTCATAGCACTACTTAAATGCTCAAGGAGCTGCACCACGGTGGCCAAGAGAGTGAGACAGCAAGCCTAAGCAGGTCTCTTAGAAGCCAGTCCCATTTTACTCAGTGGGGCTTAATGCCAGGAAAATGTTCTTAGGATTGCAGCCACAGCAGTCTAGGAGGTCCCTAGTTCAGGTCTCGCTTCTGTTGCCAAACGGACTATGCAGTTTTAAGCACAGCCACTCTCTCCCAGCCTCAGCTCTCCACCTGCAATATGAGGGTAACAATATTGCTGTGTATGAAACACTTTAATAATAAACCATACTTCCATGTTATAAATGGGGGGAACAGAGGCTGTCGGGAAAGTAACTTACAGAAGGGTATAAGTGAGGCCATGTTAGAGGTGGTGTCTGAATCAAGGGCCTACAGGCTCACAGCTCCTTGGCCTTGCGCTATACTAGACAAAGTGCCTTCAAGTTTCCTCCTGTGAAAGGAAGCTACTCAGCAAACTGTTACCCCCTGGAATGTAGGTGAGCCTTCCTAGCAACAGCTATCTCTAACAAGCCAACAACAACAACGAGATTTTCTAACCAGTGAAGGTTGTTTTCACAAGTGACATGACCTTTTAGCCTCTCTTGTGGCATCTGTGTATGCAGCCAAACGACTGTAATGCATCAATGGACTATCACATCCTAGGAACCTCTTGCACAGCAGATCAAAAGCCCAGCTGGAAAGTGCATTAACATTTAGTTCAGTGCTTGCTATGGTGTTTTTCTTCATTGATGAATGCACACACTCAAACCTGAGTATCAACATCATCACCAAAGAGAAAACGTCCAGACTCTTCTCTTGGGGACACAGCTTCTCTGGATCTTAAGCATGGTTGATTTTATCATTTAGCAACATTTTTAATGTGTCATCTAGAACTGTAATGCAATTATAGAAGACCATACACAGATCTTCCTTCTTTTAATGCAGGAGTGAAAGTAACCTAATTTCTTACCAGTACTATTCCTTTTGGGGAATCTGAAGCAAAAAAATAGGAGGTACCACTTGGACCACTTTCTTACTGGTACACTGTATTCACTTACATTCAACGCTGTTTTGATGGGATGGCCTACATGTGTGGTTTGTGTTGTGACTTTTAATTATCATTTTAAAAGGGGCGTTAGTTTAATTGGATTGGATCTACCATTTTGTTTAATCAAAGGCTGCTCATTCCACCACTACAAGGACCCCTCTGCTGATGTCAAACACAGGGGGGCATTTGGGGGCAATGCAAAATAGAGAGAGTTGGAGATCCCCCCCTCCCCAGCTTACATAGAAAAGCAGCCCAGAATCGGTCTCTCTGATCAAGAGGACTAGAGGTTGCAGTGGAGCCAGAGCTGCTGCCTCTTCTGATGTAAGAGGAGCAGCAGGCATGGCCGGGGTGTCCCCCCAGATTTCCCCATGCCTCACCCCACCATCAACCCAAAATTTTCTGGCTATGACCCTGATCAAACATGCATCTGATGTTAGCAAAGCCGTTCTTGCACTGGAGGAATGTGTGAGCACCAAGGGAATAAGGAGCATCCATCTCAATGTTTGCAAAAATCACTAGATAAGGAATGTTTGCTCAATTTGATAAATAGCCTTATCAATGTCATCTAGGGACTTTGACCTTGAGGAGGAACTCAAAAGGCAAAGGGAACTCCCCCCCCCCCCCCAAGTTGACATTCTCTGCAGCTTTTGTTTATTGCTGCTACTGCTGGGACAGCCTTACTTTCCTTCGGGTTTATATCTGAATCAGTCACAAATAATCACCAGAGCGTCCTCCTTTAGGAAGTATTGTGTTTGAGAAAGTGCCAGGCGATGTGCAAGTTGTATCTACAGTGATCCACAATGGCTGTTTGACACATGCAAGCTGTCACTTGATATTGCTCTCAACCAGTGGTGAGCATGTTCATATGAACTCTCCCTTAGCAGTGATGCTTGAAACTTAAATAGCGAAACCGAAATAGCAACTTGTGCATCACCTGTGAAAAAGCCCTAAGTATTCATTAAGTCTCTGCTGGCAGAATTTCTTTGCACTGCATATTCATTTGAGCCCGGCAGTAAGACTTTGTAGTCATAAGCACTAGTTTTCTCAAAGACTGCTGAGTCTGGTGAGACAGCTTGCAAAATCAAGGCAGAGTTTTCAAAGCACTCAGCATCTTGCATTTTCTTGCTGTCTCTTCTACCCAGATTTTCCGGTGTGTCAGGCACACCGATCCACTTTTTGTGCACTGGATTCTTTTGTGAATCTGCTTCTATAGACTTCATGCTTCCGTTTGTCTGCTTCAGGACAGAAACATCATTATTTCACAAGCAGAAATGGGGGAGGGTGGGAAGAAGACATTATTTAACCTTATAACATGTTATTTCATTTGATAAATACACACTTGCTACATATCTGCACACTGCCAGACATTCAAGGCAGTACACTGTGGTAAGGGTATACATTTACAAACAACAAAGCACAGTATTGTATTGTGGGGAAATTAAATTATTATCCCATATCGTACATTCATTGTTGTTGTGAGTCCTTCATGGAGTGTGTGTGTGTGTGTGTGTGTGTGTGTGTGAGAGAGAGAGAGAGAGGGAGAGAGAGAGAGAGAGAGAGAGAGAGATGGGCTCCTAGAGGATATTGTTTATGTTAGCAACACAGTCCAACAATAACAACAACACCCCCATTTCATGCTTGTGATTTTGTGAAGTTTTTGAAACTGGAGACCGAGATCTCTCCTGCTATGTGTTTTCTGTACAGGTACACACATCTAGCCAGATTTTTCTGAGCGGGGGGGACCAGGCTGTGAGGGACCATGGCTCAGTAGTAGAGCTTCAGGGTATTCCCTCTTTACCTGCAGCTGTCAGAGTTATCTCCATGTGGCAAATGGTGGCTGTGGCTGATAAACAGTGATTGGACTTAGACTACCTAGAGAATTCATAACTGAAATGAAATCTGAACTATTCTTATCCTACCCTTCCTCCAAGAAGAGAAGAAGAGGAAGAGATTGGATTTATACCCTGCCCTTCACTCGAAGTCTCAGAGCGGCTTGCAAACTCCTTTCCCTTCCCTTCCCCACAACAGACACCCTGTGCGGTCGGTGCAGCTGAGAGAGCTCTTTTGAGAACTGATCTTTCAAGAACAGCTCTGACAGAACTATGGCTTGCCCGAGATCATCCAGCAGCTGCAAGTGGAGAAGTGAGGAATCAAACCCAGTTCTCCCAGATTAGAGTCTGTGCACTTAACCGCTACACCAAGAAGCTCAGGGATGGGGAACCAGTTTTACATTTGGCCCCTACACTGTAACTGTTCATGCAATCCATGCATGCATCCTTTGCAGTTGGTATTAATGAGTGCACAAGATATCATATTGGTGGTTCAGAAGCCATACTATGACTTAAATGGCTGATTTATATGATCCAAATCAACATGTCCCAAACACGGACTTTCAGTAGATGTGTTCCAGGAATTCCCCACTGAGAACTTCGTTCCAATATCTGACACTGTGGGTGGGGGCCAGAAAGGGGAGGGGGGCTTGCCTTTCAGCTTCTCCTTTTCTAGCATGCCTATGCCTCAGCAATGGCAGATGGTATTCCTTCATTCCCTTTCTACCTTCTGGCTTTGAGGACAAGACCTTATAAAGGAATACCTGGGGCAGGACTTTCCCTGGCTCCCACCAATGCATCCCAAGCATTGGGTGACTGGCCTCCCGGCCAATGGGCTCTCTCATCCATCTATCCTTTAAGTCTTTAAAAGCCTTTTCCTGCCCCTCTTCTTCAGGGCTAGGGTCCATCCCATATTTTTCCAGTCTGCTTTTGGCATGCTGGGCCTTCTTTCTGCTCCAGGGTGTCCCCAGCAGTTGCCCTTCCTTCCCCCCAGTTTCCTGTTGCTGCCCAACTGCCCCTTGCTGGCATTGCTTCACCTTCCCTCCCCTGCTCATGCTCAGGCAGCCCAAGATGATTGCCTGGGTCTCCTGCCCCCTGGGTGGGGCCAGCCAGCCAGCAGGCTTGCTGGGCTCCTTAGAAAGAGGGCAGGAGGGACTCCATCCCTCGCTATCAAGATACACCTGGGTCCTGGTCAGACAGGGTCTGCAGAGTGACAGGTTTTTTGAGACTGCAGTACTCAGATCTGCAGTTCTGAAAAATGTCTTTTTCCAAAGCAGGGGCACTGCATTCAACATTTCTCCATTTTCCAGGCAACCCAGCTATAGAAACTGAACGTCTAATTCCTGTAGCTTCATACAGTGAAACTTCAAAGGGGCACCACCTGTGTCTCATTAGGGATGGGTTACACTGGCAGATTGGGGTAGGGAAAAAATTAAACACAGTCTCCTTCTGGCACTGTCTGCTCACATGCCCCATGTGAACTGCATGCACAGAATAATAAACTGACTCCTGAAAACTGAGTGTCTGAGTGCAATTACTAATGGCAAGTTGCTTCTTGACTTGGTTGTGTGGAGATTAATACCTGGGCCTGGTGTGCAGCCTAATTGTGTTTGTCTAATCAAATTTCACAGCTCCCCAAATCTCCATTATGGGCTAAATTGAAATGCAGGTTTTGAAGTGAAATCCAGACATTGCAGCTGCAGTTCCTCAGAATGGATATCCACCTTAAAGCCCACAATGGATTCCTTATTCTGTGAACCACCCCTTGTTTTTAACAAGGAGTTGGATGAAAGACCAGCTCCACACCAAATGCTAGAATATAGTTTTCAGTCCAGGCTTTCTCTAAGGGCATATCTGCATTATGGAGAGAGCATGTACCTTGGCTAAAGGGGAGGGAATCCACCTGTACAGTTTCTCATCCACACGACTGATTAGGAAACTTGGGGATCCAGCAGGGACTGCAAGAATCTGCTGTGTGGCCGAATACATGTGTCATTAGGGATCTGTGACTGGATCCCCAGCATGTGATTTAGCAGCAAACAGCAGCTGGAGAGAAGATGTGTGGCTTGTGGCTGAAATGCTAGGGAAGAGGGGTTGATTCTTTTCCCCACCCCATCTCCCCAAGTGAAAATCCCCCTCCCTGCCACTGCTTTAAGTCATAGGCGTAGACTACGGGGGGGCTCGAGCCACCCCCGAAATTTCATGGGGGGACTCAGCCACCCCCGGCAAAATGGAGCGCCTGCCGCTGTGCCTCCCTGGGCCCTTCCAAGGCCCGGCCACCGCTGCTGGAGAGGGGGAGGAAAGGGGTGGCGGGGGGGAGAGAGAGGCACTGGCAGCAGCGGCTGGCGGGCCTCGGAAGGGCCTGGGGAGGTGCGGCGGTTTCCCAGGGGGGAGAGAGCATTGCCCCAGCCCCCCCTGGAATTTCCAAAAGTCTATGCCCCTGCTTTAAGTTATGATAGGGGTAAGGAAGGGACCTATATCTCTGTTAAATAGTCCTTATTTAATTTACTTCTTTATACTTAATTAATTTAATTTATTAATTTATCCTTAGCACACAACAATCTCTTATATATTTTTTAAAAAACAAAGACAAAACTCTAAAACCTTGCTCCCTGTGCTCCTGCTTCACAGGTGAGGCACATGGCAACTAGAGACAAGGCATTTTTAGTGGTGGCACTTTGCCTTTGGAATGCCCCTACTGTGACTTACCAAGGGTTTTAATTGGGGGAGTGGGTTCCATTGTTTTAACAGCATGCTCTGGTCTAAGGTCTGTTTTAGAGATAGTTTTATGTTGTTTGGCTGTGATCATACGCACAGTTAGACCTGACATAGGCACAAATGCCAGGCAGATTTAAAGGGAACGATCAGACAACAACATCTGGGAAGCGCCCCGCAGCCATTGGCAACCCATTCTGCCCCACTGCAGAAGCGGAGTGAAAAAACACCAGGGAAAATCCGGTAGTAAATGGGTTGCGACGGGCCACGGATGGACTTCCCCGTTTGATTGCTCCAGCATGCTCTTATGCCATCAGGATGGTCTGATCAGGCTATCCTGACTCTGTGCCATTGTTCCCCCCCCCCCCTTTGCAGTATGCGCATCATCGCAAACTCCATAGGGAGCCCTCAGTGCAGAGGTGCGATTCATCCATCCCTCATTTAAGCACATGGGAAACAAACAGCACACAAAAAAACTCCCGACTCACCCACAGTTGCATCTGATCACACACTGATGGACTGCGCCCGCAGCTTCAAAGGGTGGTGTGATCGTGCAACTGCGGGTTAAATTCCTCCAGAGGAAATAGCCTCACTCCCCCACCCCCGTTTTTTCTGGTGCACGTGACCACAACCTTTATGTCCCATGGCTTGTTTTAATGGCTTGCTGTTTTTGGCCAAGGACAGACTGGCAATCTGGAGCAGGAGGAATCTGCTGGCAAAAGCTGCGGGGGGGAAATTCCCTGGGGCTGGCCGTTCACACTGGCCAGTGTATTGCACAAGGATGCTGCTACGGAGTATTCAGACTGCTGCAGAGCAGCCCCCCCGGAAGAATTCCGCCTTCTTCTGGTTCACACTGCCTGAAAGCGGGAGGTACGCGGAAGAAGGCCCCTGGACACCGGTTTCTCCCGGTGCCCTTCTACAGCGAGAGGAAACCGGCTTCAAAGCGCATAAGTGCAGAAGGGAGCCGAGGGACAGCTGCGGATGTCTGAATGGGCTCCCTTCCCCTGCTTCCCAAGCGGAGCTCTCCCAGGGCAGATTGCCAGTCAGTCCTTGGCCTTTATTTTGTTAACCTACTATTGTAAGCCACCTTGAACAGGACTCTGATGAGGTGGCATAGAAATCTTCTAAATAAATGTAATAAAGTTTTATAAAAGGTTTTGTTTTGTTTTTAACAACATTTCCACTAACCAGATGCCTTATGCAACTGGAGAGACTGGTGGGACACAGGGGCTCAGAGAATGAGCAGTAATCTGATGGGCTGCAGGTTCCTCAACGTTATGATCCTAAACAGGGTTACACCCTTCTAACTGCAAGATTGCACTGCAAATGACTCTCCATGCCTCAGCTCATTATCAGATAATAATACTGGCCTACCCTATAGGGCTGCTTCTTTGAGAATGTCCTTCAAGTGCTTTGAACACTGAAAGCGCTGTATAAATGCCAGCTATTACTGGTGTGCTGAATACACACATGCATGTACACTTCACACATGGGAGACAAATGCATGCTCCTTCACTCTCAAACACAAAGATAGTGATACCCCCTTGTACATATACATGTCTGTTCTCTGCAGAGAGAAGTTCCACTGAGCAACATACACCATGCTCCAAGTAATGAAACATTACTGAAATAAGTGCATGTAAAAACAGACACTATAAATAAAATATACACACAAGTAAGACAAAATAGACATTCATAGCATAGCATATCCTTCAACGAACACAGGTCAGTATACCCATAGACTGGGATGGGGTGGGGCTCATAGATATGCGTGTACATCTCTGCTTGTGTACACAATTTTACCTGTTGTGCACATACAACCGTATATGCATATTTGCAATGCATGTAGGAGATGTGCTGGGCCTCTGTGCAAGCACATGTAGATAGTGCAATCTCCCCCTTCATCACATCTCAGGTCTTTGAGGCTGACTTTTTTTCCAGAAGCCACCAAGATATTTTTGGCAGACAGACGACTTCATTGTACTGTTTCAACCTGACAAGCAGTTTCCCATCACCCTCAGCAAAGGTAACTAACTCTGCCACAATTGGTAATTACGATCAAAGACCCTGCGCAACAGCGCCTGGTTTGATCACCAGCTTAAGCGGCCTGCCTTGTGTTTTCTCTTGTCGCCCTGGGCACACTGAGATCTATCAAGTATCACTTTCAAAGATAGAAAAGTTCTCAGATCCTGCTGTTGAACAATATACTTAACAGGTTGCTTGTGGTCTTGTGGAGGGACTCCCACCACATTTCTTTAGAGATCACAGGCCGGAATTAGGAATTTTGCTACGTCCTGCAGCCAGCAGCTATTCACAAAGGAGGCTTCTACAGCTGAGAGAAAGTTTTGAGCTCAGAGCAGCCTTTTCCTGATCTGTGTGCCCTCCTGCTCTCTTCCAGTTTGGGTACTGACCCTCTTTTTGTCAAAGGCTTCAATATAATAAATAGGTGCCACCAAGTCACCACCAGCTTGTAGCAGCCCCGTGAAGTTCCACCTCATGGGGTTTTCAAGGCACAAGATGAGCAGAAATTAAAACCTTGCCTCCCTCTGCATAGCAATCCTTGTCTTCCATCCTAGTGGTCTTCCATCCAAGTCATGACCATGGCCTTCAGGGCTGTTTAGGCTGCTACAAAGGCTTTAGGGATCTCCAGTTTTAAAATGCTATAATAGTCATCATTACATTACAAACTTCAGACAGGTACTGTTTATGTAGATTGGGGAAGTGGTGTGTATTTGGGGGGAGGCCTAACAGTGCAGCCATGCAGTCCAGAGAGTCCGTTTGGCTTAACTGGACTTGGAAGAGTCAAAGGTGTGACTCTGTTAAGGATTTCACTGTTAGCAAACTTGAGGTCACCGTGGGAGAGAAGGGCTGGGGGACCCAGCCAAGGTTGAAGAAACCTTAAAAGAGAACTTTGGAGGGTGACTGCAGGGAAATTAAGAGCTTGTGGACTGAGTAGTTTGGTGCCCTAAGGAAAAATGTATCAGTTCAAGGGGGCACTGAATAGATGGTTGCAGCCTTGCTCATGGATAAATGTGGATCATAGTTCTTACCCACTGGTATTTCAACAGCAATTGCTATAATCAGGAGCAATGGGGATAGGATTCTTTTATTTGTATATCTAAGAATACAGCACACCTGTATGTGAGGTCCATAGCTCAAGTGAATCAGAAATGCCAGGGTCACCGTCTGTCACCTGAGCAGGAGGCAGTCAAAGAAAAGAAAACCTGTCACTGGCTATTCAGAAAACAGCCTGCATCTGAAGTTAATGCAAAAAGGAGAGGCTTCTGGTTTCCATGTTAGTCTCAGAGCTCTGCTGCCCTCTACTGTCCATATATGATTTGGGGTGCATAAAGCATTCTGTACTAGAATGGGAAGATAACAAGGTAGATGAATTCCAGAAGAATCACTGTTTTAGGATCAGTTTGCATTTGTGGCATCTCCAACGGTGTGTGCCTTGCCCATTAACAGTATCTACCACTGGGCTGTAGCCAAATGCCCTTCACACAGAGATGCTTCTTGTAAGAAGTGATGCTTCCTTGTGGGAGATATTCCCACACAGCCACTTTGTAGCTCCATAATTATTTTCCCATTGATTTTTGTTAAAATTGCAGTTTCAGGGGACTGCAGTTTAAAGGGACAGGCCAGCATACAGACTGGGGGTTCTACTTAATTTTTTTAACTTTATGCCTTGAACTCCCCCAAAGAATTGCTATTTTAATTGCTATCACGCTATAGCTTAATAACTACAAAGTGTATGCATACCACTCCCATTCTGCAGTCGTTCCATTGGCAGCCCATCTGTTACTGAGTTCAGTTCAAAGTACAGACTATCACCTACAAGACACTTCATGGCCTTGGCTCTTCATGTCTGCAGAACTGCCTCTCCTATGCTCTGCCACAGCAACTTTGATGGTCCATGCAGGGACTTCTGGGTGTGGCATCCTACAAGTGGGCATGATCAACAACTGCCCATACACGTGCCTTCTCTGAAGTGGCCCCGGCCTTGCAGAATGGCCAACCTGAAGAGATCAGGAAGTCTCCCATGCTCCTGGCATTTTGCAAACCATGTAAAACAGAATTGTTCAGGGTGGCATTTCTATAAAGGTAGGACTATATTACAACAAAATGGTTCAGGAAAGTGCTTTTTACAAAGAATGAGACTGTGGACTAGACCACTGCATATAGTATCCATTATCTATTTTCTGTGTGTATTATCCTGCTCTGAGCACTCTGTATTCTATTTATGTAATACCATTTTCAGTCTTATTCTTTTTGCATTGCTTCAAATTTCTATAATCCTAGTCTGATTACATTGCTTCTCAAATGCCACATCCTGTTGACTGGATTGGTTTACAATGCACTGTGTAATCTGCCCTGAGTCTCAGTGGAAAAGGTGGACTGTAAATAAAGAAAGAAATAGAAATAAATAGACTTGTATAATTATTTGTTGCCATGATCTACTAGGCCCCTAAACTCCCAATTTGCATTTAAAAATAAGATCTGTAACCTCAGGTTGCCTGCAATGGCTGTTCCCATATTTTAGGTAGCCTACCTGGCATCAGTCAGAGCTCGTGCTTTTTCTATCACAGATCTATGGAATCAGCTCTCCAAGAAGGTGAGGGGGCTCTGTCCATAGACATGTTTAGGGGTACTGCAAGATGACTATTCACTAGGGCTTCAGGGTTACATTCACTGGGGGTGGGTTGTTGGGGACTCTTATTATACTTTGCAAGTTTTACATTTGGATTTGTAAGCCATCTGGAGTCACAAAGGACATGAAAGGTATAATAATTCTTTTTGTTGTGAGATACAATGTTGTTTTGTTGTGAGATACAATGAAAACAGACAGAGACTTCCTTTTAAAAAAATGACAATTGGGAATTCAGATTAACTGGTAGATTGTGGCACTGGATTATAACATTATCGCATTATAGCACAATGGCAGTTACCCATTTTTTAAAAGCACTCCAGTCACACAAGAGGGCATGCAGGGGAAATGGCAGCTGATGGATGAAAGTGTGCACAAAACTCCTGTGTGGATGCTCCATTATCAGAGCAAATGCCTTTGCATTTGTGGTGTTGATGGTAGGGAAAAGGAGAATACTCACTATGCATGTGTAGACTTTCCCTTTGTAATCAAGGAGGCAACAGAAAATTTTGTAAAGGTATTCATCAGAATACCTGGCTGCTCTAATTCTTACCAAATAATAACTCATTACCATGGTCCACAAAAACTTCCTCCCCAGTTGGGCTGTTCTCATGTGTTTCTTGAGGGTAACAAAGGCCTCTACTTCCCACTTTTCACTCTGGACCATCCGTAATGGAAATATCTAGATAGAATTTCAGAGGAAAAGCAGTCATCTAGGTAAGAAAAAATACCTAACACTCTCTACCACAAAGGAAACATATAGGAAATAGAGCGCAGAGTGCCATGTACTGTATGTTTTGTAATTTGTCTCCATTTTCCATGGTTTCTAAATGCAGATTCTTCTGGTAGCAAATATAAAGTAGAATCCAGGGTGCAAAGAACTGAATTCACGCAGCAAAAGGGGGCCAAAGATAGGGATCAGTGTGATGAAATGTATCTGGGAAACATGCAAAGAGATCTAGAGAACACTTTGGGTGTTCATGATTCATCTGGGAGATCTTGGGTTGTGTGTGGGGGGTTTCTTCTGTAACATGCAGTTATCAGAAAGAGAATGTTAATTCTCTCATTAAACTCCCTTTTAGTGATATGGAACTGAAAATGCACAGGCCTGATTTACTTTAGGCCACCCACAGAGTTCAAGGAAATTTGAACCCCAAGTTCAACACTGTCTGCTAGACCACACAGCTTCTCAATGCTAGCCCTGTCTAAGGATTGTGAGGTTTATAGATGCAGGATCAAAGAAGTTTCTTTTGCTTTGAAGTTTGGGGGGGGGCAGGTATTCTGCTTAGCACAGGTTGTGGAAATTTTCTTTCATGAATAAGATCTGATGGCTGCATAGTTTGCAAATATAACACTGGAGATGTAATTCATGGTTCACGTATGCCACTGTCACCATAGTGAAGCTGATGAGACCATACCAGTATAAGTGGTTGATGACATACCCCATGAGAATATTCAGAGCTGAGATGAAGTTTCTGTGTGAATCTCCTCCTAAGCATTTACAACTTCCATTTCCTCTGTTAACTGTTATCTGTAGAATGTTAATACTTTTCCCACCACTGACAATACTTTTTGTTCTAAACCATTGTTGGAGGATTTGTCTTAGAAGAAAAAGTGCATTTCCCATTGCTGCATCACCATGCTGGAAAAAACCTTGCCTGACATGCAGCTGTTAAAGGCACAGAAACTTTGCTGAGGGATATGAGTGAGGATAAACTATTAGGGACTTTCGGTGGCCTTCAGAAAGAGCTTTTCCCAGTCCCCGTCTGTAAAAATAGCAATAAGAAAGGCCTACAAAGCAGCATTGCAAAGATGGATTTCATAAGGACCATTCAGCACTTTGTGTGTGGGCAGTGCCATAAAATAATTAATACCACTAAATTTGTGATCCAGTATAAATATTAATGTACAACCCATCTGAAGAGGAGAAGAGGAGGAATCACAAAGCAAATTCTTCTACTTTGAATTTTTTTCAGGATCCCCTATTAGGAGTATTGTTGGTGTTTTGCTTATTAAACATGTAATATAATTGAATTTGATTAATGGATAATTAATATTGTCTTAGAATTTGTCAAGAGAGAAGGAGGCGAAGGGAATAAATTTATTAGATGTTTTATTTCTAACTGGGATTTATTCATATCCTACATTTTTCCTTGGGACCTTAGGATTGAAAAACATGAGAATTTATCCATAGGCATACTATATTTTAAAAGAATATTGAGAAATACATGTTATTTATTTATTCACAAAATGAATATCCCACCTTTCTGTCCTTATAAGGGTTGCCAAGGTGGCGAATGATCTTAAAACATAGATAATAAAATACATTCTGAAACTATTAAAATAAAACCCTCTCCCAAAGGTACCTCATTAAAACAACTTTTTTAAAAAGAGTTAAAACAGAGCTAAAATACATATAAAACAGTCAAGACACATACAAAACATAAAACATGGGTTATGGAGGAGGGATCATTGAGGGAATGCCAAAGGAAACAAAAAGGTCTTCACCCAATGGTAGAAGACAGCAACAAGACAGATGAATCTCCCTGGGGAGACAGTTCCAGAGTGTTGGTGCCATGACTGAGAAGGCCCTCTCCTGGGTTGCCACCAGCCTAACCTCAGAAGGTGGGGGCACCTGAAGCAGGGACTCCAAAGATGACCATAACAGTCAGGCAGGTTCATAAGGGAGCAGGCGGTCCTTCAAATATGTTGGTCCCAAATCATATAGGGCTTTTAAAATCAAAACCAGAACCTTGAATTGGGCCTGGACACAAATCAGAAGCCAGTGTAGGTGATCCATGACTGGAGTGGTATGGTTCCTATGACCCACTCCAGGCTGCAGTGCCCTGTATCGTTTGAAGCTTCCAAACACTTTTCAAGGGTAGTCCCCCCCAGACTGCATTGCAGGAATCTAATCTAGAGGTAACCAGTGCATGCATCACAGTGCCCAGATCGTTTCTGTCCCAGAAAGGCTGCAGCTGGCTAACCAGTCAAAGCTGGTAAAAGGCACTCTTGGCCACAGCTGCCACCTGCTTATCCAGCAGCAGGCCTGGGTCCAAGAGGACTCGCAAACTATGGACCTACTCCTTCAAGGGGAGCGCAACCCCACTGAGAACAGGTGACACCTTAAATCCCAGATCAGACCTTCCACCCACCAGTAAGCACCACCATCTTGTTGGGATTAGCCTGCATCCACTTCAAAATTGCCTCTAGGTACTGGTTCAGTGTTTTTACAGCCTCTCTGGGATCAAGTGGAAGTCTGAGATAGAATTAAGCATCATCTGCATATTGGTGACAGCCCAGCCCAAATATCTAGATGACCTTACTCAGCATTTTCATGTAGATGTTAAAGAGCGCAGAGGATAAGATGGAACCTTGTGGGACCCCATAGGACAAAGACCAAGAGGCTGAACAGCAGTCCACCAGCACTAGCTTCTAAATAGGGATGGGCACAAACCAAATTCTCATGGTTCGGTTTGTGATTCATGGCTGAACCACAAACTGATATGTTGGTTCATGAACCGAACCAGTTTGTATTGCTTTGTAACCCCTGCTTTTTGCTCCCTGCTGCTTTTTGCAGGGACAAGAAAGCAGGGACAAGAAAGCAGGGATTTAAATTGTTCAGAGCCATTTAAACCCCAGCTTTCTGTGTGCTGCCAAAAGTGGAGGCAAGCAGAAAGCAGGGGGTGAAATGCTCCAAACCATTTTGCCCTCTGCTTTCTGCCAAAAGTGGTGGCAAGCAGAAAGCAGGGGATGAAATGCCTCTAAGCCATTTCACTGTCTGCTTTCTGCTCCCCACTATTCCACTTTTTTTCATGAAGAGCTGAAAGCAGGAGGTGAAATGGCTCCAAGCCATTTAAGTCCCTGCTTTCAGTTCTTCATGAACTGCCATGAACCTTCATGAACTGCCTTAAAATTTGTAGAAGCTGTGGTGACTCTTCAGTTCACGATCATCGATTTGTGAACCACAAACTGTCCAAAATTCATGATGAACTTTAGTTCATGAGCCAGTTTGTGCCCATTCCTGCTTCTAAAACTTAACTTTCAGTTAGGATCACAATCACCACAGAATGGTGCCTCCCAGTCCTAGTCCAAATAGTTGGTCCTGAAGGATATAATGACTGATGGTATTGAAAGTCACTGAGAGGTCCAGGAAAATCAACAGAATCCACCTTCCTCTGTCTATCTCTTAGAGCAAATCATCCACCAGAGTGGCCAAGGCAGTTTCAGTCCCATACCAGATGTGAAACCAGATTGGAAGGGACCAAAACAGTTTTCCTCAGCCACCACCCATTCAATCACCTTGCTCAAGAATGGAACATTTGAGCCTGGTTGATTGTTATTGGGTTAAAGGTAGACTTCTTTAGCAGTGGGTGCACCACAGCTTGTTTTGAGACTGAGGCAACCATCCCTTCCCTCATTAACTACTTCTTCAACCTAGTCAGCCAGTAACTAGGAAGGGCAAGGGTCATATAAGCAGGTGGCAGGCCTCAAAGTTCCAAGGTTCCTGGCCACATCTTCAGACTTAATAAACTGAAAACCATCCCACACAATTGGTATCCTGACACCATCCAACCCTGTCACTGCTAACATGGAGTCCAAGGAATGGATGCAAGAGCTTTTATCTGCAGAGTGCTGAGCCAAACTGTTACAGTGGGCCACCAAGCAGTCCATCTCTTCCTGCAGGCCAGATTCCAACAGGCTCCTGATCACCCAGAATAGCTCCTCTGGCCTATACTTTGCAGATGGAATGGTTGTGGGAAAGTGTTTCTTGGCTGTCACTGCTGCCATGGAATATGCTTTAAAGTAAGGTTATGCCCTATTAAATTCAGCCCAAGTCTTCCTGTACTGTCACTCTAGCCATCTCTCTTTTCATCATCCGCTGCCCCACAATAAACCAAGGGGCTACCTGGGCTCTAATGCCTGAAAGAGACCACCTGGGAGCAATGTTCCCTGTAAGCCGTGGAGTCTTTTGAGCAAAAATTCTACTTTGTGAGCTACTAGGATTAAAGTTGTGAGTGAGTGATTTGGCTGCTGCATAAATTAGTCTGCTCTGGAGACCTCCTTCCTGAGCTAAAACAAAAATCTGTGAGCTGGAGGCTAAAAAACTGTGAGCTAGCTCACACTAACTCAGCTTAGAGGAACACTGCCTGGGAGTGATTGTGTCAGTGGCCTGGGTAATTTCCTTATTCCAGAGGTCTACTAGGGCATCAACATGAGCACCAACTATATCAACAGGAAAATCCCCTAGAGCCACCAGAAAGCAATAAGAGAATAAGAGAAGCCATGTTGGATCAGGCCAATGGCCCATTCAGTCCATCAATCTGTGTCACATACAGTGGCCAAAAACCAGGTGCCATCAGGCGGTCCACCAGCAGGGCCAGAATTCCAGAAACCCTCCCAGTGTTGCCACCCAAACACAGGGACAGATTATCTTAATAGATCTCCCACCCTGCAGAATCTTGATGTTCCTGTAAGCCTAAACCTGAGCAGGTAATGATGTGTCCATGACAAAGGAACTATTGTCAATTCCTTCACCTTCACCTCAGAGAGCCAGTTTGGTGTAGTGGTTAAGTGCGTGGACTCTAATCTGGGAGAACCGGGTTTGATTCCCCACTCCTCCACTTGCACCTGGCTGGATGACCTTGGGCAAGCCATAGCTCTGAACCAGCTGTTCCCTCAAGGACAGCTTGGGAAAGAGTTCTCTCAGCCCCACCTACCTCACAGGGTGTCTGTTGTGGGGAGGGGAGGGGAAAGGAGTTTGTAAGCCGCTCTGAGACTCCAAGTGAGTGAAGGGCGGGGTATAAATCTAATCTCTTCTTCTTCTTCTTCAGATAACTTTCCTATTGCTCAGAACAAAATACCAGATCAAGGGTGTGACCTGCACAATGTGTAGGGCCAGTTATTACCTGAGACAGGCCCATGGTTGTCATGAAGGCCATGAAATCCTGAGCCACTCCTGACAGGACAACCTTGGCATGGATGTTGAAATCTCTTAGGATAACCAGCCTAGGGGTCTCCAACGCCACCTTGGAAATCCGCTCTGTCAGTTCTGGTAGGGAGTCTGCTGGCAGCAGGGTGGGCAGTACCCTAGCAGAAACCCAGTACTGTTTCTTGATCCCAGCAGTAAGTAGAAATCCTCAAAACTGGTATATCGCATATTGGTGATATAGTGAAACATGTACTGTGTTACATTATACTACCCTCAAAAAATAGGTCATGATCCTAACCAAAGCATTTTTAAGTCCCACATTTCAAAGGAAGAGTTATGCATCTATTTAGGACTGCAATCCCATGTTCAGTTACATGGGAGTAAGACCCAATGAACAAAATGGTGCTTACTTCTGAGAAATCATTTGAAGGATTGCTCTGTAAATATGACCAGTTGAAATCAATGCAATTTTACTTTGGCTCATGTGTGAGATGGTTATATTTTAACAAGTGTTCTTCAAAAACGACCTTCAAAGTCAATCAAAACTCTGAATGTGTTTGAAATTTGTAAAAGTTCAGTTTGAATTCTTGAGGTTTTAACTGCTGTGTGATTTCATTTTAATGTTAATTGACACCCTGGCCAGTCTGAAATAGAGTCAAGGTTGGGGCCAAAGCCTCCCCCAGATATAGTTAACATCAGCAGTAATGCATTAGGAGGCGCTTGACTTGTGTGTCTTTGCTTTGCATTTTAAATGTTGTTTTCCTGCTTTCACTTCAAGTGGATATTGGTACCTTGTAAGTATTTTTTTCCCCTGGCAACTCCCAGACTGCTGATAACAGCTTAATGGGACAGTTGAGATAAAGAGCAACAGGCCTGCACTAGCTTGGGGGCAGAACTCTGCGTATTGTCTTGTATGAGACATGCCATGGTTATTCCCAGATGTCTTTGATTAGCTTTCTACAGTATGACTTTTGATCACCTGCACAATTTGCTGCTGGTTGTGGATCCTTCAGGTGGCTAATAGGGGAAAACATTCCTCCATCCAAGAACATTCCTGTGGTAATTTAGCCTCTGATCTTTTCTGTCTTCTTTCTTAGCTTGCTTTCCTTTCTCTAATTCCCAGGCTAGGAGTCTGGTGCCACCCACAGTTTTTGCAAAACTCCTGTCTACACTACAAGTTGCTTAACTCTGGCATAGCTATGACTTTCACTCATTTGCCTTGGGTGGCCCAGTCATGCCTGCTCCTGACTCTGTTTGATCATCATATTTCTCTTTTGTGTTCCAAAGACTTGAGGTTAAGCTTCAGTGACTGGCTGGTAGGAGAAGAAAAGAGTGAGAGTCCAGTAGCACCTTAAAGGCTGTGGTCACACGATCAGTTTGCAGCAATAGCACTGCGGTACCTTTGTGGATTTAAAAGAGCACGATCAGACAATGACATCTGCCTTCCGTGCCCCAGTCATGATCATCCTGTTTTGCCTTGCTTCGGAAGCAGAGTAACCAGGCACCAGGGAAAGTCTGGTCTTTATGGATGCCAGTGCTTCCACTCTGCTTTTCTGGCCATCTGAACTCCCCTGTCATGAACTGAAGCCAGAGGGGAAGTCTGAATGTTCCCAGCAGGTGGTTTTGTTTTTTGTATGTTTGTTTTGAGTAGCTGCTGATATTTACATAAGTGCGTGAGTACATACGTACATATGCCTGCCTGTTTTTTTTTAAAGAAAATGACTGGGCAGCATGCTCTGTGGTTGAGGCACTGGCTGCAGTAATGCGGGTGCCTCACCACTAGATGACTGTGTAGGAAAACCACCACTGGGTGTGCTGTCTTGTCAGTCCTTCCTGCAACAATTTGAACCAGTGCATTTAAAGATGCACCCAGACCACACCTAACCTCCAGTGTGACCACAGCCAGAGACCAACAAACTTTGTGGTAGGATTTGAGCTTTCATGAGTCACTGCTTTCATGAGTCACTACAGATAGGTGGTAGGGCTGCCATCTTTTCTGGCAGGGCTCCTTATGCTTTGAACACCAAGAGAAATTCAGCAGGTGATGCTTTTTTTTGGCAGACAACTTCATCAACTGGCTTTCTGCTTTTTATATAGCTAGGAAGAGCACAGAAGCCTGGCTACTAGTCAATCAAATAGGGTTGCCAATCTCCAGCTAGGGCCTTGAGATCTCCTGGAATTACAGCTGATCAACAGTTGACAATCACTTCCTCTGGAGGAAATAGCTGCTGCAGATGATGGACTCTATGACATTACACCCCTCTATGGTCCTTTCCCTCCTCAAATCCTGCCCTCTCCAAGCTCCACCCCCAAATCACCAGGAATTTTCCAACCCACAGTTCGGAATCCTAGCTGGGGATGCAGATGGTAGTCTAATGGGATTCTGGGTGGAGATTGCCTTTCTGGTGGCATGTATCTGACTGTTGAGCTCCAACCACTGAAAAACAAATTGTTTTAAGAGATAAGCAATTGCCTTGTTCCTACCTGCTCGTAGTGCTATGACTAATGTTACCAAACTGCCTCTGTCTGATGCCTCTCCTGGCACCAAGCATGTGAGGGGGCAAAGATCAGGAGGTAATGGTGGCTACTGAAAAGAAAGGTTCCAAAGTGCTTGAGAGAGCTGGGGAGCAGCAACGGATCCCTTCTGGGAAGACTTGGTTTTTGTCAACCAAAAATGACTCCCCCTCCCAGCTTTGGAGCAGGGCTGGGCTTTGCTTGCTTGCTTGAGGGTTCATTGCCTGAACCGGGGGGGGGGGGGCGCTATTAGGTGCCGGGGTGGAAGCATTACGTATGGATCCTACTGGAGTCCAGAATGCTCTGGGAGATTTTAGGGTTCCAGAGATATGCTCTGTTGAGGCCACAATGGGAGCTTGGAATGTGAAGCTGCTAGGAGCTATTGGCAAGGTTGCCCCTTATCAACTTCTCCCAACCTTGGGACACAGCATGGCTCCATAGTTTATCATGGAGCTGAGTGATCTAAAGAGGCTTGGGAGGCTTCTAGAATGACACTGGCAGAAAACTTGTACTGAATCTAACAGAGTGGTGTTGTAGAACTTACTGGAAGACCTATGAAGCAGCAGTGACAATGGCAAAGAAGTGTTCCTTCTCTGTTATTATTGCATCAGTCTGTTCTTATCCATCACAGTTGTTTTAGGTCTCTTGGCATCTACTGATGATTAAATCTGAGCCTTTATTGTCTCACAAACAGGAATTTAATTGTGATGCTGTAATGTATCAAGATTGCGGTCACCATGTGCTCGTGTAATGGCGACCACCACGTGGACATTCGCACATGGCCTGAATCTACCTGAGCTCTGGCCAGGTAGAACAATAGCCGGTCAGATCCTAATGACTGCCAATCATGACCTAGGTTTCCCCCTCAGGGACCTATGAACTGTAACCACTGTCTTAAGGTCCTATCAGGACATTTGGCCACTTCCTATTCGGCCAGCGGAATACCCCACACACCGGGACCAGACGCAGACCAGCAGAGATGCTAATGGGCCGGTGCCTCGGCTCCATGCTAGACCAGCTCCACCCCGACCGTGCTGCCAATGGCCACCCCAAGTCCGAGCTCCAGCAAGCTCCCAAGGATTCTCCCCCGAGGACCCAGTCTACGTTCGGAGCTACACAAGAGGTCCGGCATGGGTCCCCAGAAGAATCATCTGTTCAACAGGGCTGGTCTCCTACGAGGTCCTCACAGAAGAAGGGTTGGTGTGGCGGCGCCACATTGACCAGCTCTGGTGGCGCCTCCTGAGCAGCACACCCACCATTCCCAAGACTCCGGCACCCGCAGAACCAGACCAGCTCCCACTCCAGGACTCCAGCCCTGACTCGGAGCCTGCGGAGATCTGCCACTGGACAGTCCAGGCGAGTCGACACTGCCAGCACCGCAGCCGGACCTCCCCACAGAAACTCCCGAACAGTCGCCTGCTGCCCCACCGAGCACTGCCCGGGGACCTGCAACTCCCTGGCACTCAGGACGCGAATGTCACCGGCTAGGGTACTTAAAGGACTATGTGTGCAAGGGGGAACTGGACTTTAGGGGGAGGGGTGTTATGTATCAAGATCGCGGTCGCCATGTGCTCGTGTAATGGCGACCACCACATGGACATTCGCACATGGCCTGAATCTACCTGAGCTTTGGCCAGGTAGAACAATAGCCGGTTGGATCCTAAATGACCGCCAATCACAGGGATTCCCCCTCGGGGACCTATGAACTGTAACCACTATCTTAAGGTCCTATCAGGACATTTGGACGAGGTTGGAGGATTATCTCCGACCAGCATAAAAGAGGGCTTGGAGCCCGGGGTTTCTCATGTTCCATCTTGACCTGCAATAAACTACAATGCTGTTTTCACTGTTATCGGCCTCCCGACTCCAGTACTTTTCAGATGCCTTTGTAAAGTTTTCTTTTGCTGACAAAATATTTCTGAGGAGGTTAAAACATTTGCCTTCCAGAGAATGGCACAACTCCTGTTGATTTGGAGAGCTGGATGCAGCTCAAGTGAAGTTGTCAGATTCAGTCCAGGGTTTGACTTCTAGAAGGGCAAGACAAAAGCCCCATAACTCAGTGGCAGACCACAAACCTAACACCCCAACTTCTGTCTTCATCATCTCTAGCTAAAAGGACCTCAGTAGCTGGGTTGCAAAAGACCTCTGATATTGGTCTGAGTAAACATGGCCCCGGGCCCAAAGGTTCTGTATCATATCAGTAGGTGCTGCTCTCCCACCCCGCCCAGTATTATTATTATTATTTATTATATTTTATCCCACCCTCCCTGCAAGCAAGTTCGGGGCGGCTTACATTGCTTGGTAAATTGTACCAAGTACATATAGACATTTAAAACCAGTTTAAACAGACAACAATTTATAGTTAAAATACTCATAATATCCTTCAATCAGATGGCGTACCAGATAAACAGCACTCAAAAGTCCCCCACGTAGCAGTCTTTCCATGCCCAGGGATGGTAAGACTCAGTCTCCATTTTGGCTAGCCCTATGCCACCGATGTTGGTGGTGGTTGTTGATGGTAGTGGTGGGCGGCTCCTAGTTGAAGGCCTGGTGGAAGAGCTTTATCTTGCAGATCCTGCGGAATTGCACAAGATCCCACAGAGCCCTGATCTCCTCTGGGAGCTCATTCCACCAATAAGGAGCCGCCACTGAGAAAGCTCTAGCTCTGGTAGCAGTGAGCCTGGCATCCCTGGGGCCTGGAATGATGAGTTGGTGTTGTGACCCTGACCGTAGTGCTCTCTGGGGTATGTATGGGGAAAGGCGGTCCCTCAGGTATGTCAGACCCTGGCCATATAGAGCTTTAAAGGCAAGTACCAGCACCTTGAAGCGAAATTGGTATGCTATTGGCAGCCAGTGCAGTGCCTTCAGCACAGGCCAGATGTGCTCCCGTCTAGGGAGACACATCAGCAGCCTGGCCACGGCATTCTGCACTAGCTGCATCCTCTGAATTTGCGACAGGGGCAGCCCCATGTAGAGAGCATTACAGTAGTCTAATCTCGAGGTGACCGTTGCATGGATCACTGTAGCCAGGTTGCCACAATCGAGGAAGAGAGCCAACTGCTGAACCAGCCGGAGTTGGTAAAAGGCAACTTAGCAGTGGCTGCTACCTGGGCCTCCATTGTCAAGGAGGGATCCAGGAGCATTCCCAAGCTCCTGACTACCAACATAGGCACCAATGGTGCCCCATCGAAGGTTGGGGGCGGAAGCCCCAACCCCAGACTGCCACGACTCAGGCACAGGACCTCCATCTCCGCCGGATTTTGCTTCAGCCTACTCAGCCTGAGCCAACCAGCCACGGCATGCAATGCCCGGTCCAGATCTTCCAGTCTGGAGCCTGACTGGCCACCCAATATCAGATAGAGCTTGGTGTGATGACACCCCAGCCCATACCTCCAGGCAATCTGGGCAAGGGGGCGCATGTAGATATTAAGAAGCATCAGGGAAAGCACCGCCCCCTGAGGCCCTCCACACTCAAGTGGGTGCCTCCAGGACTGCTGTTCCCCTAGCACCACTCTTTGTCCCCGACCTCGAAGAAAGGAAGCAAGCCATTGCAAGGCAGGCCCCTGTATCCCAATGTCGGCGAGACGGTGGGCCAGTAGCTGGTGGTCGACCATATCAAATGCTGCCGACAGATCTAACAACAGCAGCACTGCTGAACCACCTTGATCCAGATGTCTCCAGAGGTCATCAGTAAGGGCGACCAGTGCTGTCTCCATCCCGTGTCCTGGGCAGAAGCTGGACTGGAAGGGATCTAATATAGAAGTGTCATCCAGAAAGCCCTGCAACTGTATCACCACTGCCCTCTCAATTAATTTACCCACATAAGGCAAATTGGAAACCAGCCAATAGTTGGCCAATTCGGCTGGGTCCAAGGATGGTTTTTTCAAGAGGGGGCGGACCATCACTTCCTTGAGAGCCCCCGGGAACCATCCCTCTGTGAGGGAGGGACTTGTTAATAATCTCCCTTATGGTACCTCAAAACCCCTTGTGGCCAGCTTTAATCAGCCAGGAAGGGCATGGATTGAGGTTGCATGTGGTTGGGCGTACATTCATGAGCAATCTGTCAACTTCCTCCAGACTGAGCGGGCTGAAAGCATCCAAAGCCAGACTCAAAGACGTGCAAGAGGCCTCAAGTTCACTCACTGTATCAACTGTGGCGGGGAGGTTGCAGCGGAGCGCCAAGACTTTATCCGCAAAATAGGTCACAACAGCCTCACAGCCAATGTCCAATTCCCTAGCATTTGGTCTGCCCTGTGGCAGAACTGTTATAGCCCAAATTGTTCTAAATAATTGAGCTGGGCATGAGCTAGTGGACACATAGAACTCCTTCTTAGTGGCTTTGACTGCCATCTCATAGGATCTCATAAATGTCCTATAAGATGCTCTTGTTGCTTCGTCCCGTCCCCCCCCCCCCGACTCACCCACAGTTGCATTTGATCTCACACTGACGGACTGCGCCTACAGCTTCAAAGGGAAGTGTGATCCTTCAACTGTGGGTCAAATTCCTCTGGAGGAAATAGCCTCATTTCTCCCCCTCCCCCGTTTTTTTCTGGCTCATGTGACTGCAACCATGAAGAGAGTACAGAAAATTACCACTCTCAGCAGCACATTCATATTACAAGGAGTTCCTGAAAGGACACACTATTTTCTTCACTTCTACCATTGTTGCTTGTGATTCCACCGTCTAGAAAGCACAATACCCACATTTGACAAATGTTAGCTGCAAGCTGTTAAATGGTTATATTGCGATCCTATAAATTAAGAGTAATTGGCTTTTCTGGTCTTGTTGTGGATAAAATTAGGCTGTACACTAGTATATAAACACAGGTTACTGCAGGGCTGCAAACAGCCACTTTTCGAGTTAATTTTAAGGCCTCCAGGCAGGGAAGTGTTTGTAAATGGGAAGAATCAGTTCTATATTAATAACAGAGCTGACACAGTTCTAATTATTCTGAGTGCTTTATTGCAATAACTTTCAAACAAAGCTTCTTATGATGCCATTTGGTTCTGTTCCTGGATGGGCACGTAACTCTACAGTAAGTTTCTTTAAAATTTCAGACCATCAGTGTACCATAAATTAGTAACTTTGACAAGTTAAAATGTTTGGGGGGGAAATTAGGGACTTACACGCACTGTTGTCACAGTTACGCCTTGACACCAGCCATATTACATGAAATTACGCCCCAGAGCAATTTTGGGCCAGACTTAAGGTCATTCTAGTTTTGCTCTCTAGTGAGCATCAGACATTTTACAAAAAAAGTCAGCTACCACTTAGTTATGCAGATGAGTGGCAATTTGCTCTACGAATATTTCTGTTTAATTCTAATAATTATAGTAAAGTAGATCAATCTATAAAATTGGCAATTTTAACCATTCTGATTTTATATAGCCATGCAGTTTATACAAAAGTTCAGTATTTTAATCTCAAAACATTCTTGATCTTATTCCAAAACACATTCCAGAAGCTAATTAGAAGTTGCTTGGATAGGTATTTCTTTTTATCAGCACTGAACTTTCCACTTTTCAATTAAAGTTAAAACAAATGAGGTTTATTCAGTTCATGAAAAGTATTTGCATTTCTAAAACTGTTAAAAACATAGACCACTGCTTTGGGGAACCTGCTCCTGATTCTTTTTATCTCAGTTGTTTTGATTAATTACCTGAGCAATTGTGGCATAATGTCACATGACATGGCTGATTTTATCAACCAATCAGGATCTGGAATTTGATATGCTTCATTCAGCCCTTTGGTTGTTCAACCATTGTCAAGCATTTCATTTTGTTCCATTAAAATGTTCTTTTTTGAGCTGAGATCTTGGCATCTGGCTGTAGTCTGATTCACTGCTGGGTTATGGTAGAGTCAGAGAGGGAAGCTACATCATTTTAGATTGCTATTACGATTCCTAAATGTTGATACCTCGGTGGGGGCAGGGATGGAATCTTGGATCGGTCAAGTGGATAGAGCCTTGTGTACTCTACTGGCAATACTAACAGCAAAATCTTTCAATTTGTTCCTATGTTCCTATGGCTGATGCTATTTGCTCCCGTGGGAGGATCCTGTGCTTGGGTTCTAGTGGGAAGTCAAGGAACTGCGCATGAAGTATTGTATGAGTTCCTGCTGCCACCAGCCTGGCTGCCCTCTCAGCTCAGCAGAATCTGTAGAAGGAAGTATGCAGTCTCCCTCGCTGAGGCATGTGAAATGGTTCATTGGGGCTGAATATAACAGCCTGGATCTTTAATGTGACAACTTCTTAGTTCAGCCATGGGGACTGAAAGATAATTATGCCACTGACTTTTACTTAAATAATTTCAGTTTTGTACAAAAAGTTCTGGTAATCAAATTGTAGTTTATACATTTTTTAAAACCTCTGGAAATTGGATCAGAGATTTTTTTTAAAAAAACCCTGGTGTTTTCCCCTGACCTGGCAACCCTTATCACCAGCTAGCCCATAATAAGATGACTCTGAACTATAGAGTATCTATCTATCTATCTATCTATCTATCTATCTATCTATCTATCTATCTATCTATCTGCCTGCCTGCCTGCCTGCCTGCCTGCCTGCCTGCCTGCCTGCCTGCCTGCCTGCCTGCCGGTCCATCCGTCCATCCATCCATCCATCCATCCATCCATCCGTCTATCATCTATTTTATTTATATCCCACCCTCCTGGTTTGGGATGTTTTTCTGGACCAATGCAATTGCTTATGTTCTAAGCCTTAATATTTTGAACACAGTGAATATTTTGCCTTGCCTATTTTCACTTCCATAATACCTCCACTTTTTCTTGGATCATGAGGATTTTGAGACATTTCCCCCCACATACACACACCGTTCTTCTTGGGAAAATGTATTAAGAAAATTTCTTCCACCCCTGCTCCTTCAAGCCTTGCAGTGCTTACTCTGTTTGTTCACACAAACATAGTATGTGTTTAATTAACCCAGTCACAAAATGCCAGGGAAACAAGCTCACTGTGCCCCATGCCAGCAAGCTGTTGTTGACCTGAGAGATTCATTCCATAGAACTTCCCACGATGTGTTTAGAGAAAGCATCTGATTAGTTTCACGTACTATTTAGAAAAGCAGAGGCAGAAGCCCCCAGCTAATCTTCTGTTCTTTCACAGATATTCTTAGCACTTCCTTCTTGCCACCTCATTGACAGCAGAGATGTGTTAACATTTCCCTCCCCTTCCCCTCAGTAATGTGTGACCAGCACATCTTGGAAACTCATCACTCCTCTTGTGCTAAGCCAAATAATGTCTGTTCAGAGCACACATATTTTGATGCTTCTTCAGAAGCAAGTCTCTCTGAGCTCAATAAGACTTACTCACAAGGAAGTGTGTTTAGAACGGCAGCTTTCTAGAAGAACTGTCCAGCAATACTCTGAAGATCATCTGAAACAGATGCTTGCTGCCTCTCATTCTTAGCTCTCATGGGTATTTTTGAAATACATGAGATGTAATCAAGCCAAAGTTAAGTAGTTTTAAAAAATTAGTAACAGTCAGGCATATGCTTAAATTTTACCTAGTGAAAATCAGTGTGACTTCAAGCAGTACTTCATTCTGGTTTGACTGAGCCCTCAGTTATTATTGTTAGTTTCCTTTCTAAGTTATTAATGCCAGTGTCCTTTCTAAGACAGGTAAGATGTGTCATTTATATTGTGCTATAGTTGTAAAAAACTAAAAGGAGACTTGTGGCACCGTTAAGACTGAAAGATTTATCATGGCACGCTTTAGTGGACTGTGTGAATCTGATGAAGTAAACTGTTACTAAAATAATAGTGCAGTCCTACAAACACTTTCTTGGGAGTAAGCCCCCTTGAATAGTCCACCAGCACAGGAATCTGAGAAGATCTGCTTAGCATTGTTCTCCAAGTCAGCTTATTCTCATGACAATATTTCTCAAACACTGTTAACTTGGACCAGATTTTCTGGTCTGACCAGAAGCATCAACCAATCTCTCCAGATGAAGATCTTCATGTGGGGATTTGTTGGCTGGAGGTTTATTTTAGGAGGCATATTCTACCTGTCATGTCTCCCTCAGCACCCCACACTGTGGCCTGCCTCAAGTCCCACCTAATCACAGACCCAGTCTAGTTTGGCAAAGAATGAGGGGACAAGGCTGAACGCTAGGAGAGAGGTTAGTCCTGCCTAGTCACCTGGAAGGCTTTGACACTTACATATACAAACACAGAACTACCTGAGACATTGGTTGACAAGACGGGTTGGGGTTCTCTCAATCCATCTCACCTTCCCAGTTGCCAGGGAGCAACTGCAAGGAAATTATTTGCCAAATGCAGCAGGACCCATGCAATGGGGAGGGGCTTCAGTCCACTCATGTGCCATTTCCCCAAGCCTAATGGCTGCTGGGAGTATTATTTACCCTGCTGTGGGGCTGGCTATAGGTAAAGCAAGTTGGGGCAGGACTCATCTTGTGTAATTTGGGCCCTTAGAAAGGGGGCCAGTCTTGCCATTTGAGAACCAATGCTCCCCCTCCCCATTACTGCTGCAGAATCTAAAGAGGCTGCCTGCCTGAATTAAATCCCCAACAGGTTAGATGGAAGGGGGCATTGCTCAGTGCATGGCATACCAGGTGTAAAAACAGAAGAGGGACATGGCTGTTGTCAGTTTACTTAACTAAAGCAAAACAGGTGGGATGTAAATAATTAGTGATGGTGTTATCAAGTGCAAAGTGAACTTCTTTTGCCTTTCATCTGTGTGAGGTGTCAGGTCAATATCAGACAGAAATGTCCTTCTGCAGCTGCAGCAGCACATCAAAAGGGGCTTCTCAGTAGCAAAGGAAAACAGACGGGAAGGTTTTCCCTCGTGATCACTCTCCAAATGATGGCTCCAATGATGTGAACAAGCATTGCTAATTTCTCTCCCTATCCACGATTCCAATGCTGCAGTCAGTGGGTTGGAATGGCTGCTGTGAAAGACCAGATTAAGGAATCTCCAGCTGCGATCACACACACCATTAGCCCTGACACAGGTGCGAATGTCGGGTGGATTTAATGTGTGTGATCAGATCTGAACATCTGGGAAGCATCCTGCAGCCGGCAGCAACTGGCACCAAGCAGAGTAAACAGGCACCAGGGAAAATCTGGTAGCAAATGGGTTGCTACAGGCCACGGGCAGACTTTCCCATGTCTGATCACCCCAGCAAGCTCTCATGGTGTCAGGATGGTCTGATCAGGCCATCCTGGCCCTGTGCCATTGTTTTTTCCCCCTTCTCAGTATGTGCATCATTGCACACTCCATAGGGAGACCTCAGGGCTGAGGTGTGAATAATCAAACCCTTATTTAAACACATCGGGAACAAACGGCAAAAAACCACACCCAACTCACCTATGGTTGCGTCTGGTCATGCAGTGGTGGGCTGTGCCTGCAGTTTCAGAAGACTGTGTGATCGTGCAACTACGGGTAAACTTCCACTGGAGGAAATAGCCCCCCCCCACTTTATCTCACATGTGTGACTGCAACCTCCCATGGGAATCTTGTGCTTCAAATGACCACACCATCTGTAGCTACCAGGATTCTGGATTCCTAGGCATGTGCCTCCCCATCCCAGATGTTTGGAATGTATATTACCATTTAATGACTTATTAGGTAGCCACTCGGCAGGGACAAGTACATTCAGCATACAGGGCACAGTGGTCTACTGTATATAGCATCAGTCAAGCAGGAAGGAGGTACTGAAAAGCATCACAGAATGGAGTGAATAGAGATAATCTAGTTGTATAAAATCCAAATGGGTAGCTGTGTTAATATTTGGCAGCCTAGTGTGGCACCTGAAAGACTAACATCTTTATTCTAGCTCTGATTTATGACAATTTATGCTGGAATACATTTTGTTAGGGTTTAAGGTGCCATTGAACTCCTGTTTGATTTCATGTAAAAGGCAATTGACAAAACTACAACCCAATTTCCTAAAACTCTGTCACACTCGGAGATCCAGGTTTGAATCTCCACTCTGTCCTGGAAGCTTGCAAGGTGACCATGGCCATCACATATTCTCACACTGACCAACCTCACAGGTTTGTTGAGAGGATACAATGGAGAAGAAGAGAAAATTATGAGCGGCTTTGGGTCCCTGATGGGGTCACAGGGGTATGGAGCTGCTAGTGTTCAATTGGTGGTGCTTTTCCATGTAAATGAATAGTTTACAATCATCCTTATGGGGAAAAGTTAAACACTGTCCTTCAGAACAATGCTGCAGTAAGGGTGAATCCTACTCTGCATCCTTAACGGGGGCCTGGTTGTCACTGACAGGATTTCTACGAGGGATGTCAGTTGACATGGGGGAGAGGATATGCACAACTACCTCCTCCACATTTTTTTCAAGATATAACTCCTCCCTGTATACTCACCCCATTATGGAAGAAAGGCATTTTACTAATGAATGACCATTAAAATGGTGCAGTGTGTTCTGAGGAAAAGCACAAGGGAAGCAAATAATAAAGGAATTAAAGGGATACAGGCCCAGAGGCCTAGGCAAGCCATGTAGTAGAAGAAAGGCTTGATTCCCTCACAGATGCATAAGATCCTAAATTGTCTTATGTAGGGTTGCCAAGTCCCCCCGAGGCAGGCAGGGATTCCCCCACTAAATAGGTCCCCAATCCGCCGGTCTGGATTCAGCCGGCGGGGGGAACCCCACCCCTGAAATGGCCACATCAGGCCAACGTGCATGGCACGATGATGTTGCCCAGAAGTGACATCATCACGCCAAGCATGTCACAGGGTGACACCCTGGTAACCACCCTGAAAACTCTATGGTACCATAGAGTTTTTAGGGCAATTACCAAAGCATCACCCAGTGATGTGTCCGGCGTGATGATGCAACTTCTGGGCAACGTCATCGTGCCATGTGCGCTTTGCATGTGCGCAAGGGTCCCAGACCAAGAGCAGGACTCCTCTGCTCAAATGGGTAAGTAACTTGGCAACCCTAGTCCTATGGTCCATTTCAGAGGGCATCTCAGTTGTCCTGTTTCTTGAACTAGAAAAGCCAGCAAGTTTTGACAGTTGTTCATGCGACAATCCACAAGATGTCCTCAGAGCTTCACAAGAATGCAGCCTTGCAGAAACACCTTCACAACCTTAATTATTTTTAGGTACTAGTCCAAAGTTGTTTTTGTTATTTAAACTTTGGTTACTAAGAATCCCTAGTTGGTTTCAGGAATTTTTTTTTACTAAATGACTGTGAAGTTCAGGCTTTGCATTTGTGACGGAGGCAAGGCCCTAAAATAACATCTTGGAATATAGGAAATCCCTACATTTGCTCTGACAGCCAAAGTCTTCCAGCAGGAATTTGTAAAATGCTGAAGGAAGCTGTGATTGGATTCAGTTTGTAGCTGAAGGAAGTTGTGATTGGGAGAGGAGGAATGCTATGCAGAGGGACCCATAGTTCTTCTGGATCACAGTCAGTTGAACTTAGTAATGCAAGTAAGTAATGTTATGTTCTTTATATGGTCTTTAAACTCTTCAGGAACGTTGTTTAGATTGTATTTTGGCACCATTAATGTTTTGGAGTTTTTCATCAGCTTTGTTCTAATTTTTAATATTAATAACTGATGGTCTGTACCACAATCAGTTCCTGGTCTTGTTTTACCAGAGAAAATAGAGCTTCTCCATCCTCTGCTTCCGATTATGTAATCCATTTGATTTCTATATTGGCCATCAGGTGATGTCCATGTATACAATCACATGTTTGGTTGCCTGAAACATGTGTTCTCAATGAGCAAATTGCGGTCTTCACAGAATTTTATGAGTTCCTCTCCTGCTTCATTTTGTGCTCCTAGTCCAAATCTTCCAGCAATATTGGATTTTGCTTTGTTTTCTACTTTTGTGTTCCGATCACCTCTGATTATCAGCATAACTTGTTTAGGGATGTGCTAAGTTACAATACAAGTATATTTTAGCTCATTTTCATCAACCAGTTGGCTCAAAATCCAGCAGTGAGTTTAGCAAAAAAGGGTGCTTGATTTGTAAAAATAAAAGCACAGACTGATGTAGCATTTCATTTTATGACTGTCTGGCTGGATAGCAAAGATACAGTTTAAAAAACATGATAAAATCTCTCTTTTGTACAGCCAGGCACTATGGGTTACCTCATTTGATCGGCTGTGCAAAGCCCAATAATATCCAAGAGTTGTGAGCACTTGCAAAATGAAGGTGAAACACTTTGCTAAGAAGAACATATGCTGAAGCAGCGTGCAGAGCAGATTCACACAGCCTCTCATCCTCCAAAAAGCTGTGAGCTGATATAATAAGACAGCTCATGCTCTTCACCAGATATCCCTTTCCCTTTAGAGATAACTAAAAAGAGATAGCTAAAAAGAGATAACTAAAAAGAGATAACTAAAAAGAGATAGTTAGTTAGAGATAACTAAAAGTTGCACCTCATAGGAAGTTTCTTTTTATGCGTATTTGTGTTTTCACTATCATAGAGTATGGCTGTTGTCCCTGGTAAGTAATGTATACTGATTTTGGCACATGCAAGTCTTCCATTAATTAGGGGTGCCAGGCTTGGGCTGGGAAATACCTGGAGATTTTGGGGGTGGAACCTGCAGAAGGTGAAGTTGGGGAGGGGAGAGACCTCAGCAGGGTACAATATAGGGTTGCCAGGTCCTACCTTGTCACTGGGAGGGGGGAATTTGGGGGCATTCCTGGAGAGGACGGGGACATCGTGCATGATCCCCAACATGAAGACATCACCCGGAAGTGATATCATGTTGGCAATGTTGCACAGTGATGCTCTGGTTTGAGGGCAAAATTCTATGGTTTGAGGGCAAATTTACCATAGAGTTTTGCCCTCAAACCAAAGTGTCCCCACGACATCTCTGGCACAATGATGTCACTTCCGGGTGACATCATCACTTTGGGGATGTCACATGGGGACATGGCTGTTTTGGGCTGGGGTCTCCCCGCTGACCAGCTGGCTGGCAGTGGGCAGAAGCCCTGAAAACTGGTGGAACCTCCACCCAGACCTGGGGACTGGTAACCCTAGTACAATGCTATACAGTCCACCTTCCAAAGTAGCCATTTTCTCCAGGGGAACTGATCTCTATTGTCTGAAGATCAGTTGTCATTCCAGGAGATCTCCAGCCACTACCTAGAAGTTGGCAACCCTATCCACTATACAGTGTAGTCAAGCAACCAAAGTTACGGATTGTTGTGTAAACAGAAATAGGCCTAGTTCTCCTAGGACCCAACCTGTACAGAAGAATTCTATATGATATTGCAGCCATTTTCAAGATACTTCACATATTTGAAATATTCCAACATCAATAAGGAAAACTACTTGAACCAACTCAGCATAAAAAGTACATTATTGCATGTGTATTTCTGTATTTTGAATGTTTGTCATCCAGTTGAGTAGATTAACTGAGTTCTTATTTTTTAATCCAGTATCAGGATAGACATATAACAGTTCTGAACAGGAAATTCTGCTTGTGAAGACAGATAATCAGAGCCATGGTATCTCCTATACCATGCCTATTACCTCTCTTATTGTCTACAGCAGAGCCCCCCAACCTTTTTTAGCCTGTGGGCTCCTTTGCAATTTTGAGAGAGTGTGGTGAACATCACCCCAAAATGGCTGCCACAGGAGGCAGAGCCAAACAATACCTTCATCCACAAAAGAATTGCTGAAGGGGAATAAAAAGAAAAGAAGGAAAGCCTGAGGAGAGAGAGGAGGAAAGAGATTGGAGAATAAAAAGAAATGACAGAAAACATGGGGGGGGGGGGAAGAAATAATAAGGAGGAAGGCCTGATGGGGGAATGCTTACCAGGGATGGGCACAAACCATATTTTTGTGGTTCAATCCATGGTTTGTGGCTGAACCACTGACCAAATCACAAATCCATATGACTAGGGAGGTTGGTTCATGAGCCAACCCGATTTGTAAAAGTTTAAACCTCTGCTTTCTGCTCCCCGTGGCTTTTTGTGAGCAGAAAGCAGGGGTTTAAATGGCTCTAAGCCAAACAGCTGAACTTAACCCACTGCTGCCTATGGCTTTTTGTGGGAAGCAGAAAGCAGTGGTTTAAATGGCTCCAAGCCATTTCACCCCCTGCTTTCTGCTTGCTGCAGTAGGGAGCAGAAAGCAGGGGGGTGAAATGGCTCAGAGCTATTTAAACCAAACAGCTGAGTGGCGGAAAGCTCCCCATTGCCCAGCTGCTTTTCATGAAGAGCCATGCACTGCAACAAAATTTGTGAAAGTCTGTGGTGGTTCTTCAGTTTATGCTATAGAGGAGACAGCAGACTGTGTGGGGCATTCTCATTAGCTGAAGTTGCTAAGAAATTATTTTGATGTCTCTAGAATGCTTCAGAAGTATAAACAACTTAGAGAGCAGTCCTGAGCAGGTCTACTCAGATTCCCATTCAGATCTAGTCAATGGCACTTACTTCCAGGAAAAAAATTCTTAGGGCTGCACTGTCATAGCCCTACTGTACTCAGAGAAGGAAAACTCTCAGCAACCTAGTTCATTGTGCCAGAAGGTTAAAGACAAGCCATGACAGAAAGACATTAATCCCTAGATGCTATATCTGGTAGGTTCTCATATGTCTGTGTTCTTACAGAGCCTGCTTGTGGGGAGGGCGGGGTATAAATTAAATAAATAACATTCCTTTCTTGATCTGGTTATATTTAATATTATTTGAAATAAAGAAATACCTGTGTTTGTGGCTGGCAGTCCCCTGGGCCTCTGATGATCCCTGATAGGCCTTGAACTCTAGACTCAGTACCTGTCAAGATCCATATTCTTTCTCCCCCTTTCTGCCCCCAAGGGAAATATTTACTCATAACCACCAGGATACTGTCAACATTTCTCCCATCCATTCTTAATTTGCCCAGGTCACTCATTCCCTTATCCAATTATTGGTGCATTTTTTCTCTCTTTTTTTTTGGTATGATGTTTTGCTGATCTTTGCCCACAGCTATGATGCCACAAGATCATTAGCTGTACCTGCAGGATTGTCACATCCAAGCATCAGAAATGAGGGTCATTCCAGAGCTTTGGAGTCTGGAAAAAGAAAAGAGGAATCTTCATAGAGTTCCCAGCCTCTAGGTAGCGGCTGGAGATCTTCCGTCATTACAACTGATCTCCATGTGACAGAGATCAGTTTACCTGGAAAAAAAATGGTCACTTTGGAAGATGGATTCTATTGCATTGAAGCCCCTCCCCAAACCCCACCCTCCTCAGGCTCCACCCCCCAAAATCTCTAGGTATTTCCCAATCTGGAGCTGGCAGCCCCAAATATACATCACATTCTATGCAACTATAAAATATTGCCTAAAGGGTCTTCAGTTTTACTCAGGGAACTGGGGGCAAGGAGTTAAAACAAGGCATATTAAGTGACCCTTCATGAGGCAGAAAAAAGTGCAGATATGGCTTTGTGTTGAGCTGTCCTAGAGCCTATTTCACTGTGAAAATACTCTGGAACTCTCCTGTTCCTTCCTTCCCATTTCCTCAGTGGCAGCAGAAGAAAAAACTACTGTTTGCCTGTTCTGCATTATTGTCAATCTAACCATTTAAGGACACCCATCACTTTTCCCTCTTAAAGTCAATTCATACACGAAGTTTCCACTACACAAATATAATTGGATGCAGAAACAGCCCCAGAAACAGTTACATGTGACAGTCACACACACATGTTGACACACTAAGAAGCCATGGCAATCAGTGGCTTCCCTAACGAGTGGGAAAAGACAAAATAACCATGTTCACACATCCGTTTCCCGTAAGATCCTGCTTGGAAAAATGTCATGTGTATAAAGCAGCCCTTAATCTTCCTTCTGTAGGCTAAATATATCCAATTTGTTCTTTGTGTCTCTGCAAGTGTCTTTCCTTCTGATACGTGTCCTATTGACTCACAGGAGGAAAGCAGGAGGATGTTTTGCCTGCTGGGTGGTTACACAGCGCGGAAATGGAATTTCAGAGGCTTCCTCTGCCAGCATTTGCATCATCTGCTGAATCTGCCAGCTCAGTATGGGCAGAGGATTAGCACAGACAGCTCTATCCACCAGCCAGAGGAAAGCCTGCTTTTGTATTCCACATTAGAAACAGCAAGTGGCTTTCCAAAAGAAGGAAAGAGGCTTAGGCTGTTTACACCCTAGATTGGTTCTCACTAAGCTGCCATACAGCTTCCTCCACCCCTTCCATGCCCCCAAACCTTGTTCTGCACAACATGTCTGCGATTATGATGTGCTAAATCCTATTTTCTTCCCAGGGACCAGGGACTTGATTAGCAAATGTACATAAATGTCACTCCCTGAAAAAGCATGGCTGTTATTCCCGTACCAGTATGAGCGATGAAGAAGATGTGTTTTGTGTAACTTTCTTATCATTACAGCCGCTTTCTGTGGAGCCCAGTCCTCATTATTATACCATGGCTTGATCCAGCCGGCAGTCAGGCACATCTAAGTCTCTTTTATTTCAATGGGTAAGATTTAAGCCTGTGCATCGCTCTGCTATTGGGATCAATGGAACTTGAAAGCAGTCGACATATTATGGCTGTTCAGCATTGTACAGAGCCCGCTGATTCTGCATTTTCTCTTGTGAACTAGGATGGGGCACCCCTATGACACGGCACAAAGTGAGCAGCTTCAGACCATTACCAGTGAGCACCAGCAGTGTGCATCCAGGTGGCAGTGATTGGGTGAAATGTCCAAAAGGGAGGTTCTGCAGGGGAGTGGTGAAAACTGAATTCACACCTCAGATCTTTTTCAAACATACCAGTCACCCCGGGAAACTAATGCAGCCCCTCACACTCTAAATTCCAACTGTAGTCTTTGGAAATTGATACCCTCAGTAAGGCAAATAAACCAGCTCATTAGTCATTGAAATCTGACATTCCTGCCTCTTCGAAGGTGAGAATGCTCTCCCCCCAAATCACCAGGATATAGCAAAGGCACATGTTAAAATTTAAGTGGAATTGACAGTTTGCTATTGAATTCACATGGAATTGATATTTTTCAGGATGAAAAGTTATGGGAACTCCTGGACATCTTTTGTGTGGGGAGTTTGGTCATGCAGCACATTTGAATTTGATACCCTGATAAACTATGGTCTTCTTCAGGCTGGTCTTAGGCTGGTTTTTTAGACTTCCTTCAGAATCTGTGGGGGAGAATGTGCTGCCATGGACTGGGGACTGTCAGATCTTGGAATGGCAGATGGACCCTCCCCATTCAAAGGCAGTATTTCAGATATCATCCTGGCGAGTGCTCTCACTGTCCCACTATGTGAACAATCCAAAGTAGGAGGCTAACACTCTGTAAAAAGAGCTCAAGGTACCATATTAATATAGAATTTAATTGTGCCACTTACTAATCTGCAAATGAGCTATTATACACCATTTGGATGACACAGTGACAATTTCAACTTCAGAGCCAAAGTAAAGAAAAAAAATAATATATGAAATAAAAACTCTAGGCGAGGCTGCACCCAAGCTTTGTTGTCATTGTTGGGAGATATATGAAAGCTATTATGTGCTGAGCCTACAATATTCTTGCTCGACAAATGGTGGGCATATTAAACTGAATCCAGACTGTGCAAATGGTCCCTTGTGTACAATGGGCTGAACACTGGATACAAACTGTGTGTGAGAGAGACAGTGAGTGAGACACAGAGAAAGGATGTACAGTGTATCTATGAGAGACAATGTGCTTTGCAAGGAGCACAATCTAAATCCCTGGTGCAGAGGTATTCCCCTACATAAACTGATCTCTTAGTAACTGCCTTTTAGCCATCAGCCCTCTGTCAACTGCAATGTGTGCTCTAAATGCAGGAGCTATGAATCAAAGCATAGCATTAGTTGCTCTCTCACAGATAGGATGCTCCCTGGAAATTCAATCAGGATGCCTTGAACTCTGCATGCCTTGAAGACTAATGTCACAGCAGGGAGACTTCAGGGCTGTGCATAGCTGCTGGTTCATACAGGAAAAAAACATTAAAATCCACCAACACCACTGGGTCTTTTCAAAGAGTACGGGGCTATGCAAGCTGCAGCTCCATGGGATTCAGTTCTCAGTTTGTTCCTGTGTATGAATAATACTTGAAAGGACTCAATCAACAACTGTGTAGAACAAAGGCAAAGAGGCTTTTCAGTTGATAGAGGATGCTCTTGGCTAATCCTTGGCTGAAGCATCCCATCATATGTATCCCGTGAAAGTTTATTGGTAGCATGTTCCTTAGCCATTCAACGTTGACACTGGAAGGTGACTACTGGCTCCTTAGGTGGTAGAGCTCAACAACATAGGTGACTTCATCACAAGGAAGAGCTGAGCTAGTTAAACAGAGCCACAAAATTGTGCAGCTGTGGGGGGGGGGGCAAGGAACTGCTCACCCTCCCCCAATACACAGTGAAAGGGTTACAGAAAAGCAGCTGAGTGGGAGGCAGGTTAAGGGAACACAGTGCCAAGTTACCTCCTGTGTGGAGTGGTGGGTGCTGGCCCCACACACTGAGCTGCAGAGCTATCACTTCTCTGGTGCTTAATGTGGGGAAGGGAGTGCAGAAGGACCAGAGCTAGGAGTCAGACACATACAGGGCTTCGACAGCATCACTAAGCCCCTGATTCACTCCACCTACAGCCAGAAGGCAGTTTTTTACCACAATGTTGGAGCAAGCACACCGTGGGGTGGGCATTGGTGGCAGGCTCTCCCACTTGTTCTTGCCAGGGTGAAAGGCCTCAGCTGACTCCAGAACATTTGGCTGATTTCCTACAGAGAGAGAGAGAGAGAGAGAGAATGTGATACACACACACATACACAAGTGAGACTCTACAAGGACTTGTGGGAGTCATCTCACTTCCCCCTCTCCCACTATTTCCTCTTTCCCTTTTCTGAAAGCCCCCACAGTCTCTTCCCTTTTCCTGTTTCCTTCTCTCTTTCTAGAGCTGCCAGCCTCCAGGTGGGGCTTGGAGATCTCATGAAATCACAGCAGATCTCCCAACTACACAGATCAGTTTCCCAACCTGGAGCTGGCAACCCTAAAATTCCTGAAGCCTTGGGAGGGGAAGGTTTGGGGAGGGAACCAATTTCAGCAGGGTATAATGCCATACAGTCCACCCTCCAAAGCAGCCATTTTCTCCAGGGGAACTGAACTTTGTCATCTGAAGAGCTGTTGTAATTCTGGGTGATCTCCAGTCCTCACCTGGAGATTGGCAAATCTAGTTCCCCTGGAGGAAATGGCTGCTTTGGAGGGTGGACTGTATGACATTATACTCCTCTGAGGTCCCTCCCCTCTTCAAACCCCTCTCTCCCAAGGCTCCTGTTGTGGTTTAGGAATTTCCTGACCTGGAGTTGACAACCCTATCTCCTTCCTCTCCAACAGCCAACCCACCTTTATCTCCCTGTCTTTCTTAAGTTTTCCCTCCCCCACCTTGCACCCTCTGAGTAGGAAAACTGTGGTCCAGTTATGTGGTGCCAGCCACTGGGCCAGGCCCACTTGCATGGCAACGCCCATATCCTCTCCCCTTTCCTCACCTCATTCTCTTCTTCTCAGCCATTCACCAACCTACCTTTTATCTGCTTCTCATCTTCAGTTATATTCATTATTATTTACTTCACCTATACCCCACTTTTCCCCACAGTGGGGACCCAAACCGCTCACATTATTCTTCTCTCCTCTTTTTTTTATCCACACAACAACCCAGTGAGGTAGGTTAGGTTGAAAGTATGTGACAGATGGCATGTTCAGGTGAGTGGGGGGGATTTGCCTTTTTCTGCTCATGCACATAAATGAGGAATCGAACCCCCACATGAAGAGTTCTCCTTTGTTCTCCATGGACAGATTATGCGGTTACATGCATATTGCTAAGGGGGGAGGGGAATGGCGCTGAGTCAGGATGGACCTAGCAGTCCATCCCGATGGCCTGAGTGCGCACTTGAGTGATAAGACTGGGGAGAATCTGTCTGTGGCCCGTCAGCAAGTGTTAGGACCAGATATTCCCTGGTGTCTTCTAACTCCATTTCTGTGGCGGGGCAGCACAGGGTGTTGACGACTGTGGGACCTTTCCCAGATGCTGCTGTTTGATCCTGCACTTTAGATCTGTCAGGCATTTGCAGCTAAGTTGGATCTAAAGGCACGTCTGACCGCAGCCCCAGGGAATCAGTTGCTTAAAGCTACAGACACCCATTTTTAAAAAATTGCCCAATGTATTTTTTTTTTCAGATTTCACATTTTTCTGCAAATCTGGGGCTCTTTCCAGGTTTGTAGAAAGAGATGTTTTGCCTGTTCACAGCTCTAGTGACCAGATTTAAGTATCTTAAAACTTGGCTACATTCAAAATACTCTCAATACCATGTGTCTATACATTTAAACTAGTTTCAAAGTTGTTGTAACTGATAAGACTTCCAGCAAAGAACATTATGGAAAATGTTATATAGCCAGAAATTATAACAATGGTTCTCAGAATCATTCAGTTCTCTGCAGGGGCGTAGAGTTTTTAAAGCCCCGGGGGGGGGGGGGGGCTCTCTCGAGCGTGCGTGCTTTGTGCGCGTGTGCTCGGGACCATGTCCCCGCCGCTCTCCCCCCCGCCCCAGGGAGCCGCCGCCGCCGCTTCCCTCCCCCGGGCCGTGCCCGCCCACCCGCTGCACTCCCCGCTCTCCTCCCTCCCTCTCCCCGCTCACCTCGGGCGCCGGCGTAGGATTACTGCTGCTGCTGCTGCCTGCAGCCGGGGGCCGGCGCGTCGCCCTTGCGGGCCCCCGGCTCCCGCTCCGCCTCGTGCTCGGGGCGTGTGGGGGTGGCGCAGATGGAGCGCCCGGTGGCCAGTCAGCTGGCCGTCGCCGCCTCTCCTTCCCCCCCCCACCCCAGGGAGGCAGGAGGGCAGGCCGGGGGTGGGGGGGAAGGAGAGGCGGCGACGGCCAGCTGACTGGCCACCGGGCGCTCCATTTTGCCGGGGGAGGCTGAGCCCCCCCTGGGAAATTTTTTTGGGGGGGGCTTGAGCCCTCGAGCCCCCCCGTAGTTGACGCCCATGGTTCTCTGGATTATTTGGAGGAACGGCAAGACAGCCTAGACTGACAGGAAAAGCTGCAGAGACCAGCAAAAAAGAAAACCTTGTGTGGGCACATTACAAACAGAAAAGTGGTTTGCTTCTACACTGTGGTCATTTTCAGAACTATAGCTGGAATTCAGAATTTATTATTTGATGCACACTTCTAATATTTAGGCTACCTGCTGTATTTGTATATAGCACTAACTTAACAAGACATGGTGGATGTGTACATTTTAGTTATCTTTAGTTCTCCCGTTTTTATGTTAGGTTGGCCCCCAATATTCCTCAGCTCCTTCTCAGTTCACTTCATGAATCTGATGGAATAGGACTTTTTTGCCTACAACCGTTTCATGCCTCAGTAAACCACTTTAAAGCACCACAGCAGTTTTCATATAATTGCATATGGAAAGCAACTCCAAATGAGCTACTGAAAGGCACTGAGTACAATCATAGTAATTTGGAGGAAATATCACTCTGCAAACTCTATAGTGGTTTCACTTGAAGAAGATGGGCTGGGATTGTCCTCACCTAGTCCTCCAGCTACAATGATTCTTCCTTTCAGGTAGCCGGCTACAAAATCTGCTCGCCGCTTCTTCAGGAAGGAAGACCGTTCAATCTTCATCCAGCCTCCTGAAATTAATCAGATCATTCACTGATCAGGATTTTCTGTGACTTTATTGAAGCTTTTTAATTCACAGAAACCAAGAGTTTCAATAACACTAAGATCAGGGAAATACGAGAGGGCTTGTTGTATGCATGCGTTTCACTACAAAGGTGTGCTAGCTTCAGTATCCAACCACTACGCACCATCTATTCAGGTAAATGGAAAGCCAGCTCTAAAATTTGGAAACTGAGCCAATCCCATATGTTGTTGGGATGGGCAGACACACAGACACTCTGATATATTTGAGGCTAGAGCACCCACTCACTAGGAGAAGAAATGGCTTAATCTGATGTTGAGTGAAATATCCACGGAGCAGCTGAAAAAATGCTTTGCCTTATACTTCAAGAGAGGACTTTCAGTAGGCTGAACCAGACACATAGTTTCAAAGGCTTCACAGAATGCCATGTCCTTCTCTTACTGTCGGGCCGTGATCACACACACTAAATAATCCATTTTCAATCCACTTTCCAACTGGATTTTACTGTGTGAACTGGCAAAATCCAGTTGGAAAGTGCATTGGAAGTGGACTATTTCATGTGTGTGATTGCAGCCTTGATTTATTTATCTACAGGGTGGCTTAGGAGAGAGTTCAAAGCTTGACTCTGCACTTGGAACAAAACCTGCAACTCATGGATTTTGTCACTCTGAAAGCATAACAGCCACCCCATGGATGAGAAGTGCCAGGAGCTGCTTCCCATTCATGAGCTTTCAGCAGAGATGAGCAGCACAGGTTTCATAAGCTCATGCAAACTGTTGTCATTCATTGGTGGGTGGATTTCATGAATATTTCAAAGTCTGTTTGTCACCCCAACTTAAAAAAACCCATATGCTCACCTGCATCTTGCCTCTATTGTACTTAATTATGCATAATGGAAAACAGAACTCACCTTGCTCAATGTCAAACACATCTACGTTCTTCATAAATTTGGGCTGGCGGTATAACCGGCCCTGTCGCAGTCCCCCAATGCTGAAGATGTTGTCCTCTGTGCACATAAAGCTTGAAAAAGCCCTTTTGCTAGGGATGCTGGGAAATTTGGTCCATGATCTAGTCTCGATGTCAAAGACTTCAAAGGCATTCACGGCATATTTAGATTGCCTTCCACCTGGGATAAAGAAAGAGTACAGAGAAGAGTCAATGTGGCTTGGAGATGTTTTGGTAAGAAGAGGACTGGGAATTGCGGAGAGAGCAAAGGCAGGGACAGGGTCACTATTAAAGGACAATCCATGCCACTAGAAGACTGCTCAGTTATTCTACAGTTCTTACTGATAAGTGGTAGCAATTTTATTACAGAGCCTGATCACTTTTGAGAGGTCAAGTTGTGCAGAAAAATTCTGTACTTCATTTGGAGTGTAGGGTGGCCATGAGGACATAGAAATTGGCTATCTCTGAGCTAAGCAGTCCTGATAGGAGGTATTAACTAAAACGAAGGTTACTTCACAGCACTTAAATAGTACTGGTGACTTCGACTGACATAGGATGCAGTCACACATGCCAGTTGAAGTGGAGGGGAAGTGAAGCTATTCCCTCCAGAGGAATTAGACCCACAGTTGCAAGATCACACAGCCCTTTGTTGCTGCGGGCCCAGCCTGTCACTGTAAGATTAAACGCAACTGTGGGTAAGTCAGGGTTTTTTTTCCATTTGTTTCCCATGCACATAGATGAAGAACTGCACCGCCACACTGAGGACCCCCTATGGGTATGCGATGATGCTCATACTGCAAAGGGATGGGGGGGGGGGAACGGCACTGAGCCGGGATGGCCTGATTAGAACATCCCAACTGTTCAGAAGCGTGCTTGCATGATCAGACAGGGGAAAGTCCATCTATGGCCCGTTGTGTTTACTACTGGATTTTCCCTGGTGTCTTTTAACTCTGCTTCTGCAAAGGAGTGACGCAAGTTGCCAACGGCTGCGGAATGCTTCCCAGATGTTGCTGTCTGATAGCGCCCTTTTGATCTGTTGAGTATTTGCACTTATGTTGGATCTTCTGGTGCATGTGATCGCAGCCATAGGCAACTAGTGGAATTCATTACTACTCTGAGGCCATACTGGGTTGAATCCTGTAAAGGTCCCTTCACCTAACCACCAGACTTTTTGTTCTTAATTGTAAAGATGCTTTCCAAATAAAGGGTGAGGTACATTTATAGACTGTCACTTCTTGCACAGGGTTTCTGGAGAAAGCATGTCTCGTCAGTTTCTTTCTTAATAACTGTAGCTGTCTATCTTGATCAGTTCAGCACATTTCATCCCCTCTCCAGCCACACTAGACATGTTTCTTACTGTGAAATAAACAAAAATTGACATGGTTCCCTACACAAGTTTCAAGATGTGATTTGATCACTCAAGTACTGTTTACATCATGCATGGCTGCCATAGAGTAGCAGCATGAAGAAACAATCTTCTTATCAAGGTTACGGTCTATAGAAGAGTCCATGATGCCGGCAGTCAGAAGGAGAGAAAAAAGTCACATGATCTGTGGAAGCAGATGGGTTGTAAAGATCCATCTGGAACTTGCCTTCTTAGCTCAAGGCCCATGCCTACGGCATGCCACAAATCCACATAAGAGCAGCAGAACATTGGCTGCCATCATGTCTACCCGTGTCCACTCCTGATTCCTGACTGCTTTCTTGTGCTGAGGCAGTATGTTCATTTAGACACCTATAGGGTTGCTGTCTTTTTCACTAGCCTTACTCTTGTACATTTCACAACAGCCTGAGTCTGGAGCTGTATGTTATACATATCAGGGGGATGTTATCAAATCAGCATGATCCATACTCAGCTGTCACCCTTTGCTCTGTAACTTGTAGGGACATTCATCCCATGATGTGATAGTATCACCACTGGAGTTTCACGCGCACACACACACACACACACACACACACACACACACACACACACACCCCAGAGGCAAAAGTTGGAAAATGCAAAATGTGATATGAGTACTCAGTACAGTTTTTAGGTGATAACCCTGTAACACCTGTAATGTTCAGTTCCAGTCTGACAAAACAAATTTATCAGGTAAAACATTTCCTGGCATCGACATATGTTGGGCAAAACTTCACTTGATACACTTCTGTGTGCTCAGATGCTATTCCCTTGGGACAAGAGATGTGAAAGAAATGTAACTGAATCATGTTTTTAAATGTTTCTGTATCTTGCAAGGTCTTGAATCTGACCTAAAGAACACTAAATGGTTTCAATCCTGGGTATCTCATGAAATCTCCATGTGATCTAAGATCAGGTAGCGAACCCCCCATTCAGGTAACGATTTATTTAACCTCCCTGAACCTTTTTGATTGCTACCCTGGTGCTTTGGAATAGCATTCCTTTGATCAGCTCACTGGGCTCCATCTGTGTGGGTGTTCCACAGAAAATGGATAAGATTTTTGTTCCAACAGGCATTTAATACACATATAACTTCCTGATCCTTCTTGCCCTGCTTGCTTAAATTTGGCTTTATTATTGTGGTTTTAATATTTTGTTTACACCTTTTATGTTTTCATATATTATACACCACTCTGGAAACAAAGCGGGTGATGGATTTTGTAAATAAATACACAAATATAGATAAAGGGAGTTTTACCATTAGAGAACAGCAACAACTGAGAAGGCCTTTCAGGAAAAAAAAGTACACAAGCATGCGTAATTATCTGGGGTAAACTTTCAAAGGGCAGATTGCAAGTTTGGCACCTACATGTTTGTTTTACCTTTCAGTTTATCTCTGCACCAAAAGGATTCCTTGCAGCTGTTCAGAATGAGTATGGATTTCGGGGAGGGCTGTACCAAATTTAAAGCAAATATTTCCCTCAAAAGGAAAAGGGGTAATTTCTATTTTTCATGTTCTTTGAAAAGCTACAGGGGCGATAACTCTAAAAAAGCAATTGGACACTGGTTTCATTCTTTATAAAAAGGAAATCAGTACATCACAATATTATGATCACTGTGCTGAGCATTTATCTTTAACTCTCTGATTTATCTTTAACAATTCTTGTTCGTCTATTTGTTTTAGGTATTAAATCTGCAGAGCTAGGAACTCAAACATGAAGGCTGTAAGCAATTGCATACGAGTCAGAAAATGAAATGGCTTATAAGCAGCACTTAGAAAGATAGACTTCACCTGACTTAGAAAGGTATATCTCTGCTTAGGACTGCATGAAAATAAGGCTGAATGAACCCTGGACTGACCCTAACACGAAGCACAGTAAGGAGGTCCACTTGGGGAACATAAAGTGGGCTCTTTTGATGAGTGTAGCTGATCCTACGCAGAGTTATATGCACCTAAGCCTATTCAGATCAACGGCCTTGAGCATGCCTGAGTCTGCAGAGGTTGACACCTGATTTCAGTTTTTGCCTAAAAGGACTGGAGCCAGCACTTAGGACAAAAGAATGTTAATTTTCTTAACAACTGTGATGTTTTGCTCAGTGGAGGCTAATTGTATGGAGAGGGTTCCCCAATGGGTCTGGTTCAAGAAGACATCAGAACTTAAAGAAAGTGACCCCCTTCCAGCTGGGTGGAGGACAGCTGTGTGAAAAAAGAAACATCGGGCCTGAGCTCTGAACAGAGAGAGAGGCAGACAGAGACTGCTGAGTGTTGGCTGAAGCATCTTTGGGGTGCAGGATCTTTGGCTGAGGACAGACTGGCAATGTGGGGTGGGAGAGCTCTGCTTCAGAAGCGGGGGAAGGGAGCCAGTTCAAACAGCCACAGCTGTTCCCCAGCTCCCTTCTGTACTCACCCGATTGGGAGCTGCTTCTCTTCCGCCTCAGAGGGACACCGGCAGAAAGCAGTGTCCAGGGGCCGTCTCCCGCTTGGATCCCATTTCCCGGCTGTGTGGACGGGAGAAGGCGGGATTCAAGTGGAGGCGGCGGTGTGAATGCACCGCCACAGAGAGATGCACATGAGTGCTCATGTGCACAAGCAGCTCCAATACAGGAGGTGGGGGATTTAAAATTTTTAGACTGCTGCTGCGGCCATGCACCTATGCACCCATGCGCCTATTGCTGAAACGGCCCTGCCACGAGCTGTGGAGGCCGGCCCGCCTGGGGCCACTCCACAGCAGTCTGAATGCTCCATTCCAGCATGCTAACGCAGGAATCTGGCCAGTGTGAATGGCCAGCCCCGGGCCAGTTTTCCCCCACAGCTTTTGGCCCTGCTTCCCTTCCGTTTCAGAAGCCCAGTCTGTCCTTGGCCAGAGTCTCTCTGAGATCTGCTGTGAGTTAGTGGATCTGTTGCCTGACTGAATGCCTTTCTCCCTCCATCTGTGCTCTACTTATATACTTGTAAATAAAGCAAATAGCATATTACAAAAATGTCACAAGATTCCATTGCTCTCTCCTCCAAATTTTCAAAGGAAAATATAAACAAGATTTCAAAGAATGATACCCATGTGGCCAAACGCAAGATTCAACATGACCCAGCATGTTAGCGACAACAACATGTCTCTTTACTTCACTTGCATTTTGCTTTGACACTGTGTTGGGAACAGTGGAAAAACTGCAGCAGCATAGTCACAACTGATTCACAAAGATGCTCCTTCAAGGCATGTTAGATAAACCCATGACTGATGCCCAGTAATATATGGCCAGGAACTCAGCACTGAGTAAATGACAGAGTTGGGCTTTAATGGCAACAAAAGTTCATACATGAATAAAACTAAAGGATTTCTCCATCTGCTTCCAGTTCAGAAGGTTTGAAGACCTGAGGATTTCAGGGATTTCTCTGTTGGGCTGTGAAGATTTAATAAGGGATTCTGCAGGAAACCTGCAAATATTCACTTGCCTGGCTACCTGTGCTGAGTGTGAATGGTATCTACATGGCCCAAGGACACCCCACCCCCGACTGAAAGAGACTTTTGGTTCTCTGGTTTTTAGACCACAGTCTATCACAAATAATTAGTATAGAAAAGTGTGTGCAAGTGTGCTAGATGCACTGGTGGTCTATAAAGTAATAAGAAGAGAAATGGTTGGCAAAACAAAACAAAATAAAACCCCTAGAGGACCCCACAGTCCTATACACACACAGCAAGCACGATGGGAAAATCATCCCAGATTTAGTACCTGGTCACTCTGTGGGAAAGGCAGGCAATTTCACTGAGAAGATGACTTTGGCTACCTTATCCTATAAATCTCTATATTGTACCTATATATTCTGCAACAGAGCCAGACTTAAAAAAGTGATTCTCAAACAGGTTTGTCATCATCAGAATCTGCAAGTCAGCCCCAGGACACAGAACTTTCTGTCTATGACTACGGTTCGTTTCTCTTTCTCTGCAGAAGTTAATAGAGCAACTAAAATTCGGAGCCAGTGTAGGCTCTGGAGGGCCCAAGTCTGAATTCCGATTCTGTTGTGGAAGCCTGCTGGATGACTTTGTCCCAGTCCCACACTATCAGCCTAACCTACCTCAAAGGATTGTTGTGAGGACAAAATAGAGGAGAGGATAACAATGTGAGCTGCTTTAGGTCCCCAGCAGAGAGAAAGGCAGGGTATAAATGAAGCAAATTAATAAATAAACAGACCAAAGATCATGCATATTTTCTCATTCATAAAATGCAAATTACAGTCTCAGGTTGCCTCAGGGCCGTGCCAAGAAGATTTAATCCTTCAACTTCTACTCAGTTTTGCAATTTGGAACTGTCAGCCCTTGCTGTGCTAGTAGCACCATAGAGAATAAAATATGTGTCTTTTAAAAACTTGCATTTCTTTCTTTCTTTAAGATGCTACTAAGAAAGTGGTAAGCACATTTTTTACAAGGGAAGCTGAGAGCAGATTGAAAAGTTAGATCTCCCTTCCCTTCTCTGCATGGTCCTGAGGCAAAGTGAAATGAACAAGCCTGCAATTTACATTTTATGGACAGGAGCAAGGCACAAAAGTTTCCCCATTCTATGTTAAAACATTCTATACAAGTCAATGAAGAGTGGCAAATGTCTGTAGCAACCAAACAATAATGTTCAGGGCAAGAGGGAAATGGAGCCTTCATCAATAATTCACCTGATTTGCAGAACATAATTCACCTGATTTGCAGAACATTCCCCTTTCTCTGCATACGGAAGTACAGCAAATAGCACTCCAAGGGCTTATATAGGGAGGGCCAGTAATCACGGACACCAATGAGTGGGCAATGCAGTCCCATAACCTAGAGCACAATCACATGCACAATTCGCCCCATCATAGGCACAAATGCCGGGCGGATTAAAGGACTGCGATCAGATGCCAACATCTGGGAAGCATCCTACAGCCGTCAGCAACCCATTTTTCTCCTCTGCACACGCGGAGGAAAAAAAACACCTCAGAAAGTCCAGTAGCAAATGGGTTGCTATGGGCCACAGACAGACTTTCCTGTGTCTGATCGTGCCAATGCACTCCCATAGTGTCAGGATAGTCTGATCAGGCTATCCTGACTCCATGCCATTGTTTCCCCCCCCCCCCCGTCCCAGTATGCGAATCAGCGCACCCACACACACACACATTCCATAGGGAGAGGTGCGAATCATTGCGCATCATGTAAGCGCATCAGGAACAAATGGTTTTAAAAAAACCCAACTCACCGGTGGACTCAATGCTTCCTCTAAGCTGTGGAGTCTTATGAGCAAAGATTCTACTATGTGAGCTACTGGCATTAAAGTTGTGAGCAAACGATTTGGCTACTGTATAAATTAGTTTGCTCTGGAGCCATCCTTCCTGAGCTAAGACAAAAATGTGTGAGCTGGAGGCTAAAAAGCTCTGAGCTAGCTCACACTAACTCAGCTTAGAGGGAACACTGCCGGTGGTTGTGTCTGATCACGCAGTGGCGGGCTGTGCTTGCATCTACAAAAACCTGTGTGATTGCACAACGGTGGGTCAACTTCCGCTGGAGGAAAAACCCTCGCTTCCCCGCCCCGCTTTATCTCGCACGTGTGACCGCAACCCTACAGTCCTTTTTTTCTCCAAAGTAAAAAGAGGGGGAAGCTTGTCGTCATCAATTATTCTCCTACTCCTTGCTCAAGCTGCTTCAGCTGTCCTTTGCACTCATGTTGTGGTACCACTTCCCTACATCTTGTTTTTCTCTCTCTGCTATTACCTGTGTATCAGAAGTCCTTGGTGTCTGCATTTGAGCATTCATGCTCCAAAAGGACCTTATGGCAGGCACTACGTAGATAGGACCGCATGTTCTCAAGAGACTCTGTACTGGCACTCAAATCTGCAACAAATGCCAAGCTCAACATACTTAGACTCGCTGTTTTCTTTCTTCCTCTGTCTTCTAAAAAGCAAGTGTGTAGCCCTTATTTCTTGAGAGAAAAGTGTACAGCCATTGCAAGTGAAACTGCAGAAGCCAGGGATCAGGTCTGAGACAGATATCTAGTGGTAAGAGGACAGACCAGTTCCCACAAATGTCAGAAACTGAATTACCCCTATATCTAATAGTAAAGTAGCTGGCAGGAGTACCAGTCATGAAAGCAGCAAAACCATGCCACCCAGTGACAAGGTACAAGTTCTATATTCTCAGGGGACTCTCCAGATATGCAGAAAACATATGAAAATAAAACTGAAAAAACCCTGCCTGACGAGGACTGAATAAGCTCCAGGAGCATGGAATGCTGGCAGCAGCTGAGAGTCAGTTAAAGGCATAAGGGAGGAGGGGAAATTAGCTTGCTAAAGCCCCTGAGAGCTGAATGACCCCCGTATTAAAAGATGGGGGGGGGGATTGCTCCCAAATTGTTCCTCCCTCCAGCCCTCCCACCTTGTCCTGTATCTAAGAGTAAAGTGACAGAGCACTCACAGATAAAACGGGAAGTTTTGCAGACTCAGACAGGACTCAGCAGACACCAGAAGGCCCAGAATACTGGGAGGAGTAAAGGGTGGTGGTGGTCAGGGGACCAGAAAGAGGAGGGATCAGTCGGCTCAACATCCCACTAAGCCTCCATTAAAGACACAGAGCATTTTTTCTTCTGTAGGTTGTTGATAACCCTAGGAAAGCTTCAAAGGGCAGCTGACAGTACAGAAAAAGGCTGTCCCTTAGGCACCCTGGTTCTAAATGGTTTAGGACTTAGTAAGGTAAGAACCTGTATTTCAAATTGTGTGATAATGGATAGGCAACCAGTGCAGCCCTTTTGGCACAGGGGAGATATGACCCCTGTATGCTACCACTGACAGAAACCTGGCCACTGCATTTTAAACTAATTGATATTTTTTAAGAGTCTTCAAAGGCAGGGCCGTGTAGAGTGTACTACAGTAACCAACCCTGGATGTTTCTCTCCTCTCCCTTATCCTTTGCAGTTTTCCACAATTCCTGGCAGAAATAATAACATTGATAGAGAAAGGCAACATGGAACAGATTTTTCAAAGATCCTGGCATACTGAAAATTCAGTACATGGAATGAGACAATTCTACCCATGGGTTAAAACTCAGTCAAAATGAAGAGAGGCTCATTTCTTACCTAGCACATAGATCTTTGTGCCCCGCAGGAAGGAGGTGGCAGCATACCTGGGCGTGGGCATGTTTGCCAGTGACACCCAAATGTCCTTCAGCATGTCATAATGCTGCATGTAATTGTGAGGGCGCAGATCCACTCCCATTCCACCTGCTGCATAGATCCTGTAGTCTGGTCAGAACAAAAGGCAGAAGAGACAAAAGAAAGAATATGTCTTCTGGCTTACATCAGCCATCCTTGAAGAAGTTGCTTCACACCTCCACAGCTAAAAACAGATGGGTTGCATCAATGGCAGAAATAAGTAGCCCTGTCTCATTCTTCACCCCTCTCCCACCAATAATAAACTCAGGACCCACATTTTCTACCCCAAAGATGAAGCCCATCACTTTGTCCACACTACCAGGTCCTCTGTGTGGCCGTCACTTTCTGTTTGATTCATGCCCCATTCTGGCACTCTCAAGCCTGGCATAGACAAATAGGTGGAGCCTGGCACAGACAAATAGGTGGAGATATCCAGTTCATATCCCAGTTCAGCCAAAAAACTTGCTGGGTGATCTGTCTCATCAAACATGCATCTTGGGCTAACTTCACATTAAACAAAAACATTAACTAATTTGTATTGTTGCAAGGATCCTCTAGAGCAGAGTGGCCAAACTGCGGCTTGGATGCCACATGCAGCTCTTTCACACATATTGTGAGGCTCCCAGCAGGGAGTCTGGGGAAGTGAAGGGAAGGCATGCCTCCCCGATTCGTCCTCCCTTTCCCAGCCAGTGTTTCCCTCCCTGGGTAGGCTTGAGGTAGGGAGGAGCAGAGAAACAAAGCAACTATAACCTTAAATGCATTCTCAAAGGGCCCGCCCCCCCGACTGGCCGGTTTGAAGAAGGCATTTGTCTCTTTAAATCCCTTCTCCAAGCCAAGCCAGCTGGCATTTTAAGTTAAAATTGCTTTCTTTCCACCTCTCCTTTCCTCCCTCCCTCCCCATCTATTCTCTCTCTCTCTCTTCCTTCCTTTCCCTTCCTCATCTATTTCCTTCCTTCCTTCCTTCCTTCCTTCCTTCCTTCCTTCCTTCCTCTATTTGCTTTGTTTCTGTTTCTCTCTCTCCTTCTTTCTTTCCACCTCTTTAATTCTTTCCACCTTTTCATTTAATGTTAATAAAAAGGAAATTTGCATTTTCTCAATGAAAATGTATGTGTGATGTTTTGTTTATGTCTTGTGGCTCTCAAACATCTGATGTTTATTCTATATGGCTCTTAAGTTAAGTGAGTTTGGCCACCCCTGCTCTAGATCATTTACATCAATTCCCACTGTAAGGTAGGAACTTCTACATAGCAGTCCATCCTACATTCTCCATATAATGTTCCACTAGCAGAGGACATCAAACAATGTGCACCTGCTGATCCTAGCACAATTCCAACTCTCCTATTTAAGCCCACATCTGCAGGTCTGCTTTAGGCAGTCAAAGGCTTCCTTAGGTGAAGAGATTCTGATTTTCTTCCTCCTAACAGCAGGTCTTTCCATTGCACTGCAAACGAAGTGTTCAGGTTCACAACAGCAGCTTGCTGACTGAGGCATAGAGCCACTGTTAGGAGGCAATAAAGAAAGTCAGAGGCTCTGCTGTGCACTGACAGCTGGCTGCACAGCTTTCTGGACAATGGCCTTATGTTTGGAGGGGAAACCTTCAAATTTATTGCATGCACCAGAACTTACTTTCTGCTGGAATTATTTGTCTCTCAAGAACTACACAAACAGTTCTGCAAAAACAGGCCATGCTGTATTTGGCAGAAATACAGAGCATGCCTGACAGTTGTTTTTAACAAGCGAAGAGCAGGTCATAAGAACAGATGGTGCACTCCAATTACAAGACAGATATCACAGCTCATTCTAGGCCAGGCGGTTGAAAAGCTTCTGATCTTACACTGAGCAAGTCAAAGATGGTCTTTCCAACAATTCAGGCACAAGAGGTCAGAGTCAGGACATATTCACAGTATAGCAGGAATTACCTAATAGCTCCCCATTGACCATATCTGTCTCTGAGGAAGAAGAAAATCACTCTACGCTGCCAATCAAATTAATTAGGAGAAATACTCTGAGGGACCCTAACCACCACTGCTATTTTGACACAATCTGCAGTAGCAGAAGAAACGTTCTTGCCTTTTACGGACACAGAGATTCCCATAGAGGATTCCCGCAAGGAGTTCCTCTTCTTCCACTTGCCCTCATCTATGTTGTACATCTCCACAATCTTCAAGGGCATCTGGTTAGCTCCAACTCCTCCAATCACCATTATCCTCTTGCCTAGGGTAGCTACAGCAACTCCAGCCCTGGCTGTAGGCATCGGAGGAAGAGAATTCCACTGGTTAGCTTCAGGAGAGTAGACCTCAAAACAGTCCATGGGAGTTCCATTGTCATCACAACCCCCAATAGCGAAGACTTGCCCTCCAGCCTCCACAAGGGAGCAATAAACCCTTGGACTGGGCAAAGGAGCCAGAGTTTTCCACTGGAAGTCTTTGACAGTTGGTACTTCCATCTCAGGGGCAAGTTATCGCCTACCAGACGGTCCACTTATACTGCAAAAAGACAAAAAGAGTAAGGTCATATGCACAGGAAAAGATGCTTGGATCCAATGGAGCATTTGCAGTCAAGAAATTTTTTTTTGCCTGTGGAGCACAATTCCCCCCCACCCCCATACTGTTTCTGCCTCCAGGAGCCATGCTTTGGGCTGCAGCAGCAGGGGGGAAGCACAAAAGTTGCACTCTGTGGATACAAATCCTTTTGTCCTTGACAATGTCAGCAGCTGGAAACTGAGACCTTAGCAAGCCATGTGCCTCTGTTCCATAGCCTGCAGAAGTACTAACGACTCCAGAGTTGCAGTTTCCATACCTTTCATACCTGATCCTGAGTTAATCCTCCATTTCTGCTTCTTCTGGAGCTTGAGCCTAAAATAATAATTGATAAATAATACATAGTAATAATAATAATACAAACAGGCTGGATCTGCTTACTTGTTTCTTCTTTCTCTCTGCTCCCTAGAACTTACATTCAGACATATCAGATCTTCTCCTACTCTAAAAACTTTACTTCTGCAAAAAACAAACAAACCCAGTTCTCTCTCGGTGAAGTCCTTCAGTCTTTCACTGCCTTCCTGAACCAGCTACAGCAACATCCTTCCCAGCCCCCATAACCTGACTGTGCCTCATGCAGCAGCAGTGCTGAGCTGTGCGCGAGTGCAAGAGAACAGCCCATTAGTTAGAACACAGGCAGAGTCACAAGCTCCTATCACAAGCCAAGGGATTATTTTTGCTCTCTTGCTTTGAACAGCTGACAAGTATGTATATGAGAGGAATAAATTTAGGAAGACGGAGAGCTGTGCATCGAGTATATTGAGAGAGGCAGCTGCTCCTTCTGTCCCTGAGAGACAAGCAAATGCAGGTAGAAGCCTTGGGGCTCATTACGGAGCGAGTGTTGCAAAGTGTGCCTTAAAGGGTGTGCTTTTGTTTGTCTCTTTGGCTCCCTGAACCTGCCACTCTAGTCACTAAGGTCTAATTTAAAGAATACTCACCGCAGGCACACTACAAAAATTCCTTACTCATGTAATGCTGCACTGTGAAAGCGCAAAATGTAAATTTCTGACGCTCACTTCCGTAGGCAGTCCAGGAGGGGAGAGGAATAGTCCCTGCCTCTTCCACTAAGACCTGGGTAATTGCAGGTGAGAACTGCTGTCAGCTTCTCCTTCTGAGCCTGGAGCAAAGGGAGCAGGAATGGTACTGGTCCCCTCGGATTTGTTTAATGTGCAAAGAATAAAAAGGGGCAAGGCCTTCCCTAGGATCTCAAGCATTGTTCACAGGGCTACTCACAATGGCTTCAGAGTGTGTGTTGTGTACTTATCCGAAATCAACCAAGCATGCTTATGTGGGCAGGAAACGACAAGAGCATTTTTAAATATAAGCACAAGTTAATTCTTTTAGCTCCCCCCCCCCCGGGTTATTAGCTTCAAGGTGGGGCCTGGAGATCTCCCAGAGTTATAACTGATCTCTAGACTACAGAGATCAATTCCCCAGGAGGAAATGGCTGCTCTGAAGGGTAAGGAATTATCCTCTGCTGAGGTCCCTCCCCAAACTCTGCCATTTCCAGGCTACCCCCCCAAAAAAAATCTTCAGAAATTTCTCTTTCTGGAGTTAGGGTTGCCAGCGGGGGGTGGGTGGGGACTTACCAGGACCAGCAGAGAGGCCCAGCCTATGTACAGGGACATGTCTACATCCAGGGCTATTTTGGGGCAGGAATGCACAGAAGCAGAGTTCCAGTTGGCTCCTGAGTTGGCCACGTCTACAACCAAAACCTCTGGCATGTATGGCTACAGAGCACGCTGCCCTCCCCATGTTACACACAAGAGGGAAAGGCAGCATGTTAAAATGCCCTCTTTTCCTCTGGGGACCCCCTCCATATTTCCTCATCAATTTCACTCCCCACCAGTCAGCTGAGAGTGAAATTGACAAGGAAAAGCCTCTCTCTGCCTTCCCTTCTCTAGCTGACATGTTGCAGCTGGAAACAGGCAGGCAGGGAGCCCAGGCACATTGAAAATGCCTTTCTTTCCCTCCCCGATCTGGGGGAGGAAGAGAAAGGCATTTAACCATGTCCCCTGCACTTCCCCAAGTCTCTCCGCAATAGTGGAGAGGCTCAGGGAAGAAAGGGGCATGTGTGCATGCCTTCCTTCCTTTCCCCAGCCTGTCCACTGTGGCAGGCAGGCTGGGGAAAGAGGGCAGGCATGCAGACATGCCTGGGTTCCCCTCCTGATCTTCTCCAGGTGTGAGACGATCAGGAGGGGAACCCATGCACATTGAAAATGCCTTTCTTTCTCTCCCCAATCTGGGGGAGGGAGAGAAAGACATTTACCCATCCCCCCCCCACACTTCCCCGAGTCTCTCCACAAAAGCAGAGAGGATCAGGGAAGGAACAGGGCATGTTTGCCTGGCTGCCCTCAGTCTGCTTCCCTCCCCAGTCTTTCGGAGGGGTGGTGGTGGTAGAAGACTAGAAAGGCGATGCTGAAGTGCCAGGGATCTTTCAGATTCCAGGCACTTCAGCAGCGCCTTTCTCTAGCCATCTGGTTGGGGGGGTAGGAGACTAGAAAGACAATGCTTTCAGATTCCAGGCACTTCAGCAGCGCCTTTCCCTGGCCGTCTGGTTCGGGGGGGGGGGGTAGACTAAAAAGGCGATGCTGAAGTGGGGCGGAGAAGCTCAGGGGGGAGAAGAGGCAAGCTTCCATGCCTGCCCTGTGCTTTCCCAGCCCCCCCCCGCCCAATATGCTAATGAGATGCACTGCCAGGGGTGTGGCCAATAGACTAATGAGTTTCTGCTGCTGGGTGTGGCCTATTATGCTAATGAGTTCCTGCTAGGCTTTTTCTACAAAAAAAGCCCTGTCTATGTCACTGCACACATGACTAGGGTTGCCAGGTCCCCTCAAAGCCCCCAGTGGTGGACTTGGGTGGGGGGTCATTGCTGCAGTGTTCCATCTAAGCTGAGTTAGTGTGACTAGCTCACAGTTTTTTAGTCTCCAGCTCACAGGTTTTTGTCTTAGTTCAGGAAAAATGGCTCCAGAGCAAACTAATGTATGCAGTAGCCAAATTGCTCACTCACAGCTTTAATGTCAGTAGCTCACAAAGCAGAATTTTTGCTCACAAGACTCCACAGCTTAGAGGGAGCCTTGAGTCTCTAGTGTAATGACATCACTCAGAAGTGACATCATCACATAGGGGAGCAGAGGCGCCCACCTCTCCCCAACAGTGTCTAAAGGGTCTTTTTAAACCCTGCTGGGGAGACGGGGGCAGGCGCATGGCCCCTGCCTCTCCCCAGCAGCCTTTAAGGCCTTCTTTAAAATGCTGCTGGGAAGAGGTAGTGGGGGAGGCTGTGTGTGCCTGCATGCTGAGCCCTGAATTTGGGGCTCGAAGTGCAGGCGCGTGGCCCCCACCTCCCTCCAGGAGATGTCTTTAAACACTGTTGGGAAGAGGTGGGGTAGGAGGCTGGGAGGTCGCTCTTGGGAGTGGGGCTTTCCCCCACCTGCCCACCAGCTGGTGGGTGGGCGGGAAGGAGCCCCTCCAAATCAGGCAACCTGCACCAAACTGGGGGGGGGGGGTCTGGCAAGCCTACATGTGACCTGGAAGTGACACCATTACTTCTGGGATGTTGGGGTGACACTCTGGTATTTGGGCAAAAACTCTATGGTAAATTTCCCTTCTACCATAGAGTTTTTGACTAAATACCTGAGTTTCACAAAAAAAACACACACACCCCAATGTCCCAGAAGTGATCATATCACTTCTGGGTCATGTGGGTAATGGTGCTGGATTTCCCTCTTTTTCCAGGTGAGTCCCTCCCCCAGAGGCCAGCTGACTGGTGGCAGGAAGGTGGGGCCTGGGATCAGGGGACCCCTGCCTCCACCATGGGATCTGGCAACCCTACCTGGAGTTGGCAGCCCTCCTCCTCTCCCATGCCCTGATTCTGGTTAAAATTAGATCCAGTAGCTTCCTGCTTTCCTTACAATTTGTACCCGGGAAAAGGCTAGGACGTTCATTCAGAAAGAACCCAGAAATCAGAAAATCCTCTCAAAGGAACTGAAATGGTATGATGATTGGCAGAGAATGACATATAGGGTGTGTTCATATGGCTCTTTTGAGCTGCACCAGGCACAAGTGCCTGGTAGATTTAAAGTGCACATCCAGACCTCAACATCTGGGAATCGTGCCGCTTTCGTTAGTAGCCCATCGATCCCCGTTGGGGATCCATACCTAAAAGATACTAGTTAAAGTCTGGTCTAAAGCTGGCCAACGGGCCAATGCCAAACTTTCCACCGTCAGGTCGTACCTCCAGCGCACAATCAGCCCGTAGGGATGGTCTCCAGACCATCCTGAATGGCCGCCATTTAAAAAAAACTCTTAGCGATGCATGCATAACTGCTTAAACAAGTGATGTCCCCAGAGCTCTGCTCAAGCGATCCAAACAATGTTTTGTTTCTGATGGTCCCCTGAACTTTGTCAACTTTATTGAGTGAAACAGTACCTAGAGGAAGGTACCGCTGGCCGTGTTTTTACCATTTTTTAGTACACATATGTGCAGAGAAACAAGTATATGGTGAGGCACCTATGCACATGTGTAGACAGGATTTTTTTAAAAAAATGCCACCCACATGGCTCCTCATGGTGGATGCCATCTAGACAATCCACTGCGGGAGTCACTCGGTGAAGCGCTTCACAGGCGGGCTGTCTGGTGATGCAACGCTGGATCAAAAAGATCTAGCTCAAATTACAGCCGGGCCAATGGCAGGATTAGCTGTCCGTCTGAACACACTCATAAACAGGCAGATTATTGGCATAGAAATGTGAATCAGAACAATTCTGAGTGATATTAATATTGGTTAATGTCCCTGTCAGGCATGTATGTGCTGAGTCACTCTCTCCCCTTACTGCCCAGAAAAATGAAATCAGATAGGAAGGCCCCAGAAAAATTGTGAGACCTGAACATTTCTAATAGTTATTGAATGCTGGAAGTCCTTGCAATCAAATTAGTTACATTAACTAATGTATAAAGCAGGTACAATTTGGGATGCATTTTGATTTTTTGTTATCTGAACACACATATGCATCCCTAGTTCAGAACAGTGGCTTTGTACAGAAGGTGCAGTAAGCCCTTCTCTTTGGCTCAGGGAAAGGATCAGGAGGCCATCCACGGCAGTGCTCCTGAGTCCTGTCCCATTAATGATTGGGAATGCCTCTTACAAGTAGAACAGACAGAAATTATTTTACTCTTTAAATTTTGGAGAGGGAAGAAAGATCCTCTTCCAATGACTCTCTTCCAAAGACCTGCTCTCTGTGCCCCTGCATGCAAAGCTCACAGGGGTGAAGTCCAGAGTCAGAACACAAGTGGTGTCACCTCACCCATGGAACACCCTCCTCCTTGAGGCTTGCCTGGCACCTGCCTTACTGTCCTTTAGGAGGCAGATCAAAATATTTTGAACTTAGGCTTTTGACTGCAGGGTACAATTTTTACAAACTGGTCTGCTTTTTAGACTGGTAAGAAGAAGAAAAGAGATTGGATTTATACTCTGCCCTTCACTACCCAAAGGAGTCTCAGAGCGGCTTACAAACTCCTTTCCCTTCTCCTCCCCACAACAGACACCCTATGAGGCAGGTGGGGCTGAGAGAGCTCTGACAGAAACTGCTCTTTTTCAAGAACAGCTGTGCCAGAACTATGGCTTGCCCAAGGTCATCCAGCAAGTGCAGTGGAGGAGTGGGGAATCAAACCTGGTTCTCCCAGATTAGAGTCTGCGCACATAACCATTACACCAAACTGAAAACTATTTTATGTAACATCTTAGGCTGCCAAACAATGTTTTGTGTCCCTGGCATCTTTTTTATGCCTCGTTTTATTATTGATAATTCTTAGGATGTTATGATTCTATTATATTTTGTTTTTTTATTTTATGAGTCACTATGAGCACATCTCTGGAGAAGCAGCATATAAATTTCTGAAATACACTAAATAAATAAATAAATCCCTCTGTATTAGAAATCTATATATCTAATTCCAAACACAGCTCCTGAATGCAGACAAAAATCCATCCAATGAGGGCATGTACAGAGGGGGGAACCTCTGGGTTCACAGAAAACTGCTCCCCCCCAAATGGGGGATTTGAAAAATCAACCCCCCCCCCAAAAAAATCCAGAGTAGCTATATTCATGCATGTGCATCACTCCCTGCATTGGCCACCTTGCAACTAGTGAGACTGCTCATCTGTACCTGCAGAATATTTTTCAACTTCATGGATTACCAGAATACCTAGTGTTGGATCATGGGGTGCAATTCACATCCCACTTCTGGCAAGCTCTACACTCCTTGTCAGGTACTCAAGTACATCTGTCATCAGCTCACCACCCTCAATCAGACAGGCAGATGGAACGCACCAATGCCATGTTGGATTAGTACCTGAGGTGTCATGTAAACCACCAATAGGACAATTGGATGGCCTTGTTGCCCATGATTGAATTTGCTTATAACAACACAATGCATGCCTCCACTTGCCAGACACCTTTTATGGCCAACTATGGATACCACCCATGATTCCTGCCCCAGGTCATGCTAGCTTCAGCATTCCCCTCTGCTAATGACCTCATAGGAGAGCTCCAGGCCATCCACACTGTCCTCCAGGAGCAATTGCAGCAGGCAAAGCAGGCATTTAAAGAAGGCATGGACCGGAAATGACAACGCTTTGAGGACCTCAAGGTTGGGGACTTGGTGTGGCTTTTTGGTTTTCCACTTGGCATCTCTGAAGCCAACATCCATCCTGGAAGTTGGATGCTCAGTTCATTGGACCCTTCCTGATCACACAACAGGTGAATCCCATGGCCTACCAATTAGCCCTCCTGTCCACTCTCAGAATACATCCAGTTTTCCATTGGTCCCTCCTAATCTCACCGTGCCTCTGCATCCACTCTGGCCCCCAGGCCAGTCTCCTCCACCCATCTTGGTGGAAGGGCATGAAGAATACGAAGTAGCATAGATCCTAGACTCCTGGAGACAATACAAACAATACAGTATCTGGTTGAGTGGAAAGGCTATGGGCTGGAAGACAGCTTCTGGCAACCCACAGTCAACTTAGGGCATATCCCCAGAAGTTTGGTCCAGACTCCTTTATAAAACCGACACTTGCCAACACCAATAAATTAGTGAGTTATAATAAACTATTAGATGACAAGGGAAAGATTAAAAGAGAAACACAATTAGAGGAAGAACTGGGGATACGGTTAACCTGGTGGGAAACCGTACAACTCCAGTCTAGATATCAAAAAGATATAAAAACGGGCTTTAGTAATAAAAGTAATGATATAGATGAGATCTGGTTGAAAAACAACGATAAATTAATTAATAAATTATATAAATTTTTATTAAATTATGAAATGCAGGGAGAGTTAATTAAACCGACTATGATAGATTGGATGCAGGATTTCGGCGGTAATATTGATGTAGATAGATGGGCAAAGATATGGAGAACGGTGAGATATTTAAAGGTAGTAAATTATAAGGAAAATATTTATAAAATGTTCTATCGCTGGCACTGGACTCCGGAGAAGTTACATAAATGTTATGGAAATGTATCTAACAAATGTTGGGCGTGTGGAGTTAATAAGGGAACATACTTGCATATGTGGTGGACATGTAAAATAGTTAAATTATATTGGATAATGGTTAAAAGCATGTTAAACGAGATTATGGATGTAGATATTCCTTTGGACCCAGAGATATTTTTACTAAACTTGATTCCGGATGGATTAAATAAGGAAAATCAGAGATTGACAGCTTACATACTTACGGCAGCACGAATCTTAAGGGCAAAAACTTGGAAGTCGAAGAAAATGCCAAATCGGGAAGATATAATTAAATTATTGTTAAATTGGGCGGAGATGGATAAATTAAGTTATCTGTTAAACCCACAAGCAAAAGTGGATAAAATAAAAGTCTGGGAAAAATTGTATGAATGGATAAAATAAGTAGATGGCTCTGTCACTATATGATATGTCTAAATGTAACAATGTGTAAATGTGTAAAATTAATAAAATATATTACAAAAAAAAAAAAAGTTTGGTCCAGACTCATCTCTGGAGGGGGGCCCTGATGGAGGGATGGTGTCATGGCCCAACCACGGCTCAGTGACAGAGAGGACTCTTCAGAGGAGGAGGGGCCCTGTGTAGCCACCCCACAGTTGACAGGAGCCAACCAGCAGGGGAATGAGGTGCATGCATTCCCTGACTTGCAACCGAGAGTTGGTGCAGAATCACCTCTACCCTCCAGTTCTGATCTGGTAGTCAAAGGCCAGCCACCCATCCCCGCTTCCCCAGAGTCACCAGCACCCTTCAAATGCTGCAGAAGCAAGCTGAGAACAGACCTACAGGATAGGCATCGGAGTGCTTGCCTTGCTGCTCAGTGCCAGCTGCCTGCTCATAGTGAAGATGAATCTTTGCTGGATTGTTACTGAGAAACTGGCTGTACGCATGATGTCTCAGCTGGTGGCTATAAAGTTTCCCAAGAGAAGCTGGTGAGCATGGACTCAGTGTGTTCGATAGAGTCTGAACTTGCCAACACTGTCTTGACTGATTCCTTAGTAAACCTGATCCCTGACGTGTTCACAATGCTGAGTTTCTCAAACCTTCTCTGGCCTTGTTTATATTGGAACTTGGAAAGATGCTGTAATCATATGAACATGAAGGGAATTTGCAGCAGCCTGCCTCAGAACAATGTGCTTTCCACAACTCTTCCTTCCCTCAGCAGGCTGGGGGTACTAAAGCTTGAACCAGAATGTGCAGGATGCTCTTTCTGCTCCAAGACTCTCTCCCCCAACCTGCTGACTGGGGGTCCAGCTTGCAGTGGGGAGGGGTTGGATCAGAAAGGGCATCCTTTGTGCTTTATGCTCCACGCCACCCTGCTAGCCAGGTAATGCTTAGAGCTCTCAAAATCCTGATAATGGCTGGAAAGGGGGGAGAGTGTGCTACCACTTGCCAGCTATTCTTGGGGCTGTGCAAGCTCACCCACTGGGACTATCCCAACAGGCATGGTGTCAGAGCTTCAAGAGCACCTGGAAAGGGTTAGGACAGACCCCTCCCTTCCCAGCCATTTCGTAGGTTAAGCAAGAGTGCCAGCTGGGATTGCAACAGTGTACTCTCACTCTGGGATCTCTGCCTGGAAAGGGGAGAACAGGTTGTTTTTTGCTCACCCTAAAATGGTTGCAAAGCTGAGGCTTTGCAGCCAGTCTTGGGAAAATGGAAAACAATCTGTAACATTCTGTTGCATGTCCTGACTTGTATGAATGATTCGTGAGATTCTGGAAATGTCATTGTGATTTTAAAAAAATGAAGTTCAGGAGAATTTGGTTCCAGTTTCTGTAGTGGAAATTACTTGTTTTGTATCTGATTGCTATTGCTATCTGGGTGTTATTTCATTCTTTCATTCTTTGAATTTATATCCTCCCCTCCCCCTCATGAGATAATTCAAGGCAGCACACTGAATCAAATACATTATAAAACTATATGCAGTTCAGTGTTTCTAAACTGGGAAATGGATAAAATATGAAAGAAACACATATGCACAGACTCCATGCACAAATGACAATCTTAAACCAAAGCTGAATAGTGATTGTTTCCCAGCTAGGAATGGGAGTTTCTTGCCAATTCAGAGACAGATACTGGTGCTACCTTGGCTGTTATTATCCAGAAACAAGGAAATACAACAACAGCTTCTGGCTGGGCAGTGTCTCCAGATCCCTGGGCACATTTTCATCTCACAGCAAGTGACAAGGTACTGGAAAACACTGTACTGGCAAGGACAAGAAACAGAAATCTGATTTTCATGAAGGCATATTCACAAATCACACTGGGTGAATTCAGTGGCTGTTTTTCAGATGGTACTTGAAGACCTCTGTGTTAAGGGATACCAGAGTATGCTCCTTTCTGAAAAACACAATTTCTGTGGGAATTACGAGAACCTGTTAATTAATAAAGTATATTTAAGGGTAAAGTTATGGCCTAGTTTAGTAGATAACACTCTCACTGTAACTATGTGGCGGACAAGGGAGAAAAGACAGCTTTAAGTATAATAAAGTTCTTAGGTCTGGGGGGGAGGACTTTGTCCCAGCTGCCCTTAAACTTTTCAAATTTAAGATTATGCCACAATTACTGTATGGAACCCTTTTAGGCCCTTCTGAGTCTCACTTTTTGCCATTAGAAGGGGTTCAATCTAAATGTCTAAGGATAGTATTACGGGTCCCAAACTCTTATCTCAAATCCCATGATTCAATTAGAAACAGGGATAGTGAAAATAACTGCCAGAATAATTCTGTCATTTTTTAAATAAACATTTTATTGAGATTTTACAAGTTACAGAAGAAAAAGGGAAAGAAAAACCCCCACAGGGTATAGAGTTAAACTTGAAGAGTTATTTATCGTAGCACCCATGCAACTAAACCTTGTTAACAGACACTGCTAATAAACGTTTGAAGTTTAAACAATAACCATGTTTCACTAATTTCTTGTTCTATATCCATTTGTTTTAAAAAGGGGGATCATTTATAAAGTGGATTAGTTAGATCTAAAATCATAGCCTCTTTATTGGTGTATAACATAAACTTTTCTAATGTAAAAAATGACCAGACTTTAGAATACCACATTTCAATCGATAAAGGGGAACTTTTTTTCCAGCTCTGAGCTATTACACCCTTAGTGGCAGTAATTAACAAGAAAAAAGGTCTTTAATAGCACCTTGAGGAAACTCAGGAGACCACCAATTTAACAAAAAGATCTTAGGATCCAAAGGTATATGATTTGCTGAGTAGCTATAGAAATTTGCTTCCGAAAATTAACAATATATGGACATTCCCACCAACAATGGAAATACGAGCCCTTCCCGCCACAAAGTTTCCAACAGAGAGGGGTAAGTTTAGGAACCATATGGGCTAATCGTACTGGAGTGTAATACCATTGCATTAAGACTTTGTATGCTAACATTTGAATATAATGAATGCTAGATAAATGTCTAGTGTTATTCCATATTTGATTCCACTGCTTGTCTGAGAGATTAACGCTTAGGTTAGACTGCCAGGCTTTTTGATAGGGCATTCTCCCACTGTCATCTTTAAGGAGTATTGTATATATTTTGGATACTTAACCATGCTTAGGTAAATTTGCCTCCATTAATAATTTCTCAAAATCAGTTAATCTAACTATTGGTGTTTGATAGGACAGCACCTTATCACACAAATGATTGATTTGAAAATACTCATACCAATGAAGTTTTATATCTTATTTCTGTTCCAAATCAAGCTTGGACATTCAATTATTTTTAGGAAAAAATGTCTATTAATCTGGTTATACCGGCTGCCCTCCAGCTATGAAAGGAAGTTGCTTGTTGTGCAGGTTTAAACCATGTTTGCCCCATGAAGGTGCATAGTAAAGATGGGTTGGAAAGCAATTTAGCTTTATTAAAATACCAGAGGCGGCGGGTAGTTTCAAGAAAAGGATTACTAACGCTTTCTCTATATCTATTGAAAGTAAAACCGCTTCCTGAGAAGAATGGATCCTAGCATAATGTATTAAATTAAGAGTCTTGTGGATATTGTCCATTATATCCCTTCCTGGAATAAAGCCCATGTGGTCTAAACTTACATAGGAATAATATTTTTCAGTCTTAAAGTTAAAATTAGCATAAAAATCTTATAATCAATGTTAAGTAAGGATATGGGCCTGTATGCTTTAGGATCAGTGGCATCTCTTCCCTTCTTAGGGATCAGAACCACTATTGCTGCTTTCCATGTATCAGAAATAAGGCCACGTCAAAATGTTATTTAAAAGTCCTGTCATAGGTGAGACCAAGACAGGAGCAAATGTCTTGTAATATTTGGCACTAAAGCCATCAGGGCCTGGTGTTTTATTAATTTCCAAGGAACGAATGGCTGTTAAAACTTCCTTAGAGGTTATAGGAAGATCGAACAAGTCAGCATGCGCTTGGGATAATGGTTCCAGGCCTGTAATAGAGGACAAATAATCATTAATACTATCATTAGATGTTTCAGATGGTTTAAAGAGCTTGGTATAGAACTTTTCCATGACTGTCTTAATTTAGGGTGTCATTGTGTAAAGTGTAAAATCTAAGTCTTTAATAGCATCGATAGTTTTATCATCAGACCTCTTTTTAAGTTTCCATGCTAACGCTTTTAACATTTTTGGACCCATAAAAGAATATCTTTGTTTAATCAAAATATTCTTATGCAAAATATTCTTATGCAAAATATTCTTATATTGGTCGCCTCCAGACACTTTAATTGCCTTCATAGCTGTACCAATCTTGAATAGGTTTTGGAGCTACAAGTTTGCTTATGTTTCTTTTCAAGCAAAGCAATATTGTTAACCAATTCTGTTTTAACTTGTTCCTTTTTCTTTCTACAGGCCAAAGTCAACACAATGCATTTCCCCCTCAATACTGCCTTAGATGCATCCCACACCATTTGAGGGGTAACCCCACAGTCCTTATTATTTTGAAAGAACTGTTGCAGTTCATTTCCTATTTCTTTTAAAGCTTGATCATCCTGCAATAAAAAATTATTAAATATCCATCTTCGTGTTTTAGTAATATTTTGTCCTGAGCTCAAGACACAATCAACAGGAGCATGGTCAGACCAAAGTCGCTGTCCAATATCTGAGGAGGACACCCGAGGGAGAAGATCCCTAGATAACAAAATGTAATCTAAGCATGTGTAAATTGAATGTTTTGAAGAGTAATAGGTATAGTCACGCTCAGACTGACAATACCCCCATATGTCAACTAGATTTAAATGAGATATAGTAGAATACAAATAGCCCAAAGAACATTTGGAGGGCTTATGATTGCATTTTCTATGAGCTCGTGGTTTAGATCTATCCCAATAAGAGTCAAGAAGAAAGTTGAAGTCGCTACCAACTATGATTAAACCTGTGGCATATCTAGTTAGGTTAGTTAATACTTCCATTAGAAAATTCTCCTGCCCCTGAGTGGGGGCATAAATTGAAGCCAGGGTGACTGCCTGACCATTCAGTATCCCCTTAAGAAACAAATATCTTCCATCTGGATCAACAAGTAAGTTTTCCTTGGTAAAACATAGCTGCTTAGACAGTAAAATTGCTGTTCCCCTAGAACGATTTGAACCATAGGACAGATATTGGAGGGGGTACCAAGACGATTCAAGCACCTTAGTGCCTTTCTCAACATGCGTTTCCTGCAAAAAAGCGATGTCAATTTTCTGCTGACGTAGGTCGGTTAAAATGTGTTTCGCCTTGATCTTACCCCTCAGGCCCCTACAATTTAGGGTCTGTACCTTAATCCTATCCATAGACATTTATCGAAATTAGTAAAGCCCTACCTCCTGCTTTATAAAGGTGGCTAAATAAAAAATTAAGAGGAAGAAACCACAGATGGTCCACATTGCTTACTATATGGTTCAATAAATGTTTCAAAGCATAGCAACAAATTAAATTATTGGTTAAACCTCTGAACATTACCCTTAATAGCACTGCATACACACCAAACAATAAATAAAAGTACACTTGAAAGACTTGATAAAGTGCTACGGTTTCTATACCCAGCCACACCCCCAGACCCCCAACACCCTCCATTACCCCCCTCAGACCAACTCCACAGGGGGGAGAACAAATCTCCACAGAGCCTAAACTCTACCGTGGATTGGAAAACCCCCCACAAATAGGCAGTTGAAAGTCAGTGAGGCAATAAAGCCGAAAGTCCCCCTGCCCCCTTCCCCCTGAGCATAGAAATAAGTAGGTAGACAACACAAAGATTTGGAATCGGTTCAGCATTTAGCTGGGATTGTAATGCCGAATCAGTCTTCAGTTCAATAGTCTCTATGAGGTAGAATCTTAGACCATTTAGAAGGTGAAAGTTGTGTGTCTCTTTTCCACTTCTTCTGCATGGCGCCAGCAAGAGAAGGATCCATGTCTAAACCGACAGCTTTCAATAAGAGAGCTGTTTCTAGATCGTCAGCTTGGTAAGTGGCTCCTTGATGCCGAATGAGGAGGTAGCCTGCCGGAGACCATTTGTCACACAGCCCTGCTTCATTTAAGTATTGCGTAATAGGCTTAAGGGTGTGATGGATTTGTAACGCCTCCGGGGACACATTGGGGAAAGCACTTATATCACCATTCTGAAACTTTAAACCTCCCTCAGCGCGCGCATGCTGGAGAATACGAGCTCTCGTTCTAAGATCCATTAATTCAACAAGAATGTCTTGGGGACCCCTGCGTCTATCTGAATTGAGAGAGCTGATTTGATAAGCTTGAAGCACTAGAGGCGCAATCCCCTCTTCTAACTGGAGACTGCCTGCTAGCCAAGATGAAATAAAAGACGATATCTCTGTTGTTTCTTCCGCTTGCTCTGGGAAGCCATGAAACTTCAAAAAGCATTCCTGGACCTTCTGTTCCAGCGTATCTTTTTTCTTGCCCACGTTTCATTGCTTTGTAATTTCCGGATATCGTCTTGGTTGGCAAGCCATTTCCACAGCGCCGTTTCCGCAGAATTTGAGATTTTTGTCATTTCCAAGTGCAGCTCTTTAAGTTGATCGTTTAACGGCTTAATCATTTCACCAATATCAGAGAGCATTTCTTTCTTGAAAGCAACCAAAATCTCCTTAATATCCTGTTTAGTAAGAGCGTCTCTGTCATCAAAAGAGTCCACAGTATTAGTTTTACCCGCCATCTTAGAGTTGCTTCGGAGCCGTGAACACTTCGGGTCAGGAGCCAATTCCAACGAAAAAAAGTTTTCCAACGGGGGGTTAGAGTGAGCCGCATCTTTAGCTTTGTTGCCGCCTCGTTTCCCCCTCATTTGTTGTCTGTTTACGCTTGTTTTCGGGGGGAAAGGTGCGAGGGAAGGACAGAGAACCCTCAGCAGGCGTCTACTAGTTCTGGTGCTGATGCCCTGCCCCAGAATAATTCTGTCTTCATTAAACCTTTGGTTTAAGGTAAATAAAAACTCTTGTGGTCTTGCATTGTTAATTTTGCAGGACAATTTTCAATCAAGCTGGCTCAAAGCAGTTCAAACCAAGTTAGCTCAGTTTGGGGTTTTCCCCTGATTCAGTTCTTTATCTGAGATACAGCTAGCCAGCTCCTCAGGCAGAGAGTGGAAGACATAGGCCCCGTCTACACTGTCACTTTTGTCGCTCATTTCTCCCTATTGCTTCAGGTTCCCCCACCCCCCCATGTGTTTTGTTCTCTCTAGTAGTCCCAGAGGGAGCAAAACACATGTGGAAAAGGAGGAGGAACCCAAAGCAATAGGGAGAAATGAGCGACAAAAGTGACAGTGTGGACGGGGCCATAGAATGCCAATCCGACATTTCCAAAGCACCAAATTTCATTGTTGCCCCTCAAAGACGCTACTTTCTCCGACCTGCCTCTTACTTATATAGCTTAGAAAATACAAACCAAAGAAGAACCTTTTCTCTTGCAAGGCTAGCAGTATTGCCATCAGCAGTTGTTGAGGGCAATGTTCCCTCTAAGCTGAATTAGAGTGAGCTAGCTCACAGTTCCTTAGCCTCCGGCTCACACATTTTTGTCTTGGCTCAGGAAGGATGGCTCCAGAGCCAACTAATTTATGCAGCAGCAAAATCACTTGCTCACAACTTTAATGCAAGTCGCTCACAAGGTAGAACTTTTGCTCACAAGACTCCACAGCTTAGAGGGAACATTGGTTGAGGGTAGATATAATAAAATCCCTCAGATTGAGAGAGCATGTCCTTGTAACGTTGATGTGATAGAGACAATAACACATGTCTCTCTGGGGAACATGCGGGGAAAGGCGGTCCCTCAGGTAGGCAGATTCCTGCCCATTATTGTTTTTATCGTTTTTCTTATGTGTGATAGTATTTATTTATTTACTGGCCATGGGCCATTAATAAAGATGGACTGAACACTTTCACTGGCACCAAAAGAGTAGATGTACTATATATGAAGAGTACTGGACTCAGGAGACCAGGAACGGTGAAATCATGAAGCCTTTATTGAGTGATTCAGCATGCCCAGTAGATGGTCAGAACAAGCATGCTTCCAGGGCTCCAGGGACCTCATTATATGCTGGCCGGAGCCACACCAAAAGACCTGATAGGGGCCACACCAAAAGACCTGATAGGGGCTTAACATATGCGCATGTTTGTCATAGGTTCCCTGGAGGAGCCTTTGATTGCATTGGCTCCTCAGGGAGAACCTAGGTCCCACATTGGTGGAGGCTTTCAATCCGGATGTCTATTGTTCCTCCAGATTCAAGCTCCCCTCTCTGCCTGACCATGTGCTCTGGCCATGTGGCGGGCGCCATTACCTGGGAACACATGGCAGGCTGGTTGCTACACAGAGCATAATACATTACACCATACAATATATTTTCCTCAAGTATATGTTTGTTTTTCTGTGCTATACTCCAACTGCTCTCATCTTGAAGGTGAGTCAAGTGAATTTTCTTTGGCTTTGAAGATACTTGGCTGCATAATTCTCTGATGGTGGAGATTAGAGTTGCCAGGTCCCCCTGGGCCTCTGGCAGAGAATTGGGGGGGGGGGGTAGGGTTGTCGGATCCAGGTTAAGAAACTTCTTGAGATCTGCAGATGGAGCCTGGGGAGGACCGGGATCTCAGTGAGGTACAGTACCATAGAGTCCATCCTCCAAAGCATCCATTTGCTCCAGGGGGATTGAATCTGGAGATGAGCTAATTCCAGGGGATCCCCTGGTCCTACCTGGAGGTTGGCATCCCTAGCAGAGAAACATGTTATGAAGATAAAAATGGGGTTCCTAACAAAGAATAATGTGTCTCCTTGTAATAATCATATGCACATGAGGGGAATCTGCAAGGGAAGAACTGGTAGGTAGATTGGGACTGCTTAACCCTTCCCTACCTGATTCCCTACCTGATTCCTCCCTGCAAATTCCCCTCCCATCATTTTTTAAACTACTTTGCCCCAAGCTGCTTCCCAAGGCCAAATCAATCACAGCTGCAGGCATCTGCAGGACAGAGTGGGCAATCGTGGGAATGGTAAAGCATCCCTTTCCTGCCTAGCAATATTACCCTGCATAAAGTTATTTATTTACTAACATAATTTATGCTCTACCTGTCTCCACACTGGAGACCCAAAGTTGTTTACATTGTTCTTTCCTATGTGCTATTTTGTTCATGAAACCTGAATTTGTTGTTATAATGTGTAGTTCTTTCTCTGCAATGGAACAAACAACAAACACTCAGTTCTATTTGGCTGAAGCCCTCTTTATTAACAGCCAATTTTATTAACTGTAGGGCAGGTAACTTGGCTATTGGAATAAGGAATAACAGTAACTAAGCTGTTTCTAGAGCTCTAGGGTGGGGTTGTCCTGGTCACTACCCTGGAGTACTGGTTACACAAGGTTGCCATCCAGCCCGACCTCTCTTGCATGGCCATGAGTCTCCTCTCCTGCCCTCCCACTGCCAGAGCAAATGGGTGTTCTCCCACCTGGGAGACATTCTCAGCCCCCAGTGCTCTCTCTTGTACCCATCCAGGGTCAACAAGTTGGCCTTCCTCAAGGTCAACCTCCCCCTGCTGGGCTACTCCTCTCTGGACCTCACAGGGTAAGAGCCAAGCCTCCTGTTGTTCCCCTACAAGTCCCCTCCTTTCCATCTCCTCTCTGGGTGATCCAGCCTGTGGTTTGTGCTCTTGGCATTTGGCCGGGAAGATGGCTGCCTCTGCCAGGTGGGGGATGGGCTCCCTCACACAACACCTACCTCAGGAAACAACATCAACCTCATAACACAACACTTACCTCCTGATCACTTTAAGTGGAAAACTCTGGTGGGGCTGGGGTGCCCACTAAGCTGTCATGGGGTTACTTTGCCTTTCTGTCATGGTTGGCATCACTAATCACTTTAAGTGGGAAACTCTGGTTTCCACTGGTGTGGTGGGGCTGGGGTTCCCACCAAGCTGTCATGGGGACCCCCTGTCGGATGTCTGCCTTTCTGTCATGGCTGGCATCACTAATCATTTTAAGTGGAAAACTCTGATTTCCATAGGTCGGATGGGGCTGGGGTGCTCACCAAGGGTGACTCTTGGAGAGCCCCTGTTGAAATTCTGGGGGTGTCTGCCTTTCTGTCCTTTGGAACCTGTCTTTGGAGACTTGGGGGGCTGTTAGCAGGGGAGGATGCTTGCCTTGCTTCCAGTGTCTGGTGGCCGGGGGGGGGGGGGGGTCTGCCCTGGTGAAGTTTTGGTGTGAGTTTGGTGTCACTTGCTTATTCCTGAGCCATTCCATAGACTCCTGTAACTGCAACTGTCTTTTCCAGAGAGAGCACTGGGGAGACCTTTTTGGGGGTCCATAACTGGAACCCCAGAAATGTAATCCACCCCCAACTTGGAGAGATTGTAGAGGAGAGGGCAGCAGGGTGAGGTTCCCTGTGTGTTTGTTGTGTGTAGCTTGCAGGGGTTCCATTCTATACAGTTCTGAAGTGTGCCTGACATTTCTCCCAAAAGCATTTTCCTGGTTTGACTTTGGTCCTGTTGGGTTTGCAGTACCACAGTGGCACTGGTTCTGCTAAGCACATTGCACTGATTCTGTTGGGCTATCAAAAATGCCCCCCCCCCACCTTCAGTTTCTACCGCAGAGATTCTCAGGGACATTGATTCTGTTCTGCTGGGTTTCTATTGCCCTTCCTTTTTTTGCTGTTTTTTTCCTCCACTGGAAACAATGGAGGATGGGGGCACCTTCTTTGGGAGGCTGTAATTTGGACCTCGTAAATCCAATCCTCACCAAACTTGGAGGATAGGTAGAGGAGAGTCATCCAGAGATCCACTGTGAGTTTGGTATCTCTAGCTTGTATAGGCTGTGTTCTATAACTCCTGAACATGCACCTCATTTCCCCAGAAAGTGCTTTATTGGGGGCACCTTTTTTGAGGGGCTGTAACTTGGACGCCGTAAATACAATCCTCCCTCAACTTGGAGGGATGGTAGAGGAGAGTCAGCTGGAGATTCTCTGCAAATGTGGTGTCTCTAGCACACTGGGAGGGGTGTTCCACTGCATCATAAACCTCACAAACTGAACCGGTTTGTCTGGCACTAAAAAGTTTGTGAGGTCCGTGGTTCATGAACCTTACACGCCACGAACCACAAACTGAACTGCACTTTCCTAGTTTGTGCCAATCCCTACTAATAAATGCTTGGGCAAATAAAACTGTTTTACCTTGGCTTCAAAAAGAGAGTATTATTTCCATCCCTAGGAAAGCTATTCCACAAATGAGCCCAGACACTTAAAAAGACCCCTTCTGGTCCTTTAAACATAGGCATCAACTATGGGGGGGGGGGCTTGGGGGTCAGGGCCACCTCTGAAATTTCCCGGGGGGGACTGAGTCCCTCCGGCGAAATGGGGCACCCACCCGCCGCCGTGCCTACCTCGCTGCCGTGCCTCGCTGCCACGCCTTCCTCATCGCCAAGAGCCAGAAGTGATGCCATCATGCCGGGCACATTGACAGGGCAACGCTCTAGCAATCGCCCCGAAAATCTATGGCACCATAGAGTTTCAGGGCGATTGCCAGAGCGTTGCTCTGGCAACTTGCCCGGCGTGATGGCATCACTTTTGGGTGACGCTATCATGCTGGGCACGTTGCCCCTATGGCCAAGGGAGGGAGGGAGTGCAGGGGAGCCGGGCGGGGGGGGAGAGAGAGGCTCGCAGCAGCAGGGACATCCTCCTGGTGCACACACACAAGAGCCCCCACCCCCCTGGGGGAAAAGAAACTCGACGCCCCTGCCCTTAAATCAGGCTTCTGACCTTGAAAGATGATCTCCATGAATCTCATTTGGGAGCAGGTAGTCCTTTGCATACCCTGGTCCCTGGCTGTCAAAACCAACACTTTTGAGAATACACCCAATGCTGATGGTACGTGCAGCACATCCGCTCATATCTAGGCCAGCACTGACATGCAGAAAGCCCATAGTGCAGACCATGGGCTGCAGTCACACACACTAAATAATCCACTTTCAATCCACTTTTAATGCAGTTTCCAACTGGATTTTGCCAGTTCACACAGTAAAATCCAGTTGGAAAGTGCACTGAAAGTGGATTGAAAGTGGCTTATTTAGTGTGTGTGACCATAGCCCATAGCACAGCTGAAACAGCATCACCTCCCACTGAAAATTGGGACTCTGGAATGAACATTGTTTCTCTTTAGCATTGGATGTGGTTTAGTTTCAAATGTATGTGTCTGGCATTTGCTGACCTCACCTCTTACTGAACAGTTTCCTTGCCATGGCAACCACTACTACAGAAGGAAAAACCAACCAGTTCTTTTTCACCTGGAAAATACTGTGGGTAAAACAAAGTTTCAAGTGTGGGAAGAAATAAATTAAAATAGACTGTTCAGAAACTTCAGGATTTCCTCACTGCACCTTGAGAGATATGAAAAAAGAACCTCCAACTTACTTGCCCAGGACAATTAGTCTCCTTTTCTTCTCTCTAGTCACTGAGGGGTTCACTGTCCACTGTTTCTTAATAAATTCCCACTTCCAAAACATAGTCATTAAACATTTCTCCTAATTCAATATGAATAGCGTAAAATTTGTGTTATAACTGCATGCCAGCCGACCTGCCTATTCTTGAAATAGTGGGGGAAAGTGCCATCAGGTCGCAGCCAACTTACAGTGACCCTCATAGGGCTTTCAAGGCAAGAGATGAACAGAGGAGGTTTGCCATTACCTGTCTCTGCATAGTGATCCTGGATGCCCTTGGTTGTCTCCCATCCAAGTACCAACCAGGGCCAATCCTGCTTATCTTCTGAGATCCTCTGATGACAGTGGGCTAGTCACCTATGTCAGGGCATTCTTGAAATATTCTTCCCTGAACTGCACTCTTACATCTGACTTAGGGACTGTGTTCCTAAGCACATTTACTTGAAACCTAAGGGTGCTAATTCCTTTTAAATTAGTTCAGGATCAGAGTGTGATCATGTTTTTTATAGTCTATCAAAACACAGGATCCTATTGGGATTTTCTGCACAGTGTTTCCATGGGAGTAGTGGATCTCTTACAGATCCATGACAGTAGCATGGCTTATAGACTTCCCACACTGTGTACTTATGGTTATAAACAATCTGGAGAGAGCAAAATGTCCTGATCCTTTAATGTGTGGAATGAATGTGTGGAAATGGCTCAGAGGTAAATAACATCCCCTCAAGCCTCTGTTAAAGAAGCAGAACCTTTTTAAAAAATCATGCTTTTGGCAACACTGTGTATAGCTGATGTTCACCAGGATGCATTCCATCATAGTTTCTTCAGAAATCCTTGTTGTACTTTGCCTTGTAGTTTTAAACACGTTTTTCCTGTCTGGGATGCGACAAGTTTCTTGCTGTTTTCCTCATGACATCAGCCAAGTGGGCCAGGTATTTATCCATCACACTTTTATCCCACCCTTTCTCCAAGGAGATCAGGGCAGCATGCTTGGTTCTCTCATCTGTTTTAGCCTCACAAGAACATGTTGTGAGGTAGATCAAACTGAGAGAGTGAGAGAGTGACTGGCTGGCCCAGTAAACCCTGTGGTTGAGCTGGGACTTGAAATGACAAAGCATTTCTAATTGACCCCCCTCACCATTTTGCTACACTGGCTCCTCTAATAGTTATGGCAACTATATGACCAAGAAAAAAAGTATAAACCAAATTATGGGCATGTATCTTTCCCAGTTTGAGAACAAAAACTTAGACTGGATGTGAGGAGAGGAGCATCTTTTAAATTCTTAGGTAATGCCTCAAAGTAGCGTGTAGAGTTGCTGATTCTGGCACAGAAAATTTGTGGCAATTTGGGAGTGGCACCTGGGAAGGAAAGGAGGTCAACGGGGATGAGATGTCACAGAGTGCACCCTCTGAAGCTGCCATTCCATCCAAGGGAACTGATCTCTATTGTCTGGAAATCATTTATAATTTTGGGAGAATTCAAGGCCCCACCTGGAGGCTAGCAACCATAGCAGAGAGTGGAGGCCCACCATCTCCTTCTTGATCCTGTGTCCATATTTATTTTTCTTTGCATCAGCCATGCAGTGTCATGTTCTTCTCAGCTTCACGGAACCAGAAGTTTTAAGGAATGTATTGCACAGGTTTGTTAAGACAAATGAGGCACTTGGGGTGGGGAGGAGTAGTTGACATTCAACTGCGCCTCACTGGCTGACTTCCTAATGCTCGGCCAAACTGAGTCCTGACAAAGGGTGGCTATAAAAATAAAATGCAGTAAAATAGAAGTAATTGGAAAAGGGACCACTAGACTCAGGGCAAGGATGAGGGAAGCAAAAAATGACCAAGATATTACTGAAGGGGGAATGGCTGAACAACTCTGGCAGTTCATGTTCATACAAACAGGATTAACAAACCTGAGATCATCAACCCAGAGATTTTAATATCAGATTCTTTGGGGGGAAACTACATGTTACATTCAGATACTATAAAGGAAGCCCCAGTAGCTGTTATTTAACATGAAAAGCAGAACTGGCAGTGAAGTCAGTCTGGTAACGTGGTTATAGTGTTCGACTAGGGTCTGGGAGATCCAGCTCCCCTGGGTGACCTTGGCGCAGCCACACACATTCAACCTAATGTGCCTTACAGGGTTGCTGTGCGGATAAAATGGAGGAACGAGAACAACACAAGCTGCTTTGGGTCTCCATTTGGGAGGGGGTATATATGAATTATATAAATAAATCTATAATAGGACTATTTTGAGTGGGGCAGCAGTAGGGAGAAGGGTACTTAAATCCTTTCCCTGCCAGCTGTTTTCTGCACAAAATAGTTTCCCCCAGTTCCACCCCCCAAAGGTCTGAGATATCCTGGCCTTTACCCTCCAAAATGCACACCTGGAACCACACAAGTCAATGCTGAGCAGAAAAAGAACTAGCAGGAAAAGTACTAAGCACCTCCTCTGAAAATACCCCTATCCTAAAACTGCTATTCATGTTAAAAATGGCTGTCAAGGTTTCTTACATGTGTAACACATAAGTGGCTCCATGATCATCTTAAAAATCCCACATAAAGGGAATTGTCTAGGGAAGAGCACTGCGTGCCACTGAGTTTTGTATTAAATAAACTAAATCACAGCAAGAGGAGGGTTGTTTACTTTCCTGCATTATATATATCTTTTTAGAAATTGTTCAAGGAGATCTTGCCAAACATTGAATTAGAGTACATTCAACTATACAGCCTTGGTGTTTCTGAATGTCCTGTTCATATTAGTCATCCTGTTTCATTGGATTATTACTACCACTCTATTATAAGAACTCTGAAAAGCTGATTGTCCCCAATGATTACCACTCTGGTCAATCACACAGTATGGAGAGCCAGTCTGGTGTAGTGGTTAGGAGCATGGACTCTAACCTGGGAGAACTAGGTTTGATTCCCCACTCTTCCACATGAAGCTGCTGGCATGACCTTGGGTCAGTCACAGACCTCTCAGAACTGTTCTGGAAAGAGCAGTTCTCAACAGAGCTCTCTCAGCCCCATTGACCTCACAGGGTATCTGTTTTGGGGAGGGGAAGGGAAAGGAGATTGTAAGCCACTCTAAGGCTGGAGACAGACTGGTAGTCTGCCGCGCCTCAATGGTGTGGCAGACTAAGGCGGGGGGGATTTCCCCCTTGGCGCGGCATTCGTACGCCGCCAGAAGGAAGCCGCCCGCAGCGTTCAGACTGCGGGCGGCTTCCTACGGTGGCGTGCGGACACCACACGGCCCCCCCTCCCGGCACGTGTTCACACCCGCTCCGGCGGGAGGAGCGCGGCGCCGGACGCGATGTGTCCGGGCCGCCTCCTCGGGGCAGATGCGGCTGTCTGAACGGCCGCTCTTCCTCCGCTTTTGAAGCGGAGGCAGAGCTGCCGAGACTGCCAGTCTGTCCTCAGCCTAAGACTCCTTTGGGTAGTGAAGGGTGCAGTATAAATCCAATCTTCTCTTTTACGTTAGTCGATTCAAAGGCAAACTTGTTGGTGGGGAAAAGCTGGTTTGATCATATCACTCCAGCTTTGATCCAGCTGAGCTGGCTCTCAGTGTATTTCTTGGCCCACACTTCTGTCATTCTGTTATGTAAAAATTGCTTTTATAACGGTAATAGAGCTATATTCCAATGAAATTATTCAAGAAGGGTCTTTTATAAAGAGGAACAGGACTGAAGACTATGGCACTGTGTATTATTTTTGCTCTTACTGCATTGTTTTCTACATTTGTAATACCATTTTCAGCACTGTGTAACATATTATCTTTAATACTTTTAGCTTTGTTTCAGATTTTTGTAATCCTGCTCTCATTGCATTGCTTATTAGATGTCTCAGCCTACCGATTTGCATTGCGTTACACCGCGTAATCCATTTTGAGACTCAGTGAGAAAGGTAGGCTATAAATAAACAAAAAAAAACCCTGGAAGTATTGTTTTTGATCTTTAAAGTCCCAAAATAATTTTTGGTTTGGGTATCACCAGGGCCACATGAGACTACACAGACCACTGAAGTCAGCTGGAGAGATCCTACTACTCCCATCAGATATTTGGTAGGTGTCATCTGTGACAGGGGCTTCTTAGTGGAATCACCAAGGTACTGGAATTCTCACCATCAAATATATATTTGGACTCATCCATGTTTTTTACAAGGCAGGTGAAGACCACACTCTTTCTCCCCACCACCACTGTACATGCTTTATTTATCATAGTTTTAAAACAGAGATCAAAACAAAACACAAAGCAATTACCTCCTGAGTAATAATTTTCCAAAAAGACAAATCTGATAGCAATTGTAAAACTTTTTATACAGACGAAAATGAAAAGAGATATAACCAATCAGATAAACAAAACTATTATAACATTGTCAGTGAAAACAAAGAACACAGAGCAGATTATGTTTCGATAGCTTTGTGATGCATGGATTTGGTTTATCTTTTTAATATACAACTCAGAACAAATGCCTGTGGTTTATATCAACTTTCAGTTTGCTTTTGGTTGAATTAATGGGGATGATGGAGAGGTTGCTGTTGACTTTTTTTTTTACTTAGTGTAAGCTAAATTTTCAGGTATTTTCTACTTCTAATTATTTTTGGCTTTTATTCTGCTGGTTACCCAGATAGTTTTTTAAACTGTAATTTTGTATTTGTATTTTATTGTAAACTAGCCTGACACCCATGCTTTGCTACGGTATTTAAGTTCTGTAAATCCAGTTATAATACTGATGATGTGAAGTTTGAAATGTAACATTTGTTGTAGGAATTCTAATGGAGAAGATTGTAATGTAAAAAATTAAGTGAGACATACGTACTGTTTTTTTCCTCTCTACTGAAGGACCTCTCTGTAGACTACATTGGTGGTTCTACCCTCAGATGCTAGGATCACCAGGCTGCTTGGTGAGCTCACTCTGGATCAGGCCACATAGAACAGTCCATTTAAGAAGCAGTTGTCTGTTAAGTCAACTCCTGCCACCTTCCACGAAAGTGATGGCCTTTCTACTGGTGTTCCTGGATTGTTTTGCTTATATGGAGACTGTGTTGTTCTGAGTGCCTCAGGATGATCTTGCCGATACTTGGCCTGCACAGCTCAGTGCCCAGCAGGAGTACTATGTGCAAATGTCTTTGCTGCATTCCTAAGTTGCCACTTCCTTGTAGCGTTAAAGTACCCTGGCCCTGCTCCGACACCTGACAGACACCTGCCTGTCTGGTGTGTGTGGGGGGATTATGTTTAAAGGCATCTGGGAGGTTGGGCCAACAGCAGGGCTAAGGCAATCCTGCTGAGCAAACCTTCCCGGCAGCTGTAAGCATCCCACCTCCTCTCCTACAGCTGACAGGCAACTGCCTGTCCAGTTTAGGAGGGGGAGGGGGAGGGGGAGGAGTATTAGAAGCCACTGTAGAGGTGGGGCCAGCAGGATCACTAAGGTGTTATTGCTGGGGCAGGCTCCCTCGTGGCTTTAAGCACCCTGCAACCACTGCTACACCTGACAGACAACTGCCTGTTAGGTGTAGGAGGTGAGGGGGAGTGTGTTTGAAGCCATTGGTGAAGCTGGGCCAGCAGCATCACTGCACCTCACAGGTGGTTGTTGGCCATTCCTGATTTTCTCAACTACCGTTAGCTCTCTGCAGTCTACTGTAACTGTTTTTTTGTACCTCAGAATGCTGAGCTCTGCAACTGACCAATCAGAGAGTGCAGGGTGCAAGGAGGCAGCCACATAGGAATCAATGGGGGAGCTCATTTCCCCCCTTTTGACCCACTTAGGGGTCGAATTTCTAAAAATCCCTTTTTAGTGAGCACCTATGCCATGGTCGGAGCGCTCTCCCCAAATTTGGTGTTTCTAGGTCCAGTGGTTTGGCCTGGGCATTGATTTTACGGTGAGGGGAGTTTCTTTTATATATATAGATGGCTTTTGGAGTGTTACTGAAAACCATGATATGTATGTTTAAATAAATAAATATAGCTATGATACCTGCCCAGAGTTTGTACAGTTCCAAATGGGACAACTGACAATTTCAGATGTTGTGTTAATCCTTTATTCACTTTAGCTTCATAGCACCAACAATTAGTTTCCTATTTGGACTAATCAGAAGGGTATAGATGCAGGCAGAAATTATGACTTCTCATGCCTTGTTAGAGCCAGTTTGGTGTAGTGGTTAAGTGCATGGACTCTAATCTGGGAGAACCGGGTTTGATTCCCCACTCCTCCACTTGCACCTGGCTGGATGACCTTGGGCAAGCCATAGCTCTGTACCAGCTGTTCCCTCAGCTGTTCCCTCAGGGTGTCTGTTGTGGGGAGGAGAAGGGAAAAGGAGTTCGTAAGCCGCTCTGAGACTCCCTTGGGGAGTGGAGGGCGGGGTATAAATCCAGTCTCTTCTTCTTCTTCTTCTTCTTCTTCTTGCTATCACCACAATTCGAAGAACCTGAGCAAAGACTCCTTATGGTCTTCCTAGTTCATGAAGGATATAGCACCAATATACTATATTCATCTTTTTTTCTTTAGATGAGTTTAAAATCTTCTGGATTTCATAAAAAATGGTGGTAGTTATGTCAAAGTAACTAATGCTGTGTCTCAAATGCAAGCATGAGGGTAGTCCTCTAGGTGGGGCCAGTCAGAGGTACACAATTACTGAAGTAGTTGTACCAGTGGACTTATATAAGGCTAGTTCATGTGTCCCTATGTTCAGAAGCCCAAGAATGTCCATATTGCTTTTTCAGAAGACCTATGAGAACCATATGGAATTTTAATGGATTATTAAATTCCTGTCATGATTTAAGTATTTTGAAAAATGTTGTGTCCCACAAAAGAAGAAAAAATAATTTCAAACTAACTTTCCCCCTGATTTTACTTGCCATCCTCTGACTATGTTTTCCCCACACTCCTGATATTTCAGATGTTTTTTACACAGTGAAAATATTGTATTATGGCTAGGATCAACAATATGTAAAATGCAAAATATATTGTGGGTTTCTTTTGGATATAATGTTGATACCACATCCCATTCTTTGGGATTCAGAAAGCATCCAGTATGGATAAGCACTGTTGCATATCTCTGTTTTCATGAGTAAAACAGTCCCATTTGCCAAACCACATGTCAACCAAGCAACAAAATTCAGAGAAGAATAGAAAAATGCATCTTATTTTGAGAACAAGAAATGTGACCTGACATGCAGACCCACAAAGAGATTCATGGAGACTTGAACAAGTAACAGCTGACAAATTATGGTACAGCTCAACCTTAAGTGTTGACATTAGCCAAGATTAAGCTTTACCAACAAATAACAATTATTTACCAAACTGACGCATGTTTTTCTTCACAGTAGCATTTGATTAATTTCAGATGGCACCTTAAAAGCTGAGCTGAATGGACAGTACAGGACCTGCCCAGCGTTATGATATATTCATACACATGTACACACGTACACACACACACACACACACAACCTAATGACTTCTAAGAAGCATGGCATTTTTACTTGTCTGACAACAAATGCTTCAAGACGGTTTTGCATTTACAGTTTTCAAGAAGCAGCTCTGTATGTTCTCACAAAATCAGACTTTTTCGTTAGAATAAGCAGGGAGCTTAACTCAAGACACTCCAAATTCCTAGACATTGCGAGTCTGGAATTCTCCACCCTACACCCCACCAAAATGTGTGCATAATTACTCACATACCATTTGTGATATTGCCTTCTCCTGAGAGGCTGCCGTCCTTGGTAAACAGAAGATAAACCGAAAGAGATGCCGATTGTATGTTGATAGAGCAGAATCAGGGGTAAAGGATCACCCAGCTGCGCAAATCCAACTCTCATAATCTTCACTTTTCGTTACAGGAACTGGAAGACAATTACATGCCGAGGAATCCCCATCTGCTTTAGTGACTTCTATTCACTAAGTGCCTAGAGTCAGCGAGAAAAGCGTGTGTGTGTTTCTATGCACTGGATTACAAGAGCCAAAATAAGCCTTTTTATGGCTCCCACGGCTGCACAGGAAGTTTTGCAACAGGATCTCATATGGCAAACTGGTAGGAAGAATTCCAGAGGGAATACAAGGCAGGGAAGGGTGAAAATGTCAGATACTGATAAACAAATAATTGGAACAAATTTGCAGTGCGCTGTATGCAGCTGTAGAGTAACCTCAGTACTAACACTGATGTGTTAATATCAGTTTACATCAGTGACTTTTACTGGAATCCATCCTTGATATCTATCTATCTATCTATCTATCTATCTATCTATCTATCTATCTATCTATCTATCTATCTATCTATCTATCTATCTATCTAGTTCTCCAGCCCCTGCCCCCAGTACACTGCAGCCTTTATGCCAAATCTGCACCCAAAAGATGCACTGACTATTCAGCTATACATCCCACCTGTTCCTGTACCCAAGGCATAATAGACTACATATCATGAGTCACTTTGTGAGTGTTATGTTTTCTTATTGAGTTATGCATTGCTTTGTCAGGGTTCTGGTTTTACAATCCCCTCATTCTTATTGGCTGCCAAATAAAGACTTCTCATTGGTCCTGAAGCCAATCCAGGGAACCAATCGCAGAGCCCTTCTTAGGTCCAATGAAACTGAGTCTTCATAGTTACCTTGTATATAGTTATTTGTTGGAACACTATAAGTTGAGTGCCGCTCTTGCCAGAGCTGTCCCTGAGCTGAATGATGTTTTGAATAAAAGCCTGCATTTGATTTATCGTCTCCTGACTCAATACTTAATAGGGAGCTTGCTTTAAAAATAAAATAGAGGCATTAGCGCAACTACCACCTCTACCAAGATTAAGCCTTCCCTTCCCATAAATGCCATAAACCCTTGATCTCTGCTTCTTCAGTTTCAGCACGCAGCCTTTAGGCTCAGAATGTATCTGGCTGGTGACCATCAACTTGAATGACTGACAGACCACTGATGTGTTCCTGTCACTGCATATTATCTGCATCAGCTGAACTGCTGAGTACACCTCGAGGCTTCCTTACTAGCTAGCATTACTATTCCTCTCCCTCCGAATGTTCCCCTCCTTGGTGAGCACCAAAAAAAACAGCAAGCAGGATCCAACAACTATGTATGATAATGGCAGGCTTTCCCCGAGGCTATCCACACGGAAGCACAGTAGGTCTACTGCATTGCCTAAGCCAGACTCACTTCTCACGTTGGATCTGATAGGAATTACAGTTCTGAGAGTGCAGGCTTCCCCCTTCAAGCCTTGGAAGTGAAGTGAGGGACACCCACTGCCACTGTGTGGCATTGCGCAGGCTATCTCTGGTTCTCAGCCACCTCTTGGAGTTCTCTCCCACTTCAGGCTCTTGATCCCCAAGATAGAGTCAGCCATTTTGAGAAGCAGAGCTGATTCTTTCCCATATGAGCCAGAGTTCCTACACAGGTTACTTTCTCTTTCACAGGTTAATTTCTAAGCCAGGAGAAAATGTGTGCCCTGTAATACACAAATAGTGCTTTTCCCAAGCTCAGGTATACATCCTGTGTATAGACTCCCCAGCTCAAGAACAAAAAAAACCCTCACTTGAATCTGTTTTGTCTTCATCTGTTGCAGAGGTAGGTTTCCACTGCAGAGCATATCCCTCTCATGCTAGGCAGTTTTTGGCTCCTTGAAAGACATTGGCTTTGTGTGAGTAGACATGCCCAGTGCCAGAGGAATCTACATTCCACAGCAGAGAACCGCTTCTGCAATGGATAAAGAGTTGCACCAATATGAAGCCTGTATACTACCAAAGGATTGTGATATGAACTAATGGGGAAAAATCATTCCTTCATAGAAATAGCTTTTGAACATGATCTGGAATTCTTGGCCAGGCTTCTATACCAGTATACCCAGATTCTTGACTAATTGTGTGAAGAGATTTAAACCCTTCTTTCAGTATTTTTGAAACAGTGAGCGAACTCGAGGCCCCTTGCACGTCTTTGATTCTGGGGTTAGATGGGTTTGGCCCGCTCAGCCTGGAGGAAGTCAACAGATTGCTCCTGACTGTACGCCCAACCTCATGCATCCATGACCCATGCCCCTCCTGGCTGATTAAAGCTGGCCACGAGGGGTTTCGAGGTGCCGTCCAGGAGATTATCAACAAGTCCCTCCTTGAAGTGCGGTTCCCAGGGGCACTCAAAAAGGTGATGGTCTGCTCTCTCCTGAAAAAACCAACTCTGGATCCAGCCGAATTAGCTAACTATCGACCAGTTTCCAACTTGCCATATTTTGGCAAGTTAATAGAGAGGGCGGTAGCGATACAGTTGCAGGGCTATCTGGATGACGCTTCAGTCTTAGACCCCTTCCAGTCTGACTTTTGCCTGGGACATGGGACGGAGACAGCACTGGTCACTCTTACGGATGATCTCCAGAGGCATCTGGATCGAGGCAGTGTGGCAGTGTTGCTGCTGTTAGACCTGTCAGTGGCGTTTGACACAGTCGATCATCAGCTGCTGACCCGCTGCCTCGCTGACATGGGGATACAGGGGTGGGCCTTGCAATGGCTCGCTTCCTTTCTCCAGGGTCGGGGACAAAGGGTGGTGCTAGGGGAGCAGCAATCCGCGAGACACCCACTGGAATGTGGTGTGCCTCAGGGGGCGGTGCTCTCCCCGATGCTGTTCAGCATCTATATGTGCCCCCTTGCCTAGATTATCTGGAGGTATGAGCTGGGATGTCACCAGTATGCTGATGACACCCAGCTCTATCTGATGTTGGGCGGCCGGTCAGACTCCAGCCCAGAAGATCTGGACTGGGCATTGCATGCCGTGGCTGGTTGGCTTAGGCTGAGCCGGCTGAAATTGAACCCGGCAAAGACGGAGGTCCTGTGCCTGAGTCAGGGCAGTCTGGGGAGGGGGGTCCCACTTCCGGCCTTCGACGGGGTGCCATTAGCCCCTTCGGTGAGGGTTAGGAGTATGGGAGTGCTCCTGGATCCATCCTTAACAATGGAGGCCCAGGTAGCAGCCACTGCCAAATCGGCCTTTTACCATCTTTGGCTGGTTTGGCAGTTGATTCCCTTCCTCAGCCATAAGGACCTGGCTACAGTGACCCATGCGACGGTCACCTCGAGGCTAGACTACTGTAATGCTCTCTACATGGGGCTGCCCTTGGTGCGAATCCGGAAGCTGCAGCTAGTGCAGAACGCTGCAGCCAGGCTGCTGATGGGTCTCTCTAAACAGGACCACATCCGGCCTGTGCTGGCGGCATTGCACTGGCTGCCTATAGCATACCAAATTTGCTTCAAGCTGCTGGTGCTTACCTTTAAAGCCCTATATGGCCAGGGTCCAAGATACCTGAGGGACAGCCTTTCCCCACATATACCCTGGCGAGCACTTTGGTCCGGGTCGCAACATTTTCTTCAGGTCCCGGGCCCTAAGGAGGCCAGGCTCGCTGGAACCAGGGCCAGGGCCTTTTTGGTCATGGCTCCTCTCTGGTGGAATGAGCTCCCAGAGGAGATCAGGGCCCTGTGGGATCTTATGCAGTTCCACAGGGCCTGCAAGATGGAGCTCTTCCACCAGGCTTTCAATTAGGAGTCGCCACCACTTACCATCATTACCATCTACGATCATAAGCAACATCAGCAATGTGGGCCGGCCCTGAATGAAGCCCCTGAGGTCAGCACCAAGGCATTAGTAAGAACGCCATCTAAATATTTAGTATTAACACCATTGCGAGCATTTTATCTGTATTGTAAATGTTATTATTATAGTTTAATCTTGTTTTAAACTGTTTTATCTGATTGGCACTGTGTGCTGTTTGTAAGCCGTCCTGAGCCCATTTGCAGGGAGGGCGGAGTAAAAATGTGAATTAATAATAAATAAATAAATAAATACCTCTCTCACATTTTTTTCCTGTCCTCCTTCAGATGACCTCAGGGTAGCACATATGGCTTTACCCACCTCCATTGTATCCTCATAAAATACTTAGATGGGTTAGGCTGTGAGAGAAAGTGTGACTGGCTAAAGGTCACCCAGTGAGCTTCATGGCCAAGTGGGAATTTGAACCCAAGTCTCCCTAATCCTAGTCTGACACTCTGGGCACTACACCACACTGGCTCTCCTCTTGTGCTTCAGATACGTGTGAAATGGCGTATTGCTAGATGGAAGGAACACTGTAATTCAGGATCCTTCCTTCATAATCAGCAGCAGCAAGCATTTATCTGCTGCAATTTGACCTCCAGCCTTGGTGGGGGGCGGGAGAGGAAATCTCCTGCTGAGAATTACAGAGGCATCCAGCAAGCCTTTTCCTGGAGGTCAAAGTTATTCCCTTCTGCACATTACTAAATGGCGGAAATAACTGAATGCAAAAAAAAAAAGTTATTCATAATAAGTGATTAATAGTAAAGATTTCATGGCACTTATGCAAATTATTCATGCCATAGTTAGCATTTAGAAGATAATGGGAAAGTGTTGAATCATATTTTACAAAAATATTATAGCAAGCCTCTTATTCAGTGAGTTATGATCAACCAGCTTTTAAAAGATCTGTCATTATATGTAAATGGTTCTTATGGAATGCAAATAGATGTAATAGTCGTGTTAACTCTTTGGGGGTGGGGTACACAGAAGAGCTGCCACACAATTTATGTCTGTGTGGCATGGCAAGTAATTTGTGTACCGGACCCTGGAGGATGGGTAATTGTCCATGCATCATTTGCAAAGTTAGGAAGAAGAAAAACCATGCCAGTCATATCAGAGTGCTGGAGTAGTTCACTGAGCAAGGGCTGAACTAGGGGAGAAGCCATGTACATTTATTCACATGGCTGTCCTGGTCATAAGTAGAGTGACGGTGTTTGTACATGAAAATACATGCATGATGGATGAGTGGAGCTAGAGCCCTTTCCCACCAATATGCGCTTCAGTGCTTTTAAGCACTTTCCCCTCAGCTTAACTCCAATGCCAGAAATGGACCAGGTAGGTGGAGGAAAGCATTTCAAAACAACAAAGCGCTCTGAGGTGAGAAGAGGGAGCCAAAGGCTTCCCCCTGCTTGTGCACAGTTTTTCATGTAAAAAACAGATCCTTCCTCTCAGCCTCCGCTTTACACATGAATGGGGCAGGCTCATGAAGAAGTACATGCAGCTCCCACTCCATCACATATAAGCCCAAGTAATTGATAGCAGAGAACTAGGAAGTCCCTGATTTAAATAATGGTAGATAGCCTTGGGAAAGGCACTGTTTCTCAGCTCCACATCATCTGTAATGTGTGGGACAAGACTACTGATCTACTTCATAGGGTTAATATAAGGATTACTGGGGTACTGTATATGTGAAGCATATTTGAAATATGTTATTTAACTGTGCATTATAATCACAAACTACTGGAGACTGATAGCTTGCTCTGTGGAGATAATCTTCCTGGAGAGATGTCATACACCCTGGTGTTAATTATGTCTGTTTTCTGTCTTCCTAACCCCTATACTGCATACTCCTGCTATTCTAGAGTTGTGAGAGCACTCTCATCCAGTGTGATTCCAAATCTGGAACTTTACCCAGAACTCTGTCATGACAAATCCTTCAAGGAACAGCACCTACCCTGTACCCCAATGATAGAGCTAATTATGTTAATAAGATGTTTCCATCTGCAAAACTAGTATACAGGAAGTCACTGCATAAATTTAAATAGAGCCCAACCCAGACTATCTGAGTTTTAATCTTAACCCAGACCTTTCCATTCTCAGCAGTGGTTTGTCCTATGAATTTAGTAAAACTTTAGTCACAATTAAGCTCAGTATGGTTACAAACTAGAGCTGCTGGTTCTGAATAGATACATTTCTGGAGATTTGGGGGTGGAGCCTGAGAAGACGGGAGGGGGAGGGGAGGGACCTCAGCAGGGTACAGTGCCATAGGGTCTACCCTCCAAAGCAGCCATTTTCTCCAGGGGAACTGATTTTTGTAGTCTGGAGATCAGATGGAATTCTGAGAGATCTCCAGGCCCTACCTGGAGGCGGCAACCATATTTCAAGCTGAGCTTAGATTTCCAGCAGGGTAATACATCTTTGGTTATCACATTTGAGCATCATCACAATAACGAAATAAGCCTGAGCAGACTCATCAAGTTTCAGTGCTCATACTGAAATGTGCCTGTTTTACAAAGGATAATTTTTTGTGGAACAAATAGGCAAATTGCATGAAAACCTGAAACCACTCTTCTGTCTTTTGCTTGGTTCCCAGACACAATGCATACATTTACAACAGCAAAGCCACAGAAATTCCCCAAAGGAAAAACCAAGGCCTCCTCCATTTTATGCATCCTGTGAAACCCCCTGACCATCAATCGAATAAACAGCCCTATCCCTGGCCCTTCTTGCAACCATGGTGGCTATCCAAGCTTTTGTGGGGGGGGGGGGCAACGAGCATCTTTAAGAGTAAACAATTTATTGTGGCATAAGCTTCTGTGAGTCAGCATCCCCTTTGTCACAAAAGCTTATGGCACAAGAAATATGTTAGTCTTTCAGGTGTCACAAGAATCTTTGTTGATTTGGCTGTAACCAACCAAGACAGCTACCAGGCACATTTTCAAAGAGCTAACAGAAGATTTGCTGTCTTCTGCTTCCACCCAGAGTGGTTTAGTCAAATGGTTGGGCAGTTCAAGAAAGCAGCTCTGTTTTTAAAAGCAAAACAAGTCAGGAAAAATGTAGAAGCCAATAAACAAGATGACTATGCTGGCTTCAGATCAGGTCAGTTTCTCATCCCCCAACAGCTATTTTAATCTCCTTTAGCTATCCAAAAGGGGATTTAATTTGCATATAAATAGAATGTTTAGGACCTGAACAAATCTATTGCTAAAATGGTAATTTGCCACTTTATAAATAAAGAGAAAAAACCCTCTAGCTGCTTTTGGGCCCAGTAGGTTATAGTGATTTGATATTCTCAGACAATCAGAATACAGTCCTGTATGGGTTTATGAAGGCATGCCTATTCCAGGAGTTGGAGGCGTACACATTAATCCTTGGCAATACATAAGAGAGCCTGAAGATGCAACTATCCCATATGGTCAAAAAGTATCTAAAGAAGTATTTGATATCTGAAGAAGTGAGCAGTCACTCAAGAAAGCTCATATCCTGCCACAAATTTTGTTAGTCTTTAAGGTGCTACTGGACTCTTGCCCTTTCCTACTGCTATAGACAGACTAATATGGCTACGTCTATCCCCATATGGTCAAGAAAGTGATGTGTACATTAGAGCCTCAATAACACTACCAAACAACTTCCGGAAGAAATGCGCCGAATGGCGGACGCCTCTCTCCACTCGAGCGGGAGAGGTGATCCGTGCCCGGTGGGGAGAAGGGGCTCTGGACCAGTGCCGAGCCCCCAGAGACCTCAGTGAAGGGGCTCTGCCTGGGGTGGCATGAGAAGGGACCACTCCCGGCGGTGGCGACCGCGGGATCGAGGTCCCCCTCATCACCCCCGTAGGTTCCCCCATCGCGGAAGCCTTAATGGCTGCAAGCGCAAACCGAGAAGCAGCAGAGAATGCGAAGCGATGAAACAACAACCCCTCCGATATGCAAGGTGAAAACGTGAGTCTCAAAGAAGGACTGTAAATTAAGCGGGGAATGGGGTGGGCGGAATGAAAATCCCCCCTTGCCATTACCGAAGCGCACTTATGGGACTTTCCCACGGTGTTACTGATTGAGTAAAAGCGTTCGTGAATTGCTGGAGGGCAGGATCGCATGCTTGAAGATAAAAGCTTTAAAACGATATAAGTGCCGCTAAGAAAATCACTTCTTCGATCCGCCTTATCTAACTGTAAACAAAACCGAAGTAGTAACAATGGCGGGGAAACCGAAACCTTCCCCTAAACTAGGAAGCGCTGCTCCGAGTTCCAAGGCCGATACCACAGAGATGAGCGCAATGTTCTCCGCATTACTGCGACCTCTAGTGGACCAGATGACTACTCTCAATACAAAGATGGATACAATGCAAAAGGAGCTGAAAGAGTCAGGAAAAAAAACAGAAAAACTGCAACAGGACCTTATGGAGGTGAAAGCATCTACAAGTAATCAGGACTTAAGGCTACAAAAAATAGAAAAGGAAAAGGCTCTTCAACATGATTCCCTTCTGAAATTACAGATGGAATGTTCAAATTTCTTCCTACGGCTTCAGAATGTTCCTGAAAAAAAAGGGGAGGATCTTAAAAAACTGATAAGTGAAGCATTAGCGCCATTAACAGGTTTGAAAGCAGAAGAAATAGTAAGTGACATGGATTTGGTCTACAGGACCTATCCAGTATATATTAAAAAGAAAAACCTGCCAGGTGAAATAATGATAAGATTCTCAAAAAAATCAACAAGAGATGTGGTGTTAAAAGCCACCAACAGAGCAACACTGAAGATCCAGGAAGAGGAGATTAAAGTTTTGAAGGACATACCATTTGAAATAAGAAAAAGAAGAAAAGCCTACAAAAACTAAACAACATGGCTTCAGTCTGAGTCAATTGTATATCGTTGGAACGCTCCAGAGGGACTAAGTTTCAGTTTTAAAGGCAAAAACTATAAAATTGACTCTGTTGAACAAGCAAAAAAATTTCTCGAAAAAGGCAAAGAAAAGAAAGCAGAGAGAGACTCAGATGATTCACTAGCATCACAAGAGAGTATGTACGGCTTTGATAGCTCAAAAAGCGAAGAGGAAATATCGGACTCGGAAAAGGGAGCTGCTGCTCCCAAACCAAAGACTGAGACTAAAAAGACAAGAAGAGGACAGAAGAAGAAATTATTGTTAAACTGTTTTAATAAGCCTGTGCATTGTATAAGAATGTAAAATGTATTATTAAGCATTTCTTCAATGCTATGTGTACTAGCCAAACAGCTTTTTTATTAATAGAAGTAACAAAGTTCCTAAATAACTGAACCAAGGTTTAATTTTGGATGTTTCATAATCCCTGTAACCAGAATCAATTGAGCAATATACACAGCATTCTGTATAAGATAATGTAGCTTAGTACTTAGCGTGGTAGATGTAGAAATAGTTTAAAAATCAATAAAAAATTTTTAAAAAAACAACAACACTACCAAACAGAACATTAGATTAAGTGGGCATCCACCAGCTCTTCAAAGAGACTTTGGAGCTTATTTAAAAAAAATTTCCTCCTGTAAATCTGAACCCTTTCCCTTCTCTTTATTTCTCCATTCTACCAACTTTCCTGCCCAATTATTTTCTTCTTTTCTTAAAGTGAATTAAAACAAGATGGTGGTGGTGGTGCCAGTGCAACTCAGAGTGGAAAGGGCTTCACCCATTGAGATCAAGTGCTTATGAACAGCAATAACAAAGATGGAGATGCTCTTGAGCAGAGTTGTCAAACTCATTTGTTACAAGGGCCAAATCTGATAAATGTCACTTTGTCGGACTGGGCCAGGAGTGTCCTAAAATGTAATGCCAGGTAATGGAGATATTATACCACTGACCATGACCCATACCTCTCCTCAGCACCTAACTAGCCACCCTTTGTTTGATATGCACAAGACGGTTTGCACAGCACTAAGAGCTGTTGCCTGACAATCAACGTGCAACAACCAGAGGCTCTCATGGCTCTTGAAAGACATTTCAGAAGTTCGTGATGAGCTGGAGCATGAAGTGCTGCATTCCATAGCCGCAGATGCAGCAGCCAAAGATGGGTGGCCAAGTGGCATCAACCAGGGGAACCTGACGTGCCCTGTGAAAGGTACTGGACTCGGGAGGCCAGTGGAGTGATTTCAATCATAGCTCTTTTATTAGGGAGTCAGGATCATATATACAGCATGGTGGTTTCTTGCAAGTCAGGATGGAGCATGGGGACAAAGGGATGGGAAAGCCGCTTATATTTACAGGTAAACCACACCTTGACCGTCCCCCCCTTAAAGGGGGATTGGTCCAACGGGGATTATTCTCCTGCCAGGGGCTATCATAGGTCCGTTCAAATATCCTCAGCCTCTGATAGAGGGACCGGCAGGATCCCTAGGTCCATTGTTCTCTGGGGAAGGAAGCTCTGTTGTTATCACATTCCATTACAGGCAAACTTGCCCAGACATGTTCCCTGGCTGCAGACAAAGAATCAAGCACTGGACATAACACCCTGCCTTAATGAAACTGCCATGGTCAACAGGCTTTGGAGAGGGGAGTGAGGCAGTCACACAGCCTCACACCTCCCTCTGTCAAAGTCATAAATTCAGCACCAAGCTTGAACCATAAGGGGAACTGCGATACTCCTCAGCACCACAAGCAATCATCAAGCGCTGCCACTTTCCAAAGATGCTAGCTTCACTTTCATTGCCTTTTGCAGACTTTTATTTCTCTCTCACCTGGGCTGCTGTGCACAGTGTGCCCAGCCTGGTCAGTCACTCTTCACATGCTTACATAAGCGGGTATGTTTTGTGAGCTGGCCAGTGGCTTTCCACAGGCGCTTGTGCCCGCCTTCCTGTGCCCACCACCTGGGCTACCTGCAAATCAGAAGCTGCTTGGCTGGGCTTGGGAAGGTAGGGTCAAAGAGATTCTGCCTGCTGCACATGAACAGCCAGACGTCTTTCCAGCAGCCCAGGAGGCAGAGGCAGGAGCCCAATGCGCTCTGGCAGGAGGAGGAGAAGGCAATGTGTGTCCCAGGCCAACGCCTTGGACAAAGGTAGCAGGCAGGCCCCATGGGGGCTGGCTGCACAGAGCCTGGGGCCAAACCAGCCCTCCTCACCCCTTATGATTGCCAACTCTGGGTTGAGCAATACCTGGAGATCTGGGGGAAAACCCTGGGGAGGGCTCACATTTGGGGAAGGGAGGGACTTTAGCAGGGGGTATAATGCCCTTCCAGTCCACATTCAGACTAGTTGTTTGTGGACTGAATAACAGCCCTGGCTGAGCCATTTCCAGCCTGCAGGCCGTATGTTTGACATGTCTGTTCTAGAGGAAGGGACAATGCCAGCCAGCTCAGGTTCCAAGACTTGTCAAATTCACAGTTATATATCACTTATAAAAGCACTAACAGAGTGGGTAGACAAATCATGCAATTGTCTCTCAGTTCATAGAGATATGAAAAATGTGCCAGCTATTGAGAGAAGGAAAGATCCTTGCCCAAAATTTCACTCTCCAGAGATTTGATTGGAAAATGGAAAAACCTACCTCAATCTCTCAAAAAAGGAAAGGGCATGCCCCATCTGATCTAGCCTACAGGACTAGGCATCAGAGCTCATAAGTTAAACATAAGCCACTGATCCCATTAAATATCTGGGAATAAATGTGACTGGGCACAACTGTAATCTTTTAAAAAACAACTACCAGAAAACTTGGAAATTGATACAAGCAAATTTATCCTGATGGATTTTTTTTTTAAAAAAAACCCCTCATGGCTGGGAAGAATCTCTGCAACTGAAACAAATGTGCTGCCAAAACTATTTTTTTAAAAATTCCAAATGATACCTAAACATATAGAAGAAAGAATACTGAAAGAGTGGCAAAGCCAGATAAACAACTTTATTTGGAATGGCAAGAAACCAAGAATAAGCTCTGAAAGATTACAAGATGGGGGGGGGGGGGAAGAGGAGGGTTATCCAGCAGCAGGCCTGGTTTGGCTTGATGGTTGGATGGAATCTAACTATGAATTACTCTGCACAAGAAATAACCATTGTCCCCTGACCTGGATAGCCCAGGCAAGCTCACTCTTGTCAGATCTTGGAAGCTAAGCAGGGTCGGCTCTAGCAAGTATTTGGATGGGAGACCTCCTTGGAATACCAGAGGTGGGAGGTGGGGGCAGGCTTTACTCAGCCGCCTCTTTTAATATACTCCAGGACCCCAGTAGGGGTCAGTCACCAGAGGTTGCCATAACTTCCAGATGCACACACAGTCAGTCACCAGGCATAACTGTAACTCTTGTAACATTTCAGGCGGAAGCTCTTCTTAACAAGATGCCTTTTTAAATGAACATATTGTTCATTATCTTGTTTGCACACAGCTTACCTTCAGTCACACAGTGAACATCCTTGTGCTGTGGTGGCAGCTAATACTGAAGCGATGATTTTTTAAAATCTGTACTGACAGTCAAATATCCAGTCAGAATCCTTGCTGGGCACTACCCCACCCACTTTCTAAAAACACTTGGCAGGCAAAGAGGAAAGTGGTTGCAGTTTCCATGGCATTCATGGTCATCATGTTGGGGACAAAGGTTTATGCCATGATAAATGTGTTAGGTTCCGCAGACTCTTTGGCCATTTCTACGAGGATCATTTGCCCCAAATTCAATACTGTTGGGAAGTGGAGGGGTTTTCCTGTTTCCCCTCAGCATCATGGTGCATTTGAGCACCTCCTGGGGTTTCCCCAGCTTTTCTCCAGTCTTTCCCAAACCTCCTTTGCTTTGAAGTTTTGGAAAAGATTGCAACAAAGACTGGGTGGCTGCTGTGTGGGCGGTAAAGTTGAGAATTTCCAGATCCTGCCTACATGACACCTATTTCCCTTGCCCTTGTGCCCATGTCCTGCCTCTACCACATGTGGGATATTTTTAAAAATCAGCTGTTGAATATCATTGTGTCATTATAACAATACAAAGATTGTTGTTTCAGGTTCTCTGAATTCTCAGGTCTCATTAAAAATATTCTCTAGTCCCTTTTGTTGTGGAGATATGAGGGGAAAGGCATAGCTCAACTAAAAAAGAAGCTAGAGATTTACTTTTTAAAATAAAAAAATTATGTTGGGAATCTGATACACAGATTGCTATATCATGATAACAATATAATGATATTAACTTGTGATTTTAAAAAAATAAGCAAACTGAAAAGCCCTGGTGGAGGGGCACTGGTTGGCAGTGTTCCCCCTAAGCTGAGTGTGAGCTAACTCACAGTTTTTTATCCTCTGGTTCACACATTTTTTCATAGCTCAGGAAAGATGGCTCCAGAGCAAACTAATTTATGCAGTAGCCAAATTGCTTGTTCACAACTTGAATGGCAGTAGCTCACAAAGTAGAGTTTTTGCTCACAGGACTCTGCAGCATAGAGGAAGCATTGCTGGTCGGTGTCACAGGACTTGAGCAGGGAAACTATGGAAGAATGTACCATGAGGAAGACCTAATTCCACTGCACTGTATTGGCAGAGGCAGCAGCAATGGAGAAATTACATAAGCCTGTCCCTGTTTGGGGCATATTTTTGTTGCTCTGGCTGCAACAGGCTAACAGAGATGCCCCTCTAGAACCTAAGTAAATGCAGAATATTGGTCAGTAAAAGTACACAGCATTACTTTGCATTAATATGGTCACAGTATTCCTCCACTGCACCTTGTGCAAAAAAGTCTTGCAGATCCTCAAAGCCCAAATTTACAGCATCTCCAGTTGTAGGCCACGCGTCTGCAGAAAGCTGCAGAGCCTTTGTCCATGTGATCTAATTTTAGCAAATACTAAAAATAAATCTAGTCCCTTGTCTTTCTAAGCATATACCTTACCCCATTTAAAACATACAATTAATGTCCTGGTTGTTCATGTCTACGGCAGCAATTTCTTAGAATATTCTTTTAATAGTCTTACCTTGTTATAGCAGAAGATAACAGCCTCATATTGTCAACTGCAAACAAAACAAAACAAAACAAAAGAAGGGATCTATCAAGGCTGGGGAAGCAGTTGGATTGTGTTAAATAAAGAAATTCATTCCAAAGAAAGATGATCATCTCAGTCACAATATAAAATCCAAGGTGTACAGTCCAGGATTGATGCTCAGCTCAGAACTGACAAACTAGATAACAACTGATGCTTAAGAGAAATGCTTATATAATATCAGGTTCTTGATACAAAAAGGCAGAAGCTGTCTTTGTCTAGCAGGTCCTTTTCAAAAGGTTTTAAGAAACACAGCAAAATGACAGTCTCTAGAGCTTCCTGTACCTTCAGTGAATGCTGGGGGGGGAGAATGCTTTGTGTAAAAAGAGACAGTCACTGATAGTGCCATGGAAACAAACTCATCAAAGGGATATAAAGAGAGAGAGACTGTTGAAGGAAAGGAAAACGAGAGAAAAAGAGAATGAGAATGTGCTTTGTGGTGGGGAGAGGTTTGTATATAGCTGCTTATTAAGCTGAAATATGATCAGGAGAGCTGTGTACCGCTAAGAGGGCAGACTCCATTGACTCCAGCTGCTACTTGGGTCTCACAGATTGGCTTTGCTCCATGATGAGATGGAGGCGAACCTGAATGTTTACAATGCAAGATGCTCTGGCTACGCCAAAGGGGCTGTGCAGTCTCTCAGATCATGTTTGCAAAATTGGCTGAAGGCAAAAATTTATGGATTTATGAAAATAAAGCTAAATTATAGATTCACATCTGTGTGTTTAATTTGGGGCAAACCACACCACTGTAAGGGTTTTCACAGACCAGCTTCTGTTTCCATGGGAACAAAAAGGGAAGAATTCTTTGGACTTGTAAATTAAACATAGGTTGAATGCTTCACATTCCTTCCCCACAGAACATGTTGTGTTTAATAGTACAGCTGGCTTCTAGCACACAATGTGTGACATAAAAAACATGTATTTCTCTTCCTTTTTAATTTCTACTATGTGATATACAGAATTTAATATATATCCGTGAGTTTCCCACTCCAGCTAAAATAATTCCTGCAGAAAGGATTATTTCTTTATTTAGAGATCCAGGATTACTGAATAATGTATATGAAGTGCTTTGAACCCTTGAGATGCCACATATATAAATGGCAATTATCATAATTATTTTTCTTATGGGAAGGCCTACATTTTAAATGAATAAAATACACCACACGAGCAGCACCACAAAACAGAAATCCAGGAAGTACAGGTCAAAAAGAAATGTATTAATTCTGATAGATTACAACATCTTAAAAAAATTATTTTTAACTTTTTACAGGGGTAAAAGAAAAACAGAAGAAAATAAAATTATAAAAACACAATACAGATGTCAATTTTTACAGATATTAAAGAGAACCATTGATTAAAAAGTATATTAAAAAGATGTACAAGATGGTTGCTTAGTAAACCACAATAACAACTTACTCAAAATATTCTACTGTTTTCTCATTACAACAATTTTGAGCTCAAAGCCTCTTTTATTGGATAAACCAAGCCAAAATATATTGTGAAAACTAAGGAATCATTCAAATGTCCTCAATGGGCAAAATTGATAAAGATAACAGAAACTGGACATTCTAGGTGCATCATTTTATTTATTTAAATGCAGAGTTCACAGAGCCCTGATTATAGCTGGGCATATTCACAGAGCAGAGGGAAAACCCTGGCCTTAGGAATTTTTCTTCAGCCTATTACACATGGACAGTTTACTGCAGATTTTCTGAGCAGTAAGCCGTTCGTCTTATTTGGATATTTTATAATTTGAATTCTGTGCCTGCTTTACACACCTTTCTTTTTTATCTGGTGTATTTATTCTGCAGCTACCACACATACACCACTTTTCTAAATTGGGGTGGGAACATCACTTGTGACATGTGGGGGGTGGCACCCAATTTAAAAAAAAATTAATTTAGGCAATTGCCCTATCGCAGTTGTGTAGTAGCATCCAGCAAGCACCTTCCATTTAAATCCAGGTTCTGCGAATGCATTTTGGTGTTAGCTCATTGTTGAAAGGGACCACAAAAGAAGGCAGGCAAAGGGGGGATCATGTTGAAACTGACAAGACTATTTTTGAAACTGACAAGAGCAGCTGCAAAGCCTGGTTTTCCATATTGCCACACACTAGGGGATTCTCTGCTGTGTTATCAGCCACTGTGAAAAATGGGAGTCACATGGAATCATAATATGGGGGAACATAATGAGTGTACAGAATGCATGGTGGAACCCAAGGACACTGGCATTGCAAGCTTTGATTCTGGTAACATGTGTGTGAGCACGATCTTGTGCAAAGTCAGCTGCAACTCCACCATGTTTTGCACAGGGCTGCAATTTGTATGGGGGGCAGAAGCTCTGGAGAGCTTGTGCCACTAAAAGGGGGGGGGGAGAGACAGAGTATTTAAACTGATGCCCTAGCACAGCAATGCTAATTTTCTACCCTCCCTTGCAAATTTGCATGGTTTTCTCTTTGTGATTCTCTAATTTGATCCTGCACACTGGTCATGATCTTGGCCTCTCCTGTGCTGATTCCACTCTTTCCTCCAGATGGATCGATCCCAGAAGTAATCCTTATGTTTGGTGGTTTGCAGAAGATCCATGTGGCTCAGCCACCATTTTAATGTTAGGCTTCCAGAGACTGCCAAAATGGTCCTCTCCCCAACTTTGTTCACTAAAGCAATAAAGGGGGAAATGTTTTCAAAGCTTTGGATTTCCCATCTCAGTATTGCTCTCTTGTTATATCTCATGTCAATTTCATTCCATGCTGATGATCCCCCCACCTTTATTTTTATTTTTTGCACTGGGGATGCTGCTGTTTGCCTCCTCTCCAATCCCCCTTTTCAAGTCAATACCAGCAGGGAACAAAACCTTGCACAGCTCCTTTTAAACTCCACCCCCCCTTGTCTTAACTTTTTTAAAATTCAGCATTCCAAGGCTAGTCATTCCTATTTACTGTCAAGCTAAAGTAAACAAAAGATTAGAAAGAAAAGTTTTCTCTCCTGCATTTCACTGCCCCTTCACGTCAACTTTTCTGCCCACTTCAAAGTTATTCCTATCCATTTAACTATCTCCAACACTGTTTGACTGGCCCAAGATCACCCAGCACACTTCCATGGCAGAGTGGGGATTCGAACTCAGATCTCAACAGATCCTAGTTCAACACTCAACCCACTGCATCATACTGGTTCTCTTTCTTCTTGTGGGAAGCAAGTTTATCCACATTATAGCTCCAAGAAGAGGGGATTTACATACATCCTCAACATGCAGTTTCCAAGGGACTGCAAGGAATGTTCTTACATTTACAGAATTGCATACATTGCCCAGTTAATGTGCACATTTCCCATTCAATCTACACTACCCCAACAAAAATCTTTAGTCTAGTTAGAACCACCTAGAAATGAAAAAGTGGAAACTCTCCCAAAAAGTTTTTAAGACAAGTAATAATAGTCACAGGAATATATTAAATATATTGAACATGTAAACACATACAGCACTTCAAAAGAATGTAATGCACATCATAGAGTCACACAAACCACAGAATGATGATACTTAAAGTAATACAATCCAAAATAGTCCACAAGCACAAGCCCTCCTAGGGGCAATAACAGTCCATAGACAAAATACTGTCCAATATACCCCGATGGTATTGTACAAAATATTGAGACTGTTTCGAAGACAATTCTTCATCAAAGGGTATAGTGAGTCAAGGTCGGTACAATGACCATGCACAAATCAAAATGCTATTTTGTATTAAGTGGAGTCCAAGGCCTCTTAACAAATTCACAATTCAATTGTATCAAATCTAGCAATCAAAAAGACTTTTGGCCAGCCAACAGAGCATTGGGAAACTAATTATGGCTTTTTAAAGAGTCCCATAGAAAAGAGTTCAACAATTTTTGCTGCCCTCATGATATTTGTGGGTAATTTGACAGGAAGAGTACGAAAAAGAAATAGAAATTTAGGAAGGATAAACATCTTGATAGAATTGTAACGTTTCAACCAGGAGAGCTGGAGAGGTTGTCATTCCCTAAGTTGTGTGCGGCTCACATGAAGTAATTCCCCATAGTTGCATTGAATGAGATCTTTTAGTTTAAGTGGTATATTGATACCCAGATATCTCCATTTGTGTGTGACCCATTTAAAAGAATAGGAATGCTTTAAGGAAGCTAACATTACATCTGGAACACAAACTGGATAAACTTCAGTTTTGGATTGGTTGACATTTAGGCAAGAAAGAGGGCCAAAGAGTTGTAGTTCACTGATTGCTGCAGATGAACTGATCTCTGCCATCTGGAGAGCAGTTGTAATTCTGAGTGATCTCCAGCCCTCACCTGGAGATTGGCAACGGTGGTTCCCCAGTAGGAAAAGTACAGTCTTTCTCCGCAGTGGGGACAAAAGCAGCTTACATCATTCTCCTCTCCTCCTTTTGACTTGCACAACAACCCTGTGAGGTAGTTTAGGCTGAAAGTTTGTGCCTGGTCTTGCTTCCACAGCAAGAACCTGGGTCTGGCAGACCCTGCTCTGAAGCGCTGCTATGTCACACTGGCTGTGGTATTGCCTGGTATCACAACTGAACTCCAGGCAACAGATCTCTCTCCCCTTGGAGAAAATGACTGCTTTGGAGGGTGGCCTCTATGGCAGTCTGTTCAGCTGAGGTCACTCCCCTCCCTAAACTCTGGCTTCTGTAGACTCCACCACAAAATCTCTAGGAATTTCCCAACCTGGAGCTGGCAACCCTAGTCAGGACTGCCCCCAATGAGTTTTCTCCCAAAATAGGCATGGAGAGGTGCTCCTCCCCCCAGCTTTCACTGACAGAACCAAGCTTTGTTGCCTAGCAACAGGCACTGAGGGGAAAGTAGGTTTGCCAGCTCTGTGTAGGGAAATACCTGGAGATTTGGGGGGTGGATCCCATGCAGCATTTGGGGAGGGGAAGGACTCAACAGGATATAATGCCATAGGGTCTATCCTCCAAAGCAGCCATTTTCTCCAGGGGAACTGATCTCTGTCATCTGGAGATCAATTGTGACAGCAGATCTCCAGGTCTCACCTGGAGATTGGCAACCCAAGGGGAAGGGCAGCCACACAGCAGGAGGTCGAAGAGAATGGTTTGACAACTGCTCACCCACCTCAGTAGCCGGCCAGCCATGGAGGAGCCAAACAGGAGAGACAGCCATTTTGGCAGTTTATTCTGTCAGGGAAGTGGCCAAGCTGGCAGTGGGTGAGGAAGAGGAGCGGACCCAGCCCCCAGCCAATGGCACGTAAGTACTCTTGAGTGGCGGTTGACTGGCCAGTGGCTGATGGAGTGCACAGCACAGCCAATGGGAGAGCTGGAAAGTGCCAACACATTAGGGCTTTTATACGTATGAGATGAATAAATCATCAATAAATCTACAATACATAATGATGTTATCGAAAAAAGATTATTCTTAGCATATATGTTTTTTCTCAATTTGCCATGAATATATTTGCAACACTGGAAGTGAATGCACTTCCCATCGCCACTCCATTTTTTTGATAGTAAAACATATCTTTAAATCTAAAATAATTTTTATCAATTGCCAAATTGAAAAGTACTGGAGTCTGGAGGCCGGTGGAGTGAGTTTCAGCATGATCAAGTTTATTGTAGGTCAGGAACAAGCATATCTGAGGTGGCCCGGGGGTCAGCTTATATGCACAGAAAAACCTCGCCCCCGTCCGCACTCACACTGCAGGATAGGTTAATCTTCCCACCAGAGATTACATTGGTTCATTTGAATATGCTAAGCCCCTGATAGGTGGATCTTTAGGAGCCTGGATGCTATTGTTCTTTTACCTCAAGCTTGTACCTTTTCCAGGCCATGCAGTCAGACCAGCCATGCAGTCTAGCTTCCTGATTTGGGATATTAGTATACAATGAGTTAACATCAAGAGTCACTAATATAGCTTTTTCAGAAATAGTTAATCCTTCCACTTTAGAAATGAAGTGACTAGTATCTTTTATTTAAGCTGGAGTTTGTAGTACACAAGGTTGGAGGAAGCTGTCTAAATATAAGGAAACTGGCTCATATTGGCCTTAAACAGCATCATTGTAAGTATTACTGATGTAATGCATACAAAGTGCACTGAATAAAGTGCCATATTATTTCTGACCATTACCATCTAGAGAAATAAGGGTTTTATCTTTCTTAGGATTTATTTGGACATGGGTGGACTGGGAGGTAGGGTTGCCAGCCTCCAGGTAGGATCTGGAGATCTCCCAGGATTACAACTGATTTCTAGACTATGGAGATCACCTTGCTGAGTGAAAATGGCAGCTTTGGAGGGTGGGCTCTGTGGCACTGTACCCTACTGAGACTTCTTCCCTCTCCAGACCCCACCCCCAAACCTTCAGGAATTTCCCAGTCCAGAGTTGGCAACCTTAACTGAAGGGCGAAATGACTGTTAAAGGGCCTTCACCCCCTCCCAATGAACCCCTGAGTAGCAGGCTGGAGGGAAAGAAGGCTGTCCTCCTAGTCATGGCCCTCATAATCACCTGTAGTGCTCCTAGCCAAAGAAGACTTGCATACTTACAGGTGGCTTTGGAGGAGATGGATTATCTAGAATCCCATTTTGATCTTGATGCAGATCTGTCTTTGGGATGGAAATGTCTGTGACCACCCTAACAGATTTTTGCCAGGAGGGTGACCGGAAGACTGTGTCCCTGCTGATTTTCCTGGACCTCTCAGTAGCTCCCAATACCATTGACTGTGCCAGGGGTCCCCAACCTTTTGAACCCTGTGGGCATTCTGGAATTTTGGCAAAGGGTGGTGGGCACAACCACAAAACAGCTGCCACAGGAGATGGCAACAGCTACAAACTGGCTGCCAAAAGAGGCAGAGCTGACCACAAAGTGTCGAGGAACAAAGTTATGCATAAATCTAAATAGCACCTCTTTAACATTTCATGCAGAAGCTATGTTTAACAGGATGCCCTTTAATCTTCACAGCTGATCAGCTATCCAGTGGCCAGTAGGAAGCCCTGCTGGGCAAAAGCCATACTCATTTTCTAAAAAATTCTTGGTGGGCACCAGGAAAGGTGTTGTAGGGCTCCAAGGCACTCTTAGGCACCATGTTGGCGAACCCTGGACCATGGTATCCTTCTGGATAGGCTAGCTGGGCTGGGGAGCAAAGGGCACCATGCTTCAGCAGCTCTGTTGCTTTGACCAATTCCAGATGATGATGCTGGGGGACTGCTGCTCAACCCCACAGCATTTACGCTATGGGGTTCTGCAAGCTTGTATCCTGTCCTGCATGCTATTTAACATCTACTTGATATTGCTGGGAGAGGTACTCCAGAGAGTTGGAGTGAGGTCTCCCCAATATGCAGATGACATCCAGCTCTATTCCTCCTTAACAGCTAAACCACGTGGGTCTGTGGAAGTCCTGAATAGGTGAGGAACTGGATGAGGGCCATTAAACTGAAGCTCAGTCAGACAAGGCTGAGGTGCTATTAGTCAATGGTGAAGCTGCTTAGTGACTCTGGAGTCAGCCTGTTTTGGAGGGGGTTGCACTCTCTGAAGGAGCAGGTCTGTAGCTTGGGGATGCTACAGTTAAATGCTCAGATCTCCTCCACTGCATGTAGTACTTTATATCATTTCTAGATAGTTCGCTAGCTACGACCATTCCTCAAAAATCACAATTTGGCCACAGTAATCCATGCTTCAATCATATCTAAGTTAGATTACTGTACTTGATAGCAACCCAAAACACAATCCAGACTATAACGATGCACTGCAAAGCAATAATTAAAATGACCGACAGTAGATAACACAAACTGGTGAGCCCAGTCACAGACTACTTCCACTCATATGTATAACACACATATGCATCAAAATTAAGCACTCAGACTGAAGACATAATAGGAAAAACATCACCAATTTTACAAGTCACACACACAGGTGCAAAGGGACAGTCATGGCAGAGAACTCAAACACAAGCAAAATATCAAACCCTGAGAAGTGAGGTGAGCTAGTACAGACATATCAAAAGTCTGGGAATACAAAAAAAGGGTTAAGATTTTAACAGACTCATTCATGCACTCAAGAAAACAAGCCAGATTTAAAATTTTACTGGTCAGTGTTCTCTACTCTTAGCTTTCTGCACATTATTACAGGGTAATGGGACAACATCAATCTCAGTGGTGTGCTGGGAGATCTCAATCCAACTCTCCTTCTTTCTACTAAATCATATGTCAGAATGTAATCACAGGAAACTTTAAACTGAGGGAGATGAATGATGGTTAGATTGCTTGCAGTCCCTTATTACCACAGGGTAAAATCACAAGGTGTGCAATTTATGTGGATGGGAGGAAGAAAGAGTAATAAAGCACTTTATTGGAGATAGTAGAAATCACATCAAGAACTCAGCGTTCACAGGCAAAAAAGAAACATAAATTCATCACACAGAAGCTTTTGTGCTTTCACCATATTTGAGGTTTTGTTTTTTTTAATCACAGCTATGAAAGCTGCAACTTCACAGCTCAGTAATGCAGTTGTTTGGCACTGATAAAACTCACTGGAATTTTATGTATTATAATTTTTCAAAAAAGAAAACCATGAACAAATATGGAAGACTTTGGTCCAAGGTTTTAAAAATGGAAAAGATGTTCACATCTCTTCCAAAATCAGGTGGAACACAATGTCTGCGGTCACACAGCCCTTTAAAGCGGGAGGAACTGCTGTTTCTAGCATTTAAAGGGGCCGATCAGACTGGCCGCAGCTACTCCCGTGGTGAAGCTGGCTCCAGTGTGGGTTCATAGCACTTTTTCCGACCCCAGGAAAATCAACTATTTTCCCAGGAGTCGTGCTTTGAACCCACAATGGGCCGATCTGGACAGCCCTCTCTCGCAATGATTGCGCGAGAGGGCTGTCCAGATCTACCCTCCCGGTTCCCCCCCCCCTTTTGCACTTGGGCAGTCAAGCGCCCAAGTGCAAAGGGGGGGGGGGAACCCCGGTCTGCTCCATGCCCCACTGTCCGCCGCTGCCTTCCCCCCGTTCTCCCCAAACTTACTAGGTGGCCAGCTGGGCTCGGGGAAGGGTGCTTCCCCCGGCCGCCGCTGCTGCACGCCACCTCCTTCTCTGCCGGGGTTGGGATGTGTAATCATCCCAACCAAGAAAAAAAACCCCAGTTGCTTTAAATCCAGGAGGGCTCCCGGATTTAAACAACTGAGTGACCACGGCCAATGTTATAACATTAAGACCAATCATGTGAATGGTTTGTTTTTAACCATCAGTCTGTTGCACTTAAAAGTCTTGATTGTCAGATGCCAATCAAAAGGAATGAGGAGCCGTGGCTGTGTTTGCATACCACCACCAAATAGGAATCTTATTTCTAGCAGGAGCCCTTATACTTTAAGATCCCCTGACACAGAAGTGTGCAAAATGTGTAGAGGTCATCAAATTATTAATAAATTGCTTACTGTCCCATTGCACCACCAGCTTCTGTTGCTCTTCTTGGTTTTGTTTTCTATGAGGAACCACTCTGCAATTTACTACCCATGAGCCAACACTCAGGCAGCAGAACTGCACTCCTATATTGGTCTGATTGTATGTGCGGTCACAATTCTTACTGCTTGATTTACTGGCCTTAAGCAAACTGGGATTTACCAGCCTTAAAGCAAACATAGAAGACTTTGATCCCACATAGGATTTCTGTGGATGGAAAATGGTTGACTTTGATTCCTCCTCCCCCTTCCATGCTGCCCTGGAGGTCTGTCTCTTTTCTCCAGGAGGCACATTTTGGGCAGGAGGTGGGGAAGTCATACTCTGTGGACGGAAATCCCTTCTGTTTACAGAAATCTCTAGTGAATACAAATAATGGAATATAAAGGACTAGGCATAAGGCCCATTGTGGGAAGAAATACAACAGGCTCTGGAAGCTCCAGGAGAGTGGCTAGTGGGGCAGCAGAGGGAAGGGGAAAATAGAGGTAGGCAAGACATGTTTATTTCCTTAGCTATAAGGCAGGGCTGTTTCAAGTCAGTTTGCTGCCCCAAGTGGGTAGTATGGGAGGACAGCCTCATGGTAACAGGTATGGTTCCCTCCACCCCTAACTTATGTTGATTTGAGGCTATGCAGTGGCAGCTAAGGTAGAAAAGCACCTCCTCCTATGCCATGTCTTCTGGGTTCCAAGGGTCTGGAAAGTGGTTCCATAGCCAGTTACCTGTAGATTTGAGGGGTAGAGCCTGGGGAAGGCAGGGTTTGGAGTGTGGAGGGACTTCAGCAGGGTATAATGCCATAGAGTCCACTGCCCAAAGCAGATATTGTCTCCAGGAGAACTGATCTTGGTCATCTGGTGATCAGTTGTAATCAGTTGTAATAGCTGGGAAATTTTATGTAGGGGAAATGATGTGCTGTGGATGCGGAACACGGTGATTGGCAATGCAAGTGACCGTTGAAGGAAAGATTGGGAGATGTATTTTACCTCAGAACACATTCAATGACTCCCAACAGCAACAGTAAACAGTTTAGAATGTTAGAGGCAAAGGCCAATCAGGCTGCATATGCAAATGACCTCTGTGTTCCAACTGGCTATGTAGGGGAGAGGAACAGCAAACTGTTCAGAATGCGGGAGGCAAGACTCAGGCAACACAGCCAGTGGATAGGGGCAGCCTGAGTGACACATCATGGAGCCAACTGATTTAGAAGCATGTGGAATGTTCAAAAGAGTCCATGACCAAAACAGATTTATTATATATAGAGATACCATCATCTCCTACATTTTACAAAAGGAATAATAATAAACTGAGCAACTTTCTTTAAACTGACAAAATAAATACTCATTATTACACATACATGTTTAGAGGCCCGACAGACTGACATATAACAGATTTTAAATAAAAGAACACACAAACACAGAGGTTGGTCCCCCTTTTGCCTTTTAATTAACTACCTAAATCACTTATTCATACACAGTTAAAGAGAAAGACTTCTTTGGTCTTGCAATTCCATATAGGACAGGGCTACGCTCATTTTCCAGAGATGAAGGCTATGAATGGATTATCTCGATTAGTTTCCATAGTTACATATACAAAAAGGAGGAAAAGAAAGATGGCAAATACAGCCATCTTTACACGCATCGGTATGAATCCTTCCTCTGGTTGCTCAGGCACCACCGGGGGTTTGATTTCAGGACCTTTCTTCATTGAAAGGGGATTCTCCTTTATGGATCTTCTTCTAGTGCTAGAAAAATAAGAGGTAATAGCAAAGATCATATTTTCAAAATCCTAGGAAAAACACCGTGTTAGATAAAAGGGCCCTCTTCTGCTAAGTGAGGAGTCTTGGAGAAAGATCACATCTGCTGGAGGAAGACCCCTCACTCAGTAGAAAAGTCACTGGATGCACTCCATTGCATGCACTCCATTTTTTCTCCAGTCTTAAACTTGACTAGTATTCAAAACTGCAAAATAAGAAACAAGTCAAAATATTATAAAGCTAACTGCTACAAATGTGTCTAGGTAATTAAAAGCATTTTTTTTGGTGAAAAGAGAAAATGACACTTCAAATTTAGCCCAAAGCATTGTGAAAAAATTGTTCTTCAATTTGGTTTCAAGCATGCAACAGAATTGCACACAGTCTTAGACTGGCGTTTCTACATTATTGATAGTTTTATCTCCAAAATATAGATGTGAATGACATCAGAAGTTGTAACAGACACACAATTGTAGAGTGGCAATACCCTTTTCTCCCTCCCTACAAATGGTCATTTTCTTTAAGAACCAGTGGTTATGGACATAAGGCAGTGGCTGGGTTGAAAGTGTGCTTTGAGAAACTACCAATGTGCTTTAGCATAGACACACTTGGCACTCTCCAAAGCCAAGTAACACCTAAAACTGTAATTTGTGATAATGCCAATAACTTGCAAACCAGTTTCAAGGGCTTCTTTGTCAGCTGTTCCTGAGGTTCACAGGTAACATCCCAAGTGAAAGAAAAGCCCACTGATCCTCATAGCATGTGTGCCAGCTAATTTAGGTACTTTGGAAGAGCTTTACCTTTGTCCTGCACTAGCCTCAGGATAACCATAGTCTTCATGTGGTATATCACCTCTCTGCAAAAGGGAAAAAAGTTCATGAACAGACTGGGATTTTAGAAGCATCCTATATATTTTTATGGCTGTGATTTCTGTTCATACAAACTAAAGAACCAACCTCCTTTTTTGGGGCATGGTGAAACCTTTTAGCTCATGGGGACTGTCACATAGATAATATGGTATTATAAACCCAGATGACTCCATTATCACACTCCAAGATGACACTTACCCACTCCTTCTCCAGATAGTTTCTGTTGTGTCCGCTGACCGCCACATGGCGCCAGCAAGAGTAGCCTGAGCTTGGCCCAGAGAACAATAGGGGCCAAGGATCCAAAGATGCACACAGCCCGCCAATGAGATCTAGGCGGGAAATTCAACCCCCCCAATAGGATTATAGGCGGGACTAGGGGTGTGTATATACGTTGGCCTTTTGGGCCAGTTAAGCTATGCTTGTTCTCTCTAAATAAACTTGAGCTAATCACTACACCAACTTTGTCCTTGTCAATGCCACCGAGAACTCAGTACTTTTCAGTTTCTGACACAGGAACCTGAAAAATGATTGCTGTATGTGTGGAACAGTGCCCCCCCCCTTTCCCTTAAAGACTTAGATGCACCTAAACTGTATTCCTTTTGGACTAACACTGCTTGTGAGCTTGCTGCTGTACCTCTGTAAAACTCCTTCAGTCTGCCCATCTATAAACTGATTATTATAAAGACAATATGATTGTAGGGTTCTGAAGAACACTAACCTCACAAAGGTACTCCTCTGTATTTCTTGACAACTGGAAAAGGGATACTGTGAACTAGGGTTGGAACTAGCAGAAAATGTCCAGTGACAAAACGTGTGCATGTGTAGATTTGGGGGTGGGTATTTTTTTTTATATTGTCCATATGTGCATTTGTGTGTGTGCATGAATGTGTGTGCACCTGGAAGTCATGGCAACCTCTGGTGATTGACCCCTGCAGGATAAAAACCTAGAAAAAAAGGTGGGGGACTCAACCCAAAATGTAGCTGTGATCTAAGAGGGTCAAGCGAACAAAATAAATTATAAAAATACAAATATTATGGTGTACACATTAATAAAAGATAAAATAGGTTAAAAGAAATGGTCCAAATATCAGACTCTTAAAAATTTTGACAAACAGAGTAGATTGTTTTACATATACAATTGATGGGTATATCTTATGACCAGTAGACCATACATGTTTCGGCCCCTTAGGGCCTTCCTCAGTGGTCAATATTACTATTGTAAAAAAACACACATCCAAAAAAAATATATGAAAAAAGCTTTTCTTTAGAGCCAGGTGTTGCTTTCTCATGTGATGTGCAGTTGCTAAAAGTTTACACAGTGGGCCATGAATAATCCCTCATGGTAATGACACATGCTCTCCAAAATGTTCTACCTGGTAACAAATACCCAATGTGTCTGGATGTGTGTCTCTTCCATCAAAGGTAGTAATCAGAAAGGTGGCTGAATAAAGCCTGCCCCTGCCTCCTGACTGATGGTATTCCAAGGAGGTCTCCCATCCAAGTACTGGCCAGAGTCAACCCTGCTTAGTTTCCAAGATCTGATGAGACTGGGCTTGCCTGGGCTATCCAGGTCATAACTGTGTGGGGATTTTAACCCATTCTTCTTCTTCCATGCAGACCTCTGGTTCACCTGTTACACTGTTCTGGGGGAGGATGTTCTCCTGTCAAATCAGCATGTCAAATCCTGAGTGATTTGGGCTTGGAATGAATAGTTCTTCATCAATGTGGTTTTTATATGGAATTATTGGTGATTCTCAGAGCTTTAGTTCTCAGTATTATCCATAACCACAAAAGCCTATAGGGAAAGTGGGCTGTTAAGGTCAGCCGTCATAATTGTCCACAACGGCCTAGCAACTCAGCAAAAAGAAAACATGTTGACAAGTGTCTCTTTTTAAAAATGGAAACTCTATTGATTGTTTCTTTAACTAGGTCATCTGAATCATTATAACCTAAATGTCTCTCTGCCAGAAAATCCTAATGCTAAACGACAACTATATTCAAAAGGAAGCATGAAGTTAGAGAATACTCCTTGTGAAGCATTTACAGGAATCCGAAAGTGCTTAAAAAAACACCCTAGGAACCTGTATTTTACATTGTTTAGAAACAATGAAGCATTATTAGTCTATTCAACGTTAACCTGCTATGCACAGGATATCAATAGGATGTGCAGGTTTAACATACAAGGCCGGAGCACTACAAACAGAACACATTCAAGTTCAAGAATTTATAACATCATCTCTCTTAAATCTGTCGGTTAAAAGAGAGACTAATTTTAACCAAGTAACATGGCTTGCCACAAGGATCCCCAAACTTGCTGAACCTTTGGAATATTGATAAAGTGTGGTGGGATGGGTGTCACTATGAAATGCCTGCCATGGGAAGCAGAAAATGGCTGCTGCAGGAAGTGGGGCCAACCACAAAATATTTAGAGGTTCCACACATAAAAAACTGACTGGTGGCAGATCTTCAAAACTTCAAACAAGTCTAGCTGAAATGGGTTTAATTAGAAATAGCAATGGACTGAACTGAATGCAACACATATACTTTGCCATGAACTAACTGCCTTTCCTGTGAATGTCACAGATGCAGCTCCTGGTATTCCTTCCCAGTTCACCAGGCCTCTAGAAAAATCTTCCACTGCTTGATGTAGTACTGAGGATTCTGAACCCCCTTCAAAATTAGTGCTGTAAGAAACTGAAGCCTTTAAAGTGATTTTCCACATTAAAAAAGCAGCATTACCAGTAATATTGAGTTCTACTTCCCATCACTGTAGGAATTTCTATTTTTGTTTAACAAATTTATAAGCCAGCAGACATGCATCTCCATTTCCGCACAGAATAGCCTCTGTGTGGGAGATCAACCTGGCAACGTGAAACAGGCCATTCCACAGAAGCTGGGCTATGTACTTTACAGACTTAACATGAAATCAAGTTTAATAATTGTTCAGTCATTACCATCACAACCCAAAGATAAAAGGATTTTTAGTTCCCACAAACAATAAACCAAGCCTTGGCTATTCTGACAAACATTCGCAGAATGAAAGAATTCCTCTAGAACTGCATTAAAATTCAATTTATTCAGTCTTATGTGTGACAAGCTGATATTAGACAGGACAAAAGGGTTTGACTGCATGGATTCTATAACTAGGAGCGACCCAGTTTATTCACAAAACAATGACAAGAACAAGACAAATGTTCGCTAAAGTGAAACTACTATCCGAGAGCAACAGTTGCCTCAAAAACCATCTTCAAACGGGGGGGGGGGGGGGGGGGGGAGTCAGTCATAAGAACACAAGAGAAGCCAATGTTGGATCAGGCCAATGGCCCATCCAGTCCAACACTCTGTCACACAGTGGCCAAAAATACCAGGTGCCATCCAGAGGCCCAGGACAGTAGAAGCCCTCCCACTGTCCCCTCCCCCCCCCCCCAGCACCAAGAATACAGAGCATCACTTGCCCCAGACTGAGAGACCTTGTGGCTAATAGCCACTGATGGACCTCTGCTCCATATTTATCCAATTCCCTCTTGAAGCTGTCTATGCTTGTAGCCACCACCACCACCTCCTGTGGCAGTGAATTCCATGTGTTAATCACTCTTTGGGTGAAAAAGTACTTCCTTTTATCCGTTCTAACCCGACTGCGCAGCAATTTCATTGAGTGCCCACAAGTATGAGAAAGGGAGAAAAGTACTTTTCTCTACCTGCTGTATCCCATGCATAATCTTGTAAACCTCGATGTCATCCCTCAGTTGTCATTTCTCCAAGCTAAAGAGCCCCAAGTGCTTTGACCTTTCTTCATAGGGAAAGTGTTCCAGAAAAAGAATTTGGGAAATCTCATGAAAGACACAGCAGTGCTGCTCCAGTTGTGCACAATCTTCACCACCGAGCTTTATGAGGATTAATCAGACCACACTAAAACAATTAAAGGCACATGAAGCAGCTTGGGCAGATCAGTCAAACGCAAGACTGTGAACCAAATGGAGAATCCGATGACAAATCATTGCAAGAGGCTTTCAGGACTTTGCAGCCAGCCACTTTACTTTTTTTTGTAACCTATCATATTTCTTAAATCTTTTTACTGTAGTGAATAATGGATGATTTTGCAGTTTGTAACAGATTTACTGCTGTGCTTTATCTATGTTTCAATTATAACAAAAAACACTTTTTGAGTTTCTAATGTTAATAACCAATTAAGAATTCAGTTTGAACGCTTACATATGTGTGTCTGCAAAGTCAACCTCTCTATATTTGCCCCTTTCATATAATTATATGTCTATGGAACATAATGTACACTACTGTAAAAGACGCTATCTAAAAGCAGTTATCAGATCTGTCAAACTAAACTTCCTGAGTATATTTTTATTATACTTTCCTAAGTATCTGACATGGCATCACTTTGGCACCAAACCTGTCTCCCCAGTAATGCGGAAGGGGAAAGAAAGAAAAAGGCGATAAAAATAAAAGCAGCAGTAAGGCTTGGTTTGTTTGCCAGGTTCACTCCTGGCTAACAAGTGCTTCTCACAGGTTCAGCAGGAGATGGATGCCAATATTCTTTCAAAATTTCTATTACTTTCCCCATTCCACCCTTCTCCTTACCATAAACTGCTTCACATATACGTATGCAAACCCACACACTTCCTGTGATCGGGCAGCTGGCCTGACAGAGAAAACACCCTGGCCGATTTCGCACTGGCCAGTTTCCTCTCGTTCTCTCCGGAATTTCCCCTCCCAGTTTCCTCTGAAGTATTTTCTTCATTTTCCCACTTGGAACCTCAGCCCTTTTGATACAGCGTGATGAAGGGTTTTCTCCAAAAAAATTTAGAAACTCCCACAATGGGGCGGCCCTGATGAAAGGCGGGCGAGTAGGCGTGTTTTCATTTTGGGTTCTCCCCCGGAGCAAACAGGAAAATCCTCTAAAAACAGGATTTGTTTGCTCCAGGGAAACTCCGGTGCAGCAGGGCGATACTCCAGAGCAAAACTTGAGCCCGGAGCAACTAGTGTGAAATCGACCAGAAGCTCCGGTGCAAGCATGAGGGCAAACCTGGGGCAAATGCTAGTGCGAAATCAGCCCCTATGTGGCACCACCTCCCAACTTCCCAGATACATGGGCTCTGCCCATCCCCTTAGCAGCTACAATGGGAATAATGGAGTCAGTGGACACCACAGCACCTGCAGGCGCTGCACTAAGGAAAACTAGCACTTATGTTACAGCATGGTTTGTTTGATCATCTGAATGCAGTCTTATTCTCTTTCCCCCTCTGCTGAAATGTTCACTGGATCAAATTTGTTGAACAGCAGACGGCTGCTCTCTAGCCTGTAAGAGCTAACAAGCTATGATTACATACATACCTTCACCATGTTTGATCAAACAAAGAGCCTCAGAAGTTCTTTGGCTGGTATATTTCCTTGCTCTGTTCCCCTCCCCTGGCATGCTGTGCCAAGACTGAAGGGGAGGGAGTCTTTTGTTACAGCTGTGTAAGCCTGAGTTCAGCCAAAGACACATATGACCAAAGGATTCTTGGCCATTGGCTCTTAGCCCACGGTTCTAAGTGAGCTGGTCCAGTGGAGCTAGGCCCACTCCAAGATGAGTCCTTGAGATATTAGGGTGATGTGTTGTTCACAAGTAACATTTTCTTTATATTTTGATCTATGTCTCTGCTTTCGAGGATTTTATGTATTTATCAAAGATTTTTTAAAAAACAAATCTGGTGTCTTTGTATACAATTTAAATTCCTAATCTGTTATACATGAATTGTTGCAAGAATACCATTTGCCTGTGATCTCTGTCAGGACTGCTGCTGGCTTTCCTCCTTTGTCCTTGGGACCGATATGCTGCCACTTTACTCTCTGGCAATAGATCCTGTAACTGGTAATAGACAAGATGACATTCATCAAAGTAGTATAAGCAAAGGATGAAAACAAGAAACAATAATGGCAAAGGCTCTTTTGTCTGATCAAAGATCAGGAATGTTGTGTGTACAACCTAGTTCTTGGGATCTACAGTCAACAAAAACTGTCCACTTGCAATATTTCCTTTAGCAACAATCAATCCACATTCTCACTTGAAAAATGTGATTAATTCATATTTTAAACTGCCTCTGGCAGTTTTAACAAAGGGAATGCTCTTATACTGATCTAGGCATGCAAGAAGCAGCATCCCATATTGAATTGTATCCATATCAATTCATTTTTGAGAGAATTTCACTGGTGGTAAATAGGGTCCTGTGCAATCTGCCCTTTACCCTATGACCTGTCATTGAGGGTTGACATACATACAGGAGAATGAGGAGAAAGAATGCTGATGGGATATACTGGATGGCACCACTACGGATGGTAGATTCTAGTTCTGAACACTTTTTCACATAACAAACTTTATGCAAGTAGAAAACTTAGCACAGCAGGAGAGAAATCTTCTGCCTCCTTTCTTTCCTTGCCATGTTTGTTTTCAATTTGCAGGGCGATTTTAACACAAAGAACATGCCAACATGTGATCCTCCACCTGTAGACTGATACATCATTCTATCCCCTTCCCAAAACTCTGATTAAAACTGACTTATAAAAAACATAACATCAGCAACACCTTGCTAATTTTTCGTGTTATTTTCTTTTTTGAAAGAGTTTTCTAACATTGCTTGACCTTGACTGTCAGGGTCCTCAGCCACTCCTTCTTGTATTTTGTATGAAAATACATGGGGCATATATCAGTGTGCACTCAAGGGCATGGTTACAATTGTAAAATTCTAGCCTTATTTTTAAAAAACTATAATGTTGAGCTCCAGATGAGAGGAAGGAAATGCACTGTTGCTTGTTATCCTGAAAGAAGTAAAATGAAGTGCATCAAGGAACATGGATGTAAGCACAACAAAGGGTCTCATTACACGAGATGTGGAACTCGGGTTGGGTTGGGGGAACCAAAAAAACTGGTGTGGGCTGTTTGTCCCACTGCCAATTCCATGTGACTGCAGACACACAGAGCTAGTAGCAGGACGAATAGCCCCACCCCTGCTATTCTTTGCTGTACAAAGTGGCACAGGATGGAAGGGAGGGAAGGCTGAATCTCCTTCTGCCACTATGCCAGCCAATTAGTCTCCACCCAACTATTTCAAAGGTGAATCCAAGTCAGACATGAAACATGGGTTGGGGGAACTGCCAAGCGAAGTCATATTTCATGTGCTGTATATAACGAGACCCCAAAATTATATAGATTTTTGTTGCAGTTGCAGACTTCCTATTTTTTTCTTCAACATTTTATTTTCCCCACACGCTGTCCCTTTTCCCACACAAGAATCAACTAAAATTATGTACATGGGGCAAGAAAGGGAAAGGGGGCTGTGACATTCTCTCGAAACACCAGTTGCAGACTTCTTAAAATTAAGTGGAATTTCTTTCAGAAATCTGGAAAATTACCTCCAGTTTAAGCATACGTGTGGCAGCAATTTGGGAGAATAAAATATTCAGATTATTTTCAAACAATAGGAGGCAGGAAAGCAAAATCTAAAGGGCATGAAATAATGAGCAGATCTTTTCAGTAAACAACCACTTAGTGTTATGAGCAATAACAAATGTAGCAGCAAAGGATTACACGATACCATACTGCATAAGACACTTCTTAAAAATACGTAGCAGTACCAACCTAAATTAAATCAAAGAGCTGTAATAGAAGTTACTTGCCTCTGCCACTATTTTGGCTAAACTGCATTCAACATCAGGCAATAAGAGTTTCTTCTGCCGTTCTGCTACATCAATGTGTGATTTCTACAGGCAAGAGAGGAACCATACAAATCACAACTGGAACTGGCAAGAAGAACCATTGTAAAATGTGAGTGGGGTTCCATATTCTCATTACTGATCAAAGTGTTGATCACAAACTCAAGTTAAATAAACGGTTCACCGGTATTGTTCTTTGAGTGGTTATCGATTTGGTTACCCGTATGGGTTCTACAGCTGCAGAACTACCTGGTCCTGTCTAGAGCTAAGTTCTACAAGATGACATTTATGTTTATGCCCTCCCAACACACGCCAAGAGAAAGTCTTGCTCATACACATGCCTTGAGACACAGGGCAGGCACCATTCACTTTGTGCTCTATTGATTCCCCCCCCCCCCAGGAGTGCCAAGCAGAAGTTTTTCAGAGAGGTTTTTACTCTTTGCCAACCTTAGTAAGCTTTTTTCATGACTTTCACAGAGACTATGAAGAACAGCCAACTGATGACAACACCACTGTTAAAGAAATCTGACTGGTACTTTAAAGATATGCTTTTAACTGCCATGGGCCACTTGGGTAACTTCTGACCATCAGGGGACACCTTTGCAGGTTGCCTACTAGGCCTAATCCCTTAACCAGAGGCTTAAATATATGACATGCAAACTGCTTTCCCTTGGCCTCCGGAGGAGAAGGGGAAGGCAGGGGCTGTAATAAAGGAGGTAGAGCCCTTCTGTCCAAACACCTACCCCACTGTCCAAACACCTACCCCAGAGCCTCAAATGTACATTTCAAATGTATGTATACCTGACACTGGGCAATGCGATGAACTACAAGAACCAGCGGGCACTGGAACAGATTACTGAGGAGGCTGTGGAATCTCCTATAATAAAAGTCCAAGAGGCTGAATGAACAAACCTTACACATGGCCTAAATCTAGGGAAGTCTGCTGATGCAGATAATTTGGCTTGATCAGTATTTCTCAAAGAGTAAAGCTGGCCTCCCTCAGGGGGTGCTTAGTTATCATATTCTGTCTTGATCTCTTCCCCAGAATTTGCTTCCTTTAGGTCAGGAACCAGTGTAGGAACTTTAACTCCCAGTGCTGAATAACAGAGCAATGATCTATTGTGTGCATGTGAATCTTTTTCTGTTCCTCTTCTGAAATACTTGAATCTATCTGAAATTCTCCTGCATTTCCAATTATAATTCCCTCTCAGCTGCCTTTTCTGTCAGTAAATAAAGTTGGCATATACTTAAATACCTGAGCAGACTATTTTGCATCAGATTTCCTAGATCTCTGGTACATTAATAGAAGAAGCACATTTTAATTATGTGATTGGAAGTAATTGCTTCACTTGTCATAACTGACAAAGTGTATCAGTTTATAGTCACTTGCAATTCCATGCATTTAGCTGTCACCATAAAATATTCATGCCTTGGGTTACTTACGTTATCAACCCCAGAGGCACATTCAGCTGTCACTTTGAGGCTGTTTGCTTCAAGGACTATTTCTGTGGTTCTTCCTGAGTAAGAACAGAAAAGTTGGAGTTTAACTCACACTGAATGATCTATACCACATTACACAATCCACCAGGGAGCTCCAAGCATTATGGTATCTCAAGTCCTACTTGAAAAAGAGTTTTTAAAGACTGATAACTGACTGCCAATAATATTAGGATAAGCACTTTTAAAAACATGTTTTGCTTGCCTGAACATGCTAATACATTTCCATAAACTTTTTCTCTCTCTCATGAATTGTCAGATACACAATTTATTCAAGGAATTAAGATTCTGTGTTGTTCCACAAGACTTGATGTCTTCAGCAAACAACAGCTTTGAAGCAACAAAATTCAGGAGGCTTAAACCAGCTAAGGGCTATGTTAGTATGAATGGAGACATTCCTAACTTGAGGAGTGCTCATGCACTCAAATTGTACAGATAGTCAAGGCTTGGTAATAAACAAGAAAGAAGCAGTTCAAATGAGGTCATGGTGCAGCCTCATTTGGAATACTGTGTACACCTCTGGTTGCTGTATCTCAAAAAGGACACTGTAGAGAAGGAAAAAATACAGAAGACAACCATGACGATCAAAGGGTTAGAGCACCTTTTCTATGAGGAAAGGTGAAGTTTCTTTGGTACATTTTAGTTTAGCAAAAGGACAGGCACAGTGGGACATGATAGAGGTTTAACAAATTATCCATGGGGTGGAAATAGCGAATAGAGAGAGCTTTTTCTCTCTCTCCCCCATTAGCACTTGGGGGATTCCAATGAAACTGATGGACAATAGGTATAAGACAAATAAAAAGAAATACTTCTTTACTCAATGCATAATTAAATGGTGGAATTCACTGCCAGTGGAGCTAGTAATGGCGCTGAACACAGATGGCTTTAAAAGGGAGTTAGAGAGATTCATAGAGGATAGGGTCCATCAGTGGCTTACTCACCATGGCTAGTACGAAAACCTCCATACTCAGAGGCAGTAAACCTCTGAAACCCCATGCTAGGAGGAGGCAACATCAGGGTAAAGCTTTGACTTTCAAGGTCAACTGACTAGCCACTGTATGAAACAGGATGCTGAACTTAGATGGACCACTGGTCTGATCCAGCAGTCTCTTCTTATGTTCTTAAAGCAGCTGAAACCTCACTGATTTAGGGGCTGGTATACAGCAGGGTAAAACACAGAGCAGGAAGACACCATGGGATCTTGCTACTGAGTAATCAAAGGAAATTTAATTAATTAAATAAGAAAATCCTCCTGTGAATCTGTGACAAAATGTATGAAAAAGTATTTTATTTCAGTCTTAAAATACAGACTACGTGAATTTTAAAATAGCCCTCAGGATTATTCTGTTTAAATATGAGTCATTATAGGATTTCTTTTCATGCTAAATTTGTTTTCTTAGTTGCTCGAGATCTTGTTTGCTTGCATCCAAATCCATTTATGTGTGTAAGGAATCAGCCATCTCTAACCCCATGGGAAAACTGCTGATATTTCTAGTTCATAGATAATTAAATTTTCTGTCTGGAAATCCTGTAATTTTTAATTAACATCTGCTCAGACATTTCCCCAGAACCAACTCTTCTGTAATCTGACCTCCTATGGTATACTTTCTAGCATAAGGTTGACTACAGGAAAGAAAATCATTCAACAGATCAGCAGGGGAGGTAGTGGGAACATTGTGCATAATTTGAAGGAAGACATGTATTTATAAAACTTATATCCTGCTTTTACCTGCACTATAGCAGAGCCAAAGCAGTAACACAATTCCATTTAATATAAAAATTACACACATTCCTTAAGAAGCAATACAGCAGCAGTCTGACCACTGCATACAGCATTCAATCAGTCTAGGAATTATTTTTATCCCACTCCTATCTCCCAGGAGTTTAATGGTAGAGGGTTTCCCTTCCTTCCCCACTTTATCCTCACAACAACCCTGTTAGAAAGACCAGGCTTAGAGACTGGCACATAGTCAGCTTCATGGCAGAATGGGGATTTCAATCCACATCTCCCCAGTCATAGATCAATACTCTATATACAGAGCAATACCAACTTACAGACACATGGTGTGTCACATAGACATTCTTGTGCCTGTTATGGGTCAGTTGGAAGGCAACCTAGTAGAGCTCTGTATACGCTAGATTACATCGTATGTGCATGAGCCAAGCACTTATAGTGCTCAATATATGCAGTATGAAAATCTCAAGGCAAGGAGACATTCAATGCTTAATTTATAAAGTCAGAACTGGTAAAGTTTAAGCCAGTCTCAAAGTCATGTCTGAACAGACACACTTGTGGATTCTTTCACAATGCAGACAGTTCCCTAAACGGCCATCTGAAATGCACTCCACTTCAGCCAACTGCCTTCTTAAACACCACAAGCAACAACAATCATGGATGAACATGAACTAAATAATCAGTGAGCATTTCATGATTAGTTTGGAGTTCCATGAACAGTGTACAAAGAGGGTAGGCTCCATGCTTGCCTCTGTAGTCAAAAGCTGCAAGAAGTCTTGTTCCTCTGAGGCAACACACAGCATGGAGGAGGGATGAGTGGTGCAGGCAGACCAGCTCATCCTGGCAACTGATAGGGAGCTGCTAATAAGGCCACTGCACATTTTAAAAATTTCAGCACCTTACTTCCTTGGCTTTTTTTAAATTAGAGGCAGGGCTGGCTGAACAGATGTTCAGAAGTGAATCCACAGGATAAAGCTGCTGTTGAGTTATTATTATTTATTCGATTTATTAATTGCCCTATCCCAGCTTAAACTGGGCTCTGGGTGATGTGCAAAAAAGGCAAAATGCCATAAAAACAAAATACAAATTTTAAAATATCCATATACAATTAATAAGAAATAAAACCAGAATAAAAGACTAAAGGGATGTAGAACTGGATGAGTGAGAAAAACTGGGTTTTTTAAAAGAAGAGATGCACAACACAGGAGACACATTTTTGGAAGGGAAGCTTAATTTGGGAGCAAGCAAAATTGATTTGGGGGGAATTAATTGAAAGAAACTTCACTGGTGGACAGCACTCAGAGGAAAATGACTAGAGAGGGAATGAATTGAAGCAGAAATTATTCGGGCTTTTAAAGAAATGTTTATGGCTCAGACCCCACCTCTGCCTTGAGATCAGTCTGGGGCAAGTCACTTGTATCCCTCTAATCTTGTCTCCAACAGCAGCCAGCCAAACTCCTCTGTGAGCATAAAAGCAGGATGTAAGGGCAACAGCATTCCTGTCTTGTTCTGAGAATCTGATGTTTAACAATATGCCTCTGAACATCTGTCCGTGAAAGCTTCTTCTATTAGCCTTGATAGCTAACTGGAGAGGCTTGTATGGGCAGAGATGGTGAGGTGTAGGTAGGAGGAAGTGAGGGAAAATGTGGTGGGTGGGTCTGAGCAGGGTGACTGGGATGCCCAGCATTCCCCTTTCTGGGGGTATGAGCTGCTGCCGCCGCCAGGCATATTTGTACCATTAGTTGCAGAAGACTTTGGTGACTCAATCTAACTATAAGTAAAACAGTGTAAGAGAATCATACCTGATAACATGTTCCTAACCCTCAAGCTAAGCCTCAAGTCCTTTTACACACTGTGTATACTCTAGGAAGATGCTGATTAGTAGGTTCAAAATAACAGATGTTAAATCTATACCACTGTGCACTTTTCACCTGCTGGTAATAAACCTGTCAAAGGGGTTTAATTCTTCATGTATGCTAAATCTCATCCTAAAAGTGCCTTCATACAATCCAGAGTGTGGGACAAGTATACAGTAAAATGTTATAAGCAAGTGTCTTGCCTTTCATTATGCTGATGTCTTAATTCTACATTGTTTTCTGAATCTACAAGTCCCTTTGCAGTGCCAAATTTGGGATGATGTTGAAGGATGTGAAATTTTAATTTGAGCTGAAGAATGAAAGAGCAGAGAGATGTCTTTAGAACCCAAATTTGGATGGAAACTTAGTCGGCAATAACAGTGGCTCTTAGCCACTCTGCCAAACTAATCTTGAAAATATTTGCAATAATATTTTTGTAGGAGCATCTGCTAATCTGACAGCTACAAATGGACTCATTTCAGATTTTTCAAAACACTGAGTAGCTCACTTTTATATCTTTCTTTTCTCTGCAGGAACAAAAACTGTCACACCAAGTAACCAGCTTAGTTAGGCTTTATCTAGACCGTTGGCTTTATCCGGAGCCAACTTCAAAGGCTGCTCGAAAGCAGAAAACAGATTTTCCTACAGCACTATGTAACTCATCAAGGGTTACAATTTAGATAAGGGAAAATGTCACGATGTCATCAGATTATTGTTTCATCTCCATTTATTTAACCATTGGGAGAAAAGCCATATTCAGACCAGATAATGGCACTAAAATTTTATATGCTGTTAGGATGCCACAACTGTACACAATGCTGGTCAAAGCAATTGCTCAACCAGCTCACTAGCCTTTAATGAAAACCACAGGCAACTGTTTCAAAGCTGCTTCAGAAGCTATACTTTGGAATTTCATTTTTTTGAATGTACATAAGGAGGCAACCTCAACATCCACTTGCATCAGAACAACTGTCTCACAATGTTTCCCTTTCACTAGTAGTGGCAGAAAGTGCCACCAAGTTGCAACCAACTTTTGGTGACCCCACAGAGTCTTTTCAAGGCAAGAGGTGTTCAGAGGTGGTTTCCCACAGCCTGGCTCTGCATAGCAACCCTGGACTTTCTTGCTGATCTCCCCTCCAAATACTAGCCAGGGCCAACTGTTCTGAGCTTCTGAGATCAGGCTAACCTGGGCCATCAAGGTCAGGTCCCTTTCCTTTTTTAAAAAATATATGGGATATTAAAAATGCCAATTCTGTACATCTTTTTTTTTTTTGCACCATGGAAACAATAATATCTCTAAATGTTTCCTTCCCTTGCCTTTCCCCCACAATCCTAGGAGGGCAGGGTCATATCTACAATCTTGCAAACAGCACTACAGGGACAAGCCAGAGTAACATGTAAACACAAGGGAAACTTTGGTTTGGACAGACCAAATCCCTTGGAAATAAATTAAGTTAGACTTAAAAGTTTCTATCCAAAAGTGCACATAAGCAAGGCAACCTGCATGCAGGCAACTTTTTTTTAAATACATCAACTCTGAAGGCAGAAAACAACTTTTAAAAACCAAATGACATCTTTGGATGAGGGCTGCAGAACAGACAGGAAGAATGAAGACTTTGGCTGCAGTTCACTTACTTGGGAGCAATCTCAAAAGCACTGATGAGAATGCTTTGAAGCAGAACGGGTACATGTAGCACATCTGGTGAAAGATTTGCAAGCATTACCTTGTTCTGCATCTTTTCCCTTATCAGAAACACAATAATCACTCTTCCGTCTAGCTGCTACTGCTGGGCATTTCTTCATGAACTGCAGCAACTTTTTCTCATAAATGGCCCTTGTAGAAGCTAAAAACAAACAGCATGGTGTGAAGCCTTGCAATGGTTAGAACAGCAGTTCTCAAACTGGGGTCCAGGGATTGAATCAGTTCCCCAGGGGACTAAGAGTCCTTTGTAAGAACAGAAAGCAACCTTCCCATCCAGATCACACAAAACAAAGCCTTGCCCAGCTATCTAGGAATAGAAGCAGAGAGTCTCTACCTCAGAGGAAGAGGATGGAATTGCCTTCTCCCTATTTCGATGGACAGGAATCCATACAGCTGCCACCATCTAGCTTCCAGATCACCTTAAAGCATTAGCCAGAAAATGCACTGATTGGCTGCCAGCAGGATTGTAGCCACGGGAGGGGGGATGAGGGTGATGCCCCCTCACAAATGTGCCCTGCCTCCTCACTAACCAGCCATGCCTTCTCCCCCCCTCCAAGGCCTCCCTGTTTGGGGCTCTGGCCCATGGCTCCGTGGAGGCAGTCGGGTTCCCCCTGGCTAATGGGCAGCCCTCCTTGCCCTGGGCCCAGCCTTGGCAGGCATCCTCCTCCTCCTCAGGGTGGGGCTGGGCCGTGTGATGCACCATCGCCAGAGAGGGGCTGGACAGGAGCCAGCGGAGCATGTGCGGGGGTGCCTCAGGGCCTTGCCTGGCTTGGAGTGGCCACTGAGGGGACTGGGCCAAGGGTGCGCTGCAGGGCCTGTGCCCTCCACAGGAGCCATAGAGCAGGAGACAGCCCAGGCCATGCCCCTGCCCCAGGAGCAGCCCTAGGGTCTCTGAACATGCTCGGAGTGCTGTTGTGGTGGGACCTGGGCGAATGGCTCCTGGGAACAGAGTGATCGCTTTGGTTGGGGCCTTCAAGGATGCAGGAGTCGATGGGGCAGGGCCATGGCTCTGAGGAGAGGCCAGAGCAAGCTGCTGTGCAGGGAGGGGGGATAGTGAAGAAGCCAACGCTGGAGCTGGGAAGAGGAAGGGAGAGGCAGGGGGCAGTGGATGGGGCTGGGGATTCTGAGTAAGACCTCTAAGGTGAAAATCCAAAACCTCATTCAGGTGGGAGGGCTGCCTGCACAAGTGGGAAGTTACTGGACGGCTGTGGCCGGAGCAAGGGCATGAGTGCCCCTGGAGAGGACGCCACCGTGATGGAGCCCTTCTTCACTGATGTGAGCAGGAGTGGGGAAGGGGGAGTCAGCTTCCTCGGGAGCCAGCTCCACTGCCCCCCTGTTGCCCCCCTAACAAAAAACTTGTGGCTATGGGCCTGGCTGCCAGGATCCAATAGCTCAGCTCTAGGAACTGCAGAATGGTGCCAAGAAAGTACAGTCCAAAGCATTACTTCAGGTATAAAATTGAACAGCTATTCATTCTGTCTTCCAGTGCAAACAATTTTGAGATAACACATGAGAAAGTGTGAGTGTATATGTTCTGCCTATAAGTTATTAACCAATAAGGATGTTTTTTTTACAGTCTGGTACAAAGTCCTTGGCAATGAAGGGCTGAGATTGATTAGAATTTGTATCAGGGATTATTGAGTTGTGGCCCTATAGGATCAGCTACTCTGAGACCTGATCTCATAGGCCATGTACAGACGTACAAAAAACTCACTTGGTCATGTTGGGCCAGTCACTGTCTCATCTTAACCTACCTCACAGGGTTATTGTAAAGGTAGTATAAGGGAATGGAGAACACTGTAAATAACCCTGAGCTCCCTGGAGGAAGAATGGGGGGAAATCTGTGACAAAAATATTAGTGGCTTACTGCATGTTCTAAAACTGACGAAATCAGATGGGATCATTTACATACTCAAAATGATTGACTGTGCCTCTAACTGCATATTTAATTACATATTTTAATTGACTTTCGTTAATTTGTAAACTGCTCTTGAGTTTTTAAAAAGGCAGAGGATAGTTTGTAGAAGTAAAAGAAATAAAAACTTAGGAGCCTAGATGGCATGTGAAATCTTCTGATTTTGCTCTTTTCCTTTTTCTAAATCAAACAGTAACATTTAAATTTTTCAGTATTCAGCAATACAAATAATGAAAAAAACATAGGCTGCAACTCAGACTAGGGCAGCTACCTTTTCTTCCGTCAGAGCTTTGGTGTTTAAGATTTACAGGAAGAAATGCAACAGGCAAAATTGCCCTCATCCATGCCAGAACAACTAACTGCACCTACTGAGTCCGTCACTATCAAGCCACGAGAGGCATTAATCAACAACTAGCACCATGGCAGGACCTGGCATACCCTTCAACATAATACTAACCATGTTTACTCGATGCCAGAGATTTTAATCTTTTTCAGTGGGGGAATGGATGAATTTTTGTTTTATACATTCCATTCTCCTCTGCAGAGGACTTTTGTTTTCAGTTTTTCTAATGGAAAAATTTTGAAGTTTGGGGCAAAATTGGAAAAATGACTAATGAAATATTTTCCATGTGGAAAGTTCACAAATGGAAACTATTGACCTTTCAGAAATTGACTTTCATGAGCAATACCAAGCTGCTGGTAGTTTTTGAAAGATATTTATTGTTAAAATATGAAATGGGATTCACATGCTTAATTTTGTCTACATACGATGACACACACCATTTGTTATGATGACACATTACCGAACAGACTATAGCCCCTGAACCATGAGGGTTGGTGGTCGTTGGTTACTAGTTTTTTCTCCAAAGTCAGAAGCTGTATGAAAAAGTGATCATTGTTTATGCAACGTATATGGCCTGCTATTGGCCTCTAATAAACAGGCACAGCTGTTTTTTTACTGTATCTAAAGACTGGTATCTGTATGAAGAGAAGGCTGTTTTTAAGTTCAGATAATAAAAAAACTCCTTTCTTTACTACTGTGTTGATGGTTTCTTTTTAAAGACACTTAATTTTTCCCTATTTTTTAAACTGGTATAACTAAGATATGCTTAGATATGCAGTAGTACTTGGTGCTGCTCCTAGAGGAGGTAGCCACGTTAGTCTGTTGCAGGATAAATAAAGTTTTGTTAGTCTTGTAGCTGCCACAAGACACATGGTTCTTTTTACTGGGGAAAACCGCTAATATTTTCTGAATAAAACTAGTACAGTTCTATGTGTTAGAGAAGTTATACATATTGGGCTGGATCCCATTAAACTGCTTGGAGCATCATTAGGGGTTTTGTTGAGCTGTGATTGTCTCTGATGTTTTATTGCTTTATGGTTCTTATAATATGAGCTTTAGTTTTCAAAGCTGTATGCAGCTCTGAAATTAAGAAGGGTGGGTCAGAGGTTTTTTCTGTTTAACAAAATGCTCTCACTCTTCAGCTTCTCTGAAAGAGACAGATGTTTAGGCAGGAACAGGAGGACTAAAGACAATACCAAATGATATTACAGAGGCTATTTGGGCTTGGATTGTTTGGATTCTTTATGTATTTTTTAAATACTATGCAAGAACAAATAGCAGTGCCAGAATCAAAAGACTGAGGCAGTTCTGTTCTAATTGATAAGCTAAAAAGAGGAGCAAAAGTACCCTATGGTTCAGATCTACAGCACCATCAACGCAGAGATCTTTTGGAGGGCAGTTCAACTTTTATCCACCCCCCCCCCCAATATAGAGGAGATATCTTTTAAAACCTAGACAACAGAACTCAGGATGGAGCAGACAGGCAGAGGTACTAGGGAAAAACTGGTCGAGGACAATTTCCAGTGACAAGGGAATGAGGCTTCAGTGGCCTATATAGCTTCTTACTCTTCTCCACAACTAGAAGGGGAATAAATGTGAAACAAACATGTAAGAATTCAGCTGGAGCAAGCATAATTTTGTTTGCTTTGGTACATTTAAAAAAATAAATAGGCCTTTTAATTGTGAGTCTTCTGTGGAATATGTTTAAAAATCTGCTGAATCCTAAGCCCACTAGATAGGACAGGTTTCTAGTTTGCCTAAACAAAAGCATTCATGCCACTGCAGGGGTAGACTGGGAAGTTGCAATGGCCCAAAAGCAAGCCAAACAGAGAGGGCACTGCAAATCAGCACTGCAGAAGCTACTCAGCTCAGACTCTGCCAGCGACTGCAATGGTATGTGTCAGCTCATCCACTGACTCCTCATGCTGTATGACTGGAGGAGGTGGCCAGTAAGTTTACACTACACATTGTTGCTGTTGAATGGTCCAAGATAACTTAGGCCCCTGTGATACTGGCAGAGGTACTGTGGCTTGCTTACTCCTCACTGCCAGCAGCCCTCCATGTCAGCTGCCCACCAGGAACTTTCCTGGTACATTAAATGGCCAGTCTGTCCCTAAGCAGCTGGGACATTTTGCCCAAAGGAAAGGAAGCAATGTCTTCACTGATTTCTAACCACTCTTCCAACCACTCTTCCAAGCCAGAATCAACTAGCCTGAAGCTGAATTTGTTTGAGAAGTACTCCCCTCAAACTGGAATCACTTGAATGCTTGAACTAATTATCTGCTACCAGCAATGTGCATTTTCATACTCTAACTGCCGTCTGGATTCTGCTGCCCTTTAAATCCTCCCAAGTTTAGTCATCATTTATCTGATGCATACGTAATATTGGTCCCGGGCTGATCCCATACTCAGAAAGCTGTTCCCGTAATTCAGTGTCATTCAGTGCTCTAATGTCAGTTTCATCTTTGGAGTCTTGCTTCGGGGAGCCTTCATTCTGGTTTTCTATAAGCACATCTACAGTAACCTTCTCCATTTCGTCTAACAATACAGCCTATGATAGAAGACACAACACTGGTTAGGAATGTTTCCTCTATCTCAATGCATTATGTTCCACTAATAGCACTTATATTTGAGAAATAAACATAAATTAGCTTCACTGCTGTATCTGGATTCCCAGACTTTGAACAATTTCTAAATGACGAACAGTTCTAGCAAGCAAACAATGTCAAGATGTCTATTCATTTACAGCAGGCATAAAAAAGACTGATATCAAATGATGTATACAACAGCCCATTTCACTGATAATTAAGAGCAACAATTTCTACTAAATTTCAGATCAGAATTCTAAAAATGGAAGGAAGTTTAAGTTAGACCATACCAAGAGCCTGGAATCATGTTTTACTAGTAAAGTGCCAAGCAATACAACAGGTCATATTTTCAACATGACAGACACAGATCTGCGTCCACATGGTAGCCCTGTGTCTAGTACTTCTACCCCATAACGTCTAGTGAAACTCACCACATGATGTGATGGCACACTCCTCCAGACTACTGGCGCTGTAGTGGGGGCAGGGATACTACCAGCTACAGCTAGTAGTGACCCCAATGTCAGACTGCAGGCTGTACTTTCTCTTACATTTATTTGTTTAGAAAATGTATATTCCCCTAACCTGAAACCTACTGGAGGCAGTTCACAAAATAAAACAATGCAATAAAATAATTAAACAGAACAACATAAGAACTATTAATATTAAAACAAGTCATAAAAAACCAAGGTCATAAACAGAAATCTAAAACATCCAGCAGCCTAAAACGATATCTACAAAACAATCCTCAGGCTAGAAGCAGATGGTAAGAATAGCTAAAAAAAAGACGGAACCCTTCATTTGTTGTTTCTTTAAGGCCTCTCTCTGGTTGCTTCCTACCTCACCTTTGCAGGCAGGAGAACAGAGCAGGGCTTGGGATGAAGATCTCAGCTGGTGAGTGGGACAGTACAGAACTCCAGCCCCAAGCCACACAGTGCCTTAAAGGTAAGAATTGTCTCCAGAAACCAACATGAAGCCAGTGTGGATCTTTCATATGTGAAGCATGGAGGGATCCCAGATTATAGAGACCTATCTGTCTCCCTCATTCAAAGAAAAAGAGGAGGAGGAGAGTTGGTTTTACACCCCACCCTTCACTACCCAAAGGAGTCACCTTCCCTTCCTCTCTGCACAACAGATATCCTGTGAGGTAGGTGGGGCTGAGAGAAATCTGAGACACCTGTGACTGACCCAAGGTCACCCAGTTAGCTTCATGTGGAGGAGGAATGGGGAATCAAACCCGGTTCTCCAGAGTAGAGTCTGCTGCTCTTTAACCACTGCATCACAGCTGACTCTGGATAATCCGGTCTATGGATACCTCTTACAGCAGAGATGTAAAATTTCCAGAAAGCCTTTTATTTTGAAGAAAAAAAGATACACAATACTTACTTTCCAACAAAACCTAAACTTACTGATTGAAAAACATAAAATGCATCATTTATAATTTGGCATAAAAATTGTGCTATTTAGCATATTTATGGAATTCAGAAGTACAGATACCTTCATTTTCTATAAGAAAAATGCAAGCATACCCAATACACAAGAAAACGTTGCAAAATACTCCCTATGCTATCATAGCACATATACCTGTAATTTTTTCCACCTGAGAGGTAAGAAAATGAAAAGTTGAAGGTAGACAACAAATGTTGCCATGAACAAAGGCAGGTATGTTACTTGGACAAAACTTTCCATAGAGTCACAATAGCCAGCTTGTTTGGATATTAATTTCATTAAAACACTGAAGTCTTTAATAATGTACTATCATTAAAATATTATGGTTCATATTTGTTACATTTAAACAAAACAAAAAATCTTGAAAATTCCCCAAAGCCCCTTTTTCAAGTTGCTACCTGCCTAGCCTTAGATGGCAGGGCCACCCAAAGGAGAGCCTCTGAAGATGATGGAAGGGGTTGGGTAGATTCATGGGGAGAGTAGGCAGTCCTTAAGGTATGGTGGCACTAATCTGTATGGGGCTTTAAAAGTTGGTATCAGCTCTCTGAATCAGCCAGAAGCAAACTGGGAGACAGCATAGTTGGAATAAGACTGGAGCGATATGGTTCCTAAGGCACTCTCTAGTCAATATTCTGGACCCAGCATTCTGTACCAACTGTAGCTTTTGAATAGTCTTCAAGAGCAACTGTCTGCACAGTGCATTGCAGTAATCTAATCTGTTACTAGAGTATATACTACATTGGCAAGATCTTCTGTGCCCAAAAGGGTTGCAGCTTGTTTATTCAATAGGAGGTATAGGTTCAGCAGCACACCCCAGGTTACATCCCAATTCCTGGGTCAAACCTTCCCACCACCAGCACACCCACTTTGTCAAAATTAAATATGAAAACATAAAAATGTTGAGCCTTTGAAAAAGTAGGAGTGGACTATTATATAGGCTACTGTATGGGTCCCCAAATGGTTGGTGCCCGTAGGTACCATGGCACCCACTAACCAATCCCAAGTGTCTGTAGAAAGGAGGGTGAGGTGGGGGTTTTGCCCAGCAAGTCTTCTGGCCGGCCACTGGACATTTGATTGCCTGTGCAGATTTGTAGAAACCTTGCTTTGGCAGGAGTTGTCACCACAGTGCAAGGAATGCCAGAGTGATGTAGTGCTCAAGAGCAGCAGACTCTAACCTGGTGCATCAGATTTGATTCCCCGCTCACATGAAGGCTGCTGGGTGACCTTGAGCCAGTCACAGTTCTCTCAGAACTCTCTCAGCCCTGCTTACCGCATAAGATGCCTGTTGTGGGGAAGGGAATGCAATTGTAAGCCACTCTAAAACTCCTTAAGGTAGAAAAAAGCAGGCTATAAAAACCTTCTCTTTGTCTTCTTCATCTTCGGTTGTGCCACTGAAGGTGAGATGTGGGAGCCATTTTGCAGCAGGCGCCACCTCCTTCAGCAGTCATTTTGTGGCTGTGCTCACCATGCTGTCTGAATCCCGAAGATGCTCAGTCTCAAAAAAAAGGGGGGGGGGGGGTTCTGGTGCTTCAGACTTTCCTTGCTCTACCCCCGCCCAAGAACCAAGGTTACAAACCACTCCCCCCCCCCCTTAATATTAAAGGAATCCTTATATGTGGGCATAATCCAAACTGTCTCTCAACCTCCCTGTAGCTGAATTTCCGCACTGAATAAATTTAACGACGTTTTTATTCAGAAGTCTGTTTTCGGTTTGGGATAGGGATAAAGTTACGTGCAGTTGCTCTGTGAGGTTACTGATCACCTCCCTGGGCGACCAGTTCTCAAACATTACAAGCCCGGCACGCGCCTCCCTCCATTCTGGTTTAGAGGAGATGTTTACCTCAACATCCAAGCCACTGAACAGCCGTAGATAGTACATAATTTCTCTCACTTTTGGTTTCTACGTGTCCCTTTCTTTCTGACCAATTCTTTTTAATGAGACTATAAATGAGACGTTGTTCCGAAATTCCGAAAGTTTACAGGAGTTCCTCTCCCTGAAATACCCTTTTTGTTGTTCAGTCTCACAGCCAACTCTTTCCTAGATACTTAATACAAGGAAATGTTATCTACGCAAAGTGGCTGTAGGCTTTACGTATCCTGCTGGGGTCTCCTCCACAGTTATTTCAACGGAAACCCTGACCATATCTGAGAGAACAAGAAAATCACACACACAAGTCACTTTAGGTACGGTGTAAAATAAATCCCCAAATACAGTTGGGGACTTGCTGACCCCGACGTGATTCGAACACGCAGCCTTCTGATCTGGAGTCAGACGCGCTACCGTTGCGCCACGAGGTCCTGAAAACAAGCTTGAAAGAAAAGCCTGAAGAGGGAGCAACTCCCTTCACTGCCTTTCTTTTTTTTTTTTTTTTTACGTACACATGCGCACTGCGCCGTTCTGTTTTGGCATAAATAGACTCACCGAAGCCGGATACCTTGCTTCCTCTGCATTCCTACCACTGGCTTACTTTAGACCAAAAGGGGGGGGGGGGGGGGGGATTGCTCAGCCTTGGCGCGTTTCTCCTCTCTCCACAGAGACAGAGAGAGGGGGAACCCAACTCCCGTTTCCTTGAGAAAGCACCGAGGTAAAAGGCATCGGAACGTCACACGCGCTCCCGGGCTCGTTTGAAACCGCCGTCTTAATTGACAGCCGCGGAGCGTCAAAACCGCCAACCACCACGCAGTCTACACCCTTTATGGGAGGATCCTACGCGCAAGCCTCGAGTGTGAGTGTGAGGTAGGGTGGGTTATGATGGGTGCTACCATTCGGCTCTTCCTAAGGGGGGGGGGGGGTGTCTTCTACCGGGCAGGTCCACAGGAGGAGGTGCGTAGAGGCAGTACTCTTATATTCACTGCGGAGGCTGTTTTTTCCGGGTATGGAGGTTTAAATGATGGTTTAAAGTGGCAAAAGTGAGTAGGCCGGGGACTGAAGTGCTCCTTTCCGTGTTGAATTCACCACTGGAATTAACGAACCTGTCCGCTTCATTCATGCTATCCAGTTTCCCTGTACGAGATCGATGGTAATGCGCCCCGCTGTAGTAGATGTGGACTGATTTATCGCCCCATTGTTTCTCCAGTCGCCACAGTGCAATCAAACGACGTGAAGAATATCCCCGAAGGGAAGCTGTGTTAACCTGTTGTGTGGCCCCTGGACTGAGCCGGGGCTTCTGGTTTTTATTCCACTGTAACTGTACTAAGACGTCCGGTCTTAACAAAGCCTCCCCATCTATTACGTGCATTAGCCAGTTTAGCATTAGCTAACGAATGACCTCTATATTTTTCGTGTTCTCTGTGTGCATTTCGAGCCTTTTGACCCCCCCCCCCCTTTTTTCAGACCTCCTGTATAAAGCGAGTCCCTGTCCTGGACAGGCTAGCCTGATGTCCTCAAATCTTGGAAGCTAAGCAAGGCTCGGCCCTGGCCAGTATTTAGAAGGGAGACCACCCCCAAAATTACCGGGGCTGTGATGCGGAGGCAGGCAATGGCCGGTCACCTCTGAAGGTCACTTGCTTTGCAAATCCTATGGGGTCATCACCAGAAGTCAGCTGTGACATGAGGGCAACAGCAAACAAAGCACTGCATAGGGAGGGTCCACTCCTTACATCCAAAGCTGTAGCCCATTAACACTTGTGCTGAAATACAATTTTATTAGTGTTTAAGGTGCCTGTTTTTGAAGAATCTACATTTGCCAAATTACTGGTGGTAGTTACAGTGGATTGGTAAAATCTTACAATCCCACCTTTGGCTTGTTTATTTTAAGAGGGCTTACTTTCAAGTATTCAGGGTTGTTGCAAAAGAGCTCTAATATGCATCTAGTGAAAGCCTAAGAAGAGTTGAGGATGTTCAGTTTCCCTAACTCTGTGTAAAATGGCACATTTGCTTGGGGGAGCAGTCATGGGGTGTTCAAGTTTGAAGCACAGGAGCTGTTTATGATGCCTTATACCTACAACCCCCAGTAAACCTGTACAACAAGCAAGGAATGTTATTCTTTTCCCTTGGAATGAGTAGTGAACTCAGGATTAGGGTATGTCACAAGACAAGTGAAGTCCCAGCCAAATGCCTGTGGGAAGCTCATCACCTCTGGTGTGAAACCCAAATACTATTCAAATTTAGGCGGGTAGCCATGTTGGTCTGAAGCAATAGGACAAAGTTTGCATCCAGTGGCACCTTTAAGACAGACAAAATTTAATTCTGAGTATCAGCTTTTGTGTGCATGCACACTTTATCAGATACATTGATAAAGTATCTGATGAAGTCTGCATGCACACAAAGACTTATACCCAGAATTAAACCTTGTTGGTCTTAAAGGTGCCACTGGATGCAAACTGCACTATTCAGATTTGTTGGCTTTAGGAAGCTGAGACAGACTAAGTGCTACTTTTACCGTAGTGGCTAACAGATTGACCAGACAGCCTTTAGCCTGAATCAGTTATTAGCTTGCTAGATGGTCCTAGCCAAGCTGCTTTTGTGATATATAGGGGTAATAATGCTGGCCTTTAAAGGGCTGTAGCAAGATAATGTAAGTGAGGAGCCATGTTGGGTCAATTTAAGGGGCCATCTAGTGCAGTGCCCTTTGGCATTTGCCAGTCAGATGCCTCTAAGAATCCCACAGAGCACAGGCGTAACAGTCCTCCTTAGTTGCCCCCCCCCCACAATAACTACCATTCAGGACTGGAAGGTAGCTAATGTCACTCCCATCTTTAAAAAGGGTTCCAGAGGAGATCTGGGAAATTACAGGCCAATCAGTCTGACATCAATACCGGGTAAAACTGGTGGAAACTGTTATTAAAGAAAGAATTAGGAGGCACATTGATGAACAAAAACTATTGAGGCGGACTCAGCATGGATTCTGTAAGGGAAGATCTTGTCTCACTAACCTTAGTGTTGTTTGAGGGAGTGAACAAACATGTAGACGAGGGGGACCCAATAGATGTTGTTTATGTTGACTTCCAGAAAGCTTTTGATAAAGTTTCTCATCAGAAGCTCCTAAGTAAGCTCAATAATCATGGCATTAAAGGACAAGTCCTCTTGTGGATTAAAAACTGGCTAATGAATAGGAAACAGAGAGTGAGTATAAATGGGCAGTTTTCTCTGTGGAGGGTGGTAAGCAGTGGGGTACCGCAGGGATCAGTACTCGGTCCAATGCTTTTTAACTTGTTCATTAATGATTTGGAGTTGGGAGTAAGCAGTGAAGTGGCTTAATGCAGATGACACAAAATTGTTCAGGGTGGTGAAAACCAGGGAGGATCGTGAGGCACTCCAAAGGGATCTGTCAAGGATAGGTGACTGGGTGTCAACGTGGCAAATGGGGTTCAGTGTGGCCAAGTGCAAAGTGATGCACATTGGAGCCAAAAATCCTAACTATCAATACACGTTGATGGGGTCCGAACTGGTGGAGACTGACCAAGAGAGAGATCTTGGAGTTATAGTAGATAACTCACTGAAAATGTCGAGACAGTGTTCGACTGCAATAAAAAATGGCCAACGCTATGCTGGGAATTATTAGGAAGGGAATTGAAAACACATCAGCCAGTATCATAATGCCCCTGTATAAATTGATATGACCTCATTTGGAATACTGTGTACAGTTCTGGTCACCACCAATGCTCCCTCTAAGCCATGGAGTCTTGTGAGCAAAATTCTACTTTGTGAGCCACTGCCATTAAAGTTGTGAGTGAGCTATTGGGCTACTGCATCCATTAGTTTGCTCTGGAGCCATCCTTCCTGAGCTATGACAAAAATGTGTGAGCCAGAGGCTAAAAAACTGTGAGCTAGCTCACACTAACTCAGCTTAGAGGGAACACTTGTCACCACGCTTCAGAAAGGATATTATAGCATTGGAAAAAGTGCAGAAAAGGGCAACTAGAATGATAAAAGGGTTGGAACACTTTCCCTATGAAGAAAGGTTAAAGGACTTGGGGCTCTTTAGCTTGGGGAAATGATGGCCGAAGGGTGACATGATCGAGGTTTACAAGATTATGCATGGGATAGAGCAGGTAAAGAAAGAAGTACTTTTCTCCCTTTCTCATAATACAAGAACTCATGGGCCCTTAATGAAATTGCTGCAGAGTCAGGTTAGAACGGATAAAAGGAAGTACTTCTTCACCCAAAGAGTGATTAATACATGGAATTCACTGCCACAGGAGGTGGTGGCGGCTACAAGCATAGATGGCTTCAAGAGGGAATTGGATAAACATATGGAGCAGACATCCATCAGTGGCTATTAGCCACAAGATGTAGGAACACTCAGTCTGGGGCAAGTGATGCTCTGTATTCTTGGTGCTGGCGGGGGCAACACTGGGAGGGCTAGTGTCCTCGCCCCACTGCTGGACCTCCTGATGGCACCTGGTATTTTTGGCCACTATGTGACAGAGTGTTGGACTGGATGGGCCGTTGGCCTGATCCAACATTGGCTTCTCTTATGTTCTTATTTTGCTTCCAGTCTGTCTTCTGGTTTACCTGAAGCATGGATCAGAGTGTGCTGGGAAGAACTGCACTAGTGGAAATAATGAGGCGTTCTAAGCAGAACTCTGTCAGCTCCTATGTTCTAGGGGGGAAAGCCCTGCAGATGGCACTGTCTAATGCTTTCTCTGATGTAGTTCCATCCACAATTCCTGTAGCTTCAGGCGTTTGCAGAATGATGCGAAAACAGATAATCAAGTCATTCACGTATTTACATCAAAACTGTCAAAATAGTTATTTTTAAACCATGGGCTGCTTGCTGCTGCTGTAAAACTGAAACCCTCAGAAGCTATGAACAAAAAGAGGCACTGGCATTTGTGCAGGGACAGATTAATGGAAGCAGCCCCTGTATGTAAAAGTAAGAAGCCAGATTAGAAAATACAGACACAAATCTTTCATGACTTTATATTGAACGTACCACTTAAATCATGGATTCCACATACCAAGTTTCAGGTTCAAGTAAGTCTGATAAGCCCTTCAGAGCCAGTAACCTTTTTTTTCCAGTTTTAAACTTGCCTCGTAAAGTGGGGTTTCGTAGCTTTCTGGTAGGTTTTGGAACTATTGCCTTTCTTTTGCAATGGGATTGCAGCCATGGAGGGCCTGCCACCTCCTCAAGAATGTAACAGGCCCAAGAGAATATTTGAAAGACATTCTGACCACATACTTTATGCCAGAACACAGGGGGGGAAATTAAAAAAGTCCTAACAGTCTTGGATCCCTAGAAATCACTATAGTACATCATGGAATATATAAAAAAATTGGGTCATTTTCAGGATATAAAATTAACAGAAAAAAGACAAAAATTATAACAAAATTTTTAACGCAACACAAAGAAGATATAAACAGTACAGAATGCACAGTAACCAAAGACCCCATCAAATATTTGTGAATAAATGTGACTGGGCAAAATTGTAATCTTTTAAAAAACAATTATGAGAAGATTTGGAAAATGATACAAGCAGATTTATTTAGATGGAAATATTAAAAATTTCATGGCCGGGAAGAATCTCTGCAATTAAAATGAATGTTCTGCCAAAACTAATTTTTAATTTCAAATGATACCTATACATACAGAAGAAAGAATACTGAAAGAGTGGCGGAGACAGATAAATTTATTTGGAGTGATAAAAAACCATATTGCTAGATGAGAAAAAGAGAGGAGGATTAGCAGTTTCAAATATGAAATTATATTATCAAGCAGCAGGCCACCTCTGGATCATGGATTGAGGACAAAGAACAGTAAAACTTGAATCAGCAGATGTGGACAAAGGCTTTACTCATTTATTTATGGATTAAGAAATCAACCAACATGATCATAACACAAGAAGAGAAGAAGTGATTGGATTTATACCCTGCTCTTCACTACCTGAAGGCGTCTCAGAGCAGTTTACAATCTCCTTTCTCTTCCCCTCCCCACAACAGACACCCTGAGACAAAGGTGGGGCTGAGAGAGCTCTTTTGGGAACTGCCCTTTTCAGAACATCTCTGAGAGAACTTGTAACTGACCCAAGGTCACACCAGCAGCTGCACGTGGAGGAGTGGGGAATCAAACCCAGTTTTCCCAGATTAGAGTCCACACTCCTAACCACTACACCAAACGGGCAAGAAAGAAGCCATACAATCAGAGATGGATTTTTAAGAATATGGTTTATACACCGGAATTTACTGAGACCTTCAAACTCTCTCCTATGTTCCCAGTAGAAGCTTATTATGATAAATCCACAAGAAATAAAAATGATTTTTTAATGTATGGTAACATGGCACATACTGGGGAAATTAAGTCTTGGCAAGATATTAAAGATGGAGGAATAAATATTCAGTGGTTGCTATATTATCAATCAGTTTCAAGACTAAATAAGATCATTAATAGGGAAAGTGGAGCTCTAAGAGATGTGACCGAGTTTGAACAGTTGATTACAAAACAAAAAGATCATTTACTATGATGGATATATAAAATACCACTCCAGCTAGAAACAGAAGAACAAGTGAAAAAATGTATGATCAAATGGATGTAGAATTTTAGAGAGCAGATATCTATGAATCAATGGAAATGCTTATGGGAAAAAGAAATTAAGTTTACAGCCAGATGATATATAAACCCAAAGGACATTGAGAAAGCTGACAGAATCTTCAAAGGAAAACGCTGGAAACACCTGGACGCAGATGGAACTTTTTAATATATGTGGTAGAATTGTAAAAAACCAAAAAAACACTGGAAAGAAATACATGGAAAAATGAAGAACATATTAAAATTTAAATTCCATATGAAAGCAAAGAATAAGCTGTTAGGTATACTACCTAATAAATTACCAAAAGTTCTGGAAGAAATATTCAAATACATGGTGACAGTGGCTAGAATTATCTGCACAGCAAAATAGAAACGAGATTCTGTCCCACCTAGAAGAATGGGGAAACAAACTTGCTGAATATGCAGTAATGGTGAAATCAACAACTTATCTAAAATTTGAGATAGAGTGTGTATTATGCAAGTAGAAAACAAATTTAGAATGAGAAACAGTTCAAAAATTTGTATGTAAATATTGAAATGTAGAAGCAGAATGAGAATAACCTTTAAATGTAACATCTTGAATATAAATGTATTAAGAAGTAGATCCTGAGCAGAAATATTGTATACTTTCTTATTATGAGATATATATAAAGATTTTCTTTCTATACTCTAATATATTACCTACTGTTAAAAAGTTGCAGTGAGTAGGTAGAGGTGGCAAAATATGTAATACCAAATATGTAGTAAAAATGAAACCAATTATGTTGATATAAAACAGATTAGTTATGAAATCTGAAATCTAAAATGTTGAATATAAATGTACCTCAACAGAAGTAACTACAATTGTATCTTATAGACAGGGTTTTAAAAACTATAATGTAGGGGGTGTTGGGGAGAAATGTTTTTTGTTTCATATACTCTGTAATATAATTATTTTTGATATACATAATTGTGTTATATAACCCCTTTTTCATTTCTGTATCCCCTTTATAGTTTTACTTTGTTTTCCTCTGTGTGTGTGTGTTACAGGCCCCTTTCCTTAATTTTCGGCTTTCATTAAAAAAGATAAAATAATCTATCCCACTTTTACTATAGGAAAGTTTCTAGGTGGTGTGCTGACCAAGAAGTTAACCTGTTCCAAGCCTCCAGTGCTCTGATTGATGAGTAAAAAGACACTGGGTTAACTGACAATCATTAAACATTTTTCAAGGTTGTGAAAACAATTTTTATTTTGTTATTAAAATAAACAGCAACATAATATGTTAGGTGGTTTAGGTTCTAGATGTTCTGCATTGCTTCATAAATTTTCTCCCCCCCACACAGTTGTGTGCCTTTCAGCTCCCTCATCACAACATTTGAGTATAGGCCTGTTCGTACGTTGAGGCAGGCACCCCAGTCCTGGCAGCCATAACTGCATCTGGTCCTCTAGGTCCAAGGAACAGGGACTGCATGTAAGCAAATATGAATGCTGCCATGTTTATGCCTCAATAATCTTGTTTTATGCTATAGATCATGATGGCTGGGACTTGTGTGCCATGGAGTTGTCAACTTTTTCTCTGGTGTGATTCCTATAATAGTGTGAAAAGACCTAGAAATCCAGTGTGTATTTGCACACTACAAAATCTTTACCTACTGAATTTTTTTTATTGCATAGCTGTAAAAAATGCAGGAGGGGAAGGGCCTCAGCATGGTACAATGCCATAGAGTCGACCCTTCAAAGCAGCCATTTTTTCCAGGGGAGCTGATCTCTGTCAGCTGGAGATGAGTTGTAAAAGCGGGAGATCTCCAGGCCCCACCTGGAGGCTGGCAACCCTATGACAGTCAGTTGGAACAACTGAGAAAACAGAGGAGACAGTAATGATGAGAAGGTAAGGTGAGGTGGGGAAGAAGCAGAGCTTCTGTGGATCTGTTGTATAGTGAACCATGGGCTGGCTATTGAGAAATAGAGCTCTTACAATGCTTCAAGGCATTAAAACATCCACAGGGCTTTTTTTGAGGTGGTGCCTGTGAGTACCAGCACCTTTCTGGGAAGTTCTCCCAAATCCTGAGCGGGGGTGGTGGTGGTGGTAGAAATCAGTACAAACTTATCTATGAGTACCAGCACTTTTTTAAAAACCAAAAAAACACCAAGAGCTGGGAATCCCTGTAATAACAGGTAGTTCTACAAAGTGCTTCTTGTTTTGTTTCTATGTCAGCAGCTACTGTCCCTGAGGAAGCTGCAAGGGCTATTATTTGTAAAAATAGTGTATGAAATTATGATAATTCCATGGGGTTTTTTAACCGTATGATATTGTGGGTTTTTTGCATTTGAAGTTTTCAGTAAAGTTTATGTAAACAAATAATTTAATATAAAATAGATTTTAAATAACCATTACATGACACTGAGACAGAAAATGTTTGATAAACACAAAACGCCATATGCGTGTTTTAATCCATCAGGCTTATTTAATTAAAACTTGATAGATGGCAGGTCCCCCCCCCCCCCCCCGGAAGCAGGTCCCCTCCCCGGAAGCTGGTATGTTTGTTCTGACCATTTTGTTTTGACCTGTGGAAGAACTGCACAAACTCAAAGAGCTCATATTTCGGCATGTGCACTGCCATAGTGGGTATCACTCTACACATTCAAACACCCTACTGATCCAGTGGACAGCATGCTGAAATTAGATCTGAGGCTGTAAGTTCAGTTCCTAGTTTCATTGTAACATGGATTCTGCAAATCACAGGTAACTCTGTCTTTCAGCCTTAGTTCTCCATTCGTCAAATGGAAATGACACTAACTAACTTCACAGCATCATTATGAGGCCAGAATTTGTAATAGACTTTGCAAACTAAATGTGACATATGAAAGCTTTTAAAGATAAGGCTGTCATGACTGGATCAAAATAAACATGTGAAAACAGCATGCTCCTTCAATATCATCTGTATCCAGACAACTTTTCACCTTACCGCAACTGGGTCCTCAAGTATAGTGCTTCACTTTTCCTCATAAGGATGAATAGAAACCAGTTGGGTTTTTATGTGTGCAGACCATTATAATCTGCCTTGATTCCCAGTGAGAAAGGTGGACTATAAATGAAAATAATAACTATCGTTGCATAGCTCCAGAGAGGCATAAAACTTGCATCCTTTTTACAATGACAGGCAGAGAAAAGGGCACCAGATTTTGGGATTCCTCTGAGGGGCAGCAAGTTGTCATTCATTTAGTTTATCATAATGTTTCCCATCCTAGAGAGAACCATTTTGATATTCTGCATCAGGTCCTCTGCTGCTAAAAACGTATTAGAAACGACCCAGAATTGTATAGCTTCTAGAATGGAAGCATAACCACAGCTCTGCTATTTCTGTATTGTTTTCATCATACAGAATTAGAGAGTGGGCTGCTCAGTTGTCAACAGAACGACCTCAATTGTCTCCTCTTTTTGCATTTTATTTCCAGACATATACATGTGCTACCTTTGAGCTCTTTTCTCTAGTTAAATATGCAGTTGTTCAGGTTACTGGTGTAGTTGATATTTCAGCTTATCAGTTTCAGTGGTAAACAAAGCCACAGCTTCAGTGTGGCAGATGCCATTTGTAGACTCTGAAGAGACGTAATAATAAAGTCAGTTTATTACTGCAATTAACATATCTGCTCTCCTAAGCATGCTTTCACAGTTACAGCAAAAAAGTGCTTATTTCAAGTGCATAGTTTTAAAACAAATACAAAAGACAGAACTGAAGGCAAGCAAGATAGCTGATTCCAAAACAAGGGATCAGGTGGGAAAGGGAATAAATCAACTAGGAGACCAATCAATAAACAAGTATTTCAGTGAAAAATCTAGACATGATAGGCATCTATAATTTATAATGCAACCTTGTAAACCACCTTGTTATACCAGAAGTCATGTTCTTGTAACCCAAAGATAACGGTTGAGTGTTAAAAGAGAATCAGCTGGGACAAGAGCACTTGTCCAATGGTCCGTGTTGTCAGTACTGAGAAGTAATGGAGTATATACAGCATACTCAGCAGGCTAGCAAAGTCAATGGAGCTCCTCTGATTTACCTCACCTGAGGTATCAGGCCTTGTCAACTATTGATTTGGTTTGCCAAGGTGACTTCAGTTAACTCCAAGCTATGCACAGATGAAGCTTGTTTCTTATTTGTATTGTCGCATATAGTTCATGGAGGTTTGTGTTTGTTTAGCACCATTTCATCATTTTTTTTGTTCAACACATGGCTTGTATGATCTTAAGAGCATCTATAGTTTGGGAGCCTTGGTATAATTGTTCAAACGTATTTATGCAATACAGTACAGGTATATTTGTTGAAATGGAATCAATCAAGGCATTCAGATTGCCTCAGAGATTCAGATAAATGGAAACTGGATTTACAGAAAGATTACAGTGATGTGAAGCATCAGGAAGTTACACAATTAATTTGAATAACTGGAGATTTTAGTTTTACTGAAAAGGATTCTAAGAAACATCTGTTACATGTATTGATTTGAGTCCAGTGGCACCTTCAAGCAGGGGTGTAGATTTATGTATTCCTCGGGGGGGGGGGGCTCTTACCTGTGCGCGTGAAGCGCATGCGCATGCCGGGACCATATCCCTGCTGCCGCTGCCTCCTCTCCCCCCCCGCCTGGCCACTCCTCCCTCCCCCTCCCTCCTGGGCAAATGCCCAGAGTGATTGCGTCATAGAATTTCGGGGTGATTGCTAGAGCGTCGCCCTGGCAACATGCCCAGCATGATGGCGTCACTTCCGGGTGACGCCATCACGCTGGGCATTCGCCCAGGAGGAAGGGGGAGGGAGAAGTGGAGGCGGTCGGCCTACTGGCCTGCCTCTGAAGGGGGCCAGAAAGGCGCAGCGGCAACGGCGGGTGGCGGCAACAGCAGGTGGGTGGCCAACTGGCTGGGCGGGCACTCCGTTTCACCAGGGGGGCTCAGTCCCCCCCGGGAAATTTCGGAGGTGGCCCGAGCCCCACCCCCGGTAGTCTATGCCTATGCCTTCAAGACCTACAAAGTTTGTTGGTCTTAAAGGTGCCACTGAACTCAAACTTTGTTCTGCTGCTTCAGACCAACATGGCTACTAATCTGAATATATTGATTTGAATACAGCTTGACAATTTGATTTACAATTAGGACTCCAACCTGATATGGCAGATTTACTATAACAATCACATTACACAACCATGATATTTTGAATCCTGGACAACATTAGTGGCTCAAGAACCATCTAAGAGAAATGCCTACATTATTCCCTTTTTGAAGTGCACTTGGCAATTTGACTCATCCCACTAGTAAACAATAACATTATAGTTGGTTTATTTTCTTTATTGTTACAATTAGCTTTATCTTAAGAAACAATGGTATTTTTAAAAAACTATCATCTTAGGGAAGAAGAAAGTTTGGGTACCCAAAGAAACATATATTTCAGACATATTTTTCATAATTAGTGCTATAAAGGGTTTGGTTTAAAAGTTCTCACAAATATTTATTTTTGTGAAAATGCACATGATGGCACAGGAATAGTTTTCTTAGGAGATTCCACTGCACACATAAATAAATTTCATGTTTTGTCATCTTTCATGTACAATATTCTACAGCAGCTGTGCATGGCTTATTAAGGATATCTTGTCATTAGGAAGATGACCTGACCTCATATTCTGTCTGTGCAGTGCAGGAAAAGCCATTTATTGATATCATGCAAAAATAGATAAAAATAGCTGGTTTCTATGGCTACTGAGGCTGGAAGACTCCTGAGGAACATTTCTATTTAGGTTCCCACATGACAGAATCTAGAGAATGAAAGGAAAGAGGCAACCAATACACCCTGCATTGGGGAGATATTCTGCCTTGGTGTTCTCAGCCCTCTGGTACAAGAATGAGTCCTGCTTCTTTGCTGAAGAGCTGGAGATGCAGATTGGACCAACCAGTGTGGCCCTAGCAAGTCAAGAACTGCCTGTGTGATGGACACGTTTAGAATCAGAGTTAAAAATAGTCACTGTAACACCACCTGATTTTGTCTGTGATTATGTCAGGGTTTCCCATGAAAACAAGCCTTCTGAGCATAAAAGATATTTCAGATTAAAAAAACAGTTGTGAACAAACAAAAGAGGATGTGAAAGATTTTCAGTCTTAAGATGGGCTCAAGTCTTCATGCACTGAGATCTGTGCCAATGTTTGGCAGCAAAGTCAAATGAGGTTAGCCAAGCAACACACACAAGGACTCCCTTCTTCCAATGGCAATGTGTCCTGACGTGCCTTAACTGCTCATCTCTCATAAATTACTCTGCAGACTCTAAAAGTTGTGACACTATCACAGTAGGGTAGAGCATAGGAGACAGCCACCACTGATTGGTGCAGGTGATGTTTTAAATCAAGGTTTGATTCAGTCCCCATTGGTGATGGCAGTAGGAAAGTTTCCTAAACAGGAAATCTACTTAGGAAGGGATTTTTGGAAGGCATACAGTCTGCAGATTAATTGTTCTGGAAAATCATCAATGCCTATACAAAATTATGCTTTTGCCCTTGCCCTTGCGTGCTGTAGTCTTGTCTCCTTTCCTTGCTCCTTCATATGCCTACTATTGCTTTGACAAGGCTCTTCAGCCTCTCTAAACACCCTATTTCTGACATCCCAGGGCAGATCTTCTACTCGAGTATATTTCCAAAAGAATATTTGTCAGATGGATCAGGCTCCAAGTCTCCTGAACAAATACCACTGGTTCTATGGAAAATACTCTTAAAAGGATTAATTCCCTGTTCTTTATTTGGCTGGCGAGGCGGGACATACATCGAAATAAATAAATAAATAAATTGCAACAAGCATATACTGCAAGCAGACATTTGTGCCTTTAAACTTAAGAGTTCTGCACAACCATAGAGGTCCACAGAGTTACATTCGTGGTGAATATGGACCCTTTGATCCTGGCCTCCTCAGAAAGTACTACAAAACTATTTAATTCCATCCCTGTTCAGCAGTCCACATAATTTAACACTGAGGATACAATCCCAGTGCTCATTTACTTGGGAGTAAGTCCCACTTAATATCAGCATTATTAATTCAGAGTAAACTTAAAATTATACTTGTACATAGATAAATGTAGTAATCAATAGATATATAAACTTTCATTTAATCATTAGTGGCTTATATACTCAAGTGTGGGACCTTTTAATGACCCATGAATTATAAAGTGACTTTGCAAACTGACTGTAGGTACATTAAATAAACAGAGGGCATAGAGAACCATCCTCTCCATGAATTAGAGATACAGTGACTCTGCTGCACAGGTTGTATACTGCATATGTACGCACACAGGTTGTATACTGCATATGTACACACACACAAGATTGAAGGCAGTGTTTCTGCCTAGATCAAAATACCTACAAATTACTATGGTATTTATGAGGAGATTTGGACCATGTGGTATTTTCTATTGTAATTCTATTAGTGTAAAACATTATTTTAACAATTAACTGTTGGGGGTGAAAATGGGGGGTAGGATGTCTGTCTCAAGATAAAATTTCAGAAAAATGCTGAGCCATCTGAATATTAGGCCTCTTTAGGTTTTCATAAAGTTGACTTGTACCCAAAGCAGTGAGTTTTAGAAATAAGGGAAAGGCATTAAATATCCTTGCCAGTTAGAGACTATGTAAGTAGAAACTGAGGGATTACAAGTGGATGTGTAATTTCTGTTTCTTTGTCACTGGAGACATACCATCCTGAAGAGCCAGATGACCATGAACACGGAGCAGCCAAGTCCTCTCCATCCCAACACTCCTATACATTGAGCCTATAGTAATAAAGTGCTTCTTACAGTTATATTGAATCATCTCAGTGCAAAAACAAAAAACACTTTGCAGATATAATTTTTTAAAAAATAATCTTTTCTACTTTGGATAATATTGGAATGCAAAAATTGCACACCCTGTAATAAACCTGACATTAATATTATTCTGGTACCGTTAAAAGCCACAGCCAGTGTTATCAGAGTAATTAGATTAATTCCTATTTCACAGTTTCAGATTCCAGCATTAGTACTTCATGTGTATATAGTAGAGGGGTTAGGTCAAATAAGATGATCTTTTTATACTTTTTGTACAGTTTCATCTTGTCGATCTTTAGGAAGATGTTACAGCAGTGAATTGGTTTGAGTGATGGTCCTTTTCGTAGCTTAATTCCTGCAATTTGCACATGTTCTGGCCTCTTCCAAGCTCGCTGCATAAACATGTTCGTCACCTTAAATCGGTGCAATGAAAGTACTCTTGGTAAGATCACTTCTGTCAAAAGATCAAAACAAAGCACAACTTGAGAGAACGCCTAATCACACTTTTTTTTGCTGTCTTACGTACTATTGTCAAGTAAATTAAACATTAGGAGACATTCTGGCTCTGAGGAGGACTAATATTTATACAGACAGTGCATTGCATATCTTGGAAGATACCTTGAGACAAAGTTCTAGCAGTTCTTAATGTTAAAAACTCTTCCCATGGACCCACTACTGTTTCTAGTTTTACCACTCAGTAAGTGCTGATGTTCAGGGCAATGCTGTGGACATAGTTTATCTTGATTTCAGTAAGGCTTTTGATAAGGTTCCACATGATATTCTTGTTGACAAGTTTATCTTGATTTCAGTAAGGCTTTTGATAAGGTTCCACATGATATTCTTGTTGACAAGTTGGTTAAATGTGGTTTGGATCTTGTTACCGTTGGATGGATTTGTAACTGGTTGACAGATCACACCCAAAGAGTGCTTGTTAATGGTTAATAATCCACTTGGGAGAGGAGTGATAAGTGGAATTCCTCAGGGATCTGTCCTTGGCCCTGCATTGTTCAACATCTTCATAAATGACTTGGATGAAGGAATAGAGAGGATGCTAATTAAATTTGCAGATAATACTTAATTGGGAGGGGTAGCAAATACAGTAGAAGACAGAGTCAATATACAGGATGAGCCTGACAGGCTGGAAAATGGCTAAAACTAACAAAATGAATTTCAACAGAGATAAATGTAACATTTTACATTTAAGTAGGAAGAATCAAGTGCATAATTATAGGATGAGAGAGACTTGCCTTGGTTTGCAAAAGGATATAGGAGTCTCAGTAGCCCATACACTGAACATGAGTCAGCAGCATGATATGGTAGCTAGAAAGGCAAATGTGATTTTGGACTACATCAACAGAAGTATTGTGTCCAGATCATGCAGGGTGATGATATCACTTTACTCTGCTCTGTTTAGTCCTCACTTGGAGTATTATATTGAGGTTTGGACACCAAAGTTTAAGAAGGATGTTGACAAGCTGGAACTTCTATAGAGGAGTGCAGTGAAGATGGTGAGGAGTCTGGAGACCAAGTCATAGAATCATAGAGTTCAATGGGACCTCCAGGGTCATCTAGTCCAACCCCCTGCACAATGCAGGAAATTCACAAACTAACTCCCCCCCCCATACACCCAGTAACCCCATCTCCATGCCCAGAAGATGGCAAAAAACCTCCAGGATCCTTGGCCAAACTGGCCTGGAGAAAAATTGCTTCCTGACCCCAAAGTGGCAATCAGCATTTCCCTGGGTATATAAGAAAGGGCCACCAGAACTAAGCACTGATGCAACCCTTCCTACCCTCTTTCTTATGATCCACCTAAGCTCACAGAATCAGCATTGCTATCAGATGGCCTCTGTTTAAAAACCTCCAAAGAAGGAGAGCCGGCCCACCACCTCCCGAGGAAACCTATTCTACTGAGGAACCACTCTGTCAAGAAGTTCTTCCTAATGTTTAGCTAAAAATTCTTTTGATTTAATTTCAACCTGTAGGTTCTGGTCCAACCTTCTGGGGCAACAGAAGACAACTCTGTATCATCCTCAATATGACAGCCCTTCAAGTACTCTAAGATGGTTATCATATCACCTCTCAGTCATCTCCTCTCCAGGCTAAACATGCCCAGCTCCTTCAGCCTTTCCTCACAGGACTTGGTTTCCAGACCCCTCACCATCTTCGTTGCCCTCCTCTGGACACGTTCCAGCTTGGTTATATCCTTTTAAATTGTGATGCCTAAAACTGAACGAAATACTCTAGGTGAGGTCTAACCAGAGCAAAGTGATCTGGACACTATTCTTCTGTTGATACAGCCCAAAATCGCATTTGCCTTTTTAGCTACCACATCACACTGCTGACTCATGTTCAGAGTATAGTCCACTAAGACCACTTGATCCTTTTCGCACATACTACTGGCAAGACAAGTCTTCCCCATCCTATAATTATGCATTGGATTTTTCCTACCTAAATGCAGAACTTTACATTTATCCCTGTTGAAATTCATTTTATTTGTTTTAGCCCAGTCTCCCAGCCTGTCAAGATCATCCTGTATCCTGAACTCTGTCTCCTACTGTATTTGCTACCCCTCCCAATTTAGTATCATCTGCAAAGTTAATAAGAATTCCCTCTGTTCCTTCATCTAAATCATTTATAAAGATATTGAACAAAACAGGTCCCAGGACAGATCCTTGAGGCACTCCACTTGTCATTCCTCTCTAAGAGTCCTATGAGGAAAGGTTGAAGGAGCTGGCTATGTTTAGCCTGGAGAGGAGTCGACTGATAGGTGATATGATAGCCATCTTCAAGTATTTGAAAGGCTGTCATATAGAGGATGGAGTGAAGTTGTTTTCTGTTGTCCCAGAAAGTTAGGCCAGAACCAGTGGATTGAAATTAAATCAGAAACGTTTTTGGCTAAACATGAGGAAGAATTTCCTGACAGAGTAGTTTCTCAGTGAAACAGGCTTCCTTGGGAGGTGGTGGGTTCTTCTTTTTGGGAAGTTTTTAAGCTGAGGCTAAATGGCCATCTGACAGCTATGCTGATTCTGTGAACTTAGGCAGATCATGAGAGGGAGGACAGGAAAGGATGAGTCAGGAAAGGATGAGTCAATTCAAAATGCTTATTATTACTTTTGAAGCCCTTCATGGTCTAAGACCGTCATACTTAATGAACTGCATCTCCCAGTATACGTCCCTGCACCACTTATGTTCTGCAGACAGCCTCCTTCTTAAGGTGCCCTCCCTTAGGGCTGTTTGTACAGCTACAGTGAAACCATGGGCCTTTTCTGTGGTTGGACCAGTCCTTTGGAATGGGTGACGAAGGCGCCTTCACTTGCTATATTTAGAAAGGCATGTAAGGTGGTCTTATTCCAGAGAGCATATGGTGGAGGGTGAATTGTTCCAGCGGATCTGGCCCTGAATTCTAATTCTTGTTAGAATTCTAATTCTTAACTCAGAATGTTTTTAAATTTGTAATCTGTATTTATCTTGTTTTAATTTTGTTAACTAAACTTTTATTTATGTCCTTGCAAACTTGGTTGCTACATTGTTTGCCACTCTGAGTCCAAGGAGATAAGGTAGGATAGAAATGTTTAGGGTTGCCAACTTCTAAGTGGGGCCTGGAGAGCTCCTGGAATTACAACTGATCTCCAGATGGCAGAGACCAGGTCTTCTGGAGAGAGTGGTTGCTTTGGAGGGTGGATTCTAAGGCATTACATCTCACTGTGGTCCCTCCTCTCCCCAAACCCCACTCTCCCCAGGCTTCACCCCCAAATCTTCAGGAATTTCCCCTCTCTGAGATGGCAACCCTATCAGTGGAAAGGACAGCAGTTTTATAATTAGTTCTAAAGCCTACTTATGTAATTCTGGAGGCATAGATGATCAGGATGGTGATAGTGCAGTATGTTCAAATCATTACTGGTATGCAGGGCTTTTTTGTGGTTGTACTCACTGGTATTGAGTAGTGGCACCTTTGGGAGGACTCTCCCAAGTCCTGAGGGGGAATGGGTAGAAATTTAGGGTTGAGCCAGGCAACCAGCATGAGGGTTGAGGGAGACATGGTGGGGCAGTGGCAGTGCGAGCATGATTACATCACTAATGGGGAAAACCTGAAAGTGCCAGCAGTAGTTCCAGGAATCATCAGACTATCTAATCATAGTGTCCAGTGATTCCTAGAGTTATTGCCATTGTTTCTGGGTTTTCCCCAGTAGTAATGTCATCATAGTGCTGCTGGGTGAATTTTCAAAAATTTCTGTCACCTCCACCTAGAGTAGGGGATTACCTGCCCTGATGGGCTTGTTAGCCCTATGGAAATCAGTGCAACCTTATATATGAATACTGGGATTTGTGCAATCATTGTAAAATGACTAAAAATGTAGCTACACTTTGTTAGATCTAAATTAAAGTCAGTCTTATTTACCCTGTTCATATTCATGTTTAGAGATAGCCCCAAGCAAGTATGTGCATGGTTATAACCCCAAAAGGCCATTGTTGCAATGATAGCAAGAATGGAAGTAAATTAGGTTACTTCCCTAGCTCTCCTTTTGTGCATATTTGCCTTCAGTGAAAGTATCTTCTTTCAGCTCCATGGCAATAAGAGTGGGGGGAAAGGCTTATCCTGTGAACCTTTCAGACTGATTCACTAAGAATGACGACTGTGTGCCAGATGAGCCCTCATTGTGACTTCAAGCCATTATTGTACTGCTCTTTGGAGTTACAGGTTTGAAGTAGCTCTGCCATCTCCTACAGCAACATCATCCCCTAGTACCTGACAAAGGTTAATTAAAGTCTGTTTTAGTTCCTCATTTTTCTTTACATGAAAACCTCCTCTCCCTTGGGATGACATCATACATAGCTCATCTTTGCTGGATAGAGATTTCACATTATCCCCCTGTGATGAAAATAAATAAATAAAGCAATCACCGTGTGGGTCCTGGCAAATGGCCCGATTAGTAAGTCCTCTTGAAAGGAGACCAGGCTGTATAGGCTGTACTACTTTGGTGCATATCTGGTGATTAGGGGGTTGTTAGGATGACTGGAAAGTTTAAAAGAATAACATGCCTTCCTAGTCAACTCATCCTTTACTTGCAAGGCCAAATTCATCTGATCCCAAAGGGCAAACAGGAGCAAACAAATGGCCTTAAAATCATGGCCTGAAACAACTATTCTCTCTCTCTCCCCCCACATTCTTTTTAAACATCCAACCAACGAGGAGTTCTGTAGTACTTGAAAGCTTGCTCAAGGTTTTGTGTCATTTTAATTGGTTTTAATAAAGGATATTACACAGTCTTGCACACACTCTCTCTCTCTCTCTGACTCTCTCTGCTGTTTATGAAAATGCTAATTAATATAACCAAATGCAGCCCATTCAGTTTTAAATACTGGCTTCATTGTGTCAGACTAGTTTTTGGTTGTGGAGCAGTTAGCTTCCTTATCTTTAGCTCCCCTACCCAGTATACCTTCATTTTTACTTTTTTATAAGCAGAGATTGTCATAATTTCTTCCTACCAGTTCCTTCAGAAGTCCAGAGTGGTCTGGGCCACTTCCAGCTTCTGGGGTGCTTAGTCATAATAATTTTAAAAAATCAACAAGAGATTGTGTCACATTTTGGTCCAATTGGAATGTGCTTAAGAACAAGTTGCAAAAAATTTAATGTGTCTAACAGTGCAATCCTAAAGAGAGTTACTCTAGTCTAAGCCCATTGAAATGAATGGGCTTAGACTGAAGTAAGGATTGCACTGTAAATCTCACCCCCCCCCAAGGTTGAGGTCCAGGCCAGATGGTCCCTCCCCCCCACATTTGCCCTGCTTCTTATGGGCATGGATGCTAGCTGAGGGGTGCTATATAAATGACTCCTTTCAGAGCAGCATTGAAGCAACTAAAATGTGGGACAGGAGGCAGACCTGAGTTTCCCTTAATCCAGAGACAAAGAACAGTCTGACTCTGAAGTGATTTTGACAGAAATAATAATAAATCGGTACCTCAACAAAGCAATGGAATGCTTTGAGTCATGAAAAGTCCCTACAGTAAGGCTCAGGGTGCTTCGGAAGAGGACACTGCCCAATAACCATTTCATATAGTGAGCTTCTGGATCTTGAGAGAGGCTGTTATTTGAACAGAGACATTTGGTAGACCTTCAGAGTCCCTAGGGAAGAAATACAAGGAGACAGAAATAAAATGTAAGAAAGCAGATTAACGTCTTCCACATTCTCCACCTTTCCACTGCCGGCACTCATGAGAGAGGCCATCATTCACACGCTGGGTTCATCTCTACCTGCCAGTGTACCTTCCTGAGCTAATTCATCAGTCTCCGTGGTGGAGCTGAAAGGAGGAAGGCAGCCTCTCTGCTGGGCACCACGCTTGTCTCCGTAGGCTGCATAAACTGTGGTGCTTCCTTTCTTTTCCAAATCTGTTGACTATTGTTTTAAATAACAATAAAGATATGCTGGTGGATGCTTCACCCATTAACACTACCATTTATTAAAAAGACCAGTGAAGGGGTTGAGAAAGGGGGGGGGGTATTCCAGAAAGAGAGATTCCCTGAGACTCAAGGGGTAGCAATGTCTTACCAAGTGATTGTAGGAATATTGCTCCTCCACCTCAAAAGTATGAGTTAAGATGATGTGCAAAGGTACCAAAGCCTTTCCCTCTCAGACAGCTGTCTCCTGCTCAGCACTGGCCTCTTCCTTCTTCCTCTTCATGTTGCAGAAGCCATGGAGCCCACAGAAGCAAGCAAAGGTGAACTGGGGCATCCCCTAGGAGAGGTAAGGGACAGGAGCCTCCAAAGGAAATCTGCATGGAGTAAAGTGAGAAAAGAGAGAGGGTTTTTCCCCCTCCACACAGAACATCTCCAGCTGGCATTCTGGAACAATTCCAGAGTGTGAGCTCAAGAGGCAGCTACAAGCCTTCTGCCTAGAAGGAATCTTTGCTCCCACCTCCAGAATGTGGGCAGCTGTTTCCAGCCACGATTCAGAACTTTCTGTTTCACTGTGGTATATTTTTTAAAAAAGGCTGTTCTTCTATTTGTTTACATACTTCATTTATAGTCTGCCTTTCTCACTGAGACAGATTTTAAGCCTAATCAGGACTTTCTAGAAAATGCTATAAGTTTGATTCTGTCAAACAGTATTTGGAAGGTTCTCGCCACCAGTGTTCCCTCTTGTGAGCAAAAATCCTGCTTTGCGAGCTACTGGCATTAAAGTTGTGAGTGAGCAATTTGGCTGCTGCATAAATTAGTTTGTTCTGGAGCCATCCTTCCTGAGCTAAAACAAAAACTTGTGAGCCAGAGGCTAAAAAACTGTGAGCTACCTCACACTAACTCAGCTTAGAGGGAACACTGCTTGCCACCCCATTCTTGGTTTGTTCCCAACATGAGACAATCAGCAGAAACTTCAGGAACAGTGCCTCTAATTAATTGGTGTGGGTATGGAAGCGTGATGCAACTGCATAAATTCAGTACTATGGGAGGAGAATCACCAAGCCTGTGTGTCAAGAGGATGCAGTTTCCAGCCAAGCTGCAGCTGCTTTCATATTAAACCTTAAGCTATAGGTGACTCTTCCTCATCTCTGGCACTCCATCACACTGTCTCTGAATATGGCGAGAGATTCATGCATCCTCTTTTTGTGCTGTGATTGCTGCTGCTAACCCCGACATCCCTTTCTGGCTACCACACTGCATCAGTGATGTATCATCCGAGCACAATGGGCATCAACACCATATAAAAACTGCCTGAGATATGGATCTGGAATAGATTAGATCTGTGGGCATGAAGTGCTAGTCAAGTGCAAGATACTAATACTGGTGCCAGAGAGTTCAACAGCTGGCCAGTGTTAAAAACAGAACATTGGACTAGTCACACAGGAAAACAGTTCTTGCTCAAAAGTGAAGGAGGCTGTGAGGCACATTACTTAAAACTCAGTTTATGTCTTTGAAGCTTATGCTTTTTCTTGCACCATTTTGCTAACAGAACAAAAAGTGACAAATTCCCCTGCAAATTTTCAAAACCCTTGCTGTATGACTTAGAGCATGGACTGAATCTCATACTTAAAGTCAGTTAAATAATAAAAAAAAAACCCTTTGTATAGCTGGTGGTGCCAGCCTAACTGAAGCAATTGCTTGAATTCACAGCTCAGATTCCAGAGGGGGTACTGTTCTCTGCCTGTGTTGCTGTTTTGTTTTTTAAATTATCTTTCTCCTTCAGGTGGAAAACTATCTAAGGTCTGCACTGGTTTCTGGGTTTCTGGAGACACCAGTGAAGCCTTAATAATTCTAGTGACTTGTCTTACACAAAGGTTGTGAAGCAAAACCACAAACACATCATGTCCAATTGGCTTGTGTTCCCATCTCCCACTTCTACCCCCACTGAAGCACGACATTCCAATCTGTGAGTTACCTTCTCAGCCAAATTAAAAAATAGGGAGAGAAAGACAAAATCCTGTTTGAGATGGTTGCTTTTCAGTGGCTCAGCTAGCACTTGGGGCATGCTTAAGCCCTCCAAGGTTACAGGGAATATTTGACTGACCTTCCAACATCAAACACAACCCACTCAACATTCATTATAAAGCCCTTCGGCATCTCAGAACAGTCAGTTCCACATGGCAATGAAAATTTCATCCCTCCCTTCCAGTAACCTGGGAACCGGAGAAGGCTAGCGCTGTCCTGACCGCTTCAGACTGACCTTGTTTTCCCAGAGACGGACTTTGCCTTTAGCATAAAGCAGCCCCACTACAGATGAGGAACAGAGGCATACAGCCCATTTAATTCTGCAGCTGCACATTTCTCCCCTTCTTTCCCATTCCCCCCCTCCAGTTTCATTTGACAGGTTTCTGTATACCTGCCTGCCAGGCTCCTTGGTTTAAATAAGGCCCCTGATACTTCCTCTGAGGTTCACAAAACAATGACTAGAGAACTCTGTAATGAGTCTTCCCATCTGCAGGGTTTGTGAGCAGACTGCCAACTTCATGCATCTTTTTGCTGCTTTTATTCTATGCAGGTAAAAAGGGTTCTCTGCAGTAATGACAGGCAGAGAGCAAAGTTCTATCCAGTAGAGCTGCTGGAGGGCTGGCTCTGCAGCCACAAAGAGCTGATTTCTCAAGCCTCCACCTGCAATTTCTCTGTTTGTGTTTCGGTAGGTGAATGGGGATGCCAGGAAATGTCAAAATGCCTTAATCAGCATTGAGCTGTGCTACAGGAAGAGAATGACAAGGATATATCATAAGCTGGGTGGGGGGAAGGCTTAATTCAAGTGCCAGTTTTTGTAGACATACTTTTTTCTTAGCAACTGCAGTAACTAGAAAATAATTCTTTTTATAAATTGGTTTCTACGTTGGGGGAGGATGGTGTGTTCAAGAAGTTAGAATACATTCCACATTCATCGTATAATTTCAGCCATTGTTTTTCTTTTTGCTTTATTAGTACATTTAACATTTTGTTACAAGCTGCTGGCATTTTATGCCTGCAAACCATACTCCTTTTGTTTGCTTTTTTTGTTGTTTACCTGATTCTTCACAATTACCTCCAGCAATACCAGACTCTCTCCACCTTTTGATTGTTTGTGGACTTCCTCGCCTTATTTTACAGCCTCCATATCTATGACAGATGGTATGGGGGATTTATAGTCATTGCCCTACAAACATGTATCCTCTTCTATGTTTATATCAAGTAAGGCAGAGAACAGAATTCATGAGAATGCACCACTGACTTGCCGCCCCAAACTACTTGCTTCTCTGAGGCTCGGGTGCTGGAATGGCCTACTAAATGATTTTGAAAGCCTTCATTTCAAAAGTTAATGCAGCTTTCAACTAAGTTCTCAGGATTACCTTTTTATTTCAGAAGCAACTGTTGGTTATCCCACCCCCCCTCCCCCGGATTTTCCAGAGCGGTCTGGTGTTCTCTTCCTTTGCATGAGCCATGTATATTGAAATCCTAAGCAGAGTTACACCTTTCTAAACCCAATGATTTCAGTGGATTTAGAAGGATTTATTTAACTAACTTTATATCCTGTCTTTCTTCTCCGACAAAGGCCATCATGGTGGCCAACAAAGTGAAATATACACAGGGGACATTTGGGGCTGGAGTGAGGCGGAGTGGCACTCTGCCAGCCCAGGAGTGGGCACTAGGGCAGCCACGGGCCAAATCAGATTCTCTGATCTGATTCGGTCGACTGCCGAAATTCAGCAGCAGCTTCAAACATAACTGGAGGGGAGGGGGTTTGATGGAGAGGCTCCAAACTTACAGGGTAGCTGCTTGAGCCTCTCCCCCAAATACCCACCAAGTTTCAAGAAGATTGGACTAGGGGGTCCAATTCTACAGCCCCTCAAACAGGTTGCCCCCATTCCCTCCATTGTTCTCTATGGTGATAAAAAAGTAATGTCAATCCAATTCAGGTCTTTCAACACCCTTCCTGAAATCGGCTTCTTAGCATGACTCCCTCTCATATCTATATGCTTGATGCTGATTCAAACATTCTGTTTCAATTTTCAGTAGCAAACCAAAATGATTGGTTTGCCTCTCTGTTACATGCACTTGCAGTACAAAAACCACTGTGTCTAGATACTGAACGTTAAATATAATGAAAATAAACTGTAGCCAATATTAAATATAAAGTCTTTTTAAATCTATTTTTTTCTGTTTGTATATTTTTATATTATTTTACTTATAGAATATTACTTATTATAATAAACTATGTCAAAGGAGAAAACAAATTTACAAATATATTCAAAGTCCAAACCAAGAAACATCAATCTGCTCCACAGATAAATATATATAGACACTGGCAGCCAAGGAAAATCACTTCTCTTCTGTTCCTAAGTTGGCTCAGCAGCATTGAAGTAACTTGTGACTACTGTTCTCCAGGAAAAATCGCTCCTCTTGTAAGGTTATACTCTAGGTAAAAGTGGCAGTGTGCATCATTTCAACAGACTAACATGTCTCCAGTGTTCCCTCTAAGCTGAGTTAGTGTGAGCTAGCTCACAGTTTTTTAGCCTCTGACTCAAACATTTTGTGTCTCAGCTCAGGGAGGATGGCTCCAGAGCAAACTAATTTATGCAGCAGCCAAATCGCTTGCTCACAACTTTAATGCCAGTAGCTCACAAAGTAGAATTTTTGTTCCCAAGACTCCACAGCTCAGAGGGAGCATGTCTCCCAGGCAAGGTCCACATTTCTGGTCTTCATCAGTCAAGAATTTCAAATTTTCAACCTGGAGCTATATAATTTATACAAAAATCTCACCACTTCCCATTTCTGAGGAGCAATCTGCTTCACACTCAAAAGGGTTGGTAGTATATAGCTCCAGATACTATATGGCTTGGACTGAATATATTTGTGTATAAGTTTCCTCCTTTGACTTGGTTTATTAGAATATGTAATTTGGTAATTAAATCTATATTCTATAGTAAAATAATATAAAAATATACAAACAACAAAAAATAGGTTTGAAAAGACTTTATTCTTAATATTGGTTACAGTTTATTTTCATTATATAGCGTTCAATATCTAGACACAGTGTGTGTGTGTGGGGGGGTTACCACAAGCACTTTGTGCACTGTGTTCCCTGGTATCTTTGCTACTCTCTGTTGCATGTGACATTTCACTTACCTCATAGAATCACAGCGATGGAAGGCCATCTAGCCCAACCCCCTGCTCAGTGCAGGGTCAGCCTAGAGCATCCCTGACACATGTTTGTCCAGCCACTGCTTAAGGGGAGCTCACCACCTCCCTAGGCAGCTGATTCCACTGTTGCACAACTCTTACTGTAAAAAAGTATTTCCTAATATCCAGCCAGTTCCTTCCTGCCCTTAATTTAAACCCATTATTGTGAGTCCTATTCTCTGCTGCCAACAGGAACAGCTCCCTGCCCTCCTCTAAGTGACAGCCCTTCAAATACTTAGAGCAATCATGTTCCCCCTCAACCTCCTCCAGGCTAGAAGGATATTTTTTATTCAAAATACAGTATTGCCAGGATCTCTGACTTAGTTGAACTTCTTTTTAATAGGATGCCACAAGAGGGGAACCTTTAAGAACTTGTGGAGCAAAGGAAATGCTATCCACCAGCCTGTCCCCTCATTCCTCCCCTCTTGCTTTCCCCACCTTTCTACTTTCTCATTGCTGCTATTCCCTCCTATTTTTGCTTTTCCACCTTCCCACCCTTGCTTTTTTCCTCCCTCCAACCCTTCCATATTAATTTTCCCACTCCCCCTTTTGCCCCTTCCTTCCCTTGGCCACTCCTTTTTTTAAATTAAAGAAAGCCTCATCTGGGGATTGCTGGCTACAGCATAATGCCAACTGTGATCCTGTGCGATCTCAATGGCATTTTTTGAAGTTGCAATATATGTATGAGTGAACACATTGCTTCTTTGGGGAGGGGTTTTTTGCAAACCACTCCCTCCCCTGAAAAACTGGGAGCTTCCCCGGGGTTCTAAGAAAATTTAGCCTTTTTCAACCTGGTCTCAGTGGGCAGATTTTTTGAACTGCACTCTGATATTGTTATTCTGCTGGCTTAGTCCCCCATATCATGGGATACCGTATTAAGATTTGGCTAGACTGGCCACTATCTAAATGTGTGATCCACATCTCTATGCTACATCTTCTCAATCTGTTAAACAGAGGAAATCCAACCAGGCTTTCACAGCTAGGATATAGCAAAAATAACTGTGAACTCTTTTATGCTCATAAAATGAGAGGCGTGAGTGAATGCAGGTTGCAATTTTTTCTTTGTAGCTGGAGTGTATTTCAGGAAAGCAGGCAAGATCTTAAGAATTGCCTAGTCTGTTACTGTTATTTATTTTTTAAAAATAAGACATGTATAGCCCATCTTTCTGTCTAAATGGCATTTCCTTCTGCAGGAAAAGAGGGATCCAAGTTGCTAGTGCCCTGCCCAAGGGACAGAGGACCTGCAATCAGTATCCTGCTGTACAGAGCAGGCTTCCTGTGTGATAACCGGACAGGACCCAGTGCCTGTGATCCGTTCCACAGTTCAGTATTAGAAGTGTGCTGCTTTGTCTCTCGCTCTCCCCCACTGCCTAAGCACCTGTTACTGGAAGAGAGCACCAGGTGACTACACCACCACTGAACATCATTGTATTGTTGAGAGGCAAGTTTTGGCAGAGAGAATAAGCCACTTATATAGTAGCATCCAGTTCAATGGCAGCAGGAGGGAGTGTACAACAGTACCTGGAACATATCTACTTGCCAGGAGACTCAGGACTTGGGTGGTCTGAGTGACAAGAGTCCCAATTCCATTAGGGAGCCATTGATGTATTTAGGAAAGCTTGTAGCATGGAGCCTTTAAAAACTAACCCTCTACTTTCTATTCAGGGGGCAGACAATGATGAACGAGCCCAGAAGAATAGAGGCGGCACAGCTGAGTCAAATGGTCCTGTTTTTCTTTTTTTTTAAGTGGAGAAAAGGGATCTTTTAAGGAGTGAGGAATAATTAAAAAATAAATGAACTAGCACTGATGGAGTGACAGAGGCCCTACTTGATTTGCAAAACCCAAGCATGTTTCATGGCCCCACTCTGCCCTTTCTATTCAAGGGAGAGAATCCTTTGAATAGAAGCCTCTGCAGCCAAGAAAATGCTGTGAGCATTAAAAATGTAAAGCCAGAGAATTCTCTTTAGTCAATTGCTTAACCTCAGGCTGTGTTTGTCACTGTCAGAGTGATGAATTGGGAGCTGTCTGAAATCAGCATGCTCACTTTAATAATGTCACTTTCCCGGAGCCCTAATAAATGTCTTTCTGAACCAGCTGGACACAACCAATTCCTTAGACCAACAATTACCGATTTCACCAGTTTTTTGCTCTTCTTAACAGTTAGGTCCCTGCTGCTGAAATTGGAAATCTTTATCCTTTCACACATTCTCTCAGCCATGAAGAAAAGAGGAGATCCAATTTATTAAAGCCCTACACTGTGAACTGAGCAAGAGGTGCTATGGACAGAGGTTGGCTAGTACCCCTGACTTTTTATTTTTAATGTGACTACTACTGACACAATCAAGAGATCCACATGTTGTTGGATATTGTACAGTTATAATAATTCATCTATTGGATTTTCCTAACCAGACAGGAAAATCAGGAAGGCTAATGATGACATTAGTGATGGCATGTGGCTTCTCCCCACTGATGGTGGATCCCCACAATAGGTCAGTGAACCCTCCTGGAATCAGGCTTTTTAGGATACGACTATCCAAGAAATGTGCAGTGGCAGACATCTGAATATAATCAGTCAAGCCCCCATTTTAATGATTACTTTCATGATTATTTTTGATTTTTTATAGGTCAAGCTATATGTTGTTTTCCCCAGATCTTGTAAAGTCAAACATGTACATGCAGGTCTGTGCTGGGAACTCTATTCCCAGGTGTGCATGAGCCCAAATCAGATTAGGACTGTGGTGTGTGCAATGGGGCTTCAGCCTTCCCCAGTATAAAACAGGCCCAGTGGGGAGCATTATTTGGCCAGTTGTGGAAGTATAGGGCAGCCCCGTCAGTACATTTGTAGCCAGTGAGGCAAGTAGCAGCCCCCTGGAGCTCTTTCAAGTTAGGAAAACAGCATGGGAGAACCATAACTGTCCTCTCCATACACACTGGTCCCAAGCCAAATCTGTGTACATGGGAACTGAGTTCCCAGTACAAACTGTCAAGACTTATCTGATTGCACAGACCCCAGGGAGGGGGGGGGGGATATGATGCTTAGTTAGGACCTATAAAGATATATTTAGTTTTATTGGTGCCATCCACCTTCGACTCCAGTTGAAGAAGAAGAGAAGAACAAGAGATTGGATTTATACCCCACCCTTCACTTGTAGTCGCAGAACAGTTTACAAACTCCTTTCCCTTCTCCTCCCCACAACAGACACCCTGTGAGGTAGGTGGGCTGAGAGAGCTCTGAGACAACTGTCTTTGAGAGAACAGCTGGTACAGAGCTATGGCTTGCGCAAGGTCATCCAGCAGGTGCAAGTGGAGGAGTGGGGTCTCCCAGATTAGAGTCCACGCACTTAACCACTACACCAAACTGGCTCCCAGTTTTAGGGTGGGAGTGTGTTTATACATGTTGAAAACAATAAATCAAGCCTCTTATGACAAAATCAGGTGCTGTGATTACCTGACTAGATCATAATGTCATCACCACATATTCAGGGCTTTTAAATTAAAGGTCCTGATCACATAATGACATTAATCCTTCTAATACGCAGACTCCAAGGAGTAGTTCAGGCACAGATTCCGTCAGATGACGCAGAACATTTTGTGTCCCTTATGAGGAGATCACATGGATCAGTCCAGTTTAGTTGAAGGCTGTAGGTGACTGGTATTTACAAACAAACTACTTTAAATGTGTATGTTCAAATTACCATACATGAAAGGAAAATTACAGAAAATCAATTTCATCAGAATTTGGCCTAGAAGGATGACGATAAATATTAACAAAGAAAGCCACTCGTGATGAGATATTGGCCCCCTCTAGCCCTGTGATGAGTGCTGCCCCAGAGCCATGAGGTGCCGTGTGCTCCCTTGGCTAGTCATAATACCAGACCTGCAGTCCTAGGATAAGCAGATATAAGGAGCAATTCACTGGCAGACACAGCTTGTCATGTACTGATGAGACAGACATCCCAATAACTATTCAAGGGACAGGAGTCCTGACCTCCTTTGCCTCTAGTCATCCTAAATAAGCTGTACCAAGCTGAAAAAATCTTGATTCTGTTCAGTAGCATCAGGGATGAATGAGATGATGGAATATCAGAGCGGATATCACGTAGCAAAGAGAGTGCTAGCCTTGGGCTAGGGAGAGCTTGGTACCAATCCTCTCTCAGTGGGTGACAACTAGGTAGTCTCTCACCCTAACCTCGCTTAACAGGATTGTTGTGAGAATAAAATGAGATAACCTCACATCAGCTGCTCAGACAAGAGTCAGATGCAAATGTTTCTGCATTAGTTTTCCCATTATTCCATTCTTCCTTGCATTTTCCCTTCAGGCCTACATCTTTGCTAACTTGCAGCCTTCAAAAAAAACAACAACAACACACCAGTAATGTCCAACTACAACATTTAAAAAAAATCTACAAAGAAATAAACTTAATTAGTAAAGAGAAACTCTGCTCTTTTAAAAGGAAATAATGATGCATACAGCTGGTGTTTCAGGCTGCAGTGTTTGCAGAGAACCACTAATTAAAACATTGCTTCTGTAAGTATGCTGATCCCATTGATTCTAACCCCCTCTCCCCTCCTCAGCCCTCAAACACACACAGTTAATTTGCTGCTAGGAAAGCAAAGTCGCAAGGGTCCTCATTATAAAAATTCCACTGGCTGCAGCTAATGGTTGTAATTAATAGGTGCAATAAATTTCAAATGGCCAGGGTGTTCATTAGTTTCAGCCTGAGTCAGCACCAGTGGGGTAGCCTGTTACTTAATAACCCATTTTCTAACAGGAGAGAGCGGGTATCTTCTATAGCGCAACACAACCAGAGCTTTCCTGCCAAAAAAGAATAAGTCATTTCTAGCAAACAGTTTAGCCTAGCACACATCTGTCTGCCAATTGTATAAGGAAGAGGTGGGATCTGGTTTTAGGATGGAGCCTAACCTACTCCAGAGCACTGTGTAATTGGTTGGAAGGGAGGATGAAGTAGTTGTAAATTGCAGGGAAATGAACTTAACCTGCCTGATATATCACTGAGCAAATGAGAACTTCCTCTGGTTTGTACCTTCCTCATCAAAGAACATCAGTACGAAAGTTAACGGAAGACTATCCAGAAGTACTTCACTAGTTGATCCGGTACACATTATAGTGAACATCTTTGTATATATGATTTGATGGAAAGGAATATTGAGTTCCTGTATAGTAATGGTTTCCTGACTTGGATAACCCAGGCTACCCTGATCTTGGAAACTAAGCAGGGTTAGTATTTGGATGGGAGGCTACCAAGGAATATCAGGGTTGCTATTTAGAGGCCGGCAATGGCAAACGACCTCTGAAAGGCTCCTGCCTTGAAAACCCTATGGGGTTGTCATAAGCTGGCTGCAACTTGATGGCAAAAAAGGAAGAAGTAGCAGTTAATTATATTTAACACATTAGGAGTATTTGGAATGCTTGCTTCTATTTCTGTACTTTGCCAACTGCCTGGAGGGGGGGGGGGGAAATGACCTATCCTTTTAAGAAGAAGAAAAGAAGAAGAGATTGGATTTATACCCCACCCTTCACTACCCAAAGGAGTCTCAGAGGGGTTTACAATCTCCTTTCCATTCCCCTCCCCACAACCGACACCCTGAGACAAAGGTGGAGCTGAGAGAGCTCTTATGAGAACTGCTCATGAGAGAACAGTTCTGAAACAACTTGTAACTGATCCAAGGTCACATCAGAATCTGCATGTGGAGTAGTGGGAAATCAAACCTGTTTTCCCCAGATTAGAGTCCACACTCCGAACCCCTACACCAAACTGGCTCTTAATAAAGGCTTACTGTATGCAAATGGGAGCTGAAGTTTTTATGGCATGGAAATATCAGTAAACTAGGAATAAGGCCTGTTGTGGGAATAAATATAACGGGCTCTAGAAAGAGGCTCTTGGAGAGTGCCAAGGCCTTGGGCACTCAGCGTCAATTTGCTGTGGCAATCTCAGCAGGGTATAATGACACAGAGTCCACCATTTTCTCCAGGGGAACTGATCTCTGCTACCTGAAGAGCAGTTGTAATTCTGAGTGATCTCCTGCCCTCACCTGGAGATTGGCAGCAGTGGCAGCAGTGGTTCCCTAAGAGGGAATAGCTGGTTTGGAGAGCAGAGTCTATGGCATTGTACCTGTCTGAGGCCCCACCTCTCCTCAAACCTCACCCTCTCCAGGCTCCACCCCTCAAATCTCCAGGAGTTCCCCACCTGGAGTTGGCAACCCCATCTCCTTCCCAACTAAGCACCAATCTACTTTAATTTCCCCCTCACTCTTCAGCTTTCCATCCCCCCCACACCTGCAGCCTCTGCCATGCTCTGAAGCCCCACTTATAAACACAGGTAACTGCCATTTCGTTTCACCTACCAACAGCCACTGAGGTAACAATTAATCCCCCCACAGGAAGGAAGCAGGAGAAGCGTCTTCATCAAGAGAGAAAGCCATCTGTCAGAAATGCTGACAGGGCACAGAGGCTGACGGAGTGGGCGGGGAAGATGAGCAGACCCAGCCAATGGCATGTGACTATTCACAGCCAGTGGATAGGGACAGCTCCTGATTGACAGGCCAGGGGACCAAAGGCTGGGGTGGCATGTGGAATGTTCAGGAGCAGGCCACCACCAACAGAGAATTATGTATAAGAGAGATAGCATCACCTGGTAGATAACAGACCATGAAGCCTTTGTTAAAGGGAAAGGACACTTCCCCCCCACCCCGGCCTGCTAGTGGTCCTATCTACAGTCCTCAAAATAATCCTGTAAGGTAGGTATTCTTTATTCTCATTTTACAGAGGGGCATTTCAGAGATAACGGTTTGCCTTAAACCACCTGGTGAGTTTGTAATTGGGGCTGCGAACTCTGGGTTGGGAAATACCTGGAGCTGGAGATTTTGGGGGTGGAGCCTGGGGAAGGCAGAGTTTGGGGTAGGGAGGGACCTTACTGGTATTTAATGCCATAGATTCTACCCTCAAAAACAGCTATTTTCTCCAGGGGAACTGGTCTCTGTCATCTGGGGGTCAGGTGTAATACCAGATCTCCAGACAGCACCTGAAAGCTGGCAACCCTAGTTCAAAATAGAGGTAGTCTTGGCATGTGTCTGCTCTCATTTCTGTCGGGGGACAACCCAAGGCACAAGTGAAATCTGGAATGGGGCTTTTTAGCCACTACTCTCTCAAAAATGCTCCTTTAATAATTTCACAGAAGAAAGAATTTCTGCTGATATTAGCAGAAATCCAATAATGAATTTTATCTCTATGCTGTGAAATAATAAATAAGTGAAATGTTTGCCTGTAGAAACTAAAAAGCAGGTGCAGGAATCTTGTTTGGGGAAAAAAGGTAGGCAGCCCCAGCTGATGTTCTCGCTTCCCCCTGCCCCATATACAATTATTAAAAATCACAGAAACCCTCTTCTGTACTGCATCTGGTGACTTAGGCATTCCACCTTTAAGGTGGAATTTTGCTCAATGGTTATTGTGGGTCATTCCTTGAAAGAGGTTCTAAGTACTGTGACGGCACAGCATATAATCCTAAAATTGTCCAGGGAAGGATCAGTAGGCTTGATTTCGTTATTCTCAGAGTGACATTTTTTTTTTTAGCATCCTGTTCTTGAAAGATGTCTTCTTGCATCCCTTAAGACATGAGAGCAGTCTGTAAGTTTTTAAAATATGTAAAAAAAAAAAAAAACCATTTGATTTTTCAAGAGATCAAAACAAAACGACACTCAGCATATACATAGCTTATCTTCAACTACCTATGCTACACAAGGAACTTTGGCCAAGAGACACTGTGCTGAGAAACTTCTGATTAACTGTTGCCGTTCATGTTTACCAAGTAAAACTGCTATTTCTCCCCTTTCCTTTGTCTTAGCCATGTGAAAACCTACTATCCAAATGAATCCAATTTAGTCTGCAAAAGAGTTCTAGAGAAAGTTTGCACACTGTTGTGTGTTTTATAGTATGTTCTGATATTTTGACTAGTCCTAATAAAAAACATTAAATGGCCTTATGATGCAAGAAATTCCCCCTTAGAGCATTTTTATACATGAAGCTTAAAGTGCTTTGTGCACAGAAGCCCTTTGTGAATGCTCTAAAGCAGGGGTCCCCAACATGGTGCCATTGTACCCACCAACATCTTTCCAGGTAACCGCTAAGTGGCCTTAGAAAGGGGGGGAGTGTTGTCCAGCAAAATTTTTGATTCGTCAGCATAGATGTATCTTCTTTGTGGTCTCTGTGCATCACACCTCTGGGATATAGTGCTCCTGCGCTGACCCCAATAGGTATTTTCTAAAGCGAAAGGGATTTTTGCACCCTCTCCCAGTCACGTGCAGGGCTCCAGTACGCATGACTAAGGGAGGGGCATGACAATCCTGCCAGTTCTCTTCTTACTGCCGTGCTGGTAGGACCCTCCTCACTTTGGTCAGTATTTTCTTATTATTATTATCTGCTTTCTCTACAGATTGCCAAAAAAACCTTTTGTTGGGACAGAACTGATTTAGAGTACTCTGCTTCAGCAGTTTACTCCCCTCCACTTCCACCCCCAGCCTATGGCCAAACAGTGGGGCTTCTTTAAACGGTGCCTAAAGTGCAGCAGCAAAATCCCCCCTCCCCCCCGCGATAGACACTCGCTTTGCCTTTTGTGCCTTGGGGAAAGCAGACCAGAAAGAACCGAGCCACAAGACTCCACGTCGCATTATTGGAACAGGCTCTTTCTCCAATGATGTCTTCGCAAGAGACTTCCGGGCATGCTTCGCTGTCTACCCCAGCTTCGGGATCAGCGACTACATTATCCCTGACGCCGAGTGTCATCAGTGTCAGCAGGTCGATACCGAATCAACCAATGTCGACTGTCAAGTCCGAAGCCCCTACTCTTGCCAAGAAGCGCAAGAGGGCAAGGACGACAGGCAGAGCAAGCACAAGAAGCACAAGAAGGGTACCTTCTCTAAAAGTGCTTTGTCCACGCATGTTGTGTCAGACACAGCCCTGGTGGGGGCTGCGGTGCTTGACTCTGTGGGCCTTGGGATTCCACCTCGCCTTTGCTGCATCCTACCCACTTCATGGACTCTGATCTGGATATGGATCTAACCCAAGTGCCCTGGCTGCCCAGTGTCGAAAGTCTACACCTAGACAGGGACAATGGTGCCTCAGCCGTCTCTCCGCATCAATCGGAGGATCAGGATCAGTCATCCAGGCATTACCCTCCAGCTCCCTGGGAAAGCCGTCAGTGGCAGTACCTCTATGGAGCTTATCCCATGCCTGCTGCGCCCTGGTTCCCTCTACATGCCCTGGCAGATTGGGATTGCCAGTCAACATCCTCCCGCCTGTCTCAATACCGAGAGCACCCCCCGACACCGGAATTTGTATGGCCGCAACCACCGGTGCCGATAGGCAGGAAGCACAAACCTGCTGTTCCACCTCTAGGGCACCATGCCGAGCAGTCGATACCAATGCCATCGATGCCGATGCAACCCATTACTTTCTCCAAGCCTTCAGAGCATTCTGAACCTTCGGGATCATCTTCATCCTCCTTCTCCGGTGATGAAGCCCCTACCCAGGAACCCTCCCCATCACAACAAGTGGTGGATAATCTCATCCGAGGATCTTAAATCATATGAGGATTTCATCAAGAGAATGGCCAATACGCTAATGCTCTCCACTGTTCAGCCTCCACCCACTGTGACAGACTCAGTGTTCGACATAGTACAGATGGACACATCCACACCTGTTGCATTACCATTAACCTCGGTCTTACTGCAAGCTGCCAAAGCACCATGGTCTCACCCGGCTTCTACTCCTATTTCTAGCAAAAGGATTGACCACATGTACAGGATGCAGGAATCAGGAGCTTAATTTTTATTCATCCACCCTAAACCCAACTTCATTGTCTAAGGGCAGATGCAGCCAGTCCTCTTCTCCTGACAAGGAAGAGAAGAAACTCAACTCCTTTAGTGCAGATTCTATTCGGCAGGGGCATTACAAATTAAAACTTCTAATTATATGGCCTGCATGGGTAGATACCAGTATGCCCTCTGGGAGCAAATGACTGAGTTTATTGCCTCCCTCCCTGAAGACATGAACCGTCAAGCCAGGAGGCTACAGAAAGAGAGTATGATGCTGGCTAAACATCAGCTTAATGCCACTAAACACAATCTGGATGTGGCAGCTAGAACGCTCACATCGGCAGTCACACTCAGACATCATGCCTGGCTGCATTCCACATCCCTACCCCATGACACTAAAGCTTTTGTTGAGGAGCTGCCTTTCGAAGGTGAGGGGTTGTTCAGTTCCACTATGGATGCAGTCTTACAAGAACTGGACAAAAGTATCAAGACTTCACATAATCTGGGAGTCTCCCAACCCCCCAAACAATCCAAGTCAAAGTCCTGGAACAAATCCTGGTCCCCCAGATCATCTCAAAAGTCCTCCCCGAAACCTCAATGGCAGAAATCCTTCAGTTTCCAGTCACGGCCCTTTGGGAACAAACAGAAGTTCAATACTGCCTCCCAGTCGAGGACCAAGGCTACCAAGCCCCCCAAGCAGCGCCTTTGACTCAGGCCAACTGGCCAAAACTCCCACCCATCTGTCCCCATTTTTGTCTGCCTGGAAAAAGATAACATCGGACAGATGGGCTCTCTGTCGTCACAGAGGGCTATTGTATAGAGTTTCTTCAGGTGCCTATGGAGTCGTATTTCATCCCTACACCCAGCTCTGTCACACTACTAGACGAAATCCGGACCCTCCTTCAAAAGGACATAATATAACCTGTCCCTCAGTCTCAGTTCCATCAGGGCTTCTATTCCCGTTATTTCATGGTTCCCAAGAAGGATGGGGGCCTCCGCCCTATTATGGACCTCAGAAACCTCAATACCTTCATCATGTACAAAAAGTTCTGGATGGCGACTCTTCAGAATATCCTTCCACTCCTTGAGCACGGGGTTTGGATGGTGACCCTGGACTTGAAAGATGCTTACTTTCATGTCACGATACACCCAGATCACAGGCGTTTTCTCTGCTTCGCTGTGGGGGAAGGTCATTATCAGTACAAGGCCCTTCCTTTTGGCCTTCCACCTCCCCCCACATATTCATGAAGCTCATGGTTGTCATTGTGGCCTATCTTCGCCTGCAAGGTGTACGGATCTTTCCGTACATTGACAACTGGTTGCTCGTGGCAGACTCAGAGATCACTCTGCAAGACCACATTGCACTGACCATGTGCACTCCAGAAGCCTTAGGACTCACCGTCAACCTGGCAAAGTCTGTGCGCATCCCTGCAAGGTGGGCCCAGTTCATAGGAGCCATCCTGGATTCCCTGGCATGCAAAGCCTTTCTTCCTCCCAAGAGAGCAGACGACATCATTGCCCTGGTACACCTCTTATGTCGGAATAAAGGGGCCATAGCAAGGCAACTCCAACGCCTTCTGGGGCTGATGGCAGCAGCTACAGCCATCATAGTTTTTGCCAGACTGCACATGAGACCGCTCCAGCTCTGACTTCTCTGTCGTTTTCACCCTCAGTTTCATTCCCAGTCCAGGACATTTTGCCTTACGGCGTCAGTATTGGACTCCCTCAGTTGGTGGATGAATCCACAGAATCTACTGATGGGAACCCCTTTCCACCCACTCACCCCATCTGTGACTCTGACCACGGATGCCTCCCTCTGAGGGTGGGGTGCTCACCTCATGGGACCATGTGTCGGGGCCAAGTGGGAACCCCACGTGATTCACAATCACATCAACTTTCTGGAGATGCTTGCGGTGCGTTACGCTCTCTGATCTTTTCAGCACCTAGTGTGCAACAGTACTGTTGCAGTCCCGACAGACAACATGGCAACTATATGTTACCTCAACCGACATGGTGGGACAGTGTCCAGAGGCCTGTGGCGGCTAACCCTGGAAATTTGGGATCAGTGTTGTTCCTGGGGTGTGTTCCTGGTCACAGCACACCTCCCCGGCTCCCTGAATGTGCAAGAGACTTCCTGAGCAAGGGGGGAGCATCACTGCACAAATGGGGACTCAACTGGACCTATCTCCAACCAGTATTCAATCATTGGGGTAGATGTGTTTGCATCCAGGTACAATGCAAAATGCTACCTGTTTTGCTCCAGGGCGGGGAGACGATCAAACTGTGCTACTTACTGGCAAAAAAAGCCATTGCCTGGTCCGCTTCGTGCGCATTCCACCAGGGCAGTAGCTACTTCCACAGCCTTCCTCAAAGGGATGCCTTTGGGAGTCATCTGTAATGCAGCTACCTGGGCCTCCCCTCACACGTTTGTGAGGCACTACACTCTCGATGTCTGTCTTCACCAATGTTCCACGGTGGGGCGAGCTGTGTTATAGGCGGTGTGAGTTTAAGACCTCCAGTTCCCTCCTCCAGGTATGTGTATGGGTTTTTTCTTGCTTGTTAATCTCCCAGAGGTGTGATGCACAGAGACCACGAAGAAGATATACGGGTTGCTTACCTGTAGCTGGGGATCTTTGAGTGGTCATCTGTGCATTCACACCACCCGCCCTCCTTCCCCTCTGCTGTCAGTCTTTCCTATCTTGCTCGGAGACTGATGACAGTCAGAAGGAACTGGCGGGATTGTCGTGCCCCTCCCTTGGTCATGCATACTGAAGCCCTGCACGTGACCGGGGAGAGGGCACAAAAATCCCTTTCGCTTTAGAAGATACCGATCAGGGTCAGCGCAGGCGCACTATATCCCAGACGTATGAATGCACAGATGACCACTCGAAGATCCCCAGTTACAGGTAAGCAACCTGTACGATTGGCTGTGCAGATCTTTAAAAGCATTGCTTTGGCAGAAATGGCCACCACAGCACAAGGATCTCCATTGTGTAACTGAAGGTAAGTTGTGGCAACCATTTTGTGAGTGGCTGCACCTCCTGCAGCAGCCATTTTGGGGCTGTGCACACCATACTGTTTCAGAATTCCACAGGTGCCTGCAGGCTCAAAAGGGGCACTGGAGATTTAACATAAGTGCCACCTCAGAGTACTAGTGTGGCTCCCTGCCCAGGAGCTAGAGCAACTATGTGTTACCTTATGTTCCTTCCCTTCTCATTTCATCAGCATCCTGAAGCTCCTTGTCACAAACCATGCATGCCCAACAAGGTTTTCCTAGTTCTGGACTTGTTGCACCAAGATTGAAGATTCTTGGGGAATGAGGAGGGAAACAGTACTGGTTCCTGTGTTTCCTAGGTGCGGGGGAGGGGAGGATAGAGAAGGGTGAGACAGTAGTGGCAGAGGTGGCTAGCCCTGTCTAACAGGGACACAGTGATCATGTGGCAGGGAGAGTGGGATTGTGACAGCAAGCTGAGTGCTTCGTTTGATATCTGCTTTGTTAAAAGAAAAAAAATGCATGAAAAACAGTAAAACAAACTGTAAGGAACAAGGATCTAGCCCAGCCTGCTTGTGATAACCTTGCTTTAAGAGCATCTTTACTACTGGGAAGAATTTTCTGGTTAGTTTATCAAATCAGTTGATGCCACACACAAGACTGAATGAAGGGGAAACTTCTGTATACTAGTCTTGCATCTGGAATATAAAGAAAGGATGTTGGGCGGTCAGTAGTTAAACAAAGAGACAAAGTAACCCAATCTGTTATATTTGCCAGAGGAGCACTCTAGTTGCAAAGAACTGGAATATGCATCCAGACTTTTTAGCTGCTGGAGTGGTAGAGTTTGTTTAAAGGGAAGCAATATTCAGCCCTCCAGCTTCTAGATACCACTAACCAATTTTTGGCTTTTACTGTTGTTGTTTTACCTAGTGTGTTTCCTAAAATTAACTTCCAGCTTTGCTAGGAAGACTATCAACTTGTTCTTGAATTCTGTTTTCTGCCTTACAAGGGATCTGTGAGTTTTGTTCAGTGCTATAAATAGATGTAGCTTAGAGATGTGTTACATTTCCAAAAGGGCAATCCTCCTTTCTCAGTTCCCTCTAAGACAGGGGCATCGAACTCATTTGTTATGAGGGCCGGATCTGACATAAATGAGACTTTGTTGGGCCAGACCATACATGTCATAAAATGTAATGCCAGATTGCAGAGATATAAACTTTATAAAGGACACAAACACAAAGGTTTTTTTTTTTACTTAAAATAAAACTATGCTTAAAACATTAGCACTCTTGCAATATTTTGTTCATTTAACAGTATCTGATAACTGACACCTCTTGCTCTGAATTATTGCATCAAAATGACTGTGCTGTTGCAATCTTGAGTATGCTGTTCAGGTGTGTATCTGTAAGCTGCAAACCTACTTCTGATTTATTGACATTCACCACAGAAATCTCATGCTCAGAGTTCTGAGTCTAGGACCCAGGGGAAAACATGAAATGGCTGAGCGATTGAGAGAGTCTGGCGAAGCAAGCTATGATACAGCAGCAGCAACAGAACTGGAAGCAGGAGATGGCTAGTTCTAGTACAGGCCTGATAGAAGCCCTCTGGGGGCCTGATCCAGCCCCTGGGCCACATGTTTGACACCCCTGCTCTAAGACTTGCAACTTTTTTTGACTGATCATTGTTCCTTTGCCTTTAGTAGCTTGAGTTACAGACAGATAAGCATCATCTGGTAAAGGCAGAAGAGTAGGTCAGTCTGGCTTTTATTCTGGTGAGTTGACAACCATGTTCCCAGCATGCCTTTGTGTGACATGACATCTTTTTACATAAAGTCCAGTTTTAAACTAGTAAGTTCAAAGGGTTTCTTCTACTGCCATCTTAGGTACTAAGTAGCAGACAGAGCTGAATACTACCCCCTTTCCTATATGTCATATCCTCCTCTTCTTTAAAAAAAAATCCAGCCTCAGAAGTGTTCCATGTAATTCCATAGCTCAAAGATCACTTTGTGAACGTGGCCTGATCCTCATAAATGTATTTGATTAGTATCCCTGTGGATTTTTTCCCTCCCAAACCAGACCAACGCAGCAACTTATTTGTGATGCATTAAGATAGCCAAGAAAAAGCGCTATGCAGGAATCATCAAGGCTCTGGAAGAACTGTTCCATAATCATTTTTAGTCATGTTGACTATTTTTTAAAGTTCTGGTCTTCAAAAGCTCTTGGGCCCCCATTGCAGCTGCCCTAATCATTAAGGGATTCAATTGGGAACAGTGAGCAAAAACAGGGCTGCACATTCCATAGGGGTTTTGTTCCAATTCAGGCTCAGCTGAAGGCAAAGGGGATTTTGCTCATTACTTTCCCAGAGCAAGAAAACATTTTGGTTTGCAACAAAGAAACTGGTTAAATGGGCTCTTTATTCCCTCCATCCCCATTCCTATTATTGCTAGTTAATTAGGCACTGGCCATCCAAGTCCTACTTTTTCACTACTATAAGCAGTACAATCAAAAAAGCAGGTGTGTGGTATGACCTTTGCAATTGGCAGTGAAGCAGATGAAAGGGGGTGTCTGCCATACTAGCAGAGAGTACTTTGTAGGGTCACTGTGTCAGAAAGAGGTCCAGGGTATCGTATGCCTAGATATATGTCCTCCTGCAAGAGAGGGAGAAATACTTCCACCCATCTTTCACTTAAACTGCTACACAAACACAACTGTTCAACAATTCACTGTAAGATGGAAGGAAAATTAAGGGTCTGCCAACAGCAATGTGTGCCTAAGGCAGATTCACACATGGACAGAGTATGAAGCTTCTTTAAGCACACATCCTTTAGGAGAGATGCCAGCTGAGCAGTTGAAAAATCATTAGGCCTGTTGGTTAAAAGTAGCTGGATCTTCTGCATAGGGTTGCCAATAGCCTCTTTGAAAAGAACAGGACAGTTTTCTCCAGGCCTATGAGAGCAAGTTTTCACATCACCAGCACATCCAGTTGTTGATAAAGACATAGCTATGGAGGCCAGCTGGCAATTCTAGACCATGCTAATCCACCGTTTTACTTATGCTGTGCTTCTCATCATGCAATCTGTAAGGTGCTCTGCTCAGTAAATAGGCTGGGCTGTAAAAGTATTACCGGAATTACCAGAAGGCAGCCCTCTGCATGGATGTGTGGTGGGAAGGAGTATGCCCACTACAATGAAGGCTTGAGCATGCATGCAAGAACATTCAGAAGTTGCTGTTGTCTTCTGCATGCTCCCTGGCAATGATTTATTGACATTAATTTGTCTCACCAAAGGTTTTTCTGAAAGTTATTGAAATTTGTGCTTGAGGCTGAAAATCCAAGCTGTTCAATGGCTGAGCTCTTGCTTGGACACCACGAAGATGTGCTTTTAATTACCTGGCTGTTGCTCTCTGCATGCCTATTAACTGTTACTCTGTGGATCGTTCTCGGAAACAGGTTTGCATTGTATTCTAAAATTTGTTATGATGGGCTGCAGGTGAGGGAATTTTTGAATCCTTCCTCTGAAAAGTATAATCCTTCCTCTTATAACGACTGAGCAACTTTTCTTTCACCTCTGAATGGAGAGAAGTTCTGACCAGTGATGTGCGTGTATGCTCTTTGCTTACCAGTCCTTGCCACATTCATCCTGCTAAGCCTTCAGGGCCCTTGATAGAGTCAGAACCCTCTTATTGGTTACAAAATAAATATGGTTGGTTTTTAAAAAGGGAGTCTGGATTTCATGCAGCTTTGCTGAAGTGCCCAAGGAAGTGGATTATTCCTCTGTGTAGCCCATGGCTTTTAGCCCTACATGAGTTATGAAAAGCAATCACATAGGAATAAAAAGCCATAGACCACAGCAGAGGGCTTAAGGAGGATAAGCCGAAAGCCTTTAGAAACACACAAAAGAAAGGGATGAAAATAACCTCCAAGCTGGGGCCACCTGGATTTTGTCTTTAGTGTTTCACATCCCAGAGGTATTCCAGGAGTTTTTACCATGGCTATTCAAGCCCTCAATAATTGCTCCACTCAGATAGTTTCCAGTCTAGTTTAGGTTCATTCCTGATGACATTAGTTTTCCCTGGTCCCTCAAACGAGCTTTTGGTGACCTCACCTGATTTGGCAGAGCAAGTAATGATCCAGAGGGTGTAAGTCAGCAACCTACTCAAAAGCCCCAGTAGACCTCAAGTATATGTGGGTTTAGTTAGTGTATACTCTCTGAGTTACGCAAAAGGTGTTGGATGCTGCTAGGATGTTTTATAAAGACTCAGTAGAGCATGTTGAGTGCTGAACACTTGGGAAGCTGGGTGTGATTTTGAGAAACTCTGAAAAGGAAAATGCATTCCCTAATCTCTTGCAAAACTGGCTTCACAGCAGTGAAACAAACTTGACCTGGAATGTCAATGCAAGTCTTTGGGGCTGAACTCTGAAATTCAAATTTCCCAGATCATATTACTGGATTGTATTTTTCAGATGCTGAAGCAAATATTTTAAATGGACTGAAAATTCCCTATAGTCACCTTTGTTACATTTTCTGATAGGATGCAAAACGTATAATCCGAACATAAATGTTTATATGTTTTAAAAACCAGAGAAATAAAAATGCACCGTTTAGCTGATCATTATTTGTTCATTTCATTTTTCATTAGTGGGTGTAATCTGTTTGCCATCTGTGTTATAAAATGAAGAGAAAATTTCTGACAAGCTGAACATGGAAGCACTATATGTCAAACTGTCTAAACTAAGTTGGAATGGTGGTAGCATTGCAAAATTTCATTTATTTGAGCATAGATACCCATGGATGTACTTAAACACAAATGTTCCTTTTGAAAATTCTCAGTGGCCTATTTCCTCTGTATCTGTATGTTCTTATAGGTGTAACATAGGATGGTTTCAGACATGCCTTTACTAGGGTCAAAGCTACAAACTTTCTATTACCTTAAGTTCATTTCCATCCACAGAAAGACATACTTGGTAGCAAGTGGGGGTGAATGTGCTAGAAGACAATATGCCAGTGAAACAGGAGCCACTAGTTTCTCTTTCAGTAGTGAATTATTCCTCTGCTTGTTCCTGGAAGAATGTGTTTCAGAGACATCTGGCACCACACATATTAAAAAGTGCAACTTCACTTGTGGCGAGGGCATTGCCAAAGTTAGCTTTAGAGTGTTTCAGCAAATACGCTGCAGTGCCCTTTAGCCTGAAATGTGTCCACTTTGACTGTAATGTAAAATAAAAAGAGGGAAAGAAACATTTTAAAAGCACATGTATATTTCTTGCCACTGTAGGCTTTCATTCAGTTTCCAAACACGAGAAATGCAAGCCCTGATTTAAGCATCCCTCATGAAAATAGTCTGAAATGAAGAATAGAATGGATGCTGGTGTGCAGAGCTCTGAAAGGTACACAAAACAAAACTTTTTTTGTAGTTCCCAGACAAAAGGGATAAAGAGGGTTGAACTGAGTGTACAATTTCCGCCTCCTGCGTTTCAGGTGGATGGTCTCCTCAGCTGCCTTTTCAAAAGACCTCCTCTCTGTACTACAGACTAGGGGACTACAAAAAGAAAATGCGGGTTCTTGGAATAAGGAAAATGCTTTAATTAAGGAGGAACAAAATCTCCCCAGTGCTCCTTCTTACAGCTGGGAACAGTTCCTGCTCTTTAATGAATGTGTCTGCACCTTGTGCTCAAGATGGAATTTGTGGGCTAAATCTGCTGAGTGCTTGTGGAAATCAATGAATTTACATCAGTTTGCCCAGCTGAAGCTTTGGCTCTCTGCCTTACCTTCTCCCTGTACAAATGATGCTCTGACTCATGCTTATTCAACAACAGTGAGATTATTTACTAACTTACTAAAATAGGGGGATGGCTAGAATAGGAAGCATTCCCACCACCTTCTTTCTGGCATTGCCTTGGGAAATTTAGTTATTTTAAGGCCATTTAGAAAGCTTGGGGGGGCAGGCAACACCTACAATATGGATCACTGTACATGGGTTTGTCCCACATACTGACTATTCGGGTATGTTGTTCTAAAGTAATCTAAATTAAGAATATATACATATAAAAGCATGTGTGACCTTCTATGCACACGTGGTGCCATGTAGTCAAACATACGATACATGAACTATGAGCGTATGTAATATATGCACATGCTGTATGTTCTATTGAGAAGAGGCACAGTAAACAATCTGCAAAGTCTATCCTGTACATCAAAGCCAGCTATACATATGTGATCTACTGTGGTACAGTGAATAACAAGTTGGATTTAGACTCTAGATATCTGGATTCAAATTACTGCTCAGTCATGAAGCTTACTGGGTGACCTTGAGTCAGTCACTATCTTCCAGTTTAACCTACCTCACAGGGTTCCTGTGAGGATAAGGAAGAACGAACATTATTTATTTATTCATTTATTTGATTTTTGATCTCCCCCACGATTGTGGGGCTTAGAGTGGATTACAACATAAATAGACAAACATAAAGAATTTAACAATTAAAACTAAACATGCACATCAGAATAAATTAATCAGATGGCTTAAAAAACTATTCCACTGCTCCACTGTCCCGGGGAGAGAGAGGAGGGGAAAAACAAACGCAGTATATAAATAAAACTCCCTGTTCTCACCCATACACTTGGTGATACAGCTCCGTTTTGCAGGCCCCATGTCATTGAGCTAAGTCCTGCAGGGCCCAGATCTTTCTCGGAAGCCCATTCCATGGAGCAGGCGCTATTGCAGAGAAGGCTCCATCTTGAGCTGAGGCCAGGGGAATGGTCTTTGGCCCCAGGACTGTCAGCATCTTGTTGCCTAAGGAGCATAACGCTCTCTGGGGGGTGTGCCAGGAGAGGCAGTCCCTGGGATAATACATGGGGATAATAAATAAATGTAATAAAAAAAGAGCCTGGCACTGTAGTGGCTAGAGGACATACTCGGAATGGGGCAGACACCAATTCAAATCCTAACATAGCCATGTAGCTCACTGGGTGACCTTGGGCCAATCACATTCTCCCAGCCTAACCTACCTTACAGTGTTGTTGTAAAGATAACACAAGAAGAGGAGGACTGTTTTTCCATTGTGAGTTCTTTGGAGAAAGGGTAGAATAAAATTGTGATAGAAAGAAATATAGATAGGGTTGTTGTTTTTTTTAGCTGCAATGTGTGCTGGTCAGCAGCCCATGTTACAGTACTGAAATGTTTAATTTTTGTATAGCCAGAGCACAAATTTATTTATTTACTTTCTTCACATCAGGGACCCAATGTTGCTCACATCATTCTCTCCTCCATTTTATCCTCACAACAACCCTGTGAGGGAGGTAAGGCTGAGGGTGTGTGACTGGCCCAAGGTCACCCAGTGAGCTTCCATGGCAAAATGGGGAAACCTGGGTTTCCCAGATCCACTTTAACTACACCACGCTGGCTCTCAAACACAGCAATTTGTTTTTTTTCAGTTTTAAAGTAATACATTTAAGTATAGGGTTTTTGTCTGTTTGCATCATGAAAGGATAAAATCAGGATGTTTGGATTGCATCAGTGACTGAAAACACGGCTACGGCTGCCCTCTGCTCTCTGCCACACAACCCTACATTGCCATGCAAGGACTGTGGACATTATGCTCACAAACAGCCTGTATAAAGTTGTAATCTATGCAGATGCTCTATGTTTCCAAATGATACATCCAATTATAATTGAAGCAACTGCTAAGTGGACACCTGTGACGTATACCCACCTTGTTTACTACACCATACATTACATATAATCTCTACTTTTTCACAGGCCTGAAAGCTACATGCATTTCTGCATCTCTATGAAAATGTTTCTTAAGTGGTGTCCTCAGGGCTTGCATATATTAGATGCGCATTCAAAACATTGTTGCATTGGGCATGGGAAATCAGCTAGGGGTTGAAGCTCTCACTGTTTGATGCTCGGGAAACTTTCCACATCTACCAGTTATGCAACTGTTGAAAACAAGTACTAGTAATGGACCATAATTCTGGCTCCCTTCCTTCATGATCCAAACTTTCTAAGATGGTAGCACTTTAAACTATCTAGTTGTACAGAAAGGGAGATGGATAAAGAAACTGTTGGGTGTTACTGCCCATCCCAAACTGAATGAAACAGTAGAAAAGAGCAAGAGTCCAGTAACACCTTAAAAGATGAATAAAAATTTGTGTTAGGATATGAGTTTGTGTTAGGATATGAGTTTCTGTAAGTGAGCAGTGACTGACGAAAGCTCATACCCTGCCACAAATTTTATTAGTCTTTAAGGTGCTACTGGACTCTTAGTGTTTTCTACTGCTACAGACAAACACAGCTACCCATCTTGATCTGTCTCCTGTACTAAACAATTTAAGCTGTTCACAGAGTCAAAACCACAAGTGTTATCCCACTTCCCTCAACTACTACTTTGTCATTTCCAGAGGAAACATTTATACAGCTGGAGGATATATACGGCAGACTGCATGATACAAATCTCTCAAAGCAAGCCCATGAAGAAATGCAGATTCTGTAATTACAGATAGCAAATATTGGAGAGAGGCACATGCATATGATGGATACACAAATGCCACTTTCAAAGGTAATGCTATTTTAAATCTTCCGGTATCTGCAATTTTAAAAACACCATTAATTTAGAACATACATTCAATTTAGATGTGGCTCTTTTGTGCAGTTAAGAATGTATCATAAAGGTATATTCTGAAGTAAAAGGTATTTTTATCATCACTCATGGAAACACTCAAATTGTAGCCCTTTATTCCAGATTAATACATCACAGATAGCTAGTTAGTACCACTGATTCTGTACTCCTAGTCCCTGATTGCAGTCAGCACTCTGCTCACAAACATGCTGTCACTACCCTGATTGTTTATGGGTAGGTACATGTGTCAAGAGGTAACAAAACTCAGTCATCTTCAGCATGCTCCCCCACGAGGCTCTGACACCCCTTTCTTTGTTTCCCCTTCATTACCAATCCGTTCTTACCCACATTGCATCCATGAGTTTCCCCAAAAGGCTGAACTTGGGGCTTCTTCAGCGTCTCACATGAGCCCACCTGGCGCAGATGGTTTCATCTTCAAAAGAGAAGCCTCCCAGCGGCAGTCAGTGCCAAGATGGGCAATTTGGCCACAGGCCTTTATCAAGCTCAGCTGCAGAAACAGAGCCCCCACAGGCTGGTATTGCCTTTTCTAAACTTTCTATCAGAGCAAATTGCAGAAAGGGATAGCTGCTTGTCTGATAAGCACCGTCGGAATCCAGCTGATGGCTAGAACTGTGTGAGCCAATTCCTGCTCTGTGACTCCTGCCTCTAAAAACTGAACAGTACCCAACTAAACTTGACTCATTTTGAAGCCCCTGACCCCTCCCTTTCCCACCCCCTCCCCCTCTCTCAGGGCTCTTCCACCAGTAGCCAAGCAGCTACTGTTGTGTTTCATACTTGAACTGATTCCACATCAAGCCAGGCACTTGGTGAGGAATGGGGGGGGGGGGGGGGGAGATCAGGTATTTCTCCATTCCTAACTCTGGAGGGCCTTGGTAACAAAGGCTCTATTTAACCAGATCCTGTGAAGCAGAAACCTCTTGTATCTACTTCACTGCCTTTGATCTAACTCCCCCAGTGGGATGTGTATTAGTCATGTCCCTCCTGCTAAGCTCTTGCAGCCAAGAACCTGGGGTATAAGCTCCCCCTCCCATCGCTTCCCCTGTTTTGGAAAGCCTCCCCTAGGCTGAGGCATGGCAGAAAGGCGCTCACCCATCCCTGTCTCGGCACAGCTGCTTCTCTGCACTCCAGCCTCTCATTCCAGTCTGCTCCCCCTTTGCCCAAAACGTGTCACCTTCCCAGCATCAAGATTTTCAGGGATGAGATACAGACACTTATCCCTGCCTTTTATCACTCGCCCAACCATTGAAGTGACAGCATCAATATTCCGCTATGCCTTCGAGTCCTCTTTTATTATGAGCTTTTTCCCCCTTGCTGTGACTAAGCACCTTGCAAAATCCATTCAGTCCTGGCTTAGCATCCTGAGAAGATTGAAGTTGGTGGATGCTTTTCTTTTTTTCCAAAAGGGCTTTACTGGCAGCTGGACAAGGGGCAAACAAAGGAAATATTTGACTGGATGCCTAGATCTTCTGGTACTGAATGTGCTTTTTAACTCCTGCCTTGTGCAGCTCCTCTGCTGTGGCCCCTTTATCTCAAGAAGCTCTGAAGGGGGGGCACTCTGGGGAGATATAATAAGTGGATGAGGTCTCTGGATTATGGGCTTCTAAAGAGACTCAGGATCCAATTTGCCACATGTGCAACGAGCTCCTATAGCATCAGAATTTCTTTGCACTGGTATTAATTGTCTTAGCAACTTTTATCTACAGATACCTTAAAGCAAGCCTGTCTGAAAACCAAGGCTTGTTACATTGTCTGTTGATAGACCTTAAAGAAGCACCTCACAAACATAACGGTTCATCCTTCTTGAAGCACCTTTCTACAGCAGAGGGCTGAGGGTATTATTCCTTGTACAGTGAAGGCAGCATGTAGGTTGGGCCATAGGATTTTTGTCATTCAGCAGAAGAACCTGGAAAGGAGGAAAGTGTCTGGAGAAACTGGCAGTGGAGAGGGGATCGAGAGTTCAGCACCCTCTACTACACACTCCTTTTTACGGTCAGATAGTTCCCCACTCAATTTGCAGGTGGACACATGGCCTCCTCTCACCTGGGCTGTCTGAAATAAGACCTGGGCCACTCAGGATTACAGCAGACCCATGTTGTGCAGGTCTGCCCTAAAGTGGTGGAGAGCATGATACAAAGCGGCAAATGGGGCCTTTGGGTAAGATGCCAAGCTCCCTCCCCCACCACATGCTCTTACCTCATAGTTCATGACCTCCCCCAATACTTTCTCCCCGCCCCCCCCCCCCAGACTCTGACACCAAAAGTGGGTCCACTTGGAAGAAAAGTGCCAACTGTGGGAGTGGGAATAGGAGCTCAACAGTCCACCCCTGTTCATGTCTGGCAATTTCAGTTGCACTACCATCACTTGTTTAAACCTAATTGGGGCATGCCAGTGTCTGAACGCCCATGAAGACTTGTATTTTGTGAATTAGATTTCACCTAAATGGTGGACAGGGCTACAGTGCCCTGCCTGGTTGTTTGCCCTTCCTTGGACACAGCCCTTCCTATAATCCATCCAAGAAGAAAGCTCCAGAACTGGACAGAAAAAGCAGTCAAGACTATGTCCTCTAGACTTTCCACTATCTATCAGCCACTAAACAACATTACCTAATTCAGTTTTAAGTAGCTACAATCCAATATACCCTCAGGCAGATGCCGATTTATTTCAGTGCTCTTAAATGTGCCTAGTTTAGTGTCTAAGATTAATCGCCAGCTTTGCCGGATATGTTCTTTAATTGTGCTCTTTTGCTTTACAAGGGACCTGTGAATGAGAGCGAAAGATGGATTGGACCAGTTGTTCTCCCTTTGCCTTTTTTGCACCTCCAAAGTGAGATCCTTCAGTTGCTTCTCTGACACATCATTTCTTCCTTGAGCTCAGGTACCGGGGCAGGGAAAAATCTCTTCCAGTGATCCTGGAGAGCTGCTGCCAGTCTGGGTAGATGGACCAATGGACTGACACAGGAGAGGGCTGTTGGATATTTATTTAAAATATGTATATCATACTTTTCTTCTAGCCAACAGGACATTTGCTCAATGTGTTCCTCCAGGATTGCAGAAGCAGGTTTTAGAGCTCATCCTGTAACAGGAAAAGTCCATTTGTACCAAGTATGGTGAGGACATTTTCAAAGTGACCCTGACTAAATACTGAGCCTGCTTCTGTCAATTCTGTCTGGTGGGCAGACTAGGCCCATATTGGGAAAGATACATTTTGCTAAAACAGAGATTACTTATAAATGTCTCCCATGAAGCTTTAACATATGAAATGCTGAATGTCTTTGTGAACAGGGGACACTGAAGGGTGACGTTGGGGGACCCTAGCTAGGCTGGCCCTATTTTCAGGCATAGTGATTCCTAGCAAATGTGTTGCAAGCACCTGAAATGCCCTCAGAACTAAGCTGGCACCAATCTGGTTTCCATGAAATGAATTGGGAGATCAAAGTAAAGGATAAACTTGCCCTATTCCAGTGCCTACCTTGATGGTTCATTAGGGTGGACTTTTGGATTATCATGGAAGGCAGAACTGACAGGACACTAACCAGCCGAACAACATAGTGCAATCCTAAGACTTTCCTGAGAGTAAGCTCCACTGAACAGACCTGATTAGGATTCTGTGTAGACCTGTTTAGGATTGCTCTCTCAATTGCCAAGTGGTGACAATGGGGTGAATGGAGGGTGGCAAGAACCATGATATTTGGTTGTGAATGTAATCTACTGCAACTTTCTGTGGGTGCTTGTATGCGAGCTATTTGGTGTTTGTATACTAGCTGTTTTCTTCAGTATCAATACCATTCGCTCACTTATTCCTGAGAATTCAGACAAAATTTGTCCCAAACAGTTGTTTTCCCATTGTAATGTTTCCCCACTGAAGTACAGATTTTTAAAACTTCTACCACAATTCTAGCAGTCCTTCCAAGGGTGTTTCCACATGGAAATTTTCCCCTGGGTGGGGTGGCATGCTGCATACTCCAGCTTTATTTAGGAGCTTTCATGCTCTTTATTTATTTATTATTTAATTTCTAGGCCGCTCTCCCCACATTTCGCAGGCTCAGAGTGGCTTACAGGACCTAGTGTACCAGGATACATTTACATTACAACAGTTAAAAATATAAACATACATAATTAAAAACAATAACAGTTTAAAGTGCTCAACAATCAATCAACAGATGGTGTCTCTCAGATGAGCTAGGTGCCATATCCCAGTGGCAGATGGTAATATCAGCAGTCAGACGTAGTAAAGATGTTACGAGGGGGGAGGGAAAAGAAAAAAGGGTGGCGGCCCCTATTCAAATGCCTGGCGGAAGAGCTCCGTCTTACAGGCCCTGCGGAACTGAACCAAGTCCCGCAGGGCCCTGATCTCCTCCAGGAGCTCATTCCACCAGGTCGGGGCCGCCACTGAGAAAGCCCTCCCCCTCGTGGCAGTGAGCCTGGCCTCTCTGGGCCAGGTGTAACCAAGCGGTGTTGGGCCCCAGACCGTAGTGCTCTCTGGGGGACATACGGGGAAAGGCGGTCCCTCAGGTAGGTCAGACCCAGGCCATTTAGGCTTTAAAGGTAAGCACCAGCACCTTGAAGTGGATCTGGTATGCTATTGGCAGCCAGTGCTGTGCCGCCAGCGTAGGACGGATGTGCTCCTGCCTCGGGAGGCACATCAACAACCTCACTGCGGCATTCTGCACCAGCTGCAGCCTCTGGATTTGCGACAAGGGCATACCCATGTAGAAAGCGTTACAATAGTCTAACCTCGAGGTGACCGTTGCATGGATCACTGTAGCCAGATCAGTACGGTCCAGGAAGGGAACCAACTGCCACACCAGCCTCAGATAAAAAAGGCCGACTTGGCAGCTGCTGCTACCTGGGCCTCCATAGTCAAGGAGGGATCCAGGAGCACTCCCAAACTCCTCACCAATGGCGCAGGCACCAACAGTGCCCCGTCAAATGCCGGGAGCAGGAGCCCCGATCATGGACCGCCCCTCCCCAGGCACAGGACCTCCGTCTTCGTTGGGTTCAGCTTCAGCCTACTCAGCCTGAGCCATCCAGCCACAGCGTGCAATGCTCGGTCAAGGTCGTCTGGTCCAGAGGCAGACTGGCCACCCAACATCAAATAGAGCTGGGTGTCATCAGCATACTGGTGACACCCCAGCCCCTCCCTCCGGACCAACTGGGCGAGGGGGTGCATATAGACGTTAAAAAGCATTGGGGACAAAACAGCCCCCTGAGGCACTCCACACTCAAGTGGGTGTCTCCGGGACTGCTGGTCCCCAAGCACCACCCTGTGTCCCCAACCCTGGAGAAAAGAAGCAAGCCATTGTAAAGCAAGCCCCTGTATCCCCACGTCGGCGAGGTGGCGGGTCAGCGGCCGAAGATCGATCGTGTCGAACGCTGCCGACAGGTCAAGCAGCAGCAAAACTGCCACGCCGCTCCAGTCCAGATGTCTCCAGAGGTCATCAGTAAGGGCGACCAGAGCAGTCTCCATTCCGAACCCCGGGCGAAACCCTGACTGGAAAGGATCTAACACCGAGGCATCATCCAGGAAACCCTGTAACCGTGTCGCCACCGCCCTCTCAATTAATTTGCCCAAATATGGCAAATTAGACACCGGCCAATAGTTGGCCAATTCAGCCGGGTCCAAAGATGTTTTTTTAGGAGAGGGCGGACCATCGCCTCCTTGAGTGCATTTGGGAACCATCCCTGTAAAAGGGACTGGTTGATAATCTCCCTCAATGCACCTCGTAACCCCTTGTGATTTGCTTTAACGAGCCAGGAAGGGCACGGATCAAGGATGCATGTGGTTGGGCGTACTGTCATGAGTAACCTGTCCACCTCGTCCAGGCTGAGCAGGCCAAAGGAATCCAAACCCGTAATCGCCAACGTGCAAGGGGCCTCGAGTTCGCTCATTGTCTCAATCGTGGCGGGGAGGTCGTGGCAGAGCGCCAAGACTTTATCCGCAAAATAGCTTGCAAAAGCCTCGCAACCAATCTCCAATTCCCTACTATTTGGTCTGCCCTGAGGCAGAGCAGTTATAGACCGAATTATTCTAAATAATTGTGCCAGGTGTGAGCTAGCGGATGCAACCTCAGTCGCATAGTAGTCCTTTTTAGCGGCCTTGACTGCCACGTCATAGGCCTTCATAAACGTCCTATAAGATGCTCTTGTTTCTTCATCATGAGCACGGCGCCACCGTCTCTCTAACTGTCTGAGTTCCCGTTTCATAAGCCGAAGCTCCTGGGTGTACCATGGAGCAAGCCTACTGCGGGGGCACAGAGGGTGCCTAGGAGCGATCTCGTCGATGGCTGTGGAGAGTCGGCTATGCCAGTCATCCACCAGCTCATCCAACGAGCCGCCAGGGGGCATCGGATCCCTCAGTGCTGCCAGGAAGCGTCCAGGGTCCATAAAGCTCTGAGGGTGAGCTAAAATATGCTCGCTGCCTAAACAGGGTCAGGATGGAATGTTCAAACGAGCCCTCAGAGTATAGTGGTCCAATCATGGTACCGCCAAGGCAGTAATCCGGTCCACTGTCACCCCCGCCACAAAGATCAGATCGAGCATGTGTCCAGCCTGGTGCATAGGGGTCATTACAAACTGGGTGAGTCCCAACACCGCCATGGACGACATCAGGTCCGACGCCTGAACTGAAGCCACATCATTGGCACGGACGTTGCAATCACCCAGGACTATCAGCCTAGGGTGTTCCAACGCCCAGCCTGTTACGCCTCCATCAGGGCCAGTAGGCATTTGGCAGGTGCGTTAGGTGGTCAGTACACAAGCCAAATCGCCACACTCACCCTGGCCTCCAACACCAGGCCAACACACTCCAAGCCCAAGACCTCCTGTGGTGGGAGCACTCTGAAGGAGTAAGCCTCTCGAATGAGCATCGCCACCTCTCCCACCCTCCCCCTAGTCCATGATTGGTGGAGGACCGTAAACCCAGGTGGGGCAAGCTGGGAAAGAGCTACCATTTCCCTCTCCCGCACTCAGGTCTCGGTCACGCAAACCGGATCCGCTTGCTATTCCACCATGAAGTCCCGAAGGACCATGGTCTTGTTATTTACGGACCTGGCATTGCACAACACCAATGATGGAGGAGAGTTCTCCATCCACTGCCTTTGGGATGGGTCTCAAGCTGGAAGGGTTCCGAGCTCGTCTATTTCTCCGCATTCTTCCCTTCTGCTCTTGCTTGGACCCACCACTAAACTTCCCCCTCCCCAGGAGCACCGGAATCTGCTGGCCAGGCATCGCTACCCTCCGATCTCCGCTAATGCCTCAGATCACTGGGTTTACCAATCATCAGACTTCCCTGGCAACAGATTACCTCAGCAGTCCTTGCCCAACCTATCCTGCTACCCAATTGGCACTGCCAAATTTCCTTCACTGGCCAGTAGACAATAAAGGCCAGAGCTAACCCACCCTACCCCCATTAACTAATCAGGTACCCTAATCCCTCCCATCCACTTTTCCCACAATCAGGTTCCTAATTCAGCCAAATTAAAATTAATAATACAGCAGGATAACTAGTCCCAGACTGCTGTCCAGCCTCGTGGGCAGTCTTTTGCGGATAGTTGTTTTAATGGCACCAAGCACCATCCAGTCCTCAGATCTCTCTCTCCTGTCCGGGGCTCTCCCCACTCTGATCTGATCGATTCAGCTCTGCTGAGGGGGCCTCTACTCTGCTCTACTAATAGTCCAAGCAGCAGGAGCTCTCTGTGCTGCAGCTGTGATGGACTCAAGCTACAAGGCGCAGGAGCCTGATGTTGCAGCCCCCGGTGGTGGTTTTTTGCAGCTCCCAACAATAACCTCATCAACCGGGTGCCCGCAGGTGATCTTAAGGGCCAGGGACAGTCCACACAGGCCCCCCAGCTGCCGCTCATCCACCCGCCCCAGCCACACTCATCAGAAAATGCCCAGCCGCTCTCGTCCAGGGATACCCAGCCGCTGCCCCTTTTTGGCTTTGCCTTTTATAGCCAGAGCAAGAGGGGTGGTGGAGTTTTTCTTTCCTCTGACTTAAAGGGGAAATACCATGCCAGCTGCAAAGGGGAAATAGTAACTCAAGAGAGAGCATAAATAATCCCCTACCGGTCTATGGTGGAAAAGAGTACTTGTCCCAAAATGAATGGATTAATGGAGCTAAAGCTGCATTTGGAAAGGGTATTTTGGCAAAACAGCTATAACAGCATTCTCTAGGAATATGAATTTGTTCATATCTTTTTTCCAATATAAATCTTTGATAGAAGCAAATAGAACGGAAAGACCATTATGAACTTTCCCAGTTACCATTCCAAAGCATACGCAGAGATCTTGGCAATTCAGTGCAGGAAATTATACTACAGCATGGATCCCCAACCTTCTTGAGCCTGTGGGCACTTTTTGAATTTTGAGCATATTAAGTATGCACCACCACGAAATGGTTACCATGGGGGCTAGGGCCAAGCACAAAATAGTGGGTGGTTCCAAGCCAAGCATCCTCCTGTGATGGAGGCAGCTGTTTCTGAAAGAGGGCTCCCTGTAGACATAAAGGTGATACTTCCCAGGTTCTTCTTGAGTACCTCCTACTCCAATGGGGTGGAGGAAAGCCATGATTGGCTATTTGCTCTGGAAAACAAGGAAGTGGGCTCCAGAAAAGGCACTGGGGGGGGGTACCATGACACCTACGGGAACCATGTTGGGAATCCCTATGCTAAACGGACTTTTAAACCTGACATTGAGAAAAAATGGCAACTCTGCATTTTTATAGGTTGCTAAACATCAGGGTGGGAGGGAAGGTGGCATGGTATAGCTCGATCTTGTTGGCTCGCAGAAGCTAAGCAGGGTCGGTACTTGGATGGTAGAGCACCTAGGAAGACTCTGTAGAGGAAGGGATTGGCAAACCACCTCTGCTTCTCACTTGCCTTGGGAGCCCTTTGCTGGGGTTGCCATAAGTCAGCTGTGGCTTGATGGCACTTTACAAATACATACAAACAAGATTGTGCCCTAATAGTGGTGTGTAAGCCAGGAAATCGAAATTCTCATGAACAGGATACGTGCCACCAGTATGTTAGACTTTGAAGAAGGGAGTAATCTGCAAGATACATTATACATCTTTGAGCATCCAGCAGTTATTTCAACAACAGCTGGAGCTGGGGTTTCAAATATTTTTGCAAAGCTTAAGCCATAGATATCTTGGAGACCCCAAATGTTAATAGGTGCCAGTTAAATTAGATCCCTGTTGCCTAATTCTTTACTGCTTCCCATCCCCTCCTCCTCCCAATCTCTCAGGTGCTTTCATTCGACACAGATATGCCTGGTCTCCAAGGAGCTGAGAGATTGCCGAGAGGTTTCTACAGAGTGACAGAATGCCCATTCTTCTCCTAACTCTGTCCCCTCTGAGAGCTCATTGTTTACCATGACTACACACATTCTTGAGTTTCTGATGAGAGCCCTGTTGCCATTTCCATCCAGGGGAAGAGGAAAATAGCATACACTGATGAAGGAAAGAAACTCCTGGCAACACAAGTACAGCCATATTGGGTTTATATCCAGGGGTCCTTTCCTAAAAAAAGAGGTGCAGGAGCTCATTAGCATAACTTATTTGCATATGCCACACCCCCTGACGTCACCGGAAGTGTCAAAAGGCCACACATCCCTGACATCATGGTCAGTGTGTCAGAAGGCAAGAAGGGAGGGAGTGAGGGAGGGGGAAAGAAGGAAGGAAGGAAAGGAACAGGAAGGAAGGTAGGTAGGTGGGAGAGAGAGAGAGAAGAAAGAAAGAAAGAAAGAAAGAAAGAAAGAAAGAAAGAAAGAAAGAAAGAAAGAAAGAAAGAAAGGAAGGAAGAAAGAAAGGAAGGAAGGGAGGGGGAAAGAAAGAGAGGGAGGAAGGAAGGAGGGAGGAAGAAAGGAGGGAAGGAAGGAAGAGAGGAACAGTAAGGTAGGTAGGTAGTTGGGGGAGAGAGAGAGAGAAGAAAGGAAGGAAGGAAGGGGGGAGAGAGGGAGGAAGGGAGGAAGGAAGGTAGGTAGGTGGGGGGAGAGAGAGAAGGAAGGAAGGAAGGGGAAGGAAGGGGGAAAGGAAGGAACAGGAAGGTAGGTAGGTAGGTGGAGGGAGAGAGGGGGGCGCTTCTCCCCTCACTGGGGCTGGCGTTTCCCTCCCTCCCCCCCCTTGCTTGGGCCTGAGTGGCATTAAGCCACTCAGGCCCGGCTTCTCCCTCCCTTGCACCCCGGGAATAGGTGAGTGGGGGAGGGAGGAGGTTTCAGTGAGTGGGGGAGGGAAGGGGCTTCTCCCGGGCCGGGGGCGCTTGGCCCGGGAAAGATCATGGGGCGGGGCTGAGGGGCTTCTCCCAGGCTGGCGGCGCTTGCCGCCAGTCCCGGGAAAGATCTAGGGGGGGGCAGGGCTGAGGGGCTTCTCCCGAGCTGGCGGCACTTGCCGCCAGTCCCGGGAAAGATCTAGGGGGGGGCGGGGCTGAGGGGCTTCTCCCGAGCTGGCGGCACTTGCCGCCAGTCCCGGGAAATATCTGGGGAGGCGGGGCTGAGGGGCTTCACCCAGGCTGGCGGCCAGCACTGCCAGTCCCGGGAAAGATCTGGGGGGGGCTGGGGGGCTTCTCCTGGGCTGGCGGCGCTTGCCGCCAGTCCCGGGAAAGTTCTAGGGGGGGCGGGCTGAGGGGCTTCTCCCGGGCTGGCGGCGCTTGCCGCCAGTCCCGGGAAAGATCTAGGGGGGGGCGGGGCTGAGGGGCTTCTCCCGGGCTGGTGGCGCTTGCCGCCAGTCCCGGGAAAGATCTGGGGGGGGGTTGGGGGGCCTCTCCCGGGCTGGCGGCCAGCGCCGCCAGTCCCGGGAAAGATCTGGGGGGAGCGGGCTGATGGGCTTCTCCCAGGCTGGCGGCCAGCGCCGCCAGTCCCGGGAAAGATCTAGGGGGGGTGGGGCTGAGGGGCTTCACCCCCGGGCTGGCGGCCAGCGCCGCCAGTCCCGGGAAAGATCTGGGGGGGGGGGCTGGGGGGCTTCTCCCGGGCTGGCGGCCAGTGCCGCCAGTCCCGGGAAAGATCTGGGGGGGCGGCGAAGGGCGCGCCCAGGAAGGGTCTGCTGGGGGGGAGGGAAGGGGCTTCTCCCGGCCAGTGGCGCTTGCCGCGCGGCCAGGAAGGGTCTGCTGTGGTGGGTGGGAAGGAAGGGCCTTCTCCCCAGGCCGGCGGCGCTTGCCGCCGGCCTGGGAAGGATGAGCGGGGGAGGACGCTTTTTTCCAGCTCCGCGCCGAAGCGCGGGCCGGGAAAGCGAGCTGGGGGGCGGGGCTTTATCATGTGCCCGCCCCCCGGCTTCCCCTCTCCCGGAGCGGCACTCCGGTGCGCCCCGGCCCAAACGGAGCCCTGTTTATATCATGATTCATCTATGTCAGAGTACTTCATATTTTGGGGGGGGAGTACAATTAGTAGAAAAATCTATCTAAAAAGGAAATATTTTTTCTATTGCAGAAAAAAATCTGACTTTGGTAAAACAATTACTAATTTGGAGATGAACCCCCTGATATTTTACCTGCAACATCTGCACATGTGCAGACATTGTAAAGAGCAAATTGTTGGCATTTGATAATGTAAATGGAGCATGAAAACTGGCAGTAGCAAGGAGTTGCAGCCAGGAGGAGGAGCTGAACTAGAGCTGGAGCTAGAGGGGGTGGGGTAACCAGAAAAGGGCGGTACTAGGACCAGAGCTAGTGGCAAGGGGGAATTGGCATGATAATAATAGCATAGTGGGGCCAAATCATGCCAAACTCCCCTGTTTTCTGTGTCAGAACTCAGGCTAGAAATATATGAAGCAGTAAGGAAAGAGAGAAGTGCTTCCATGTCAGAGGGTGTGACTTCCAGTGAGCCCTGACATGTACTGCAGAAGCAAAAGTATATTCCAGATAAATAAATAGAAAAACCACCACGTAACAAGAAATATGTGAAGAGCCAAGAGCTGCTGGAAATTAAGCAAGTGGGAATGAGAGCAGGATAAAATAAGTCAAATGGAGCATACCTTAGACCTATTCTGGGGCAGAATTGCTAAAGAAATCTTTCTTCTTTTCTAAAAATGGGGTGGATGGACTCTGCTCAACGAAGTCTGGAGGCTCTCTGCAGGTTAAGGAGCCTTCCTTCAGTTTAAGTGGCTCTTCTTCTAACCGAAGAATCACTTAAGCTGAAGAGCGGCTCCTTAGTCTGGAACCCTCTGCACGAGGAATCAAGTTTGTAGTTTGGGTGCGTTTCTAGAGCCAGTTTTCTTGCTTGAACCTCAATAATGGCTGGGACCTAAAACAACTTTTATGAGCTCTGGCTGATATACAAGTTATGTCTATTACTGGAACCATACGATACTATCACCATCTTCCACATCCTGCTGACTTCTAAATAAGACTTCTATAACATACTTTATATCAAGCGCTCCTTGAAGACTGTTCAGAAACTACAGCTGGTTCACGTGGGGAAAACAGCAGGAAAGAGCAGATTAAAATGATGATCCAGCCATACACTGGCTGGCTGCATGTTTCCAGACACAACTGAAGATACTGGTGTTGACCGTTGACATCTGGACCCAAAGGTTCTCTAAAAGCATCTATTTCCAATTTAACCCTCCCGCACTTTTAAGACCTGCCACTGAAGTGCTACTCAGAACTACTCTGGGGAGATGCAAGTCTGGTATCCACCAGAAGCAGGGCATTTCAGTATTTGCACTAACACTGTGCAATCAGCTTCCCTTGGAGACTCACCATTTTCCTTTGCCTGCCTCTTTTTTTCAGAGGCAGGTGAAATCCTTTCTGTTCAATCAGTCATCTGGTGCTGGGGTTTAATTTTAGAGTTGTGTGTTCATGTTGCTGCTTTTGTGACATTTCTTGATCATTGTAGTTGAAGGTTTATTGGATTTTATGGTTTTAATTTTATATTTTAATCTGAAAATTGCTTTTGCAATTTTCGGGTTGGAGTTTGCAGGAAATCTCTGCTGACGGAAGGGATTTTGTCATTAGACTAGGACGTACTCATTTGCCTTCCCACATTTTCCAAAATGCTCCTCCAAATGGTGTTCACTGGACAGGGGCCTCCCAGGTCCAGCTTGGGGAGGGGATCAGTGAAAAACATACCATCACTCTGTCAGCAGAACTTGCAGCTGAAAGACAGTGTAAACAGTGCAAATAAATAAATACTACTTGACACTATTATAGGTTAGTTTCTATTGTATCTTCGTTTTTTATCATGCTAATGATTAGGGTATAATTAATATCACTGTACAAAATATAATAAAGGGGTAGAATCTGAGAACCTCTGTTTTTGAACAAGATTAATTTTCTTCTGAACTGCTTTGTATGGTGTTGTGTGTGGCTCCAGAGAAATTTGGCATTGCTCTACAGTTGCTAGCTTCCCAGCATCTCAAATCCTGAAATGTATGATGTGGGACCTAATGATATCAAGGGGTAAGGCTGGATGATGTTATACTGAACAGCAGTACTAAATTAATAGTTCTACATGTCATTGGGAATTGTACTAATGTGCTAGATGTAAAATGTAGGTGGGCTGTTGGTGGGAGATTACTGCCTCCCATCCTGATTTACATAGGCAGTAGTTATCACAAGAAGGCACACACAGATGTTTTAACTGAAACAATCAAATGATGCCTCTGTGATTTCTGCCTGTCCCACTGAAGTCTGGAGAATGTGCCCCAAAACCTGGCAACCCTACATTGCACTTCTGTGATGGTGGGAGATGCCTGTCAGCACTTTCAGACTGCTGGATGTGTATGTGTCTAGTCACAATCCTGCAGTTTTGCAGGAGGGACTAAATAATAATAGATCCAAGTTACAGATAAGACATCGTAAAAATGTAGTATTGACTAACCCGTGACAATAATTAATCTCCCATATAACTTGTCAAAAGATAAATGGAGTCTATCAAATCACTATGTTAAATAGCATGGCTTGGTAATGTAAATAGAATCACATTTCACCTTCAAAGATCTAAATCAACATGAATTATTATTATTATTATTATTCACAGACTGAGGAGTCCAAAATGGAGGGATTCCCACTGTTGGCTTTAGACCAAGAGCCTGTTAGTAGTTCTTGTGAACAAAGAATAATAATAATGTCCATTGTCCTCAATAATTACAAGCCTCCAGCAAGTCACATTGCTTGTTACCCTTATATCTCCCCTTGCTCTCCGTCCCTTTTTATTTGTTCCAGTGGAAATCTTTGCCATTTTCCTCACTGTCCTCTTTCTCTGGTCTTCACTACTGAAATATAGATGTAGGTGTAAATTGGGACAGGAACCTTTTTCACCCATGAAATTCTGTTGTACCATGTCTCATCTAAACAAAATATTTTTGCTAAAGAGAGCTCACAGAAATGTAAGGGAAATATAAAGGAAGAAGAATTAATACGAAGAACCTATGCTACACTAGAAATTAGTTTCTTTCTGGTATTAAGAATATGAACCACGATCAGGGCTTTTTTGGTAGAAAAAGCCCAGCAGGAACTCATTAGCATAATAGGCCACACCCAACAGCAGAAACTCATTAGCATATTAGGCCACACCCCTGACAGTGCAGCTCCCTCCGTCCCAGGATCAGCTTCCCCAGGTGCCCTGCGGCTTGCGGGGCACCTGGGGAACCCAAGGAGGGGAGGCAGTTTAAACTGCCTCCCCTCCCTGGATCGGCTTGGCTTCCCCAGGCGCCCCGCGGCTTGCGAGGCACTTGGGGAACCTGAGGGGGAGGGAGGCTGTAGGTGTGGCCAACTGAGAAGCCAGCCAGAACTCCGTTCCTGTGCGTTCCTGCTCAAAAATAGCCTTGACTATGATAAAGAGAAAGCTGGAACTACAAATTTGTATTTGTGCCTTTACTACCAAGTTGCTCATAAATTGTTTAACATAGCCTCTTCAGTACACATAGAGCAGTGGTTCTTAACCTGGGTTCGATCGAACCCTAGGGGTTCGGCGAGTCAGTCTCAGGGGTTTGGTGGGGCCTCCAATTTAGTACTATTACTAAGTACTAAGAATTATTTTTCACTAAAGAAGGGTTCGGTGAATGCGCATATGAAACTGGTGGGGTTCGGTACCTCCAACAAGGTTAAGAACCACTGACATAGAGCATTGCAGAGTACAAGAACACCTCCAGTTCTGAGGAGCTTACACTCTAAAGACTGAAACTAGCAGTGTAATCTGAAACAGTGACACCCTTCTGAACCCACAATGGATTTAAAAGGGCATAACTCTGTTTAGGATTGCCCTGTAAGAAAGGAAAGAGTTTTTAGTTACTTCATTTATTCTCCATCTTTCTCTCAGACTCAAATGAAGGCAGTGGAAGAACATATATTCATCTGACCGCCCCATGGATAGACCTAATTTCAGTGGGGGCTGGAAACTATGGAGACCCACCAAAAGCTTAATGGAAAAGACTGGTTTGGAGGAAGGAATTGAAGGAACTGACAGAGGTGGCAAACATTTGCTCCAGTGCAATTCTAAACAGAGTGACACCCTTCTAAATCCATGGTTTTAGATCTAATTCTGTTTAGGATTGCACTGTAAAGTATTTTGAATGATCCCATGGGGGAACATATATAGAAACTGTTTTGCTGGAACAGCAAGCTCATGCGGGTTTTGTAGGTAAAATCTGTGAGCCTTGGCAAGAGAGCTTTCCTCCAAAGTCAATGTGTGCATAAAAGCCCTATGTGAATAACTAATAATATAATATGTGGCAAGTCACCTTTTACATGTAAAAATGTAAATCAAATACAGAATTTTTATTTCAGAAAACTAAAGGTCTAAGCCAGCTCCACTCCTGTTCTTCTTAGTATAAGTTGGGCACCAATCTCCTAATATAAATTAGATGCATCTCACCCAATTTATAACAGCAGGGGTTCTGGGCTGTTATGTGCTAATTCTAATCTTAATCAGGCGTGCCTTTAAGAGATGTTTCTAATCTTGGAGTGCCTGCTGAAGGTGTTACTATTACAGTGTTTTGATGATGAAAGGTGTTACGGTTTCATATTCCACATTTTCACATCTCTTGTTTCATAACTAACTGAGCATGCTAAAATGCTTAACTACTTCCCCAGGATTTAACTAACACGAGAAAGGCAAAAGGCTTGAATACTGCCCATTAGCTTGCATCCTGCTTGAAACACCAGAATTTTCATAGAGGAAAGGTTTATTAATGTTTGGCCGCCATGGGAAACAGGATTTTGGACCCAGTGGAACAGTGGTCTAACGCAGTTTGGCTTTCTTGTTCTTAAAGCAGAACATATCACTAGACTACAGGTATTTCCGTAAAGTTGTGCTTGCACAATTTACATCCACAGCCTGGCTGAACATCATTTACAAGCCACTGATCCATGCAGTTCACAGACATTACTGCATTTGCTTTGGGACCATGTGCAATAGATTTGTGAACTCTGCACAGCATAATCATTAGTGCAGTTGTTAACCCAGATCCACAGTGGTATCAATGCTGGGTTTGCCCTCACCATTACTATATCTAGTTTTCAAGATACAAAGTACTTTGTAACATTTTCTGTTGGCTCAGAGCAGCCGCAGCAGAAGTAGACCCAGCCTTTCAGGATGCTCTGTCCGGTGTCTTTTAGCACAGCTTTGTCTCTCAGACATTTCATCTCCTGCAGCACTGGCTGTAATTAAATCTAGGCTGTGAGTTAGGAAATGCAATACCAGATGATACAACCAGTGGGGAATTCACCTAGATCTGCAGGAACAGCACAAAAGAACCCTGATGAGTAATGGACTCCAATACAGAGAATGACAACAATGAGCTACTAAAGATTTTTAAGCTCCTTAAAAGTGGGGAGGAGTTGGCCTCACACAAATAAATCCTTGTGCAAGGAAAGCATCTCCTTTTGATTAGTGCCCTAAACAATCAACTGGTGGGCTGTCTGGAGTAAGACCACCTACACAATAGAGTCAAGTGAATGAAAACTCTGCCTCCCACCCCCCAGCACACACAAACACTATGATGTTGGTGTTTTCAGGGTGATTTGAGAGCAGGGTATTACTCAGAGATCTGAAGCAGAAGGAGATGGGGACCCACGCGAATCTTGGAGAAGAGAAATACAGAGACAAAAAGCTGTGGCTGTTAGTGCTGTTATTGAAACATTAATCCATTGTCTTCTGCAGGATGTGAGGAGGCTGAATCTTGAAAACGCATTGGCGGAAGTACTCAAGGTCAATTCTGGGAACACCTTAACCATGACCTGAACCTTGTGAGTTCCCAAATTTTTAGTTTTTATTTGTTTTTCTTATTTATTTATTTGCCATATTTTTAGACTTCCTACTGGTTATAATGTCTCCAAAAGCCATTTACAATAAAAAAAAATTAAAACCATAATGGAGAATGATGGATGTTGCTTCCAGATGCCCAAAAGAGAAATGGGCTAGAAACAGGCTAAGCTTCCAGATCCTTGCTTAATCCTTAGTTGTTTTGACTTGCACACAGAAAGTGAGGGAAAATGCCAAGTTGTAAATGATGCTTCAGTGAACTGGACACAACTGGAGACATGGGGGTGGCAGTAAAACAGATTTAAGGAAGAGGATTTTTTAAGTGATGGAAAGTGGGAGAGGGAAGAGTCAGGCACATAACACCTGTCCTTTTTCTGCAGAGGTAAAAGAGATGGTCATCTATCTGCCGGGGGTTTAATTCCATCTACTGCACCAAGAGCACATCAGATCTCAGTCTCTCTCTCTGTGATGTATATATGTGTGAGTGAGCTCTTAAGAGGTACTGTCTGTTTCTTCCCTCAGGGCCTGTATGGGTGGGGCCTCATTTTGGTCTTATTCTGTATGAGTTGGTCACAGTCTTTCAGCATGTGTCTTAGTATTCTCCTTCATTAAGTGTTCTCTTCCAGTTGGAAGCAATAAAGAGACCCATTTTTGAAGCTACTGAAGTCTCCTGTGTGCTGGCTACTGAGCAGGACAGAAGAGTGATCTGATAGGTAAGCTTACCCCTGTCCATCACACCTCAGAGGATACTACATGCTCTCTCTCAGATGCACACTCAGAGAGAGGGTGTTGAGATATCAAGCTAAACAGGAGGATTTTCCAGAGAGAGAGTGAAAACATAACAATGCTGTGAGTTTTCATTTCATCTGTGACCTACATCACACTGAGATGGAACAGTGTTTGTGAACTTAATCTTTGAGTGTCTAATAGAGAAAGAAGACATGGGAGCGTTTTCATAGTTGTGTTTGGCAATTTATCTTGAATAGATAGAATGAACAAAATAATAATTGCACTGTACTCTAGTTCAGAGCTCACAAGGCGCCTAAGCATATCAGATTTCCTACTTGCATACTTCAGAGAACATCAGCAAAAATGCCAGGCCATATCTGGGCAGAAGTAACTGGAGAGGAAGTAAAGAGGATATAGGAAGTAAGATGGGGCTAACAACTCTGCCTCCTACAAGATGGCATGAGATACTAAGTGCATATTATCAATAACCACTTATACTTTCTCTCATCAGTCCTGCTCAACCTAAAGTGCAGTCCGAAACATGTATACTCAGAATAGGGTTGCCAGTACCCCAGCGGGGGCAGAACATTCCTTGCCCCCGTTCCCATTTCCTACCATTGCTCTGAGTGGCAGCAGGCTGCCATGCCTATGGTGTAACAGCAGGACCCCATGGTAAAACCATAGAGTTTCTTGCAATTCCTAGAGGGGACTGATGTCACTTCCAGGGTTCTTCTAGATATGATGTCATGCCATCACCAACAGCTGCCCCCCTCTCCGTGTTCCTGCCTCCATCAGTCTCCTGATGGTGGCTAGGCTTGGCAACTTTAACTCAGAAGTAAATCCAATTGAATTTAATGGTACTCACTCTCTAGTAAGTGTGCTTAGTCACTTGACTTGGTACTGTGATTCATTTAGGAATTCTGATATACCCATTTCAGTGTATATTCCCATTCAATATCATAAATGTGTATAGACCAATCTTCATATTAAATCTTCCTCTTAAAATATCAAATTTAAATATTCATAATTTAGTGTACCTTAGCTGATCAAGATCTACTTCTCAAACAAAGCAGCACTGTGACAGCCATATTTGGCAGGTGTGTTTGCATTGATGCCATTTCCAAATTCAATACAATACTCAAAAAAGGTATTGAAACAGCAGGTTTCCCAGTTCAGAAAAACTGTATAATGTGCATAATCTATTTAGAGTTCTGGCTTAAGTTAGAACAGATATTGTATTACAGTTGTTAATACAGTAACATATTAAAGTGACATGGAATTCTGGGTAAATGAAGGCAAAAACAGACTCTGATTTAATTAGCTAGATTTGGTAACAACAGCTGGAAGCTTGTACGAAGTTGTAGGTGGTGGTCTTCACCAATAAATACAGTTTTGGATTCATTATTCTGGTTTGAAGTGTATCAAATGCCCAAACTGTGATTTATTTTTTAAAATGCTGAACGGAAATAACAGCATGGCTCAAAGACTGTCTTCTCTCCCTAGGGCAATCCTACTGTTTTCAAAGAATCGTAATGCCATGACACTCCAGGAAAAGTGGAGAGGCTACTGCTAGCTCTTGTGCTGTGGCAGAATGATTTGGAAGCTATCTTCATTAAAGAGATCCCAGCAGTATTTTGGCACAGAGTTGCTTCACCCATCCATCACCTGGCCATACAATTTGCCATTTGCTCAGTTCTGCACGCTGCTATGTGTGTCTGCAGCCTCCAAAACAGTGCACTGGCTAGTGTGTCGGTAGTCTGTGCAGCACTTGCTTTTAGGCTTAAAGAACCAGAAGCAACAGTCCTGTAATATCTTTAATTAGGGCCAACTAAAACTTCACACTAGGGCCACAGTGGCTCAGGGGTTAAGACACTGAGCTGCAGACCAGAAGGCAGTTCGAGTCCCTAGTGCCATGTGATGGAGTGAGCTCCCATCTCTGACCCCAGCTCCTGCCAGCCTAGCAGTTCGAAAGCAAGAAATTGCAACTAGATAAATAGGTACTGCTTCGGTGCGGAGGTAACAACATTCTGTGCACTTCGGCGTTTAGTCATGCCGGCCACATGACCATGGAAAAAGTCTTCAGACAGTGCTGGCTCTTCGGCTTGGAAACAGAGGTGACCACCACCCCCTAGAGTCATATTCCACTGGCTTTCAAGCAAGGGAAACCTTTACCTTTAAAACTTCACAAAGTAGCACTTTTTGATGTTATAGTGGGCTTAATAAAAGGTATCACACAACTGTTGCTTCTAATGGATTAGTTTGACTACCCACAATTTTTGCCTTTAAGAGCCAATCACTTTGTAAATATAGAAACAAGCGCATAAATGAATTGTGCAGTTACCACAGTGGTGAGAAGAGTTCCATGAAACAATAAACAGCTGTAAAGCTGTACATATACCAAAAATAATCAAGATAAACAGACGTGTAAAGACAGTACTGAATGCCAAGTAGGCTTGGTGAGCTAGGAAAACAGTCTGTTGCAAATAGCCTGAAGTCAGTGGGACCCATTTTTACAATTTCTTAATTAAGCCCATCAGACTGCACCAAATCAGCCCTATGCAAGGCATGGTGCATCTCAGCAGAACAATTATTTCTATTACTGTGATCAGCTACTGCTCAAATATAACACCAGAAGACTTCTTCTCAGTGGCAAGATTTGATGAGGAATGTTTGGATTTCCTTCATTTCATGAAAGTCTATGAGCCAGAGATGAATGCCTTTGTTAGTATCTGATGACATTTAATAAAAAGCAGTTCTATGTTCATCCCGTTCCACTAATTCCCAACATTCACCCATTTCAGTCCTAAGATAGAGCTGAAACTCTATCTCATGTGATTGTTTGATAAGACAGAGGTATGGGACCAGATTCAGTTTTTTCTCCTTGTAGCATAGGAGTAGTGTGTTAGGAGGATCCAGGTAATTAAAAACACAAAGTCATGGTATTGACCTGTATGGCTAAGGACCATCTTCTCCCACATGAACCTACCTGTTCACTCCCCTCATCCTTGGAAGCCCTGCTTGGGTTGCCCCCGCCATCCGAGACTAGATGGATGGCAACCTAAGAAAGGGTTTTATTGGCTGTGGCACCAAGAACTTTGGAATTCTCTCCCCAGGGAGATTAATCTCTCAGTGCCCTCCTCCCTCCTGATTCTGATACTGTTTGTGTTCTACCATATTATTTTATAATTTTAAATGTTATTAATTGTTCAAATGTTTTAATTTTTTTGTGCACTGCCTTGGGGACCATGATTAGGTGGAAAGGTAACATCGAAATGTTTTAAATAATTAAATAGCAGCACCACAAAATTGTGAGGGAACTCAATCTGGATCATTCTTAACATAAGCTACCTAAAAATGGAGCCAAATTTTGTTTTGAAGCTTGATTTCCAGTTAAAACATTTTCAATGAATTTATAGTTGAGTACTGTGCTGGAAAGATCATCACCTGTGTACTATAATCTTGAATACTGAGTAATGAGAAAAATGAATGTTTCCACATATATCTCCAAGATGGAACTGGAGTATGTTTGAAAGGGAGTATGATGCCAGAGTCAAGATCTTGGATTTATGGTGCAATCCTAAACTGAGTTGTGTCCTTCTAAACCTATTAACGGATTTAGAATGATACCAGCAGGAGGACCCGCAATGCTCACGGGGGGACGGGGGGGAGAAGGAGCTCTACGTTGAGGAGGAGGAAGGTGCAGGTGAGCCTTCTCCCCTGCCCCCCTCCAGCACCGACAGTGAGGCCCAGGCCCACCAATCTCCCTTCCCCACAGGCACCAGTGGGGAGGCCTGAGTGGCTGTCAGCCGCTGGGCCTGCCGATCTTCACCCGCATGGGCACCAGTGGCAAGGCCTCAGCAGCTCTTAGCCGCCAGCCTGCTGCAGTTCCCAGAGCATTCCCTGCGCTCTTTTACTTTAGGGGGGATTTAAATATCCCCCATATAGTTTTTTAAAGTTTGGGGGGCTTTCTGCACACCTGGGGAGCCCCCCAAGTGTACAGGAAAATCTCTTTGCCCCCTAAGTGCCCCCGATATGTGGATTTAGATATCTAAACCTCTAACCTGAAATGAATCAATTTTTAAAAAGTTCTCTCAATTTTGAGGCTAAACATGTTCAGCCCTCTCAAGACTGATCCATCATAGTATAACAATTCCTGTATGAACTTCCAGCTGCATGGTAAATTGTGGTCCTAAATGCTCTGTGGACACAAACTGTATTAACCCTCTTCAGTCTTCAGCTGGAAAGAGAGGAGATTAAAACCTAGAGGAGAAGAATGCCAGCAGAATCCTTGAGCTCTGTCTCCTGTGAAATTCTCCGAGGAAACGCTACCTGCTGGCTGACATTCCACCTACACTGGCTGGAGAATAATTAGCTAAGGCAGCCTCTGGAACGAGTTGCATTAAAATGATACTAGATGCATTTCATTTGCTCCATTTCACTTGCTTGGAGCTACTGCTACACTCCCTCCTTTCCATGTCTTCTCCACTGTTGCTGTTTTACACCCACATGGCAATTCCATATGGGAATAGAAAGCCTCTGTATTTTCCTGTGTGTGCTCACAGAGAGTGGAGAGGAGGAAAAGCGTTATCTGTTCTCTGTCACCATTCCACAGCTGGCAGCTGAGCAATATGACAGGGATACTGGGCATATCACAGTTGTGAGAGAAGACTGGGAGTTCTTTAATCAGTATTTCAGTTTGGCCCCAGATGTGGTCTGAAGGTGTGTGTGGTGGCAAATGTGCTGATCTGGTCATTGTCTGAAAGAAAGGAGAGAAATAGGGATGGGCACGAACCAGGAAAATGCGGTTTATTTCGGTTTGTGGCATGCTTGGGTTGTGAGTCATAAACCAGCACGAACTTTTAGGTGCCAGTGAACCAATTTGGTTCATGAGGCTCATGATGCACTAGAATGCTGCCCTGGCATGCTAGAGACACCATACTCATAGGGCATCTCTGACTGATGCCCCTCTACCTGCCCCCCAAGTTTAGTGAGGATTGGATTTGTCACAAGTTACAGCCCCTCAAAGAAGATGCCCCCAGGACAAGGCTTTCTGGGGAAATGACAGGTGCAGGTTCAGGAGTATATAGAACAGACCCTGTGCAAGCTAGCGACATCAAACTTGCACGGGACCTCCCCCTGGTGCTCCTCTACATGCCCTCCAAGTTATGTGTAGCTTGGATCTATGGCCCCCAAAGAAGATGCCTCCAGGAAAGTGCTTTTGGGGGTACTGTCAGGCACAAGTTCAAAAGTGTACAGAATGGACCCCCTGCAAGCTACACCCACCAAACACACAGGGCTTTGGAGGGCCCCTAGTGGTGTTTCCACAGCGGGAGATTTCCCCCCCTCCCCCATTGTTCTGAAGTTTGGTAAATATTTTGATTGAGCGGAAACAGTCTGTCTGGAAATGTATCCACTCACAAACTGCCACAAAGCACTTGAAATTTTGTGGAAAGTTTGTGCTAGTTTGACCTGCCACAAACTTCAGTTCGTGAACCATGAACCAGGCAAAATTCATCACAAACTTTAGTTTGTGAGCTGGTTCATGCCTGCAGAGAAACATCCTGGGAACCCTATGCATGCCAACCTGTATTATTAATATAACTTCAGAGAGTGGTCCTCTCACTCTTGTATATTCAAGGAAGGGAAGGAGATTGTAAACCACTCTGAGACTTCGAGTGAAGGGCAGGGTATAAATCCAATCTCTTCCTCCTCCTCCTCCTCCTTCCTTGCACAGGGATTGGGAAGATTGGGCTCAGCCGTTCTGTCAGAAGCCTGTCCATCTCAGTGGCCATTCACGCCACCTGTGAGGTTAATTAGACTAAGAATGTGGAACTGGTCCAAGACCATCCAGTGCATTTTCACAGAAAAATGATAATTCAGGTCCTAGTCTGAAACCTCTAAGCACTAGAGGTTTGTATGAGGTAGGGCTGCCAAGTCAGCCCGGGGGGCGGGGAATCCCCCGCTACAGGGGTTCCCAATCCGCCGGCCAGCATTTGGCCGGCGAGGGAAACCCCGCCCCCGAAGTCGTCCAGCCTGGACAACTTCCCTCACGTAATGACGTCACTCGGAAGTGAAGTCAGCACGTTGGGGGCATTGCCAGGGCGATGCTCTGGCAATCGCCCCAAAACTCTATGATACCATAGAGTTTTGGGGCGATTGCCAGCGCTCTGGCAATGCCTCCAACATGCTGATGTCACTTCCAGTGACGTCAGCTGGCACGTGCGCTTTGCGCGCGCACCGATGAAGCTCCCGGCCGGCAGAGAACTCCCCCCCGCCGGTAAGCTTGAGGGACTTGGCAACCCTAGTGTGAGGGTTACTGTTAAATAGTAAGTAGCAAGCAACCAGGTCAAGGTAAACCATGGAAGTTGGGTGGTAGTATGAAACACATTGGTTCCTGCTGGCTCTGACACTCAAAGACCCAAATATCCCTGGGAAAGGCCCTTCCGCAGTTTTTATGGACAGAAACCAGGCCTGTTGTGGTTGCCCAGCAACAGCAACTGAGGGTATCAGTTTCTTGAAGCCTACAGGTGCTCTTTTTATCATTTTGTGTGTTTGTTTAACCATTGTAATCTTTTTTTAGATTTTGGGTTTTTCTGCAAACCTTCTCTTTTTCTAATTTTGTACTGCAAACCTGGGGTATTTTTCAGGCTTGTAGAAGGATCTGTAGTCCATTTAAAGGTCCAGTTTCTGGATTTAAGTATCCTCAGATTTTGCCAATGTGGCCATTAGAATATACAAGAGAGGGCCTGTGAGACTCAAGTGGGGAATCCCATCCCTAAGCCCGGCACAGCTCCAGGCCTCACCACCCACCTTTGAGCCTGTTTATCATCATGCCATATGTTAAAAAATCATGTTTATTTCTTATATTCTTATCATAATAAGCTTCTACTGGGGACATAAGCAAAGAGCTCAGTAAATCCTGGCATGTAAACCATATTCTCAAAAGTCTATTTCTGATTACATGACTTCTTTCTTGTGTTATGATTTTTTTTAGTTTTTTACTTAATCCATAAGTAATTGTGTAGGCCTTCATCAAGATCTGCTGATTCTAATTTTACTATTCTTTGTCTTAGGTTTTTAATACAGTCCACAATCCAGACCAGACCTGGTTCTTGGGAATATAATTTTATATTTGAGACTGCCAAACCTTCTCTTTTTCTAATTTTGTACTATTTTGAAGCTTATTCTTAGCTTTTTACCATTACATATAAATTCATTTGTCTTTGCCATTCTTTCAATATTTGTTCTTCTATGTTTATGGGTAACATTTGGAACAGAAAGTTTAGTTTTGGCAGCATATTCATTTTGATTGTAGAAATACTTCCAAGCCATGTGATTTTGTATCTTAATAAATCTGCTTGAATTAATTTCCAAATATTCTGATAGTTATTTTTAATGACAGTTTTGCCCAGGGGCGGGCACATAAGCCCTGCCCCCTTCTCCCAGCAGCCCTGAGTCGGCCACAAGAAGAGCAAGCAGCAGGCGGGTAAGAGCGGGGGGTGTTTGTGTGTCTTTGTTTGTGTGTGTGTGTGTGTGGAGCTGGTGTTGGAGGAGGAGGAGAGCGGGGGGGTGCTTGCGTGTCTCTGTGTGTGTGTGTGGAGCTGGTGTCGGAGGAGGAGAGCGGGGGGTGTTTGCATGTCTGTGTGTGTGTGTGTGTGTGTGTGTGTGTGGAGCTGACATCGAAGGAGAGTGGGGGGGTGTTTGCATGTCTGTTGTGTGTGTGGAGCTGGCGTCGGAGGAAGAGGAGAGCAGGGAGGGGGTGTTTGCGTGTCTGTGTGTGTGTGTGGAGCTGGCATTGGAGGAGGATAGGGCTGCCAAGCCCCCCGGGAGGGCAGGGGAAACACCGATTTTTTTTTCCCCAATAAATTTTTATTTTGTTTAACATTAACTAACAAAACTCAATAGACTAAACAAATGACAGCAACCAGAATACAAATATTTCTGTTTGAATAAAGTATAACTAATGTAAGAACATATTGTTATGACGGGAGGGTTACAGTATCCGTATTCATATCTTTCAAAAAAACAATAATTTGTCATAGAAAGGGTTCCTTGGAACAATTTTACAATTCGATAAATAGTTTACAATCGGGAACCAAATTGCCTGAAACTTTGTTTGTGAATTTTCTGTTAAATCTACAGTAACATAGCTGTACACAAAAAACTCCCAAAGTTTATTTTGCCAGTCGTAGAGAGATGGGACCTTTTCATTTTTCCATAATTGAGCAAGTGTTATTCTCGCTACAGCTACAAGTATAGAAACCTGCCTTTTTGTGTTATTCAAAACAATAGAAAATAAACCCATCTCTAAAATTATAGATTCCAAAGAAAAGACTAGCTTATATCCAGTAATTAAAAAAAATTGGGTTACAATATCCATCCAAAAAGCCTTTATTTTTGGACAAGACCACCAGCAATGTGCATAAGATCCCACCTGTCCACATTTTTTCCAGCATTCTGCTGAATATTGCGGATTTATTCTATGGAAATGTTGGGGAGTATAATACCATCGGTTTAGCACTTTAAAAGTATTAAAACGAATACTAAATATTTTTGAGTCTGTATTAGGTAATGACCAAATCTCCTCCCAAACATCAATGGATGGAAGTAAAACACCATCCCGAAGCCATCGATTATGCAACCGATGACTTCCTTCTTTATTGCGTATTAAAAGTAATTTGTATAACTTAGAAAGTAAACCTTTCAGTTCTCCAGAATAATTTTTTAAAATAAGTTCAAATTCAGATAATGGTCTAGAAAATACTTTTTGGAAAATTAACTTTTGCATCAGGTTATTAATTTGAAGGTATTGAAACCAAGGAAGCGTCTTACCCAATTTGCCTTCTAATTGCTCTTTGGTGCAGACTTTACCATTAATTAAAAAATCTCTCAGGCGATATATACCTGAATGTTTCCAATTTTTGAAAAAAGTTGTTTCTTTACCGGGAGTGAACCAGTCTTGATTATTGATTGTTGAAAATTGGGATATATTTGGTAAAAAAAGATCTTTGTGTTTCACCCATAAATTAAGGGAAGTTCTCAATAATTCGTTTTTTATGTTGTCAATTTGTGACAGTTTAGGAGGATTCCAGTAAAGTTCAGTTAAAGACAGACCCTTCGTTTCTGTTTCTTCTATAGAACTCCATATAACGTTATCAGACATACAAAGTATTCTTATAACTTGTGAAAGACGGGCTGCTACATAATAGGAAACACCGATTTTTAATGCTTACCCCCGCTTTTTCAAAATTGGCCACCGGGGGAGGCAATGGCTGCCAGCAGGAATGCAGGGGAACATCGGAGCCTGCCCTGCCCTCTCGCTGCCAGGCCTGAACTCTTAAAAGGGAAATGTCTGCAGAGAGCCTGCAGTATGCAGTAAAAAGCCTCACCAGACATTTCCCATTTCAGAGCAGAGTCAGCAAGAGAAACCCCCGCCCAGAGATTAAGGAGGGACTAGGCTCTTTGTACTGAAGGGCGTGCTTTTGCATGTGGCTTGCAAGGTTGCTGGGGTAAGTGCCTCTGTCAGCTCTTTTCCTTCTCGCTCTCTCCCCCTCCCCCTTTCTTTCTTTCTTTTTTCTGTCTGTCTGTCTGTCTGTCTGTCTGTCTGTCTCTCTCTGTCCCCATCCAGCAGAGGTCTATCAGTGGCTATTATTAGCCACAAGGTCTAAATGGAACACTTTGTCTGGGGCAGTGATGCTCTGCATTCTTGGTGCTTGGGGGGCAACAGTGGGAGGGCTTCTGGAGTTCTGGCCCTGCTGCTGGACCTCCTGAGGGCACCTGGTATTTTTGGCCACTGTGTGACACAGAGTGTTGTACTGGATGGGCTGTTGGCCCGATCCACTGTGGCTTCTCTCCTGTTCTTATTATATGAAAATCATATTTAGCACTTGTGTAGCACTTAGTGCTTCATATTCTGCCGAGATGAGGAAGGATTCAGTAGGGCCGTTGCTCAGTGATAGAGCATCTGCTTGACATGCAGGAGGTATCAGCCTCTTCAGCTAAAAAAGGATCAGGTAATAGGTGACATTAAAGATCTCAGCCTGAGACCCTGGAGAGCCACTACCAGTCTGAGTAGTCAATACTGACCTTGATGGACCAATGGCCTGATTCAGTATTAGGAAACTTCATGAGTTCATGTGTCAGCATGTGGAAGCAACATCACAGGATGTGACATCACAAAATGATGTCACTTCCTTTCTCCTGGCTCTCCCCCCCCCCAAAGTCTCCTGGCTCCACCCCCAAAGTCCTCAAATATTTCCCAAGTTGGACTTGGCAGCCCTAGAGGAGGAGGAGAGTGGGGGGCGTTTGCATATCTTTGTGTGTGTGTGTGTGTGTGTGGAGCTGGCATCGGAGGAGGAGGAGAGCGGGGGGGTGTTTGCATGTCTGTGTGTGTGTGGAGCTGGCATCAGAGGAGAGTGGGGGGTGTTTGTGTATCTTTGTGTGTGTGTGTGGAGCTGGCATCGGAGGAGGAGGAGAGGGGGGTGTTTGTATGTCTTTTTGTGTGTGTGTGTGTGTGTGTGTGTGTGGAGCTGGCGTCAGAGGAGGAGGTGAGCGGGTATGTGTGTGTTTGTGTGTGTGTGCGGGAAGGTTCCAGGTCCTCCTTTCCCCCTTTAGCGGCCATTTTTTCTGCATGCAGTATTGGAGGTTATGTGGTCTCTATTTCAGAACTAACAAACATGTTATACTAGCAATAAAGAGATTTTCTCCTACACATTTGAGCCATTTGCTTCTCTATTACAGTATCTTATTACAGGATGATCCAGGGGTTATCCACAAAATTGGTCTTGGATATTGCAAGTTCAGATCATATGCTCTTAACTGTCCCTATTCTCTGATATTTGCTCCTGATTTGTCCCTGTTTTGCCTTTTGGGGTGAAGCTAAGTCTGAAGATCTGCTCCAAATTAAGAATGTATAATTTGCAGCCATCATTACAGCTTTTAGGAGTAGAAAAGTGTTATTAGGTAACACTTGTTCTTACCAAAAGCTGCAATCCTATACACAGGGTTTAAAAAAAACTAAATATGGAAAGGATCGTGCTGTAAGTATTCACTTTAGGAAGGATTCTTAATTCCTATGCTCTGCTCCTGATGCCATTACCAAGTCAGGCTATTGCAAAGTAAGTGAAGATGGACTACAGCACAGAGAGAAGAACCAGCCCTATGGGCAGTTGTCTTGGGCGTGATCTTTGCTCTGAGGATAGGGAGACTGCAAGTATAACAGATGTCCATATTTTTATCTATGAGCTATTTAAAGGGATGGCATTTTTGGCTAGTATTCTTGGCTTAGCACTTTTTTTCCCAGTTACTGGTTCAGTTTAGGGTTCTAGCTACCACCTTCCAAGTCCTTAATGGCATTTGACCGGTATGCCTGCAGGACTGGCTCTCCTGCTATGTTCCACCACAACAGCTGCACTCATTTCACTTCTAAAGCCTGCAAATAGGTAAAACCTGATAACCTTCCTTCTCTCCCCCCCCCCCCCCCCCCCGGTGCATTTTACTGTATATCCAGGCTCTTCTCCTTACCCACCATTCAGTTTTTATATCCCCCTATAGGTTCCGTCTAAGATGAGTTAGTGTGAGCTAGCTCACAGTTTTTTCGCCTCCAGCTCATGCATTTTTGTCTTAACTCAGAAAGGATGGCTCCAGAGCAAACTAATTTATGCAGCAGCCAAATTGCTCACTCACAACTTTAATGCCAGTAGCTTGACAACAAACAAGGTTGAGTAAGAAACCCTGGATGTGGTGGGTGTACTGTCATGTGGCAGGAAGAGGGGGTGCTGGACCATAACCAACAGACTGAAAGGGCCAAGGACAAGAAACAAAACCAGTCATCAAGAGGTTTATTTTAGTGAAAAATGAACCAATGGTTGGCACCCTGAAGGTGACCTCCCCCTGCCATCCTGCTCTTCTTCACGTGCATCCAAAGAGAAGTACCCTTGCTGTGTCTACACATGTGTGGGGACTTCCAAATGGCTTGGGGGGGGGGGATGGCTTTGTCTGCCAACTCCTAGGTTGAAGACCACAACTCTACATCACTGGGTTTTGTTTCGGCAAAAATTAGCGGAGGTGATTTCGTTGTTGTTCTGGATCCAGACTTGGCAACATTATTTATTTAAAAATGGATAACCTGCTTTTCCTCTCTGGAAGTGACCTTGTTGTGGCTGACAAAAATGACACTAAATGGCAGTGATATAAAATCCACAGTCAACTGTAACAGAGAGGAAGGCTGCCAGTCAAACAGAAAAGGAACACTAAAAGCACCTCAGCCATCAATGCCAAGGAGAATAAAAATATATTGACCTGGTATCCTAGTATCCCACCTCTTTACCTGACATGGTTGGTTTGATTGTTTTCCCCCATGTGTGCCATCAGATAGGCTCGCCAGCTCTGAGTTGGGAAATACCTTGGAGATTTTTGGGGTGGAGCCTGAGTGGTGGGTGTGGTCTTCCGGTGATGTCAGGGGGTGTGGCATATGTTAATGACTTATGCTAATGAGCTCCTGCACCTCTTATTCTACAAAAGGACCCCTGGCTGGAGGCATTCCTTCTTTGTTGTTTATTTTTTTAAAAACTCTTCCAAATCTTTTTTACACATATTTACTACATTTTCTTGTGGTAAAAAAAAGTATCATTTAAGGATATCATTTAATCTCCATCTTCTTCTTGATTCTCTATTCCATTGCAAGACTACTTCTATGCGATTATGGTCTGCAAATATCTTCAGTTGAATCTCTATTTTTTCTAAATTCATTGTCAAATGTTTTAATATCCAACACATATCCATATTCTTGAATATGTTCGATGTCTGCCTGAAAAGAACGTAAAGTCTCTGCCCTTTGGATGTTTGGTCCTCCAAGAGTTCAAGAAGTGTGTCAAGATATATTGACTGGATTATCAGAAATTAATTTAAAATTAAAAGAAGAAATACAAATACAAGAAATTATAAAAATCAAAGAGAAGCAAAAAGATAATGACACACATTTAGAAAGGCAGGGTCTTCTGACTGAGAAGACAGAACAAAAAGAATAAGAGGGGGAGGAGATTGGATTTATATCCCGCCCTTCACTACCCAAGGGAGTCTCAGAGTGGCTTACAAACTCCTTTCTCTTTCCCTCTCCACAACAGACACCCTGTGAGGTGGGTGGGGCTGAAAGAGCTCTGACAGAAACTGCTCTTTTTCAAGAACAGCTGTGCCAGAACTACGGCTTGCCCAAGGTCATCCAGCAGGTGCAAGTGGAGGAGTGGAGAATCAAACCCAGTTCTCCCAGATTAGAGTCCACGCACTTAACCACTACATCAACAAAGAATTAAAATCATGGAATCTCAATGCAGATCTAATAATTTGTGTTTTAGAGGAATCCCAGAAAATTTTGGGAGGCTACATTTGGAATAAAGCTTTTGTGATTTACTTCAGAATTATTTGAAGGCAGAGGAAGACCTTCCTGATATTGACCAAAGTTTTAGAGTGAATTCAAGATTTGCATTCAATAATAAGTTACCTCAAGATATACTGGTTTGATTCAACTACAAGGAAACATGAGACACATTACTAAAGAACCAAAGAGAATCACCACTCAGGTTTATGGGTAAAGAAGTGCAGATCTTTCAGGACTGACCAACAAGTGTATTAGAGAAAAGGAAAGAGTTTGACTTTTTGAGACAGATGTTACAAAAGAAATAAATAAAATATTATTGAAAAATACTAGGGCTTTTTTTTCTGGGGGAATGCTCCAGAACAGAGTTATGGAACCAATTTGACAAAAAAAAATTTTTTAATGTTTGAAAGTTCATGAGTTTTCAGTATACAGATTGAAAACTTCATTTCCCTCTTGAGAGTTCTGCCACCTCTTTTTTTTTTTTTAAAGCCCTGGAACATACCATTTGCAACAGAGGTATTTTCACCAAAAGGAAGAAGAATAATTACAACAGAGGAACAAGCTAAGCAATTGGCTGAAGAACTGCACAAGTGGAGGACTTACATAGAGGAACAGAAGGAGAATCTCCATGTAATTCAAAGCAATCTGGTAGTAGCTCAAAACAAAGTTCACAGTCCAAAAACTCCAAAGAAGAAACAAGCATAGAAAAGGATAAGTTGGATGTGGCAACAATATCAGGGCAAAATGGATAAATTAAAAATAGTATCAATAAATATCAATGGACTGAATTCTCCTTCAAAATGCATGAAAATCTTCAACCAATTGAAAAAACAAAATGCTGATACATTATGCCTACAATAGGAACTCTCAGTCTGGGGCAAGTAATGCTTTATATTCTTGGTGTTTTGTGGGGGGGGGGAAACAATGGGAGGACTTCCTGCCTCCCCTGCTGGACCTCCTTAGGGCACCTGTTGTTTTTGGCCACTGTGTGACAGAATGTTGGACTGGATGGGCCACTGGCCTGATCCAACTTTGGCTTCTCTTATGTTCTTATGTTCTTACAAGAAACTCATATAAAGAAGAATTATGAACATATTTTAAACAACACAAATTAGGCAAAGCACATTTTGCTTTAGTGCAAAATAAAAAATGTGGAGTAGCCATTTACTTAAACAACCCACAATTGGAAGTATTAGAAGAGTTAAGACACTCAGATAGAAGATACCTAGTTTTAAAAATGAGACTCCCAGAAGGCAAAATATACACAGTAGCAACAATATATGTACCAAATGAGGCTAAAGTCAATTTTTTTGAGATTTTTTTTCCAAACTATGCTAGATTTCCAAGATGATGAAATGATGATTCTTGGAAATATGAACAGAGTACTAGACCAAAAAAAAAAAAAAAAGACAAATCAAGGAATATTAAATGTAAAAATTACCTAAAAATGTGCTTCAATATGTGAAAATGCTGGAACTGCATCCCCACCTTTGACGTTCATCTAACCAACAAATAGCAAAAATATTAGCTCTTTGCAGATATAATGAGGAATTTCACACAGCCAATATGTTCCATTTCAGGAACTCTTCGGTAACGGTTTCTGTCTGGCTTTTCAGACAGAAGCATTGTAGTACCGGATCCCTAACGGAACATATTGGCCATTTCACACAGGAACGCTTCTCTACCGTTAGGGAAGCGTTCCTGAACCAGCTTACCTTGAAACCAGCTCCCAAGCATTCTTCTGTTGTTGTGCCGGTCCTGAAGTGCTACGGGGGTGCTGTGTGAAATGCCCCCCAAAGCACTTCCTCCTCCTCCGAGTGTTTTCCCGCCTTTTTTCGCCCGCGCAGGCAATTTCTGACATTTTTTTTTTTAAAAGAGCCAGTTTAGAGCATTATTTCGATGTACCAGGACAGCGAAACAGCGCAATATCACCCCCCCAGTGGCCAAACAGCAAAATAGCGCTCTAAATCGGCTTTTTAAAAAAATTATGGCAATCGCCTGCGCGGACGAAAAAAGGTGCAAAAAGAAAGCGGCCGTCTGAAACTACGAACCACTTAAAAGACGGCTCGAAAAAGGTAGGGAAAGGGCTGCGTGAAATGGCCGTCACTGTACCGGTTTATTCCAAGCCGGTTCAGTGACATTTTTATAGGTGCTTTGTGAAATTCCCCTTAGTCTCAGTAGATAGTACTGTCCTAAGCAGAGTTATGCCCTTCTTTGCTTAGGATGGCACTGGAAGTGCTTGGATGGTGGAGATATGAGATTGAATGATATCACAAGAGTTTAGCATGCATAAGGTCCCAGGTTCAATCCCCAGCATCTCTAGTTAAAAGGATCAAGTTGAAGATAATACAAAAGACCCGGAGATCCTGGAGACTGGCTGCCAGTTTGAGTAGACAGAACTGACTTTGATGGAACACTGGTCTGGTTCAGTATACTGTAGTTTTATGTGTTCATGTGTGTGTTCAGCAGGTCCTACCCTTGACCTGCTCAGTGTACAGTCCACACCTACTCTGTATGCATACAAAATATATGCATGTAAACTTGTCCATACAATCAAGAGTCTTTGCCAGGTGGGTGGAAAGGAAGTGTACTTCAGGGTTCAGGTTTGTGCATATGCAGCCTATGGGAGCACATTTTGTACACATGTAGGATTGGTACAAACTACAGACTGAAGTTGCTTCTAAACAGGTATTTGCTGCACATGGAATGCAGGAAAGCCACATTTTAAACAGAAGCATCAACATGACATTGTGTTCATTCTGAGCACAATTTGTTGGATTCCCAGAGCTTTTCTCCTTAAATCAAAGGAAAAACTATGGGGTGGCTATGGACAGTATCCATGTGGCTCAGCTGGGAAAAGGAAAGGGAGGGGAAAAGAGGGGTTGTGTGGCCACAGAAGCATAAGGAAGGTGCCACAATCTCTGTCATATCTGTGGGCTGCCAGTTCCTACTTGGGAAATTCCTGGATATTTGGGGCAGAGCCTGGGGAGGGTGTTGTTTGGGGAACGGAGGGAGCTCAGCAGGGATGTAATGCCACACAGTCCACCCTCCAAACCTGACATTTTATCCAGAGGAACTGATATCTGTAATACTGGGAGAACTCCACCCCCCCCCCCAGAAGTTGGCAACCCTACCCAAAGGGAGAGGGTTAAAGGTGGCAGCAGCGAGAGGAACAGGGCATGGGGATACCTCTCCCATGCACTCCCACACCACTTGCTGCTACTACTGGGGTAGGGGGTAGTGTTTTTTCCTCTCCTGTTTGAAGTTGGGGAAGAGACCTGACATCACTATTTCCTTCCCCCAACTCTACCCAGAATGTTATCTGAAAAGGGCAGGTTATCTCTCATTCTTCCACACAAAGGAGTAATTTGCAAAGTCCAACTGAAAATGTTTGCTGAGTACAGATCAAAAAGAAACTTCCACATCAAAGAGAAACCTCCACCAAGGAATACAAGATTGGGGCAACTCCAGGTATGAATCCTTTTTAATTATTAGTGTTCTGGTAAGTATTAAGTTTTGCCTTGGCTATCTTATAAATAAAGTTCATGACCATCTTGAGCAGTTCTTTCTAGGAAATAGTTTGCTCTTGAGGAAATTGGGTTGCTAGGTTCCCTCTGGCCACCAGCAGTCCCCTGGTGAGGGGGTAGTGTTGCCAGATCCAGGTTGGGAAACTCCTGGTGATTTGGGGGTGGAATCGGGGGAGGACAGGGATCTCAGTGGGGTACAATGCCATACAATCCACCCTCCAAAGTATCCACATTCTCCAGGGGAACTGATCTCTGTAGTCTGTAGATGAGCTCTAATTCCAGGGGATCTCCAGGTCACTTGAAAATCACTGGGGCTCAACCAACTGCAAAATTTCTGGACCTTTGTGATTTCTCCTTTCTTTTGCTTCCTGGATTATTGCCCCCTTTTAGATTCTAAGTTTGGAATTCAAAATGCGTAGAGACAAGTATTTAAAACCCACCACGCCTCCCAACATACCCAAACCTTTCAGATTTGTACTGGAAATTTTAAAATTCAAAATAGCTGTTTTTACTATAAATATTTTAACCTAACAATTCAAGTTTGAATGCTTTTGACTTTTGGGATTCTCTATATTGTTTTGATTTTGGAAGAACCAAAACCTAAAGCCTCATAAACTGCCACCTTTCAAAAGCTAATAACCATAGGATGATATCTGTCAAATAGAATCACACCTTCACAGAAAAGTTTACAACAGAATACCGACCAGCAGGGTAGTAGCATTTCTCACAGGCAAGGCAAGGGCTTCTGCATAGTTCTGACGACAAGTGAATATGCTTATTGTTTTCCAGAATATTGAGGGCAATTGATCATGAGTTAAAGAAAAGAAGAGGTAGGAGGGGAAACTGCCCTTGTGAAGCCTGACAAGTTCAGTTTGGAGGCTTTGTTTGGAAGAAATTTCTCTGCTGTTTATTTACCCCCCATCCCCACCCCCCATGATTTCTTGTGTACCTTGAAGTGTTGGGTTTTTTCCTAATATCAGTGGTTTAGTGTCAATTACAAAGGTAGCAAAAAGGCTCAGCTGCATCAAGGGGCAAATTTCCTGTATAAACTGCAAACACTGATATCAGTTTGCAGTTTTAAAAAGAACACCCTTCTCAGAACAACAGACTTGATGGGACTGGGCAGGCTTATTTCCCTTGGGATGCTGAGAGCCACTGAGAATTGGGTAAAGAAGGGGGGGAATCTAGAGTGAAATGAGCCTGCCCATGTGTGGTAAGAGGCTGTATGATCCTGGAAGGGTTCTGTTCCAGATGCCCATTGACTTTGTTGTTAGACAAATCAACCTGAAAAGTTTCCCTTCTAAATAGAAAGTTTAACAATCACTGTGGTGATACCATCACATATCTGCTGTCTGTACTATCAAATTCTTTTCAACATCAGCTGTACAGTCAAGTACAAATATTGATATAGGTTGCTTCTGCACAGGAGTGGTGGCACTTTTTGCTGGGAATGCAAAGGCACTTGCAGCTGAACAAAGCCTCAACGCAGGATAAAACTCTGTTCCTTCTTCATTCCCCCGCCATTCTTACCTCCAGCAGACATTTTGCCAAGATTTTTGTAATCAGTAGTTCATATATCACTATAGTGTTTTAACAACTTTAAAATAATAAAATCGCAAAAAGCCCACCAGTAGTGGAGGGGAATGGGCAGTGGGGTAGGATTGGAAATGGCACAGAATGGGGCGTCCTATGTGGTTGGGAGCTGTGGAGATCGCCAACCTTCCCCTCCCAACCCACTGTGAATATGACTGGGGGGGGGGGGGGAGAGATCTACCAAAGCAAGTTTAGGATAATGGCATTGGAGTCAGGAAAAACCCAGAAGATGGATGACAATGTTGTGTGAGGGACCCCACGGAGCCGGCCCCAGGTTTTTTAAAGCACTAGGCGAGTCCAAGTTGTGGCGCTCCCCAGGCAAGGCTGCCTTGTGCGGCACCCCCCCTCACTGCAGAGCCTCTGAGGAGCCAGTCCCTAAGGTGGCTGGAGGGCAGGGCATGGAGCCTGGGGGGACTCAGAGTGGGAACAGCCTCCTTGAAGAGAGCCTCACTCTGGAAGCAGCCCCACCCCCAAGCCCGCCAGTGCCTGCCTGGCTCTCCCCTCGCAGGAGCCCAGTGGGTGGCCACTCTTGGGGGAGCTCACAACAAAGTGCATGGCTTGACCCAGCTGCCACTGCACTGACCTGCTGGGGTGCCACTTTCAGGTGTGGGAGAGGGGGGCTGCGAACTAAGTGGGGCCAGAGGGGGATAGAGACCGGCTGGGGTGCGGGGGGGGGGGGGTGGAGGCGCACTTTCCAAGGCAGGCGGATTGCAGGTCGGCGCCCTTGTTGGCGCCCTCGTCGGCACCCTCTTTGGGCTGGTGCCCTAGGCGATGGTCTAAAATTTGTCAATGACGGGCCGGCCCTTGGTCCCCAGATGAGCTGCTACAGCTAGGGAGGCAGGGCGGAACAAGAGGTCTATGTGGAAGCAACCATAGAGTCAAATATATCTGTTGAATAGTCTGAAAAATCCAGAAAATATTTGAACATCCAGAGTGCATATGGAGAACATTCCCCATCTATCTTAACCACCGTGAACAAATTTTAATTAGTGGGGCTAAGGGCTTAGAGCACATTTATTTACTTTTGGAGGCTATTTTTGTTTTGGCATGATTTGAGAAATGGCAATACGAAGGGCAATATTAAAACTGCCATTATTCTGACAATCAGTGTTATCTTTCGGTTATTAAATAGTGAGTTATCTTACACTCCTGCCAGTTTCCCAAAATAGCTCTGATACTGATGACTTGATAACAGTCTGATTTATTTAAATATAGTCATTTAATTAAAAGGAAGAGGATGAAACAACTAAAAATCTTATTAGACCACAGTCCTAGAAATGGCTCATAGCATGATCTGCCAGCTGTAAATCTATCTGACATTTATACCAAAGAAATGAAAGCAGACCTAAGCCACACCTGCTAAACATTACCCTAAGCCTCATTTCTCTTTCATCAATTGTAGAGGATCCAGTTGCCAATAAGACCAAACACATCTTGATGAAAGGAGGGAGGGAGAGTGATGCGGTTAGCACAAATTACTTTAAGGCTTTAGGAACAGGTCAACTCATTAGAAAAGCTGCTTGCATGGTTTCCATCATACATGTATCTATGTACACATTTGTTCTTTACAAACTAGCTCAGGGGTGGTCATTAAAAGCAAACAGCATTTTTTTTAAAACCATGGGTTTAATGTAACTTCACCAAAGGGCACCAGGGGCAGCCTATGTACTAAGCAGCCCTAGTTAATTGGCTAGGGTGCCAAATAGACTGCCCACCCCCAAGCCCCTCACCTGGCCATGGCAATGGGGAGATGCTGTGGGCCCCAGTAGATGGCCTACCACGAGAAGCCAGCTTACTCACTCCTTTGGGGAGGTGGGACAGGGGAGGTTCTACCCACCCTGGAGGAGCTAATGTGCTCAGTGCCTGAGGAGAGAGGAGGATAGGAGAGAGGAAGACAGGCACACCTCCCTGTGGTGTGGGAAGAGGCAAGGAGGAAGAGCGCTGTCCCCCCCCCCCCCCCCCCCCGTGCAATGGGAAGTGAGGAGAGCAGGTGCTGCCTACCTGTCTCCTGAGGGGGGGGGTGCGTGGGCACCCTTACCTAGGGCACCCAAAATCATTGGGACTCAAAGAGCCAGTGTGGTGTAGTGGTTAAGAGTGGTAGACTCCAATCCAAAGAACCAGGTTCAATTCCCCACTCCTCCACTTGAAGCCAGCTGGGTAACCTTGCATCAGTCACAGTTCTCTCAGCCCCAAAAATAAACCTAGCTCACCGCAAAAAAAAGAGCTAGAGTTTCAGGCTGCCACACAATCTTCAGATCTCCTGGCTATACTACACCCACTGCCATACGATAACTAATTAAAGGGAAAGGACCTATTAGTACCCCTGGCTTAAGGCATGGGGTGGGGGAAGAGTTCTTAGAGAAAAGTGTGCCTATAATAAGAAACTCTTCCTCTTTCTAGCTTTCACATCATTTTTCTAAATCAGGGTCTGAAGCAGCAGCAGCATCACATTTATACGGAGGCAGATTACATGGGTGAGCAGAGGGGTTAGATGGATGAATTCATTTGGGATTCAAAAAGGATAATTGCCATTTTGGTTCCGCAAAAACTCCAAGAAAATCAGGACTACTGGGAAGAGCAAGTTATGCTCCATATTTTGTATGTATACCAGCAGGCCATAAATGGTGTCAAAGGCACCCACCGATGAGTCTCTTGGCTACCATTAGCTTCTTCTCAAAGCACCTCTTTCCCCAAAGAAATAACCTGTGAATGCTGTAACTTCTAGTTTGGTCTTCAGTTAATCCTTTTTTCAAATCCTGTTGTTGCAGTAAATTTACTGAAAGCAACTCAGCATATATAGGACTGGATTATTACCTCAACTACTCTAACACAAACATGGAGAAATTCCTATGTTTACACAAGAATATAAGAGCCTAAGGGAAAAAAATAGTTAGGAATCAAGCCACCCCTGCCCCCCAAAACTAACACGTAATGCAAATTGGGAGGGGGAGCCCCTGTGACATCTGAGATTGTCTAGCAATCCAAGATGCCATACATAAATGTAAAAAAAAAACATAGGAAATGTCAGTGGGGAAGGTGAAGGGAGAAACCCAGTTACTTAAGGGCTTGGAAAGGGAAGGTGGGAAAGAGGGTTTACCAGGTCAAGGAGGCAGGAGGAAACTGGGTGATTTGCCAGGTTGGGGAAAATCAGGCAACTGGACACCTGGGCATGGGTGGGGCATAAACTGAGACAGACCAACTGAGAAGGAACCAAAGGATGGCAGTGGGATGGGATTTCCACTCCCCCATGAGTCCCCCATTTGTATTCATCTAAATCCAAACCCACACAACTAGGAAAGACAAAGTGAGCAGAAGACAACTGTTGCTGCTAATAATTTAAAAGTAAAAATTCTTAAAACAATAGATCAGTGCAAAGAACAGGGCAAAAAACAGAGAGCAGTTTTGCTGCCCTTCAGATTTTTGTTTTAAAAAGTCTTGTATGAAAGTTGCATAGTGAGGGTTCAGCACCTGATATAAAATTGTAACGTGGGACCTGTACATGCAGTCCAATAAGTCATGGAACAAAGATTGCTTTTATATTTCTGAAGTGACATAAATAACCCATCTCCTGGTACTGGGCACGCAGCCTGGAGCAGGCTCTTCTGGACCCCTAGGCCTGGCAAAATGTACCCATTTTCCTTCCAGTATTTTGGTCCTGATAACAACCAGTACTTCATTTGAGGGAGGAATTGGATTCTCCACATACAACATATTAGCACACCCAATGATGGCATGGTATAACCCCACAGCAAAAGCAGAATATCCCAATTTGTTCCCAAAGACCATTGATAAAATCTGAAACTGTGTTTTGCATTTTCAGCCTTTCACAAAGTAATGCTGTTTGCCTTTCAGATTTCCACCTCAGCTTTTGAACCCAAGGGTTTAAAAACAAACAAAAAACAGGGTTCTCCTTAGTTCCTGGCTAGATACTATTTGGTAAACCTAGGGTTGGTTCTATCCAGCTTTTCTACAGGTAGAAAAGGAAAGGTGGATCCCCTTTGAACACTCAAAAGGCTATACTGGGGGGATCATGGAACCTGCATGAACAAAAGGTATGCTGGGATGGGGGCGGTAGTAAGGAGGAGAACTGGGTGAGATTGAGCAAAAAAGCTGATTGGATCCTACTCCTAGCCTTTACTTCCCCAATACATGCAGATTATAGAAGTTGGTATATCTCATATATGCCACGAACATGAAATCATAAAAATGTTCAAAGCTTGCTGAGAATCAATCATCCCTTGATGGAAACCTGCTCCTTCTACTGAAATTTGAGATGGTGGTCCTGGAATCAAATCTGGTCAACAAAGTAGATGGATGTAGGAATTTAGATCTAGGTCCTCAGATAAACTAACTTCTATGGAATTGCACCATTGGAGGGCAGCAGCAGAACTGCTTCTTTACATTGTCAGAAACCCTCCAACTTTTCACAGAAAGGTACTTGAATTCCAGCACAGCTCGAAGAGACTTTGACTAGTCAAAGTGATTTGTGAAACAACAATACTTATCACATTTAATATGTTATTAAGTGTTCCAAGCACTACCCATGTTTTATCTCAGCAACAATAGGGTAAGTTGTATGTGTCCCATACAATCTTAGGCATGATTCAAAAACTGCCTCTGAAAGAGGCAACCTGGGGATTTTCATTTATGATTTTTTCAAAACCCAAAAATAATAATGAAGTAATAAAAACAAAAGTGGCTTTTTGGATATGGTTTTGAGAGTTCTAACAACTGAATTGCATTTGATGTTGCTGGTAGCCATTCAGACTTTTAACCTTTCCACAGAAGTTGTTACAAAATCTTGTTTTGTTTCTAATTTCATTTCTGCAGCAGCAAAATATCACTGGCATCAATTAACACTCTTTTTAATTTTACAAACTGGAACATTCTGTTTTTCGCTGTGCCGAGACTCTACCAGCCTGTACCACCTAACTTTTTCTTGATTACTGAAAACTTTGGCTTCTGAGGCAAATAAAATATGTCTTTGCAAGTCTGTATCATAGTACTAAGTATCCTGTTATAAAACCTAGTTGTGGCTAGGTAGCAAATACTCTTTCTACCACTGGGCAATGATCTTTCCTTATCCAAGAGCTGTCTGCAAGCTGTGGCTAGCAACCCACAGTTTCTCCTCATGGAGAAAAAATAAGGGAGAAACAAGGGAATGCAGACTCTACCCAGCAGGACTGTGTCTGCATCAGATTCCTGTGTCTCCCCAGCTAGCTAGCTTTTAATAGCCAAATTCCATCACTCTGTTCAGAGTGGAGCAATCAGTGATTCCAAGAAATCTACTGAGAATAAGGTTTGCCAAATCTGTCTTCTCCTTGGAAAAGGTGGTCTGGAAATGTGAGGCAAAGCCAAATGAATAGGGAGATTCCCACATCAGTGTTCCTTTCCCTCTCATGATTACACAGGCTGGAATATACTATTAATTCATTTCCTCATGGGAGGTAGGGGATTGTTCTTCCCCCAAACAGTGCTACTTATACAACCTCAGATTCTGAGGATTTTCCTTCTTCTTTCTTTCTTTCTTTCTCTCCCCTTCCTGCTCTTTATCTCCCTCTCTTTCTTTTCTTTCTTGTCTCTCTTACCTGAAGCTTCCTGTAGAAAAAAAATATTTGTCTCTTAAGCTATCATATTGAGTGTCTTTTTTTTACCATTGGTATTTAAATCAATGAAAACACTTCACTCTATTTGCACCAGATAGGACTGGTGCCTCTCTAGTCAGCAACTGAAAACACTTGGGTGTATGTTTACATACAATCTTCCAAGAACATACGATTTCAAATAATGACCAAATGATGGAAGATGCTCCCTTTTAAAGGTAATCAATCTTTCATGTGTGTATGCCCACTGATTGAGCTTTCTTTCTTTCTTTCTTTCTTTCTTTCTTTCTTTCTTTCTTTCTTTCTTTCTTTCTTTCTTTCTTTCTTTCTCTCTCTCTCTCTCTCTCTCTCTCTCTCTTTCTCTCTCTCTCTCTCAGTGGTTTTAGGTTTGCTGTACAATCTCAGTGTGACAAACTGAGATTGTGAAGTTTTTACAGCTGACAATCAAATTCACCACATCAGTGCTCCTTTTAAAATAAGAATCTACAGCTCTTCATCTTTCAGGTTACACTCCTGAAACGAGATTTCATCATGAACTAAATCAACATAAAGCATGTTTCCTTTCTGCCTGCAGTCAAGGAGAAACATTTGACTGTAGCAAATTAAAGAACTTTTAAATGTGATCACTCTACTATACGGACAGGCATAAGTATTACATGTGTACTGCAGTCTGCCTAAGAAAACACAAAGACTCATATTCATACCCACAGATGGCAATTGACAATAACAGAAGCCTGAAGCCTGATTTGGCAGATTCCTCATATACACCTCCATCTGAAATAAACGCCATTCATTTCAAAATAGCTAAGTAATGTGTTGGGGCGATAGATATAGAGGATGGAGTGATAGAAACTAAATCTGCATTGGATATGATGCACATCTATATCTATTCATCCATGACAGCAGAGATTTAAATAATGTGTGTGTGTGTGTGTGTGTTCAACTTATAGTGTATAAAGTGCATGTATATAAAGATAGGTATAGAAGGCATACCATATATAATGGTAGTTTATTAAAAACAAAGGGCGACAATTCATTTAACAGACACACACACAGCTATTCAGTGTAGTGGTCAAGACACAGCTGGACAGCACTAAATATGTGTCATTAATGCATACACACATATATAGAAAGAGACCCATACCCCCATGTGCACACGTATATACTTAAATCAAAGCTAAATGGATTCAAGGAGCTAATAACAAATTCTACTTGTGTATATGTGCTTCTATTGCCTACTTTGAACAAGGTATGTGGTATGTTTAGAATACTATCCCTGTACAGTTATTTGTCTTCACATTCATTGGCAGGCACTTTATCTAAGATAAAGAACATAAATCTCCCCTTGTTCATCTAAGACACACATCTTTATGCGAACATCCTGCTTGCAGGTACAAGGAAACATTCAATTCCAACATATAAATGATAAGCCCTGATTTGTCAGTTAGGTATTCTGACACTTGATTCTTTTCTTCCAAATAGGAACAGAGAATACATACACATGAGAATACTCATTGACATCTTAGATTGTACACAGTGCACCCACACATTCATTCGTCAAATGTCACTCATGCTTCCTTTCCCCAGACAAGACTTTAAACAAAGAAAGAGAAGAACACTGCCTTACTTTTTCTTTTTGTCTCCTTTCTATGATTTCTCCCCTGCTGCCTTAATTTCAGGACTTCAACGGGACTGGAATTCTTGGACAGAGATTACACAAAAGCAACTCAACAAATCGCTGAGTACGAGAACACAGATTCACTCAGGAAACAGCTCACTAGCAAAGAAAGACTGGGGACAAAAGCCCATCAATAAGAGCAGTGCTGAATAGATATCTTCCTAATTGTAAGGGAATTGTGTGTTCTGTGTGTGAGTGTGTGTGGTAGCAGGCAAGGGGGAGGGAGGCGGGCAGAAGAGTGCATACTAAGAGGCCTCCCTCCTACATTGGCTACGGAAAGGAGATTGCAACCTGAAAGTGAGGTTATTGAATACATTATCCCCCATCCCGTTCTTTCTCCTCATTGGCCACAGCACAGGGAAGACTTCTACATCAATGGTGTTACAACAAGAGCTTTACATTCAGCACATAGTCCCATTCTGCTACCTTCTGCTAGGGAAGGCACATGGATTTGGGCATTATTATCCAGCCAGAAAGCTCAATTAAGAACCTAATTAATTCGAAAGTGAAAAACACCACAGTCATTTGCACTCTCTCTTCCCCAGGTGCATACATCACACTCACACGCACACACGCACACACACACACACACACACACACACTCATACACAAAAGGTATTATTTCTGTGTCTGCCTCTCTGCAACTGGGTTTTAAAAGGAGAGATTTGTTTTTTAAAAAGGTAAAACTCACTCATGTTCTATTTGCAAGAAGCCAGGAAATTACAAGTAGTAATTTTGTTTCTAAAAGAGAGGCACTTCCTTTATCAAATATAGTTACCCATCCATTGTTCACCACCTGCACTCCTCTCTGTATTTTTTCCTGTTGCTTCCTCATTGTCTCTTTGAGGGCTGTTTCTGAAATAACCACTTGTATTTCCAGACTGGATTTTTAAAAGGGACCTCAAGAGTGCCTAGATACAGGGGAGCATTATGGGAGGATTGGTCTGTCGTCCACTTAACTTTCTGGAGCTGCTCAGCTGAATCAGTAAATAGAATCTGACAGGAGCCCAGGTTCGAGTTCATGGATTCCACTTGGAACTGCACCTCTGCAAAAACACACACACCATATTTTCACACCCCAGTTCCCTTGGGAGCACTCCAAATTGACTTATGCATTAGGGTCCTATGATGGGAGGGTGCAAATCTGGAACCTCAAGCAGCATCTGTGCAACTTTCAAAGTGGCAAATAACAGGGAAGTTATACTCTTGGTCTTCTTTTGACATTGTCCTCATTTGGGCTTCTTCTTTTTTTGTTATTTGGCTTAACTTTAATTTGCATGCTCACCACAATGGAGCTTGACAGAACTTTTGTTCTTTAGATGAAAAATAAACACTAAAAATATCCGAGCTGTTAAAAATTTGCTTATGTATCTATTTTCACCGAGTAAACTGTCATTAAGAAACTATTTGCAAGTTGAATTGACCTCCATGGGGACAATTAGATGGATGTGCTGAAAGATAGAGGAGTTTGCTTTGCATTTGACTCACAACACCTGCTAGAGCCCTAAAAGCAAAACTGGCAACTGACTGGTACAACAATCTGAGATTGCCACTGGAGGCTTAAGGTGCAGAGCCCAAATCTTACCACAGCACTGTCTTTAACAAAAGGATAAATATTCAGTCCAAGTCAATGCACACAAATGTATGCACACAACTTCTCGTTAGAGTGCATATCTGCAGCACAAATAACAATAACAAAATATTTATTTATTTATTTATCTATCAAATTTATTTGACATTCAGACCAAATTCAGACAACATTCAGACCAAAAAGAGATTGCTATGGTAATCTGAACCTAATAGATGTGACTAGATTGAAGAGGCGTGCACACACACTAGAATAATGGGGTGTTCCTGAGTAAAATATCTGCTGTTATACTATCATTCTATTGTGAAAGAGAGGTAGTGCAATGACTAGTGATTTGGACATGGAGAAGGAAATTATCATGGTTGGACAGTAGCTCTGGTGTTCTCAAGCAACCCTACCCATGAGGTTTGGGACTGAGAGGAATGCTGTGGGATGCATTATAGAGTGCTATAACTGGAAGAAGGAATACTCAGAAAGCCCTGCAAATTACACAAGAGCTTGTACAAGAAAAGGACCTCTGCTGATGTTTCTGTTCCACTGCAGCCCCCTGCACCATAGCCTATGCAATTCCTTATCCCCCTCCCAGGAACTTAGAAATAACTTTTCAGGAAACTGGCTGCAGTTGGAAGGAGGAGTCAGCAAAGAATTGCCCTTCAAAATAGTGCTCTGGTAACAGTTCTCTGGACCTAATCCTCTGCTTCCATCTATGCCAGTCAATTAACTTGGAGAGAGCTGAGTGGCAGGTCAAATGAAAGGCAATAATTCTCCTCACAACATATTAGTGAATTATGGAACTCACTACCACAAAATGTGTTGAAGGCTATTAGTTTAGATTTAGATGGATTTTGAAAAAAGATTAAACAAATGAATAAAGGATAGGTCTATCAATGGTTATTAGCCCTGATAAGTAAGCGAAACATTCAAGTTTAAATGTGACACAAACAACAAGTGAACTCGTAAGGACTTGTGGGGAAAGAAAAGTCCCCTCCCCCCGGGCTCCGGCGTTCCCTCTGCCTCTGCCTTGATCCCCCCCCCCCCCCGGCTACTGGTTCCAGCTCACCTCCCCCTCATGTCCTCCTCCTGGCTGCCTCCTCCTCCTCATTCTGGCCATCACCAGTTTTCATACACCAACCGTTGGGGATTATAACAATAATAATAGTGGGTGGGGTTAATCCTGAAATGGTTTTGACTAAGATTTAACCTGGGAATCCCTAGGTTTGGAGTGTTGGACTATGCAAGGTCTATTGTGCATAGATAAAGATGACAAGAACATTCTGCAGGGGGCAGCAGAGGGGACAACTAGTTAGTGTTGTGAGATCAGGGAAGAAGCCCATGAAAGCAGGGGATCCCCCACTCTCACCTGAGGACTGGCAACCCTACAAATTCCAGAAGCAATGTTAGTCTGCTGCAGCCAAAAAAACAGAGTTTCTTTTTTATTTTTGGGTTTGTGAGATTTAGTACGGATAACTCCACAATAGTTTGTGGCCATTTCCACATGGGTGATATGCCCTGTGTTCAATGCTGCTGGGAGTTTATTTTCTACCCCCTCTGCTTCCCCACAGTATCGTGGTGCTTCCATGGACTGAGTTCTGCAATTTTTCCACAATCCTTCCCAAACCCACTTTGTTCTGATGTTTTGAGAAAAATTCAGCAAAGTCAAGTATATCATAATTCCTGAACCCAACTCCACAATCCCATTTTAAGGCCATTCCCTCCTATTTTCAGCATACTGCATCATGAGTATGGATAGATTGCTTCACGAGTGTAACAGCAGAAATTTGCCATAACTATGTGGGGGACACATCCAAACCAAACCAAATCTGAATCTACCGTTTTAGAAGAATGCATGTTGTGTTATAATTCATATTGCATTGCATATCCACCATAGCCAGCCACATAATAACCAATGGCCGGTAAAGTGGTGTGTTATTTCTTATTTCAAGCCACACAATGTTTTGCTGTCTATATGTCTTGCTGCATCCCCCCTCCTTTGTTGCACATTTCTGAATAGATATCAACAGCATGCAACCAGAGGCACCTGCCTACTTTGTAAGATTTACAAAAGGCACTGAAGGCAGGAGGTATAATACACAAATGGGTTGAAGTTCAGTGAATGATAAGAGTAAAAAATGAAACAAAACATCACCACTTCCTTAAACTTCCAGCTCTCAAGTTCTCTAAATATTGCGCCATGACCTGCAACAACTGCAGGACAGCTCCTTAAGGATATTGCTATGAGGAAGTGGTCTGTAGGACATGGAAAGATTAGTGCTTAATTTCTAAAGCTATGCTTGCTAGTGACTCCTGAGAAAGCAGTCAGGAGGACAACTTATCCTTCTCTACGGATGCTGCAGATTTTGGATCAAACATGTTCAAGGATCAAACTTACTATGAGACAATCAGACATGAGCCAGTCACTGGGTTTCTCTGATTTGCCATCAAATGACTCAAACACTTGTCAAACAGGTTTTTATCAGGTTTTTTCCAAGCTGCACATGAGTGACAATGCTGCCAATCCAAATAGATCAGCAGGCATTAACATCACTATGGGCTACACTGAATGGTAGAATTTGGGTTTTTTAAAAACAAAACACCCCAAAACACTTATGATTGAGTTATATGATTTGTCACTGCTGTAACTGTTTATTTAAACAATCACCTGTTGATTGGAGCAGCAGCACAGCAAGGCTGAGAGGAGAGGAACTCAATCAGGATGTGTGAGAATGCACGAGACAAAAGCCAGTTGCCCTGTACCACCCTTTTAGGAAAGAATCCAGTGACGCAGCCTGCACAAATGGACAAGTGAACTTTGTGCTGGCTAGGCGGGATATAAGTCCAAATAAATAAATTAAATAAATAATAAATAAGAACAGTTCATTGAAAAATCAGCTCCCTGGTCACAACTAGCAAACAATATGTGAGCCAAACTGAGCATCCCTAGTCCACATCTCCTTTGCCTTCCAGAAGCTCCTCTATTCCTACCCATGACTTCATTCTCTACTGTAACATTCCCAGAGTAGAAATGTCCAGTGCACTGTAGACAACATGGTGTAATGCTGGACAAGTGGCCAAGTGCAAAGTGATGTACGTTGGAGCCAAAAACCCTAACTATAAATATACGTTGATGGGGTCTGAACTGGCAGAGACTGACTAAGAGAGAGATCTTGGAGTTGTAGTAGATAACTCAAAGTGCAACTTGAATGATAAAAGGGTTGGAACACTTTCCCTATGAGGAAAGGTTAAAGCGCTTGGGGCTCTTTAGCTTGGAGAAATGACAGCTGAGGGGTGACACGATCGAGGTTTATAAGATTATGCATGGGATAGAGCAGGTAGAGAAAGAAGTACTTTTCTCCCTTTCTCACAATACAAGAACTCATGGGCACTCAATGAAATGGCTGAGCAGTTGGGTTAGAACAGATAAAAGGAAGTACTTCTTCAACCAAAAAGTGATTAACATGTTGTCACGCTCCGCCTTCTTCCCTCCGGGGTCCCCTCCCATGGCCGTGACGTCCCCCGGCGGCGGGTGGCTCTGAGCAGTGTTGAGGTGAAAAGGGGGCAAGGAAGGGCCTCAGATTGGCAGGGGGTGGGGTTTACAGCACCCTCTTCACCCCTCTACCTCCGTCGGTGTTCTGCTCCTGGCGTTTCTCTCTCTCCTGTTACCATAAACACCTCCCGGCTCATTCTCTCTGGCCCTTCCTTCCTGGCCTCCTTTTATTCCCCTCCCCACTCCCCCAGAGCCACCCGGGTGTCCCAGCCAACTCCTCCCTCCTGAGCCCCGCCCCCTTTAGAAGCAGAGACGCCGTCCCGGTGTTTGGGCTGGGCTCCGCCCCACTTCCAGGTCTTCTGGGCTTCGCGCCGGAGTCCCACAGAGGAGGCTCCGCTGCCTCTGCCGACTTTCCTTGGTCACTGGCCTCCCTGGTGCCAGCGAGGGCCGAGGGCCTATGGGGCTCGGCTGCGGCGCTCCCGGGTGCCTTGCTTGCCCTGTTTTCGGCGTCGGCACTGCCGCCGCGCAGCGCCCATAGGCATTCCCAGGCCCGATACGGGCCGGGAGGCGCAACGGCGGAGTTGGTCGCCCGTTGCAGCCGTGGGTCTTCCTGGGGCGGTTCTCGTGGGGCTCCAGATTCCCGGGCATCTCGGACTGGGTCGGGTGAGTGTGGGGCCGCTTCGGTGGGGGGGGGGGTAAGGAGGCCCGGTTGTTCCTGACCGGGACACACGTGGAATTTACTGCCACAGGAGGTGGTGGCGGCAACAAGCATGGACGGCGTCAAGAGGGAACTGGACAAACATAAGGAGCAGAGGTCCATCAGTGGCTATTAGCCACAAGGTATAGATAGGAACTCTCAGTCCGGGGCAAGTGATGCACTGTATTCTTGATGCTTGGGGGGGTGGGAAAGTGGGAGGGCTTCTAGAGTTCTGGCCCCACTGCTGGACCTCCTGATGGCACCTGGTGTTTTTGGCCACTGTGTGACAGAGTGTTGGACTGGATGAGCCATTGGCCTGATCCAGCATTGGCTTCTCTTATGTTCTTATGACATGGGTTCAAATCCCTGTTTGTCCATGATGTTCACTGGCTGACTTTCACCAAGTCCCTCTCTCAGAGTTTAACTGACCACACAGGTTTGTCATTAACAATCAAACGAGACAACCTCAGTTAAGCCTCATAAGGGCACTATTGTTTTAGTGACCTTGAAGGGACACACTCTCCCCCCCCAAATGCCCCCACCACACTCACACCTTCCAGTTTGGTGTAGTAGTTAAGTGCGCAGACTCTAATCTGGGAGAACCGGGTTTGATTCCCCATTCCTCCATTTGCACCTGCTGGATGACCTTGGGCAAGCCATAGCTCTGTGTCCAGCTGTTCTCTCAAGCATAGGCATAGACTACGGGGGGGCTCGAGCCTCCCCCGAAATTTCCCAGGGGGGGACTGAGCCCCCCCGGGAAAATGTAGCGCCTGCTGCCGCGCCTCCCAGGGCCTTTCCGAGGCCGGGAGCTGCTGCTGCCGGTGCCTCCCCCCCCCCCCCGGCCTGGCCACTCTTCCATCCTTCCCTCTCCCTCCCTCTATTCCTGGCAAAGGGAGAGGGAAGGAGTGGGGGGGGGGGAGAGAGAGGCCCTGGCAGCAGCAGCTGGCGGGCCTCAGAAGGGCCCGGGGAGGCGCAGAGGTTTCCGGTCGGGGGGGGACATCGCCCCCCCCCCGGAATTTACAAAACTCTATGCCCCTGCTCTCAAGGACAGTTGTCTCAGAGCTCTCTCAGCCCCACCTCCCTCACAGGGTGTCTGTTGTGGGGAGGGGAAGGGAAAGGAGTTTGTAAGCCGCTCTGAGACTCCAAGTGAGTAAAGGGCAGGATATAAATCCAATCTCTTCTTCTTCTTCCAGTGAGGCTGTGTTCCATCCAAGGTCACTGAAAGGATTGGGACCTTGGGAAACAAAATTTGTGGTGCTCTGGGATCCTCTTGGGGCCAGGGCAGCATTCCTGTTCTAATCTAGCATCTTGTGTGTGTTCTTCTGAAAGGAGGCTCAGATTTGGTTAGAGGAGAAGCCCAGAAGGAGGCTGCCTAGGGATCCATGGCACCTCTTGGCTGGTTGCAATCACTCTGTGCCTGAAGTGTACTATATTTTTAATTATGAGACATTCTGGAAGCTTTGGCTAAGAAGCAGTGTAAAAAACGCATAAATAAGTGTTCTGCATTTTGTGATTTGAATTAATTGGATTTAAAGCCCAACTGATCCCTAAGGAATGTATCAAGTTGAGGAGCAATAGTTCCTTGTTCATCTTCATGACACTGACGAAGGTCACAAGGTTATAATAAAGAACCTCCACCCTAGCCTCCCTCCTCCTCTCCAGTAATGGTTCTGTTTTGCTTCCTTTTGCATTTGGTCTTCGGCCTTGATGCCCTTTCTCTCTTCCTTCGCACAGTTAATAGAATGGTTGCGATTGTGATTTCAGAACATGTGTCAGTCTCATCTGGAGCTGTCTTTTGGACTACAAGATGTGCTTCAGACTTACAGCTCCTAATCCTGAAAGCAGATCACATTTGTCATTTGGAGTTCCCTGACAATGCTGTGGCTCTCCATAGTGCAGATGAGCATGTTGCTTGTCTTCTGCCAGTCCACATGGACAACTACTCACCATCATTTATGGTGGCTCAAGGGAAAAGTCCAGCCCTTGTCTCTTCCCCCCTCCCTTTTTGTTTATTGGCTCCCCAACATCCCCACAGGCAGACACCAGGGGAGGGGGGCATTGATCCTCAGACCAGGAAGGTTTCCTGTTCCTGGCCTAGAGACCACTTAGTGATCCAAGAATGGACCCAAACAATATCTAGGACGGTGACTTACACAGCCATTAGCTAATTTTGGTATCTTCTCTTGCCGCTAGGCTTGAGATAGAAATGTGCAGTAAATATTTGCAATTTTCATTTTTGTTCTTGGATACTCAGATTTTAAATGGTGACCCGTTCATTTTGAATGGTTTGCTTTCGGACTTGGCACATGCTTTAATTCACATTGTTTGCAGTCAAAGCAGACATTTTGTTTCCATATTCATGGCACATAGGAGATGGAGTCAAAGTGCCACAAAGGACATAATCAAGACTGTGTCCCCAAAGCAATCAACTGTAGGCACAGAATTAACCATTCAGAAATAGGAAATCACAGCTTCTAAAATACTATGAGAACTAATGAGCAGCAAAGTGATTACACCTCCGCAAAGTTCAAATGCAGCATTTACCAACCCAAATGGTATCTTCAAATCATCCTTCGTGAGAACATGTGAGGCAAATCTGAATTCAAAGTTCTTGACAGGAAAATAGGAGCACCATGAAAATGTAGTCAGTTAATCAGATGTCTATGAATATTTAGTTGTTCTCCATTTGAAGCTGAAGTGGATACATGGATAGACATTTAGCAGTCTGACTTTGTAATGCCACTTTAGCTTTATAGTCCCAAAGAGTAACACGAGCCATTTCAGCTTCAGAACCTTCCTATTAATCCCACCAAACACGTCAGAGTTGTTCAGGTCTCTGAAAAATCCCTCACTGAGACACTTAACTGGAGCAATGACCAGCTTTGTTCACTCCTGTGGTTATTTCAGTCAGTGACTGATGCGTGCGATGCTATGGCTGCTCAGTGCCCCATCCCTCCTGCCCCCTGTGCCTTCTCTATCGCTGCTCGAAGGGGCAACTCAGGCATAGCAGTGCTGATGCTTAGTCTGGCATAGAAGCTTGACTTGCATTCAGAACTTAGCACAAGGACATGGTTACAGTGATGAGAATGTGTGGTATAGTGGTTGGAGAAGCAGATCAGGGCTATGGAGACCTGGCTTCAAATCCTCAATCGATCCAGAAACTCACTGGGTGACCTGGCAGCCATTATTCTCTTTCAACCTGATCTACCTCACAGGTCTGTTTTGATGCCCTGTTTTGAGAATATAAAATGGACAACTATTTATATACTTCCCTGAGATCCTTGAAGGAAAGGCAAGATAAAAAAAGGATGTGCAACTATACTACTAGAGCTACACAAGATGCTGAGTGTTCCACAAATGGAGCTCCCAGTATTTTGTTCCCTCTAAAATGTAGGTGGTGAAGAAGGAGGAGGCGACTGGATTTATACCCCGTCCTTCACTACTCAAAGGAATCTCAAGAGTGGCTTACCATCTCCTTTCCCTCCCCCTCCCCACATCAGACACCCTTTGAGGTAGGTAGGGCTGAGAGAGTTCTTTCAAGGACTGCCCTTGAGAGAACAGCTCTGATACAATTTGTGACTGACCCAAGGTCACACCAGCAGCTGCATGTGGAGGAGTGGGGAATCAAACCCGGTTCTCCTAGATCAGCGTCCACACTCCTAACCACTGTACCAAACTGGCTCTCAACCACTACACTAAACACAAATCCAATCAGGACTATGGTACAAAGGGAGCAGGATTTAAACCCTACCCCATCCTGCAACATCTTCCTGATCTGAAATGTTTATTTACTTCATTTATACCCCACCTTTCCCCCTCAACGGGGACCCAAAGCAGCTTACATGGTTCTCCTCTCCTCTGTTTTATCCTCAAACAACCCTGTGAGGTAGGTTAGGCTGAGAGTGTGGGACTGGCCCAGTGGCCCAAGGTCACCCAGCAAGCTTCCAGGGTAGAATGAAGATTTGAACCTGGATCTCCCTGATCCTAGTCTGGCTCTCTGATCACTACAATGTACTACATTTGCTCAATAGCCCTGGGAAGCCATGATTTACTCTGTTTGGGCAAAAATACAGGTAGGATCTTGAACTGATGACTTAGAGCAGGGGTGGGCAAACTGTGGCTCGGGAGCCGCATGCGGCTCTTTCATATATATCATGTGGCTCCCAGCAGGGCGGCTGGGGAAGCTAAATATCATTAGCAAACAAATATCATTGGACAAATTAATATCATTATCAATATCTGCTTTTACCCCTTTTGTTATTATTTTTGGCAGTCTCATTTAATGTTAATAAAAAGCAAATTTGCTTATTTTCCAATAAAAGCAGGTAATATTTGTTCATGTCTTGTGGCTCTCAAACATCTGATGTTTATTCTATGCGGCTCTTACATTAAGCGAGTTTGGCCACCCCTGTTCTAAGTGGCTCTTATGCTGAGCAAGTTTGCCCACCCCTGACTTAGAGCATATGAAGCAGAACCACGAACAAGCTCTGGCTGAAAGAGGGAACTGCAGAGAGACTAATCTCACCAACCAAGGAAACCTTTGTAAATCTTGTGGGCCAGAACAGTTCAGGTAATATTCCCTGACCCCTTATCCAGAGCTCTGACTAAGTCAGGCTTCTTTACAGGTCCGTGCAGTCAGGGGACCTGCTCTTGATATATACAGGCAGGCTCTGAAAAACTGGCACATACACTTATCCAATGACACCTTCAGCAGGAAAAAACTGATGGCAGACAGTTATGATCAAAAATAAGGTGGCCATGCAGGTGATAGCCTGGAGGCTGGGTCAAGGCAGTAAGAGAACTGATGTGGATTCAGATCCCCACCCCCCACCCCGTTTCTCCTGTCTCCTACGGGGAGCACTCATTCAATAGCCCTATCCTTCGTTTTCATTCTCCATTTATTAAAATAGGTTGAACGATTTCCCACAGTTCACAAAAGCACCGGAGGGAATAACACTAACTAGGAGAAGATACTTGGGTACCACATCAGTGAGGGCATGACAAATAGGAGCCAGCGCCCCCCCCCCCCCTCATATTCTTTCATTGCTGAGAAATTTGCTGCAGTAGCGAAGGAGGCTAGAGATGGAGGGGTGTGTGGAATAGCCGAGAGGTGTGAACAATGGAGCCTAAGGAAATGTAATGTGAAAACGAGATGGAGTGGGAGACTAAAGGTGGGGGAAGCTATGAAGTGTGACTTCAGTTATCTGATTGATGATCCCGCTCTCCCTGCCCCCTCCCCCAGGCTGAGCGGGAAAGAGACCAGAATCATCTGTCTTCATTACATCATCCAAATAGGCTCTGTCAGTTTACACTGTAAAAGTAATCAATATCCCCTTGTGGCCTGCAAGCTGCCTGTCATGCTTTAGCAAGTAGCACCCCCCCCCCCCTTCTGATAGTGCCTGTGGAAATGGCGCTTCGGATCCTGCACACATTTTCACACTCATCTCCACTCCCCCCCCCCCCCCGCCACATGCCAATTCCACGCTCTCTGTCTCTCACTCTCTCTCACACACATACATACTTTTTTTGCTGTGGCTTGACAAGGAACTGTGCTGGGTCAGTTAGCATAAAGTCTACAAATATCTGTTTCAGTCCATTGTGTGGAATCATGAAGATTGCCTGTGAACCTCTTCCTGAGGTTCATTTCCCCCCATGATCAGGGCTGGCACAATGGCTAAGAACATAGTGTCATGTTTCTGTCAGCATTTGGGGCTGTTGTTGATTAGACTTGTGCGATAAGACTCCATCATAAGAAGAAGAGATTGGATTTATACCCCGCCCTTCACTCAAAGTCTCAGAGCACCTTACAAACTCCTTTCCCTTCCCCTCCCCACAACAGACACCCTGTGAAGTAGGTGGGGCTGAGAGAGCTCTTTCCAGAGCTGTCCTTGAGAGAACAGCTCTGACAGAACTATGGCTTGCCCAAGGTCATCCAGCAGCTGCAAGTGGAGGAGTGGGGAATCAAATCCAGTTCTCCCAGATTAGAGTCCACACACTTAACCACTACACCAAACTGGCTCTCGCTACGCCCTTACACTTAGCAAAACTATAGTTCACCCACACTCATAAGCCTCCTTCCCTATCTGACACATAATTAAATGGTGTTGTTGGCTGGGAAAGTCTCATCTACCATGGGTAATCAAGGGTCATTTCGAGCAGGCGCTCGGGGGAGCGCAGCTCTGGGAGTTGGTGCCAGCTTCCCCCCTTGCAGGGGAATGCCTGCTTGGGTCATGGCTGCAGCAAAATGACCCCCTCCCCAGGAAAGGTCCTTGTTTCTCCAACCAGTCTTCTGAAGGCTTCAGCCACCACTGAAACTATCCTTCCCTCCAGAATAGTGGTATTTCTGAGGCTTGGATTAGTAGCTGTCTCCTCTCTGCCAGCTCTCTCTCTCTCTCTCTCTCTCTCTCTCTCTCTCCTTTCTTTCTTGCCTTCTGACATACTTCCGGTGATGTCAGGTGGTGTAGCATATGCAAATAAGTTATGCTAATGAGTTATGCTAATGAGCTCCTGCACCTCTTTTTCTACGAAATGACCCCTAGGTAAACTGATTTCTTTTTTTCATTGGATATTTTTTCACACCAGTCCCTCTTTATAATATGTGCTGTCCTTTCTGTTGCACACTTAACCAGACCTATTTGATGTATACTTTTATGTACATGAGGAAGGGAGCTCTGATGCATAAAAGCTCATGTGGAAATAAATTTTGTTACACTTTAAGGTGTTACTGGATTAGAGTTGCCCGCTCCATGTTAGGAAATACCTGAAGATTTGGGGGGGAGGGGGGAGCCAGAGGAGGGCAGGGTTTGGGGAGGAGAAGGACTTCAGTGGAGTAGAATGCCATAGAGCAGGGGTGGCCAACCTTGCTTAATCTAAGAGCCACATAGAATAAACGTAAGAGCCACATAGAGATGTCTGAGAGCCGCAAGACAGGAACAAATATCACACACACGTTTTTATTTTTTAAAATATGCAAATTTGCTTTTTATTAACGTTAAATGGGACTGCCAAAAATAAAAACAAATGAGGAAAACCAGTTATAAGAAAGAGAGAGAGAGAAACTAGGAAAGCAAATAGATGGGAGGGAGGAGGGAAGGAAGGAAGGAAGGAAGGAAGGGAGAAAGAGAGAAAAAGCATGCCTCCCCTTTGCTTCCCCAGCCGCCCTGCCAGGAGCCGCACAATATGTGTGAAAGAGCCACATGTGGCTCCCGAGCCACAGGTTGGCCACCCCTGCCATAGAGTCTACCCTGCAGAGCAGCCATTTTATCCAGCTGAACTGATCTCTGTTGCCTGGAGATCAGTTGTAATAGAGGGAGATCTCCAGCCACCACGTGGAGGTTGGCAGCTCTATACTGGATTCTTGTGTAATTTCGTATAAATTAGGCTATCCAAGATTTTGTGCATACCACTCTGTGACCAGCTTGTGATCAAATCCAAATTTTTAGATTTAAAAGAAAAACACAGCTTCTAGTACTCATGGTCTCTGACTAAAATTTGCAAATATGCGATCAGTGAAACTGGTTTACTACACGGCTGTGACTAGGCCCTGAACTGAGGAAATTACTACTGTTGCAATATCATGTGTTGCTAAGATTTTCTCCTAAATTCCCATTTAACCCATTACTGGAAAAGGAAGCTGGAGGTGTATTTTTCTGTCTGATTGAATTATTTATTTATTTATTTAATTTGGGTTACACCCCACCCTCCCCGCCAGGAAGGAGTGGGATAACATCTGCCTAGCCCCCTCCCAAATCCTGCTATTTCCTAGACATTAAAGAAAAAACTGGATTAATTCCACTTCAGCTAGCTGGAAATTACAAAAAAAACAAAATAGTTATGCTAATGCATTGCGTCTGCTTTGCATAAGTAGTACATCTGATATTCATAGTATGAACATTATGTGGCTCTGTTTTTGGAGTCTCACAAGCCTAAATATATTGGGACTTTTCCTCCCTTGTCTGATGCTTTCAAAGTTCCAAGTGGAAATGGAATTACTGAATAATGGAAGGCAGCCGAGAGCTTAATGCGGTGATGGGCAACTTGTTCTGCACAGAGACCCCTATCCAAAATCTGCCATGAGCTAGAGGGCTGCAGCTAAGGTGCATAATTTAGTTTCATGTAATTTTAATTTTATATAATTATCATTTGCATAATTAACACTATTTGCATATCATGTTGCTGAATACGGTACATTCCAAACCCACATTTTGGCAGCCACATTGCTGTTCTACAGGACTCGTATTCTGAAATAATTTCCTGCAAAGGTAAAAACTCTGAGTCAGCCTCCTGAGTACTGAAGCTCCCCTGACCCAAACAACAGTCTACACTCCTGGGAGAAGAAGGAGATTATGCACAGGAAGCATTTGGAAAGTAACATGAGGGACCAGATCTGCACTAAGGAGCACTGGTGTAGGCATATTACACATTACACAACAACAAACCCTGCTTTGCAGCCTAGGAACTTGTTATACTCAACAGCAGGGTTGCCAATAACCAGCCCCAAACTATCTTGCCCCTTTAACAGAGGCTTAGTGGGATGTTATTGACCAGGTGAGCCATGGAAAACTTCAGCTGCCCGTTTCCACACATTAGGCCTCTGATGAAGAAGCAAGCCATTTTTCCTCCACGTTGTTGGCAACCCTGCTCAACAGGGAGTTCTGGCCAATCTTGTGTACCTCTCAAGGCATGTAGTTTTAAGCATTTGTATGTCATAATATCACTTTACATGTCATATATTTTTAAAATTCTGGGTTTATCTCTTTAAATGGATGAAGAGGGTACTGCATGGAGGTTCTGCGGTTGCACTGAATGAACATAGCTGACATCCACTAGCCACTTGCAGGCTGCACCAATCACAATAACTTCAAGTGAATGTTACTGCAGGAACCAAATGCGTGGCACAGCCCACTCTGGGCACTTGCAGAAAAGCAATGGTACCCTATGCTAGCTGATACTCCTTTGGTCTCCACTTTTCCCCCACTTCTGACAGTGCTCCAATTATTGGAGGAAGCTATTGTTTGGATGCAGCATTAGGGGCATCTAAGAGGGAGGCATGTCCAATCTTTTAAGGCTGCTGACACTTACCCTAATTGTATTGCCAATAAGGTATTGTTGACAAGGGGTGAGATCTTTAGAAATCCTGGCTTTTCTGTCAGTGAGTAAATGGCTAACTGCCTCTTCTTTGTTTGGTTATGGCCACAGATGCAGTTCTGAACGCTCTGGCTTTTGGGCTTTTGTGTGTAGTGCAAATCCGAGCTCCCTTAAACAACCCTTAGGTAGGTATGCGTGCGTGGAAATGGCCTTTGTCTCCCTTCCACCTGCTAGTGCTCAATCCTCACACAGCGAGACAGAGTTAATAAACCACAACTAGAAAGGTCAAGATTTAATCATCTGGTGCTGCTGGGTATGAAGCATCCAACTAAAGGCATTCAGTCACTCTGCAGGCACAGGCAAGGTTGGAAAAGGATGGGGGCATCGGGAGGGAAGGACCAGCTCAGAACAAGGGCAGCACAAAAGTGTTCAGTCTGCTGTGGGGGAAGTAACCCCCTTGGCTAAAGCCTGAACACGTTTTTTTTTTTTCTTGACAGCCTCCTTACAAAGAAGCACCTACTGAGCAGAATGAAGAATCTGGAAAATATTTGATCATACAGGAAACAAGCAGCTGAGGGGTTTTTGCATCTTCAGCTAATTGCCCAGTGCGTTTGTGTTCTCATTCATTCTACATAGCTCTTCTGCCAGTATTATGTTTCTGTTGCCGCAGTCTTGCATTTCCCAAGCATTCCAAGCAGAATACTCTCTCCCCGGGACCAAGGGCGTAGACTTTCCAGTTTTTGGGGGGGGGGGGGCTGGGGCTGGGCCAGAGACATTACAGGCCATTGTCTCCAGGGGAGGCTCAGCATGTCCTGAAAAAGTTTGGGGGGGCTCCAGCTCCCCAGCCCCCCTGAAGTTGACGCCTATGCCTGGGACAATGTGACACACATACCCCAGCCTAGAGAACATGCTTATTGTTGTAATGATTGAGGACCAAACTATCACTGGATTTCCTGAAGTGTGGGGGGGTTAACACAAAAAGCAGCCACGGGGAGGGGGGTGGATATGGATCAGGGGATGATGGCACTGATGAACAGGGGTTTTTCCCTACTGCCATTCCCCAATGCTCCTGAGACTCATTTCAGCTCAGGAAAATGGCACAACCTTCAATAAATGGGAGAAGGCTTAAGCCCCATCTCCCCACATGCTGCAGACCCAATCTGGATGGGGCTTGCATATGCTAGAAATTGAAACCACCCTCCAAAGCAGCCATTTTCCCCAGGGGAACTGATCTCAACCTTCTAGAGATCGGTTGTAATTCTGGGAAATTTCCTGGCCCCACCTGGAACTTGGCATCCCTACTTATAAGGCATACTTAACTGAAAGTCCTCGAGGTGGACCCAGCGAGGACGAGAGGATAAGGCAACCTATAGTTAGACCCAAAGATCCACACTGTGCCTCTCTTTTTTTCCTGGGATGAGGGGTTTTTGACTGGGAAAACAGCACCACCGCCAGCAGATGTGGCTTATCACCCGGAGTGGACCCAGGCACTTCAGCCCCACACTGCACTCACTGGGATGATGAGCAGTGGCAAAAGGCAGGCAGCGTAGTCAGCTGCAGAAGGATCCATAGTGCTTCAGATAGTCTGGCAATGCTCACCTCTGTGTGGCAGGTCCTACTTTGGCTGTGTTGTGATGGCCAGGGAGGGCTGCAGCAGCCCAGCAGCTAGGGGTGCAGCAAGGCTGAAGCAGCATTGGTGAACTCTGAAAAGCACCTCTTAAGGGAGAAGGAGGAACAGGGCTGGGGAGCAGTGCGCTCAGGGAGGGACACCCCTCCACAGAAGCAGACCACCAGGAATTTTCCCATTGACCTCAATGGCCAGCCCACCCCTGGCTGGAGGGACTAGATCTGACCCCTATTGTGGGATGAGAGGCAGTATCTAGAACAGGCCTCCTGTTTCAGCCTACTATCCCTTAATATTCAATAGGCGCTACTAAGAGTGATGCCTGGATTTATTTACACTGCTCTGTCCCTATATCTGCATGACCCCACCCTATCGCTTCGGTGGAACCCAGGAGCAGCCTAATGGAGTATACATATTTAGTTGGAATAATTAATTCTGGGGTATAAGCTTTCATGTGCACGCACACTTCTTCAGATCTGCATGCACACAGAAGCTTATACCCAGAATTAAACTTTGTTGGTCTTAAAAGTGCCACAGGGCTCAAATTCTGTAGCGTTAGGTGTCATGCCTTTCAGACTCTGGTCTCTAAAAAGCCAGACCTCAAGGTTCTACATGAGACTTGAAATCGTTTAAAACAGCTTAACAGGGTGATCAGTTTGACCTGGAGGCAACTCAAGCAAACACACTTGATATTTATGTGACTGGATAGAAATGTTGTGACCTTGATAAGCATAGCAGATTAAAGCCTCTGACTGCAAACCCATCCCTTCTGGCCTTCAAACCTCCATCTCCTGAGCTGATGTAGATCACCCATCCTTTTGTTGATTTGAAAGGACTGACAGTAATTTGCCCCAGCTGGAGACCTATCTGCCTGGTACATGGAGGATATTTAGAGGGTGAGATCATCCCTTCCCATCCACATGACTGTCTCCCTCATGCAGGCAAAAGACTCGCCCTCAGGCAAAACACAAATCATGCCTCTCACTCCAGGTCCTGCTTCTAAAAATAAACCAGCCATCACCCGGAAGTGGCAGCAGCTTCTTTTAAGGCACCCAGAGATGAAGGATGAATAGAAGATGCTTATACTTGCCCAAAGATATTTTATTGTTTCTAATCAAACAGTAAGACACGGAACATTCGTTCTCTTTCACTTTTAATCATGAAAGAAAAACAGTCTATTTAGGTTGTACTCTAGAAAAGGTTCAAGCTCCTGCTCTGCTACCAATTCGCTATGAGTCCTTGGATAACTCACTTACTGTGCTTTTTACATTTAATCGCTTGGAATAGCTTTCAGCTACTTGAGCATATGAAGGCACCCATTCAGAGTAGTCCTTTGTCATGACCCAAGTGGTCACCTAGTAGAAAAGGCAAGGAAGGACTTTTCCGAAACAGTTAGTTGTCCATTACAAAGATCACATGGCAGGATTTTTTGTTGTTGTTTTTTGCCCAGCACTATCAGGTTGCACTTGTTTTCAACATGTTCCTTTTCTTGTTTGGGGTGCACTATGGGGTGCCTGTGTTTGGGGTCCCTGTGTTGCACTATTTTATTTTTATTTTTAACGACATGCAAAATAGACACAAGGGGAAAACTACAACTCCTATGATGCCTTGCAAAACTTTGCATGTACATAAACCCTCCCAGTATAAACAGATAGGCAACCATTACCATTGCTAAGGAATACAGAAAGAAACAGCAAAAATAAAAAATAAAAATGGCTGCCTATTTGCAACTGGGGATAACCCCTATTCAGTTTCCAATGCCTATGCAGAATGCTGATGCCTAATTATCTGGATAGGACAATCAGTGACTAGTTTGGAACTTCTGTGTTCACAAAAAGTAATCCTCTGAATACAAGTTCTGAGGAGCAACCAAAGAGAGAAACTTTGGCCTCTGTGTCCTGCTTATAAGTCTTCCAGAGGGTTTGGTCGGCCACTAGCATCCCTAATAGCCCAGACTAGCCCAACCTTGTCAGAGTTTGGAAGCTAAGTGAGGTCAGTACTTGGATGAGAGACCAGCAAGGAAGACTGGGGCTGCCATGCAGAGGAAGGGAATGGCAAACCACCTTTGCTTATCTCTTGACTTGAAAACCCCATGAAGTGGAACTTCATGGGGTTGCCAGGGCTATTTTTGGGCAGGAACGCACAGGAACAGAGTTCCAGTTGGTTTCCAAGTTGGCCAAGCCTACAGCCTCCCCCCACCCGGGTTCCCCAGGTGCCTCGCAAGCCGTGGGGCACCTGGGGAAGCTGATCCTGGGAGGGAGCTGCACTGTCAGGGGTGTGGCCTAATATGCTAATGAGTTTCTGCTGTTGGGTGTGGCCTATTATGCTAATGAGTTCCTGCTGGGCTTTTTCTGCAAAAAAAGCCCTGGGGGTTGCCATAAGTTGCTTGTGAGCTGGAGGCACACCTTACCTCACTGTGTGAAACTGAGGGTGGGAGTCAATGGACCACTGGTCTGATCAAGGATGGCTGCTCCTACATTTTTAGGCCACTGTGAGCTACCAATGCCTTAGCTGCTACCTTGTGTTTTCCTCCAGATATCCACATCATTCCCTCCTCATCACTAGTGGTAAGTACTGCCTGTAACCCAACACCTTCAAATGGTGCTAGCAGTAGCTTTAAGAGGGGAAAAACTGAGCGGCCAGCTGAGCAATCCTACAACTACCTAATTGCCTCTTTGCCCTGGATATACTGTGTACGCATAATCTCAAGAACAGCTTTGTGATGTGCACAACTTTGAGGCTACATTTACATTTTAAAGAAATGGAAGGATTTTTTCATGCCCATTTTTGACATGATGCAGACCTCACCAATCGTCCCCCTAAGCTCCACAGTGTTATGAGCAAAAATTCTACCTCGTGAGCAAAAAAGCTAGTAGCGTTAAAGTTGTGAGCAAGCCTACATTTGACTATTGCATAAATTATTTTAGAAGATTATTTTCATAACCTTGTAAAAATCTCAGAATGAATTCTTTTAAACTATATTTAAACTATATTTTAAGAATAATTTAAACATTAGAAAACAGAGTCAAGTCAAATTTAATTACACAAAATGTTGCCTCTACAGGTGTAGACCAGGTCTCTGGAGAACAGGTCTCCCTGGCCCTTTCCAGTCCTGGCCTCCAGATAAGAGGTCTACCCATCCCAGTCCACTATACTGGTAGACCTGGCCTCCGGAGAACCTTGTGTTGACCCTTAGAAAACATACCAGCATTTAGGGAGGAAAAACTGTTGCAGTCAACTTTGGGAGGGGGGGGGGGTTCAGTGAAATATGACAACCAGCATTATAGGTCAAGTATAACAGAGGTGGAACAATCACTGTCAGAACCCTGCCTAACCAAACAAACAGGAAGTTGCTTAAATGTTATCAACCTGCCCAAACTACTTATTTATTCAAATATTTATATCCCACTTTTCCCTATGACTCAAGGCAGCTTACAAATTATACTGAAAAGCATAATAGGGGTGTGCAAAAAAAATGGTGATTCTGGCTCAGTTATAACCTATGGCAACAATTATAGTCAATGAGCCCATAGGCCATAATAGAGAATTGATCTGGGGGGATCTGGGGCTCTGTGGGCTGTTTTTTGAGGTAGAGGCACCAAATTTGCTGCATCGCTGCTGGTGCCTCTCCTCAAAAAAACTCCCAAGTTTCAAAAAGATTGGACCAGGGGGTCCAATTCTATGGGCCACAGAACAAGGTGCCCCCATTCTCCATTGTTTCCTATGAAAGAGAAAAAATGCTGTGAGTTGAAGCTAAAATGCTCTGAGCAGCCCTCTGAAATGTTGTGCAACAGTGCCCCATAGCACAGCTTAGAGGGAACTGTGGACCTCACACAGTGGATTTATTACCTTGTTTTTGCCCAGAGAACCTGCTGTATGGGCCACCTGTGACACAGATAGATGAAGTACTGGAAAATATTCTGATCACTTTGCAGTACAGCAATCAGGAGGAACCTGCAAAGGCAACTGGGTCTGTGCCAATGAAGGGAGTCTCAATGATCTCTACCATCTTTAGGTCAAAAGGCCTGCTGACCATTATTCTCTTAAGTCATTCCATCATTACTTTAGAACAGAGTTTGAGACCAGTGGCACCTTTAAGACCACCAAAGTTTTATTCACAGTATAAGCTTTTGTGTTCAATCAGACAAAGGCTGAGGAGGTTCTTTCCACTCTAGAAGAAGAAGAAGAGGAGATTGGATTTATACCCCGCCCTCCACTCCCCAAGGGAGTCTCAGAGCGGCTTACAAACTCCTTTTCCCTTCCCCTCCCCACAACAGGCACCCTGTGAGGTAGGTGGGGCTGAGAGAGCTCTTTCCCAAGCTGTCCTTGAGGGAACAGTTGGTACAGAGCTATGGCTTGCCCAAGGTCATCCAGCCAGGTGCAAGTGGAGGAGTGGGGAATCAAACCCGGTTCTCCCAGATTAGAGTCCGCGCACTTAACCACCACACCAAACTGGCTCTCTATAAGAGGAAGTGTCTTTGGTGGTCTTAAAGGTGCCACTGGACTCAAACTTTGTTCTACTGCTTCAGACCAATATGGCTACCCCACCGGAATCTATCATCATTACTTTAGTTACCTTAACATTCTTGCAGAATTGTTCCTGGGTTGTGGCTTCTGATCACACAGCTCAAATGCTATGTTGTGAAGATAGCCTTGAACCCACCGTCTTCTCACTTTCATTCTTGCTTAAACAGCAACCAGACCAATTTTGTCTCTGTGGCTGAGTGTTGTGCACACATGCTTAGGAACACCAAATAAAGCAATAGAATTAGAACTAGCAAACAGATGGTACATTAGTGTGGGTGAGGAAGTTGTATTTTAAATAATGGAATGGAAGCAGATAAATAGAACAAAAAGTCCACGAGCAGGAAAAAGATGCCATTTTAGCAGTAGGCAACCAACTAACCAACTAAATGGCGGGAGTCATTTTAAAGATCTTTTAAACTGGAAGTGCTGATGTGCCCTTGGGACATGGAAATACATTAAACTCTTTTAATATTTATTTGTTTATTTAATTCTTCAAATTTATATCCTGCCCTCCCCGCAAACGGGCTCAGGGCGGCTAACAAGGGCACAAAGGCCAGTTAAATACATAAATACATTAAAACAGTAAAATCCGCTAAAACAATTCCAATAGATATACATACTGCTTCAGACCAATATGGTTTTAAACCACTCACTTTCATATGATTTTCAGTGCACTGTGACTATACAAGTCATCACATGATAGCGAGGTTGGGAGAACAGATGGTTATCTGAATTTGCTCTCAGTGGCTCGGATTCATGCTCATGAGCATGTTACACCTCTGCCACAATCTGACAGAAGTATCTGTGAGACCTCTTGTCCTTCCAGAATTACTATAGTGGAAAGAGAAGATGCAATTTCCCTAACACTTTTCCTGTTCGATGCCCTGTCTTTGCAAGTTTTCCAGGTGGGGGACGGGGTATGGAGTGGCCAAGGTTTGTTTATACATAAGAGGAACCCCTGTGGGTCAAATAAAAAGTCTGACCCTGCACCTTGTTTTTGAGGGAAGTTTTCATAGTCTTTGACAGTTTGGGTTGCCCTTTTCTAGCTCTGCAAAATCCCTTTTGAGATGAGATGAGATAAGGTAGCCAAAATAGTACACAGAATTCCAAATCTAGCCATACCATATATTTGTATAAAGGCATTAAAGTTCTGGCTGTTCAATTTTGAAAGCCTTCCAAATAATCCCTGGTATAAAATTTATCTTCTTTGCCACTGCTACACACTAAGCCAACACTTTCATTGAGCTATCCACCACAACCTCAAGATCTCTTACATGGGTAATATTACCAGTTCAAACCTCCCTGGAGGTTATATACATTTAAGGGGTTTTTTGCCCCCTGTGTGCATTACTTTACATGGAACTTTTATTTACATACATCGTTGCCCCCTTACCTAGTTTGGAAAGATTCTCTTGGAATTTGCCATAGTCTGCTTTAGTTTTTACCATTCTGAATAATGTAATGCATTTGCAAACTTACAGTACAATCCAAAACAGAGTTATGCCTTTCTGAGCCCATTGACTTCAGTGAACATTGTCTGGGAGCACTCCTAGAGAGGTCAACTCAGAAGCAAATCCAATGTTATTCAGTGGGACTTAATCCCAGAAAAATGTTTTTAGGATTGCAGCCTCAGCCACTTTGCTGCTCACCTCTGATTGCAGATCATTTATGAACAAATTAAATTGCACCAATCCCAATGCAGACCCTAAAAGAGATCCTTGGGACGTTCCACTGATTATTTCCCTCCATTGTGAGAAATGACCATTTATTCCTACCCGCTGTTTATCTTTATTTAATCAGTTACTCATCCATGAGAGGACTGCTAAATTTACTGAACTTTTGGTGAAGGATTTTGTAAAAACAAAACAAAACTTTATTAAAGGCTCCTGGATGCATACGCTACTTACTAATTATACTAAACCCTAGTAAATATGTCACCTTACTAAGACTTCTGAGTAAGATCATTGCTAATTTCAAAAAAAAAATCACATTTAAAATTGTTCCACAGTCTGAGAGCAAATTTTTTTTTAAACTTATTTGTGAACAAACAAACTTTGGAAAGGCTGATAGAAAGGTCACCGAATGGCAACCATTCATGTGTATCAGGCTCAGACTCAATAACACCAATGAAACAGTAAACATTTTTCACATATAGTTTTTTGCACATTGGGAGGGGCTGTGGCTCAGTGGTAGAGCATCTGCTTGGCATGCAGAAGATCCCAGGTACAGTCCCTGGCATCTCCATTTAAAGGAACAGGTGGTAGATGATGTGAAATACCTTTGCCTGAGACCCTGGAGAGCTGCTCCCAGCCTGAGTAGACAATACTGGTTTTGATGGGCCAATGGCCTGATTCAGTATAAAGCAGCTTTATGTGTTCATATGTTCTCACAGGTATTTTTACGCCTGAGAGGACAGCAAACATATGCACATGAACAGTATTGCATTGAGATTCAAGTCAGGTGGAATGCAAATTGATCTGAAAATACCCTCCACCCTTTTCAGCCACCCCCTTAATGATGGCCACATATGAAGGCAGCAGCAACAAAAGGTAACCCAGAATCCCCAGCACCCACTTTGTATCTTTACTCAGAATCCTTTTGCCCAAGATATGAGCAATGCTCACAAATCCTTGCTCCCTGATGCTCAAGTTCCTGGGCCACCCTCTCCTCCCACAACCCACTGGAATCTCACCCAAAGACTTTTCCTAAACAGAGCACCCTTCCTCCCTTACAGCAGATGTTTATTGAGAGGGTGATCCATATTGATTTGACATACCGGACATCTATACTGGCTTCCTGTTACAAATACCCATTTGTCATGTATATCTGGCATTTTTAAGAGTAGATTTATTTAGGAGAATTCTCACATCCAATTTCCTCTGACGATGGCTCTATTAGGCCATGCGTGACAGAGATAGAGGCTCCTGTCCTCCTGCTGCCACTGGCGGAAGGAATTTGATTCCAGGGAGCCACATCCACAGGGCTGCAAACACATTCTCACCCATGATTAATGTAAGTAATTTCTGCTTGAAAGAAGGCTGAAATGAGCAGCCAAGGGGAAGCGCTAGGGAAGGGTTCCCCCCTTCCTTTCCCCATCACTCTCTGCTGATTGCATTTCTCTATCCCTGGAATGGGTTCAGAGATAAACAGAAACTCTGGATTAGTTTCAAAAGTAGCAGACGGCAAAGAAGGCAAGAAGCCTCTAACATGGAGATGGAGCAGAGATTTTGCAAAGGCAAAGTTACACGTCAATTGCTGGTTTGAATGGGGTTTAGCACCCAATGACTGCTGGATATTTGCTCATCAGCCTACTATTGCTTACACTGTCATGTTTTGAGGTTTGGACACCTTAAGAATAGGGATGGCCTGAAAGTTGTATGTTCTTCTTCATTGCTAGACCATACGTCTGCCCTAGCACTATAGATCACTCCCCAGAACAAGGTTTCCTTCCATTCCTCCCCAGCCATGAGGCGATCACTTAGGGGTTCCAACCTCCAGGTGGTGGCTGGAGATCTCCCAGGATTACAAATGATCTCCAGACGATAGAGATCAGTTCACCTGGAGAAAATGGCAACTTTGGAAGGAGGACTCTGTGACATTATACCCTGTTGAATTCCCTCCCCTCCCCAAACCCTGCCCAGTTCATTGCCTCAGCCAGCTGTACCTGCCAGTCAAGCAGTTAGCAGACATGAGCTGGGGGGGGGGGGCGGGCTGGAGCTGCAGGGCAGTGGACTGGGTCTGTCCACCCACTGGCCAGTTCAATTAGGCAGCAAGCCACATGAGCTGGGGGAGAAATACCCACCACCCTACAGCTGCCTGAATCAGCTCTGGGACAGTGGGAGGGCCCCCCTCCCACACGAGCCCCTCGCCATCCTTGCCTGCTACAGTAGGCCAGTGGTGGTGGTGGGGCTCCCAAACAGGGCAGCTTGGCTGTTGAGGGTTCCCAGGGAACCTCACCTCTGCCAGGCACCAGCACAGGGCCTGCTGCAGGTGCCCGCCACTGCCTCATGGCTAAAACTGCTCCTGAACAGGGACTGTATGAATTGGCACTCCTAGTGAACTAAGCAACAATGTGCTTGGGTGGCAGAACAGACAAAAGCACCAGGGGAAAAAGGGGAAGGAGGAGGAGGAGGAGGAGGAGAAGAGTTGGATTTATATCTAGGGCTGCCAAGTCCAACTTGGGAAATATCTGGGGACTTTGGGGGTGGAGCCAGGAGACTTTGGGGGTGGAGCCAGGAGAAAGGAAGTGACATCATTTTGTGATGTCACATCCTGTGATGTTGCTTCCACATGCTGACACATGAACTCATGAAGTTTCCTAATACTAAATCAGGCCATTGGTCCATCAAGGTCAGTATTGACTACTCAGACTGGTAGTGGCTCTCCAGGGTCTCAGGCTGAGATCTTTAATGTCACCTATTACCTGATCCTTTTTTAGCTGAAGAGGCTGATACCTCCTGCATGTCAAGCAGATGCTCTATCACTGAGCAACAGCCCTACTGAATCCTTCCTCATCTCGGCAGAATATGAAGCACTAAGTGCTACACAAGTGCTAAATATGATTTTCATATCATAAGAACAGGAGAGAAGCCACAGTGGATCGGCCCATCCAGTACAACACTCTGTGTCACAACAGTGGCCAAAAATACCAGGTGCCCTCAGGAGGTTCAGCAGCGGGGCCAGAACTCCAGAAGCCCTCCCACTGTTGCCCCCCAAGCACCAAGAATTCAGAGCATCACTGCCCCAGACAAAGGGTTCCATTTAGACCTTGTGGCTAATAATAGCCACTGATAGACCTCTGCTGGATGGGGACAGAGAGAGAGACAGACAGACAGACAGACGGACAGAAAAAAGAAAGAACGAGGGAGAGAGAGAGAAGGAAAAGAGCTGGAAGAGAAACTTACCTTGCAAGCCACATGCAAAAGCAATCCCTTCAGTCCCTCCTTAATCTCTGGGCGGACCTCTCTTGCTGTGGAAGCTCTCTTGCTGACTTCTTAAAGGGGAAATGTCTGGTGAGGCTTTTTACTGCAGGGCAGGCTCTCTGCAGACATTTCCCTTTTAAGGCAGGGCAGGGCAGACTCCGACTTCCTGCTGGCAGCCATTTTGTTCCCCGGGGGCCAATTTTGAAAAAGTGGGGGTAAGCAGTAAAAACCGGTGTTTCCCGCGCCCTACCGGGGGACTTGGCAGCCCTATCCCACCCTTCACGCGGAGTCTCAGAGCGGCTTACAATCTCCTTTCCTTCTTCTCTCCACAACAGACACCCTGTGAGGGAGGTGGGGCTGAGAGAGCTCTGAGAGAATTGTGACTGACTCAAGGTTACCCAGCTGGCTGCATGTGAAGGAGTGGCGAATCAAACCTGGTTCTCCAGATTAGTGTCTGCTGCTCTTAACCCCTACATCTAACTGGCACCAAACAGAAACGTTCCTTTTTACTCAGGCTTTTAACAAAGGGGTTTGGTCTCTTTTAGCTTTTTATAGTCTGCTTCCAAGGACTGTTTTTAACAATATCATTTTAGGCTGCACGCAATGTGTGTTTTATATTGTTTCTATGCCCTGGCATGTTTTAAATGGCTTTGTTTTGCTATTTAATGACTTTGTTTTAATGGTTTTGATTTATTGTTTTAGTTGCAAGTCACCTCAAGCAGGTCTCTGGACAGGTGGCATATAAATTTTCCTGATAAATACATAAACTGGTTGCCACATTTCTGTGGAATGATTCCTGTGCTTCAGTAGTTGCCTGACATACAGAAATTCAACAGCTTAATCATTTCTTTCCATTTCAGGGAAACCCGCCTGTGTTATATGTTTGCCTGTTAGCTAACCTGTCAGGAAGCAAAAGACAATGACAACCAGGCAACCCTCCTAGTGCACCCAGTTCAAGCACGAGAAGCCAAAACAAACTCCACTCCTTGATGCCTGATATGTTGTTGGTGGGTAAGATGGAACTCTGGGGGCATTGACCTTTCTTCTCGACTGCTCCAAGTTTCCAACCTCAAGGTGTGATCTGGAGTTCTCCCAGAATTACAGCTGATCTCCAGACTACAGAGATCAGTTCCCCTGGAAGAAATGGCAGCTTCAGAGGGCAGAGGCTATGGTATATACTATAGATTCTAGGAGAAATGGAAGTCCTAGAGTAGCTACAGATTGTGGGTGCTCTAGAACTTCTGCATCTCTTGCACTAAAGAAGAAGAAGAAGAAGAAGAAGAGATTGGATTTATATCCTACCCTTCACTCACTTGGAGTCTCAGAGTGGCTTACAAACTCCTTTCCCTTCCCCTCCCCACAACAGACATCCTGTGAGGTAGGTGGGGCTGAGAGAGCTCTGAGACAACTGTCCTTGAGAGAACAGCTGGTACAGAGCTATGACTTGCTCAAAGTCATCCAGCAGGTGCAAGTGGAGGAGTGGGGAATCAAACCCGGTTCTCCCAGATTAGAGTCCACAAACGTAACCACTACACCAAACTGGCTCCCACACTAAACTGGCTCCCACACTAAAGCATGTAGACTCTATGGTATACCATAGATATGAAGAAAAACTGTCACCTTCTAGGATTGCTAGGTCCCCCTGGTCACTGGCAGGGAAGGGGGGGTAGGGTTGCCAGATTTAGCTTGGGAAACTCCTGGAGATTTGGGGATGGAGTCTGGGGAAATCAGGGACCTCAGTGGGGTACAATGCCATAGAGTTCACCCTCCAAAGCATCCATTTTCTCCAGGGGAACTGATCTTTGCAGTCTGGAGGTGAGGGGTAATTCTGGGAGATCCCCAGGTCCCACCTGGAGGCTGGCATCCCTACGTGACCTGAAAAGACACAAAAGGCCAGAGGTGGTTGGGGATTGGAGGGGAGGTGGTGATGTTGGTTGTCATCTTCCTTCATAGCAGGTTTTTCTCCTTAATAGTGAGAGACCAATTTCCCACAAGGTGCTGCCCTGGCGTTGTTCTTCCAGTTTCCCCAATTGCCTGCTTCAATTTCACACCATTTGCTGTGGGGTGCATTGTGCAATTTCCCCCGTGGCTTCAATGATCCTGTTTTTTGAAGATCACTGAAGTTGCTGAGGAAATCGGAGAAAATTGGGCAGAGCTGCGGGTCAAAATGCGCCCCGCGGCAAATAGTGGGAAATTCAAGCCGGCAATTGGGGCAAAGAGAAGAAAGACACCGGGGCAGCACCTTGTGGGAAATCGGTCAGAGAAAAACAGAGGAGAATTTTGAGAGGTTTTTCAGGTTGAATGGAATATAACTGGATGCCAGCTAGATTCAGGTGGGCAGCCATGTTAGCCTGAAGCAGCAGAACAAAGTTTGAGTATGATCTAAAGGTCATAAACAATGCATATAGAACAATGCATGCAGAACAAATGCATACAGAAGCCAACAAGTGATGTAAGGTGGGAGAAAAAAGGCAAGGGAAAGGGATATGAGGAAGGAAATTTTAACTTTAATTTTTCATTTTGGTGGAAGCAGATGACCTCAGAGGAAGAGGAAGAGTTGGAGGAGCTGAACTTTGACCAAAATGTGACATCTCCTGGTAAGATATCACCAGACGTGATATCATATCCTTGCTCAGCTCCCTCCCTCCCTCCCCCAAACTCCACCCTTCAAGGCACCACTACCAGATCTGTAGTAATTTCCCAAGCCAACCTTGGCAACCCTTCTTAAACCCAGGGTACTAATTCAGTTTCATCTCAGCTGGCCAGAGCTGTTAGAGTAGGAAACCTTTACTTTCCGAAGCACTGTTTCCTCTTCCCATACTTAGAGAGGCCTCCTTCATAGTGTCTTGCCTCATTCAAGCTCATGCCTCAAATTAGAGGGAAGAGAGGAAGAAGGATAAAAACTATTCCTTCCCCCCCTCCAATAATGTTGCCATTGAAATATAGTTGTGTCATTGCCAGCAATTCAAACAAATGCATAGCCACCTGACAGTATAAAATCACAGCTGCACACCACTTGATCATCACATGGCTGCCTTCATTGACCTCACCCGCAGGAGAAAGGTCTCTATGTTACACAGAATTAATGTGGAAAGTATAATCTATTTGGGGACATTTATCTACACAGGACGTGTGTTATGTTTTCTTATTGAGTTATGCATTGCTTTGTTGGGGTTCTGGTATTACAATCCCCTCATTCTTATTGGCTGCCGAATAAAGACTTCTCATTAGTCCTGAAGCCAATCCAGGGAACCAATTGCAGAGCCCTGCTTAGGTCCAATGAAAGTGAGTCTTCATAGTTACATTGTATTTTCCAACACAGAGCTAGCAGCCCCGGACCTGTCTGTCTCCCAGAATTACAGCTGATCTCTAGACTTATAGAGATTAGTTCCCCTGGATAAAACGGCATCTTTGGAGTGTGGACTTTATGGTGTTATAGCACACTGAGGTTTCTCCCCCACCCCAAACAACTCCCTTCCCAGGCTCCACTGCCCAAATCTCCATGAAGTTCCCAACCTGTGGTTGTTGGTTATGAAATTCTGGGAAATTCGGGGCAGGGGGAGAATTTAGGGAGGGTGGGGTTTGGGTTCAGGAAGAACCTCAGCAGGACATACAGATCACCTTCCAAAGCAAGCATTTTCTCCAGGGGAACGGATCTCTGTAAATCTGGAGATCAACTGTAATTCTGGGAGCACTTGAGGCCCCACCTGGCAGCTGTCAACCCTACATAACGTAACATGTAGCTGCAACACCAGTGAGCCTGTCCCTGACCCCAGATTTCCCCCATGTATTGTTAAGCCTGATTACACACTGTGTTGTATCATTTTGTCCGGTAGCTTTTGCATTTGAAATTCCCTTTGGCTAGGAAATCATGCTGAAGAAATCAAAGCCTTTAACAGTCACTGGTTCTTTTGGGAGCCTGTGTGCAGTTACCTGTGCAAAAAAGACCATATGCACAAGGTCTGAGTCAGTCTGTGGAGATGGGCTTATGTTCAGTGGTTGAATCAGGGGAAGAAGGCATAGTGGCCTTTAATAAAAGCCACAAACCCCAGTTCCTAGAGCTGCCAATTAACAGGCTGAAGGGGATGATATTTACCAGCTGATATTATTTACCCCCATGCCATGAAATGCTGCAACTGCTCATTCCCACAGGGCCAGGAAAGTTTTCTCCAGTCCTGTTAGCCATCTTACCGATCTGTGGATCTTTCTAAAGGCAGGACAACTAGGGGGTCTGCCACAAACATATAATTCGACCCTTAGTTCTCTCCAGCCCTCTGGCACATTTGCAGCCATGTTCAAGGAATCCCACACCCAGGATTGCAGCCCAAGAAGAGTAACAAGGGGGCAGGATCACGCTGTAACCACTCAGAACCTCAGGAAGACGGCACTAGCAAACTGTACTTTCAACAAATGTTAGCAAAAGGCTGACAGCAGCCCTTTACTCCCGTGTCTAGACAGAGCCTACAAAGAATAGCCGGCATTGTTAACGGTGAGGAGTAATTAGAATCTGTCTGCGCACTCCTTGCCTGGATGCTGTACGGAGGGTAATGAGCTGTCCCTCCGTTCACTGTCAGAACCTCTGCCCGCCTCATATCATCCTCTCCCAAAGGAGCAGCAGTGACTTTTCTTCAGCTTCTCTGTTTATTTTTGAAAGAAAAAAAAGAAGACGCAGAGAGAAGCACGGTAGTCTGGCAAAATGTCAGCAAGTGATTCAGACGGAAGGCAAGTGGAAGGCAGGGAGAGGGAGCCAGCCCACACAGGAGACTGGCTTCTGATTTCCAAATGTCAGCATGTCCTTTAATTAAATGCTGATTAACCAGGGACCGTCTCCCTCACGCCAGAACCAGGCGGCTGCTACTGAGAGCGTCAGCTCCCCTGAAAGCCAGGACATTCTGCATTGCCTTCCTGTCACACAGGAGAAAATTCTCTTTTGCTTCAGGTGGGACTGGGTGTGTGTGTGTGTGTGTGTGTGGATAGATCCTCTCTGCCAGCACAATAGCTGGATGGTTAAAGGACAAACCTTGGGCTCTGGGGAGCTTCTGGCCTGAAATCCTAGTGAGCTGTGAAGGTTCAGTGATGGGAGCAAAGGGTTTCCCTTCCTTTCTGTCTCTTTAATATCTACAGCCTAACCTGTTCTTGAAATACTAGAGGAAGCCGCTGCAGACCTTGGAGTACTAATATGCAGGGCTGGCCAGATGAGGTAACCTGTCCTGGTTGGCAGATTTGCAAGCACCATTAGAGAAAAGCAAGATGCCAGTTATTTAATTTATAGTTGTATTTTTATCACCATGGGAGGGGGAGGATTTTCTGCCTCTCTGCTTACTTAATGTGTCCTGAGCAATTCATCGGTATCATGAGCAGGCCTTCCATGTTCCTCTGCAGCCTCTGAAGCTGCTTCTAGGCCCCTCCTCCAAAAGTGCAGGCAGCATCTCTCTCTTCCTCTTTCTGTGTCCTGTGCAGAGTTAGGTGTGTTTGACTGAATGCTGCTGCCCTTGGTTCAGTTTCAGCAACGGCAGGTGGCAGAGGAGTTTGATGGGGTTGCTGTGGACCTTGCCACAGCAGGTCCAGCAGGTAACCATGCGGTGCTCAACTACCATGACTACCCATGCTGACCCTCACATTTCCCCACCTCACTGCTGTTGTCCTCAAAGAGCTGCTAAACAGTGAGCTGCAGCAGTGGGGACCTGATGAGCAGGCCATGGTGGCTGTACCATGTTGTGTCAAAGAGGGGCCTGACAAATCGGGGTCAGCTCTTTGCTTGTGACGGGCAGACAAGGAGCGAGCCAAGTTGGCAGGTGTTTGAGCATCCCCCAGAGTTTGTAAGATCATCCCTAAAGTTGGGTCGTCATTCCCCCACCCCACCCCACCCCTGCAATTTAGGGTTGCCAAGTCTGGGATGGAAAATACCTGGGGACTTTAGGGGTGGAGACAGGAGAGGGCGGGGTTTGGGGAGGGGAGGGGCCTCAGCAGGGTACAATGTCATAGAGTCCACCCTTCAAAGCAGCCATTTTCTCCAGGGGAGCTGATCTCTGTCAGTTGGAGATCAGTTGTAAAAGCGGGAGATCCCCAGGCCCCACCTTGGGGCTGGCAGCCCTACCCCGCATACAGGGCTGGTGGTTTTGAACCAGGACACCCAGTGGCCAGGCTCCAGCCAGCATGTGCCTTGAAGGAACTGTGGGTTAAACTGTGCTCCCTGGTGGCACCACCTAGATAGCAGGACAAGGTCTGCCAACTGACTCAGCAGGAAGTTAGTGACCCAGAAGCCAGTGACATTCTGCCAGGCCCTATAAAGGTCTAGCCCAGCGCCTGCTCTGCAGCCTGAGCAAGTTGCCTCTTCATGAGAAAGCCTGGCCAGACTGGTTGCCTCCTTATAACCCTCCTGTACCATTTTTCCTGTTTGCCCCTTCCGTGGGCTCTACATGTCTTGGGATCATATGGTTGAGAACAGGTAGAGCCTTAGGGAGAAAGAAACAGGTCCTTCTGGCCATTTCTGCTAGGAGAAATGGAACAGGAGGGAAGGCGGAGGCCCGTCTTTCCCATGCTCGTGCTCAGAGTCTTAGTGAACAATCCAGCAGTTTTTAAAGGGTGAGTCCCCAAGACTGTGGCCCCTTTCAGACAGCCTTTGTAGTCCATTCTGGTAGCTGGTTGCTAACCAATTTTTTGTGTCATTTCAGATGCAACCGTTTTAGCAACCGACTGCTAATGGATTTTATTTACCTTTTTATACACAGCCACTTGTGCTTGGTTAGCAAAGTGTAGTTGAGCCATTCTTGAGGTAGACTGCTTTCTTCCATTTTCACCTCTTCTTTGAGCTTCTGAATCGCTGTAGTGTGCTGTTTAAAATGTCTGCAGTGCTTCCAATAGTGCCGTGCTTTTTGTCCCAACCCTTTGCTCTGCGTGATCTTCCTCAAACTTTTTTTTAACTTTCTAAGTTGAGCACTATAGTTTGAGGAAGTTTACTTGGCAAAAAAAGTAGGGGGGAACGCAGTACTGTTTGAAATGGCCAGATCACCTCGGAGATGGCTCATTAACGGAACCCCCATTCCTGTATTGCTTTACTTGGAACTGAGCCAACAATGGATAACAGCCAGTTTAGAATGGTAATGTGAAAGGGGCCTGTGAGATGAGTCAAGGGACCGGACACAGCTCATGTAACCTGTATTATTCAGATGAGCCCTCAGAGGTTTCTTTACAGGTCCGTTTCTCAGTTATCCCTCTTTTTCACTATGCATCTCTTTGCACTCTTCTCCTTGCACTCCCACAAGTCTTTCTGCATGCTGTTTCTGCTTTCCCTGTTTAGCTCTGTTCTGCAGTCCTACCAGTCTTTTAGCCCCCTACCCCGTTTCTCAACTCTTTTTTCCCCTACATGTCCAGTTCTCACCTAGTTCCGATTAAACAAACCCACATCTCTCTCTGCGCTTTTATCTCATTCTACTCTTTTTAAAGTCTCCAGATCGACAGAGTGCCTCTGCCACTTTCTCTCAAGTCTTCCTCACTGATTTTTACAGCAACATGAAACACAAGACTCTTACTCTGCCACCAGTTCATGTAGGATACAAGTGGGTGGTGCAGCATCATGGCTGGGGGATTACAACAGGCAAGAAAAGCCGGCCTCTGAGTCTGGAGAGAGGAAGAAACCTTCAATTATTCTCCCATCCATACTTACACTTGTGATGGGCTTTGGCAGGCCTTAGATATTTCCTTCATTTTATCAACAACACAGAATCCCTGCATTCTCCACCAATACAAGCAATGCCAAGTAGGTACAGAACAAATTTAGAGTCCAGTGGCACTTTTAAGACCAACAAGGTTTTATTCAAGATATGAGCTTTCATATGCACGCACACTGTTTGAAATAAAAAAGTGGGCCTTGCACACGAAAGCTCATGCCTTGAATAAACCTTTGTTGATCTTAAAGGTGCCACTGGACTCTAAATTTGTTCTACTGCTTCAGACCAACACAGCTGACCACCTGAACCAAGGTGTAAATAGGGAGATATGTCTTTATTTCTGTGGAATGGTTTGTTTTTCCAGCAAAGAGTTCTGGATATCAGCAAAAACTCCATTGAATTTCTCAGATTTCCTTGCTTTTAGGAACCATCAGCATACAGGAGATGTGAAGTGGAATGACCAGAGTCTACAGATGCTCTCTAACTGCTCCATTGCTTTGACTGCAGCTGCTCTCTCTACTCCATTACTTTCCATAGCATGTGTAGTTGAATGCTCATTTCAATGTACATTCCATAAGGACTTAAACTCTCTACCAGCAGGGACTAGAGTCTTTACAGGAGAGCATGTGGCTGCCGATATCCCGCCCCCCCCCCCCCCCGAAAAGAAAACCAAAGGAACTGGGTCTAAGGAGAGCTCCCAATAACTGTTCACACAACAGAACTATGATATTTGAAACTGAACCTTTCTGAACTCTTGTATGAAAATCACTGCCATGCGTCATTTCTACCCTGCAATGAGTGAAGAAGAAAGGCACTGAATCGAGGACCAAGAATCTAGCTGTCTATAAAGTGAAACAATGCTGCTGGTTGGTCTTCTTGGTCTTGGGAGTCACAGCTCTGCTAACAAGTCATGTGACCATCATGAGGCATGATTAAAGCATCACTTCCATGAGAGTTTGTTTTCTTCCGACATTGAACCAGGATATGAAAACAAAATGAGCAGCAATTTTCTGCAGCAATTGCTTCATACTGCTAGATTGCTGGACACTGGTTATCTGCACAGCTGCTTGTTGCAGTTCACAAGAATAGAATATGCCCTCCCTTCCTTCCCTAGATTTTCTCTCTGTCTTTAAGTGATATGGGAGGAGACTTCTGCTGTTCCCCACAGATTAGCCATGAAAAGATGTATCACTCTAGCCAAAGCTTTCATTCACGTCACACACAGCTAAAACCTTACTCTCTTGGTGGAATCTGAAACAGCTGCTTTAAAACAGAAAACAGGTCCCTGGAGTGAATTCGCAGGAGGATCCATTGCAGGGTCACCTTGTCATGGCAACTTTCATGTACCCCGGCCTCTGAAGAAATGAGTTTGATCAAAAACCAGGGGCTACATGCCTAAAAAATTAGTGAGAACATTTTCTTTGAAGGTCTTCATGCACTATGTTAAAGAACACCAGCCCCCCAAGAGACCGCACATATCCTTCAGCATAGCCCTGTCTCTGCCATGCTAGCCAGGGCCGGCTCTATCACTAGGCCAACTAGGCGGCCACCTAGGGGCGCAGCTGACAAATGGGGTGGCGGAGAAGGGATGGCCAGCGGGTGAGGAGGGCACATTGCAGAGGGCGAGAAGGCGGCGAGCCTAGCTGCACATCAGAGCGGCGCCTTCTGGGAAGGGAGTCTCCACCCCCAGGCCCCCTCCAACCTTAGCCCCCCCCTCCTACAAGCGTGAGAGTTTCTCCGGCTCGCAGTGGCTGTTGGGGACCAACTTTGCCTGATGCGGGGAGCGAAAGATGGGCAGGCAGATGCCCCAGATCCCCCCCCCTCTGACCTGTAAACTGGAGTGCTATGGGGGAGAGTTAGGGTTGCCAGCCTCCAGGTGGGACCTGGGGATCTCCTGCTTTTACAACTGATCTCCAGTTGACAGAGATTAGCTCCCCTGGAGAAAATGGCTGCTTTGAAGGGTGGACTCCTACGGCATTGTATCATGCTAAGGCCCCTCCCCAAGCCCTGCTGTCTCCCAGCTCCACCCCCAAAGTGTCCAGGTATTTTCCATCCTAGACCTGGCAACCCAGGGAGTGGAAGGAAGCAAGAGGGAGGGAGGGCAAGAGAGGGGTCACATTAGTGGGGTGCGTTGGGTCTTCCGTCCAAACCGCTCCTCCCCCTCCTCATTCTGATCAGGAAAGATGTTTTGACTGATCAGAAAAGAGCGGGAAAGGCACAGAGTGTGTGTGCCCCCTTCCTCCACCTCTCCCACGCCACCCTGCTGCCGCTCATCCTGCCTCCATTCCTGTGCCCGCTGGTCACCACGCCTCTCGCCTCGCAGCAGCGTGCAAGTGGAGGGGAAAGCCAGCCTCCACCCCTGGGAAGGAGCACACCCCCGGGCCTTTCTGCACCTTGGACTGCCTCCATGCTGGCTTGTGCGCAGCCCCATGATGGGATGCCCCAGCCGGATTGGGGCCTTGGCCCCCACTGCACACCCCTCCTCAGCCTGCCAGCCTCTTGGGAAGTGCAAAGGCGCCCCGACTGGCTGGCTGGTTGGCTCCAAGGGCAAAAAACGGCCCAGCAAGCAGGCACCCTGGGCTGCTGTGCCCTGTCTTGCTGGGCTGGCCTTCTCTTGCTTCCTCATTCCAAGCTGTGTCTCCCGGGAAAAGGGGGGCTGCAACCCAACCACCTCCACTGAGGCTGTGGTCATCTGCAGTTCTGTTTCAGTTTGCTTAGGGGTTGCCTACAAAGCAGAGGAGGGTATTGCACGAGGGGAAAACGCTGCTTTGGGGCGCAAGGGATCCAAGCCCTTATTCTCCCCCGCTCCCAGCCCGCACTAGACTGGAAGCAGCAGCTGTGTGGCTGCTGCAGGGGGGGGGGGGGATGGTTCATCAGAGCTCAGTCTATTTGTTTTTATTAACTTCATCCCCCCCCCCGCCGCCTTTCTTCCCAATGGAGATGTAAAGTGGCTTATTGCAGCCTTCTCTCCTCCATTTTATCCTCACAACAACCCTGTATAGGTGAAGAAGTGTGCTCACGCTGAATTTCTATTCTCACATGCACACCGGGTTGAGCCTGGTTTGTCTTGGGGGTGCTGCCTGCTGGAGATCGCCAGACCCCACCTGGAGGTTGGCACCCCTTTATGTTTGAAAATTGGTGGGTGCACAGAGGAGGGGGGCGCCAGAAGGTATCCTTGCCTAGTGTACAAAAAAACCTGGGGCCAGCCCTGATGCTAGCAACCTTCTGCCAGAAGTAGCAGCCCAACAGGTACCCTCCCACTCTGCCCTGAAAGGATTTCTGGTGTCTGCTCAGCCTCCATGCCTTAGCTTCACCAAACACAAGAAGAACATTTAGGAATTCAGATTTCAGCTAGGTGTTCTGCACTATGGAGTGTGGGTATGTGGGGGGGGGGGGGGGGGGGAACAGGGTGAATAATTTCAGATGAAGCCGGATTTGCACATCCCCCCTGCAGAGCAATAAAAAACGGGAGCTGACCTTGCATCCCAAAGGTAGTTGCTTCCCAATTTCAGCCTGTGGAAGGAGCCACATACCTCTCAGCTGTGCTCCCTGCCAGAGTCAGAGCCCATGTCATCTAACTGTCAGCAGGGTCTTCCTTTCCTCTCCCAGTGAGTATCATCACGTTCTCTTTAAGCAACGAGGTAGCTCTGAAAGCTGTAACTTAAGGATCTCAGTGCTGAAAGATGGACTGGCCGGGCAGCCATTGGCTCAGCTCTCCAGCTGCAGCACTAGTGCGTTAGGTTGCACATGTCATCCCCTCGCCTGAGTTCCCCTTATTCCTGTGTCACTGTCCTCCGGTCTTTGATGCAAGGAGGAGAATTTAAAAGGTTGACTTACAGTTCGGGGGAAAATATCGCGTGAAAATGCCAGCGCGTCTCAAGGCTGCCCCCTCTTGGCCTGGCAAGGAAAACGTATCGGCTGCAACAACAGGGCCAGGGTTCTCAGGAGTGACTGCCGGCGCCTTCCGTGTGCGTGGGTCTTATCGCAGCATATGGCATCAAAGCTTAATTTCCTGGGCTTGATGCTTTCCATGGCAAACAAAAGCTTTCGTGCTGCTCTTTATTAGGCATGACATCTACTCTCTGCTAGATTAATATTTGCCAAATGTCTCTGTTTACTTTGCAACTTTCCGCACTTTCTGTCTCTCTCCCCTCATTGTGAGTTTTCTTGTGGACAGAATTTCCAGTCCCAGGTAATGCAGTGAGATCTGTATAAGCCTGTGATCATTATTCTTTTTAAACCCAGCAAAAAAGACTGGCCGTGATCTTTCTTTTTCCAATATGTGCAATTCAGATGTTTACACACACACAAGCACGCACACACCCGCACAAATAAGGGATTCAGATGGTATTCCTAAGAATGCAACATTTGGCTTGGAAATCAACATATGCATGCTGTTGTATTTATATTGCAAATATGACCTTTACAAAAATTGAATAAACAATCTTTTTTAAAAATCAGGCATAATTTCTGTGTTATAAGATTTCAATGCATTCATAATTAGGGTAATGGTTAAAAAAAAGAGAAGGAAGTGCCAGGGCATCACTGATACGTGTATCAGAGTTCAAAATATTATTTTGGTTAAAGAGAAAGAAATATATATTTGGCTGCCTGAGCGTGTAACAAAGGCATGAACCAGGGGGAGAGCAAAACAAAAAAATGAATACTATGTATCCCAGCAATTCTACGTCTGTTGTGATCACCACTGAGGAGCTACCGTCAAACTTGGCACAAGTATGCACAGTCTTTGACACCACTGATAGTTATGACTATTGTCAAAGTTACAAGAAGACCCAGTAATCCATCTTGTGGTGGGACAGAAGCTATGACAGAAGCCATGGATGGCTTCAAGAGGGAATTAGATAAACATATGGAGCAGAGGTCCATCAGTGGCTGTTAGCCACAAGGTATAGATAGGAACTCTCGGTCTGGGGCAAGCGATGCTTTGTATTCTTGGTGCTTTGGGGGGGGGGGGGGAAGGCAACAGTGAGAGGGCTTCTAGTGTTCTGACCCCCCTGCTGGACCTCCTGAGGGCACCTGGTATTTTTGGCCACTGTGTGACAGAGTGTTGGACTGGATGGGCCACTGGTCTAATCTAATCTAACATTGGCTTCTCTTATGTTCTTATATTGTGTGTTTGAAAGTTAATATGGGGGACAGGGCTACCTAATATTCACCATTTCCTGGTTCACATATGAATGAATAGTTGGGCTTCAAAGAATGACTGGTATGATGTTCAAAATGTGAACATGGACACACTAAAACAAAGCTGAGACATGGGAAGCCTGAAATCATCCCAACTGTTGTTGAGGCAATAGCAAAGAGACTGAGGACTCAAGATCGCACATCTCGGTCCATCTATGACATGCAAATTGCAGACTCTTGCAACTTCAGTTTGTCTTGGGGTCCTGCAACAAAGATAGAGGGGATTTAACCAACTTCTACTCATTTTTGCTATTTGGAACAGGCTCCCCTTGTTCTGCTATCAGCATTTTAAAGAAAGGGCATGCCTTTCTCTTCTAAAATGCTAATAGAGGAGTAAGGGAAGCCAGTTCTGCATGGAACATGAAACTCACATGAGGCCATAGCTGCAAACCACAGGTTAAGAGCCAAGAGCCCCTTGGTTTTGCACTTTGGCTCGTACACCTGGCCATATCTAGGCTTTAAAATAAAAGTAATTCCAGAAGGGAAGAACAAATTTTCGGTCTTACTTAGGGTTGCCAGGTGCCCCCTGGCTATTGGCAGGAGATGGTGAGGTGATATTGCTAGCTCCAGGTTGGGAAACTCCAAGAGATGTGGGGATGGACCCTGGGGAGGACAGGGACCTCAGTGGGGTACAGTGCCCTAGAGTCCACCCTCCAGAGCATCCATTTTCTCCAGGGGAACTGATTTCTGTGGTCTGGAGATGAGCTCTAATTCCAGGGGATCCCCAGGTCCCACCTGGAGGCTGGCATCCCTTGCTCAGATGTTCCCAGTTCCTTCCCCTTCATAACATCTCTGCTCCAAAGCAAGAGAAGGAATAAGTAAATAACAGAGGGGAGCAACTCACTCCCCCCCCCCAAAAAAAAACAGCCCGGGTAGATTGCATTGCATCTCTTTAGCAAACATTTAAGAAAAAGCAAACTCTCTGACAGGGTAAGCCAGATACCAGTATTTACCTAGGTTGTGGTTTCCAGAGAAGCTAACACCCAGTACCCAGTACCTCTTTTTTTAACAATTTGGTTCTTATAGACAAAGAATCAGCAGCAACAGTGGGTTTACTGGGCTAGATAAACTTTGTCTAGGGCAGATACTCTGTTTATTTATGTAGTACATTTTTATCCCAACTTTTGTCCAAGGAGCAGTATGCATTGTTCTTCCTCCCTCCCTCCATTTTAACTTCACAACGTGATGATATAGCTGGGTGGGTGAAAGAGAGAGACTGGTCCGAGGTCACAGAGATACCTTCATGGCAGAGTGGAGCCTCACTGCTGAGCCTGATCACTGCTCTGTTATAAGTAGTTCCCTGCAGGATTAGGTCTCAGTCAAGCCCCAGCTGGCTGAAGCCCAGGAAGGTGTGGAGTCTTTCCCTTTCAGGACATTTAAACCCCTCTGGCAGCCTAGTAGCACTTGCTGGTTCAACCAGTTCACAGTGCCAGTGTGTCCCAATTAAACCTGCAAACTTGGATGGAGCAAACCCAAGACCATGACCTAGACATCAATATTACTCTGCAGGTCAGACCCCAGCCTCCAGCTGCTGGGTGATTCATCATGAATCCCTGCTCAGGACCTGGCTGCTACGACAGAACAGCACAATTCCAGTAAGACATTTCTTTTAGCACTGCAGTCATATAATACAGTCTGTCTACTGGTCCTCAGTGCTAGATTTCAAGTATGGCAGACAGACAGAGAAATAGCACTGTGCATGTATCCAAAAGCCCTTCTGTGCAGAAGAAGAAGAAGATATTAGATTTATACCCCGCCCCCCACTCCCCAAGGGAGTCTCAGAGCGGCTGACAAACTCCTTTTCCCTTCCCCTCCCCACAACAGACACCCTGTGAGGTAGGTGGGGCTGAGAGAGCTCTTTCCCAAGCTGTCCTTGAGGGAACAGCTGGTACAGAGCTATGGCTTGCCCAAAGTCATCCAGCCAGGTGCAAGTGGAGGAGTGGGGAATCAAACCCGGTTCTTCCAGATTAGAGTCCACACACTTAACCACTACACCAAACTGGCTCTCTCTGGGTAAGGAACATGGTGGTGGTGCTAAGAGTCTGACTGAAGGGAAATGGTGCCAGTATGAGCAGCTACTTCTCCACCTGGGCAGGTGAGTGAGAAGCAGTGGCCACCAGGAACTCTCTGCCTGTGTCAAGTCATGCCAGGGAGGGGCCCCCACTGGATGGCATCTTGCTAATAGCATTGCCAATTTCCAGGTGGGGCCTGGAGTTCTCCCAGAATTACGACTGATCTCCAATCTACAATGATCCATTCCCTCTGAGAAAATGCAGCTCTGGAGGGCAGACTGTGTAGTATCACATCATTGCAGAGCTTCCTCCTCTTCCCAAACTCTGTCCTCTTCAGGCCCTGCCCCCAAATCTTTAGAAATGTCTCAAGCTGGAGCTGGCAGCCCTCCTCGCAACCCGCTCCCCCATCCTGGAAGTCACCTTGGCATCGCTCCTGTACTCCCAGAGTGCTGAATTTGCCTGTCCCCATGAATAATGAGGGTGGGGGGGTCATCCCCCCCCCCCCTCTTCTGCAGGGCCTGGTGAGGCTTGCTGTTATTTCTTGATCAGTCTGGACATGAAGTACCTGCCAAGAAAGGCTGTTTATTTAGCATCCAATTTTCTGGTCTCAAAATATCATCTCCTCTGGGAGTTGTTCCAGTGCTGTGTTTGCTGCTGTTCCTGGTCACACCGCCTAATTGCCTGCCTACCTGCAAGGAATTGGTTCCAGGCAGAGCTTCAGCTGCCCAGCTGAAGTGCCCCGACCCAAAGCACTTGGGAGTGACCTGTGGTGGGAAGGGATCTGAACTGGAGTAGTGGCTGGAGAAGCCAGGGACAAAATCCTCTCCATTGCACTCAGTTTACCATCATTTACCAACTTGATTGGAGCTTTCCCTTCCCCATTGCTAAAACAGAGGTTTCCATCCCTCTTGCACAGCAAGTGACTCACATCTGCTGCCTGTTTAAAGTTGCCATCCTAAGCATATTTACCTAGAAAGTACCCTGCAAGGGTATGCCACAATAAATCAGCCTTTTAAGTTGCAATGGGACTCCCTTCTGTTTTTTATTTAGAATATAGCTCCAAGAAAATCCCCCAACTGGGTGACTCTGGAAATCTAGGGAATAAGCACCATCAATTGCGGCACTGGACTAGTATCCACTTCCTCTATCCACTGCAGACTATATGTGCACACACATTCATGAGCTGTTACATACACACACACACACACACATCCCAGCAACACACACCCAGCTATGCATAAACACGACACATTTGTGTTTGGGGAAAGGGATGGGAGAACAGGAGCTTTTTTGACCTACCCCAAACATACACATGGATACATATCTGTAGTTCATAGAGGGGATGGGGCAGAGAAAAGGAAGCTGTCTTTGCCGTCCTGCTTGCGCACATAAACATTCAGGAGTATAGATGAGCAGCAGTTAAAGGCTTATCTTGTCTATTGGCAACCCAGTTTTCCCTGAGTATTTCCTTTCTAGCCTAGAGATCTTTAGTTACCCAGTTGCCCTTTCAGGACGTGAGCCTAGCACACCAGGCAGCCAAGAAGTAAAATGTTGTCTTAAAGGCCAAAGTAAAAGATTTTACAGTTACTCAAAACCTTTTAGTTAACAAGACAGTGCAAGACGACAGCACAGAAAATGATAAATATTAAGTACGATAACAAGCATGTTCCAATATCCTTTAAAAACAAAGCAAATCAGGGACTGTTCCTGTTTTTGATACCCGCCCTCTGTTTAACACTTTCTAGGTCTTTTTGAACATGCAGAAATCCTGGAAGAGGTGGGGCTTTACCATTCATTTTTAATACTGAAAAAGTGGCTTGTAGCAATTATGTTGTGCAAGGAAGCATACTTCATTTAAGGTAGCTTTAATGTGCCGGAGAGACTGGAGGGAGAAGATTTGCTTCAGCACTTTCAGTCACCCAAATCCAGGTGCAGTCGATGCTTCAGTGTGTTGGCTCCATCCAATCCGCAGGGCCCGACCAGCATTGACTGTGTAGGCTGCAGAAGTGAGTTCTTGAGCTCACCAGAAATGGGAGAGTAGCCAGGACAAAATGAGAGCCCACTCCTGTGCCTGCTGCACTGCTAGTCCTCAGGAAGTGGTGGCAGAGTCATGCTCTCTCCATGAATCAAAAGTCTCAGTGGATACTGGAGGCTAGCATAGCAGAAACAAGGAAGGGACAGATGTCAGTGTAAGGTTATAAGGAAAAATCTTGCTCTCTCCCTTTGAAAGAGATTTAATATGCAGAAATTGACAGTTTAAGTTTTTCAAGGCATGGAGCTAAATAACCTTACTTGACAACTGCTGCGGATCAAGCTGATTTTAAGAGGCAGCTAGAGGGAACAGTTTAAAAGTTGGCAACCCTTGAAGTAGTCTGAAATAATTTATACTTTTGGGGATTTCATTTATTATAAAGTACTGAGTCCAGAGATGCGTTGCAGTGAAATCAGCTCATAAGTTTATTGATGGTACAATTCCAGGCTATTGAACGGGGCTTGGGGGTCTGCTTAAATACACATCTAAACCGCACCCCTGGGCTTGCCCAAACTCCCTGATAGGATTACCCTGATGGAACCTGGGAGGCTGCTTAGTCTAATTTACAATCCAGCCAGGCTATTGTCTCCTGAAGCGAAGCTCCGGTAGCCAGCCCAGCCACGTGCATTTCTCTGGCGTGGTTGCCATTAGGACAGAACACTCCACGCCCCATAGTTCAGACATTCCTTAGCATACAAAGTCTTTTAGGTATGTGGGCCTTCACCGTTCCCTGGTCGAGCGGCGTACTCCCATTTCTGCGGCAGGTTGCTCAGGGGCGGCCTCAGCCAGTCCTGGGGACGGTTCCAGTTTGTCCGTCGGTGCCGGTGCTGGAGGGATTTCAGTGTGTGTGTCTGCTAATGTGTTTGGTCAGAGAGACTCCGGTGTGGATGTCTTGCAGTCCTCGCCTTCATCTTGCACAGGAGCAGGGGTTTCGTCCTTGCTCTCTTCGGGTGAGTCGGTTGCTGTGGGCAGGAGCCAGTGGCACAGTTGACCTTCTTCCCCTGTGACCTCATAGGATAGAGGCCCTGTTACCCGCACTATCCAGCCTGGCAACCAACCCTTAGCAAAGTTCTTTACACAATAGTTTACTTACAATAAACTATACACAGCAATATAGACCACAGTCCCTAACTATTTATCCAAGTAAGTTAGCAAACAATGGCAATCCTATAACCTGTGCAGAAAAGCCCTCTTGAACAGTTCAGTTTTGCATAGTTTGCAGAAGGCCAGGAGAGTGGGAGCCGCCATAACCTCATCGGGCAGGCCACTCCACAAGGCGGGAGCCAAGAGGGAGAAAGTACACACATGGGCAACTGTTGATTCTGCCCACTTGCAGTTTGGCACCTGCAGAAGCCCCTGCTGATATAAGCGGTTGTCGTAGTGGATCACAGGGAGAGAGGCGGTCCCGCAAATAAGAAGGGCCAAGGCCATCAAGGGCTTTGTATGTGATGATATGGGATGTACATGATCTCTGCTTATGAGAGTCTTTTATGTGGGCTAAGAAGAAAAGTAACCTGTCATCTAGCCTTTGGGGTAAGGAATGGGAGAAGAGGATTTTTTTTATTTACTTAGAAAAGTTTTATGCCTATTCTCCAGGGCAGCATAAAATATAATAAAAACATAAAACATTAAAAGTTATTAAAGCCCAGCACTAAAAACTCAGCCACAGCATAAATCACTGAGCGGCTTAAAATGAATATAACGTTTTTCAGGTTGAAAATACGCTATAAAAACCATGCATTTCTTCCATGATTCTTAAGATACAAGTGGACTATACCTTCAATGTATCTGAGCCTGTTACCAAAAGGCCACAAGGTGGTAGCGTTTCCAAATAGTAGAACCGGGCTCAGCTGCTTGTCCTGATCTCACAGTATTTCCACATATGATGTGAATTTGATTTCCTCAGTAATGGTAAAATGGTATGCAAATTTACCTTACCTGTGAAGTAAGCTTCACTGAGCACAGTAGTACTTACTTCTGAGCAAGCATGCAAACAAATGCTTTAATTTCACTTTCTTAGCAACAATTCAGATTGCTAAAAACAATAATGGAATGGACTTTTCACATTCATTCAGTAAATGGTTATGAAAGAGGTGTCAAATTAAACACAATTTATGTGTCTAGCAATGTCAGTGCACACTGGCCTTTAATGGAGTAACATAAACCAAAGAAAGGTTCCTATCTCAAAGCCCTGCCCTTCTCAGGACAGCAAATGCAGCTTTCATTTTGTCTCAATTTCATACTCACAACAACCCTGTGAAGCAAGGTAAGCTGAGAGTGACAAGCCCAAGGTCACCCCATGAACTTCATGGCTGCCTAGACAAAGCATTTGATTATGAACATGCTGCTGGAGTAAAGGTCAACAGGCAGGCAAAACTGAGCAGAATTAGAAAAGGGTTTTGCAGAAGGGAAACCATGCAGGTTGGATGAAATCAGATGTGTAGAAGCATCACATTTTCTGGCTGATTGCCTCTCACTCCTCCCCTTTGCTGGGCCTTGCCAATTATGATTTGAGACAAAGATTACTTCTACACTAGCCATTTAGTCTGGAATAGTTCGTGTACTCAGAGTTTATGGAAAATCCAGACAACTTTATTGCCAGCTTGTTACACTGCAGTGATTTTTTTCTGTTGCCCTTCCATCTTTGCTCATACATGATCTGTGAATGTAAAAAAACCAAATAAACTTAAAACACACCTCCCTGTAGAGTCGTAATGGGCAAAGTACAATTGAAGTGTCTGATGGTTACTGTCACTTTCAATATTGCGGGGTTTTTTCAATTTTACAGCCAGTTCTGGTAATTTTGTTACTTCCTGTTCATTCACAGTGGACATGAAGTTCCTGAATTGATCTTTAGTTATCGGTTCTTGGTCTTGTGTGGGACTTTAATTACTGGGGGGGGGGGGGGGGGCGTTCACTTTGGAGCCAGTTTTATATTATTGTAAATACTCAATTATAAAATTAGGATATGCAAAAGAAAAGAAAAATAGTATGTTTATTCAAGGCAAGTACCTTAACAACTGTATTCTCCAAAGAGCAGAGACATGTACCAAAGAAGTCAGAAATGGTAGCTGAGGTACAGGAGGGGGGAGCACGATTATTTAATTTATTCTATTGTTATTTTATTTATAGTTTGCCTTTCTTACTGAGACTGAATGCAGATTACAGGATATAAAATAGTACAATCAAACAACATAGAGAAGAACAATGCAGTCAACAAACTAAGGCAAGGTATATTAAATACAGAAAGTGGATTACAAGGTAAAGAGATGGCAGTAAAAGCAGATGATCCCTACGATAATCATTGCAGTGGACTACAATCCAATTATAAAGGTCTCATCCTGGGATGTTCCATTCTACTACAGTTCTGATCCCTTTTTTAAAATGGCTGCTTGAACACTACTGCTTTGCACATTCCACGGAACGACAGAAATGTGGGAGCCTTCTTGACTAGACAGGCCAATCCTTAGATTGGAGCCTCCAGTGAGAATGCAGTGAATGTTTTTCTTACCCATTTGTGTTTTTTAAAAGGATTTTTAATTGCTTTTCACTACACACTACATACAAAAAAACACTAAACACTGCACAGTATACTAAAAAACTACAAGGATCATATATAGCTTAAACTGAAGTTTCTTCTACGTTAAAGGTTAAAGGAATAAAGAACTCTCCTTAATATTTCACTATCAAACTAGTATATATGGGTTTAGTTCAAGTGAATGCATTTTAAAACAAATCAAACTTTCAGCAATATACAATTATGCCATTTAAATCACTTTTCCCCTCTAACTTTATTTTTTATCATAGGTCCATCTGACTTTAAGAAGTTTGGGGGTAATGGCCCCTTTTTCTGATTCAGAATCTTCTCCTGAGATACTGCTCACTAAATTCTCTTGACTTCCCAATCTATGTGTGCTCTCTTCTTCTCCTTTGCCATCTTCCTCTGTTTCCTTTTTGTCTTTCACCGTACTTTGTTGCTGCTCCAAAAATTGCTTTACCTTTATAACAGAGTCATTTTTTTCTTTTCTCTCTTTGTAGTTGAAGATAAGTCCTTCTGGTATGATCCATCTGTAGGGGGCAGAGTTTTTCTGCAAAAAAGTAGTCAGCTTTTTATATTGTTTCCTGTTCTTCCTTATCTCAAACGGAATGTCTTTTAGGACTCTAATTTCTTCGTCTTTGATTTTTAAGGTTGTCCTATTAGTTGCTTTCTGTATCACATCTCTTGTGGATCTCTTTGAGAACTTCACAACTATTTCACCAGGCAGGGTTTTTTTCTATTAATATATTCTGAATATGTCTGATAGACCATATCCATATCATTTTGTAGTAATTCTGCTTTAACACTTGTCACTGGAGTCAATGCATCACTCAAGATCTCTTTCAAGTTCTCTCCTTTTTGCTCAGGAACACCTTGAAATCTCAGAACATATGATGCTTTTTCCATTTGGAGTCATAAAAGTTGGTCTTTATCAGAGGTTCTCTCTTTTTCTACAACCTCCAGCCTTTGTTTTAATCACTTTGAATCTTACCCATTTGTGAGGTGGCACCTTTAGGAGGCTTTCCCCAGATCTGCAAAACTGTCACAGTGGAGCATACTGGGACAGGGGGTCCTGCCTGCTGGGCCAATCAGCCACCAGTCTTGCTATGTGCTACTGCCACCACAAAAAGTGCAGACTTGGTAAGCGATGGTAGTGGCTCCCAAGAAGAACAAAGATAAGTTCAGCTGAGAGTATGTAACTGGCCCAAGGTCTCGCAGCAAGCATCCATGGCAGAAGCCACATTTGAACCTGGTTCTCCAAGATCCTAGTCCAACATTCTTACCACTATATCACACTAGTAATATACACTAATGAATCTGAAAACAAAAACAAAACAAAACATCTCTGATGATCATGATAGCAAAACCTAAGCACTTTATTGCCACCCCTTTCTGTTTTTGCTCTGATGCTACCCTTTGGGCAGGTATTTTATACCTGGAAAACAGATGAGAGTTGCCTTGAACAACTAGATGGCTTTTGGTGAGTAAAGAAGGGAAGCTTGTGCATTTTTGGGTCAGCACGTATGCTTGAAAATGGGATTCTGAGAGCTGGGACAAGGAAACACCCTCTGGGCAAGTCCGGCAATGCAAACTGAGCTTGCCGGTCTCTCCCCCCCCCCCCCCCCATTTTTTTTGGGGGGGTTGTATTTTGCACTCTGTGTGCGTGTGTGCATGCGTACACACACACACCCATGCCTGGAAGTCATGGTGCCCTCTGGCAACTCCTACTGGGGCACAGAGGGCATTCAGAGAAGTGGCTTGATAACCTGCCTCGGGCCTTCTGGCCCTGGTATTCTCTGGAGTCTCCCTTCCAAATACTTGCCAGGGTTGGCCCTGCTTAGTTTCCAAGATCTGATGAAATTGGGCTTGCCTAGGCTATCCAGGTGAGGGCCTTGAGCATATTGGTCTTGTAGTATCTACTGCATGCCACATGGCCAAATGAGGGACCAGTATAGATCACTGTTAATTTGATTTTTGGGACCTCAGAGATCAAAGCAGATGGGATGCTGAAAGATCCACTGACCACTTTCCAGTGCATTCTTAAGTGCTAATTTATGGGGACTGCCTGCAATTAAGCCCAGGGCTATGGCAAAATGGGAAGAAGGCTTAACACACACACACTATTTTCCTAACCTTAAATGTTCCCTGCTCTTAGAGCTGCTCTTTGTGTTGTTCAGGGGAACACACTGGCAAAATTTATGATTCCCAGCAGGATAGCCGTAGGAGGGATCAGGAGGGGCATCTTAGACTGGGGGAATGGGGCAAGAGAAAAGGTAGCTCTCCTCATGTCCCGTGACTTGATCCTAACTGTATTGCTGGTATTTAGCAATACAAAATGCAATGGACAGCCATGTACTGATTTTCCAGCTTCTCTAGTGTGAGCCTAAAATGTTACTCTGAACTTCTTGGAAGACAGTAAGATATAATGTCAGAAAAACAAACTAAGTTGTGCTATAAATACTTAGAGGACAATAAACAATTTATCATTGTGTTATGTGATTAAATAGCTACCTGTCTTGTATTAGATCAGCTAAAGCATCACATTAATTTCATTAATATTAAATAAAGTGATCACATGAGAACTGCCCAAATTGCAGCATGACGTCTTATGTGTAATTGATTTCTTACCACATCAAAGTCTTCATTTTCTAACTGGGGATCCTGGAAAAAGGAGAAGAGCTCAGGTGATTCTGTTGTTCTCTGTGCATATGGTCAAGAGTTTGCCAGAGAGCATTCTACCCTAAATCTATCATGCTTTTGTTGTGAGTGTGTGGACCTAGGGATTTACAAAAAGCATTTATAACACCCATCCAGTAAAGTAAAGGAACAGATCAACAAAGCCAGACCAGTACCAAGAGCCAGCCTGCTACAAGACTGACCCAAAGGAGGCAACAACAGAATGCCTCTGGTTGTCACCTACAGCTCACAACTTATGCCACTCCAATGCCTCATCAATGACCTACACCCTTTCCTGCACAAGGACCTTTCCCTTTTACATGCTTTGGGTGCCAGGCCTTTCCTTGCTTAGAGGCAGCCACCCAACTTAAAACAGCTTCTTACCAACAATCATCAGGGGTGTAGAGTTTAAAAACTCCCAGGAGGGCGGGGGCTCTTCCGTGTGCGCGCGTCCCCGCCACCGCCTCCCCCCCCACCTGACCACTCCTGCTTCCGTCCCTCCGTCCATCCAGGGGCCAGCTGGGCATTTGCTTAGCTGGCCCCTGGACGGACGGAGGGAGGGTCAGAGTGGCCAGGCGGGGGGGGAGAGATGGCAGCGGCCCTAGAAAGGGCTGAGGGAGGGTGCACCGTTTTCCCGGGGGAGGCTCAGTCCCCCCCAGGAAATTTCAGGGGTGGCTCAAGCCCTCGAGCCCCCCCGTAGTTGACGCCTATGACAATCATGGATCACCCAATGGAGACACAAACCCAGGAACCAAGTCCTGCAAGAGGCTTAGATGCCAACTTTGTCATCACATGTGCTCAGATAATGCTATTATGGGATCTAATGACATCAGCTGTACCATCCAGGGTTCATCCACTTGTTCATCATCCAAGTTAGTATATGTCACCATGTGCCAACAATTGTGTGAGAGAATTAACACATATCATACATAGGAAATCACAACATTCAGAAATCATCAGGGAACTATTAATCTCCCTGGACATACTATTACAGACCTGAAAGTTGCTGTCCTACCAAAAACAGGGGTGTCATTCCCAGTTGGGGGCAGGGGATCCCCTGGTTTTTCAGGCTCCTGCCTGCCACCAGCCAGCTGGCGGGAGGGGGGGGATCCTGCCCCCAAATGCAGCATGCTGATGTCACACAGAAGTAACATCATCATGTTAGTGATGTCATGTGGCGACGCTCTGGTTTTTTGGGCGACATTCTACGGTTTAAGCGTGGCCTTACCATAGAGTTTTGCCCCAAAACCAGAGCACTGCCATGAGATGTCACTGATGTGATGACATCACTTCCACATGATGTCAGCACATCATGGCACTCTGCCCCCACTCCCAGAAAGTCCCTCTCCCTCCCCTGCCATCATGTGCATCAGACCTGGCAACCCTAACTAAAAACACCCCCAAAGGGACTATACAACACGAGAGTGCTAAATTGGAATATATCAAATGGAATGCAACATGCCATCCTGATTTAAACAGAGACTTGTATTTCCTCAGTCATTTACAATTGCTAAAAGGACCCGCTTGGTAGAAATTTTTCTCAGACTATAACTTTGTACCCATATCAGTTCTTTTTTCCTATACTTATCTGCAGGGGTCATTTCGTAGAAAAAGAGGTGCAGGAGCTCATTAGCATAACTCATTTGCATAACTCATTTGCATATGCCACACTTCCTAACATACCGGAAGTGTGTCAGAAGGCAACACCCACCCCTCAGGCTCCACTCCACAGGTGAGTGAAACTGACCTGCTCTTCCTCCATTCCCTTCCCCATCCAATACTTTGTGCAATAAAAATAAGCGTAAAGAACACAGCCTCATTCTCTTCCTGCTCCCTTGAAACCACCAGGTTTCAAGTAGACTTGAGATACCCAGGACATGTGCACCACCCATCCCTTTCCCTTCCCCTCCCCACAACAAGACACCCTGTGAGGTAGGTGGGGCTGAGAGAGGTCTTTTGAGAACTGCTCATGAGAGAACAGCTCTGAGTAACTTGTGACTGGCCCAAGGTCATACCAGCAGCTGCATGTGGAGGAGTGGGGAATCAAACCCGGTTCTCCCAGATTAGAGTCCAACTCCTGACCACTACACCAAACTGATGGGGTGGAAGCTGCTGAAGGGTTGGTGAAATTTCTCCAGTACTTATGTGCCCAGATAAAAAATTGTAGAAAATTTATATGCCACCTTGAGCAAGTCTCTGGAAAAGCAGCACACAGTCATAAAAGGAGCAATGATAAAATTATCAATATTAAAACAAAACATTAAAATCAGTAAAGACCCTAGCAGGGCTTTCCCTGGGGTGTGGCACCTCTGCACTGCTCGGGGAAGCCATGGAGGGGGCGGGGCTTGGTCATGTGCCCACCCCCTGGGCTCCTCATTCCCGGAGCTGCGCTCCTGTGCGCTCCCGCTCCAACGGACCCCTGTTTATCTGTTTATCTGTTTGAACCTTGGCTTTCCCTTTCCATTCAGTATGTGTGATTGCTATTTCTATTGATTTATGATGGAACTCACACCTTTCTGTATCAACACGTCCAGGGCTTGGGGGGGGACGGATGTGCCAGAACAGAGTTCTAGAACCTATTCACAAAATTCTTTTTGAAATATTTAAAAGTTCATGAGTTTTCAGTATACAGATTGAAAACTTCATTTCCCTCTTGAGAGTTTAAAAAAAAGTCCTGAATGCCTCTATTTCCCCCTTACATTGAGATTAATATTTGAAAAACTCATGGTGCAATTCACACCAAGCCTTGGCTCCTCCCTCAGAACCTTTCCCATAAAATTTAACAGTAGAATTTCCACATTCACATTACTGCCTGAAGACAGATGTGTGACTGGGGGAAAAAAGCTCATATTAAAATAAATACTGATAGTCTAAGGTGCCAGTTGGCTTTTGTTTTGTTTTACGGACCTAGGGAGCAATCCGAACCCAATCCACTTGGTAGTAAGTCCAGGGCTCTTCTTGTAGAAAAAGCCTAGCAGGAACTTATTAGCATATTAGGCCACACCCCTGACAGCACAGCTCATTAATATATTAGGCCACACCCAATGTTCCCAGAAGTGTGGTCATCCAGCCACATCCACCTTTTGCTTCTTATTCTGTTTACCTTGTTGTCAAAACAGTTTTGACAAAACCAATTAAAACATTATTTTCTGTCCCATCTATACAAAACCTTGCCTGAACCAATATCTTATCTCCAACAATTATACCCACACTAGATTGGAATCAATTCCTAAGGGTTAGGTTCCCATGGAAATCAGGTTGCCTTCCTGCAAAACTAGTGCGCTGAATATGATTTTTTAGGGTTGCCAACGTACAGGTGGGGTCTGGAGATCTCCTGGAATTACAACTGAGCTCCAATCTACAGAGATCAGGTCAATGGCTGCTTTGGAAAGTAGAGTCCATGGCATTATGCCTTGCTTAGGTCCCTCCTTCCCCTAAACTGCACCCTCCACTCCCAAATCTCCAGGGATTTCCTCAACCTGGAGTTGGCAACCCTAGTTCACTGGCAGAACAATGCTAGGAGCCAGTTTGGTGTAGTGGTTAAGTGTGTGGACTCTAATCTGGGAGAACCGGGTTTGATTCCCCACTCCCCCCTTGCACCTGCTGGATGACCTTGGGAAAGCCGTAGTTCTGTACCAGCTCTTGTCTCAGAGCTCTCTCAGCCCCACCTACCTCACAGGGTGTCTGTTGTGGGGACGGGAAGGGAAAGGAGTTTGAAAGACGCTCTGAGACTCCCTTGGGTAGTGAAGGGCGGGGTATAAATCCAATCTCTTCTTCTTCTAGGTTTGTGGATGCACTGGATGGGAGTAGTTTGTGGACTATTTTATTCAAGGTACAAAATTTTGTTCAAGGTATAAGATTTCATGTGCCACCCACACTTCTTCAGATGGAAGACGTATGCATGCACACAAAAGCTTATACCTTGGATGAAACTTTGGACTCCTGTGCGTTCCTGCTGAAATCGAGCCCTGAGTAAGTCCCATTTTATTCAGTGGTGCTCACACCCAGGAAAGTGTTTTTAGAATAGTATCCTTAATCAATTTTGATCTGTCATTTTTGCAGCTATGCAAAATCCATTGCTGCCCACATCAGTATTTTAAAACGAGTTTTCAATAAATGAGATATTAGCTGTGCTGTACCAAGCAAAGTTATACCCTTCTAAGTCCACCGATGTCAATGAGGATGTGACTCTGCTTAGGACAGCACTGTAAGGGGTGCAAGGGCAAGAAATTGCAGTGCAGTTTGGATTGCTGCAACAGCCAGTGCCTCAGCAAGTAAGAACACCATTTCCCGTTATGTTGCAAAGGCATCTACAAAAGCTTTGATTGTTCAGCACCAGAGTTCAGGCTTGGTCTTGGGATATATATCCTTGTGTGACAGGTTAAATGTACAAAGTCGAACACAGGCTATTAAAGTTTCCTGACTTTCCCACCCAACCTTCTGTTTGTTTAACAAGTATACATATTATATGTTGTTCATCTCTGGAGTTAAGAACATAAGAATATATGAAGAGCCCTGCTGAATCAGACCAGTGGTCCATCTAGTCCAGCACCCTGTCTCACACAGTGGCCAACCAGTTCTTCTGGATGACCAACAACAGGACATAGATGCTGAGGCCTCTGATGTTGCCTCCTGCCTCTGGGATTCAGAAGCTTAGTGCCTCTGAATGTGGAGGTTCCCCTCAGTCATCATCAACATGGCTAGTAGCCACTGATAAACCTATCCTCCATGAATCTAACTCCTTTTTAAAGCCTGCCGAATGGCGGGGAGGGTGGGATAGAAATCCACACAACAAATAAATAAATAAATAAATAAAGTTGTTTATCGCTGTGGCCATCACTACATCCTCTGGCAGTGAATTCCACATTTTAATCACTCTCTGTGTAAAGAATTATTTCCTTTGTCCGTCCTGAATCTACTGCAGATCAGCTTCATTGGATGCCCTTGAGTTCTAGTGTTTTGGGACATGGAGAAAGAGTTTGTGAATACAGCCACCGAGAGCTGCCAGGTTTGAGTAGATGCTGAGAATACTGCATTAGAGCTGGTCCTTTTTGGAACTACATTTTCCAAGATCATTGGCTGGACAACCACAATGGTTAGACCACCTTTCAAATAAGCCACAGAAGTCACTAGCCTGCAACTTATTTTGCTAGCACGCCTTTATTCATCACTTGTGGCCTAAAAGAAATAAAAGCAACCAGCTTCCATAAACGTCCCCTGTCTAGACGCTTAGAAACCATTTTTACTTGTCACAGGCAACCAATTGGGTGAATTGTTTATAAGCCTTTGACAGGTTTCAAATCCTTTTAAATATGTGGTGGGAAACTCAAGGTAACAGGAGTGTAGCAAACATGCTCTAATTGATGAGTTACTTACATACAATTATTCTAAACAGTTGCTAAGGCATCAGAGCTGGAATATTTAACAACTATCATGGCACTAAATAAGAATGCAACATGGAAGGCAACTGCCTTTCATACTAAAGACTCACCTATAATCTGGGCTGAACCCCTGAGAAAAGTAATACAATTGGTTTATGAGCTCAGATTATGGTTAGAATAAGTATGGCGTGCATGAGGTTTTAGAATAAACATCGTTTTTGGATTTAAAAATGCAAGGTAACTTGCTGTCTTGTTTGAGTGTCATAATAACTGTAACTATGTATTGTAGTCTTGTATTAGTATGCTAATTTATTGGCATTCACAGATTTTACCAACTGCCCTAATTCAATCTCAGCTATAATCCCCAGTTACTTATGCATCTTGACTCTAACTAGCCCTTTCTGGCAACGGAACCCCCCCCCCCCACTTCCTATATGTAATGGTTGAGGAAATTCTGTTTCACTGTATCTGAAAAAGTGTGCTTGCACACGAAAGCTTATACCTTGCATTAAATTTTTTGTTGGTCTTAAAGGTACCACTGGACTCAGACTTTCTTATGTATCTATCTAGTTACTGATATGTTAATGTAAATGATATGTAAAATAGCTGATGCAGGATATAAGTAAAATTGCTGCAAACTACTCAGAGTGTATAGACTTTGGAATCAGTCCACCACCAAAAACAGCTAAGCAAATGCCTGGAATGCAAACAATATGCAACGAACAATGCATAGTGGACTGCCTCCCATCCCTATGAAAATGTCAGTTTTCTGTATATACTTTGCAGTCTGTGAAATAGCACAGGGGGAAAGGCTGCTATGATGACCCCGTCCACTTCCCTCCCTCAGAGACAAGATTTACTCTCTGTTTTTCTTTCCCTTTAGTGACTGAACCACCCTAATAATGTGTTTTCTTCTTTACTGAAGAACTCTGGCTGTCCCACCCTGTCACAGTATAATATTTTGGCTGTTGGCTCAGCCCAGGAACCCGAGAGAAGGATCAGGAACCTGCTTTAACTTAAACAACTTAAATGGCACTCAAGGCATTTTGAAATTCAAAAATGACAAAATATTTTATTTAACAGAAAGGAAAGGTCATCAGGTGAAATCAGGGGTTGAGATTTCTGAGGTAAAACCAGTACATGCACAGACTTTAGTTCTTATGTTTCAGTCTAATTAGAGTTTCTTAAGCTTTTCACAGTGACTTAAATCTTTATGTTAAAAGGTGTTTGTTCCAGTGTTTTCCCCCAAATACTCCAGTACACTTTCTTTTAGTATTTGCTGACTTTTTTGGTTTCCAAAAGGCTGGTGCACTCTTTCCAGTACCCAAACCCTTATCTTGAAACACCAGTATTCGTCTTGCATTTTTAACTGACTCGTAAGGTCTCTAAAAGCAGTTTCTAACCACACCAGATCAGGGATCTCTGCACTTCAGAGTTATCACCCTGTTTAACTGGGTAGGGAATTTTCTTCTCTCTCTAGATCTATCCCCTTTCCTTGGCTCAAATGGGAGTCTCCATCTAACTACCCACTCATCCTTGCCAACTTTTCCCAGTTCTCCTATTTGTGTTAAACTGCTTTCAGTCAGGGCTGAATTCTGAGACTGTCAGTACTTGACTCTTCTCAGCTAGGACTGAAATCAGACTGAATCTGCTTAGTATCCAGTTCAGAAGTCTCTCTCTGATCAGCTGATGCTAACCAATTAGATTGTTTGGAGCAGCCTGTCACTCAAGGCTGTCTGGCTCTGTGATGAATTAACCCTTCAAAGTCCTTTATCTATTTACATAGCACTTCTAAGCTAAGCTAAAAGTGCAGTCCATCACAGCTGCAGCCTTCCAGATTATGTTATACTTTGTTTGCTGGAAAGATTCTCACTTTTTCTTTGAACTCAGCCTGAGCTTTCCTGAGGCACTTGCACCAGAGATCATGATGCCACTGCTGAATTATGTTTACAGGAGTCTAATATGTCATTTCCTTCCTGGGACAACATCAGTTTTTAAGACATCTCTGAATTAATATGTTGTTTGTTAGGAAGACTCTGGGAATACTCCCCTCACCCCAAGGATATGATGTTGCTCTGCCAAGTCTGATACAAAGGCCTAACTGATCAGCTCTGCGGACACAGTTCTAAACTATCTTTATTATGTAAATATACATACAAATGACTGTGTGTCTTTTACAACTGTAGTTTAGTGTACAATTCATCCATCACGAATACAAAACAAAACTCAGATCAGCTGTATCATTTCCATAATGCATCTCTCTCAGTACTCTGGAAACATCGAAACAACTTCAGTTATCTCAGTAGATCACACCTTCTCCAGTCTGTATTTAATTTAGTATGTTAATTTTATAAAACTGATTTTCAGACCATAATATATTCCAATAATAATTCCAAGGTAATTGCTTAATTTCCACTTCTGTTCAATTAAAATTTTCACTGCAATTCATAAATTAAAAATCCATTCATCCACATACTTAGGACAAAGCACACTAGCCAATGGAATTGTAGGAACTCTATTTCCAGTAATCTGAAGGATAATTATAATCTCTTTTCAAAATCAAACTCATACTTTAATAGTGCAGAAATGACGTTCTGCTCATTTAGGAACCATCATTCTTGAATCACTCAGACATTTGACCTGCATAATAATACATCTGGAAAATTTGAATCTTGTTTGGAGTTTTGCAATAATTTAGTTGGTATTCTTTGCTGCTTACTTAACTGAGATCCCAACATTCTTTGCAATGTGGGATGCAAACAGATTGGATCCCTGGGCATTTTGTTTTTTACTTAAAAGCAGTCATGGAGGTAATAATTTGATTGGTAAACCAGTACTGAGATTTTCCTCTATATGTGTCCCAATCTACCCCCCCCACCCCCCACCCCCCCCAAAAAAAACCCCTGCTATGAACTTCTCTGGGAAAAGAAGGCATGGACCTTCTCAAACCCTTCCTACTCATTTTTAATGGGAAGTGTTTCTTTCTTTCTGACATTCATCTTTTAGTCAATTTAATCTTTACTACTGAGAGAATTAAGGATAGGAATACTTCATAAGCTAAAATACAAAAGGTAAGAAACTATAAACGGGGGAGAGCAAAACTGCTATTTCTGTGTTAGCATCTGTGGTGAAACAGGCCAGCTGTGGCCTGCAGGCCCTGCTCCAGCCAACCCTCCAAGGTTTTGCCAACACCTGAAGAGGCTTCTCTTTCTCTCATGGTAGCCTGCCACCACCACCTGATCTTTGTAGGAATTGCCCACTGGGAGGGTCAGGACTCCCAGCTTCCCTTTAAAGATTTGAGGCCTTGCCTCTGTGTCTCCCACTGCCCAATGCTTGGTCACCACAGGGATGGTTTAGTGCCTTGTACACCCTTGAAGGAATAGCCACTGGCCAACTGCCTGCCTTTCCCCTGGTGATCCTTTTAAAATAGCATGTCTGGTGGAGGAGGTCTATGTGGTACAGAGAACTACTACAAGCATCAAAAGTTATAAAGTATTTATTAAAAAGAAAATGTTCACAAGCATGCTTTTAGCACAGCACCAAACTGAGCAAGGGATTCAAAATAAACGGATAAAACACAAATCCTCTGTCCCTCTCTCTATACATGCCCTATCAGATATTAAAATATAGGACAGGTTCTTTAACTTAGGGAGTTGCAAATCTCTACAGTCACCATCACCTTGAAGCTTGCTCCAGATCTTCAGGACAGCACATGGTCAAGATGGCTGCCTCCCCCAGATTTCAGTTAAGAGTTATATCTCCTCTGATGGACCCAGCACAAAAAGACTTCCTCCTTGCTGCAAGGAATTTTTATCATACCTGTTTCCCTTCCCACTGATCCAGTCAGGCTAGGTCAAGGAAGTCTTTCCTGAGGTCTCTAGAAATCTCCTTCCTGAAGCCTCCCTAGAATCATATACCTCCACATCTCTGTTCCCTGCTTAGAGAAGGGGACAGAACTTGACCCACTCATTATCTCTCCTGCTAGATCTATTAGCATTTCTTAAGAGATAGCTGAGGTGGGCCTGGAAAGCCATTGAACTGACTTTCCTCTTTCTCCCTGTTCTCTGCCCCAAAGGAAAAAAACTTCTAAAACTCAGAGTGGAGGTTTTGCTCATTTCAAGCCTCCAAAGAAGAAATGCATTTCTTCACAGCATCATTTCAAAAATTATTTATGGAGAGCCACTGATGAACTGCAACAGACTATCTGTCATTATAACACTTAACCACACAGAATTATATTGCTAATGAAATAATAGGATGTGCAACTAGGAGGGAATGAATCTCTGTAGGTGATGGAATTTTGCAACCATGTGTGCTCCTGGGAGATCTAGTCATTATAACTTTCACAAATGAGAGAGGTAAGAGACCTCAGTTATACTTGCAAGCCATATTTGCTGCCCTGCTTGATGCTCTGTATCTTCCCCTGCTAGGTATATAATAAAAAGGCACTCTGCATATGCTCAGAGTAATTTTATTGTTTTGTTGAAAATAGATTCTGGTGCTAACCCTAGTGTGACCAGTTAGGCTGCCCCACAAGTCCTGGGTGGAGGCAGCAGTGGTGGGGGCACTACTGTCTGTCCAGCTGAAAGTAAAAACAGCTGGGCCAGAAGGGATGGACCAATGATGACGGAGGGACAGGGTCTGTCAAAAAAGAGTATTGTTGAGGGGCCCAGACTTTTCTTGGCCGTTCATGCTTTGCACCAGTGCTTCAGGGATCGGCCTTGGGGTGAGGAGCCAGGAATAGCCAGGGTCTGGAGTACCTGTTCCTGAGCCAAAAATTATTCTCTTGGGAAAAGACATAGTCTATCCTATTAAAAAAGGCCCTGGCAATAAAATGAGCCATAATATTTCTATGGTATTATTTATTGTGTAATCCTTTTACCTTGCTGACAGACCACATGTCTCTCCCTCCACTGGATGAAGGATCAGGGCACTACAGCAAGAGGGTCCAGCAACAGATCATGGCACTGCAGCCATACAACTGCACTATATAACACCTGGCAGGACAACAGCACTCCATAACAGACAATGGCACCCAGGGGTGGAAGGCATAGCTGGCACTTTAACAGAAGGGTGTGTGACTGGTAGGGCTGCCAACCTCCCAGTGGTGGCTATTATAACTGATCTCCAGGTGACAGAGATCAGTTCACCTGGAGAAAATGGCCACTTTGGAAGGTGGACTCTAAGGCATTTTACCCCATTGAAGTCCGTCTCCTCCCCAAAACCTGCGCTCTTCAGGCTCCACCACCCAAATCTCCAGCTATTTCCCAGCCTGGAGCTGGCAACCCTAGTGGCTGGCCAGGCAGTCCCCCAAGGCCCAGGCAGCAGCAGAGTGTTACTGACATAGGCTTCAGGGTTGCCAGCTCAGATAGGGTTGCCAAGACTAGGTTGGAAAATACCTGGGGATTTTGGGGGTGGAGCCAGGAGAGGGCGGGGTTTGGGGAGGGGAGGGGCCTCAGCATGGTACAAGGCCATAGGATCCACCCTCCAAAGCAGCCATTTTCTCCAGGGGAGCTGACCTCTGTCAGCTGGAGATCGGTTGTAAAAGCGGGAGATCTCCAGGCCCCACCTGGAGGCTGGCAACCCTAAGCTCAGAGCTGAGAAATACTGGGAGATTTTGGGGGTGGAACCTTTGGGGAGGGGAGACTCTTCAATGTGGTATAATGCAACAGAGTTGACTTTCCAAACAGTATTCCCTCTAAGCTGGGTTAGTGTGAGCTAGCTCACAGTTTTTTAACTTCTGGATCACACATTTTTGTCTTCGCTCAGGAAGGATGGCTCCAGAGCAAACTAATTTATGCAGTAGCCAAATCACTTGCTCACAACTGTAATGCCAGTAGCTCACAAAGTAGAATTTCTGCTCACAAGACTCCACAGCTTAGAGGGAGCATTGCTTCCAAAGCAGCCATTTTTTCCAGGTGAACTGTTCTTTGTTGCCTGGAGATCAGTTGTAATCCTAGGAGATCTCCAGCCACCACCTGGAGTTTGGCAGCCCTATACTGGCCACATGGCTGGAAGTCAAAACAGCTAGGCTGGAAGAGACAAGTCACTGCTGACAGAGGTGTGGGGCTTAGCCCTGCCAGCCAGGCCATCAAGAAGAAGCAGTGAGCCAGCCAGCAGAGAGGACTGAGAGCAAGAGACACAGGAGGATGGAAGGCCCAGGGCTCAGCCAAGCTTCTCATTGATGATGCAGCAAGGACCTGCAGAGCAAAGGGAAGGCCCAGGCAAGAAGCCAAGCCCAAGGACAAGAGAAAAAGCCCCAAGGGTGCAAGGATGGAGGGAGGGTCCTTAGGACTGCCCAGGAACTAGCTCTACTTACCTGGGAGGAGAGTGACTCAGAAGAAGAGAGCATGCTGGTATGAAGGGGCTCCTGTAAGGGGGAAAAAGGGAAAGAATGATAAAGAAAACTTGAACCAGGGCCAAGGAGGAACCAGGGGGTTGGTGACCTGTTCTGAGGCCAGTGGGGGTTCCTGACACCTGGTATTGTATACCTTAGTTCAAGTTATGCTTAGAGGAAAAGAATATGCTATGAATTCACCTCCGTCTAAACTGAATTTTATAAAGATAATTCTCTAAATAAATAAAACAAATGAATAATTTTATAAAGGCATTCTGAAATTATTTTTGCATGTTGGACAGGAATCAATATCACATTCTAAGCACCTAAGGCTGAAGTGACCTCTTGCTGTTTGTCTAGCACCCTCTCCGTAATGGTTACTGATGGTCGAAAGTGCCATCAAGTCACAGCTGACGTATGGTGACTGCAGAGGCAAGATATATTTGCCAGTACTGTCTCTGTGAAGCAGCCCTGGACTTCCTTGGTGGTCTCCCATCCAAGTACGAACCAGGGCTGATCTTGTTTAGCTTCCAAGACCTGATGAGATTGGGCTAACCTAGGATGCAGATCAGGACCCCCAATGGCTCTAGACAGTAGATTTTAATGATGTATTAAGTTTCTTTTAGAAGAAGAAGAAGAAGAAGAAGAGATTGGATTTATACCCCGCCCTCCACTCCCCAAGGGAGTCTCAGAGCGGCTTACAAACTCCTTTTCCCTTCCCCTCCCCACAACAGACACCCTGTGAGGTAGGTGGGGCTGAGAGAGCTCTTTCCCAAGCTGTCCTTGAGGGAACAGCTGGTACAGAGCTATGGCTTGCCCAAGGTCATCCAGCCAGGTGCAAGTGGAGGAGTGGGGAATCAAACCCGGTTCTCCCAGATTAGAGTCTGCGCACTTAACCACTACACCAAACTGGCTCTCCTAAATTTGCAAAAAGAAGTATGACTGTTTATGTCAGAGAAATATATCTGTAGCAAGGTAATATATTGGCCTGACTCCTTCTCAACAGACCTCCAATACTTGAAAATCTAGGAAGTCACATGTGTCAAAATTATATGTTACTAATTTACATGATATTCTTCTGAACTTTCCCCTTAATAGTAACATCCAAGGATCTGCTGTCTGTGTTATCACAGGAAACTTTTGACATTATACTTCACCTTGGGAAAATTCTCTGATGCATCTGTGTGAGGAAAGGGGAAGGCATCCTGAGGAATGAACTTATTTGTTTACTCCTCTTAAAATGTGTTTCCACAAACCTGTAGGAAGAACATATAACTTGGCAAATGCTCAATGATTCTCATAGTGCCTGGAGCCTCCAAGTGCTATCAGTCAGAACAAAGGCATGCAAGAGAAAGCAAACATAAAGGGTGTCAGAATTTGCCTATGGGCTTTGGAAGATTAAAGCAACAGTCCCCATTTGGATGGCCAAAGGCTTACATATGAAGGCCAAACCCAGGGGTCCCCACCTCATCCAAAGTTTCAGAAAGTGGTTGGGGACATTGTAAGGCAGGGCTTGTTATTGGCTTCCCTCATTCAAATAAAGGTGTTTTCCATGGCTGGAGAATCAGGAGGACTGGTGAGCACCTGGGCTTTCCTTAGTCAGTATGTAATTCCATTCCCCTTTTTATTCCCCAGTCTATTTCTCTCTTCCTGTTTGCCAGTCAGAGCAGAGATAATTGAGACCTTGAAAGATCAATGGCTTTACTCAGTGTAAGGCTGTTCCATGGTAGGGGTGACAATCTCCAGGTGGTGGCTGGAGATCTCTTGGGATTACAACTGATCTCCAGGCAACAGAGATCTGTTCACCTGGAAAAAATGGACACTTTGGAAGGCGGATTCTATGGCATTATACCCAACTGAAGTCCCTCCTCTTTCCAAACCCCACATTCCTCAGGTTCCACCCTCAAAATCTCCTGGTATTTCCCAACCTGGAGCTGGCAACCCTATTCATGTGTACATCATGGGGAAAAATATAGCAGAGGGATAAGAGTGATGGTATGGAGTTTGAGATCTGACATACCATGAGCCATTAAATTCTTTTGCAAAGCAAACAGGGAGCATTGCTCTGGTCCCAGGGAGCTGGGCTGTTGCATGAGTGGAGGTGAATGTTCAGAAGGGGAAGAAGACTACCCCTCCTTTTACAGGCTTTGGCTGTGATAAAGATGCAGTTTGATCTGGTGTGGCCCCACTTCTAATTGATCCAGGGTTTTTTTTGTAACAGAGAGTTTTGATCAGACACCCCCCCAACCCACTTCAGTGCACTTTCACCCTGTGGTTGATTGATCAGACAATGCAGCCATGGAGTGCGGTGGTCAGGCATTTTTAAAAATCATTTGTCTTTTGAATAGGGCTGCCAAGCTGAACTTACAATTTGGCGGGGGGGAGTCCTTTGCCGCCCGGGAGCCGCCTAGGAGCCTCCCTGGTGCGCGCGCTTTGCGCGCGCGCCTGGTGACGTCACCCAGAAGTGACGTCACCACGTTGGGGGCGTTGCCAGAGCATCGCCCTGTCAACGTCTCCAACGGGGTGACGTCACTTCCGGGTGACGTCACTATGCTGGGGAAGTCGTCCAGGCTGGACGACTTCGTGGGTGGGGTTCCCCCCGCCGGCCGAATGCCGGCCGGCGGATCGGGAACCCCTATAGCGGGGGATCCCCCGCCCCCCGGGCTGACTTGGCAGCCCTACTTTTGAATGCACATAAGTGTTTATAGGAAGCAGTGTTTCAAACTCCTGGCAGAATGGCAGCAGCAGGTGGCCAATGGGATTGCTGGAGGAGGCTGCTGGGATATGTAGTTCAGCGTGGGGGAAGTGTTTTTGAAACTATGCTTCTGAATGTGTTTCAAATGTTTCAGAGCTGGAGGGAGATAATAGAGTTTTGAGAAGCTCCAGAGAGAGAGAGAGAGAGTTGAATATGCAGTAGGGTTGCCAGCCTTCAGGTGGGGCCTGGGGATCTCCTGCTTTTACAACTGATCCCCAGCAGACAGAGATTATCTCCCCTGGAGAAAATGGCTGCTTTGAAGGGTGGACTCTATGGCATTGTACCATGCTGAGGCCCCTCCCCTCCCCAAACACCACCCTCTCCTGGCTCTACCCCGAAAGTCTCCAGGTATTTTCCAACCCAGACTTGGCAACCCTAATATGCAGTTACGTGCACCTTGCTAACTGCCTCACACACACAGCTGCCTTAGTTCAGGGAAGGGACAGGTGAGGTGGCAGAGGGAGAAGGGGACTCTCTCCGGTTCAGCTGGGGGAGAGAGGGGTGAATGGAGTAGGTGGGGGGAGGGGGCGACAAAATGCAGAAGTAGTGCTTTGCAGCGCATATCTGCTTATGTACACATTGGTAACTTGGGTGGGTAATGGCAGAAAAACAGGAAGAGAGCAATCTGACTTCCCAAAAAGCTTCACCCCACAAGAGAGCGGTCAGACATTCACAGAAGTGCTGTGAAACCAGTAGGATCCGCAAAGACCGGACTTTCTGTGGTGTTGGGAAAGTCAGGGTTGAGCACAGGGATGGGAGCCAGATGTTGCTGTCTGGTCGAGCACTTCAAATCTGTTCAGGAGGAGCAATGACAATGGATCAAAATGCTCATCTGGCTGCACCCTTGCTGCCCTCCCAATGGCTAGACAGAACTTGACAGACCAGTGGCTAGACTCTGAATAAGGAAGGTCCATATGTTCAGTGTGGTTGTCATGAAATTCTTCAGCGAAGCAAGGAGGAAATTATTGCATTTGGCTTGGCCTCAGTCCTGCAGCAGCCATTTTGGGTTCCTCCCCTCCTGTAGCTGCCATTTTGGTGTGGCACTCAGCACCACCTCTCAAAGTTCCAAAGGTGCCCATGGGCCAGACTCTTAGTCTAACTTCAGGAACTGGCTATTTGGAACAGAGAAGTTAGGGTTGCCATCCTCCAGGTGGGGCTTGGAGATCTCTCAGAATTAGAATTGATCACCAAGTGGCAGAAATCAGTTCCCCTGGAGAAAATGGCCGCTTTGAAGAGTGGACTGTGACATTATACTACATTGAGGTCCTCCTCCTCCCCAAACCCCTAACTCCCCAGGCTCCATCCCCCAAGACTCCAGATATTCCCCAACCTAGAGTTGGCAACTCTAAGAGAAGTTCACCTTTCACCCTTTCCCTATGTACCACTTTTCCATCATAATTCCTACCTCCAACCCCCACAGGTTCTAGACACATCCTTCTGAGGGTTAACTCCATCTACCAAAATCTCACTGAAGGGATGTTTTAAAATTGTATTGCATTATTCTATTATTACAAGTGTGAGACTTGTGGGGATCCCATCCTCCCCTCACTGGCCATCCATTTTCCAGCCCATCCACTTGCTGGCCAGCCCAGTGCTGCCACCTCTGCCTGCTTGGCTCATGTGGTAGTGGCAACTGCTCCCACTCCTCCCCCTCCTACCTGTGGCACTGCTTCATCCACCTAATTGGTGCATGTGGCATCAGGGGCCACTGCTCCTCACACTCTGCAGCTTCACTGCCACCTTTGTGGCTTCTGTGGTGGTAAGGAAGGCATTCCTCAGAAGGGCAGCAGCTGACAACTCTGCAAAATAACCACTGCAGTGCTACAGTGGGGAAAGTGTGGGGGAAGAGAGGTGATCTGTGATGGCAACTGAAGAGTACTGGACTCGGGAGACCAGGAACGGTGAAATCATGAAGCCTTTATTGAGTGATTCAACATGTCCAGTAGATGGTTAGATCAAGCATGCTTCCAGGGCTCCAGGGCCCTCATTATATGCTGGCCGGAGCCACACCTCCGGCTGCACCCAAAAGACCTGATAGGGGCTTAACATATGCGCATGTTTGTCATAGGTTCCCTGGAGGAGCCTTTGACCGCATTGGCTCCCCAGGGAGAACCTAGGTCCCACATTGGTGGAGGCTTAGAATCCAGACGTCTATTGTTCCTCCAGATTCAAGCTCCCCTCTCCGCCTGACCATGTGCTCTGGCCATGCGGCGGGCGCCATTACCTGGGAGCACATGGCAGGTCGGTTGTTACACAGAACATACTACATTACAGCAGCTTTGATAATCTGTGATGACAGCTTTGCTCATCTGATCAGGACCTTCTGCAGGTGCCACCGTACAAATGGGCAAGATCAACAACTGCCTGTAAGTGTGCCTTCTCCGTAATGGCCCCCCATCTTCTGGGATGACCTGCATAAGGAAGTCAGGAAGATTCCCACGTCTGTCCTTCTGCAAACTATGTAAAACAAAATGGCTTAGGAGAGCATTTTTAATAAAGATAATAGTGCATTATATTGTAATGGAATGTGCTTTTACAAACAGAACAGGACTGTGAACTATACTACCATGTATAATATTATTCTGTTTGTTGTATTATTATCCTGCTTTCACTGCATTGTTTTCTACTTAAGTAATATCACCTTCTGCATTTAGATTTGAGTCCAGTAGCAGCTAGGAAACTAACAAGAGTTTCAGGGTGGAAGTGGGTGGAAGTGGAGGAAGAGGCCATGACAATGACAGGGCGCAGAGGAAGTCAGGCCACACTGGTCTGGTGGCAACTGCTACAGCTCATGCCCAGAAATTCTTGTTGTTCTCTAAGGTGCTACTGGACTCAGATCTAAATGTTCTACGGCAAACTGACATGGCTGCCCGCCGGAACTATGTTCTGCATTGTTTAGTGCATCATACTCTGTGCTTTGTTTCAAAGTTTTATAAACCTAGTACTATTATGTGCAGGGGTCATTTCATAGAAAAAGAGGTGCAGGAGCTCATTAGCATAACTCATTAGCATACCTTATTTGCATATGCTAAACCACCTGACATCACTGGAAGTGTGTCAGAAGGCAAGAGAGAGAGAGAGAGGAAGAGAGGAAGAGAGGAAGGAAGGAAGGAAGGAAGGAAGGAAGGAAGGAAGGAAGGAAGGACTGGCAGAGAGGGGACAGCTACTAATCCAAGCCTCAGAAATACCACTATTCTGGGAGGATAGCTTCAGTGGTGGCTGAAGCCTTCAGAAGGCTGGTCGGAGGAACAAGGACCTTTCTAGGGGACAGAGTCATTTTGCTGAGTCATGACACAAGCAGGCATTCCCCCACTGGGGTGGGGGGGCTGGCAGCAACTCCCAGAGCTGAGCTCCCCCGAGCTCCTGCTCGAAATGACCCCTGATTACATGGCTTATTAGATGCCTCGCCCTGTTAAGAACATAAGAGAAGCCAATGGGATCAGGCCAATGGCCCATCCAGTCCAGCACTCTGCATTTCCTATGTCAATGGCCCGCTTTCATTAAGAAATGTTCTACAGATGGTTGTATCAGTGACACCTTGTATGAAGCATCCTTTAATGCTCTATGTATTCAACTATGAACTAAGAATAGAAGACACATTTCGTGGCATGGTCCCGTTCAGATGAAGCTTTTCGAAACGAATTGCTATTCTGGAGAACTTTGTCAACAGCTTACCACCTTGGACCCCTTTGCACTTTGTGTACCTTATGTGTTATGTTAATGTCAATTTTAATTTTGTATTTAGCTGTAAGTTCATAAACTGTATTTAGCCCATGCATACAGCTTTCCTGTGTCTGTTGTTCTTCATATTTTTTCCCCAACACCAAGCATTCCAGCTCCCCTATTGATTGTGTTAACTTACACTTTGGAATCTGCTTTGAATCTCAGTGAGAAAAGTAGACCATAAATATAGCAAAGAAACAAACCAAGCATATGATGATGATATTCTGTTATTTGTCCACCAAGATATAAATTGCTCAAGCTAAACACTATTTAAAAATGGAAAATATTCATGCAGATAACCAAAAAAAAACCCCACAATTTTTAACCAGGTCTGCAATAACTATGAACTCCCAAAATAATCAGGGAATAATGAAATGAATCATACTTCCATTTTCTAAATTTGAGGAAGATATTCACTTATGCTCTATGCATTAGCACCATGAATGCAGTCTGAGAGGAAAATGAATTTATTTTATTTCCTGAGGTAATCCCTGTACTATGATAGAATCTACATGCAATGAGAACTAAAATGCACAGTGGATTCTCAAATGTAATCTCTGTTCTGCTTATCTGCTGCCTCTGTGGTTGCTCCAGACTCAGCTAAGTATATTTGCAAATAACCCAAGTTTGGTTTAGCAGAGAAGAAAACATGCCAGTGAGCTTCCATAACCCACCCACTGGGGATCTTCCAAGAATGATTATAGCTGGAGAACAGCAAGGATGTTTGGATGTAGGAATAGGTGGGGTTCAGAGAAATTATAATGGAGAGAGGCAACTAGCCTTTATATGGAGAACAGAAAAGGCCTTTGCTACATAAGAACATAAGAGAAGCCAATGTTGGATCAGGCCAGTGGCCCATCCAGTCCGACACTCTGTGTCACAGAGTGGCCAAAATCCATGTGCCATCAGGAGGTCAACCAGCAAGGCCAGAACTCCAGAAGCCCTCCCACTGTTGCCCCCCAAACACCAAGAAAACAGAGCATCACTGCCCCAGACATAGTGTTCCATATACCATATGGCTAATAACCACAGATGGACCTCTAATCCATATGTTTATCCATCTCCTCTTGAAGTTGTGTATTCTTGTAGCCACCACTACTTCCTGAGGCAGTGAATTCCACAGGTTAATTACTCATTGGGTGAATAAGTACTTCCAGTTATCTGTTCTATGCCTACTGCTCATTAATTTCATTGAGTGCCCTCAAGTTCTTATAGTGTGAGAAAGGAAGAAAAATACTTCTTTCTCTACCTTCTCTGTCCCATGCAGAATTTTGTAAACCTCTGTCACGTCAGTCATCATTTCTCCAAGCTACAAAGCCCTAATCTCTTTAACCTTTCTTCATAGGGAAGATGTTCTCTCTCCTTAAATTGTTTTAGTTGCCCTTTGCTGAACCTTTTCCAATACCATAGTGTCTTTTTGAAGTACGGTAACCAGAACTGCATGCAGCATTCCAAATGAGACTGCACCCTAGATTTATATTCAGGGGCATTATGATACTGGCTGATTTGTTTTCAGTCCCTTTCCTAATAATACCCAGCATAGCAGTTGCCTTTTTATTGCAGTCACACAACTGAGTCAACATCAACATTAGACTGACTGCCCTGTAATTTCCCGGATCTTCTCTGGAATCTTTTTTAATGATGGAGGTTACATTAGCTACCTTCCAGTCCTTGAGAATGGAGGCAGATTTTAGTGATAGGATAGACTACCTTAATAGATCAGACATGGGAAGAAAACATGGTTCTGCTATGAAATAAATGAGTGAATGACCTCTTAGGATTGAATATATTCTATTTTGCAATCAGTGATATGACACTGGACAAAGAAGAGTCTGTCCACACCTTATTTTGCCCATGATTCTATAATCAAGAGGGTGCAAGTCAACACCATGAAAAACAGAAAAACTAAATAATAGAGCTTATAATAAAGACTGGCAAAATATCTTCACTGACAATTGTTAATTGTTACTGATAATTACAGTAAAAAAGCAAAGCAAAATTCTTTGTAACTCATCTCCACTCCTTGTAAACTAGTAATCAGCACTTTGCAATGTAATGTATTTTAAGAGGGGGGGGGGCAGGGAGAGTCATTTCTGAGTTTCCCAACGTGTCCCTCTGGGTCCCCTTCATACCACCCAGACCGTTCAAACAAAATACAAAAGCAAATTTCATTACTTGCTCATCTCCATAGATTCCCAGGATGATCAGCCACCAAGTTTGCCAACCTCTAGGTGGGACCTGGAGACCTCCTGGAATTGCACCTGATCTTCAGAGATCTGTTTCCCTGGAGAAAATGGCTGTTTTGGAGAGTAGACTCTATTGCATTATACCTTACTGAATTCTCTCTTCTCCCCAAACCACACACTCCCCAGGCTTTACCCCCAAATCTCAAGGAATTTCCCAACCCAGAGTTGATAACCTTAGGGATGCCAACCTCCAGGTGGAACCTGAGGACCCCCCGGAATTACAGCTTATCTCCAGACTACAGAGATCAATTCCCCTGGGGAAAATGAATACTTTGGAGAGTGGACTCTATGGCATTGTACTAGGGTTGCCAGCTCTAGGTTGGGAAATTCCTAGAGATTTTGGGGGTGGAGTCTGAGAAGGGTGGAGTTTGGGAAGTGGAGGGAACTCAGTGGGGTATAATGCCATAGAGTGCACCTTCCAAAGCAGCCATTTTCTCCAGGTGAACTGATCTCTGTTGCCTGGAGATCAGCAGTAATCCTGGGAAATCTCCAGCTATCACCTGGAGGTTGGTAACCCTACACTGTACCCCACTGAGGCCCCTGTCCTCCCCAGGTTCCATCCCCAAATCTCCAGGAGCTGACATCTTCAGTGAGCTATCTACCACATCTCCAAGATCTCTCTCCTGGTCAATTACCTCCAGTTCAGACCCCATCAACGTATATTTATAGTTGGGATTCTTGGCTCCAGTGTACATTACTTTGCACTTGCCCATGTTGAACCTTATTTGCCACATTAATGCCCACTCACCCAGCCTCAACAGATCCCTCTTGAGTACCTCACAATCCTTCCTGGATCTCACCACCCTGAACGACTTAGTGTCATCCGCAAACTTAGCCACTTCACTGCTTACTCACAACTCCAAATCATTAATGAACAAGTTAAAAAGCACCGAATCTAGTACCGAGCCCTGCGGTACCCCACTGCTTACCACCTTGCACTGTGAAAACTGCCCATTTATACTCACTCTCTGTTTCCTGTTAACCAGTTTTTAATCCACAAGAGGACTTGTCCTCTTATCCCATGACTGCTGAGTTTACCAGCCTGGATTTGGCAGCCCACCCCTCCTCCTCCCTCACTGGCAGCCAGGAGGGACCTGGCAATGCTAATAACTCTATAGTAACCCTATACCCCCTGCAGATCCCTACCCAAGCCCTTCTCCTTACTGGCCCTGAAAAGAGCACTGCTGGATCAGACCCCAAATCCACCTGGCTCTGCAGCATCATGCTTTTCAGCCAAAGACTTTTGGGAAGCTCACAAGTAGGACATTAAGCCAGCTGGCTTTCGCTATGTTTACTCTGCCCATAGGACCTGACTACATGTTACAAAGTGCTTGTGCCCACTGCAGTCCTGGCAGAATTCATCTTCAGGCACAGAATTCCCAGAGCTCAAGTGGTCAACAGGACCAGGGGTACATGATTCACACATATAGTTGGATCCTCAGCAACAAAGAAGAAAATTAGATGTAGCCTCACTTTAACTTGTGTAAGACTGAGATATCTTACCTTGTCCTCCTGGGAAGTTTTGTTTGATCACCTGCAGAAATGCCAAATGACAGGAAGAGGACTAATAGCTGAGGTACAAATATTTTGTTCTCTCATTTTATTATTATTATTAAAATGCTTCTGAGGTCTCACCAGCATCTCCTGGAAAAGCAGCTTCAGGGCATAAAGAAAACCCGTCCTGTTCCCAGAAAAAAGTTTACCACAGAGATATAATTAAAGTATTTCAGGGCTTAGTTTACTGTCTTGTTTATGGATAGGTATTAAAAAGTACTTTTGGTTTGCTGAGAACAGGACTACCCTATGGGGTACTTGCTCTTAACATTTGTCCAGACCTGCTATCTGAACATGTCTGAGCAAACACAGATATTTAAAGGAATTCACAGAAGCTCAAGGGCTAGGTTGCCAGGTCCCCACAGCCCCTGGCAGGGGGGTGGGGTTAGAATTGCCAGCTCCAGGTTGGGAAACGCATGGAGATTTGGGGATGGAGCCTGGAAGGGGCAGGGACTTCGGGGTAAAATGCCAAGGGAATTGATCTGTGTAGCCTGGAGATGAGCTGTAATTCTGGGAGATCCCCAGGCCCCACCTGGAGGCTGGCATCCTTGTAAATAAATTTTTATTCCAGAATGAGCAAGAGCTCCCTTATTCAGGGCTATGGGAATGAAATCATTATAACAAAAATCACAGAAGTTGGGAGGGAATTGGAGCAGACAGAAGAAGAAGAGGAGGAGGAGATTGGATTTATATCCCACCCTTCACTCAGAGTCTCAGAGCAGTTTATAAACTCCTTTCCCTTCCCCTCCCCACAACAGACACCCTGTGAGGTAGGTGGGGCTGAGAGAGCTTTGACAGAACTATGGCTTGCCCAAGGTCATCCAGCAGCTGCAAGTGGAGGAGTGGGGAATCAAACCCAGTTCTCCCAGATTAGAGTCCATGCACTTAACCACTATACCAAGCTTGGTGAGAATCTGATCATAAATATTTCAGGTGTCATTCCTTGTGTAAAGGTCTGGAATGGATTTAGTTTTTTGGTATGGTAGCCAGAAATGCAGCCAACTGCCACCAATGCCACTGCAAATTTGAAGCCCCCACTCATATTGAGCTCAGCTCATTAAACTGCCCTGGACTGCTGTGGAAAAATGCATGCTGGAATCTACTTTGACTGTCTCCTTGTACCACAGATTGAAAAGAAGAACTTTGTGAAGTACCTATGAAAGGCAGCTAATCATATTTTCATTTCTTCTGCATGAAATGAAATGAATTGGCTGCACAGCTGGGGAGGGGAGGGTTTCAGATTATCAATCCAGAGTTGCAGATTTTAATTGAGTAAACACTGTGACCTTTCACTGAAGATTAAAATGCAACTCTCTGCACTGGTACGGACATGAAGACTCTGGGATTTGGGACTGTTAAATTCAGAGACCCTCAGGTGAGTGTAGGATTATGCAAGCCATAAACACATCTGCTGCCATGCAAGTCATATGGCAAGTCTTGCTTTGTCCTTCCTATACCAGCTTTAGGGAAACAGAAATTTGAAAGACAATTCTTCTTTCTGGGTAGAATCCAAAACCAGCACAAAGTTTGACTTTCAGGCTGAAGCTGCAATAGCTTTCCTTCTAGCAGAAAGACCTATAGGCAACAGAAGCAGACACTGAAATCCACTGAAATCAATGAGTGCTATCTTAAGCAGAGCTGCACCCTTATAAATCCATCCAAGTCAATGAGTTCAGAAGGGTTAACTCTGCCTAGGCTGACACTGCATGTCTTCTCCTTCTGCCACAATACTTGAGAGCCAGTGTGGTGTAGTGGTTAAGAGTGGCGGACTCTAATCTAGAGGACTGGGGTTGATTCCCTACTCCTCCACATGCAGCCAGCTGAGTGACCTTGGGCCAGTCACAGCTCTCTCAGAGCTCTCTCAGCCCCCACCTACCTCACAGGGTGTCTGTTGGAGGGAGAGGAAGGGGATTGTTAGCTGCTTTGAGACTCCTTTGGGTAGTGAAGGGTGGGGTATAGAAACCAACTCCTCCTCCTCCTTCTTCATGAACCTTGAAATTGTGGTGTTTTTCTAACCATTCTGATGAGTTAGTACAGTGTGGAATATTCCATATTATCAGATGTAGTGAATAATAAAACTTCAAAGATTTCCCCCTCTTCTAGTGATGAGCAGTGTTCCCTCTAAGGTGAGTTAGTGTGAGCTAGCTCACAGTTTTTTAGCCTCTGGCTCACACAGTTTTGTCTTAGCTCAGGAAGGATGGCTCCAGAGAAAACTGAATTATGTAGCAGCCAAATTGCTTGCTCACAACTTTAATGCCAGTAGCTCACAAAGTAGAATTTTTGCTCACAAGACTCCACAGCTTAAAGGGAGCATTGGTGATGAGTGGTAGCGTTTGTTTAGTGAAGCCCTGTTCAGAGGCTCAAAATTGGTAGCCTGTAGTGGCAGCAGGTCAGGATTATGCACATGGCCCCATCTCTGACTGCAGTGCAGTCTGCCATCTGTCCCTGAATGTCCACATGCTCCATTATTTTCCATTTTTCCATGGCATGGTTTGCATTACACTGTAGTTCAACACATAAAACCTCGAATCCATGAAGGTCAGTGGGGAAAATTTCTCCCCACACGATGTGCACCACGCATCTCAAAACAGTTGGGATACCAGAAAACATAGATGAAAAGAGAGGAAAGACTTCAGTTATAACCTGCTAAATTGCTGCCCACCCTGCAGCTGATAAAAAGCCTGATGTTGGCAACCCTAATGGAGGGCAGGTGGCAAATTTGTCCTAAGAGTACACTTTGCTATCTGATTGTCATACGGGTGCCATTTTCCCTTCCTGTTTAATGTTGTGTACACACTCTAGAATCTATCATGATATTGGACTGACATGGTGATATTTGAAAGCAACCAAACAGCAACGCTCCAGTAATTCCCTAAATAGAACATCACAAGGGATAATCAAAGCAACGAGCATGAACAACCACTTGGCTTTTCACGTTGTCATAATTCTGAAATCAGGCATGTTCTTTATGCACTGACCTGTTTTAAATGGGCCTGATTTCTGTTAATTTTACCTATGACATTTCCAGAGGCTGTGCAGCAAAAAAAGTTCAAGGTACCACAAAAGAAGAAAAAAGGAAAACAAATCTACTCCCATTTTACCTGGTTCTTGTGAGAGATGTCTGTGAAACATTCCATGTATCTTTCCACAATAAAGAAGTCAAGTGAGCAGTATTTTATGTGTGCAATTATCTGAAGGGACCTCATTCCTTAGCCTGGGCCCTAGACCTTTTGTGCTTAGAATGAGGTAAGTCAGATGATCCTTTGTCATCAAACTGCACAATGTTACTATTATTATTTCCACTTAATATCCATTAAGTGCCCACCATGTACAAGAGCTATTCAGAAGTAAAATGGTCTGTGCCCAGAGAACTTACAAACCTAAGCAGAGAGGGCAAAGGTGAAGCAGAAGTCTGGATAATATTGCAAAAATAAGGTGGGCCTAACTGATAACAAGCAGTACAGAAGATGAGAAAGAAGAGTACAAAGGATCACACACAGCATTCTTTAATTACATTTTCCACAATGCAATGTCAGTTTCCAGTACATCTGTAAAGGCAGATGTCTTTGAATATCCTGTGCTTTCTGGATGAGCCTCCAGGATTATTTGGTCCTCTCTCACCCTGTATCTTTTCCTATTCAATTACAGCCTACCACTGCAGTCAATGGTGGTTGCTGTAAATGATTTTTATGATTAACATTATGGGCCAACAAGCTACTACTGTGACCAAGTCATTAAACTTGTATTTGAGTTCTTTAAAGGCCAATAAAACAATCCCTCTGTCCTGTGGGATCTGTTCTGGTTAGGAAACTAATGTGCTGTTGGGTTTGTAATTATGAAAACCTCATATATGAAGCTGTGTCCAGGTTTTAATTATGTATTGGGATCACTTCTGCCATTAATTTTCAGGCACACATTTTTAGACCTTTGTCTTAAAGAATATATCAATGCCACTTACCTGCATTTCCATTACATAGTGAACACTTCTCCCAGTTGGCTTCTAGAGCCTGACACATCTTGCATCCAAGTCTTTAAAACATCTGTATATTTTACTATACGCATTTGTTCATCTTATCCCTAACCCCTCACAATCCAATGGGGGGGGGGGGGGCACAAGCTTTGATTAAAGGATTGGTAGTGTGTAAGCTATTATGCTCTCTCAAGGTGTCTTATTTGGAAACCTGCTAGATCAAGGGTGTAATTATTTGTGAGGTAAATAGAAACTATTTTGTGCTAGATATTTGACTAGACAAACAAGGCACAGATGGAGATGAGCAACAAAGGTTTATTTAACAGAAAATAAAATATTTAATAGGGTAAATACTTTGGGTGGATGGTTTCAATATACAAACTGGCTCTCAGTTTCACACCCCAAAGGTTAGAGACTTTCCCCCAATGACAGTAACTACTTTGTAGCTGAGCCTCAAGCTAGGGTTGCCAAGTCTGGGTTGGAAAATACCTGGAGACTTTGGGGGTGGAGCCAGGAGAGGGCAGGGTTTGGGGAGGGGAGAGACCTCAGCAGGATACAATGCCATAGAGCCCACCGTTCAAAGCGGCCATTTTCTCCAGGGGAGCTGATCTCTGCCAGCTGGAGATCAGTTGTAAAAGCAGGGGATCCCCAGGCCCCACCTGGAGACTGGCAACCCTACCTCAAGCAGAGCTTTTTTGGTAGAAAAAGCCTAGCAGGAACGCATTAACATAACAGGCCACACCCAACAACAGAAACTCATTAGCATATTAGGCCACACCCCCGACAACACAGCTCATTAGTATATTAGGCGGGGGCTGGGAAAGCACAGGGCAGGCATGGAAGCTTGCCTCTCCCCCCTCAGCTTCTCCATCCCACTCCAGCATCGACTTTCTAGTCTCCTACCTCCCCCACCCCTCTGAACCAGACAACTCCTACTGGCAAGGAGTGAAATTGACAAGGAAATCCCAACAAGCTCCCCAGAGGGAAAGGCAGCATTTTAACATGCTGCCTTTCCATCTTGTGTGTAACGTGGGAGGGCAGTGTGTTCTATAGCCACGCATGCTAGAGGTTTTGGTTGTAGGCGTGGCCAACTCAGGCGCCTGCCTACATTCCTGCCCAAAAATAGCCCTGGCCTCAAGTAATGTAAATAAATTCTGAAAGGAGATTTGATTCCCCTTTCTCCAGACAGGTTACCTTGGCAGGTTTGAGGCTGCTCTTTTACCATACAGAGCTTTTTCCACAGAACCATCTCTCCTTATTATATAAAGCCATTTTCAAGTGGCAAGGTTCCATGGGGCACCAAAATCAGTTGGCTGGAAGGACTGCCACTCAAAAGCGGTCCCTGGCCACTGGCTGCATTCCCTTGCTGCTTTGCCTCAGTCCCGCCCACAGAGCCACCGGCCAGGGTCTCGGCCTCAGTCTGGAGGGAGCCAGCAAAGGGGAAGGACTGGGTGCTGGGTCCACTCTTCCCCTCCGCCCACTGCCAGGTGGGTCTAGCTGTCCCCTCAGTGGCCTGCTTCTGTCAATAAAAAGACAATGGACTTTCCAGCATAACCCCCTCCTCTGCCAGCTTGCCCAATTTCCTGTCAGAATAAACTGTGAAACGGGGGCATTTCATATAGCGCCCTGTAGCGCTTCAGGACCAGTACAAGAACTGAAGAACACTTGGGAAGAGGTTTCAAGGTAAACCAGCTCAGGAACGCTTTCCCAATGGGAGAGGCACGTTTCTGTGTAAAAGGGCCAATACGTTCTGTTAGGGAACCGGTACTAATATGGTTCTGTGTGAAATGTCTGACAGAAACCGTTACTGAAGAGTTCCTGAAACGGAACATATTGGCTGTGTGAATTCCTCAGGCTCTCTCTCCTGCTTAGCTCCACCATGAGGCTGGCTAATGAGGTGGGCCAGCAACCATCAAACCATTCTCTTAAACCCCTGCTGTGTGGCTGACTTCCCCCCAGGGTTTCCAATCTCCAGGTGGGACCTGGAGATCTCCCGCTGTTACAATTGATCTCCAGATGACAGAGATCAGTTCCCCTGGAGAAAATGGCTGCTTTGGAGGGTAGACACTATGGCACTATACCCTGCTGAGTCCTTCCATCCCCCCCCAAAAATGCTGCCCTCCACAGGATCCACCCCCCAAATCTCCAGTATTTCCATCATCAGAACTGGCAACTTTCCCCTCAGTGCCTGTTGCTAGGCAACCAAGCTTGCTTCTCTGAAAGCCCCTTTCCACACCTACGTTGGCCTTTGGGAGAAAACTGTGATACCTGGCGATCTTCAGGCTCCACCTGGAGGTTGGCTACCCTAGGCGTAGCAGTCAGCACTTAAGCGCAGGATCTGCTAGATCCAGGTTCTTGCTGAGTGGGTGATTTGGGGCCAGTCACAGACTTTAAGCCTAACCTACCTCACAGGGTTGTTGTGCAAGTCAAAAGGGGGAGAGGAGAATGATGTAAGCTGCTTTGGTCCCCATTTCAGAGAAAAACTACTTTCAGTTTAGTATAGTGGTTATATTTGTGGACTCTAATCTGGGAGAACCGGGTTTGATTCCCCACTACTCCACTTGCAGCTGCTGGATGACCTTGGGCAAGCCATAGTTCTGTCAGAGCTGTTCTTGAAAAAGAGCAGTTTCTGTCAGAGCTCTCTCAGCCCCACCTACCTTACAGGGTATCTGTTGTGGGGAGGGGAAAGGAAAGGAGTTTGTAAGCTGCTCTAAGACTCCCAGTGAAGGGCGGGGTATAAATCCAATCTCCTCCTCTTCCTCCTCCAGGGAAACTATGGTTCCCAATCTCCAGGTGAGGACTGGAGATCACTCAGAATTACAAGTGCTCTCCAGATGACAGAGATCAGTTCCCCTGGAGAAAGTAGTGGATTCTATGTCTTTTTACCCTGCTGAGATGGACCCCTTATGACAGCCAATGTGACATAGCAGTCAGGGCTTCAGAGTACGGTGGAGGCTGGGGGGGGGGGGAGATGGAAAGTGGAAGAGTATGGTTGATAATTGGCTGTGAAGGAGATAGGGTTGCCAACTGCAGGTGGAAAATTCCTGGAGATTTGAGGGATGGAGCCTGGAGATGGTGAGGTTTGAGGAGGGGTGGGACCTCAGACAGATACAATGCCATAGACTCCACCATCCAAGCCAGCAAGTCCCTCTTGGGGAACCATTGTTGCCAATCTCCAGGGGAGGGATGGAGATCACACTGAACTACAACTGCTCTTCAGATGGCAAAGATCTTCCCCTGGAGAAACTGGTGGACTCTGTGTCATTTGCTGAGGTCACCACAGCAAATTGACACTGAGTGCCCAAGGCCAGGGCACTCTCCCAGAACCTCTTTCTAGAACCTGTTGTATTTATTTCCACAACGGGCCTTTTTCCTAGTTACACATAAGTTAGGAATGACAGGCTCTTAACATTTGTCACATTGAAACAAGCTGATTGTATTAGAAAGTCTAAGAACACAAGCATGATTAAAGTAGGAAAACGAGATAGAAAAGCCTAGAATTCCCAACATATAGAATGACATGGGGGGTGTAAATGAGAATTATGTACCTTAATGAGGAAAGACTACATATGCACATTAATTGAGCTCAAAAGCATGTAAGTAGTGAGCTAACACAAGACTGGTTGGATGTGTGACCCCCACAATGAACAAGAGGCAGATGAGGTGACTACATTCAGCACCAGCTGAAGTGCTTGAGAGGTCCAAGGACAGCCCCATGTAGAGCACACTTCAGTAATGAAGCCAGGAGGTTACTGAAATATTTATATATTTACTATTTATTTATTTGTGTTATTTATAGTCTGACTTTCTCACTGAGACTCAAGGTGGATTACACAGTGTAAATCAATAAAATCAGCATATTAGATACTAACATGGGATTAATTATTCACATTCCAGTGACACACAGCTGGGACAGTTTAAAAATGCAGTACTTTACAAAAGAAATAGTTTCCAACAGATGATTTTGCACTTTCAGCTTGTCTGATTTAGCTGTATACCTATTTTGGGAAACAGTTTTTTTGGGCTAAACATAAAGTAACAACAACAGCAACAAAAACCATACCGCAGACAAACAGTGAATTAGCCAGGTACAAAGCCAATTTTCAGAAGAATAGGCACACATTTTCATTGCTACTTAAAAGGGGGAACTGGATTATTGGACACTATCACAGGTCTATTGGGTCCAACACAGGTTGGAGTTTTGCAAAATCCTTTTCCCTAGGAGTGTTGAATTGTTTTTCCATCAGTGGGAAATGGCATGGATAAGGAAACTAAATACCAGTTCCAGTTTTTCTGAAACGATGGGTGAGAATGGCCCTTGCCCAGATCTGCTGCATATCATTATGATGCAAAAACTGTCACTATAATAGTGTTATGAGCAACTAAGTCTGAAATCTTGGGTTTCTGTCCATAGACTGTCCCCTTCTTAGGCCTCTCTTCAGTACTGCCATTTCATACCAACTTGGTTACATGAGGACCTGGGATATTCCTAGCCAATGTTATCCTGACCCACTAACAACATACCTTATCAGCTTGACCACCATACTATAGTTTTCCAGCAAACCATACACATACTATTTCCAGGTGAAACAATAACACATCCCAATAGCCTGGGTTGCTTTGAAATTCTCAGGTGCCATTAAAGTTTCACTGCTGTCTATACCAGAATATTATGGTAATTTTAAAGGTACAGTATGAATTGGAGTCACCTTTGCTGAGATATGATGAGTTACTTTAAGGTCACATATGCTCTTCTTTAGGTTATGAGACATCAAGGGTTAATGTTAATGCCAGAGTGTTCAGTTCACTGAGAGTCATTCAGTGCAATCCAGTAAATCCCATTGAGTTCATTGGCACAAACTGTTTAGTAAGTGTGCTTTGGATTGCAGCTTGAGACAGATATGAATAGTCAAGCAGGGAGAAAAAATCATTCCCATCAAAGTAACTGTAGAATTCCACATGGTTCTGATAATGTTCATTGCACACAAGTATACCATATTAGCACAGCAACATGCGAAGTTGTACAAAACTCCCTTGCATTTATTCTATGTTTGTAGTTGTTTTTTTTATTAATGCCTAAAGAACAGCTCTGCTACTCAGTTTCATCCACACTCCTGCACAAGTCATCATAGGAAAAACTGGGGATTCTATGCATGGCTGGGGTCTTTTTATTTCTAGCAAGGTTTCACAAAAAGATGGATAACAGGCAAAGATTCAGCTGATGCAGTTTTTGCCAACATGTAGATGCAGTGATGAGGAAATCTTTATCAAAAGAATTTCGGTACACCAGACAGCTGATATAAGCAGAAGAATCCCTTGGGGAGGGGAGTGATCATCCTATGCTCAGTTACGTCCCTGACAAAGAAAACAAAAAAAAGGGCCGGGGGGGGGGGGGGGGGAGAGACCATATACTTTTTAACTTTGTAAAAGTTAGGGGGGGGGCATGTGGAATCGTCAGAAGGGGAAATAAGTTTTGGAAGTCCCAGTGCACTCACCCCCCACCCCTTCTAACAGCCACTCACTTTGCTCTCAGCATTCCATTCTTTCTGGGGTATTTTCAGTCCTTAATAGGCCATTTTAAAGGGTTTTGTTTCCTTTCCTTTCAGTTAATTGACAAAATCATATTTTTCTGCATACTCGGGGAAGCCTGAAGCAGGCAGAGCCCCAACTTTCTCTGTAGCTGACCCTGTTTTGTAGGTTTCATTGTTCACATGAGGAGCAGCTTCTCTCTCTGAGCAAAAGGGCAAGGGCCCTAATCATCTTGATTTGTATTAAGAGCTTGGAAGGAACATGGACCCAGGTGCCCTAAGTAGGGTTGCCAGCTCTAGTTTGAGAAATACCTGGAGATTTGGGGTGTGGAGCCTGGGGAGGGTGGCATCATCATCATTTCAATTTGTTAATCGCCCTATCCCGGGAGGGGAGGGACCTCAGCAAGTTTCCACTTTCCAAAGCAGCCAATTTCCTCCAGGAGCACTAACAAATTATTAAATGAGAAGGATACAGTGAGAGCTTTTGCTTCCTCTCATGTAACAAAAGGACTTGAGGGCAGCCGGTGAAGCTGGTGGGCGATAGAATTGGGACAGACAAAAAGACTTTTCCCCTTCAGTGCATAATGAAATTCTAGAACAGGGCTAGTGAACGCAGGGACGGCCATATGGGTGAATAGCTTTAAAAGGGGATTAGGCAGATTTATACAGCATCAATGGCTGCTAGCCAGAATGGGCAAAGGGAACCTCCACATCCAAAGGCAGTAATCTTCTGAGTACCACAGCTAGGAAACAACATCACAGCGCCTCAGCCTTGTTGCCCAGTTTGGAATCCCCTCCAAAGCAACAGGTTGGTCACTGTGTGAAACAGGAAACTGGACTACACGAACCATTGGTGTGATCTGATAAGGGCACCTCTTTCGTGCTTATGTCATGCCTACAGTGAGCAGAAAACTGTCCCTGTTGGATTCCTGCCTCTTCAGAAGGCTCGGGCCACGGTAAACACCCCCCCCCCCCCCCAGCCTGCCGCCAGCCCCGCCCCGCCTCTCTTCCAGCCGAGCCTCCGAACGGCCTCCGCCTCCCTCCACGCCTCCCCCCGCCAAGAGCCTCTCCGGGGGCGGAGCCACCGCCGTGTGAAGCGCCCCAGCCCCTCAGCCCGAGGATTCCTCCGCCCCGCCCCCTCGCGAGCTCCTGCCTGCCTGGCTGCCTGCCTGCCTCAGGTGGTCGGTGGAAACCCGCAGCCTCCACTTCTGCTTGCTGGTTGTCGCCCAACGGGGAGCCCGGCGGGAGAGCTGGAAGTCCCGGCTGGCTGGGGCGGTGGGCGTGGACGACCACCGGGGTGGAAGGGGCCTTTTCACGCCGCCAGACGGCAGCGGGCGAGTGAGCGCGACCGGGTAAGTGAGCGCGACCGGCTCTTCCCCTGTTTCCGACGGCGTTGCAGTGCAAACAGAGCAAAGGTACGGCGCCCCCCCCCCCCCGGGGGGTGGGGGCGACGGAGACAGGTCCAGTCTCCCTCTCTCCCTGGCCCCCCCTTCAAACTAAATTCCTCTGCTTCAGCTTCTTCTTCTCAGCCAGCCCCTCAGTAGTGCCGTTTCTGTTGGGCGTTTGTGTATCCAGGAAGGAAAGTTAAGACTCGGGGAGGATTCAGGTGAATGGTCCTTGGGTAATGAAAGCACCCCCCCCACACACACACACTCTCTCTCGCTCTCTTTCTCGTCCAGAGCTCTCATTTCGCCCAGCATGGTCGGATTCTTTTGCCTCCTGTGCCTCGACTGTACCACTTCAGTCTGCAAGCGAGGATGAATGTTGGATTATTCCTTCATGAAGATAAAAAGATTTCCACACAGTTTTCTTCATCCTGCTGCTCTAACTTGCCATGCAGAAATACTGCTAGCTGCTGCCCCTCCTCCCCTTAGAAGGTTTCCCTCATGTGAAAATCTGCCTGAAATGGTACCATCCAAACACAGATCTACTGTTTCACCTACTGTTGGGGGACAGTTAGGCCATGCTCTCCTTTTAGGTTTGGGACAAGTCTGGTTTATCTATAAAAGAATATCTAAAGGTTTGGGTATATTCTGGAGACTTCAGTGAGCTAAATGCTGTTTTAGCTTTTCCTTTGTGCACCTGGAAACCTTTGATCTCCCTTTGTTTAAATTACTTTGGCCTTCCCCCCCTGAGGTTGACTTTTAATAGGTCAGAACTTTGGCCTTTTCAGTGAGGAAGCCACCAAGGAGGAGAAAAGTGTGGGAGAAGTTGTGCTTGGAACTCCCAAAATAACATTGTTTAAAACTGCTCTTAAGTTTTGACAATATTTTTCTCATACCTGACACTATTCATCAGATTACAGAACCCTGTGCAGGAATAAATCTGCAGGATTAAAGCATTAATTTGCAGCATTTTGGATATCTCTGACATCTACATAGCTGTAATGTAGCTATGTATTTTTTGCAAATGCACAAAGGAAATGTTCTGTTTTTTCTAAATTCTTTCATTGATATATTTGTTGTCCATAAATTTCAGAGATTTCCTGGACTAGATGAGTTAATATGTACAACTGGAGCCTCCTGCATTGCCAGACTAGAATTTGTACCAGGGGTATTTTAACAAACTGGCTCTTCTATCTAGGAAAACAAACGGGAGAGTGAGTGTTGTAGATGGATTAGCCTAATAGTGGCATTAATTGTGAAAGGGAAGACATAGTACCCTCAAGCCTCAGACTGCTGGCACTGATTTTTAATTTGTGTTCTGTGCCAGGCAAGTAGCATGTAGCTCTTGGGGTGATGAAATGGTTACTCTAAGGACAATGGGTTCTAATATAATGTTAGGATGAATGTAGAGAAGCCAGTGGGACTAATAAACGTTTTCAGTAGCTGTCTAATGAAGGCATGTGTAAAAGCCAGATTGGAAGTAAATGTCAGTGGAATCTTTGCATCGTTCTAATACTGGCATCTTCATGAAAGCTTCCAGACATGTAGAGTGCACCCATTTTCTCCAGGAACTGCTAGTTTATTTTGTGGTTGTCAATTAAAATCCACTTTTCCATCCTTTGGAAATGAAGATGGAAGAAAGAGCCATGCCATACAAAGGTTAGGATGGTTCAGTTTAGGTTTATCCTTGGAATCTAGCTGTTTGTGAAAACTTTTTTTGTGAAGAACAAACACTATCTGCTCTTTTGAGTGAACATTTTTTCACAGTTGTTGCTACAGTGCATGGATTGCTTAAAAGAATATCCTTCTCATCAGAGCCCTTATAGCCAATCCTTACAGCAAAAGCATGCCCATTTTCTTCAACTCTTCAGTGCAGTTCTGCTGCTTCTTTTTGTTTGCTTGTCACAGGAGCATTTTCAATATATTTTATACGGCTCTCAACTTTGTTTGCTGCTCTGAATGAGTGGAAAGCCAGTCAGGGTTTCATAAATGTTCCATGAGTATATGAAGCTGTTGTACCCCGTACCTGTGTAAAGAAGATATTTGCAACAAATGAACTATAGCTTGATCATCTTGGAGAGGGGATTGAAGAACAGAACCAGTACTGTGTCTTGTGAAACTGGACGAGTATTCTCAAAATACTGAATGAGTGTTCTCAAACAAGGAGATTGAAAGAGATCTTGGGGTTGTAGTGGAAAATTCAATGGAAATGTTGACCCAGTGTGTGGCAGCAGGGAAAAAAGCCAAATTGCATGCTACAAATTATTAAGAAAGGGTTTGAAAATAAAATGACCAGTATTGTAATGCCCTTGTTTAAAGCTATGAGTTTAGCTTCATTTGGAATATTTTGTGCAGTTTTGATTGCCGTACCTCAAGAAGGATATTGCAGAGCTGGAAAAGTACAAAGGAGGACAACCAAGATGATTGAGGGATTGGAACACCTTTCATATGAGGAAAAGAGACAGATAAGGGGAGTCATAAGGTTTATAAAATGATTTCTTCCTTTCCCGTATTACTGAAACTCGGTGGCATTCGATGTAGGTGAGAAACAGGTTCATGACAGACAAAAGGAAATGCTTTGTTACTCAATGAGTAATTTTAAAATGTGGGACTTGCTCCCAGTAGACCTTGTTATGGGCACAAGCATTACGGAAAGGCACAAACAGTGTTTTTGCAGTTCTGTTTGTGGCTGAACCACAAACCTACACGAACTAGTGTGCTGGTTCATGAACTGTACCGGTTTGTGTAGGTTCAAAAGCCATTTAAGATTTAAACCTCCACTTTCTGCTCCCTGTGAAAGCAGAGCAGAAAGCAGGGGTTTAAATGGATCTGAGCCATTTAAACCCTCCGGTTCTGCTCCCCTCTGCTTCAAAGTGTTGGGGAGCAAAACTGGAGGGTTAAATGGCTCCATTTAATCCTCTGGTTCTGCTCCCCCCTCGAAGCAGCAGGGAGCAGATCTGGAAGGGTTTAAATGGCTGGGAACCATTTAACCCTCTGGTTTTGCTCCCTGCTGCTTCGAAGGGGCAGGGAGCAAAACTGAAGTGCCTCCCAGGGCATTTCACCCTCTCCTTTCTGCTGGCCGCAGCTTTCCCCAGCCAGGAGAAAGGAAGGGGTGAAGTGCTTCCCAGGGGGCACTTCACCCTTTCCTTTCTGCCGGATGTGGAAAGCCATGGCCTGCAAATAGAAGCAGGTAAAGTGCCCCCTGGGGGTTTTGCGGCCAGTAGACAGGAAGGGGTGAAATGCTCCCTGTGTGGCACTTCATCCCTTCCTTTCTGCTGGCTGGGGAAAGCCGCGGTCAGCAGAAAGGAAGGGGTGAAGTGCCCCTCTGAGTCATTTAAACCCTCCTGATCTGCTCCCTGCCACTTAGGAGGAGGAGCAGAAGCAAAGGGTTTAAATAGCTCCAAGCCATTTAAACCTAACAGCTGAGTGGTAGGAAGCTCCTGCGGCTCAGCTGTTTTTTGTGAAGAGCAGAAAGCAGGGGGTTAAATTGCTCAGAGTCATTTAAACCCCTGTTTTCTGCTCTGCACGAACTGCATCAAAGTTTGTGGAAGTTTATGGTGGTTCCAATGTGAACCATGAACCGGCCAAAATTCATCAAAGAATTTTAGTTTGTGAACTGGTTCGTGCCCATCCCTAACAAGTATAGATGGCTTTAAAAGGAGGTTAGGCATTAATGGGTGAGAGGTCAATTAATGACTTAGTCATGGTGACTAAAGGGAGCCTCCATATACGGAGGCAGCAGATGTCTGAGTACCAGTGCTAGGAGGCAGCATCAGGGAAAGGCCTCAACCTTTATGCCCTGTTTTGCCCCCCAGGGCAGATGGTTGGCTGCTGTATGAAACAGTATGCTGGACTAGATGGGCCTCTGATCTGATCCGGCAAGCTTTACCTGTGTTGTTAAGGTTTGTTGGCCTAATCAGATATCAAAGGTTGTTAACTCACAGCTGCTATTCTGGGATGGCTGTCCTGAAGTAATAGCCTCTTCCTACATACAAAAGGAATTCTAGGTTATTTCAGGCATGTGTACTTAAAGGCCACTGTATGTTTTTTTTCCTATGGCACTTTGAACTCTATCCATGTCCATCTTTGTTTATATGATTGTTCATCAAGGGCTGGGGTGAGACCTTGCTGGGGTTGCAGATGGTTTCAACTCATTCCCAGCTCTGATTCCTCTCACGAATATATTAACAAAGCAACAGAAGTGTAGTGCGTTCAAGGATTGTTATCCTAAGGCAACTGTGGCCGACTCTTACTGATCTGGAGCCCATCTCTGATTATCTGCACTTCAGACAAGGTACTTGCTCTCTCGAATATCTTGGTATGTATAAGTAAGACCTTATTTAGGCGATAATGGCAAGGCAAAAGTTCTTAACTGGGTGTCTTTGCACATGCCCAAAGTCTTGTTTAAACTGGGGTGAAATGCATTCTTAGTATGCTGCAGATCCATAACTCTGGCCCATGCTCTGTAGATATGCTAAGTACATAGCTGCTCTGCACATACAGTTAAGGTAAAGGTTTCCCTTGTTCGAAAGGCAGTTGAATCTGACTCTAGGGATGCGGTGCTCATCTCCGTTTCCAAGCTGAAGAGCCAGTGCTGGCCAACGACCTTTCTGTGGTCATGTGGCCGGCATGACTAGATGCCGAGGCACACAGAACACTGTTACCTTGCCACCAAAGTGGTACCTATTTATCATCTTGCAGTTTCTTGCTTTCAAACTGCTAGATTGACAGGAGCTGGGGCCAGAGATGGGAGCTCACTCCATCATGCAGCACTTGGGTCTCGAACTGCTGAATTACTAACCTTCCAGTCTGCAGTTCAATGTCTTAACCACTTGAGCCACATAGTAGTCTAATTTAAATGTGACGTTGGGCCCATGTAAAGTCACATGTGAAAGTTCTTTTGCCTTGCCAGCATCACCATTTTCATCAGGCCCCCAAATTAAGAGGAATGTGGGAGTGATCACTGTAGCTATTATTCGTTTTCACAGGTTCCACGGCTAGGGATGCTAATTAGCTTGGTTAGAAGGCCTCTGAGAGTCCCTGTTCATCTGATCATATTCCAGGTTGGACTTGAATGCAGAGTTTATCAGCAGGCAGCCATGTTCTAGTACATCTCCTATCAAGAGAACAATGAAAGCTTACTCTGGGGTCTACTAGGCTGTCTGTGCTACATCCAATTAAAGGTAGCTGCCTTATATGAACAACACTATCATTGCACATTATAAGTGATTTAGAATACAGCAGCTGTTCATGCTACCATGAATTGTTTAGTTTCTGTGTTGCTCAGTTTTCTGACATTTTAGAGACAATAGAAATTTGATCAGCTGAGTCTTGTAGTAGTGCCCACTTCCTACAAATTAGTCCATAGTCCCCTTATGCTTTCTTACTGAAACACTTTTTGATTGTACATAACAGAAGATTTCTGCCTCAAGCATAAATTCAGAACCCTGAGGCATAAGGTTCAGGTAAAATCCCAGCTGAAACTTGATAAAGAATAATTCTTGATTATGCATTTGCCACCAGAGAAAACTTTGCTTCTTCCTTAAACCCATTGAATATAACTGTTGTAACTTGTGTGGGGAATTTGGCTTTATGCATCAGCTGTATAACCTGTGCTTGTGATTGGTGGAGGCTATTGTATTTGCTTGAAGTGTTGTCAAGCTCTTGCCTCCATCTGCAATTGGATTGCACTCCTGAAGACAGTGGGAAATCTTGGAACACATTGTGAAAAGATACATTTTCTTTCTGATTTTATTGTGAGCCTCAAGCTTTAGGTTGCTTAAAGGCAAGATTTTCTGAAGTTTTGAAATGTTCAGTGGATCAGAGTACTCAAAATTATTCTTAATGCTTCCCTGTGAAAACCAGATTGTTCAGAATAACCAGTGCTTGAATTATCCATTGGGGGGACAGGCTGCTCAGTGTGTTTTCCCTTCAGTATCTTTGAAGCAGCTGAAAGTGAGGAACCCTTAAAACTAGTGCTGAGGCTTGGTTTTTATAAGCATCAGGGCAGGATTAAATATTGCTGCAAGTGTACTTTCATAGCATGGGCAGATGTAGAGATACAGATTCTTTGAGCAGCATTCCTGTGACAGAAAATCTCTAACAAAACCCAGGGACTTTATTACCTGCAGGATATGCTTTACCCCTAAAATTGCCTTGTTTCACATCTGTCCAGCACAAAAAAAGTAGTAGTAGCTAATTACTTTCAAGGTGGTTTCTTGCTGTTTTGGGCATTGAGAATCCATATGTACAGTATGCCCATTGGATCTGCCCTCTTCCCCCCCCCCCCCCCCCCATTAATAAGCTATGTCCGTTTTGCAGAAGAAAACTAAAAACAGAAAACTGCCTGTTGGCGGCAGTTGAAAGTGCCTGGATTTCAATGCTGCAGGCAATTAGGCGCTTCAGCAATATTGATAATCAAATGCAGCACCTCTTTAAATTCCAGACAAGATTCCTTTTATGGTAGTGTTTTTCCTTGAAGTGTCTCTCATCTCCTCTATGCTGGAAGATGAGTAGCTGTAGCTCAGTAATAAAACACATGCTTTGCATGCAGATGGTCTCAGATTCTATCCCCGGCACCATTTGCAAGTCCAGGTCACAGGACTGGGCTCAGACTGCACTAGGGCAGACTAGACTACTGGGGTAAATGGAGCAGTAGTCTGGTTGTGTACATGGTACTTTTATGTTCATATATCTCTTTAGCTGGTCTTCTCTTAGTATCTGGAGGCCTCCTCTTTAACAATATATTGTTTCTTGTGGTTCTTCATACTTGCATAAGAGATCAAGCGCCTTGCAGTTTAAGTACAGAGGGTGTGTGTCTGATGCCTCTCCATGGTGGTAAGAATTTTCCATGTCACCTTATTACTTTCAGTTTCCATCTAGGATCAGGTTTTATTCAGTACCTAATTTGGTACAGTGTTCTGTTCCTGAACGTGTTTCAAGAAGAGGACTTGGCACTATACTAATAAATAAGAGTACTCCTACGCATGTGAAAAATAAACTTGCTTGTGTTGAGAGATCGCACCAGGCCATGCGTGTAGCTGGTGGGTTTAACTTCTAAATGTGTCTGAGGCTATGCAGTTCCTGGGAATCCAGTATTACAGGTTGACAAACATGGAACTGACAAACAAGAAGAATTTTTCTTAAGGCAGTCAAACAAACTCATGAACTGAGTGGTCTTGAGTCCCAAAGATACCAAGCCAGATCCACATCTAAAAGGGCTTCCAGGTGATGGGTTTTCCTGTGAATGATGATCCAGTGTGCTTGGCACTACCCCTATGGGGCTGATCAGTGTCAGTCTTCTTGCTGACCCCTGCTAGTCCAAGCCGCAGGCCGCAGGCTGGCAGGATCAGCTGGTGCAGGCCGAAACAGCAATATCTAGTCAACACTTATGCACCTCCCCCCACTGCAACTGTCTTGTTTTTTGTTTTGTTTTTTTAAAAAAAAGATTAGTTACACGGCTAGATTTGCACAAATGAATGGAAGAAGCTGGCATTCATAACTACCTTATCTTCCCAGCTCCTGCAGAGGGCAGGGAACAGCAGATGCTTTCTTTTTGAAATTCTGTGAAATAGAGGGATAATGAAGGTCTTTAGACAATGCAGTCGTTGATATGTGTTTCTGCCACCTGCCTCCCTTCACAAATGTTCATAATTATGTGGATTATTTATAGAGCAGGTCTGTAACTAGCCATGCTCAGACAGGGAGATGAAGGGCTGTAACAGTCTATTTGTGAGATGCATGGCTGGGGGAGGGGGAGTGAGAAAGCAGATTAGGGAGCTGTGAGATTCTTGCACTGGAATTTCCCATACCTATACACTTTGGGATGCTGAACTGCCCAGCTAGACAGGGAAGTAAAAAAGATGCAAACTTAGAGACGTTGGGGCCAAGTAAGGTTTTAATTTGATCTTTTAAAATGAAGGAGGATTAAGGAAAGGCATATGGTTCTGTAAAACAGCAGTAAATTAAAAATTCCCACCGGTGAAGCCACAATAGAACTATCTTATTAACCAGATTATATAAAAGGGGAACAGGGAGAATCAAAGCAGGAACACTGGTTCAGGTTGATCCTTTCAGTTTAGCTTTTAAACTTTGCATGCTGGTAGAAAGATTAATGCTAGAACAATGATGTTCAGCCTGCGAATTGGGACCCTCAGATGGCTTGTGGATCACAACCCCCTTTTGTAGGTTGGTTCTTTTTTTTTTTTTTTTTAATGTGCTGCCTTTTGGAAGGACCTGCTGCTAGACTGCATGTATAGAGAGGGAAGCCACCAAGCCTTGTGTCAGTCTTTGCTTGTACGCTGAGAGGAGCAGCAAAATGGTGAGGTGAGGGGTTTCAACAGTAGTGAGAATTATTTTTTTTAACATAATCAGGTCTAGAGACTCTGCTATGGCTGTATCTGCTTACATGTACTGTGGCTCTGAAGGGCTAGCTGGTAGACACATGTGCCTAGAAAACAGAGATGGGTTTGGGCAGGGGAGAGGTTTTTATGTCAAGCACGGAATTTGGTATCTGTCAGTTTCACATCCTAAGAATCTCAATTTTATTTCTCTGTGCTAATGTCGGTTTCAGTCCATAAGGCCTGTGCAGGTAAGCTTGAAAAGTGGACAGGGCCTGATGAAATCTCATGTTCTAGGAGGAGGCTGAGCAGGACTTCCACTAGGCAAGGGGGATGGGACATGAAACTTCAGTATTCTTGAGACCCTTTCTTCATCAGGATTCAGAAGGTGCATTAATCAGGCTATAGTATTTGGCTTTTCTTGGTAGCAAATCTAGACTATCTTCATTCAATGTTTGGACTGGATATTGTTTGTGGAGTCCAAGGAGTATACTCAGCCTAGTCTTTGGGTCCCCGTTCTGCCTTTTTGTGCCAGTGGAACTCCATTGTTCAGGTTGTTTGAGGAGCCCTTGTTTCAAAACCGCAGGGGACAGGGTCTCCCCTCCCCACTTTCTACTCTGTTTCAATTTCTGTATGTGCAACAACTCTGTGTTTGGAGTCTTACATAATGAGCCCCTTACAGGAGTGGAGCTTCTCTGAAGTCTGCTCCTTGCATTCTTCTAAACTTTAAAGATGCAGAGAAGAACCAAACTTGATGGAATGATAGCAGACTTAGGCTACCATTACACAGGCCTGTAGCTCTGTGTGCAGGCACCCCTTCCCCCAACTGCTGTTGTGTTTCAGCTTCTGCACAACATCACCTTCCAATCAACTCACTTCCTGGTTGTCCCCTGCTTCACAGCTCTGCAGGGGTGTGTGTTCCTGTTATCCTGTGGCCATGCCTCATTTCACTGTAGCCTGCCTCTTCCTCTCTCCTCTTTTTCACCTCAGTTGATCTCTGTTACTGAAAGAGAGCTTGTCTGAGAGGAAAAAAGTATCTTTTCAAGTTACAATAAGGTTTTCTTTTGGTACTGACTTTGTGGAGCTGTGATTTAGCTGTCAGTGGTCTCTGGATGTTAGCATAGTGTGGATTTTTTTTTGCTGCTTTTTAATTCCCTTGAAATGGTACTGTAAGTCTTGCTTTATCATCTATTGTCAGAAGCAGCAATAGTTTACAGCTCTCTCAAGAACTGGATATATTTGTGGTTTTGCTTCTTGAAAATTAAGGCATTCATACTTCTAAATTCGATAAATATGTCAATCGATACAGTTTTATAAACATGTTATAAAATAAGCATTTTGTGATGATAAAGCAGTGAAATAAGTTTAAATCTGATAGCAAAATAGGTATCACATATATTTCATCCCCCCATTTCTTCATCCCTCTGGCTTCAAAATTTCTGGAAATCTTACATCTCTGTACAGAGCTATGACCAATGGGGAAATCACATTAGCTATTGTACTGAATACTAGGAGATGCCTTTTCCAGTTAAATGCTGGTACTGATACTTAGACTGTAGCTAAGGAGTACATTTTATGTGAGAGCAAATTTGTTTATTTCTAAAATTGATTCTCTTTTGTGATGTGTTTAGCTTTACAGCAGTCACTGTGGTCTTCCTGCCCCTTCATCATCAAAGTAAATAGCATGTGTGAATCTGCAGTGGCAAAAGATTGCTTTCACTATGGATTTCACATGTCTCCATGGTATATAGGAGAATACCAGAGAATACCAACCACATTTTTCCTAACGTGTGATTACCATACCTTGTTTTTTTACTACTGTGTATGTGCTGCATATTCGTGTCACAGAGAGGTGAGATTGACCAAGGCTCTCCCTTGCTTGTGTATGTGGGTAAAAATGTGTGACTCTTGCACATTACAGGGAGTACCACAGGTACATCAAGTATACTCCCATGCACCAGTTGTGTTCTGTGGACAACCCTTTCCTTGTAGTGTCTTAGGATTGTCTGTCTGACAGCCATCAGTCTCAGGCTTTCTCTGTGGTAGGACCATTCCTTTAGAATGGTTCACGTGGGTGGGTGTGCAGGGAACCTGCAAGAATTTATATTAAAAGGTTGTATTTCAAAGGGCATTTGGTGAAGGGTAAATGTTTTAGGCAGACTGGCTGTGCTGTTTTTATCTTGATGATCAACTGTTGTATTATTTGTATGTGTTTGCAGCTTGTTGCTTTGTTAGCTGCCTCAGTCCAAGGAGAAAAGGAGGGATGTTAACATTGTAAATATGTACTTGCATCTCATTTATTTCCATCCAGAAAGGCTCAATTTAAATAACTTGTTTGGAGTGTTACAGTATACTAGGGAATCAATTGTTTAGAGGTCAAGCAATTACCATTGAGTAAGATGTTTATTACAGTTTGACTTCTGCCTGGTACAGCACCTATTCACAAAAATCTCTTTGAAAGCTTACAACCCAGTTCGTATAAAATAACTTTATGCTACAGTTTCTTGGAAGGGCTCCAAACAGTTGTCAAATACTTGTGCTGGAGTTGTCCCATTTATTTCAGTGGAAGAGTTGTTTTTAGAGTGTGTCTACTCATTTTGTTGTCTCCACTGTTATATCTCTTAAGGGAGGACTTGTTACTTTGTGTGCAGGACAGAAGTAGAGAGACTCTTATCAGTGTGTAACAGCACACAGGTGTTAGGCAGCATTGGCTCCATGACTATTACATTACTGTAAAAAAAAACCCCAAAACCTTCACTTTTCATCACTTAAGAAATTGGCAGTCCCCTTCCAACCCCCTCACCTAGCTGGCATCCTATGCTTGCTCCACAGAGAGGGAGAAATAACAAACACCCATCAGAAAGCTGTAGACAGCATAGCAGTGGTATTAGAGAACATAGCAATCCTGCCAACACAACAGCTGCTGTCCAAACTCAGAGTGCAAGGAGGCAGGAATGGGGGAGCTGCTGGTCTCTCTGCTCCCCAGAAGGCCAGTGGCAAGAGGTGCAGGAACCTTGGGGCCAAGATGCTCTAGAGGTTTCCACAGGCAATCGCTACCTACAGCAGACTTCCCTTTTGCCAGGCAGGCACAGAGGGGAGGGAGCATGGCTACCCCAGCCACAGATTCTAATGCTGTAGTAGCTCACTTGGCACAAGCGTCAATAACTGAGCATTCCTCCTGTTTTTACCAGTGCAGTGGATGGACTGCAGTGGAAACTAGCTCGGTGGTTAGAGATCAGGAATGGATGGTGGGGGTTATTGTGGCAGATTTTAATGTATTCTAGAGGATGTTCCTAGTTCTGAATGCTGTCACCTCTTCGGATAATACAAAACAAACCATGGTCAGGGCAAAACGAATAGACACCCCCCCCCCATGCTTCCCTAATTCAGTCCTAGAATCCAGATATCAGAGAACCAGAACCACTTAAAAATCAAGGTTCTTGGTGAAGTGTGCTTGACTTTTAATTTTTCCTCAGTCTTGAGGAATATAAGCTGTATTCCCTTACTTAACTGAGGCAGAGAGAGCTCATTCAGCTTGTGTAAGCTAGCTGTGAAGTGACTGGAGACTCCAGACTGCGTAGGTACAAATAAAACCAAGAACCCAAGATCCTACATAATCCATGTTGGAGGAGGTATTTTTGCTGGGATGGAGAGAGCCAATGCAGTTTGTAATGAAAGAGCCCTTTTAAAACATTAAGCTCTTTGGCTTTCCAGAATGTAGAGAGTTCCCTCTGAATGTTTTCAGTTTTATGAAAACATGAATGAGAAGGAGCAATTTGGAAACAACAGCACAAGCAATATGTGTTCTGTTTAAGCTTTTGATCCATCCTGGTCTCCTATTATGTATGATTAATTTATACAATTAGTAGTATTGTGACTGTGAGCTAATAGCATCTTTGTTACCATCCTCTATTACCATTGCTAATTGCATATTGCACAGTTGTTCCCAAAGGCTTGTGTAGAAGTGAGGAGTGGTGTCTAGTGATTACCCAAGGCACAATGCTGCCACTGATTTATGATCTGTTTTCCTACTAGTGAAGTATATGGCAGAGTGATGAACTTCTCCTAAGTGTACACACAGGAGCTCCTCAAAGATGCATAGTTGTCTGCACATATCTGATGGTAGACACTGATCTTACTTCTCATGTCTCTCTTAAAATGACTTTACATGTTTCATTTCTCAAGTTGCAGTCAAATATGTGTGGTTACAGCTTGACACAAATTCTACAGCAAGGCAGTACTGAAAGTACTCCAGCTGTGTTAGCATTCTGCCCATATTGAGGCAGAGATTAATAGTCATGGCAGTATGCTTAAAAGTAGCTGAAGAATATGGTGGTTCCTAAAGGTATCTGAGAACCTGAAGCTACTAAATGAAGCTGAATAGTAAACTTATGAGCGCAAGGAAACAGCAAAGGAGGTGGGGGAAGGGGGAAAAGGGTTTTTTTTAGAGGTTTTAAACAAGGGGTAAAGTTACTGAAATCTGCAGAGCATGCATACACTTAGGACATTTGTCTAAAAGCAATCATAGCTGTGTGGTAACCAAATCACCTTTTTTGTGGCTCTGAGCTCATTGGTATATGTTGAAGTAGAATTTCTTAACTGTAAAAGTTTTTCTGTCAGTTAATGGGTATAATTATTTATTATAGTATCTTTGATTATATGCATTTGGGATGTGGCAGGAACTACTGTAAGTTTTGCTATGAATACTATATCCACGGCAATTAAAACAACAACAACCAAGTCCTCTGGTCAAGGCCCAGTGTTCCATCATTTCTGTTCATCTCCACGCCCATAGAAAGTAGCTTTATATTTAGTTCCTCTTATTAACCAATGATACTGTTACATAGGAAGATATCGCATTGTACCAGTTTTCCCAAAGGAAACAATGATTGGCACTGAAAATTGTGTGTTTTCCTGCCAAATCTCTTGGTTCTATGATCAGTTCTTTTTTCCCCCACACCTGACACCCACCCTTTAATTAATGTACAAGTAATTTAACCCAGGCTAGCTTGATCTTGTCAGATCTTGGAAATTAAGCAGGGTTGGTCTTAATTAGTACTTGGGTGTGAGACCACCAAGGAAGTTTCTATGCAAAGGCAGGCAATGGCAAACCACCTCTGTTCATCTTACTTTGAAAACCCTATGGAGTCTCCATAAGTTGTCTGTGGCTTGATGGCTCTTTCCACCACCAATATAGCATCTGCTGAGAAGAACTGTCCATAGAAAACAAATGGGAAACTGCAGTAATTGTTAGTAGAATGGTCTGAAAGAAATACCGAATCAGTTGTTCCTGATTCAACATGTTGCGCATCCATTCAGAATCTGTATTCTGTTAACAACAATTTGACTCCACCTCATCTGAAGGTGCCAGCACTCAACAGAAGCACAGTGTTGGCTAACAGCCAACTTCATGGTAAGAGTCTCACACAAGACTTAAGTATCCTCCCTCTGCAAACAATAGTATTATGTACTGGTTACATTTGCAGTGAGAATGAATGTTATATTTTTCATAGATTGATTCATATACTATTTCTGTCACTTCATCTGTTTCACAGTAATTCATACAGCAGTTCATTTCAGTCACCTGTACAGGTCAGAACTTTCTCAGCTTGCAACCATCTCTGGTTCTACCATCTGTGATTCTGGTGCTTTTAAGCATCGTTTTTTTGGGGATGGGGGGAAGGTGATACATTGGAAGGCTGGAAAAATGACAGAAGTCAGAAGGGTAAGCTGTCAGAGATACACAGGAAGGTTTGCTGCACCTAACTTAAAATACTATAAACAATTAAAGTAAGATGGCTCAGGAGAAAGTCTACGATGCTGAAAGAGCCAACAGAGTGTTGAGTGGGCAAAATGGTTTTTCATGTATAAAATTGTGTGTGCTAGCTGCATTTTGAGTCTAAGGAGATAAGGTGGCATACTTGACTTAATTTTGACCAAAAGGCAAGATGGGGTGAAGGAGGTGGGGACCTTAGGGGGAAGTAACCATGTCCTGCTAGAATTCCTTTTGCTGTGGTGTACCAAGGAAGTTCGTAACCACACATATATGTTAGATTTCAGTAAGGCAGATTTTAATAAACTCAAGCGATATGAGAATCATTCCATGGGCAAGACTGCTGGAAGGAAAAGGAGCGAGTGAAGGGTGGGCTCTCTTAAAACAAGAGCTCTTACAAGAGCTGTTCTAACAAGAAAGAAACATGGTAGGGGATCCAAGAACCCAATGTGGATGAACAGAGAACTGTGTGATGTGCTAAGGGAGAAAAAGGAAATATTCAAGAAATGGAGGCAAGAACATACCTCTAAAGAAGAGTATCTGTGGGTTGCTAGGCACTGTAGGTCAGCCATCAGAGAGGCCAAAGCTCGCAATGAGCTAAAGCTGGCCATGGAGGCTCGCTACAAGAAACTCTTCTTCAGATATGTGAGGAGCAAACAGAAGATAAAAGAGGCAATGGACCCACTGCTGGGTGAAAATGGAGAAACTCTGACAGAGGACAGAGACAAAGCAGAAAGGCTCAGTGCCTATTCTGCCTGTTTTTTTTTCCTGAAGAAGAGAACAGGCTGATCTAGAGATGCTAGTAGGCAAGTCACAGCATCTGGGCTGCTGGTTGACATGGATAGAGAAGTAGCTGAGAAGCACCTGACTGCATTGAATGAATACAAATCCCCCGGACCAGATGGTATGCACCCAAGAGTGCTCAAAGAACTTTCTAGAGAACTTGCAGAGCCTTTTCCCATCATCTTCCAGACCTCTAGGAGGATGGGAGACATGCCACAAGACTGGAGGAGGGCAGATGTTATCCTAATTTTCAAAAAATTGAGGTGGTATGACACAGGAAACTACAGGCCAGTCAGTCTGACCTCTGTCCCAGGGAAGGTACTGGACCAGGTTTTAAAGGGATCAATCTGCAAGCATCTAAAGGACAACTTGGTGATCTGGGGAAGTCAGCATGGATTTATCCCAACAGATCCTGCCAGACCAACCTCATTTTCTTCTTTGCTCGAGTGACAAGCTTACCGGGTCAAGGGAATGCTGTTGATGTTGTTTACCTGGATTTCAGTAAAGCTTTTGACAGGGTTCCCCATGATGTTCTGATGGGTAAACTAAAGGATTGTGAACTGGACTGTGGGATAGTTTAGTGGATAGGAAACTGGTCGGAGAACTGCACTCAAAGAGTAGTTGTCAATGGAATTTCATCTGAATGGAGGGAGGTGTCCAATGGGGTGCCACAGGGATCGGTTCTGGGCCCAGTACTTTTCAGTATTTTTATAAATAATCTGGATGAGGGTGTGGAAGGGCTAATTAAATTTGCAGATGACACTAAATTGGGAGGAGCAGTGAATACCCCAGAAGATAAAGATAGAATTAAATGAGATCTGAACATGCTGGAAAAGTGGGCAAATGTGAACAAGATGCAATTTAACAAGGGTAAGTGCCTAGTTCTACATCTGGGTAACAGAAATGAGGAACACACATACTGGATGGGGGATGCACTTCCAAGTAACAGTGTGTGTGAACAAGATCTTGGGGTATGGGTGGACAGAAAGTTAAATATGAACAGCCAATGTGATGTGGCGACCAAAAAGGCTAATGCAGTCTTGGGCTGTATCAACAGAGGCATAACATCCAAATCACAAGATGTCATCGTCCCACTGTACACTGCATTGGTCAGGCTGCACCTGGAGTATTGTGTGCAGTTCTGGAGTTCTCACTTCAGAAAGGATGTGGACAGAATGGAGCGGGTGCAGAGGAAAGCGATGAGGATGATAGGGGGCCTGGAGACCAAACCCTGTGAGGAAAGGCTGAGGGACTTGGGAATGTTTAATCTGGAGAAGAGGTTGAGAGGGGGGACATGATTGCTCTATTGAAGTATTTGAAGGGCTGTCACTTAGAGGAGAGCAGGGAGCTGTTCCTGTTGGAAGCAGAGGATAGAACTAGCAATAATGGGTTTAAATTAAGGTTGGGAAGGTACCAGCCAGATATTAGGAAAAACTTTTTTTTACAGGAAGAGTTGTGCAACAGTGGAATCAGCTGCCCGGGGGGGGGGGGGGGTGAGCTCCCCCTCACTGGTGGTCTTTAAGCAGCGTCTGGACAAACACTTGTCAGGGGTGCTCTAGACTGATCCTGCACTGAGCAGGGGGTTGGACTAGATGGCCTGTATGGACCAACTCTATGATTCTGTGATACCTTAGCCGCAGTGTTGCAAATCGCATGAATATGTCTGCATCTTCATATTGGGGATGGATATTCTGTGTTTGTTTTTGCCTTGCAATCACACTTCTGTGAATCTTGTTTCTTTCCCTGCTTCTCTCACATAATTGAAATCTAGTCTCTACAGTAGTATGGGCAAGTGAGTTCTATTGTGAAGATGAAGACTATTTCATGAATGATTTTTTTTAAAGTTGCCTTAGTCATATTTTACAAATTGACCTACTCATAGGATTTGAAAGATTTTTCATTTGCAAAACATGGAGTTCAGAGAAATAATATAGGAGAAGGCTGCAAAGTGACCTTTTTTATTTACTAGAGATTTCCAGATTCTGGGCTGTAACATTTAGTCACTTCTGGTCAGATTGTTCAGGGACAGTAGGAATGCGGTGCTGCAAATGACTGTGTGATTATAGAATGGCAGAACTGATGATGCTCTGTGTAGCAAAGTTGGGTCTGCCTTTTCTTTCTTTCTTTTTTAGATAGGGGTGAAGTCAAATGTCCCATGCTTAGCAAACTCATATTTGAAGTATTTATTGCACCCAGCTTCAGAGTCCTAGATATACAGTAATGAAACAAAGTAGTTATGACCAGTGATGCTTCTACTTGATCCAAATGTAATTCTATTGGATACCCACTGTAACAACACTCTGATTATATAACTTGAACCGAAAAGCCTGTCTGGGCACTCATCTTGTTGCCTTCATTGTCTTTTTATTAAGAACTAATGATCTCATCAGACAGGACACTTGGATGCACATTCTAACATCCAAGTTGCCTGGATGAAGGAAGGAGCAGCAGGGCTGACCCTGGAGAGCAAAACATGCTACTTTTCATGGTCATCAATATATCTAATTCTCCCTCTGAGGCGGAGGACATCTTTGGATGCTTCCCACCATCCAATCAAGGAGGCAGGAACTAGATTCTTCCTCTTCTTGTCTGGCATGTGGGACATCCCCTATCTTCAGTTCTGTTCCTGCCTCAGAGGGAGAGCAGTTCAGCAGCAGGCTTCACCTACTATCCCCCCCCCCATTTCAACTCTACTCTCATTCTTCCTCACTACCTTCCTTCCTATTCTTCTTTGCTACCTTCACCAATCTCCTGACTACTTTTCTTACTGAATTTCCCTGTCTTGGAGCTCTCTTTTCTTTGACTGGCTAGAGCTGTGGCGGCAGCTCTCCAGTTGCCCAGGAGCCCAATTTGAGAGGAGTCTCCATGGAAGCCAGTGTCCAGGATGGCTTCTTCGATGAAGAGGACCTTGCAGTGGCGACTGCACTGCTACTGTTGTTGGGAGAGGGAACTGATACCGACATACCTTCACAGCTTGTGTGCGCTGCTGGCAATGTGTCAGTCATTTCAGCGCCACAGAAGACTGTCAAAAGACCCTACTTTGTGGAGCAGCAGACAGAGGACGACCCAGCCCCCTATTGGGTGGGCACAAGCACTACTTCTTCCTTCATTGCTGAAATGGCGAAAAATCAGGCCAGGTCTCTTCAGCTCTGAAACAGCCCAACATAGTGACCTTGCCAACCTCCTGGCAGGAGACTCCGGAGCAGGCTTTTCTCTTTGTGGTCAAGCCCTGCCTATGCAAGTCAACTCTCTACAGCGGGGTAATGTACAGGGGACTCCTAGTACACTCATTGATTTATTCTCCCTAATGAAACAGGGTATGAGGGAAGAGATGTATAACACTCAGCTGCCCCAAATGCAATGCGGTTTGGCTCTGACCTCCTCCCCCCTGCCACCCCAGATTGGTATCAAGTTCCTTCCCCAAAGGGAAGCAATGGCCAACCAAAGGTGCTCAAAAATGACCCGTAAAGGGAAGTGGGAACAGGGAGTCTCACTGGGAAGAGGACCTGCCCTTAGACACTGATTCTGAGAGCAGAGAGGAAAGAGAATTTTTATCTGATGAAGAGGAGGAAGAGATGTTTGTGCCTGAGCCATCCACCTGCCTCTTCAAACCAGATGACTATCAATTCCTTCTGTTGAAAACTGTGTCTGCCCTCCAACTCCATGATGCCCCCACAGGGGAGAAAGAGGCTAAGCCAGGGATTTCTAGGTCTAAGACCCCGGGAATGCAGGCGTTTTTCCCAAAATATGCCTTTTCAGAAAAGGTCTTCCCTCTTCCAGAGTATTTCAAGCAATAAATGGGGGCTGAATGGTCTAAACCAGCAGCCAGTCAACAATTCCCACAGTTGGTCAAAAGATTGAATACTATGCCCTCCTTTATTCATGAGATGTTGCAGGTCCCCTCAGTGGACGCACCAGTGGCAGCTCTTCAGTCTTCGGGCCTTCTGTCAGAGGATGGACAAGGCACGGTCAGAGACAACTTCAATGAAAAAGGAGAGGCTGCACTGCTGAAGGTCCTTGAAGCCTAGCCTTGGCCATGAGGGCTTCAGCCATATCTTCCATTGTTTCCAGAGCGTCTATTATATGGATGAGGAAGCTGATCCAACTTCTTCCTGAAAACTACAGTCGTCTTCTGGAAGGGGCCTCCAGGGTCCTGAAGGCCAGTATCTTCACAGCAGACGCTTCTCTGGATGTGCTTACATTCACCTCTAGAGCAATGGCCTCAGCAGCTGGGGTCAGACGACTACTTGGGATCAGAGCTTGGCCAGCGGATCTTCACTCCAAGAACATCGTTTTGTCCTACCCAGCCCTCAAGAAAATCCTGGTTTGAACCAGGGACAAGAAAAAAGTGATGGCCAAGACTCTTTGTTGTTCTGACAGGCATTACACGGGTTCCCAGCCTTTTCGTATGCAAGAAACCTTGCCCAGACCCAAACAGGACTTGAAAAGACCATCTTGGTGACAAGCGCAGCAGTCCTTCAAGAAGGGCTTCTTCAATTCCAGAAACAGCAGAAATCCAGCATTCCAGATTGAACAGACCGACCTGGATGCCAAGTCCTCCAAGGCGTGACTCCATGGACGTCCTGGTGGAGAGTTATCTCCTTCTCTTCCAACAAGCATGGGCAGATGCTCAGGTAGACACCTGGTCCTTAGATGTTGTCTCTCAAAGCTATGCCATAGAATTCGAGAGTTACCCACTGGAGCACTTCATACTTTCCCCTTCTCACAAAAATCCCCAGCTATCCTCCTCTGCTGCTTCAGAGGGGCCAACTGCGGTTTTTGCAAGCTCTGTCAGCTCTCCCTCATCCACGCCTATGACATTCTGGTGGCCAACACTGATGTGCTCTGCTGGGGACGCCTTCACCTCAGGCCTTTCCAATCCTTTCTCAGGGCTTATCAATATCAGATCATGGAAAGAGCAAACCTCGACCTCCCTTTACCCCTGAAGGTCAAAGACAGTCTGAGATGGTGGACCAAAGATGACAACCTGAACCAGGGCAAGAGGTTCTTCATACCGCATCAGATCCAGATATTCTCAGACGCCAGCCTCAAGGGCTGGGAAGCCACTCTGAACAACAGTCCATTCCGTCAGGAGCACTGTGACCAGTGCAGCCTTCTTCAAAAATGCTTCTGTAGAAGAGGTCTGCAAAGCTGCGACTTGGTCTTCGCTGTCTACCTTCATGCGACATTACAAGCTGAATCTCTATGCATCGGCGGATACTGCCTTTGGTAGAAGAGTGCTGCAGCATGTGATTCTGGATGAAGACGATGGCCCACCCAGGTTTTAAGCACTGCTTTGGGAGTGCCCAAAGATGTCCTTCACCTCAGAGGGAGAATGGGCCTTTGGACACTTACTGTGAGGGGTCCTTCTCTAAGGAAAGAAGGACATCTTGCCCTCCCTCAGTCTTTGTTCTCATCTTTTCCTCTGTTGCTGCTGCACTTTCTTCTGTTGTTTCTCTGATATTTCTTGTTAATGCCTGTTGGCTGTTAATCTTAGTCTGGTTTTGTGATTTCTTTATAGTGGGTAGGAAGTTTACGCTCTACTCCTGTGTGGAGTCACCCAAACTGAAGATAGGGGGTGTCCTATGCGCCAGACAGGAAGAGGAAGAATCTAGTTCCTGCCACCCTGATTGGACGGTGGGAAGCACCCAAAGATGTCCTCCTTTCCTCAGAGGAGAAGGACCCCTCATGTTAAGTGTCCAAAGGTCCATAAACAGACAAGGCCCCATCTGTGGATTCTTGAATCCAGAGAAGGGGCCATGAACAGACAAGGCACATCTTCTTACAAATCTGAGAAAAACCTCAGGCTAAACCCCCCAAAATAATAAAAAGCAGTGCTTGTAGCTTTAAGAAACAGAAGCCTTCAGTGGCCATTGCTAGGCAGCCACAACAGTATTGCCAGCCTTGGCTTCTGTTAGTTAAAAAACGGGGTGGGGAGGGGCAGGACCCTTTCCAGGGCTGTTCTCACCTATGAAGGAGGAGTCATGAGGCCAGGCTTAGCAGCAACCATTGGGTGACTTGTTACCATCTGATTTGCATGACTGACCCAAACCTGGCGTCTTGTTACTGTTCAGTAGCAGTTCAACACCCCGTGAAAGCTGGTGTGATGTAGTGATTGGAGTTTCAGACTCTGACCACTCAGGGAGACTCAGGTTCAAATCCTCATTCTGCCATGGAAGTTCACTTCAAGACCTTGGGGCCAGTTACTATGCTCAGCCTAAATTCATCACAGGATTGTTGTGAGGATAAAATGAAGAAGAGGGGGATGCTGTAAGCTTTTTTTGGTCCCCATTGTGGAAAAAGGTGGGGTACACATGAAGTAAATAAACATAGCTGAAGGGGGCAGATTAACAGTGGGCGGGTAGGAGAAAAGGAAGCAGGGAAAGGTGAGGATGTGGGAGCTGCCAGGAAGAAAAAAATAGAGGAAATAATGTGGTCTGCACAAGTCCTTGCAGATTCCCCGCTGTGTATTTGGGTCCAACTCGACCCAAAGGTCAAAATCATGCAGTCTTTTTCCAGTGAGAGCCTGTTGGGGGAGGGAAAGCTGAATCCATGGGTGCAGATAAAGGAAGGTCAGTTGGTGGGTGGGAAGGAGAGAAGAAAGCAGTAAAAGAAGAGAGGCTATAGGGTCTTTCAGGGAAGAGAAAGAGGAAATGGTAGGGGGTGGAGAAATGAGATGCTCTTCTGCAAGTCCTTGTGGGTCACCTGCTTGTAAGATTCTGCTAGCCTGGATAGCAAATAGTAGTGTACAAGAAGTGGGGACCCGCAATACTCACGGGGGGGGGGGGGGAGTATTCCCCACAGCTCCCGGGTGCCTGGCCCGCTGAAGCAGCAGGAGCCCCACATGGAGGGAAAGGAGGAGTTGGCCGACAGCAGCCATAGTGGCGAGTCCTGCACAGCTCCCAGCTGCCTGGCCCACCAATACTTCCCCCCCACGCGACAATGGCAGCAAGCCCTGCGCAGCTGCCAGCCACTGGTACACCAAGGCTTCTCCCCCGCCCCCCCAACACCAGCAATGGTTGTGAGCCCTGCGTGACTCCCAGCCGCCTGGCCCACCAAGGCTTCTCCCCCCGCCAACTGACACCAGCAATGGCAGCAAGCCCTTCATGGCTCCCAGCTGCTGGGCCCATGACACCAGCAATGGCAGTGAGCCCAACTGCCAGTTCCCAGTGGTAAGTGTGTTCTCTGCGCATGTGCAGGGAACGCTCTTTTACTTTTGAGGGGATTTAAGTATTCCCTGTATAGTTATTTCAGAATTTTCTGCACACCTGGGGGAGTGCCCCAAGTGTGCAAGAAAATCTGTTTACCTTTCATGTGCTCCCGATGTCTGGATTTAGATATCCATATGCAGAGGGACCCTTGGCTATTAGATATATAGATATGAGGAAGGTTTTCTTTTCTCCCCATAAAAAAACCTTTACCTGCTCCACATCCTTCTATCAGATAGACCCTTATAGGGACTCATATAGGGAGGCTCCTTGTGGAGTGTAGCCACAAGACAGACGCCAGGGAGTCAACTGAAGGGTAACAACACCTGATTTCTGGGATAAGTTTTTGATCTACGTACTGTTTATAAATTGAGATGCATTTAACTGGAGGTGAAAGATATTGAGCCTGGGGCCTTCTGCATGCAAAATGAGTGCTCTGTCATGACCTCATCCCGTGTCATTTTGTTTGCCTCTGTGCTGATTCCTAGCCTGCTGATCTTCTAAGACTGTTTCAGCTCAGCAGTTTCCATCAACACAGAGCCAGAACTTCAAATTATGCTGATTTTTCAGTTTCTTCTGTAAAATTGCCTATATTTGTTGATTGCTGTGTCTTTCTGTTTTTGTTTAAATGCTGTAACGTGGTAGACTTGAGCTTCACTCTTGACTGTTATTAATCTGAAGCAAGTAGTTTGGGGAAATGTGAAGAGAATGGGGGTAAAAGATTCCTGACCAGATTATATGACCTGTCAGTCACATTTTTATCCCACCCTTTCTCCAAGCAAGTCAAGGTAATGGTCATGGTTCTGCCTGTCTCTTTACATGGTTCTTGAAAGAGCTCCCCCCCAGTTTTGTTGCAAACCATAGCAAGTCTGAATATTTGATAAGCAAGGGCTGCCCACTGCATGGATTGGAGGGGGGGGGGGGAACTCAGCAAAACAGAGAGCCCTGGTTACAGCTTCGAGTTCTGCAGCAGTGCTCCTGGACATACAAGAAAGAAACCCAATGTTAAAAGTACAGTCACTGCAAAACAGAGCACCATTCACATGGCACATTGGATTGCTGAAGCAACCCGCATATTGTCTGACAGGTCAGCAGTGTGTTCCACAATCCGAATGAGGGGTGGGTGAGGGAAGCAGAGCCATGAGAAACAAGCCAGTGGAGGGAGAGAGGCTCTGTAGATGGAAGATGAACTGGGGATAGGGGCAGAAGGAAGGAAAAGTGGAGTGGTGGTGAGCAGCTTTCACCTCTCGGCACAATTCTGTGGAGAACATGAAGTGCCAAAAATGTTCTTGCCACTCTCATTTGCTGAATAATAATATAAAGACAAATGTTTAAAATGTGTAGTTTAGGGGGGAATGTAAGAACAAAAGCGCTGGTAGGGCAATGAGAGAAGAAGCAGAGTAGGGCGATATAACTTTCTCGTCATGTTATTTATGTTTATAAAGATGGTCTTATTGCTTGCTGGAGATGAAAGCTGTTGTGTTGAATGCTTCACAGAACAAAAATGAAAGGTGCAAATTGTGGCATCTTATGTGTCTCTGCTGCCAGTCTGGCTTGTCCAGAGGGATAGTTCTAAGGCACTGGTGAGCAAGGAAATCTTATGATGGTATAGAGTCATTTTTATTAATTAATTAATTAATTAATTATATTTGTTTCCCGCCTTGCCAGCGAACCGGCTCAAGGCAGCTAACACACATAAAATACCCTCAAGGGTTTACAATATAAGAGCACACATTAAAACACAGCCATGTCCTACGCAAAAACTCTAAAAGATTGCGACTTCAATTATACAGACTCCTCCTGGTGAAGGGAGATAGTGAGGGGGTGTGGCTAACAGGACCAGGGCGATGTTACAAAACCGTCCCCCCCCCTGGCGGCCCCTAGTTGAAAGCCTGGCGGAAGAGCTCCGTCTTGCAGGCCCTGCGGAACTGCAACAGGTCCCGCAGGGCCCTGATGTCCCCCGGGAGCTTGTTCCACCAGTAAGGAGCCGCCACCGAGAAAGCCCTAGCCCTGGTACAGGCCAACCGAGCGTCTTTCGGACCGGGGAGAGTCAGCCGATGTTGTGTGCCTGACCTCAGTGCCCTCTGGGGCCTATATGGGGAAAGGCGGTCCCTCAAGTAGGCAGGCCCCTGACCATATAGAGCTTTAAAGGTTAACACCAGCACCTTGAACCGGATCCGGTATGCTATAGGCAGCCAGTGCAGTGACTGAAGCACAGGCCGGATGTGGTCCCGCAAAGAGAGACCCATCAGCAGCCTGGCCGCAGCATTCTGCACCAGCTGCAGCTTCCGGATCTGAGACAAGGGCAGCCTCATGTAGAGAGTGTTACAGTGATCAAGCCTTGAGGTGACCATAGCATGGATCACTGTAGCTAGGTCTTCACGTTCGAGGAAGGGGGCCAACTGCCTAACCAGCCGTAGATGGTAAAAGGCTGCCTTGGCAGTGGCTGCTACCTGGGCCTCCATTGTCAGGGAGGGATCCAGGAGCACACCCAAACTCCGGACCCTCAGCGCTGGCACCAACGGCGCCCCACCGAAGGACAGTAATGGGAGCCCCACCCCCGACCCGGTCCGACTCAAGCACAGGACCTCCGTCTTCAGTGGATTCAGTTTCAGACGACTCAGCCTAAGCCAGTCCGCAACCTCCTGGAGCGCCCGCTCCAGGTCATCTGGGGCCGAGTCGGACCGGCCACCCAGCAACAGATAGAGCTGGGTGTCATCTGCATATTGATGACACCCTAGCCCATGCCTCCGGACAATCTGGGCAAGGGAGCGCGTATAGATGTTAAATAACATTGGCGACAGAACCGCCCCTTGAGGCACACCACACACCAGTGGGTGCATCTGGGAGGCCTGTTCCCCGAGCGCAACCCTCTGTCCCCGATCCTGGAGAAAGGAGGCAAGCCATTGTAAAGCAAGCCCCCGTATCCTCGCATCGGCGAGGCAGTGGATCAGCAACTGGTGGTCGACCATATCAAATGCAGCCGACAGATCTAACAATACCAGTGCCGCCGTACCGTCTCGATCCAGGTGTCTCTGGAGGTCATCCGTGAGGGCGACCAGAACCGACTCCGTCCCATGACCCGGTCGGAAGCCAGACTGAAACGGATCTAGCAAGGAGGTGTCATCCATGAAGCTCTGCAACTGAATCGCCACCGCTCTCTCCAATACCTTGCCCAAATAGGGTAGGTTGGACACCGGCCAATAGTTGGCCAATACGGCCGGGTCCAGAGATGGTTTTTTCAGGAGAGGGCGGACCATCGCAGCCTTGAGTGCCCCCAGGAACAGTCCTTCCTCAAAGGATGGATTCCAGAGCCACTTTCTTTCCCATGCCAACAGCCACTCTCCTTGAGGTTCCAATCTGCCAATTAACTTGGTGATTGAAATTTTAAATTAAAAAAGAAAAAGCTTGTGCAAAATTTTTGTGGGGAGATGAAAGTACAACAGTAACCATATAGGCCAGCCCTATGACAAAGAATAAATGGACATAAGACTAATATTAGAAACCACAATTTTCAAAAACCAGTAAAGGGACATTTTAACCTTCCAGTTGGAATTTCAAAGGGAGATTAGAAAGATAGATCGCTGAATTGCAAATGATAATGAAACTCAAGATAATGCATCCTCCTGGACTGAATCAAGACCTAGGTTTCCTGTCTCATTACCAATGCTGATTTCTCCACACTTATCACCCCTCTGAATATCACACATAATCCAATCATGCCTGCATTTGTCTGATGTTGTCATTTGGCATCTGAAATTACTCTACTCTCCAAGATACAAGAACAGATGGACTTGCATTCTACCTGTATCTGAAGAAGGGGTGTGTGACTCATGAAGCCTCATGCTCTACCATAAAAAAATGGTTAGTTTTTAAGGTGCTAGTGGACTCTTGCTTTCTTTTATACTGCTTTGAGCAGGCAACCATTTATTACTGTCTTCTGTTCTCTTCTTTTCTTCGCACAATTGCTTTTGATTCCTGGATGAAGCAGATTGTTTGAATCCTTTCCAGTCCAGCTTCAGGTCTAGATACTGGTACCAGGCATGGACAGAGGAAATGCAACATTATTAATTCTTCTCAACTCGCAACAATTTTTGATACTATCTATCATGATATCCTTCTAGACCACCTTTTGGGGGTTGGGCGACACCATTTCATGGTGATTTTGGGCCTACCTGGGAGGTACATTTCAGTAGTGGTGCTAGGGGACTGCTGCTTGACCTCTTGGTCTCTGGCCTGTGGGGTTCTGCAAGGTTTCATCCTTTCTCCCATGCTTTTAAATATATGAAATTGCTAGGTGAAGTCATCTAGAGATTTGGTCTGGGCTGTCATGCAGCTAATACTCTGTCTTGTGCTTCCAGCAAATCCCAGCTATGGAATCCCTGGATCAGTGCTTGGAGACAGTTTTGGAATCAATGAGTGCCAGTAAATTGAAGCTTAATCCTGACAAGACAGAGGAGTTTCTGGTGGCTGGAAGAACCCAGAGACTGAAGTATCTCCAGGTTGGGGTTACACTTCCCCTAAAGGAGCAATTTTGTAGCCTGAAAGTGGTGCTGGACCTGGCCTCCTGTTGGATAAGCAGGTGGCAAAGTGGCCAGGAGCGCCTTCCACCAGCTTCAGATGGTGAGCCAGCTGTGGCCTTTCCTGAGTAAAAAAATACCTTGCCACTGTGGTGCGTGCCCCGATAATTACTAGGTTAGATTACTGTAATGCAGTGTACGTGGGACTGCCCTTGAAGAATATCCAGAGTCTACAGTTGGTACAGAATGCTGGCTGAAGTGGGTCATAAGGACCATATCACTCCAATCTTGCTCCATCTACACTGGCTTCCAGTTTGCTAATTTAAGAAAGGCCAGAGAGCAAATGGTTCTGTCAGGAAACGGCAAATGTAACAGTGGGTGATGACTTCAAATGTTTGGGGGAGGGGGGGGGAACAACAGCATCCCTTAACTGGATTTTCAGTTGTTGGTAACTGTGAGACTAATGTATTTATATATATGTAAAGCCACCATGAAGTTTTTTCTTCTGTGAAAGTTTTAAAATGGGATCTGAGAAAGAGTACCACTAGGTCCCTTGTGCAGCTTAATTTCATTTCGCTGGGTTTTTTATATACTTCACCCAAGACAATTAAGTCAGAGAATAACTACAGCTGCAGCTTCCAGGATGTATAAATAGGGCCTGTAATACGACAAATGTAACTATTTGATTTGTTCATTCTTGCTGCTGCCCTTTTATCATCAGTTCATTTCTTTTTTACACTTCTCATGCTTTTATAAATTCCATTTTGTGGCAAATTCCAAGTCATTGTTCCATCTGTTAGGAGTGTCTCCCCCCCCCCCCCCCCGCAAATAAATACAGGGGCTGGAAGGCAATTGTAGTGGCTTGTGACAGCAAACATAATTCTTCCACTTCCAAAACATATTTTCTTCAGGGAACATTGTGCTTTTAATGACAGTTGTCCTTGCCGTTGGGCTAGCCAAGATCCACAGCTGGGCTTTAAGCCTGATAAAATCAGTCTTGATGGTGCAGCATAAGGAAGGCATTTAAGTTCATCTGAGTGCAGTGGTGGCCTGCTGTGACATCCGCCCACAGAGACTTGTGTACAGGAATGTTCTTGAAGTCTTGTGTGCAGCAGCCAATGATGTCTAGCCTCTGGCACAGGTTAGAGTGGGCCCTGCCAAGCTCCACCAGACTGAAGGAATGTTGACCAGCTTGAGGGCAAGCTCAAAGAGTTCATTTGAGGAAACTGTAACCTTTTCAGACACCTTTGCAAACAGGTAATGCATCTGAGCAGTTAGTGAGTATATAGCCTTGATTCCACAAGACGGTATGCACACGATGAGTGTTTGACGTATGTCTCTTAACCTCACCTGAAGTAGCTTTTATTTCCTTCACTGCCTCCCAGTTTGATTTTGGAATGTAACTGGCACAAGACTCCTCCTAGGTTCTTACTTCCACCTTTCACTCCTGTGCTTGCCTGCAGCAATTACTGTCCACTTGGCAACAGTGAAGGAACTAAGTAGAGCAAACCACCTGCTTTGCACCCAGCAGCCAGTTCCTTTGAACAAAGAATGAAAGTGTCCTCAGGTGCAAATTCTAATGATGCCCCAGCAGCTCATTTCTTGGCTCAAGGTGGCTGAAACAATAATAATACTTAGCATTTGTATAGTGTTTTCAGTGTTTATAGGGCTTCATGTATTATCTTTACAGCAAGCTGAAAATAGTAGTGTTATTCCCTTATTGTGTATTTTGGCTAGGGCTAATAAATAGTGGCTTGCCAATGGCCATCAAGTAATTTAACGGCAGAGGTGAGATTTAAACCAGCAACCTTCAGACCACAGCTTATTCGTCCTCAAGACTGCAGATTGCTGGGTGAGATTAATGAGGAAGCTACTGGAGATGGTTAGGTAACAGGAGCACTAGAGACAGTGAAATCTGATTTTTGGCTAGTGCTGTGGGGCCTATTTGCTCCGTTCTTATTCTTAAAATGCTGAAAGTAAGATCATAGATAACTGCACTATCAAGGGGTCACTTGCATGCATAAAAGCAGCCATCTCTTGTCAAACGCCATCACTTTGATGTCTCACAATATTTCTCTGCATGAGTAATAGGTCATCAAGTGATATGTATGCAAATCAGTCTGTTATGTTTTTTGGGTGGGGGGTGGGAGAGTCACAATTCTGATGTCAGCCAGACTTGGGGTTGTTTTAAGTTATTTAGAAGAGTTCAGCATACAAGGGCATCTGGCATTTGTAGTAGTGGAGCATGTAAAATATCTAGGCCTTTTGCTGCAACACTTCGTATTACTATGTCTTTTGTATAACTAGAAAGATACTTCTAAGGTCATGCAGATGTCCAAAAGTGCATACAGTGTGTATATGGGTGGGCCTTGCCTGCTGGTTCCCCCTACCCAGGGCTGCCAAGTCCCCCGGTAGGGCGGGGGAAACACCGTTTTTTCATGCTTCCCCCCCGCTTTTTCAAAACTGGCCACCGGGGGGAGGCAATGGCTGCCAACAGGAGGGGAACGTCGGAGCCTGCCGGGCCCTCTCCCTTCCAGGCCTCTTAAAGGGAACTGTCTGAAGAGCCTGCAGTGAAAAGCCTCACCAGACATTTCCCCTTTAAGAGTTAGCAAGAGAGCCCCGCCCAGAGATTAACGAGGGACTAAGCTCTTACTGAAGGGCCTGCTTTTGCATGCGGCTGGTGTAAGATTGAAAGGTTGCTGCTGCTGGGCCTGGGGTAAGTCCATCTGCCAGCTCTTTTCCTTCTCTCTCTCTCCCCCTCCCCCTTTCTTTCTTTTTTCTGTCTCTCTCTCTCTCTCTGTCCCCATCCAGCAGAGGTCTATCAGTGGCTATTATTAGCCACAAGGTCTAAATGGAAGTAAGTGCCTGTGCCAGCTCTTTTCCTTCTCTCTCTCTCCTTCTTTCTTTTTTTTTGTCTGTCTGTCTGTCTCTCTCTGTCCCCATCCAGCAGAGGTCTGTCAGTGGCTATTATTAGCCACAAGGTCTAAATGAAACACTTTGTCTGGGGCAGTGATGCTCTGCATTCTTGGTGCTTGGGGGGGCAACAGTGGGAGGGCTTCTGGAGTTCTGGCCCCACTGCTGGACCTCCTGAGGGCACCTGGTATTTTTGGCCACTGTTGTGACAGAGTGTTGTACTGGATGGGCTGTTGGCCCAATCCACTGTGGCTTCTCTCCTGTTCTTATGATATGAAAATCATATTTAGCACTTGTGTAGCACTTAGTGCTTCATATTCTGCCGAGATGAGGAAGGATTCAGTAGGGCCGTTGCTCAGTGGTAGAGCATCTGCTTGACATGCAGGAGGTATCAGCCTCTTCAGCTAAAAAAGGATCAGGTAATAGGTGATATTAAAGATCTCAGCCTGAGACCCTGGAGAGCCACTACCAGTCTGAGTAGTCAGTACTGACCTTGATGGACCAATGGCCTGATTCAGTATTAGGAAACTTCATGAGTTCATGTGGAAGCATGTGGAAGCAACATCACAGGATGTGACTTCACAAAATGATGTCACTTCCTTTCTCCTGGCTCCACCCCCAAAGTCTCCTGGCTCCACCCCCAAAGTCCCCAGATATTTCCCAAGTTGGACTTGGCAGCCCTACCCCTACCACACTCTTCTATGTTCAGCTGAACATACATATACTTTGCAGACGTGTAGGTGTGTACTTAGGCTGTTCTATGTGAGTTGTAGTATAGGTTACAAATGTGTATATGCTTTCCTCTATGTGTGTATACTGAATATCAGTATAGCCCTTTTTGCTTACATCAGTTTTCACTATTTGGATAATAAGCAGCTGGGATATGGGTAAACACTGCTTTGTTATACAGAGTAGCAACACAACGGCTGTTCAGTAACCTAGATAGAACTACCTTCTCCTTTAACCTGCTCAACGAATATCGAAGAGATCTGAGACCTTTCACTTGGCACTTTGACTTTGTGCTTGCTCAGTCCCTTTCCAACCTTCATCCCACCCCAAGACACGTTGGTGTGAAGGCTAAGATTTCAGACTCCCCTTCGACACTGATGTTGTGCAGTGCCAGATCCATCAATAATAAGACCAGAATGCTGCAAGATTACCTTGCAGCACAGAATGTGGATCTGTCTTGCATGACTGAGACCTGGGTTAGGGAGGGCGAAACAGTCGCCTTAAAAGAACTTGCGGGAATCAGTCCTGAATTTGGGGTGGGGTGGGTCCTGGAGAAGGCTTTCTCCTTCAGACTACTCCCCCTCTCAATGATCACTGGTATTGATTGTGCTGGCCTAGTGTGGGACACTGGGGAGAGAGCTTGGCCGCTGGTCTGGTGTACCGACCGCCTAGTACGCTAGCAGGAAGCCTTCTGAGCCTTTTGGAGGCAGTAGCTGAGTGGGTCTTGGAGTTCCCAAGACTGTTAATTCTTGGACACTTCAACGTCCATGCAGACGAGGCTGCCGCCTCCACTCAGGCTTCAGATCTGGTGTCTTCCATGGTGGCACTGGGGCTTTCTCAGTTTGTTTCAGGCCCCATGCACCAAGCAGGTCACACACTGGATTTTATCTTTGGTATGGGGATGGATGTGGATCTGACTCCGAGGGAGGAAGTGCCATAGTCAGACCACTTGGCTTTGAAGGCCTGGCTGGATGTTTCTACCTCCTCCTGTCTAGGTGGTGAGCTAATTTATGCTTGCTCGCAGAGACTAATGGACCCAACTGGGTTCCAGAATGCTCTGCTGGATCTGATGCCTTCTGATGCCTCAGTAAATGAGCTGGTAGGGTACTGGAATTCCTGTGTCTCTGAAGCCATTGATGAAGTTGCTCCCTGATGTCCTCTACACTCCCGTTGTAGATTATCCCCCTGGTACACTGTAGAACTCAGGGGGATGAAATGGGAGCTTAGACAGCTTGAATGAGTTTGGCAGCATACTCGCAATGAGCATCTTATAGGATGCATCTTATAGGATGCTTATGAAATCCTATGATCCAGCAGAGCATTCTGGAACCCAGTTGGGTCCATTAGTCTCTGCGAGCAAGCATAAATTAGAGCCAGTTTGGTGTAGTGGTTAAGTGCGCGGACTCTAATCTGGGAGAACCGGGTTTGATTCCCCACTCCTCCACTTGCACCTGGCTGGATGACCTTGGGCAAGCCATAGCTCTGTACCAGCTATTCCCTCAAGGACAGCTTGGGAAAGAGCTCTCTCAACCCCACCTACCTCACAGGGTGTCTGTTGTGGGGAGGGGAAGGGAAAAGGAGTTTGTAAGCCGCTCTGAGACTCTTAAGTGAGTGAAGGGTGGGATATAAATCCAATCTCTTCTTCTTCTTCTTCTTCTATGAGATGGCAGTGAAGGCTGCAAAGAGGGAATTCTCAGCCTCTACTGCGTCTGCTAGCTCTTGCCCAGCACAATTGTTTAAGGTGATTAGGTCTTTGACATCCCTAGAGATGTGGAAAGCCCAGAAAAAAACTGGGAAAATTCAGAAAAAACCCAGTTTTTTCCCTGAAGCCTTTTGTTTGTTTGTTTTTTTCTGAAAAATTGAAAAAAGAGAAGAAATTGATTATGGAATGTTTTATTTTAACATGATGAATAAAACACTTTAAGACAAGGTATTCAAATATTTTCCAAATCATTTCTAAAAAATATGTATGGTATCAGATTAATCTGATTTCTGCGCACTGAGGGCAAGCAAATCCTAGGTTACAAACTGAACTCTCCAATGCAAGAACAAGATGCATTTCTTCCTTTAGGAGGTGCTATTGTCACAAGAAAAAGGTTTCAGTTTTGTTTTTGCATGTGGGTGGATGTACTGGCACTCAGGCTTCACTAGGCCTCAAAGCATTGGAAGAAAATACAGAGCAACAAAAAGGATCTGAAAGTATAGTTTTTAGAGGTCCATAATAACTGTGATAATGACAGACACAACAGAGTAGCTGCAGAAGCAGAGACTGAAACTGATAATTACAGATCAGAAAATGATTCTGATTACATTTCATGCCCATTCATTGAAACTTAGCCCCACACTCCCTTCTATACACCCCCCCTTCAATTCTTTTTATAAGAATGGGTTTTTTAAAAAAAAAATTAATACTGTGGAGAGGCAATATGAATAATTGTTACTTCTGGATTTTTAAAAATTGTTTTGTGGAGGTTTTTTTTGTCTATTTCACATAAACTAGTAAACAGTTCAGGAGATTGTTGGTCCATTTGTTTCAATTACAAATAAATATTATTTTAAAAGTAAATTTTATTTGTAATAATTGTTTGGAGACACTATATTTTTAATATGCTAGTTGTAATAATTTCATGCCAAGTAAAATTGTCCATAATCATATTTTATTATCCTAAAGTAACAGAATGACTTTCAATCTAGAAAAAGAAGTGCTAATGTAGCATTTTTTCAATTTTTCTGAAAAATTCCGTTTTTTTCCAAGCTTCAAAATTTTCAGAAATTTTACATCTCTAGACATCCCTCATCAAGAAGTATCAAAATAGATATAGAAATTCGGCCGTTCGCTCTGAGGCGTTTGCAAGCCTTTTTGGGGACAAAGTCTTGTCGCTCCGCCATGACCTACCTGCCAGTGTTGAGTGGTTAAGTGTGCGGGTTCTAATCTGGGAGAACTGGGTTTAATTCCCCACTCCTCCACTTGCAGCTGCTGGATGACCTTGGGCAAGCCATAGTTCTGTCAGAGCTGTTCTCTCAAGGAACGTTCTGGAAAGAGCTCTCTCAGCCCCACCTACCTCATAGGGTGTCTGATGTGGGAAGAGGAAGGGAAAGGAGTTTGTAAGCCACTCTGAGACTCCCAAGTGGACGTTGGGGTATAAATCCAATCTCTTCCTCTTCTTTTTCAGTATGTGGAGGCCCCTTGGCTGTCTATGGATTCAGTTTTTGATTCCTTCAGCTTGCTCTCCTCTGCTGATGTTGACAGGATCCTGGGGGCTGTTAGGCCAACTATGTAACTCATAGATCTGTGTCCCTCATGGCTGGTTAAAGCCAGTGATGAGAAGATATGGGGCCTTCTGATGGACATTGTCAATCTTTCCCTGGAAATGGGTCTATTTGGAAGGTCTTAAGGAGGCTGTGGTAGTACTGCTCTTGAAAAACCATCCTTGGATCCTTCAGATCCTGCTAATTACCGCCCAGTTTTGAATTTATCATTTCTGGGCAAGGTTATTGAGAGAGGAGTAGCTGAGCAGCTCCAAGGTTTTCAGGATGACACATTGGCATTGGAGCCATTCCAGTCTGGCTTTTGCCCCAGCCATGGGGCAGGGACTGTGTCAGTCGCCCTGACGGATGATCTCTGTAGACAGCTGGATTGAGGCAGGTTGGCATTGCTGTCGTTGCTTGACCTCACAGCAGCATTTGACACAGTTGATCACAATCTTCTGACTCACCACCTTGCCGATGTAGGAATCTGTGGGGTGGCCCTTCAGTGGCTTTCCTCATTTCTCCATGGTCGGGGACAGAGGGCAGTCCTTACTATGTGGGATTCCTCAGGGGGCATTCCTCTCTCCAGTGTTACCTATATGTGCCCCTTTGCCCAGCTGGTGTGAAGTTTCAGGCTCGGGTATCACAGTACAGTGATGAGACCTAGCTGTATCTGTTACTGGACGCCCACCCAGCTAGTGCCCTGCAAAATCTGGCCAAGTGTCTGGAGGCCATGGTGGGATGATTAAAAAAGAGTAGGTTGAGACTGTATTCAATGAAGATGGAAGTTCTGTGGCTCGGGGGGGGGGGGGGCTTCAGGATTGGAGTCCAGGCTTCCAGCTCTTGATGGGGTGCCACTGACACTGGCACCATCCATCAAGAGTGGGTGTGATTTTGGATGCCTTCTTAACTATGGAGGCCCAAGTCACACATGTTGCCAGACTGGCATTCTTCCCCCTTTGCCAGTTTTGGCAACTGGCTCCTTTCTGGTCATGCCCTGACCTAGCCACAGTAATCCATGCAATGGTCACCTCCAAGCTTGCCTACTGTAACTCACTCTACGGTGGCCTATTCTTGAGACTGACTCAGAAGCTCCAGCTGATCCAGAATGCGGTGGCACGGGTCCTGACGGGAACATCACAGATGGCACATATTCAACCTCACAGATGGCACATATTCATCAGCCGCACTGGCTTCCAGTGGAGTACCAAGTCAGATTCAAGGTCTCGGTACTGACCTCTAAGGCCTTGAGCAGTCTGGGACCAATGTATCTGTGGGACCATCTCCTCTGGTATGTCCCTGGGAGAGCTTTATGCTCTGCAGATAACAACCTGCTGGTGATCCCTGGCCCCAAAGATGTCCGGCTGTCCTCGGCCAGGGCCTTTTTGGTCCTAGCCCCAACCTGGTGGAACTCTCTGCCTAATACCACCAGGGCCCTGCGGGATCTTCTGCAATTCCGCTGAGCCTGTATGGCAGAGACATTCCGCCGGGCTTTTGGTTGAGGACAGCAAGGGTTTTTTATTGTGGCTGGCACCCTCTTCCTTTCTCCCTACCCCCAATTCTGATCTTGTGTTTCCTCTTCCCCTGCCCAGAAAGTGGCCAGGCAGTCCAAAAGCAGGATGTAATTTTTAGGGACACCATCTTGGACTTCTTTTTAACCTGGTCTTCTTTTAACTTATTTTGATTTTGTTATAATTGGAATTTTAATGTTTAATGTTTATGCCTCTATGCCTTTTTGTTGTACATCAGCCAGAGCCCTGCACAAGCAGGTATAGGGCGATTAACAAATCAAATTAATGATGATGATGATGTAGCCCTGAAAGGCAGGTTTCAAATGGTTCTCTGCTTAAAATTCAGGACACAATCCTTTGCTTAAATTCCTTTCTCCAAATGCCTGCACTCTGTCAGATTTTTTAACTTTTTATTCCTAAATATTCTTCTCTGAAACCTTGTTCAGACCATGTTTTTTAAATCTCTGAATCAATACAATTGCTTTGACTTCAGTTCTTCTTTTGGGCAGAAAGTCCAGATGAATTTTCAAGCCTTGTTCTTGAAGTTAATATTGGGTTTAAAGGAGCATGATGTTTTTGTTGTGAAAGAGTTGTTAGTTTAATGAGATTGGAACAAATAGGATTGAACCCATCTCTGTTTCCTGGAAACACTGGGCAAGTTCCAGGCCATCTGGAAAGAATGTAAAAGCTGATCCTTAGGGAGATTTAAGTGAGGCACCTCAGTATACATGTAGTATTTTAATTGCTCTTTTACTCCCCTCTATCTGTCTGCCTCTGTCTCTATCTGTGGGGCTTTTCATCTATCAGTTCCTGCCTCTACCAGCTCCTCTATCTGCAAAATTCATTGAAGCCCTTGCTATTGTTGGAGCTTGACAGACTGGAGATCAAGTGCTGTTGAGTAGTAGCAGGGGAAGAGACTCTCCATAGTATTGCAATCAGGAAATGGTGAGACATCACTTACTGCCTCAAGGTGCATTCCTCTGCCAGATGTTTTGATACAGTTTTACCACTCCCCAGTGGACAGACTGGTGTTACAATTTTGTTTGGACAGGAGAATCACCACAAACCAAGTCTGTAAAAAAGTTGGGAAGACAGTAGTGAAAACATGACAGCAGTACAGTTTGGCAGCAATGTCATAGGTTATTAATAATAACCCAGTGAACTAATGGTGTGAACTCTAAATAAAAAGGCTGGTATGAAAGCCCCCCCCCCAAGTTGCAAACAGTTATATTTGCCCGCCACAAAATGCAGAACAAAACCCCAAATCCATGTGACACCTTTGTATTAAAGCTAACAAATGACAGAAAATATTGTGCAGGCTTCTGAATTAATCAGAACTTTTCAACAGGCAAATGTTACAAAAAAAAGTTAAAGAAGAAAAAGGCAGATTCTCATACCAGCACAAGTGGTGTTAGATGCTGACAGGCTCATAGGCTTGTTTAGTAGGAAAGCTATCAAGCTTGTTGCATCTGAATGCTGGGGAAAATTTTAACTTTGAACTTTGTACATTACAAAAAAGCATAGATAACAAGAAACATTTTAATTCCCTCTGGTTATGTAACATCCAGACTTGCTGCTTCTATACTTGTGCTGTAATGACCTGTGTGTTATCTGCGCACCAACAATTGCACTCCATAAGTTTGAACTGTGGCATCTAATAGCGAATTTGGAATGCTGGAAATGTATGGTTTTAACTAGTTTTTAAAGCAAGTTTCTATCCTTTCTAAGTGGTGGAGTCTCTCAAAAACAATGGGAACGAGGCTTGCAGTGGTCTGAGGAAAGGTGCTTTAGTGTTTAAATAGTTCCTGGTTGTTTAGCATCTCTACCGGTGTCTGTCAAGTAAGCTGGCATTTTTTTAAAAGAATTTTTTATTGCTTTTCTACAAACAAAAGCTAATACTAACCAAATTTAAAAAAAAATGAAACAAGGATCATATCTTGCAAAAAATAAATTTGTCATTTTTACATTTTAGAAGTAATAGTAAAAAACATAAGATGATACTGTGTGTCTTATTACTAAACTAAGTTGGCATTTTTATGGAGACTTAAAATTTTTATTCTGGATACAGAATTAGGCTTTATTTTGGATTTGTGCATCCTTTACTTTTTTTCTAGCCAGACACATAATAAGCAGTGAATAGAACTCATGAGACCTGCCTCTCTTAATTGCTTAATCTCGTTTTCCCCCCAAGCCAGGAATAGAAGCCTGGTATCTCAGATTCTGCTCTCGTGCTTTAATCACTTGTTCCCACATGAAACTGAGAAGATATAATTAAGGACAGTGTGAAGAAAACGCTAATAGAAATCACTGTTTGACAAGCAGTTATGGCACTTTCCATCAGCTAATATACTGTAGTGACTGGAGTGTTGGAGTAGAACTGGTTCAAATCATTTCTTGACAGTGAAGCTCTCCAGGTAACTTTGAATTAGGCTGAGAGAGAATAACTGGCCCGTCTCATAGAAATTGCAAGAGCAGTGTGTGGGAGCAGCAAACAATGTGAACTGTCCTGAGTTCCCTGGGGAAAAGTAGGAAAAAATATGACTGATGTATTTTGATCAAGTCATATGGAATTGGTTCCTTTTTTCACATCCCAATCAAGATAATAACTACGAGTTAAATTAATAGACTAGAGCATTGCATGCTCCAATGAGCTGAAAGTGTTTGAAAAACACTGTCTTGTTCTAGATATTTTCATTGATTTGATTCATCCCATCCCCATGGGCCATAAATGACATTTCCTTTTTCAAAATATTTTATGTGCTACTGTTGCTAATGGAGTGAAAACAACATAGCTTATGACATGGGAAAGCTAAAAGCTGAAGTTCTGAAATACCTGCTAGATGTGTGGTAGAAGTAAAATGTAGAATTGTCCCCCCACAATACCTCATGATTAGATCCTGTTCTTTTGGAAGCTCCTATAGCTTCATCAACCTCCACAGTATTACACTGGTTGACACTGGCTAAGGGCGTGTGACCCTTTGAAAAGCTGGAGTGTACCATGCAAAATGCTGACACAACCAACTTCTTTTCAGCTCGATAAGAGCCCCTCTAGAATGCAGACAATATGAATATTGAGCTACCAGTAGTCACTGGGGTGTGACTTGGCATTCTGGCACACAATAGTGCATTATCCAGCCAAGTGAAGCACAAGTTGCATGTTATCATTTTTAACACCTCAGTCCTATAAAAGCATTGATTCCTCATTTACTGCAGACTACAGGGATCAGTTTCCCTTGGAGAAAATGGCTGCTTTGGAACTCTCCAAGCTCCACCCCTAAATCTCCAGGGATTTCCCAGCCTGGAGTTTGCAACCCTAATTGTCATGCTGTTACAGAATACTATAGAATGAGATAGTGACTGCACAGTCAGAACTGACTGCACAGAAGAGGTAGATATACCAAGGGGAATGTGGCCCACTGCACTCTACAGTGCTGCTTTATTACTAGGTATTGCCAGGGCTATGAGGAGCCAGAATGAAACTGTCTTTTTCCAGGAAATAGTCACTTTGCTGCTTGTTTATGTGTATAAAAATACATAGGGGTGTGCATTCGGCTATACCCAAGCCAGCTATATTTCAGATGGACACAGATTTGAGTATTTTTCCAGCTATCCAAAATGGCTAAGCCCCCCAAATTCCAAAAATATTCAGAGTTTTGCAGGACTACTGGATAGCTAAAGTTAAAGGGCATTTAAAGGAGTCAGTCTTTTTAAACTTTCCAGGTGAACTCACCATTTGGAGAAGCTGTTTAAAGGGACTGTGAGCCCCTTAAATGCCTGTAGATTTCACTCACAGTTTGGAGAAGGCATTTAAAGGGAGCGTAATACCTTTAAATGCCTTCCTCCCCCTTTATTGAAACCAATGGAGGATGGGGTGCCTTCTTTGGGGGCCCATAGAAATGGATGCCCTGGTCCAGTCTTTTTGAAACTTGGGGGGGGCAGGTTGAAGAGAGGCACCAGCAGCTCAGAGCCCCCAGGTACTCTGGTTTGATTCCCCATTATACTCTGTAGGGACCATTGGCTATTTAATGGTTCCCATGGGTTATAATGAAGCTGAAAAAAATTGTGATTTTCAAAAAATTGCAAATCTAAATACTATACTAGTACTGGAATTGAGGAATATCGGGAAATACTGATTTTCTTCTTGTTGAATATACCCAACCCAAAAAAATACCAATTTTTTTGCACATCCCTAGAAATACATAAAATTAGAATGCCAGTTTTGACTGTTAAAGTACTTTGTGAGTAGCATAGCACAGGTTTAAACTACATATCACATGGGAAACTTGCAATCAGTTTTCCTAATATTTTAAAAGACTTTAATAAACAGCTGGTGAGAGGGAAGCTGTAGTGCTGGAAGGAAGAAACAGTTTTCCATTTTTGCAACAGAAATTACCCCAGCCCCTGAGCTGATGTTGTCTGTTGACTAGTCTCCCCATCAGGCCCTCTCTGCTTTTTAAAGCTGAAAGATGTTGGGAGATCTGATTCTGGATCTCTCACATCGCATGTAGTTTGATCTTCACAGGCTATTTTTTGAGTCCGTGGATACCATTCTCCTTTCTCTTTTTTTAAAAAAGTGTGCTAATGTTATAGTTGTTGTGAACCACTTTGAACTTCTGGGGAAATGGCTTTAGTATTTTTCAAACGAAATAAATGCTCACTGCAGTGACTGGGCTCTCTTCTTGAAGAACCTTGGGCAAATCTGTGTACAGCTTTCCAGATTCTGCTCTGCCAAGGACACTACCCTGATTATGCTCTTGTTTAAAACAACAGATGCCTGGGATCTTTCTCTTAGGCAACTTGCTGCATGAGGAAGGAGCACCCATAAAACATCTGCAGCATTACTTTTGTGGGCCTGTGCAACATCTCTTAAGCAGGTAGGAATGGACCTAGCATGCCAAGATGAAAGAAATAGGTTCTCATGGTGGATGAAGGCGGGGGAGGGGAAAGCAAATATATATGATGGAGTTAGATTCAGGTGGGGTAGCCATGTCGGTCTGAAGCAGCAGAACAAAGTTTGAGTCCAGTGGCACCTTTTGTGTAAGCTTTTGTGTATCTGAAGCAGTGTTTGCACATGAAAGCTTATACCTTGAATAAAACTTTGTTGGTCTTAAAGGTGCCACTGGACTCAAACTTTGTACATGATGGGGTGAGACATTTATGCACATTATGACTGAGTCCTTTTGGCTCTGCTGCCCTATGTAAGCTTATGTCATAGTAAATTTCCTGATCTTTAAGGTACCATAGAGCACTCTTGTGTTTTTAAATCTTTTACTTGGATATTGAGACTTTCACAACCATTCAAGAGAAGACTAAATATGATCCCCCCCAGTTCTGAAGTTGCAGTCTCCATGTCACTTGAATTACCAGCTTTCTTAGTTTTCATATGGTTATATGAAGCTGCTTTAAGCATAGTCAGATACCTGGAGTAAAAGCTTACTGTCTTACTGCAGCTGTGAGGAGTTAAAGACCGCAACATATAAATTCAGTCCATTTTGAGAGCAAAGATTGAATGGACTGTCAGGTGGAGGGGGAAGAGTCCAACTTGCAGTCACACTGAAAGTGGAATAAAGATGACTACTTCAAGTCCTGCCATTGTAGTCAGTCCAGCAAAAAAAATGCAAAGACAACATGTGTTTTTGGGGAGGGAAGCCAGGAGAAGAAAGTTCCTCTGTTAAGAAAGTTAACTAGTCTTGGTCTCTCTGGTTCAGCAGTTTCCTCTAGAAGCAGTGTTGATGAACGGGATGGGATACTTATTGATTCCCCTGTAGGAATGCAGCTATGTGGCAGGAAAGCTTTGTTGTCTTTATGTTAAGTGACATGTCAGGTCCCTGATTGGCAGAGTCTTGCAGGGACAGAGAAGGAAGCTGGTGAGGCAAGGAGACTGTTTTGTACTTACAATTGCTGTTAGGTGATGAGTAATGGACACAGCAATAGTTCAGAGTATAGATAATATTTCCCAGAGTGAGCAAGGGCCTTAACCTTTGCCCTGCAAATTCAGAAATGTGACTCATAGATGACATCAGGATTTTTACAAGTAAAGAACAAATATCCTTAGGGGAGGCTGGGGACCTGCCTTCTGGTCAGTTTCACTCCCCCTCCAGTGAGGTGTTAAACCTGAGTGGGGAAGTGAAACTGACCAGAAGCAGCAGGGCGACTTCCCTTTCCTTCCCCAGCCTCCCCCCCCCCCCCCCCGCTGTGGGGTAAGGTGCACCAGGGATTGGGGGTCTGGCATCCTCCCATGGTGGGGCAGAGCTCGCCCCAAAATGCCCCCCATGGGTAATGGCCTGATTTGTGCACTTTTTTAATTTGGCAGGAATTTAAGCCTCCCAGTATATTTTTTAACGTTTCAGATTTTTCCACAAACCTGGGGAATTCCCCATGTTTTCAGAAAAATCAGATTTAGATATCCGCAGATGGAGGCCAGACTTTGCTATCTGATTTGAGAACAATCCTTAAAAATGTCTACTTTGAATTGTTTTATTCAATGGAGTTTGATCCCAGTTAAGTATTATAGGATTACGCCTTTCTTGCTGTGTCTGTGTTCATTTTGGTGAACTGTTCAAGCCATGTATTTTTTCTTCTTGCACAGTGACTTTTTTGTTACTGTGCTCTGTGTGTGAGTACACAGAAAGCATCCATAAACAGGTGTATGAGCTGAGCAAGACAATTTGAGAAGCCACCTCTTTGACCAGACAGCCAAAATAATCTAATACTTTTTTAACATAAATGCCTGGGCAATCATGTGGGACTAGAAGGTTTAAACCATTTTTGGCCGCCTCTCTGTAGAGCTGGCCTTTTGTGCCCTCCATGCTGATTTATCCCTGCTGTGTGCCATATAAAAGTGTTGTCTGGAAAATGACCACATTAAAATAACTGCATTTTGGTGACAGCCTTTCAGGAACCTATGCATCTTGTAGTGTTTTTTAGGAGTTAGGCAAATGTTAGGGTTAAAGGAATTGAACTGGAGTGTGGAGAGCAGACCAAGATTAGATGTACATGCACAATTAGCTAGAGGTAAATCTGGGCAACTAGCCAGGCCTAGTAGACTGTTGGTTTGTGGCATTCAGAATAGAGATCCATCAGCAAAAGTAGCCTTTGGGCACAGCATGAAGGATATGTTCATTAAGGATTCATTGGTTGACAAACTATAAAATTTATTTGGGATTAGTGAACAAAAAGATATTACATGAAAGCACAGTTAAGGCAAAGCTTAATTTGTTCAGAAAAGTCTGCAGAATGTTTCCCTTTCTTCTGTCTATTTACCATTAAAACACTGGTGTGTGTTTTTTTGAAAGACAGACTATATCATTGATTGTCAACAATATGAAATTTATCCATAGGGAGTTGAGGCTTTCTGTGGTTTATTACTAAATAACTTGTTCTGAGCCACTGTAACAAAACCAGCCGCTCAACTTAGTGTACAGGCTCAGAAGAGAATCGAGCTGGAATAAAATGGTACAATTGGGAACGGGAGGGTTGGAGGGAGGTGCAGTCATAACTGGTGATGTTACTGGTCACCCATGGAGGAGGAAAAAGCAGGTTGCAATTCTGTGCATACTTCCTTGGAATACATCTGGTCTGTGAGGCTTATTAAATGAGTAGCATTGGGCCACATGGCAGAAACAATGAGACACTGACCTTATCTCTTCTTTTCGTAATATGAGCTTATTCAAAAAGGAATGTAGAGTCTGACCCCAGGGCTCCATTCAGGTCAGTGTAAGTCACTAGGTGAGGCCCTCGGAGCATTCATTATGATGCTGCAGGGCAGCCTGTGACAACCCAGAGTCCCTTGGTGGCTAATTTTTTTTTTGCCTGTTTGGCCATCCATTGTTTAAGCTCCAAGCAACACAACCTCTCCACTGGCTGTTTGAAACTGGATTCACCTCCCATACTGCTTTATGACTTTGTGACCTCGCGGGTGAAGTCCCGAAACAGACCAAATCCTTGGAAATAATTGTGTGTGGTGAAATCTTACCCTGAAAATGTAAGACAGCATTGTAATAAGCAGGCAGCAACTTAGCAAAGTAAAACAACAATTTATTAGAGGTACTGAATGTACAAACCAGAGAGGAGTGAATGCTTGGTCTTTGCAGGAAGCAAATGGGCAGCAATAGGTCCATCCATCTTGGTCTGTGGACATTTTAATTGGAGTTCCCTCTGAAAAGGGCAGGAAAGGCCTAATTTAGTTAGGAGAAATAGTTTGGGTTCCTCAGTTCAGAGAGTAATAAAGATAATGAATGCGGAATAGCCACGCACATAATAGCAGTGCTGCCTAACAATATCCTATGATTTCTCAGCTACTATTTTTACTCTCACCTCACTTCCTCTCTGAGTGGGTTCATATTTAGTATTGTGTTGCAGGCTAGACATGTGAAGAGGAATCTTTCACTGCAGTTTAGGTTACATTTATTAGAAATGTTGGATTGCTAGCACCTGTGGATACAAAACAAAGGGTGGTCTTGTATTTTTGCCAAATCTAATATTGGGTTTAATTAACTAACTCTTCCCTGGAATATGCACTGCACCTCCTGACTATATACCAGTAAATACATAGTGCATAACGCTCAGTTTTAAGAACAGTTTCAGGTTTAAACTAGCTGCTGCTCTAAACTATATGAAACCAGAATTAATTACCCTGCATGAATCGTTGGTGCAGTGGAAATGAAATGCAGCAGAAACTGGAACAAGTTCGCTTGTGATTTTTAAAAAAATTATTGTTCACTACAGGTACATGCATGGTATGGTATGATTATGCCAGAAGCCCTCAGCTACTCACAATGGTCAGATTAATTTATATATACCTATCTCTTCATCATGACCAGTTTTAATCTGAGTAGACAAAGTCTGCATAGAATGAGAAACCTGCAAAATTGCTGGTTTACAGCTGACCTAAATGGCATGGACTAACCAAGAACTCCTACTTGGCCCTTATGCAGGAGCTTGAACATAACAGTACCTGTGAAACAATCACATTCTATTCTACTTTAGGCGTCCATGGGCGTCAGTTTGAGCTTACCACCTGTACTTGATCAAACAAATTTGTGTTCTGCACAGTCATCCAGACTTGACCTGAGGACTGAATTGGCTGAGCTCCAGGCTCCCCCGTATGAGTAGAATGGACAAATGAGTAATGATGGGCAACTAAGCATAACTAGTGTGGAACAAGGTTCTGCATTTTTGTTTCAGAACGACTAGATCCTATGGGCAATGCATGATAAATCCTGGGACCAGAATGAAGGATCTGTCCCCCTTCCATTGCTTCTCACAGGCTCAAGAAAATGTGTGGGAGAACCACCTCAGCTAGCTCTTGCAGGATTAATTTGGTGGTGAATGGTGAGAAATTTGGTACAGCTCCATTTTCTTTTTCTCACAGAGACAAGGTCTGTGTCTCAAGTCTCAGTCTGCCCTCATTCAGGGAAATGTAAAGCAAGGAGGTGTTTGCTACTGCTAGAGTATCATTATTTATGCATAATAATACAGTAATTATGCTGCATGTCCACATCCAACCTGGTGTACCATTTGATGCACTGGGCCATGCTGAAACTCAGTGTACCTGTCTATTGAGGAGCAATAGAAAATAGCTGTTTATCAAGACAGTAGAGGTTTTTTTGCAAGATTACTCTAATTCGGATTAAACTACAGCAGAGGTGTCAAACTCATTTGTTACAATGGCCGGATCTGACATAAATGTCACTTTGTCGGGCTGGGCCATGTGTGCCATAACATGTAGCATGAGGTACTGGAGATATAAACTTTATAAAGATTTGCACTGTAAAAATAGCTTCTGTTATTATACACCTATCTTCTTAAAGCTGGGATGCACCACACAGAAGCATAATGTTACTCCATAGTTCTGACAAGAGTTGTCCTTGAAAGGGCAGTTCTCTCAGAGCTCTCTCAGCCCCACCTACCTCACAGGGTGTCTGTTGTGGGGAAGGGAAGGGAAAGGAGATTGTAAGCCGCTCTGAGACTCCGAGTGAAGGGCGGGGTATAAATTCAATCTCTTCTTTTTCTTCTCCAGTACTGGCTCCAGTGCTTCTGTTGTTGCAGCCACATTTTACTTGCTTAGTTGCCAGAGGCCATTTAGAGCTATGTGAAATAAACAGGCCAGCAGCTACTTGCCACACTTGTTTGCTGCATTTGAAATGCTTGTTCCAGATCACTTCATAAAACCTGTTGATTTTTAAATATCTCCTCCATTGGTAGTTAATTCACACTTGCATATTGGAGTTAGTTTCTGAAATCGGCAGCTGCAAAGCTGATACGTCCTCATAGTTCCCTGTTACAGAGTCTGTTACTGGAACCTTACTTTATTTTCTTGCAGTAATTTCCGCATATGTGGTGCTGGAGCATCACACAATAGACGGAAGGGGTTTTGGGGAGCAGGGGACTAAGATAAGCTGAGAATGGTTTCACTGTGCCTTAAGAAGCACCATTCTTCTATCTCGCCATCTTCCTTCCTGTCATAATTTTCTATTCTTTCACATCTTAGCCCATTCATTAGCCTGGCTCTTTTGACAGAAAGGGGGGGGGGGATAAAGTTGCTAGGCAACCCTAACATATGATCTTCTGTCACCTCTCCCCCCCCACACACATGGCACTTGCATAGGTTGGAACAGGAGAGGCTCCATGACATCTATGGAAAGCAAGTACTGTGTTGTCATTTGATCCTGACTAGCTGAGAATGAGATGAGATGACTAGACAGTGTTATCGATGCAGCAAACATGAAATTAAGCAAACTCCAGAGCACGACAGAAGACAGGAGGGCCTGGCGTGATGTGGTCCATGGGGTCGTGAAGAGTCGAACTCGACTGCGACTGAACAACAACAACAAAGCTGAGAAAGATGCTTGAGGTTCTGAAGTTTCCTTTCTGCAAATACCCATGGCCGGGGGCACTGAAAGTGGAGGCCTGTCCTGGTAACAGCCCCTGGCAACAGCAGTCAATTACCCAGCAGAATGTTTGTGTCACTGACAGATAATCTCTTAAGCTTTTTGAATGTAGGCATTTTAACCCAAGTGTTCCGTTGCCATGGAGAGGCAGTGCACTAGCTCTCAGATGCTGCGCCTGACCACATCGTTCTGGAATGTATTCATCCATTTGTTGTGCACACATCCCATTGTGAGACATGCTAGTGAACAAAATGCACCTCAGTCCAGTTTTTGGCTCTCTCCTTTCTGTATTGTAATGAACTTAACTTGAAGAGAACTGTCGTTTAACATTTACATCGCTGGAAGTTCTTCTGCATGTTTCTGAACTCCTTTTCTGCTACAGGATGGAAATCCTTTTACTAAGGAGTTCACTATTAAGTAGAAACCTGCTGCTTGTGCACATTTTAAGACTGAGGGTAACTGCAAAGGAGAGACATCACCAACTTGAACAATGGTGTTGCTTGACCTCTTAAACAATGACTGCTTAAAAACCTGCTGCAAAACTTTGGTGTTTATTGGCAGAAGGAAGTCTTTGTAGCAGTCCTGCTTCAGTTGCAGCTGGAAGGCAGGCTGTTTTGGTTCAGCAGATTGCTGTCCAAATCATTGGAGAAAAAGGCTTCATTTATTGGGTTTATTTCCCACCACAACTCTTCTGAATGCCCCATAGATAACATCACTACCAATAAGGTTACACTATCAGGCTGCTTAAGACTGGCAAGGCAGTGGGCTGAAAGACAGGAAGAGGTGTGGGAGGGGCACTTCTGAAATAAGGAAAGTGAGAGTTCTGAACTGGGTTTGCAGAGCCGTTCTTCATATGTGTATGCATATGGCCTTAAGGCAATCTCAAGAGTAAGATTTTGGTGCCTCTTCAGAACGCGTTCTCTAGCTCAGTGTGACCACTGAGAGGACCTGCTGAACTCTGTATGACTCCAGTTAAGTTTGAAAAATATCATTGTTTATAATGACATGGAATGACAAAGTTGATCGGATTCATCCCTTTGTATTTTTTAATACTTTATGATGCAATCTTTTTGACAGTCTGTGTTTTTCTTTTTTTAGATTTCTTTTTTTAAATTGAGCAATTGAAATGTTTTTTAAAAAATATACCTGTAGAGAAAGGCAATATGATACTGCAGTAGAGAGAGTGGCAGATAATATCTGTGGAGTGCTAGTAAAACTGGGAAGGGGTGTGTTATGTATCCAGCTGTGGATTAAAACAGGCAATGGTCTTGTATATTACAATTGAAAATGAATTTGTCGATTGGTCAGACTGTTCCTGGGCTGTCATCTGAGACAGATGGTTCCCAGTTCTGATTGGTACTGTCACCTTTTACTTACCTGAGGAAGGTTGTACTTCACCAAATCACAAAGCTTTAACAGATTCCAACATACACTGATGAAACAACTGCCTTACTGTGAAATGTCCATTTCCTCCACTAGTCTCTTCCTTTCTCTAAGACACTCCCTTTCTCTCGCAGGCAAAGAATCTGCATTTTAAGAAATTTGCTGTTGGATAGCCAAACAGAAGTTACCTTTTGGATGGCTTGCCCTAAGAGTTAGAAAATCTATAGTAGCTCAAAAAGAGGAGAATTAAGATCAAGTTTTATTAATTTTAACCATTACGGTTTTTATGGTGCTTTTATAACTAGTCTTAAAATTCTGTTCCTATTTTAATGAGACGTCTTTTACCCATGTAACAAAATGTCATCGGTTTATGTTTTGGTCAATGACTGTGAATAAAACATATCTATCATTACCTAAGGTAGCCATAGGGGTATACTATCCATCTGCCTTTCTCGATTAAAAAATATGAGTATGTTTTGTTTCTTTTGCTGGGTAGACCCCCTCTTCTGCGTTGGAGCTGCATTGATCTTGGTTTTGAGTATGTAGTGGTCAGACTTATGCGTTGTATAATTATGAGAAGTCCTCCTGAATCACATAAATGTCTATCTAGCTCAGGAAGTGTTCTATACAGCAGCTATCCAGATGCTTCTGGGAAGCCCACAGGAGGGTCATGAAGGAAGTAGCACTCCCTCACTTGCCTCATGGCATGCAGCCTCTGAACCTAGAGGGTCTATTTAGCGATGATAACTAATAGCCACTGACAGCTTCCCAGAGGATAGATCTGTTTAAAGCCCATGGCCATTCCCACATCTTGTGGCCATAAATTCTGAAGAATGTATGAAGAATGGCTGTCTTTTGTCAGTTCTGAATCTACAGCCCATCAGTTTTATTAGGTGACCTTGAATTCCAGAAATATGAGAAAAAAATTTTCCCCACATATGCATAACTTTATAAATTCTGAAGAATCTGAGGTGAGCAGTAACTTACGAAAGCTCATACCCTGCCACAAATGTTGTTAGTCTTTAAGGTGCTGCTGGACTTTTATAAACTCTGCATTTCTTTTTCTTTTTTTAAATGAGGGGATGTGATAATGTGACCATAATAGCCTTTGTAGGTGACTTACATATATGCTAAATTTGACAGTATTATGATTGCTGTTCTGCCACTTAAATGTCACCCCAATTTCCAGGCCCCACTCAGGATGAAGTCCAGAGTCACTTCTGGCCTAGTCTGATCTGCGACCAAATGTTCCAAGGCACAGTCATGTAGTGTATTTGGAACTGGTGTCTCGGATACAGCCTGGATATATATGTACCCAATCAATGTGAGGGTAGGTAAAGTCACCCATTATTGCAACATTTGTAATTCTGACCACAAAATCTCATAATTCTACTTGTATAATTGGATGTTTTGTCCTTTTTATAGAAAAGGGGTGAGGTTATTAGTGTACCTCATATACTAGTGTAGGGAGAGTATGTGTCTAGAACAGCAGTGTCTAGAACATTGCAATAAGCCTGGTATTCATTCTCTAGATGTATAGATATTAACAATTGAAATGTTCCTGTGAAACCAAAATTAATTAAAAGATGCACACAGTTTTCAGTTGCACTATGTTGACGACTGATTGCCCTGAGAGGCTGCCATTTCTAGCTAGGGTCTGCAAAGCATTAATAGCATGTAAACTGAAATAAAGAATGCCAGAGTCTGCTCAAGTAAAGTGGTCGTTATTTTAGCCCTGGAAGTACAGGCCTAGAAGAACACATTTTACACTGGAACTTGAGTAGCTTTAGAGTGGCCTCTTTCTTGGAATAGATATATGTTCTGAGAAGAGTTCCACACTTAACTGTGTAACTACCTTAAAAGGCTGGCTAGTTTTAGATTAAAGTTTAGCCTGAAATGGCAAGGGAGGGAAGAAGGAGTGCACTGAGGCTGCAGACGGCAACCACCTGCTACTGTTTTCAGAATGGATCATTCTCAAGTAGATGGCCAAGAAAGATGGCCTGATTAGAATGCAGGCAACCTGAGAAGGAAGGGCTCTTTAGCTTGGAGAAATGACGGATGAGGGGTGACATGATCGAGGTTTATAAGATTGTGCATGGGATAGAGCGGGTAGAGAAAGATGTCCTTTTCTCCCTTTCTCACAACACAAGGACTCCTGGGCACTCCATGAAATTGCTGAGCAGTCAGGTTAGAACAGATAAAAGAAAGTACTTCTTCACCCAAAGAGTGATTAACACGTGGAATTCACTGCCACAGGAGGTGGTGGCGGCTACAAGCATGGACGGCTTCAAGAGGGAATTAGATAAACATATGGAGCAGAGGTCCATCAGTGGCTATTAGCCACAAAGTATAGATAGGAACTCTCAGTCTGGGGCAAGTGATGCTCTGTATTCTTGGTGCTTGACGGGGAGGCAACAGTAGGAGGGCTTCTGGTGTTCTGCCCCCACTGCTGGACCTTCTGAGGGCACCTGGTATTTTTGGCCACTGTGTGACAGAGTGTTGGACTGGATGGGCCACTGGCCTGATCCAACATTGGCTTCTCTTATGTTCTTGTGAACTGTTTCAGGAGCTCCTATCTAAAATGGGAAATAATGCCCCTAAAACTTTCAGTGGATGCTTTCACATACCACAGAATCAGTCCTGTAGAGGCTTCTTGGGGGCCGGTTCATGCTGTGTAAAAGGAATAAAATGGAGACAGAATGACAGTTGAATTTATTGTTGGTGGCTGACAAGTTTGCTCTCAAATTTCATACCATGTAATATACAGATTATGGTTTGCAGACAACAATAAGAACCCTAGGGATATCTGCATTGGATCGATATGGGGATGATTTCACAATACATAACATTATCAAGAGCCTGTTTGCATTTAGGTCTTTTGAATGAAGAAGCAGTTGCTTTGTGTGCCTGTTTCCATAAAACCCAAAAGAGTCTGTTGTTGTGTGCGTAGAGTAGAATTTTTAATCCTGAGGAAACCCCCCCCCCCCTCTTTTGCATGTAGTCTCTGGTTTTACCAGGTCACTGTCTTCACTAAACATGGTAGTGTCAGTATTTTATAATCAATGGTTTGTCGTGTGATATGAGCACTTGGTACTGTTGTTCCCTTTGTGCACTTATTTCAAAGGACAGGGTTATGGATACATGTGATCCCTTGTTTCAGTCTAGCAAATCAAATCTTTCTTCTTAAGAGGTAAAATGAAGAGAGGGGTTAGGAGAGAATACTATCCTTTTTTTCAGAAATGCTAAAGAATATGCTGTATTTCACCTCTGCTAAAACTACAGACATGCCTCAGGTCCCCATTATTTCAGCTGGAAATTGTGGAGTTGATGCAGGACTAGCTGGATGAGTTTTCATAGTTGTAAGTCAGGCACAAGTGGACCAATAATAGCCCAGGGGTAAGTTTGTAAATTCTGAATCTATCAACATTATTCTACCGGTGCTTTATAATAGGCTAGTTCTGATTGTAGTGTGTGAAATGCAAGAACTGCCATTGGAGGATATTTATAAGAAGTGACTTATATATTGCATTTCTATAAAATGTGCACAAGCATATCTGTTTTACAAGTGCCGCTTCTGAATGAAACTCCTCTTATTCAAGTATTATAGGTGATGTTCAAGAATGCCCCTTCTAGTCTATTGGGCAAGACCAGTGGAATAGTTTGTTATTTCTTATGAAATATTAGATTTTTTTCCTAATTTATCTGGTAATAGGATATTACTAAATCAAACATTTTAACTGAGATGTTTCTGTGGCAATATGCTGTGTGTCCTTTTATTGGCCCTATATTCTGGTAGCCATATGTGGATCACATTTTAACTCCATGTAGGATGGGAGAGAATGTGTGAATTTTTTCAATATGGTGTCTGCATGTGTTTTTTTGGGTGTACTTGGATTAACAGCTGTTTATAAAAAAGTAGTATACTCAAAGTTAGCAGGAACAAAAACAATATATACATCATTGTGGTGAGAAAGGGACAGGACCATGTGGAATTTTGTTGTGGACGGGGAATCCCTTCCAAGGAATCCTCCAGCCCTGTCCCCCTTCCTCCCCCCTTTAGCAAACAAGGACCTTACCTAACTGTCACCACTCTGGTTCTGGGGAGGACCAGGGCACCCTCCCTGCTCTACGGGTAACATCCTCTTTGGTCAGGGTGTACCCTATTGTATGGCCAAATGAGAAATGTGGATCGGGTTGCCAGCCTGCAGGTCAGACCTGGCATTCTCTCAGAATTACAACTCATCTCCAGATTACAGAGATCAGTCCCCCTGAAGAAACTGGTAGCTTCAGATGGTGGACTCTGTGACATCACAACCCTCCTGAGCTCTTTCCCCTGCTCAATCTGCCCATCCTAGTCTCCACCCCGCCATCTCCTGGAATTTTTCAACCCAAGCACTGAAGACCCAGGCAGAATGAACTAAAAGACTAATTTATTAACCAAATAGTTTAACAAGAGGACAGATATTAAAATGGAACAGAATTAATACAGAGACACTAGTACAACTGCACAGGGCAAAACTCACACAAAAAGAAGCTGGCTAGAAGACAGGGTTCTCCAACAGAATTGGCCCCTTTCACATTACCGTTCTAAAGTGGATGCTACCTGTTGTTGGCCTGGTTCTGAGTAAAGCGATATAGGGACAGAGGTTTCATACAGCAAATTTCATTCTGTTAATGAGCCATCTCTGAAGCAATATGGCCATTTTAAACAGTGCCACACTTCTTTTCCTGCCATTTTTTGCCATGGGATCTTCCTCAAACTTTTTTGAAATGTTTTCGTTAAGTGCTAGACCAGTATAGTGGTGCCAAGGCATCTCAATGGTGCTGCTGTAGCACTGAAGTGCTATTCTGGTGTAGCACTATAACGCTCAACTTAGAATGCTAAAAAAAAAGTTTGAGGAAGATCACACAGTGAAAAAGTACGGAAAATAAAGTGCGACACTATCGGAAGTGCTGCAGACATTTTAAACAGCACACTACAGTGATTCAGAAGCTCAAAGAAGAGATTAAAACGGAAGAAAGCACTTTATCTCAAGAATGGCTTAACCACGCTTTGCTAACCAGATGCAGGGGCTTTGTATGAAAAGGTAAATGGAATCTGTTAGCAGCTGGTTGCTAAAATGGTTGTGTCTGAAATGACACAAAAAATCCATTAGCAACTGGCTACCAAAATGGATTACAAAGGCTATCTTCCTATCTTTACTTGATACCTGACTCTGTATTAATACCCGATACCCAGGGCTCATTTCATAGCAGGAGCTCCTCTGCATATTAGGCCACACACCCCTGATGTAGCCAATCCTCCAAGAGCTTACAGTAGTCCCTGTAAGAAGAGCTCTGTAAGCTCTTGGAGGATTGGCTACATTAGGGGTGTGTGGCCTAATATGCAAAGGAGCTCCTGCTACGAAATGAGCCCTGCTGATACCCCTCAAGTCAGACTCGCCTCCCACCTCGAATTGACTGATAAACTCCCTCTGTGTGTAGCCTCACTGCTGCCTAGCTTCAGGGAGTTAACACCCCTCCCTCCCTGTTCTGGATTTTACATAACCTATGTCACAGTTCTGCCTCTTGATCATGCTTTTCCCTCCATTTCCCTCACTCCAGTCCTGATGCTTGGAGGGTGCCTGGGAAATGTAGCTCTGCAGGAGAATTGACAGCAAGGCCTGTGTGAGGGAAAGCTCTTTTGAGTTCCTCAGGTAGCCTGGCCAGCTCCTGGAGATGTGGGGGTGGAGTCTGGGTAGGGCAGGTTTTAGGGAGGGGCCTCAGTGGGATATAATGCCAATAGAGTCCACCCTCCAAAGCACCCATTTTCTCCAGGGGAACTGATTGCTGTGTGGAGATCGGATGTCTTTCCAGGAGATTTCCAGGCCCCACCTGAAAGGTGGCAGCCCTACCTACAGGCTACTACACTCCTCGGGCTTATGATCATGACAGTCACGCTTATAGGTTGTGCCTGAAAGTCTTAATCAAAATAAGCACAATAAAATGAAAAAAGTGGCTATATACAGCATTTACTCAAATGCAAGACTAGGTGCTACAATGATAACTTTCAGTGTGATGCATTTTTGGAGACAGTGTTGGTACTGAGAATAGAACTGCTATGTATTTTTATGAAAGTTGTAAAGGGATGGCTTATAACCAATTCTTGGATGAAAAGATTTCTGTAAATTTCTGTCAAGTAAGTTTATTTATTTCAAAAGCTGCTATTGTTTTCCTTCTAGCAACTGAGGCATGGCTAGCACAGAAATCTACTGTGCACATTTATTGTTTTATGCAGGAGATAACCTTGAACTAGCACAACAAATTTTGGTCTGTAATCAAGCAGCAGAAGCTAAAGCACAACAAATGCATTGAAAAAAAGACTGCCTCTATATATTTGGTATCGTGGTAATTTTTATTTCTTTTAAAATTAGGGGAAAATTCAATGCTGCTGGGCTTAGTTCTTAAGGCCAGTGAATGGTATTGTAACTGCATTATGAGGGAACTTGTGTCAGTGTGTTTAGACTCTAAAATTCAATTATTTCTGGAACAATTATAATGGAAAAATTAGATTAGTATCTTAAATTGGTAAGAGGTATAATCAAGCTACTGTAGCTGCATTCAGTTGTCACACAGAACACAGTTTGCAGCAGTGGTCATAAACTTGTAGTTTCTTATGCTCTTCCTCCTCCTTCCCTTCTTGCTCAGTGAATGATTAAGGAAATCCAATTTGAAACAACTCTATGACATACAGATGCAAGTGGCCAGTTGTGTGTGTTTACTCCTCATAAACCTAGGATTCCTAACACAGTTTAATCCAGTTATTTTGGACCTCCTTGGGCCAAAATCAGGCTTAAAATGTGGAAGTTATTACTTCAGCGTAGACACTTTGGCAGAGTGCAAAAATCAGTTTTAGGACTGTGTATTTAAATATACCTTGATACACACACTTTTTTTGAGAGGCAGGAATTTTGTGAAGATACTTTAGCCCATGGTCTTCTAAATTTGCTGGGTGTAAAGTGATTCCCAGATGATGAATTGAAAATCACTTTTCAAACATGTTTCCCATTCACCTGATTGTCCATCCCCTGCCGAGGTTGCATGTGGCAAGCAGTGCTGTGGGTTATTATTGCTTTTAATATTTGTGCCGCTTCTAATTTGCAAAATGCTTAATCTATGAGGGAAATCCCTATGTATTTATCTGCTTTTGCTGTTAAAGTTGGATAGCCCCCTACCACGAGATGAGGACAGTTCCTGGTTTTAATATATGAAACTGCTGCCGTTATGTCAACTTTGGCCCTAAAGGTCTATTCTAAGATAGACCAAAAAGGATTTGTCACAGTAGATGTAAAATGAGGTCTGTCCCAAAAGTATGTGGAGGTCCCCACTGGTGGACCTCTTGATGGCACCTGGTATTTTTGGCCACTGTGTGACAGAGTGTTGGACTGGATGGGCCATTGGCCTGATCCAGCATTTGTTCTGGAGGGTTAAATTATGCATGATGTGAAAGATCTCTGACTGGATTTCCTAACATTGTCTTTATCTTTAAAAGCAACTAGAGTGATCCACTTTGATCAATGTTGGTTCAGGGTTCTATATTTAAACAAAAATGTAAGTTAAAAAAATGTTGGTTCAGGGTTTAACATTTCCCTTCATGCCATTTCCCCACCAACTGTCCCCCCCCCCACTGCTGCCAGTACCCCAAGTAGGACAGGAGAATATGTAGCTTAGTGTACCAGGGTTTTTTTGGGGGGGTTAACCTGTCAGAGTTAATATCTGCTGGGGGGCAGTCTATTAGGGTAACAGCAGGGAGGGCAAGGGTTTTAAATCCCTCCCTCCAGCCTGGCACCATGGCGCTGGGTCATATCTCCTGTGCTTCCTCCCCAGCAGCTGCTTTTTAACATTAAACATGTAGTTTGACCCTGAGTGGAGTAAATGTAATATGTGATTTCAGTTAAGTTAGAATTTCTATTGTGTTTGAGGTGCAACATCAGCTGAATTGCCTTCGAAAAACCCAAGTTCCTTACTATCTTGCCTGTCTTCCCTATCAGATCCCTGCTGCTGTGTTGCTGTTCAGAGTACCATGAACAAGATGAAAAATTTCAAGCGCCGTTTTTCCCTTTCGGTTCCCCGGACAGAGACCATTGAGGAGTCTCTGGCAGAATTCACAGAGCAATTCAACCAGCTCAACAACAGGAAGAATGAAGGTAAAAAGCTAGTGGGGTCAGCAACAGTCATCTGGAAGCAGTGCAGGCAGGGTTGTGCCAAACTCTACTGCGGTCAACTGATGGCCCCACCATAGAGTGGAAACCAGTATTAACAGTGGGCATTGTAGCATATAAAGTGCTTGAAACATGGTGCTACAGAAAACGTAGGGATCTTTAATTTTAAGACAGGCAAATCTGGAAGGAGGAGGGAGAGGAATTCCATTCGCTAGAGTGCTGTGTTCCTGCTTTGGAAAAGGCTGATACCTGCTTCAGGGACATATCCCATGTTCACAGTAAGAACTGGAGCGTATGCTGTCTCCCCAGTTATTCCCTTCTGCTATTTGAACTGGCCTCTCCAGTCTAGGCAGAATCTCCATACCACACTAGCTTTCAAACTGAGGCAGCAAGTAGACTATCCCATCTTCATTATGTGCAAGATGGAACATCTAATTTTTTTTTAAAAACCAAAATATGCATAAAATTCTCTTTAGTCCTCTTGATCTGATACACTTATCCTTTTTAAAGAAATAGAAAGCAGGAAGGGAAGAATTTGGAAGGGGTATATATGGTTGAACCAGACCTTAACAGTGATCATGTAGGTGGGGAGATGCCATCAGGCTAGAAATTTTTGTAGTTAATTTTAGTGAGTCAGAAGTCTAGCAAGTGACCTACTTTCAATTCCAGTTCCAAGAGGTGTGTGTACAATGAGCTAGAATGATCACTGAAAAGATGTGTATCAGATAAATCTCTTTACCATGCCTGTAAATGTAGCTAACACTTACCACCCCTCAGTTTATAATAGAGCCATTGTGGACTTAGGGGGAGCTTATGCCATTCCAAAAAAATTCTTAAGGAATATTTCCCAATTAATTGCTTTCATGAATGCATGAGAGGTCTGCTCTGTAGAGAAGAGATTCCTGTTCTTATCTTGACCATTTGAATTGCATGCTCACCAAGTTTTTGCAGACAACTGTAATACATCTTTAATCCTTTCCCATTATGATGATTACCACATGGCTGCAGACAGATTAGAGAACAGACACATTATTATGACCTTCCCATATGTTTAGTGAAAATCATGGCTGGATGGTGGTTCCTAACATGTGTACATTCTGTTTGAACATGTGTGTATTATTTCACTGTAATTGTCATACATAAATAATTTACATACTCCCCAAACAAAAGTGAATGGTTAGATCTTGTGGTGTCTGTGTCTTTTGTAAATTTACGCTTTAATTCTGACTCCATAAGTTTTGTTTCCTTGCATGAAAATGGAGCCTTTTCATACAAAATATTCCCAGACCCTCAATTCCCTTACCTCACAGTCTGATTTTGTAGAACGGGGTCCTCAGCCTTTTGGAGTCTGCTGGCAACTTTGGAATTCTGGATGGTGGGAACAACTACATGCTGTTTCAGGAAGTGGAGCCGACCACAGACTGTCAGGGAGTGAAGTTATGCATAACTTCAGTAGCAACTCCTCAACATTTCAGGCAAAAGCTCTACTTAACAGGATGCCTTTTAAAATGAACACATAGTTTAAAAATATTTTCTTCTATACCTTCAGTCATGTAGTGAAGATTCTTGTGTTGTGGTAGCAGCAGCTGCCAAAGCAAAGTTGTTGGGTTTTTTTTTAATTTGCACAACCAATCATATCTCCAGTGACTAATCAGGGTCAAAAGCTGCACCTAGTTCTGCCCACTTTCTAAAAACACATTGGGAACCTGTGTCATAGAGCCTTGCATAAGAGTGTTCTGGAGCCATGCCTCCCTCCCCCTCCATACCACCAAGAGAACTCATGGAGATAATTTCAATGTAAACTATAAATTACTGTCTTTTTACTAAAGCTGGGCTTGTTTTATTCTCGGTATTGAACTGCACAGGCTCGTAAGCCCCGTGTTTGGACATCTTCCATTTACTGAATAGCTCAATAACTCAAGGTTACGTGCTGACTCATGGCAAAGTAGGCCTTGTTTTATAAATGGCACTTTATTTACATTACATAGCAATACCTCCATTATAAATGGAAAGTGGTGCCCTACTATGTTTTAAGTTTAACCTTAGACCTCTTAGTATACATGGGCATGACGTACTAAAATATGATTGGACTGAAATACAGTTTGTGGCTGTAGCTGAGCAGCATAAGCCAGGTGTTAGCCAAATTGCCTTGTTTCCTTACGCAGCATGCATATGTAGATGCTAGGTTTCGGTGGAACTTGCTTGCACGTACTTTAGGCAGTTATCTGGTATCTGAGGCCTAAGAAGCATGTATTCATTTGTTCTAGCATGAAGGGCAGGTATTTTCTTCCTAAATAAAAGGGGCTTTTGGTACATGAGATTTATGGTACAAGGCATAGTAAAAGGCATCTCTGAAAGCCTCCAGATGCAGCCCATGTCACTGAATTGTTTATTCTATTTTACCAGTATGTCTGTTCTGGTTATATAACTGTTTTGGGGTTAGCTGTGATGTAATGAGCATCCCAAAGTGGTTCTCTGTGCTCCTGTGAAACAGAGCTAGTCAGACTGAACCTAATGGGACCTCATTCTTGGACCACAAGAAACTTTCTCCACAGGTGAAGAGAAATGTACTAGAAGAAGAGAGCTCACTATCTTTCAGCGTAGCTTTGTAGCTGAAATGACAGATGTACACAGTAGCAAATCAAAACTATCAAGCTTGCCCTTCTGCCACATGCTGCAGGTTGGTTCTTTGTATTTAAGTGTTATGTGAATGTTCATGTATCACATTCTTTACTTAATGAAGCTTAATAGAAAGTGCAAAACTGTCCTGGGAATTGGAGGAAGCTTCTTGATGTTGACAAGGGGATGGAGTAGACAACCAGTATCATGCAGAAGACTTCTACAAATGCAAATTCTAAAGGTCTTTTTTTTAAAAAAAACACCAGACAAACCAAGAGCTCAGCCCTGGAAGAAATAGGTATATTTTGTTGTGAATGCAGTGATGGTGCTCCCAAATCAGCCATCAGCTTCCAAATCAGCTATGTACATTATGTCTTTTTTTTCTCCCCATGTGAGCACACTGCTGTCAGGGACCAAGGCACTGTCCCTTTTCCTCAACTGGCCATTCTTTCTAAAAATCTTCATCAGACTGGAAAATCTCATCAGCTCTAACTATGCATTTTTCTCAGACACAGAACAATAAGGCAGGCACAGAAAGACTTACAATGGCAAATGGAAAAGCAAACACTCTGACTTCGCACACTGAGTACCATGCAATGTCACCTTTGGGTTTGGCACTTTCTTATGGAACACAGCTAGAAAGGGTGCATGGTACAGAGCAGCCTGCATGAGGTACTTTAACCCCTTCCATCTATATAAGACCATTACTGTCTTCTGCTTACTAGTTCTAAACAGGACTATAATTGCCTGCGTGTGATTCACAGTTTTTGGAGATCTCTTCAGTCATCCAAAAGACTTAGAGTTGCAATGGAGTCAGCATTGAAATAGTAAAACTGGGTTAATTTTTTCCTCCTCTGCAATATCCCAGATGAACATAGGCACCGTGTGAAGCTTCTCTAGGCCTCTATTTCCCATCTGTAAAATGGAATAGTTGTCTCTTTTTCTTTCTTTTCACAAAAGGGCTGTGAAGCTAAATATGCTACATTTCATGAGATCAAATGGTGTGGTTGCCTAGAAACAAAAGAGGATCCTGTTTTTCCCCCCAGTGATGAGTTCTTTGGTTGCAGGAGGCAAAGGTTCTCCTTCAGTGGGGGAAGTCATCCAAGCTGGTTAGATCATGCTTCCACTCACTCCTGGTAGGGCTATGCACATTTTTGTGAGGACCCAGTTGGAGAGATTGTAGGCTGACCTAGGAAGCCTGAGCTCCACTTTACACCAAACTTTAGAAAACTATTTTTTAAAAACCCTTTGAAAATAAATCTCCAACTTTCAGTATGGAGACAGGGCAAGATCCATCAGCAGCCTCCACAGCTACCAAGAAATCTACCTCTGCAATGAGCAGAAGGAAGAAGGGCAATGGTGTGGGGGCCATGAAGATCCTCCCAGAGGGTGCAAGGCTGACAATGATGGGAGAGCAACCCGAAGTTTCAGGTTACGACCTGTCCACCGCACCAGGCAAGAAAGAGTGAACACGCCCAAACAGGCAGTGCCAGCCAGCCCAGCAGCCTCTAACGACCATGGCGCAGCATCGCAGGGCACAGGAGAACCTTGTGGGACAGATGTTGGGCCAAAAGGCCCCCCCCCCATGGAGAGGTACTGCACGCAGATAGGAACTGGGGCAGATCAGCTGGGTGAACACCCAATATTCCAACGGGGGCATGGGACAATGCAGGGACATATCTCTCATGGGACCAAGTGGGCGTCCTTTTGCCCAGATATGCAGCCATGTGGGCAGACCCAAACATGGTGTCAGCCACGCACGTGGACCCAAACATTGTGCTGGGGCCATTTTTTCCATGCTGTTCCCACCAGGCATGAAGTGGATGATGCAGGCCCTCAGGGCCCTTGGCCCCTTCCACCTACTTGGGGAGCCTCATATGGTGGCCAGGGCAACATTGCTGTACCAGGCTACCCATTTCCATCCTGGCCACAGGGAGGCACAGAATGGCCATCGGGAGGAGAAAGAGAGAGGCCATTCATCAGATTTTGCCATGAGAGGAACTCTCCCCCCGCCCCGACTCATCAGTTTCATCAGCATTGGAGCCCTCACTACCACCATCTAAGCAGGTTAGGCCTGCAGCCGGAACCAATTGTGCATCCCCACAGTCTTCGGAAGCTTCCAAGGATGCGGCCCAGCCCACCAGATACCCACCTCTCTCTAAGAGAGCAAGAGCCCAGAAGTTGGCATCCCAGACTAAGTGGCCAGTAAGGTGCCCACCTTCCCCAGTATCAGAATGTGGGGAAACTTTCTTGATTCACACCTCAGCAGAGGACAACTCTGAAAAAGAGGAAGCAGAATGGTCGGGGTGGAGACAGAGGTTTCTCTAGACTTTTTCAGTCAGAACACATTCAGCGACTACTAAACAAGGTGATTAGCACCTTAATTATCAGGTAGAGGTCCCAGAGAAACCAAGGTCTTTCATTTCAGCCACCTTGGACAGCAGAGGGTTCAAGAGACCCACCAGGCTCCAGACGGTCTCTCCCATCCCAGACAACTTTGATGACATGATCAAGGCAGGGTGGGCCCTACCACCAGCAACAGTTCCTTAACCTCAATTGCCAAGAAGTTCTATGCACTACCAGATGACTCCATGAAAGACCTCAAAGTGCTCTTGGAAGAAGCTCCAGTGGTAGCTCTCCATTCCGGAGCCATACTGCCAAAGGACAGGAAGAACAAGGCAGCGCTAAAGAAGTCACAAGAGACATCATCATTGGCAATCAGAGCTTCTGCAGTACTGTCGAACTTACCCACGCTATTGTCATCTGGGCAGATGATCTGCTACAGAATCCAGACATGAACCCAAACCCACTGGATCTTAAGAGGTCCTTACTTAAGATGAAGAGGGTGGCAGAATTTGCTTCTGACACTGAACAGAACATGATCCAGTTCTGCACCAGGGCAGAAATAGCAAACATCATAATCAGCAGAAACATCTGGTTAAAACACTGGAAAGTGGACCCCTTGTCCAAGAGCAGTCTCTCATCGGAGACGTTCCCTGACAGACTTCTTTTGGGGAATCTAATCTGGATAAGGTCCTAGTCAGAAAAAACAGAGAAAAAAAGACGGCAGTGCCCTCGACTTCAGCTAGCAGAAATAAAGATACCAAGTTCAGATCTCATAATTCCTTTTGTAGTTTCAGATCAGCTGCATGAAGAAGAGACACCAAAAACGTCAGAGGTTTCAGATCCTTCTGATATAGACCAAGGGATCAACAGTATCTTTCAGACAGGACAAAAACCTGCCTGTCAAAAAGCAGTCTGCCTGACTACCTGATTGGGGACTGCCTCCAGCTCTTCTCAGAGACCTGGAAGCCATCAGCGATGGACAAATGGGTGCTCTGAATTATTATGGAGGGCTACAGGATAGAGTTGTTTCTACACCCTACCACCTGTTTACACCATTCCCAGTTCTAACAGCCCAAGAGAGGTGCCATTTACTGAATTGCTTAATTCAACACCTGGCACAAATGGGTGCAATAGAAATCCCCAAAAGTCAGCAGGGGAGTTTACTCAGTACGTTTGTGGTCCCCAAGAGGTCTGGGGACTGGAGGGTAATCCTAAACTTCCCTGCCATAATTGATACAGTTAGTGAGCTCTTCAGGTCCGGTTTTGGATCGTTTCAGCCCTCTCAGCCTGGAGGAGGTTGACAGATTGCTCCTGACTGTGCACATGCAGCCTTGATCTGTGCCCTCCCTGGATCATTAAAGCAGACCAGGAGGGGCTTTGAGGTGCCCTAAGGAAATTATCAACAAGTCCCTCTCTGAGGGGCTGTTCCCGGGGGCACTCAAGGAAGCAATGGTCCGTCCACTCCTTAAAAATATATCTCTGAACCTGGCCGATTTGGCTAATTACCAGCTGGTCTCCAATTTGCCCTATTTGGGCAAATTGATTGAGAGGGCGGTGGTGATACAGTTACAGGGCTTTATAAATTACACCTCCATGTTAGATCCCTTCCAGTCTGGTTTTTGCCTGGGACGTGGGACGGAGACAGTACTGGTCGCTCTGACTGACGATCTCCAGAGACGTCTGGATCGGGACGGTTTGGCAGTACTGTTGTTAGATCTGTCGGCCGCATTTGACACGGTCGACCATCAGTTGCTGCTGCACCACCTCGCCGACATGGGGATTCAGGGGCTTGCCCTGCAATGGCTCGCTTCCTTTCTCCAAGGTCAGGGACAAAGGGTGGCGCTAGGGGAGCAGCAGTCCAGTAGACTCCTGCTGGAGTGTGGGGTCCCTCAAGGGGCAGTGCTCTCCCCGATGCTGTTTAACACCTACATGCATCCCCTTGCGCAGTTGGTCCGGAGTTTTGGGCTGGGTTATCACCAGTATGCTGATGACACCTAGCTCTCTCTGATGTTGGGCGGCCAGTTGAACTCCAGTCCTGAAGATCTGGACTGGGCGTTACAGGTTGTGGCTGGTTGGCTCAGGCTAAGTCCGCTGAAGCTGAATCCGGTGAAGATGGCGGTCCTGTGGGTGGGCTGGGGTGGTGCGTGGGTGGGGACCCCACTCCCGACCTTCAGCAGGGCTCCACTGGTGCCAGTGATGGAGGTTAGGAGTTTGGGTGTGTCCCTGGATTCCTCCTTAACAATGGAGGCCCAGGTAGCAGCCACTGCTTAGTCAGCCTTTTACCATCTTCGGCTGGTTAGGCAGTTGGTTCCCTTCCTCAGACACAACGACCTGGCCACAGTGATCCATGCGACAGTCACCTTGAGAATGGACTACTGTAATGCTCTCTACATGGGGCTGTCCCTGTCACAAATTCGAAGCTGCAGATAGTGCAGAATGCCACAGCCAGGCTGTTGATGGGCCTACTACACTGGGAGCACACCCAGCCTGTGCTGAAGGCCCTGCACTGTCTGCCAATAGTATACCGAATTCACTTCAAGGTGCTGGTACTTACCTTTAAACCCCTATATGGCCAGGGTCCGACATACCTGAGGGACCACCTTTCCCCATATATATCCCAGAGAGCACTGCGGTCAGGGTCATAGAATCGGTTGACCCAGACCCCAAGGATGCCAGGCTCACCATGACAAGAGTTAGGGCCTTTTCAGTGGCGACTTCTCATTGGTGGAACGAGCTCCCGGAGGAGACCAGGACCCTGTGGGACCTTTTGCCATTCCACAGGGCTTGCAAGATGGAGCTCTTCCACCAGGCTTTCAACTAGGAGCCGCCCCACGATTACCATCAATGAGCCCGGCCCTCAGTGCTAACATCTGGCTCAGTACATCGAGTGACTCAGTATGATACCGAGCTGGACTGTAGCAGCTACGGATATGCTAAGTACGCCATCACAAGTAATGTATGTTATACTGATAGCACCTATGATTTTATGATTTTAGAAATTATTGTATTTATTGCTTCATAATGTTTTAAATATTATATCTGTTTTATTGGCAATTGGTGCCAACTCTGTAAGTCGCCCTGAGCCCATTCACGGGGAGGGCGGGGTATAAATATAAGAAATAAATAAAATAAATAAACGTAAAGGTTCTGAACAATTGGGTAAAGAAATTCAGATTCTAAATGGAATCTTTACGGCACATCCTGCAAGTAATACAGAAAACCATGTCCTGATTTCCCCAGACCTCAGGGAGGTCTACCTACACATCCCAATACATTCGGCCTCCAGACAATTCCTCCATTTTAATAATCAGGGACGTCATTTCCAGTACAAGGCCTTGCCCTGTGGCTTTTCTTCTGCCCCAAAGATCTTCAGCAAGATTATGGTGGCCAAACTTCAACAGAAGGGGATCCGTGTCTACCCTTTACTGGACAACATTCTCATCAAGGCCAAGGATTGAGGTGACATCTTCCAAATTTGCAGAAATAATGATGAAAGATCTCCAGGCACACAGCTTCCTCATCAATGCACAAAAGAGCTAGATGTCTTCCACAAGGGATCTAATCCACACCCAATGCGTCAAAGTCGTCCTCCTTCCTCCTGGTGGAAAAGCAACATAAAATCAGGGCCCTGGTCACTTGGATCCAGGGCATCAGCTCTACAGACCTCATGCAACTTTCAGCAATAGTGGGTCTCATGATATCAACCATAGACCTAATTTCATGGACACAGCTCCACTCCAGAGCCCTGCAGTGGACCTTCCTGCCCTTCTAGAGGGACATAATGAAATGCAGACACTATCCCTGGCTGACATGAGGCATGGGTTTTTGTCATCTATTGCTGCCATGAATTGTTTTATTGTGTTATTTTTTGTTGTTGTTGTAAGCCGCCCTGAGCCCATTTTGGGGGGTAGGGCAGGGCATGAAATAAATATATAACATAAAGCAGTTCTGCATATCAGACAGCTTGAAAAGGGATCTGAAGTGGTGGATAGTCCACAAAATCCTCACTCAATCACATCAAATTGTGGTAACCACATATGCCAGCAAGAGGTGTTGGGAAGCTCATTGCAGGAGCATGGTGACCCAAGGAAGGTGGGATTACTCAGGAGATGCACAACATTAACTGGCTAGAGCTCTGAGCAGTGAGACTGGCTCTCAGCATTTCAGTAGCACCTGCAGAACCACACATGCTAGTCTGCACCGACAATATGTCAACAAAGGCCCACATCAGTCACGGGGAGGGGGGGGGGGACCAGACCAAAATCCTATTCCTGGAAGCCAACTGCCTTCTAGTATAGGCAGAAAGGAATCTCACCATCCTAAAGGCAGAACATCTTAGACACTTAGCCAACCTGGAATCAGACTGGTTAAACAGGAGGAACTGGACCTGGGAGACTGCAGCCTAAACCATGAGGTATTCCTACAGATCACCCATAGGTTCAGGAACCCAGTGATGGACCTGCTAGTGTCACCAGGCAACTCTCAAGTAAGGAAGTTCATGTCAAGATTTCACAATCCCAGGGTGGAGAGTGAAGGTGCTGTGTCACATCCTTGGTCCAAGGCCTATTGTACACCTCCCCCCCCCCCCAATTCCTTTAATCAGCAGAATGCTCAACAGGATCAGGAGGGAAGAGGCAGAAGTGATATTTGTGACACCATTTGTGGTTCTCGGACCTAGTACAAATGTCAGTCGCACCACCCTGGAATCTGACGGTGGAGTGAGCCGTCTTACATCAAGAGCCCATACTCCATTCAGACCAGGCTTGGCTACAGCTGACAGCCTGGAAATTGAAAGGTCAGTCTTAGAGGCTCAAGGGTTTTCCAGAGAAATAGTGAGCATTAAGCTACAGTCTAGAAGACGTGCAATGAGGTGCATCTATAACCACATGTGGATCACTTTCAAGAAATGGGCAAGCAGGAGAAAGTTGAATCCTCTGCTCCCATCCTACAATGACATTATTACATTTCACCACAAAGGATGGAAACAAGGCCTAAAGCCCAACTTGCTAAAGAGGCAGGTTGAAGCCCTCAATGCCATTCTAGGACATAAGAAGCTAAAGAACTTGTCCCTCAATAAGCACATCAAACGCTTCCTAATAGGGACAAGACAGTTAGTTCCACCTGTCAGATACAGGTTCCTAATTTGGAGCCTCTTAAGAGTGCTGCTGGCTCTCACAAAGATCCCATTCAAACCCCTAAAATCAGTGGAGCTTAGGTTCCTGTCATGGAAGGTGGCCTTCCTGATAGCTGTTACCTCATTCAGAAGAGTGTCAGAATTGGCAGCACTATCATGCAGAAGGGAGTTCTCCGGTGGTCCAGGAATGGGGCAGTCCTTGACTCCTTACTCCTGGGAATCTCCTCCCCTCATCTGAAAGCAGGGCCGGCGATCTTTGATCCCGAAGGGGAGGGGCTTAAACTCTGACTCCCCAGTCTATCCAGCCCTGCTTTCCATGCAGGACGTGCTGGCTGTGCTCCCCCGAGCACGAAGATCCTGAAAAAAAGAAGAAACTCCAGAAGCAGAGAGACGACAGAGGGGAAGAGGGAAGGTAAAACCTCTCTCCCACCACCCGCACACTCTGGACAGGAGAGAGAAGGCCTCGGAGAGCGGGAGCTTGGCACCGGCAGTCCTGGTAGGCCCCCAGGCAGCCGCAGCACTGACGGAACTCTTGGACCCCACAGGAAGAGCAGCAGGGAGCCGCTCTTGCCCTCCCCCACCAGGACGGGTGGCGTGCGGCTCATGCAGAGCCTGGGAGAGCAGAAGGTCCCGGCGGAGGCTGTGGGAGGTGTGGGAGCCCTGTCACCACCCCATTCGGTGCTGGAGCAGTCTCTTCTTTTCCTTTAGGAAGCGGAAGCAAACTCGAGGCTCCAGAATAACCCACTACTACGTCTGAAGCACGGTAGAAGCTGGCCTACTTGGAATGGACTGCCCCACTCTGGACCACCAAGAAACCCAGGTTTGGGGGTACGAGGAATTAAAAATGGCAGGTTATCAGTTCTTGTCTGTTTTGAAAGTTCAATAAAAGTTGGCAATGTTTGGCCTTATCATCATGGTGCATTTTTCCCTGTCCTTTTCCCCCGTGAAGGGTGGGGAGAGAGGTGGATTGTGTGTTTTATTCACAGTAGCATGGGGAAGGTTGGCTTTCAGTACGACTGGGGAGTCGGAGGGTAAGTCCCTCCCCTTCGGAATCAAAGATCGCTGGCCCTGCTTTCGGATGGGGGGAGGAGCTTCCCAGGAGTAAGGAGTCAAGGACTGCCCCACTCTGGACCACCGAGAAGGAAGCTTCATGGTAAGTGTACAAATCTTCCGTTCTTTGTCTTCCATAGGGACTGAGTGTCCCTAAGAACAGATCCTTCCTCCATACCCAAAGTCAACTCAGCATTCCATATCAACTAGCCATTGATACTACTTTCCTTCTGCCCAAACCCGAAACATCCAAAAGAGAAGATGTGACACAAGCTAGATGTGTGGCTCTATGCATTTATCTGAAGTGAACAGCTGCCTTCAGACTCTTGGATTCCTTATTCATGTCACACAGCAGCCAGAACTCGGACAAAAGAGTGTTAAACTCTTCCATAGCCTGGGTGAAGTAGTGCATAGTCAAAGTGTACAAAGCACATGGCTTGATTCTGCCCAGCAGGATCACACCACACACTCAACTAGAGAAGCAAAAAGATAAAATACTGGACGGACAAGAATTTTTTCAAAAACTTTTTAATGTTGCGGAAATGGATTTAATGACAATAAGACTTAAAGATAAAGATGATTTGTTTTATGACAGTTAGAATAAGATGTATAATTGGTTGAATTTATCTCAAAAAGAACAAAGTTGTGATATTTAATTTACAGTTGCTGTATGATTATTTTTACTTTTATGATGACTTTTCGCTCATAAGCAATCAATCACCTGGATTTTGTTAAAATTTTGAAACTTATAAATAAAAGAATTTAAAAAGAGAGAGAGAGAAAAGCATCTGCATTGGCAGCATTCTCCACAAGAGTTTCAGTGGTGGAGATTTGTAGAACAGCCACTTGGGCATCCTTTTTGATTTCTGTCCAACTGTATAGGATTGACCAGACTGGCTCAGCAAAAGCAGCCTTCAGCTGCGGGGGGCCTGCAACAGATGGTGGAACCTTAAATGTTTATGGAGCCCACCCAAAATTATAATTTGGGCAAAGATAACCAGCTTGGATGACTTCCCCTCTAAAGGAGAACAAAACATTGTAACTTACCTGAAGGTTTCTTCTCTTCAGTGTGGTAACATTATCCACTTCTCACCCTCCACCCTCCAAAAAGAACAATTATGGACATATTAATACCAAAGAGAGAAGTAAGGTAAATATCTGTGGAGGACATATAGAGCAGAGCTTGGACACAACTGGAGGGTCATCCTACGATCTCTCCAATAGGGTCCTTGCAAAAAAACTGCGTAGCCCTACCAGGAGCAAGTGGAGGCATGACCTGACCAACTTGGATGACTTCGCCCTACTGAAGAGAAGAAACCTTCAAGTAAGTTCCAATGTTTCGATCAGTGGAAATACACTGTGGTTTTTGTGGAACTTGATCTTCAGAACTGAGCAGAAATGGTAGTGTTTAGTAAAGTAGTTAGAAGTTGTAATTCAGGCAAACCAAAGTGAGTTTCTGGCCTCTTTCTTCAGGAGATCAAAGTTTGTTTTGGCAGAGGCAGTGTTTAAATATATTTATAAAAGAAGCAAGACTCGTCAAAGGCAGCAGCAGCAGTGTCTGCGGTTTCCCTTTTAATTTGCTTTGATTCTATATGTTCTCATTATGCTCTGAGTGTCAAGGTCTGTAATCCATGTGAAAAGTGGAACAGAATAAAACAGCAGTGTACACATACAGTCTGCCTACATCTTTGATATATACCCTAGTAAGGGAGTTAGTTATGTGTATACTCACCCAGTAGGATTCCTACTGTGGAGCCCTCTGCTTGCTTGGCTCTGAGTCCTTACTCCACTTTGTACTGTGTGGGATATATAGCCTCCTAGTGTAAGGAAAATATTCTGACTCCTGGACAATTTTATTTCCCCTCAACTCCCCCCTCCCTCCCTTTCCTCTCTGCCTTCACTTGTGAAGATGCCAGAGACTGAACCTGGGCTTTCTGCATAAAAAAACATTCTGCATATGCTCTCCCACTGAACCACAGTCCCTCTCAAACATTACTGCGGTTGTTTAGGACAGGAGATATGTGTTACTGATCTTCCTGGCTAACATCCCATTTGTCTGTGTTTTTTATTTTAAAAATTAATTTTGCTTGTGCAGTTGTCATTTACTTTGCTATTGTTTTCCTGTGAAATTCTGTTTAGATGCTTAAATGACCACTTCACTCACCCCAGAAAGCCATTTCATGGTCTCATGCAACCCCCCCACCCCCATGGCTTACGGCAGTATAAAAGAAATCTTTCTCCAAAGATTGCTGTGATTGCCCCTGGCATCTGCTCATTGGCTTTGGGCAAGTATGCATACTTTTGTATGAATGAACCATATTACTACAAGACTTATATTTGTATGACCACAACTTTACATAGGTATGGAACCCACTATTACAAGCGTTAATGCCCACAGATGCTGTTTCTTCAGTTACGCTACGCACCTGCATTCTGAAGTCTCAGCAACACCAAATTCCTCAGTCCATGGCTAGAGGAAATACCGATGCTTGTAAGAGGTCCATTTAGCAGCAGCCAGCTCTGGCTATGCTGTTTCTAAAGGCAGACTCACCACGAAGTCTAGAGCTGCTAAATCTGATCACACATAAAGTCATAAAGTCAGGCGGGACATTCTAGACCATCTAGTACAGCCCCCTGCTCCTTGGGCTGCTTTCACAGAGGTTCTGCTTCGTTTACCAAAGGATGGGTGGCTGTTGGCTGCTTGTTACTTTGCCTTTAAGCTTCTGTGCTCACATCTGTAGGCCTGATACTTGTTTTCCAGTCCTGTACATGTCTTGGGCCTGTCAGCCAAAATTGCTATGAGTACAGCTGGGGTGGCAACAATGAATGCTAATGTTTCCCATCATGGCCAAACCATATGTTATATGGACCTTTGTGTAACTTTCCCTTACATTTCTTCAGACCTGTCTGGCTCTTTCTTCCTTTAGGAGACAAAGCCGCTGAAAAGGAGGGTTTTAAGAGGAAAAAACAGCTGGCAGGGGAAAGTTTGTGTTTTCTCCCTCCCTGTCATCTCTATTTATTGCATCTTCAAGCAGCTACCTTTGACTTTTTTAAAAAATGGGAGGGGGAGTTGCATAGAATATGGCATAGTGTGTAGATTGGCCTGTAATCACAGGCTTCTGCCCTGGTTTGTGTAGAGCTTCAAGAAGATGGCTGAGGCATTCCTAGCTTGGATACAATTATTTTAGACTACTTGATGAAGAATCATGAATAACCTTTGTTGCAGGTAAATATTGATGGGTGGGGTATTATTGATCACTGTCAGCTAATAGGGCACACTTTCTCACTGAGAATAATTCAACAGAATCTTGAAGTGAAGTTTTAAAACTGTTTGCTATCCTGTTTGCTATCCTTGCTATCCTTGTGGTTACAGAGAGCATGACGTCTTTGCTGCTTGATTTCTGTTGGGAACCTTTCTGGCATAATAAAATACATGGGATTTGATGAGAAGTATTTCAGTTGGGCTCTTCTTGTCACATATACCAAACAGTAAGCCAATCAATGGTGGTTCAGCTAATCATCTTTTCCTTATATATAATTCAGTAGTGGGGTGGCAGATTCTGAATATTCTGTACGCTCCTAAATCAGTTGGCTCCATTATGTGTCACTCAGAAGCTGTCCCTATCCACTGGCTTCGTTGCCTGAGTCCCACCCACAGTACACTCCATCAGCCATTGGCCCATCAGCCACTACTCAAGAGTACTCAGGTGCCATTGGCCAGGCGCTGGGTCTGCTCCTCTTCCCCACCCACTCCAGCCACTGTTCCCTGTCAGAATTACTGGCAGACAGCTCTCTCCCCTGACGAAGACACTCTCCAGATGGCATTGATCAGTTCCCCTGGAGAAAACGGTGGACTCCGTGTACTTATACCCTGCCGGGAATCCCCCCCCATGACAGCTAATGTGACATGGCAATCAGGGCTTCAGAGCACGGTAGAGGCTGAAGGTAGGGGGGAGAGATAGAAAGCTGAACAGTGAGGGGAAAATAAAGGTAGGTTGCTGCTTGGCTGGGAAGGAGATAGGTTTGCCAACTCCAGGTGGGAAATTCCTGGATATTTGAGGGGTGGAGCCTGGAGAGGGTGAGATTTGAGGAGGGGTGGGGCCTCAGACAGGTACAAGGCCATAGACTCCACCCTCCAAACCAGCCATTTCCTCCTGGGGAATCCATTGTTGCCAATCTCTAGGTGGGGACTGGAGATCACTTAAAATCTCTTCAGGTAGCAGAGATCAGTTCCTCTGGAGAAAATGGTGGACTCTGTGTCCTTATACCCTACCACAGCAAATTGACACTGAGTGCCCAAGGTCTTGGCACTCTCCCAGAGCATCTTTCTAGAGCCCTTTCTAGAGGGCCTTATTTCTAGTCTTTTTATGAACATGAAGGGGGGTAATGACTTGAAGTGCAGCAGGTTGAAATGACTGTCCTGTAAAGTCACTCAGCTGGACAGTAGCAAGGACTGAGAAGAAAATTACGTGAATCTTTCTGTCTTATTAGCTTCTAACTGTTGTTAGAAATCTTACTTTGAGTTATCACCTACAAAATCCTCCTAACCTTTTCACTTCCTTTCATTTTGTTCAACATGAACATAATTAACCATATATGCAAAGAGTTTACTCAATGAGTTCGTGGAGTTTGAGTACATCCTATGCTTGATGCTTTTATGTCCTTTGTAAGAGAATCTGTTTTCTGCCATATGGATGGGGAAATGGGCAGGAAGTAGGGTTGAGTGCTCATTAAATGGCATAGTTCTGTTCAGAAGGCTGGTAGTTAACAAACAGTTCATCTACATGGCTCTCCTAGAAAATAATGCTGCTGTAAATTTGCAGGATTTATTTCACGGGTATCTGAGTGACCTCCCTTGAACTTGTGAAGTGTTTTTTCCTGAAGCTCTGTCTGGGTCTTTCTGTTCCAGAGCCTCTTAACAAGCAGTCATTAATTATAGTCCTATGAGGTTTAAGTGCAGAGCACAGAACCATGGGCTCAGAGTGAAGTAGCTGCACACACAGGGCTTCTGAGTCTGCTTCATTCACATTTCATTTTTTCATTTATGGCTCAACAACATTTCAGAGCTCTAAGTTCAAGAGAAGTGATAACTTCAAATTCTTGGAGGGACATTTCTCAGAGTGGTGCAATCAGTTGAACAGCGTATGGGTAGGCATTAGAGGTGTGCATTTGGTCTATCCAACCCAGAAAAAAACCCTGAAAAATATCTTACCAATATTTTCTGTATAGTTTTTCAGCCAGATATAAATAGATGGTATTTACTTATCTATCCAAAAGCCAACCCCCCAAAATTCCAAAAGTATTTGGGATTTTTTGGGACTGCTGGAAACCCACAGTTAAAGTGCATTTAAAGGGCTCTCGGTCCCTTTAAATGCCTTTGGAGTGAACTCTCAGCTTGGAGAAGGCATTTAAAGGGACTGAGAGCCCTTTAAATGCCTTCGGAGTTCACTTGCAGGTTTGCAGCTTGCAGAAGGCGTTTAAAAGGGCTGTGATCCCTTTAAAAACTTTCTTTCCCCCTCCATTGGAAACAATGGAGGATGGGGGCAGGAGAAGTGAGCCCAGCCAGGATCAGCTGTGGTGCACAGAGCAATGTGCTCTGCTCAGTCCAGGAGCTCCTGGATCTCGCTTCTCCAGCAGCCCAGTTTAAATCTAGGGACACATATGCATGCCTTCACATTACCATGGTATGGGCTAGATTACTTTATTGTTCTCTGTGTGGGGTAGTTATTATCAAAAGTGTTAAGAGTCGTTTCAGATGAAATTTGGTATGTTTTCCAATTATACCATAAATCTGGGAATGGCACTGGTATAAAAACAGGGAAAGTAAAGTATATCCCAAATAGTTAAAGTACTCTGTGCCTGGAACTTCCAGTGTCATGTGTTGATGAGTTCTAAGACATACTAATCACAAGAAAATCTGAAAATGGGATGCCAGTTTGGTGTAGTGGTTAAGTGTGCGGACTCTAATCTGGGAGAACCGGGTTTGATTCCCCACTCCTCCACTTGCACCTGGCTGGATGACCTTGGGCAAGCCATAGCTCTGTACCAGCTGTTCCCTCAAGGACAGCTTGAGAAAGAGCTCTCTCAGCCCCACCTACCTCACAGGGTGTCTGTTGTGGGGAGGGGAAGGGAAAAGGAGTTTGTAAGCCGCTCTGAGACTCCCTTGGGGAGTGGAGGGCGGGGTATAAATCCAATCTCTTCTTCTCTTCTTCTTCTTACAATCAATACTCATTTTGATTTTATTTAAATTAGTTTTATTTATAACAGAGGCCTGCATTCAAGCACAGAGTAAGCCAAATCACATTTGGGATTAAATGCTAGGGATTTTTCATTGTACTTTAGGCTTGGGTTTGGGAGAAGAGGTGCTGCCAGTAGGATACATAAAAGTCTAAGCATGTAGGATATGTAAAAGTACTAGTAAGAGGCAAGTGGGAAAAGTTGCAAATGTCCTTGAGTCCCACTTGCTGCTTCACTTGCATAATACTTTGCTGCAAGAAAAAAATGCATACATAGTTTCATGTGGCCAATATAAATTTCTGTGCCTGCTGTGACTACATATAGTAGTAAGTAAGTTTGGGTGCAGCTTCCCAGAAGATAGCCATCATAGATGAGCCTGGGAAAAAGAGATGCATATATACACATGGTGCACTTATTTTTCATATATAAGTGGCATACCTGTTACCCCAGCCTTATGATGAGGAAATGTTAGCAAACATAGAGTTATTCTTACTTTGTAGCATTTGAGAGATCAGAAGAGTAGTGCAAATTGCTCCCACCTGAGTTGCAACAGCAAGACAGAAGCTGCTGAACGAGAAAGTAATTATCTAAGTAAATCATTTCCAGTTTCCCTCAAATTCCTGAATTATGTACTATATCCAGGGTCCCCAATGGTGCCCATGGGTGCCATGGCACCCACCAGCTCCTTTTTGGGGGTCACCAAGTGTTTTTAGGAAGTGAGGGGGCCAGGTGAGGCTGTTGCCCAGCAGGGCTTCTGACTGGCCACTGAAGATCTACCGTAATAAGACTGTGGAGATTAAAATAACATTGTTTCAGTGGCAGCTGCCCCCTCAGCATTTTGTTTTATTCTCTCTCACCCTTCTTTCCCTGTGTGTTCTTAATTGTCCTACATCTCCCCTGCACTTGGGCTTCTTCTGTATATGTGGGTGCAACTTCTATGGCAGCCATCTTGTCATTACGTCCACCACCCTTTGTCTGAATTCCAAAGATGCCCACAGGATCTAAAAAGTTGGGGACCTCTGTAATATATTAAGAAAAAAGAGCTGTAACTTGGTTCAAGTATGGCACAGATTAAAAATCAAAACAATGTATAGCCCTATCCTATGCAGATTTAGAAAGGGTTGAAGGGGTTTCTCCTAAGTCACTATTCACTACAATGCAGTTTTGTTCTAGGAAGTGGTTCATGTTACCAAAGGTAGCTCATACAAGTCCTCAGTGTGCTGCTAAGCAGTGGTGCTAAGATGTCCCAAGTGTTTCCATTCTGGCCAGTTATTTGGTATTCTTTCTTGCACATCAGATATGGCACAAGGACATCTGCACCTGGGACACTTAAGCAGGGACATCCGGTCACAACCCAGTTCCACTTCGCCTTCAGAAGGTCGGTCCCCAACCACTGTGAGATACCGAAATGGCAATCAGCGCCGCTTTTCCATGGAGGTAACTATACTTGCAAAGTATGGGAAATCAGTATGGGATGATAGGAATCATATTTATGTAATTAAGAGAATGGCCACTTTTAAGTGCAATATAATTCTGGCTCCAGACACTGTAGTCTTCAGAACGAGCGGTCTACAGGGGGTACACACCTACAGAAAAATGGAACATAGTGCAAGATGATGCTCTTCCCCTGAGATACTCATTTAAATAACAAAGTTATTGAATTGAAACATAAGACACTCATAATTAGGAAAGTTTTTCAATATTTTTCATTAAGATTGTGGGAAGGGAATGATATGCAACACTGGGTAGGGGAGCAAGGTCTAAAAACTCAGCCAGGCTGAGGCATCATCACGTCATCACAGACCTTTATTGGCATAACAGCACAAAACCAGATAAAATACACTGGAATCTGTAGTCAGAAAGAACATCTCCTCCTAGAGGCCTGGTAGAGGAATTTTGCTACAGATTCAATGATTTCATGCTTATTTGAGGCTAGAAGTATAAAGGTCTTGCGATCCTCAGATCGACCCTTTAAAGATAGCAGGAAAGGCTTTAAAAACACAGTACGAAGATCACCGTAAAATTTACAGTGCAAAATAGCATGATTATTACCTTCAATCTCACTCATCCCACATGGACACAACCTATCTGTACATGGAATTTTCTTGAATCTCCCATATAACACCATAGATGGGAGAAGATTAAAATGGGCTAACATAAATGCCCATTGAAGATGAGGATCATACAAACAAGATAGGTATTCAGGAAGGGAAGGGCCAGATGAAAGCTCCCAGTGCACTGGGGAACAATGTCCAGAAGCCAGGCTTTTCAGATCTTGTATCTCAGTATCAATAAGTCTTTGCTTAATCAAGGCAAAAGCCTGCTCCTCCAAGAGCAAAACCATGTCATTAATATTAAGTCCAACTAAAATATTCTCATCACCAACGCTCCCTCTAAGCTGTGGAGTCCTGTGAGCAAACATTCTACTTTGTGAGCTCCTGGCATTAAAGTTGTGAGCGGGCAATTTGGCTGCTGCATAGATCAGTTTGCTCTGGAGCCATCCTCCCTGAGGTAAGACAAAAATGTGTGAGTCGCAGACTAGAAAAACTGTGAGCTAGCTCACGCTAACTCAGCTTAGAGGGAACACTGCTCATCACTATAGGTCAACCAATCAGATAGGTGCAATTCAGAAAGCATATGTATAATGAGACTGTTAGGATTGCATCTAAAATAGAGGCGTAGCCAAAATTTAATAGTTATAATCCATGCCTTTGTAACTAGCCATCTCTTGTTCAACTCCAAGCATATGGCCGCATTAAGATAAGCACGTTGAGACAAGCCCGTAAGATGCAATGTGAGCTGAGGTAGTGGTTGGTAACGGTAATTAGGGAGATCTGGACAAGTACTTGGACTGCCTTGTCTCTTTGAGGTGGAACACAATCCATGTAATACAGGCAAGAGAAGACAACAACTTGAGAAATCTTGTTTTTTCCTCTTTTTATTTTGTAACATCTGGCCTGATGAATAGTTCTGGGGAACCCAAAAGTGTGCACGCAGTTATGTCATTGGGTTGGTTTGAATAAAAGATATTACATGAGTTGTGTTCTTGGATTTTTGGATTTTCCTTTAGAACCAACATGGCTGTAAACAACTTGTCTCTTTGAAATGGAGCCAGACAAGTTCTTCCCACACAGACAGCCCAGTTAAGCAGACTGTGGGGGTGGGCTGTTGTCTCTTGGTCCAAGAGGCAGCTGTTGTACTTGTCATTGAAGGGGGAGGAGATAATGGGTAGTTCATAAGCTGCAAAATTCTAGTTGCAAAGCTTTAGGAGGAAGCAGCCTTTCTAAATTCAAGGGACTTGATGGCTCCATTTCAAACCAGAGTAATCCCATTCATTGCATTTGCTCTACAGGACTCTCTGTTTCCTGCTTGACTGCCAGTTTGGCCTTAAGTACAACCTAAACAAAGTGGTGTAGTTCTATAAATTTATTTCTTCTGCCTCACCTTTGACTTGAGAGGGCTTCATCCCTCAACTCCTGCTGCTGGAGCCACAACTGATCTATGCTGTGCAATAAATGACAATTACAGCTTTGGGACTGTACCTACAGAATGTGTGTCCAGATAACATTTTAAAAGTTTAAGAAGTATCAGCTACTAACTTTCTACTGTTTTTTCATAGGATGTCAGTAAGCGCCTTTCTCTTCCTATGGATATTCGTCTGCCTCCAGAGTTCCTACAGAAACTAGAGATGGAAAGTCCAGAAATTTCAAAGCCTCTTAGCAGGATGTCTCGTCGGGCTTCTCTTGTGAGTCTGATTTTTTTTTTATTTGTGTGTGTTGTGTGTGTGCGTGCGTGCATGCACGCTTGTAAACCTGGAAGTCATGGTAACTTCTGGTGACCCCTAGTGGGGCTAGGACATTTCAGAGAGGTGGCTTTGATATTACCCACTTCTGCGTCCCTGCCCTGGTATTCCTTGGAGTTCGCCCTTCCAAGTACTTACCAGGGTCAGCCCTGCTTAGCTTTCGAGATCTGACAAGGGCATGAGTCCGATTTTTTGCCAGGCATTTAGGAAATACAATTCCATGCACAGTCAATCCTGCATGGGTTTGCCCTCATATATTTGTACATATGATATTGTGAAAATTCCCTTGAGTTCACTTACACAAATGGCTGAACACTGGGCAAACATTTAATTTAGTACTAGAAAATCTTGTCATTTAATTATTCAAATGTGTCTGTGTAACCAATGAGACTAGAAAGCACTTTTTAAAAAAAGGATCTGGGGAGATCAAAATTCTAGGACAGAATGAAGTGTGAAATGTTATATCTGTCTCCCATTTACCTGTGCAACTTCTGCCTCTCTTGAATAAAATATTACTCAGCTGAAGCAACTGTCCCATAAATATTAATAAGCTTATAAATTAACAATGTATGTTCCTTTTAAACTTGCAAAGCTTGTGGGGCATCCAATCACGTTAAGCTTACTTTACTTAGCTAGCAGCTTCATTATCACCTTCACAAAAACAGAAACATCCTTAAGGCAAGGAAAATTGGGAGATCCTACCTGGGCTGTGACTGGGCACCCCATGTATCTGGGGTATGTATTTGAGTGATTCTCCATTCCAAAAGGAATGCTCTGGTATAAAAGTAATTATGTTTATTTGCTGAACTTCTGTATTACTTAAAAATATTCCAACAGAATTATAATAGCCAACATTACAAAGTGATAAGCAGCTATAAAATTGCAGCAACTTAAATTCAATCTCCAGACATTTGTCAAAAGTTGAAAGTCTTGCAGTGCTTTCTAAAGGAGACAAATAATGTAACTGTAATTGTGATTGGCTGGTTCTACAAGTATTTCTGTCCCAAGCACTGTTACATGGAGGTAAGTTGCACTGTTTCAACAGAATAGTTTTCTAATATATTCCAGTATAGGCTGTTATCTTACTTCCAAGTAGGGGTGTGTGCTAGGTATACACTGAGCTGAATACAGATTAGACAATCTGATTCGGCAACCAAAATAGCCATGCCCGAATAAAAGCTAATATTATTTGGCTTTTATTTTGGTGCAGCTAGAAGGCATTTAACGAGACTGCGGCCTCTTTAAATGCCTTCCTTGCCAAGTTATGCTGCCAAAGCTATGCAACTGGATAAGTGAACTCAGAAGGCATTTAAAGTATAAATGTGTTCAGTTCACTCACCCAGTTGCACCACCGCTGCAGCACAACTTAGCAGGTGAACTGAAGGCATTCAAAGTTTAAATGCGTTCAGTTCATCTGCGGATTTGTGCTGCCTCCGCATGACTCAGTGAATGAACTGGATGCCGTCAAATGGACTGAATGTATTTAAACTTTAAATGCCTTCTGAATCTACTGAGTCGTGCCACCACTACAGCACAACTTAGTGAGTGAAATTCTCCATTATACCCTATGAGCATGATCCCAATAGGGTATAATGGAGCCAAATAAATTCGGGCTTCCCAAATATTTACCCAAATACCAATACACTACCAGTACTGGTAATTCGGGAATATTTGAGAATACTGATATTTTCCGGGTCCAATAGACCCGATCGGGAAAAAAACCAACAATTTTTTTGCACACCCCTACTTCCAAGTACCACTTAGAGTACAAATCACTTCAGATACCTGAGGAATGTTAGACATTCTACACAGCAAACTGCTGCACTCCCCTTTCTACTCCCAGCTCAGCAAGATCTGATGCCTGAACCCCTAGAAGATCATGGATCAAAATTTTTGGACTGATCAATCACAGACCTCTAAGCTGAGACATACATTATTACTGTTCTCTGTGAAAATATTTCTTTTTAATCTTTCTCTATGTGGAGATGGCTATCTCTCTAACACCACCTGGTGCTGAAAAATAATTACACTTCCAAACAATATATAACCTTAAGCAAATTAATAAGGCTTACTATGAAAACCTCTTATGACTATCAAAAGATTCATTCTGACTCTTCTGTTTGTGAATGGTTATATTTATCTGCTAATCCCAGATAATGTGTTCAGAGTAAAACACAGCTCACATAGAAGGAAAAAAACAGTATTCTTAGCTCCATGATATTAGATGAGGAATAAGGACTAAAACAAATTAGTCAGTTGTATGGGATGTCACTGGAACAGGTTGGGGGATTAAGTCTTGAGCCCTAACCAAACTGGGCCAGGTTCCAAAGACACTGCACACACCGTGTAAGAACCGTATAGACAGCCACAGTGCTCATTGTCATGTTTACAGCACTTCGTACAGAACAGTCTGATAGACAAACACTGAAAGTAAAAAAGATTGGATGTTTTATTTGCTGTAGAGTTCCTGAAGAGGAGACAGCAGTATCAGTTACTATTTTGGCATAGTGGCGGGAGACGCAAGTATCTCCAGTTTGTTCCAGTACACAGTTGGTTGTGGTTCCTGCTGATCAGCTAACAACGACACTTTTACAGACAATAATTGCTGTACATTTAGCTGTGTGTTCAAGAGTTTGCTTTCATTTATTTCCCCACTGAAGTTGTTAAGGCAAGAGTCTTTCACCACATGTGATACTATGTTACTGAGGGCAGATAGTGGAAATTTTCTGTGCTGACTGTTTCTTTTTGTTGCAGTCTGACATTGGGTTTGGGAAGATGGAAACCTATGATAAAATGGACAAGCTAGGGGAGGTAAGAAAATATAGTGAAACATTATTATTACAATCAGCATTACACCATCTTTCTTTCTGTGTAAGGCCACCCCTATCCCAAAACTTCAGGTCAGGGTAAAAAGTGTGAAAATACAAATATGTTAATAAATGATTAATACTGCTCCAACTTAGCCATGTGCTCTAAACACCAGACCAAGAAGATAGATCTTATAAATGATGTGGAAATCTTGTTGGTTGTACTTGGAAAAGTAAGTTTAACATCCAAAGATGACAGTGAGTATTACTTTCCAAAATTCTCCTTTGGTTCAGATTGTATATTCAAACCAGAGAAGTGTTCCATCCTTCCCTGCTTCCAACTCACTTGCTGGTGTTTAGCCATGTTGATGGCATTAGTAGCTAACTGGCTATCAGTGGGTATGCTGGCAGAGTACTTCTGTACCACACACAACCTCCATCTTTTCCTTCCTTTCCCCACACTTCAGTGCATCTGAGAAATGCAGGGTGTGAGGGGGGATCTGACAGCTCTATGCTGTGCACTCTGGGGACTAGGTTTCCTAGCATATGTTTGAATGGGTCACTTCTTGGATACACACCTGAACATGGTGAGTGGGTTTGTGTGTGTCACTGAAGCCGAGAACAATACCGTAAGGGGACTAGACTCTTCCAAGAGGCTAAAGTCTTAGCAGAGTGACTCAATGTGGAATGGTCACAGCTGAGACACCAGATTTATGATGCATCCACTTCCTTCAGGAATCGATGACCACATCAACAGAAGAGAACAGACAGTTCCAGTGGTGATGGGGGCAGAGGAATCCTTGAAGATTAGCTATTGGGCAGCAGCAGCAGTAGTAGAAAGTGACACTGGCAGAGGATCTTTCATAGACAATGGCTTTCAGTTAACCCTGGTTAGTATTGTGCAGAAGAAGGCAATGGTAAACCACTTCTGATCATCTCTTACCTTGAAAACCCTATGATGAGACATTCCAAAACAAAAAAGTTATAGTGCTGGAAGGTGGAACCCACCAGGTTGAATGGCACTCAGTCTGCTATGGAGGAGGAGCTGAGGACAACTACAGCTAGCACTATTTTTAACGACACAACTGGACTAAAACTGAAAGGAATGAATACAAACAGGAAGTCCAAAGCCGTTCAACGCATATAATAGGAACAAGGAATGTGAGAAGTATGAATCAAGGTAAGCTTGAAATCGTAAAACAAAAAATGGAGCATTTAAATATTGCAATCCTGGGAGGGAGTGAACTAAAGTGGACTGGGTTAGGACATTTTCAGTCAAAAAATTACAGAAGTATTTTACTCAGGGAATGACAAACACAGAAGATCCAGAGTTGCTCTAACAGAGCCAGCTCAGTGTAGTAGTTAAGAGCAGCAGACTTTAAACTGGAGAACTGGGTTTGATTTTCCACTCCTCCTCATACAGCCAGTTTAGTGACCTTGGTTCAGTCACAGTTCTCTCAGAGCTGTTCTCTGTTGTGGGGAGAGGAAGGAAAGGATACTCCGAGTTAAGGGGGGGGTATAAATTCAACTCTTCTTTTTCTCCTAATAGTGTGGTGAGATGTAGCACAGGCAGTCAGGGGCTATAATGCAAAACCGAACTGAATAATATCGATCAGACTTCATAGAAAGCCTAAATATATCCATCTTTCAGGTTTATGCTCCAGCTATGTATGCTGATGGGGAAGAAACTGGAAGCTTTTATGCAAGTGTCCAGGAAGAAATTGAGCACACACCTAAAAAAATGTACTGATAATCGTAGGTGACTGGAACACAAAAGTAGGAAAAAAAGCAAAATCCAATATTTTTGAAGATTTGGGCTAGGAACACAGAATGAAGCAGGAGAGCACATCAAATTCTGTGAAGACACCAATTTGTTCATTGAAAACATATTTCAGGCAACCAAGCAGATGATTGTGTATGTGGACATCACCAGACAGCTAATATAGAAATCAAATAGATTACATAATTAGAAGCAGAAGGTGGAGAAGCTCTGTTCTGTCTGCTGAAACAAGACCAAGAGCTGATTGTGGTACAGACCATGATTTGGGGATATTGAGCGTTAGAATAAAGCTGAAGAAAAACACCAAAACACTAATAATGCCAAAATACAATCTAAGCAACATTCCTGACGAGTTTGAAGACCATGTAAAGAACAGATTTGTATTACTATGTTCAAGTGAATGTGAGCCAGAAGAACAATGAATTAAAACCAGAGATATTATCAAGGAAGAATGTACAAAGACTATTCCTGTAGCATAAAGAAATGAAAAGCTTCACTGATTGACTGATGAAACTCTTAAAATTGCTAAGGAGAGACAAGAAGCAAAAATAAAAGGTGACAGAAACAGCATCAAGAGCATAAACACAGCATTCTAGCAACTGCCACAGAGAATTATTATAATAACCAGTGAAAATAAATAGAACAAAAAAGGAAGAGCAAAAGATATGTTCCTCGAGATCCAAGAAATCTAAGGGAAATTTAAAGCAGTTAGGCATGCTGAAAGTTCAAAACAGACAAACATTAACTGAACAGGACAAAATAAAGGAAAGATGGGAACAAAACTCTGAAGAACTATTCAGAAGAAATTAAAGGATGACAGATTCCAAGAACAACCTTTTGAAGAAGAATCTATAGTTTTAGAAATTGAAGTAGAAGCTGCACTGGAAACATCTGAGAGAAACAAATCACCAGAAGTGGTGGGGTATCAATAGAGCTATTCCAAGCCACAGAAATAGAGTCCATCAAAATCTTAAGAATATGCAAACAAATTTGGAAAACAAAACAATGGCCCACAGACTGGAAATGTTCAATTTACATTCCAGTTCTGAAAAAGGAGATGTCAAAGACATCAAACCATTGCTATCAAACCATTGCATTAATTTCTCACACAAGTAAAGTGATGCTCAAAATCTTACAAAGACTGTCACCATAAATGGAACGAGGAATGCCAGATGTTCAAGCTCGATTCAGAAGAGAAAGAGGCACTAGAGATCATATTGCAAATTTATGTTGGTTACTGGAGCATATGAGAGAATGTCAGAAAAAAATCATCTTGTGTTTCATAGTTTACAGCAAAGCTTTTGGCTGTGCAGATCATAAAAAGCTGTGTTTGGTTTTAAAAGAAATGGGCGTGCCACAACATTTGTATTTTATCTCCCTGTCTCTTCCATCTCTAAACTGAACATATCATATGGAAAACTGGATTAGATTTAGATGGAGGTGAAATGAAAATTGGTGGAAGGAACATTAACAATTTGAAATATGCAGATGACACCACATTACAGGGAGAAAATAAGCCATTTGAAACTGGATTAAAGTTTCCTGTGGTCTTTCTGTGTAGAAGAAGACTACAAAGGAGTAATCCAGTTGTAACCCGGTCTATGAATGGTTGTACAGAGATCTAAACCTATTCATGTTGAAGTTTATTATTATGATCCAAGATCAGAATTTAAAGCGGCACATACATTAATATGTGGCAAATAAATTGATTACGTATCGGTATATACCTGAGCATTTACCGCGAATATGTGCTAAGTAAATCAAATTGTTAAATTACATTTGAAATATATTTCAGTTTTCTTAGAAGAGATCGTACTCTTCTGCCTGCTTGAGCTGGCCAGGGCACAAAATCTTGCTACCTTGGTGGTAGTTTCATTACAGCAGTCAGCTAAAAGGAGAACAGAATAACACTGAGTCTGCCTAGAAACGCAGCAGTAATTGGAGCGATGTAGTTTATTCGGCTCTCCTGATAAAAATGACAACATAAAAGAACGTGCTCAATTTGGATTAAATTGCTTCAAGTTTGGAGTGTTCTTTGTACAGGGATACCAGTGCACCATACATAAGCTGGGGTAACATCTTTCCCTGAAAAGCTTTCAGGGCATAGGGAATATAAGCTCCTCCTTTAGTATTAAAAAATACCAGCATGGCTAAGGCTGTTTTTTGTGCAGATTCCGTGACCTGGGAAAGGTGAGCAGCCCATGAACCTGAGGATTGAAATGCAACTCCCAAATATCTAAGCACTTTGACTTGTTCTATCGGATGTCCATCTATTTGCCACCTGTGAGTCTTGGGTCTCTTAGCAAAAACAAGTACTTTAGTTTTAGTAAAAATTCTGGTTAGGTATTCCTCAGTGCAATAAGTCAAAAGTGCTCAGAGGGCTCTTCTCAGTCCTGCCTCGGTGCACAACAGAATGGCTGTATCATCTGCATATAAAAGCATGGGGGTAGGTTGCACAGAGATCTAAACCTATTCAAAAACTTTCAATAATAATGATTTATATAAGGCAGTAATGAGTGGAATCTGCTGCATATTTAATCCCTGCTTGTGAGCTGAGCTCTTTTTTTTTTAACTTTGGCTTCTTCCTCACAGGGCACCTATGCTACTGTCTTTAAAGGGCGTAGCAAGCTCACCAAGAACCTGGTTGCCCTGAAGGAGATCCGTCTGGAACATGAAGAAGGGGCCCCTTGCACCGCTATACGAGAGGGTAAGGAATGGCATTTATTTCCAGACAGTGGCCAGAGAAACCTCAGGAGGTTCTTTCCACACTCAATTGACTTTCCTCTCTTTCTTCGTAAGATCTCCTGGTTGGCTCCCATGATTTCAGGCATGCAATTTCCAGTGCTCCCTCCTCTGCCCCCATTCACTGTGACTGATGCTGCCATCTTTTTTCCTTACAGTTTCCTTACTGAAGAACCTCAAGCATGCAAACATTGTAACCCTTCATGATATCATCCACACAAAATGTTCCCTCACTCTTGTCTTCGAGTATCTGGTGAGTCTGAAAACTACTTTCTTTGAAGAAAGACTGGCTGGTTTAGCATCTCTAGGCTTGCCTCTGTACTCATGTAGCACATGGCACTGCTGTGCGGACATTTTGTACCATTAGCTGACCAGCAGTATCTGGTTTGAACTTGTATTTTATTTTTATTTTAAAATGTCTAACACAGTTTTAAGTCAAATAGTCCACAACCAGGCAAATAAAAGAAACCAGTTCTACGACACGTAATAGAAGATAAGCAAAAATGCACTGAAGCTCAAATCAGAATAAATCAATATTGGATTTTATTAATTAGAAAAGACAGGTAGCACCTGCCCGTGATACTCGCGTGGGGGGATCTCATATCTCTCTCTCTCACACACACACACACACTCTTTCTCCCAAGGCTCCCCTGCAGCCACAAGACCCCCCTGTGGGAGACTGAAGGCTGCTGCAATACTTGCTGGTGGGGGGGGAGAAGGAGCTCCATGTTGAGGAGGAGGAAGCACCTGCAGGTGAGCCTTCTCCCCTTCCCACCTGGCACCGATGGCGAGGCCCAGGTCCACCGACCTCCCCCCCCCATGGGCACTGGTGACAGAGGCTGAGTAGCTCTCAAGTCACTGGGCCTGCCAATTCCCCCCCCCCCCCATGAGCACCGGTGGCAAGGCCTCAGCGGCTCCCAGCTGGCAGCCTGCCGCAGTTCCCAGAGCATTCTCTGCACATGCGCAGGGAACGCTCTTTTTCTTTTGGGGGGATTTAAATATCCCCCATATAGTTTTTTTAAGTTTTCAGATTTTTCTGTACACCTGGGTATTGTCCCAAATGTACAGGAAAATCTCTCTGCCCCCCAAGTGCCCCTGATGTGCGGATTTAGATATCTGCACGGAGGGGGAAACTTGGCTATTAGTATATAGATGGAATTTTGAGCAGCATTTAAAGGGAAAAGATCAGACACAGCCAAATGCTTCCCCCCCCCCCAACTTTTAACTATGCATCTAGCATAACAGCCGAAGTGCAAGAGCCACCACTGAGAATTCTATGTCCCCTGTATCTCCCCACCACAATTCTGACAGCAGGGGAATATGAAACAAAGTATTTTCTGAATCTCCTGGTGTAGGATAGGTTGATAACAGGAGAAGGCAATCCTTCAGATACTCTGGTTCTGACATCTTGAATGGGGCTGAGAAACCAACTGTTAGCCACTTTAATTCTTTCAGAATTGCCTGGTCTGCCCTTGTTAATTACATGGTATTCTCATAGTGGTTCCCAAACACTATCAAGGGCAGTGTCATGAGTCTGTATGATGCCAAAACTAGGGGTGGGCCCACACAACCATTGTTTTCCCACATTTCTGGTGTCATACCAAATTGCAGTGAAAATGCTACGTAGGGAGAAGTGGAAAGTACGTTTTTTCCTAGCAAATTTTGGTTTTAGTGTTGAGGGGAAAATAGGAATTCTCAGTTACTAATGAGGCATGACCAGGGCTTTTTTTATGGGGGAATGTGCCGGAATGGAGTTCTGGAACCACTTGAACATAATTCTTTTTTTAAATATTTAAAAGTTCATAAGTTTTCAGTATACAGATTGAAAGTTTTGTTTCCCTCTTGAGAGTTCCAGCACCTCTTTTTAAAGAAAAAAGAAAAAAAAAAGCTCTGGATATGACTGAAGGACAGATAATTTGGACTACCTCTGCTGCAGATATGTTAGCTGGGAGAATTTTTGATCCTCTGCAGTAATTTAGTAATAACTATCTATTTCCTACATAATAAAACAAACATCTGGAAATGGTACAAAGTTTTGATCTGTGTAGGAAGTCTCATAGTCTCCCTTAGCCATAGGGAGCAACCCGTTGAAAGCATACACTGAACTTCTGGACTGCAGTCAGCCATCATCCTAAACTGGCATTCAACTTAATTTGCCACAGTGGGTGCGAATGCAGGCTGGGCTGGATTCGGTGGAGGATTTCCACAGCCAAGTAGGTGGGGTGACTCCTATGGGAGATGAAACTTCCCCCCCCCCCCCCATGATGTTCTAAGGGTCCCCATGCGCAGTGTGTTGTGGGGTGCATTTTATGCTGGACAGGTGAGGCAAGCAAGTCATTCCCTGCATATGAAGTCCCTTCTGCCAGCAGAAATCTTTTGTTGGATCCAAGCCAATATTTGTCACTTTGCTCTTCCCTTCTCCCTTCTTGTATGGAGAATGAAAACCAGCTGCAGTTGCCCATGACAGGGGCGTAGAGTTTTAAAACTCCAGGGGGGGGGGGCCTCTTCTGTGCGCACGCACAAAGCGCGCGCGCCCGCCAGGACCATGTCCCCGCTGCCATTGCCGCCTCCCCCCCCGCCTGACCACTTCTGCTTCCATCCCTCTGTCTGTCCAGGGGCCAGCTGGGCATTTGCTTAGCTGGCCCCTGGACGGACAGAGGGAGGGTCGGAGTGGCCAGGCAGGGGAGGGGAGAGAGACAGCGGCAGCGGCCCTAGGAAGGGCCGAGGGAGGCGCGGCGGAGGGCGCACCTTTTTCCGGGGGGGGGGGCTCAGTCCCCCCCTGGAAATTTCGGGGGTGGCTTGAGCCCCCCCGTAGTTGACGCCTATGGCCCATGATATCTGAATGCAGGTGCTTGGCAAATTGGAGTTTGTTTCTCCCACAAAGACAGACAGTCTCTAACTGGCCAGGCAACTGCATTCAGAGATCATGGGCAACCGTGGCTTATTTTCCAACAGAGCCTATTTTTGTGCTCTGTATGAGAAGAAAAGGGTAAGAAAAGAGAAATGGGAGAGTACGCAGTGCAACAAGCAAGCAGCAGCATCCATACAAGTAGTATAGCATGACATCTGAGTGCAGCGCTGATATGCTGGGAAAAATATTAATTGACTTGCATTTTCTGTTGCTAAGGAATTGATTTTTTAAAATTTAAATAGGAGTTCAAGTGTTTGCCACTTGCAATATGTTTCTAACATTTTGTAATGGTGCTTCATTCTTCAAGGTCATTTAGGCCCCTCAGGACATGTTTTTCTTTTCAGGACAGTGACTTGAAGCAATATCTGGATAACTGTGGGAATCTGATGAGTATGTACAATGTAAAGGTGAGTGAGCAAAGAAGACAGATGCACTTGATCTTCCTGTAAGGTGATGATTGTCAGGTTTCACGCCCCAGAATTTTCCATTCAGTTTTAGGAATTCTTGCTTCTGTTTTTCAGTAGAAAAGAATGTACTTTTAATGTTATCTCTAACTGCTCCTTGTCTCTCATTTTGTTGCCACTTCAAGATCTTCATGTTTCAGCTGCTGCGTGGTCTGTCTTATTGCCACCGACATAAGATCCTGCATAGAGATCTCAAGCCACAGAATCTACTCATTAATGGGAAAGGGGAACTGAAACTTGCTGATTTTGGTAAGTTGTCATCATGAGGCATGCACAATTCCAAAAGGATTTTGTTAGGGTCAGAATAGGAGGGTCATATGACAGTGCTGAAGCACCATACCTTAGGTATCAATGATGAAATGGTACACAAAGTATATTAGGGGGTCACTCTCTGTGCGTGTGTTCACGCACATGTGCATATCACTGGTTACTCCAGATTTTTTTTATTGGCACCCAGGCATCATCATAGTGTTTAGAACAAAAGACTGAATTTTTAGCATTTCATCTTAAATTATTTCCCATGTACAAAATTTTCTTCACTTTTGCCATTCAGTTCTGATACAGAAGCTGAAACAAAGTGACATGTTTTTTTACAGGTATCTTTAAAGACTTGGTTTCCCAAGTGCCTCAGTGTTTTTACACAAGTGTATCTGCCGGTGCGATGTCACAGTTTGGGATGCTGCATAAGGAGAAAAGAGAGAGCTGTCTTCCAGACCCAAAGAACCATATTTTCACCATAGCTCCTGTTGGTAGCAAAATATAACATGCCTTCGATGCACGTACACATAATAGTCAACCGGGTGCACAGAGTTTAAAAACTTAACTCTTTGTGCTGCTCCCTTTATGTGAAACTAGAAGTGTGCCTTCTGATGTCTCTCTTGCACCTTTATCATCTGATGCCAACATCCCACGGAGAGTCACAGCCAGGCAAGAAGCCTCACTTTTAACTGTGTGTATCACCACAACCTCTCTTTTTGAGTTATGGTGAGCTTAAAATGAGAGTACCAGTTAAGTCAGAGCTCTTTGGAATACAGATGGTGTTAACTTAAATTTTGACACGAGTTTAACTACTTTTCACTCTCAGGTCTAGCCAGAGCCAAGTCTGTCCCAACCAAAACTTACTCCAATGAAGTGGTCACTTTGTGGTACCGGCCTCCTGATGTCCTACTAGGATCCACAGAATACTCTACTCCCATTGACATGTGGTGAGCAGAGGGTCTGTGCTTGGGAGAGGGTGGGTACAGGTGTTCCAGAGATCCACTTTGGTGTAGTGGTTAGAGTGTCAGACTAGGATCTGGGTAAACTGGGTTGAAATCCCCACTCTTCCATGAACGTCTCTGGATGACCTTGGGCCAATCACACACTCTCAGCCTAACCTACCTCACAGGGTTGCTGTGAGGATAAAATAGGGAAGGGGAAAAGATCTGTGCCTCCCTGAGCTCCGTGGAGGAAGGGTGGGATAAATTGTATTAGCTACTCTGATTTTTTTTTCTCTCCAGAAAAGAACAGTAGCTCCCAGTCTTCCCTTTCGGTACTGACCTTTGGTTCCAGAAGCTGTGAGGTTCATAGCTTCCACATTGGCTCGTGCTGCTGAGGAGATGAGAAAGCTTATTGGGGCTTGCTTCTGCATGTCTTTGGAAGCTTCTGCATTTTCCTGCTGATCAGCACACAAGGGAAGGAGGCGGAGCAGGGGGCAATATCTGCCTCCTGCTCTGTATCCCAAGTAGTTATAGCCCAGCAAACAAGTATCGCTGTAGCCATCCCCCTTTCTCTGCAGAGGCTAAAGCAGTGAGAGAAGGATTTAATAAGAGGGGGGTCGTGAAGGGCTTGATCAATACGCATGTTCATATCCTTTTGTTTGTCTGTTGTGCTTAACAAGCTCTTCTCCTTTTAGGGGTGTGGGTTGCATACACTATGAAATGGTCACAGGGCGTCCCATATTCCCAGGGTCAACTGTGAAAGAGGAGCTGCATTTAATATTCAGGCTACTGGGTGAGTCTCCCATATTGTCTGTTTCTTGTTGTTCAGTGGAAGTGGTGGGATTCTATCTTACACTGAAATGAATGGAAGATGCGTAAGAGTGCAGTAAATTGTGGCGTTAAATACACTATGTAAAGAAAAGTCTGCTGTGTCAAGACAACTCAAATTGTATCACACATCTGCATTTATGTAATTGAATCAGCTTCCAAGAACTGGAGAGACAAGAAGAAAAATGGCTATTTGGGTTAAGTGAAGCAAGCAGTGGGGCGGAGGTATGGGATTAATGCAGAGAACGTTGGGAAAGGAGTATACAGATAATTTGGTTCCAGAGTATGAACTACCCAGGTTCTTCTCCTGAGTCTTTGAGGCAGACTATAAATAACATAATTTTTTTAAATAATCATTTTCAAATGTTCCTGTGTGGGTCAGACTTGGTGATTGTGTGGGGGCTTTTTTGCAGATAGGGGTGTGTGCGTGTGTGTGTTTTAACTAAGGTTGAAGTCTGTAAATTCAGTGCTGGATATCGGATGACATCCTGTTTAGTGCCCCAGGGGGAGCAAACATGTTTTCAGCCATAGTGGTAGAGCTAAACCTGCCTTCTTTCCCCAGGAACCCCTACAGAAGAATCCTGGCCTGGTATTACATCCAATGAGGAGTTCAAGGCTTACAACTTCACACAGTATCGAGCCCAGCCCTTGATAAATCACGCACCAAGGTAAGTCAGTGTCCATACTGGCTCATTACTAGGGGGCTGTGAATCATAAATGGAGGAGGACTGGAGGAGAAAAATATCAGTTCTGTCGCCTTCACTGGAAAAAATCTGCACAGTGATAGCAGAACAGGGGAGAGTTAAGGATCTCTGATAGTCTGGGCAACATACTGTACTGTGATCAGTATATGTATGGAATTCTTTTCTGTCCCAACATAAATCAAGGGGAAGGGGCAAGGCCACAAAATCTGCTCTTTTTATTGGCTTTTCTGAAACTGCCACTAGGTGGCACCAGTGTTCTACAGCCCAGCCTGCTGTTGGCAGAAAGTGGGCCTTTGTTGACCTGTGGTGCTGCCTCTGCCCCAAGAAAGAACCTGCATTTCCAGCTGAAGATGAGTATTTTCTAAATGATTGTAGCTCTTCTTTGGGAGGCCTCTTCCCACCAGCTTGGATGTAAAAATATGTCATGCCTGGGTACAGCAAGCTCCTTTCTTCTTTTCCAGACTGGACACAGAAGGGATTGATCTGCTGTCGAGTCTACTCTTGGTAGGTGGCTTTGGATGCTAAACTAGGTATCGGAAAGAGCATCGTTCACCTCCTGGTACTTCAGTGCTGCTGCTTATTTTCAGGGGCTAGTCCCAAGGGCAGTGCTTCTTGTTCTCTCCCAGAAGTTGAACAGGGGAGGGACATCCCAGCACCAACCAGAAGGGCTGTCACTCTCAAGGCTCCTCTAATTCTTGACAGTTTTAGAAAGGCCTCTTGGTGCTGGCTTCCGTTCAAAAATAGTAGACAAGATTGGTAGTGCTCATACTGGGATGGTTTGAAAATAACTTTTAAAGAGAAATCCCCTTTTCCATCCCCATACAATCTTTTGAAACGTCTGCCTTGGCCATAGAAAAATTAATATTTTTTTTTATGCAGTAACATTTCTGACCTGTCTTTCTCTGCAAGTGGACTCTCATGTGACATCAAATTGAAGCACAGATCACATTGATTTGCCAACGTATAAGATAACAAGTTTTTGTCTTTAAAAAAAAAATAAGCTAAACATAGCCTAACTGCTGTCCTTCAGTTTGGAAGTCTTCAGTAGCTGTTGGCCTAGCCACTGCCCCAGAAAACAGAATTTGTCCCAGAAAACACAATGGCAGATCATAATGGAGAATCAACACCATATCTCCTCACATTCTTGCCTGGCTCTTTGGTCTTACTGAGTCTTAAAAATCGTAATCAGTGAACTCAGAAGAATTGTTAACTCTTTGAGGGGGAGGGAAGTTTGATTGATCTTTGCTGTCAAGAGTCTTTTGTTTCCTGTTCTCGTTTTCCAAGGAGAGATTGTTCTGCCCTGTAGCTACTGCTTGACCTAAACCGAGATAAAACTGAAGTATAACTTGTAGAATCAAAGAGTTGGAAGGGACCTCCAAAGTCATCTAGTCCAACCTCCTGCACAATGCAGGAAATTCATGACTACCCACACACACACACACACACCCAGTGACCCCTGCTCCATGCACAGAAGATGTCAAAAAAACCCAGGATCCCTGGCCAAACTGGCCTGGAGAAAATTGCTTCCTGACCCCAAAGTGGTGATTGGCATTTTCCTGGGCGTGTAAGAAAACTTGTAGATTTTCTCAGGTGTAATTGATTTTCTAATGGTCAGTGAGACAGAGAACATTTTACTCAAACACATAATTGTGTATGGAAATCCATGGAACCTCTTTCCTCCTGATACTAGCCTTGTTTCCTTTTTTGTGTGTATTTTTGAAAGGAAAGATGCTCCATTTCATAGGCACAAGGACCATCAAATCTTATTCACTGTATAAAAATAAAATGTGCATAAAGAAGTGTTTGTAGCCCCACAACAACCCTGTAAAGTAGATTGTGGTGAAAGTGACCGACTTGCCTGAGACCACCCAACCTATGTTTTCCACCTAATGTCCCATGCTGTCATTGTATACAGAACTGCCACATCATGAAGTGACATCTTATGCCTAGCTCATATAGAATAATAGAATGTATTTGCATGCATGCAACAGACAGTACAGTGCAAATAATTACTGTATAAGGGATCTTGGAGAAATGGAACAGTCGTCTTGAGATACTGAGCTAGTGCATCTGACAGTCACTGGCCTCCATATTGAAATGAAGAAGAGACCAGGAGAATGTTTGGACAAGCTGAATTTAATAGTTTTCAAGAGCAGCCCCATGTAGAGCACATTACCGTAATATTTCTCTGATACTACTGTTTGTCTTTCAAGTTAACATGTTAGGTTTAGTGTGTACTCTTGGTTTCATAATCAGCTGTGCAGATGCACTGATGTATTCAAACCTGCATCTCAGTGCAATATGTAAATATACACAGACTCTTTCTCCTTCCCCATTGTTAGTATGATGCCAGAAGACGCATTCCAGCTGAATTGGCCCTGCGACACCCTTACTTCATGACTCTGGGTGAACGAGTGCATCTCCTTCCTGAGAGTAAGTGCGTGTGACCAACTGGGGGAGATATTTCCCTCAGGGGTTTTTTGCTGTTTCACATACACAGAATACTTCACATGGAGCAGCAACACTGGAGAAATACTCTCCCCCCTGCACTGTTTCTGCATGGGAAAATGGCTTGGGGAGGAACTCTTCCTTCCCACTGGCCCCATTTGCACTTAAAAAAAAAAAAAGCCATTCACCACAGCTACTATGTGGCTGCAGGCGGCCGGGACCCAGCTTGTTAAAAACTCAAAACATCTTTGGTCCTGTGTTGTCACTTGCTTGGTGGGGACAGCAGTGGGAGATGTGGTCTTCTTAAGCATTCTTTCTTTGTAGATATGTGCATTTTAGTGCTGAAGGGTCAGAGTCTCGAAAGTGATGAGGAAGAAGAGGTTAAATCAGGGGTAGCCAAACTTGCTTATCATAAGAGCCACATAGAATAAACATCAGATGTTTGAGGGGTGCAAGACATGAACAAATATTACACACACCTTTTATTGGAAAATATGCAAATTTGCATTTTATAGACATTAAATGAGACTGCCAAAAATAAAAACAAAAGGGGTAAAAACAGATATTGATGATGATATTTATTTGTCGAATGATATTTGTTTGCTAACGATATTTATCTAGGAGAGAGAGAGAGAGGTGGAAAGAAAGAATGAAAGAGATGGAAAAAGAGAGAGAGAAACAAAGCAAATAGATGGGGAGGGAGGGGGAAGGAAGGAAGGAAGGAAGAAAAAGGTGGAAAGAATGAACGAGGTGAAAAGAAAGAAAGAGAGAAACAAAGAAAGCAAATTGATGGGGGCGGGGGAAGGAAGAAGGAGAGAGAGAGAAGTGGAAAGAAAGAAACTTTAAATGTGTTCTCCAAACCCCCACACACACACCTCCATGCCAGCCAGCTTGGCTTGGAGAAGGGATTTAAAGAGACAAATGTCTTCTCCAAGCCAAGGCAGCTGAATGGTGTAGCAGTGCGGCAGGGCTTGGAGAACACATTTAACTTTAGAGGGAGGAGGGGAGAAAAAGAGAGAGAGAGAAAAAGATGGAGCGAAAGAAAGTGAAAAGAAAGCAAATAGATGGGGGGAGGAGAAAGGGGAAAGAAAGCAACTTTAAATGCATCCTCCAAGCCCCCCCACACACACGCACCAGCTGGCTTGGCTTGGAGAAGGGATTGAAAGGGACAAATGCCTTCTCCAAGCCAGCCGTCCCGGGTGGGAGGGGTGTTTGAGAACGCATTTAAAGTTAAAGTTGCTTTCTTTCTCTGCTTCCCCCCAACACACACCTCAGTCCTACCCAGGGAGAGGAACACTGGCTGGGGAAGGGAAGACTGATCAGGTAGGCATGCTTCCCCTTCACTTCCTCAGCCTCCCTGCTTGGAGCCACACAATATGTGTGAAAGAGCTGCATGCGGCTCCCAAGCCGCAGTTTGGCCACCCCTGGGTTAAATCTATAGGAACCAGACAATTGAAATGGCCCAGCATATTTTTACTTTATCAAAATAGCACAACTAATGTTGGGGACTGGGAGTGTTGCACTGATAACAGAAACATCCTATAGCATAAGCCTTTGATATTAGTGTTTCCAGACCATGATTGGCACAATAACTGCAGTTGTGGTGAAGGAAGTGGCACATTGCATTAAAAACTATGCAGTCTGGTTAGAGCACATTATTTCCCAGGAATGGAAGAGTTCCCTAGGGGAACATCATTTGGTTTAAAACCTGCATGTTCTCTTTGTCCAGACCATGCTGTCTCAGAAGGCTTTAAGCAGTTTGGGGAGTGGAGCATTACATCAAGAACTCTAGCAGGGGTGTCAAACAGAAGGCCCAGGTGCCAGAACTGGCCCGTCAAGGGCTCTTAGCAACTAATACAAGAGAGGAGACAGAAGTCTGCTCAGGGGGAAGTGGGCAGAGCCGGCTTCAGCATGGCAGATCAACCTCGTCTGCAGCAGTCAAGCAGCATCTGCCCAGGGCTACACCACTGGGTCTCCAGTCTGCCCGTATGGGTTTTCCTTTGCACTTCCCTCCCAGTCCATGGGGCCTTGCAGTGAGGATACATCAACTCGGAGCTTACCAGCTGCTGTCCTTTATATCTCTGGTACTTGGCATTACATTTCATGGCACACATGGCCTGGCCTGACAAAGTGACATTTATGTCAAATCCGGCCCTCGTAACAAACGAGTTCAACACCTCTGCTCTACAGACATTCTGGATCTCTGGCTTAAACCCACCTTGAGCAGTTCATACCAGTACTGCATCCTTTGTGCTCTGGGGTATAAACAATGGGCCCTGTGCTTGCAGTACTGAAATTTAAGACTGCAATCCTATGAATGCTTTCTTGGGACTATACCATTAAACTTTGTGAAATTTATTATTCAGTAAATGTGGATTGGATCAGGATGGCAAATAACTGGCAAAGATGCAGTGCCATGTATTCTGCACTTCAGTGACGGGTACCCATTGATACATTTACTGATCTGTCTCATTCGCACACAGAAATTGTAAATAAATAAAATAAAATTTGAGCTAAATTCGTGAATTGCAGGCCCAGTCCTTTCTCTGTTTCTCCTCTTTTCCTACAGCTGCCTCCATCTTTTCTCTGAAGGAAATACAGCTACAAAAAGATCCTGGCTACCGAGGATCAGGCTTTCAGCACTCAGGTGGGTACCCTGTTCCCATTAGGGGCTGTTGGGTTTGAAGCCTTTTGAAGAAATATGTTGGGTTCCGGGCTGCTAGATCATTCGGTTATAAGACTGAAGTGCACAGGAAGCATGGTGGGACTTCAACTCATGACACCTTTTTTCTTGGGGACACTGTCCTTTAGAGGAGGAAGAATTTTGCACTATAGGGGGAAATTAAGTTCCAAAGAATTGGGGCAGTTGTTGGGAAAACTCCCATGAGGGCTCTTGCCAGTCGGATTTCTTCAATAAAAAGGGTTCCCACAATAAGACTTCTTCAGCTGACCTTAGAATAAGAGCTGGTGTGTACAGTTGGAGGAGGCCAACCAGCATTTCTGGAACCCAAGCTAGTTAATACCAGGTACTTTGCACTGGGCTTGGAGGCTAGACAAATGGGCTCCTGGCTGCTTCTGCCACCTGGGCATCCAGTGTCAATGGGGCATCCAAAAGCCCAAATTGACCTAATTGTCATAATGTTGGCTTCAGATTTTTCCTGGATTGTTCATAGAAGGTTGTCATCACTGGTTCAGATATTTGAGTATAAATAATCCAGTGATTATATCATATATCAATGGTTTTTGTTGCCATTTAATAGTCTGTCTCGTGGAAGCACTGAAAACCACAAATGGCTCAATCCCTGTCTGTTGGTGTAGCTGTGCCTCCCATGTCTTAATACTTAGGAGCTCCATGGCTCTTGCCTGCCAGCTGTTGCGGAATGACAGTCCTTACTAGACCCAGACTTGGCCAAGATCTCACTCTCACACAAGGCCCAGCTCTGTCTCTTTGCAGAGGCAGTACGATAAAATTATGATAGCAAATGCCTAAACTGTCCAAGGACTTCAGTAGACAATTAGGCAACTTTTGTCCTTGGAAAATGTACTCCTTTAGACATTTTGTTCTGGGTTATAAAGGCAACATGTAGCAGGAAAGAAAGAGCTCAGATTGGCACCTTAACCATTTTAGAGTGAGCTTCATACTCAGAACATCCAGAGAAATGTAATTGACAAGACAGTCTGTAGGAACTCCTGTCTCATTGCCTGTGATGAGTCCTCCATGTCCAGAACAAAGTCACTCTTGGTCCATAGGCAAAATTTCCCGGGGGGGGGGCTCAGCCACCCCCGGGAAAATGGAGTGTCCAGGCCGGCTGGCTGGCCGGCTGCCGCCGCCACCGCCTCTCCCCCTGCTCCGTTCCTCCCTCCCTCCATCCAGGAACCAGCTGGGCAAATGCCCAGCGTGCTGAACGGAGGCAGGAGCAGGCGGGGGGGGGAGGCGGCGGGGATATGGAACTTGCGGGCTACCGCCTCGTTTGCCCGCCCGCCGGCGGCTGCCGCCGCCGCCTCCCCCCCCCGGACTGGCCTGGCACGCTGGGCAGTTGCCCAGCTGGCCCCACGGAGGCAGGAGTGGCCAGGCTAGGCCAGTCCGGAGGGGCAGCGGCAGGGACATGGTCCCAGCGCGCGCGCTTCGCGCACACACACAAGAGCCCCCGCCCCCCCCGGGGATTTTAAAAGTCGACACCTCTGTCTTGGTCTGTCAAGGTGTCGAACAAAAGTGATAATATTGGACTGCATCCATGTGCAGCTTTCGCAAAAGATCAACTTCTGGAAGCTTTAGCCTGGTAGCTTTGAAACTGTACCTTCTTTGATTTGATTTGAAAACTGTACATTCTGCCTTCTGTACAGTTCCTGGCTTGAGTTGCACGCTATGACTGTTTCCCAGTATAAATGAATGAATACCCAGGAATAGAAGCTTGCTGGTAGTTCAGTGATTGGTGCCTTAGCTTCAGAGCTTGGCTTCAGAGATCCATAAGGAGATGAGTCCTTAGTCAAATTACTTCCTGTCTTTCTCCATATGCAGCTTCCATATTATTTGGAAGGAACCTGTTTTTCCTTGTAATCATCAAGCAATAAAATTTAGCCCACAGTTTTCAGACTTCAATGTTTTTCTCTCCCCCAGCTCGAGGGAAGAACAGGCGGCAAAGCATATTTTAAATCTGGATTATTCGATGCAAGCACCACCAGAGAGTTCAAAAAACTGAGATGGGAAAGGACCGCATTGATTCTCTGGAGCCTGTTCCTAGAATGATGAAGGCTGGTATCCGCAGCACAGGAGTTCTCCCTTTATCCCAGGCCACTGCACTGCTGTTGTCCAGAATTCCACAACTTTCACCAGATAAAGTCCTGGGGCCCAGTCCAGTCCCTCATTCTTTGTGTAGCCATCGGTTTGTGTGTCCCCCCCCCCCCCCCCCGGACGCAAGGATCTTAATCAAGCTATTACTGCCGTATGTATGGTCCTGAAATATCATGTGTTGGCCATTGCTTTAGAGGGAGGCAAAATGGAGGCCACAGGCAGGGGCCAGGACATCACTGCACAGTCAACACCTGCCTTGCTTCTGAGGTTTGGATGCCCCGTCCTGATGAATGTACTGAATCCCATTGTTTATTTTTCTTCATCATGAAATGACGCCTTTGAGGATTGCCTAGGGTGACCTGCAGACGTGATGAATACAATATTAACAGTGGGGAAGCCCTTTGATCCCCTCCATGCAGAGCTCTCTAGCTTTGAACTGAAAAGGAGACCTTGAGAATTTAACTAGGGGAGAAATGCCAATTTTCCTTTGAGTTTCTTCTGCTCTGTTTATGAAGAACGAATACTATTTCTGAATGGTGCAAACGTAGGGGAGGAGAGAGGGGAGGCCCCTTGCTGGATTGTCTTGGTCCTCTCGTTCCTTGCCTTGCCCTGTCCCCCAGACTTTGTTCTTTTTGAACTCAAGCTGCTCTTCCAGGAGCTCCAGAATTAGATTTTTTCTCACAACAGCATTTATGGTTGCCAAGCATGATCTAAATCATGTTTTATTAGATTTATACCCAGTGATTCTGAGAATCTCCCTTTAACTTCCCAAGATTCATTCATCTAAAACCCACCACTAAATAAATAGATGCACTTTCCTTGGGGGCGGGAGATTATTTTCCGACCAAGTAACTCAAGGACTGTAAGAATGTCTGAGCCTCTATTAAACCTCATTACAAAATGTGAAAGAATTCAGGTTGTTCTTCCACTTGCTGTTCTATATTCTCGTAGTGAATTTCGCCTTTGTGGCAAGTACATTCAATAACATTTGGCCCTGTATTTCCTGTCTACATCACATGGGAAAGAAGCTGAACAGAAAAAATTCACCAAGACGCTGTGTCTTTAATACATATATATGGGGAAAATTCACTCAGTACGTAGATGTACAGGCAACATGCATGCACACACACAGTATAAATTTGAAAGGATCTTGAAAATTTAAGAATACATGCACAAGCACATTGTGAATGTATTATGTAGATGGATTGTGTGTGTACATATTCTTAGGTTTTCAGGACAAGCAGTGTTCTCAATGTTAAAAATAGCTTGTATATTGTACTTCTTTGTAAACTGTGGAACAGGTGGTATCTATTTGGAACACTTTCCCAAAAGCCAGGCCTGTTCTGAAACTGCCTTTCTTGTAAACTTGAAAAAGGCCTCTGAATTACTCCCCACCCCTTTTGCTGGTTTATTTTTATTCTAACCGTCAAGTAGCCATCACGTGGGGGAGGGGTTCTAGTGATCAGATGATATTTCTGTTAGCCTGTTCTCTTACCCTGATAGAATGATAATCTTTACAGCCTCGGATAATAATATGACCTTTCATGGCCTCAGTTTCTGATGGCTGTCAAAGACATGAAGTAATTAAGTAGTATTACTTAGTAGAACTTTATGACCATCTAGGATCTGTTCTTATTGTGAAGTCATCCCTTTGTCACATCTAAACTGAGCTCCAGGCCAGAGTATGGGGTGGGGACACACTTTGGTTTCAGGTTCAAAAATGGCAAAGGTCAGCACTGCCTAGACCTATAGCACAGTAGTGTCCCTTTTTCAGATGGGGACTTGAGAAACATGACAGGTTTAATCCAGCTATTGCAAGGAATTCCTGGCTAAGGCTCCAGCTCCAAGCATACTCAGCTGAGCCGTATCAGCTGTGAATGAGCCAGCTGTGAAATAAAAAAGAAGGCTATAATGAAATGGTTGGCTTGTTAGTTCAGACCAGTATATGACAGGACACCACTTGGTTCTTGTTATCTCACCCCACTTCCTCCAGTTATCAGGTCACAATGTTGTAGTGATAATACAGTCACAACTGGCTGTTGGGATCTAGACCTAGCAACCCTATGCCTGACTTGGCTCCTTGACCCACAATTTAGAGTCCTCTCAACTTCTTTTGTCAGTCCAGTTTGTGCCTGTCAATAATGCACAGCCCCTCCAGTCCTTAGTATCTGCTTTGCTCGTGCTCTTGTTTTCTCTTTGGCTCATCCTGTCTTCAGCTTCATGGGTTGGATCCAGACTACATTTTCCAGTGGCAGAATGAAACTTCCTTGCTTCTCTCCTACCACTACAGACCACTGATCTCCATGAAATGCTGCTCCTGGGGGATAGACCTGGAGGAATTACATGACAGGTGTCTGCAGAGATACAAAACAAATGAAAGTCACAGTCTCAGAAACTCAAAACAAAAGGAAACTGCAAAAAAAGCGCTATCTTATCCAATACAAATATATTACAAACATTAAAGAGATAATGCATAGAAATATGTGTAGAAATATATAAAGGAATCGTCCGTAGAAGCTATCAGTTGATGAAAGTCTCTGAAATGGATCTTCGTTTTGAAGGAAACTTCATCTGAACGATGACCATGATACCAAAGTATATCCAATTTCTTGTACAAGGAATAAATCACACAGCAAATGACACAGCTCCAAGGGCATAGACTTTCCAATTTCCTGGGGTGGGGCTGGGGCTGGGCCAGAGACGTTACAGGCCATTGTCTCCAGGGGAGGCTCAGCACGTCCTGGAAAAGTTTTGGGGGGGGCTCCAGCTCCCCTGAAGTTGACGCCTATGCACAGCTCTACATAACTTCAACAATACATTCTTCAAGAAGGAAAATAGCCACAGGCATACAATTAGCAATTCTTGTATGCCTGCGGCTATTTTCCTTCTTGAAGAATGTATTGTTGAAGTTATGTAGAGCTGTGTCATTTGCTTTGTGATTTATTCCTTGCACAAGAAACTGGATAGACTTTGATACCATGGTTCAGATGAAGTTTCCTTCGAAACAAAGATCCATTTCGGAGACTTTCGTCAACTGATCGCTTCTACGGACCATTCCTTTGTATATTTCTACACATATTTCTATGCATTATCTCTTTAATGTTTGTAATATATTTGTATTGAATAAGCGCTTTTTTGCAGTTTTCTTTGGTCTTTTGTTAGGAGTCTGCAGTAGGCAGTTTGAAATCCAGCCTTGTATTTCAAGCGCTCACTATTTCTTCCAATGCTAGCTTTGAATGCTGTTTCCTACTTTGACTACTACTGTCTTTGGCTATCCTGGCTATCCAAGAGAAGCTGTTCAGTTATCTTGGGCAGCATGTAACCTATTCTAACTCTGAGTTCTCTGGAATTTCCTTAGAGCTCCTCAGGTTCTTCATCTCCCATGTTCTTTTTCCCAAGGCTTCTTTAATCTCTTTCCTCAGGTTTCTCAGTCTGTAGATTACTTTGCATCCTTCGATCACCTTGCTTCTCGGGCCTCTAAACCTGAACTTGCCTGCCTTCTAGGACTCCTTCCCCATCCATGGTGTGCCTTATAAGGCTGCTTGTGTGTTTTCAACTCCCACGCTGGTGCTTTCCCCTTCCCTCACAGAATCCAAACATCAAATATTCTGACAGCTATGTTCTCTGAGCAGCTGGCTAAACATTCTGTGCTATCAGACCAGCTCAAGCACTACATGTCAAAAACTCCACTGGTACAAATTCAGTATGATATAAATTCCTCAAAAGCAAAGTGTAACTGTAAATGGGGAATGTTCTTTCAGTAATGATCTACAGAAAAAGTTTCATACAAGATCCCACCATTGCTTCCATGCAACTGGTATCTGGCATTAACAGAGTAGAGGCAAAGTCCTGTAAACCCCCCACGTTTTGATGGGATTTGTTTATTAGTACTTCAGAGATTATCTGTTAGGGTTCTACATATACATCTCAATTTTTGTCTACATGTGCACTTTGTCGTACTTTTCTTTCAAGGAGATCAGCATAGGATTCAAGATTTCATTTTGCAGGTTTATCACAACACTCCATGAGGTAGAGTGGAATGGGAGACTGGGTCAAGGTCATCCAGTGAACTTTATGGCTGAGCTGGAAGTAGAATTTGGGTGTCCCCCAGGCTTCTTCCAACATACCAGCCAATAAATCACACTGGCTTTCCTTCTTGTGCAGTTCAATTTTCTGATCGGTGGAAATGAATGACCAAGCATAGCATATCAGATTTTCTAGCCTCAAGACATGAATGAAACAGTTAAATGTTTTGGTGAGTCAGCCAGTGTTTCACAATAATAAATCTGTTAGTCTTTAAAGTACCATAACATAAACTCTATTTTTTTCTGTAATAGACTAACATGGCTGGAAGTAGAAAGTGCTGTCAAATTGCAGCCAAATTATGGTGACCTCTGTAGGGTTGTCAAGGCAAGAGTCATTCAGAGGTGGTTTGCCATTGCCAGCCTCTGCGTAGTAACCCTGGACTTCCTTGGTGGTCTCCCATCCAAATACTAACCAGGGCCACCTAACATGGCTACCTCTCTTCAATTTGCTGGGTCAGGTTCTTGTATTATCATGCCACAGTAAATGTCTTGCAGGACTGAGTAAATCCTATCATTCCATATTTAGCACCATCCCATTCCATATTTAGATTGGGTACAAGCAGGAACCCGCAAGGATTTGTGGGAGCGTCTCACTTCCCCTCTCCCACTGTTTCTTCTTTCCCTTTCCTGAAAGCCCCCATAGTCTCTCCTCTTGTCTTGCTTCCTTCTCTCCTTCTAGGATTACCCGTCTCTGGGTGGGGCCTGGAGATCTCCTGGAATCACAACAGATCTCCCAACTGCAGAGGTCAGTTCCCTTAGAGTTGTGAGATCGACACTGGGAAATCCCTAGCGATTTCGGGGTGGAGCCTTGGAAGGGTGAGGTTTGGGGAGGGAAGCAGCCTCAGCAGGTCATACTAAAATCCATCCTCCAAAGCAGCCATTTTCTCCAGAGGAACTGATCTCTGTCACCTGGAGAGCAGTAACAACAGCCACTGAGGGAATCTGTTGCTTAAAGCTACATGTGCTCCTCTTATCATTTTCACATTTTCCTGCAAACCTAGGGCCCTTTTCAGGTTTGTGGAAGGATCTGTTTTGCCCATTCACAGCTTTAATCACCAGATTTAAGTATCCAAAGATATCCTGACTTTGCTATTAGACTATGAGATTTCAAAGAAATCTCTGCAGGACAATGCCTAGTAGTTACTTAGCACTGACTGAAGACAGCTTTAACTATATTTTAACCCAGGCTGGTTCCGTGCTAGCAGTTTAGTCTGCAATTGCCACAACTTGTTTACTCAGTTTTTACAGGCAATCCTGATGACATGGTAATCAAACCCATTGCATTCCACTGTGTTCTGTGATCCCCCCCCCCCCCCCAATCTCTTTTCATTTGTTTTGGTCTGTAAAACTCGAAACACAATTTTAGCGCTAGAGTGTCCCATGTAGACAGTCAAAAGGCTATAAGCAAAATCCTAGGCCGCTGTCCATTTAAAATTTCATCCTTTTCTTCTCTTTCTAGTTAATTACTAACTGTTCTGCTCCATAGATAGCTAATGGAGAAGGTGGATTACTCTGTTGTGTTGACATCAAAAGCCAGTCCCCAGTTTTTCACTGATTGTAGTTACTCCATTACAATAATGGACACAATTAAAAATGAGAAGTGACTTTAGCTAGCTACAAGGTGACAAGCAGTACTTAAGTCTCCCCAAAAGGCTCAGGAACTGATGTTAACCATTGATGGAACCTGCCACCTCAGAGAATAGAGCAGGACCTTTGCTAAGGAGGACCTGTTTCCTAGTAGACATATAGTAGGACCTTGTCCATAGGTGAATCATATGGGAATTTTAGTGTTGTGTAAAACTTTCAACAACACAAAAAGCCACATTATGGGGCTACCAGAAGGTATATGTTAGCAACTCAAATGATCCTTTGACAAAACTGCTCTCCCAAGACACTGATTCAGCAAAGCATTTAATCATGTGCTGATACTGAGCACCTGGGTTGCCTTATGAAAATCAGTACAGTTAGAATTATTTTGATAACCTAGATACCTTGGTGGGTTGGTATAATCCTCTCTATTCATATAATGAAATATGTTGACGTATATTTCTGCTTTTTAACAATGTGTATTTCTGTTTTTAACATTGGCTATTGGTTGAATGGAAATGTTCCTCTTCCTTGAGGATAATTTACAGACAGTATCAATTCATATGCTAAACACTATCTTTGTTCCCCCCCCCCTTTTTCACTTGCATACTAAAGTTGATTTCCTGTTCTCTGTCCGCTCACCTAAAACCCAGAAATAATATTGCAGCTCCTCCCACCCGTGAATCATTCTGTGATGAAAATTCTGCCCTTTACAGAATTCTCTCTTCACTGTCAGAAGCCTATGAATGAGAAAGTCCTCCTGTTTCTACTCATGGTAGGTATGTAGGAGGGATTCTGAGCACCTTTGGGAACCTTTGCTCTCTCCATGAACCCAGAGCCAAAGGCTGCTGGTGTCATCTGGGGAACGAGGAACGGAAACCAAAGAGATCCCTGTATCTGTGTGATCAGGAGCTCTAACAAATTGTGTCCAAAATACCCATGAAAAAGCACAAGGTTTGCAGTACCCCACTCCTTCATCCGCTTTGCTAAAAGCTGTACCAACAGTGCCAGGCAATTGCCCTGGTAGGGCCAGGAGTGGTATAGAGAAGGTATGTAATATAGGCTCAGGTAACTATTCTGGATATATGGCAAATTAGGACAGTTAATCCCAGCCTTGGCATGTAGACTGACTCTCATCCCTGAATTAGTCGGTGCTTTTCTATTGACTTCTTTGAATGCTGGACTGGAATCAAGTAATTGAAACATCCTCTCTTGGCTTACAGCACCAACTCCCATCATTGTTTGCTTAATAGAGGCTGTGATGGCAATCCTAGAATTCTGTAGACATAAGAAAAATGTATCACCAAGTTGCTCTCACATTTCCTATTGACATTAGTGGGACTTTCACAGTACCAAACAATTATTAACTTCCTTTGTGCCCTGCTTTTCTCCCCAGTGGGAATCCAAAGTGGCTTACATCATTCTCCTCTACTCTGCTTTATCCTCTCAACAACCCTGTGAGGTAGGTTAGGCTAAGAGTGAAACTGACCCAGGGTCATCCAGCAAGCTTTCATGTCAGAATGGGGATTCAAACCTGGGTCTCCCAGGTCCTTTGACACAAATACTAAAGGAACAAGACAGATGGTCTACAAAATGTGTGTGTGTGTGTGTGTGTGTGTGTGTGTGTGTGTGTGTGTGTGTGTGTGAAGTGTGCCATACTTCATGACTTTTAGGGTCTGATTTACAAGGATACTGTATTTACCGTTTTTTCCCTGGTGTTCAGATGCAGTGAATGTCTGCTGATTCACCAATTGTGCTGACCATTCAGCTCTTAAAGGCATGTGAGTTCTGCCATACTCATATACCCCCAAAATGCTGGCAATCTCACTTAAAATAGGAATAGAGTTTGTACTTTTCCCCCTACAGTATGAACATACATTATGACCTCTGATTTTTCTGCCCAATTCTTGTGTCAGCAACAAGGAGTGCAGACTCTAATCTGGGAGAACTGGGTTTTGATTCCCTGCTCCTCCACATGCAGCTGCTGGTGTGACCTTGGGTCGGTCACAAGTTTTTTCAGAGCTCTCAAGGGCAGATCTCTCGGAGCTCTCTCAGCCCCACCTACCTCACAGGGTGTCTGTTGTGGGGAGGGGAAGGAAAAGGAGATTGTAAGTCACTCTGAGATTTCGAGTTAAGGGTGGGGTATGAATCCAATCTCCTCTCCAACGTGCTGAAAATAGTGATGGTAGAGAACATGAACAGTTGAATTGGCATTTCTGCAGAGTCTGCTAAAGCAAGACAAGGTGGGCAGTTAGCTTACAGGTGGCATTTCTCCCCCCTCACTATTTCTTCTTTCCTTCCCTGAAAGCATCCAGACTCTCCCGTTTTCCAGCTTCCTTCACTCCTTCTCACCTTCCTTTATGTACCACCCCCCGTCTTCAGCTTTCCCTCTTTCCTTCCCGTGGCAGGTTCTACCTGGGAGAACTATGGCCCAGTTGCATGGTTCTGGCCACTGGGCTGGGCCCAGTTGCACAGTGGAGAACCTGCAAGGTCTCACTTTCCCCTGTATCCCCCTTGCCACACTATTTTCTCTTTCACTCCTCCTGGCAACTTTTCTCTGCCTCCCTTTCTCCTTTCTATCCATCGGTCAACCTATCTTTTATCCCCCCCCCCCCTTCAGCTATATTTATTTCATTTGAACCTCACCTTTTTCTACAAAGGGGACACTACATTGATCTCCTGTCCATTTCATCCTCACAAGAACACTGTGAGGTCAATTAGGCTGAAAACATGTAACTGGCCCAAAGTCACCCAGTGAACTTCTACAACAGAGTGGTGATTTGAACCTGGGCCCTCCAGATCCTACTTGGAAACTCTAACCGTTACACAGTACTTGTTTTCATAGGGTGGCTGCAGTTGAACAGTAACAAGCAGCCAATCATGGGTGAGTCAGACAAGTCACATGGTAGTAAGTTGCCTGGTGGTTGCTGCTGGGCCTGGCTCCAATGAATCCTCCCTCAAAGGCTCAAACAGCCATGGAAAGGGCCCTACCCCCTCCTCATGCTCTTTACTGACAGAAACCAAGGTTTCAAGGCTGCAGTACTGTTGCAATTGCCTAGCAACAGCCACAGCATATCTTAAAGCTACAGGTGCTGCTTCTACTATTTGGGGGAGGGGGTTAACCCTATAATTTCAAAAAAAAATTATTATCAGATTTTTCTACAAACCTGGGCTTTTAAAAAAATGTTGTATAGACTGTCTAGTCTGTTCACAGCCCCAGTCTCTGGATTTATGGTTCCACAAACTTGATTATGCTAAGATATATTTACGTGCACTTCTGTAATTTGTGGTGTGGACTGCAGTGAGTCTTCATTTCCACAGTGTCAGATGAGTGCATATGGCATCCTTCAGGTCATGTTGCTCAGTTTACCCCATGCATGCAGATTATTATGAATTACATGTTTATCCTGCCCCTTCCCCCAGTGACTTCATCCTGTCCTTCCTCCAGGGACTTCATGGTGGTATACATGATTCTCGCCCTCAAAAAATCCTCTCAACAATCCTGTGAGGTATTTTAGGAAATGTCACTGAGTTTCATGGCATTTGAACCAGGATTAGAACCAGGGCCTTCTCAGGCCTAGTTCAACACTCCCACTGCTTATAGCATGCAGAAGCAGACTATCTGCATTGGCTCTCCAAGCAGGGTTGCCAGGTCCAACTGGGATGCCGGGGGGCAGTTCCTCCTTGAAGATCTTCTGGCTTGCATGCTATGATGATGTCACTAGAAGTGATGTCATTGCGTTTCTGACTTTGGGGCAATGCTGTAGGTTTTGGGTAAAACTCTACGGGGGGGGGGGGGTTGCCTCAAAACCATAGAGTTTTGCTCTTAACCTAAAGCATGCCCCCCAACGTTGGAAACACTGATGTCACTCCTGGGTGATGTCATCACACTGGCACTGCCGGGAGGGGGCTTCTTGGGGGTGGTGCTTCCTCTGCCAGCCACCTGGGCTGCAGCAGATTGGGGGGCCCAACATCGGGGGATCCCCTGGCCCCACTGGGGGGATAGCAACCCTGTCTCCAATGCAATGCATCCAGGGTCTGACCAACAAGGAAAAATGAGAGCTCTGGAGACAGAATACAGAATGGACAATGTTTTCTGATCAGCTTTAGAGAAGTACAAGAGGGGACCTGCAACAAAATGTTGCATAATGTTGTGGCCCTACCATAGTCTTTGTTGCCAGCAGTCCCCGCAAGGAATTTGTAGGGAGGGGACATTCCTTCACCTTTGTTTCCTTCTCCCACCTTGGTTGTCAAAGTTCCCTTCTCTGTCTTTCTGTATGCACCCCTTATCTACCAATCTTCCCTCCCCTTCTCCTCTCACCCCTTCTATGTCAGCTTTCTCCCAACCCCCGTCTCTAGCAATCCTTTCTTACCCCCTTTCTCCTCTCACCCCTTGTATGTCTCACCCCCTCTTACCCCTGCCCTTCTCAGACACTGTCCTCTTTCTCCCTTTCCCTGTCTGCCCCCTCTTTCTCTCCACTATTTCTCTACCCCCCCCACACAGTCTCTTCCTCTTTCTCTCCCCCTCCCTCAGGCAGTCTCCTGTTCTTTTTCTTTCTCTCCCCACAACAGACAATCCCCTATTCTTTCTCTCTCTCTCTCTCTCTCCCCCTTCTCAAAGAACTCCACTTCTTTCTGTTTCTGGCGAGGGAGGAGGGCTGACACAGACTTTGCCTCCTCAGAATTCAGCTGACTAGCGGTAGGGCCAGCTTCCCAGTGGCAGCGTGGATGGTTCTTGCTGCTGCATTCCTAGAAGTGGCAGGGACGGTTATTGCCATGGCGACTTCCCTCACAGCCCCAGCAGCTTTTCCCGCGCCTCCCGTAAATCCCTTCTCTGCGCATGTGCAGAGCTGCTGCCAGTAAAAACCCTGCTTTTTACTGACAGAAGCAGTTAGAAGCCTGCCCCCCTCCCCTGAACATTCTGATCTCCTCACAGTTGACGCCTGGAGCTGATGCCATTTCAAAAGGTATTGGGGGGAATTCAATGGTCCCTGAAGTTTTTTTTTTTAACTTTTCAGATTTTTCTGCAGACCGAGGAAGGGCCTGACTATATAGGAAAAGCTGTTGGGGAAGAGTGAGCTCTCTTTCGGCAGAAATAAGCATTCACAGAGAAAAAAAACCCTCTCGGAATTAGAATATAGATTAGTAAAGGTGCCTTCTCCAAGGGCCCTTTTTTGAAGGTGAAAGCCCTTTCCTGTAATATTTTCTTGTTTACCATTAAATATTCCTGCCAGATTTCCCTCACAGCTCTTTCCTGAAGGATTTCTCATTGTCAGAACGGTGTTATTTATTAGATCATGTTTAGTTATCATTGTGAGTTTGAGATAACCCCTTTTGTTCCAGTGCATTTCAGTGACTGTTTATTCCTATTCAGCATGGTGATATTGTGTGCAAATATTTGGCTCCTTGCTGTGGGAGGCTTGATTTATAATCCCATCATGCTTGCTCACTCTTATAGCTTGGCTGGCTGCAACCCAATTGGTGGGTTCCTCTATGTGTGTGTGGACACACACATACTGCCTCTTTGGCCTTTCCTTTTCCCTTGTTTCTGAGTAACAGTTTGCAACCTGCAGCCTTTAGAATGAGGACAGGATATTGACACAGCTGACATACACAACTAAAATTCCTGCAGAGGCAATCATAACAGCGGAAGATTTCAGTTTTGCAAAGTCACAACCCAATCCTGTGCATGTATTTGTGGAAGTAAATTCTATTGCAGTCAGTTGGGTTTCTTCTGAGTGAAGTATGGCAAGGATTACAGCCTTTATTCCAAATTCAAGGTTTTCCATTCCACTTTTTCTTTCCCTTTCCTCCTCCATCTGGCCTAGTGTTGTTATAGCCCTAGGGTAACAGTTTTCCTAGTTATTTGGATTAACCTGTATACTACAATCTGATTAAGTCTAGTTATGACTAAGACCCATTGAAAGCAATGGGACTTTTAAATTTGGCAGGGCTATTTTGTTTCAAAAGAATTTGCAGCTCCATCCCATGCACATTTACTTTGAAATAAATTCCACTATGTTCAGTTGGGCCTGATCCCAGGTAACTGTGCATGTGATTGCAGCCTTAATCATGACTCAATTTAGCTGGAGTGGGCTTTCAATATTCAACACTATGCTTTAAGAAAGCTCTGTGGACAGTCCACAATCCCCCAGTATTTACTTTGTCCTTAGCACACTAAGGCACTCATTGATGTGCCTCAATTTGTCCTCCTTCCTTTTAAAATGTACAATCATTAACTGACAAGAGAAATTTATAGATTTCTTTTTGTATTCAGTTGTTAGCTGTTTGAAAATTTATTATAGTCTTCCCTCCCTACATTCTTAATGTTCAAATACTGAATGTGATTGTTTCCTCATTTATGTTTTATGTACTTGAAAAGTCTATTGAAACAAGACTCAGGGCTTCTCCTGGGGATGTCTGCTCTGCCCCCTGGCTGGAGGGAGGCACTTCTCAGCAAGGCGATGCTGATGCTTTGGCCTGTCTCTTAGATCAGGAGGGGTTTTTCCCCCTGTGCTGGAAAGAATGCAGAAGACAAAAATAATTTTCGGAAGAAAACACAGGTATTACTTTGTCCCAGAGGTACATTCATCCATTTCATTTTTAAGGTTTGTAAGTTATGTATTCCCAGGGCTCATTTCCTAGCAGGAGCTCCTCGGCATATTAGGCCACACACCCGTGATGTAGCCAATCCTCCAAGAGCTTACAGTAGTCCCTGTAAGAAGAGCTCTGTAAGCTCTTGGAGGATTGGTTACATTAGGGGTGTGTGGCCTAATATGCAAAGGAGCTGCTGCTACGAAATGAGCCCTATGTATTCCATAAGACATCAGAGGGGTTTGTCCAGTCTTGGAGTAACAGCACAATAGGGTCAAAGGGCCAGTGCCTGTTAGTGGTCCCACCTAACGCTCACCATGCAGAGTTCAGCCATGATGTGTTGATTATCCCTGCCTTCTCCATCAGCAACCAGCATACAGGAAAGGCATTAAAATGTGTGTGATGGCTGGGCTAAAAGTGGGAAGTAACACTATGACTTAGCATTTGATCCCCACTGCTGGACCTCCTGATGGCACCTGGTATTTTTGGCCACTGTGTTGGACTGGATGGGCCATTGGCCTGATCCAACATTGGCTTCTCTTATGTTCTTATTCTTTTTTACATTCTTAAATCAGCCTTGTAAGGCACACTAGTATTACTTCCGTAATGTGAGATGAAGAGAATGGCTTGACCAAGGCTACCTAATGTATTTATGGCAGAGGAGAGATTTTATTGAGGGATCTCCCATAGCCCAGTTCATTCACTTAACCCCTCTACTGTATTAGCTCTAAGTGTAGTGGAGCATTATGAGTCAGGCCAGGCTCACTGGCCACTCTGTGGCCACTGGACCAATTGCTCTTGCCTGAAAACAGGAAGATGACTTCATGTGGATTAAAACAGGTGTTCAAAGACTAACAATCCTGTTTAATTTTGCTGTTGCAGGTTAAAACAGCTTCCCATCTAGAATTATCTTTATATGGAACAATACAATGGGCTCTAGCAACAGTCCGGCCTCGTGATGCCCCAGCCAGCAGAGCACCTGCAGGTGCAGCGCCGACAGGAATGGGCTCAGGCCCCACGTACAGCCGCCTGGGCCTGCCGGAGGTTTCCCATGGCTGCCCACCTCTGGTGGCCTCTGGGCCACTCGCCGCCCACCTAGGTACCTGCAGGCCTTGGTTGTGGCACCACCAGGAGCAGGCTCAGGTTCGGCGTCCAGCCGCCTCCATTGTCCTGCTGTCTGCTCCCCAGCCGCCCGGGGACCTCCAGGCATTTGTGGCCACCCCTTCTCACCTGCCACTGGAGCGTGTGCCCCTCCATCACTTCCCAGCCTACTGAGGCTGGGCACTGGTTCAGTGGGCGGGGGGGCGGGACTAAAGCAAGGCATCCACAAACAGTGAGGCACATTTGGGCTGGTGCCACTTCTGTGGGCAGGAGTCAGAGAATGCAGCCAGTGGCCAGGGTGCCCGTTCTGAGTGGCAGCTCTTGCAGCCAACTGATTAGCGAGTGCATTGAATGTGGCCACCCCAAAACAGCTTTATTATATAAAGAGATAGTGTCTTGCAGTGGTCATTTGGATGTGCATCACTTAAAAAAAGAATTTAAGGGATGTTCAGGGCTTTTTTTTTTTTTTTAATGTGCTGGAACTCTCAAGAGGGAAATGAAGTTTTCAGTGTGTATACTGAACATTTTAAAAAGAATTTAGTCAAAGAGGTTCCTGAACTCTGTTCCTGCACGTTACCCCAGGAAAAAAAGCCCTGCATGTAATTATGAATAATCAGCATCAACCCATTTTTTAAAAAATGTGTGTGATCTCAGTGGCTTGAATTCTATGACATTTCCCCCCATTGTGCTTCTCCCTGGATGCTGTGGAGGATTTTCTCTGCTGCTGTGCTATCTGCCTCATGCCACTACACTTCCTTGTGTGAAAGATCAATGTTTTTTTAAGAAGTCCTTAGAAATACAGAAGTGCTAGTGGCAGAGGAAGGGAACCCCAGAGCAAAGGAAAGACAGCATAAGAGGCCTGAGAGAAGTGCAAGAGGAACAATGTCATAGAATTCAAGCCTGTAGTCTTTGGGTCTGATTAATCAGTTTCCCGGACAAAGATGAAGAGTGCTTCATCTTTTTATACATGAAGAGTGCTTTTATACATGAAAATGTGAGCATTCTGGGAGACCCATGTTGGAATCACCCCTCTGCCATGGAAGCTAACTGGGTGACCTTGCGTGGGTCTCTCTTTCCCTCAGCCTAACCTACCTCACTGGGTTGTTGTTGCAACAGTAAAATGGGAGGAAGGGGAAACAATGTTGTAAGCAGCTTTCAGTTCCTATTAAAAAGACAAACTGTGCCAAAGTTATCCAATGAGTTTCCTGGCAAAGGGAGGGTTTGAACCCATGTCTCTCCACTGCTAGTCCAACAGTAATCATATAGCCTCTCAAATTTACAGGGTTACTTATAAATGCTGTTAATGCAAGAAAAACCATTCAAAAGAAAAATCAAATGTACATTCAATGCTAGATTTGCATTTACTTTGAGAATCAAACCCTGTTTAACCCTCACATGTGCAATCTATCTAAGAGACCATTTCCGCAGTAGTGAAATTCCCTTCATTGATGTTTTTAAAACTGTGCGTTAAGTTTTCTTCTTCTTACCCCACGTTTTCAGAATTCACTAAACTGGGGATTCTGAAAACATGGAGTAAGAAGAAGAAAACTTCAGGCCTGTGCCTGGTGAGGAAAAATCTACTGCAGAAAATGTTGCATCATGCACAGTTTTTAAAACTTCGAAGTGGGGAATTTCACTACTGCAGAAATGGTAGAAAGCTTCAGCACTATTCCCACCAAACAAGAAAGAGTAACCTGATCCTGTGATTTCTAACAAAGCAACCACTAACATCATGACCAGAATGTGGTTTAGGCACTCTCCTCAGACTCACTTGCCATGTTCTGAGTAAAGCACAGCCTGCCTGTGCAGTAAATGAGGTGGTAGAATCCTGAGGTGATGGTGAGAAAGGTACTCTGTGGACTTCTGTTAGATGGAAGGTTGTTTTTGAATGCTGTTCTATGTAAAGAAACACTTGGCAAAAAAAAGAACACCGAGGGGGGGGGGGATGAGAAGTGCTATGAGAGAGCCAGTTTAGTGTAGTTGTTAAGAGCACGGACTCTATTCTGGGAGAACCGGGTTTGATTCCCCACTCCTCCACATGCAGCTGCTGGTGTGACCTTGGGTCAGTCATAAATTCTCTCAGAGCTGTTCTCTCAAGGGCAGTTCTCAGGAGAGCTCTCTCAGCCCCACCTACCTCACAAGGTGTCTGATGTGGGGAAGGGAAAGGGATTGTAAGCCACTCTGAGACTACTTCGCTTAGTGAAGGGCAGCATATAAATCCAATCTCTTCTTCTACTTCTTCTTCTGCTAGCTCAATCCACTCTGTTGTGCTACATATCTACTTGTGGGAAGTGTTTATACACACAAAAGCATTTAAAATGTGATTTTGCCCATCTGCAGTCAAAAGTGGTACAGTCCAGTCTATGACCTCAGGATGCTACTGCGTCCTACTATTGAGGGTGTAGATCAGGCCTGAGACAATTTTCACTCCATTCTATCCCATGGGCCAAATGCCCAGTGGGCTAGAACATCTGTTACTGCATACACCTGTGTCTGAACCCTCACAAGGCCCTTTGTTATTGCTACAAGTTGCACTTTGGAGGTGTGACTCCAGCCCAATTTGCTCATCTGAGCTGACACTGTATAGTTGCAGTGATTGCAGACTTAATCTTCCAGTGGAATTGAAATACTATTTTGATGAGGGACCACCACCCCCAACTCAACTATGCCGTTTAGATCTTGCTCTGTTTTTACTTCTTTTACTGCCCAAAGAATTCTGTGTAATTCAGAGGTTTGCTACCATAAGTAGCAGGTTCAAAACTATAGTCAGTACCTCAGTGGATTCTCTCATCAAAGAGATGACTTCTTTAATTGGCTCTATCAAGCTCATGAGCATAACATCAGTAACAATGCTTCGGTGGCAGAATAACAATACCTTCAAGCACAACTGTCTTTTTCTGACTTCTTGCATTCCTGGTTCTTGGGCTGGGAGCCCATCTGGGAACCTTATGTATGTTGTCTTGAGTTCTCATAAGAACAGTGGGATATAAATGCCTTACAGCTGACTTATGGCGACCCTGTGGGGTTTTCAAGGCAAGAGACATTCAGAGGCTGCTTCCATGTCACGACCCTGGTATTTCCTGAAGGTTTCCCATCCACATACTGGCCAGGGCTGATCCAGCTTAGCTGACAGGATTGGGCTAGCCTGGGCTATCCAGGTCAGTTATAAATGCCATAATGAGTAAAATTTGAAAAACTGCAGTATGTGTATTTCCTAGAAAGCCTTCTAGATTGCTTCCTCCTAACTTAAAACTTATGCATTTTCCATGCACACAGCTTTTCTTGGTTTGTTTCTCATGCTCTTAAACTTTAAAAAATGTAGACCTTTGTTAGAACTTGACCTTGAAATGTAATTTTACACTTGCTTGCTTATTTAATGTTAGTACTAGTGTGGGGTCAGTACAAGCAGGCATGCCTGCCTCATGTGTTTCTGGCAGGTTAACTAAGATCAGCTGATGCCAGGTTCAGAGCAGAGGTCTCTGCAAAGTCATGTGCTGTGTCCCATTTTCAAGGTCCTATTCTAACATGCTCTCATTTTCCAGAAGGAGGCCATTGGTGTCACTATGGGCCACTTCTAATTCCTGCTTGTGGAACTGCTGTTACAATGTATGTAACCTTGGACTACTTTGGGTTTCTTTCCAGGCATGTTTGGCAATGTAGCTGAATTTCCTCAGTGCATTTCCACTGCACACTTATTTTAGGCACTTGCCAGGCAAGGCCAAAATCCAGTGTGCTTCATGCGTGATCCATTCTTGAGGAGACCAGGATGTCAGACTTGCAAGGGGCTTGCAGACCAAAAGTCACAAACCAATGCCTGCCAATTCCACTTGTATTTATGGCTTTGTTACTGTGTTATGGAATAGTGTATGGAATGTGCCCTGAAGTCTCTGACTTTATCCCCTGCTTAATGGTGCCATATAGCAACAGGCACAAATGTAGCTCTGAGGTTCTTCCTCCCCCTTCATATCTACTGTATTCAAGATTACAGCATACTGTAAAAACAATGACGCAATACCCTATTGTGAGCATTCTCCGTGATGTGACCGTACTGAAAATACAGATAATATATTTAAACATACTATTATTGTACAAACAAGAAATGTTTAAAGGAGAGATTTTGCAAGAATTATTCCATGTAAATCAATAATATTTTTAATGGAAAGTTTTGGAATAAATTGAAAAGTTACCAAGTTAAAGATTGTATTACTTCATTGCTGCATGTTTTATAAAGAAAGGGGGTGTTTTATATTGCAGTTGCGGCATACATTGATGTGAATGCTGATCATTTTCTCATTGAGGCTTGTACTGCAAATGTATCAAGTGTTATGGATGCCAGAAATAAACGTTGCTGAGTACCTGTGTGTTTTGGTCATGACATGGAACCTTTCAAAGGGGGCAGTGCCAGTCTCCCTGTATCCTGGCTGGTTGATGAAAGTTCCTCCCAGACAGAGTGCTTGAGTAGAAATGGAGAAGGCAAAGTTCCTTTTATGATAAACAGCACTTCCACATATATAAACAGCAGCATTTTTTGTGTAACCTTTTAAAAATTTGGAATCATAATTTTATATACATACAGACAATACCATTTTTTGAAACAGAACTTAGTAACATCAAATCTGCTTGCACAAGTAAACCTTTTATGGCAGTTCTAATTCAGCATTTCTCATTTCTGTTCAAACAGCTAGAAGTTCTTTCTTTTTTTATACAATATATTTTATTAAGTTTTTTCAGTGTTAATACAGATATAAAGTACAGGTAAGTAAGTAACAAAGAATTGTGGTATAAGTGAACAAGAGTAATACATAATAAGATTGTGCACTTTAACAAAATAGGTAGCCAGTGTTTTATAACAAGAGTGAACTTTGAAATTTAGTAAGGATAAGCTCTTTCTATAGTCATCAAAAATTCCAACTCAATGTTGTTCCAGTTTACAGCAGCTTCAATGGCAGGCGCATATCCCTGAAGCTCCGGGAGACGCAACCCGGTCCTGGTGGTGAGAAGGGGTTCCAAACTGGCTTCAGGCCCCCAGGAGCCCTTGTAGGGGGCTCCTGCCTGAGGTGCGTGGGACAGCCTCTCCCGAGGTGGTGACCCTGGGATCAAGGCTTCCCATAGCCTCGGAAGGTTCCACCACCAAGGAGCCCTTCAGCACCCAGAAGCGCTCCCAGAAGGCTGCAGAGCCAGGATGGCTGAAAGAAAACAGAAAACTTACCGAATTTGCATGGCATGAATGTGAGTGACTGTCTATATTGAAGATTCTCTGATCTTATCTGGATGTGGGGGGTGTTAAAGTTTAAATCCCCCCCCCCTTTTTCGGTGTGGAGTAACAGCACATTAGAGAATCGTTTTAAGTGCTGCATGGCTGAAAGCTGGATGGAATCAAGTTGAGTGGCGGAGATAAGAAAAAGAGGGACTTTTAACAGATGGTGGAGAACTTTTTCTTAAGTATAAGCAAAAAGGAATGGCTGGAAGGGGCGAAAAGATGGCTGGGAAACCCAGACCCTCTCCCAAAGCCATGTCATCACTTCCTGGCACAAAGTCCGAGACTAACACAGACCTGAATGCAGTTTTGGCATTAGCTCTGCGCCCCCTGATGGACCAGCTGACTTCTGTGAATCAAAAGCTGGATTCTTTGCAAAAACAAGTTACAGCTGCAAGCATGAGATCTGAGCAGATGGCTAAAGTGCTGGCAGAGGTCAAGACTAAGGCAGAAAAGACGGATTTAAGAATGGAAGTGGTGGAAAAGGAAAGGATTTTAGACAGATAATCTTTTGAGACTTCAGATGGAATGTTCTTTTTTTGAGATTTCAGGGGTTTGCTGAACAAAAAGGAGAGAATCTCAAAAAGATACTGAGTGAGGCTTTGGCTCCAATGATAGATTTAAAAGCGGATCAAATACAAAACGATATGGATATGGCCTACAGGACATATCCTGAGTATGTGAAGAAGAAAAATCTGCCAGGAGAGGTTATGGTGAGGTTCTCTAACAGATCAACTAGAGTTGTGGTGCTCAAGGCCACAAATAGAAAGTCCCTGAAGATTCAAGAAGCAGATATAAAAGTTTTGAAGGACATTCCATTTGATATTAGAAAGAGGAGGAAACCCTACAAGAACTTAACTACTTATTTACAAACGCAAGGCATCCAATATCGCTGGCTTACTTCTGAAGGACTGGTCTTTGACTTCAAAGATAAGAAGCAAAAGATTGATTCAATCTCGAAAGCTAAAAAAATTTTGGACTATTGCAAAGAAGATAAAGATAAAGCTTCCACAGGGGACTCATTGGAAAATCAAGAGGGCATTTATGGACTGGAAAGCTCAGACACATAACTAAAAGCTCAGAAGAAGAAGAGTCTGACGGTGCTTTGGACACAGCGGCAGCGAACCCCCAGAGAAGAAAGAAGAAAAAGAAGAGGACATAAGCTGAAATAATTAATGTGTTGTTCAAAGTCATATAATTTTACTGTATCCCATTTGAGCTTAGGCCTGCATGTATTTAATTTTTACTTGTTTCTTAGGTCTGAATTCTGTGATATTAAGCTTAGATAAGCCTGTTTAGTTAAATATTTCTGAAATAGAAAAGCAAGAAATTAACTCTAGAATAGAAACTGACTCTGTATATTTTAGGGTAGTGAGTAGTATTTTTAGTTAGCGTAGTAGTTTTAGTGTTGAATGTAGTAGTAGAAAACCAATAAAAAAAATTCAACTCAATGTTAATACTCAACTATAATAAATTAACTAGCACTACCATTTTCAATGTTAATACAGATATAGAGTACAGGTAAGTAAGTTGCCATGAATTGTGGTATAAGTGAACAAGAGTAATAGATTTTGGGTATTTTAATAAAATAAGATTTTGGGTATTTTAATAAAATAGGTAGCCATTGTTTTATAACAAGCGTGAACTTTGAGATTTAACAGGTATAGGCTCTTTCTACAGAAGTACTTTCTGAAGTGATCGTTCTTGTGGAGGCTTCTTTATGGATGAGGAAGATATGCAGGCTTATTCTGCAATGGGGGGGGGGGGGGTAACCCAAAAGCCTGTTCGTCTGATGCCATGGGAGAGGATGCAGCCATTGCTCTTTCCTTCCCGTACCTCCAGTCCCTTGACACTACCTCTTCAAATGATTGCTGCAACAATCAGGACTCCTGTTCCCCCCCCCCCATAAGAAAGATGGGGGAAGTGACTAATGGGTGGACAGAATTGACTCAGAAATAGGGTGAGCTCTGGAGGCTGCAATCTAGTACGAATTTTTGTAGCACCTAAAAGCTGCATAGGCAAGTTACAAGGAGATCAGCCATGCCCACAAGACTTGTCGTAGAAAAAGCAGTTACCTTTATATATTTATCAGCATTCATTGCCGTTTACATCCTGCCAGCCCAACCAATAGGTACACCTAGGTGATCAGCTAAGAGGTGACGAATCAGCCCTATCACCTCCCCACCCCCATGAGGGGAGGGGTCAAGCTGTTGCTTACCTGTGTAGGGTGCCGAAAGTTATTGAGTCAGCCCTGCTGATGTATTCAAGTGCAGTTGTATACACAATTTTACGTCAGCCCCAAATTCCTTTTCATTAAGTAAGCCTAACTTCATTGTCGTTTAGTGTCAACAGTCCCATTATTTGCTAATGGAAACTGGATATGTCTTATGTGACCACACGGTTCTCCATTTCAATAACTTCTGTTACAATGCAACAAATCCATCACAGTCATCTCTTGGAACAGGGAGTTCTGCTTGGTAAATTTACTGAAGCCCAGTAGAGCACTATGGAAGACAGACAAGTGATAGAATACTATGGGCTGCACACTAACTGGGGATGGGGCACCAAAACTGATCTAATATTTATAAACCTCTAAGTGTAAAGACTCCTGAGACAGCTTCCAATATTAAAACCATAAAATAATACCCCAAATGATAATTACCTGCTGAAAGTATCAGACATAAACAATGAGCCAGCAATAACATAAAAGCAGGCGAAATAGCACCAGGCATTTCTTTAAAAGCTTGTAAGAACTGATAAAAAGGCTAATACAAAGATGTTAAGTTTACCATTTCAACCAAGGAAGGGAGAAATGGGGGAGGATGAAAAATACTTTTCACTTGATGTCTAAAGGTTTAAATAACAGGATGGGGGTGCGGGGACAAGGTTAGGGCCTCCAAAAAAAGCTCTGCTTCTTTTTGACAAGATGGATGGCCATATTAGTCTGTCTGCAGCAGTAAAAAAGAGCAAGAGTCCAGTAGCACCTTAAAGACAAACAAAATGTGTGGCAGGGTATGAGCTTTCATGAGTCATTGCTTCACTTCTTCAGTTACAGCTAGAATGGGGGTCCATCTGTCCTTTTTATTGGAAAGTGGAGTGATTTCAGATGCTGAATTACATTAGCAGGCAAATGGCAATAGCAGGTGAATTACAATAGCATGTGTGATTGGATTTAGGTGAGATATGCAGAGGGGTAATAGGCATGGAGAAATCAGCATTGGTAATGAGACAGGAAACCTAGGTCTCAGTTCAGTCCAGGTGCATTGAGCTTCATTATCTGCTGCATAGGGTCCCTTTGGCTCCACGGGTGAGCTAAAATATGCTTGTCATTCAAACAGGGTCGGGGTGAGACATTCAGATGGGCAGGGGTCCTTTCATAAAAAAAGAGGTGCAGGAGCTCATTAGCATAACTCATTTTGCATATGCCACACCCCCTGACGTCACCGGAATGACGTCATGGGCAGTGTGTCAGAAGGCCAGACGGGAGGGAGGGAGGGGGAAGGAAGGAAGGAAAGGAACAGGAAGGAAGGTAGGTAGGTGGGGGAGAGAAAAGAAAGAAAGAAAAAAAAGGAGGGAGGGGGAAGGAAGAAAGAAAGGAAGGAAGGAGGGAGGAAGAAAGGGGAAGGAAGAAAGAAAGAAAGGAACAGTAAGGTAGGTAGGTAGTTGGGGGGGAGAGAGAGAAGACAGGAAGGAAGGAAGGGGGGAGGAAGGGGGGAAGGAAGGAACAGGAAGGTAGGTAGGTAGGTGGGGGGAGAGAGAGAGAAGAAAGGAAGGAAGAAGGGGGGAGAGAGGGAGGAAGGGGGGAATCAAGGAACAGGTAGGTAGGTGGGGGGAGAGAGGGCCTTTTGGAAAACCGGGGAGGGACGACTCTCCCCACCGACCCAGTCAACAAACCCCGTTTCTAACACACCCGTTCCAGCCGGGACCGCGGCTGCGGCTGGCTACCAAGACTCCGACGAGCCTCCCAACCCCCACAGGCACCGAGATCGCCTTTCCAGCCGGACTCCCACAGAAACGCCCCGGGGAGGACGGGGGCAGACACGCAGAAGAGAAGGTGGGGGGGCTCCTCTGGCTGGTTCAGGGGCTGCCTGGCCAGTGCGGCACCCCCCCCATCCCCCCACCCCATCCCCCCACCCCCGCGCATTGCCTCTCGGTAGCCTCCTCCCGGCGGGAGCCTGCCATTGCCGTGCCCTCCGCCCGTCTCCAGCAGGGGCCAGGCGAGAGCGCGACGCCAGCCGAGCGGAGGCGGCAAGGAAACTCCCGGCTCTTTGCGCCCGAGCTCCGTGTCTTCCGTCTCCGCAACCGCTTTCTCCAGAAGAGCCCCATCTCAGTCCTGCGCGTGGGAGGCGAGTTTTGCAAGAAGTTTTTCCGGTTTCGGAAGACACCCTCCCCCTTCGGTCACAGAAGCGGCTCCCCCAGCCGGCCTTTGCCGGGCTCGCCTCTCGGCCGCCTCCGGGGAAGGTGACTGGGGGCGGGAGGGGGCTCCTTTGCGGGGCCGGCGGCCAGCCGCGGCCCCGGGGAAGGTGACTGGGGGAGGGAGGGGTTTTTTTCCGGGGCCGGCGGCCAGCCGCTGCCCTGGGGAAGCTGACTGGGGGCGGGATGGGGCTCCTTGGCGGGGCCGGCGGCCAGCTGCGGCCCCTTCTCTCCCAGAGCGGCGCTGCGGCTTGCTCCGGCCCCAACGGAGCCCTGCAGACGGGCCTTCAAGGCAAGGTGGCCTGACCACGGCACTGCTGTGAAAATCAAATCAAGTGTGTGCCCGGCCTGGTGAGTGGGGGTCATTACAAATTGGGAGTGTCCTGGCACTGCTATGGACGACTCCGGATCCATTGCCTGAGTGGAGGTCACATCATGGGCATGGACATTGAAATCACCCAGGACTATCAGTCTAGGGTGTTCCAGTGCCCAGCCCGAAATGGCCTCCATCAGAGAGGGCAGGCTATTGGTCAGTGTGTTGGGCAGTCAGTACACTAACCAAACAGCCAAACTCTCCCCAGCTTCCCATACTAGGCCAGCACATTCAATGCCCATGATTTTCAGTGGCGGGGGCACCCTGAAGGAGTAAGGCTCCCAAAGGAACAGGGCTACTCCTCCCCCACCCACCCCCTAGTCCGTGACTGGTGAAGGATTGAAAACTCGGGAGGAGCCAGCTAGAGAACCCAGGTCTTGGTCATGCACACCAAGTCTACAGTCTGCTCAAGCAGGAAGTCCTGAAGGACCATGGTCTTGTTACTTATAGACCTGGCATTACATAACTTTACGCACTTCACTACGTTCACTTTAACTATGCACACCAGGCAAATGTACCTTATGCGACCTCCTATAGGTAAATGCAAGGCGAGTTCTTTATCAGATTGCCTCAGTGTTTCTTGGCAAAGTCTGTCTCAAGCACAATGACATGTTGAGCAGTTTTGTGCCAGCACAGCCCAAGAGTTATATCATCTTAATTACCAAAGAAAAGAGAGAGTAATTTAGGCCATTGACCGTGCAGTCCTAATCAGAATTAGACCCTTCTACATCCATTGAACACAATGGGCTTAGAAGGGTGTAACTCTGTTCAGGTTTGCACTATAACTTGACCGATTTCTATAAAACCTGGAATGGCTTGCTGTTCCTCTTTCCTCCTAAGCTGTTGGTAGCATCTTTGAAATGCCCAACATCTAACAGAATTCATTGCCTGCTTTTTGCACCTGTACAGTGACCAGCATCTATTCAAGAAGTGATCATGTGAACTGATCCCAAGATTAGTGAGTTCATGAGCAAAGGCACACAGGGACTGCCTCTACACAGTGAGGACCCTCCGCTTCCTTGTTATCAACACCAAAGATGAAGAAGCATTCACACTGACAATGGAGGATTCAGGCTCCCCCAGATAAATCACTCCAGGGGGTGGTGGTGGCAGTGTTTATCATTCCTGGGTGTCAAATGGTAAGTTTGAGTGAAGGGTGTGTGCAGGCCCATCTTCCACCCTAGGGAAGGGGCCTCAACCAACCAAACCCCCCCCCCCTTCCAGTGCAGCTTCTGCTACTCTTGCACACAGCAAAGCCTTGTAGCATGAGAGGTGCCACTTTTCACTCAGTGGGTGCCTCATGCAAAGCAGCTGAACACCCTAGGGGCCTCTGGGGCTTCCTCTCCCTGCACTGCTGGGAAGGAAGGCTGAGAGGAAGCAGTAATGGGGAGGGACACTGAGAGAGGGGTGCTGGCTTGGCTCATGGCAGCACTCCAGCCAAACACACAGCAGACTAGGCTGGCAGACTACTAGTTGGCCACCGCAGCCTTCAAGGGCTTAATTTTAGAGCTACTCTTCCCACACACGCATGCAAACACCAAACACACAGCAACTAAAAGGCAAATTTATTTTCAAAGTCACACAAGAATATTGTGATCACCAAGTGTGGATGCATGATGTTAACATTTTTAATTCTTTAGAAACAAACAAAAAATGTTCATCCATTTAGGACACATCATTGCAATTAATTTAGCTCAACTGTTTTTGCAAGGAAAGTGTTTATTGTTAAGTAGGTAAACTCTTTGGAGCTCCTTATTCCATTTGCACATTTGTGATGCTACCAGTTCAGCAATTTTGGGGCTTGACAACAAGGTGAAAGAAATTGTCAGAGACCATGAGGGTCAAGGGGAAACAGGGCACCATGCTGAAGAAAGGAAGAATGTTCCCTCAGAAAGGACCCCTCCCACAGTTGGCGAGCAGGTATCCTTTCACACCAAGGAACTATCCCTGGGTAAGGAGGGAGGGGGGCTCTTGGTAGTTGATAATTCAGTCCTTAGGCATGTAGACAGATTGGTTGCAAACCTACGTACTGACCACATAGTGACTTGCCTGCCTGGTGGGAAGGTAGGCTGGTAGAGAGTGCTGGGGAGGAGCCAGTGGTTGCTGTACATGTTCGCACCAACAGTATGGGGAAATGTAGTTGTGTGGTCCTAAAGGAAAAATTTAGGCTGCTAGGAAGAGACTCAAGTTCCAGATCTCCAAGGTAGGCTTCTCATAAGTGCTGCCTGTTCCATGTGCAGGGCCAGCTAGTCAGGCACAAATTAAGAGTCTCAATGCATGGATGAGATGATGGTGTAGTGTGGAAGGGTTTAAGTTTGTTAGGCACTGGGGTCCTTTTTGGAACAAGCAGGACCTGTACAAAAGAGATGGACTCCAGTTGTCCCAAGAAGGAACCAGGCTGCTGGCTCTTACAATAAAAAAGGTGGCAGAGCAGTTTTAAAAGTAAATTCAGGGGGGGAAACCAACAGGAGATTAAATGTCTCTGGTTCAGAATGGCTCATCTCTAATTGATGAAGGGGTAGCTGTTATTATTCTAGAGGAAAGTGGATTAGACCTGGCCACTGAGAGGGTGACAAACAATACTGACTGCCTGACAAGGTCTACAGGCCACAGTAGGAAGGTTGCCGACCTAATGTGTCTGGATAATTATAGATATTTAGAAGTGTCCAAGGTAAAATGGGGAAGCTGAAATGCTTAGTAACAGAGGAGAACATTGTAGGCATTTCAGAAACTTGGTGGAAGGAGGATAATCTGTGGGATATAGTGATTCCTGGATATAAATTATATCAGAAGGATAGGGAGGGAAGGGTTGGAGGTGAAGTGGCTCTGTATGTCAGAGAGTGTACTCAGTCCAGTAAAACTGAAAATCTATGAGAAATAGATTTGCTTACAGAAATGCTATCGGTGGAAGTAGTGGGCCCACAAGAAAGCTTATCTCTGGGAGTTTGTCACCCATCAGCTCAAAGGTTAGAGGATGATTTAAAAACAGCAAAAGAATTAAGGAAAGCACTACCCACACATTGACTGGGTCAATATGTGTTCAAATCCGGAGAAAGAGATTGGGTTTCTAGATACTCTCAGTGACTGTACCACGGAGTGGATGATCACAGAATCTTCCAGGGGGAAGGTGGTTCAGAACTTGGTCCTAAATAATGCTCAAGAACTGGTGAGAGATGTAAACATGATAGCACCAGTTGGGAACAGGGACCATAATGCTATTAAGTTTCACATTTATATAAATAGGGAGTTGCCCCAAAAGACCAGCACAATCACATTTAACTTTAGAAGGGGTAACTTATCTCAAATGAGGGGGCTTGTGAAGAAGCAACTGAAAGGAAAGGTAAGGAGGGTCAAATCCCTTCAGGAAGCTTGGAGGCTATTTAAAACTACAATACTGGCAGCTCAGATACAATTTATACCACAGGTGAGGAAAGTTATGAAACAGGTATTTCAAAAAGGCCTGCATGATTAACAAAAGTAATGGAAGCAGTAAAAACTGAGAAAGATTCCTTTCAGCAGTGGAAGGCTAGTCCAAGTAAGGTAAATAAAAAGGAGCGCAGGCTTTGGCAAATAAAATGCAAATCAGACAGGCAAAAAAAAGGACTATGAGAAACATATTGGGGGGAAAATAAATACCAACAATAAAAATTTCTTCAAACACATAAGAAGCAGAAAAACAGCCAGGGGAGCAATAGGGCCCTTGGATGATCAAGGGATGAAAGGATTACTAAAGTATGGTAGGGAAATGGCAGTGAAGCTGAATGCATTTTTGCCTCTGTCTTCACTGTGGAAGATGGGAGGTGCTTGCCTACTCCAGAACTGCCTATTTCAGGGGGGGTGTTGAAAGACCTGATTCAGATTGAGGCAACAAGAGAGGAGGTCCTACGACTGATGGACAAATTAAAAACTAACAAGTCACCAGGCCCAGATGGCATATATCTAAGAGTTCTGAAAGAACTCAAATGTGATCTCCTGACAAAAGTATGCAATCTACCACTAAAATCTGCCTCCATTCCCAGGGATTGGAAGGTTACTAATATAACCCCCATCTTTAAAAAAGGTTCCAGAGGAGATCCAGGAAATTACAGGCTGGTCACTTTACCATTGATACCAGGGATGTTTATGGAACCTGTTATTAAAGATAGAATTAATAAGCACATTGATGAACAAAAGCTATTGAGAAACAGTTGACCATTTTACATTTACATATTTTATATGCATCTTAAAATGTGATCTATGTTGTATTTTATCTATGCCACTGAAGGTTGACTGACTATTGAGAAAGAATTGTTAGCAGCCAGCTAACAATTGTTAGGATTGTTAAGAAGACTTCCTCAACAATTCAAGCAAGCAATTACTCTCAAACCCTCTTTTGCATACTTAAAAACACTTTTTTTCTTTGCTATAGCCTAAGTGCACCTTAATCACTTTATCTCAGTGTCACCTGTCCAGTCAAGCCTTCCTGGGTCATCAACAGGGCCATTAGTGGCACTCAAGGCACGGCCCAAACATTTGTTTCACCCTAGTAAAGCCATCAGAACGATTGTTCTCTAAATGTTTCCCACTGGAAAGGACACCCACCTTACCACAGTCTCAGGGCACAGTTTTCCTATAAGGATTAGCAGGGGTCCATTGGAGCAGGAGAGCACAGGAGCACAGCTCCGGGAGTGAGGAGCCCAGGGGGCGGGCACATGACCAAGACCCGCCCCCTCCTCGGCTTCCCCGAGCAGTGCAGAGGTGCAGCGCCCCGGGGAAAGCCCTGCTAGGGTCTTTATTGTTTTTAATGTTTTGTTTTAATATTGATAATTTTATCATTGTTCCTTTTATGACTGTGTGCTGCTTTTCCAGAGACTTGCTCAAGGTGGCATATAAATTTTCTAAATACTTCTAAATTTTCTAAATACTTCTAAAAAAATTTAATCTGGGCACATGGCACATAAGTACTGGAGAAATTTCACCAGCCCTTCAGCAGCTTCCACCCCATCAGTTTGGTGTAGTGGTCAGGAGTTGTATTCTAATCTGGGAGAACCGGGTTTGATTCCCCACTCCTCCACATGCAGCTGCTGGTGTGACCTTGGGCCAGTCACAAGTTCTCTCAGAGCTGTTCTCTCATGAGCAGTTCTCAAAAGACCTCTCTCAGCCCCACCTACCTCACAGGGTGTCTTGTTCTGGGGAGGGGAAGGGAAAGGGATGGGTGGTGCACATGTCCTGGGTATCTCAAGTCTACTTGAAACCTGGTGGTTTCAAGGGAGCAGGAAGAGAATGAGTGTGTGTTCTTTACGCTTATTTTTATTGCACAAAGTACTGGATGGGGAAGGGAATGGAGGAAGAGCAGGTCAGTTTCACTCACCTGTGGAGTGGAGCCTGAGGGGTGGGTGTTGCCTTTTGACACACTTCCCGTATGTTAGGGGGTGTGGCATATGCAAATGAGTTGTGCAAATGAGTTATGATAATGAGCTCCTGCACCTCTTTTTCTACGAAATGACCCCTGAGGATCAGCCCCCAAAACCTACTAAGTATGTTTTGTGTTCTTTGTACCAACCACATACACCCCCACTCGTGTGTTCTCTTTCTCTCCCTTATGGAACAAAACACTGGTAGTTTCTCTCCAGATCTGCTGCTTCCACAGACCTCTCTAGAACAGCTGAATTTCACCAGATTCTTAAAATGCTACTCCCCACTCCTTCCAGCCTTTCCAATTAGCTCTTGAAGGTTGTGTGTTTTGCTGAATGAACCTTTTCCCCCTAATTTTCTTTGTTAATAAAAAGATTCTTTAATTTGAACAAATCACCTATTTATTCCAGAGTTCTCACAGGAACAATCCCTGTAAATGATGGTTTTTCAGATCTGGTTGCCCCCTCTTCCACAGTCTCCAATGCTAATTCCCCCCAACTAATTGGAGATTGTTTCTTTGGGTAACAGAATCAGCGTGGATTCTGTAAAGGAAGACCTTGTCTCTCTAACCTTTTAGAGTTTTTTGAGGGAATGAACAAACATGTGGACAAGGGTGACCCAGTAGATGTTGTTTACCTAGACTTCCAGAAAGCTTTTGATAACGTTCCTCATCAAAGGCTCCTAAGTAAGCTCAGCAGTCATGGGATAAAAGGACAAGTCCTCTTGTGGATTAAAAACTGGTTAATTAACAGGAAACAGAGAATGAGTATAAATGGGCAGTTTTCACAGTGGAAAGCAGTAAGCAGTAGGGTACCACAGGGATCAGTACTTGGTCTGGTGCTTTTTAACTTGTTCATTAATGATTTAGAGTTGGGAATAAGCAATGAAGGGGCTAAGTTTGCAGATGACTCTGCATTGTTCAGGGGTGGTGAGAACCAGGGAGGTCTGTGAGGAGCTCCAGAGGGATCTGTTGAGGTTCGGCGAGTGGGCGTCAACATCATAGGTGTAGAGTACAGTGGGGCTCGAGCCACCCTGAAATTTCCCGGGGGGGCTCAGCCACCCCCGGCAAAATGGAGCGCCTGCCACCGTGCCTCCCTGGGTCCTTCCGAGGCCTGGCCGCTGCTGCTGGAGAGGGAGAGGGAAGGGGTGGCCGGGGGGGGGGAGAGAGAGAGGCACCGGCAGCAGCAACTGGTGGGCCTCGGAAGGGCCTGGAGAGGCGCGGCGGTTTCCCAGGGGGGGAGAACATTGCCCCAGCAAGCATGCACGCTTCACGTGCGCGCTAAGGAGCCCCCGCCCCCCCTGGAATTTCTAAAACTCTATGCCCCTGGTCAACATGACAAATGAGATTCAGCATGTGCAAATGCAAAGTGATGCACATTGGAGCCAAAAATCCTAACTATAAATACATATTTATGGGGCCTGAACTGGTCATAACTGACCAGGCGAGAGACCTCATGGTAGAAAACTCACTGAATATGTTGACTCAGTATTCGACTGCAATTTTTTAAAAAGGCAAATGCTATGCTGGGAATTATTAGGAAGGGAATTGAAAACAATCAGCCATTATCATAATGTCCTTGTATAAATCGATGGTGCGGCCTCATTTGGAATGCTGTATACAGTTCTGGTCACCACACCTCAAAAAAGATATTGAAGCATTGGAAAAGGTGCAGAAAAGGGCAACTAAAATGATGACATTAAAATTTCTTCCCTATGAAGAAAGGTTAAAGATGTTAGGACTTTTATGCTTGGAGAAACGATGACTGAGGGGTGATATGATAGAGGTTTACAAATTATGCTTGGGATAGAGAAGGTAGAGAAAGAAGTACTTTCCTCCCTTTCTCACCATACAATAACTCACGGGCACTCAATAAAATTAGGCTTAGAATAAATAAAAGGAAGTACTTCTTCACCCAAAGTGTAATTAACACATGAAACTCACTGGAAGTGCAGGAAGTGGCAGTGGCTACAAGCATCGACACCTTCAAGAGGGGATTGGATAAACATATGGAGCAGAGGTCTATGAGGGACTATTAGCCGCAAGGTATAGATGGAACACTATGTCTGGGGCAGTGATGCTCTGTATTCTTGGTGTTGGGGGGCAAAAGTGGGAGAGTTCTAGAGTTCTGTCCTTTCTGGTGGACCTCCTGATGGCACCTAGGTTTTGGCCACCGTGTGACACCGAGTGTTGGACTGGATAGGCCATTGGCCTGATCCAACATGGCTTCTCTTATGTTCTTATTTCTTTTTATTATAGACAAAGAATTTTTTGTTTTTTCTGTTCATTTATCTGAAGCCCCCACCTGGATGTGCGGCAGCCACAGCCCCGGGTACGAAGGAAGACTTGGCTGAAACCCTGCAGTGAGACAAGTGCTATGGCTACAGATGGGGCTGAGGAGGATCACAGCTCCTCGCCTGGTAACTGAAATAGGCCATGTGACCAAATGCGAGAACTAAAAAAAACCCAGACCTGTCTAACCAGGAGTTTAAATTGGTTTTAACAGGCAAATCATATCCCATAAGTCAGTAAAGAGTTTGACTCTTTAAGATGGTTGCTCGATTGTTAACATAATACAGTCAGGTTTTTAAAAAATCATTTTAAGCATTGTTCCTTCTCTTGATATAGTTTATTTATTTATTTACGAAATGTTTATGCCACCTCTCCAGAGACCAGCTTGAGGCAGCTTACAATTAAAATGATAAACCAACACAAAGCCATTAAATACACGCTGAGCCATTAAAACAAGCCAGGGCATTAAAAACAGCATGACACATACAATGAGCCACACAAGATGATGCAGATCAGGCCAGCAGCAGATCACAGTTCTCCATTTCAAGATGCTGTGTGTTTCCCTTGGGGTGGCTGTTTTTATGCAACTGAAATTCATAGCTGTCTACATAGAGAATTTCAACTACCCCTCTTTATTTATTAGTCCAGTTGACTTCAGCCGCACTTTGCATTTTCCACTGCATGTCCTGTCCACCCACACTTCTTTCATCTAAATACTTCACATCCTGTCTGAAGGAGAACTAAGAATCTGAGTTCTGACCTACCAAGGATTAGAAGATTCATTGAGCTGCTCCAAATACCAGCTCTGGAGCCTGTGGTTTAGCAAACAATGGAAGGGGAAAGACCTTAAACATCTTGGCATCTCGTCAGGCAGGCAGCCTGGACAGGTGTGAGTCAAAGGAGATATGGATCATCCTGCCAAACAGGTTTCTCTAATTTCCTCTTCCTCTTGTCTGGCTTCAGACTTGGCACTTGATGTCATCCAAGGCTTTTTTTGTAGAAAAAGCCCAGCAGGAACTCATTAGCGTAATAGGCCACACCCAACAACAGACACTCATTAGCATATTAGGCCACACCCGACAGTGCAGCTCCCTCCCAGGATTGGCTTCCCCAGGTGCCTCGTGGCTTGTGGGGCACCTGGGGAACCTGAGGAGGGGAGGCAGCTTAAACTGCCTTCCCTCCCTGGATCGGCTTGGCTTCCCCAGATACCCCCATGGCTTGCGAGGCACCTGGGGAACCCGGGGGGGGGGGGGGAGGAGGCTGTAGGCATGGCCAACTCGGAAGCCAGCTGAAACTCCGTTCCTGTGCGTTCCTGCCCAAAAATAGCCCTGCATCTAGAACACACTGATAGGGAACCAAAAAAAAAAGAGCAGAGATGGCAGAGATCCAAAGGTGGGTGCAATCTAAGTGATGCCAAAGGGGAATATGCCCTATCATTTAATGAAACTATCAAGCTATTGATTCATCTAACAAAGTATTGTCTACTTGGACAGGTGGTGATTCTCCAAAGTCTCAAGCATTATTAAGGTTTCAAGACTTTCATAGTCCTGCTACTGGAGATCTGTTTTGACTAAAGATGCCAGGGACTGGACCTTCTACATATAAGGCATATGCTATACCTCTGAGCTATAAACCTGATCTGAAACACAACACAGAACAATCCCCCTCCAGAACTTTCTAGTGATGAACAATACAGCGCATAATTCATGGGAGGGGGTGTAAGGGCGAGTTCATGAGACTTCACTTGCCACTAAAAGAATCTCAAGAGGGACTGGTCTTGATGAATTCCCAAGCCCAAGCCCTCTCTCATTCTTTCAGTAGCTAGTTTATTACTTGCTTTATAGATAAAGTGGAATTTTTACAAAATGGGTAATTCAGAAACACTACCCCACCTGTACAGAAGAATTCCTGCTACTTTCGGTCAACTGAACTGTCAGCCTTGGAAGACAACAATAATTGAGCTGGTTCCTCTTAGGAAAAGGTAGCACTGAAATATTAGGAAGTGTTGATAATATTTGCTTTATTTAAAAATATAGACAGGCAGAGCACAGGCGTGAGCTAAATAGGACTCCTGCAGGGCAGTAGATTGACTATGACATCACAGATCCCCTAGACAAGAGATCTTTAACACCAAGGTGCTTCAGTGAACTCATCACAGTTTGTGTCTGCTTCTCTGTCTCTTCCAAACTCACTCCTGCTGTTTCTTCACATACAGTTGCCCCTTCCCTTCACCTCCTCTAAGCTCTGACGGGCACTTGACAGTTATCAGGCAATCATCTCCTATCCCAGATGAGAAGACCAAGAGTGGAACTTTTACAGTAGCACAGAATTCAAAGACATGTGAGTGCATTCAGCTAGTACTCATTGGGGAACATTTTCTTTAGTCGTAGGTCAGCCTTGGTTCCCATGGAACACATTCCATTTAGGCCAAACACCTTCACAGTGATCAGACAACAAGACCAGCAAATAATACTCAAAGCTAAAAGAAAAAATCCAAAAGACCATTGTCAGTCACTAAAAGAATATTTTATTTCCTTTGGAATTGATGTAATCCTATAATAGCCTCAAGGGGCCATGGTGGCTCAGTGGTTAAGATGCTGAACTGCAGACTGGAAGATCAGTAGTCCAGTAGTTCGAGACCCAAGTACCGCGTGACAGAGTGAGCTCCTGTCTCTGGTCCCAGCTCCCGCCAACCCAGCAGTTCAAAAGCAAGAAATTGCAAGTAGATCAATAGGTGCCACTTCGGTGGGAAGGTAACAGTGTTCCATGCACCTCAGCGTCTAGTCATGCCAGCCACATGACCACAGAAACGTCTTTGGACAGAGCTGGCTCTTTAGCTTGGAAACGGAGATGAGCACCGCTCCCTAGAGTCGGATTCAACTGCCTTTCGAGCCAGAGAAACCTTTATCTATAATAGCTTCAATTCCAAAGAACTCTTCTGGAGATGCATCTATAGTATTTTTCTGCTTGTGGTCCATATAGGATCCAGAGGTGAACCATGAAAACACAGCTGTGCTCCTAGTCTAACACAGTTACACTTCAGTGTGTTTAAGAAAAGGGTAATTCTCTTTAAGTTTGCATTGTAAATGCCTTCCTACTGTGTTCAGTGTTTCTATTCAGTAAGATTTTTATACTGGGGGGGGGGACAGGTCTCAAAGCCAGCCCATCATTTACATTCCGATGTGATACAGACCCTTGAGAGGATGTATGACATGCCTCTCCCCCACCCATAACATTTGTAGCAGGTCTTAGAGGGTTAGACATATGGATGGCTTGGAGACATGGAACAGCTTTTGGCTCTTCTTTGTCACTGTTCCTGTCATCTCTCCAGCTATAGCATACCATCTGATATATTAGAAAAATCTGTCTATTTTTCATCACTGTTACAACCCCATTCTCTTACCAGATCATTCCTTTTCTTTGCCGCAGGCATGGAAAGGAAGAAACATCAGCTCTTTTTACCACATACACTCACCCCCACACATACAGCGTGACCTAGAAAATGCTTTTTAATTATCCACAGCATATACATAGTGGGAAATGCTTCAGAAAGCTGCTAAACCTTGTTTGTATGAAGTAGTTATCTAATACCTCCCAGGATTGTCTACTCAATTGTTTGCAATTGAGTAGGAAGTTCTAGAATAATTTATTCAGTGGAGCAAAGATTTTTGGAGAAGAAGAGATTTTGTTCACATCCTTTACGGAATGAGGAAAACAAATGTTGGCAACAATCACTTGTTAGAAGTGATAACAAGAAATATTTTTGGAGGATGGGGAAACGCCCACTCCCCTTTGCCACTCTTAAGTGGTACTTCTCTTGTCAGATATTCTAGTATACAGTACTTACCTTCATGGACAGGCTGTCTTGCTTCAGAATGTAGATGAGATTTAGTTTGTTAGACAGGGCACCTGCATCAAATTCTATACCAGGGGCCTCCAGTCTGCTTCAGCCTGTGAACTTTTGGAACTTTGAAAAAGGGTAGAAGGTACCACCACAAAATGGGGTGTGGGGCCAATCAGGCAGTTGCCTCTGGGGGGTTGGAGGATCAGCTCTGCCCCTGCTTTGTTTGGGTTTGTAAGAAGAGGGAGAGTTTGCTCCCTGCACAGCCTGAGGGAGAGGTGGCCAAGCCCTGAGCCAGCCAAGCTGTGGGCACACAGCAGTGATTAGCTCAATTTTTTCCAAGTCAACCAACCGGAAGTGAGCAACCTAAAGCTCCCTGTGTTTTTCTGTTCTACTAAAGACCCTGTGAATTTTATCCCCAAGACTCAAGGGGCAAACAGACGTCAGGAAACACATCAGCAGGTGCCATATTGGGGATTCCTGATCCGCACACATGTAGAAAGCTGAACACTTCTGGTTAGATCCTGGGCTGTCCTGGGACACTACCATATGAATACACTGCAGTGACTCATAGAGAAGACAGCCTTGATCACAGTTGCACAAGAAGCCTGAGGAAAACAGAAACTTGAATCCAGCCCTCCTCAGCTGACACCTAACATTCAGAATAACAAAGCTCTCAAGCTGTCCAAAGCATCCAGATCTACAAGTAGCACACCACTCAATTCTCCCTAAATGTTGACCATACAAGTTGACCCTATTTGGAAGAGTCAGGGGAAGCTACAAATTCTTTTGTGTTTTTTTAAAACCTGGACAACCCACTAAGCCTTTGGCAGGTGCTCCAGGATCTGGCACAAAACCTGAATATATTTGGTTGTGTCCAGGCAGCTTTTTCACTCAGTCAGTTCTTTTCTTTACTATAGCCCTCATTCCACATGGTTTTTGTACATTCATGTCCAATGATCCTTAGCATAAAGGGGGCACCTTTTCCCTTTTTCTCCAGTAGAAAAGCTAGCTGGATTCAACCCATCATCTGGGAGATCTTAGTATATAACTTCAAGTACAAGGTAAGACTTTGTAACAGTCTTCTTGAACAGGGAGTTTTCATATCTGCTCAGACTTGTTCAGCAAGTCTTTTCCCAACCACAGCTGTTGAAAGTCACTGAAGTGAAGTTCCCACCCAACTGTAGGGAGAGAAGACACTCAGGCCTCCTTCGTCTTCATTGTATGTTAGCATACCAGGCTACTGCCTCACTGGCAAAACATATGGGGCTGTGCAAGATCAGATGGAACAGGAAACCTTCCCTTCTTTTACACATTCCCATTTCCTGATGGGATGTGGAAATGCAATATATTCATTGACCGTTTCACAGAGCCACCAGAGTAAAAGTAAACAGGGTGCAGAAAATCCAGGGCCAAGCAGGGGTTTTACCAACCACCTTTCCTTGCATACTCAAACACTTCTCTATTAACATTTCCTTTTTAAAAACATCAAAAAAGCACTAGTAATTACTTGCCACTGCTCCAAAGGAGGTTTATTGATTTGGGGGTTTTGCCCTCTAAGAATTTGTGGAAGCCTCCGTTTCTGCCATCAAAGTAAAATATCTATGTTCCACCAACATTTAAAAATGCATTTAATGAATATGTGTGTCACCTCCCTTGAGACCTGCTCAGGACAGCCAACAGTACTAAAACAACAATGAAAAAAAATCCTACTTTTTAACAATCAATAAAAACAACACATGCCAAAAATAAAAACATCCCAGACTCAGCCATTGTACACAGCAATATAAAACAACCTTTAAAGTGAGTCATAAAAGCATTAGTCTCAGGTGGAGAAAACAGGCCATCATTATATATCATTCTGAACAGGATTCTACAGTACAGATCAAAAGAACCACACAGTGGGGCCAGGGACAGACATGGGGGATTTTTCTGCAGACCTAAATGAAGCTTCAGGTTTACAGAAAAATATTAAGTCTTAAAAATGCAGGGTGTGTGTGTGTGTGTGTAAAATAATAAAATCAATGTATGTACCTTTAAGAGATTAATGCCCACTGAGATCTTGAGAGCCTATGTTCTGAGATGTTGGCGACCATTTTAAGGATTGCTTGGTAACCACAACAATATTTCCAAGCCTTGGCTTGTCAGTCAAAGACAGGGAGAGGGCAGACAGAGACTAGAAAAGGTAAAAAATGGAAGGGAGGGAAGAATTCAGGAAAGAGAGGGGATAAAACAGAAAAAAAGAGCAGTTTTACACATGGTGGTGGCACCTCACTCCAACCCCCCGATAATCTCTCCCAGCAGGTTCACATATATATTGAAATGCATGGAGGCAAAGACAGATCCTTGTGGGAACCTACAGAATAAAGGCCCTAAGGCTGAGCTGCAGTCCTCCAGCAAATCCATTAGAAAAAAATTCTTGACTAGGTAGGAAGAGGATCACCAAAGTATGATGGCCCCCCCCCCACTCTTAGCTCAGCCAGGTTTTCCATTAGAATACCTTGAATGATGCTACCAAAAACAACTAAGCGGTCCATTTTACCATCAGCCACAGCACCCGATCTACCACCGACCACTCCTCTAGCTGATTGGCCAAGCTGTGACTGACAAAGCCGTAAGGATCATCTCACACACACACACACACACACACCCCAAGCATGGGGCCTGGGGCAGATGCCCTAGTTGTCCTATGGCTAAGAGTGCCCCTGGGAGCAGAGAGGCACTCCCCATGGCAGTCTCCTGCCAAAGATCACAATTAGCATGATCAAGGACATTCCATTTCCAAACCTGAGCCTGAATCTGGCATCAAATGGGTCTAGATGATTCTTCTAATCTCAGACGACTTGCATGGCCACCATCTGCTTGAACATCATGCCCAGGAATGAAATTCTGGCCATTAGATCTCGATATTTAGATCATTCATGTCCAAGGATACGTGCTTCAGTGCCTCCTCCAAAGCAGCTGGGACCAACCCCTCCCTCAAGGAGCTTCTTCAGCTCCTGGACCCTTTCAGCCAACCTGCCCTAGCATGATACTAACAGCCAATGATGTAATACCCAGGCACACTTAAATCTCTGGATCTTGTAGTACAGGAAAAGTACTGTATTATGTAGGGGATAAGGACTGAGGCTGCGGTCACACGGGCCCCTTTAAATCCGGGAGCCCTCCCGGATTAAAGGGGCCGCATTTTTCTAGCTCGGGTTGGGATATCTACACATCCCAACCCCTGCGGCAGCAGAAGCGGCGGCGGCTGCAAAGAGGCGGCGAAGGAGGCGGCCGCAGCGGCAGCAGAAGCAGCAGTGGCTGCGAAGAGGTGGTGAACGAGGCGGCCGCGGCGGCGGCAGAAGCAGCAGCAGCGGGAGAAGCAGCAAAGGACCCGCCAGCCGCCTGGTACGTTTTTGGGGGGGGGGGGGTTCCCCCTTTTACACTTGGGCGCTTGACTGCCCAAGCGTTAAAGGGGGGGAAATGGCTGACGGGACCATCTGGACAGCCCTGCTCTTGCAATGATTGCGAGAGAGGGCTGTCCAGATACCTCAAATGCGGGTTCTTTCTGTGACTCCCGGGAAAACTGTCGATTTTCCTGGGGTCAGAAAATGCAGGAGGAACCCGCATTTGAGCCCGCTTCGGTGCAGGACTTTCTGCAGCCATTGTAGATGGCCCCTTTAAACGCGGGAGGAAATAGCCCTTCCTCCCGCATTTAAGGGCCGTGTGACCGCGGCCTGAGAGTAGCATAGCTAAAGCCACACCACATTTCACAAGCTGTTGTAAGGGGGGGAGGATACAAGTGAAGGATGTCCTGTTCTCAATGGCAACACAATAAACTGGTGAATAGAATACATGTGCAGAGTGCCTTTTCTTCACCATACAGCAACCACACACACCTACCTATCTGGTATTAGGGGTGAGTTTTGTGGTTGTGGCTTGCAGGCAGGTGTGTGACCCTGGCACCTCCCTTTTCAATACTGAAGAACTGGTTGTTCTCCCCTTATCTGTCCCAACACAGTTTTAATCCTATCCCATATACCACCTCAGGTACGTGATCTCCAGCATCTCTTCAGAGAAGAATATAGGTCAACTCGGCTATGAGCTCATAGTATGATTATAAGCAGCTCACGGTTCCCTAGATAACTAATGGTTTGCCATTATACTGATTTTAAATATATATTAATTTTACAAAACCTGAAAGTGTGATAGGTTTCTTAGGTTTGTGCTCATTATTAGTTCATAGCACTACACTCATATACAAATGCTATCCATTTAAAGAATTTAAAATTTAAGGAACCACTTGCAAAATATGAGATAAAATAACCAAGGAAAGGGTGCAGAATTTTACAAATAATATGATATAACTGATTATATGTTTTAGTACCATCTTAATTTGTCTCCCTTCTTTAATGCCCAAATACTCTTCTCAAATGCTTTGTTTGAAAAGGAATTCATAATGACACATTTCCACTTCTACATTATTGCCTTGTTTAGAGTCATATCAGTCATCTAGCGCTCAGCCAAATCAGTTATCTAGCGCTCAGCCATTACTACTTCCACTAATGAGGTGGTGGTTTTAGTTTGTGAACCAAAAAAAATGTCGTTGGAATATGGTGCAGTGGCCAGATGTTTTGAATGAAATATTAGTTGGTCACTCTTAAATTCAGGGTTGTGAGATTGGAGACTCAGTTTTCTTTTCTAAATTCAATAAAGTCAATGGGCTTAAAAGATACAGCTGTGTTCAGGATTGCACCATAAGTGATGTAATTGCACACACAAAAAATTGCTATCTCTAAAAATACCCTTTTGTAGCATAAATCAGTAATGTCAAGCTGGCCAAACATCAGCAGCCTTGGCAAGTACTGGTCAAGCTCATCACACATGAGGTCTTCATAAATGAGACTAAAAATACCCTCAAGACTTTTTTGCTTATTTGAAGACTTATTTTGACATTCTGGGATAAACAACAAAAAGAGTACATTTTAAACTGAATGTCCATTCTATCCAGGTTTTGTAGGCCTTTTATATGAATTTCAGACATGGGAAATGCAAAACTAATTTGAACAGTGTAGTCCAGGGATCCGTTGGAGCGGGACTGCACAGGAGCGCAGCTCCGGGAGTGAGGAGTCCAGGGGGCGGGCACATGACCAAGCCCCGCCCCCTCCTCGGCTTCCCCGAGCAGTGCAGAGGCGCAGCGCCCCGGGGAAAGCCCTGCTAGGGTCTTTATTGTTTTTAATGTTTTGTTTTAATATTGATAATTTTTTCATTGTTCCTTTTATGACTGTGTGCTGCTTTTCCAGAGACTTGCTCAAGGTGGCATATAAATTTTCTAAGTATACCATTTTTAATCTGGGCACATGGCACATAAGTACTGGAGAAATTTCACCAACCCTTCAGCAGCTTCCACCCCATCAGTTTGGTGTAGTGGTCAGGAGTTGGACTCTAATCTGGGAGAACCGGGTTTGATTCCCCACTCCTCCACATGCAGCTGCTGGTGTGACCTTGGGCCAGTCACAAGTTCTCTCAGAGCTGTTCTCTCATGAGTAGTTCTCAAAAGACCTCTCTCAGCCCCACCTAACTCACAGGGTGTCTTGTGGTGGGGAGGGGAAGGGGAAGGGATGGGTGGTGCACATGTCCTGGGTATCTCAAGTCTACTTGAAACCTGGTGGTTTCAAGGGAGCAGGAAGAGAATGAGGGTGTGTTCTTTACGCTTATTTTTATTGCACAAAGTATTGGATGGGGAAGGGAATGGAGGAAGAGCAGGTCAGTTTCATTCACCTGTGGAGTGGAGCCTGAGGGGTGGGTGTTGCCTTCTGACACACTTCCGGTATGTTAGGGGGTGTGGTATATGCAAATAAGTTATGCTAATGAGCTCCTGCACCTCTTTTTCTATGAAATGACCCCTGGTGTAGTCTATGATGACACACAAACACTCACAAAAATTTAAGGGAGCACTCAAGGGGGACCCAATAGATGTTGTTTACCTTGACTTCCAGAAAGCTTTTGATAAAGTTCCTCATCAACAGCTCCTAAGTAAGCTCAATACTCATGGGATAAAAAAAAAAAGTCCTTTTGTGGATCAAAAACTGGCTAATTAAAAGGAAACAGAGAGTGAGTATAAATGGGCAATTTTCTCAGTAGAGGGAGGTAAGCAGTGGTGGTACCGCAGGGATCAGTACTTGGTCCAATGCTTTTTAACTTGTTTATTAATGATTTGGAGTTGGGAGTAAGCAGTGAAGTGGCTAAATTTGCAGATGACACGAAGTTGTTCAGGGTGGTTAGAACCAGGGAGGATTGTGAGGCACTCCAAAGGGATCTGTCGAGGATGGGCGAGTGGGCATCAATGTGGCAAATGGAGTTTAATGTGGCCAAGTGCAAAGTGATGCACATTGGAGCCAAAAATCCTAACTATAAATACACGTTGCTGGGGTTCGAACTGGCAGAGACTGACCAGAATCATAGCAGATAACTCAATGATAATGTCGAGACTGTGTGTGACTGCAATGAAAAGGGCCAACACTATGCTGGGGGTTATTAGGAAGGGAATTGAAAATAAATCAACCAGTATCATAATGCCCCTGTATAAATTGATGGTGTGACCTCATTTGGAGTACTGTGTACAGTTCTGGTCACCAAAAAAGATATAACATTGGGAAAAGTGCAGAAAAGGACAACTAGAATGATAAAAGGGTTGGAACACTTTCCCTGTGAAGAAAGGTTAAAGCACTTGGGGCTCTTTAGCTTGGAGAAATGATGGCTAAGGGGTGACATGATCGAGGTTTATAAGATTATTCATGGGATAGAGCAGGCAGAGAAAGAAGTCCTTTTCTCCCTTTCTCACAATACAAGAACTCATGGGCACTCCATGAAATTGCTGAGCAGGCATGTTAGAACAGATAAAAGGAAGTACTTCTTCACCCAAAGACTGATAAACACATGGAATTCACTGCCACAGGAGGTGGTGGCGGCTACAAGAATGGATGGCTTCAAGAGGGAATTAGATAAACATATGGAGCAGAGGTCCATCAGTGGCTATTAGCCACAAAGTATAGATAGGAACTCTCAGTCTGGGGCAAGTGATCCTCTGTATTCTTGGTGCTTGGGGGGGTGGGAACAGTGGGAGGGCTTCTAGTGTCCTGGCCCCACTGCTGGACCTCCTGAGGGCACCTGGTGTTTTTGGCCCCTGTGGCACAGAGTGTTGGACTGGATGGGCCACTGGCCTGATCCAACACTGGCTTCTCTTATGTTCTTATGTTCATGCTGAGTTAACTGCAAGCCACGGATCCTATACTGAGACTATATGGACCATCTGCACAACTCATAAAAGGGAGTTTCTCCTAGAACCATATCAAGATGGGCAGTCTGTGTAATTCGAAGTCTAACCATCAGTGCATTCTTTACTTTGTTGGGGCAGGGAAAGAGATCTTCTCAAGAGGGATTTAAATCACAGAATGAGGAATGGGAGGTATTCTCATATGGATACTTGCCCTGAAGAAGAAATAAAAGGGATGAAAAGGATGGATGGTAAAATTATTCCAGCAGAGTAGGTGTGTTAGGTTGTTGTAGCAAAAATGAGCAGCCTAAAGGCTAGCAAAAAATGTTGAAACAAAAGCTTCTGTGAACTACAGCTACTGACACAACTTCCCCCATTTATTCAGCTCTGTGATGGTAAAGTGGTTGGTCTTGGAAGAGCTGTGAATTCCTTCCTGGGGCATGGCTCATTATTATTTCTATGCCTTAAGTCTCCCTTTTGTAACACTGGATAATGAATCATCATTCATTTCTCAAATTAGATTGGAAAATGAATACCATACAACCTCTTGCAACTAAAAAGGCAGCAAGACAGTTAAAAATACTCAAGAGCACTCTCTTTATGGAGATTATAAAGATATTCAGCTACGGGAGAACATGCGACAAACTCAGAAAACAAAGAATCTGCAATAACTAAATTCAGATTATGGAGATTATGTTGTAGATTTTTAAATAATTAGCTACTATAAGTGAAGAAGATATTCTGCTAGAAAACTTGCTCTTCCAAATTCTATAAACCATAAACGACAGGAAGGAATTTTAGGGATTATTAAGGCTGGGATAGAAAGTGTTACTCATATAATCAGTGAGGCAGTGCTTGATATAGTTCTGGTCACCTTGCTGTAAAAATACATAGTAAAACTGGAGAAAGTAAAAATAGGACAACCAAAATGTTCCTGGCTATCAAACAGTATCCATTTACAGTGAGTAGCCAAGAAAAGACAGATCACAGAACTATATAACAAAGTCATATATAAAACCAGGCAGAGTTCAGAAAGGACAGACAGGGAACAACTGATTATCTTTCCCATAAAGTAGGAAGGGGAGGGATGAAAATAAGAGACCACCCACTTAATACAACACAAGGACCTTTTCCACCTGTCAAATGTTGAGAGGGAATTCTACTCTCCAGATTAGTTCCCTTTTGGCAAACTTGCTCTGTTCTTGTTTCAGCCAGCACAGTGGTTGTGAGGCAAAACACCCCTGACCCCCCTCAAGGGTTAATGTGAATGGTAATGGGCTTGTTCCATCCTGCAGGTGTTGCTAATCGGTCTCTCTGCCCACACAGCCCTTATCATCTTCAAGGCCAGAGCTGGAAATGTGGTAATTATCTTCTCATGGGAACCTGTGGCCAGAATCAGGGGTGATGAGGTGGTTCCAGCAAGAACGTGTCTTGATTGGGTGTCATCATCACCTGATGCTGCTTGGCAAAAAAAAAAAAAAACTATAAAGGAGGCTAGTTTGGATTCTGATGGACTAAAAGTCTGGACTATGATATGTTTATACTGCAATAGGACAGCAGTGTAGAGAAGGCATAAGCCATGGCATTTGACTCTTGGACTTGAGGTCTGTTCCATCCAACACAGGTCTTGAAAATGTGTTAGTTAGTTAAGCTAGCTTTCTTGTTTGTTTTTTGCTGTGTGATTTTAGAGTGTCATGTTGCCTGTAGATAAAACCTTTTGTTTTGACAGAAATTAAATAAAACTTCAATTTTTTTTAAAAAAATAAAGATTTGGTTACTTGTGTACAACAGCCCCGGGAACCCACAGGGTTCAGCCTGAGACTCCTTGACAGTCATTTTGTTCCGTTTGGCCTTGATGGAAACGAGGTCTGGGCTGAGAATGCAGCCAGATGCATCTGTGTTTTTCTCCACAAGCCCTTGCGCATTCCAAGGTAGAGTTCCTCTAAAGTGGAAGATAATTCCCTCTTCTTTGTGCTGCAGTTTCACTTCCCCTTTAGAAAAGGGCCTGTCAAGAAAAGAAGCAGAAAGCCATAATCATGTTATGTTGAATGAGGGCATCTGGCTTCCTGAAGAGAATACTATTAAAATCCAGTCACTGTAAGTCACGTCCCATTACATTAAACAGGCAGTTGTTCCCATCAGCTTCCAAAAGGGACTGATTCGTCCAGCTGTAACAATAAGATGTGATGAAAAGAGCCTTTTCATACTTTTGTGTTCTTTGAACAGAAAAACATCCATTTGGGGGAGGAAAAATTCTGCTTCACTACTTACCTGGATGTCTCAGGGCGTATTACTAGACAGGATGGCAATAAAACCCAACCCAAGAGCACACAGGAGGGGAAGCCAAACCTTTCCCAGGTTTGCACTTTTCTTCCAAAACTTCTTTGCACTCAGTTGGGTTTCTTGGGTCCCTAGCAGCTGGAAAACAGTTTTTTAAAAATTGATTTGAGGCCAGAGAGCATGAATGGAGTGAAGGGCTCCCTTCTCCCCTTGCAACCATCCATACCTCGCACCCAAAAAAAGTCACATAATTTATTTTATGTGTTTAATTTATATCCCGCCCTTCCCACAAGTGAGCTCAGGGCAAGCAACAAAAATAGTTTACAAATCATTAAAACCATTATAACAGTAATTCACTTAAATCCATTGTCAAAAGATGGCAGGTTATATATTAATTTCTAAGGTTCCAACAGTGTTGAATAGATAGCAGTAAGAATACCAGGAGAAGCAACAATACCATCTCGCTTACGTGGGCAGATGTAATAGGGCAGTTTCAGCAAGGGAGGCTAGATGATTGGGTGTCTGCCACCTCAATCAAAGGCCTGGCAGAATGGTTCTGTTTTACAGACCCTGTGGATCTGTAATAGGTCCTGCTTGATCTCAAGCAGCAGCATATTCCACCAGGTGGAGTCAGGGTGGGAAAGGCCCTGGCCCTGGTTGAGGCTAAGTGGACATCCTTTGGGCCGGGGACAACCGGCAAATATTTATCAGCTGAGTACCAGGCTCTCCAGGGGACATATGGGAGAGATGGTCCTTTAGATATGTTGGTCCCAGGCCACAAAGGGCTTTAAACGTTACTACCATCACCTTGGAATGGATCCAGTACTCAAGTGGTAGCTAGTGCAATTGGCATAGCACCGGCTGAATGTGCATCCACACAGGTGTCACAGTCAGCATTTTGCACTACCTGGAATTTCCAGATCAGATTCAAGGGAAAGCTTGCATAGAGCGAGTTACAGTAATCATTGCTGGAAGTAACCATTGCATGGGTCACTGTAGCCAAGTCTCAGGAGGAGAGATAAGGAACCAGTTGCCTGATCTGCCGAAGATGGTAAAAGGCAGGCCTAGCAACAGCAGTGACCTGAGCCTCTGCAGAAAGCGAGGTATCCAGGGTCACCCCCAGACTCCTTACCCTCAGCGCTGGTACCAATGGTGCCCTGTCCAAAGCCAGGAGCCTGATTCTCCTTCACACACACTCAGGTACAGGACCTCCATCTTCATTGGGTTGTTTCAGTTGGCTCTGCTGTAACCACTGAGCCACAGCCTCCAGCACCCTGTCCAGATTATCCAGGGTGGAGCCCAATTGGCTGTCCATCCATATAACATTTTATAACATCTTGCGTCTACTGCAGACCAACATGGCTACCTTCTGAAACTATAATACTTTACAGTGATTCACTCACTTTACACACAGCACTAGTCAAATTCTGGACCTGGGGCTCTCATAATCACATTGAACTTGGTCTTCCCGATCTTCCTAAGAGGCTGAGTCTGTTGTGCACACATGGCACCTCTTTTGACACTTGATCACAACCAGGGCCATAGCTAGATGCGGGCATCGGGGTGGTGCCCCCTCCCAACTCTGTGATGCCCCCACCCCAAGATGATGCCAGACCAATGCGTTCCCCTCTCCAGCCCTCCAAACCAGCTCGTACAATGGAGCGGGAGGATGCTCGGGCAGCCAGGCAGCGAAGCTCATCCTGCACACCTACCTGAGTCTGCCGCCACCATCCCCTGGCTGCCCGGGAGTCCCGGCTGTCTCCCTCCACGGTGCTGTGGGGCAGGCCTCCCTGCCACACCAGCTGGCCCCTACTGCCTGAGAGAGAGAGAGTGCCCAGTGGGCATCACCTTCCCAAGCAGACCACGCCCCATGGCTCTCCAGTGGTTGGGGAAGTGGGTAGTGCAGGGCGCCCTTGTGAATGAAGGTGAGGGCTGCCAGTGCTTCCCCCTTAGGCTGCAAAGCCAGCAGGGAAGCCAGGGCAGGGGTCAGCCCTATTCAGCTTCTTCACTGGGATAGTAGGCGAAATAGAACAAGACCTCTTCTCAGCATAGGATTGAGTAGTGCAGCTTGAGGGTGGGTTGTACAGAGAGCGGTGGGGGGGGGGGGCTAGGAGAATGCTTGATCCACACCAGGGAGCCGGCTCTTCTATTTTTATTTTATTATTTTTGTGATGTCAAAAGTGCCGCCATGCCCCCCCCCCTGGACCCTCCTCACTGAAAACTGTCTAGCTTCGGGGCTGATCACAACCCAAACTATCTAATCTATGGGCAAAGCAAAGGCACCCCAAAACCCAAATCCAACACAGGCACACAATCTCAGCATAGGGTGAAGCAACTCGAAGTCAGAATGGTTGGCTGTGACAACACTGTAAGTGACTTTCACGTCAATGGAAAGTGTTCTGTGATCTCATGCCATTTTAAATAGGATCATAATGGCTGATAAGACGTAACTGCAAGAAGGAAAACAATCACAGGCTGCGAGGGGGGTGGGACTACATCCAACCTTTGGTAAAATTGCAGTAGATTCTCAGTTTTCTCAGATTCTCAGTACAAAGCTTCTTTGTATTTGTATCTTGAAACCACCTTGTGTTTGAATTTATTATTTCAGAACAAAGTTGGACCCCTCAACAGTGTTTACCCCTTGTGAGTCATTGGCTACTGCTGGGCTCCTGTTCCTTTACACTAAAGGGCCTCTATTTTTCTCCAGCTCTGGGCAAAATTCTAAATTCCTCAATTCCTCTACCTTTCCTACACACATAGTTATTTATTTATTATTTCCATTTATATCCCGCCTTGCCAGACAAACTGGCTCAAGGCGGCATCATCTGTACCAACAGCAGAACCTATCTAGTATCTCAGCATAATATACCAATGCTACTTGATGTTTACTGCAGTTAGATAAAAAGAAACATCAGCAGGGCAAAGACAGTCAAAACACTGATGGGCAGTTTTTTAGGGTAGGCATGACAGTCTTATACTGTGTCATGTTCCTGTTCTTGCAGCTCCAACTAAAATTATACCTATAAATCATATTCTGGGCCACTGTAGATACAGAGAGAGAGAGAGAGAAGAGAGATTATCTCAATTTTACAAGCTGAGAAACCGGTCCAGGAACATAACATTAGTTGGCCAACACCATATTTTAAAAAAAAGAATTCTATAAGTTAGATTCAGGTCTTTTCAGTGGTACTTTTGCTACTATTAAGTAGGTGTTTATTGTATGTTTAAGACTACAGAAGTAGTTTTTCTGGTTCAGTAACCCGAATATAAGATCTTAAGGAAAGTTTCTTATGTGTTTCCAGTCACTCATAATCAAAATTTATAAGAGACCTTTGATATTATGGTCTAAAATGCTCAAAAGTTAAATATAACAGTTGCAACATGTAGAATTTTAATGTGGTTCAGACTCCCTTGAAATCATCAAGCCTTTTAAGACAGGAATGTAGCATATTACAATTGTTAATTACAACCTTAAGTATTTTGGCAAAGCAATCATAAACAGAGTTATACTCTTAAAAGGTCAAAATGAATTTAGAACTGTGTAACTTGTTTAGGACTGCAGCGTGAGATAGAGATGTATCTTATGATAACCCAAATATATTTTCTGTATAAAAGCTTGCTTCCAGGGGGCTGAGACATTTCCTCCCAATCCTCCTACCTCTCCAAAAGTTCATTTTCCCATGTATATTCACAACCCAATCTATGAATGCTTCAGCACTATGTTTCCTTCTTGGGCAGAGTTTCTTTCTCATTCACCACACAATTCTAGCCAATCAGGGATCACATAATGAACATGACAATGTCACAGTGCTGTGTGAGGATGTATTGCTTCAGGGAAAAGAAGCCAACTGAGAAGAGATCAAAGCTTCTTGAACTGATCACATGGGCAATTCCATCCAGTTGGACCATCAGTTTGCCCTCACTCTGAAATGACTTTATGGGTGAACATGTTTCACCCCTTTGGCTAAGGTCCTCCCCAAATTGCTGGGGACATTTTACAGCTGCTGAACATATTTGTGAAGTGGATTACACATACATTTCACTCAGGTGTACCTTGAGGACTTTGAGAAGAAGAGATTGGATTTATACCCCACCCTTCACTTGGAGTCTCAGCACGGTTTACAAACTCCTTTCCCTTCCCCTCCCCACAACAGATACCCTGTGAGGTAGGTGGGGCTGAGAGAGCTCTTTCCAGAAGTGTCCTTGAGAGAACAGAGCTATGACTTGCCCAAGGTCATCCAGCCAGGTGCAAGTGGAGGAGTGGGGAATCAAACCCGGTTCTCCCAGACTAGACTCCATGCACTTAACCACTACACCAAAACTGGCTCTTTTAAAAACACGACAGAATGTTTATCACACTAATAACACTATTCCCACTGGAAACCCAGCATATACAAGCAATGAGATTCAGTGGCCAGAAAGCAAATTTGTCTTCAAAAGATGGCTGTAAAGAATGCTATGGAATGGGAACAGTCCAAGTAACTGGAATAGCTTGTAACCTTTCAGATTTCTGCCAGCCACAAACTACTTAAACTAGCCGCATTCTTTATTTGGGAACCAGTGTGATGTAGCAGCTGGAGTGCTGGATGAGGAACAAGGAGATCAGGCTCAAATCTCTGCCTAGCCTCAAACCACACTGGTGGTCCTGGGTCAGGCATCGTCCTTCAGCTCATCCCAACAAACCTCACAGGTTTGTAGTTATTGAGAGGATCACAGGATTGTAATAGACATTTATTTCTTTACTTTATTTATAGCCTGCCTCTCTTGCTAAGACTCACGGTAGATTAGACAGCATAAGCAGACTCTAACCTGGGAGAACCGGGTTTGATTCCCCACTCCTCCACTTGCACCTGCTGGATGACCTTGAGCGAGCCATAGTTCTGTCAGAGCTGTTCTCTCAAGAACACTTTTGGAAAGAGCTCTCTCAGCCCCACCTTCCTCTCAGGGTGTCTGTTGTGGGGAGGGGAAGGGAAAGGAGTTTGTAAGCCACTTTGAGACTCTGAGTGAAGGGTGGGGTATAAATCCAATCTCCTCCTCCTCCTCCTCCATAAGACACTTCTGTTAAATGGCATGAGGCATCCACCAGATAATGCAATAGGACTATGATCACAAAAATTAGAAAAAAATGTAAAAAGAAGTATCAGAGATGATATAGCATAAACAATGCAAAAAAAATGAGCTCAGTAGTATAACTTTAGTATAAGCATATGCCCTGGACAATGCCAGTTTAAGTCCCAATGGACTTGAATTTTGTTCTACTGATACAGAGTAACATTGCTACCCACCTGAAGCAATGCAAAAAAAATGGAATTTCAAAGCAGAAAACAATGCAGTAAGAGCAAGATAATACAGTTGATTAGGATTGGTCAAAGACTGATTGATGACAAATTTATCAAAATATAGTCCAAATCTGCACTCCACTCACCTTCTGTGGGCTGTCCTGTTCTCTTTCTTGTGCTCTGCTTATGTTTGGCAAACTCCAGCAGCACTTTCTGCTACATGGCCCCCAAAGACAGACCTCTGAATGTTCTGCTTGGTGTAAGGCAACCCAGAGACTGTTTTGGTACCTGGAAATGAGATACTGCTGGAGAGAGAGAATGCTGTAGATGTATTCTTTGCGGGCAGCTTGCTTTTAATTAGGCCAGATGGTATGTGACAAAGCACATTTTCCTGCTTGTGCTAGTTTTTCTGCAGTGATCTGATCTGTGTGGGGAAGTATTTGAGTGACTAGCATGAAAAGAGCTGGACAATGGCTTGCCTGAACAGCAGACAATGGAAAATGCAGTGCTGGTATTTCACCTTGTTCTGAGATAATGTTGATGTTTAATCTATAAATAATTAATAGCCATGGGAGCACTGATTATCTAATGCTACCACATTATGTGGCCGGAAGTTATGTAGCCATCTTTCCTTCTGTCTACAAGTTATACTCTTCTCTGATACCATACTGTAATGCCCGCAAGGCATTTGGAAGAGATCAAGGTCATGGATAAACAACCAGAGAATGCAACACTGATTTGGGTGTATCATTAATGCCCGACTGGTGCAAGCACTTCCACCCTCCTATTCCACTCATTATTTCTCTGAACGCTTGACCTCTGGTCCAGTGGGGCTGAGACATTTTCTCAATTAATTCATGTTCATCAACCTCTGCTTGGTAAGGTCAAAGGCATGTATCACCTCGTCCTGTTCTACTTCCCCCACAGCTCTTACTGATTATGATTAGTGCGGTAAAGTCTTGAATATCTTACACCTACGTAGACCTCATCTACATTGCATTTGCAAGAAGGTAAAGAGTTTACAGAACTTCCAGCATGCTCCATGAGTTGGAAAGGATATCAGAAAGATGCTGATACTGTGTAGCACACATGTGTTCTGGCGTGCTCACCCAAATTACACCCTACTACCATATGGACCTAGGTGCAATGAATCTTCATTTCAGATTTTGTTGCCATTCCTCTTGATTAGCACTAGTGTATACAAGACCCACCTCACAAACTGGCATATCACATAACCAGAAACAAGCCAAAAGATATTTAGTTTTGCTCAGTATTATCCCCCTTCACCATTATATTAATAAAACCACCTTTGGAAAGTTCCCCTTTGCAACAGAAAAACAAGGAACTGCAGGATCAAAGTTTCCTCTGTGTATTATCTTGCACGACACAGGATTTATAGCAGTGGCTACTGCAATATGCAAAATCACCCAGGATTATTTGGGAGGGAGAAAGGGATACTGAACAACAAGATTGGTGCAGTGACTTGACTCCAAGGTGACATTTCCAGTTTTTGCTCAGCTATGAAGCCTGCCCACAGTGTAGCCCCGGGCTCACTCACTAGATCTCAGTATAACACTTACCTCATAGAACTGGTGTGAGAATAAAAGGCAGAGGAATCCCACATATACTATTGTAAGTTTATTGGATAAAGCATAAGATTCAAACATAATAAACAGTCCAAGCTAAATTGAAATAGGTACACTTTTCCCCTTAAGTCATAGATCTCCATTCAGTTTCACCACACAAATTATCTACCTGCTCCCAAGTATTGCCTTTCTGTACTTTTTATCCCAATTGACCAAAGTGTTTGTGTATGTGTGTGTGTGTGGGAGGGGTAATTTTCCATCAGCAATTGACAGGCAAGGAAAGGGTTAAGCAACTCTTCTTCTCTGTCATTCACTCAAGAGTCCACCCTCTTACAGGTGATTTTACTTGGGGAAATTTTTGAGAAATAATCACATAATTTCACATAATGCAGCCTATAGATTGAGGGCTCTTTTCTATGGTTTTCTTAAAAGTGTCTGTTAATACTGTAGTACTACTAGCTATCTGTTGCAGTATCCTTATCCTGACAAACCAAAAGGCTCGGAGTAGATTCACTGCAAGTAAATAGCTCTGGGAGAGAGGATACTGCTGGCATTAGCTCCTTTCTCTATAATTTAAAGGGGTCATATGCTAGAAAAGACAAGCACAGTAATCTACCTCTAAGGGCTGTTGTTAGGGCTGTAAAATTAACAAGAGTCTGAAAGATTTATGAACATTTATCCCAGTGTAAGTTTTCATGTCCTAAAGCCCACTTCTGCATGTGCAATGCTGCCAACACATGGAGCTACCTTGTGTGGAGTCAGAGGGTTGGTCTATCAAAGTCAGTATTATCTGCTCTGAGGAGCAATGACTTTCCAGGTAAACATCGTTCACATCACCTAATCCCTGATTCTTTTTTTGTGTGTGTGGAAGATGTTTGGAATTGAACCTCAGACCTTCTGCGTGCAGAGCAGATGGTCTACCACTGAATTATGGCTCCTCCCTGCCCCCCGCTGCTAGGTCTGGTAGCCATGTAAATCTATTAGGAAAAGTAAAATAAACACACAGTGTTGTAGAACCTTTAAATTCATATCCAGTTGTTCTAAAACTGTTGAGCTTTTCAGAACTGTTTATCAGGATGGGTGTTTACTACAGAAAACTAAAGGAAAAAAGAGGAAAATGGCATGGATTCACTGGAGGTTTTTATGGACAGAAGGGTTGTCAACTTCCCCGTCTAGCTGCATCCCTAAATAGCTCCCATGCTGCTCCTGACAAAAAAAGAAAAAAGAAAATTGGGACCTGCAGAAACAGCGGGGGGAGTAAAAAATCTGCAGTGGGAGGGTATATTGGTGAAATGTCCCCGCTTTCTATCCACAGGGGGGAAACCACCATGGGATCCTCCGCATGCTGGTAAAGCCCAAAGACTGCAGTTTGTAGTCTTCTTTGAAATGGAGCCCAGGAAGTGCTGAGGGCTTAATTAGGTTAGTTGGTACAGCATACAAAACACACTTCAAGACACACCAGAGACTACTGGGATCAAGAAACAAAATCTAGCCACTCTTCTAGAAAGGATGGAAGCTAACAGTTAATCAACTAACTGAAATGCGCAAAGTTAGAGTCCAGTGGCACCTTTAAGACCAACAAAGTTTCATTCCCTGTAAGGCAAAGAGCAGAAGTCAAACAGGACAGCCCGTTTGGCATTGCTTTCAATTGATGTAGTGGGCAAAGAGTCCATAAAAGTCAAATTCTAGTGGGCAATAAAAGCCCTATAAACAAAGTCCTGCTAGAAGATCATCTTCCTCCATTTGTGGAATCACACTACAAAACCTCAGAGGGTCAAGAGAACATCTATCAGAATTGATTGTTAGTACAGGCACCAAGACATAAAACATCTGCCACTAGTAACATGTTCCTCAACCCAGGTATAAGAACAGAAGACCTGAGCACAAGAAAGATGGCCAGTTTGTTTTAAAAGGTCTTGACAACAACACACTCCCACAGAGTGGAGTAGCTATTCTTATCCATGAGAGTAACTGGTGTTCATTCCAGGTTAATAGATATGTATTCTGAGACGAAGAGGTGTAATTGTTAAGAATGCATCTTTCCTTAGGCGGCAGAACTGCCTCCCAAGGGATGTCTAGGACACAGGGATAGACTGAAGCACGGGGGGGGGGGGGGGATATTTAAATAAGCCAGACTTCCAAATAATAATTCTGTTGGGCAAATTGGCACCTCTGGCCTCTCTGTGCAAACATTCCAGAGGCGGGCAGTAAAAGGCTAGGTCTCCCAGGAGCACTCAAGGGGGAGAGAGGGAAAGAGGGAGAAAGAAAAAGAGGGAGAGAGGGAGAAAGAAAGAAAGCAAGAGAGAAAGCAAGAGAGAAAGAAAGAAAGAAAGTCATTAGCTTGAATCATCCCAGCATGCCTGCAGATTGCTGTGCCTGGAGAACAGAGAGAGAGGAAACAAGCAAGAGCGTTCTAAAAATTGCCAGTTAGCGTCTCAAATGCAGCAGGTGAAATATTTATAAACTCATCCTCCTCCAGAGGGAGTTTTCTGTGTAAGCATAGCATCAACCACTCCAATTCTTTCCCCCCGCCTCCTTTAACCACCATCGAGTCATGCAGACACTAGAAAAATCTAAATTCCTGCCTATGTTTAGTGTGCTGCAATCATTAGGATTTGGATATTGAGGGGATTTTCTCCTCTCTGCACAGTTTGTGCACTTTGCAGTATGTTTTCAAAGGTCCAAGATTATTACCATTTTGAAGGAAGTCCTGGCCAGGAACACATGAAGCTTCTTTGAGAGTCTCAGTTGCAGAGGTTTCCTTTCACATCACCAACTACCTGATTCTTTCATCAGGAGATGAACTGGACCTCCGACTTTCTGCATGCCAAGCAGGTGCTCTGCCATGAAGCCACAGCCCCTGGAGTCAAAAGGAGCTTAATTTCTAGAGCAATACTGGAGCCAAGACCTATATGCAATGTTTGTTGCTGGACCTATAAGACCTGACTCTAAACTGAATGCTGCAAGTGCTATTAGCAGCTGGCTTCTGGGCAGGTCTAGTTGCCTGTGGTGGATCTTGGGGCACAGATCTTCTTTGGAAGGGAAAATAGTAAAAAGTGGCTAACTCCTCTAGATTTGGGAGGGAAATACCATTTGGCTTTGCCACTGCAGACTGCAAAATAGTTGGTGCCAATCTTGTTGCTGGTGCCCTCTTGGCATGATGCCAGGATATGCTGATAGAAGAAGCACAAATCTCTCATGCATCTTCTTTGCACAACGCCAGATATTGCATGAAGGAGCAATTCAGCCCTTTCCCATACGGAGGTGTATATGTCGATCCTTTGCACAAATCCCATCAGTATAGTAAGAGTACTAATTTCCACTTCTCTGTTGCTCTTTTCTGACCACGTGCACAGTACACTGTAGTAAGGTTACAGCGCTCTGCATGTGCTCAAAAATATTTTCTCTTTACTATTAAGAACCTTTTCTGAGTTTTGGTATGAAATTCAGCTCAGACTGGATTCACATTAAACATGGCCTGTCAGTCAGTGTCACTTTCTTCCTCCTAGTCTGCTGAACAATACACAGGGCTGTGAGTGCCTGGAACCGACATGGAAGTTTGCAAAAGCCACCCATGATAAATCAACAAAACTAGGCTGTGAAAAGTTCAAGAGGTGGCCAGTATCTCATGGTTCCTAAGGTATGAAGAAGTGAACCCAGAGGAAAGAGAGGTTTGGAGCCCCAGAGAGATCCCAGAAAGACTTATTTGTGTGCCCAGTTTGAGTCTCTCATGGGAACTGAAAGGGTCTATCTCTAGATCTTGCCTTGCATCTCTAACCTCAAATGTAAACACACTGTTGGCAGCTTGGACTTCAGCAACGCCATCATGACCGGCAATATTTTACCAGGTTGAGGGGCGGGGGAGGACCCGGGTGGATACAGCACTTTCAGGTTTTACGATTTTCGTAGGTGGCAAGGACTTCCTTGCAGGGAAATACCTGAAAGCAGCAGGTCTTTTAAACCGGGCACACTTGACAGCAGGCAGCAGCGATCACTACGGTGCACCCGTCGTGGAAAAAGACGCCTGGGTAATTTCGCCGCCGACCCCCGGCTTCAGGCGCGGCTCTGCCCAGAGGGACCTCCGGCGACACTGGGTGCAGCACCCTACTGGGGGGGGGGGGGGGGGAGGAAATCTCTGAGCAGCCCGGCCGTCCCGCAGCTGGGAGGAGAGGGCTCGTGGGCGGGCTCGCGTCTTCCCCTTTGCACGGGGGGACGGGGCCTGCGGGGGGACGGACGGGGGTCGCGTTCTGGCCTCGCCTCCGGGCGGGCCATGCCGAGCAACGCAGCGCCCGGCGCCTCCGCCATAAGCCCTGGGTGCAGCGCGTGCCTGAGCGCGGATCGGAACCCGGCCGTCTTGGGGGACAGACAGGCTCGCTCCTCCTCGGCTGCTGCGCGGCTCGCAGGGCTGGAGGGGCGGAGCCAGCCCAGCCCAGCCCAGCCCGCGCTGCCGCCCGCTCCCCGTGTGCGCGACTCACACATCCTGCTGCAAGCCGGAGCGCGGGGGGGGCGGCCGCGAGAGCTGGGCCGGGCTTGGCGAGGGCGCGGGGGGCCGCGGGGCGGGGGCTGGGCGGGGCCGGGCGCGCCGAGGGGCTGCCTGCAGGTGCCTTAATCCGCGCGGAGCCCAGCCGTGGCGCCCGGTGTCGCGGAGGCGGCGGCAGGTTCTGGGTCTCCTCGGCAGCAGCCCGAGCCGTGGCGGGTCACCTGGGCGGGCGGTCGGGCTCTCCTCCCGCGCGCCTAGAGGGCGCCGGCTCCGGCTCCTGCTCTCCCGCGCCGGCCGGGACTTGCCGAGGAAGGGGGGCTGTGCCAGCGGGCGTCCGGGCCGAGGATGTGGTGGTGGGATGCCCGGGTGACGACGCTCTTCAAGAGGAACCTCCAGCCCACGCTGACCTACTGGAGCGTCTTCTTCAGCTTCGGCCTCTGCATCGCCTTCCTGGGGCCCACCCTGCTGGACCTGCGCTGCCAGACCCAGAGCTCCCTCTCGCAGATCACCTGGGTCTTCTTCTCGCAACAGTTCTGCCTGCTGGTCGGCAGCTGCCTGGGAGGCGTCTTCAAGCGAACGTAAGGCCATCTCCCCCCCCCCCCGCCCCCCCCCGCCCGCTCGGCGGGGCGCTGTTCGGGCATCGCCTGGTGCAGCGAGGATGCTGCTGGTGAGCAGCCCCCTCTCGGCCGTCTCCATTGCCCGCCGCCGCCGCCTCCTCCTCCTCCTGGTGGTCCTTTATCGAGTCTGTCAGATGCTAAAGAAATCCATGCTGGCTGCTTTCCCCACATTCTGCCAGCCAGTGGGGTCCGTGCCAGGCTGTGATCCAGCTCTTTGCTCCCTACCTGCAGGATCTCGGCCCCTCGTGCCATCCTCAGGGTCGGGCATAGATTGGCTTGCTGCTGTTTCTGACCTTCTAACTTAAGGCCGTTCAGAGCAAGGGGCGTCTAAGTACATTGTAAGCATTGCCGACTTCTGTACAAGACAGAGGGTCTTAACGCCCGGTCCATGGACCCTTGTGGGGGGGGGGGGGGGGTGGTCCATGAGCGAAGTACCAAAAATGCTTTCTTTTTCTTTCTGTTTTCTTTCTTTTCTTTTCTTTTTAAATTATCTCTGTGGGGAAAAAATTTTTGTGTCAAATTATGCTAAGGTATTGTTTCACTCCAGACAAGCACAGGGTGGCATGGGACCCTACTGTACATGGTCAGGTAATATACAATAGTCATTATCACCATGTTCCAATTTTTTTTTCTGGGGAGGGGTCCATGGGTTTCATCAGCATTTCAAAGGGGTTCGTGATCCCAAAAACGTTAAGAACCCCTCATATAGGATCACCCGCTCCAGATTCTGGTGTCCTGGAACTGTAATAAAACATGAAGTGGACTTTTAAATATTACCAGGTTGCAGTCCTATGCACACTTGGGGTCAAGTCCTATTGAACTCAGAGTGACTTCTGAGCACGCCTGGAGAACTGACAGGCTGAAATGGCCCATGTCAATATATGAAAATTGCACAACAGTTGTGGTAGCCAAGGCCAAACAGAGTGTATGGCATTGCTTAGAAAACACTCAGGTCTGGACAGCTATTGGGGTGCTGCCCCTTCGGGTGCTGTTCAGAGGTGGTGTGGAGGAGTGCCCTGAGCTATTCAGGCCCAAGCACCATAACAGCAGTACAGGCGAGTATTAATTTAACAATGCCACTTCTTTAGCTCCTTTTTCTAGTCAGGTTGCCGCCTTTCTTACTGGCCCTGCTCCCATGCAGCTTGATCTTCCCAAAACCCAGCCTCTGAATCAGAACGTGATTGCATCATCAACACTTTGTTGAACTTGTGTTCTGACAAGAATGGAACATAAAATCACATGAGAGGTTTAAAGTCAGTTATTCTGAAGTGCTTACAAACATCCCCCCCCCCCCAAATTCTTTCATGCATCCACAGTTGTGAGTGCAAAGGAACCTCCCGGTTCCACTCAATTTCTCTTGCCTGTTGGCCCGTCATTTTTTGTTGGTTGGCCCAAGGCTGTTTCTTGCATATAAGTTGGCCAGCTATTTGGCTCTTATCTCATCATATGTTGGGCACGGAAATAAGCAATGCAGCAGGTAATGAACAACCCCTTCCCCACAAATACAGTATGTTACTAGACACTTACACACAGAGAGATACACACAGGCTGAGGACAGACTGGCAAAATGAAGCACAAGGGAAGCAGGACGAAAAGACCCGGTCCAAGTTGTCACGGGGCTTTCCGTTCACACCGTGTAGACTGATGCAGGACCATACCGGGGAGGCGGCGGAATGGAGCATTCACACTGTGGGGTGGCCCCTGGCGGTGGCACAGTGGTGGTGCGCAGCTTTGGTCCATTTTGCCAACCTGCGCATGTGTGCAGCAGCCAGATCAGCGGGTTCACATGACTAGCACTGCTTGATGTGCGGCTTATTTGCACCCACACTGCCAGGAAGCGGGATGAATGCGCACCCAGACAGCTTGACACCAGTTTGCCCAGGTACCTTTTTGAAGCGCAATGAAAGCGCTTCAGGACCGGGTGAGTGCAGCACAGCAACACCGGGCAGCTGCGGCTGTCTGAATGGGCTCTCTTCATCCGCTTGAAAAGCGGGCCTGTATCAGGCCAAACTGTCAGTCTGTCCTCGGCCACAGTTGTGGGAATCCCTGACTGGGATTGGAGCGGTGGTGCAAGGGGGGAGGGATTTTTTTTTTATCCTGGTGGGTGTATGGGTGGGTGTGTCAGCTCCCCCTTCCCCTGCTGCTCTCCCAGCTGGAGAAGGGACACAGGCGCTGGCTTAAAAGCAGCCCTGCAGTATGGGCCAGTCTGAGCTGGGTAAGGCCAAGGGTGCTGTTTGCAGTTTGAAAAGCAGTGGGAAATCTGTTGGTGGAGCTCCCATTGTAACATCTAGTTAAACCCTCTGATTGTAAGGGTTTTTTCTGTATCTACCATCCAGAGCTATAGGAAACACCTGCGGATATCCCCACAAGGGTTAAAGTGCTACAAAATGGATATTTAGCAAGAACTGATAGCTTTCTTATCTGAAACTGTATTAAATAATATGATGATTTTTACATCTCCAATTGAGCAATTGCCATTTTTTGCTTTTTTAAAACTAACCTTTTAGTACCTATGGATCAACATCTCAAACATATTAATGGGAGAAACAATGACTGAACAAAAATTAGGAGGGTATTAGAAGAGCTGGTAGTTGAGTTTGGGCAGCTTGTTGTCTTCTGTGGCCAGCATACAGATGTGCATGTCCACTTCAACAGGACCAAAAGTTCTGTATGTCAGGAGGTTAACAGTAAACTTAACCATTGTTTGTGGGTGTCTAATTTTTTTTGTTCTGTTCCTGTCTTTACTTTATGACAATATTGGAGGTTAAAATCCTTGCAATCTCTCCAACCTTTCTATTATTGCTTTCCCCCCTTTCCCTGGTGTATCCCTATTTCACATTTGACTTAATGCTCTCTCCCACTTGCTGCCACTCCCTGTATCCCTACTGTCGCTTTTCCAATTGGGGCTAAGCCTCATCAGCAGTGACTTTGTTCCATTAACATTCGGAAAATCTGTCTCCCACCATTTCCACTGCTTATCCCTTTCTAACTTTGACTGCATTTATTTTGCCTCTTGAATTATTGAAGGATGTATCTTCAAAAGTGTTCAAAGGGCTCATCTGAATAAGATCAAAAGACTGTGGGTGCTATTTGATTGACCCAAAAACAATTTGGACAGTTTTGACACAGAAGTGCTGCAAGCCTTACATAACTAACAGAGCTCTTAGGCACTTGAATGACTCCCCTGGAACCAGTGGGATTGCCTGGAAGGGTAAAGGCTACAGGTTTTTTGCTCTGTGGGACCCTGGCTCTGTTCTTGAGCCTACGCAGCCAGATTCTTGGATCTGTTCCCTGTGAACTTGATGTCATCGTGGTTATCTGACGCCTCTTTCCACATGGAGCTAGTTGCAGGAACTGGGCCATGTAGCGGGCTCCTGGAAAGACTTAGACTTACAGCAGGGCTGCTGTAAATAGAACACAAACTGCATCAGCACAAAGCCCTTGGGCTTCAGACATCATGCTGTGGCTTTCTCAATGTGTTTTTATAACCCCAGGGTTCTCTTGTAAAGGATCTGTTTTAATAACCTCCATGTCAAAACTCAAGCTGTCCTGTTGCTCTCCAGAAAGTTGGCAAGCAACATTCAATGTCACACAATAAGCACTTTGAAGCTGACGTGGGGTAAAACAGGCACAGTAAATATTCCATTTTCACACCAAGTTCCTGGAAGGACAGTGGATCTCCTTTACAAATCAGCTGTGCTTTCTGATCCCATTAATGAAAACTCATAGCAGGCCTCTGGTGTAGTGTTCACTTTATAACAAACACAATCTATGCAGTGACTTCTTCTCTCCCCCCCCCCCCCCCAGGTCTTTGGCTGCTGTTGAACACTCATTTGTATTTTGTTTGTGTCAGGTGCTCTAATTTTGGGGCTTTAAGCTCATGCCTGAAGTGATGTACAAACAGATTGCTTTCAATGTGTGTGTGTGCATTCATGGCTGGAGGTGTAATTGACTTGGGCCAGCTAACTGCTACACGTTTTCTGCTTGTTTAATTTCTTATATTAAATATTAGTTATCTAATTTCACAGGCTATTTAGACAATATTTGATGAACTGTCTCTTTGCTATGCTTTGGGGGGAAATTATTTGAAAGTGTACTGCTAGGCTCAAGACAATTTCGTAGAATAGTCTCAGCAATGATTGCCGCTGATTAAAAGGAATGACACTGATTAATGTTTGCAGCACTACAATTACAGGTGGCATTGCTATGGGAATGCTAGCCCTTTTAATTGTCTGTGGTTCGTACAGTAGGCAAAATGGTTCGTGCAACCTACTTGCAAGACCTGCCTGTCTATGTATTGCTCTTATGCCCATGTAATAACCGAATAAAAGCTCAGTGGTTTGACCTGGCCATATTTAATAGTATGTTTGGCCGACAGGTTTTTTTTAAAAACACCAGGATGCTCCTAGAAGAGATCCTAGATCAGCTGTGCCATCCTATAAAGATACCATTTCATCCTCTGCTGAAGCTTATTGGCTACAGCGAGATTCCATGCAATGGCTACTTCAGGGGAATATGGAATGTGCACTTTGATTTATCACACTTCACTTCAAGCAAGAGGGAATATGTGCAGGCACAATCGGGTAACTTTGCCCCATTGGCTCCCCATTGGTAGAATCCCTTCAACAAGTCTCCGCAGCACTGAATCTGTTTTGCCATCCTAAGCAACAGTACTCAGAATCCTCTGCAGATTTGTTCCATGGAAAATGTTCTTATGATTTCACTGAGAAAGTCCAAGGCAGATATAGTGACCGTGTAATAGCAAACTTTTGGAGTATCGCACTGGACATGTTGCCTCCTTGTAGGAAATTAGTTCAAGGGTTTATTAAGCGTGGTTCTTAAAGCAGTTGCTTTACTGTAGTGTTTCTTTTAGCTGGGCAGCAGATGGGAAAGAGCCTGCTGATATTGATAAGCTTACTCTCAGATCCAGGAGGCCATTAGTAGCTGGACAGTGTTGCATGTTTCTCAGAAAAGGGTCATAAGCAAACAGTCCACTTATACTAATTTGTATTGAACCGTGTTGTAGAGAGATTTATGGAATTCTATGAGACCATGTCCAGAGATTATGATTATTACAGTTACAGTTTGAAGCAAACATAACATTCAAGTTTGGGGGGGGGGGGGCTCAATTTACTATTTCCAAGCACTCTTTTTTAATGACTAGGACTTATGGTCTCAACAAACTTGATAATTCTCCTAAAGCTTCATATGCACTGCAGGTGCTAAAGAAAGAGGGGTGTAGCTGCCTGTTATTTTGAAACTGTGACACGGATTAAAAGTCTGATACTTAGGTTTGATCTACTGGCCATAGTCACCATTTTATTTTCTGTAATGTGCTGCCCAAATTTTGAGTGAATTTCTGTAGCCTAACTCCACAGTGGAGCAGGTTAGTGCCTATATTCAGTATGATGCAACTGAATACTTGATGTTCCTTTACTGACTCAGGTCAGTTCTTCTATGTGCTTCATACCTGGAGAGATGAAATGCCATTTCACTTTTCAGGAGAACAAGATCATTTTTCATTTTTCAACTGGGTCATTTCGTAGAAAAAGAGGTGCAGGAGCTCATTAGCATAACTCATTTGCATATGCCACACCCCCTAACATACCAGAAGTGTGTCAGAAGGCAACACCCACCCCTCAGACTCCACTCCACAGGTGAGTGAAACTGACCTGCTCTTCCTCCTTTCCCTTCCCCATCCAATACTTTGTGCAATAAAAATAAGTGTAAAGAACACACCCTCATTCTCTTCCTGCTCCCTTGAAACCACCAGGTTTCAAGTAGACTTGAGATACCCAGGACATGTGCACCACCCATCCCTTTCCTTCCCTTCCCCTCCCTACAACAAGACACCCTGTGAGGTAGGTGGGGCTGAGAGAGGTCTTTTGAAAACTGAATTTGTGACTGGCCCAAGGTCACACCAACAGCTGCATGTGAAGGAGTGGGGAATCAAACCCGGTTCTCCCAGATTATAGTACAACTCCTGACCACTACACTAAACTGATGGGTGGAAGCTGCTGAAGGGTTGGTGAAATTTCTCCAGTACATATGTGCCCAGATAAAAAATGGTATACTTAGAAAATTTATATGCCACCTTGAGCAAGTCTCTGGAAAAGCAGCACACAGTCATAAAAGGAACAATGATAAAATTATCAATATTAAAACAAAACATTAAAAACAATAAAGACCCTAGCAGGGCTTTCCCCGGGGAAGCCGAGGAGGGGGCGGTGCTTGGTCATGTGCCCGCCCCCTGGGCTCCTCACTCCCGGAGCTGCGCTCCTGTGCGCTCCTGCTCCAATGGACCCCTGAGCAGGCCAGTCACACCAGCGATGGGAAAGGTCTCTAAGAACATGTATCACGTTCATATCATCTGGCTGCATAAGGTTAGCTGGAAATAGGATCTGCTGAGTGAAAGGTTGCGATGGTTGAGGAAAGGTCTCTCTTCCAACAGTCTCTCTGGGAAAGACAGGGCAAGAAAGTCTGGATCCTATTCCATCTAGGCTTGTCAAGGCTGAAAGTGCTTAAAGGGCTGGACCTGGGTGAGACAGGTGCTGCAGAGAGACAGTGTTTGGAGATGAGTTTCAGCTTCCCCTTCTTCCAACAACAGAAGCTCCCAAAAGCTGTTTTTCCCAGCTCCACTGGTGTCTCTAGCTTAAACAAGGCAAGAAGATGGAAAAAGGTAATTGGTAATTATTGTTGACCAGCTGTGCTGATCTTAGAATTTGAGTGCTTGATTCAGACTTCTTGGCAAATAGTTTGCACAGCAGTTACCTATCTAAAGATGATGAATGGACCCCTGACTGAGATTTGGGCTAAATTTTAAACTAAATCCTCTCACTTCCTTTTTCTTCTGCTCAAAGCACTGCATGCATATAAGACTGACTTGATTTTATTTACATGCTTACTTCACTTGCAGCATATGCTAATAAGTTATGCTAGTAGGTATGCTAATGAGCCCCTGCACCTCTTTTCCTACGAAATGACCCCTGCATTTAGCCGAGTAATGATGTGGGACCCTTCCTGACCTCTTCAGGCAGGCCATTCCACCAGTCAGGGCCCACGACAGGGACTGCCTGAGTGCAGACAACTGTTGATCTTGCCCTCTTGCAGGGTGACACCTTCAGAAGACAATTATCTGCCCTCTTAGAAGACGCAGACAGCCGGCTAGCTAGTGCAACCTCAGTTTGTGGGTTCTGTGGGGCAGAACGTAGAATGAATCTTGCAATAATTAAAAAAGAATAAAACATTTTTACTTTTCACTTAACATCATATCATGTAACAAAACACAGAACTTAGTAACACAACAGAACAGTCCAAACAATTAACTTTTCCCTCCTTCACAGCTTGCCCCCCCCAAGTCATCTCTTTCCTCTTGTTGGTGGCCCAGGAGGTCTCCAGCTGAACACTCTGTGCACCGTCGTCCAAGATGAGGGTCCCAAATGAACTCCCCATTAGATAACACAGCCCTTAAACAAGGTGTTAAGAGCCTATGATTAAGTTTCAAGTTCCCCAGCAAGGCAGTCTTGCTTCCCTCTTCTGCTTTCCATACATTCTCCACCCCTTCTTGGCTCATTCAGTATCTACAAATTTAGGACTAATGGAAACATTAAACAATTACATATTACAATGTTAAAATTAACTCTGCTTGACCCCACTAAAAAGCTCAGAACATAATCATTTAGCTTAGCAGGCTTGATTCTAACTCTCTTAGGCCTAGGAGGTAGGCTATTAATTTCCCCAGGGGTCATTGTACTGGAGGAACCACAACTGGTAACTCTGGCAGTGCAGTTTCTTCTTTTTCTTGCTCTTTTTTGCAAAGATTTTGAGCTACATTAACCTCCTCGGAAGGGGAGTTTGGGGAGAATCCCCTTGCTAAAGGATTGAGTTTTGAAAGGAAGCTAGACTATAGTGTGAATTCTTCTTCTCCTACTGAGTCCACAACATTACTTGATTTCTGCCTCATCCTACAGCTAATAGGATCTTCTGGAATGTCCATATATCTTCAAAGGAGGAAATAAATCCATAGGATCTTTCAACATATCTCGGGGCAAAATTCGAACAATACCTTTGCTATCTTTTGATTGCACCTTGTATGCTGGAATATTTTCCTCATGTTGATCCAGAACTATAAGTACAACAGGTTACCACCTATCAGCTAATTTTTGCATACCCTGAGGGCTTAAATTACATACTAGAACTCTGTTACCTGTCAAAATGGTTGATTTCATAACTTTAGCATCCCATCTTCTTTTGTTGGCTTGCTGATACTTTTCATTTTCTTGGGTGGTCAGATCATATGTGTAACAAAGTCTTTTGTTAATTGTTTATTTTAAGACTCTTACATATTTCTGATAAGTCACTTCAGTTTGCCCCTTCGGCTTTATCCCAAAACACAAATCAATGTGTAGTAATGGTTGTCTTCCAAACATTAAGAAGTAGAGGGTTTCTCCTGTAGTATCATTTTTGGTATAATTGTAAACGTGAACCAGTGGTTTTATGTATTTTTTTCAAGTTAAGATTTCTTATTTGCTTCCAAGGTGCCCAGCATGTCCAAAAGGGTACAACTGAATCTCTCAACTGGGTTTCCTCTTGGGTGATATGGTGTAGTATGTGACTTAGTTCCTATAATTTTTCTCAGTTCTGTAACCAGTTGTGACTCAAACCCTGCACCTTGATCACTGTGGAGCCTCTTGGGAAACCCATAATGACAGAAAAATTTCCCAAAGAGTTGTAGCTACTGTTCTTACAGTTTGATCTCTGGTGCAGTATGCTTGTGCGTATTTGGTAAAATGATCAGTAATCACCAAAATATTTTTGATGCTAAGGGAGTATATACTTTTATGTTAACTAATTCAGCTGCTTTTCCCACTGTAACTATCCATCTTCATATGGTGTTCAGTTACGACACTTCTGTTCTATTGCTTGAATCAATTTAGGCCAGGAGAACCTATCCCTAGCCAAATCCAAAGTTCTTGAATTCCAAAGTGACCCATTTCATCATGGGTGCCTTCTAGAGCTCTCCTTCGATGAGAATACAGGATCACAAGTTGCTCTACATCTTCTCCCTTTCATTGCACTTTCTGATAAAAAACTCCACCCAACATAAAAAGTCACAGCCACTCCCTCAGATACAGCCTAGTTTCGTACCCTTCCTTTTTTCCTTCATCCCAGGTGGGTCTATGATACCTCTCCAAAAAGTGTATTATTTTAGCCATATACTTGTCCCTTCTCTGCAGCTTTTTCCAATCAGGAAGCCTACCATTTTGATTATAAAAGACTTTGATATGGCATTTTTCATCTCCAAGTTCTTCTGGAGTACTATCCCCTGAGGAAGGTAGAGTTTCAGTATAACTGTGGTCCCCTTTGTTAAATCTTGCTGCTGCAGAATGTTCAGGTCTTGCAGTATGCACTTGAATAACTGCCTTACAGAGTCCAGCATCCCATGACTTCCAAGCTTTGGGATCTTGTTGACCCTGTAAGAGCTTTCTAGCAATTATTTCTATCTGCTTAACTGCTTCCTAAAAGCTCCACCCCTTCCTGGCTCATTGCATTCCCTGCTAGGGGTTACACTAGCAGTATGAGTGCATAGGGTAGTTGGAGCTTATTTATTAATTGATGTGCCACTTTCCTGGCATTGCATTAAACAGCTAATAATAAGTCCCAAATACATAAATCAGGAAACACTTAAAATCAATAAGACATCTTTTTTAAAATTAATAACAGCTATTAACAGTAATTGAAGTTCCCTTAAAATAATTCAGGAAATTCCAAAGGATGCAAAGTTACATTGGCTGCATTCAGAAATGGCTCCAAACCCTTGTCTGGCTCTGCATGAGCAAGCCTTGGTCTCACACCCACCACCTTCTCTTGTGTCCTGCCATTCCACCCATCCCTTTTGGTTTTACAACAAATGATGGATGATTGACACATCCAAACTGGGTACACTATGGTTAGTATATGCTATAATTTCCCTGGAACCCAGAATGGAAACCATGGTTTGATAATAGTTTCATTCTGGTTTCCAGACAAATTATAGTTTGGATTTAGTGGAGTATTTCCATGGGTGGAAGGATTTCTCACCTTCACCCTCCTTCTACAGCCCGAAGCACCCCTAAAATGCTCCCCCCCAGAGCCTGTTCCTCAGGAGCAGCTTTGGGGGGGGGCATTTTAGGCTGTAGTGGGTGGGGGTGGTAAGAAAGTCACACTTCACAGGCCAAAGTCCTTTTATCCTTGGAAGCGTTCTCTGCTGGATCTATGGCTATACTTTGTACAAAGCATACCATGCCCTAGTGTGGATAAAATGGTAAAGTGTGCCAGAGCTAGAGGTCAGAGAGCCAGGGATTCCTTCCAAGGTTGCAGGGTTCTGGAACAAGGAGTGGTTGCTACACACGTAGAAGCAGGTCTGGAATGTGCAGAATTGCTGCCGCACTGAGGCAGGTGTGTGAACTGCTTATCAGGAGGTTCTCCCTTCCCAGGGAGAGGAGTCTGCCAAGGCTTACAACTCCCTGTAGCCTTTGCAGGAGCTGCACTCTTGCACTCCTTCTTTGCTCCTGCATAGTCAGCCTTTGGCGTGCCCTACCTCTGGGGCATTCAGGAGAACTGGGCGGGGAATCTGGCCTTGGGGTGTCTGCAACTGGGGGTGCTGAGCCAAGCTCAAGATCGGTCTCTCCTTGTGGCTGCACCTCCTGTGCAGCTGCTGGGGACTCTTCCTCCTCAGGTACTATGGAGGGTTCTTCCTCTGGGCTGACTCCCGAAGAGGCTGGGTTGCTCCCTGTCTCTTCCTCATCTGGGGAGGAGTCAGCCTCAGCAGAGCCAGCACCCATGACAGTTGCACCTTTTAGACCCTACAGCAGTAATTTTTTAGTAGACCCTCTTCCATAATCTGTGACTACTACAGTTTTGATGAGGCCTGACATGCTTCCTGGCCCCTTGAGCTCATTAGACAAATTTGCTCCTGGGACGAGAAAGACAAAAGCAAGCACCTGAGCTGCCAAATACCAAAAACCATTATATTCTGTCTTGCTGCCCCTTGCTCCAAAAGGGTGCTGTGTCCAAATGAACTGCAGCAAACTACAGGTACCCATAAATTGTCCACCCTGTCCTCTCTAGGGTCACGATCAGACAGCTCTTTAGCTCCGACCCAGGCACGAGTGTCTGGCAGATTTAAAGGGAATGTCCAGACAGTGACATCTGGGAAATGTGCCGCTTCCGTGTTCAGCCCATTGATCCTTGCCAGGGAGCTGTACTTTAAAGATACTGCTGAAAGTCCAGTCTAAAGCCAATGGCAAACTTTCCTCCATCTGGTCATTCCAGTGCGCAGTCAGCCCATCTGGATGGTATGACTCCAGACCATCCCAAACAGCCACCATTTAAAAAAAAATCTTAGCAATATACACGTAAACATGCGACGGCTGCAGAGCTCCGCTCAAATATTCTGGACAATTTCATGTTTCTGAAGGGCCCATGAAATTTATGAACTTTGTGAACTGAAATGGCACCTAGAGGAAGGTACCACTGGCAGTGCTTTTAACATTGACGTCCACGCATGTGCGTAAAAACAAGTAGATGGTGAGGCACATATGCGCATGCACAGATTTTAAAAAAAAAACCCGACCACGCGGCTCCTTCAGGGGAACACCATCTAGACAATCCACTGCGGAGTCTGCGTGCGGCAAGGAATTCACGGGGGAGCTGTCTGGTCATGCAACACTGGATAAAAGAGATCGGGATCAAATTAGAGCTGGGCCAGTGGTGGGATTAGCTGCCCGTCTGAACGCACCCCAGATCACAGAATCGGATTGTGATTCATGTGCTTTTTAGCACATAGCAATTCCATTCTTCTTAAACTGGATTTTGTTTTTGGCCCATCATGGGTTAAGCAGTTAAACCTTTCTTCGATGACACGGAGTCAAAACACTTTTCGAAGGGTGAAAAATCCTGCATTGCATCCCATGGCTCTGGGCTGTGGAAGGATGTGTGCCTGAAGCCAAATGCATAGTACATTATCATCAGGCTTGGCAGGCTTGTTTTAGTCAGTCTCTCTCTCTCTTTCTCCATACCCCTCACCCTGACCCACTCAACAGTATGCTGCTAAAAGCATTGCATCACACATCTCAAAGTGGAAGGAATTGTCTGTGTCTGTAGCTAATGGCTCAAGCCCACCTCAGTCACTAGACTGAGCCGCCACATTCTATAACTGAGAGGCAGTCATGGATTTGTGCTGCCTCACAATGCTGGGCTATTTTTTCATATCCAAGTATACGTATAACATGTTTTCTTCCCAGATGTTAGAACGTGTTGAGGGTATTTCCTGCTTTGTTGTCAGTTCTTAATGCTGTGTCGGGATGACCAGGAGAGAGTGAGATGGTGTGATTCTATTTTTTGAAATCCTTCAGGAAAAGAGCTGGCTTATCTGTCTCTTCTTCCCAGGGCTGCTCCTTGTAAATGACCCTGTGGTTTACTGAGGGTTGGATAGACATTAAAGGCTTTGCTGTATTTCCTGGGCCAGTTTTCCAAGGGAGCTCAGCATGCTGGGTGGAGAGGCTTCAGATGTGTTCTGACTGGGAAGTTGTAAATGAGGCTGTCTGTCTCTGCATGTCAGCTCTGCAACATATCTGCAGCTTCGGTCCTTTGGCTTTGTGAGCAAAAGGGAGTCAACAATTGCTTTTGGTGCTTTTCCAGGGTTCCCCCCCCCCCCAGGCACACTTGCACAATATGTTGTCTCTCTGCTACTCCCTCTCTGCCTTCCACCCTACCTGGTTTTTCTATGCTTGCTTGCCTCAGACTTTTCTCAGTTCATACATGAAAACACACAAAAAGAAGCTGTCTCAGATCCCTAAACTACCAAAGTCAACCCTGTCTACTCCAACTTATAGGGTCTCTGGGTCTCTTTCACATCAGCCACCACTTCATCCTGTAGATCAGGGGTGGCCAACCTTGCTTAACGTAAGAGCCACATAGAATAAACGTAAGAGCCACATAGAGATGTCTGAGAGCCGCAAGACAGGAACAAATATCACACACACGTTTTTATTTTTAAAAATATGCAAATTTGCTTTTTATTAACGTTAAATGGGACTGCCAAAAATAAAAACAAACGAGGAAAACCAGTTATAAGAAAGAGAGAGAGAGAAACTAGGAAAGCAAATAGATGGGAGGGAGGAGGGAAGGAAGGAAGGAAGGAAGGGAGAGAGAAAAAGCATGCTTCCCCTTTGCTTCCCCAGCCGCCCTGCCAGGAGCCGCACAATATGTGTGAAAGAGCCGCATGTGGCTCCCGAGCCACAGGTTGGCCACCCCTGCTGTAGATGATGCTGGGGCTTGAACCTGGGATCGTCTGGAGTCTGAAGATGCTGGGGCTTGAACCTGGGACCTTCGGCATGTAAAGCAGATGCTCTACCATTGAGACGTGTCCACTTCCCTTTGAATCCATTGCATGAAGCTGTCTTTTACTGAGTCCAGCCATTGGTCTTCCAAGGTCAATACTGCTTGCTGTGATTGGCAGCACCTCTTCAAAACTGGCAATCCCACCTCTTAGGGTGTCCCATCTGGCATCAATCTGACTCCAGGCTTTTCCTATTGTGGCTCCAGCTCTGTGGAATGGGCTCCCTGAAGAGGTGGGGGCCTAGGATTGCCAACCTCCAGGTGGCGGCTAGAGATCACCTGGGATTTACAACTGATCTCCAGGTGACAGGGATCAGTTCACCTGGAGAAAATGACCACTTTGGAAGGTGGACTATGGCATTATACCCCACTGAAGTCCTGCCCCTCCCCAAACCCCACCCTCCTTAGGCTCCACTCCCCAAATCTCCAAGTATTTCCTAGTCCGGAGCCAGCAGCCCCCAGGAGGGCCTGCTTGGAGATCTTCAGGAGGAGCTGCACGGCCTGCCTGTTTGTCAGGGTTTTCAAGGGGGGTTGAATGACAGGCATCTTTTAAGACGGAGAAAGGGGAGAGATTTGGGGTTTGCTATTTTATTTTTGGTTTTAAGTAGGGCTGCCAAGTCCCCCCAGGGGGCGGGGATTCCCCCGCTAAATGGGTCCCCAATCTGCTAGTCCGGATCTGGCCAGCAGGGGAACCCCACCCCTGAAGTGGCCCAATCAGGCTGACGTGCCAGGCGTGATGATGTCACCCGGAAGTGACATTATCACACTGGGCACGTCGCTGGGAGAAGCTCTAGCAATTGCCCTGAAAACTCTGTGGTACCATAGAGTTTTAGGGCAGTTACCAGAGTGTCACCCCGGCAACGTGCCCAGCATGATGACATCACTGCCAGGTGACGTCATCATAGCGCGCACGTGGGGGACTCCCGGAGAGGGACTGGGATTCCCCCGCTTTTTTTAAAGTAAGACTTGGCAACCCTAGTTTTAAGTGAACATGTTTATAACTGTAATTGTAAGCCACCTTAAACCACAAGGAAAGGTGGACTATAAATGTTTTAAAAAATAAATAAAAGTAGAGGTCTTTTATATTACCTGCTACCTGGTCCTTTTCAACTGGACTCTGAACCTGGGACCTTTGACATGCAAAGTTTACACTCCACCACCGGGCCATGGCCCCTCCCCAGAGTAGACTTCCATGAAGCATTGATTAATTCGTTTTGCTGCATACAGATGAAGTCCCATCAATGCTACCTAGGACAAGGGTATGTGTGTTTGTGTGTAGCCCTGCCAAGGCATTGCTCACAATTTGTTAGGATTTGTGCAGTTGTTTGGTTTAATTCTCTCTGGATTCCAAAGCTTGTTTTGTGAAGTTTTTCTAAATATTTAACATTTGATCCATTTCTGAAATGTGGAAAATTCTTATCAGCTTTGTAAAACGGTTATCCAGAATGAATAGATAGCACTAAAAACATAGGACAGTAGTGAGAAACTTGTGGGACAGGACAAAGGATCCCCCTAGTGCAGTGTTTAGTTTCCAAGAGGGGCCAGCTGGATGTTTCTGGGAAGTGCACGAAGAGGGCATGGATGCAACAGCTAGGTGTTCCCAGCATCTGGTACCAAAGCCACATTCCCCCAAACATGGTGGCTTTGGTTAGCCATTTTGGCTGTTGGTGTGAAGCCTTCATTTGGGAAACTGTGCCTGCTTTGACTGTATACTGCTAGGTGGGAATCTTGTGCTAGCTGTGAACTTAAGAGGTTTTTGCGCATGATGCTGATATGCCTCTTGAGCTAGTTGTGTGCATGTTAAAGCAAAAAGAGTGCTTTTAAAAAAAAATGAGCAAATGGACACTGTAGGTAATGTAGGTTTTATATTTGCATCACAGATAACAGGGAATGCAAAAAGCACACAGTGCTTTGTCTGCAATAACTTAAAAGGCCTGCCTCTACCTTTCTTGCATAGAATTGGTCCCATCTAAAAGAAGAAAAAAATGAGTGGAAAACAGCACCCCCTCTGATGCTTTTTACAGTGTGGCAGCCTCCTGTTATGCAAGGGCAACATGTGCAGATGTAGCTCTTGTTCACCATTGCTACACACCTGCCAAAACCCTCTGAATGAAAGGGCCAAACTAGATGTGACAGCATCCTTGTGGCAGCCATGAGGATGCTGCCACCATTTTAGAGGAATTCAAAAGTGTCACGAGTGCTGACTCCTGATCAGGCCCACAGCATGACGAGCTGAGGTCCTGTTGTTTCCCCTCCCTGCTCCATATCAAGTGCCAAAATGGCTGCATTCTCCACAGCTGTTTTGGCACTTGAAAAGGCAGGGGGGAACAAGAGTGCTCTGGGCCTGATCAGGATTGGGCCTGCGCATCATTTTTAGAGGACCTTAAAATGGTGTCAGCATACTCATGGCAGCCACAAGGATGCTGTCACATCTAGTTTGGCCATCAGTGAGCATCCTTTGTTGTGATGCCACTTAGAAGCAGGGTACAGCCTGCCCCAGTCCTAAATGATGTGTCCTATCTCTGTCCCACAGTGCCACTGAATTTTGTTCTTTGCAGTGTGCAGATGTTGCAGGACAAATGGGTGCGTCACCCTAGACTAGGCTGGTTAATGTTCCTGATGCCCCTAGCTGGTACTAATCTGTCGTAAACATCTAGTCCAGGGAGTCCAGTCAGATGGCACTATAAAGCTGTGCTCTTGGCACATATGGACAATTGAATTCTGGATACAATCATAGGAAGCAAGCAATTCCTCCATCCTGCTCATGGTCAGACCCTGGGAATTAATGCAGTTGTGCATCAAGCAGGTTATTATGTTGGCTGCTGGCATTGCATAACAAGGCATTTTCATAATCTCTGATGTAGATTAGAGATGGGATCTCAATTTTCTACAGCCCCCCACCCATCATACTCCTTTTAGTATGCCTGATCTTTATGTTGTTCTGAAGAGCTCACAAATCATGATTAATGTTTAATTCCTCAGTGTGCTCTCATACCAAACATGGCGAGAAGGGTTGTTAATGCTGCAGAATGTGCATAGAGCCCCAGTCTTGGCACAGTTCCCATCTCCTCTGTATCTGTTGCTAGCCTCTGCAGCTTTATCCCCTGATGGCTTGTTTCCCCAGAGATGGTGGTTTATTGCTGGCACATGATTAACAGTGTTTTTCATTCAGGGTCTGTCCTTTTATTTTTTTTTCTTTCTTCTTTTTGCTGTTGCATTTTCCAACTTCGAACCCCAATTTAGGGCCACATCAAATGTGACAAAATCTTTTCTCCCGTGTAAGAAATACCACGTGACCTGTACAGAATGCCACGTGTGGTGAGCATAGACGCACCTGTGCAGCTGCAAGTACCAGAAGCACTTTTTGTATAGGAATTCTGTTGTGCCCGACCTGGTCTTAAATTAATAGGCATTTTGAAAGGGGGAGTGGGTCTCCCCCTTGAATTAGAATCCGGATTAGATTCCTGATACAGGATCACTTGCAGGTTAGTGATTGGCCCACTCCAGTCCAAACCACCCACTTTAGGTTCCGTTGACTTCTGTATGAGGGAGTTAAATGTGTGCCCCACCAATACCATGATTACAGCATTGGGGGAAGTACTGATGGTGTCACTCCTCTCTATATCTGTGAACAGCCCAGTTTGCATTGCTGCTTGTGTGATCACTGGCACACGCTTGGTCCCCAAAACAGGCAAAAAGGAATAGATGTGAGCAAGCCCTAATTATTTGCAGAGCAGAATCTGCATTTGGGTAAACAAAGGGTGCTGTAACTCCACAGTAAGCACATGTTTATGCAACTTTTGCAGGATTTTCTGCCAGGGAAGCTTTCTGGATGACCTTGGGCCAATCACACACTCTCAGCCTAACCTACCTCACAGGGTTGTTGTGAGTATAAAAAAGGCAGAGAGGAGAACAACGTAAGCTGCTTTGAGTCCCCATTGGGGGAAAAGGCAGGGTATAAATGAAACAAAGAAATAAATAATTCTGTGCTTAGTTGCAGGCTTCCGTACCCAAGTCATTCTGAGTTCAAAGGAAACCGTATTACAGTGCAGAAATAGCTGTTGAGCCAGAATTCAGAATCTTTGCCTTTGAATTTTAATTTTTGTAATAGTAAAAGAAGTTTCTAGTCCACAGTGCTTCGAGATTGAGCTTGGAAGTGAGTCAGCAGCGCCTGGTGACATGAAACCAGAGGAGAGCCTGTGTGGGATTCCTGAGCCCCCTGCCCAGCTCCTGGCTCTTCCCTGTAGCTGGCAGGCACAGAACAATTTGCCTGATGGCTCCCAGTATTACAGGGGTTAATCTGAAGTGGGCCTGCTTGGAAGCACATCCCATTTTATTCAGCGGGGCTACTCCCAAGAAAGTGTTTTAAGATTGCAGCAGCAGTAGATGAGAATGAATTCATCCCTCTTGTAGGCTAAGGAAGCATTTGTGCACTGCTTGTTCCCTGTTCTCATTCTATGCAGCAGACTGAGATATTGCTTGTACCGGTCTTTTCCATGCTTTTACTGTCTGGTCTGTGTTTTCCTTCCTTCCTTCCTTCCTGCCTGCCTGCCTGCCTGCCCTCATTCCTGAACAGCTTCCAAGCTTTGCTGTGCCAGTTTGAGTTCTGCTGTGTAGTGCTGCGGGCTGACCACCTCCTTGACCATAATGAGAGCTATTTGGCTCATGGTAGCCCTGGCAGCAAGTAGGATCAGTTGGCCCTGGCAGGGTCCACTTTCCTTCATTTTATGCTCTCCTGCCTTGCAGGCTGATATATCTGGCTGCATAAGAAGGCCCTCCCAGTCCTGTCAGCTAGCTGTAAAGAAAGGCTGAATGGAGCAAACTGCTGTGTCAGCTTTTTCAGAAGTGCCTATGTGAATCGTGGGTGCAGTTTTTCTGCCCATTGTGGCACCTGGGCATGCAGTAAACTTGCTGGGCCTTGAGGCATCTGGGAGCAGATGTGATCTGGTATGAATATTGTTACTTGGGGGCAAGAGCCATTTGGGTCTTTCACCTTCAGTATCAAAATGTCTTGGATTAGTCTGCCCCAAAGGCTATGGGAAGTGGCTCAACTGTATGGCAAAATCTAGGCCTTCCAGCTGACTAGTCTTCAGTCCGTGGGACATGGAGCCCTCTAATGGGTCATGAGTCCCTATAGAGCTGACATATTTCCTTAAGAACATAAGAGAAGCCATGTTGGATCAGGCCAATGGCTCATCCAGTCCAACACAGTGGCCAAAAACACCAGGTGCCATCAGGAGGTCCAGCAGTGGGGCCAGGACACTAGAAGCCCTCCCACTGTTGCCCCCCCCCCATCAAGCACCAGGAATACAGAGCATCACTTGCCCCGGACTGAGAGTTCCTGTCTATATCTTGTGGCTAATAGCCACTGATGGACCTCTTTACCTAATTCTCTCTTGAAGCCGTCCACACTTGTAGCTGCTACCACCTCCTGTGGCAGTGAATTCCATGTGTTTATCACTCTTTGGGTGAAGAAGTACTTCCTTTTATCTGTTCTAACCCAACTGCTCAGCAATTTCATGGAGTGCCCACGAGTTCTTGTATTGTGAGAAAGGGAGAAAAGTACTTCTTTCTCTACCTGCTCTATCCCATGCATAATCTTATAAACCTCGATCATGTCACCCCTCAGCTGTTGTTTCTCCAAGCCAAAGAGCCCCAAACGCTTTAACCTTTCTTCATAGGGAAAGTGTTCCAACCCTTTTATCATTCTAGTTGCCCTTTTCTGCACTTTCTCCAATGCTATATCTTTTTTGAGGTGTGGCGACCAGAACTGTACACAGTACTCCAAATGAGTGGAGATGACTCTCCTCCATGGCTCTAATGCAAGGGCCACAAGGTGTTTTCAGGCAGCTCTTCAAGGAAAGGTTAAAAAAACCTCAGCACCTTGAATTGAATCCAGAAGCAAAATGGTAGTCTGTGCAACAGAACAAATATTGTAATGTGGTTGGTCTCTTTGATTCCTATCAGCAGACAAGCTACTGCGTTCTGCACAAACCAAATTTTTAGACTAATCTTCAAATGCAGTGCCAGACAAAGCACAGGGCAATAATCCAGTCTTGAGGTTACAGCTGTGTGGACCAATGTGGCTGGGTTGGCTGTGTCCAAGAAGCAGTGTAGCTTTTGAGCCAGATGTAACTGGAAAAAGGCACTCCTAGCAACAGTGTTGTTTTACCATCTGCAAGGCAAGGTCCAGGAGTATAGGTACAGTCTCTTAACCTACTAATGCTCCGTCCATGAGGGGAGATTACATCTCCAAAAGCAGCAGTCTTCCTGAACAACATTCACCTATATCTTATCTGGCTTCAGCTTCAACTTGCTCAGCTGTCAGACCCCTGAGCAGACACCGAAAAAGGCCAGGACATCAGTATCCAGTGGCTTGGAGTGATACATGGCTGTCTTTCATTAATATATGGATGATACTAAATTCCAAAGGTCTTGCATAGGTATTAAATTCTGTGGGGGAAGCAACAGATTCCTGGGGTACCACAAAGCCTCTTATCCCCATCTAATATTCAGGGTGGTCCACCAAGATGTTTTGACTGATAGTATCAAATGCTGCTGACAAATTCAGTAGGACCAATAGAGAGGCATTTCTTCTGTCCCCTGGGGATCACTCATCAGAGCAACTAATGCTGTCTGAGTCCCATATTTATTTTATTTATTTCATTTTTACTTTGCCTTTCTCCCCAATGAGGACCCAAAACAGTTTATATCATTCTCAGGACCCAAAACAGTTTATATCATTCTCCTCTATTTTTGCCTCACAACAACCCTGTAAGGTAGAATAAGCTGAGACAACAGCTGGCCCAACAAGCTTCCAGAAAGGGGATTGGAATTTGTGTCTAACTGCTACATCTGTCTGGCTTTCATAACCACAGAAGCTAAAATCCCATAGCCCAGCCTAAAGCCAGATTGAAATGTATCATCAAGAAATATGAGAAGTTGCTTTGGCACAATCCATTCAAACACCTTGCCAAGAAAAGGTAGATTTAATTCAGGCCTATAACTTGCTCACTGAATCATCCACAGGCAGTGAAGATTTCCCCCCATTAAAGGCTAGATAATGTCTTCCTTTGAAGGCTGTGTAAAATGCTCCCTTTCAAACTAATAATAACCTGTATCAAAGAGGGCCCAATTTTCCCAATACAAGATTTTAACAGCCATGAAGGAGAGAGATGTAACTTGCAAGAAGCGGTCTTCACAATGCTCATAATCACGTCAGCATCTATCAGGGAAACCAGTCCAAAGCTACCCATGCAAATTTGACTGCCCAACACTGCAAATGACTCTGCTGGTTGATCAGCATTCAAACTAGAATCCAAGGAAATCTTAAAACTTGATGATACAAACTAGGTTTTAAGCCCTGCTCTGGGCTTCAGGCTTTTTGCCTCTCTTAGAATTGCAGAATTGGAGGGTGTCTTATAGGCTGTCTAGACAATGCAGGAAATCCAAAGCTAAAGCATCCCCGACAGATGGCTGTCCAGCCTCTGCTGGAAGATAACCAGGGAGGGAGAGCCCCCCTCAGCCCCCCGCACTAGTTGGTTCAGTTGCTGAACTGCTGTTACTGAAGGGTGTGTCATCTCTTCCAAATCCTGAATTATAGTAGGTGTGAATTAAATAATTTTAAAACTGAAAACATGACAAATGTAATAATTCAGTAGTTCACAATTTCCAGTTCCTTGTTCTTTGGGTGTATATATTGGATTCACTTTGGAGCTGTAAACACTAAAAATATTGTTAATTTTATTTGAAAGCTTCAGTTATTTAGCAAATTAGAGGTTTTTCTTCTTCAACACACTCAGACTTTAAAACCTTGTTCTTCCTGTGTAGTTCTAACGGTATAGTGCAATTTTTTAATCCTTTAATTTAAGAGAACAGTTATAGCACTGTCAAACTTATTGTTCTTTCAAATCAAAACTTTTTTAAAAATTTACTATTTGCTTTGTTCTTTGAAAATGAGGTGAACAGATTACACAAGCCCTCCATGTTGGGAGGTAGCAGGCACATTTATCCCCAAGTGAATGGCGTTCCCAGGGCTTCGAGCCCTCTCCCAAGGGATACTCCCTCCTGAAATTCAGAGAGATGGGAGAAAGCATCCAAACTTTATAAATGCTTGTGAATCCTCCAAACATAGATATCATAGCATCTAAAAAAAAACTATTTATCCACTTACTTTGAGTTCCAAAGGGAGTTCTCAGGTAATGAGAAAGCATTCAGTCAATCATTAAAAGTAAAACAGTAAAGTAAAATAAATCTTTTATTTCTGGTATGTGTGGTCACTGGGAGACAGGCACAATCAAAAGACGTTAAACTGACATACAGGAAGCATTCAGTTATCAAAACAGGTCAGGCACAAACAAAATATGTTAAACTGGTATAACTGGAAGCATTCAGCCATTAAAATAGGTATGTTCTTTCTGGCATATTTTGCCTTTAATTCCAATAAAACTTGGGATGTTTTAATTTATTTCTCTGAAATTTGGCAGGAATAATCTGTTGTGTCTGACCTACTGTCCTAGAGGATGTCACTCAAACCTGACGTCTACAAATGTGCTTTGATCTTAATTACCTGTAAAACTGGGACTGTTTTCTGTCTCTGGAATGTTTGCAGTCATGGTCCCTTGGATGAGGAGTAGAGTCCCTGAAAATAACATCTAAAATGCATGGAAAACAGGAGTTACTGCTGGAAATGTTTCCCATTAAAACTAATGGAAACAAACAAACACCCCTAAGCAATTGCATAAATGTTAAATTACATCAGCCTAGGGTTGCCTGTTCAAGGTTGGGAAATTCCTGGAGATTTGGGAGTGGAGGAGCTTGGGGAGGGCCTTCAGTGGGGTATAATGCCATGAAGTCCCCATTCCAAAGCAGTCATTTTCTGCAGGAGAATTGATTGTTGCACTCTGGAGCAGGGCCAGCCCCAGGTTTTTTTGCACACTAGGTGAGGATACCTTCTGGCATCCCCACCCCCCAGCTTGGCCTGCTCCTTGCAGCAGCCGAAGGGATGCCTTTGGGCAGAGCACTGGATACTCCCTCCCCACCAAAAGAGGGTTGCCAGCTCCTTCTTGGGGAAAGACCTGGAGATTTCTACGGCAAAGCCTGGGGATGGCAGGGCTTGGGGAGGAGAGGGATCTCAGCAGGGCATCAGGCCACGGAGCATAAAAGCAGCCATTTTCTCCAGGGGAAATGGGAGATCAGTTGAAATAATTCAGGGACATATCCAGGCGCCACATGGAGGTTGGCAACCCTACCGCAGGGGGGAGCACCAACCTTTCGACCACCAGCCAATGCTCCCTCTAAGCTGTGGAGTCCTGTGAGCAAAAGTTCTACTTTGTGAGCTATTGGCATTGAAGTTGTGAGTGAGCGATTTGGCTGCTGCATAAATCAGTTTGCTCACATTAACCTAGCTTTTAAAAACGTGGTTGTAACACAGAGGAGCTGCTCTTTAGAAACAATGAAAACAGGGGGGGTAGTAAAATCCCATAATTGTGGGGTAAAATAAGGAGGCCAACAATGCAAAAGCCAGAGCCCAGGCGAGCGTCCTCTTCCCCATCAGGAAAGCAGCAAGCCACCAGTCCCTTGCAGTTGGGGTGTGTGTGTGTGTGTGCATGTTGTGTTCTTCCCCTGGATCGCTCATCCCCCACCGCTTTCTTAGAGCTGGCTTTGCCAACTGTGCCAGCTGGGGACTGCGTGTGGTCTCTGAACTCCCCAGGTTGGCCAACCGCCTCCCCGGGAGGGAGTCTTCCCTGCTTGCCCCTCTCCCCATAGGCATCAACTTCAGGAGGGCTGGGGAGCTGGAGCCCCCCCCCCCCCCCGAACTATTCCAGGAGGTGCTGAGCCTCCACCGGAGACAATGGACTGTGATGTCTCTGGCCCAGCCCCAGCCCCCCCCCCCCCCCGCCCGGGAAATTGGAAAGTCTACGCCCTTGCCTCTCCCGATCCGGCTGGTAGCCAGGCAGGAAGCGGGTGAGACAGGGCAGGCCCATAGGCAGTTCTGCGCCCCTCTGGGGTCTCCGCTCTAGGCGGTCACCTTGTTGGCCTAGTGGGAGAGCCGGCCCTGCTCTGGAGACCAGTCCTTATTATGGGTGATCTTCAGGCCCCACCCGCAGGCTGGCAAGCCTAAAGTGGACACAGAACGGATGTTCTGCAGGCCTCACTGCCTCTGTGATTCCCCTCGCTTGCTAATCTTGTGCTGCTGTTATTGTGGTCTTAATTTCTTTCTCTGCATTTGGCTGGACAAATGGCCACAATTTTAATTTTGGTAAGACATTGGGAGAGAGCGTACTTACCAGCCACACATGGGCTCATAGCTTGCTCTCACTTCTATGAAGAGTTAGGATAAAAACTTTGAAGCCTTATACACTGATTGATAGACAACAGGGTCCATCTGTCCCCAAACTAATTAGGGGACCGATGTTTCCAATTTTTAAAATGTAACTTAAACCAGAAAAATGAGGAATGTTTAAGGTATGTTTTGTTCAGTGGTTGCTCGGCAAAGAGTGCTCCCTGAGATGGCTGCCCCCTGCCTTCCCCTCATCATTGCTATCGTGCACTGCTTTCCTCCTATTCCAGAGCACCTAATGTTCCCTCTCTTCTTGTTCCCTGGGCATCTTTAAACATTGCATGACAAGCTGTGCTTGTCCAGCAGGGCTTCCTGAATTATTGCAAAGTTCCTTGCTGGCCCTGCTGTGTTTAAAGATGCAGGGGGGAGGGGAGGAAAATGGAAGGAATGTTAGCTGTTTGGGGATGGAGGCAAGAGAACAAATAAAATTTCTGCACCTGCAAACTCAAGGCGAATAAATGTGGCCACTGGCTCAGATATCATTGTTCTCTGGGTAGGTTTACTGTGCCTCATTTCAGAAGCTGGGGCAAATTACGTGGCTTTTCAAGATGAATAGAATTTTCGGGTTGTGCAACAGTAGAATGCTGTTTAACCAATGTAACTGTTCCTTGGCTGCTAAGGAAGGCCTCGGTTCTATCAGTGATAAGTGCTCCCACTGTGATACTCAGGCACCAACTAGCAATCATAGGAAGGCCCTTTCATTCAGCCTTGAATTCCTAATCTATCAAATATGAGCAAGAAAAATCTACCGCACAGGGCTATTGTAAAGATTACAAAAAGTTACATACTGGTTTATGAATCCTGCACTTGTACCACATAAGTGTAGAAGTTGTCTGTTGCGAGGAAAGTTTTGTATAAGTGCCTCAATGCAAGTGCTAGACTAGTGCTTTCCCTTTTAAGGTTTCAAGCAGGCTATCTTTTTAATTTTATTTTACCCATTCTGACATTTGTTTTGCATTTTACCATTTTAAGCTCTCTTTTGTTTATTTGGTTATTTACACTTTGAAAACCATTCCAGTAGCTTTGTGAGGGACACAAAGGCTAGCCCATCACCACTGTGTATAGCAGGGTCCCTAATGTGGTGCCCATGGCGCTATGGAGCCTGCCAGCACCTTTCCTGGCACCCAACCAGGTGCTTTTAGAAAGTAGGTGGGGCTAGGTGGAGCTTTTGCCCAGCAGGGCTTCTGATTGGCTCTGCAGAGTAAAAGAGATCCTGTTAAATATAGCTTTATCTGATATGTTGAAAAGGTACTATCAGAGTTATATGTAACCTCGCTCCCTGACATTTTGTGGCTGTAGGGTTGCCAGGTCTGGGTTGGAAAATACTTGGAGACTTTGGGGGTGGAGCCAGGAGAGGGCGAGATTAGGGGAGGGGAGGGGCCTCAGCATGGTACAATGCCATAGAGTCCACCCTTCAAAGCAGCTATTTTCTCCGGGGGAGCTGATCTCTGTCAGCTGGAGATCAGTTGTAAAAGCGGGCGATCCCCAGGCCCCACCTGGAGGCTGGCAACTCTATGTGACTGGCTCTGCCTCCTGTGACGGCTGTTTTGTGATTGTGCCCACTGCCCTGTGTCAGAATTCCAAAGGGGTCTGGGGACCCCTGGTGTGCAGCCTGGCTCTGGATAGGTAGAGTGGGTTGCCACATGACCGGCCAGCTTTCACATCCCTCTATTGTGCAAATCTGATTTCTGCTCTAAATTGGCTCCCCCCTGCCCCAGTGACCATCCTCCAATGACAGCTGTTCATATATCGGAACTGCAGTGAGTGTACTTCCTACAACTGGCTCACAAAGCTGAAATTATGTACATCCCCCAAAGGGTGCAAAAAGACCTTGCATGTGTGGGCAGTGCCTACTAAAACACTTGCTGATGAGGAGGGGGCTGAGCAGTACTCTCAGTGGAAAGAAGGAAGAATATCAATACCTGGCCTGTCTTTTTTATCTGATTAGTCAAAGCAGAAAAACCAAAGGAACCTGTGCTTGGGGGAGAGGATTGAATCCAGCCATGTGCAAGCAAAAACATAAACAGGCTTGGCATAGTTCTGCTTGTGCAAGATCTTGTGCAACACCTAATGCTTCCCTCCTTTTATCTTATAGCACCCAGAAATTTCAGACACAACATCTTGTGCTAGTGAGAAAATGGTACAGGATGTGATATGTGGGGGAGGGGGCTAGAGTGAAGGTTTTTTCACACTTCTGCTAGCACAAGGACTATAGAGTGTTCAGAAATCTTTAGATGGATCCACAACAGCATCTGGGCCACCTCTAGGGTAGCCAAGTCTGAGTTGGGAAATACCTGGAGACTTTGGGGGTGGAGCCAGGAGAGGGTGGGGTTTGGGGATGGGAGGGGCCTCAGCATAGTACAATGCCATAGAGCCTACCCTTCAAAGTAGCCATTTTCTCCAGGGGAGCTGCTCTCTGTCAGCTGGAGATCAGTTGTAAAAGCAGGGAATTCCCAGGCCCCACCTGGAGGCTGGCAACCCTAGCCACCTCAGTGGAGACTTTAGATGGCTGATTTTGTTTGCATCAAAGAGAATATATTACTCTGACCATATAAATGTTAACAGACAGTAATCCCAAAGATTTAAGTGGTTTCAAGGGCAGTTAAATTCTTATGAGTGATGACTGGGTTTGGCCCAGTGAGAGAAAGTGGATCCAAGATGAGTCATATGATGGCCACAATCCAACATAGAGTTAAGCACACTTAAACCCATATCCTAGATGTAATTGCTTGAAAAGTATAAGAGCTTTTCATGGGCTGTAGCCACTAGCACACATGTAGGATAACAATGAAAAGATAAGTAAAGAACAAGAGGCAGTCTACTTTAATGGTTAGAGAGCTGGCTAGGACTGGAAGACCAAAGTTCAAATCCCCACTTTACTTCAGAGCTTACTGGAGTGACCTCAGGGCAGTTATGTGCTCTCTGACTGATTTCTCACCAGGCGCTGCTTCACCGTAGGTCTTCCCTTTGCCCCAATTCCGTGCTTCAATTTCTCACTATTTGCCACAGGGTGCATTTTGACCCGTGGCTTCGCACAATTTCCTTCACGGCTTCAATGATCCTGTTTTTTGAGGATCACTGAAGCCGCAGAGGAAATCAGAGGAAATTGGGCGAAGCCATGGGTCAAAATGCGCCCCGCGGCAAATAGTGAGAAACTGAAGCACGCAATCGGGGCAAAGGAAAGACCTATGGTGAAGCAGCGCCTGGTGTGAAATCGGTCTCTATTTAACCTCCCCCCCCCCCCCCAATGCTGTGAAAATCCTGTTTGGAGCCCTGAACCCCTAGGAGGAAGGGTAAGACTGAAAATGATGTAGATAATAGAGATGACCTCTGCCTCTTTTGTTTGGTCCAGGTTGGCTCAGTCTTTGCTTGCCCTTTTTGCGTCATCACTTGCGATCTCTGTGGTTTTTGCCATCATCCCTTTCTGCCACAATGTGGTGGTGCTCGCAGTGGTCATGGCCATGGCTGGGCTGGCAATGGGATGCATCGACACTCTCTCCAATATGCAGCTGGTGAAGATCTATCAGAAGGACTCTGCTGTCTTCCTGCAGGTAAGACCCCCCTTCCCAAAAAAAGCTAAGACTCTCTTCCTGGTTTTTTTTAATTCTTTCCCTTCATATTTTATACCTTTATGCTTGTTCTGGGCCTACCTAAATTCTCCCTTCTCTCTGCAGTTTGATTTATTTTCACTGTCTTGTTAAGGGTCATTATCCTATTTTCTAGCTGAGGAAACTGAGTCCCAAAGAGGTCTCGAGTATTCAAGAACTATTCCTAATTCCAGTTTAACATTTGAGGGCTAGAAGTTCGGGTTCAGGTTCTGTTGCCCAAAGAAAGAAGGTACAGTGTAGCCCTAGAGAATTTTACAACTCTACCAGTTGAACTGCTGGAGTGGAATTTTGCAGTTCTCTGCCGACTGGACTGTGACATTATTGACTGGTTTGGAGTTTCACATTCATTGGACCTGGATGGAGTTCCGCATCATCTGAGTTGTAATGAGCTCTTTACTGGCTGGATTGTGATATTATTGACTGGACTGGAGTCTCTCCTTCACTGGACCTGTATGGAATTCTGTACTACTTGAATAGGAATAAGGTCCATGATTAATGAATCTGGAGAAAGCTCTCTATTGTTTAAAGTCAAAAGGTTTTGTTCTTAAAAATTTGTATACCTGTTAAATTGTATCTGCATTAAATGATACGTTTTGTGATGTGGTGGCTTAAGTGTCAGAGCTCAGGATTTCAAGCATAATTTTTGTCAGCATATTTATGACTGTTGGATCCATGTGCTTCGTACTGCTGTTTACAACCCTAAATCAAGGCCATCAGCTGAGGAGGACCAGGGGGGCCAGGAAGGGCCTAACATGGCAGAGGCACCCATGGATGAAGTGCCAGAGGCCGCCCTGTTGGAACCTGCAAGTGAGATCTTGCTGCTGACTCCTGAAATAGCCACCATGCCTCCACTGGGCAAGTCTTGAACACGGGCCCGCAGTCCTCTGGGAAAGTAGGAAGAGCAGCAACAGAAGGCCTGGGTTCACCAGAGGAGGTGAAATGCTAGGCTGGTTGCATGCAACCCCATCCCAGAGCTATGCAGTGAGAGCGGTACTTCTTCACAGGATCCTGGCCAATGCACAGTGCAGCGTTGGACCTCAGGACCCACCAGCAGTGCAGCTGAATCTCATTTCCTCCCAACCTGTTTAGGCTGAGGCTTGGAAAGGCTGCCTCATTAATCAACCAGTCTGCTAGGTGCAAGGCTGTATGCCAATACCCGATCCTTGCCTCCAGTTCCTGGCTGCTCACTCCTGTTGATGCCCTCAAGTCTTGCTGTCTAGGCCTGAGGACATTACTGCAGAGCATAGGACAAGTCCAGAGTTGCCAGCTCATGATCATTATGGGATGGATCCAGACTAACATTTCTGCAGGAGAAAGGAATTCTGTCCTCAGAGTGGGATTTTTCTTGCCTCTCCATCTCACAGCAACCCAAGATGGCCCCTGTTCACTGCTCCTCCAGGAACAGGATGTCAGGTGGCATTTCAGGTGGCTGTGATGGGGGAATCACACTCTGTGGGCAGAATTCCTACCACCTGTAGAAACATCTAGGATGGATCCAAGCCTATGTACAGAGTCAAGCTGTTCACAAATGCCAATACTTTCAGTCATATCAGGAAAGTAGTGTTGTAACTCGAAAACTTTAATTGCATTATCTGCCTGAAGTTGTTTGCATTAGGAAGTAATTATGCTCTGGATAATTGAGTGCAGGCATCTACTTTGTTCTCTCTGACTAGTTTGTTACAATAATAAATACTAGGCTTGTCACCCAGTGAAATAAACTGTCGTTGCCTCATTGATCAGTAGAAATGTGCATGTGAATGAAGCAGGGCTTTGCTTTCCTTGCCTGTAGATGATGCCCACCTCCCACAACAAGTACCATCTTAGGTGCTGCTTCAGGGGTGGGGGGCGGGGAGAGAAAAGGAAGTGCCTCTCTTTTATGATACTGCTTGCCACTTGCAATAAAAATAATCCCCTGATCAGTAAGGGTCACTTTTATGATGTAAAAGATTTTTTTATTGATTGGTTAAGGGCTGCTTTCAGACACTGCAAACAAACTCTTTTCATGTGTGTGATGAGAATAAGCCTAGTAAAGCTTTGGGCTTGCGTGCTCTGTCCCTCAAATGCAGAATGGAGATTGAAAGCTTCCTGGTTCCAGAAGACACTGCAGTTTGTGATGTCTGCACTTTAACAGTTTTATTAAATCCTGGTTTTACAGACACAAAGGGCAGTTTGTTAAAGCACTCTAATTTGTCACAACCAACAGTAATGTCTTTCAAACCAGGAAGTCCAGGGCCAGCTCTGTAAAGAGGCCACCTGAGACAGGTCATCTTGGGAGGCTGATTTTTTGGGGAAAGCAACTTGCCGTCATTGGCCAGAGGCAACAGTCCTCCTTACCTCCTGATTTCTCCAGGATTCTTAAAAACATGGCTGCAAGCTACATGTGCCAGTTCCAGAGCTCTGGAGGCATTCCTCCTCTTCCTCCTTCCAAGAGCTGAGGCACCACTTTTGGTTGCAAGAAGATGAGAGTTTGAAAAGCCATACTGAGCATGTGTGGCTTAGGTGGGGATGGGGGGGAGCACTATGAGGTAAGGAAGGTTATCTCCTCAGGCTTAGGGGCAGGGGTGAGGTGGGGAGAACAGCTTCTGCCCCAGCTGCCTCAGGTAGCAAAACATCTCTAACAGCTGCTGAGGAGGACTTCACACTGTATGCAGGGGGAGGGGAGAGTCCATGCTCACTCTTGTAATGGAAAAGAGCTTTTTCTTGACATCTGGATTTAGCCTTAACCAATCAGTTATAAATGTTTACTAGGGCTGCAACGTTTTAACATCTTTCACCAGGTGCCTCCATCTTTGTGCATCGTAAGGCATCTCTGCACAGCAGCCGCCCATGTTCCCACTCGGATGATGCTGCATTCACCAGATTTGGAACTTTGGAAAAGATATTCCTTCCTCTATCCCCAGGGTATTCCTTGCAGAGAAGGCAGGCACCAAACCACAGTTGCCCATCAGGGTGTGACTGCTGAAGCCTCTGGTTAATGGGGGTTATTATGAGAGATCAGATGAACTTGAACATCATGCACTAGTTGCTTGAATCTAATGGAGCAAAAACTGTCAGGATCAAAAAGGCCTCCCAAAGATCATACATAAAAACCTGTTGCATAGTTAATTAAACACCACTTTCTGGCCCACATGGGACTCCTATACCATTTTTGTACAGGGAGAAGAACAATTTCTCCTGTTGTGGGGTAGTAGTGATAGGAAAAGACTAATTCTGGAATCTGGAAGAGTATTTTAACAGAACCCGGGCCTTCCAAATTACCCACAGGAGCTCTAACCATTGTTCTAGGCCAGGGGTGGCCAAACTGTGGCTTGGAAGCCGCATGCGGCTCTTTTACACATATTGTGCAGCTCCCAGCAGGGCAGCTGGGGAAGCTAAATATCATTAGCAAACAAGTACCATATTGGACAAATAAATATCATTATCAATATCCGCTTTTACTGCTTTTGTTATTATTTTTGGCAGTCTCATTTAATGTTAATAAAAATAAAATTTGCATATTTGCCAGTAAAAACATATAATGTTTGTTCATGTCTTGCGGCTCTCAAACATCTGACGTTTATTCTACGTGGCTCTTACGTTAAGCAAGTTTGGCCACCTCTGTTCTAGGCTTCTTGTTTGTCCTGATTAAGTGTAATCTGGACAGCCTTTGTCATCAGAGATGCCAGATGCTGGGTGATGCTAGGAGTGAAAAATCTGTTTGCTTGTTCTTTTGTGCAGGCCCTTCATTTCTTTGTGGGCTTTGGTGCCCTGCTAAGCCCTCTGATTGCTGACCCTTTTCTGTCGGATACCAACTGCATCTTGACAAATGTTACAGCCAACGGTAGCAGCAATCTCCCTCACATCCGGAAGTCACTGGTCCCACATCATCCTGGAAACCTGTCACACTACGACCTGCCCACAAAAGGACTGGTGGTGACACGAGTCTCTTATGCCTTCTGGATAATGGCCTTGATCAATGTAAGTAATGGGATCTGATTGACTCATGAATCCTTCCAGGTGAATATCCTTGAAGAGAAGCGTTTGAGGTTTTCATGCCTGGAGGCCCCCTCCATTAGTAGTGTTGCTAGTTCCAGATTGGGAAATACTTGGAGATTTGGGGGGGTGGAGCCTGATGAGGATGGGGTTTGGTGAGAGAAGGGACTTCAGTGGGGTGTAATGCCATAGAGTCCAGTTTCCAAATGGCCATTTCCTCCAGGTGAACTGATCTCTGTTGCCTGGAGATCAGTTGCTGTAATCCCAGGAGATCTCCAGCCACCATATGGAGGTTGGCAACCCTACCCATTAGACATCAGTTCCAGAATGACGTTGTTTCAGGATAAGACCTTAAACCCAGTTTGTAGTTCTAAAACCATTTTTGGTGTGGCACCAAATTACTCCTGCCCTGCGGTGGTTGTTTCCTCAATTTATGTATTTAAAAATCATAAATAGTTGCCAAATAGACTGCAGGTGGGTCAGATGGCTCCCAGACAGAAAAGTACTGATGAACCTGTTGGGGTAAAAATGTTCCTAGTTCAGAAGGGCAGCCCCATATGACTACTTTGCATGGGGAGGGTTCACCTGTCTCATCTGCTAGGATTCTTGAGGAAGAGATCAGTGGGTTATTGGAATTGTTGGTCTGCAATTTGCCTGCCCTGCAAAACCTTCCTGATATAAGAGGGGTATAAAATCCTCTTCTCTCCCTCTCTTGAGTAGATACTCTCTCCTGCTCTTGTTCTCCAGTGCAGTTATTAGTCTTTATGTGCACCTTGCAATTAAGCAGTAACTGGCTGCAAAAGAGCACTTCTGGGTTTTTTCCTTCTGTGTTAATACCTTTATAAATACTAACCAAACAAGGTTTCTCTCTGCCATTGAGCCATCAATGGCCACACCAATGTGAGCATTTTCCAGCAGAGTATTTCTTGAAATGAGGGATAGTTTTTTTTTTTATATAAATTTTTTATTGATTTTTCTCTATAACAACAACTATAACGCTACAATCTAAGCTACATATACCTTATACAGAGAGTACTTTATCATTTGCTTAATACTACCTTGTTACATAAAATAATTATGAAGCATTTAAAACCTTGGATAAATTTCAATTACTTGTTTCTGCTACTATAAAAGTTATCAAAACTATTTGGCAGGCACGCCCACCTAGAGAAATACGGTTAATTAAACCATTTATAATACATAAGTGCAATGCTTAATAAAACAGTTTAATCACTATTTCTTCTTTCGTCCTCTTCTTGTCTTAACAGTCTCAACTTTTTTTGGAGCTGCAGCTCCCTTTTCCGAGTCAGACACTTCTTCTTCACTCTTTGAGCTATCAAATCCATACATGCTTTCTTGCGAGGCCAGTGAACCATCTGAGTCTCTCCCAGTTTTCTGCTCTTTGCTTTTTTCCAGAAATTTTTTCGCTTGTTGAACAGAGTCAATCTTATACTTCTTATCTTTGATGCTGAAGCATAGTCCTTCTGGAGTATTCCAACGATAGATGATAGACTCAGACTGGAGCCAAGATGTCAATTTTCCATAGGCTTTCCTTCTTTTCCTTATTTCAAATGGGATATCCTTCATCACTTTTACTTCTTCTCCCAGGATCTTCAGAGCTGCTTTGTTTGTGGTCCTAAGCACCACGTCTCTTGTAGATTTTTTGGAGAACCTTATCATAATTTCTCCAGGCAGGCTTTTCTTTTTAGTGTAATCTGGATAGGTTCTGTAAACCATATCCATATCGCTTTTTATATCCGCTGCTTTCATGCCTGTCACTGGTTCAAGTGCTTCACTTAGCAATTTTTTAAGGTCTTCTCCTGTGTTTTCTGGCACATTCTGAAGTCTTAGGAAAAAATTCGATCTATCCATTTGTAATTTCAAAAGCTGATCGTGGTGGAAGGACTTTTCCTTCTCTGCCTTTTGTAGTCTTGCGTCTTGGTTTTTTACTGAAGTTTTTACTTCCAGAAGTTCTCGCTGCAGCTTCTCTGTGGATTTATTCGACTCTTTTAGTTCTAGCTGCATTTTGTCCATTTTAACGTTGAGAGCTGTCATTTGGTCCACTAGAGGTCGCAATAACGAGGAGAACACCGCACTCATCTCCGTGGTATCAACCTTTGAACTCGGAGCTGTACTTCCTAGTGTGGGGGAAGGTTTCGGTTTCCCCGTCATTGTTGAGACTACGCTCTTTGTTTATAGATAGATAAGATGAACGAAAGGAGCAAATTTTCAAACAGCACTTATGTCCTTCTAAAGTTTATATCTCCAAGTGAGCGATGCTGCCATCTAGCAAGGCGGATGGGCTTTTATTCCTCCAGTAACGCCACGTAAAGAGTCTCGTAAGTACGCTAGTCCCGGAGGGGGGGGGGTTCACTCCTCCCGCCGTCTTCCTGCTGTGTTCTGCTTTTCTTACTTCAGACTCACGTTTTCTCCATGTGTAACTGTCAGTTCCAGCCTCATTGCTTCGCACTCTCTGCTGCTTCTCAGATTTGCGCTTTCAGCCATACGGCTCCCACGGCGGGGGAACCTATGGGGGTGATGAAAAGAGATCTCTATCCCTCGGTCGCCACCGTAGGGAGAGATCCCCTTTGGGCCACCCCAGGCAGAGCCCCCTCACTGGGGGCTCTGGGGGCTCGGCACCAGTCCAGAGCCCCTTCTTCCCGCCGGGTACGGATCGCGCTCCCCGCAGATGCGGAGGAGCACGTCCGCCATGCTCGCAAGTCTTGCCGGAAGTCGAAATGAGGGATAGTTTTAACAGGTCTCCAGGCACTTATGAAGAAGCACGAATCTTTGCTGGGCAACTATGATGTTCTGATCTGAGTCATATTTTTCGCCTGGGACCTACATCACCACTTTCTGAAGCTCTTTCTTGAATCTGTCTCTCGTTAGTGAAATTCCATGGGACAAAAAAGCAGGAGATTTAATAGCACTGTGTTGTTAAAAGGAGAATGTGTGTGTTTGTCGGTCTTTCAAATGATTCAGAATGTGGTGGTCAGCTTGTGCCATTGGCAGAAACATTTGGTAAAGGTTTTCCTGGACTGTAACATCTCAGGTCTGAATGTACGCCTGAATATATGAGTTCCCATGGGTGCCTATTTGTGGTAACGCATTTTAGGCCACTTTTCTGTCTGGAGGATTCCATGAGGCTTACAATAAAGAAAAAATCCAAGTGACAAAACAAAGTAAGCCAAGAAAATGCAAACAAATCAGAGCTAGTCTGGGGCTGCCAAACTGCTTACTGCTGGTTCCAAGTGGCAAGCTACAGGCCAAGAGCCCTTTGGTTGGCACCTGGCCCTTTGTGTGCCCCTGGCCCCACCCAGGCTGAATTCTGCAGGAAGAGGAGAGAAGAAGCCTAGATGGACTTCAGCTGCTTCTAGCTTGCTGCTAGTAAGCCAGCAGGATTTTCCTCATTCCCTTGAACCCCTTGGGATCTGAGAGACTAAGGGTCCAATCCCCACTCTCCCCTGAAATTTAACAGGTGACCTTGGGCGCGTCACTCTCTTTCAGTCTAACCTACCTCACAGTGTTGTTGCAAGGATAAAAATAGAGGTAGGGAGACTGATGTCCACTACCCTGAGCTCTTTGGAGGAAGGGCAAGATAAAAATATGCTAAATAGTTAAAAATGAGCCTCAGGATTTGGGATGCTGGGGACCTGGCAAACCTAATCCTAAGAGTCACTGGAAGCAACTCCCTGGCCACAGCATAACATTCCACTAGCAACCACCACAGCAGCTGATTAGACAAACCTTAAAGCCAGTTTGGTATAGTGGTTAAGTGTGCGGACTCTAATCTGGGAGAACCAGGTTTGATTCCCCACTCCTCCACTTGCACCTGGCTGGATGACCTTGGGCAAGCCATAGCTCTGTACCAGCTGTTCTCTCAAGGACAGCTTGGGAAAGAGCTCTCTCAGCCCCACCTATCTCACAGGGTGTCTGTTGTGGGGAGGGGAAGGGAAAAGGAGTTTGTAAGCCACTCTGAGACTCTTAAGTGAGTGAAGGGCGGAATATAAATCCAATCTCTTCTCTTCTTCTTCTCTAAAAGCTTTAAATGGCATGTAGGGTTGAACTGCGTGCCTCACCTATGCAGCACTTGTATTGCATAGCATGGCACTTTAGCTCTCACCAATCTTAACTGTTACTTACTAGATACCTGGTATCTGTGCCTGTTGTTAGTAGAGACTGGTATTTAGAGTCCTGATAGTGCTTCTGATGAACCTCTGTGCTTGTACTTCTGAAGAATCACTCCAGACTGATGTTTAATACTTGCAAATAAGACTAAACCATCAGGGCTTTGGTCTGAAGCATAACTCTGTGGGCGTTTTCGCACTGGCTTTTTTCCGGGGCGAGCACCGGAGTGAGCACCGGAGTTTCTGGTCAGTTTCACATCAGTTGCTCCGTGCTCACAAACTCCTCCGGAGTTTCACCGCACTGCTCAGGAGTATCCCTGGAGCAAGAAAATCCTGTTCCTGGCGGTGTTTCCTGTTTACTCCGTTGGAGAAACCTAGATGAGAATACACCCACTCGCCCACCCTCCATCTGGCCCGCCCCACGGTGGGCGTTTCTTGAATTTTTTTTTTTTGAAACGAGCCCTCCTAACGTTATATCGAAATAAGGAGGCAGGGAGGCAAGATCGCACCACAGGGACTGCGTTGGCGAGGTGGATTTACCGTTTCTTGGGAGCAGGAGCCGGGCGCCATTGGCCCGAGAGCTCCATGTGCTTGCTCCCCGGTAACTGCTGCCCTTTGTTTGGGCTTCCCCGGCAACAGCCCGTGCAGAGCTGGTGGTGGGTGCTTTCCTCTAGCAATCCGTGGAGAAGCTGCGGCAAGCGGGTGGGCGGGCAGGCTGGGTAAACTTGCCTTCCTTTCTGCTCCCTGTGTGCGGTCCCACGATCCTGAAGCAACACTTCCCCCCTCCTTTTTTTTTTTTTTTAAAAAAGGCCCTTATAATGTTATAACATCATAATGAAATTTTGATGCAGCAAGGGAAGACAGCACAATTGTTGTCTTTATATAATAAACACACATTCACATCTACTATGGGGTGTGTGTGTTAATTTGCTGTTTATTGGCAGCCCCTGCAGAGCAGGCTGGGCGCGCTTCTTTGCAGAAAAGTCACAGAAATGGATTGAACTGTTTTCAAGGGGCTATAACTATTCCTGCGGAGTGGGGAGACTGCTCTGCGTGTCATGCTGCTCCTCCTCAGCTGCCGCCACCACCACCACCACTATTTATGTAATTTTTTTTTCTTAACAAGGGCCAGCTGACGCCATGTTGCCCATCCTCCATTTTGTTGCCTTGATCGGGTTAAGCACACGACATTTCAGTTCACATCGGAGAATCCACCCATGGGGGGGGGGGGGGTCCTCCTTGTAGCCCGCCAATCGTTTTGCACCAATCCAGAACGGTGGGAAAATTTGAATACTGAGGAGGGACTTGATGAATTCTGGGAAGAGGAAGGCGGGTGATGCACTGTCGTCATTCCACTATGACGTTATAACGTTACCACGCATGCGTTTAAAAAAAAAAAAGGAAAAGCGGGGAACGAGGGAGGAGCTGGGGGGGAGGAAGGGGAGGGAAGGGGAGGGGAAATGCAAGGGGCGGGCACAGAGAGCATCGAAGCAACCCAAATGGGAACAGAAAACTTCGGGGGGGGGGGGAGAGGAGCAGATTGCTATAGTGTGAAAACGGCAGGTTTGCTCAGGAGGAGTCGCAGAGGGGGAAATGAGGAGGAAGTGAGAGGCAACTGGCCAGTCTGAAAAGGCCCTGTCAGTCCTCGTCATTCAGGCTGGGGAGAGGTTTCTGGAAGTTCATAGCCAATTATGAATTAAACTAATAGAGCTTTATGCACATCTTTTTTTATTTAACCCAGGTGGGTATCCAGTCTACCTGTCCTATGAATTATAGCATGTGTTAATACAGTTCAACAATCTGACTTTGTGATCTGGCTAGAACTAGAATAACCTAGAGGCCAATAATCAAAAGATTTATTCTGGAAGACAAAACATTATTTCATAAGAATGCAAAAAAAGAAACATAAAATAGCTTTCTGACTAATGCTCAGAAGCTATTGTGTGCCATAGAAAAGGATGCCGCACTTAGAGCTACAAAGAATCTACAAATTATTTAGCTCATTCTTGGAGAACAAAGTCAAGCCTGTCTCTCAGTGGGCAGAGGCTGAAAAGAGCATGTGTTCATTAAAACTGGTATATTAAACCAATTACTTGAACCTGATGATTTTGAGTTAAAAGTCCCTCTCTTACCCATGAAAGGACAGTAGCAAAATAGAAGGAATAGATAGAATAGAAAGAATAGATAATAGCAAAATAGGAGGAACTGTTTCCAGACTCTTTTAAAGTTCCAATTGTACCATGAATATATAGCTTAAACACTAGTGGGAGGGCAGGAAGGGAAAATTGCTATTTAAGAATCTTATTATATCACTGCAGATGTTACCTTGAATATGTTATATAAAGGCTCCAATTTAACTCCAAGGAATGGCAGAGAATAGTCAAGAAGAATGTCAGGAGCACTGCTCATTTAGGAGCCAGGACAACAGGGTCTAGAAGACCTAAACACCCCTTTTTAAAAAAAAAAAAAACAACAGCCAGGATAGCTAGCTAGCTAAATGGCCCATGAGAGGCAGAGTAGTACATCTTTGGCCAGGCTATATCTGGGAGACTGCCTGTGGCCACCAAGGGACGGCTTGGAACATCGGAGACTTTGAGGGGGGAGAGAAGGGAAGGGAAGAAAAGAGGAAGAGGCGTTAGTTAGGGTGGGGTAGATTTTAGGTTAGTTTGTGGTGGCCTTGATTGCTTCACCCTTTATGTATCAGTGTTAGTTAGCGTAGTTAGTCTAGTCTTGTGGGGAGGGGAGGGATAGGAAGTGTAGAGGTTAGGGTGGGCACTGTTAGTGTTAGGTTTTTGACCACCGCATAACTAGGGGGTACTTACTGTGGGGTCTGTACTTGGCCGCTAACTAGGGCTGCCAAGTCCCCCGGAAGAGCGGGGGAAACACCGATTTTGAAAGCTTTCCCCCGCTTTTCCAAGATTGGCCACCGGGGGGACAAAATGGCTGCCAGCAGGGGAACCTCGGAGCCTGCCCTGGCCAGCCTCTTGAACTTCTTAAAAGGGAAATTTCCCCTTTAAGAGCTGAGCCAGCTAGAGAGCCCCGCCCAGAGATTAAGGAGGGACTAAGCTCTTTCTACTGCGTGCAAGGTTGCTGCTAAGTAAACTGCTCCGGTAAGCTGGGGTCTGCGAGCTCTTTTCCTTCTCTGTCTCTCCCCCTCCCCCTCTTTCTTTTTGCTGTCTGTCTGTCCACTGTGGTTTTGTCAAAGGAATAAACTGTCACTTCCAAAGAGATAAACATCACAAGGAGAGGTTGCCTGTAGAAGGTCTGGGAGTGGGATTGTTTAAAATGTCTTGTTGTGGCTGCTTGGGTCCCACCAATCCTCATTTCCCTTCTGCAAATAAAAGTTGGGATTCCTCATTTTTATGCCAATTTTCTGTTTCTTTCAACCGTGTCCCCCCCTCCAGCAGTAAAAATCTGCATTTTTAAAAGCATTTGTACATCAAGTAACCGGTATTTTAAATTAGGGATGGATCCAGCTAGCTTTTCTGCTGGCGAAAAGGGGAGGACAAAGGTCCTCTTTAGCCACCAAAAAGCCTATGCTGGGGGGGGGGGGAGAAGTTATGGGACTTACATGGACAACAGCTGGGTGAAACAAGGGCCAGAAATAAAACCTGGGAATTGGGCAAGAGTAAGTGAAAAAGCTGTCTGTCTGTCTCTCTCTCTCTCTCTCTCTGTCCCCATCCAGCAGAGGTCTATCAGTGGCTATTATGAGCCACAAGGTCTAAATGGAACCCTTTGTCTGGGACAGTGATGCTCTGAATTCTTGGTGCTTGGGGGGCAACAGTGGGAGGGCTTCTGGAGTTCTGGCCCCGCTGCTGGACCTCCTGAGGGCACCTGGTATTTTTGGCCACTGTTGTGACACAGAGTGTTGTACTGGATGGGCTGTACTGGATGGGCCGATCCACTGTGGCTTCTCTCCTGTTCTTATGATATGAAAATCATATTTAGCACTTGTGTAGCACTTAGGGCTTCATATTCTGCCGAGATGAGGAAGGATTCAGTAGGGCCGTTGCTCAGTGATAGAGCATCTGCTTGACATGCAGGAGGTATCAGCCTCTTCAGCTAAAAAAGGATCAGGTAATAGGTGACATTAAAGATCTCAGCCTGAGACCCTGGAGAGCCACTACCAGTCTGAGTAGTCAATACTGACCTTGATGGACTAATGGCCTGATTCAGTATTAGGAAACTTCATGAGTTCATGTGGAAGCATGTGGAAGCAACATCACAGGATGTGACTTCACAAAATGATGTCACTTCCTTTCTCCTGGCTCCACCCCCAAAGTCTCCTGGCTCCACCCCCAAAGTCCCCAGATATTTCCCAAGTTGGACTTGGCAGCCCTACCGCTAACGGTCTGTGGCTGCTGCAAAGAACATCTAGCAATGCCGGGCCGACAGGTTCCGGTGCTTGTGGGGAGGGGAAAGTGTGGTGGGTCCAGGAAAGGAAGGGCGCTGAGAAACAGGAAGGCTCAATGCCCTTCCAGCCTATTTGGGCAAATTAATTGAAAGGGCGGTGGCGTTACAGCTACAGGGGTACCTGGATGAAGCTTCGGTCCTTGACCCCTACCAGTCTGGCTTTCGCCCCGGTCGTGGGACAGAGATGGCTCTGGTCACCCTTACTGACGACCTCCGGAGACATCTGGATCGGGGCGGTGTGGCGGTGTTGCTGTTGCTTGACCTGTCAGCTGTGTTCGACACAGTCGATCATCACCTGCTGTCCCGCCGCCTTGCCGATGTGGGGATATGGGGATGGGCCTTACAGTGGCTTGTTTCCTTTCTCCAAGATCGGGGACAGAGGGTGGTGCTTGGGGAGCACCAATCCAGGAGGCATCCACTTGATTGTGGAGTGCCTCAGGGGGCGGTGCTTTCCCCGATGCTGTTTAACATCTATATGCGCCCCCTTGTCCAGATTGTCTGGAGGTATGGGCTGGGGTGTCACCAGTACGCTGATGACACCCAGCTCTATCTGATGTTGGGTGGCCGGTCGGACTCCGACCTGCAAGATCTGGAGCGGATATTGCACGCTGTAGCTGGTTGGCTTAGGCAGAGTCGGCTGAAATTGAACCCGGTGAAGATGGAGGTCCTGTGCTTGGGGCAGGGTGGTTTGGGGCGGGGGGTCCCACTCCCAATCTATTCTTTCTATTCTTCGACGGGGAGCCATTGGTGCCCGCGGCAGAGGTAAGGAGTTTCGGAGTGCTCCTGGACCCCTCCTTGACAATGGAGGCCCAGGTAGCAGCCACTGCCAAGTCAGCTTTTTATCATCTACGGCTGGCACGGCAGTTGGTTCCCTTCCTTGACCGCAACGACCTGGCCACAGTGATCCATGCGACGGTCACCTTGAGGCTTGATCACTGTAATGCTCTCTACATGGGGCTGCCCTTGGCGCAAATCCGGAGGCTTCAGCTGGTGCAGAATGCCGCAGCCAGGCTGTTGATGGGCCTCACTAAGAGGCACCATGTCCAGCCTGTGCTAGCGGCACTGCACTGGCTGCCTATAGCGTACTGGGTTCGCTTCAAGGTTATGGTGCTTACCTTCAAAGCCCTATATGGCCAGGGTCCAACATACCTGAGGGACCGCCTATCCCCATATATACCCCAGTGAGCACTTCGGTCGGGGGCCCAAAATCTACTCTGTATACTGGGCCCCAGGAAGGCGAGGCTTGCTGGAAGCAGGGCTAGGGCTTTTTTGGTGGCGCCCCTGTCTGATGGAATGCGCTCCCAGGCGAGATCAGGGCCCTGCGGGACCTTATGCAGTTCCGCAGGGCCTGCAAGACAGAGCTCTTCCACCAGGCTTTCAAATAGGAGCCACCATGGCTGGCCATACATCATGATTGCTATCTGGTGATGTGGGTTACCCTGGTGGCTGCCCAGGCCTGATGGCCATGGAAGGCTGTACTTGACCCTAAGCCATCTGTTTTTATATTATAACTGGAAGCATTGGTTAACTGGAATTTTACTGTAAATAGATTGTTTTAGGATTTTATAGTGGATTTTAAATGTTATTGTACTGTATGTTGCACTTTGTGCCATGTTAGCCGCCCTGAGCCCACTTGCGGGGAGGGCGGGGTATAAAACTAAAGAATAAATAAATATAAAATAAATGTATAAAATATGCAGAGGAGTATTCATATTTCTTTTGTAGTCCATTTAAGTAGTAGCTGTAGACCAGCGCTGGCTAAAAATTAACAAGAAAAATCACTGCAGTTTGTCTCTAAAATCTGTTCAGAAAAACATAGTCAGCTTTTTGCAGTTGACCCTTTTCGTAGGGATTCCATTATCTATGAAGGAGCTTATCAAAGTGCTTTTGGAGTGGACGGGCATTTTAAATATCTCTTGGAGAAAACCCAGGGCCAACTCTTTGGAAATTTGTATTGACTTGGAGATGTTATATGAAGGTACTTCACTCTCCTCTGGGGACAGTGAGGTGTGTGTGAGGCTTCTGTTTTTGTCTGGAATGTCCAATTGTTTGCTTTAACTGTGGATATTGGCTGAACTGATCCCTCTTGTCTTTATGGGGACATTCAGGGCTATTTTGGGGCAGGAACGCACAGGAATGGAGTTCCGGCTGGCTCCTGAGTTGGCCACACCCAGCAGGAACTCATTAGCATAATAGGCTGCACCCAACAGCAGCAACTCATTAGGATTGGCTACATTAGGAGTGTGTGGCCTAACATGCAAATTAATTCCTGCTACAAAAAAAGCCCTGGGTTTTGACAACAAACAAGGTAAACAAAATAAGAAGCAAAATGTGGGTGTGGCTGGATGACCACTCTTCTGTTAACACGGGGGTGTGGCCTAATATGCTAATGAGTTTCTGTTGTTGGGTGTGGCTTATTATGCTAACGAGTTCCTGCTGGGCTTTTTCTACAAAAAAAGCCCTGGGGACATTTAAGCTTTTATTCCCTGTGTGTAAACTTGAACTAGTTGCCCTGCTAGTTTTCCTTCACAGGATGCTGCCTTTGCTGTATTCATGGTTGGCTCTACAATGAGGCGAGGTGAGGCTGCAGATTTTGGCGGGAAACAGCCTCTGCCACTGCCCTGTCACCCCACTCCCACCCAGCCACCTCACAGTCCTCTCTTCCTCATGCTTCAGCCATCTTTCAGTGAGGCATCGCAAGCCACACATGCCCAGTAGGGATTCCCAGACCTTTTTTCCGGGGTATGGGGCTGGAAGGGTTGTGTGGTGGCTGGCTCCTGGGCAGGGGGCTAGGCAAGGCAGTGGCAAGGGGTGGCAGGTTTGCAGCTGGGGGCAACAGCCTTGGCTAAGCCCAGTCCAGCCACCTTTTATCATCTTTATCAGATGTCATAAAGTATTTAATGAATACAAGCCTGCATTTAAGGTTTCTGTCAGTTTCATGCACACTGTACTATCTCAGGAGTCATCCAAGGTTTGTTGTCCGAGTATATTCCCATTCCCAGTGAAGCTGGGGCCTTATTGTCCATGTCAGGTTCTAGTTGGAATTCTGCATATATTGCTTGATGTGCACATGTGTTTGCATGTCTGTCCCAATGCCTTTTGTATTACATACCTGTGTAAAAGCAGTTGCAATTCTAAAGATACTTTTCTAGGAAGAAGAAGATGATATTGGATTTATACCCTGCCCTTCACTACCCAAAAGAGTCTCAGAGTGGCTTACAATCCCTTTCCCTTCCCTTCCCTTCCCCTCCCCACAACAGACACCCTGTGAGGTAGGCAGGACTGAGAAAGCTCTTTAGAGAACTGCTTATGAGAGGACAGCCACTGAGAGAACTTGGGACTGGCCCAAGATCACACCAGCAGCTGCATGTAGAGGAGTGGGGAATCAAACCCAGTTCTCCAAGATTAGAGTCTGCGCTCCTAACCACTACACCAAACTAAGCTCCACTGCACAGACTTGAAGTAGGGTTCTGATTAGACCTACTTAGAATTGTTGACTTAAAGCTTGTTCTCCAAACTACTGGTGAAGATAGGGCTCTTGCAGAGTCAAGAGAACCAAGTAGAAAGTTGGTGGAAAGGTTTGCACCACCACTATAAATTGGGGAGGGATTAAACTTTCAGAAGTTTTGCATCCTTTGAGTTCTCTTATTTTGTCTGTGAAACTTCTTGGTGCATTTAAGCTGAAAGAATCAAACTAGAGCTTTTTTTCCTGGGGAAATGTGCCGGAATGGAATTCTCGAACCTCTTCAACCAAATTCTTTTAAAATGTTCAAAAGTTCGTGAGTTTTCAGTATACAGACTGAAAATTTCATTTCCTGCTTGAGAGTTCTAGCACCTCTTTTTTTTTTTTTTTAAAGAAAGCCCTAAGTCAAACTGTAAATGACGTCAGGGGTTCATAGTCTGATTTCCCAGTATGTAATTTAACCTTAATATGCACTCATTGTGTGTGTGTGTGACGGGGGGTGTTTGCAGTGGAGGAGTTACATTTCTTTCCTACACATTTCAGCAACTGATTTGAAATGCCACTCCCTAAGTAGCTGTTAGCCCTGCTTGGGCAAAAAGAATAGGCACCCATATTGTATCTCCCTCCTCCCAGGGCTAATAGAAGTTTGATAGGATCCAATTTCCATTGGGGGGAAATAGTGGAAGGGAAAGAGGTTTTCCATGTCCAAATGCTGCAATCCCCTCTTCTCCCTCCCCCACCTCTTTTTAAGACTGTATTATAATTGGAAGATGTGGTTGAGACTTGTTGCCCTGCAAGGCATGTATAGCGCTCTTATGGACTTATAGTTCATAAGTGATAAAGACTGAACTGTGCAGTTAGCGTGCAAAAGGGACTAAACTGTGTGGTGACCCAAAGTGATGCCAGCTGCAGACACATGCCAGCAAAGGAAAAGCCTTCTCCTGAGATGATGTACCAGTGGTTCCTGAGGTAACCTGCTATCTCTTACCCGCAGCACAGCAGGAAGAGAGACCAGCTCCCTAGACACAGAAAACACACCAAAACCAGTAACCATGTGCCATGGGAAAATGCCATGCTCTGCAACAAGGACTTAAAATCCTGAGGAGACTCCATGAGCAAACCTTCTCCTCAACATGCAGGCAACTCCCCACCACCACCACCACCCTTCACCTTCATCAGAGACTGGACGTAGGCTCTTAGGGAATAACAAAAGAACGGCTTGCTGAACAGGAATAGCTAGCTGTAACTGCCCCGCTAAACCCATCAACTCATCGGCCAGAGCCATCAAAAGGCAGTAGCCCTGGACTCAGCTATTGACCTTCAAAGGTGCCACTGTTGAAAGTAAATAGAATCTAAATATTGCCCAACCATGAAGCCCCCTTCCTCCTGAAACTGTTTTTCTTTTCCAATTTAGCAACTTCCTGGGATTGACCAAGGGGAAGTGACAAGGGAGGTGGCCAGTGAAGCCCACCCCCAAGGGGACGTCACAAGGGAGGTAGTCAGCGATGTCCACCCCCAAGCCCCAAAATAGCATAAAAGAGCTGGCCAGGCCATGTGCGCTCTCTCTCTGCAGCTATCTTGTTGACTCTGGAGTAGCTGCCCAAGAGTCTTTCCACATGTTCTGCTGGTCCAGAATACGATCCCTGTTCCCCATAGTCTCCCCATTTTTCCTGTGGATCGCTTCATCTCGTCAGGACAGGCAAGTATCACCCAATCAACAATTTTTACCTGCTCATGCGAATGTCACTATCCCTTTCTCTCTAATTTTCCTAGGTCTGAATAAGTGTATGTGTTTTTATTGTATGTTTGAAATATTCTCCAGTAAAGAACCCATTTCTCCAAAGAATTGGTTTCTGTGTTTATTCTTGGTTTTACTGGAAAAGGTGGGACTTCTGTAGGCATAGGCTTGTGTCCCCTTAGTTGCCAATTGCTCTTAAATATAATTCCCCATAGTTATTAATACATTAAGCAATTTGGCTAACAATCTCCAGTATAACATGTAATTTGGCCCTCAGCAGAATGGTAGGAACAAGAACTTCTGCAATAAATAGGCATTTGAAGAATGGAAGGAAGGAGACTGTATCCCTCCCCCTTCCCCCCCCTCAATGGTACAGTTGATTATAATATAAACCAGCAGTTCACATGATGGCAATCAGGATGGGTTTTCATCATATTATTGCCATGTTACTGAGAAAATGTGGGTGTACACAACGAAACAAAGCTGCAGATGATAAAAGTTAGAATAATTAGTTCCCTTCAAGAGGCATGCGTTCCATTTCCTCTTGCACATAGTTGCTTCTCTTCAACTGTGCCAGGCTTACTTTCTGATCCCTTTCGGGCCCAGAAATATGGCACATGACACTGTACTATACTAGAAGCTGAGTATCTCTGGTCTAGGGTTGCTAGTCCTTGGGCTGCAAAGCCTGGGTTCTTTGTGGGGTGGAGCCTAAGGAGCATCGCAAGCACAGTACTGTCACTTCTGGGTGATCATCGTAGAGACTGGAGAAGTTTCTAGAACATTGTGGGGAGGCTGTGATGCCATTCCCTCCACACTTTTTCTCCTGCTGCTCAGATGACAGATGAGGGTAAGGGCAGGAGCTTGCCCACTATGGGCAGGCAAATGGTAAGCCTGCTGTGGCCCTGAAAACCCCCTGGGTGGGGCCAGCTTGGGAATCCTGTGAAGGATTCATTGGGAGTATCAGAGGGAATAATTGTAAACAATATTACAAATGATGGCATCAGTTTCTCTGTTTTATAAAGTGGGCTCAGTTAATGCATTTGGGTGCCACTGAATTACAACCAACAACAGCTGTGAGTGTGCCATAGCTGTGGGCAAAGCTGTGGGCAAAGTTTAATTTCAAGGAGGATTCATTTGGGTGGTCTCCTTGGACCTCATTAACCTCCTCCTTTTAAAGATCTCTACTGCAAAATTGTTTGCACAATTTTTAGCACTCTCCAGCCTCTGCAAGGCCTTTGAGCCCTTTGGTGGGTGTTGGAGCTTCTGTTTTCAGTGGGGCTTCGGAAATATTAGAATAGCCTACTTGCTTACCAACTCTGACGTAGTCAAGCAATACATATGGAGTTGGTGGGAACAGGAGAAATGCCTGTAGGTTGCTTAAAGAAAAGGAGAACCTTCTTTTGTAACTAAAGAATTTGGTGATGGAGAGGAGCGATGCAAGCAGCACTTCTGTAAAGCAGAGTGAAAACAGACATACCTCTTGGAGTGAGCAGAGGCTTTTGTTGCTGCTGCTGTTGGGCAAACTCTGCTTCTCCCTGTTCTCATTCCTCTATTGCTTCATGAACCTCGATCTGATTCTGGAATGGGTTTTACCCCTCCCCATATGCATCAAACAGAGCTTGGGCATATGGCATGCTTATGCATTTGAATATTTATTTAGAGCTTGTAAATACCAAGAATGAAATGTAGTGTAGCCATGTTGGTCCGCAGTAGAGCAGCTAGATTCAAGTTCAGTCAGAGCTCCCTTTGTCAGATACAGCAGGTGCTCCTTAGATGTTTGGTAAAGAGAGCTCTGACTCTTGAAAGCTCATACCTCGGAAATGTTGTTGGTCTCTACGGTGCTACAGGATTTGAATATAGCTTTAAGAATGCACTGGAGGCCTTAAAAAATAAACTTGAAACATTGTTGTGGCCAATGAGGGGAATGGCAAGGGCCAGCCATTCAGTGCCCTGCACAAACAGATGAGACATTGGAGAGCTAGGTGATGCTGATTGTCACTGAGGCCAGCCAATCAGCCCTCTGCAAGGCTGACTGCTCCTTGTTCCTGGGCTGGATTCAGGCTGGAATTGTATACACTTGTCTAAATAGGGAATGTGCAGGTCTGTAGCCGCTTCCCCAATCTAGTAGTCTCTCTAATTTTCATTCCTCCAAGGACCTCAGGGCAACATAAAGAGTTCTTTTCTCCTCCACTTGATCCTCACAACAACCCTGTGAGATAGGTTAGCCTGAGTAAGTGTCAGCCCCAAGGAAACCCAACAAGCTTCATGGATAAGCAGGGGTTTTAACCAAGGACTCTTTCCACGCAGCAAAAATTCTTTGTGTTGCTTTAATCTCTGCTGCAAATGCAAACACATGAATGTTGGTGACAGATCTTTCACACAAGGGTGTATTCTGTGCACTTTGCTCTTCTTTTTCCTGACTTTTCTTTTCCATACATGCAGTGCAACAACTCTACTTTGGCTCTAGGGGATGTGGTCCTCACAGCTCATATGGTGATTTGTCATCCCCCTTTTTAGTTCTTCAAACAAGGCCTATAATGGTTCTATTAATTCAAATATATTCAAAATAGATAAATGGCAAAAGATCATTATGAGCTGAGGAGTCATGAAACTTGGTTTGGGGATTTTAAAAAAACTTTTTGTATTTTTCTGTGAACCGGGGGGGGGGGGGGGGGGTCCTCCAGTACTATAGAAAAATACCCCCTGTCTGTACATAGCCTTATTTTGTGGATTTTTCAATCCACATTTTTGGCAGTGTTCAGCATTAGATACAAGAGTGGTATGGCTATCTTCTGTTAAGCCCTCCAGTTGCACAGCATGAGAAATACTGGGGAAGAGACACTCGCCAGAGACTGACAGCAGGAAAATGGTGTTGATGTGGGTTGAAGCTTTGCAGAGTAAGAAAATGTGCACTGTTCCTTCCAGGTGGCATGCAGAAGCACCTGGACTGTGCATTTTGGGGGAGGGTGTGTGGAATCAGTGTAAAGCAGGTTTGTGAAACAGCATATAGAGGACTGGGGAAACCCAGAAACAGGACTATTACAACACAGCTTTGGGTGCCAAGGCACAGAAAAACCTGCAACTGAAAGCATTGTGGGCCTCCCCAGTTCTCCACTCACTGCTCAAGGGTTGCCAGTTAGTCTCCACCTACAGTGGCAGAGCTAGGATGTGGTGATCAAGACCTTTCCCCAGGGCTCTACTTGATCCAAAAAAGGATCAAAAGAAAATACGTTGACAATGATAATGTTCTCTTTTGAGTATGGAATTAATTAAGCATGTTTTCAAAATGGTAAATGAAAAGTCAGAAAGCAGCTTAGTGAGCAAAGTGAATCAGGCAGACTGGAGCGGCTGCAGCTTCTCACAGGCGTCCGGCACAGGGCCAGGCATAACAAAGCTCATCCAGTTGCTGAATACTGCTGGTGGGGAAGGAGAACGTAACAGATGTGTGGCTCTGGCTAGCAGGTTCCTTGTGCAACTGCGGGAGCCGCCTATCTGAGTAGCTGGATATTCAGCATTTGAAGCAAAACCTCTCTTTTAGCTTCACTTCGGAGAGTCGCCCTGATTTGGAGAGTTCCCTGGCATTGTGAATGTGGCCAGCAGAAACAGGACTTTGTAAGATTCTTTGAAATTAACCCAGCTGCTGTCCTCTCCCGGTCAGTTCACTTCCAGATTCTATTACTCAGTGGCAGGCAAAAGGGAGTAGGCTAGGAGTGCTAGGAGAGAGATGAGGATGATCACTTTTTAAAAAGGTGACCACGCAGGGTTTTTCAAGCAAGTGATGAACAGAGGTGGTTTGCCATTTCCTGTCTCTGCGTAGTGATCCTTGACTTCTTTAGTGGTCTTCCATCCAAATAACCAGGACCAACCTGGCTTAGCTCCTGACGCCTGATGAAATCAGGCTAGTCTGAGCCATCCATGTCACCTATAGGCAAGAAAGGTACAGAAATCTTGTCCGTCCCTTTGATTTAAGGGAAGTGCAAGTTTCCTGCATTTTTCTTGTCTATGGGTGAGAAAGCCCCTTGGGGAGGGGTGGGAGTTTTGATTGGAAACATGGCTTGCAATGAGTTAAACCCACTCTTCTCCACTACCACTGCTGCAACCAGATTTATACCTTTCTCTCCCAGCTTCTTTTTCTGGGAGATCAGTCACAGATCTCCAAGCATAGGTGTAGCTGGGGCCTAAGTGTGTGGCAAAATGTGCACATCTTCATGAGAGCATGAAAAACAGTGACGTGTGAATTGCAGGACAGATGCAAGAGGTATAAAAATGGAGTCAGGTATGTCTTGTAAACGTGTAACCGGCACACGGAAGTACAAAGAACGAATCCTTTCATGTAACTTCTTGTACTAGGGTACAGTGCAAATCAGCTAGATGCTGCGTCAGTTGCCAAGGGCCCTATGAGTTATAAAAATTGCCAGTTTCCCCTTTAAAATACACATGTATGGTAATATTTAAAAGGCCAATTCATGTTGTATTACAGCTCCAGGGTACCAGAATCTGGAGCAGTTCCAGACAAGGTTTTGCTTAGGGCTCAAGGTGAGGAAAACAGCTGTAAAGGACTCTGTTAGGCCCTGGTGAGCAGCCCTGTGTTAGGCTCTGTGCTCCTTTCTTTGTCCATTGTGAATAAAGTTATATTGTGTTTACTTAAGAAGATCCTCTGTACCCTCTTGATTTATCATGGCATTTTAAAGGTATCAGGGGCTTGTTCCTTTGATTGCTGCTTCCATGTAAAGCGGCAGCCATTCTCAATTGACACAAGATGTGTGTTCCACTCAAGTAGAAAAGTCTAGCATGAAAAACAAAGTGGAGGCCAATGCAGTTTCTGGTATTGCCTTTGGCTCTGTCTTGGGTTTTGATTGGTTTGGCTTCATTTCACTTTCCTTTAAAGCTTTCCCTGGTTTTAAACTGTATGTGTTTCCTCCCCCTGCCCTCCCTTCAAAAAAAGAAAATAATTGTATATTGCTAAAGTAACCCAAATGCAATAAAATAGCCATGCAAACCCCAACAAATTGGCTGCAATGTGTGGAAGAAAGTACCCAAAATCTGGGTGGGGAGACCCTGAGATGAGACATGGGGAAGACTGATTGCAGCAATAATGGGTATGGGAAGAAAGGGTGTGCAAGATTTTTTGCCATCCAAATGAAAAAAAAATTGTTTGCACCTATTTTAACAAAGTAGAAATATTCTTCTGAACATTATAGCCTTCTACATGCAACACAAATGCCTGCAGCAAGAGCAGGACCCCCCCCCCAACCTATGCATATTTCTCACAGTGTGAGCATTGTCCCTACGTATGTACAATTTGTATTTGTATAGGCTCAGTCCATGCGATTATGTTATTTTTCTAGCATTCCCACTTCCCAATGCAATCAGTATGCAGCCAAGCTCAGTGCCCATGTTGGGACAAAAATACACAGGTGGAGAAAGAAGCGAGGCAGCACCCACAAACTCATTTCCGCTCCCCCTCAATTCACCAGTGTTCTTCTGTGTTCAAAGAAGGAACACTAAATGAGAACAAAGAGTGACAGATCACAGGACACATGCAGTACCATTTTTCTTGCTAATGATCAGAAGCAGATGAAATTACAGCTGGGGCTCACCCTTGAATTAGCAGTGCATTTAGCATCCTCCTGCGTCCTTTGCTTTATCACATCTTGTATGCTTGGTCAAATATGACTGGTATTTTAAAATTACATACAATGCTTGGTAAGGGAATTTGTTGTCTATCTGCATGTCATGGTGAGCAGGACACTGCACAAGCCTCGGTGTGGCCAAAAATGAAAGGGGAAAGTCAATAACTCGTTTTCAGGCATTGCAGTTGTGTGTACCAGGATTGCAAGCTACCCACAAGCTTCCCAATATGTGTGGTCACTATTTCATCAGAACAGGGCACCATCCTTATTCAGTATCTGCTACACTGGAGGAGAAAATGTGAGGTATCCTAGTCAGATGAAATGGTGAGCATGTATCTGGGGAGGATGGCAAGATAGCACACGCTCCCAATACATGCAGTTGGATACCTCCAGATCTAATGCCTGAAGAAGGCTTATATTCCTATGTGAAAAGTTGTCCAAACCCACCCATTGATCACAGAGCAGCAATAGTCCAAGCGTGAAAACACTGTAGTGTGGGAGAAACGAAGGCCTGCCTGCCTGCCTTACCTACCTAGTATGGAGTCACCTTTAAGCCCAACAAAGTTCAAGGTATATTTTGTGTGTGTGCACACTTCTTCAGATACAATGAAATGGAAATTACCAGTCCATATATATAGTCTTAAAGGTGCTGCTGGACTCAAACTTTGTCCTGCTGCTTCAGACCAACACGGCTACCCACTTGAATCTATCTATCTGGTGTACTGTTAGCTTTTCAACAAGTGGTACGTCAATGCAAAAGCTAGGCTCTGCTTACAGTTGCGGGCAGGTCACGTAGCCATGAAACGATTTTGATTTTGCTGTTTGTTTAGGCTTGCTTATGCTGGCAAGCCCTGTGCCAAAGCCTCTCGTCAAACAGCATACCGGTAGGTTCAGTATGCAACCTTAAAGCAAAGCATGCCAAGTAGTAAGATCCTGTAATAAAACCCCTTGGCCCTGCCTCTGTGTGTCTTGGCAGATGAACCGAGCCACAGAAGCCAAATGGGCTCATCCGCTTTTTTCTTTTTTGTTTGAGAAGGTAAAACAAGGAAAAAGACACAGGCCAATGAGATCTATGCAGCTGGGTCCGTAAGAGAACACTCAGGGGGGCTGGGTGGAAGGAGCAGGGAAGGGACTAATTCAGCATTCGTTCAGCTTCTGCGAAGTGCTGTTCACCTTTCCAGTCTTTTGATGGGAAGCCTCATTCCTTTCTCCCAGGTGTGTATCTGCAGTGAGAAAGAGAAGAAAGCATTCTGTATGTGCTCAGTCACACTTCTTGCTTTTTTAGGCCTTTGGAGTGGCATGCACCAGGCCTGAGTCTTGATGGCCAAAACAATTCTGCGGATAAACCTGAGAAAGGCCTGAAGTGGTTTTTCTTTAGCACCCTTGCTCTTGGCACTCTCGAAAATATGCCTCTGCAAGCTGATGTGTCCATCTGTGTTTGTTCTGCCTGGTTGCTTTGTGAATGATTTCTCTCGACTTGCAACAGGCCCCCTCCTGGGTAGAGTAGCAGCTGCCTCTGCCTCAGCATCTCTGACCAGGGAGGGTCTGTCACCTGTGTAAATTGCCTTGAGACAGCCAGCCTGCTGTAGTGGTTAGAGTGTTGGGAGCAGGACCTGGGAGACCCCGGTCCAGATCCAGGCTTTGCCACAGAAGCTCGCTGAGTGGCCTTTGGCCAGTCAAACACTTTCCAAATGGACAAAATGGAGGAGGGTTTTGTAAGCAAGGGCAGGGTAAAAATGTGCTAATTAAATAAGTAAATGGAAGTTAGCTTAAGTCCTGTGCTCTTTCCTCCTTCTAAACTGATCTGAAAAAAATAATAACCTTTACCTGAACCTACCTTTTTAACAAACCTTAAATCAATAGTAGAATTAGTGGTTTTGATTAGGGCCAGCTGTAAGATCATGAAAATCCTGTGTTGCTATCAATGCTAGTAGAAACATATCAAAACAACTGGTAAACTTTAATGTTTTCAAATGGAGAACACCTACTGCTCTAAGCAGTTTTTGGTGAATTCCTTCCTTCCTTCCTTCCTTCCTTCCTTGCTTCCTTCCTCCCTCCCTCCCTCCCTCCAGTTAAGTCTGGCCAAAACCTCCTCTGTTCCATTTTAAGACTAATGCAAACTGAAGACTGGCAGGAGGGTCAACTCAGCAATATTTTTTTCCCCTTCTCTCCCAATCCCTCAAATTCTGGTGAACTTCAAAGTTTGCTTACTATGTTGAAGAGAGCAGAAGAATAGGTTTTTATACCTTGCTTTTCTCTGGCCTAAGAAGTGTCAAAGTGCCTTACAATTGCCTTCCCTTCCCCACAATAGTCACCTTGTGAGGTAGGTGGGCTGAGACAGTTCTGAGAGAACTGTGACTGGCCCTAGGTCATCCAGCAGGCTTCATGTGCAGGAGGAGCGGGAAATCAAACCCAGTTCTCCAGATTAGAGTCTGCTGCTCTTAACCACTACACCACACTGGCTCTCTGTTGTGTTGTTTTAGTTGGTCATAATAAAAAGTATTGTGCTACAGTTTGTTGTTGGATTGTTTTCACCCTAACATCCTAAAATTAACCTGCAGATATTAACAAACAATGTTAGGAAATGTTTCTGTTAGAAATCAAAGTGCCTAAAGCAATGGCAACAGGAGGCCCTCTACATTACTGAATTTCTTCTCGCTGTACTTTATCCCATTTCTTCCTGTGTTGTCCAGTGCTTTGTGCAGAGTTTTACAGGAAAAGAGTATAACAGAATAGTGAGCAAACATACAGCTCTGGTAAAGCCTCTGCTAAAGAAGACAGAAGCTCTGGCATACAAGGCCTTTTGAGTTCATTCATTCTTATGGTAGTCTCAGTTTTATTCCCAATTTCTAACAATTAGGTTTCAGTCTTTCCCATAATGTTTTCCACCTCTTGGGGCCCCTAATTATATTAGTTCCCATGTCTCTCTGTCCTTGTTCCCCTGAGTTCAGTGGGTCTAGAGTCCTAGTCAGGATGCTGTGTGTGTGTGTGTGTGTGTGTGTGTGTGTGAGAGAGAGAGAGAGAGAGAGAGACCTAGCAACACATAACATTAGTCAATGAGGTTGATTAGGTTTTCACAAAAAGGAACTCTCAGTGGCCCAGGTCTAAGTTTGGACGCCCTGTGTATATCCTTACTTAGGTAAGTGCATTTGGGCCATTATTTATACTTCTAAATTATGGTAAGTGAGATCTAGTTTCATATCGTGGTTAGGGTATTGGAGCAGGATCGGGGGGGGGGGGGAGTTTTGAATTCCCACTCTGCCATGGAAGTTGCTGGGTGACCTTGGGCCAATCACGAGTTTTCAACCTCCCTTACAGGGTTGTTGAGAGGATAAAATGGTGGAGAGGAGAACAATGTAAGATGTTTTTCAGTCTCAGTTAGGGAAAAAGTATAAATGAAGTAAAATAAAGTGGATCAGGAGGATTCTCTGAGTTTGCAAAACATTGTGCAAAACTTTCATTCCCAAGCTTCCTTCTGCTAATCATAGGTTCCGGGCTCAGAAAGTGGACTGGGCAGGCTAACGATATGCAAGCTGCCATCAGTAAATCGTAGACTCTGCATAAGTAGTTTGGTAGGTTATATCCGGGTTGCTTTCCGAGGGCAGTTTCAGAGTCCACAGTACGCACAGCCAGCCAGATGTTCGATTGCCTCATGACCCCAGGTATATTGATGCTCTGAGATTGTGCAGAAAAGATTGGCAAGCTTTAGAAGGGCATCATTTCTGCACACATTTTCTGTTTGGACACTACAGCAGCAGCACAACCAGAAGTTTGTAAAAAGCCCTTGGGTCTGCAGGTGCTGTAACATCTTAAGACACAGTGCTGGCTTGCTTTTGGTTTATTTTTTGTGGAAATCCCTGAACAAAAACCTCAGCAAAGATTCTCTCTGCCTTGCCTCCTTGCTGCTTCTAGCTTTTGAACAGGACTAACATTTTGACCCAGTTTAGCAAAACGCTGCAGTCATTCCAGGATAAATTGCCTGGCTTTGCAAATGAAAGTAATATTTATGGGGCAGCTGACACACTGTTCTCTTCACATGTTTATGCTTGGACCCCCCCTCCCCAAAAGTACCCTTAATATTCATGGCTTTTTGGAGGATGAGAGCTTAAATAGAGCAATAAATTTGGGTTCTCATACATGCAGCTGGCTTATGCTGATCCAGGTTAGGGGTTTATCAAAATCTGTATTATCTACCCTGACTGGCAGTGGCTCTCTAGGGTCTCTGGAGGAGTTCTTCCACATCACCTACTAGCTGATCCTTTTAACTTGAGAAGTCAGGGATTGAGCCTGGGACCATCTGAGTGCCAAGCAGATGCTCTCCCACTGAGCTGTGTCCCCTTCCCAAATGCATGAATTCTGATTCAATGGAGATTCCCGTGAGTAATTCAGATATCTCTTCTGTCTCAGAGATGAGTCAGAATATTCTGTATGCTACTTCAGTGGTTTTATAATGCTTTACCATCCATAGCTTTTCATCCTCAGAACAATCCGCAAGGTAGATCACTAACCCCGTTGTACAGAAGGGGAAACGGGGCTGAGACAGTAACTTGCCCAAGGCAAGTACAGGTGACTGCCATTTTAGTCCTGTACCATCAGCTGTGACTGGAAAATGTAAATCTGTTATGCTGCTCTCCTTTCTGTGGTAGACTTGTCCTTCACGCAAACTGGTTCTGACCTCCGGAAGGATTCTGACTATTAGCAAAATCCGTGGGTCCAAGCTGGCTGTTCTTACACCTATTGTTCTGGGAACAATAAAGTCCTCTTAAATGGATTCAGCTGTTGGGGGGGGGGCAGAGAGGGAGAGAATGCTCCATAGGTTGAAAGAATACTTTGAGCCAACAAAAGCCAGGAAACGTGGAGTTACGACTTCTGCTAACTCACAGACAGGAGGGAAAACAAACATGAAGCCACCAGCCGTTAATTATGAATGTCTTGGCTTATGCAGTGGGGGGGGGGGGGGGGGGAGGAAGACAGCTTCAATTAACATTATTGAATTTTTTCCATATACCTCCTCTGCTACAAAAAGAACATCCCAGTGGACTTTTAAAAGGCAGCCTTACATTTCAGAGATGAGGTTTAGGCGACTAAATTGGTTGGTCCCATGGCAGGACACTAGAGGGTACTGTTCCATGTAATTGTGAGCAGCTCTTTAGGGCTGCCAACACTGTGTTGGGAAATTCCTGGAGATTTGGGGGTAGATCCTGGGAAGGGTGGGGTATAGGATGGGGAAGGACCCAGCAGGGTATAATGCCACAGAGTCCATACTCCAAAGCTGTCATTTCTGGTCTGGAGATCAGTTGTTATTCTGGGAGATCTCCAGGGCCCACCTGCAGAGATGGGCCATCCTTCCTGAGGGCCTGAGGTGTTCTGTGACTGATCTAAAGCAGTGCCTGTGCAGATGGAAGCCAGTGACACAACTATCGCTTCTAAATCTGTGCCCCTATAGTGTGCTGCCTGCCAGGTAATGTTAGTCCAGTGTTGCTGACAGTTGTGGTGCTAGATTGCCACCTGGTGGCAGAATGGAAAGCTTTTTCTGTCATCAGGTTGCAGCCCCGAAGGATTTTCAAGGCAAGAGGCATTCAGAGGTGGTCTGCCATTGCTTGCCTCTGCGTAGCAACCGTGGTGTTCCTTGGGGGTCTCCCATCCAAATGCTAACCAAGGCTGACCCTGCTTAACATCTGAGATCTGATGAGATATGGCTAGCCTGGGCTATCCAGGACCCAGTGTATGCACTCCCCCATTTTTATCCACATATCTGTGCAGCAGGTTAGTATGACTTGTGGGGTTAGACTTGTAGCGGTTAGAATGTCAGACTGTGGAACTTGGGATTGGATCCCCACTTTGCTGTGGAAGCTCTCTGGGTCACCTTGGGCCAATCATTGTCTCCTAGCCTAATCTGCCTCACCAGTTGGTTGGTCTGAACATAAACTGAGGAAGGAAAACAAAGTCATAAGCCACTTTTGGGTCCCCTTGGGGGAGAAAAGTGGGTGTAAATATCTATGCAAACCGTGATGTTGGTGTCTGTGCTGTTGCAGAGCAGTGTCAGCACAGAGTTCTTTCACACTCTTTCTAGGTTTAAAAAACACAGTATGTCTGAGGCAGAGAGAACTGTTCTTCCAAGTTATGCCGAAAAACTGATGAGTGCAGCTGCTTTTGCATCCTTACAGACAAACCACACCTTTCGAATATCCCTCTTCTGCATGGAGCTTCAAGACTGAGGACCATCCTGTTTGCGCAGCTTGTGAGCCTCCCTCCTCTATGCTTGGCAGGAACTGATACCAGGCAGGCAGGCAGGCAGCAGGTGCCAAACAGGCGACTGCTTTTGTGGATGTTTTCCCGGGCCAGCAGCACAGCTTCCACCTGATGGGTGCCCAACACAATCTGTGCATGGCTGACCTGCCTTTCCTTGTTGTTTTCTAGCTGCCTGTCCCCTTTGCGGTGTTCCTTTTGCTCTACAAGGAAAGGCTGGTGCCCTGCTGTCAGAGCAGCAGCCCCCCACTGCTGCCAGCCGATGAACTGGCCCTGGAAACACGGGCAGCCGACAAGGATGATTCTTCTACTTCCTCACCCAAAATTCATCCAGAAATAGGTGAGAACTGCTATGCTTGCTTAAGCGTGTACACAGGAGTAGATCTGGAAAGGGTGCTGTGTTTCAGTAATAGACTGCAACTTAATTCACTAGCTCATTTTGTTTTTGACAAAAAGAATTGTTCTGGGGTTGTGTTAACTGAGCCCTAAATGATGGAATGTTCCTTAATCTAGATGGAGATAAGCAAGTGCTCAAGAAGCGGTAGCAGAATGAGGAACTGTAAACAGGCTCCCTGTGTACCATGTGAATACTCTAACCCAGGGGTTTCCAATGTGCTACTGACATCCTTTCTGGTGCCTGCCAAGTGTTTCTAGAAAGTGGTTTTTTTGTCCAGCAGGGTTTCCGATTGTCCGTTAAGAGACCTGATTGGCTGTGCAGGTTTTTTTTTAGTTGCTTTGGCAGCAGCCACCACCACAGTACAAGGGTTTTGCCTTTAGTCATGCAGGGAAGCTGTGCATATGCAAGAAAATATTTTAAATGACACATTCATTTGAAAAGGTGTCCTGTTAAACAGAGCTTCTGCCGGAAATGTTGAAGAGTTAGTACTAGAGTTATGCATGACCTCACTCCCTGTCATTCTGTGCTCGGCTTTGCCTCTTGTGGCAGCCATTGTGTAACTACTGGAGGGGGGAAGGTGAGGAAGCACACATGGTTAGGTGTGTGTAGTTGAAGCTATCAAGAAATAGAAAAGAAATTGCTAGAGGGTAGGACTTTGAGGCTGAGGTAAAATAGTGTGGGGAAAATGGCAGTGAAGGCAGAGAAAGGGATGAAGGGATGGGACCGGCAGGGGAGAGAGGAAGAGGAGGGCCAGCACGAGGCAACTGGGCTGTCTTCTGCATGCTGCTCTGAGAGGAAAGACATCCCGGCCTCAGAAGTGAGTGGAGGAGCGAAGGGAAAAGGAGGTGCCACTGTCACCAGCACACGTCTGAACAGTTGTGGAGCCGGGAGGCAGAGTGTGTGTCGAGGAGGGTGGGGGGACAGCAACCTCCCTTTCTCCCCCACACCTGTTCTCAGCCCATGGAGGACAAAAAGCACCCCTTTGAGGTTTTGGAAACAGCCTCTCTGCCAGGCCTTCCCTTCCCCTCAGCCCTGCCGCTTCTGTGGGAAATGCAGGAGGGGATCTGGGAGAGCCAGGTTCAGACACCCGCTCCTCCTGAGCCAAGACCCTGTCATCCTGGTCACCTGGGGCTGGACCACCTCACAGGGGATGGGGCGGTGGAGGGGGAGGCCCAGTGTGCCTCCTCGAGATTGAAGGTAGGTAGGACAGGGGAAGAGAGGAAACAAAAAGCAAAAGATGGATTGCAGCCGTGCTTGGCGGCTGATGCTGGGTGTATGGTGGTGGTGGGGTTGCTGAAAAAGTATCTTATTTACTTGCAAGGAAGATGACTCATCATCTCCTAAAAGTGCTATATATACAAAAATAATTAATTTGTATAAAAGAGTAAAATACCCTCCCTTTTATGGTATCCCGTGGAAAAAACCTAGTCTTGCATGACTATACATGATTAAATACATTTACTGGGGCTTTTGTGGGTTCCCCAGGAAATCAGTTGCTTTCACTGCTAGGAATCAATTGCTTTTGTTTGTATTTTGAGTAAAAAGTAATATTGTTAATTGGGTTTGCCTGAGTGTAATTTATAAAGTTTATATCTCTGGTACCTGGCATTACATTTTATGGCACACATGGCCCTGCATGACAAAAGTTACATTTATGTCAGATTCCGGCCCTTATTTGGCACCTCTGAGCTGCTTCTCAAACTATCATGAGATTACTTTCTCTCTAGAGTTCAGCCATCATTTTGGTCACTTTGGTAACTGGCAATCAGAAATGGTAGCTAGAGCCTTGTAAGAAGATGAAATTTTGTGAGAATTTGGGAAGTAGTATGTGCACTTGCTGCACAGCTTTTTAAGGAGGCCTGGGGGAGCAAGGAGGTTATGAGGATTACCTCATCCAGTTCTTAGAGAGGGGCAGCAGAAGGGGGCAAGATGGGTGTTGCCACCCACTCCAATCTACTGCCTGAGGTGACCACCTCAGATTGCCTCATTAGAAATCCAGTCCTGTCAAAACTCTCTTCCTCTGGATGAATAAACCCAAACAATTCCCAGTAAGTTGACTCAGTGTAGCCAAGAATACAAAGAATGTTGGTCATCTTTTAGCTTGTAGTTAGTTAGGCAGACTATGGCTTCTGTTTGGTCTAGCAGGCCAGTACCTTTGCTGGTATTCACTGATTTTGCAGTGTAGCAGAAATCTTAGGTATTATGTGAATAAGATCTTTACTGTACTGTAGTCAGCATTACCATTGATGTCTATCCATAGAGAACCCTTTGCTAGTTTAGAATGGAATTTCATAGCTGTTTTGTATTAGTGGTGAGGAAGTGAAAACTGGGCTTCAGAATAAGAATGAGTCTGTTTCCCTGTATTGCGATAACTCCCATGAGTAAAAAGAGAGCCATTATAGTCTTGTATAGAAATGGTTTAAAGATGAAAAGCAGTCAGTAGGTGCCAAGAGTGTAATTATTACAACTTGGAAAGAAGAAATGTGTGTGCGTGTGTGTGCTTAAATCTGTTTATCTGGTGACGTTGCTGTAGCACTTACCAGCTTTCAGATATGTTTGTACACGTACACACACTCCAAGAATACTAGACAGTACATATATGTGGCACATACTGTCAGATATGTTTATGTACATACATAAGGGGGAGGGGCTCTGATTCAGCCCCTCCCCCCCCCCATCCATGCAGCAACTAGTCTAGTTCCCCTGTGGTCTTTGTGGCAAGCCAGGAAAATTATGGCATCAGCATGACTGGCAAATCCCATATGGTGGAAGGACCTGAAAATCTCACAGACTATGGTAACTTTTCCTTCATAAGAGGCCTGATGGACAAAAGCCTTCCGTGGAACAGAGTCTGGTTAATCCAGTTACAAGCTTGCTTGATTTATAAACCCAGAGATGCACCATTTTACCTGTGTAGCTTTCCCATGGCCTATAATGTCCCCTAGACAGGGTGAAATAATTTGTGCCCAGGTTTTTTGCATTCTTTGACTGTTCTCTTATCTGAAAACAAGGGGGCATGTGGGTTGCCAGAAGTTGTTTTGTAAGTTTCTTTTTTGGTTGCTCTTCTGTCTAACTAAATAGCACCAGGAAGCTCAGAAGCAGAACAGGATGGCAACAGTCCTTATCCCCCGCTGCCTGAACTAAATTTGTGTGAACTTGTTGAACCAGGAATTGTGGGGAGGGATCACTGAGACCGAACACCAGCTCCTTCATACACATCTTCCAAGCACTGAAACATCAGGGAGCTAGGGAAACAAGTGTGTGATCTCATACACACACAAAGCCGGGGGGAGAAAGGTCTTATCCAGGCATTCTGAAGCACAGGTCCTTTTACTTCACTGTACTCCCTTCTGATGTCCTTATATAACATTGGTCTAGTCTCTCTCTTCTCTTGAATCTGATGTCATAATCAGACTTGTGGAAGAGTTGTGATTGATGGCAGATCTAAGTCTTTAACATAAAGACACATTTCTCAGGCTTCATTTTGATGCAAAAGTGAACAATCCCTTCCTGTTTGAATCAGAAAAGACCTGCAGAATGTCTTCAAAGACAGAGATGTCACTAGAATCATTAAAAAGTCACAGAACCTACTGCAGGAGAAATCATTCTTCCACATGCGAAGAGATCTTGGCTAGTCTAGAAGGTTCAGCAAGGCTTACTTGCATAGTATTGTTTTCGTTATCCAGGGCATGGTGACCTCTTTGGATGCTGCCAAAGCAAGAACTTCAGAGGAGTTCCTTGCTCCTACTTTGCTGTCCATGTGACTGGAGCCCTTCTCCTCTTCATGACTGATGGGATCATGGTAAGATAAGGACAAGTAGCAGAGAACTTGTATCAGGGTGACAGCTGCTGTGCTCTAAGTTCCTGAGAATGGGCTGGACAAACTTGAACTATGCACCTGGGCTACAGTACTCATGAGCCAAGAAACAAATGATGGGAGATTTCAGTGACTGGCTTGCTGTGTACTTTTTCTAGTCTTTTTCTCGGTCTTATTTTGATATATTTATTGCTTTACAACTGTTGACCTTATAACCTTAGCTTGTTATTTATCTTAGCTTATGCATATCTTAATGTTAGATGTTAATTTGCTGTTCAGCCCCTGTCTATAAGTTTGAACCTTACCTTCCATTCCAATGTATTTGAAAGAGTGTGCATGCACACGAAAGCTCATACCTTGAATAAACCTTTGTTGGTCCTAAAGGTGCCACTGGACTCTAAACTGGTTCTACTGCTTCAGACCTACACGGCTGACCACCTGGATCTTTTCCAGCAAGTAATGGTTGGCAGATATTTACTGGTAACCTGCCTTGGACCCAATGCTTGTGCAGTTCATGCTAAGATTGAACACTGTTAATTCTTTCCTAATTTTGTTCTTCTGTTTGCATATCAGCTCCTTCTGGCCTAAAACATGTGGCATTTGCTTTTATTTATTGGGTTGTTAATCCAAAATCACAAATGCAATTGCCCTTGCTCCCTTTATTTTCAGTATTTCCTCAGATTATGCTGAGCCCGAGTTAAGGATCACCATAGCGCCTTCTAATGCTTTATCCAGTAAGCCTTCCATTGACTTTGTTGAGGATGCAATACCTAGCATGAGGAAGGGGACTCCCTTAGCATTGCAAAGACAATGGTCCGGGTGATGCAAATCTAATGCCAAGTATTGTTTGTTTCTCTTGCAGGGCGAGTATTCAGGTTTTGTGTACAGCTATGCTGTGGAGGAACCACTCTCAGTGGGACATAAGATGGCTGGATATCTACCCAGCCTCTTCTGGGGGTTCATCACAATGGGCAGGCTCATCTCTATCCCTGTGTCATACAGAATGAAGCCAGCAACTATGGTTTTCATCAATGTGGTATGGCCAAATCTTTCTCTGGTATTTCCAAGGCAGCCAGGATAAGGAACTTTGCAAAGAAGATTGATTGACTTCTGTGCTCCTAGGCAAGCGAGCAGCACTGAGCCAACTGCTGCTTGGCTTCTTGATTTTGGAAGCAACACCACACTACATTCCCGACCAATATGATGGAGCGCTTGTTGTTATGTAAACAAATTGGTTAGACTGACATGGCTTTCCTTCAAGGAACCTTGGGGATTGTAGTTTGGTGTGAAGGTCTCATTAACAAAACCATCTTAGCATTCTCAAGCTTTTTAATTCTCATGGTTTCTTAGGAGTTGTTCTGACATGTTTAAAATCAATGTGATTGATACTGTGGATAAATTTCCCTCTTAGTCAGGGAGAGCCTATTCCCAGCAGTGTTCATGTATTTCAGCACCTCTGCTAATGCTGGTATTTTGGTGCCATTTCACATGCATCCAATCTTAATGAGAGAGCATATAAAACTAAATCCTTTGGAGCTGCTGCCACCATCTTGTTACAGTTATTATAAAAAACCTGCAAGAAACCAAGACAGCAGGAAGTGGCAGGGGCAAACACCTCAACACTTGTACCCCATTATGGCAGATAAATGAGTGCCAGGACCAGTTCTTGGGATGTCTAGTTGGCTGCTGTGGGATATAGGATGCTGGACTAAAAGAATCTTTGGTCTGATCCAGCAGAGCTTGTTCTGAATTCCTGCACTTGCTTATCCTGCTTGACAGGCAATGAGCCTGGTCCCTTCTTCTGACAAGAGTGATTTTCTTCTTCCATAGGAATGAACACTCAAATTAGCCCCTGCCCTCCATTTTGGCTGCTGCCCTTGTTAAGAGGGTAGAGTAAGAATCTGCCATGATGTACATGGTGTGGCCTTGTTTTTAGGGTCTGTGTTAAATGCTTTAAAGTAAGACATGCTCAAGTGCTTTCCTGCACATGCTTAAAACAAGGTATTTATAATAATGAATGAAATGCTCACGAGGGTCTGAGACAAATCCAGGTGGCCCTTTTGAAGGGACTTCATCTGGTTTGCAACCATTCCTTGCAGTCTGCAAGTGCCGGCAATGGCCAGACATACATAATCCTTGGAGGTCCAGGTTGTCATGTGCTCTCTATAGTTGTGTCCACTTTGACTTCTAAAACACCAGGTCTGGAACATCAGACTCTTACTTATGCTAGGCCCATGCCTTTAAAGGCAGTTCAAAATTCACACCCTGCATTACTGTGGGGATGTGCAGTCCTTGCTGGCAGTTATCCAGTGATGAAAAAAGAATGCCCATGGGCAGAAATAACCTATTTGCCTGGTTAGGGCCAAGACGAGCACACTTCCAAAAATACAATTTCGGTGCTTTCCAGCAATGGCTGATGTACCACAGCTAGACTTCCTGGTGGAAGAGCTTTCTTTGACTCTCAGCAGAGCTGCCCTGCACCCACCAAGTGCAACCACCTCCTATCCTTATCTATAAAGACGAGTTGGGGTGGCAAGATTCCATGGGACACCAAAATCAGTTGGCTGCAAGAACTGCCACTCCAAAAGGGGTCCCTGGCCACTGGCTGCATTCTGTCACTGCTTTGCCTCAGTCCCTCCCACAGAGCCACCGGCCAGTGTCTCGGCCTCAGTCTGGAGGGAGCCGGCAAAGGGTTCAGACTGGGTGCTGGGTCCACTCTTCTCCGCCCACTGCCAGGTGGGTCTAACTGTCCCCTCAGTGGCCTGCTTCTGTCAGTAAAAAGACAATGGACTTTCAGCATAACCCCTCCTCCGCCCACTGCCAGCTTGCCCACTTTCCTGTCAGAATAAACTGTGAAAAGCAGGACTCTCCTGCTTAGCTCCACCATGGCTGGCTGGCTAATGAAGTGGGCCAGCAACCATCAAACCATTCTCTTCAACCCCCTGCTCTGTGGCTGACTTCCCCCTAGGGTTGCCAATCTCCAGGTGGGACCTGGAGATCCCCCGCTTTTACAGTTGATCTGCATTTTCTCCCCTGGAGAAAATGGCTGCTTTGGAGGGTAGACCCTATGGCATTATACCCTGCTGAGTCCTTCCATCCCACCTCCCCAATGCTGCCCTCCACAGGATTCACCCCCCAAATCTCCAGGTATTTCCCTAATCAGAGCTGGCAACTGTACTTTCTCCTCAGTGTCTGTTGCTAGGCAACCAAGCTTGCTTCTCTCAGTAAAAGGCCCTTTCCATACCTATGTTGGCCTTTGGGAGAATACTCATTGGGGCCAGTCCTGACTAGGGGAGAGGCCTCAGCTGAACAGAATGCCATAGAGGCCACTCTCCAAAGCAGTCATTTTCTTGGGGGGGGGGGGGGGACACATCAGTTATCTGGAGTTCAGTTGTGATACCTGTCGATCTTCAAACTCCAGCTGGAGGTTGGCTACCCTAGGCATAGCAGTCAGTGCTTCAGAGCAGGGTCTGCTAGACCCAGGTTCTTGCTGAGTGGGTGATTTTGGGCCAAAGACTTTTAGCCTAACCTACCTCACAGGGTTGTTGTGCAAGTCAAAAGAGGAGAGGAGAATGATGTAAGCTGCTTTGGTCCCCACTGCAGAGAAAGACTACTTTTCCTCCAGGGGAACTATGGTTGCCAATCTCCAGGTGAGGGCTGGAGATCACTCAAAATTACAAGTGCTTTCCAGATGGCAGAGAACAGTTCCCCTGGAGAAAATGGTGGACTCTGTGTCCTTATATCCTGTTGAGATGGCCCCCCTATGACATAGCAGTCAGGGCTTCAGAGCATGGTATAGGCTGCAGGTCGTGGGGAGAGGTGGAAAGCTGAAAAGTGAGGGGAAAATAAAGATAGGTTGATAACTGGCTGGGAAGGAGATTGGGTTGCTAACTCCAGGTGGAAAATTCCTGGATATTTGAGGGATGGAGCCTGGAGACAGTGAGGTTTGAGAAGGAGTGGGACCTCAGGCAATGCCATCGACTCCACCCTCCAAGCCAGCCATTCCCTCATGGGGAACCATTGTTGCCAATCTCCAGGTGGGGGCTTGAGATCACTCAGAATTACAACTGCTCTCTAGGAAAGAGAAGAAAAGAGATTGGATTTATATCCCGCCTTTCACTCACTTGGAGTCTCAGAGCGGCTTACAAACTTCTTTCCCTTCCCCTCCCCACAACAGACACCCTGTGAGGTAGGTGGGGCTGAGAGAGCTCTGAGACAACTGTCCTTGAGAGAACAGCTGATACAGAGCTATGGCTTGCCCAAGTCATCCAGCAGCTGCAAGTGGAGGAGTGGGGAATCAAACCTGGTTCTCCCAGATTCGAGTCTGCAAACTTAACCACTGCGCCAAACTGGCGGGGGAGGAGATGGAAAGCTGAAGCCAGGGGGCAGATGATACATTGATGGTTGGTTGGGAGGGAGATAGGGTTGCCAACTCCAGGTTGGGAAATTCCTGGAGATTTGAGGGGTGGACCCTGCAAGAGGATGAGGTTTCAGTAGGGGTTGGACCTCAGACAGGTTCAGTGCCATAGACTCCACCCTTTAAACCACCCATTCCCTCATGGGGAACCATTGCTGCCAATCTCCAGGGGAGAGATGGAGATCACACTGAATTACAATTGCTCTTCAGATGGCAGAGATCTTCCCCTGGAGAAAATGGTGGACTCTGTGTCATTATACCCTGCTGAGGTCGCCACAGCAAATTGACACTGAGTGCCCAAAGCTGGGGCATTCTCCCAGAGCCTCTTTCTAGAGCCCGTTGTATTTATTTCCACAACGGGCCTTATTCCTAGTTTAATATAAGCAGCTGTGCGGCACAAAAGAGTTAGCCTAAACAAAGTTCCTCCCAACTTGCAAGAGATGGGAGGATGCTGCACTAGTTTAGCCAGCAGGCCAGGAGAGTGAGTGCTTTTGCATAGCTTCTCTGTTGCAGCTGCTTTGGAGCTTTGGAGTATCAGGCCTTCGGGTCTGTGTTGAAGAGCTCAAGGAGCATTTGCAGCACTGTGAGTTGCTTCCTGGTGTTTGTCTGCCTTGGCTCTTACTTAAATTAAAACCGTGTAATCTGTTGGGATGCAGGGAAATGGCATGATTTTTTTTTACTCCAGCTGAGTCTGCCAGAGCATCTAATATACCCCCCTGTGTGCCATTCCTGTAAATCAAGGAGCATTCATGTGTGCTGCAGTTACTAAGTGGTAGCAGTTAAAATTAATTTCTGCCCACCCAGAGGGCTTTCTTTGCTCAAACACAAAGCTTTTGTGAGGCATTTTGGATACTCTGAAGTAGTTTACTTTGTTTGGGCACTGGGATGCTGAGAGATGCTCAAACTATTTATCGAGAGGCAAGGCTCACCTGAGCCACTTTCTGTTTGTTTGTTTTTTAAAAAAAGCTCTCTGAACTTTTTGACTCCATGTTGATCCTCCTTCCTGGTGTGTCACTACAGGCTGGGGTGCTCATCACGTTCTTCCTGCTGCTGATCTTTTCCTACAGCGTGGTCTTCTTATTTGTGGGGACAGCATTCCTGGGCTTGTTCCTCAGCAGCACTTTCCCCAGTGTGCTGGCCTACACTGAAGACATCCTCCAGTACAAAGGTAAACCAGATTTCTAAACCTGCTTCCTTCCATTAGGAATAGCACCGACAACCACAGTTAAGGCAGAAGAAAAGCTTACCTTTGCCTGCCGAGAGCTGAGTCATTTTGGGTTTTTTGTCTTTCTTATAAAGACCCCACTGAGACCAATTTTAGGCAGACAGCCCTGCCTTATTCCTTGAGCGCTGGCCAGCCAAGAACATTGCTTATTGGGTCTAATTGGCAGGCATGGTAGGTGGGGTTCTTTTTGTGCTTTACAAACGGGACTCTGAAGGTGACGTCACATGTTAAGGGTTTAAGGTCTACACAAAACACAATGTTTGTCAGGGAGTAGGAACTATCTGTGGCTTCTTGTTAATAATAAACGTTGTTGTTATGCCCAGATTGGCCACCAGATAGTGTGTGAGATAATGATAAAGATGAACAAACATCCTCTCTAAAGCTAAGTGATGATTCTGTGGCTTAGTTTAGATGCAATGCAAAACCATGGTTTATTTTGCTGCTGTTAAGTTTCTGAGCAGTACTTTAGACTGCCGTGGGGGTGGGGGTGGTAAGAAACTCATATTCCAGAGGCAGAAATTCATCTGGTTGCAGAAATGCTCTGGTGCTTCCAAGCCAAGATCCTGGTTGGATGGATGTGAACATAGTTAATGGGGTGGCCTGTGACTGGGATGATCAATTAGCCATGTGATGTCCAAACTGAGCCTGTATCTCAAAAACGAAATCTGAATCTTCCAGTTCAAAATGCAGCAATCCACTGGGTTCTACTGGGCTTATACCATTTTATTCTTACAAAACTAAAGCAAACCACATAATTTATAAGAAGACACAATTTGTCTGCCTTAGGAGAAGGAAGCTTGTGCCATTGACTTCTACCAGTCCGTGTTAAATGCCCTCATCGCATCTCCTGCAGCAGCCTGGATGGAGGAAACTTTGTCTAATGGGAAGGAAGCCATACATGTTTTTATTAACAATTCACTTGTTATAGAAACAGAACATACAGGCACCCTACAATAGTTACCCAACAGTCTTCATTTTAGGGGCTGCGGTGGCTCAGAGGTTAAGATGCTGAGCTGTGGACCAGAAGACCTGTAGTTTGGCAGTTCGAGACCCGAGTGCCATGTGACAGAGTGAGCTCCCGTCTCTGGCCCCAGCTCCTGCCAACCTAGCAGTTTGAAAGCAAGAAATTATAAATAGGTACCGCTTCATCGGGAAGGCAACAGTGTTCCATGCGCCTCAGCGTTTAGTCATGCTGGCCACATGACCATGGAAAAAGTCTTCAGACAGCACTGGCTCTTCAGCTTGGAAACAGAGATTAGTACTGCCCCCTAGAGTCAGATTCAGCTGGCTTTCGAGCAAAGGAAACCTTTACCTTTTTAGTTCATTTTATCTGGATTGAGAGCAGTGATGTAACCTTTTTCATTTTAGGCTGTGCCACTACTGTGTTGGTGACAGGAGCGGGACTTGGAGAGATGGTTCTGCAGTTGCTGGTAGGATCGGTAAGTCCTCTGAAGGGTAGGTGTTCTTGATCTACACCACTTCTGCTGCCACTTAGGACTGATTCTCACAGCCACCTCAGAAAAGAGATCTTAAACACACTGGTGTTGAAATAACGTAAAATAATGTAAGCACCCTTCCCACAAAAAGTGATGTGTGATTTGTGGATATATTTATCATTGTTTATAGAGGCCCTAGAAAGCTAGCTTTGTTTTCCAAGACAGGTTGAGATGAATAGCATTATTTGTTAAGACACAGTGGGAAAAGATTTCATAACCTACTATCCTCAGAGGGGAGAATTTGGGAATCTGCATGTACCATGGAATCAGCCCATTCAGAGGCATTTTAAGTTTTTTCTCTGTCTTGAAGAATTCAGCTGTCTAGCTTTCCTTGTCTTGCTTCTTTCCCATAGGAGAACTACCATATTTTTCGCTCCATAAGACGCACCTGACCGTAAGACGCACCTAGCTCTGCTCAGTGCCATGGCTTGGGAAAGGTGAGGGGGGGTTAAGACGCACACACTTTTCCCCCCACTTTTTTTGGGAGAAAAAGTGAGTCTTATGGAGCAAAAAATACGGTACTTAGTTTAATCACATCTGTTTATAAAAGGATTTAGACACACTTGCAGGTAGAAGATGAACGGTACACTTCTTGAACTAGCAACCACCAATGCTGGCCCTCCCCACAGCTCACACTCTCCACTGGAAGACCACCCCCTTGGGAAACAGATGATGTTTGCTGCTTTCTCTGGGGGTCAAACACTGTGGCTGAAATCATTTGCCCAGGCAAAAGTGACCTCAGTCAAGCATTGTTATTCCTCTGGCTTTGAACCTACCAAGCCCCATGGGTTCCTCTAATTAGTTTAGTGCTATGTAAGGCCTGTCTCTCAGCCACCTAAAGCCAGTGTTTTCCTTTGCGACAGATCATTCACGACCAGGGCAGTTACAGTTTCCTGGTCTGTGGAACCATCTTTGGAGCCTTGGCCTTCATTTTCTACGTCTTCCTTTTATTCTTCCACAGGATGCACCCTCAGCCCCAATCAGGTAAGAACAGCCAGCCTTTACCCCCTCCCCCCCGCACTTCAGAAAGAAAGGAAGAGTGGGGCATATGTTAGCTCAGAGCAAGCAGGCAGAGCTTCCCATAAAAATGTAAGGAAGTGTTTATTTTATAGCTGCATCCTGTTCTGTCTTCCTGCTTGGACTGGTCCACAACCCTCTTGCAGGAACACGTGGGTTCACTTTCTTTTCTGCAGCCTTCTCCTCGACTGCAAATGAAACACCCTGTAGAAGCAGCAAGTAGGTGTGGGAAAGAACACTTTTAAACAGCTAAATAAACTCCTGAGAGAGCCCAAACTAGCAGGATATTAGCTATCCATCTTGTCAGTTAGAAGGCAAACCTAAAGAAGAGTTTTGCTTCTGTACTCGCATTAACACCCTTTTTTGTCAACACTGGATCTGTTCTTAAAAACTGTCGGCATCACTGTGTTGTTCTGAAGGCAGTATCACATCCAGGTGTCGTGCCGTTCCCCCCCCCCCCCCCCCCCCGGGACAAATCAGTTTCCAGCGTTGCTTTGTTTTGCCTATGATGAAATTGTCTCGTGGTTTCTTGTCGCTACAGGTTTCATGTATCAGTACCTTCCCCAGTGGACATGACTTTGGTTCCACCATGTGGTACCCTGTATATCTCGGGGTTTATCCCAGTAAATACACAAACTGCAGACAGACACACTGCGAAAGACTTGGGGACGGGGCAGAGTGCAATGGATTATAGACCCCTAGCATACCCCACATGTAGGGTTTGGAGACTCAGGTCTTCCACCACCAATGTATCTACAACTTGACACTTTTTATTGCTGGAATATGTACAAGCTGGCTTTCTAATGTGCTAACAGAAGTGAGGTTTGTCATGGATTTTATGGGAAGTTTTCTTTTGCAGATATGGATCTGTCACCTGACAAGTCACCACCCGTGGGAGAGCCTGAACTTTATCAGAGCTAAAGGAAGCATCACATTTGTAATTGGACCAAGCACAGTGTCACTATGAGTGAAAGATTTGCTCTCACCACCTGGTTAAACTACCTGAAATTTTTTTACAATGAGACTTTTTGGTTCCCACTTGTTCCTAGCAAAAAAGCGTTCATGGTTACCAGGGGGAAGGCTTACTGCAGCACAAACCAAGGGACTGAAGCTGCAGAATCCTAGAAGGGCTGAATTTTTGATATGGAAATCTGATTTCTCTGGTAAAGAAATTTGTGGAGGCAGGTGGTGAACAAGTATACTGCTGTCACTTCTTATATGCTGTGGGGCACCCTCCTTATATTCACTCTCACTAGGAGGCCTTTCTCTGTATAGCCCTCCTAATTTGGTAACCTGCAAGCTGTTTGCTGCAGAGTAATTTTTTAAAATTTCTCTAGCCCTGCTGCTGTATCATGATTGTGATATGCAAGTTTTGTACAACTCCCCCCCCCATGGGATTTTGTTATCTTAGCATGGCTGAAGGGCCCCAAGCTGGTAGAGGTGGTTTAAGTACAGCTAGTGATGGATTAAGCACAGTTGGACCAAAATAGTTTGAGCTCTTAAAATTAGCACAAAAGCTGAGCCTACTTCAGTTGCAGGAATTGCCCAACTGGGACTGGGTGAAAGTTCTGATGTACATGAAGCCAAACATCAAGTCTCTTCCATTATGTGCAATATAACAAGAGGTGCCTTCCAGGAGCAGAACTTGAAAGGTACTGAACAGTCCAGACTGAAGGTAGCCGGACAACAGTAGCGATGTTAATGACTGTTATGAAGAGAAGGTGGTGGGATAGCTTGAAGATGGAACTTGAGCAGAACGAAGCTGATTTTGTTGCAAATGCTGCCCCCTAATATACATATGTATATACAGGGAATGTTAATGTGATTGCTCTTGTTGCATGAACCTTTGTGGAATGACTAAGATGGGACCCAGCAACTTCACTGAAGCAGCAAAATGTGCCCGACAGGCTGGTCACCCTGCTCATCTCAAAACTGTACATGATACCAAACTTCTGTTGCCATTTGACTTACAGAATGCTATGTTGCATGGGTATGCACCCTCATCTTTGGTTTCTGTGTTGCCCAAACCTTGAAATACAACATCCTTGAATACAGAGTGTGTGCATTCTTGTTTTATATTTATACACACCCACAATTAAGAGGGAGAACAAAAAGACCTCAGGCGGGTGACTGCCTAAATTACCCACAGATCTGCTCTTTTATGGGGTTCTTTCCAAGAACGCAGGAATAGGAGGACCTTGCTGAAAGCAAAAAAATCATCTGTTGTTAAGTAAGGGTGCATACTGACCGTCACAGTTTAGTCACACATTCTTATCTGCATATGAGTCCCTGAGTTGACTATGTGGCCCATGCATTCAACTTACTTGGGGCATTCAAACTCCCCACAGCCTCCAAATTTTTACATGAAATGTGATTGCCAGGCACCCAACTCAGTGTATTTCCACCCCCCAAAAAAAACCCTATCTGAAAGAGACATAAAACATGGTTATGGGCTCTCTCCCCCCTTTGTTTCCAAGAAATAAAATGGCCTTCTGTCCCCTCAGCCTTTCTATACATAGCCATAGTAATGTCCAAAACTCAGGCACTGTACCTTGACAGTAGAGTGTAGTCAACTGATGCACTTCATGATGTCTTTAGAAAAGACACCTCACACTTGCACACCTATATATGGACCCTGTCAGTTCTGGTAGTATTGGTCATTATTTGTGGGGGGAGAGGAGAGTTGGATTCAACCTCCACAACCAATCAAAAACTGAGAGAGATGAACTTCTGTTCCCCACACTGTATATCGTCCCACTCCAGCAAGGGGGACTACACACACAGTGCTGTATGAAACAACTATGACTGCACTACACCCTTTTCTGCATGAAGGATCCAACGTGGGAAAAACTGGTTTCATGTGCAGCTTGCCCCTACTGGATCTCTGCACATTGGTCTTTCATATGCATTTTTCCTTTCTGATTGTTCTTAAAAGTTCATGCCCCTTTCATCCACATATCAGTTAACAGTTGCTGGTTCTTAGAATGTAAATACAAGGAAGGTTAAGGAAACCTGTAAGAAAGGCAGAGGGTTTGACTTCTTCTAAAGCCAGGTTCTGAAACTATATAAGGAGGCCACTAAAATACTTTTTAGCTTGCAAGAATCTCAGGTGTGACTTGAAAACAACTTTAGTGCTGGGCAATGAATATGTATCATTTTCCCAGTCTTCAAGTACAGCCCCATTACTGAATATAAGCAGAAGGTGACACTGAACATAAGGACTCTAACAATACTAAGTAAAGGTAAAGGGTTCCCTTGCTCGAAAGCCAGTCAAATACGACTCTAGGGATGCGGTGCTCATCTCTGTTTCCCAGCCGAAGAGCCAGTACTGTCCAAAGACTTCTCCGTGGTCATGTGGCTGGCATGACTAGATGCTGAGGCGCACAGAAAGCTGTTACCTTCCCACCGAAGTGGTACCTATTTATCGACTTGCAATTTCTTGCCTTTAAACTGCTAGGATGACAGGAGCTGGGACCAGAAACAGGAGCTCACTCCGTCATGCAGCACTCGGGTCTTGAACTGCCGAGCTACCGACCTTCCGGTCTGCAGTTCAGCATCTTAACCACTTGAGCCACTGCAGCCTTTACTAGCAATACTAGACACCTGCTAAGAACCCCATTGCATCTATTTCAAGAAGATTTTAACTAAGCATATACAGGGTACTGCATGGCAACTTCTTCCACTGCAGAAGAGAAGACATTCAAAATAAGGAGTTTTGTTAAAAAATATTTATTTATAAAAATACAATTGTTTTGCAAGTTTGGTTGCACATCCTTATTAACATAATTTGCTACAAGGTTTAAAGTCAACTTGCATTATTATACAAAGCAAATCCCTCTGTCTGTTTTTAACATATTTAACACTCTCCTCCCACAAAAAAAAAATTCTTTAAAAAAGAAAAATTGCCATAACTTTTTTTGCACAAAAAATCCAAGCAATAGAAAAAGTCACCTGATTCCTCAGGAAAGACCTTCATTATGTCTAGATGTAAAAACAAAGAGCCAGTACACCACCCCCTGAAAGCAAACCACTCCAGCAAATGACTGTGTAGCCCATGTACACTTTAAGACTAACTCTGGACAATTATTGGTCAAATCTGACACAATCCCCTGAATAAAGCTGCTTCTAAAGAAGCATATTTCCCTTCTAACCAGCATTAAACATTATGAAGGTCTCCCTAATATGTTACCCAGAGGTGCTTACAGTCCAACATAATAACACTGACATTAGTTAAAACTTTGGCTATGAACACAATTGCATTACATACTAGTCCTGTTCACAAATTACAGTGAGCACACCTACAATCTGTGTACAGCATACATTTGGTTTTTCTTTATACATTTGATAAATTCTCATGTTACATTCAACTCAAGTAAAGCTGAGCATGTGATTTAAACCCCACATTTATCCAGGTACTGGTCCTTAGTTTCATTCATGAAGTGAATGCGCACTGGCCTTCCTTACAAACAGATGTATGTGCATTCACTGTAACATGTGAACAGGGCATTATTTTTACACCATGGCATTAGCATACTGGATATATAAAAGATACAGAATTTCATTTTTTTTAAAAAAAGGGAATGAGACTCCAAGAAGCTACTCTTCCCCCAGCTAACTTCACAACTATTGTAGCAATAGGCTAAATACCTGACAAACATTAAGAAATTCCAATTAGACAGACTGCCAGATCTTCAAAAACAGCACAAACTGTGTTCGCAAGAATATATGGAGGCACTGCATGCATTTTCCCTTGATGTAACCAAATGCTCCCCTTGGATATGCCAGACTGCACAGATGCTGCAGACCCAAAAGCCCCTCTCCTTATGCACTAGCTAAGCGCTTGCCCCCAGCTGCAAGAGGAAGGATGGAAGGAGCTTGACCTGCTTTTGTTTCCTTTACAAAGATCAGTGAAATAGCCCTGGGAGGAGGGCTGGAACATTACAGCAGGGGGGCTTCTCTTTCCCTTCTGCCAGCCCTATGGACTGTTCTTTGCAGTGGAAACAGTTAGAGGACCCTGCAAAGGCCAGCCCTGTTGTTCTTTCCTGCACTACCCAGCAGGTGAACAGTTAGGTCTGACCCATAATAGGAAAAAGCAGATGCTTCTCCTGGAAAATTGATCAAGAAAAAGGGGAACCAATGATGAGAGCATTTGCTTAGAATCAACATGACAGTTGCAAAGTCGTGACTTGCCTCGGCTATACCAGACCAATGCCAGAACAAGCAACTAACCGAGTAAAAGAATTTAGAAGGACGTATCATTTCCGAACAACAATGATCAAAGAGCTCTGTCCACTGAGATCCTGTTAAGTCAAGGAAGCATACTGTGCACAGCCTGCCCATTCGATGGGAGCATCCAAGTTCCCCACCTTCCGGGGGGCTTCAACTAAACGGTGCCTGTCTAAGCCAGCAGAAGAGCTAGCTGGTCAGCATTCTGGCAGAATCCGTTACATTACCAGTATTTTAGGGCAATGACAGGCAAGTCACTTGCCCCTTACCTATAGTTTTGCTGGTTGCTTTCATTTTATGAGAATTTTCCTGCATTGCAATATATAGATAAAACAATGTAGGTTGTGGTTCTTCCCTACCCCACCTCCCAATCCCCAGACTTCCCTTGGTTAAATGATGCATGGAATATACTATACATGAATACCAACATAGCAAACAAAACATCAAGTATGCTACTGTATCCATCACAAGCACTGTGACGTACATAAGGCCATCTGGTAACACTGCAGCAAAAATACAAACAATATTTTAAAAATTCTTTAAAAACAAGACTTTCTATATAAGGTTTACAAAGTATATTTTTTTCATTTTCTACCTAATATATAAAAATCTGTGCAACTGAACAGCTAGACTGAAAGTCAACAACTTTAAAGCACAGTTTCAAAACGGACAAGCAAAAAAAAAAAGCTCACAGCTCAAGAGACCTGGTAGCAAACCTGCATATTCAAACCTCTCCCCTACTAATTCCACAGACCAAAGAGGTTGCTGTTCAGAAGCCTCCCCCCCTGGGTGAGGACAGCCTGAAAGTAAATGCTTCCAGTTATTAACACAGTGCTCTTTCAGAGTACTGCTCAAGAACCACCTAAGAAAAGCTGTGGCAGGACCATTTCCTATCAGCACTTGCTTCTTTGACAACACGTCTGAAGTTAAACACCTTGCTTGTGCCACTCTGGAATCTACCCGTCACAAAGAAATTTACTCTGAGCCGATCATTCCATGATCACGAACTCTTACTGAGATTTAAAAAATTAAATCTGCCCAAATTACTATTCATGTGACTTGGAAGAGCAAACGGCCTTACTTTGCCAGCTTGATTGTCATTGTCAAGCAAAGGAAGAGGCACTGACTGATCATATGTCAACAGGAGACTGTTTTACTCATCCAGGTTGCTAAACAATAAGCCCAATTCCATGAATGTAAGAACTTACTTCATTTAAAACATTCAGGGGAAACGACACCTTGGTGAACAGTTCTACAGTTACATGTCTTACGAAACAGAGACAACATAATGGAGCCTAACAGATGTACACAAAACATCCTCAAAGTGCAAGAACTTTCAAAAGATGCAGCTTGCAAAGAGCAATAAACACAATTCAGTAGCTCAGCTACATTACTTATGTCTATCGAGCATTGCCTTGCATGCTTATTTCTTCAGACCACTGGTTAGATTAAACTCAATATATTCTGTAGCACTGGAAGTGTGTGTGGGGGGGGGAGTATGTGCTAGGAAAAAATGGCCAAAGATTCATCATTCCATGTGCCAGAGATGACTCTTGATGCACACACGCCTGGGCAAGAGTAAGATCATTATCTGAGACTAAGCATCTCTTTAGATACACCTATATGATTTTATCAAAGACAGAGTGCCATTTAAGCCTTAGCCACATACCTCTATGATAGGTATTCTGGAGCAATACAGTTTCTTGACTGGAAACAAGCTTTAAAGCATCTCGCGTAGGTGCCATTAAATAGTATGGGATGAAGAGAATCTCACCAGAGAACCACCTGGCAATAAAGTGCATGTGTTTACACAGCACATGTTCCTGGCACAGTATGGGATGGTTACTTGACTGGTTTTCTCCAGCAAAGTTGCCTCCACAGGCAAGTACAACCCGTCTACCTCAACTTCAGAAATATATAACACCCTACCTCTTGAAGGACAAGAACCTCTTTGGGAAGGGACAGCTGGTAAGGCAGAAGGCAGAAACTTGCCCACAGAAACTAACACCTCTAATGGGATCTCCAGTGAGAGCATAACGGTCTGGGAAATTACAAGCAGTTGCAAAAAAACCCATACCCATTTCAGCTTGGATTCGGTACATAGCCCATGCTTCTCTTTCATCCCGCCTAGAGTTAATCAAGACATAAGCAACCAAGAGAACTGCTTGGACAATTAGGGGCTCTTGCTTTGTGGCCATAAGCAGCCAAAAAAGATTGCATGAAGTTAAATGAGGAACTAAAGGTAACAACCAAGGGAATGCACCTTACACACTCAAGATCCTCCACTCAAGGTGATGATTTGGGGAAAGAGTCTCTGAAACCGCCAGACATATTGACCTAATCCTGGTGGAGTCTGAGAGAGGAAACTGAAGGCCAAAAGAAAAACGGAAGAAGCAAGAATATAGACATTGACACAGGAAGAGAGGAATCTGTGACATTTATGCCAAAATCAATTCCCTTTTTAAAAGGACCAGCATTTCTTCATCCTTCAGCAGCTGCCATGTCACATAAACTTACTTGGGAACATGCCCCACTGAAACTAGTTATGACTTCTGAGTAGGCACAGAATTAAACAGCATATTTCCCCTCTCTCCGCTTCCCAGGTCAAAACCTCCAGGAAGCACCAACACGAAGCAAGCTTGCTAGATTTGCTTTATTTAGATGATTTGCCCTGAACACAGAATTTCAGTCTTTTAGTAGTATTTACACTGTCTCTTCCCTAGCGAGGATGGGACTAATACAATGAAGTAAACACTGATAATTCGCTGTCATGCCATTTGGCAAGCGTCTATATTAATGTTCTCTCCCCTTCAAGGACTCTGTTGCAGGTCGTCTCAATACTGCTGACAATATATCTAAACTCAAATTGATTAATGATTTGGATAGCCCACAGATTGTCCAACTTTGCCAAGGAAATTTGCTGGGTGACCTTGGGTCAGTCATATGTTCTCAGCCTAACCTACCATACAGACTTCTTGTGAGGACAAAATGGTGAATGTTGCAAGCCACTTTGAGTCCCCATTGGGGAGAAAAATAGGGTATAAATGAAGTAAAATAAAAAATACCACCAACCTGATCTGCAGAGCACAAGTACAAACATAGCATTGAACCCTCATGTTAGATCAGAAGCTTAGCTTTGAACACAGAGAGAAATATTTGAATACCTCAGAAATATTGTTGTTTATAAACAGTTAATATACCAAAAAGAATATGTATGCAAGTGAATGAGATCTGTTCCATCCCTGGATTTGACTGAAACACAGACATAAAATAATCTGTGTTCACATTAGACGCTGGGAAACTCTGCAGCAGTGAAACTCAAAGTGTGCAAGCAAGAGCAGAAATCCAACTGGAAAGCCATTTCCTAGGGAGAGAGCAACAGACAGTGTGAAGGCATCCCAATTACTTCCACAAAGCACACTGAGCCCACAGGGAGCCCTTCTCACCCACCTCTCTTGCTCAGGATGTGCAAAACCCCCACAGTATCAAGTGCTGCAGTGTGCACCTTTGCGTCTTGATGCTTTGCTTGCTGTACATCTGGCCACAGAAGACCTTTCCGAGAGGAAGACTCAGGTGGGTAGCCATGTTGGTCTGAAGCAACAGAACAAAGTTCGAGTCCAGTGGCACCTTTAAGACCAACAAAGTTTAATTCTGGGTATAAGCTTTGGTGTGTGTGCACACTTCATCAGATACATTGAATACAGTTTTCCTCCAGCCTTACATGTCAATGTTTCAATGTATCTGATGAACTGTATTCAATGTACCTGATGAAGTGTGCATGTACACCAAAGCTTATACCCAGAATTAAACTTTGTTGGTCTTAAAGGTGCCACGGGACTCAAACTTTTTCTTGAAGGAAAACACTTTCCAGCTAAGCAGGAATTCCAGGGCAACAATTAACTGGATGAATTTTTATTATACAGTTACATTAAGGAAAAGCACAATGCAGCTACACAGCTCAACCTTTCTGCATGAGATGCCTTCCCAGGATGCAGGGAATTAGTAGTCAGTACAGCTCCATGACTTTAAAGTCTGAATAATTCCTTTGGGGTAAGCATGGAAGGAATCTCTCTAAATCAGAATGGCTGGATTCAGAGCTGATTCACACTTCATGGCAATGAGGGACATATTCCTCAGACACTTATCCTGCTGTAGTCTTCTTTGTGGCCCAGGCCAAATGGTTGCCTGGGCCACCCTCAAGGAGGGATAAGAGACTGACAGGCACCTTCTCCTTGAACCAAGGCTTGGTCTAAGATCAGCTCATGAGAACCTTCCTCCCATCCTCCATCCTCTAACAGGCAGAGTTTCTAGTTGCAACCATTCCCTACTTGTCTCCCCACCTTTCTACTCCTGGTCACCCATCTGGAGGACGGTGAGACATGATCATCTCACTGAGAGAGATTACATGATTGTGATTCAGAGGGCAGGACAGTGGCTTTTGGCCAGCCTAGTTAGGCAACTGCTTGCATCTCTGTAAAATAGTTGGTTTTTAAAGCAAGTATTTTATCCCTTCTAGTTGAAGAGGCACACTTAAATGTGCAATGACACACAGATTTCCCATGTAACCCACCAGTGCCAAATGCAGTAGCCCCATTTTAGGCTGTGACACCTAACAGCTTCCATCCCTACATGGAAAGCTAGAACATTACCCACCGTACATATCAAGGCTCAAGCAAAAAAGAAAGACTCATGACCACACAGAAATGCAACAGCGAAATAAAATGAAGCCACAAAGCTCCACCAAATCACAAGAAATGGAGGTATGATCTTTCTGTTTCTGCCCATGATTGCTTTATAGCAGTGCCACTTTTTAAAATGAACACAAAAACTTGGGGAGAACACACACAACAGCTGTCAACATGATCTGCGTTTTGCATCACTTGTGTATCTAAAAACACGACACAGACACTTCATATACTGCACAAGAAGAATACTTGAACAAAGATAACCTGTTTTTTCCATACAGGTGGAGGGAAAATGGAGCAGGAGCCTGCAAAGATCATTTAATTGCTGCCCTTTTAGCGCTCAAGGAAAAATTAAAACAAAATCCTTGCTTCAAAATCTCTCCAACCCAATACACGTGCCTAAAACAGCCAGCCTAGAATGACAGCTGTTAAATGATGCTGGTATTACATTTGAGCCAGAGGCAGTACACGAGCTCCTTTGCAAACCCAAGAATGCGAGATGCCTCCTCTCATATACGACCCACAGCTATATTAAAAAGCCTATGAAACACTGCACATTCAGTTTAGGCACAACTGGAATGGGCCTTTCAAACCATTATCTGAGGACATCTGGAAAATAAATCAGCAGCACACTCCTGGCAATAGACTGTGCAGGCCATGCATGCCTTGGGCTTTCATCCACAGGTACACATTCTTTTCCCCTGACCAGACTGCTGAATAACAGCATTTTTGGAAGGAAAGTCCAACAGTTTTAATTTCTGCATGGTTCTTGAGAACGGTGAGTCACAATGCTATAGGGGATCTGGTTTACAGTTCTCTGTGCAGAACAAACAAAAAAAAATCCATTTCCCCCTTAGTGCACGGAGTCCTGAGGCTATCTCCTCCACTGAAATTGCCCCTAAAAGTCACTGTTATAGTTACAGTTCTATTTGGGCAGGTGGGTTATGCCTCCAAAGCCAAAAAGCCAAGCAAAACTATCAGACAGCTCTTTTTGTCTAACAAATTTCTACTTGTGGCTACAAGTCTTAAGGTGCTTTTAAAATTACAGACAGCCGTGGCAGCTGTTCCCAGAATCCAAGTGCGGTGTATGTACAGAACTACTTTGGTTCCCAGAGCATCTCCTTCCACTGCAAGATACCATGGATGCCCAAGCACACAAGTTGTCATCATGCTTCCCATCTCTAGCGAAGGAAACAAGACTTCCCCATCATGCCAATTACAAGCGTGTCTGAACTGCTACCACAGTTCAGTGAAGTCTCTGGGAACACCTTGGGGGGGGGGGGGTTGACCATTGCCATGCCACAAAGTTAAGTGCTGTCTTAAAGCAATATTAAAGTACTACAGACTATTAAGAGCTCATGTCAACCTTCCACCCACACCTTCTTATGTAACAGGAAACTATTCAAATAACTTCATGTTATTTTTAGTTTTAGGAGCATCTATATGCCCCACATTTTAGCCCAGCTCTCTCTCTGATTTGCCGATCCACCTTTATCAGGACCCAGAAGAACAGATGGCTCCCAAGAGGGTACCTCATGCCACAAGTGCTTATTTCCCTAACGTCAGGTCCACATATAACATTCTCAAAAAACAAGACAATGCTACACAAAGCCTGACAAATACAGGCTGAATCGTTAATAGCCACACACAAAAAAACATTACAGGGATTCATCAGCTAGTATGATTTATTTAAGGTCAGAATTTCTCTGCTAGATATCAGAGAGGAGTACTATTTCCTGCCAAGTACTATCAATTATCTTTAGAATACTAAAGACATTTTCCCCCAAAATCTATACAAAGCTTTATAGTATCAGCTCACAGAATCATGTATAGTTCTCGAGAGACAACCAAATATTTTGCTATAGCACACAAAGCTAGATATTCTTTATCTATAGATACCACCCTGAAAAGATTGTCAGATTCTCTTCTATACAACCATAAATGCCTCCATGCAAGGAAATAAGAGATTCTCTTACTATATCCCTGTAGCGTTAATACCGGAGTCGCCAACCGTAAAAGCAAGGCCGTTAAAACCACAATATACACAGACACACTTTTCCAAGAATGTCTTAGAATGCCAGCTTCCAAATGATTAAGATTTTCCAATCAGTCAGTCAGTTACCAGCCAAAAAAGAAGGTTTTGTTTGCTACAGGCAATACAGATTCAGCCACTGAATCCACAGAGAAGATCCCTTTCATCAAACAAAGTGTTATTAAACCACAGGTGCACAACACCCAGCCTGTGGGCTACATGCAGACAGGGAAAGCCATGTTGAATGTCCCAGAGGCCCTCCCATAAGGCTGGAGAAGGGAGGTGTCAGCACAGCAACAATCCAACCCACTCCTTAGAAATTTCTCAATGCTTTGTTACCTTAGGAAACAGTCAGAAGTTTTCCCTCCCCTGAGTTGAGGGGGTCAGTTGTTCTCTGGGAAGACAGCTGGCATTCTGCCCCCCCCCCCCAATTTCTTCTTTGGTCTGACACCACAACCGCTCAGACAGGCAGTTCTGGGGCCACAGAGATACAGGTGAGACAGGGCGGCCTGCTTACCTCCAGTCAAGTTCTCTTTATGGCCCACGTAACTGCTTCAGTTGTGTGCACTTCTGCAATAAGCCAAAATAACGAGAGGAAAGGAAAAGGTGGTGGAGATTAGACTCCAATTAAGGCGTTTCCACATGAATTCCCTCATACCTTGAAGGGAATTTCTACAAAGGCATTTGAACTGGGAATGGCAAAATCAAATCAGCTCAGTCTCTGTGGAACTGAACACACTCCTTAAAAATGACTGCATCACTTTGATGAAATCTCATTCTCTTGATTCCCAATCTGTCATTTTCCCATAGGCCCATACTATGTCTTCTGTAAGTCTGGGGAGAAAGGCCCAGGAGTAGAGGGCCCATCCATTCCTGACACAGTAAATGGTCCATGAGTGTTCAGCACCGATGGAAACTATAAAACAGAAAGAGATGTTAAGATTGTAAGACTGTAAAAGGCTTTGTTTGCTTTGGTATTTAGCCTTGTCACTCATAGCTGATTATATCAAAGCCTTTGTATCACTCAAAGCTATCAAACATTTTCTAAATTCTGAGTTTTTCATTTGAGCTGCTGGTGGGCAGAATATGGACCAATTTCACAGAACTATTTCTGAGGCAGAACAGTAAGAAAGGGCTTCCTGTTCAGTTCGACATTCATGGTATTAAATGGCCTTATCAAAGTGGTCCAATGTTTCGAAATCTCAAAAGACCTTGTCTTGGGGGGGAAAATCTTAATTTTTTACCACATTCTGACACCCTCACAGAGCTGTTTTTAACCATATGGAGATAGATGAAGATGGGTAGCTGTGTTTGTCTGTAGCGGTAGTTTGGTGGATTTCCACTCTGTACGGCTAAATCTGTATCTGAAGAAGTGAGCAGTGATTCACAAAAGCTCATACCCTACCGCAAATTTTGTTAATCTTTTAAGGTGTTTCTGGACTCTTACTGTTTTCTACTTCAACCATATGGTTACTGAGGTAAAAGGCCAATCCAGACTGATTTATCTACTTTAACTATAGCCATACAACATTTCCCCTTATTCTATCCACTAGAACTTCAAATGAAGGACCCATAAGAACTCTGAAAATCCGTCTTTGGCTTCTGCCAACAGAGAAGCCCTTATATATCAACTGTCATCATACAATATTTTTAATATATAAATTGAAGTTTATATATAAATTTCAATGCTTCAATCATTAGGGTTTGCTACAGATGAGGTTATCAAATATATCCTCAAAATAAAAACACATTGACTTTTTCATATCAGCCTCTGTTTAAGAAAATGAGTAATCTCCTGATTATTACATTTTGCTGGGGGGGGGGGGGGAGATACAATCCAGTCCGCAAATTAAAAATATATACTCCTTCTCATGATTATACTGTTTCTAAGTATTCTACAGTTTTAAAAGCTTGGGATAACTAATACAAAATCACACCACAGTTTAGAGGTTTAGGGAAGGGGCACTAAGGGAAACTCTCCAAATTTCAGTAGAAACACAGATGACCAAGAAGTCTCCAAGCTACCCTGACAGTCACATAGGTGTTACTTAGGAGGGGAAAAAAATTCATAAATTTTCCCAATTTTTTCACTTGTCTCTGTTATTAGGGAAGACGGTGGCAAAATTTCAGAGAGATACAGACAAGCAGAAACCAGTGCCCACCCCCACTGCACAAAAGCAGTACCTCTGATACAACAACCAGTACATCACGAACCAGGAACCTCCAAAGAGTATACAATCATGCCCTAAAACTACAGCAAAGAAACAAGATACTGAATACTTCAATCAAATGTCTCATGTATAGGTGTCTTACAAGTATAAAGGGGGAGGTAGATTGCTCCTTATTATATTTATTATTTCAAGTTATATACTGCCGCTACCCCACAAAGTGGGGCTCAGAGTGGTTCACAGCAGTATAAAATGTAGTTAAAACAGTATAAAACAGAGGTTTAAAAACAAACAATTTACAACTGACAGTGATGGATCCAGCACTGAGCCAGTTTGAATTCAGGACTGGCTGCCAGTTTGAACTCAGGATTAAACAAGGAATGTCAGTCTTATCCTTAAAAACTTATCTTACTAGTACGAAAGACTAAGTCACCAGGTAGGTGCTTATAATTGGCAGGGGTGAGAAAATCCAGTGCCCAGTTGCCATTGGTACCTTAGAGGATTTATGGTAGCAAATGGCACCTGAATTGCTGAAGAGAGGAAGCACCTAGGTTCTCCCCCCCCCCCCCCCACGCTTGTTTTCCTTACTTTCTTCACAGCGGTCATTCATTGGGGAAAGGGCTAAAAAGATACTTTGATTACCAGACTGCGTTGAACTTCAGCACTTCTCAATGTAATGTACTGCCTAGAAGAAAAGGGATGGAGAAAGGATGGGAGGAGAGGCCATCCTGTTGCGTTCTGAACAGAATTTCTCTTCTCACTAGAGTACCCAGGTCTTCATCTCTTATCTTCCAAGCTGGCTCTTAAAAATGCATCCCTGGCTACTAATGATTTATAACTTAAACAAATCTCCATATTTAAGTGAAATTTCAGTCCAGCTGAAGAGCCAACAACAGAATTCTTCCTGCTCTTTTCAAGCACTTACCTGGAAAAGGGTGTTAGCACCTTGCAATCTTGCCGGACTGAGGGGAGCAACTGGGCTGAGTGTGCTCCAGAAATGGATACTGGACAGCAAGGGGCTTGGAGTCAGCAAAATAGGCGTCTGTGAGACATACAGAACAGTATCAAAAAACCAGTGTTGAGCATGCAAAATACTTGAAGCTTCCATTAATTTCAATACAATTCAGCATTCCAGAGTTTGGACATCAGTTCCAGAACATTAGTAACTGCCAATGGGACCTGCCACCCAAAGTAGCAGGCCACTAGAAACACAAAGCCATTGTTTTAATTTTTTTGGTTTTGTGTGTGTGCGCACGCGCGGCATACCTGGAAGTCATGGCTGACTTCTGGCAACCCCTAGTGGTGCTTGGAAGCAAGGGGTGTTCAGAGAGGTGGCTTGCTATTGCCTGTCTCTGTATCATGGCCTTGGTATTCCTTGGAGGTCTCCCATCCAAGTACCCGCCAGGGCCAGCCCTGCTTAGCTTCTGAGATCTGATGAGATCAGGCTCGCCTGGGCTATCCAGGTCAGGGCACAAAGCCATCATTTTAGAATGACATCGTCTTCAATTAATATGTGCAAACCCTAGAGGAAAATGGTGGCTGTTCGGAATAGAGAAAACCAAAGATGATCACCTGAGCTGACTTAGTTCTCCATGTCAACACTTCATTCATATAAACATGTCCTAGTTTTAACCCACACAAAAATATTATGAAGAATGTCAAGTTATATGCTATGTTAACCTTAGATTCACTGCAAAAAAACTGGGACTGCATGCTCAGACTTTTTCCAGGGGTCATAAGAAGAGTACCTCTGTTCCAGTCTCTCATTCCTACGCCTGTGAAGAAAAGCTTACAGTCTTTGCTCTATTTCCTTCAGTTACCAAATATTCTATTCAGGCAATTAAGGAATCAGACTGAAGGAAGTGAGCAGTATGCAACATTTAAGTAAAGCAGTCTCTAAAGAATACTAACGCTGCCCCTGAAAAAGACAAGAATAAACTACAACGGGGCGTGGACAATTTTCATGTGACTTCATCCAACACAAGTACAAAAAAAGTGGGTTGGAAAAGCACCCAATGTATAAAAAGGAGCAGCTGTGAAAGTTTCTCACTGACACACATGCCAGATGTATACCAGGAGTGAAACAGTCCCTTGTGCCGCTATTCTGACCTTATATTTTATGTAACTTTTCTAAAGCAGGTACTAGCATACAGACATAATGTTTCCAGTTAATCATTATGTTTACAATCAATTGTAGCTTGAGCTAACTGGGGACCTGCTAGGCCCAGTTCTGAAATCTCAGTTTAACATTAGTTCAAGTTCTGACGAGGAATCCCCGTCTCACTCTAGCACATTTAACATTGCTGCAGACAAAATGGTTAACCAAAGTTAAATAAGTAAGGGCAACATCTGCAACCCAGGAGGGAATGTGGAGGGGAGGAGGGATGCTATCCCCAAATCTGCTCCCACTTATGTGATCGTGGTTACCAAACTGGGAAGACCTGTAGCCATCCTTATTGGCAACACATCTCTAAAAACTCAAGCTAGAAAGTGTGGATGTCCCAAAGGATTCTCTCCCCAGAACAGGATACAACAACGCCAAGCATTCTTGGCTGATTTCATCCCTCACACCATCATTTGATATAGATGATATAATTTTTTTAAGAGAATGAGTAAAGTACTGTTGACAGTGTACCTGATCACATGGAATTGAGGGTAGATTTCCTTCCAGCTTCTCAAGGTATCGCACTTTTCCTTGGCCTTCCAAAAAAACAGTTAGCACAACCTCTTTTCAAGAGGCTACTGAACCAACATTCATTTTTCTACCTAGCTTGTAGTGCACATATAGTGTATTGATTTTCTTAAAAAAATGACAGAAGGTAGGATTACCTGTGAAAAAAGTGCTGGTGTAAGAGAAGCAGTCGGGAGGGAAGGGCTCAGTATCCCCAGCGGACTTGGGTCACTGCCAGTAATGACCAGAGTGGGCGCTATTTCCAGCCCTTTGGGCTTTCTAATTCGACTATGACGGAACTCTTTTTCTAGCATTGATGAACTCTGTTCTTTGGACTCCAGAGCTTGAATCTGAGAATGTTCTGGCTGCTGGCCAACCACCGACTCCACCTCTGTGTCAATCATCAGATCAGAATTGGAACTTAAAGGTGGCAGAGGTGACCTAGTGGGAACCTGCGGAGTTGGAGAAGGGGAGGCTGCAAGGGACGCTGGAGTGAAGTTGGCAGTTAAGCTGGGCAAGGGTGCTGAAGTTTCAGCTGGAGTCACTTTGGGCGTCACTAAAGACTCCAAGGCTTGGAGAGTTTCCTCTGAACCTGAAGGAAGGGGAGGAGCTGCTGACGTGTTAGAAGCCAGGTGAGTAGCAGAAGCAAGGGGAGAAACTGAAGGCTTTTTGGAAGACACAGTCACAAATTTTATGACTGAGAGTGTTGATTCCTGAGGAGTTTTTTTCTCTGTATGTTTCTCTGTGGGGTTCTCCATCTTGATTGGCTTAAAGAGTTTTACACAGGAGGAAGAGTTCAGGGAGTTCAAAGTAAATGATGAATATAGGCCTGAGTGGATATAATCATTGCGGCTGGAGGACTTTGCACAGGACTGAGGCTTCTCCTTCCCACAGTTCTCTGTGTCCTTGGTAGCATTAGTGGCATCCACCAAGCCAGCTTGCAACTCAGCATCACCCTCAGTCCTGCCAACTGCTAACGGATCCATGTTCAGAATCTCGGGGTAAGACACAAATTTGTAAACAAACTTCTGACCATTAACTTTTTTGATGATGTTCTGTGGAAACAGAAATCCAAGGGGGGGGGGGGGGAGAGAGAGAGAGATAAGCTAACCTTTCCGTTTTGCTACAGATTTGCACTTCAGTAAGGAAATACTACTTACAAAATGAGGCAAGTAATCAACAAGTATATTTGTCATCCTTATACCCCTTGGGAAGCTGAGTGTGGCATGCACAGAGGTTCCTGGGGAATCACTGAATCACATGACCACAGACCACATGACTCTCCATCACGGAGGTCCATCAGGCTAAAGAACACTTTACAATTTCTGTCAATGCTGAAAAAGCACAACCAAGGCCAAAATAGGTGACAGTGGTCCTAAAGCTACACAACAATTTAAATTTAAAGAAAACCTACTTCATTATAATCCACTCCTGTCTAAGACCATTGAAATCAGTCAGCTTAGACTGGAGTAACTCCATGTAACTGTTGGTATACTAACTCCACAGTTTGAAAACTTGATGCAGGAGGCAATGAAATTTAAGGCCAAAATTCTACAGAACAGACATGACACTCACATCAATATACACACGGTGTTACAGCACCAAGGCTAAGCATTTGAGTGAGAGAACATTTATGCAACATTTTTATGTAGAAGAAACAAGCAGGTCGCTGCAGCACCTCATGGAACAGCATGAACTGCAGCCATTTCAATGCCTCTGAGTGATATCTAGTGGCAGTAGCTCTCTTCTGTACTTGCAGGACTGATGATCTAAAGTATGTGTGTGTGTGTTATGTTGTGCAGTGACATAATACTCACTCATCAAGCCAGATATACTGTTAGGCAAACAGAATTCTGATCAGCATGCCACTAAGAACCACCTATATTACTTTCAGAAACTTATTTTTTTCATACACTCACACAAGGACAGTTACAAAATAAGCTATTCTTAAGAGGTCACACATATTGCTGTTCTTGGAGAGCACTAAATAAGCTGTTTCTGACACGACACTGATCTACAAAAAAAATATGGGGGGCAGTGTCTAAAAATAAGCTTTCATAAATAAATATCCCAGGCCCTTGTGGTATAACAGTTAGAGCATCATAGGAGGAGTGGGAAAACCCAGGTTCAGACTTCCGGTTTCGGCGACTTCAATGGTGGACGCACTCCTCTGGTGCTCCGATAGGAGTGGCCTGTAGCACAGCGGATGGGAGGGGTCCCCAATGATTCCAGGGGGGCCGGAGCCCTTGCAGGGAGCTCCCAGCCTGGGGTGCGGGGAGTGCCTCTCCTGAGGCTGTGGCCAAGGGATTGAGGCTCCCCTTTGCCCCAATAGGTCCTGCTGCCACCGCTGCACCATCATGGCACCAAGAGGTACACACCGGTGGAGCGAACAAGCAGTCTAGTGAATCTACAAAGGTCTTACCTTGTTAATTGGCATGGAGTAAAACATGAGTGAAAGCTCCCCTCGAATGGATATTTAGTTAAGCAACCATCCAAAGCCCTGACTTGCAACGAGGGAGGGGGAGCATGTTTAACCCCCCCCCCCCCCATCAACTGAAAGCGAACTTTAAAACAAAGATCTGGGGCTAGGAACATTGGCGCTTTTTGATTTAACAGGGTAAAGTATGGATCTATGTAAAGTGGCAATTTAAACTTTCTCTGGCTTTATAAAACTTTCCCTGAACTGTAAACAATGACTAAAAAGCAGAAAAAGTGGTGACAAGAACAAAGCCCTTTCCAGGATCTACTAAACCAGTAGTTCCGGCACCTTAACCAGAAGTGACCACTGACTTTCCTATCATGTTGGTTACCGCACTGCGCCTTCTGCTGGATCAGATGACTAATCTCAAGAACAACTTTGAAACACTTCAAAAACAACTTAAAGAGACCAACAAAAAAACTGAGGAGACAGCTAAATCTGTGGAAAAGGTTGAAACCAAGACAAAAGCAATTAACCAGATACTTGAGATGGTGGAAAAAGAGAGACTCTCTGAAAAGATCAGCTTTTAAGACTCCAAATGGAAAAATCAGCTTATGTTCTGAGATTTCTGGGTGTCCCGGAGCAAAAAGGTGAGAATCTGAACGAAATTTTGAGTGAAGCATTGGCCCCAACGGCAGGTGTAAAAGCAGATATACTTCAAAGAGAAATGGATATGGTCTATCAAACATATCCAGAATTCATCAAGAAAAAAAACCTGCCTGAGGAGATACTGGTGAGATTCTCTAAAAGATCTACAAGAGATGTGGTGCTCAAGGCCACTAACGGAACAACCGTAAAAATCAAAGACAAAGAAATTTGAGTCTTAAAAGACATTCCATTCGAGATTAAAAAAAGAGAAAGCAATGTAAAAGCTTAACTAACTTCTTACAGAAAAACTCCACCCCCCACAGATGGTTACTACCTGAGGGACTTGTTTTCAACTACAAAGAGAAGAAAGAAAAAATTAACTCTGTCGTAAAAGCAAAGCGGTTTTTGGAGAAGCAACAAAGTTCAGCGAAAGAAAAAAGAGCAGCAGAGGAAGAGCAGGAAGAAGAAAATAGCACACAGGGTCCAGAAAGTCCTGAAAACTCAGAGAGCAGTACTCCAGAAGAGGACTCCGACTCAGAAAAAGGAACAGTTGCCCTAAAACTCTTTTTTTTTTTAATTTTTTCTATTACTACATTTACATCGCTACTTTCTAAGCTACATTTACCTTATACAGAGTGTGCTTTAGCATTTGCTTAATATTACCTTACCACAAACACATATGAAGCATTTTAAACCTTGGTTGATTTTCAATTAACATTGTTACTGATGATATAAGAAAAATAAAAAAGCTATTTGACAGACATGTTCTTTTGGAGGAATGCTCAATTATACAAATTATATAAAATATATAAGTGCAATTTTCAATAAAAACAATTCAGCCCTTATTTCTTCTTTCGTCCTCTTCTTGTCTTAACAGTCTCTTCTTGTACCTTTGGAGCTGCTGCTCCTTTTTCCGAGTCAGAAATCTCTTCTTCACTCTTTGAGCTATCAAATCCATACATACTTTCTTGCGATGCCAGCAAACCATCTGAGTCTCTCTCTTTTTTCTTTTCTTTGCTTTTTTCCAAAAAACTTTTTGCCTGTTGAACAGAGTCAATCTTATATTTTTTATGTTTGATGCTGAAGCTCAGTCCTTCCGGAACGTTCCATCTGTAAATAATAGATTCAGACTGTAGCCAAGATGTCAGTTTTCCATAGGCTTTCCTTCTTTTCCTTATTTCGAATGGAATGTCTTTCATCACTTTAACTTCTTTTCCTTTGATCTTCAGAACCGCTTTATTTGTGGTCCTAAGCACCACATCCCTTGTTGACTTTTTGGAGAACCTTATCAGAATCTCACCAGGCAGGCTATTCTTTTTGGTATAATCTGGATAGGTTCTGTAAACCATATCCATGTCGCTTTTTATTTCCGCTGCTTTTAAGCCTGTTACTGGTTCAAGCGCTTCACTTAGCAGATTTTTAAGGTCTTCTCCTTTATCCTCTGGCACATTCTGAAGTCTTAGGGAAAAATTCGATCTTTCCATCTGTAGTTTCAAGAGCTGATCAGAATGGAAGGCCTTTTCTTTCTCCGCTTTTTGTAGCCTTGAATCATGATTTTTTACTGAAGTCTTAACTTTCAGAAGTTCTCGCTGCAGCTTCTCTGTGGTTTTATTCGACTCCTTCAGTTCCAGCTGCATTTTATCCATCTTGATGTTGAGAGCTGTCATTTGGTCCACTAGAGGTCGCAATAACGAGGAGAACACAGTGCTCATCTCTGTGGTATCAACCTTTGAACTCGGAGCTGTACTTCCTAGTTTGGGGGAAGGTTTCAGTTTCCCCGCCATTGTTGAGGCTGCGCTTTTTGTTGATAGTTAGATAAGATGGACGAAAGAAGCAAATTCTACGACTGCGCTTATAACTTTTTAAAGTTCATATCCTCTAAAGCGCGATGCTGCCATCTAGCAAGCCGAACGTACTTTTTTTCATGCAGTAATGCCACGTAAAGAGTCTCGTAAGTACGCCGATCTCAAGGGGGGGGGTTTTCACTCCACCCACCTTTCCCGCTGTATTCTGTTTGTTTTTACTTCAGACTCACGTTTTCTCCATGTGTAACTATGAGTTCAAGCTTCAAAGCTTCGCACTCTCTGCTGCTTCACGGATTTGCGCTTCTAGCCATACGGCTCCCACGGACGGGGGAACCTATGGGGGTGATGAAAAGGGACCTCGATCCCTCGGTCGCCACCGGGAGAGATCCCCTTCGGGCCACCCCAGGCAGAGCCCCCTCACTGGGGTCTCTGGGGGCTCGGCACCAGTCCGGAGCCCCTTCTTCCCGCCGGGTACGGATCGCGCTCCCCGCAGATGCGGAGGAGCACGTCCGCCATGATCGCAAGTCTTGCCGGAAGTCCCAGTTGCCCCAAAACTCTTGAAAGTCAAATGGGACTTTGAGAAAGAGCAATATAAAGGGCAGAAAAAATGATAATGAAAGTTTGAGCATTTTAAATCTGTATTAAATCTTTAAACTCCATTCTGTAACCAGTAACCTTGAGAAACAAGTTTTACTCCATTAATCTTACTGAGAAGAAATCCTTGCTTAAGCGAATTGCAACCAGATTGTATGACTTATGTGTAGCTTATGCTTTAGTTTAGTGGTTCAGTGTTTGTAGTGTTATTAGTGGTAAAAAAAAAAAACTATTTAAAAAAAAGAAAGAAAACCCAGGTTCAAATGCCTTTCAGCAACAATGCTTACTGGAGGACCTTGGAGTAGTCATAAACATCGAGCCTAAGCCATATCACAGGGCTGCTGGGCAGATAAAACGAAGGAAGGGAAGAACCATTGGTCACTCTAAACAACTTGGAAGGAGCGTGAGATTTAAAAAAATGACAGCTGTAGTCACCATTCTGGAAGAACATGAACATATTTGAATTAAATGGCCAAGGAGAACAGTACAAAGCTCCAAAAGTAAGACAGGATTTTTTCTAAATAAAGAAAGCCAAATTTGCAACACAATTTGCTGCCACCCATGACTTCAATTACTTTCAGTTGTTGCTTCTTTCCCAAATGTTTATCTGTTTTTGGTGACCTGGTAGATACTTTTCATCAAGCACTTCTAATGACATGCTGTAGATAACAATTTAGTGTTCTGATCTCAAAAATCAGTCTAAAGATATTCAAGTCTAGATAAATCACCATGGAAAGTGATTTCTCTGATAGGAGGGGGGACATGAAGGAACAGATGAAATGTCCACTGTGCCATCCTAAGCAGAGTTACAGCCTTCTAAGCCCTTCTGATTTTTGGTTTAGGATGGCACTGTCAATTGCCTGAAAACTTTATGCTGAGTAATAAAGCAGAAACATATGCTAGAAATGCTATATGGAACAAGACAGACAATGACCCTTACTTAACACACCTCAACTAAAGCACAAAAGCAACACTTATTTGTTATGTATCCTCCAGGCAGTGACACTGGCACCTATGCTGTTGTGAATAGGAAAAGCAGCAAAGCTCATTCGGCAAAGGATAGCAAAAAGAGAGTTAATGTTCTGAGAGGTAAAGACAGAGTTACCTTCACATAATAGTATCTGAGTGCCCGACTGAGTTTGTCATAATTCATGCTAGGCTTGTTCTTATGAATGCCCCAGAGACGGGCTACCTCTTCTGCCTGCAGAAGTTTGAATTCTCCATCACTGGAGGTCCAGCAGATGATTTCCTTGTTCCGAGGCTCTTGGAGAAGTTGCAAAAGGAACTGCCACAAAGTGATAGCACTGTCCATAGCAGTGAGCTGAAATTCAGAACAGAACAGAGGAGGTCACCAGAGAGGTCATGAGTCATGGGGGGTGGGCAAGGGAAGCATGTACATCTCTCTTACAAGGCAGGCAGAAGACAGAGTGCATTCCCAATCATTATTGCCACCAGATAAGAAGCAACTGCAGCTTAGAAGCCTTTCTGCTCTACCTCTCTTCGCTTTTTCACATGGACTACATTTAGCTTCTTTTAACTAAATCAGGTCACCTTTGAGCAAGTCGCATTCATTCATTAAATTGATCTGCTACTTCTGACTTGCCTCATAACAAATTATCTCACTCTAGCAATCAAATCTTTTTACCAGCAATCAGTACAAAAATAGGAATGAGAGGGGGGAGCAGTTCTAAATAAGCCACAATTATAAATTTACAAGTAGCCATGATCATAATTTATAATTTAAGGAGAAAAAAAGAGCATATTATCTGTGCTGAAAAGAAGTCTTTCCATTCAGGGATTGACCTCAGTGTTTATCATTCAAATTCTGCTTCTGAATGAAGTCTGCATTACAGGTCACTTGTGTCCAGAAAGCTGGCGAATGGGAAGAGCCTCTGCTAAGACCATTTCACGTATATTCAATAGCAACACAAGCTACCAAGCACACACCTGACAGGTAGCTTCAGTGAATCCATGTTTGTAAAGTTACACTGATCATGTTCATGTCATATTTTTAGGAGGGCAATATCATCTTAGGCATACATCTAAAAACTGTTAAGTGAAATGGCCTTACACCTTCTCTGTGCACTCAAATCCACCTTTATTTTGAACTGCACAGGTGTGAACTTTTTTACACCCATGCCTAACGATACACTTGCCTAGTTCAAAGTAGAGGTGAGATACAACTAGGCTGTCATCCACCTGGACCTATGAGAAATTTTGTTCCAATATTTATTTTTGCTATGAAATCCTGCGCCTGATGAACTATGGAGGAGTGGTATCCAGTTAGATGTCCAGCACAATAAAAAAGAATATCCTTAATAGAAGGAATATTTATATGAGCAGGCAATGGCTCTTATTTTTCTTGCATGAAAACCCTCCAAGTTAAGGGCCAACCACAGGCTCTCTTCCAAATCCAAACTCCTCAAAACACATACCCGGTAACCAACTCCAAAGGAGGATGTAGTTAACAGCAGAGGCTGTAGGAATAGGACTTGTCAGATTTATTGCTTTGAGAGACAGCTTGGGCCTCAAAACACCCCCCACCCCCCGCAATGTCAGTGATTCCCAGCCTTTTCGGTATGGTGACCCACACGTTCAAATTTACTTGGTATGGTGACCCATCCAGGCCTTTTTGGAACCATAGGCAAACTATGTCCTTAGCGCCCACCTAGTTCACCATTTCATGTTCTACAGTGGCTAACCAGATGTTTTGGAGAAACCAACAAACATTGCACAAAGGATGCAGCTCCCCCCGCCATGAACCCCACGAAAGTGGCATTCCAACATACATAGCCTTTGAATATGGAGGTTACAGTCCAGCCTTTGACTGTGCTTTCCTTCTCCATTATTCCCTCTAATCCCACATAAGATTGTAAGAAACTCACTCTAGTAACTATCAGGACACGTTTTATTTGATGGAAACGTATAAGCAATGAAGAAAATACCAACTAACGTATGACACGGAAGATACAGGGTCACATCTTGGGTTCCCAAGATGCAAAACAGAGCAATGGGAGGGGCAGGGGCGGCCACCAGGGAGGGCTGGCTGGCAACCCACTTTCAGAGGCTTTGTGACACACTTTTGGGTCCTGACCCACAGGTTGGCCCCTGGTAAAAGCAATGGCTGAGGAATACATGTCACCAGTTCTAAGTAAAAAATGCAATTGTAAATCCATACTTTCAGTAATAAAAGGCTCTGGTGGTAATTCTGTTACTAAACACCCCTAAGCAAGCACCAAGAAAGAACCATGTACAAAATCAGTGATGTACAAAGGAAGAAACAGAAGTGGCCTACTCAAAGGAGATGTTGGAATGTAGGCGGCTCTAGAAAAGGTTTAGCATAACAATTTAAACAGGATTCCCATTTTTTTAGCTGTGCCTCAGGGCAGGTTCTTTTGCTTTTAAAAAAGATGAGGTCTGTCATTTAATCTCTTTTAATGAGATCCTGCAAAATGTATTAAGTCATTCAGATGACTCAGCATGCCTGGATTTGTGGCATTAGCAGGACACCTATTTTGAATGCATCACAGACAACCTAACTTCACGTCACATCATCGTTGTGTGTCCCATCGCCCCAAGGCCTGTCAACCAGACATGCGCTAGGATTTTCATGCTCAGAATTTAATTCCTAGTAGCACAGGGGCTTGGTTCAGATCAACAGGACTGGGGTGGACACAAGGATAATGAAAGACACCTACTCCTCCCTGTTTAGGGTAGCAGAATCAAAATTGTACAAGTATTCAAAAGGGAAATCAATATGGCACCAATATCAATATCATTCCCTATTCACTTTTGCTGCTTGGGTACAGATGCATTTTAATGACAGCAATGCTGCAATACCTAAAAGCTAGCTGCATAACCATTTGCCAGCACCATGCCTTCACAGAGACTAAAGTTTAAAGGGATGCAGAAGCTAGCCCAAGGACCAGCTGTGCCAGTGGGGAGCAGACTGCTGCTTGCCAGCTCACCTTTGGGTGTGCAATTCCCCACACACACACTTTTTCCCCTTTCCTGGTCTACTGGACCCAAACAAATTCAAGATTTCTGAAAAATCCCAGATCCAAATACTGTACCGGTACTGGGATCCATGATTTTTCGGGAACCCTCCAAAAATTTCGGGTTCAACAGACCCAAACAGAAAAAACCTAGTGGAGGGGAAACCTCTAGTGCACACCTCTATCACTGATTACAACATTTCAAAAAAAACAAGAAAAGCCATTATTGTTCCATGACATTATAGAGGAAGTCCATATTTCCATAAATTTATCAGCCCTTGCATCTTCTTGATTTCTAATTCTATTTTGATATGTCAATCTAGACTTGAAAGCAATTTTTCATATACTCATAATCCAGTCATTAATATTGGGGTTAACAGAGAATTTCCAACGGGACATTACACATTGCCTTGCTGGCTGCCCATATTTCTATGTTTCTTAGCTGAATATTGATTAACAAACTATGTAGAAACTGCCTTTGGACTTTTTCTATTTGGTTCCAGCCATAGTTATGGGTCAGAGATGGCCTTGGGTGTCCAATTATCTGCACTCCCAACTGGATAAGGAGAATACACCATAATCACTGTTAGATCCATCAGCTGTCTCTCACACAGTAGATTATTCTATAATTTTGAAGTACCTGGAATTAGATGTAGGACTTGGTAGGACAGTACTAAAATAGTTTGAGTCCTTTTTAATTGAGTCAAATTAAGGCAATGACTGTGAGGGATGAGACGTCAGAAACATGGTATTTGGTCCAGGGAGCCTCACAAGGCTCAGGGCTCTCATCCAGGCTATTTAACATCTATGTGAGAACCCTTAATAGGACTGTTTGTAGCTTTGGACTTGGGTGCATCAATATACAGATCACACCCAACTATACAGCACAACAAATAAGCCCCCAGATGCTGCCATCTCTGCCTGAGTCCACTGGCTGAATGGGCAGTCAGCTACAGGAGGATAACTGAACTCTTAACACAATAAATATGAATTAATCAAAATCAATTATACAGGTATGTTGTAAGCTTCCCAGAGCCTGCCTGCAGGATGGGGCGGGGTAAAAAATTGAATTAAATAAATAAATAAATAGAGGTTATGCTCATTGGGATGGCTGCTGCTTTAGATACTCCCGTTCTGAGATCCCTGCACTGGCTACTTATTTGTTTCCAGGTTTAATAGAAGGTGCTAGTGCTTACTTTTAAAGCATTTAACAACCTGGGATCTACATCCTTGAAAAACCACCTCTCCTTTGTATGTATGCATGCAGCAGTTTTGCTTGATCTGGAAGCATCTACTTTCTGCCTCTTCCACTTGGCTGAAGTATGGCCAGCTGTTGCATTGCTGTCCCCTTGCTTTGGACCAGCCTCCCAGAGAAAGTGAGAATGCCTTCAGCCTTCTGATCATCGACAGAGGCTGTAAAACCAAACTGTTTAGGAGGGCTTTGGGTCTGGACCATGAACACATCATTTTTAAAAAGAAATTTTTTACCCCACTTTTCTCATCACTGGATATTAAAAAGTTGCTTACAGTATTGTTCTCCTCCATTTTATCCTCACAACCATCACCCTGTAAGGTATGTTAGGCTTGGAGAGTGACTGGCTGAAGGTCCCCCCACTTGTTAGAGCAGCCTCCCAGAAGACGTGAGAATGGTTTCTACTTGCCGGTCATCCACAGGAGCTGTGGATGGATATTTCTCCCAGGTTTTATACCAGCATTCTAATTACTACACCATGCTGGCTCTCAAACAGAAATCATCTGGCTATTGCTGAGCTGCATTTTTTCAATTATTTTTTTTCTGTTCCACTTTGGGATCTGTTGTGAGAAAAGCAGGCTTAGAAGTATAAAGTAACTAAATGTAAAATAAACCCATAAAATACATGAAGTGGCCAGTTTTTCCAATCTCTCTCAATGTCCTGAAGAATCTAAAATATCGGTTTCCTACCACCATAGTATGACATGTGTCTGAGGCCCCTTTCGTAGCAGGAGCTCCTTTGCATATTAAGCCACACACCCCTAATGTAGCCAATCCTCCAAGAGCTTACACGGCTCTTCTTACAGGGGCTACTGTGAGCTCTCGGAGGATTGGCTACATCAGGGGTGTGTGGCCTAATATGCAAAGGAGCTCCTGCTACGAAATGAGCCCTGCATGTGTCCAAGGTCCAAAGAGCCACAGATGTGCCTAAGTGTTACTAGACCTTGAGCCGGCCTTGCTGGTTAGGCGGGATATAAATTTAAATTTAAATAAATAAATAAGTAAAATAAATAGAAAGTCACTGAGTCAGTCAGGGAAAGGTCATGGCTCAGTGGCAGAGCATCTGCTTTCCATGTAGAAGATCACAGGTTCAATCCCTGGCATCTCCAGTTAAAAGGCTCCATTAGTAGGTCAAATGGAAGACCTCTGAGATCCTGGAGAGCCACTGCCAATTAAAGTAGATGATGTTGACCCTGATGGACCAATGGACTGACTCAGAATAAGGCAACTCTTGGAGGTACCTTCAAGGTTTCTTCGGCAGCTGTTAGCATGGCTGAGTGGGCAAGCAGCTTTTTCAAAACTGACTTTGCTCACTAAGCAGTCACAACAGAAAGTTTAAAGACATTCCTAACTATGCACAGATTTCTCCCCCCCCCCCCCCAACAACTGCTATATATTATTCTTGATTGGCAACTAGAATTTTCTGTACAAACAAGGATGAAAGTTTTAAGTTTGGGATAACTTTATCAACACAATTAATACAGATACATACAGTACCAAGTATTATACCAAAGTTCAGAACCAAAAGCGAGTTCCAGTGCACTATGCAATAAATCTTCCCTATCCCTTCTGAAGAGCACTGACATGTCATACCACAGTGATTTTTAAACTATGCTCAATTTCAAAAGCAGTTTGTCATATGGCATTTGGGGGAAAGTTGATGTTCAAGAACTATGGGTCCAATAAAGCACAAACCCCTTGGGTACACAGACCTAGTTATAAAGTTCTTGAGATCCCAGCCCAAATGTACACTGAATGCTTTCTGATTCAAAATGCTTTCTGATTCAAAATACAGTTTTTACCTCATTCATACCCTGCCTTTTCCTCCAGTAGGGATCCTAAGCGGCTTACACCATTGCTCCATTTTATTCTCACAACTAACTCTGTGTTGGGCTCAGAGAGAATGACTGGCCCCAGTGCCCCCCGCCACCAAACTTCTATGGCAAAGTCAGAATTCAAAACTGGGTCTCCTAGATTATAGTCTGACATTCTAATCACTACACCATACTTTTGTTAATTAGTGATTGCAATAACATCAACCCCCTTTCATAGAAGGGCAAAAAACCCCACATCACTGATGTTTAAGCGGTGTTAAGAAGCAGGAGCTCTCACGAGGTCCAAAAAACTGATGTGAAGCCACATGACTCTAGAGATATGCAAGATGTCCTGAATTCCTCAAAGGGAAAGCAGGATATGATCAACAAATGCCAAACGGGAGTAGAAGACTGAGGAAAAGAGAGGAAAAGTACAACTTCTGGCTTGAACCCTTAACGCCCCCTCCCCAAAACACAGCAGTGTGCACACACACACACACTCAGATCAAAAGATGCATTAGTTTAGAATAGCAGCTAAAAAACCCCAAACAGTTTCACCAGTAAATGTATTTAGAGTTTACTGCTGAAGCTGAATCTTCTTCAGCAGTTATTCTGAATAGACATGTTTTGAGCTTCATGTGTGTGCACATCTGCAGCTACATTTTAATTTTTTGTTGTAAACAACTTCAACTACCTTTAGGTGGAAAAGAAGGGTGTGCATTTAGAAATAAATAAAATAAGAACTTCTGAGCCATAATAGTGGGAATTATATTTTAGCACATTTGAACTTCTGCCCTTTACATCTAGGCAGAAATGCAAAATTGGAAGAGTAAGTATTTAGCAATGCGTATTTATTGTAGCTTAGAGAATCATGGGTATGTGCTGTGATCTCATAATGGGAGAACAGACACACTAATGTGCGGAGCTGATTACAAAGGGTTCCACCAACCTTCCAGGGATCAAAGTCCTGATGGGAACCACAAGACTCCAGTGCTTTTAGTAATTGCTTTCATTTGCCAAGCTCCTGGTGTGCAAGCACACTCCCGTTTCCCCACCCACTTCAGGCCACAAAATGAAGCCCCAGTGTTTTCACACAAATACCACCAGCACTGACAGAACATCACACCTCACATAACTTCTTTACAACTAAGCTTTCAGAAGCATGCCTGCAGAAACCTTTTAAGAGCAGATGTCCTGCAAGATGCACTTAGAGAAAGTACTAAAATGCTTGTAACTTTTTTCAAGAGCACAGGGACAAGAGCTGCCTCCTCTGCTGAAAAGACCCCCAATAATGAGCAATCCCTGTACCAGCAGCTGGCAGGCAGGCACCACTATGCCAGTCTTGGAGCATCCAAAAATGTATGTTTCTTTTTCCCATCAGCTCCTACAAACCACAAAAACATCCTGCTGTGTCTGCCATTCATTCATGCTCTCCCAACTCTCAGGGCAGCAGCAAACAGATGACATTACAAAGCTGGGGAGATGGGTGCACAGCAAACAAAGGGGAGAAATGGGGTATTTTAATGTGATAACAATTAAGAAGAACAGAGCTGAAGTGGCTGAGCTATGCAGACAATGAAAACAAGCAGAGATAAAATAAAGATAACCAGGGGAAGACAAAAATGAAGCTCAGATGCTGTTCAAATATGCAGCAAAGGAATCTGGGGGAATCAAAAAGGGACAGGTGCATGATGCAAACAGGCAAAACAGAGTCGAAAGAATCTGAGACAGGAAAGAATAAAGTCCCTTTCATATGGGCTCTTTAACCCACTTTGGCTCTGAAGGCAAACAGATTTTTTTAAAGGTTTAATTACAAAGCCAAGATTAAGCAATGAGGAATAACAAGTGTGATCATGTATAGACACAGGCCACACTCCCTGAAGGAACTCTGCTTTAGCAAGGCTCTTCACTCAGATACCGTTTGCAAAGGTGAGTTCAAATGAGGCTAAACTGAAGCCTAGGTTGTTCTCTAAAATGAGGGCAATCACTTAATGCCTGCACTGTTGTTCATGTGATCAAGCAGGGTTACCATCTAGTCTGGAGAAGAATATCCTGCCTCTTTAACAGATGCATAATGGGATATTATTCACCAGGGAATGTTACTTACCTCCATGCCATGAAAAACTACAGCTGCCCATTTCCACTCACTAAGCAGGAGTGGAACAGGACATTTCTTCTCCAAGCTTCTTGACAACCCTATTCCCAAGGTGTGCACCCGCCACAGAAAGCATGGTTATCTTAGAAACACCAAGCAAGCAAGCAACATGCCCTACAGGAGTCTGAATGGAATTCTCACAGGGAAACAGTGGTGCTGTATACTCTGGTTCATATAACAAATGAACAGGGCAGAATTTGGGTGTTGCTCCTGAATAAATCCTGCCAGCAGCGCATGCATGCTTGTGTGGCATCAGGTAGTGAGGAACTCTCCCAACAGTATGGGTAGGGTCATGGACGCCAGAAGAAATACACTGGGAAATCCTGAAATGTGGGACAACTGGAAGGTAACTGTAGGCCTCTGCAGCAATTTATGAACACTTCCGTACACAGCAAAAGGGCGTCTTGGCACTGAATACCACAGGTTGGGAGTTACATCCCAAGAAGCTACAGAAGAAGGGTGTAACTCCCGAGGAAGTGTCCGAGGAAGAATTAACGTAAATCTGTCAAATGCCAGCGTAACCCAGCACATACACATTTGGGGTACTGAATGAAAAAGCCCCGATTCCAAATCCTTGCTTAGCCAAAAACAAGCCTAATCCCTTTCTGGCAACTGACAACAATAGGTAGGATGTAAAGAAGGAATCACGAATATCAGAAGTACAACAAATATATAAGCAGACCATTAGTAAAATTACTGACGAAATAAAAGTTTGGGTGGAGGAAAAGAGAAGAAACTACCAAGAAAAATGCAGACAGTAGCGACAAACAGATGCCAAGGCATTTCACACGGAACCAGGTCAAGGAAAAAAGCAGGGCTAAATGCTAGCCGGGTCTCAGAGCCAGGGACTTCTAAGAAAGCTCAGACTTAGAATATGAGCACTAGTAAGGAAAGTCGCCTGAGCACGCGCAGAGTGCATCTTTGCCGCTTCATGCATGCGGCCAGCCCACTGAACGCAAGTCTTTCGGGAGGATTCCGGAGGAAATAGGAGGTGTGGCAAGGAAGGGGAGAGGGGACCCTCCACTAGCCAGCGCCCCCCGCCCCTCACCTAGGCGGAGCCTCTCCGCGCCAAACGGCTCCTGTGCAGCGGCAGGTGCTGAGCTCCCTGCCGGGCGGCTGTCTTTCATGACCCGGAGCCCCTGCGGAGCCGCGATGCTCGGGTCCCCATTCCTTCGCGGCCAAAAGCGAAACAGGGAAGCGTTCAACAGTACGCGATTCGCAGACTTGCCACTGACTCCGTGACAGAGCGACTCCCCTGTCCCATTTCAGCTGCCGTAGCTCACACTTCCGCCCCTTCCCCAGGGAAAAGAGGACAGGATAGAAACTGGAAGAACAAACCAATCGTGATACGCTTGCCAAGAAAATTGTTCAATGAGACGCTTCGTCCCGCCTCTCACCCGCAGGGCACTATGGAGATTGGAGTTTTTGGTAAGTGGGAGGCTGGCCGCCTCTACAGGCCACAGGCAGACTGCGCGTGTGGTTGAGCAGAATGCGTTTGGTAATGGGTTTCGGGCGATTCCCCAAAGGCTCCCTTGGTGTACGCCCATTTTATTGCGGCACACGATTTGTGCTTGCTGGTTTGTTTGTTTTCAATTTAATCTGTACAGTTAATCTTTCTCCACTGACGTCTTCTACAGCCCGTAAGAAGAGAAATTAATCTGCTTGAGGACAGATGTAATGAAGTTAACTGCTTAGGAAGTCGATTGCTTCGCTGATTAGTTTCTTTACGAGACCTAAATATTCTCAAAGTGTCTTATTTCAGAAGAAGAGGGTGTGTGTTGGACGATGAAAACTAAGGAGCGAAGGCTTGAACCCAAAGGAGTGTTGCCGAGAGTTATTTTTAAAGCAGGGGGTCATTTCGTAGAAAAAGAGGTGCTGCAGCGGAGAAGCTCAGCTAGGGAAGGGAGGCGGCGGCGGCGGCATGCTTCCATGCCTGCCCTTCCCCAGCCAGCCTGCCACCAGGGGCGCCGTTCCCCGTTAGCAGTTAAAGTGACCCTTCCCGGGGGAGGAGGGGAAACACCTCGCGCCTGATCTCCGAGTGGCAAAGCTGCTCCGATGAGGAAGGGAACGAAAGGCGTTTAAATCCCCCTTTCTCTGCAAAAGCGGAGAGGCTCAGGGGGCTTCCCGCTCCTGCTGGGGGCGGTGCTTGAGGGCTCGTTACTGCCGAATGCCGTTCAGGCTGGAAATGACCTCGGGTCTGAACTAACTTCCACCCCAGTAACAGCTGCCCTTTGCGAAATCGTAGTTAGAGGGAGAAGAACAGTTAATAAATATTGCAAGAGTTCCTAAAATTCTTATATGATCAGGAAGGCTATGATAGTACAGTGAACTTTCAGAAAACTAAACTCTTGAAAAAATGAAATACTATGGTCAAGAAATCAAAAACTTAAAGCTTGTTTCGTGGCTCTTTGGGGACCAGACGCAGTGTTTGCACGAGCAGGGCAAGATGAGGTGTGAAAGATGCTGCCTGGAAAAGGTTACTTTTAATCTTTGTTTTCGGTTGCAAATTGTATGGTAGGTTTAGCTGCTGGATGCAGTTCAAATTAACTGAATCAGACCTGATTCACACTTGCACTTTGCTGCACATGTACTTGTTTTTGCGGCAGTAAACAGCATAAAAGTTGAAGAAGCAAACGTGTACAGTGTTTGCAAATACAGAAGAGACATGCTCTGGGATCTAGATTGTGCTTGGACCTCTGGTACATGCCTATTTGTGCGTTTGTAATTGTGTTGTCTGCTTCATGCTTTAATGTTTACCACTGAAAACACCAGTGTACTGGCTGCAAACTAATTGCTTCATAAAGTGCCTGGACTTTATTTAATTGCAGAACTCAGGTGGGCAGACACTGAGATCTTGCCCTTCTTATGCTGTGAAATAGGTTAGTTTAAGAGAGCGTGCCTCCTGACCCAACACTGGTGGGCTGAAGACTGTGCTTAACACTTCCCCTGCTTTAAACATCCCGTGCCACCCCCCACCCCCCACATATAGTAGGTCAATGGGTTTAGCAGCACCTTCACTTATGGGATAGCAGCATTATTTGCCTAATATGTTCCAGTTAAATAATTTGAATTTTCTGGTTGCAGAATTCCAGGTGATTAAATTCTTCTGCTTCTACTACTTGAAATACAGTGTTTCGTAGTGGTTAGACTTGGATCTGGGAGACCCAAGTTAAAATCTACACTCTGCCATGGAAGTTCACTAGGTGGTTTTGACCAAGTCACTCTTTCAGCTTAACCTAGTTTGGAGGGTTATTTTGAGGATAAAATGAAGGAGGAAACAATGAATTTGTACACTGCTTGGAGTCCCAACTGGGGAGACGAATGTATAAATAAATATGATTGTATAACAATGTGCTATTTCTGCATGTCTGAGTAAGGCAGTGAAATATGACCCAGAGGATAACATGTTTATTTTAAAGGTGAATTATGTTGCAGAAAGAGTACACTATTAGTTTGCATTCCACATCACAGTTCCTAGGGTTTCTTACGTATGCCCAGAAGTGTGCCGCAGTGAGATCAGTGAGGCTTACCTGGGAACAAGCATGCATAAGATTTCCTATTTAATTGCAACCGAAGAGAAGAAGAAGAAATTGGATTTATACCCCGCCCTTCACTTGTAGTCTCAGAGCAGCTTGCAAACCCCTTTCCCTTCCCCTCCCCACAACAGACACCCTGTGAGGTAGGTGGGGCTGAGAGAGCTCTGAGACAACTGTCCTTGAGAGAACAGCTGGTACAGAACTATGGCTTGCCCAAAGTCATCCAGCCAGGTGCAAGTGGAGGAGTGGGGAATCAAACCCGGTTCTCCCAGATTAGAGTCCACACACTTAACCACTACACCAAACTGGCTCCCAAAACATGGGAATGCGAAATTTTCTCTTGATGGCACTCAGTTATGTTTGAAATGTTGCAGTCTCTATGGCTATAGAGACCAGTTGGAAAACATGATATAGGCCACATCTAACAAAGTTCTCGGGTTATCGACCAAAAAATGCATTTCCTTCCTCGTTCCCTGTATGGACTCTGAATGTCTTCCTTGCTGTCCCCAGTGCCTGAAGAAAGATTCTGCATTCATGGAAGGAATATGTTCTTGTTCTTCCTCCCAGGTAGATGAAGTCTGGTGATAGTAAATCAGAAATTATGAACAACACTTTGCACATGTTTAGTACACATTTCCAGTTATAGGTTGTAGGGCTAGGTCCTGGCATTGAAATCAAGTTCTAGAGTTCAACAAAGATGAAATGTTTTAAATTAAACCTGGATTCTTCTAGTCCCCCAAGGCATTCTATCCGAAGCTTTTGCCTCATAACTCCCATAACATTTGATGTGTGGCAAATCTCATTGCAGGCTGGATAAGCTCTCATTCCTTGAGTTCTTCAGTTTTCTGTCTTTGAAATTTAGATTTTCAAGTGATTACTCTGTAGGAGAGTATTCCAAATGCTGGACTACAGCGGGCTAGAACAAGAAACAGAAGGTTAACTGATAAGAACATTAGGAGAGCTCTGCGTGATCAGACTGGTGGTCCATCTAGTCCAGAATCCTGTCTGACACGATGGCCAGCCAGTTACTCTAGAGGGCCAATGACAGGGCATAGAGGCTGAGGCCTTCCCCTTATGTTGCCTCCTGGCACTGATATTCAGAGGTTTACTGCCTCTGAATGTGATGGTTCCCTTTAGTCACCACAGTTTATAGCCACTGATAGATCTATCCTCCATGAATGTCTAATCCCCTTTAAAGCCATTTGTGCCTGTGGGCATCACTACAGTCTCTGAAGCAAATTTCATATTCTAATCACTTGTTTAGTAAAATAATTATTTCCTTCTGTCTCTTCTGAATCTACTGCCCACCAACTTCATTTGAGTGTTCCTGACTTCTAGTATTTGGGGGGAGGCAGAAAAAGTTCTTGGCTCATGTGCACAATTTTATAAACCTCTATCACGTCATAACTGCTGGATTAGACCTATAATATTCCAGCATCCTGTCTCATACAGTGGCCAACCCAGTTCCTCTGGACAGCCAACAATGGCATAGAGGCTGAGACCTTCCCCTGATGTTGCCTCCTGGCTCTGGAATTCAGAGGACTAGTGCCTCTGGAGGTTCTCTTCAGCCGCCATGGCTAGTAGCCATTGATAGACTTATCCTCCATGAATCTATCTAATCCCCTTTTAAAGCTGTTTATTCCTGTGGTCATCATTACATTCTCTGGCAGTGAATTCCACATTTTAATCACTTTCTGTGTAAAATAGTATTTCCTTTTGTCCATCCTGAACCTACTGCCCATCAGCTTCATTGGATGTCTTCAAGTTTTAGTATTTTGGGAGGAAAAAAAGTTCTCTTTGTCAACTCTCTCCATCCCATACATAATTTTATATATCTCTATCAGGTCCCCCCTTAGCCGACTCTTCTAAACTGAAAAGTCCAGATTCTTCAGCCTTTCCTCATTGGGAAGGTGCTCCAACCTCCCTAATCATCTTGGTTGCCCTCTTCTATACTCTTTCCATCTCTGCAATGTCTTTTTGGAGATACCACCATTGACTTTCATTTGTTACATTGGTGCCCACTCACCCAGTTTGTGGAGGTCCTCTTGGAGCTCTTCACAGTCAGCCTTGGTTTTTACCATTCTGAATAATTTGGGGTCATCTGCAAACTTGGCCACTGTGCTACTCACTCCTAGTTTCAGATAATTTATGAATAAATTAAATAATACCAGCCCCAATACCAATCCTTGTGGAACCCCGCTGATTACTTCCCTCCATTGTGAGTACTGTTCATTGATTCCTACTTTTTGCTTCCTGTCATTTAACCTGTTTTTAATCCATAAGAGAACCCTTCCTCTTATCCCATGACTGCTAAATTTACTCAGGAGTCTTTGGTGAGGCACTTTGTCAAAAGCCTTTTGAAAGCTGAGGTATATCATGTCTACTGGGTCACCGTTGTCTACATGCTTTTTTACTTTCTCAAAGAACTCCAGAATGTTGATGAGGCAGGCCTTCCTTTTGCAGAAGCTATGCCAATTCCCCCTCGGCAGGTTTTGTCCCTCTATGTGCTTAATGATTCTATCTGTGACTACAGTTTCTACTAATTTACCTGGGACAGAAGTTAGGCTGACTGGTCTTAATTTCCTGGTTCTCCTATGGATCCCTTTTTAAAAATTGGTGTAACATTTACTACTCTCCAGTCTTCTGGTACAGTGACTTAATTTAGTGGTGTTACCTATATGGGGTAGTAGATCAACTATCTCACACCTGAATTCTTTAAGAACTCTCGAGTATATGTCATCAGGACCTGGAGATTTATTGGTTTTTAATTTCCCCAGTAGGTTTAGAACTTCATCTCTGGTCACCTCAATTTGGCTCAGCACTTCCTTTCCTGAAATTCCTTTCCTGAAAATAGGGGCTAACCCCCCCTAGACATCTATTTTCTAAACTGAAAAGTCCCAGACTCTTCAGCCTTTCCTGATGGGAAAGGTTCCCCAACCCCTTAATCATCCTGGCTGCCCTTTTCTATCATTTTTCCAGCTCTGCAATGTCCTTTTTAAAATACAGTGACCAGAAATGCATGCAGTGGAAATGGTTTAGAACTTGAGAGTGGGAGATCTGCTAATTAGTACTGTCAGCTGTATTATTCTGAACCAGTGTCTTTTTCCCACCCCTCTTGTTTGTTTTTAAAGGCTGTTGTCCTAAATAATCCCAGTGGATTCAGTTGTATATGTTTGAGTAAACACACTTAGGTCTTTTTAATTGGTGATTTATTGGCATTGTTCTTTGTTTTAAGTCATTATTATTATTCTAAACTTGAAATTCAAAAGCTTAATATGACATTATGCTGATCAGACAGTGTCATACTCCTTTTTTTAAACAATTCCATTTGTCTGCTGTTTTTTTTCCCTGTAACAAGTTGCACCCTCATACAACTCATTGTAGCTTTTTTTGGTACCATATTCAGTGTTATTGATCCACTCCGACTGCCAGTGGCTCTCCAAGATCTTGGACAGAAGTCTTTCATGTCACCTGCTACCTGATCCTTCTAACTGGAGATTCCAGGGATGAACCTAAAGCCTTCTGCATGCAAAGCAAATGTTCTGCCACTGAGCTACAGCCCCCCCCCCTCCAAATCTAATTCACAGGAGGTTAAAAATAAAGGGGTGTGGGTAGGGTAAAAGTCACATGAATTACGAAAGGACTGAAGACACATTTTCCTTTCAAGAGAATCCTGAGGCTGGTTTGTAGCCCACATGCTTTGATGACTGATTCAGTTTGTTTTTCATCCATATGTAAATATCTCTATGCCTGGCTCGGCATGAATCCTGGAATGCTGCACCTGTGAGCACTAGTTATTTTTGTGCTTTAAATAGCTAAATTGCCACAGTTTAATTTTCCAAAGGTGTTGCTTTTTATCATTCATTTTTGTTGCCTACACAGACAGAAACAAGTTTCAGAAGTAACGGTGGTGGCAGTTCTTTATAATTTCAGTCAGCATCCTGGTTAAAAAAACTGTGCAATGGGGGAGTGTTGGAGAAAAAAATAGAATTCTTACGGGCAGAACCTTGGAGCATGTAAGAGAGGGAGGTAGTGTGAGTCATTCATGCTGGCACATCCTGAAGAAGAATGATGCCCGTAGGGGAAGGAGGCTTGAACACCCAAGGCAAGCAAAAACAAGACGCTCGCTCACATGCAGCCCTTAGAATTACAGGCTTCCAAGTAAACATACATAGGATTAGGTTTATGCTAAGTAAACTATTGTTCTCATCTGGTAAGAAATGAATTTGAGCACTGGAGCTGGGTAGAGACATGTATGAAATTACACAAAGATGTGTACTTGCTTCTCAATACTCCTTGCCTTACAACTGTAAAACAGGTTTCTGTAAAAAAAAAAAAAAAGATACTTTCCCCTTTGACCAGGTTAAGATTTCTTTCTTTTACAGCAGCAGTACACACTCATTCACACTGAATGCCTAGCAAAAGAAATACATCCTCAGGGTGAAGGTATAGTGACCCAGTGTGATCTAGTGGACAAAATAGTAGTAAACTTGGACTGTCGCAAGTTGGGTTCAGATCCTCACTCACTCTTGAAACTCACAAATTAGGCTTTTGTCAGTCATCATCACCTCTGCCTAATGTCAGTTATACAGTTATTATAAGGATAAGGGGGGGAGGACCTGATACACTGCTCTGGACATGATGTGATAAAGAAAATAAGCCAACACATTCTTCCATGAAAGCCAGAGGAAAAGATGCTGGTGGGATAACAGTGATCAAAATGAGTTTTCCTTTGGAAAGAGGAGTAATAAGAAACAACTGAGAAAATAATGACCAATCCTACCTGCTGCAAACAAAAAATTTAAAACTATTTAAAAAAAAAAGAGCTGAGAAGAGGGGACAGCTAAAGCACAAGAAGAAGAAAAAGAGACTGGATTTATACCCCGCCCTTCACTACCCAAGGGAGTCTCAGAGCAACTTACAAACTCCTTTCCCTTCCCCTCCCCACAACAGACACCCTGTGGCTGAGAGACAAACTGCTCTTTTTTAAGAACAGCTGTGCCAGAACCATGGCTTGCCCAAGGTCATCCAGCAGGTGCAAGTGGAGGAGTGGGGAATCAAACCTGGTTCTCCCAGATTAGAGTCTGCGCACTTAACCACTACACCAAAATGAGGACAGTGATCCATGGGGAGCTAACGTGGCAGTCAGAAAATAGTGAGAGGGTGCATTGCCCCTCTGCTGGGAGCCCATGCAGAGAAGCAGAACTATCCCTTGGAAGGGGAGGAGGATTTGAGCATGAGCTCCTGGGCCAGACCTCTAGAAAGAGCTGCCCCTGCACAGGCAGAAACCGTATGTCAGGCTATGCAGAAACCACAAAGAACACCGAGGTTCCCCAAAGCTGTCAAGTGCTTCCTGAAAGGATTTTTTAAAAGACCTGCTTCTTACAATCAATAATATTTGCATCTGTTCATTATTTATAGCATCGGAAAGAAAAGCAGAAATTGGCTCAGAGCTGTGACCACTTTAGGCAATGTGCAGAATCCTAAGGGCTGTTCTGTGCCAGCCCCTTATGCAGTGAAGCAGGCTGAAGACTCTTCTGCTTCATTGCAGGGTTCTATAAAGAGTTTACATTTTGCACCGTGCAACAGCTCCTCCCCGAACAGAAATATAAGTTTCCTTGGGGACATCGTTCTGAAGCACTTGGCAGCCTTTGGGTCATGAACCACAGAATAAGCATTTAAATCTTGGCTATAGGAGCCATAACAAAATTCACAGTTATCCAAACCATTTCTGTAAATACTAATGATTAAAGCAAATGGCACTGAATGTTATGAAACCTGTTTCTGGAGGCAAGAGAGTTTCTGATTTTGAATCCCGCAAGCAAACATTTGCTTGGTGGTCTTCCCCTTCTAATTTTCAATTCTAGATTCAATGATAAAATGTATGCTTATTGAGAAAGAAACACTGTAAAATACAGTTTCATGTGTGTAAGTATCCCTGCTGTCCACCATGGCAGGAGCATTAGAAATGCCTCTACAATCAGCATTCCAAAATTGAAAGCAACGACTCTCTTCCCCCTGCACCTGCTCCAGCATCCTTAATAGTCCAACAAGTCCTTCAAAAATAATTACACATTTTACAAGAGTTTACCAGAACAGGAGACTCCAATTGGAGGTGAGCCCTGATTGTAAGGCATGTTCAGGTTAGAGGTAGGCTTTGGGCTTTCCACAGATTTTGACACAATCAATGTCTTATTTCCTCCTCTTCCAAAGAAATATAGTCTTTTATACTTCCATTTATCTCACCCAGAATTTTTCTTTTAGTAAGGCAATGAAGGAAGACTTAACTATTACCACAACCCTGATTTGTCTGGCTTCCCAAACTGAATGACACTTTGTGGATCTTCATGTGTTTGGATAAGTGGTCACTGCGGGCAAATTTCTTCTCACAAACTTGGCACTGATAAGGCTTGAGTCCAGAATGGGAACGCTTGTGGCGAGAGAGTTCATCCGAACGAGAGAACCTGCAGAGAGAGAGAGAGAGAGAGAGATGTTTACCAAGGAGCCTGTTTTTATGCTTGATGTCATAGACAAACCACAATATGCAGAAAATAATTCTTGGATTTAGGACAAATGACCTTAACCCATGGTTCTCTAGTCTGATTCTTAAAGAGTGCAGAGTTTTTCCATTTCCAAAATTCCATTTCCTCTCTCACACACTTTCAAACCACATACCGCAGGAAAACAGCTGTAAAAATCAGTCTCTGTATTGTGGGAATTGGGAAATACAACCCCAAGGGCCAGTTCACACCGTTTGTAAGCTCTGCAGGTGGTGGAACACGTGAAGAAGTCTCAAGCTCTTAGGGGCACACACATATGTGTCAAGAGCCATTTATGAACCAAAGTGTCTACACATAGGGATGTGCCAACCCATCCATCAAGATAATTCAAATATCTTAACAAATATTACCAAAGTAATAATCCTGTTGTGAAATACTTTCTGTTTTTAGAGAAGGAGAACACAGGTGCAGTACTTGTCCAACATTAACATAACTAATCAGGAATAGACTGGATATGATCTCACTGTCACAGCAGTTGTTGCAGAAACAACCCCCAACCAAATCTTTTCCTTTCTGAGTCAACTGGAATCTTCAAGTGGGACAATATAAGGGAAATATTTTCTCCTTTGACAATCTTATAATGAACTATAAGCTGATAGGCAGCTTTGCAACTTCAGACCATTAAAAATAGTTCATGTTTAAGACCACGTTGTATAGATCAAGATGGGTAGCCATGTTAGTCTGTCTGTAGCAGTAGTAAAGAGCAAGCGTCCAGTAGCACTTTAAAGACTAACAAAATTTGTGGCAGGGTATGAGCTTTTGTGAGTCACTGCTCACTTCTTCAGATACTGTTATGTATCGCAATCATAGTCACCATGCAGTCTTGTAATGGCGACCGCCACATGGTTGTCCTCACAAGGTGCGAGCTGCCGAGCTTTGACCAGGGAGACCAATAGAGAGTCGGATCCTAACTGGCCACCAATCATGGACCTAGGTTCCCCTAGGGGACCTATGCCAGATAACCATAATCGTAAGGTCCTATCAGGACATTTGGGTGAAGTCAGAGGATTATCTCCGACTGGCATAAAAGAGGGCTCTGAGCCCAGGGATTCTCATGTTCCATCTTACCCGCAATAAACTACCATGCTGATTTCACTACAACCGGCCTCCCGATTCCAGTACTTTTCAGATACTAAAGAACTGAGCAGTGGCTCATGAAAGCTCATGCCCTGCCACAAATTTTGTTAGTCTTTAAGGTGCTACTGGACTCTTGCTCTTTTCTACTACGACATTATATATTATACATTTAGGTAATGTTTATTTTATTTATTTAAATCTTTTATTAGGTGCCTTTCTACTTCATGGAATTCAAGGAATGTTACAATGTAGATAAAACACATAAAATAGAATACATAGAATACCGAAATTTAAAATCATCACTTAGGACTGCCAGTAAACTGATCAAATGTGGGCCTAAAAACACTGTTTTCAGCTGCTTCCTATAGACTGAAAATTAGGGGGCCAGGCACACCACCTTGGGGAGGTTGTTCCATAATCATGGAGCTGCCACTGAAAAGTCCTTCTCTTGTATACACGCCAAACAAGCTTCTTTGGTTGATGGGACAATCAGGAGGCCCTCTCCCTGTGATCTTAGCACACAGGTGGAAATATAGAGAATATACTGCATGTAACATGTGGTGTGTGACAGCCGAGAAACACAGTTAACTGCAGTTCCTCAGTGTTCATATGTTGAAACATGAAGTATCTGCTTCAGAAATGACAGTATGCATTTGTGTACTTGTAATATATATTCTTAATCTAAATCATGAGAAGTAGTCATGACAGCTTGATGACTGCACAGAATTTGGGGGGAGCAGGAGAGAGACAGACAGCCCTTCTTTATGTGCAGGTCTTAAAATTCCCTCAGTTTTTGCAAACACAAATACCATTTCTTTGCCTTTTTATCAGTGATCTGTACCTGGTGGCAGAACTAATATAGGAAATACTTTTCCTCAGGCCATAGACAGCTGCTTCTCTAATAAAGCAAAGAATTCTGGGCTAGATGGACCAATGGTGTGACACTTTATACCTCATGTCCTAGAGCTTAAGAGCAATCCTTTCCCCCCTTCTGTGCTTCTTCAAAATAACCCGTGTAATCAATGATCAGAAGAAATGTTAACCTGATAAGCTTGTCTTTTGTTCCCAGGTGCCCTGTCTTCAGTACATGCTATTTTTTTGTGTTAAAAAATATTGTAGCACTTTGAAGATCAGCATATTTGTTGTGGCATAAGCTTTCATGTCCTCAGTTGACCTATATACTTGGACCTAGAGAAAAAACTCAGAAGCAGTGTTGTCAAAAGGCTATGAAATGCAAGAGGGACCATCTTACAAAGCTCAAATGTGTACAAACTATGCAGTGTGACCATTTAGAACATGTGACAATTTTTAGAATGACATTCGTGCAACCCAAGATTCACATGTATATGGGCACAGTGTCAACTCTGGGATTTTGGAGGTTTGGGGGCAGAGCACACTCAGTTCTATCATACCACCTCTGAGTGCTCCTCACAAAGTAAGAATGGAATGGCTGCCCCTTAGCTAGTGTGGAGGCCTCAACAAATGCTTAGCTTGGCCATTCTCTGGATTCAGCAGCATATGTTTATGGCTTGGGCGAAACAAATAATCTAGCCATAGGCTGGCATCACTTTGCCTACCTTCTCTCTACAGCTTCAGGGAGACTGATTTTATAGAGAAAACAGCACGGGAAAAGCATTAACATGCCCTTCCCCAGCACCATAGTCTTGATCCAATTGCAGAAGCTACCACCACACACCTTCTTAAAGATTTAAAAAATGAGGAGAAGAAGTGATCAAGATCTTATAAGATCTAGTTTGGTCATAAGCTTTCAAACTGAACAATGGAATTTTGGTAACTGAGATATATGACAGAGCTATTAGAAGAGCTTATCAACTATGTACAAGAAGAATACATTGTCAAAAGCTTGCTGTGTTTACTGCTTATGACACCACACAGCGTAGTGTATGACTCCCCAGAGAGCCAGCACAGTATAGTGATTAAGAGTGATGGACTCTGATCTGGAGAACCAGGTTTGATTCCCCATTCTTCCACATGAAGCCAGCTGGGTGACCTTGGCTCAGTCACAGGTCTTTCAGAGCTCTCTCAGCCCAAAAATGAGTCTAGCTTGCCACTAAAAGAGCTGGAGCTTAAGAATGCCAGACAATATTAAGATTTCTTGGCTATGCTACACACAATGCCATATGATAATTACTAGTACACCATACCGCCAATGGGATTTCCAGCTCCTATCTAATATAACAGAGGAATCTGCTTTTAAGAGAACACTGCAAAGATCAAACAGATTCCTAATATATTTACCAGATAGTCCAAGAAAAAGTACCAACTAACTTTCTGCAGAGATACATTCCAGTGTCTCAAATCACCATCGCAAAAGATGCTGGAAGGAAGCAGATCAGCCAAGGACACTCTAGAGCAGCGGTTCTCAACCTGTGGGTCGGGACCCCTTTTGGGGTCAAACGATCATTTCACAGGGGTCTCCAGCTGGCGTCCGAGCCCGCCCCGCCCCTCCCCGCCGGCAGGAAAGGGCCCCGCGCTCAATCGAGTGCGAGGTGTGGCCTCCCGGCTCTTTGCCCTCAAAGGGAGCTTTCCCTTTAAGGGCAAAGAGCAGGAGTTGGTTGGAGCTGGAGCCCCGCCCCCTGCTTCCAGCAGCCCTTCCAGCAGGCCACGAGGACGAAGAAGCCAACAGGTAAGTCAATGGCCGCTTCCCCCTCCCCACCGCCACCTTTAGGGCGCTCTGCCATAGCCTTCCCTGGGCTCCATGCCAAAGCACAGAACCCAGGAAAGGCGGCAAAAGCCCCCCCCCCCCACCTACCTACCTACCCCTCCTCTCTCTCCCCCCACTTTTCTCTCTCTCTCTCTCTCTCTCTCTCTCTTCCCCCTTTCTCTCTCTCTCTCTCTCTCTCCCTTCTCTCTCTCCCCCTCTCTCTTCCCCTTTCTCTCTCTCCCCCCCACCTCTCTCTCTCTCTCTCTCTCTCTCTCTCTCCCCCCTACCTGCAACAGCCTCTCCCCCCCACCTACCTTCGTTTTCTCATGGCATCTTCTGTTGAAGAAAAGTAAGTCTGAAGTCTGAGTGTTTGTTGTGTCTTGTTGGGACTAGCTTGCAAATATATGTGTATCTAAAGTCTGTATTAAAGTTGTTTGGTGCTAACTGCCATGCAAGAGAAAACATCTGAAAAAGTAGCTTCATTGTTCTGTGTGTTGGCAGAATTTTATGGTTGGGGATCACCACAACATGAGGAACTGTATTAAAGGGTCGCAGCATTAGAAAGGTTGAGAACCACTGCTCTAGAGCATGACTTTCTAGACATCCTGCTGTTCACCTGCAGGCTAAGAGGGAAAGGGTTGCAAAGCAGCATATGGTCCAGGAGAGAACTGGGCAGTTTCTTGCTGCATTTGTTCATCACAATTCACCAAAGTTTCCAGCTTTTGAAATCCTAGTAGCACTCTCCTTCCACTCACACATAAGAAAAAGAAGAGCCATTTGTTTCCTCTGTTGTCACAAAAAGAAACCTGCTGGATCAGCACAGTGGTCCATCTAGGCCACCCATATGGCTCTGGGAAGCCCAGAAGCAGGGCATCATGGCTAACAGCCATTGACAGATTGATCCTCCTTGCATTTGTCTACCACCTTAGGGAAACTGTCTGAGCCATCACTGCATCTTGTGGCAATGAATGCCTTTAGTTCAGGGGTGGCCAACCTGTGGCTCGGGAGCCACATGCGGCTCTTTCACACATATTGTGCGGCTCCTGGCAGGGCGGCTGGGGAAGCAAAGGGGAGGCATGCTTTTTCTCTCTTTCTCCCTTCCTTCCTTCCCTCCTCCCTCCTTCCCATCTATTTGCTTTCCTAGTTTCTCTCTCTCTTTCTTTCCACTTCTTTAATTCTTTCTTTCCATCTCTCTCTTTCTCTCTCTCTCTCTCAATATCATTAGCAAACAAGTAATATCATTATCAATAACCAGTTTTCCTCGTTTGTTTTTATTTTTGGCAGTCCCATTTAACGTTAATAAAAAGCAAATTTGCATATTTTTAAAAATAAAAACGTGTGTGTGATATTTGTTCCTGTCTTGTGGCTCTCAGACATCTCTATGTGGCTCTTACGTTTATTCTATGTGGCTCTTACGTTGCACAAGGTTGGCCACCCCTGCTTTAGTTAATGTTGTGCTGCATGAAAAACAACTTCTATATGTCCCATTTCTCTTTATTTCTTTGGGTGAGTGTCTCCCTTTCCCCACAACAAACTGATTGTGGAAGGAAAACAGAGATTATAAAAAGCTTTCTCCAAGCCAAATTCCAACACACACCGTAGTCAGAGTCCTCCCATCACTGGGGATAAGGAACTGGGGTTGAGAAACAATGCATCACACAGGTTGAGAAACAATGCATCACACAGGTTGAGAAACAATGCATCACACTCTTTTGAACCAATTTCCCATCACCTCCCCCGTGGTTCTTTCAGCCTCACTTTGTCCCTTGATGGTTCCACTCCTGTCCCACCCAGCAAAGACTATTATCCGTGAACTGCCCTGCACTGGGTTCTAAGTGAAGTGACTAGCATGCATGTGCAACCTTCATCAGTAATGTTCTGGGGAAAGGTGCTTTAAAACCCTGTATGACCTGGGACCAACATACCTTAAGGACCACCTTCTCCCATATGAACCTATGACACACTCCAGTCATCCTCTCAGGCCCTGCTTCCACTGCCCTTGTCACCTGAGGCTACCCAAGAAAGGGCCTTCTCGATCATGGCACCAAAACTCTGGAACTCCCTCCCCAGGGAGATTTGTCTGTCTCTATCTCTGTCTTTCTCCAGCAGGTAAAGACTTTTTTGTTTCATCTGGCATATCCCCAATAATTGTTTTTGTCCCTCCTAGTGTTTTTTATATGTTTTAAATGGAATTGTATAGTTCAACTATACTTTCATTGTTTAAAATTTTTTATGTTCACCACCTTGTGAACCCTGATTGGGTGGAAAGGTGGCATAAAAATGTTTTAAAGAAATAAATAAATTGGAAATTGATCCTACCTAATGGGCAAAATGGCCGTGCATTAGAGCCTGTTGGTCAATGATGCTTGTTATATACTTATACACACATGAAAAATTAATTTGTTCAAAGTTAAATGATGTGAGAGTCCTGTGTTTTACACTGGGGAGAGTGAAAGCAGTGCGAAATGACTTTAGAAATGTATCTCAAAAAGGACAATAAGTTTAGAAATAGGTCCCACTTCAAAAAGTTTGAGGACCATTACTTTAGGTGAGTAAAGCCTTGACTGATTCTCTCATCCTCTGGCAAGGATGATCAATCACATTTGAGAGAAAGTTTCCATTGGCGTAGGCACGCAGATCAAAAGTTTCTGAAGTTTCTTTGTTGCCGTGATGTTTACTACCATGATGTTGGTCATTATCAGTTAATGCTTTCTCCATTATTGCTAAGAAAACTGTCAACTGTGTGATCTCATTCTATGGTTAAAATCACAGCCAGCCTGCCAGAAAAGAGATTCAGTCAATCTCCAACCAGAGATGAAAGAATTACTTTGATTGCCAGTAAAATTACATTGACCAAGTAATTAATTGCTGATTAAATATGTATATTTTAAAAACTGGAGCCAGTCTTGCAAAAGAGTAAAAATGATGAATTAAAAACAATGGAGATGGTCACCCATCTGTGCCCAGTTGGTGTACATATTTGATTCAATAAATTAAAATTTATATTTCAAAAATTATGTGATTTGTCTACATTACAGTATTGAACATTTCAAAAACTTCCTTGAGGAACAAGATATGTTAAAGACAAACTGCTAAAAATAATCAAATTGCTAGGTATCTCTAGGAACAAGACTGTTTTCATTCTTTTTTTACAGTGCAATATTTTTATTTTTTTAAAAAAAATACTTTCCACTTTCACACACTTACCTCCAGCCACAGTCCGGCCATGTACAGGTGTATGGCTTTTCTCCAGTGTGGCGTCGGAAGTGAGCCTTCAGATGAGAACTTTTGGTGTACATCTTGGTGCAGCCTGGATGTGTGCACTTGTGGACTCGGATGACTGAAGAGGAGGCTTTGGGAACCTTGGCTTCCATGTTCCTTGTACTTCCAATGACTCCTGGCCTCAATGTCACAGGCAAAGGAGCTATTCGTACATACTTCTGGTCTGTGCTTGTCATAGGGCTCTGGATGATCTGAGGAAGAATGGTCACACTCTGGCCCTGCATTTTGATTACCAATTGGGCCACTCTGATACCTCCAGAAAGGCACTCAGTTGATGAATTATCTTCCCTTGCTTGAATGGGCTGGATCTGAAGAACAACAGGAACCGTTCCCATTGTTTCAGGGATGCTTGTACCTGCAGCAGCCACTCCAGATGGAACATGGCTTGAAAGGTCTTCATTTAGAGCAAATCTAGAGATACACTGATTCCCAGGGCTGCTCAAATTGATCTCAGATTTTATCTCAAGCTGCCCTCCTACTGATTGCTTGCCGTTTGGCTCATCCTTAAGAAATGCTGTCTTCTCATTCAGAAACTCCTCAATCTCCTCCAGGGTAGGGATGAAATCCCTAGAGAGTTCTGTGCAAAAATCAGGTAGCTTGAGATGGGCTTCATAGATGGTGCTCTGGGCTTTCTCTGCTTTCTTCTTTACCTTAGACAGTGAGACATCCGTCTCCAAAGAGCAGGGAAGGTTGGAGAGAACTGCTGGATTTGATATTTGTTCTCCATTGCAACCCTCCAGTAGGTTCAGTGGTGGCATATCAGGCTTGAGTGCATCTGCAGTGCTATCTAGCTGAACAGGAGCTGATGTAGCCAACAGACCTGAATCAGATACCAGTTTGCTATCATTTACTGAGACCATTAGTTGGTCTTCTTCCACAGAAACAGGCGTATCAGTGGCTGAAAATCACAAAGCCTAGTACAGATCCACCTGCAAGAAAACAATCACAATGAAGTTTCTTGATGTAAGAAAAAACAACAGTATATGGAACAAAGAACAACTAAAGAGGGCCTCTGTTCTAACAGAAGATGAATCAGGAGGCTAGTAAAAAGCCCAGTAGCATCTTTAAGACTAACAAACTTTATTGTAGCGTAAGCTTTTGAGAAACACAGATTTCAATTTAAGCATTCAAATGGGAAAATGACACAGGCCAGTGTGGTGTCGTGGTAAATGTTCAAATCCCAATTCTGCCATGGAAGCTTGCTGGGTGACCTTTAGCCTGTCATACACTTTCAGGGTAACGTACCTCACAAGGGGAATAAAACAAATAAATAAAATCTCGCCAGCCCACACACAGCTTCTATCAGACCTAAAAGGGGGAAAGAAGGCAAAATGAAGAACCTAATAGGATAATTTGTTTTGTGAAACTGATTTCTTTTAGAGAAATGTCATGGGGGAAGCAATTAAACCCATCCTCTCCCCAGCTCACCCCATCAAAAATTTTCCCCTATTTCATCCCAGTGGATGCTCTTTCCAGGTAATAGATCTCCCACATAATTTGCAGTTTGTCCCTGATTCCACCTGTGATAGTTACTGCCCATATTCCCAGTTTAGTAGGTAATCTGGAGAGTAAGAAGTATCCTGGGGAAAGGCAGGTACTGTTTCTGCCAAGAACACCATCTCACCTACAGCAGGAAGCCAGCCAGCAGTCTGCACAACCCACAGGTATCTAGAATTGTTTCTTGTCAGCCATGTGTGGACCATGAACTAACTAGTTTTAAGTGTATTGTTCTTTAATTTTGGTAATCCAGTTTTGTTTTATTTAAAATGTTTATATGTCACCTTTCAACCCAGTAGAGGGTCCCCAACATGGCAAACATTTCAAACTTAAAACATGTGTATAATAACGTGTGTGTGTGTATAATACAATTAAGCAAAACATATAAGCACATATAAAACTCAAACATGGAAGAGGGCTAATAAGAGTTAGTGAAGGAATGTGGAACAAAACAAAAGACTTCACTGGCTGGCAGAAGCAGACCATAAATGAAGTAAATAAATACATATGATGGATACGTGGAGCATCCATTGCTCCTGTCTGTTACAGAAATATGCTGATACGATGCAGAAATAAAATTTTGGACAGACTTGGAATCCATTAAAATTTTAGGATGTGACATCTTGGATTTCAAGCTTTGCTTTTACAAGGTGGCTTTCATTTCTAATATAGCACACCAGATACATTAACAGCGTAATCTCATGCAGAATTAATGAAAGCACAACTAGAGAGTCAAATGTTTATTCTTGATAATACACTCAGACCATAAATGAGCAGCATTTAAGTTATTTCATGACTTGCCCATGGGAAAAGACAGGGGAAATGCCTGACATTTTGCAATGCACATTGTACCACCACTCACAACACTGGGACTGAATCTCTTGCTTCAGTAGCTGCTTGGAGAATACATAGAGCAAGAGATGAGATTGCGCTGAGCCAGTATCATGCTTGTTTCTCCTCCCTCTGGTCAGCAGCTGCTGACATAAAGGCCAGAATATGTTGATGTCAGAGAATTCCACATTCCTTGTGGTTTTCAGATAAGTCTATAGAAATCAACTTTCAATTGTTTCCAGTTTTCATTACGAAAATAGTTTTGAATTATATGCCCCCATTTATGTTTCTTAAGACTCCAACCTTTTTCAGATTTATATAATGGATAGGCATTTATATAATGGATGAGACAACAACTTTATATTGGGTAGAAAAAAATTGTGAACTGTTAGATCGATTCCCACTTAAAATCAGGCAAATATGAAGGGCTCGTGCATGAATTTTTCCCATGTTCAACTACAGCCTCTTGAATACAGTTTAAAGTACAGCATGAGACCTAAAGGACGTGTGCCTACGTTTTTCATACTTGATGCACACCTGCATATCTGTTATGGGTGTGAATTTGCATACTCCCCCAAATAAGTGGTAACTGGCCTCTAGTATCAACTGGATGCAGAAACAGGTCTCGGTAAAGCTTCACAAAAGCAGCTCATGTGTAGCCTTGCCCACCTTCAGTAGCAACCGCTAACCATATTGCAGGAATCAAATTAACAGAACTAAATCAAGTCCTTTATGAGCACGGCCTCATATTCCATTTCCTACAAACAACTGAAGAGATACTTTCTGACCCCTGTACTACTATAAATAAACTGCATGCTTTGAAATCATTTAATCATCTGTTAATCAAGACCCCTACTTAATGATTCTTATGAATGTCTATAGAGATCTCTTGCAGAAACCATGCAGAATATCATATGATGAGAGGCTCTCATCACCTCCAAAAACATTCACTGAAACCTGACATACATCAAGCAATGGGAAATCACAACAAGCAGGTACATGTGAACCAGCCCACAAACTATGACCAGGAGTAACACAGTATTTTCACACCCTGCATTAAAAGCACTTTGGACCTTTCTAGCAATGCTCATGTGCATGTTGTTAATCTAGGAGACAAAGTGGAAGAAAGCCATTTATGAACTGGATGTACAGTATAGCTAATGTGGATTTACATCTGAATTACATGAGCAGTTCATAAGACATCATGTACACAAATGCCTTAGGCCTCCAGCAAGCAATCATGATGTAGATGCAGTAAAATAAATAGCAGCACTCCAAGGTCATTTATTTCATTGGTTTGAGAGGCGTCGCTCTAAAAGATAGGGATAAGGATTCCACTTGTTCCAAACCTTTACAGCAAACAGATAGTGGGATTGTGCTGACAAACTCTGCCTCTGACATGTGGAGCAATCCTAAGCAGGCCTACTCAGAAGTAAGTACTTTCATATAAGGGTATACACACAGGGCTCTCTCCACAGAATCAGGATCCCTGCTTGCATAAATATTGGTGCAGCTCATTAATACATTAGGGTGAGGGCAGAGCTTGCTGCTGCTATCCTGATATCCCTTGGTGTGCATTTATTGTACATTGTCTGACCATGTGAAAAGGGCTACTGTCTACCAGTTCCATAAGAAGCTGCAGATGAGAACAGCATCACTTAAGATCATTATCGGCTTTAACATTCACCCACACACAAAAGACAGATTCAGGTATAAAATTATGTCTATTCATTTTCTTTTGCCCTTAAGCACCCCAGTTTTTGATTAATCTGGGCCCAAACTCTGGCATTCAGCCTTTCTGTGCTTCAGGCCCCAACACTGTCAAAGGGGTATTTGAGATGTACCCTAGAGAGAGTAATTGAATTACATTAAGGTTTTCAGTGTGCTGATGAAATATAAGGATAGAAGGATGTTTCACAGCCTTATACAGGGTTTGTAAAATGTTCTGACAACACGAGGCCCCAGAAGTACTACGACCTCTTTGCTGCAGTATCTCACATAAACCTGGGTGCATTCATTTGTTTAGAAGATTTATAGTTGCCTTTTCTCCAAGGGAATGATAATAATTTTGGCCATCTACCTAATGCTAATGTTGCACTGTACAGTTAAATCCTGGCAATCTTCCAAAACCCCATCAGACGACATGAGTTCCACTCCCCATTTGGTTTTAGTGATTTAAAACTTGGTGCAAAGGATAAATGAGCCCTACCTTCCCCCCTGTGTCCTTGGCCAGTAACAACGAGAATGGGGGTAGGGAGTGTGGCTTTGACATTTCTATGCAATTTCCATCGGTTTGCTGTAGCAAATGAAAAAAAGGTGCGATGAAATCGTGTTGTTGTTTTTCCTGTCCATGAACAGCTTTAAGAGAGCAGGTGGTTGAAATAACTGTCCTTGGCTAGGAGGAGATGGTCTGCTGGCTCCTGTCTGCAGATGAGGCCAAGCTAGGCAGCTGGTTGTCCAAGGGGGTGGACAGACAGGGAGAAGATAATAATAGCAATATCGGAGGAGAGGCAGGAGGAAGGTTGAGGCCAGGGTTTAAAAGTACAGTGGACTGCTTCCAGGAACAGCTGCAAGCAGGAACAGATCAAGTGGCTGAAGAGTTGGAAGAGGGTCTCAGCCCTCAGCAGGGGCTTGACTTAAGCCATTTCTAGCCCACCTTTCTCCAAAGAAGGACTTGAGGCAGAATACAGGGTCCCCAGCAGAGAGCATGGCTTGCTTGGCCAATGGGAAAATTCTGTGTGCTTGATTGAGAGAAAGCTGAGGAGCCAAGAGGGGTGGGATGAAGGCAGCCAGAGCTGGTGGATCGGAAGGAGAAAGGAGGATGAGACAGAAGGGGGCCGTTCCCTCTTTGTATGGATGGGATGCAAGTCCTGACCGGCCTCAGGGAAAATGACGATAGCATTAATGATACATACTCTCAGAGAACAGTCCAACTTTACTGGAATATGGTTTCCTATCCTACAGTATTTGACTCAACAAAAGGAAGTATCTGACATAATAGATCTGTTGAATTTATGGTAAAAAAAATGTATTAATGTATTTAAGCCTGTTAACACTGCTCTACTATATAACTTTTGCTGTAATGGATCCTCAGTTCCCGCCAGTCTCGGAAGCAGCGCGGGTGGAGGGCCCGCACGAAGCCCCTCTATTTGAGGCGCCTCCTCTCCTGGGCCAGGAGCAGCGGGGCACCTGCGCGGCCTCTGACCACCCAGTCTCCTCCGTCAGATGCTGCCAGACGTGAAGTGCGGCTTGCCTGGTCTTGGAGGAGCAGCGCAGACGAAGAGAAGGCCTCCGGCCGGCCGAGGAAGCCGCCAGCAAAGGGGCACCCGCTCCCCCTAGCCCCCCCACGAGCGCCCGGCTACGATTCCTCCTCTTCCCGCCCCCCCCCCCGGTCACGGCAAGCCAGAGCCCCGCCCTCCACGGCTCTTCCGTCAGCCAACGCAGCTCGGCGACGCCGATAGGGCGTGCAGCGTCGGGTCACGTGAAGAAAATGTGGCTGGGAGAGCGGCTCGAGTTACCCGCGTCCCTGGCACGCTGCCCCTCGCCGCGGTTGCGAAACCGCCGCCTTGGAAGCCGAGCTGGCTCGGCCGGATTCCTGCGGGGAAGCCTCGATGGCGCTTATCAGCAGTACGAGGGAGCGAACGCGGTTCTGAAATTTCCGTATGGCGGATTAGGACGATGACAAAAACCCCTGAAGGTGGCCAGTGGGGCGCAAAAACCCGCGCGTGCCCCTCGGGCGCTCCCAAGGCCGGTGCAGCCGGAGGCGGCGGCGTCCACGCGAGGTCGTTACAGGTGCGCGCGCGCTGTACTTCTCCGCGCGCCCTCCGAAACAGCCGGGGAGCGGAGCCCAGCCCCACGCAGGCCGACTCCAGAGGAGGTCCTGCTGAGTTCGGTGGGGCGTTCCTCCAAGTCAGCGGGCGTGGGACTGCAGCTCGGCACGGCTCTTGCGACATGTGGGAGGGACTGGGCAACGTGCAACTCTGCCGTCAGCGCGCGCATCGGCCGGGCGGACAGGTAAACCCCGCCGTCCCTTTGCCCTCTTCGGCAGCCGAGAAGGAGAGAACTTTTTTTTTTTATTGGGGCGAAAAGAGAGCTAAAAGGATGGGACGGCATCGCGCGTCGTGCCTCCTGGGTACCAGTTCCCAGTTCTGTCCCATCCCCTTATCTCTCGGCGACTCTTTTCATTCTGGGCAGGCGTGGAACAGCTTGCCTGCCCGGAGAGATCCCCTCGGACTTGGGCACGGGAATACTCCAGCTTCCCAGCTAGCATACAGTTCGGGCCACGTTCCCAGCTGGGAGTAACCCCGCTCCTTCGGCATCGAAGCCTTGTCCGATCTGCGCCCACCCACCCCCGCAGATGGGCTGCACCCGTTAACCCTTACCAGCGCCAGGCAGCCAAAGACGCTCTCCCTTCCCCGTCTGCCTCGATCTCTCGCTTTCTGCTCACATGACCAGCGAGAAAGTGCCAAACGGAGTGAGCCCCGCCCACTCGAAGGCTTGGCCCCTTTCCGGCGGTCTCATTGGGCAGCTGGTCACAGGGGCTCGTCTCGTCTCGTCCGTCCTTCTGCTCGGCTCGAAGCTCCGCATGGCCTTCGCTTAGGTTGTGCCCAAGTTCTGGGTATAAGCTTTTGCGTGCATTACACCCAGAATTAAACTTTGTTGGTCTTAAAGGTGCCACTGGACTCGCACTTTGAAGAATTGTCAGCAGTCAGGTATTTGAGTGGTGGATGTTCTGCAGACTGCAATTCGAGATCTAGCCAAGTTCTTGGAAACTGCAAATGTATCTTTGCAGGATTCTTGCTGTTCTGAGCCATACTGTTTTCTGGAGCTGAGCTGGTGTTATTTACTCAATGCCCAGAATGTCCAGGTGTTTCTTCTAGGCACTGCTCCAAGGGCTCCAGTGACAACTGGCGTGATGATAATTTTCGTCTCCAAGAGGTGCTGTAACTCTATTCCTAGGTCTTGGTGTTTCATTATCTTCTGTTTTTTTCTTTTCTATTCTGCTGCTTTCTGAACTTGCAGTGACAATGATCCAAACACTGTTTCTAATTTTTTCTACAGTTGTGATATCAGGGGTGTTATGTCCCAGATGTTTATCTGTTTGTAATCAGAAGTCTCAAAGAATCTTTGTTTCCTCGTTCTCCATGATCTTGTTTGGTTTTGGCCCATGAATTTTTGGCTGATGGTAAGCTGTACTTCTTGCAAAGATTCCAGTGCACCCTAGCTGCAGGTCTATCGTGACATTCTTTATCGTCAGTTTGAGCAGTTTTACTGCAGGGCACTGGCCATGTGATCAACTGTTTCATCCTTTGTCTTGCAAAGTTGACATTTAATGTCATCACTGATCTTCTGAGTCTTAGCTTTCATACTTTTCATTTCAAGTGCCTGCTCTTGTGCAGTGAGAATGAGTCTTTCCATATATTTCTTCAAGTTCCAATCTTGATTTCTTCTTGTTCAACAATCTTTCCTCTATTCAGTGCTAATTCTGCACACTTGTCAAGATAAAATTCCATTGCTGAATATTTTCAACTCATCCATATACAATAAGTGTGAAATCTTTGGGTTTGCCTTTGAAAGCTGGTACCCTAGGCCTATGCTGTTGAGAATGATGGTCAGTGGGATTAGGGCAAAGACAAAGAGCAGCAGTCTTCTTGGGAAATTCCTCATTTAATATTAACGGTTCCAATTTCTTTTCCACTCACTATCAATTTGGTGTTCCACTTACTTGTGGCAGTTCTAATAACGTTATTACAGTTTTGCTGATGCCTAGCAGGATCTATGTATGAGGGAGAGAATCAAATGGCTTCTTATAATCAGTCCAAGCAAGTTTCAGGTTGGTTTTCTGCCTTTTACAATTTTGTAAGACCATTTTATCAATCAGTAATTAATTTTCAGTGCCTCTGGATTTTCGGAAAATTTCTTTTTGTTCATGTGGTAAAATTGAATTGAGCTGTAAATATTCTTGAATGGAGTTGGCTATAATTCCTGTCAGTAGTTTAAAAGTTGTTGGGAGACAGGTAATTGGGCAGAAGTTGTCTGGCACTGCTCCTTTCTCTTTGTTCTCCAGAATGAGAAATGTCCTGCCATTTGTTATCTAGTCTTCTACTAGTCTTCTACTACTTTGGAACAGAGCACATCATTAAGCTGTTGCACCAATCCTGGATGAAGACTTGTCATCTTTTTAGGGCTATAGCCATGGACTTTATCCCTTCCAGGTACTGTCCAGTTCTTCACTTTCTTCAGTTTATTTTATTGTAAATTCTTCTATTTGTTTTCCTTTCAGTTTGTTTTCCACATCTGTGATCCAGGTAGCTTTTTTCTTGTATTCTTTTTTAATCTTCCCAGAGTTCTTTCCAGAGGGTTGTTGTCTTTTCTTTGTCTAGTTTTTCATCTCCCTCTAGTGATCTGTAGAACTGTCTTTGGTTAGTCTGGAACTGGAAGTTCTGTCTATATTGCTGGATCTTACTGTTGTACCTCTTAATCTGCTTGGATATTGCAACAATTCTTTGTTTGATTTCTGCTACAACTTGGGCAATTATTTTTGTATCTAACTGATGTTTTTCCTGAGGTTTGCTTCTTTCAATAATTGTTTCTTATTTCGTAAATTCTTTCAAGGTGCTTAAGTCTGAATGGCATCTGTTGGGGTTTTTTTCCCTTCATCTCATTTGCCAGTTTGGGTTAACCTTAAGATCCTCAACTGCCATTTTCTTAATGTACAACCACTGTACTACAGCAAATATGTACCCCCAAAGGGGTGAAAAACAGTACAACAAAGATTCCAGAATATTCTTCTCCGTTTCGTGCAGTAGACTTCTTCAAAAGCTGTTTTTATGAAGAAATAATATCGTACAAGTCCATAAATCATGTAATACATAATAATGTTGTATAATTAAATAATAAAAGTATACAAACTTTACCATATATTTGTTGTTGTATTTCCCATTATTCCATTGGCAAGATGATCAGAGTAACTGACAATATATTCTACAGAAAATAAACATGAAACTCATTAGTACAGCTTAACAATATTACTACATGCGCTCCCCAAATCAAGATAAAGGGCTTACGCGGAAATTAAGTGGATATCATTTAAACCTTAAATTGAATTGTCAGGCATCAGACAGTCTTAATACAAGTCAGAGCTGAAATGCCTCAGTGCAAAAGCACAATCCATTCCCTTAAGTATAATGCCGAGCCTCCCACTTCTGGCCAAAGCTAATTACCAGATTTAATGGAGCCATGTTCACAAGACATTTTATACAATATAACATAGAGGTCCTACAGATAACATGAGAGATCCAACGCAGTATTTAAGCCCAAGGGTTGTAGCATTTGAAGCCAATGTATCCAGAAGGCTTCAAACCTATATAACTGTTTACGGACATCTACCCTATTATACGGTCTAGTGGTCACCACTTCTAATAACAACAAATACAAAATCATCACAAGAATGACCCTTGTTCTGAGCACAGGTAATCTTTGCTTCCGTGTTGTTAATATGCTCAAAGATTTTTGCCTTCAGTTCTCCCTGTGCAGTGGTCAGTTGATGATGTATTGTCAATATTTCATTGTTAATTAGTGGACTTTCAAGAGCAACTTCATTTCTGTGGTCTGCTTCTTGGTTGGTTTCATTTATTTCTTGTTCTTCGTGTTCTTCCTTTGAGTGGCTGTTTTCTTTATTTCATCTAGCTCTATTGTTATGAAAATGGTGCTGATCTGCCAGTTGCTGTTCAGTGATGGTAGAACTGAGACACTTTTCTTTCCATATTTTAGACATTCATTTCAAATATCCACAGTTCTGTGTTGTTCTTGAGACCATTCCTTTAGACGTTGCTGGTTTTCCAGTAGCTGATCAGGTCTCTGTTCTGGTTGCTTTACAGAAGATCCTGCTTCCAGTAGCACATCAAGCCTCTGCCCTGGTTGCCCAACAGAAGATAAAAAATAAAGCCAAGGCCAATGGTGCAAAATCAAGGAAAAATATATTTTATTACCCAGTTAAATTTCAAAAAAATTCCCTTGTTAACCTGGGCAACAACCAAGCTGGTGTAGACTTCAAATAAGATTTTTTTCCACCATATTGAATGGGGTTTTGGGGGATAAATTTAGTCTGACTCCTCAGCAGAGGCCTATCATGGGAGACCTGGCCAGCAGCTATACTGCTGATAGCATAGCACTCTGTTTCACTGGAGCACACAAGCCCCATAAGCATGACAAGCTAGCATCCCATGCTCATCATCATGCTCATTCCATCATCAACAACAACTTCATTTCTAGGCTGCCTTTCTCACTGAGGCTCAAGGTGGATTACAAAATATGTACAGCAATTCAGTCAGACAGCAAAGACCCCAATGAACAACATAGAAGGACTAGGATTACAGAACTGGAAAACACTGCAAGCAAAAAGCTTTCTAATGTAACAAAAAGGATCTGTGTCATGACATACTGTAATGAAGGAAAGGGATTACAGAAGTAGAGAACTGTCACATTTTTATCTCATTCTTTCTCTGTGAACTCAGGGGAGTGGGGGGGGGGGGGGCGGGGGTTGCCTGCAAGTCACAGCTGACATTTAAAAAAACTTGTAGGGTTTTCAAGGCAAGAGATGTTCAGAAGTGGTTTGCCATTGCCTAGCTCTGTGAAGTGATCCTGGTATTCCTTGGTGGTCTCCCATCCAAATACTGACCAGGACCCTACTTAACTTCTGAGATCTGATGAGATTAGACTAGCCTGAGCTATCTAATAGGGCAGTATACATTTTCATCCTACCCTTCCTTCAAGCAGTTCCTTTCCTTCAGTATAGTCTCAAAACAACCCAGTGAGGTAGTTTAGGCTGAGAGTAACTGACCCAAGTTTACCCAGTGAGCTCTATAGCAAAATGGGGATTTGAAACCAGACCCTAGTCTGACACTGTGACCACTATCCCACACCAGCTCTTATTGTTTTTCCTTCCTCTACTTGATCCTCACAACAATCCTGTGAAATAGATTGTCTGAGAGAATGACTGGATTGGCCAAGGTGAAGAATTTAAGAGAAGCCAATGTTGGATCAGGCCAATGGCCCATCCAGTCCAACACTCTGTGTCGGTGGCCAAAACCCAGGTGCCATCAGGAGGTCCACCAGCAGGGCCAGTGTCTAAAAATCTCCTGGAATTTCCCAACCCAGAGCTGACAACCCTACTTATATTGCCTCCCTTAGCGTTTCCTACTTATCTTCACTGCCACCAAAGGCCTTAGACCTCTTAGTTTAACTCAAAGAACAGCCCTGGTTAGTACTTGGAGAGGAGACTATCAAGGAAGTCCAGGGTTGCTGGGCAGAGGCAGGCAATTGCAATCCACCTCTGTTTGTCTCTGCCCTGATGTGGATGGCCCAGGCAGGCCCAATCTCATCAGATCTTAGAAGCTGAACAGGGACGGCCCTTGCTAGTACTTGGAGGGGAGACTACCAAAGAAGGCTGGGGTTGCTACGCAGAGGCAGGCAATAGCAAATCACCTCTGAACAACTCTTGCCTTGAAAATCCGACAGACAGACAGACAGATTAGATTAATAGATAAGATAGCTATGCAAATTCCTGAAATAACTAGCAGCACTGCCTCTGTGCATGCACAAAGTGCACTCTCTCCACAATCTAAGGCTTGTTGCTGTCTGAGCCTCTGAGCAGCAGATTCTGATCCCGCTGCCTCCCACTCCAGCTATCACCCACACAAGTAAGTGTGGCCTAAGTGCAGAAGTAAAATCACGCCCCCCATTCTAACTACTATAACCACTATACAGCATTGTCTCCATCACTGCCTCCTTTTCCTCTGTCTTTTCTTCAGACATCTGAGAAGATGAGGCAGTATATAAAGATCAACACGTGGCGCTTGCAAGAACTGAGTCTCTTTTTAAGGGACAGCCCTTGATACTTTTTAAATACACATATTATTAATTTTAGTACATATTTGCCAATCAATGAAATTAGTCTGAAATAACTTACCCTATAATAGTTTTTTGATTATTCCCACTTAACCTCCCCAGCGTTCCCACCAATAGTTCTTGCCATTTCAAATTCTCCTTGAGATTTCGTCCAATTTTTTTAATTTACTACTTTTACAACCCTTTCCCACTATTCCTTCTTCCATGCATAAGGCAAATAATCAGGAAAACCTTACCGCATGATGCAGGGTTACTCCAGTCAACATACTGAAATCAGTGAACTGGAGTAACTCTCTATAGGATTGCATTGTTAATGAACGTGAAACAGAAAGGGAGAGAGAAAATGTTTATTGTTTTTACGAAAACGAAATATATTGGTACAGAAAGGCCCATACTTCCATACCTTGATTGTATATGCTGCTTCTTCCTTGGTTGTTAGGCTGACTGAATCTAACATCTAGGTATCTGTTTCTGGTTTAGTTTATTCTCTCCATCTGTCACTGCTACTGTTTACTAAACTGCAGCTAAGGGCCCCTGTGAAATACTTATCTGTAATCACCTATGCACTGTGTATACATACCGTGGTGACCCAAGGCTATTTCCTGCAGCATGGATGCATGGTGTATATTCAGTTCAAAAAGATAAGTGGTACTTGTGCATGGGGGGAGGTGTGCCGTTGTGGTACATCAGAGCTTATGCACTTATTTTGTAACCTGCAAAGGGGCCTTTAGGATCAGGTTTTCATGATTTTTTTGTGTCTGAGTTCATAGAAACCCATGCATAGAGCATTGTAGGGAGCCTTCAGCACATTTACATTTCATTTGAATTTGTCTGAGTTTGTTCACAGCAGGAATTGATGCAAGCTCACTCAGGATAAAATTTATATATACTGTACGTAACTTGCACTAGGTCAACCAGCCACACATGTGTGCACAATGTACACGTTGGTTATCAGCTTTAACAGCATAGGAAACCAGATTTTAAACTGAACCACAAAATCCATTTTATATTATCTGGCCAGTGAAGTCAGATTAAATTGAAGATGATTTGGTATTGCGTCCTCATCCATCGTTTTACATTACAAACCCAAATCAGTATTTAGTTAGGTCTGACTGGCCCAAGAAAGTGTGGGAATTGTTGTGTAACAGTTCTAAGAATGAGTTGTTAATAAGAATTCAGGAAGTCTTGTAACTCCATTCCCATAGTTCCTTAAGGAGAGAAACTGGTGACAGGACTTAATGTGAGATTAACTAAGTTTTATCTTAAGTATTGAGGCGGAGGCAATGGATCCAGCAAGCAGGCTTTTATTCATACCATCGTTCAGCTCTAAGACAGCTCTATGAGAGCGGCACTCTAATTTATACTGTTCCAACAAATAACTTTCAACAATGTAACTAGCAACAATGTAACAAGTGATGTTATTGGATCCAAGCAGCGCTCAGTGATTGGGTACCTAGATTGGCTTCAGGACCAATGGGAGTCTTTATTAGTCAGCCAATGAGAAATGGAGCATTAGGATACCAGAGCCCTTTCATTGGTAAACCATAGTTGTTAATGCAGCACAATCAAGAACACAAACACAACAGTTTATGTCTGGGATGTGTGATCTAACAAAGAGTGGTCGCTAACACATAGAGAGTTTCTCTTTCTCCCCGGGGCATAACATCATCAGTGGTTTCTCCCCCACCCCTTCCCATCTACAACTGAGGAACAGACTTCCTGGTCAAAGGATATGATTACTTGCAGCATTCCAGAAGTGCCATTACAACCATTTTAAGGTTACCTTGAGCCTTGGCAACCATTATTTATTTATTTATTTTATTTTATTTTATTTTATTTTTATCCCGCCTTGCCAGCGAACTGGTTTATGGACATGAAAGCATCACCAGCTTATGTTAGAGTCAACTTGCCTTGGATTTCATTTGGTTACAGGCAACAGCAGGTGAAAAGTCCTTTGTTCAAATGCTCCCTTCTCATGAGCCTGCACAGTGTAGTGCTTAGAGTGCTGGACTATGTCTGGGAGACCCGTGTTCAGATCTCCACTCTGCCATGGAAGCTTGCTGGGTGACCCTGGGCCAGTCACACACTTGCAGCTTAAATTGCTTCATAGGTTTGCTGTGAGAATAAGATGGTGGGCAGGAGAAACAAGCAAGCTGTCTTGGGTTCACACTGGTGCAGATAAATGAATGAACTCATTAGGTAGCCTCAACCGAGCCACCCTTCTTTCTGCCTCGGTCCCCCACCTGCAACAGGGGACTAGTACTGCCAATTTACCATCCGGGGCATTGTAAGCACTATTAAGAGAATGTGTATTAGTGTTTTGAAGGCTCAAAAACTATATAGAAGCACTAAACATTGTTACTACTATACCTGGAAACTCTTTTTTCTAGGTGTGCCAAGCCATTGCCCTGCTTTGTTACCTGGTATTCTGTGCCACCCCTGCCCCCACCAAGTCTTCCAGTTCATGCCAACTGCGCCCTCTCATTTCTTGGGAGCATGAACCAGCCTGATAGCAACTGTTGTTGCTTTCTCTCAGGAGGCTTGAGGTGCTTGCATTAACTTGTAGCTGGGTTAATTAATGTACTAGGAATGGTAACAAAAAGGTGTCATCATTCACTTCTCTTGCACAGGCTGCCAGCATCCTTGTTCTTCCTTTCATTTACCTTGGGAATTGCCCGGTTTTTCTGCCTCAGTTAAACTGCATGTTTTAACAGGCAGTGCTCCCGAGACAGAGAACAGCAATGGGCTGTGAGAGCCTGAAACTTTTAGTTTGTTTTCCAAGCAATCTTAAAAGACAGAAATGTGCCATTGTTGACATTTCATGGAACTAAACTGGTTTAAGTGCAAGTACTCTTCTGCTGGGCTGCTGCTGATACTCTACTTTCAGGCTGGGGCCCCACTGGTTTCTCCACGGTGGCTTGAAATTGGTCACTTTTTTTTTAGCGGCACATTTATGTGACCAAAAAACCTGGGCCTGATTCTTATTTTACTTCCATCTTTTATAGTTTCAGAAGGTAGCCGTGTTGGTTTGTAGTAGAACAGCTTGATTTGAGTCCAGTAGCCCCTTAGAGACCAGCAAGATTTTGGGGAGGTAAGCTTTTGAGAGTCACACCTCCCTTTGTCAGATACCTAATGAAGGGAGCTTTGACTCTTGAAAGCTCATACCTTGAAAATCTTGCTGGTCTCTAAGGTGCTGCTGTCAAATCGAGCTGTTCTATTTGCATGTCATTGCTCTTTACATGACCAAATTTTACGAGACTGATGGTGCACGTAAAGTAAAAATGTATTTTATTACTCAGCTAAAAATTCCCTACATGTTTCACCAACAGGCTTCTTCAGGGGAATCTGTAATATAATATGCAAATACAATACTGAGTTCTCATATACATATAGTAATGGGTATTTAATTAAAATTATTTAAATGAATAAAACATTGTGTTAAAGATCAAGTTGCAATTTGTACAGTATAATATCAACCAGACCAGAAACAAAGCCGTTAAGTATAACTGCTACAGATTGTATGAAGGAAAACGAGGGAAGAGAAGAAGAAGAAGAGATTGGATTTATACCCCGCCCTCCACTCCCCAAGGGAGTCTCAGAGCGGCTTACAAACTCCTTTCCCTTCCCCTCCCCACAACAGACACCCTGTGAGGTAGGTGGGGCTGAGAGAGCTCTGAGACAACTGTCCTTGAGAGAACAGCTGGTACAGAGCTATGGCTTGCCCAAGGTCATCCAGCCAGGTGCAAGTGGAGGAGTGGGGAATCAAACCCGATTCTCCCAGATTAGAGTCCGTGCACTTAACCACTACACCAAACTGGGGAGGGGCCAAAATGCGTATGATCTATTGGTCATAAGATATACCCATCAATAAAACTATCAGCTCTGTGTGTCAAGTTTTAAGAGTCTTGATATCTGGACCATTTCTTTTAACCTATTTTATATTTTATTAATGTGTACACCATAATAAATATTTGTATTTTTATAATAACTTATTTTGTTAGCTTGACCCTCTTAGATCACATACAGGCCATGTTGCCAGAGGCGTTTCAAGATGGCCCACACATGTTCAGCGAGTTCAGCTGGGTCCTGAGAGAAGATCAAAATGCTGTCAAGATAGATTATGACAAAGCAGTCCAGCTAGTCTTGGAAAATGTCATTCATAAAATGCTGGAACACGGCTGAGGCATTACACAGGCCAAACGGCATGACCAAATACTCATATTGACCATACCAGGTACTGAATGCAGCCTTCCATTTGCCCCCAGAACATATATGCCCCTCGATGATCCAGCTTGGTGTACTTCTGTCCCCCTCAACTGGTCAAGAAGCTCCGGAATCAGTGGTAGTGGATAGCAGTCCCTGATAGTTATCTGATTGAGTGCCCGGTAGTCATTACCAATGCTCTCTCTAAGTGGTATAGTCCTGTGAGCAAAAATTCTACTTTGTGAGCTACTGGCATTCCAAGTTACGAGCAAGCAATTTGGCTACTGTATAAATTAGTTTGCTCTGGAGCCATCCTTCCTGAGCGAAGACAAAAATGTGTGAGCCAGAAGCTAAAAAACTGTGAGCTAGCTCACAGTAACTGGGCTTAGAGGGAACACTGGTCATTACATAATTCTAGTTTCTTTCTTACAATTTCTTTTTTACAAACAAGATGGGGCTGAGGTTGGGGATGTAGATGGACAAACAAAGCCCCTCTGCAAATTCTTGGCCAGGAACTCCTAAAGGGCCTCCAGTTTGGGTTCTGACAAGGAGTACAACTGTCCAATAGGCAAGGGAGCATCAGGTACCAGGTTGATGGCACACTCATACAGTTGATTTTGGGGCAACTGATCTACTCCTTTCTCTGGGAAGTTATCCTAATACTCCACATATGTTGCCAGAAGAGCTGACAGGTCTGGACTGGTGGTAGCTCCCAAAAGTGTAGGGAGTCATGAGGACGAGGGTCTTGGAAATGCAGATCCTGCTTGTGCCACTCGATCCCTGGCTCATGCATCTCTAATCAGGACATCCCCAATACTATTGGGTAGCAGGGCATGGTGGTGATGTCAAATCAGAGCTGCTCTCAGTGGATCTGTATGTGCAGACCCAGAGGCTGAGTTTCCTCAGTGACAGGGCCTGAATATAAAAGCCAACCATCTATGGCTTCTGCCAGGATAGGTGTCCTTTTAGTATGTATTGGTACCTGATGTTGCTTAAATTGGCATCCATATAAGAATGGGAGGCTCTAGATCAATTATTGCATACACCAACAACTAGTGCCCCTCTGGTAGCTGGAGCTTCACTGGGATCTGGAGATGCCAGGAGCTAGTATCAGGAAAGCTTTGGTGCTCTGAGGTGTGCCCCAAGTGGCAGGGACTGTACCCACTTGGGACCAGGGTTTTAGTGATGGCAGCTGAGGCTTCTTTGGCCAGCTGGTGTAATGCCCTGCACCTTTGGTCACAGTAGCTGTTGGAGCAGGGCAAATAGGTGGAACCTGGAACCAGTCATGGGCTTCCTGATTGAGGGCATACTTCTTCAAGGGCCTGCTTCTGGCTATCCAGGTGACCATCAATGCGTAGGTAGAGCAAAATCAGGACTTGGAGATCTGCAGGATGCTCAGCTCGGGCCACCTCATCCAGTATTTCCTCTGACAGCCCTTCCAGGTACTGGTCCATCAGCCAGTCATGGTCGTTCCACTCTAGGTCTTGTGCCAACATCTGGAACTCTGTGGTGTAGTCTGCTACAGTGCCTCCCCCTTGACACAGGTGCTAAATACACCAGTTGGCCTTCTCAGCCATCAGAGGGTCTGCAAAGGCAGACTGCATGTGTGTCACAAAACCAGCAAAATTGCTTAGCAGTGCAGAGTTCATGAGCAACAAGGGTGTCAACCATTTGGCAGCCTTCCCCCGTAAGAGGCTTATTATGAAACAGACCTTAGTCTTATCATTGGGAAAATCCCTTTCCCACAGCTCCATTTATAGTTGCACTGTGCTAAGAATGCAGGGAACTCTTCTCGGCTTCCCTTGAACTTTTCTGGAGGGCTCACTGGACATTTCCCTGGAGGAGGGGTAGAAGGGACCAAAGCAGTTGCAACCCTTGGCTGTTGCTGGAGCTCAGCCAAAGCACTTGTCAGCTGCTGTACCTGCATTTGGAGTGCCTGGTTCTGAGCAGCCAGGTCTGCTAGTGAGGAAGCTGCATCTTCCATGCTGCTGCTAATTTGGATGGATGCAAACTGTACTGGCTTGCAGGCTCCAAGTATCAGGTGCCAGAAGTCAAGCAAGGCAGGGTCATTTGGTCCAGGGTAGGGGCCAGTTGTTCAAGGTCAGAGTTCCAGGAGTCAGGCAAGGCAGAGTCAGTGGCTTAGCATCTATCATATGCATTACATCCACACCCAACAGCCTTTCTTGGCTGGTTTTGTAGCCCCATGCCTAAGGGTCATGCTTGCAACCAGTTGCTCAGGAGTAATCCTTTAACTACTCATCTTTGTTATCAGCAAGCAGCTGGTGTCAGGCCAGGAGGCATGCACTTTGCCATCTTGTCTGTAGCTCTGTTCTCAGCCCTCATCTGTGGTGCTCTAAGGGTGTAAGTGATACTGGTGGGCTCGGAACAGCCAAATGAGGTTCACCTTCTGAATCAGGGCTGGAGGGTGTCGGTGGCTCTGCACTAGCTGTTGGCTGTGAATCCTGACAAGCCTGCAGATCACTTTCTTGCCAGTCAGCTTCTGTTAACTCAAGGCTGGCTACACGAGGCTCCTCTTCTCCTGAGGAATCTTCACTATCGCTCACCCCTGGCTGACCCATAACACAGTGTGGTTATACACCACTTGAGACTCCTTAAGGTAGAGAAACCGGAAGTATAAGAATCTACTCTTCTTCCTTCCAGCAAAGACTTCAAGATGGCCTACATGGCCCCCATTTTTTCCTACAGCAACCATGTGAGTCAGGTTAAGTTGAGAAAGAAGCCCAGGATTACCCAGTGAATTTCATGGCTATGTGGGAATTCAGATCTTAAGTCTTCCACATCTGAGTCAAACATTCCAACCACTACCCTATGATGGCTCTAAAACTTGTCAGGGATGCTCTAGCCTGGTTGGAGAACCACCCCCAAAGAGTAGTTGTCAATGGCATTTCATTTGATTGGAGAATGGTGCCACAGGGCTCAGTTCTGGGCTTGGTACTTTTCAGTATCTTTATAAATGACCTGGATGGGGAGTGGAGGGACTATTTATTAAATTTGCAGATGAAACCAAATTGGGGGGAGTAGCGAACACACCAGAAGATACAGAATTCAGTGAGATCTGAATACACTGGAAAAGTGGAGACATGTGAACAAGATGCAATTCAACAGGGATAAGTGCAGAGTTCTACATCAGGGTAACAAAAATGAGAAGCACACATAGTGGATGTGCATACACTTCTTGGTAGCAGTGTGTGTATGTGTGAGAACAAGATCTTGGGGTATGTATGGACTGCAAGCTAAATATGAGCAGTCAATGTGATGCAGCAGCAAAAAAAGCTAATACAGCCTTGGGGAGTATCAACGGACGTATAGCATCCAAATCACAAGATGTCATTGTCCTGTTTTACACCTCATTGTTCAGGCCACACCTGGAGTACTATGTTCATTTTCATACTTCAGCAAAAGGAGATGTCCAAAATAGTTTTCACCCCAAGTATTTTGCATTTCACCTTTCCCTTCCTGTTTGATTCCCAAGTTGTACCATAAAGAACTGTTGCTCTTATTACTTGATATGTTCCAGCATTTTTATGTTTTAAATTATTGTTAATTTTTAGATTTATATGCTGATGATGTTTTTAACTGTATTTGTACTTTATGAATGTTGTAAGCTACCCTGAGCCCGCCTTGGTGGGGAGGGCGGGATAGAAATCAAATAAATAAATAAATACTTTCAGCCTAATCTACCTCACAGGGTTGTTGTGTGGATGAAAAGGAGAAAAGAAAAACATAAGCTGCTTTGGTCCCCAGTGCAGAGAAAGATGGGTTATCAATGAAGTAAGTAAAGGAAAATATAGTGGAAGATGGGAAGCAGATAAAAGGTAGGTTGGTGAATGGCTGAGAAGAGAATGAGGCAGGGAGAGGATATGGGGATTGCCAAGAAGAGGCAAAGAGGTTAGGAAATTCCTAGAAATTTGGGGAGCCTGGGGAGGGGAGGGTTTGAGGAGGGACTTCAGAGGGGTATAATGCCATAGACTCCTTCCTCCAAAACAGCCATTTCCTCCAGGGGAACTAGGGTTGCTAACCTCCGGGTCGGGGCTGGAGATCACCTGGAAGTACAATTGCTCTCCAGATGACAGAGATCAGCTCCCCTGGAGAAAAAGGCTGCTTTGGAGGGTGGACTTTATAGCATTATACCCTGCTGACATTGCTTCCCTCCCCAAGGCTCCATCCCCAAATCCCCAGAGATTTCCCAGCCTTGATCTGGCAACGCTAAGGGGAACTGGTCTCTGTAGTTGGGAGATCCATTGTGATTCCAGGAGATCGCCAGCCACCTCCTGGAGGTTGGCAACCCTAGAATGAAGCAGGGAAAAGGGTAGAGACTATGGGGGCTTTCAGGAAAGGGAAAGAGGAAATAGTGGGAAACAGAGAAGTGAGGTGCCTCCCACAAGTCTTTGCTGGTTCCCAGTTGTACCATTATATCATAGAAATGCTCAAGGGGGGAAATGACCAGCTTGGTTGATGAAGTGCAGGTCACAGCAGTAAAAATCTGTCCACAGGCTTGCTCCAGAGAGATAATTGTGCTTCTGTTAGTCTGGGATTCATGCCTTAACATCTAGGACTTCAGCTATAGTAAATCTGAGAGCTAGTTAAAATTCACAAGATAGAATGGCTGCAGTAATGTAATAACCCAACCACAGTGTAGTGAAAAATCAGAAAGTGGCAGTGTTCCCTAGATCTAGAACTTCTAGCACCACCTACTGGAGGAAAGAGGCTTGAACAAAATATGGCACCAAGAGAGTTGTGGGTTTTTTTTAAAAAAAGCAGCTGTTCCAGAAGGGAAGCCATGCTCATCTGTTGCAGCAAACTGGGAATTCTTATGGCAGTTTAAAGGCTACTTAGCTTTTATTCTCGCTGAAATTAGAATAAGGTGTTCCACAAAAACGTATGCCAGAATATAAACCCTTGTTAAAGGAAATAAATAGGGCTACATCATATTAGAAACACAATGCATTTTGCTGAACCATTTATGTGATATCATGCTCTGCATTATTTAATATGTCACATTTAATCCTTATGCCTTGTTCAGATGACAGCTCCATTTTAATTTTTTGCAATCCTAGTCCTATTACATTGTTTACTATTGTATCATCCTATTGATTGCATTAATTTATATTGTGTAATCTGCCTTGAGTCTCAGGGAGAAAGGAAGAGTATAAAGATTTTTGTTTCTGTTACATTATTTAAAGTGCCACTTAAACAGAAAAGCAGGGAAGCCACACTGACAAAGGACTAGAAGATGCTCCAGTTTGAGCAGCTATATTTTCTCCACTGTTTGGTTCAATGATGGAAGAATAGGAGCCCCTGCTCACCTGCTTCCCAACAGTAAAATACATTTATAGAATCATAGAGTTGGAAGGGGTCATACAGGCCATCTAGGCCAACCCTCTGCTCGATACAGGATCAGCCTAAAGCATCCCTGACAACGTTCATCCAGCTGTTGCTTGAAGACTGTCAGTGAGGGGGAGCAGGCAGCCAACCCCACTGCTGAACTACTCTTACTGTATTTTTATTTATTTATTAGTTCAACTTATGCCCCGCCCTCCCTGCCGAAGCAGGCTTAGTAATATACAACAGTTCTTACTTCTATTGAAATACAATTATATTCAACATTTTAAGTTTAAGTTTCAAACTTCATAGTTAATCTATTTTGACTACATCATTGGTTTCATCATTACTATGTATTCAATATTACGTATTTTCACCACTTCTACATATTCATTAGAACCTTTAACAGATTAAAAAAATATCAAGGTGTGAAGGAAGGTCTATTGTATATTCCATATCAAGAACTCATTTGTATTCAAGATGTTACATTTAAAACAAATTTTAATTCTACTTCTATTTCATTACCATACTCTATATAATATTTTAGACTGCTTCTTGTTCTAACTTTCTCTCCTGCTAGCATAGTACACATAGTACTCTCCATCTCTAATCAAATTTCATAATAGACCTGTTTTTCAAATAGGTTGTTAATTTTGCCATTACTGCATACTCAGCAAGTTTATTTTCCCATGCTTTTAAACATGGACAGACATCTAATTTCCATTTTACTACATAAATAGTTCTAGCTGCTGTCACCCTATGTTTGAATAGCTCTTCTAAAATTTTTGGTAATTTGTTAGGCAGAACACGTAATAACACCTCTTAGCTTCCATTTGGAAATGTAAATTTTAATAAATTCTGCCATTTGGGGTGTATTTTTTCCCAGAATTTTTTTGCTTTTTTACAGGTCCACCACATATGAAAGAAAGTTCCATCTTCAAACCACTTATAAAATCTTGACCATGTATTATCAAATGTTGACTCTGGTTGTCCTTTCAAGATTAAAGTTAATTTGTCAATTTCCGCAATTTCCAAAATTTTGCTTAGAATTCCTCCTCTCAGGGGTGTTTCTGTTCTTCTCCAATATTTAGCATGAAGTATTCTCGCTGTTGTAGTTACATGTAATATAAGATAAAAATAATATTTTTTATAATTTTCAGGTATAATGTTCAGTAAAAATATTTCTGGGACCAAGGGTATGGAACATTTAACATTTTTGTAGAATTTAATTAATCCAAAACCAATACCTTTTTACTTTATCACATAACCACCACATATGGTAATAAGATCCCACATTATTTTGACATTTCCAGCATACATTTGAGCAATTAGGATAAATTTTTGCCAATTTATCAGGAGTAATATGTTATCTATAAAACATTTTATAAATATTTTATTTATACACAGACTTAAAACTCTTTAAGGACATAGAAACTATTACTTTGATACATCTGCAAGAGATACGTACAATGAAATAAGGTGAAACAGATAAGAACATTAGCTGTTAGGGATGAGTATGTTAAACAAAAATTTGTAAGAATATTTTTTCCCTCCTACATGTTTGTCTTTGTCTTTAAAAAAATAAAATTATTTAAGAAAGAAAGTTCCATCTATGTCTTGACATTTCCAGCATTTTTCTTTGTAGCTTTTATCTGCTTTCTCAATGTCCTTTGGAGTTATATACCATCTAAAAAACATTTTGTACCAGTTTTCTCTTAATGTCTGGCTGCCTGTAAATTTGATATCTTTCCCCCACAGTTGTTCCCATTGTTGCATAGATACCTGTTCTTTAAAGTTTTGCATCCACTTAATCATACATTTTTTCACTTGTTCATCTTCTGTTTCTGACTGGAATAAAATCTTATATATCCACCATAGTAAATGCTATTTTTGTTTTATAATCAGCTGTTCAAATTCAGCTGCATCAGAACACCATCTTCAGTGCTCATCATCGCCTTTAGTCTTGAGACTGATTGATAATTGAATGTTTACACCTTCATCTTTGATACCTTGCCAAGATTTGATTTTCCCAAGTATTTATCATCATGCCACATGTTAAAAAATCATTTTTGTCTCTTGGTAGGCTTCTATTAGGGACATAAGCAGAGAGTTTGATGGACTCAATAAATTCCGGCATGTAAACCATATTCTGATTATGTGACTTCTTTCTTGTGTTATGATCTTTTTAGATGATTTTTTAATCCATAAATAATTGTGTAAGCCTTCATCAAGGTCTGCTGATTCTAATGTTACTATCCTATGTCTTGGGTTTTTAATCCGGTCCGTGATCCAAACCAGACCTGCTGCTCGGTAATATAATTTTATATTTGGGACTGCTAATCCTCCTCTCTTTTTTTCATCTTGTAATATTTTAAAGTTTATTCTTGTGGGGGGTTTTGCCATTCCATATAAATTGGTTTATCTGTCTTTGCCACTCTTTCAATATTCTTTCTGCTATATATATGGGTAACATTTGGAACAGAAAGTTTAGTTTTGGCTGCACATTCATTTTGATTGCAGAGATTCTTCCCAGCCATGAGATTTTTAGTTTTTCATATTGATAAATCTGCTTGAATCAATTTCCAAGTTTTCTGGTAGTTATTTTTTTTAAAGATTAGTTTTGCCCAGTCACATTGATCCCCAAATATTTAATAGGATTGGTAGCTGCTGAGCACTCTGTGCTCTTTATAATCTCTTCTTCTTCTTCTGGTGTTAAAAATTTCATTATCAGTTTGTCTTTTTCTGTTAATTTTATAGCCTGATAAGGATCTAAATTCTTCAATGTGTTCAATTACATGTTTCTTCAATGTTTAAATTCTTCAATGTGTTCAATGTGTTCAGTTACAGTTTCTGGGGATTCAGGACTGTTAGAACCATGTCAACTTCATAGCTTTTCATTTTGAACTCTACATCATCCACTTTTATTCCCTTAATTCTGTCAACTTGTCTCATCTTAATGGATAAAATCTCTGTTGATAGTATGAATAATAACGGGGGTAAAGGACTTCCCTGATGTGTTCCTTTTTCAATTGAAATTGTTTGGCAAAATTTTCTTATTCCTTCCAAGATTCCTTTGCGCTCCCCACCCCCATCCCTGGCCCAGAGCTGCTCCTGTGAGCTGAGGGACCCTCTGGAACAACATGGCCTATAGCACACAGGGCTGAAGCAATAGCAGAAATCTTCCCCCACACTTGTGTGACAGAGCAAGCTCTGTAAATGAAGCAAATGTGTGTTTTCTCCTCTGACCCCCCCCCCCCTTTCAGCAGTGGTAGGGCACTACAGTGAGGCAGGGAAGGCAAAATGTTTTCAGATTCACTCTGCCTGAAGAAGGCTCGGGTCCAACCCCATACTATCAAAAGAGGGACTGTACCATAAAAATGTCCCTTAGGCCACATCCACACTGTCATTTTTGTCGCTCATTTCTCCCTATTGCTTCAGGTCATCCCCCCCCCCCATGTGTTTTGCTCTCTCTAGTAGTCCCAGAGGGAGCAAAACACATGTGGAAAAGGGGGGGACCCAAAGCAATAGGGAGAAATGAGCGACAAAAGTAAGGCTGCCAAGTCCCCTGGGAGGGCGGGGAAAACACCGATTTTTAATGCTTACCCCCGCTTTTTCAAAATTGGCCATCGGGGGAGGCAATGGCTGCCAGCAGGAATGCAGGGAAACGTCGGAGCCTGCCCTGCCCTCTCCCTGCCAGGCCTGAACTTCTTAAAAGGGAAATGTCTGCAGAGAGCCTGCAGTAAAAAGCCTCACGAGACATTTCCCCTTTAAGAGCAGAGCTAGCAAGAGAAACCCCCGCCCAGAGATTAAGGAGGGACTAGGCTGTTTGTACTGAAGGGCCTGCTTTTGCATGTGGCTTGCTGGGGTAAGTGCCTCTGCTAGCTCTTTTCCTTCTCTCTCTCTCTCCCCCTCCCCCTTTCTTTCTTTCTTTCTTTCTTTTTTCTGTCTGTCTATCAGTGGCTATTATTAGCCACAAGGTCTAAATGGAACCCTTTGTCTGGGGCAGTGATGCTCTGCATTCTTGGTGCTTGGGGGGCAACAGTGGGAGGGCTTCTGGAGTTCTGGCCCCGCTGCTGGACCTCCTGAAGGCACCTGGTATTTTTGGCCACTGTGTGACACAGAGTGTTGTACTGGATGGGCTGTTGGCCCGATCCACTGTGGCTTCTCTCCTGTTCTTATGATATGAAAATCATATTTAGCACTTGTGTAGCACTTAGTGCTTCATATTCTGCCGAGATGAGGAAGGATTCAGTAGGGCCGTTGCTCAGTGATAGAGCATCTGCTTGACATGCAGGAGGTATCAGCCTCTTCAGCTAAAAAAGGATCAGGTAATAGGTGACATTAAAGATCTCAGCCTGAGACCCTGGAGAGCCACTACCAGTCTGAGTAGTCAATACTGACCTTGATGGACCAATGACCTGATTCAGTATTAGGAAACTTCATGAGTTCACGTGGAAGCATGTGGAAGCAACATCACAGGATGTGACATCACAAAATGATGTCACTTCCTTTCTCCTGGCTCCACCCCCCAAAGTCTCCTGGCTCCACCCCCAAAGTCCTCAGATATTTCCAGAGTTGGACTTGGCAGCCCTAGACAAAAGTGACAGTGTGGACGTGGCCTTAATTACCCATACAAGAACTAGGCTATTTAATATAAAAGTCTCCATGGCTATATGCTTATCTCAGACCATGCATTTTCCCTTTCATATCTGATTAGAATTTTGTAATGGTTGTCCATGAATTGTATGGTTTTTAATGTTTTTAATTATTCTATGTATCGAATTAATATGTTGCGACCTGTCCTGAGCCTGCATGCAGGGGAGGGCAGGATATAATCAAATAAAAATAAACAATTATTGCTTAGGGTTGCAGATCCAGGCTGGGAAACTCCTGGAGATTTGAGGATTGAGCCTAGAGAGGACGGAGACCTCAACAGAGTACAATGCCGTAGAGCCCACCCTCCAAGACATCCATTTTCTCCAGGGGAACTGATCTCTGTAGTCTAGAGATGAGCTGTAATTCCAGGGGATCCCCACAGCCCATCTGGATACTAGCATCCCTATATATTGCTATAAGATATAAGAATTATTTTGTAAAGGTGCCATTTATAGTTTCATACTCAAGAAGAGCTAGGTCAGACTAGTCAAAACTTCAATTCACTTGGTAACTTCTCTGTATTTTTGTAATCACAGCACTTGTTTGCAAAGATTATAGCCAGTCTTCAGTGAATGATCCTGTTTCTTTATTAAAAGTTAAAATCTGATTTTCAAAGTGTAAAATAGAAGTCTGTTTTATACTCCTCTAGGAAGCAAAATTGTGGGCCACCTTGCAATAGAAACTCTGGCTGATATTAGAGGGCAAAAGTTGGTGTTAGTTCCTTTGAATATGTATCAGATTAAAATTAAAATATTATACATTACAGCACATTTACTTTCAACTTTTTCCTGCCTAAATTTATCTAACTCAGGGGTTCCCAACCTTTTTGAGCCTGTGGGCACATTCAGAATTCTTACATAGTGTGGTGGGTGTGTACACAAAATGGTTGCTACAGGAATCGGACAGCCACAAAATGGCTGATGCAACTTACCTTCAGTCACACACTGAAGATCCTTTTGCCATGGTGGCAGCTGCTGCCAAAGCAACATTTTTAAAATTCTGCACAGCCAATCAAATTTCCATTGGCCAATCAGAAGCCTTGCTGGGCAAAAGCCCCACCTAGCCCTGCCCACTATCTAAAAACACTTGGCAAGTGCCAGAAAAGGTGTTGGCATGCACCATGACACCCACGGGTACCACACTGGGGACCACGATATAACTGGTATCTCTACATTACAACTAAGATTTGTAATTAATTTATCACCATTGGTTCAAAACTATTAATAGTGTAATATTTGGCACTGCCAACTCACCCTTTTAAACATTTTTCTGCATTGCACCAAACTTTACTCTTATCCCATCTATTATCTTAGAGTTCTCCACAACAAGAAGAGCTGACTGGGTAAAGAGAGACGTCATTTTCATTAGGAGGATCCTATTAGCAGCCATATCTAGTTGGGAAAAGTGGGCCATGGCGGAATATGCTTGTCATCTTCCCATTCAAATGCAAAATACATGCAAGATGACCAGTAGGACACAGATCACAAGTTCACATGGTGTCATTTTCCATATTACCAGTCTCAACATTCTCTAATTGGGGTTTCTCTTCTTGCATCTGATACATCAACACCTGGATGATTCATTTGCCATGTGTTTAAATCTTTTGTTCACAGGATCCAACCCTTTGTAATACCGAAGAATCCCTTTTCTGAAAAGGCAACTGCTTAGATTCTGTTAGTCAATGCAGGCTTTGACTAATTGTCTAACATTTTAATACCTGCTTCTTGAATAATGCCCCTTTTAATACTGCAAAAGCAAACATCCTCTTTCAGAAGTGAGAAGAAACTGATGAACCAAATCACAGTCCACTGAAGAGTAACCCAGCCTTCATGTATATGCCTAGATTGTATTGTAAACTGGATAGTTGCCTTTGTGCATTATTCATTCCCCCTAGTTTAGCACAAAAAAATGGTTTCAGACTTGACACCCAACTCCAAACCCACTCCATCATTAAAAGAAAAGAGACCACTTTTTCATTCCTTAATAAACTTTAATATTACTTGCACAATAAAATGTACAAAATATTTACTTTCCTAAATAAATAAAAGCACACAATTGTAGACAGTGTTTTACTTTTAAAGAATAAAAACAGCAGAGAAATCTCTTTCCTCTGGAACAACTGCTTCAAAAGAATATCTTGCAGAGAACTAAAGGCACCATCCAATCTCTGGCCAAAAGTTCAATAAGTTCCCTTTAAATAAAGCTGTGTGAGGAGAGGAGAGTGGAAAAGGATGAAAGACGCTAGCTAACAAAACTTTTATTAAAAGTGAAGTGAGCCTGTGACATTGTAACTGAGCTAACATGGACTCTGTATCCATCCATTCTGTCCAGTGTCTGATTCTTCACTGGCCCATCTGTGGTGGGGCAGAGCAGGTTGCATGCTGGGTAATGAGTACTGCTAAACAACTGGCATTGCAATAATGAGCAGAGTTACAAAGAGCAACTGAAACAGCATTCTTTGTCCTGCTTCAATTTAGTTGCTTTTTAAAAATCAGATTAAGAATGGCTCAATTAAATTTAAACTTCAGCTAATTCTTTTCCATGTGCACAACCAATGCAGTTTCATTGCTCACATGAAAGAAGGCAGTGCAGAGGCTCACACCTAGGATTGGCTGTACATTTCCAAAGTCACATATGGCATGCCCCCACCCCAAGTCCCTCCCTGTGCCTGGAATGCTCGTTCAGATGCTTTTAAGGATTGTCTCTGCAGCTGCAGGCTGCTTGGATAGGCTGCATGTTAAACTTTTGGCTCACGAGCTGTGCACATTCTGCTCAGTGGCTATGGCTGGCCTCAGCATCCAAGCCTTACAGCTTCTTCCAGTGTCATTAGCATCTCACCTTTTCTACATGCTAACCTGTACATTTGTATAATTAGATCCTACCTGCAATGCATAATTGCCCCCTCCCCCAAAAAAGTGAAGACTGATTTATTCTGGTTTTCATGGCAGTTTTCAAACACTGCTGCTGTCCTCATTTGCCAGATAGGAAAAAGTGTTTCCCTTCAAAAGGAAGGTATGTGGCAGCCACAGAGAGTAGATCTTGCACACACCTATGACCTGAGACTGATCAGCATTTCTGTTACTTCACAGCATGGACTCTTCCTTAGAGAATCAGCCATGGGGTCTCAAGTAGCATAGCAGGATCCCCTTCAAGGGTCACACAAGAGTTGTGGGATGGGCAAGTCACAAGTGCTAGGACTGATCCACGCTGTTGCAAGGCAAGTGCGGGGAAGATGCTCCACTGTTTCCTCCATTCCCCCCCCCCCCCAAGTGGAAAGTCAGGTCTTTGTGCTAAGCCAGAATACGGGGAGTGACATTTATCCACAGACCTTCATATGCAGCCATGGGATGCATGCACGTATCCCCAATACACTGAAGCAGATAAGACTGTAGGGAGTGGAAGAGCTCTAACTTGGTCTACCTAAGTTAAAGAAGCTTCAGGAAACCCTGGCCTAAAATACAGGCCTTTCCCTTTTTTGAAAGGAAGTCTTCACAAGAATCAAATGAGATAGGAATGACTAGATGTACCATATCAAGCACCCTTTTACATGTCTTCCTAGTTGCAAAAGACCAAAGTAGGCAGAAAAATTGCAAATCTCCTCCACCCAATCAAGGTGCTTGCTTGACTGGTTTCTAAGCAACAGCAGACAGTTCCCAACGATGCACAGGAGAAAGCGTGAAGATCTATAGCCAAGCCACCCTTGGTTTCATTCAAATACTATGCAGAACTGGAAAATGCTTTTAGAAGGGGCAGTTAGAGCCCCAGGCATTCAACCATATTACTTGTTCTCCAAGTATAAAATATAGCCACCAGTCATGACATCACGCCTAGCTGCCAGAAACTAGCTGCGCTTGTTCCACACACAGGATTTTCTACCTCTTACAGGAATTGATCAGAGCCATGACACAGCAAGGGGTTGGGGCTTTGGTGGTGGAGTGCCTTAGGCTTGTTGGAGACTTGCATGCTAAATTTATATGTAATTGTGGGAAAGAGAAGAGATTTGTGGAGTTGTTCCATTCATGCCTTGGCTAATGTCTAGGCCTGTTAAAGGCAGCACTTCCAAGAGAACCAACAGGAGTGCAGAATGCCATGCAGGCTTTTGAAAGCTGTACCTAAATATTCATTTCACTTACGTGCTATCACTTCCTTCTGATTCTTAGACAAGCAGCCCTGGATTATCCCAGGACTAGCAAGATCTAGGAGGATATTTTAATCCAAGGCCTTAATTGTAGTTTCTAGGAATGAAAACTCCACATCAGAAACTGAGTTTCTTCTCCCTCTAAAACTTCAACAGTAGACCCAGTCAGAGGCTATGGGTTGTGCTAGGGTTAAAAACCTGTGGCTAGAAGCCAACAAAATCATCTATTGGGAAAGCCTAATGGGCCATTTCCCCTATTGCAGGCTTTAGCAATCATCCTACATGGTCTCCAAGACAGAGTTGTCTTTAGCTCTGATTGACTGGTGGCCTTTAAAGGAGCCTTGGTTTTCCCCCCTCAAGCATGCTTACCTCTGAATAAGAGTATTTTCCCTGCGGTATGATCCCCTTGGCTTTCATGCTTGTTGACTGTGATTTACTGCAGTTTATAGAGCACCAAGATAATCCGTCAGGATTGCAGAGCACTGTAGGTTTTATGCTGGCAAAGAGAACTGGATGGAATAGTCTTCCCACCCCTTCAGCTCTAAGGAGTCATCTAGATGATGACCTGAAGGCTCAAAGCATGAAGGAATTTATTATTACAGCTAGAAAGCAATATGATTTGTGGTGTTAAATAAAGGATTCTTGACATGGGGAAAGAGGGCTGGACTCAGTTTGCTGGTGTGTCCTTCCAGTCCTAAAATTCTATGCACCCTGAACTTTTTCTGTATTGGGTATGCAAAGTCTGCACGCCACCTTAGAAACAACTGCTCTTCATGGTGCCGAGTGAATAGCTGCAAGCTATAACATGGCTCGTTAAAAACTGCTTTGCAGAAAAGAGAAGATCTGAAAAAGAGCAACACACTTTGCCACATTTGCCTGGCAGGGGTAGTGCCTCTGGTCTAACTGGGTGGCAGAAATGCTGGATCACACGTAGGAAAACACAGCTTGAAGCCTGCCCTTGTCGTATACTGAAATACAAGGGTTGTTTTTTCCCCTGTCAATCCCTTTAGCACAGACAAACTGGCCACATCACTTCTTTGGCAGAAGAGGAGGCATGCATGCAAGTATTTGTGCCCTGCTGGTACACTAAGGATTCTTTTCAGTACCATACAGTGGAAGGTTCTGTCATTTGTTTGTGCCAGTTAGTCACTTAAAGCCAAGTCTCCAGAGAGGCATGTTCTACAGCTTGTACTTACATAAGCCTCTCTGTTTGCATTAACTGCAAGCTCTGTTTAGGACATTTATGGGGAAAGAGTATCAGATCAGGACCAAACTTTTCATTTCCATCATGCCACTGCAGAGTTCCTGCCAGCTCAACCACAGCATCCTCACCTAAACAAGCCCCCCCCCTTGCACAGCCCTACCCAGTTTATTCATACCACCATGATCCTGACCTGCAGCACATTTTGGAATGGATAAAGGGGCGTGGGTCATTGCTTCATCCCTTCAAAAAAAAGGGGGCAAGTGTGCCAACTCAGCATCTTTCCCCTGTGTTTTTCCAGTTCACAAGAAGACATTAAAAGGTTGATGCGTAAGGTACAGCTTAGACTCAAAATGAAGACCAAGTGTAAGAAGGCAATGCCAACAAGGAGGGAGGATAACAGCTCTGATCCATCCTTTGTGCCTTCCGCAGAGTGTCACTTTCCTCCCACACAGCTGGACAGAGCTAGCATTGGAATAGCCTGTTGCTGAAAAGCTGGCCTTTTCCAGCAAGCCCCTTTGGTAGGCTTGTGAGCAGAGGCACTTTGATGAAGGCACCACAGAGAAACAGAAGACACAGTACCAGGCTCCCTTTCATTTGATACCCTGAGATCAGCCCAGCATTCTCTTTCCCTTCAGAGTTTTTGCACAGGTCTCACTGCAACACATCCAGAAAAAGAGAAAGAAGGCAGTATGTGCCTTGTTGACTGTTCTACATTACCCATTACAATGTGCACATTTTTTTTCATAGTCTCTGCCTCCCCACCTGTCCTATACTGAATACTTGGCCATATCGCTCTTGTCAAAGACAACTTTGGTTGCAAAGTAAATGGCCACTAGCCCAAAGCCAGCAGCAGATGCCATGTAAGCAGTGACCGACTGTGTGAACTGAACAACCGAACCCAGGAGGAGGGATGGGATGACCTGAGAGAGGAGGAAGGCACTGTCCAAGATGGCCAGGTCTGAGCAGATGCCTCGGCTGGCAGCAGTGGCATCTGATTCTCCCACCATCGTCCTGAGTGAAACCTCGCAAGGTGAACTGACACAGAGAGCAGAGCCAGCCACAGGAGGAGAGAAGAGGCTCCCACCATGTCCATTCTGGTAGGTCAGTTTTTGGGCAGAAAGGTGACTTTTGAGGAAGCCAGCCTTCTTGTCCAGTTGAGCTGTATCTTCTTCTTTGCTTTTGTACTTCGGCAAAAAAACCTGAAAGGGGAAAAGAAAGGGTAAGATGCTGCACCAGAACAGTGAAACCATTAAAAAGGTGCTAGAAAGAAGAAGACAGAAATTGGACAATGGAGCTGCTTCACCCAACAAATATGGACTTGGCATCTGTAAGGGCCAGGAAGTCAGTTTTAGCCCAAGACTGGCCTACTCTTCAGATGCCTGTATAGAGCAGTGCTTTATCTCATCAAATTTATTTCTTCAAATATGGCTGGACTTTTACTGCAAATGGACAGGGCTTTTCCTCTTTTGGCACCATATATTTCTATTGCTTCAGCACAGCACTCTCACTCACAGCACTCTCTGCATATCCAACTAAAGATCTGAAAGACCCAGGTTCAAATCTCTGTTCTGCCATGGAAGCTTGCTGGGTAACTAGTCCTGTCAGTCTTTCTCACAGGGTTACAAGGCTAACATGGAGGAAAGGGAAAGGGTGATATAAAATGAGTTGATTCCCCACAGAGAACAAAAAGAAAAGTATAAATATTTAAATATGTTAATTTTAAAAAAATCAAAGCTCTGATCTCAGGTCAGAGAGCATTTCAGTGGGTCATTCGTACCTCTACACATTAGAAAGATAAGCTATGCCTTGTTTTCTGTTGTAGTTGATGTTGGGAGGAATGAGGAAGTCTTAAGAATGTGTCTGTTCATATCCCATTCCTGGTGCTTCCTGAAACTGAGCTGAATATGCACACAGTGGAACAGGACAATATGTTCATTTGCCATTCTGAGGCAGACCAGTACTCTTGTCTTTAGTCTTGGTCGCCCAGAGGCCCTTAGGAAGTTCACAGCAGGAGGAGGAGGAGGAAGAGAATACACAGAAATTTGCCCTCTCTCTTCCCCCACCCCAGCGCCTCTACTCAGAATGGACCCACAGTACAGATAATCAACCTGAACAGACCTATATTCTGCAAATTTCCTTAGCATCTATCAGTCTTCATTTTAACCTACAGGTAAGAAACTTGGGTATGTTTTTAAATATAGATCAATACCACAACTTTAAGATACAAAAAACCCCAGAAAACCAACCTCGGCTAGAAGGCCACACCACATTTTTGTAGCTATGAAGTCTATATCTATATACAAATAGGCAAGTTGCCCCCTCCATGCGGATATCTAAATCCACACAGAGGGAACACTTGGGGGGCAGAGAGATTTTTCTGCACACTTGAGGGACTCCCCAGGTGTGAAGAAAAATCCGAAAACTTAAAAAAACTATACGGGGGATATTTAAGTCCCCCCCCCAAGTAAAAGAATGTTCCCTGCACATGCACAGAGAATACTCTGGGAACTGTAGCGGGCCAGCGGCTGGGAGCCACTGAGGCCTCGCTACTGGTGCTGGGGGGGGGGACCGGCAAGCCCAGTGGCTGAGAGCTGCTCATGCCTCACCGCCGGTGCCCATGGGGGGGGAGATTGGTGGGCCCAGGCCTCGTCATCAGTGCCCATGGGGGGGGGGGGAGAAGGCTCACCTGCAGGTGCTTCCTCCTCCTCAACATGGAGCTCCTTCTCTCCCCCCCCCCCCCCCCCCCCGCAAGCATCACGGGTTCTTCTGCTTGTAAGTCATATTTCATATGGAGTTTTGCATGGCCTTAGTCAGTTTTACCAACTGATAACTGCCCCCTGTAGTTCCCCATGTTCCACCAAGCTGAAACCACTTTGGGGATTAAACACACTTGGTGTTCTCATTAGACAGAATTCTCCTCCCCGCCCCCCCAATAAATTCCCATTTCCACAACCAACAATGCCGTTTTGCAAGTAGAATGATATTACAGAAGTTGAATGCATCATGCAAATCCCTGTATGTGCCCTTGTCACAGGAAGAATTCCAAGGCTCACCGCTGAAGGTGACAGATAGAATTTGGCTAGCATCATAGGGGGAAAACATTGGAAGGCAGAAATTCTGGCACAGAAAACCTGAAAATAGAAATGGAATAGCCCAGTGTGGCCCAAGTTCATTGGGGCTTGGAAGCTAAGCAGGGGTAGCCACAGTTAGTACTTGGATGGGAGACCACCAAGGAAGACTGTGCTTGTGACATGAAGGAAGACAATGGCAAACCATCTATTCTCATTCTGTGCCTTGAACACCCCCATGGCTGGGGTCACTGTGAGTTGGTTTTGACTTGATTGCATATTCTTCTGTCTCCCTGGCTGCAGATAGTTATGTGGTCCTAGGGGTCAGCTAATCCTTTCTCAGCTAGCTGTAACCGTGGTCTCATGTTTGATATTCCAAAAACACAGAAACTTGGAACCATGAATCTGTTAAGGTCTATGACTGATGACATTTAAATTCTTCCCACAAATGCCTCCTGCTCTTCTTCAGAAAGGAAGATGAAGAACTCCCCCTTTATCAGAAAGGAAGATGAAGAACTCCCCCCTTTATCAGAAAGCCATACTGTTGCCTAAAGTTACATAAAAGCCATCACATTAGGTCCAGTTCCATAAGATGGGTTTCACAGCGGCACTGTTTCAAGCTACCACTTTTAGAAATTGAGACTAATTGAGATCAATTTGCATTCCAGTTCTCTAGATGCCTGCATGTCAGAGGATAATCAGAACTGATCACATGCAGGAAGAAAGGTAGTAAGTAGTGCAGGCAGTTAAGGCTGACCTATGACCCAGATGGCCCTTTCAGATCAAATCTCTACACAGCTACATCCCCCATGAGTCCTTAGGAAATTCACTCTCTCACCCCATCTGCAATATGGAAATCTAACCTACCTTACCCAGTTGCTGTGTGAGCCACACTGAATAGTCTGCTATATAATTGCTGTGCACTACTGATATCACAGGAACGTACCCTCGCATTCAAACTGTGTAATTTTCTATCCCCCCAATACAAACACACCCTGGATCTAAAACTATGTTTTTCCATAATGCTAGGGGGAAATAAAAGCACCACACTGTATTTTCTTCCTCTTATGGAGCTAATGAAACTCAAAACTCCTCTGCATGCATACTTCCCCAATCAAATCAGCAGCCCCAATAGCTTTGAACTAAAAAAAGTGGGAGAGCCAATGACAATCTCAACTGTTGCACTGAGATCGGTCCTCAGTAGCTAAAGAGCAGGACATCAGATGCCAACAGAACAAAACACTTCACAAAAAGAGCTTGTAACGTACAGGTGTTCTACTACAAATCGACCCCACCTATAGAGAACACTGTCTTGGCTCCTATGAAGCTCAAGTGCAACAGTACTCACAGAGCAGTTCTTTCTCATTCTCTGCCTTCCTCCCAATAGGCCTCCAAGCAGCCTATGCTGGAGGCTGTAAATTTTAAAAATGTTGTATGGCCCAGGGGGCTGCAATAAGGAGGTGGAACCAAGTGGGCACCTCCCTTGAACCAACAGAAGTTCTAGTGCCAGTGGAAGCACCACTGAGAGGAAAAAGGAGGATGGTTTCAATCAGGATCCAAAGCGCTGGCATGATCATCTTACAGCCAAAAAAATGTGATGGGGTTGGAAAGACAGCCCCTCTCCACCTTCATCTTCCACCTTCATCTTATCTTCCCACCTCCAGCTATTTCCAGTACTTCTCTCTCACGCAGGTTGGAGACAAAAGCACTGTGAGTGAAAAACACTGTACAAGGAGCTCAGCTTCCCTTTTAAAAATGAAAACTAGACTCCTCCCTCCAACTGGGAGTGGGTGGCGCAGACCCATACCCACTGTACCTACTTTGTCCCTCAAAGTTCTACAGTCTATTTATAGTCCAAATTCATAAATATTTCCTTGTTTATATGATGGATGTTTGCCATCACATGAACTCTGGACCCCTCTTGGATCTTGTCATGTATATTTAGCATGTATATATTTCAACTGCAGAAAGATAGAGATGGGTCTGTGTTCAAGTTCTATTTTTGCCATGGACTCTGGGAACACAGTGGCCCATGTGACCAAGTTGTAATATTCAGAGAGTTACTTAAGTCAGTTTTAAGAATTGATAAGTGAGATACACTTTCAAAGAATAATTGTGCAGGCTTGAATACGGAGATGGCTGTATTCTATTGTATTTACAAGAAACGATAGGTCTCCTATGAACCTCCCCCCCCCCCCAAACTCCCACTGCTAGATGCATTTAAAATATGGGGGGGGGGGGCTATCTAGAAAGGAATTAATAGACTTAAGCCAATTCATTTAATGGAAAGGGTAAAGCTGGAGGAATTTTGGCCCCACCAGTCATTTGGGGTACCTGCTACCCTCAGAAGTGTGGCCATTTCTTCCTGTTCCCTATTAAACCCCAGACAGTCAAATAACTTTTTCAAAGAGTGAAAGTCCTCATGCTCAGATGTTCGCATCACAGTACAATTCAAGGGCATGCGTGAAATGCAACCGACTTACGCGGTTTGCGAGTATGACGCTTCGGACAGGGTTAGTCTTGCGGGCTCTCACAAAACTGGATTGGCAGCAGTTATGGAGGAACTGGGTGTTGATTCAGTTCAGAAGAGAGAAGTGAACAAATCAAAACACAAGAAGCAGACACAAAAAAGGCTGACAAGAGGCAGAAGGAAAAGGGCGTTTAAAAACAGTAAAACACCAGAGAGGGAGATAGGTACAAGGAGTTGTATATTTAGCAGTAGAACAACTAGGGCAAGAAGAGAGGGGGAAAGGCCATGAATGGTAGTGACAGATTAATCATCCTTGTTGAATTATATATATTTTTCTTTCCACTGGGAGCATTTGCACACACTTTCAACATGGCAGGTGAAAAGCCAGATGTGAGCTTGCTGTAAGGCGAACTATATGTTAGGGGTGACTGAAGGCATTTTGCCACCCCACATGCCTTCTTCCTGTGCCACACTGACTAGGTCCAAGGTGAACCCCAGAGGCAGTGGCCTTGGAACTAGGCAGCAGAAACGAGTGTGGGAGCCTCCCACCACCAGCAGCCTGGCCACCCCAAAATGCTGCCTGGACATCAAGCCAGCCTTACGGTGGAGTTCCATGACTAGAACTAAAGGTATGCACTTTGGCCCTAAGAAGCAAACTCAGGGAGAGGGTGTCCTAGATTGGGGCCATGGTGCTAGAGAAGGGGGCAGTTAGTTCCACCCCTTGGTGTACTTTCCGATTGCACTTCCTCCAGCTGCTTTATCCCAGGGGGAGAAAAGCACTGAGTGGGGCTCATAAACAGTCCCAAGAGGGTTCTACACTGTCAGCCATTCCAGGTTCCTTCCTTAGACTTGTTTTAAGAATGCAAGTAGGGGAACGAAACAGAAAGCAGCCCTCAACCCAGTCCCACAAAAGCAAATTTATTAAACAAACAATAACTTCAGATCTCTGGTTCACCACACTGTGAGCCTTCCTCCACAATTTCATTTCTAAGTTGCCTCTCTGCCCAAAGTTACTTAAGGCAACACACCATTCAGAGACCAATGCTACCTGGCATAAGCCAGGGTCTGTAAAAGCTTACATGGCTCCTACAAGCTAAGATTGTCCATGGATTGAACCTTCTGAGCAAAATGCAAATCTCTGTGAAACAAACTGGCTTGTTTTCCTCCACCCACACCCCTTAAGAAGCCTCCTACACGTCCTGGACACACATACACACACACACACCCCAACACACAGTTATTACCCCACCTGCTTTTCATGATGATAAAGTGATGCCAGTGTGTAAGGCAGGATCTGCAGCACTGAGAAGGGGAAGCCCGTCAGAGCAGCAGAAACAGTGACAATGACGACACTCTGTGAAAAGCACATGATGAAGGCAGTCAGGGGGAAAAAAGCCACACTGGTGAGGTAGACCATTCGTGTCCCAAACTGCTTCACCATCCGGTCCATGATTGTTGAGAAGAAGATGGAGATGACGCACTGGAAGAAAAGGCCTAAGCTGCCCATCCGAATACCTGAGAAGAGATACAGGTACACTGGGTGAGATGCGGGAGGAAGCAGTAGGTAGACTACCCAAGACAGCCAGGTCATCTCAGGTGTTTGGCCACAGGATCAGTTTTAAGATTGTTAAATTGTAACTGTCTCCATTAACAAAGCAGTCATCTACGAAAAACCTCTTAATACTCCCAGCACTGCAACTACCCAGTTTATAATTAATATAAAGATATGCAGGGTAGGAGTGCAAATGAGTATTAGGTGGGTTGCTTGAAAGTACCATAGATTTGAGTACATAGCATGGAAGGCTTGCTCTTTGACTCCTCTCTGCAGAACCACAGATGGGCTAAATATGACAAAGTACCCCTTATATTCTCAGTTTTAAACATCTACGTGGGATATCAAAAAGTGCACTCATGAAGTTAACTGTGGCCAAGAGGTTCACCTGTGAAAAATCCTAACTGGTGGGCCTGGAGCTCATAAGTCTTGGCCATGAATCCCATGGAAGCATTAACACTGGAAATGGCATTCAGAGTGCTGCCAACCACTAGGGTTTCTCTTCCATAACATTCTCTAAGACATCCACACAGGTCTGGAATTTCCCTCCACACATCTTCAAAGGGCTCCACATGACTCCATATCAGTGCAATCACTAAATACCATTGTTGGTACTCAGTGGAGCCTCCAATGCAGGCAGGACTTGTAGGCACCACAGGATGCAGATGTTTACTTTTAATTATATTTAGTTGAGGTCACACCAACCTCAACATAAATTATACTGGAACAAAAAAAAAAAAGCAGGCAAAAGACCAAAGAACTTTAGCTGGAACCATTCCAAAAAATCCTACCACTAAAGCACCTTTTTAAGCTAAGAAAGGAAAGATCCCATCTTGATTCCATCTTCAAAAGCCTGGCAACAAAAGAGGGATCTATACTTGTAGAATGGCACATGCCGACCACAGGGCACGCATCAGGAGGACCTTGCCCTAAGCAAGCCACCTGTGCAGTTCTTGAGAAGGTTTCTGCTCATAAACCAGACAGGTAACCATCATTCCTGATTTATTACTGAATCCAAAGCACCAAATGTTTAAGGAAATAGTGAATCAACTCTAAGAAAGGGACCACTTTTAGTTCCTCTGAAACCTCACATATGAAATTCAGCCTGCACATCTTCCAAGCATGTGTATGTTGAGTCAGACAGGGGTACACAATGGCTATATTTTACACATTGCAACATTTTTGCAAAGGAATGGGGCAAGGTAACATCTGAAGTTGTCCTCAGAGCTGACAATTTATTCAGCAGAAAGGGTCACAAGGCAATTACGTGCTATAGAATTGGCATGCTTCGTTAAATACAATTACAAGATACCATATTCAATTACCCCACCCACCCCCAATCAGAAAAACAGTTTTGGGGAGCAGGATGGGGAAAATGTTTTCTGAGATTCTAGAAACTCAGTAACAGACAGGGTTAGAAGTAGTGCTGGACTACTGGCTTTGTAGGATGCAGATTATATATTTTCTGTAAACATGAACAATAAGCTACATTCTCTAGTTGTCCCTTGTCAAAAATCTCAGGGTCCTGACAAGAGAAAGTGAGCAACAGGTAGGCATCTTTGCATTTGGCTAGCATCCTATATGTTGTCACATTTACTTTCCTACACTAATAAATAGGAAATATACCCTTAGTGTGCATAAGAACTACCCTGCTGAACCAGGCCTTTTGAGAGAAAATCCTTTATCTGAATGCTTAGCATTTTTTAAAAAAATCCTTACTGGTACAGTGCGAAGCCTATTCAGCGAGCGCATTCCAGAATTTAAAAAATTAAACTTGAATTCCCTGGGTCTAGAGCCATCAGCATCACAGGACCACATGGACACTAACTGCCCTCCTTCCACCACCCATTCTTCCTTCCCTCCACTTCCTTCCCCTTTGGAAAGAATCCCAAGGTCAGAAAGATTTGCAACAAAATATGAAAGATAACTCTCTGCAAGTCTACTTTGCTTAAATCATTTATCAGTATTGCTAGCTGAAGCGTTTGGATGGATGCAGATATCAATTGCAGATACATAAGCAACAAATTTTTCTCCCTCCCTACCCCATTAGTTTACCTTCATCATAGTTTCGTCTGGCTTCTGTGCCTGGCTCAGCTCTGGGCACTCCCTGGTACAGCCCTTCCCCGACAAAGTCCGTGTAGAACAGCATGAATGTCATGAGGGCCATCCAGCTGCACAGCTCAGCCACAAAAAGCTGCCGGATCACCTTGGGAATATGGCAGCACAGTCCATGCAGGCGTGGAGCCAAGGCACAAAGATTCCTAAATGCCTGGACCAAATGCCGGACCCTCAGAAAACTCTTTGGAACCCAGCAAGAGCAGCAGCTAATGGAAGGGGGTATGGAGGAATCCTTCATAGCAGGACTTGCCAGCACTTCGGTCTGGGTTACCACCTCCTCGGTCACAAAGGCAGTGGCCAAGACACAGCTGAGAAAGATGAGTGTGAGGAGGCTGAAGAGGCATTCTTCTTGTCCCCCCAAGTAAGGAGCCAGGAAGCTACTGTCCCAGTTGATTGCTGGCAGCAGGTATCCAATGCAACCACCTAGGCTGATCATAAAGGAATACATGGAGAAGGCCTGCCGACAGTTGTCTGGCTCCTGGAAGAGATCAGAGAGAAGAGCCTCCAGGGGGGTGAAGCAGACTTGGCCACAGAAGTCAAGCAGGCCAATGCCCATGATAAGAAATGCTATCTTCAGGGAGCGGGTGTTCAAAGTAATAAGGCTAGCCAGGTGATGAGCATGAGGGATGATCAGAAGACTCAGCAGAACTCCCAGACACAGGACCCAGATGAAAGGCCGGCGGCGGCCATAGCTACTGCGCCAGTGGTCGCTGGCAGAGCCAATGAGAGAAACAAACAGTAGACCTAAAACAGGCCCGATCCCTAGAATTGAGAGGGGGGACAAAAGATATTATTTGACAAAGACAGTGGCTGTTACTTCAGAAACACAACCAAGTACACTCAAACTCAGCCTCCAGGATCAAACTATCAAATCACAGGCTTCAAAGATAACGTCAAGCACTTCACTAAGGAAGAATTAACAGTTCCTAAGCAATGCTTTATATAGTTCTTATGCCATTTTAGGTTTCGGCTAATTGATTTAGATTGTTTTGTTGACTGATTATGAGCAATTTTATTTTACTGTGAACTGCCTCAGGCACATATTTGTAGGAAAACGGCATTTTTACTAGTTGTGCATACATCACAGTGGTTCAATACTGGCTCTAACAATGTTTTGAGATTCTAAATTACAAATAAAGCACGACTTTGCAGGAAATACAGACATCTTATTGCACATTCACAGGGGCCCATGCAACTTAGACAGTGTAAGCACTCATCTCACACAGATACACACACACCCCATAATGTGGGACACAGGGCTAATATGTATAAAGGGAATACTGAGTACTTCAAAACACATCACTCTGTCACTAAACAGCTACAGGTTTGAAGCCTGCACTCCAGACCACTGAGGATCATCCGGACCAAAACACATCAATCAAAGCACTAGAGTTTATTCTGTCACACCTGACTTGGCATGGAGAATGGACATTACACACATATAAACAAACACACAAAAACATGAAAGCCACCTACCCAGAACCATGGTCATGAACTTTTCCTCCACCCCAACTTCCAGCAAGAGTGGGGGCACATAGGTGACGCCTGCAGCTAGACAGACTTCCAAGCCAAAAGTCAGTGAGTTGACCAACAGTAGTTGCACTTTACGGTTCTGAAACAGCATGCTGACCCACGCTTTCTGAGCCATGCCACCCTTGCACCTCAGCATCAGAAAACCATGCCAAGCCACCAACATTCTCCTCAAGATGATCCAAAATGAGATATCATAGTCCTGTGTCTTCTTCTGAGGCTCAATGGCAACTGCTTGTAGGCCATTTTTAAGCCAGTACTGAGCCACTGCTGTTATGCTGGTCAAATTGATCCACAGTCTCAGCTCAGAATAGCCAGAGGAACATTCCGGACTCTTTCTTGTGCTTCACATTCTGCATAAGACAAAGAAGAAAGTTAAACATAACACACATGGGCACATCAACAGCAAATTTTCCTCAAGTCTACTCATTTAGACTGCTACAAAAGCAGACAGCCAACTCCTCAATATAAATCTTTCCCACCATCCAAAGTTCACTCAAGAACAATTGTACTGCATCTGATTAAATACTTCATCTTGCCCAGGGCCTAGGGTAGTATCTTTTGCTGCCCACATTTTGCCCAGGGCCTAGGGTAGTATCTTTTGCTGCCCACATCAACACATGTGTTTATATAGCTTTAAAACAGGTTCAGCTGCCATGGTTTCTCCCAAAGATCCCTGGAGTTGTAGATCAAATGAATGTTTTGTTAGAGATCTCTAGTTCTAGCAGCTTTACAGAACTAAAATTTTCAGGAGACCTTGACTAGGTGCCATGACAGCAAGGCTACCTCCATACATAGTTGGATGTTGCACTACAGCCATAAATTGCACTGTTTTTCCCTATGTGGAGAACACAACTCAAGAGGTAAATTATTACTATAGTGCAATGGTAGTTCAATATCCAATGATGTGTGCCTGCAGCAATAAACTTGCTAGACATTGGGTCAGATTAATTTAATACCTAAATTCCTGTCACCAATTTAGGCTACTCACCTACCTGGGAGTAAACCCCACTTGATAACATGGGATGTACTTCTGAGTAGACCGGCTTAGAATTGCTCCTGTAATCACTTACTTCCTCTCAAACATGTCCTTCATTACTTAAATACTGCTCCTGTTACAAGTATTATAAAAGAAAATGAGCAAATAAAGAGGACATTTTTGAGCTCACACTTTGAGGAGAAAGGCGGCCTAATTTTTTAAAAATTGAATAAATTTAAAGGGGGAGAATTTCAAACATATGCTAAACCAACCCATTTTGGGCTTGGAACACGGGCTAAGACACGACCCCACTTCAATTAGCCATAGGTTGAGAGACACAACAACAATATCCAGCAGGTGGCACAATTGTCTCCAAAACCATGTCCTCCCTGTTACTATGATGCTGAAAGTCTATTCTATCATAATTCATTGCTTTAACAACCAGTTTATCCTTAAGCAACTGTGCTTTTCTTTGCTGAAGCTCTAAGGGCATAGCCTAAGGGCCCACAATTTGTAGAATGCAAAGCATTCACTCTTAATATGGAAGCTAATAAAATATCAATTTTCTATCAGCCCATTCAGACCCCAAGTTCACTTTGCTTTACACTGTATCAAAAGCCATCTTCCCTGCCAAACTGGGACACTGTTGTCCTGCCAGCTTATTAACCATCATTACATATAGAGCATTTACAGCTGTTGTTCTCCTTTTTTCAAAATCCACTGCAGTTGGAACTAAAAGGCCTTGTAGCCATCTAGGAAGCGATGCTAGTTCATATATATACTAGAAAATATGGAGATATAGGCAAACAAATTGATTTTTCTGTGTAACATAAATGGTTGAATTCCAACTACAGCCATGTTGTCTAATTCCAATATATTTGATGGCCACAGATGTTCCCCTTAGTGTGCCAAATAACATATCCCATGAACAAACAGTGAGCGCCAAAGATTAAGGTTTGATCTTCGGCTCCTTAGTGGGTTCTCTGGGCTGCATGAAGGGGACAGGAATCTTGAAACAACCACACTTTAAACACAGAAGCTGCCAGCAAGTGCCCACCCTGTATATGTTACCATCCCCCACCCAACCATATTGATTTGTGTTATCTAAATGACATTTTCTGAACAATGTACTCCCCTTTAAGGAACACAGCTATGCTCACATACCCCCACATGTGTTCGAATAGGCCTTGTGCAACAGAACTTCCCAATGAAATGTGGCCATGGATTTTCAAAATCCCCAAATCTGCCTTTGCCCAAATCACAGCATTGTTTCTTTAAAAAGCAAAACAAACCACACCCAACAGTACAGACATTGATTTTTATTTTTTTTAAAACCACTAATTGAAATCATTCTGGAAAAAGTGTGTTGTGGTTTAAAAGTGTTAAATATTCACACCTGCACAACATTCACTCAACAGAGCTGGCAACTCCCATTAACAAGGAGTTATCCCTGCAGGTGGTTCTGATATATTCCCATATCAAGATTCTTTCCTAGCTCAGCCAAGAAGGTGATGACAGAATCATTGCTATAAAAATCCATGTTTTTTCCAGGAACCCAAGAAACTACTGACTGATGTTCTGGCTGTCCAGACAATTCATGTGGCCCACACCTCTCTAACATCCTGAGAACATTCAGGGGAAAACCCAGAAGAGGCCATTTCTCATGAACTCTGCACTCAAACTTCCATGGCCTCTTGTGCCTTCTCTAGGTGAAGCAACTTCTCCCAAGTGATGCAATTATGGCCATCACAGGAGGAGCCTCCTCTCTGCTCAGGGTTGAGAAGTTCATGGGGCCTTCCTCATCACTCTGCACATAACTGATACAGACAGACATTTTCATGCCTCATGTCCTTCCCTCCCCCAGCACCTCATTTGCCCATTACCCATCTTCAAAGCTGCAGTCAATCCACCAAGCTGCAAAATTATTTTACTTTTGGCACACTTAGGAAAAGAGCAGACCATAGCCAAATAGGGAAAAGCCACAAAGACACACAGATAGAAGGTTAATGCATGCCTAGGGTTGCCAGCCTCCAGGTGGGGCCTGGGGATCTCCTGCTTTTACAACTGATTCCCAGCTGACAGAGATCAGCTCCCCTGGAGAAAATGGCTGCTTTGAAGGGTGGACTCTATGGCATTGTACCATGCTGAGGCCCCTCCCTCCCCAAACCCCACCTTTTCCTGGCTCCACCCCCAAAGTCCCCAGGTATTTTCCAACCCGGACTTGGCAACCCTGTGCATGCCGCTTGGGTGACGGGGGCCAAACTGAAGATGCTTCACCTCTTACAAGTAGACTGCCATCCAGTCAATTGTCCTCCATATGTCTTATTAACTTTACTGTAACTGACTAAATAATGGAAGAAGTGGAAGTGTGGGCATGTGTGGGGACCCAGGTAGCACCAAACAAAACTGAATGGGAAAAGTTGTCCAGCCATACAGCCAGGTGTCTAAGATACATTTCTCACATCCACTTTCTAACAATTCTGTGTAACAGCTCATTTTATAAACTTGGAAGCAGCTCTGGTTAAGTTTAACGAACAGTCTGTCATATGGAACATTTTTTCCTATGTCCAGGATACACAGGAGCAGCAATACAAGTCCTTGCCACTCCCCACATACTCAAAAACGTATATTTATACTGTATCCAGGATGACTGGGTGGAACACTGCTGTAAGATTACTAGTTTCACAGAAGTGCCAAAAAAAAAAAGTCATGGACTGTTTCAGATTCCAGTGGGGGTAGCCATGTTAATCTGCAACAGTAAAGACACACAAGTTTTGTGGCACCTTAAATATTAAGTACTACACTGAACGGTAAGTAGATATACCAAACAGAGCCTCAGTAGGACAAAACATATACCATTGAAAGGGGGGGGGGGTTACAAAGAGTGGGATTTACTCAACATCATAAACTCAACATACACTGAAACTGCAGCTGGTGATGAACACAGTGTTATCACAGTGTTTCATGTGAATCAACTATACATGATTCAGCCAAGGACCAAGAACTCTTAGCAGTGTGGAAGGGGATTTGATGTAATATTAGTTGTATCCATTTGTTCTATCGAGGGCTTTTTTCCTGGGGGAATGTGGCAGAACAGAGTTCCGGAACTTTCTGAACAAAATTCTTTTTAAAATGTTTAAAAGTTCAAGAGGTTTCAATATACAGATTGAAAACTTCATTTCCCTCATTCTGGCATCTCTTTTTCACACACATAAAAAAAAGCCCTGGTTCTATTAATTTCTGCAGAATACAGGGGAAATTGGATCACTGGTCTTGATTTAGAGCTGCCATTCCGCCACATGGAAGGGAGAGAGGTGATTGTCTATGCATATTAATTCAATTAGAATCTATGCAAATTTTTTTTAATGCAGTTTCACCTTTGGAGGATGAGCTAACAAAAATCAGCCAAGAAGAGGACAGAAGAACTAGACAAGCAGTTTTAAAACTCATCAACGTCAAACTATTTGGGATATATACTTTCCCCGAAGCCGTGAAACAAGGTAGAGCGTTTCAGCCCTTCCATAAGTACCACCCCAAATGAACTCACACAGCGTTTAGATTTTAAAAGAAGCAGAGACTACTTGGGAGAGAACTAATTTAGGTAGTATCTCACTACTACTACCTTAGCAGATTCATACTACTTTGGAGAGAACCTGCCATAAGTGTGTGCAGTAGTACTAGTCAGAGGGCAGGTTGAAACGTGGGGTCCCCGATGGGCTTTCAGCACAAATCCAGTTCATATGCTGTAGATAACTTTTCTTGACGCACTTGAAAACAGGCATCTGTTTCCAAGAAAAAATTCAGGTCCATACACATCCTCTTCCCTTCTACAATTTACAAAACATATCCCCAAGTGGATTTCTAGCCATTCTATTTCCATCAACAATGAGTCACAGAACAGCCATAGTTTTCAAGTGAAATGACATTTCTCTCAAAATATTTGCAGTCCTCTTAATGGAGGAACATTTGTCAGCCTGACATCAGCAGAATTCTTCTGGGATAGAAACAGAAGACAGCAGGCAGCTTAACAGGACAGCGAGATCAGGCTGCTCCAGTCTCACCAAAACTTTGGAAAAAGTTATTACTTATCCCCAGTACCAGGAATCAACTCACCTTATTCCCTGCAGCAAGCAATCAAAAGCCAGCAAGTGAACTCCAGGCACACTGGACTCATCCCCCAGACAAAGCTCCTTTAACAAAGTGTGCCTGACCCAGACACAAGGGAGTGCACCAGTCATTGTAAGAGGGAGTGTATTCCTTTGCGAAGAGGAGGCGGGACCAAGTTAACCTGTGCTCAGCACACCTATCCAATTTGGTTTGGGAGCCCTCCCTACTGCTTTTTCATTTTTTCATGATGCCAATAGAAAAAAATAGCCACTCCTGGAAGACGTGAGCAGAGACTCACGAAGCCTTATACCCTGCCACATATTTTGTTAGTCTTTGAGGTGCTGCTGCTCTTTTCTACTCCTACAGTTCTTGTATTTTTATGGAGAAAGTATATTTTAATTTACAGTGTTCTCATTACAGAAAGTAAATTAAAATATCAGGGTTCTCATTACAGTGTTCCCCATGCTCATTTTTCTGAGATAACATTGCTCCACAAAACAGAATGGAAAGTTTCTACAAGCCTCTCTCCCCCTGTGGTGGCAGCACTGTAAATAGAAGTGCAACAGGTATAGACAAGGGAAGTCCCCCATGCTGAATTCTGCTGGTCACAGAGTTGTTAGGGGCACAGGAACCCTTCCCAAGAACAAAGACACAAAATGACCCTACCATGAACACTAACTTGAATGTTTCCATCAGATTTCAGAACAGAAGGATTTATATTAAAGTGGTATCTAGATGACATGCCACAATAGGGAATTTTATTCTAGGAGCAAATATGAAGATAGGGTTCTTTCAGACATGCCCTTCCTACGGCAGTTTCAAATAATGTGGGTATAAACATAAGAGGACAAGGTAGTAGCCAAGTTGAAATGTTATATATGTGCAGACTGGAAGCCCACCAACTCCACATACATAGTGGAAGATGTACACATTGTCAATTCACATGAGACAGCAACTGCATTTACTGGATGCATCACAAGATACACGTGGTTGGTGGGCTCCAGTCTGCATGGACATAATGCCTGAAGAGAGCTGTTCTTGGGACATTGGCCACTTTAAAATGAGTGTGCTGTAGGCTGTTCCAGGGCCCTTCACAATCTGTTCCCCTCCTTCACAATCTGGAGAAAGTATGGCTCAAGGCAGAAAGAAAGGAAACCCATCTTTGAAACAATAAGACACCCTCTATTTTGCAGGTGCCAGTTTGGCTACAAGTAGCAGTCTCTGCTGAGAATAGGCTTATATTATAAACCACAACAGGTTTACTGGCAGACCGGATCCACCAAGAACATAGCTATGGTCTCTGGTAATGAATTTCAAGTGTTCATTTCTGTGCACAAGAGTGTGACTCCACTCTAGGGTTGCCAGGTCTGGCTTGGAAAATACCTGGGGACTTTGGGGGTGGAGCCAGGAGAGGGCAGGGTTTGGGGGAGGGGAGGGGCCTCAGCAGGGTACAATGCCATGGAGTCCACCCTTCAAAGCAGCCATTTTCTCCAGGGGAGCTGATCTCTGTCAGCTGAGGATCAGTTGTAAAAGCAGGAGATTCCCAGGCCCCACCTGGAGGTTGGCAACCCTACTCCTCTCCCACTGCAGAAGGAAATGCCCCTTCTAGGGGGCTGGGACCCCCAGAAGCAGCATGAGAGGAGAGCTGTAAGGCTGCCATAGCAGCAGGGGAAATTGGGGGTGGGGGTAACATTTCTGTGAGCATGGAGATCTTTTCCATGGGATCTAGCCCATAATTATGATCACTGTTTGGACATTTGTCTCCCATACTTCCTTCCAGGGGTCCTGAGGTGCCATACATAGCAGCTATCCCATTTTATTCTAGCTATGTGAGGCAGATTAGGCTGAGAGTGGGCTGGTAACTACTTGACAAATAATTAGTCTGTATCTCCCAGTCAAGTGGTAAGGAACACATTCATGAAATTTTGGAGAGCAAGAGAGGGGCAAAAATCTTCCTTTCTGACTGGTAGGGCAACCCAAATGAATCAGGTTACTAAACAGTTACTTCAGTACCATGGTAGCTTTTTACTTTGTTAAAATGGTTACTACCTCTAGTCACCCATGCACTATAAGCTTTCTGGGCAGGGATTCAGTCAATATACACAGCACAGCATTCTAAATAAACATCAAGTGTAAATTCCTAGTTCACACATACAAGAGAATGAGGCGGCTAGGTAGGGGCGGCAGGGGGGCCCCTCCCAAATCAAATCTGCAACTCCCCCTCTCCTAGTCACCCTGGCCCCCTTCTCCTCTCCCCCACTGCCCGCTGTCCTGAGCTACCCCCAGAAGCGACTGGGGGGGGGGCAGCGTACCACCAGCCAACCAGATGTTTTCTTATCAGGAAGTGCGTGTCTGCACAGCCAGCTCTGCTCCCAGTCCCAGCATGTGCAAAGGGTAAGCGATGCTGGAGCTCTGTCTCCAGCCCACCACCATCCAGGTGAGGCCGCTGATGACTAGCCCCATGGAGGAGCAGATCGGGGCGTGCATGTGGCAGCTCTCTTGCTGGCCAGTCCCTTTTTCCAGAGCATGGAATGGGGAGGGCCCCGAGCACCTCTGCCCCTTGCTGCCAACGCCTTTCCAGGTTTGCTGGCAAAGTGAGGGCATGGGGAGGCTGGCAGGCCAGGAGGGGGCATGCTCTTCTCCGGCCTCCCTGGCCACGCTTTTCTTCTTTGGGCCACTGGTGCTTCTATTTTCATTTCATTTTTTATTATTTTTCTGATGTCATAAGTGACATCACGCCCCCCAGTGCCCCCCCCCAATAGTCTAGCTACAGGACAGCACGGGATTTTGGATTGTATCAGTTGACGCTGCAGACTGTATCAGTTGACGCTGCAGACATGCTTAAGAGTCTTCCTTTTATATACATAAAATAACTATCCATGCAAATTAGAAAACTAGCACACCAGGAATAACTATTCTACCCATTCTCTTTCCTTGCTGTGCTGGTTTTCTAGTTGCAAGGAGTTTCTAACATAGGGGAACATTTCAAAATGTGGTCCGCCATAATCCTCCAGTTGTAATCTGAAGTAGTATAGTCCATTGTGCCATCCAATTGCTGCCTTACAGCTGTGAGCCAGGCTAATGAACCTCTACACTCAAAACTCTATATGGGGCCAGTGTGTATTTACGCATGAACAATACCCCCCCCCCCCCAGCATTACCCATCCTCTCCAAAAATATCTATGAAAAAATATTGGTGTGCTTTGTTCATCCAACTTTAAGTATAATTTAAAAGTTCAATAGAAAGTATTGTTAAATTGTAAGTTCTTTGCACACTTCCTAATGAAATATACATTTCAGGTAATGAAATAAGCAATTACCTATTTCATGATGAATAAGCATGAATATCATGTAGTGACTACCGTCTACAGTTATCTGGCATAGAATCAATCAAGAGCAGGGTTGCCAGGTCCGGTCCATCCATCCCCCAGCCTCTAGCGGGGGATGGCGGGGTAGGGTCACCAGATCCAGGTTGGGAAGACTTGGGAATGGAGCCTGGAGAGGACAGGGACCTCAATGGGGTACAATGCCATAAAGACCACCCTCCAAAGCATCCATTTTCCCAAGGGGAACTGATCTCCATATCTGGAGATGAATTGAAATTCTGGGGGATCCCCAGGTCCCACCTGGAGGCTGGCATCCCTAATAGAGACAGTACTGCTGTAGTCCTCCTCCAATGGGGAACAGATTGAAAATTAGTATTACACAAGCCCTACCAGTTGAACCAAGAAAAGTAGCTTTTCCAAGAAACATTAGAACAACTTAAACAAACTTCCTTACCTAGAAGCCAGGTAAGTGGGCAGGGCTTCAACATGATTTAAAGGGAAAGAATCGAACAAAGAGAAAGTTTGAAGCAGTTTTGGAGGAGGGCAGCAGTTTTGACGATGGCTGACCCTAAATACGCCTGAATGTTTAGCATTCCTGCAGCTACAGTACAGCTCGCCTCCTCCTATTCCACTCGGCCGTTCAAAAACCAAAAGGAAAAATCATCCAGGATCTTGTGAAGTTGAACACAGTGGCTAGGCACAAGAGAACAGAAGATGCAGAACAGGTGCCAAACCAGGAAAAGCACCATTTAAAATCGAACACTTTCCTCAAATAATTTTCCAATTCAGCATTCAGTAACTGGAAGGCATTTTTTTTAAAAACGTGGGAAGACAAAACTGCTGAACAAACAGAAAGCCTTCCAACAGTCACCTCCCATCGACTAACATTTGTTCTAATCTTATCCGTGCTACTGTACAGCCATACAGTAACATCCTGGCTTCACCATGTGGTTCCAAGTCCCAGCAAATACATACTCTTCTGAATAGAGGAATACCAATGGGAAATGCCTCCTACATTAATGCAGCAGTTCAATCACTGCAACTGCTCCATGTGGTCAGAGCAGCTGGAGAACTTGTTCTCTATTATTGCCCACTTGTCCCTCCATTGTACTGTGTCCACTAGCTTCTTCTTCCTGGCTCCTGTGCATGCATTTATTAGGCAATTATGTGCCCATGGGGACTTTGAAGACTGCCACGTGTACTGCAATTAAACAGCCCGGATCAGTCCAGGAGCTGGACCTACAAACCACTATTGTCCACGCCTGCCAAGGTACAATCCAATTACTTTGCCATTGGACAGAGTCAAGAGAAAACCATCTACATTACATGCCAGTGTTCCCTCTAAGCTGAGTTAGTGTGAGCTAGCTCACAGTTTTTTAGCCTCTGGCTCACACATTTTTGTCTTAGCTCAGGAGGATGGCTCCAGAACAAACTAATTTATGCAGTAGCCAAATCACTCACTCACAACTTTAATGCCAGGAGCTCATGAAGTAGAATTTTTGCTCACAAGACTCCACAGCTTAGAGGGAGCACTGGTAATGACTACCGGGCACTCAATCAGATCACCATCAGGGACCGCTATCCACTACCACTGATTCCAGAGCTTCTTGACCAGCTGGGGGGGGGGGGACAGAAGTACACCAAGCTGGATCATCGAGGGGCTTACAACTTGGTGCATATATGTTCTGGGGACAAATGGAAGGCTGCATTCAGTATCAGTATTTGGTCATGCCATTTGGGACTATCGGCAGCAAACTGAATTAGTGTGATGTAGCAGCTAGAGTGTCAGAGAAGGATCAGGAAAAACCAGATTAAAACCCCTGCTCCTAAGCTCCCCCAAGTGACCATGGGCCAGTCACTTGTTCTATCAGCCTCTTGTAGAGAAGCCAGAATGGTTGTGAGGAGAACATGAAGGACTGGAGAACAAAAATATGATAAGCATAAAGAAAGACAGCTGCACAAAGGGACAAATAGACTAGAAGAGAGGCTATTTCACTTGTGCAATGGCGACACAGAACAGGGCTCCTCTGAGCCATGGAGATATCATTGGATCCAACAGGGGACTAACTGGCCTCTGCATGGACGATAGAAACTGCGAAGCCACCTACAGAGAAAAAAAAGATCACTGGATGTTGGGCGTACTCCCCAGGAATAAAACCTGCCAGCTCAAGCCCTCGATAGAATTCTAGAGTGGGAGATTTGAGGGGTGGGATAGGATTTCCCCAGTTGGTTTGACCCTGCCCAGTTTGTTGTGGCCTTAACAGTTTTGGATTCTGAAGACTTGGCCTCACAGCACCAACCACCTTTGTACTACAGTAATGAAAGTGAATCAGATTCCTGGCAGGTGATACTGTTCCGGTGATTCACTTCTATTTTAAAGAGAACTATTATTGTCACAGTTGACTTAGTGCCAATCTTTACTCTACTTCATACAAGCATCTGTTACCAATATTGGCACAGAGGGCATGTTGCCCACAAGGGCCAATGTCTGGGGGGGGGGGGGAGAGAACAAAAGCCCACCGGCAGGGCATCAGCGCAGAAATTCTGAAGTTTACATCCTGCCACATGGCACAAACAGTGCTGTCAAGGCAGAAGCACTAAGTTCAGGTTTTGACCTGCTTTGCAGTCATTTCCCTGGTGTATAATCAGACAAAAATAGGACTTTAATTTCAAATTTTATGAAACATAGTAGGTGGAATTATGTGACTTGGCATCTATTTAATTTTTACTGAAAATAATTAGTAGATGTTAAAAATTAGTCGAATCCAGATCTCTTCTCCCCATGAAGCCAATGAGTGCAGAAGACAGGAAACAATGGAATCAAAGAGGTGGCTTGAAATGGCAGGGCAAAGAAGATGGCTAAGAGTGAACAAATTGAAACTAAACTCCAGAAAGACAGAAGTAAGGCTAACTGGAAGGCTGAGGTCTTAAAAGACATTATGCGTCCCACTTTTGATGGGGTTCAGTTGACCCTTGCTGACTCCATTAAGAGTCTTGGGGTTATCCTGGGCCAACATTATTGTTAGAGAAGCGAGTTAATGCAGTTGCAAAAAAAAAAAAAAACAGGCTTTCTTCCAACTCATCCTAGTTTGAAAAATGGTTTCTTACTTTGATATGGCTGATCTTGCCACCTGGATCCATGCCACAGTGACACTGAGACTAGACTACTGTCATGCACTGTACACTGATCTCCCTTCAAAATCAATTCAGAAACTCCAGTTGGTGCAGAATGCCGCAGCTCAGCTATTATTAGGAGCTAGATGGAGCATGTATATTACTCCCATTCTCCAGTCACTCCACTGGTTACCCAGACTCAATTTAAAGTATTGGCTACGATATACAAAGCCCTTCATGGCCTTGTACCCTCATATCTATGAGGCCATCTCTCCCCTTATGCTCTGCCACAGCAACTTCACTTATCCAAGCAAGGCCTTCTGCAGGTGTGAGCCTGCAAATGGGCAAAATCAACAACTGCCTGGACTAGGGTTGCCAGGTCCCCTTCTTTGCTCCAGTGGGGGGGATTTGGGGGGCATTCGGGGGGATGCCCCAAGCCCCACCCCCAAGAGCAACCAGCCACCCAGCCACCCCCTCTCCCCCCTCCTGCCCGATTTAAAGGGCTTCAGCTGATCAGCAGGGATCACGTGGCCTGTCGACCAGCTGGAGGACCCTCTAAATCTAGTAGGAGGGAGGCTCCCACCCTGCTTGCAAAAAGACCCTTTAAATTAGACAGGGGAAAAATTCTCAACACAGGATGTTTCCTCCTCCTCCCTAGCTCTATTCCACCCCGTTATCCCTCATCCCAGAGCTCCCAGAGCTCCATATGGATCAGGACTGCAAGTAGCTCGTCACCCCCCTCCATACATACACACCCTAGGTCCATGCTCCCCATCTGTCCATACAGTATCCATTAAAGAGGCAGCATATTTCTTAAAATCATTAATACAAGAACTTACACACAGGAATGCTTCTTCTAAGATGGTGTCTGCAGGGATACGGATAAACCCTATGAAAGTATGCTTCCCCTCTCCTTCCAAGGTACTTTTAATTCATGCATAAGTGTATGTGATTGACAGTGTCACCCTAAGGACAGTTAAACCAATTAATGGATTAATACATATGAGTTGTTCAGGTCAACTAGTATTTAGAAGATGTATATGCTGCCTTTCCAGACCTGCCTGAGACAGGTCAAAACAACAAAATCAAACCAACTAAAACAGTAGAAGCAAGTCAATATGAACAAATCAAGCCAATAAAAGCAACACAGGGCGTAAAAAATTGAGCAGTCTAAAATAAGATTATCCCAGACCTGGATAGCCAGACCATCAAGGAATATCAGGGTCCCTGATACGCAGAGGCAGTCAATGGTAAACTACCTTTGAGTGTCTCTTGCTTTGAAAACCCTACAGGGTCACCATAGGTCCACTGTGGCTTTATGGCATTTTTCATAACCAAAATAAGACTGATCAAACAGCCCCTCAGGACTAGGAGCAGGCCATAAAACAACCTTAAAAGATGAAATTGCTAAGAAGAGTTGGTTTTATACCCCATTCTTCACTACCAGAAGGTGTCTCAGAGTTGCTTACAATTACCTTCCCTTCCTCCCCCCAAGACAGACACCCTGTGAGGTAGGTGGGACTGACAGAGTTCTGAGCGAGCTGTGGCTGATGGTCACTCAGCTGGCTTCATGTGGAGGAGGAGTGGGAAAATCCAACCCTGTTCTCCAGATTAGAGTCTGCCACTCTTAACCCACTACACCAGGTGGCTCTATGGGCCCTAAACAAGGCCCAGATCCCTAGGAAAATTTTTGGCCATCAAGTTGCAGCCAACTTAGGGCCACCCCACAGGGTTTTCAAGGCAAGAGACCTTCAGAGGTGGTTTGTCATGGCCTTCCTCCGCATACCAACCCTAGGCTTCCTTTGTGGTCTCCCAATCAAAGGACTAACCAGGGCTGACCATGCTTAACTTCCAAGAGCTGATGAAATGGAGCTAGCCTTGTCCTGCTAAACCTGTCCCCCACCCCCACCCCAGTGGCCCTGCATTAGGCAGACATGTGGAAATTTCCCATTTTATCCAGTCTTCTTCCTTTGCAGCTCCCATTCTCAACCACACCTTCACTCCTTGTTCTCAGACTCTACACCCTTCCTGTCTAGTGTGTGTACACATGTTTGGCTTGAATCTAAATCACATGCATAGATTTTGGTTTTGTGGGGGTTTATTTAAAGGCTGATGTCCAGAAAGGCCAGGAGTCAAAAGGTGGTGATTCCAGTTAAATGTGAAATACACCATAGAAAACAGCTCTAGCTTTCTTGCTTCAGACAAACAGAAAACTCACCTGACCTCTGCTGACCCCGCAAAAGTATGTGCCTATAACAGGGCAGGCTTGGAAGCAAGGCTTGAAATGAAATAAATCAGCTGAGGTTCTGGTGAGTGCTATTATACTACTGACCCTTCAGTGCACAGTGAAACTAATAAACATGCTTCTGGAAATCTCTTATTATTCAAACAGAATAGCTGAAATGTTCCCTTGACCTAGGAATGAACAAGGAGACACTGCAGCTATAAACAGGTGGCAAGAACAAGCAATTAGCTGCAAAGCACTAAACAAGGTTATAATATAACAATGCTAAATTTAATACAAAGATAGATAAACAAATATACAAATGTATGGGTCCAATATTTTCAATGATGAACATCAAGTAATGTTTCTGTTTCAGAGAATCTTCATCAGAAGAGGACCATCTGACAAGCTTACTATCTATATCGTATGAAGTTTTCCTAGGGACAAGGCCATTCAAACAGTTTCACAAGTTCAATGAAGAAGAGACAGTCTTTCCCAAAGGTTTTCTAACCCAACCAACGGTCTGTATAGTAATAACTATATACATTTGTATATTTGTTTATCTATTTTTGCTATTTTTGTATATTTGTTTATCTATTTGTTTATCTATTATCTATAGTAATAACTATATACATTTGTATATTTGTTTCTATTTTTGCATTGTTATATTATAACCTTGTTTAGTGCTTCATAGCTAATTGCTTGTTCTTGCCCCTTGACCTAGGAAAACAGCTAACACAAATCTCAAAGTTCTATGAATCAGCATGCAATTTCTGTGTGGAAAACCAACTTTTGAATGAATGTTTCTGCTAATTCTAGCATATTATGCAGTCCAGAGTGAAGACAGACATAGGGTTTCCAATCTCAAGGCGAGGGTCTAGATTTCTCCTGAAATTGCATCTGATCTCCAGACTACAGAAATCAGTTCCCTTCCAGGCAAGAAATGACAGCCTCCAAGAGCAGACTCTATGCCTCTCATCCCTGCTGAACTCCCTCCCTTCAACAGATGCCACCCTCCCCAGGCACCACCCCCAAATCTCCAGGAATTTCCCAAGACTGAGTTGGCAACCCTAGACTCAACACAAACACCCACAAGTATCTGACTTTCTAGAATAAGGGGTCATTTATAGTGCTGATTTCAGTTTTGGTTTTTAGTATCCAGTGTTAACCAAAAAGAGGGAGAGGAAGTAATGTCCGCAAAATAATTTGAAATTTCAAAGATATCTGCAGCAGGTCTCCCCCTAGCCACAGTGGGGGATGAGGGGGTAGGATTTTCAGATCCAGGCTGGGAAATTCCTGGAGATGTGGGGATGAAGTCAGGAGAGGACAGGGACTTCCGTGGGGCACAGGGCCATAGTCCACCCTCCTCCAAAGCATCCATTATCTCCAGGGGAACTGATCTCTATAGTTTGGAGATAAGCTGTAATTCCAGGAGATCCCCAGGTGCCACTAGGAGGCTGGCATCTCTAGGAACAGACTAAGCACCTGGCCAGGGTTTCTGGTAGTGTAATGATGAGGGACACAAGCAAGACCTTCCAGCACAACAGAAGAAAAAATAAGTTTTAAGTTACAGAAGGCAGGAAAGGTAAAAATGTCAGGCCCCGTTGCTTACAATTTCTATCATAAAAAGCTACAAGCAGCCTGATACAGGACAAGTTTATATGCCAGCCAAGGAAATGTGAGAGCTGGAGAGTCACTGTGGAGAGCTGGGTAGAGTACATGTTTGCTGAATGCCTGGTTTCAACTTCCTTCTCTGTCACAAAGCTCACTGGGTGATCCTGGGCAACTTTTTATCTCTCAGCCGAACCTGTGCAGATAAAATGGGATGCCCATTTTGCCCTCCCTGAGTTCCAGGGGGTGGGGGTGAGGATACAAGTATGATCAAATAAACTTTGCAGAAAAACAACACAGATGGGGCATGTAAATGGGACTGCAGGGAATGCCTCTCCCTCCCCAAGACGTTCAGCAGTTTGTGCCTGTTTGTGGTTGGGGTGTGATGGGCAGAGTATCAGATTAGGGCTATAGAGACTCAGGCTCAAATTTTCCACGCAGTCATGAAACTCACTGGGTGGCTTTGAATCGGTTACTGCTGCAGAGTCTACCCCTTAGCCTCACAACCACCTTGTGAGGGAAAAAATAAAGGAAAGAACCATGTCATGGCAGCCTGAGCTTCTTGGAGGAAGGATGGGATAAAAGTGGCATAGACACTTTGGTGAATGACCAGCTTCCAGGCACAGTGACACAGGGCGGGTAGGTTCTGAACCATATTTGCTAATACATTGCCACCCACGCTCTGCGACACAGAACAATCATCACTACCAATTTCAGCTGCATCAAAGAAGATGAGCAAGCAGAGCTTCCAGACACATTAGCATTAAGACAGACTTCGGTTCAGACTTGACCTAAGCTCTGATAGCTCCAGCATCTGGTCTGCACCCTGCTCTTCCAGTCTCCTGCCTGCCTCCACCCCCCTCCCCTCATCTCCAAGTTTATTATTAGCAGAAGAATAAAAATGTAAATCAAATCAAGTGGGTAAAACATAAAGTAGCCCCAAACAAGTGCCCCCCACTTTAACCTCCAGGCCATGGTAGTGGGCAGGGATTAAACCCCACACCACATGACCAGGGCACTTGTATTTATATGTCAGTGTGTAAAAACCCACCCTGCTGAGCGGCCTTTTCTCTGCCTGAGGCTGGAGGCTTCTGCTGAGCGTCTTGTCCAGCAGACGCACAAAAGGGATTAGCCAGCAGCCTCTCAGCCCTGCAGAGTAATCCATCAAATTATCCCCTTGTTGGCGTTGCTGTCCTCTTCAGAGGGAAAAAGAAAGCCTCTCAAGGCTTTTGAAGAAGCTGAAATTACACTTGAGCCTGAAACATTCCCCCCCCCAGCTGCTTCCAGCCCAAGAGCCACAATGAGATGGTTGTAAACTGAATACTGAGAGATTGGAGGGGGAAAGGAGGGGAGGGGGGAGACAGGCAAGAAGAAAGAGGAGAGACAGACACTGTTCGAAAAGGCAGTGGGCTCACTCCCCTATGTGTCAAAATCCAACAGGTGGCCCAGGACCCCTCCCTCTGTTCTTTTCTGTATCCAGTAACTGAAACAACAGCACTGAAAAGGGGCTAACAATGCACGCTCTCCTTCCCCACCCTTCCCCCGTCTAGGGAAGGAGTCTACAGTTTGAAAACTGGGTTTTGTATTACAGAGAAATGCCCAAGGCATTTTATGCCCCTTCTAGCTCTGCCAAGTTCAGGGCCTTTGAATCTCTCACAAACTGAAGTACCAATGCCAATTTATGAGCTAGACCAAGCTTGGTTGCGTTTGACCATCAGGAAATGCTCATACATCAAGGAGAAGAATACCCCCCTCCCCCCCGGTTATTCTTTGGAGACGTCCCTCTAGTATTAACGCTAATGTTTTAAGATCCTCTTAATTTCTGTCCCCTCCCACACGCACACTAGTTTAAACACTGCCCATAAGAAAGTATGCCTCAATACATACAGGTTTTTAAAATTACAGAATATCGCCTAGGAACAGCCGGCATGCCCTAGAATACTGTGTGTTTTGCAAAGTCTCATTTACAGAATTCCCACATGGTCTGGAAAGATATTACTTTTGGGATTAAGGAAGCAAATATGGTTTGTGTCACATTTGTGTTTTTAAATTCTGGTGAATTAGCGCACCAGCATTTCCAGATCTCAAGGTGAAAAACCCTATATGACTTGGGGCCAGCATACCTCTCTCATATAACCTTACTTGTCCACTATGGTCATCTTTGGAGGCCCGGCTTCAGATGCTCCCACCATCTGAAGCTAGAAGGGTGGCAACCCAAGAAAGGCTCCTCCCAGTCATGGTGCCAAAAAGTCCCCCATCACCAATCCCTGAAAATTTGTCTGTCTCCCTCTATCATTGTCTTCTGACAGTGGGGGTGAAGATGTTTTTGCTTTGTTTGGCATATCTCCATCTTACTGGCCTTCCACCCTGGTTGTGTTCTGTCTGTATGTCCATATATTTTTATCAAATTATTCAAATAAATTTATATACATAATTATACATTTACATTATTTATAGTCCACCCTTCTCACTAGACTCAAGGTGGATTACACAGAGTGAGCCAATATAGTCAACAGGATGGGACATTCCGTGAACAGTGCAATAGGATTAGGCTGTAGAGCCAACCAAAACTCCAAGAACAAGTCTGAAGCAGAAGCATAAATATTAACATGACACATTAAACGATGCAAAATTACATGGTAGATTCCTACATACAGAAAGCTATAGATAGTAATATGGACCACAGTCCCTAATCATTTATCCAAGTAACTTTGTGATTCATTTTGTACAGTGTAACCCTCCTGCATGCATAGAAAATGCTATTTTAAAGCCTGCCAGCATAGACACATTTAAAATAAATAAATTCAGAGGTGCAGAGTTTATGTACAAACTGTCAAGCACTGTTGGCTGATTTCATACCAATGGGAATCTGGGCAGGAAAAGCAGCCTGGCTCTTATACTGTGCCTTCCTGTCAAAATAGTCATTTTCGAGTCAAGAGAGTTTCCACTCTCCTTAAAAAAATCTGGACCCAATTGCAGGATCAAAGCCCTTCAAACTATTTTGTCATATTGCAGAAGACTTCTTCTGAAAGAAGGGAGGGAACCACCTTCCTTTGACCCAATGCCTTGTCAAGTGCACAGGTCAGTTGCGTATCTGATACATTCCAAGAAGCAACTATCCCACATGATCTGCACTGCAGATAGAGGCTACTGCACAGCCAATTCTCCCTGCCCCCCCCCCCAACACAGACATATATTTTAATCCAGTATTTGCCCTAGGCTGCTGCCTACCACACTGGACCTCTTTAAACCATTTGGCAACAAAAGTGTTTATTACCAACTATCCTGCATTTATCAGAAAAACCCACCAAGCCATATAACCTTCTCTTCCCCATCACATCACTGCTTTACATTAAAAAAATCCTTCCCTTTTTGTTCACTAGACAAATATTAGGTCTGCAGCACCAACTAACTATAAGACACTACCGGGGGGGGGGGGGGTATCAATCATATTACACATTAGCCCAAACAATATTTGGAGAGGGGGAGGGGGCCTCTAACTACATTTCAACTTCCAAGAGCCCCATCAGCAGCACTGGTCTGCCCCATGCCAAGCAATCTATCTACCAAGTTCCAGCAATGCAGAACCTGAAAATGAGCATATCCTTGCAATTTGATGAGTCTCCGAGGCTTAGAAAGCTTCCAAGTTTTATTGCCATTCATCTTTCATACCTCAGAAGAGTCCTTCCATCCCAAATCCTCAGCTCCTACCTGGCTGTTTGTTTGTTCCCCCCTCCCAGCACCTCCTTTGCTACAAAATTAGAAGGAATGATTTTAAACTCTCAAGGTCATAGCTAAAGAGAACTGCTTTGCTGCCACAGTTCACAATTGGACATATTCAAAAACTGAAGGGCACATGATCTGAAGCATCTGAGGCTCTGCCTCCCACCCGTCCCCATCTCTAGACAGGCACGGATACTTAGTCAGCTTAACATCACTCCATGGTGTCAAGAATCTGAAAAATGCAACAAATTATAGGAAGGTCAGACTGAAGACAGCAACATCACAGACTCTTTCCCCACTTAGGACTGAGCTTGGTCATGCTGTCAAAGGCAATCATTGACATTCTCCATTTTGTTGTCTACATGCAGTGCATAAGCCTCAGAGACATACATATAAAGAGAAAGAGCTACAGAGAAATTGCTGCAGTCTGGATTAAGGTGCCTGGCTGCAAATCCAGGTGAGGCTTCAGCAAAGGAAGGGCCTCCTTCGTTAGATTTGGAAAGCAGGAATACTTTATTAAACAAATGAGATTGAGAGCACAAAATGTATCTTCTACTTAGTTATGTCTGTGCTATTAAATGGAAAGATTACCGAAAATTACAGAAAATGTCGGTATTAACAGCTACTGAATGTCAGCTTCTCTGTAACTCATGCTATTAGGGTTTTTGATTTACAGAAATAAACTGCGGGGGCAGGAGGTGAGTGGAAATACATCTCAGTGGCAATCTTAAGATCAGTAGATCAGGATGTGAATTTATCCAAGACTGAATACTGCATGTTGAAGGAAACTATGCTAATTTATTGCTCAGCTTTCTATGGATTTCTAGTAGGTAAACCAGCCTTTGAATGTCCAGGTCACTTATCTGGGAAGTACCAAAAGCTGAATTTGCTTCTTCTCACTATACACAAGGCCAGTTTGCCTACATGAATACTACTAGTCAGGCAGGGTGCTGCTTAGGTCTTTGAAAATGACGTCTAGACAGAACATCATCTCTGGGAAAACCACAACCAGCCCTTTGATCAATTCAGTACTAGCATTAACTGTGCAAAAAAAGGAATTTAATGAAACACTTTGGGTTTAGATACCAACAGAGACGCCTCAATGCTAGCAGAGCAAGGATGGGAGAAAAACCATTCCATTAAAATGTTGGCCAGAAGCAGCTTTGAAGAGATTCTGACAGAGGGCTTGGAGTTTTATGACCCTTTTCTGATTGAAGTTAAGAGCATGACCTTGGGCTCTGCAATGGAGGATGCCCTCAGAATCCCAGACACTCACACAACACTAATGGGGCCCTTTGTAATCACATGGTAGCAAATACTCTTTTCCCCCATGGCAGTTTTCTGGTCTACGATTCCAGCTATTTATATCCCTGCCAGAGAAGTTGAAAGGCAACAGCTCTCTCCCGGCACACTTTGACCTTTGCTGGCAGGTTCCTTCTTTGCTGTCTGGGCAGGGAGGGGAGAAAGAGGGCACAGCTTGGAAACTGAAAACCTTCAAGGAAGAAGGAAAAACCTGAGATGTTTCAGTTACATCCCATTAAAAGGATCAGGAGGAAGGCAGGTTAACTGCCCAAGGATCAAGATTTCTCTCTTCAGTATAATGGCAAATTGTATAGGTTTGAGGAAGCTGCAGCGCTTTCGACACCCACAAGGAAGCTAAGTGCCAACACTGCCATCACAGTTCAGTGCTACTCAAAGCCAAATTGTAGAACTCTTGAATTCATACCAAATGAAAGAACTCTCATTCCAAAGTATGCCACCGCTTAATTGGGGTGGGGGGAATGGAACTGAAAACTCACCATCAGTATCTTATAAACTCTACCCATGCACTCCTGTGGAGAATCATTAGTCTAATCCCACTGAAACAAGGGATTTTAGACTGGAATAACTCTGCATAGGATTCCATGACAGTTCACTACTTAATAATTGGCCTGGAAATCAGTTTGCAATTGTAAAACATTGTTGTTTTTATATCTATGGCTTCAATCTCTCAAAAGTCAGCAATCAAACCTGGAATAGCTAGCCATCATCTAGACCAGCGGTGGGCAATTGTTTTGGCTCGGGGGCCACTTTGTGGGAGCGGAGGTTAGTGGAGGGCCACACCTTTTAAAATGATTGCATTCATTAGTTAACTTTGCATTTCAGAAAAGGTATAAATTGTATCATAAAAATCAATAAATATAACTTAAATAAAATAGTGGTAGTTTTATTCAATTTATTTATTGTGCTAATTTCATATCATCTATAGCTGCAAGCACATTTAATTTTAGAATCAGTTTAATGAGACAAATGTACTCTATCACACTTTTCTACAATTTTTTTGAAATCAGGAGTGAGATTGCTTGTTGAGATTCTCATCACAGCCTGCAAGTTAATGTCTGTCAAAGAGCATCTATATTTACTCTTGTTGATCTGGCCGACTGTCTTGGCGGGCCGCAAAAAACTCTGTGGCGGGCTGCATGTGGCCCACGGGCCGCAATTTGCCCACCCCTGATCTAGACCAATCATATGGATGATCCCTCATCTATGTCCTATATGAATTTCAGGAAGAGTTACCAGCTCAGCCCCATGGCAGTCACCAGTTTCACAGATGCCAAATGATCAGAGCCCATGATGAGGAGAGACTTCAAGGGACTCAGAAGAGTTGCATTTGACAGTAGGAGAGGTCTTTGTGTCAGCTGATCTTGCTTGCCCTCCAACACAAATGTTCCTGTATTAACACAAAGTATGGCTGACAAGAGTAAACAGCAAACAGGTTATGAACATAAAATCTTCTTGCATTCATGCATTCTCTCACATACACTGTCATGCCGCATGGACAGGCTGAGAATCAGGAAAAGGAGTTTTCAGGCTGGCTGTAGCCAATTAAGAGCACTTCTATTTTTCCCACTGGTCTCTTACATTTAATTTCTTCAAATGTTTGCCTACCTCTGGCTATGTTTACCAAATCAAAGTTCATAGAGAACACAGGCAAAGCGCAACAGTAACTGGGTAACTGATTATCCACATTTACAACCACTTTCTGGCACTCTTTATGATACACCTGCCTGCAAAGTAATTAAAGAGAGTACAACCAAGCTAAAGCACCAAATGCTTTTCACTGAAGTTCACTTTACATGAGGCTATCCTTGGGACTGCATTACCTACGCACTCTCAGTACCCAGGGGCATGCAGTAGGATTTAGTGCACAGAATATAATTTGTATATACTTTTCCCACTCCACCTAGGGTTTTGTGGCAGGAAATACATCACATCAGAAGTGACCAGTGAAGGCATATGTGCGAATTCTACAGAGTTCAGTGGGGTTTACTCTTGGTAAGTATGCCGAGATTGTTATTCATAAACACTCTGTTTGCAGGTTAGTAAGGGCATTAAAGATTGATTTAGCAGGTAGTGAAACAGTACTGTACATATTTACCAGTCAGTACTATAAATTCACAAAGTATTATAAAGCCCCCCACCAAAAAAAGACAGGTCTATACCCTAATGACCTTAGAGTCTAAATGACTGAACTTCATATTACATGGAAGAGCCACAACTGGATATTTTTTAAAAGGGTGAAAGCAGCCATAAGGAGGAAGGACATTTGGAAGAGGGTTTCAGTGTCATGGTTAGAGTGTCCAGTCTGAATTGGTGATGGAAATTCACTGGGTCACCTGACCACTCACAGTCTCAGCCTAACCTACCTGACAGGGTTGTTATGGGGATAAAATGGAGAAGAGGAGAACAATGTAAGCTGCTTGGGTCCCTGCTAGAGAGAAGGCCAGGATACTAAGGAAGTAAAATAAAAATACAGTGCCAGGAGATGGGTAACAGTGATCCATTATGCAATTTTCCCAGTAGAAATCCCCACTGTCACCCTAGTTGCTGTTAGATCCAGTAGGGAAGGGACAGGAGACAGGTACCCATATTTTGCTTACCTTCTCCTGCCCCAGTGGGCTAACAGCAGCTCAAAGGGTTAGTTTCTATCAGAACAATGACCCGGAGATAAAAGGCTGACCTCCTCCTTTTGTGTGGTGGCCCTGACCCAGAAGAACCCCCCCCACACACACTCCAACTATTTGCCACTTTCTAAAAAATCAGATCCAGTCATGGCTTTTCTGATGTGCCGCTTGACCTTAATTTCAACAGTGAGAGGGAAGAAAGACTGAGGCAAGATCAACAGGAAAAGATTCTGAATAAAAGCAGTAACACATCTACCTCCCCAAAGTTTCAGCTGTGGTGAGGACTGAAGAACTAAAACCAAAGGCTTCTTGGAAGAAGGGGGGGACTGAAGAGAGAAGGAGCACTCTACAGGTATTTGGTGAGGGATACAACCTAGGTAAGATAGAGACGCATCAGGGGAAAGTTATACATTGAAACTTAAGTTGAACACTCACACCCTTTTTTGTCTTTCTAAGAATCTTGGGGGGTTGTCTCTTTTCTTGAACTGAAACTACTATTTACTGTTTGATTTACATACAGGCCGACAGCCAGGACTCAACGTACTGTATTTTGTGTTTCTCAAAAAGCTGTTCCCATATTACACAGGTGCTGATGCTCAGAGGAATTCCAGTAGTAGTTTTGCAATACATAAATACAGCCAAATATTCCTAACATCTTGTATCTTTGTGATACACTTTGATTGATGTAAGCCATGATGGGAAGCCCATTTTGAGTGAAGTATGGAGTTATAGCTATACTAAAAAATAAATTAAAATAAAAATGCTCAAAGACAGGGCTCTGACAGTGGGCAGTTCCCCCCCCTCCCCTCCCCTCCCCTCCCCAATTGATGTCTATGGCTGACATGGAGATTCTAGTCCTCTTTGGCTCTTGTGAGTTCAGAATCAGACAAGGGTATTTACTGTGCATTCATCATCACCACAAGAGTATCAGGGCTGTAGAGTCCCCAGACATTTGTAAATTTGTAGTCTTCTTTTCAAAAAACTGGTATGAGGGGAGGGGTTTACACATTTCAAAATATTCTGCATGTCACATTAGGGTCTGGCAGGTCTGGGTTCAAGCCCCCACCCACTTCAAACAGAATTTAAGCCCCAACCCTGCCACAGAAACTCACTGCACTGGGCAAGCTCGGACCAATCATTTCCTCTCAGCCTAATCTCACAAAATTGTTGAGAATGTTGTTGTCAGCTGCTTTTATTATTATATAAATCCAGTCTGCCTTTCTTGCTGAGACTCAAAGTGTCTCAGTGTGTCAAGACACACAGTGTAAGTCAATACAATCAGTAGGAACACTGGTCCTTATTGGAGACAAATGTGGAATGGAAGTGCCAAAATAAACACAGACAGCACATTTCACTGTGAGTCATAAAGTATTCAATAATCAGTGACTGAGCACCAAAAAATCAACTGATGGGTGTGCATGCACAAAGCAGCCTCATGGTGGCTTATGAGCAGAACTTTTATGGGAACCAGCACAGAGGCAACTTGATTAACAGAGGGATGTTAAGACTTGGGAATAAAACACTAGCCCATCCTTTTTAGTAACATGACGTCAGGAGAGTAGGGGGACAATGATGAACAGCTTTTGAGTGGGAGGGACAGTAACATAGTTCATAGAAATCAAAAGATGGGGAAAGGGCCTGCTGCGTCCCTGTCTTCCCTTCAGGGGACACAGCTAGTCCATATTGCTTTGTCCAGTCTTGCTGGGCTCTCTGCAGCCTTAGCTACTATTGTGCACATGGTCCATAGAAGACGTTGCTTCCATCACGTAGTTCTTATACTTGATAGAAGAAAAAGGTGCTCCTCCCTCTTAGTCATCTCAATCTGCAACTCAAGTCCTGTGCGCTGTTTGCATACCAGCTGCAGCCATTACCCCTCCACCCTGCAGTGCTTAGCAAGAAAATTTCAAAACTGAAAACCCAGCTGACTCCCATTGCACAATTAACTGGCAAGGCCTCCCCGAGGCAATATGTTGGCATCTTTGTGGGCGAGCCAGCATTTAGCTGCCAGAAAACGGACAGCTGAGCCATCATACACAAATAATAACACTGCTTTGGAAATAAATTCTGGAGCCATCCTGGGCAAGACTCAACAACTAATGTCAAGAGAACAGCAAAGAAAACTGCTGCCAGAGAAAGGAAGTTCATCCTTCTCTCAAATAAAGAGACCAGCTTTCCACAAATACGAGGGGTTCTCTTGTTAATGTTGGCTCCCAACCGTTGCACATATGTAGAATTCAGACTCTGGCACTGCTGCGTCCAGTTCTCAGCATGCCAAATGCAGTAATCAGAATCACAACACTCAGAGTGGTTGTTGACCTTCAGTTGGGTTGACATTTGGCATTCAAGATGTTTAACTCAAAACTTTACATTTTTAAAAGGAAAAAATGTCAAAACTCAAGGGATGCAAGTTTGACGGTATACATTAACCAGCTAGTGATACTGTGGCTTCTTGCCACAGTACAGGGGCAGAAGAAATGAGCCCCATGTATTTTGATGACATTGCAGTTACAGAAGGGCAAGTGAACTTTTCGAAACCTTAACATTCCATGTAGAGAAACTGCAGTGCAGCATTGCGGCATGCTTCACCAGTGGCGTACCAAGGGCGGGACAGGGGTTCACTGCCCCAGGTGTAGCTTGAAGAAGGCCCTTGAAGGGGAGGCTGTTAAAGTCACTAGGGGTGCAGGGAAGTCTGAGCATAGCAAAAAGCACTCTAGGATCAGCCAGACTTGACTTTCTCCAAGACTGAAGCAAACTTGCTTAACAAGGTCATACAACAAAGCCAGCATGCTGATAGCTGCCTTAATAATTGCCAGCCTGCAAGTCATTTTCTCCAGTAGTCTAGCCTTTCTCTCTTCCTTTCTGTGCACTCAGCTCAAGCCAGATCTTGCTAAGCAGTAGTTAGGGTGCTGCAGCAAGACGAAATAACCTTGCCCTCTTAATTTCTCTCCCTCTTTTCCACATATTTCTCATTCACTTCTGTCTCCTTTCACCTAATTTTTCCATGCCCCCCCCCTATTTTCACTTCTTGGTCTCCAGACCTTCTCATCCCTATCCTGCTTGGTGACAGAATGTATTTAAGAGTAGTATAGTAGCAAACCTTTGTTAATATTATGAACAGAAGGCACTGGGTTTGCTGGGCACTGTACACTGCACTGGTTCTGCTGAGCTTGCAAAAATGCCCCCCTTCAGTTTCTACTGCAGAAATTCTGTGGTTTGACTTTAGTCCTTTGGAGACAATGGAGGATGGGGGCACCTTCACTAAAAACTCAATTTAGCTAGGACTCTTAAAATACATTTATATCTCACCTTTCTCCTAAAGAGTACTCAAGGTGGGTTACAATAATTGTTAAAACATTCCAGAATGGGGGAAAACCTTATATATAACACAGATTAAAAGCAGCTTCTTGGCAGGTTTTTATGTCCCTAAATCATTCCAGGGAAATCAGCACAGCCCTCCATTCAGAACTCTCTTGTGGTTCATTGAAGTCAGCATGATTCTGTTCACCCCATGGTTTATTCAAGTCAGGCCCAGAGCAGGTGATTCTGACTGTAAACAGCTGCAACACTTTTTTTTTTTCCAGAGAGGGAAGGTCAATGCCCTGTCTCATCGAAGAACCAGCTTCTCAATCTTGATTTTTTTTCCCCTGGAGAATTATTTCATTCCAGCATTTTATACTACTTTTCTATTGCCCCTATTGTGCACAAAGTAAAAACCTATCAACCGCAGCAAATTCAATCAAGAATAAGTCACTTTCCAAAAGTAAAGGCTTTTTTTAAAAAGCATGGATGAACAAACTGAATGGAAGCAAATGATGAGGTCAAATTAACCGCCCCCTTGTGAGGGCGTTCCACAACACTGGGATGACAACTGAAAAGGCTCTGCTCCTAGTGGATGTCAATCTTGTCCCCCCAAAATATGGAACCCCATGAACATATGCACAGAGGAGTGTCTTTTATGAGGAGGTGAGAGCCACAACGTGGGCTTTTAAGAGATTATTTTGTATGGCCTGCAGATTTGGCACCTGCCTGCTTCAGAACATATTCCATTCTTCTCTCCACCTCCCCAACCCAAGCAAAAAATGCTACTTGAACTGTGTTCCTCTATTCAGTTTTTTATTTTCCCAGGGCCTGCATCTTCTCATATTCCAACTGGCAAAATGTTAAAATAAATATTTTCAGACTTTAAACAGGAACTGACTTATACTTGGACAGAAAAAAAAAATTAAGGTGCCACAAGTTCGAAGGACCTCCTAGGAGAGAAAACAGAAAGATTTATTGGGTAGTTCCATAGCAGCCTGGACTCTAGTTCACCAAGCTGGTCAAGACTCCACAGCCCTGAAGTTTAGGCTTCCTTCCTAGTCCCAAACTGGAAATGCTGCAGCTCATAAGGAAAGAATGCCCCACTAACTGTAACCTGTACAGAGCACGTCAGCCACTAAAGGGTAAGTCTACTTAGTTCTTCCTTTAAATGCCAGCAGTTGCAAAGCAACTTTTCCTCTTCCTTTAATACACACACTCCCCAAGGTCAGGGATTTTCTCACCAATAAGGCACACTTGCTCCTTCCTTTGCTACCAGACTACAGGGCATACCCTATTCTACTTCTGGATCAGCTTAGAAATAGTCATAAGGGCCATTAATACCCTGGTAAAAAGGCCTGGCACAAATGAATGTTTACTTTGTTTTACGAGATCTAAACCCAGGCAGTATACCAGTCCGGCAAGGAAGAAGGGAGAAAACTTGTGGGTAAATTTGTCTTGAAAATGGTACACAGAGAAATCCAGAATGAATCACAGTTAAGGCGGGGCTTAAAACAAACTTTCACAAGTACAAGGCTATTCTTCAAGCTTACCACTAAAGTATTAAACTAACCTTTGGATCAGACCACACACTAGATTTAACTACAATGAACAACAACTGTCTGGAAAAGACTGAATTCTGTACCTGCAGATCTTTCTGGCATTGAAAGAAGATACCATCCAGGAAGGTAAAACAAGCCTTCTAATCATTTTGGTAATCTTTTCATCTTGCAAAGTAATTCATGATAGAGATTCTCGGTTTGCTCTCTGCCTAATAGCATTGGTCAAAAGCCAGCCATTGTATAAGGCTGTATGGTCAACCTGAATGTAATCACTGTGACAGAGCAGAAAAGAGGACTAGCTTCCATTCATTTACATATATAGGGATTTAGTAATGCATGAACCACAGAGGTGAAGGCTTCTGCCACTCCTATGACTCTGAAACATCTTGGATGCTTTTTGTGTCCTGTGAATGTTTTGATTGCAAACAGAAATCAAATATGCATCCTAGCTAAAGTTTTAGGTATACTGTAGTCCAAGTTAAGCCTCACGTGTCAAAACACATCAGGACGCCATGAGAAGCCAGCCTTGTGTAAACACTTATAATTAGGGGGTCTAGGATGCCAAATACAAGCTTTAATGCAGAAACCAGAAAACTCCAAGTTTTATAATAGAACTCAACTGGTAAATGACTTAGCTGTACAACATTCATTATTGTATTCTGGGCACAAGATAATACAGTTGCCAACTCTGGTTTGGGAAATCCTTAGAGATTTTTTTTGTGGGCGGGGTGCCTGGGGAGGGCAGAGTTGAAGGAGGGAACTCAGCAGAGATGCAATGCCATGTAGTCCACCTTTCAAACCTGTCCTTTTCTCCAGAGGAACTGATCTCCGTAGTCTGTAGATCAGTTATAATTCCAGGAGTGCTCCAGGCCCCACCTGGAGGATGGTATCCCTAGAGCAAGAATTAGGATCTTGCAGACACAAACAACTGATATCTAGGGAACAACATAGCATGCAAGTGGAAGGGTTGCAGGACTAACCAGTGCAAGGGAAATGGCATCTTATATGGCACATAAAGAGGAACAGGGTTACCCATGAGGTAATCCATTTTAAGCTACTGCAAGAAGCACTGTGACCACCCTGTTTGTTCACTTAAGGCACAAGTTGCCTGCTCGTACTTCTAGGCAGTTTCTGTTAAGTGAATGTGAAAGTCTTCAAGGCTCTGATGAACATGCTTCTTGTCATATTAGACAGTTATATCCCTTTCTCACACACATATGTGCATAACTCTGGGGAAAATACTTGGGTAAGTATTGGGGTCTTTTGAAATTCTGCCATGTTAGGAATAAGGCAAAACTTGACCAGCAAGAAGCCAATCAGCACCAATATACAAGGACAAGGTGGGTCTAAAACTAGTGCCTCACACCCCATACAACCTGAGGTTAATGTGGAACCTTTCAACATTTTGCGATATTCTCCAAGCCCACAGCAACCCTGTTGTGGTTGGCCACGCCCTTCCTGTCACTCATTTCTTGGTGGCCCCCGCTTCTTGTTTCCAGAATTCCAGAAGGTCCCACAAGCTCAACAAGGCTGGAGACTCTTGCTCCAACTATACAGCCAACTGGGCAAACAAGAAAACGAAATACTCCCAGGGCTCCCCAGTGTGGCTCCCACCAGCTGAGCATTTCAAAAAGTGGGGAGGGCCATTGTAAGGCAGGGCCTGTTATTGGCTGCCCTCATCGGAATCAAAAGGTTTTCCATGTCTGCAACAGCAGCCAAAGCTGCTGGAGGATCAGGAGGGATGGTAACCCGCTGGGCCTCTGGCTGCGCTCCCCCTTCAGGCTCTCCTTTTTTGTTCCCCTTCCTCTCTCTCTCTTCCTCCCCCACCTCAGGCTTTCCATCATTTCTTTTTACTCCCCTTCTGTGATTCTTTTGCAAAGCACAGAGGGAGGTTTGGCCACATCTCCTGCAGAAGCCATTTCAGGGTGGTGCTCACCATACTCTCTCAAAAAAGTTAGATACCCTGACCGTAGAGCATAAGGAATCCTCAATGGCCCTGCTATAGAAGCCAACCATATATACATCCGAGGAGGAAAGACCACAGGGAAAGGTGCTGTGAAACAGCACAGGCTTAGCATACCTGAGGTGCCCAGTCCTGGTTATCTCTTAGAGACACTTGAGAGAGCTGCAATGGCCTGTAGGCTTACCCAGAATCCTAAGCTGCACTACAGTCATGCAGGCATGATGGAAGGCAGGCAGGGGGGCTCTTCGGCTTCCATTAAATTCAATGGACCATTGAATGATCATTGAATTCAATGGAAGCACTTCGCCAGGGTTTTGCCAGTGGAACATTATGCTGGCTCCAGAGGCACCGTGGATATCTATGATACTAAGCCCCATCCCCCTCCGGCACTGTCCATTTCTGGGGCCCATGCTGGCATGGTGCCAACACATCTGAGTTGTCTTAGTGTGGGGCCTAGCTGCTAACCTAAGCAGTTTGAGGGGCTGAGTCCTAAAACTGGTCTGTGAAGCACCACTAGACACAAGATGAGGGCCATGCTGGCAGGCGGAGCACTTCAGGCTTCTTCGGAGACATTGGAATCCCCTCCTGTTGGAGACTGTTCCAGTGGGAACTACTCCCCACACTCTCTCACAGAATCTAAACAAAAGTCATCTGGGTAGTACCAGAGAATTACACCAAGTCACTCAAAAAGGATGCTGATGTGGCATCCCTGAGTCTCCTTTTACTGTAGCAATCGGCATATATTTAACTCTATTAGGAATGAAGGAAGCAGAGTCATCACTCAAATTGCTGAGGTTTCCAAGAATTTAATACCAGTATGTGCTAATATATAAGAGGAAGCATACGCGCAAAAGAGCAGCAGAGAAAGGAATTTTATGAGGGAGCTCAAATACAACATCAGTACACTGACTGCACAGCTGGACATATTTGAAAGCCTTCAGTTTGCTCCTTTCTCAAATATTTGCACCTTCTGTTATCACTGCACTAAGTCACTCCTATATGCTTGGCTTAGAAAATGCTCCTTATTACAGATAAACCAAACTAAAACACTGGGGCTATATATCCTACCTTATCTTAGGAGCTTAGTGCTTCCAGAAGCCATTAGCTCCATATTTTAAAGGCTGCCTACAGTTGGGGGAGGGGGCTGCGGTGGCTCAGAGGTTAAGACGCTGAGCTGCAGACTGGAAGGTTGGTAGCTCAACAGTTCGAGACCCAAGTGCCACATGACAGAATGAGCTCCCGTTTCTGGCCCCAGCTCCTGCCAACCTAGCAGTTCGAAAGCAAGAAATTGCAGGTAGATAAATAGGTGCCACTTTGGTGGGAAGCTAACAGCGTTCTGTGCTCCTCAGCCTTTAGTCATGCCAGCCACGAAACCACAGAAAAAGTCTTTGGACAGCGCTGGCTCTTTGGCATGGAGATGAGCACCACCTCTTAGTCAGATTCGACTGGCTTTTGAGCAAGGGAAACCTTTACAGCTGGGGGAGGGGGCACATTAAGGCAACCACTTTATTGGACTGACTTCTGCCAGTATGGGAATTTGGAATCTTTGGAACCTTTCCCCAGGCAGGCAGAGCTGATTGAGACTTTCTTGCTATCTGTGATCAACAACTGTCTATACAAAAGAAGGCCAGAATGCAGATAATATTACTGACTATCAAGAAAGCAAGTTGACTGATCTGTGTGACAGGTTGTTTATAGACTTCAGGAAACCCTCACTGGAGTTTTGTATTTAGAGGGGAAGGGCTGATGAGCACCTATAGAGAAGGGCCAAATGACTTTCCCAACACAGGGCATGCTTTTGTGGCAGGATGTTCACTGAACTTAACTCCCCTTTATCCAGCCCATCAGTTCTGTCATCAACCATTCCGTGAGTCTCTTGGTCTTCCAGTACATATTACCTGGCATGCCCACCACATGGCCAGATGTGGTACCACACCGAATTAGCCAAATACACCCAACCCTGGTTCAGTTACCCAGGGGGAGCTCTCCTTTTTACTGTCCTCTGGCCCACAAGTAATGTTGCCAGAAGCTTTAAGAGGTGCAGCCCCTTACTGGATCAACTGGGGAAGGGGGTCCAGCGGTGGTCTCTCCCCCAGCACATGAAGACTAGTTAAAAACCTTCTGTTTGTATGATACAGGACAGCCAGCAACTGGTCTATATCAAACATGTACTGTGTTTAGAGCAATTCCCAAGCTTCAGCAGAGCCAGAATTCACGCAGAAACCTTATTTAGATTAGGGGCTCGAATAGCAACACATCTGGGCAAGGAAAGGCAGCTCGCTCGCTCGCCTCTCTCCAGTCAAGGCTATTTCTTTCGCCCCGAGTCGACGGGGGCTTATTGAGAAGTCAACAGTAAAGGCAGGCATTCATTCATCCGCGACATCCCCCGGCTGTAACGAAGGGCTCCCCTCAGCGCCACACGCTCGCTCCGAGTGACGGCAGCCAGGAAATTGGGAGCAGCAAAGCGAGAGGACTCCTGCGCAGGTTGGTCAGCGGAGCAGCTTGCCGCGAGTCAACCAAAATAAACACCGGTGATTAACCGACTGACTCATGCCGCCTCCTCCCCCTTTCCGGAGGCGAAAACCCAACGGAGAAGAACATTTTCCAAAAGAGGGGGGGGGGGGGGGTGTGGAAAGAGTTCCGACCAGGGGATGCGAAAGCGCAGGGCAACGGTCTGATTCCTGCCGGGCAGGCGAGGCGAGGTGTCGCCCCTCTGCGGACACTGCCTCCCCCCCCCCCCCCGCGTCCCCCGAAAGCCCAGCAGTCCGCCGAGAGAGCAGACGCGCCGGGGTCTCCGTCTACCTCCCCCCGACCCTTCCTGCACTGGGGCAGCCCGCGGTGCTGGAAGACCACATGGGGCCGGCTAAAGGCTGGGGGGGGGGGGGGTGGCTGCTTGGGAAATCACCTCCGCCCGCTCCCTTCCACTGGGGGGGGGGGGGCCGGTAGAGGCAGCTCCCCTTCAGCCCCCCCCCCGGGGGGCAAATGGACATCGCAGGAAAGACAGAGCGCCCGGCGGGGCGTGCCAGTCTCGCGTGCTACCTGGGCAAGAGGGCGGCGGCGGCGGTGCAGCAGCAGCGAGCAGCCCGCCTGTCTCCTTCTTCCCAAGCGGCGCTGCCCCCCTCTCCTTCCTTTCGGCCACCGCGCTGGCGAGGGAGTCCGCGGGCAGGCAGTCCCAGGCAGCGCCGCTCGCTCTGCCGCTTTTTAAATCGCCCAGTCCCAAAGCGCATGCGTGGCTTGAGGTGCGGGGCGGAGTGAAGCTGATCCGCTTTGAAGCGGCGCTGATCCGGACCTCGAGAAGCCGGAGGGAAGCAGCAGCCGGAAGGGGGGAAGCGGCCCAGCTCCCAGGTGCGCCGCCGGCTGCCCCTCGCCTGGCTCAGGAAGGTGCGGACGCCCCGCCCCGAGCCCACCTCAAACACACGCGGTGCAGCCTGACTATAGGAGGCGTTTCTTGGAAGTAAGACCTCCTGCAGCTTCTCATTACACAGCTGCAAACCCCTGCACACATTCGAGTGGGATAACTCCCCGAGGAGCCTGATTATGTGATACACGGAGTTTGGCTGCTCACACTTTACATTTTTAGGTATACAGTCAAAATATTTTATATACCTGACATTTTTATGGCCTCTCTCCTTCAAAAAGTTCAGAACGACTTGCATGGTTCTCCACTCCTCTGTTTTGTCTTCACAACAATCCTGTGAGGTAGGTTAGGTTCATAAATCTCCCAGTTAGCTTCAAGGAGGGATTAGGCATTTGAACCCAGGTCCTGCCTCATTCCTTGTCTGACATTCTAACTCTATACTACACATACACTTAAAAGTGTGCAATGGGAGTAAAGCTGCTGTCTGAACAAAACAAGAAATATGCTTATATAAATATTTTAAATAAATTAACATCTCCCTTTGACTTATATAAGGTCCAAGACATACGCAACAGTTCAGTATTATATTTAATTGCATGCACACAAACTCTGCATGACGTATGTAAAATCCTGTTGTGTTGAACCAAGAGTACATGAGTAAACTGTTCATCCTGAATCTGAGTTGATTACTATTACATTCTGCACAATAAAATAAACTTTATTAGAATAAATGTTTTTAAAATTTGCAATTTAAATTTAGGATGTATTCTGTTTGAGGGCTTTAAACACTACAGTAGATTCCCCACACACAAACACATACTCAACAGACAAGTATGGGGCAGATCTATATCTCCATGTAAAACAGCAATCCTGAGTCAATTACTCAGGAGAAAGCCTCATGGAAACTAACAGGAGTGAGTTCCTGAATGAACTGATGCAGAACAGAGCTATCCACCTGCTTCTAATTGCAGCCTTAGGCTTCTGCTGGAAGATGGACAGACATGGGTTAGTGTAGTACCCAATAAGACAAAAATAGGCAAAGTACAAACGTATGAGAATGTATCAGTACCAGTTACAGAGTGAGAAATCTTTACACTAATCGGGTTCTCTGTCAAACCATCCATATTGTACTATGCTAAAACCAGGACAAGGACCACTCACTGTTCTCTTCCCTGACCTACACTACTATTAAAGCTCTTTTGCAGTACAAAATATTTTAGAACATTTGTTTCATTACACATAGTAATAGCCCATCTGGGCAAAGAAGAAAGCAAGTGTCACGTGTCTAAGTAAGCCCCAGTATCCCCAGTTAAAAAGCCGTTTTTGCTCTACAGAAGAGAAATCAAGGTATTCTATGGTATTACTGGTAAGTACGACAGAATTAGCTCTGCAAGAACTAAGGTGCTAAATAGAAGTGTTTCTTAAAGAGGCCAATTCCACAGTGTATTCAAATTTATAAATGTTTTTTAAAAATTGATTTAGCCATAAAATGGAGCTATATGAAGGCCCTAGATGTGTCTGTGAAGGGAATGAGCACAAACCAAAAACATTTGAACTAGTTGGCTGAACATTTAACATGATTCAGGGTGGGGTGGGTGTTTCTACAGGAACCTTGTTCAGGGAAGAGCCTAAGGCTGCAGTCCTTTGGAAGAAGTCCCATTCATCATGATGAGATTGTGTTCTGAGTAAACATGGATAAGACTCTTGGGCTGTTAACCACCTATCAGCTCACAGAATCTTCCAGATCACACTGCTGGGGCATATATGTTTATTATTCTCTCTTTTGCAGTCCCTCAGGCCTGGGACTTCTTCCATGAATACTTACATAGGGCCCTCCTCTTCCCTGCTGTCTTGAAATTTATTCACATCAGTAGACAATGGGGATATTAACAAGAAAAGGAAAGGAAAAGTAGATTGTGCAAGACAAGCCAGCTTGTTTTTATTGTGGAGAGATTTCAACTACTGACACCTAAAGGTGCACCAGTGCCCTCAATTTCAGAGCACACAGAACATGCAAGCAGCTGTGTTGGTCTAATCATTGCTTTGGATCGTGTCTTAATTCTAGCATAGGCAATTTATTTCCACAACTGTTTATCCTGCATTTGGGATATGACAACCATGCTGCTTCATTTTTGTTTTAAGAGTTTGTTTCATGGCTTTGTACTTTGACCATTCTGGATTTCTAATTTTCCATAAAAGAAACAGTACCTAGAGATTAAAATTTTGCCATTTGGTTTTCATTCATTTTTTTCAAAAAGTTGGATACTGCTTGTGTGGGTCGTTTTAGATCCAGGCTTGTTCTTGAACATTTTGGGACATTTTGGCTTTAACACAATCCTTGGACATGGTTGAGTTTACTCTGTTACTATGCGTTAGTAACCTTCAGGCTTTACCACTGAAATGAACTGTATTTGGGACTGTCCTTGAAGACACTTCAGCTGGAACAGAATACAGCTACCTGCCACGTGAGGTGGAAAGCTGAGGTCATTTAGGATTAATATTATAGTGCCTGCACTGGCTACCAATTTGCTTTCAGGTTAGAATCATGATATTAGTGTTGACCTTTAAAGCCTTCACACATACTGCCCAGCTCACATATGCCTCTTTTCATATAAGCATGGATATTGAGGTCACCTCAATAGGCATTATCAATGGCTCCTTCTTTTCATTATTGTATTATATTAGGCAAGGGACAGGATGTTTTCTGTAGGCTGAACTCAGAAAACCTGTTCACACATTACAGTGCACATACAACCTGCATATATGTGTGTACATCAGTTTGTAAGAAAGAGCCAATGGAACCAGGGACTAGTACCTGGATAAATGTGTGGTTTCAGTCACACACCCAGCTGTACATGCACGGAATTTAACATGCACGGAATTTTACAGACATGTAAAGAAAAATCAAATTTACACTGAACATGGATTATACATGTATTCACTGCAACATGAGCAGGACTACAGCACAGAACCATAAAGAGAAGGAGAGCAACATCTTTCACAAGTTCCTATAGAGGTTGTACATCCTTTAAAAAAAGTTAAACTTTCAAAGTGGGTCGTGATGTTTTATCTGAATTGACTTTTTTCTTGTTTTTATTTTGTTTTTTTTATTATATATTTTATAATTTTGTATTGTTTTAAGCCCCAGGGTGAAAGTAGGACACGATATAAATGTCTAAGTACAGGAATTTTTTTAAATTAAAAATGGCCTACATTATGCATCTTAGCGGGAGCTAGTTGACTTTAACTCTTGTTTAGCATATTAGTTCCAAATACATCCAGTGTTGGAACAGTGATCCACTGTTTATGATCCACTGTTTATTACTTGCTTGTCCCTAAAATCTGGATGGTTAAGTGTTGGAAGGGAAGGAGAAGAAAGAGTTGCACCCAGGGCTAGTGTGTCCATATAGTTGAGTTAGGCAGTTGCCTAGAGTGCCACCTTCAGAAGAGAGCTGGCCTGCCGATGAATCCCCTGCCCCTCCCTGGCTGCAGCAAAAGGCGCCGCAGCAATATGTCCCTCTGCGCCCCCGGCTCAGGAGCAGCTCGCCTTCCCCACCGCAGTGGTGGCAAGTGCTCCAGCCACCGCCGAGCCTGGCCAGATGCCCCGGCATCTCATCATCTCCTGCCCAGCTGCAGGCTACCCCCTGTGTGCCACCGCTGCTGCTTCCCCACCGAAGAGGGAGAGGGGCACTGGGCAGCTCTCTCCTGGCTGGGCGAGCTCTCTTGCTCCCTCTCTCTTGGCTGCCCTGTGCTGGCTGCACGCAGGGTGGGGGGGGCAGTTAAAACAGCGAATGCGGCGCCCAGTCTGGAGCCCAGGTGAGGAGGAACAAGGTGCTCTCCCTGTGGCTGGTGCGCATCAGAGCTGGCTGGGCAGAAGGTGATTAAGCCATGGCGAAAGGCAACGGCTGGGTCCCATTTCAAAACAGAGTGGGGAGGAGAAGGAGCAAGTGAAGAGAGAAAGACACACTTTCAAGGTTGGCTGGGGCGGATAAGTTAATTCATTTCCAGGAGGATCCTCCTCTCCAACCTTTGACACAATCCCCAAGCAGCTCAGAGGGGGTGGAAACCTGTTTCACCGGCCCCCGGCATTCAGAGTCCAAGGGAAGCTGGAGTGGTGGCAGCAGCACAAAGTCTTTTGCCATCCAGAGCTTTTTTTTTCTTTTTTGCTGTCTTCACAGCTGATTTATGGTGACCTAGGGGGGTTGCAAGGCAAGAGACGTTCAGAGGTGATTTGCCATTGCCTGCCTCTTGTGACAGCCCTGGTATTCCTTGGAGGTCTCCCATCCAAATACTAACCAGGGCCAGCCTTGTTAGCTACCGAGATCTGACGAGACAGGGCTAGCCTAAGCAACCCAGAACTTTACATGCCTCAGAACTTACAGCTGGTGCAAAGCCTGAACCCCAGGCAATTCATGTAGGCTTTGCCAGATGTCTCCCACAAGGGCATTGTTCCAGACCAACACAAAAGTGTCCCCCCCCCCTCAGCCCCAAATTTGGAAGCAAAGGAAGTGTTGCTGGGGCAAATGTAGGCAAACCATTCCCCCTGCCCAATCCTGATATTGCAAAGTAAAATGCTTCCCTGGGAGAGGAAGCTACAGCCAGAAGCACCTGACTGGCACAGAAGCTCTCCCTGACAGGGGGAGGAGAGGGAGGTCCCCTCCTTTGGCCGGGAGAAAAATCTGCTACTTGCACTTGCCTAACTTGCTCAGGATCTTTGTGCAGGTGCTTTTTTTTGGACTACTCTGGTATGTGGTAAATAACTCTCAGGATGAGGGGAAGACCTGCAAATTATTCTTTCATTTGCAGAAAACAATCTAGTTTCTCCATCACTGGAAACCCCTTCCTGGTTTTAACTCTGATTTGTTTTTCAAAGGATTCCTGACTTTTCAGGGATGAGATGCTTCAGAAAATGCTTTGTGATTTGTGTTTTTCTGTTTGAGAGAGAAAATCAGAGATTATATTACTTGTTCTCACAATTAAAAAAAGAAAAAGAAATTAGCAATTTCAAATTCTTCCTAAATTTTTCATTTCCCCCAAAATGCATTTATGTTTGAAAATTGGTGGGTGCACCGGGGGGGGGGGGGGGGGCGGGGAGGTAGCCTCGCCTAGTGTGCAAAAAATCCTGGCACCGGCCCTGTTTGTGCCACAAGCATTTAATTCCATCCTGACTCCCTCGCCCATCAAGGCTACAGCCCACATTGCCATTGTTGTTGCTTAATAACTAGATCAACAAACTGAACTGAGAACTAATGTAAGTAGTGATATACCACTTCTTGTATACAATGTTTTCAAAGTGCGGTGACTAATAGGCTAGATTACCAATAAAGTGATCTCTTAGACATATGAAGTCTGACTGCTCAGATGTCAGAAAAAGAACCAAAAGGACCCAAATCCATTACTTGAAACTTTCATAATTTAATTCAGCAAAATACTTTCTCAGAGACTGTCCTTTTTTCCCTCATGTGATATAAGTTTTACAAACTTAGTACAAATAATAAACAAGCAATAACATGCATCTGACAGAACTATACTCCCCAAAAGCTTATGCCTGAATTTAAAAATTGTTAACCTTTAGGTGCCATAAGCTTCTTATTTATTTTTGTTCTGGTCACACTGGAATGTTATTAACAAATTAAAACGTGCAAAATCACATACAGAATATTAAAACATTTTAAGGAAAGCTTCTAGAAGTGCCACTGATCCATCAGCAGAGGTCCATCAGTGGCTATTAGCCCCAAGGTATAGATGGAACACTGTATCTGGGGCAGAGATGTTCTGTATTATTGGTGTTTGGGGGGCAACAGTGGGAGGGCTTCTCGAGTTCTGGCCCCACAGGTGGACCTCCTTATGGCACCTGGGTTTTGGCCACTATATGACAGCATGTTGGACTGGATGGGCTATTGGCCTGATCCAGCATGGTTTCTGTTATGTTCTTATCTGTTGTAAAATATTGCTCCTTAATTATGCTCTAGCATGACCTTAATCTGTTTTGGGGTTTATTGTGTGCCATTGCTGTTATCACTGTTAACATGACCATTTTCTTTTTAATCATCATGAACTACTTATCACCAGCAGGCTCTGGAAACTTATTTTTTTACTTTCCAACTGTAACGTCATTCACAGTACAGATGGATCCGTTCATTATCAGAAGAAACAGAACAGATATTAGGTAAGATGTTCAACATTACTTTGCTGCCTACATTAGATTGGTGCTTGGGGGGGCACAGTGGGAGAACTTCTGGAGTCTGGGCCCCGCGGTTGGACCTCCTGATGGCACCTGGGCTTTGAGCCATTGTGTGACAAAGAGTTTTGAACTGGATGGGCCATTGGCCTGATCCAACATGGCTTCTGTTATGTTCTTATGTCTGAGACAGTGATGCTCTGTATTCTTGGTGCTTGGGGGGCAACAGTGGGAGGGCTTCTGGAGTCTGAGCCCCACTGTTAGACCTCCTGATAGCACCTGGGCTTTGGCCATTATGTGACACAGAGTGTTGGACTGGAGGGGCCATTGGCCTGATCTAACATGGCTTCTCTTATGTTCTTATTCTCCATACTGGAATATTGATATTCAAAGCATATTTTAAAAACTTTATTTTACTGATACAAATTGCTTACTCAGTTTTGTATTGGGTACACTATTATATGTGATCAAGACTTACCCCAAGAATGGATGGCCTGTTTGAGCAAATGGGGAACTGGCTCATTGCCCCCGCTCCCGCCTACTGGTTTCTTATGAGAAGTCCAGAAGGTGTCAGAGTGTAATTCTTCAGGTAGTCCCTTACTACAAAGATCCTCGTGCACAGGGCTTATTTCTTAAAGGTTCAAGGGGCAGGGGGAAGGTTTTTAAAGGGCAGAATGTATCAGCAAATGGTCACAAGATCCCTCCTGTGTATTTAATACCTTTTTATGTTTTGTGGCGTTAGGGCAAAGAGGAATGGAAAAATCCTTTGCAGCCGGGAGAGTCTATGCATCTTTCCTTGGAAGTATGTCCCCTACTAGTTTCAATAGGGCTTACTTGGGAGTAAATGTGTCTAGAATTGCAGTCCTAACTTCTACCCTGGGAGGTCAGAATCAAAACATAGAGGAATTATGATGCAATTCAGGAGACTTGGCTGGGCTAATACTGGTCAAGTTCTGCCAGGACTGAGTCTGCCTTTGGGGATACACTGGATACACCAAAGATCTTCTAGGGAACAGCCAGTTCAGTCACTTCCAGCACTCTTCTGGATACACAAAGCAGCCTTGTGCACTGGGGGCTTTGTTGGTTGTCTTCTGTTCTTTGCAGCCTGAAGAGGGTTCTGTTCAGTTTAGTCTCCATGCCTGATGTTGGGTAGGCTGGGCAACTGCTGCAGAGACCTCACAGGTTTGAGGTCTGTGTCTCCTGACACCCAAGTGCTGTTTGCGTATGTTAAATGGGCAGTTTGTTTCAGCTTCTGCAATATTGCATGTAAATTAATTTCACACTGGGCCATTTAGAGCTCTCTGCTTTCCATGGTACATGAGTTTGTGGCATCCATATATGAGTGTGGACATTCTCCAAACATCTGTGTGACCAAATCGGTGTTTGTACAAATGCTGAAGGAGGGGAGGAAAACATCTGTTCTCCAATTAGACAAGCATACAGCTCTATGGAGCTAAGCCAATTTATAGCAGCTCATGACAGGGCTGGCATTTTGGCCACAGGCCCCTGCTTCCTTAGATGCAGGTAGGCACTCTGAATGTTAAATATTGCTGCTCCATCTACTACAATTACATTTCATCCCTTGTTTTTCTCATTTGTTTCTGGAGTTATTGCACAAGAGCCACCTTGTTTTCCATGGAGGGGCAGCTGTTCCTTCCAAATTGCTTGCAGACTAGAACTCATGCTGCATGGGAAAAAGCACATGGAACACCTGCACTTAGAGTCACTTGAACCAGTGGGAATGAATCCATTGGCATGGCTCTTGGAGGCAACTGAAGGGTGGAAAATGCTAGGGCTGTTTCCTGTGGAAGCACCCTGCAAGGGCAAAGAGCTCAGTTCTATTTACATTTCTAGAAACCTGCGTGGAGAGGTTATTCAGTGCTGGAGGAAAGAAGCTGCATAAATGTTAATGTTAGCTGCTTTCATTGTGCTCCACATTCCAGATAAAGCACATCTTTTTCACTGAGCCAAATCCAAAAATGCCCACCTGCAGCAAAGACTTGACACAAGGTCATCCTCACAAAGCTGAAAGAGTCAGCAAGAGAGGAGAAATCAGAATGTGTGGAATGTATGCCTTAAAGGGTTATTGATGATTAATTGTGTTGCTTTCAACTGATTACTAAACTAGTTACAAGATGGTTCTAAAAAGAATCCAGAGGTCATTTTAGCTGCTCCCACCTGTGCAAAAATATGCATAAAGTATGTTGTTGATATTGCACATTGAAATCAGCCATTATGTTTCTGTACAGTAGTCTGGCAGACATTTGAGGCATTGGTCCTAGGTCTACTGGTCCTAGGTCTACAGGGCCAAGAGATAGTTGCATACATGCAAGCCCCATTGAAATCAACTATATGCAACCATCTGTCATTAATTATACTGTGGTTTGTGGCCAGACTTCCCAGCTCAGCCAGCCCAAAGTATTCTTCCATCCAGGAATAAATAAATAAATTTTCAGTCATTTGTTATATCTCACTTTTTGCAATCAGCAAAATGTCATGCTGATTCCAGTTCCTGTAAACTTACACGGAAAGTACTGTTTTGGTAGTTAGAAGTCATACAGTGATAACGTGCACTGCCTGAAAAGTCAAGGAAGTGGAAGGACAACTGCTTAGTCTGCTGCTCTTACTGATTAGATACATTCACAGATTTACCCTCTTATCTAAGGCTTAACATGCCTGGGAAAGCTACAGTCACCAAACCCATCAAAGTCACTATCATGACTGCCTTTATAGTCAAATGGTCTCAAACACCACAAATAATATGTTCAGTAACTGGATTGTTCAACTGGGACAGTAAATGGTATGGCAAAGTAGCCCTTTGGCAACTTGGATGGATAAATAGCCCTCCTTGGCTAGCTGATAGCTCTGCATGGTGGTGGGCTTTACACTCATAAATGCAGGATACTGCATGTGATACATACTAAGTAGGAGTTATACAAACCATATACTATGGGGGTGTAACCACTCCAAGTAATTTTGCTATCCAGGCAGCTTTATTTTTGGGGTGGGAGAAACATGGCAATCTATAGTACAATCCTATGTAGAGTTACTACTGGCTAAACCCACTGAGTAAACCTAAGCCTAAACTAGAGTAACTCTGCATAAGATTGCATTGTTATTCTCATAGCCTTTGGTGAACTGAGGCAAGCAAACTTTTCCACCCCACAAAGATAATGTCTATGGGTAAACACACCACGGTTTTGACAAGCTGCAAGAAACAGACTTTGCTGAATCCTTAAAGGCGGCATAAGAGCATACACAGAGCCCTGATGGATCAGACCAGCAGTCAGTCTAATCCAGCATCCTGTTTCACGCATCAGCCAACCAGTTGCCCCCAAGAGCCAACAAACGAGCATAGAGGTCAAGGTCTTCCCCTGTTGTTGCTTCTAGTAAAGGTAAAGGTTTCCTTTGCCCGGAAGCCAGTCGAATCCAACTCTAGGGGGTGGTGCTCATCTCGGTTTCCAAGCCGAAAAGCCAGCGCTGTCCAAAGACATTTCCGTGGTCATGTGGCCAGCACGATTAGACACCGAGGTGCTCCCTAGTCCTGGCATTCAAAGGTTTGCTGCTTCTGGATAGTCCACTGGTCCTCTTTTGACAACTATCAGCATTGGATTGTCATCTCAAAATGCCAGTTCAAATATGAAGCAGTGGTGCAGTAAAGGAAGGGCCTCATCTTTTTACTGTTTCCTTTATCACATGGTAGATTGAATTAGTTCTACACCCCATTGTATAGAAGAAGCAGAATAAGTGAAAGCATGTCACTTGTGATTGATTGCAACATGAGAAGCAGCACTAGGTACCTTCAAATATAACCCAGTTGTCTCAATTTACCTGCAGGCTCAGGTCCTGGAAGTGGATTATAATACCTGGATGGATGCTGCTGCACTCATGTTCTGGTCAGAAAGGAAGAAACTAGCACAGGCTAGGAAATACTTTAGTAAAATGTATGGAGCTTTGGGTGCAGCGCTCTGCATTTGGCCATGTGGTCTGGATGTAGCTGCCTTTTATGAATTTGGAGTCAATTAAGCTGGTACTGAACACTTGATCCCAACCCCTGCCAGGAACAAGTTGCCAGGATTAGATCATATCTACCCATGGGCTGAGGCTGCTTGGGCTACCTTCATATAGCTGCTTGAGGACAAGTGCACAATCCTATCTTGCATCCACCCTGATGGCAACTCCAAATTTCATTGTAAAGTCTTAAAGGATGGTGCCTCTATAAACTGTGACCAAAAATCTCCAAACACTGGCAGCCAAGTCTTGCTGTCCAGGCTGTTTAGATTTGCCAGAGGCATCGGTACTTTCCAGCTATCTTTGCTTTTTCTCTAGACAGGAAATGTATCCGACTTGCAAATTTTTTTTCTCAAAAGGAGAACTCAGATGCAAAGATATTCCAAAACTCAAGGGGTCCTGATAACTTGAGTCCTGTCTCATCAGTCAAGAGCAAAACCCAGAAGCTGTTAATCAAGTCAACGGAAATGGTTGGGTGTTTGTTCTGGAGCTATGGAGACTGAAAGTACTGGCTGAGGTTCCTAAGTATAGGTTTGAAAGTCTATTACTAGCCATTAGAAGTTCAGTATTAAAGGTAATGGCCAAGTTTACAATATTGTGATGCTAGGAAACACCCAGATTGACTGGGGGTGTTGAGCATCCAAGTCAGTCCTGATTTTTAATTGCTATGCCCAGAAGAAGAAGAAGATAAGAGATTGGATTTATATCCTGCCCTTCGCTCACTTGTAGTCTCAGAGCGGCTTACAAACTCCTTTCCCTTCTCCTCCCCACAACAGACACCCTGTGAGGTAGGTGAGGCTGAGATAACTCTGAGACAACTGTCCTTGAGAGAACAGCTGGTAGAGAGCTATGGCTTGCCCAAGGTCATCCAGCCAGGTGCAAGTGGAGGAGTGGGGAATCAAACCCGGTTCTCCCAGATTAGAGTCTGCGCACTTAACCACTACACCAAACTGGCTCTCTGCATTGCCTAAATACTGTCCATTGCTACGGGTACCAGTTTGCGACACCAATATAGTCCACAAGGACAGAAAAAGCTGGGGGGGAAGAGAAGAGATCTTGTTTAAGATCATACAGTGGGCCAATAGCAAGAATAATGCTGTACATCGTTTCTGACTTACTCTGTATTTATTTATTTACTTATTTTATTTATAGTCCACCTTTCTACTCAAGGCTCAAAGCAGATTACAAAATATAAAAACAATCCCCAAAAACCAGTATAATAAACAACACAATTTCAATAAACAGCACAATGTTTTCCAAGGAATAATACTGGAGGAATGGGATACAGCATTTTAGTCTGGTTGTCATGTGCAAAACACACAAAAGAAAATGGTTATGCACATGGCTTCAGAATAAATTTGGGATGGGGAATTGTTCCAGTGCTGATTGTATTAGGATAGGATGGCTGCCAGTGTGCTGTGCTTGTGGTGTCACCAGTGCACTCCTGCTCCACTGCCACCCTGATCTCTAAAGCACTTAACACATTGTGCCTCTTTAAAAAATTAAAAATCTCAGATTGCCCACCTGATGCATGAATGCAAGAAGAGCAACATAACTCTTCCTGCATTCAATGAGCCAGCACTTACAGGGGATAATGAGTGGGTGAGTGGGGTGGTTAATTCTTACCCCTTCCCTCAATGCTCCCTTAAAACTTTTCTTCTAGATTTATTAATTTTACTTCATTTATACTCCAACTTTGTTGTCAGTGGCTTATGCTGTTCTCTTCTCCTCCATTTTATCCTCACAACAACCCTGAGACTGAAAGTGTCCAGTGACTGAAAGTTACCCAGTGAGCTCCCATGCAATCTGGCTCTCCCAGATATTAGTCCAGCACTCTAACTACACACACCACTGACACACTCCGACTAGGTTCAGTAATGGAAATAAGTTCTTTTGGAGGGAAAAGGGGGCCTAGGAAAAAAGGTTGTGAGAAGTGTGCTGGGAATTGAGAGACAGGGGGAAAGTATATTTCCCTCCTTGCCCCCCAAACAACTGATAATTAGCAGAGATAATAATCAGGAGTCTTGTGGCACCTTAAATCTAATTCCAGCATAAACTTTCATGGACTAAAGCCCCTTCTTCTGCTTCTAAGAGTGGACCCTCACTATGCAGTCACTGTAGGCGGGCAGCGGGGTGGGGGGGATAATGTACTTGCTGTCTGGTTACCAGTTGGGCTTGACATCAAGTGACACGCATGAGGGAACTAGAGTCTATCTATGACAAAAGAATGTCAGTGGGACTTATTGGCAGGAGATAGTCCCTTGCCAGCTTTGTTTAGGTACTCACTTGGAGGTGGTAAGGAGAGGGCATATGTGAGGGTATAAGCAAGAAATAGCAGGCTGAATTTGGGACAGAACCAGAAACAGACAGAGACAGCTGTGAGTTGACTGAAGCACTGGGGTCAGGAGGAGGGTTACAGGATATCTCTCCCCCCCCCCCCACTCCATGCTCATACGTCTGGAGAAGATGACAGCAGCAAGCCCAGCTGAAGGCACAAACCTACTCATGAACTAAAGTTTGCGATTCATTCTGGCCAAATTTGCAGTGGACTTCCTCTGGATGCTCCTCTACATGGCCTCCAAGTTTGGTGTCTCTAGCTTGCACAGGATCTTTTCCATACACTCAAAGCGTCCTGAACCTGTGCCTGTCAAAATGACCACAGCAGTCTTTTTGACAGGTGCAGGTGCAGAAGTTTATAGAATGGACCCTGTGCATGCTAGGAACACCAAACTCACAGGGAATCTCCAGCTGACGTTTCTCTACCTGCCCTTTGAGTTTGGTGTGAATTGGCTTTATGGGGTTTGAGTTATGGCCCCCCAAAGAAGGTGCCCCCAGGAAAATGCTTTCTGGGGAAATTACTGCCTGTCATTCAGGAGGCTCAGGAGTGTATAGAACTGCTGTCATTTCCCCAGAAAGCACTTTCCTGGGGGCATGTTCTTTTGGGGGGGGCATAACTTGTACTCCGTACATCCAATCCTCACCAAACTTGGAGAACAGGTGGAGGAGAGTCAGCCAGAGATCCCCTGTGAGTTTGGTGTCTCTAGCACACAAGGGGGATGTTCTAAGACCGCTTCATGTACCTCACAAATCAAACCAGTTCATGAGGCAGCTAAAAGTTCATGGTGCTCCATGGTTCATGAATGGGGCATGCCACAAACCATGAACTGAATCACATTTTTCCAGTTTGTGCCCATCCCTACTCATACACAGAATTGCTTTATGTTTATAGTTAGTAGAGGCAAAAGGTCTCCATTGGTCTCTGCTGCTGTAGGCAAGCATACGGAGAATGAAGAAAGAATCATACCTATCCTCAAGAATGTATGGCTTAATGATCACTGCATGCACATTGTCATGGATCTGCACTTTGCTGTGAGGTGAATAAGTTACAGCAGGGGCGTAGAGTTTTGGAAATCCCAGACGGGGCGGGGGCTCCTTAGCGCGCGCTCACTGGGATGATGTTCTTCCCCCCCCCTCTGGGAAACTGCCCCACCTCCCTGGGCCCTTCCGAGGCCCACCAGCCGCCGGTGCCGGTGCCTCTCCCCCCCCCCCCGCTACCCTTCCCTCTCTCTCTACAGCAGCGGCTGCCAGGCCTCGGAAGGACCCAGGGAGGTGCAGAGGCAGGCACTCCATTTTCCCGGGGGTGGCTGAGCCCCCCCCCAGGAAATTTTGGGGGTGGCTCAAGCCCTCGAGCCCCCCCGTACTCTACGCCTATGAGTTACAGGCTTACTTTATGGGCTTTACTTTAAATCCAGCCCAATGCTTTCCAAGGTAACTTGCAACAGGTTCTAACAATGCAAGAACAAAGTACCATGCAGATGGGCCACACTTCCACTATTAGACTATATGACAAGCACTGTATACATAGTGAGCATTCTGTGTACATGCTATGGCAGGGCAGATAAGGTATGCACATATGTAACAGGAGTATTTACAACCCAAGTGCAGCATAATTAGAGGTAGCAAAAGGCAGAAAGCAGGCACTCACACCAGCATCATGATCAGAGAGTGTTTTTAGTACATCACCACTGAAGTGTCACTAGACATGACTTTTCTTATTCCATGTAGAGAGCAAGGTTTGGACAAGAAGCTACAGGACAAATTCCACTATTGGAGTCGCACAAGGCTTCTCACCAATCAAGTCAGCCTACACATGGAGTAAAAATTCACATTAAGAAAAACACTAATCTCAGGTGACCAGTGAAAGAATGGCTGTTGTGTACCAACCTGCTTGTCGTGCCAGCCTTAGAAGTGAAGCACCTGTGATCTGGCGGCCCTTAACATCTGAAGGACAGGAATGCAGAAACACCCACAAGGTAGCAGAGGGCAAGGAAAAACACATCTACTCATAATGTACCCATAAGCCATTTAAGTGTATTGTCTGGGAAGGGCTCAACAAATCAGTGAAGCAAAAATATTTTTAAGGTCTGTTAGCCACTAAAACTAGCCATACAGCAACCATCTATATCTGTTTCACCCTATTGTTTAGGAATCACTGCTGTGAATCACTAGGGCCTTGGTCACATAAGGTTATTTGACTCTTTGGAGAAGGAGTGCCAGATCCAGGAGCCACAGATACAGAAATTTAACTTATGGTTGCCAGCCTCTAGGTGTCGTCTAGAGAGCTCCCAGAATAAAAACTGAAATCCACCCTACAGAAATTAATCCCCCTGGAGAAAATGGCTACTTTGGAAGGTAGACTCTATAGCATTATACCCCACCGAGGTCCCTCCCCTACTCAAACTTCACCCTCCCTAGGATCCACCCCCAAATCTCCAGGAATTTCCTAACCCAGAGTTGACAACCCTATTTCCACTCTGGGCAAATATTCATTACATATATTCTCACATCATCCATCTGTGGCATTTGTTTAAATAGGTCAATAACTAGGTCCTCATTTCTAATCACAGAGTGTGTGTGTGTATGTTAAGTGCCATCAAATCACTTCCAACTTATGGCAACCCTATGAATTAATGACCTCCAGAATGTCCTATTCTTAACAGCCTTGCTCAGTTCTTGCAAACGAAGCACCCTGGCTTCCTTGATGGAGTCAATCCATCTCATGTTGGGGCCTCCTCTTTTTCTGCTGCCTTCAACTTTTCCTGGCACTATTGCCTTAACCAGTGAGACTCTTGTCTCCTCATAATGTGACGATAGCCTCCTGTGACGGGTTGCACAGAAATGCAGGCTTTTTAAAATGCTGCTTGTGTCAGAGAGTCAGGGAGTTAAAGAGTTAATTTTCCCTGGAGAGAACAGCTTATGTGATTGGCTGCTCTACTTACTCTCTGATTGGCCAGCATCAGCGGACAGAGGAAGTGAAACAACTGATCTGGAGGGAAAAGATTCATTCGCCTTTTGGTCTTTGAAATCTAACATCTGGATCAGTAGCCAAAGGATTTGGCTTCTGAGGGAAGAGATTTTGGGAGCCAGTGATTTCTGTCAGAAAAATACTTATATAGAGAGAAAAATAAGGAGCCCATTGTCTTAAATATATTAGAATTATTCTGAGGGAGAATTTTGATTCTCAGTCAAGAATACTACAGAACAGCTTTATATAGACGATACTAGAGAAGAATTTGGCAGAAGGTCTGGGTAGTTAGAGAGAACTCCCATACAAGTCAAATAGTAAAAGGAGTTGTTGCTTCTAAGGGACAAGGAGAATAACTTCCTGCCAGTGAAAGGGGTTGAGAAGAGAACCCTGGTCTGTGATAAAGGGGAGAATTTTAGACACCTCAGGAGTTAGTGAAAAATTGTGATATCTAAAGGAAAAACCTAGATCTCTGAAGGGAGAAACCTAGAAGCACTAAGACAAAGTTTTTCTCTAAGAAACTGTATTAAAGATTTTGTGTAATAGCTGAAATATATAATAAGCAAAAGCCTCTCGCTGAAAAGAACTTGAAACTCAGAAATTAAGCTTCATCAACTCTCTCTTGTATGTTCAAAAGCCTCAATTCTGTACATATTAGAAAGTTTTATCTCAGCAACCTTTATATCTTAAATCCTTAGAGCTAGTTTGGTGTAGTGGTTAAGTGCGCGGACTCTAATCTGGGAGAACCGGGTTTGATTCCCCACTCCTCCATTTGCACCTGATGGATGACCTTGGGCAAGCCATAGCTCTGAACCGGGTGTTCTCTCAAGGATAGTTGTCTCTGGGCTCTCCCAGCCCCACCTACCTCACAGGGTGTCTGTTGTGGGGAGGGGAAGGGAAAGGAGTTTGTAAGCCGCTCTGAGACTCCAAGTGAGTGAAGGGCGGGGTATAAATCCAATCTCTTATTATTATTATTATTATTATTATAAGCAGGCAAAAAAATAAAACCCTCACCCGTCTGCACTGTCTGATTGCACAGTGATGGGCTGAGCCCACAGTGAAATGGATTATGCTGGGATATCTGATAGAGCAACAATGGCAGTGGCACTTTAGCTAACCAATGGATGAAATAGGAGCACTTCCCAACCTCACCAAATCACACATGTGACTGCAGCCTTGATGTGGCTGTTGATTCTTGAAGGGGCTGGATGCATCTGTCTCGTGTCTCAGCTGTGACCATTCTATCTTGAGTGACTCTGCTAGGAGTCTAGCCTCTTTACAGAGTCTAAACTCCTTACAGTACTGCTCTCAGCTTTGCTGAAACACACAAAACCCCTTACCACATTGAAGTGTATCTTTACCACATTAAAGCTTAAATTCCCTCTCCCAGAACCAGGGGTCCGTTGGAGCGGGAGCGCACAGGAGCGCAGCTCTGGGAGTGAGGAGCCCAGGGGGCGGGCACATGACCAAGCCCCGCCCCTTCCTCAGCTTTCCGGAGCAGTGCAGAGGTGCAGCGCCTAGGGGAAAGCCCTGCTAGGGTCTTTACTGTTTTTAATGTTTTGTTTTAATATTGATAATTTTTTCATTGTTCCTTTTATGACTGTGTGCTGCTTTTCCAGAGACTTGCTCAAGGTGGCATATAAATTTTCTACGTATACCATTTTTTATCTGGGCACATGGCACATAAGTACTGGAGAAATTTCACCAACCCTTCAGCAGCTTCCACCTTATCAGTTTGGTATAGTGGTCAGGAGTTGGACTCTAATCTGGGAGAACCAGGTTTGATTCCCCACTCCTCCCCGTGCAGCTGCTGGTGTGACCTTGGGCCAGTCACAAATTCTCTCAGAGCTGTTCTCTCATGAGCAGTTCTCAAAAGACCTCTCTCAGCCCCACCTACCTCACAGGGTGTCTTGTTGTGGGGAGGGGAAGGGGAAGGGATGGGTGGTGCCCATGTCCTGGGTATCTCAAGTCTACTTGAAACCTGGTGGTTTCAAGGGAGCAGGAAGAGAATGAGGGTGTGTTCTTTACGCTTATTTTTATTGCACAAAGTATTGGATGGGGAAGGGAATGGAGGAAGAGCAGGTCAGTTTCACTCACCTGTGGAGTGGAGCCTGAGGGGTGGGTGTTGCCTTCTGACAAACTTCTGGTATGCTAGGGGGTGTGGCATATGCAAATGAGTTATGCTAATGAGTTATGCTAATGAGCTCCTGCACCTCTTTTTCTACAAAATGACCCCTGCCCAGAACCATGGCTCCAACCTGTACAGTCCATCCCCCCAACACACACTTTTTTAAAGCCCTTAAAACTGGGAGATCTGGGAGCAGATATTTCATATTTCCTTACCGTGTTTGACTCAAAGAGTAACTGTGATAGAGACTGTGGATTTTCAAGCATACCGTCTAACTTCGTGTTGTGCACAAACACATGTATTAAAACCACAAGGCCAACCTAGCAGAGAAGTAGTTGAGAAGTCATAGTCAGAGAGATGGGCAGCAGCACTCTAAGCAGAGTTATAGCCCACTAAGTCCATTGACTTCAATGGACTTATTTTTTTTTATTTATTAGATTTCTGAATCGCCCAACCCTGCAAGTGGGCTCTGGGTGATTAAAACAGATAAAATACAATCTACATGATAAAATTATTAGGAAGATATAATCTGTTTAGGAAGACACTGTAAGGCAGTTTACTGTATGAAGCTATCATCACAGAAAGGTAAAAAGTCTGGTTCCAGTCAAAGTGCTTCCTGTCATAAGAAGAGCCCTACTGGATTAAACCAATGGTCCATCTAGTCCAGCATTCTGTGGCCAGTCAGTTCCTCTGGACAGCCAATAACAGGGCATAGACGCTGAGACCTTCCCCTGATGTCGCCTCCTGGCTCTGGGATTCAGAAATGGCTAGTAGACACTGATAGATTCATGAAGGATAAGTCTATCTAATCCTTTTGAAAAACTGTTTACTCCTGTGGCCATTACTACATCCTCTGGCAGTGAGTTCCACATTATAAACTGGAGCTAGTTTGGTGTAATGGTTAGGAGCATGGACTCTAATATGGGAGAACTGGGTTTGATTCCCCACTCCTTCACATGCAACTGCTGGTATGACCTTGGGTCAGTCGTAAATTCTTTCACAGCTGTTCTCTCAAGGGCAGTCCTTGAGAGAGCTCTCTCAGCTCCATCTACCTCACAGGCAATGCTCCCTCTAAGCTGTGGAGTCTTGTGAGCAAAAATTCCACCTTGTGGGCTATTGGCATTAAAGTTGTGAGTGAGCAATTTGGCTACTGCATAAATTAGTTTGCTCTGGAGCCATCCTTCCTGAGCTAAGACAAAAAATGTGTGAGCCAGAGGCTTAAAAACTGTGAGCTAGCTCACACTAACTCAGCTTAGAGGGAACATTGCTCACATTGTGGGGAGGGGAAGGGAAAGGAGATTGCAAACCACTCTGCAACTCCTTTGGGTAGTGAAGGGTGGGGTATAAATCCAATCTCCTCCTCCTCCTCCTCTTCTTCTCAATATTACCTTGAGTATTTATGAAATCATCCCTTTGCACAGACTTGTCCCAAAGTGGAGGCTCCCTAGCTCCTGTCAGCTTCCCCCTGGAATTAGTTTAAAAGCTGCTCTAACACCTTTTTGATATTAGCCACCAGCAGCCTGGTTCCCTTTTGGTTCAAGTGAAGCCCATCTCTTTTGTACAGGTTCAGCTTGTCCCAGAAAGCTCCTCAGTGCCTAACAAATCTAAACCCTGCCTCCCGGCACTATTTCTCATCCACACATTGAGACCCCTGATCTGTGCCTGTCTAGCTGGTCCTGCGCGTGGAACCGGTCCGGCAGCACCTTTGAGATCTTGGCCTTTAACATTCTGCCTAGTAACCTAAATTTTTCCTCCAGGACCACGTGACTACATTTCCCAGTGTCATTGGTGCCAATGTGCACCACAACTGCTGACTCCGCCCCAGCACTATCTATCAGTCTAGACAGCACGTGATGTCTGCAACCTTCGCACCAGGAAGGCAAGTCACCATGCGGTCAAAATGCTTTTCACAGACCCCACTCTCTATATTTTTAATGATTTAATAACCTGCTACTAGAAGCCCACCTCCTCCCAGTCCCCCAGGGTACCCTTGGTACAGTTGATATCGGTTCGTCGCCCAGGGAAGGGGTCCCTTCTAAAGGATCACATCCCTCCTCCTCAGACTGACACCCTCCCACCTCAAGACTCTCACAATGAAACATTGGAACTTACTTGAAGGTTTCTTCTCTTCAGTGGGACGAAGTCATCCAAACTGCTTAGGTCACACCTCATCTCGCTCCAGGCACGGCTATGCAAATTTGTGTAGACTGTATTGGCTCAGAGTGAGGCTGGCCCTCCAGTCTTAGTATAGCCCAGCTCCATAATAGATTTTGTGTCTAACTAGATTTTATTCTACTGTATTTTATTTTATTTCAGGTGGGATGTGGTTGACTTCACCTGACTGGAGAGAAGAAACCTTCAGATAAGTTCCAATGTTTCATTCTCCTTCAGTGGGGGAAGTCATCCAAACCAGTTATATGCCCCAGCTACAACCTGGGTGGGATCCTCATTCTCATTTTTACTCTGTTCTACCACTATGCTGCACACCTTTTTACCAAATGAAGCTTCTGCTGATTTTAACTGGTCCCACCTATAGTGTCTCACACAGGTATAAAAGGTGGACCAGGATGTGACTCTACCTAGTGTAGTGGTTAAGAGGGGCAGACACTAATCTGGGAGAACTGGGTTTGATTCCCCACTCCACCACATGAAGCTGTCTGGGTGACCTTGGGTCAGTCACAGTTGTCTCAGAGCTGTTCTCTCAAGAGCAGTTCTCCCAGAGTGCTCTCAGCCCCACTTACCTCACAGGGTGTCTGTTGTGGGGAGAAGAAGGGAAAGTTATTGTAAGCTGCTCTGAGACTCCGAGTGAAGGGCAGGGTATAAACCCAACTCCTCCTCCTCCTCCTCTTCTTCCTCTTCCTACTCCAGAATGCCAGTGGAAAAGGTGGCTATTTTGCAGTAACATCCTTTGGTGGTCCTAGGCTTTGCATTTCATATCCCTCTCAGCAGGGGTCATTTTGTAAAAAAAGAGGAGGAGCTCATTAGCATAACTAATTAGCATAACTTATTTTCATGCACCACACCCCCTGACATCACCGGAAGTGTGTCAAAAAGCAACACCCACCGCTCAGGCTCCACCCCAAAAATCTCCAGGAATTTCCCAACTCAGAGCTGGTGAGCCAGCTTTACACTTTGACTAAAGGCACTTTAGGTTTCCTTTGCTCTTGCAAGGAAGCTACCCTACAACAAGCATGAAAATACAGATCAAGTTAGTATGCTTTTTTCCACAGTGCATCACCATATGTGCCCACTCCTGGGCTTGTTACTCCTGGAACGGCATTCCTTTGCATTCCTTCTTGAAATGACCCCTGCAGATACATGACTTAAGACCTAAAGGCCGTGAACTGTGAGACACAGACAGAAAATCCTTTAGCCTAATCTGCACCATCCTATTAAACAGATGCATGGAGCCCTGCTCATGTCTAGTTTGTGCCAGACTCTCTCTTTGTGATAACATGGTGTAGGACAACAAGACAGTAGTATCAACTCTTAGTTAATGTGATAAGGGGAAAAACCTTTGGCACAAAGGAAGGACCCCTCCTGAGCACCACCAAGACCTTGTGAAATATACATAGTTCCTTTCTGGCCAATAAAGCCCCTAATTCAGAAATCCTTCTTGCAGAAGTTATCTCCACAAGGAAAAAAAGATGACTGCCAAGAAGGAGACTTTAGATTTTGATGATGGAGGTTTGCTCAAGGCCTGTAAAACTTTAGAAAGGTGCCCAGTAAGCAACCTAAGCCTAATGGGAAGTGCCAACTGTATGGTCCTTTGAGGGAAGCTTAATGTGCCTATGAGGAGACAAGTTAGGCAGTCTTATGCAGTCCCCCCTAGTGGCCTGTCTTTTAAGGTATCCAGTCTTAGAACCTGATTCCAACCTTCGTGTAGAAAGGGAATCCAGCTTTTTGGTACTGGTCCACTTTTGAATGTCTGCCATGTACAATTATAGAGATGTGGACTGCAACATGGTGTCAACTACTTAACTTGGAAGGCCCAATCCTACTAAATCTGCCAGTTCAATCTCTAAGCTGTCAGCTGGAGTCAAATAGGGTCTGGGTGGCGAGTGGATTCTTGTACAAGGAGAACCCATTGCTTTGCAATCTCCATGGTGAAGATACTGACATTTTCACTAGCTCTGAGACTCAAAAGCTTCTGTGCACCAGAAGGGAGATATGAAAATTATCTCCATTGTCTCCTTTAAAACTTTGTTCAAGCCTCAGCTGATCAGTCTGGTTGGAGGAAAAACGTACAGCAGACCACTGGGTCAACAGCAACTGCGTGTGCCCTCACCCTCTGCCCTGGAATCAGAGAAATTGGTTAGAAACCTGACAAGTTGGTTATAGATTGATATTGTAAAAGATCCAAGATAGGGATCCTGAAACAAAGTGTGAATTTGCTAGAAGATCCTTTTGTTTAGACTCCATTTTCCTGGATCTAAATCCTTCCTGCTCAGCCAGTCGGCTTGGTGGTTTGCAAGACTGTTAAGGTATTCTGCTTTTAGGCCTACCAAATTTCCCCCCCTGCCCAAACGAACGGGATTTTGGACTCACAATCTGGTGCCTCCTTGCCAATTGCTGAGCGCCTTGGCTGTAGTATTGACTGTGTGCCATAGCACATAACTTGTTCCTCAATAGGATTTGGAAAGTAATCAGTGCTAGTCTGATGGGCCCAGGTTCCAGCCAGTCCATACTGTTCATAGCTTCCAACGGGCTCCGTCTGCCTTGGACAGCCTCATCCTTGCAGTGTGTTCCCTGACCCCTGCTTGTGGTGGCCATAACTCACATCAGGAAAGGAAGTTGGAGGAAACTGACTCTCCTTGTCAGATCTGGCTGTGAAGACCACTCCTTTAGTGACTTCTTCGGGGGGGCAGTATCTTGACTTATTTGTGCTCCTATTGTAAAGGCTGGCATGGAAGTGAGCCCAAGGAATTAGATCTATAAACTACATCCTCTTTCCCACCAACCTCTGCCAGGTTTCTTTGCAGGTAGAAACACTTTGGCCGCTCTCGTCTGAATCCTGGCCCCCTAAGTGGACTATATCCCTGGAGGGTATGAGATGATTTTTAAAAAACATACATTGATCAGGCAGCCACGTGCCTGAAGATACTGAACAGTGGACTTGGTGTCCTCACTCATCTCCTCTGTCATGTAGGCTCTGTGGGGGATATCGTCCAGGTAAGGATAAAGATGGATTCCTTGTTGTCCTAAGTAGGCTAATAGCACTACCAGGACCTTGGTGAACACCCTTGGAGATGATATCAGAAGTCTTTTCCAACCAAAAAATAAACAACTTGGTAACAATGTGGCATGTGCAAACAGATAGGGTTGAAACAATGGTACTTCCTTAGGTATGTGCTGGGGTGTATTGAAAAGTCTAGGACTGGCTTTAGAAGGACAGCAAATTTAGGCAATATATTGATTAAAACAAATGCTCATAAAGTTTACAAAAGGGACAAGAGTATAAAAGGCCATCACAAATGTCATAGATGTGCTTGTTATGCACAGGTGTGGGAAGGAAAAGCAATTAACATTCCATCTGTGAAATTAAAAAGGGAGTTACAATTCTACAGTAACTGTTCATCATCCAAACTTATGTATCTAATCAAATGTTTATGGCAAACATATTATGTGGGGGCAACTATGAGAACATTAAGAATTAGAATTACTGAACACAAAAGTAAAATTAGAAATAAAAACTTTGAGGTACCTTTAAGGATCATTTTGTCAGTTGCAATCACAGTATTGGAGAAAATACAAGGGAATCCATATAGCAGAAATGACCTGCACAAAATATTACCGCAGAGATAAAGTTATTGGATGTATCACCTTGAATCTTATTTTTCCCTATGGATTAAATCAAAATTATGATTTATCTTGTTTTCTGTAAAAGTATTGTAATGTATAAAGACTAAGGTGTGAAGTCACTTTAAGAAATAATGGAATTTACTGACGTGGGAGTTTAAATTGGGCTGTAGCCAAATTCCAGCTGAGGCGTTTGTTAGCAGCTTTCATTTTGATGGCAGGTTTTTCCTCCTACTAAAAACATTAAGCTACACACCCATTTTTAAAAAAACTTCTAGGTAAGTGTAAACGGTTGATATAATACAACTATAAAAGTGGAAAGAAAAATTAACTTTTAGAAATTATGAAAGGATTACTTTGTTTCTTACAGTGGCTTTCCATTAGAATGAACTGATGTGGAGAAGCTTAGCAGTTGTTTACCTGTGGAGAGAGGTGGTAAGATTATATATTTCAAATAACAAGCAGATTGCACAGTAATTACAATAAATATACAAAAAGAGCTATGCAACAAGATGCTAAAACATGAACAAAGCCGGAAAATGCTGCCACACTCAGTGCTGTAATTAGGCAACGATGTGGCAATAGTGTAACATAGAAGAATCACACAGTTACAATTATATAACTTCCAAAGAACTTTACAAAAAATGTTTTGAAGTTCCTTGCAGCCACACACAGTGTTGTAATCAGGGCTTTTTTTTGGTAGAAAAAGCCTAGCAGGAATTCATTAGCATAATAGGTATCACCCAACAACAGAGACTCATTAGCATATTAGGCCACACCCCTGACAGCACAGCACAGCTCCCCCAGATCAGGGAGGGAAAGAAAGGCATTTTCAACTGTGCCTGGGTTCCCTGCCTGCCCATTTCCAGCTGTGGCATGTCAGCTAGAGAAGGGAAGGCAGAGAGAGGCTTTTCCTTGTCAATTTCACCCTCAGCTGATTGGCAGGGAGTGAAATTGACAAGGAAATCCCAAGGGGCTCCCCAGAGGGAAAGAGGGCATTTTAACATGCTGCCTTTCCCTCTCATGTGTAATGTGTGGAGGGCAGTGTGCTCTGTAGCCATGCATGCCCAGAGCTTTTGGCTGTAGACGTGGCCAACTCAGGAGCCAGCCGGAACTCCGTTCCTGTGCGTTCCTGCCCAAAAATAGCCCTGGTTGTAATAAGCAAGAACGTAGCAATAGTGTAACACAGAAAAATCACCCAGTTATAATAATTAGTTTAACATCCAAAGAAGTTTTCCAAGCAGTTTTCAGAAGTTTCCAAGTTTCCAACAAAGGACCTAGATATGAACTTTGTTTCAATGTTCTTTTTCAGGGAAACTGTGAATAACATAAAATAAACTAGTACACTAAAGCATACCTACAAACTTACAGCAATGTTAATTTCATACTACATCTACCTAATCCAACTACTGTTTAATACAGAGCCTCATTTCACTCCACAGATTTCACAAGAATATTCCTAAATGGAAATACACAGTAAATATCAACCCCAAAATTATGCCATAAATCTAGACCAAAACTGGAAACATCATTGAAAGCCCACCATAATCAAACCTACTTACTCACTGACGGGCCATCTTAAACTAATTATAAGACGGGGGCTTCTCCTCACTACAATACATATCAGGTATGCCTCTGTGTTTTACATCTGACCCTCACAATACTGCTGATATTGCTGTTGCAATGCAATCAGCTCCCGGCTGGTGTAATCTTTCACAGTCTGCAACATATCCACCATGGGTGCATTTCTCTCCACCAGTTTCCAGCGGATTTTTCTCTTCCAGAGTGTTTGTCAGCACTTGCAAATCCCTTCCATTCTCAAGTTCCACTTCTAGTTTTTGTGCTTTCCCTTTCCATGCCAATTTTTCCTGCACAGCCATTCTGCTCGCTGCAAGCAAAACCCCCGCCAGCAGGCTGGCACTCTGCTTCTTTCTGGCAGCTGCCAAATCAGCCAAGGTGCAGTTCTCTTCCACTTCTGGCAAAGCCACTAGTCCATTCAGGACCCCCAAAGGTTTTATGACTGAGCCCTGCATGGCCTGCTAGGCACAGCTGGGAAGCTATCACTCCAAGCTATCCTCCTTCCTTCAGAGTCTCAGCATATCAGTTCTTGCAGGCATAGGCGTAGACTACGGGGGGGGGGGGCGGGTCGAGGGCTCAAGCCTCCCCTGAAATTTTCTGGGGGGGACTGAGCCCCCCCAGGAAAACGTAGCGCCTGCCGCTGTGCCTCCTGGGGCCCTTCTGAGGCCAGCAGCTGCTGCTACCCGTGCCTCTCCCCCCCCACACACACTTCCATCCTTCCCTCTCCCTCCCTCTTTTCCCAGTGAAGGGAGAGAGAAGGAGTGGGGGGGGGGAGAGAGGCCCCGGCAGCAGCAGCTGGCGGGCCTCGGAAGGGCCCGGGGAAGCGCGGAGGTTTCCCGGTGTGTGTAGGGGGAACATCACCCCAGTGAGCACGCGTGCAAAGCGTGCACGCTAAAGAGCCCCCCCCCCCCCAATTTTACAAAAGTCTACACCCCTGCTTGCAGGAATTGCGCTGACTACGGCAACTGTTCCAGGTTTAAAGAAATCCCAAGGAAATGATATGCAAGATCCAGGTTTGCTTACAAGGAGATTTTTAATAAAGCATCAAACTTAAAAAAATTCAGGCTAAGATTCCATCAGCTAGGCCTTGAGCATGCGCACACACAGCAAAGCTTGCCAGAATCCAAGACCACGTGCATAACTAAAACTAGGCACCTTATACCCTAAATGCTGGCTATCAGTCAAATAATCATCAATTAAGCTATCCCAAACACTTGGATAAACCAGGCCATCTTGCACCTGGTGTCCAGTGGGTGGAAGACAGTACCCAGGCTTTGAAGATAAGGGCTGCTAATAAGCATGAGAGAGAGAGAGAGAGGACATTCCTTTGGGAGCAACCAAACACCGTTCTCACACAAGACTCAGGGCAGCTAAACACCAGCGTGTAACTAAGATGGAGTCACAAAGGCCTTACACTAGGAAGGAGCTCTGTTCAAGAGTACTAAGATGAATAGCCCTTTAAGGCAATGGAGGAGATTTGTCTCAGGACAAGCAGTCTTCCTTCTTCAGTACATATCCTGCAACTTCAGCCTCAAACAAAGAAGTGGCACTGTGCTTGCTTTTGAATGGAGATGAGATTGTTGCATGATGCTTATGGGATTACCAGGTCTTTATCTAACAACGAAATAAACCTGCTCCCCTGGCTAGTGCCTTATTTATTCTGGAAAGGTGCCCAGTACCTTTTTGAAGAATGACAAGCTACTTGGGGGATTTATTCACCTTACAAGAGATTAAGATTTTAACATTCAGCCCCATGGTCTCCCTCTGCCTCCTCTGCCTTTTTATTATTAGGGAAACACAGAACTACCACACACTTTGCATCATGCACAGCCACTTTCTTTGGCTACCTGCAGTCCTGCAAGGTAGAAACTGTGTCCACCATATACTGCTTGATCTTGTTTTACTCTTTTGATGGCTTAAAAACACAGATGAAATGCTGAGTTTTAAAGGGGGGCGGGGTTAAGTTTGAAAAGTTATCTAGCTAGCTAGTTAGTCCCCAAACCATCCCAAGCAGAGATTTATCCAGACAGCTTTTAAGAACGCAAATGGTGGTACCCTGATTTCATTCATTCATTCATCCATCCATCCATCTATCCATTCATTCAAGCTTCTTTCTGGCCCTATCCCACAAGTGGCCTCAGGGTGGCTCACAACATATAAATATACAATGAAATAGGAATAAACATATAATTAAATCCAAATGCCTCATGAGCTAGAGGTTATACTTGATCTCTCAAAACTGAGAGTATTACTTTGCATGCTTCCTGCAAGTGAACAGCTCTTTCACACCAGTAAGGAAGAAATATTTCTACTCTCATACTGTATTATTTATTTTCATTTAAGAATTTTCCCTCTTTAAAAGTATCTGATTGGCCTGGTAACACTAGAGGTCCGGGAGAGTATGGGCTGTGGCATGAATGCTCTAGAATCTAGATAAATAATCTGTATTTCTTTCCACTGATCAGCATCCCTAGTGGCACAGGGAACCAATGTCAACAAGGCTCCCAATTTAAACACAGATATACCTAACACAGACTGGGGAGAGAGGCAGACTAGAGCTGATGATCTGACAGGCAACTTTAGAGGCCCTGATTTTCTGGGCAACAACATCTACACTTCTCTGGTGCTAGTATGATTACAGTTTTTTACAATGGAGCATCATTACATGCTATTCTGGGAAAGGGGCATCATCCTGTAAATCCCGCCCCCCCCCCCAAAAAACCATAAACTCCAACAACTAAGTGGGGTAACAACTCTAAATGTATTGTATGAAACACATACTAGCCTGGAACAGAGAGACCACATTTTAACTTGGTGCTCTGCTTCATTTGCACAATGTGGGAGGTCTGAGGCAGAGCTAATTTGTGGCTTCCCATATATAAGACAGCAATTTGTGGCTCTCAGTCTGGGAATGAAAAACCTGGGTTGATTAGATTGTTAGAATAAACTGTTAATGTAAATCATGTAATGCCTAAATGACTGGGGAAGCCCAAGCTGTGGCTTCTTCCTACTCTTAATCTGGAGCAAACTGGTTTCCTCCAGCCTTGTGCAATGAAGTTGCCACATGAAACCCTTGAGTCTAGCAGCCATAGGGTTTTTTTTAATTAGCATACCCTCACTGACTTTTTTTTTTGCAATGTACAAAACAAATTTAAAAGATGGCAATTGACAATGAATGATAGAAACATTGCCAGGTATACTGGAACAAAAAGTTTGCTTTTCAATAATACATTTCAGGTGGGGTACCCATTGTCCTCTGCCTTGTGTTTGTTTTTATAGATAAGACATTTCTAGCACTGATGCTGACAGTGTTTCTTCCTAGATCTATTGTGATGATGATTTGATCATACTTGCTATTTTCCTAAAAGATGCTAGAGATTGTCATGTTAACTGGCTAATGCCTGCTCCAAGTTGGTAGCTATGCCAGGAAAGCAACTTCACATATGACACTGTTTATACATTGATGCAAGAAGCAGCCTGTACACTTCACAGATAACGAATGGACAAACAGTTTGCTGCATGTATGTGCATTTAAGTAGCTGTGAACATACCTTGGAGTACCATCTTCCTGCCTCAGGTCACTGGCAGGATCTGCAATTGACCCACTGCCTTCATACCAAATTTGGCCTGGATGCACTTGCAGCTTTGGACCTTCCTGACATACTACATTTTTTGGCATGCACAGAATGATCATCAAAAGCACACAGTCTTTATATGCCTATTTAAAATCTGACCACAAACCTAACACTGAGGAAATACAGCAGAACTGGAAATACACAACTCAACATACAAATTCAGAAAATGATATGGCAAGAAGTACTGTATAATGTTACACTTCTTGAGATATTAGATTAAATTAGTACCAAAAAAGATTATTCTCTGCAGTTATTGGACACCTAGTAAATTAAATTGGGGTTATCAGACATGGATAAATGTTGGCGATGAAAGCAGCCAAGCGCAAATCTGACAAACATGTTATATCTAATAATCATGCTATTTGGGTTAGAAATGAACAGAAAAAATAATTTTACAGTAGAATGCTCATTGGGTATTATTCTACTTACTGCAGTACTGGGTGTATTTCTTCTTCCTGGAAACTCTTGAAAGGACAAAGGCTCTGGACCTTATAAGCCTTGGTTATAACTAAATGAATAATTCTTCAAAAGTGGAAACCAAATAGGTATGCCACATATTGAAATATGGACTGAAGCAATGCTAGACCATTGCAGTCAAAGAAAGAGTCACCATTAACATACAAGCACAAATGTGGGATATAATGGCACTTGATCTCAATGTGTGGATTTATTTGGACATTAACATACATTCTCATCTTAGGCTATATACAGCATTGGATTAGATGGTCATTTCAGGCCTGAGCAGGATTTTTTTTGGAACAGTCTCTAACTGGCCATAAGACAGTCTTTCACCTGCTTCGTATTGTGTCAAGGCTTATTTAAATAGAGCTGGTTAGAGTAGACTAATAAGGCTCCAATGGAGGAGGCAGGTATGAAGCTGGCAATAAATAGTGTTGGTCAAGTTCAGAGCCAGAGTGGACAAGCTCCACATTTTGGTCGGCCACTTACTGATGGCAATTCCCACCAGAGTCAGAGCTCTCTATTTGAAAATGAAAAGATAAATAAAAATGTGTATTTTTGTCTGATTGCTTTAAAAAAAACACTGATAAAATATATTTTAAAGGCTAATCTGAAAATGCCTTGACCTGGATGGGCTAGCCTTGCCTGATCTCATCAGATCTCAGCAGCTCAGCAGAGCCAGCCCTGGTTAGTGATTTGGATGGACCACTAAGGAAGTCCAGCACAATTATCAACATAATATGCTTCAAGAACCAAACCTGACAAGCTTCGTGGAACACAAATCACACCCAGAGCTAAGTTCAAGACTGGCCCCAAGTCAAGCCAGAACTAAATTCTCTTCTGAGAGAGGTTTTTAAAAATCTACTTCTCAACCAAACATTTCAAGAACTACCATCCAGAAACCTCACTTCTGTCTAAAATGAGCCTTGTTCTACGCTCTTTGCCTTCAGTGACTCAGAGAAGGGCTTTGCCTTCAGTGACTCAGAGAAGGGTGTCAGTCCTTCCACAATGTTATCTCTACCACTGGATTTTTAATCAAACATTGATCAGAAGTTGGGCTTAGGAGAAAAAGTTCTGACTGTAAAGAGATTATATGCAGACATTTCTACTGCTGGAATATTTCTGAATTTTCCACCAAACCAAATAAAACAAAAAACAGAAAGAATCATAGGCCAAGAATGCAAAGTTCTCCTGCCAAGAACAGACAACTTGTATGCAAGGACGCATCCCAATATCAATAAAAGAATGTTTTGACTAGAAAGCAACAGGAAAACCCAACTGATGAGAAAAATCAGTAAACCACGGGAATTGCCAAATTTGGTCTCTTCTTAAGACAACTTCTAACAGTTCTTGATGATCAAGAACAAAATACCATAAAAACCAGTCAGGTGCAAAGGATATAAAAGGCAAAGGTTTCCCTTGCTCAAAAGCCAGTTGAATCTGACTCTAGGGGGTGGTGCTCATCTCTGTTTCCAAGCCGAAGAGCCAGCACTGTCCAAAGACATTTCCGTGGTCATGTGGCTGGCATGACTAAATGCTGAGGTGCACGGAATGCTGTTTCCTTTCCACTGAAGCGGTACCTATGTATCTACTTCCAATTTCTTGCTTTTGAACTGCTAGGTTGGCAGGAGCTAGGGCCAGAAACGGTAGCTCACTCCATCACACAGCACTCGGGTCTCAAACTGCCAAACTACAGACCTTCCAGTCTGCAGCTCAGCATCTTAATCTCTGAGCCACTGCAGCCCCTTGCAAAGGATATACAAGAATATAAATTGCCACTTCTTATTTAAAATTAACAGGGGAGGTCTCATCCTTCTGTGTACTTTAAAGAGTGAAAAGTGATGGCATGTATTAAAAAAACCCTAAACATGCATTTTTCAGAAAACAAAGTTGCATTTACCTGTAACTGATGTTCATTGACGTCTTCTGTGCAGACACATATTGGGGCTGCACTTGTGCAGGTCTGCCTCGGATAGTTTTCCCCCCCTAGCTTAAAATGATCAAAGGAGGGAGCCCTTCCTCCTTGAAGCCGCAATGGTGTTAAATTGGTGTAATTGGTTAAATGGTGTCATGCCCTAACTGTCATGTGCTCCGGGGGGCTGCCCCCTCACTCTCAGTTTCTGTGAAACCACTGCAAAACTCTCAACAGAATTGGAAAAATGTTGATGAACATCAGTTACAGGTAAGTGCAACTTTGTTTTCATCTTCTGTCTTCAGTGCAGCCCCACATTGGGATTTTAGTGAGCTACTCACTAAGAAGGAAGAGGGGTGTTGCTCTCACTGAAATGATGATTGGAGGACCGACTTGCCAACCTTTGCCTCCTTCCTTGATTGCAGGTCCAGCACGTAGTCCTTGACAAACCTGTCCTCAGCTGCCCATGTTGCGGCCTTACAGATGCCCACCCACAATGGGCACTTTGCAATGGAAAGCTGCCAAGGACCCCTGCGCCTTTGTGCAGCAAACCTTAACATCAAGTGGACAGGTCTTGCTATAAGCCTAGTAACAGAACCGAATGGTTGCCACAACCCACCTAGCTATGGACTGCAAAGAAGCTACCCTGCCCTTCTTAGGACCTGCGTAACAGACAGACTCTTGTCTACTATGAAAGATCTTGTCCTTTCAAGATAAAATAACAGGGCCTTCCTAATTTCTAAGGAAAGTAAGGCTTTTTCCACCTTGGAAGTAGGGAATATGAAAAAGACAGGCAAAATGACCTCTCGAGCAAGGTGGAACTTCTGTTACCATGGGCAAAAACTCCAAACTAGGGTGCAACACGACCCTTTCATTGAAGATCTTCAGGAAAGGCGGGTCTACTCTAAGGGCTGCCAACTCACTCATCCTCCTAGCAGACATAACTGCTGTGAGAAATGCCACCTTCCTGGACAGCAATGCCAATGAGCACGAGGCCAAAGGCTCGAAGGAGGCAACTATAAGACTTGCCAAGACCAGAGAAAGCTAGACCACTGTGGAACTATATTAAAAACCGGGAGGAAACATTAACCAGACCCTTGAGGAAGAGATAGGACAGCTTGTAGGCAAGCAAAGAAGAACCCTCAACCAAATTTTCTGCCATGATCTTCTCTAGCACCTAGCCCCAAGGGGGGAATGGAGGAAATGCATAGAACAGAGCACTAAGAGCAGTGATAGACAGTGGCTCAGGAGGCACATGTTGCTCTTTGACATGCTACCTGTGGCTGTTCTGAGCACTTTCCCCCAACATGGCTCTTGAAACATGGGGCAGAGTAAGAAAGAAAGGCCCTTGCCTGGTAGGGCTTGTGGCTGATTGGTGAAATAACTGCCATCAGAGGAACGAGTAAGTTTTGAGCCTCTCTAGGTACAGTCTTCCTGACAGAGTTGCAAGTAAATGTGACTGTTTGGGTTGATGGTACCTGCAGACGTGGCTCTCTGCAACCTGCAGAGTGAGCATCACTGAATGTTGCACTAAAACTAGGAGGGCTCTGGGTTTAAATCCCCACTCAGCCATGAATTTCAACAGGTGACCTTGGATGCAATTACTTTTTCTTGGCCGAAGCTACTTTACAAGTTTGTTGTGAAATAGTGGCGGAGGGGAGAACCATATATATGCTGCCCTAAATTCCTTACAGAAAAAAAAACAGGGTAAAAATGTGGGAGAGAAACAAAGATTCCAAAAACATAATTGTCCACTCAGTCTCTCTCCAGGTTTAGAAAAGAAAACCCCACCTTTTCCCACTGGCAGACCAACTGCATATTACAGTAGCTATGAGAAAAGGGCAAGGTAGCAAGGACCGATATCCTTTAAGAAGATTTACGGCTCCATGCCTATCCATTCTCCTCCTATGTGTTCTGGGAGTCCTTGTGGGACTATAGAGAGGAGGTCATGGTGGCCTCTAGCTCCTTTGCACCAGTCTGGGCTTGGGGCCAATCCTATTTCACAGAGGTTTTTGTACTGGTCCATTCTGCCCTCTCCCTATAGCAGCTGTGCACAGCAGGGGACAAATGTAGAGGCTCTGAGGGGGAAGACACACAAGCACAACAGAGCCTGTGGATTACTCAGCATAGTGCTTCTTTCCCATCCCCCCAACAGCTAAGAGACTGAGTGCGGCAAGAACAGCAGCTACTATACGCAGGACCACCAGAGAGGGTGAGGTTGACTAAATGAAAGCCCCCCCCCCAGCTTTGCCAGCTGTTCCAGCACTTTGGAGACATGAGTGGCTATCCTGCAGAATGCTCAGGAAAAGCAGGGGTGGAGGACTCACTGCAAGCAGCAAAAGCTGGATAGGAACAGGAGGACCTGTGAGCCTGGCTACAGCAGAGAGACTCCGGCCGAAATTCTTGTTTGCCTTTTTCATATTGTCCTTCTACCTGCCTTCTGGCTCAACAGAGATCACTAAACCACTCCAATGTATTTGGGGATGAGGTATTTACTGCAGCTGCATTAAAATGACATTGTCTCATGCTTTCGATTTAACTTGTGGTGCATTCCCAGACTCCTAATTGAGTCAGCCAGAGACAGCTGTACTCTGTCAAATGTGGGAAGCACCACTCCCTCTGGGTCCTCACTCAACTTTCCTGAGCCGCATCACCTCCGTCTTGTCTGGATTCCATTTCACTGCAGCTGGCTGACAGCTCTGAAAATGGGGCAGAAGCTCTCCCCCCAGGCTGTTTTGGCCCAGAAAAATGGCATGGGGGAGGGCAGGAGCCCCTCACCCCTCTGTAGTCCTGAGCCAAATTGAGCCCCTGCATCCCTTTAAAAAAATAGTTCCCTGCAGAGAAAGTGAGTCAGGTATGAGGAATCCAGACCCAGCTGGTTACAAAAGGTAATATTTTGTTTGTACTGCAATGTTTGTACTACATACAACCTCTTGTGACTTAGATAAAGATGATGAGTTGGCTGTCATCAGCATGTTGGGGATGATGCCCAACCCCCAAACAAACTCTCCTAAAGATTTTGCACAAATTTAAAAGCATTGAGGATAAGATAAATCTTTCTGGAACTTTACAGGTCAAACCTTACGCTGAGAATTTGGAGTCCCAATGGCAACCTTCTAGACATGGTTGGTAAAAAAGATTTAAAATGTTCCAAAGGTTCCCTCTAATCCCTGCTCCAAACAATTTACTAGTATTGTGTGGTCAGCTTATCAAGAGTTGTCAATAGAAAGCAACACATACTTTATTTATGTGCAAGTGGAGATCATGCACCAGGACTGCTAAAGCAATCTCCATCCTGTAGCCAGGCCTGAACCTGATTAAAAATGGGTCAAGGGCAGATGAGTCATCCATAAAACTCTGGAATTGCTCTATCATCACTCTTTCAATCATCTTACCCAGAAAGGGTAGATTTGGGACAGGTATATAATTAGCCACATTTTTTTAATCCAAAGAAGGTTTCTTTATCAATAGATGATGGATGGCCATCTCCCTTAATGCTCGTTGCGGGGGGGGGGGGGGGGGGGTAGGGGATTACAAGTACCGATGGGGTGTTAATGATACATATCAGTTCTCACTGCTTCCTAGCAAGATTTTACCAGCCAGGACAGGCAAGGATCAAGACTACAAATGGTGGCCTTCACAACTCCTAAAATCCTGTCAACGCTGCTCAGGAAAACCAAGCCAAAGCTATCTGTTAAATGGACCAACTGGTGGACTAGACAGTCCCACAATCTGAGTCCAGCACAGAGCAGATCTGAAAACAGCACAAAAATATCACAGCTATTACAACTAATTCCTATGAATTTGGAAACTGACTTTGGAGTCAACAAATATGAAGAAATGTCTTGTGTTTGATGAAGCAACCTTTGACTCTTGAAAGCTTATGTCCTGAATATCTTGTTGGTCTCTAAAGTTCAAGAAGACCAGCCTAGTTCTAGCCATTAGCGAGAGAATGCCCAGCCACAGGGAAATTGCCTCTTCAATCCCTACCACTCTGTTCAACCTGCCAGTTGCCTCAAGCTTCCGGAAATGAGGAGAAAGATATTCTAGCTTCTGTCTCCAGCCAGAGCATTAAGGACAACAGGATAGCTGCACAACTTCCATCCAAGCAAGAAGCTTCAGGTTTGGGGGGGAAAAACATGAAATCTTTAAAAAGAAACAACAACAAAATAGAAGCAGCAGGGGAGAAAGAGGGAAAACTGAAGACTGGGGAGGCAGATAAAGGTAGATTGGTGGGTGAGAATAAACAAGGGCAGCAGGGACAGGGGAGAGGATCTGGGGGCTGCCTGGACAAGAAAGGAAGATATAGTGTGGGGATGGGAATACTGGAAGAAGAAGTGCCCACATGAGTCACCATGGGTCCTTTGCTTGTACATGCTAATGCCTTCAAATGAATCTCCCTCCTCTACCTTTTATTTTCACCCTTTTCTCTTATTTTCTCATGTTGATTTATAAGACCACTTGTAATCTGCTTTCCCCCTCAGGCAAAAGGGGAAGGAATGTAAGCCTGAGGACAGAGTATCTCAGTCTCTACTGATATGAGCTAATTGAAGGACTAGGGTTGTCAGACCTCCCGGTCCAGCCAGGGGATCCCCAGATCTTCGGGGTTCCAATCTGCCACAAGCCAGCTGGCCAGGGGGGGAAGCCCCCCCAGAAGAAGACCGTCGCGTGTCAATATGGTTGGTGCAATGACATCACACAGAAGTGATGTCATCGTGCCAGGGATGTCATGTGTTGACACTCTAGCATTTTGCCCAAAAACTCTATGGTATCCATAGAGTTTTAGCCAAAATGCTAGGGTGTGAATGTGCGATGTCCCCAGCATGAGGACATCACTTCCATGTGATGTCATCACATTGATGCCCTGCCCCCACACTCCTGGATGGCTCCCTCCCATCCCCTGCTGCCTGTCATGGGCATGGATGAGGATGAGCTGACAGCCTGCAGAAACCACAGCTGGCCCCTCTGAAGCAGCAGAAGAGGATAGCTGGCAAGTGCCTATAACAGCAGTATTCACACCTGGCTCAAATAAGAAGGATGAACTGCTAGCTGAAAGTCCTCCTGACTCACCCCCACCTGTGACTCAGTTAAGAGAGCGACTCCGGCAAAACTTAGCAACCAAGCGAAGAGAGGCCAGGCTACAAAGGAGGCGCTCAGCTAGCCCAGAGTTTTAACAAGAGCCTGGGCGATTATGCAGCTGGCTAATTGGCATCAGCATTTAACTCCTCACTCTGGGCAGTATTCTTTGTGGGAGCAACAAATCAGCTTCATACTGCTTGCATCCACCTCAGGTCTTGCACCTAGACCTTCAGACCCCCTGACTTTGGACTTGGCTCTGTGTTCCTGGTTCCTGACCCCAGCTCGGCTTTGGACTATGCTTCTGGTTAGTGGTTTTGGACTTGGCTCTGTGTTTCTGGCTCCTGACCTCAGCTTGGTTTTTGACACTGCACAGTCTTCTTGGCTCCTGACTTTGGCTTTTCTGGACTTCCTTTGACTTTTCACCCCAGCCCGTGACACTGCCAGGACAATAGGACAGTTGACTGAAAAGTGGAACATAAATTTAGCAATTTAGCAAATAAATACATCACATCCTAGCCAATCTCCTGTTAAGAAATCATGACATGCAGGTTGTCCCTGGGGGCATCAAAGTTATACTATTGCAGGGCCAGAAGCACAAGAAGAAGCAACAAAAACATCATTACCATCATTTTACAAACAAAATCTTGTGGTTAGCTCAGGTGATTGGATCCGCATTCTTGGACCTACCTATTTCATTAGCCTGGTTACAGATGACTCTGAGGCAAAGATAAGATGTTAGCTTCAGGTAAACACCACAGGGCTGTTTGTTGACACTACAGTGCAAATAGTTCCCAGCATGTTTATTCTGAAATGGTTCCACCACATAAGCAGGAAGTGACTGTAGAAGGGAAAGCAATGCTCTTTATCAACACTTGACTCAAGCCCGTTATGTTCAAGCCTTAGCTGAAAAGGAATCAAAACGTTTCTTTCTGAGGCCAAAGAGAACTGTTAAGTTTCACAAACAGCAGAGGCCTCTGAGTTAATATTGTCCAACAACCAACATTGCTGTCATTTCTAATGATGAAGAATGTAAGGATGACTGGTGAAGATGCTGGCATAGGATCCAAAACCCCAAAATATTTATTACTTAGTGATCCATTAGCAATTACCTCAGATCCCAAACAAGACTAGGGGCGTTTTCTCACTAGCTTTTCCCCGCGGTTTACACCGAAGCTAGCACCGGAGCTTCTGGTCAGTTTCCCACCATTTGCTCCATGCTCACAATTTCCTCCAGAGTACCACTGCACTGCTCCGGAGCTTCCCTGGAGCAAGAAAATCCTGTTCCTAGCGGTGTTTCCTGTTTACTCCGGTGGAGAAGCCTAGATGAGAACACAACCACTTGCCCGCCCTCCATCTGGTTCGCCCCGCAGTGGGCGTTTCTTGAATTTTTTTTTTTTGAAACGAGCTCTCCTAACGTTATATTGAAATAAGGAGGCAGGGAGGCAAGATGCCACCACAGGGACTGCATTGGCGAGGTGGATTTGCCGTTTCTTGGTAGCAGGAGCCGGGCGCCATTGGCCCGAGAGCTCCCTGTGCTTGCTCCCAGGTAACTGCTGCCCTTTGTTTGGGCTTCCCCAGCAACAGCCCGTGCAGAGCTGGCAGTGGGTGCTTTCCTCCAGAAACCCGCGGAGAAGCCGCGGGAAGCAAGCGGGTGGGCGGGCTGGGGATGCGAGTCTTCCTTCCCGCTCCCTGTGTGCAGTCCTACAATCCTGAAGCATAACTTCCCTGCCTTTTTTTTTTTAAGGCCCTTATAACGTTATAACATCATAATGAAATTTTGATGCAGCAAGGGAAGACGGCACAATTGTTGTCTTTGCCGTTTATTGGTAGCGTTCCATTGGCCATTTGGGAGCCGGGTGCCATTAGGCCCCAGCAGCAGCCCCTGCAGAGCAGGCTGGGTGCGCTTCTTTGCAGAAAAGTCACAGAAATGGGTTGAACTGTTTTCTAGGGGCTATAACTATTCCTGCGGAGCGGGGAGACTGGTCTGCGTGTCATGCTGCTCCTCCTCAGCTGCCGCCACCACCACCATTATTTATGTAAAACATTTTTTTACTTTACACGGGCCAGCTGACGCCACGTTGCCCATCCTCCATTTTGTTGCCCTTATCGGGTTAAGCACACGACATTTCAGTTCACATTGGAGAATCCACCCATGGGGGGGGGTCCTCCAGTGACACTGGAAGTCCATGCAGCCTGCCAATCATTTTGCTTCAACCCAGACTGGCGGGAAAATTTGAATACTGAGGAGGGACTTGATGAATTCTGGGAAGAGGAAGGCGGGTGATGCACTGTCATCATTCCACTATGTCGTTATAACGTTACCACGCATGCGTTTAAAAAAAAAAGGAAAAGCGGGGAACGAGGGAGGAGCAGGGGGGAGGGAAGGGGAGGGGAAATGGACGGGGCAGCAGCAGAAAGCCTCGCAGCAACCACTACTGTGAACAGAAAACTGCGGGGGCAGGGGGGAAAGAGGAGCTGATTACTGTAGTGGAAAATTGGAAACGGTTGCTCAGGAGGAGTCTCACAGGGGGAAATGAGGAGGAAATGAGAGGCTAATGGCATGTGCGAAAACGCCCTAGGAGTAACTCCAATACAGAGTATTAGAAGACAAAGATCACCAGGGAGAAATGATTAAAATGTTTGTGTTGTTAAATGCAAACCACGTGTTTAGTTAAAGAACAGAGGTACCATCCTTCAACCTTTACTTTCTACCTCCAGAAAAAGCTCCACTAATCCATTTACTTGACTAAAAATCAATGATGGTATTTCTGGTCTTGGAAATACTCAGAGTAGATATTTTCAGGCAACTGAGATGTTATATTTCCTACTCATGTAGATTTTTCAGAATGATTCCTTTTAGAATCAAGTTCAAATGGAAAAGTCAAGTTGGGAAAGCTTCTCATAAGAAAAAATTTAAATGGCTCGGGCTTCTGTGTATTGTAGTAGTCTTGGCTTCTGATCACTGTGGATAGGTCTATCCTACATGACAGAAGGAATGTGTCTTAACAACTGTAGAGATCTCCTTTAGCGTAAGGAAATGGTTTTGCTTAAGTGCCCCATCAAGGTTCAGAAGAGTTATGCTCCCTGCTTAGCTGGAGGGAGCAGATAGATTTCTGTGTAAAAAGGACACACAGTTTATACAGTTGCCAGCCTCCAGGTGTGGCCTGGAGATTGCTAGGAATTACAACTGATTTTCTGACCACAGCTATCAGTTCCCCTGGAGAAAATAGCTACTTTGGAGGGAGGGGAATTCTGTGGCATTACACCTTGCTGAGGTCCTCTCCTCACCAAATCCTACCCTCCCGAAGGCTCCACCCCCAAATTTCCAGGAATCTCCCAGTCCAGATATAGCAACCTGAATTCAGGTACAGAAAGAGAGACAGAGAGAATCTGACTCTGCTGAGTTGTTGGCTATGCACATGGGGGGAGGGGTGAACACCCCTGCTCTCTGGGGGGATCTGATGTGGGGTAGAGTAGCAGAGCTGCCACCCTGGAGTTTTTTGCCTCCTGTACATCTGAAAATAAAGCAAATACTATAAAAACACCACAAACTTCCTGTGCTCTGTTAGCCATAGGAAATTAACCCAGATATGCACTATCCCTGGAATTTGTCACAGCTTGGAGTAGTGGGTCACGCAGAACAATATGTTACAGACTGCATGCATAATATTTCCCAATCCTTTTTAAAGTCTCAACTCTGTATGAATTTAAAAAAATGTGAAGTAGAGTACAAAGAGATGGGGCCACATTGATAATTAGTTGTATTGATATTCAGTCTTGGAGCCCGGTGGTGGTGGGATTTAAAGGCCTGAGGAGGGCATTTTCAGGGAAGAAACTGGTTGGCAGTGGAGATGGAAACACATATCCCTGCCTGATTTCCTCAAACAAATACTCCCCCCCACACACACACACACACAGTAGTGTTAAGAGGCAAACACAGGATTGGGGCATAGTAGTTCTGAAGTAACTGTTCATAACATGTGATCTGACTATTGAAAAAAATTAAGGCAATATTTCAGATAATTGCCGGCACTTTGCCTGTGAGGAAATTACACCCCTGCCCTATTTCACAGTGGGCAGTGTAAAGCCGAAACTAAAGACTCTGGGGCAACTTTAGGAGTTCATACCATAATTACCTGCATCTCTGTTGGAACAGAGTGGGAGGGAGCCTGGTGCTAGATGTTTAAGTGCTTTACAGCAGGTCAAGACAGCTTCCTTTGACAAATGCTAAGTAAAATATTGACCCAGCATTAACTAACTTCCTACTGCAGAACTCACTGTTATGTTGACTTAATTAAACTTGTGTGTCTCTTCCTTTTTCAGCTCTGTAACACCTTCTTATTCAGTTAGGGTGCACCCCAAATGACAAATCCAGAACTTCATTAGTAATTCCAGCTGTGACATTATAAAGGTTTAACACTTTCCAAAGACAGCAGAGTTCTTCGGGCTATTCTGCACTTTGAGCAAAATCAGGTAAACTAATCTCATTCTGGTTTACTTCAATCAGCAAGGAAACGTATTTTTGATGGCTCCCCTGCATGTATATAAAAATAACATCTCTGAATGCAATAAACAAGCACATCAAGAAGAAAGATTTCTGCTGCTGAGGTAGCTCCTTAAAGAGTTATTGAAATTTCTGGTTTTAGGTACTTGATTTTTGTTTTGTTTTAGATGTGAAAAATAGTTTTATGTTTTAATGAGTTTACATATATCACTGTGAAAGTTTTATGCAAGGCAATTCAGAAGTGTTCTAATAAATAAAGCACCAAACACAGTCATGTCTCTGGATCCAGGAATCAAGTACCTTAATCCTAGCTGTACAGAATCTAGCTCAAGTTATTCACTGGAGAGGAAATCTCAGCAGCTCTCCTATTAATTCACCTATTCCAGGGTTAAATACTGGCAGCCAAAACAGATTTCCAAGGCTGAATCCTTATTCAAATTAAGCCCTGTCATGGCAAGCTAAAATGTATACTGCAGTATTTAACTACATTGTTAACAGGCTGAAGATACTCCTGTCTTATCACAAAAGTCACACCTTCTGAGTGAATATCTCTGGTTTATCAGAGAACACTGCTCGAGGCAGAATCATTCCCATAACCTGCCAACTCCATGAAGATTCCATCTACCTGATGAACAGCCTACAGTGCCACCCTAAGTAGAGTTATACTTGTCAAAGTCCATTGAGATCAATGGGCTTGGAAGGCTGTAATTCTGCCCAGGATGGCACTGCTAGTCATGCAACAGGCCCTGTCACAGAGCAATCATCAATGGCTTCAGGCATGAGCAATATATGTGGCCTACAACAGGAAAAGAATTATCCAAAAATGAAGCTGTCCAGAACTATTTTAAATCTGTCACAGATAGATTTACTGTTCAGAGAACCTTTGCTGGATTATTTCAGGAAAAGATTGGTTTGCTTTTCCATTTAAAACAGCTTTGTATGGAGACCAGTGAACAATAGAAACCCCCCCCCCACAAACCCATATCACAACCAATAAAACAAACAGTCAAAATTAAACAAAGCAGTAACCCATAACAGGTCTCTAATCCAAATCCAAACGCACTATTTAATTATAAAAGAGTCAGATTCAAGGCTGCGCGATTCTTCTGCAGGTACAAGGACTTCCACCTGCAGGGTGCAACTTTGTTGGCTGCCCTCTCCTGTGGCAGTCTCAAATGGCCCTGAAATCCTGTTCCTGAGGGTCCCCAGGCTGCTGTGGGAGAGAGAGCCACAAAAGTTGTGTTCCACAGGAGGTAGTCTTTGCACCTGCAGAAGCACTGTGCCAGATCCAACTCAGTAATAATAACTGTCCGGAGAGATAATGCGATCCCAGCTGGAAAAATAATGGAGTTTACAGGGAACTGGGGATCGTGAACTGAACCAGCAGAACACATGGAGAGACTCTCGGTTAGCTACGCCAGAGTCTGTAAGATAGGGCAGGGTTAGTCTCAAGGCAAGGAGAGAGGGCAACCAAATGGCTGGGTAGCTCTTTTTATTAGGGGGGCTTTTGGGGGAGGGCTTTGCTGGCCACCTCCCTTGAGACCACCCCTTGCTGGTCCATCCCAAAAGTCCTGTCCACTAGAGGAGAGGGGCTTAAGGGGTTGGGCAATGTTACACTCTACCTGGGTTGTGACAGAGATACCTGGAGGGAGGAAATGACTCATCGGCTAGACCCTTTGTTTTGCTGATGGGCTTAGCGGCAGAACCGGTTTCTGGCTAGCCAAGTCCATTGTTTATGTCAACTGCGGAAATAGTCCTTTTATTTCTCCGCAGCAGGGAATGTTGGAGGGGGGGATTGCCTGAGCGAGGAAGAAGAACAGCGCTATTGGCTGCAAGCACGTGTTCAAACCACACAATGGCGAGTGGCTATTTCTGTGTAAGTAGTGTAAAGGGAAATCTCTGGGAGCTGGCGACCTCAGGAACCACTGGCACATCATCTCAGGTGTTAGCTGGCGTGTGTGTACAGCTGGCAGCGCGATCTGGTCAACTGCATCTCAGTTCCTTTTACACATTCAGCAACACAATCTCTTATTAACACTTATGGATTTTTAGGTCCATAAGAGCACATAAGCGCCTTGCAGGGCAACACCATCAGGTTGCAATCCACTCACAATGACTACAGGACTATGCAGTTTTCAAGGCAAGAGATGAACAGAAGTGGTTTGCCTTAACCTTCCTCTGCACAGAAACCCCAGTCTTCTTTGATGGTCTCCCATCCAAGTACTAATTGGAGCCAACCCTGCTTAGCTTCCAAGTCCTGACAAGATCAGGCTGGCCAGAACTATTCAGGCTGCTATCCATCTCAGAATGAGTCTTCAAGGCCTTCTTAAAGCCACTTGGATCTTAGTAGGGGTGGTTTTAGTGATTCTGAGGCCCTGGGCAAAAATCCAGGATGAGGCCCCAGAATCGCCACCCCCACTCCCACTGTGGTCCACCTCCTTCCACCCCGTTGTTTTTCTCTACTTGGGCCACCTCAGGTCCAAGCAAAGAATGGTCATTGACTAGGCTTGCCAGGTCTGAGTTGGGAAATACCTGGAGACTTCGGGGGTGGATCCAGGAGAGGGTGGGGTTTGGGGAGGAGAGGGGCCTCAGCATGGTACAATGCCATAGAGTCCACCCTTCAAAGCAGCCATTTTCTCCAGGAAAGCTGATCTCTGTCAGCTGGAGATCAGTGGTAAAAGCGGGAGATATCCAGGCCACACTTGGAGGCTGGTAACTGTATCATCGACAGCTGCTGATGAGGCAGGTGCACATGTTACAGCAAGAGACTGCTTCCCATGTTCTTTCCCCCTCCACTGGAGGAAGCAAGGTCATGGGCAATCAGGGCCCTACCTAGCCTGGGGCACAGCAGCTGCCCTGGGGTGTTCTGTGGCTAGTCTATCACCAAACCTTAGATCTCACTGTTCACAGCTGGAAGCTGGATAGCCATGAATTTAATACAATCACGTAGTACTCCTATATTTTCTGATTTAGATCTTAGAGTGTGAGTTAGAATATATGAAAGATTACACTTGCTTTATTAACATTAGCCAAAATTACAACCACTCCCAACCTTTCATTCCCCTGCTTGCATTATTAATATGTACAAGAAGCAACTGGAAAACACCACTAAAGTGGCCCACAGAGGTTCACAAGCCACAGGATTATGGCTGAATCTTCTAACATTACGAACATGCATCCTTATCCTATACATGCTTTCATAGGGAACTGCAACATCAAAATAAGCCCTTCCTTTCTACAAATTACCCTGAAACCATTTTCCTGTCTCTACATTCACAAGAGGTATTCTTTCTGCTTTCCTGCTCAGGCTATGCTGTTGTAGTGACTCCTGAAAAGTGGTGCCTATATGCAGTGTGCTTGGCTTTCTGCCCATGTGGGTCCTGCAACTCTAGACATCAACTTTCTAGATGCCAAACAGGACTACTGGAAAAAAGGGAACAAAATCAGCATCTGTCAGCACCTTCCATTGGTAATTGGTTGGATATAACCTCACATCAGGACCTATATAATGGACTCCTGCTTCTTCTTCACTGTGAGGCAGATTTTTTTCCCCTGCCAAAATTCTTAGTTCCCTTCAGGTACTGATCTAGCCCCCAGTTGCATGATAATATTGGAGGTTTTATAAATCTGAATGTCCCACCCTTTGACAGAATCTAATTTGGCTTTTGCCCAGCCCAGGAACTTGTCAGGAACCTTCTTTTTAGACCCCTTGAATAGCACTGGAGACTGTGTAACAGTGAACAATAATAAAGATTTTATTTAATAGGCAGAGATGGTATAGGATAGTCAGGTACTGGAAAGGCTGAGGGAAACGTTTTTGGTAAAACCGTATATCTTTCAGTTGACAGACAAGATGGTGTTGTTTCCCATTTTTCCTTCCTTTGACTTCACATAAAATTCAGGACCCACCTCTTAATGTTTGGTAGTGAACAACTTTTAAAAAGTTGATCCCCAAAATGTATGTCATTATTACCAATCCTGTGTCTCTCTGACAGGATGAGACTCCACCAATTAGTAGATAGAAGAATAAATGCTTCAGTGTAATGGAATGAGTAAAGCAGCTGGTAACCCCCCCCCCCCCGAACTGAGACATGGGGAGGTCTTGGCTGCATGTATGAGCTATTTTGTAAACAGGATAATATTCAGTTGATTTACATTTTTCAGAAACAAGATCACTTCTAAAAGTCTTCCCATGATGCAAAATGTATCATGATTTTTCAGAATCCCATTCAGAACTTGGTTTGGATCACAAAACAGCCTCTCCACAGGGACCCAGCCTCTGCATCCTCTTATAGCTTTCATATTTCTGGGCTGTCATCTCCCAGCTACAAGCTTTGCTTGTGGCAGAGGCAGCAGTGAGGTAAGAGGAAGGTAGAGATCTTACTCCTTAAAGAGTGGGGTATGGCTTTTTATGAAGAGAGCACCTGATGAAGGGAAGGTACAGTTTGCCACTCAGGGACTTGCCTGGAAATAATGGCTGATCATCTTCAGTGAGCAACAGATCACAAGGTTCCATAACAGCAAGTCCTCATTTTTTTTCCTTGACCACTCTTAATACACTTGACACTTGATCCCAAGGGAAAATGTTGAGTTGTCAGATAGTGCAGTGAGCCATGCTTTAGGGTTTGCGATCTTGCATTTTAAATACAATAGGTAGATATGTGTGGATTGCCAAGCAAATATTATAACCTACCCCCAGGGTGCTATCATGTGCCAAAGCATTTAGTCAATCCTTGGTTAGCTTGGAGCCTATTCATTATGTAAGAATGCATCTTAAACCTTGAATGGAAACCTTATTGTCTGCCAGGTGTAAAACAGTGTGACTGAGTCAGACATAACTTTCAGCAAGTCAGATGGTGAGAACAGGTGGCACCAAGATTTGTGTAATTTCATAATCAAAGTGCACACCTAGCTCCCATACAGTACTTTTCAGCAGCAATTTTTGTTGTGCTTCATAAAATAAATCAATATATTATCATTGGATCTGAAACACTGAGATATGAAGCAACTTGTCATGTAAGAGCATAGTAAAGCCAGAAACATAATCCAAACAGTTACACTCCTTAGTGGCTTCGATTACCCAGTGTCTTATAGCTGTGAAACTTCAGGAAATAGTTCACGAAGGGTGCTAAACTGGAAACACGCTGCTGCTGCAATCCTCACTAACAAAAGATTCCATTTTCACTGGTAAGGGCATGATTACGTTGACACATTTACTTAAGCCAAACTATTAAAGTGTTTTAACTTCCCATCACAGAACAGAGTTTCTGTACTGTTTTTCCAAAAGAAAGTTATATTTTGTTCAAATAAACTCTAACCGTACCCTAAGATGCTGGTGTTTATTGTATGGAAAAGGGCTACTTTCGCTAGAAAACAGAGCACAGAACTCTGGGACATTCTCATATGACTTTAATGAACATTATGTTCTTTGTGATGGGGAAAAACACAGCAGATGTACTTTTGTACATAAAGTGTATGTTAATATTGTGGATGTACCTAAGGCAATTGGACTCTGTACATATGAAGTCAGTCCTAGGTAACCAATCAAGCAGAAAATGGCTGCCTTAAGTTTAAGCACTGATTCCTATCGGGATGAATGATTTGGAGAGAAACCCCCCCTCCAAAGTCTAAAACTGATTACTTCAATACATAAGAACAAAGTCTGAGTCTGGTGGCACCTTTAAGAGCAAGAAAGTTTTATTCAAGGTATGAGCTTTCCTGCCCATGAACACTGTCTGGCTCCGCAGCTGGGTGAAAGATACTGCTGGAAGCCTCTGCAAATGCAGAGCCAGACAGTGTTCGTGCACACGAAAGCTCAAACCTTGAATAAAACTTTGTTGTACATTAAGACACTGGACTCAAACTTTGTTCTGCTGCTTCAGACCAACACAACTACCCACCTGAATCTACTTCAATACATGTCAGAACAAATAGCATATTGCCAGTAAGGAGTGGGCTTTGTAAAGGTTTACATACGATGGGGAGGATCTCATTCACACTTTGTGATCAAGTGCATGCAAATCTTTGAGTAATTACATTTGCACTTCAGACTGAGCTTTCCAAAGAACTTGTACTCATTTTTCAATATGTCAGTATTTTAAATAAATCCATATCAAGGTCACAAGATATTGGCAGATATAGGATCAAGCTCACTACATTAAAAACAAAACAGATTTTTCATCTCTCACAGCTGCATGGCTTTTCCCACAGTATTTCCCCAGAAATACATCTCTGTTCTCACCTCTGGCTATTGCTCGTATGCATACTATGGCATTCTAAGTATTACTACCTTCAAGAACATATGATACATACATACATAGCCGTATAAGTATGTACATTAGAACAAACATCTCATTTCAGATTCAGTTTAGTTGCTTTCATCTGTAAAGTGAAGTTCTCATTAGTCTCACAGTACTAGGACAAAGGCAATCAAGTATTTTGGGATCTTGGACTGCAGAAGCAGAAAGGGCAAGCCAACACGTTCAATGCTATCTCACAAAAATTCACCAGAGCAGTTCTCACAACCCACAATGTTCTCATTCATCAAAAATATTGGGGAGGGGGTTGAATTGTGCTCAATACGTAGTGCTGGCAGGATCCCTTAAGAAAAAACACTCACTATAAGTCTACAACCAAGGCCAGTCCAAACTGCCTAGGGGCAAAAGCTTGCTAGCATGACAAAATAAATCAATCACTGCTGGGGAAGGCACATTATCTACTGTAAACACAAATGATATTATTCAACCTGAAATATAAGGGGATTATTTGAAATAAAGATATCAGTTTGAATGTGACTTTTAGACAAAGCTTTGCATTTAAGCAAAACAAGTGTTCCACTGGTGTGAGAAACCATACAGTCCTGGTCTCCTTCCAGTTAAAGGCTCTGGGAATCATATGCAGACACTGGAACAAATTAGCCTCAGCAGGAAGCAAGCAAGGACACACAGAGAGCACAGAATTTAGTTTTGAATTCAGGAGCCAGTGGGTTTAAAGGGTATTGATCAATTTCTCAGTCTCAGTGACTACAATTGAACAGCAGACCCCAGAAGACAGACCTCAAGGGGGTCAAAAAGCACCATCTTTTTCAAAGTTTAAATTCATGTTTAAAATTCATGAGGATAAAGGGGTTGTTAAATCTTAGTGATTAAATTCAGCATGTGAAGTATCTACATGCATAACCAACTGTCCTTGTTTTTCTGGGTCAATTAATATTCTCTGGTACTTGTTTGTAGTTTTTGCTTTTTTGGAGTACCTTGTTAAAGGGCATTCCAGGAAGTTTAATTTGGGGATTGGACTCCCCTCTCACAGCTGTCCATAGGTTCTATATGGGGCAAAGCAAGCTCTTGCTGACTCATTTCTGCACCATTCCCTGGGTTTCTTGCAATTAGTCTTTTTTCTTTTGTGACCAGATCAGGTTTGAAAACAATCATGGAGCTATATGCAGCAAAAATTGAAGACTGCTGCCTCATAGATGTATATTTTAAAATTAGAAACCTTACGAAGACACACAAAAATAGGTGACGTTTCTCAGGGCTATTTTTAATATCGGAATTCCCCATTCTTTGCCTATTGTTTATTCCATGAGTTATTGTGTTTATTTATACTCCACCTTTCTAAATCAAACTCCAGGTGGATTACACAGATTAAGCCAATGCAATCAATAGCAAGATACATCTAATTACTAATGCAGCTAGAGTAGGATCACAGAAATTTGGAACAGAACAAAAACTATTAGCCATGATATGTTAAACAGTGCTATGTAAATGTAACTATTTACTGAGAGTAGGATAATATATTTAGGCAGCAAAACAGATAATACATACTGTACACAGTGGTATAGTTCACAGTCCCATTTATAAAAGCACCTTCCTGGGCCAAACTGTTTTAATCCGAAACCTGCAATTCCAAGGAAGTTTATCTGGGGTTTGACAACAGTTAGCAACAGCAGACAAGATTGCTCAGAACATACTTGGTTCCGTATCCTAGACCTTCCTCTACTATTTGTGACAAAGGGATGTTGAGCATGTTGGAAACATGATGGATGCTGGGTCAGCTGTTCATGGGTTGAGTGGCCAAGCCCAAAAGATCTCTGCTGCACCTTGGACGAAAGCAGTCTAGCCTCAAGTTGCCTGCTATTCTTTTGTAACGTAACACATCTATAGTTTGTGCAAAAGATACAATGCAGGGTTTTGTAATTTTTCCTACTACTAAGCTGTACAGGCAACAGCTCTATCTAGTCAATCCATTCAGTCTAGTCCAGTTACTATTGCTGCAGAAATGATTAGTTCCAGATGATCCAGAAAAGTGAATGATGACTGCAAATCCACTTACATTTTGTACCGATCTTCAGCATTCATATGAAGGGCACAGTTGTTTAACTTACAGCAAGTAGCTCAGCATTCTGTCTACCATCAGAGACACAAAATTTGGCAGAAACTACATTTCAGACAAAATGGCAGGAGGTTTGATAATGTGTGTGTGTTCCCTCATGCAGCTAGGGACGCTGCTGATGCTTGGCACTATCACAGGTGGTCACTGCCATCAAATTCGAGCTGACTTATGGCAACTCCATAGGGTTTTCAAGGCAAGAGACTTCAGAGGCAGTTTGCCATTGCCTGCCTCTGTGTAGTGACCCTGGACTTCCTTGGTGGTCTCCCATCCAAATACTAACCAGGGTCTACTCTGATTAGCTGCCAAGTTCTGGTGAGACTGGGCTAGCCTGGGTCATCCAGGTCAGGGCACTATCACTAGTACCAAGATGTAAATGAGGGCTGTTGCGAATGCACCTTGAATAGCCTCCTGAACATATACGCTCCCCTTGATTAGTGACTGTCAATTGACAGATGGGTGAATATAGATACCAAGACCATACACTAAATAGTGGTAACTCTAATATGATTCTAAAGGAGCTGCACAGATGTGTTAATGTGACCAGGTTTTGGACCTCACAGCTCTTACCTTCCTGCACTGATGGCCCTCTGTAAGGTAGCATTATTTACCACAGTCCTACAAATCAGCACTAGACTGCCAAGAAGATCTACATATTTTCTGCAAGAAGAAGAAGAAGAGGAGACTGGATTTATACCCCACCCTCCACTCCCCAAGGGAGTCTCAGAGCGGTTTACAAACTCCTTTCCCTTCCCCTCCCCACAACAGACACCCTGTGAGGTAGGTGGGGCTGAGAGAGCTCTTTCCCAAGCTGTCCTTGAGGGAACAGCTGGTACAGAGCTATGGCTTGCCCAAGGTCATCCAGCCAGGTGCAAGTGGAGGAGTGGGGAATCAAACCTGGTTCTCCCAGATTAGAGTCCGCGCACTTAACCACTACACCAAACTGGCTCTCAGGATCTGCCATAAACTGAATGATCAAGGGCAGCAATAACACAAACACAATTCACCACTCCAGCTGGTGTCTTGGAGATTTAGAATACAGAGGAACCCTATCAAAAGTGCATGCCTTTACTTTTTCAGGTAGCTGTACTTCTGAACTTAAAACAAAGTAGTCGATTCTACTTCAAGAAAAGTAGAATTTTGCTATTTGTATAAGTTATGCACAGTTACTTTAAAATGTCCTTATTCTGTTAATCACAGGGATGGGAACTGAATTATGCAAGATACTAATGTGCCGTCTCCCAAGTTTTGGAGGCTTCATCAGACATTGTCCATACTTTCAAGCTAAACATAGGAGCCAGAGACCTACTTTAATAGACGAAAAAACTGAACTTTTTCTGTGTGCTGCATTCTGCGCCTACTATCCTACTATTTCCGAAACAAAATTATCTTCCCTAGGATCACACAACCGGGCAGCCATGCCATCCAGAGAGGCTCCATCTATTTTTAGATTAGAGAGGAGTGCTTCATAAATCACGGTTTGGCATCGGAGAAGCTATTCCCCATTCAAGCACCCGTTCGATTCTTTCCAGTTACAGGTGACAACATGCCCTTTGTTATAGGCACCCAACCCATGCATAAATAATAGACTCTCAAATTCATCTAAAACAGTGGGAATGTGTTTATAACATTGCATGGCACAGCTTGTGCATGAGCAAAGCACAATCAACATCCATGGACAAATTAGCTGCAAATGATCAAGAGGAAAGGGGGAAGAAAAACAGAATATGTTCAGCCAGCCCCGTAGCTAACAACTTTTTGCTCAGGGGGCCAATGTTTTCCTCGGGGGGCCTGCCATTATAGATCTGTGCAGTACTGCCATGCCATGCTCATACACAAAGTTCTACTTTGTGAGCTACTTACATTAAAGTTGTAAGCAAGCAATTTGGCTACTGCATAAATTAGTTTACTCTGGAGCCATTCCTCCTGAGCTAAGACAAAAATGGGTGAGCTGGAGGCTAAACAACTGTGAGCTAGCTCACACTGACCCAGCTTAGAGGGGACACTGGTGGGGGCTCAGGCTCCACTCCTTTTTCTGTTTGTCCCCTCGTCATCCTGTTGGGGGTGTTTCCAGGGAGCCTTCTTTGGCACAAGGGGGTCCTGTTGCCCTGCAAGGCGCTTATGCGCTCTTATAGACGTAACGTCTGTAAGTGTTAACTAGAGACTGTGTTGCTGAATGTGAAAAAGGTGAAGATGCAGTTGGCCAGATTGCAATGCTAGCTGTATACACACGCCAGCCGATACCTGAGACGATGTGCTAGTGGTTCCCAAGGTCGCCAGCTTCCAGAGATTTCCCTTAACACAACTACTTACACAGAAACAGCGACTTGTCATTGTGTGGTTTGAACATGTGCTTGCAGACGCCAATAGCGCTGTTCTTCTTCCTCGCTCAGGCAATCCCCCCCCTCCAACATTCCTTGCTGCAGAGAAATAAAAGGACTATTTCCGCAGTTGACATAAACAATGGACTTGGCTAGCCAGCAACCGGTTCTGCCGCTAAGCCCATCAGCAAAACAAAGGGTCTAGCGCCAATGAGTCATTTCCTCCCTCCAGGTATCTCTGTCACAACCCAGGTAGAGTGTAACATTGCCCAACCCCTTAAGCCCCTCTCCTCTAGTGGACAGGACTTTTGGGATGGACCAGCAAGGGGTGGTCTCAAGGGAGGTGGCCAGCAAAGCCCTCCCCCAAAAGCCCCCCTAATAAAAAGAGCTACCCAGCCATGTGGTTGCCCTCTCTCCTTGCCTTGAGACTAACCCTGCCCTATCTTACAGACTCTGGTGTAGCTAACCGAGAGTCTCTCCATGTGTTCTGCTGGTTCAGTTCACGATCCCCAGTTCCCTGTAAACTCCATTATTTTTCCAGCTGGGATCGCATTATCTCTCCGGACAGGTAATTATTGCCCTCGACAGATACCAACAATACTCCTGCTAATGCAACAGTCTTTGCTCTATCTTTGTTTCTTAGGCTCTGTATAAGTGAATGTGTGAATATGCGTTGTTTGCTTGAGTAAGAACCTTTTAGTAAAGAAACTATTTTATTACTAAAGCCAGCCTCCTTGTTTATTTCTGGTGCTTCTGAAAGAGGTGGGACCTCTGTATATATTGGTGGTGCCTCCTTTTTACCTATTGCCAGTTAATTAATAAGCGATAATTCCCCAATATTGATAAGAAATCAAGGCAATTTGGCTAACAGTCCCATCCAAATGGAGAGGGGGGAATGCAGCCATTGTGAACCCCTGGCTGACTGGGAGGGGAGTCTAAAGAGCAGCACGAGAAATGAGAAGCTGCTGGAGTCGGACTGATTTTGTCCTCTCCATCTCTCTGCTGCTCTGGCAGCATTCCAGGGCTCTTTTACCTGGCAACAGCCAGCTCAGCACCCGGGACCTTTCCTCACTGGCTGCCTCGGCCCTGTCCTCTTCGACCCCCCTCTGAAGGGGCAGGACTGGGCTCGGTCTGACTTCGGCACCTCTGCCCGGCCCCCGCTGTTGCTCCCATAGGTGCCCGGACCTCCCTCCGCACTGGACTTCTCCTGCCTCGGCAAAGGCAGCAGGAATGGGGGACTTGGCAAAGGGGCCTGTGACTCTTGCTTCCCCTCATGAGTGGTCTCCTGGTGGCAAGTAAGCCCACCCCACCCAGGGGGAGGGGCCTGTAAAAACTGCAGGGGGGTTGGGCCCCATGGTAGCTACAGGCCTGTGTGCAGTGGATTTGAAGAAACTAACCGAGCGCACCAGAGTTTAAGAAATGACAAGCGGGAACCTGCAAGGACTTGTGGGAGGCATCTCACTTCCCACTCTCCCACTACTTCATCTTTCCCTTTCCTGAATGCCCCCCTAACCTCTTCCCTTTTCCTGCCTCCTCCTCTTCTTCCCACCCAACAGCTAACCTATCATTATCTGCCCTCATCTTCAGCTTTCCCTCTCCCTGCACCAGCAGCCTCTACTCAGGAAAACTATGGCCTACTTATGTGGTGCTGGCCCCTGGGCCAGGCCCACTTTCATATGAGGGAACCCTCAAGAACTTGCAAGGGGAGCACTTTACTTTCCCCCGACAGGCTCCCACCATGACCCTGATCCAAACCAAATATCACAACAGAACAAATCACTTTGCTTGCTGTTACCATGAATACACACTAATAAAAGAATTGGCCTGTCTATTCATCTGTCCATTTATGTCAGGCGTAACTCATCAGAGAATAAAGCTAGGAGACTCAAATTGGCCATCAGCTTCAGGATGATTGTGGGAGCTCCAGAGCCAAAATTAAAAGGCATGGAAATATCCTGGCCCAGGTGAGATCCCCCCCCCAGTGCTACTTGCAATGGAAGCTAAGGGGGCTGTTCGTGCAGCCATAACTCACAATTGTTTTAAATTGTAAACCATTTCAATGGTATTTTATGGTTGTTAGCCGCCTAGAGCCAGTTCGCCGGCTAGGCGGGATAAAAATGAAATAAATAACTCATCAAAAAACAATGTTACATGTCTAAAAACTGGCCACCAACCTCAGAATGATGATGGAAGTTGCAGTGCCAAAAATGAAGGGAATTGGAACACCATGAACCAGGTTATATTCATAACTAGGAGTAAAGCCCGTTGTGGGAAGAAATACAACAGGCTCTAGAAAGAGGCTCTAGGAGAGTGCCAAGGCCTTGGGCACTCAGCGTCAATTTGCTGTGGCAACCTCAGCAGGGTATAATGACATAGAGTCCATCATTTTCTCCAGGGGAACGGATCTGTGCTACCTGAAGAGCAGTTGTAATTTTGAATGATCTCCTGCCCTCACGTGGAGATTGGCAACAGTGGTTCCCCAAGAGGGAATTGCTGGTTTGGAGGGCAGAGTCCATGGCATTGTACCTGTCTGAGGCCCCACCCCTCCTCAAACCTCACCCTCTCCAGGCTCCACCCCTCAAATCTCCAGGAGTTGGCAACCCTATCTCCTTCCCAGCTAAGCATCAACCTTCCTTTATTTCCCTCACTGTTCAGCTTTCCATCCCCCCCTGCACTTTTTGGCCTTGGGGTGGGAATAAATACAATGGGCAGACCCAGCCAATGGCATGCAAGTATTCACAGCCAGTGGATAGGGACAGCTTCTGATTGACAGGCCAGGGGACCAAAGGCTGGGGTGGCGTGTGGCATGTTCACGAGCATGCCACCACCATGCAGAGAATTATTATATAGAGATATCCAACTTCTAATAAGACAGCTTTTAAGCAATATGGCATCTATATATCTAATTCCAAAGGCGCCCCCTGTGTGTGAATATCTAAATCTGCACGGGGGGTGGGGAGATTTTTCTACACACAGGGGGGGCTCCCCCCATGTGCAGAAAAATCCTAAAAGGAAAAAAAAACTTTCCGGGGGATAGTTAAATCCCCATGAAAGTAAAAGAGCGTCTCCTGCGCATGCACAGGGGACGCTCTGGGAACTGCAACAGCTGGCAGTTTGGAGGCTGCTGCTGGTGCCGGGGCGTGGGGGGTGGGCAGGAGCATTGGCCCGAGTGGTTGACACTATGGGTCATATCCTGGTCCCTCCTGATGGCACCTAGTATTTTTGGCCCCTGTGTGACAGTGTTGGACTGGATGGGCCATTGGCCTGATCCAACACTGAGTTATGTTCTTATATGGGAAAGGGATCACACCTTATGCTGCAGTTGTCTTATTGCTGTGTAAGTTATGAAAACCAGGAATCATTTTCTGGTATCTTATTCTACCAGGATGTAGTATCAGCTTCATAGATGGCCACCACAGTGCCATTTTAACAATTCTTAAGGAATCAGTATTATAATAACAGCTTACAGAACAGTTCCAGAAAAAAGATGCCACCAGTTTAATATGCTCCTATAGTTCAGTCTAAAGCAGGTCTACTCAGAATCCAACTTCGGTTATTCAACAGGGCTTACTCCCAGGAAAGTGAGATTACACTGTAAGTATTGAGCACAGAATGATGGCTTCTACCAAGTGATGCATCAATAAAGTTGTTAGGTTGCTCAGAAATTCAAGTATCTTGAACTGTTTTCTTAAATCATATTAAATATATTTAAGATTTTTCTCTTCTCATGGTGTCTGACAGCTGTCCCAATTTCATTTCTCTGGCTTATTAACTACAGAGCCATGTTGTGTTCCCAATTTTATGTCTTCTACACAAACTGTAGCATTTTGTCAGCTTACATTCTACCATTTGAGGACGCTAGGCTTGCATGGTCAAAACATGAACCAAAACTGCAAATGCATGTAAAGGTATTAAAATATGACAATTTTTAATATTATGTCTAAAACAGTACCAAAAGAACCTTTAACAACTGCCAGCACAACCCAGGCTAGAGGAGAACAAAACAAAAACCTGAAATACACAATTCCATATTTCTTCCAGTAAGTGCAACTTACTGACTAAACTGTGCCCTCTGCTGTTCAGAGGAACAAGTGCACAGCTAAGGTTGAGAGCCACTTGCACTCCCTATCTAGTATATAGCTATGTTAACTTTAGCAGGGAAATTTAGAATACTTGTTATCTACATATTCATGTGAATTTACTTTATAGGAACTAAAAAAAATAGCTATTCACAGACATTGATATACTTTGAAACAAACAGGAAAATCAACATCTGTATACCAAGATGTGGCCAAGAATGCAATAGATGAGCCGTTTATTTCCCTGCTTGTCACATCATCCTGTTCGTAACTCAGAAACATACAAGGCTGGATCCTATGCACTATTAACATAAGCTGCTGTGAAAGAAATGCTGGGGGCTGATGGGGCCTGCATTGGGGACACACACACAGACAGCTACAAGGAAAATGAAATGGACAAAATCATCCCTACCTCTTCTGCCAATAGGCCTTCTATTGGAACAAGAGGCAGAAGGGAAAGATTTCACCCATGACTTTATGTGCCCCAACATCCAGCACCACCTTTCCAGAGCTCACAGGGAAGGCAAGTCCTTTCTATGCCAGCCATGCACCCGATCCAATCTTGTATTACGGAGCACCTGTAAGTAGATTTACTCGTTGTAGCACTCTAGTATCAGTATAAAATTCAAATATGCGCGAATATTTCAACTGAATACCAAATCTATTTCGAGCTATCTATTTGGAGCTGACCAATCACCATGTAGAAAAGCTAGCCAGCCTGATCTTTTCAGATCTTGGAAGCTAAGCAGGCCCTGTCATGACGAGGAGGCAGGAAATCACAAACCACCTCCGAATGTCTTCTGCCTTGAATACCCTTCGGGGGTGGCCATAAATCAGCTGTGACTTAACCACATTTCCATCACCAATGCTGAAAGAATCACAAATTTTTCTGTTCCCTTGGAAATGTGCACAGTATGTGTTAGAAATGGTAAACCTTGAATGCAAATCTTCAAAACACAAAGTAATCTGTTTTAACACAGACTCTGAGATTATTTGCAGACTATTAGTGTTTTAACAAAGCAAATGCAAAATTGCTACTAGGCATTGAGAAGTGGAAAAACCACAGAAGGCATATGTATGGGTTATAAAAGCCCTTTTATAAAGCCATTTTTAAACAAAACCAAAAAGTTTACAAAAGAAAATAAGATACAGAAGAATAAGTTGTTTAATATATTCAAAAAAAAAAGATGAAGAAGAGAAAAAAAACAAGAGGGACACAATTCCAACATGCTGAACAATAAAGGGTTCTTTCCATGTTCTCTTTTAATACAAAATACAAGCCAAGGATACACATACTTAAAACAGAGCTCAGGAGCAGATATGCACTCCTGGGAACCCTTCAATAAAAAGCAAAGCAGGGATTGTTAATTTTTTTTTAATTGCAAGTACATACAGAGACTGGAATATGTAAAATTAAGTAGCACAAAAGACCATCACACAATTCTACCAATGCATGTTGCATCTATAATTCACGAACATGGTCAACAACGTCATGTTCACTTCACCCCCCTTTAAAAATGCATTTTTAAATAAAGCATTAATGTTACATTCAAACTGAATTCCCAGTACCATGCTGCAGATTTCATTGTCAAGGGACTAACAACCCACCTGGTTATCATCATGACTGGTGACCATGGTACCTTGTTTAGCAATATTCCTTCAGGTAAGTGACTAGCAGAAGCCAAGTATTATAGTCAGCAGCCTCTTTCCATGGCCACTCATGAAAATATCAAGAGGAGACACAGGGCCCAGTAGGGTACTGAACACCCAAGACAAGCATCTACCGCATTCCATTTCAGCAACTCCTAGCTGAGGCTAAGAGCACTTGCCCCACTTGGGAGTATTTTTATATCTGAGAATTAGTTCAGGGTTTCACTGTGACATGTTCTCGGTAAACAAATTATGTAATTCTCTTATATACAACTTTTGTAATAAGTGTTTCTGCAGGAAAAGTAAAATTCACAAATTTCTAAAACACATTAAGTTGCCAGGCATCCATACATGCACACACACATGCTCTCTCTCACATACGCGCGCACACACACAAATACTTGAAGGGGTTGTCATATTATTGTGGCTTAAGCAAGTTTGTATACTGTTCTGCCTGAAACCCCTATAAAAAAATCCCCACCCCAGTTATACAAAGCATGTGCAGAATGGTACCTTGCAGTCACACCAAACATGCTCAAACTGATGGAGCCATTCCATTCTCTACAGTTTTGTACAGGGTCAGGTGGAGCAATGGATGTTTTTAACAGTGGTCAACAATCAAGATCATGTAGTGAATGCTTTAACAGACTTGAAGAGAAGCATCTGTTTTCAGGGTTACAAAAGAGAGTAGTAGAGAACAACAAAATGTGAACTACCCAGTGAAGCAGAAAATCTATATGAGGGTGGAGGGAGACAAAGAATCCCCAAGTTACCAGGGTTGTGTTAAATTATGGGCCCCCAAATTATTATTAGAGCACCCAAGTTTTAAGAATTTTTCTAACTTCTGCCTTGCACATATCACTCCTGACCAGTTATCTCACACACACAACAGGGATTTACTATCCATTTAGGCCCCAAATTCCATAAGCAGCTTGTTCCAAATGCAATAGGGGCGAAGGTCATCAGATTTCAGCTTCAGCTGGATCCAAGCCACAGGCAGGGCCTAATTCAATGAAACTACTTAAAGAAAAAGTCACCCCCACAAGTACTAATATCACTTCCCAAATACCTAAAATCATGGAAATCAATTTCCTTTTATTTTATAAAATCATGTGCCAACATTATGATTTGTTATAAAAAATAAACACTCCACAGAAAAATTACATAAAGCAAAGCACCAATTTCTACAGCTCATAAGCTTCCAGCATGTTATAACTCTCTCCCCTTCTCAACTCCACTTTAGTTTAGCTGTTTATTGTACTTGGGGCAATAGCTTTTAAATTCAATTTAAAAAATCTCTTCAATCAACATAACTTAACAGTTTCACTACTTGGTGCAGTCACATTATGACTGAGTATATTCAACTCCTACATCAACTCTTCTAATTACTCCAGAAGGGTTTACAGACCACTTGAATGTATATAATTTCCCCACTGCTCCTAAGATTTAATTTCCATATTAGATCAAACCAATCACTCTAAGCTCCTGCATTTTAGTTTCTTTGCTCTGCATCTAAAAATTATACTGAAGAGAAAAGTCACCATAAAGACAGTATTTGGATATTCATAGTTAACATGTGCAGGCTGTTTCTTCAGCACCATGGCAACCATTACCTGGTCAAATCCAAAAGTAAAACTGCAAGCACCCTTCCAAAGCCTTCCTGAAATTCCATGTCTATCCCTGCTGCTTTCCCAACTGCTTGCAAAGCTTTTACTAAATACACAAAACACATTTGCTTTTGGTTTTCCAGCAAATTTGCATGAAGTAAACTAATTAAATTAGGGCATTATTAATCCACTATTCCCAGGAAGCAACGGAAGTAGAGTGACTAATACATATTGGAGTAGATTGCTTTGTTTCACTGGCGTTTACTTGGAACAAAACTGACCTGATACTTTAGGGATGGAATAGTAGTAATGCATACAAAATTGATATATACACACATATAGAGACAATGAGGAAGTAAATTTCTGTAAAACACAGTAAAATATTAAAATATTGACATTGTTTCATTACTGTTATATTAACTGCAGAAAAGATACTTTCCTTCAGGCTCTGAAAAACACAGAAGTGACTGACTAGTGGGGGAGAGCAATCATTTATTAACTATATGAAAATTTAGAATTTGCAGAGGCTCCTAAGAGTTTTGTTACTATGGGGACATACACAAAGGCAATTAGATAGAATGGGGAGAAAGTTTATGTTCTGAGATCCAGTGTACAAGTAACCTGTACATGATATCAGGCACATATACTATTTCACTGGTTCAAATACTTAAGTGAAGTGAGGATAAGTGGGGAAAGCTCAATGGCTTTCCCAGTGCTTATTAGCCTGTACATAGTTGTATCTGTTAAAGAGAAAAAAAGCAGCACATTCTTTGGAATAATTATAAATCAGCAGTTAAATTAACTATGTTCAGATTCCATGAGTAATCACTCTGAAACCTGTACATCTGAGTACCCAAATAAAATGAGATCATAATGTGTTATATGAGATACAACTATCATTAAGGACTCAACACTCTGAATAGAGTACTGTAATTTTCATGCTCAGAATATATCCTGATAGATAACTTTTGGACTTTGGATAAATTGCCCAGATTTACTATTTGACTTGATTTCACCCCAGGAAAGAACAGAGTATTTCCACTTTCTTAGGATTGTTTGAAAATATGCAAGACAACATGTCGATCAAAATGGACACTTCAAGCAGACTTAACCTATACTGCTTAGCTAAACTTCCAAACAGATTTACAGAGGAAATCATGGAGACATGAACTGAGCTGCTAAAAACACATACCTATGCCACCACTGTGAAAACACAGCCGTGGTAATTCATTGCTTTTGCATTCTTTGCTTTGGCTTTCCAATACTACCCAGGCAGGCATGGTCTTTGAAGACTACACTGGTAAACAGAATCTACTAGGTTTTTAATCACAGAGAATATGTAGGAGAAAAAGAATCTGCCTTTACAACACTATCACTCAGTTTCAATTTGTTCAATTGTGGTTGGTTGAGGGTGTATATTATGATTGTACAGCATGAAAAACAAAGCTGGTGGCACTCCAACTTATACTAAATACTGCAATCCCTTTATCTAGGACAGAAGGGCAAAATTCAACTAGCGTTTAAATTGGCAATAGCAAATCCACCAGAGAGGTCATCTAAATGACAGCACTCACCCACTTTGAAATGAACGGCCCATTGGCAGGATATCCTGGTTTTGTAATGTGCCACAATTTTACTATACTGTTAAGGCCGTCATCTCTTATCTCATCTAGTTTCACCCTGTTCCTTACTTAGCCTAGATATGTTAAGACCTGGCAGTGGAGAAGCGTGAACTGCAACCCACACTGTAAGGAGCAGAAACTAAGCTAAGCAATAGGTAAGGGCAAATTATATCATTTCTTGATGGAAGCTGTGTAGTCTGCCTATGGAGGATAAAAGGGAAAGAAACACTTAAGCCACGACTCATTGGATGGTTGTTTTAGGAATCTCCCCATATCCAAGCTTTAATTTTTATGAAAATATTTTAAAAGCATTAAAAACAGGAGTTTCAAAATCAACAAGTATAAGAAGAAAATGAATGCTATTTGGCCAGACAGAATGCTAACCTAACCAGAAAAAAAGGATACCACAGTGTGAACAGGTAGGCTTTTTTCTAAAGACTTAAATACTTAACCGGCCACATAAGTCATTCAAATTATCTTGGCTTTTAAAAATGGAATTGTGGAACCCAACATTCAGAATATTGGAACTTCAAAAACCCTTGATGGAATTTAAAATAATAAAAGTTATTCATTAAGGATTAATTTCCTTCATCAGAAATGCTGTACGCAATAATATGCATTTTGGATTCAATTAAGCAATAGTTGCCTTAGAAGAACTTTCTCAGCTTTTGAACACCTATTCTATTTTGTTAGTTATGATCTCCAAGTGACAGCATCAATCTTATTGCTTTACAACTGCAGTAAGCCTTCAAAAATATAATCTTTAGTAAGCTGTTAAATTAAGTCTAAATGGCTTTCAGATTTGGTTGGGGAGAATGGAATGGCCTGTAGAGACTGTGACATCAAAACATTATTGTGTAAGGATTCTCTTTAAAAAAAGAAAAGAAAATACTGTACTATTAAAACAGCTAAAGTAAAGGTGGCATTCACAGCCCATGAGTCAAGCCACAACCAAAACCATGTTCTACCCCTAAGTATATCCTCTTTTCCTTCCTCTTTCAAAAAAAGTTTCTTTCCCACACCATTATTTAATCTTCACCAGAAGGGACTTCATCTTCGGACCCTTCATCCCCAGACTTCTCTGGAGGAGGACTAATTGATTTCTTCTTTCCTGGAGGACTTTCAGGCTCTTCATCCTCATCTTTTGGAGATGGGGTTTTTTCTTTTGATGTTTTTGAAGCTGAGGGACGGCCTACCTTCCCTTTGCCTTTCACGGGACTTGGCGTAACTGGGGGGAGAAAGCACCAAAATGTAATGCATTTTACAAACAAACTTGCCCTATTCAATCTGTGGTGGAAAGGGGTGTTAAGTCACAGCTAGTAAGAACTGTTATTTTTTAATCCAAGGCCTGTGATAAATATGAACTGATATCTTGTTTCAGCCACAAAATAATGCCCGCTTTAAGTTAAACTTAAACTTTAGATTCAACATTTCTGCTCTGTTCCATGGAATAGGTGTTGCAAGAAGCACTGCTGCGAATAGCTGAAAGGCAAGCATCAGTTCTACAGCTTACAGAGATGAAAGCAGGAGTTCCAATACAGACTGATGTACCACGAAATGAAGGTCATATAACTTTTCTGGAGAGGGAATCAGGCCCTGCATATCTACATAATGAGCAACTTAGTTTTTCAACTCTTATTTTATTTTAGGCTCTCTGAACACAGCTGTTGTACAAACATTGGTTCTTGAATTCGCCCAGGTCATGTGAGAGAAGAACACTATCACCATAACACACCTATGCCATATTTAAGAAAAATTTAAGAAATGTAGTTGGCACAACAGTGATCCAACTATCTATTTAAGAAATTATTTAATCCAAGACACCAAATGAAGGAGATCACTGCACTTTCCTAAAGACAAGGCTTAATGAAACTGAGATTTCCCCACTCCCGCAAGTGTGTATTTCTGGTGCACCTGGGTTTATGTTAACATTAACCGTCTTATTTTCATTCCTATTAGAATAAAAGGAGACAGTCACGGGGATTGGTAGGCTCAAAACATCACCTGTTTTAATCAGCACTGGCAAGTGGTCTGAACATAATATTGGCAGCTAGGAAGTCTAAGAATCCCATCCTGATTCAGCCACTAAGTCCTTTGAATCTCTGAAAATAGGAGTAATCCATACACGAACTTTACTGTACATCAGTTCTGTCTTATTACAGAGATTGCCATGTATGTTCATCTGAACAGAATGCTAGTTGAACAAGTATTTGAGACTGACCTTGCAAGCAAAACTCCATTATGTGATTGCCAACAGGGCAAAATAAGAACTTGAAGCAAGCTGAGCTCACCTGTAGCCTTTAGCCTGGGCCTAGGCATTTTCTTTTCTTTCCTTTCTGGTTTGGATTTCTTAGCCACTTTTTTGTTCTTCTTTTTTGAACTGCCATAGTCACTATCATCATCATCTTCCACAAGGAAGTCTTCATCGCTGCCAGAATCTTCTGTGCAGAGAGAGAGGAATGAAATGTCTCTAAGAAGGGCTGTCCTTGATCACTTGGAAGGGAGACAGAATCAGGGAGAGAATCTGGTAGGTTGATCAAGGGATAGGAGTCAGTATTCTTGGCTTCTATATTCTGTAATATACTTGCTAGAACTTGGGAGAAATCACGACTTCTTTGCCTCAGTTTTTTCTCATGTAAATCTGCTTTATGCCATGCAGCACTTACTTTAATTAGTGGCAGAAGTAAATTTCTCCATTCCTCAAGAACAACTACATGTAGATTCAGAGCGAACATTTCCTGTACTAGCTGCTGTAGATTCTACATCAATGCCCTTACCAGTCTGACTGTTTTCTTGTTCAATATGGTCTTCCATCTTGTAGCCAGTTGTAGAAGTGCCCTCTGAGGCCAATACCAGCATCTTATTACATATGGATACACAGCAGTACTATACAGCTTCCGCGTTTTGATTCCAGGTGTCCATGATTCATCCAGTTTATCAGTTCACTGATTCACTGGGTTTCTGTGTTTATTAGTACACATTCACTGCAAATTTCACAGTTGGCCCCCAACGTTCTCCTTTTAGAGCACATGTCTGTTAATTCACACAGACAAATTAGAAAGCAAAAGTTACGTATGTATTTTAACACTGTTTTTTAAACTGCTGGTAAATTCTAATGATGAACACAAGAGGGGATTTTACCCTTTGGAGTATCAGGAAGCTAAATAGGATGGTATTTATAATCAAATGGCCTGTTCAGTTAGTTGTCCAGTGCTGAAGATAAAACAGTGACGAATATGGCAACCTTGACTTCATTGTGAATTTACTAGTGGAAATACTGTCACAAGGTAGTAACATTTTCAAAAAGTTCTTGACATGTCTGAAAAGATTTGGTGCCCTGAACCGAGGGTTCAGATTTTTCTTCTCTTTGTTGCCAACTGCCAATAATCTGCACTTAGTATTCAGGAAGTAAAGTACTGTGTTGGTCTATCTGACAAGCTTACCCTGGACACCACATCAAATACAGCAACAGTTTGTCGATCCCATTCCTATTCCCAGTGTGCTTGTGTGCCAGTCAGCCCCACTTACTTTCCTGGAATGATGCTTCCTCCTCCTCTTCATCTTCCTCTTCACTGCCCACATCATCCATGAGCATTTCCCGTTGCTTGGAAGCAGCTTTGGATGCTGCCTGTCGCTGTTGACGCACGTTTTTATGGTCTTCTTTCTCATCCTCACTGTCATCTGTTACAAAATCACCAAAGAACACTGAAAATGGACAATACTAATTCGGGGTAGGAAAAAAAACTGAGCTGCAACAAAATGTTTCTCTAATCATAGTGCAATTTGCTGGACACCAAACATATCAGATTGACAGTCATTCTGGAGACATCTCAGTGCAAAATATCCACCTGATCTTCATCATCTTAGCTCTGGTTGCCCAGCCTTGTAGTCTTTTAAATGGTGCTGCTATAATGCTTTACAATGTTTTACTCTCTAGTTGCTGTTATGCGATTGCCCTTTTTTTTTTAGTCATTTATCCTGCAAACAGAAGGACTTTATGAAAGCAGTTCCGCTACACTTTCTCCTTCCTCCAGCAGCTTCCTGCGCTCTTCTCCTGAAAGCCTCAGCTAGGGGACGTGGGGCAGGAAAAGAATGGTACAGGGCAAATACTCTTTACTAGTTCTGCTCATACAAGAGCATGTCAGGGTTTTGGGGGGAGGGGAATATCTCCCAGTTCTCCTTTCTTCCCACATCTCCCTGTCACATGGAATTTTGTTCAGCAGTGGCTTTTGGGAAAGCACAAGCTGCTGCTGGGGAAAAGCACGAAACATCCACTTGCTTTTATTTGTCTGATGAGCCAAAATTCACTGAAAACCAGTCAAGCCATTTCACAAATACATGAAGTGGCAGCCATGTTTCATATTTATAAAAGTATTTAATAAGTAATTTTAACATCTTCCTTTATTTGATCAAAGCCTATTCCTTACACCGCATAAAACAATTTGCCTATAACCAAATGGCTTTACTGATTCATCACAAGGTTTTGCCCACTGGAATGTTTTTAAATAAAATATTCTCCAAGGATCAGAGAAATTGTTAAAAGAGAACAACAAATAGAGAAAGTGTATCAAAAAGATGAGGGTATATCTGGTAATACTTCAGCCTTACTTCATGAGATCAGAGGTTAGGATCCACCTGCACTAGAATATACCAAGAGGTAACTGGAAGTATTACCAAAGGGATTTATTCATCCTACAGAATTTGTCTTTGAGTTGTGGTTGACAGTGGAAGAGAGTGCTGCTGTTAGCACACTGCTGCAAGTCAGAAGAAGGGCTAATTAACGCTCCCAGCTTTTTGCAGAGTGCAATTCCCATTCTTTCGCTCTTTCACCTAAGCAAAGATTTTTGAGAAAGCCTAATTCTTGGTTTTCAGAAGAGAACACCTGAAAAAACCCAGATGTTATGTGCTAGTTAAGCCACAGAAGCGTTAGAATACTCCCTATTAGAGGATTCAACACAGAATTAGGATAAGAAGACAGGGGTAAATGGCCAGATCTGATATAAATGTCACTTTGTCAGGCTGGGCTGTGTGCTGTAAAATGTAATGCCATGTACCAGAGATATAAACTTTATAAAGGACACAGGAAAACTCAATTAACGATATTGTTTTTTACTTAAAATACAAACATATTTAACTCTTACAGTTTCCTTTAACACTCTTTGATAACTGACACCTCTTGCTCTGAATTACTGCATCAAAATCTGAAGTCAATGTCTGTGCTGTAGCAGCCTTTACACTGCTTAGGTGTGTATCTGTAAGGTGAGATCTTACTTTTGATTTACTGACATTCTTTATAAAAAAGAGCTGTTCACAGATGTACGTTGTCCAAACATAGACAGAATTTTAGAAGCAAAAGCCTTAAATTGAGGGCAATTCGGATCCAGAAACTGGTAAAAATTTGCTGCTTATCCTACAGCATAGCATCACACTGCTCTCTTGCCTGCCTGTGATTTGTGGCATCTTTTCATTGATAGGTGGGGAGCAGTGTTCCCTCTAAGCTGAGCTAATGTGAGCTGGCTCTCAGTTTTTTAGCCTCCAGCTCACATTTTTTTAATTGATAAAAATTTTCGATTACAGTTACAATTCATGAGTTATACATGAGCTCTAGTTCAGATGAAGAACAATAAGGTTCACATTAGTTACATCGGTATAGATAATATAATCTATAGGCATAGATACAAACCAGTATGACCATTAATAACTGTCTCTTTTTCATGTAATTATGATTGTTATTCGATTGTCATTACTGCATGAAAGTTAGTCCAGGATGTGAAATCAAGTGTATTGTTGTGTCGTGTTTTCTGTTTCAAAAATGGGGCCCATTTTTTTAACAACATACAATTCTTTGGTCTGAATTTCCCTTGAACTTTCTTTCAACTGAATGTCTTCTGATATTTTTTCCATTATGTAGTAGTCCCATAATTTTGAGTGCCAAAGATTTATCATTGGGGGTTTATATCTTTCCACTTAAGAGCTATAATATCTTTCGCTGCCATAATCATGGTCATAATTAGGTCTTTCTTGATCTTAGTGATTTTTATGTTTTCCCATAAATTTAGAAGGATTAGTGCTGGGCTTAGTGGAAATATGACTTTTGTTATGCGCGTTATTTCTGTTACTATTTGTTCCCAATATGATTTAATTTTTTGCACATCCACCAGTTGTGAATATACGTTCCTTTTTCACCACATTGTTTCCAACAGTTCGGTGATACCGATGCTGTGCAATGGGATAATTTGGCTGGGGTTAGGTACCACCTAGAGATTAATTTGTATGTTTGCATTTGTGTTGGAATCACTTTCTAGGTGAAAGCTGGTGTGGTCAAGATATTCTGCTACTGATCTTTTGATAACTCTATTTCTAGATCTTTGTGCCAAGTTTCTTGGTAGCTATGTTGTGTTGGTCGCTCTGATTTCAGTAGAATATTATATATTCTTGAGATCAGTCTTTTATTTTGAATGTCATCAAGATACATTAGTTTTTCGAAGTCAGTTAAACCTCCATCTCACACTTTTTTGTCCTAGCTCAGGAAGGATGGTTCCAGAGCAAACTAATTTATGCAGGAGCCAAATCACTCGCTCACAACTTTAATGCCAGTAGCTCACAAAGTAGAATTTTTGCTCACAAGACTCCACAGCTTACAGCAGGGGTGTCAAATTCATTTGTTATGATGGCCAGATCTGACATAAATGAGACATTGTTAGGCCGGGCCATGTGTGTCATAAAATGTAATGCCAGGTAGCGGAGAAATAAACTTTATAAAGAACACAGACAAACACAATTAAAGATGTTTTTAAAACTTTAAATAAAACATGCTGAAAACAATAGCAAGCTTGCACTATTTCATCTATTTAACAGTCTCTGATAACTGACACCTCTGCTCTGAATTATTGCATCAAAATGCCTGTGCTGTAGAAATCTTGAGTATGCTGTTCAGGTGTGTATCTGCAAACCTACTTTGATTTATTGACATTTATTACAGAAATCTCACACTCACGTTCCTAGCCTAGGACCCAGGGGAAAACATGAAATGGATGGGCATTGCAACTTTTTGTACATAAGTTGCTTCATGTGCTGGTCAAGAACATGAGAAAGCATCCTAACACAGACTGAGGGCCATGTGTTTGTCTATAAAACTTATACTCTCCCCCAAAGAAATAACTACAACTTCCTACAAAGGGGGTGAACTTGGTCTGGACACACATTCTCAGTCTGATCTACCTCAGTGGCTTGTTGTTATTCCTCCTCTACAATAGTTCACATTGCTTTGTTACTGAGAAAAACTGGATTATGAGGGCACGAATACTGTGAAAAGGGGAAGGGAACCGAGTTGCACCCAGGAGAGCCCTGGCATAAAATAGGAAGTAGGAAACAGCCAGGGCTTTGTAGGCCTGATTGGGGCCCTCAGAGGGCCTGATCCAGCCCATGAGCCGCATGTTTGACACCCCTAGCTTAGAGAGAGCATTGGTGGGGAGCAGTGTGAATGTCCCATTTTGTCGACTGTACTGACTCACTATGTGTAGTCCACCTTGAGTACACCTCCCACCGTAGTGAAACTTTTCCACTCCATTCTCCACCACTTCCTGGTACAAGTAATCCCAGGGGTCCTCTTCCCTCTCTTCCCCACTAGACTAAGTCAGCAACTTTTTTCTCTGCAACACTGGAAGCATTTCTGTGTGTGAAGCAGGGTTTCCTCCCCCACTTAGAGAGGTCCACCCCAAAATGTAGACATACAACATAAACTCTCCAAGCAACTGCAGCCGCCACTCTCAACACTTGCTCAATCCACCACAAAAATCATGAACCCTCACCAGCCACCTGTCAATGACCAGAAATCCGCCCTTTTCTCCCACCACCTGCTTGTGATTCATCCACACCAATCCACTTTCCTTCAAATCCCGTCCGCTCCCACTGACCGCTCCTTTCCTTGCACTTCAGTCCCACTTAGAAACCTGACCTTCCACAAAGGCACACATACACCCCAATGTGCTGAGATTCAAGCATGGGGACTAACAACTGGGAGATCCGCCAGGTTCATAAGCCCCACTCTGCCATGGAAGTTGTTGGGTGACTCTGGGCCAGTCACTCTCTCAGCCTATTGCACCCTGCACAGTTGCTGTGAGAACAAAAACACAGATGGGGAGAACGATACTTGTAGAAGAAGAGTTGGATTTATACCCCACCCTTCACTACCCAGGGGAGTCTCAGAGTGGCTTACAATCTTCTTCCTTTCCTTTCCCCACAACAGACACCCTGTGAGGTAAGTGAGGCTGAGAGAACTCTGAGAGAACTGTAACTGACCCAAAGTCACTCAACTGGCTGCATCTGGAGGAGTGGGGAATCAAACCCGGTTCTCCAGATTAAGAGTCTGCTGCTCTCAACCACTATACCGAACTGGCTTTTAATTGCTTTGAAACCCCATCGGGGGAGAAAAGCAAGGTACGGATGCCTAGAAAATAGGAACGATGCACCAAAATCTCATTAAGTCCTTAAGGTGGCTCAAGATTCCTGTTTTATTTTAGCCTCCAACTACTTCGCTGCTCTTGCATGCCATCCCACCAACACATCACCTTCCCTCACTCCAACAGCTATAATTCTCCTCTTTCCCATGGCTTTCCAAGCACAGTACCCACCACGCATCCCACTACACACTTCAACCCTTCTCTTTCATGCCCCTCCCTTCAGTCTCTCATACCCCTCCTCCCAGATATACTCTGGCATTCCCATTCTTTCACTCCTCTAACACTTGTTTCCATCAGCAGCTCCCCCTACCATCACCTTCACACATAATGACTTTTTCCCTCCCTCCTTCCTTCCATCCTCCCAAAGATCTGCCTCTCTGCCATCATGGCAGAGAATGAGCAAAAGAGGCAGGCAGAGGAGGCCAAGTGCACACGTGCACTGACAGGGAGGAAACGACCCCCTGCCTCTGACAGAAGGAGAGGGGGCAGCAGCCGTACATGCGCAGCCTGGCCAAACTGAGAGAAGAAGGGGGGATGGATCCTCCAGCAAGCTGACCTGATGTGGTTTTTTTCACTGCTTTTGCTGCCACTGCCATCACCCTGCTCTTCCTTGCTCATGGGCCAGATAACAAACCTGGATGGGCTGGTTTTGGCCCCTGGGCCATGTGTTTGAGACCCCTGAATAATTAACATGCATTAATTGAACTGTGCACACACAACAGTAAAATACTGAAATTATCACAGTGACAACAGTTTTGATATACAATTTTTACCTGCAGGTCTTTTCCTAGATTTGGAAGTTGCTCGTTTGTTCTTGTCAGGTTTGGCTTTTTTCCCTTTTTTGTTCTTTTGAGAACTCTCATAATCACTATCAGCTTTGCCATCATCTGCTCCTAAATCATCCTCACTGCCAAAATCTTCATCTGAGAGAAAACAGTGATAAATGATACTTAACAAGTATCTTCTGTAGAGAAGCGCAGTAAGAAAAAACCAAGCTGCCTTCAATAGTACGGGCTAATGGGCAAATGATGAACACAAGAAAATGAATGTGGTACAGTTACAAATTATTTAGGGCATGACACATTAGGGTTTTGGACAACATCGATCATAGAGCAATGTCACAGATGATGTTCTAGACATCACCAATCCCCACTTGGTTGGTTATCTATGCTGTAATAACTGCATAACTACCTGCTGAGTGTGAATCGTCTCTCTTTGTCTTCAAGTCTTTTTCAGAGTCCTCACTGTAAAAAGGAAAACAATTTTGACATTATCTTCTAAGTACCAACAGAAAGACTATGTTGATGGCATATATACAAAATTATATAAAATCTAAGTACAAGTTATATAACACAAAAATTGCACAAAAACACACCAAAAACCGTTATCTAGCAAAACCCCAAATTCAATCAAATCCAAACACCCACTGAAACGAAACAGTTTTTACTTGTTACCTTAGTAAAAATAGACCATGCTGGTTTCCTTCTGGAGGGTATTCCATAGCTTTGGTGCCACCACTAAAAAAACAGTAGTTGGATCCAATAATAATCCATGGATGCAAGAATTTTCCTCGCATTCCTGTCTTTCTAGCAATCTTTTCCAATTCCAGAAAAGCATCTATTAGTTAACATAGGCCACAATACAGGTCTCATGACCCAGTTCCCTCTAGGGGGCAATGATGCACAGTTCAGAGGCCAGCTCAGAAGATTTCTGCTTCAGCTCACAACCAAGCTTCCATAGGAAACAATGGAGGATGGGGGCACCTCTTTCTGGGCCCACAAAATTGGACCCGCTGGTCCAATCTTTTTAAAACTGGGGGGGGGGGGGGGGAATTGAGGAGAGGCACAGGCAGCTATATTGCAAATTTGGTCTTTACCTAAAAACAGTCATCGTTCCCCCAGCCCCAGATACCCCTGGATCAACTCTCCATTATAGTCCATCGGGCCCATTGACTATAATGGTCCCCATAAGCTATAATTGAGCCAGAAAAAAACAAATTGTTTTGCACACCCCTGTTATGCTTTTCAGTATAATCTGTAAGTTGCCTTGAGCCACAGGGAAATAAATATCTGAATAAATAAGTAGTTCGGACAGGCTGATAACATTTAAACATTTGTAACCAAAGTTGACTGCAAGAGTTTCCTCCCCCAAGTGCTAGTATGTTTTCTAAGGGTCAGCGCAGGGCGACGGTCCAAGACCAGGTCTATCAGTATAGTGGAATGGGGTGGGTAGACCTGTTCTTTGGAGTCCAGGTCTACCAATGTAGTGGACTGGGACAGGTAGACCTGTTCTCTGGACAACCATTTGGGCCAGAAAAAGGGACAAAGCTTCTAGGTTAGAGAAGTAACTGCCTGCCTTCTGAAACCTGAAGAGTCAGTTAAATTCAAGAATTTATATTGGAATGCTTAGCAGACACTGAAACTAAAGCTTCTCATCTCAAAGATTCTAAGACTTTGAGAAAAGCTTATAACTCTCACTTGCTGGAAACACATTTATTTCATTAGACATATCCCATCCTCCCCAAATTGCAGGCTCAGGATTTGTACCAACATACATATATCTGCAATTAATGCAGATTTACAAATTAAAACATATTACAATAAATTAAAATCCATAAAATCATCAGCCTAATTCACTAAAATCACCAGCACACGCCTCAACAACACACCTCAACGGCAGATAGTGTGGTCCCAGTCTGGCTTCCAGGATCTGCAGTCACTAGGGGGAGGCCTAATCAGAATGGATGCCCGCTGCCTCAACCAAAGGCCTGGTGGAAGAGCTGGAGTTTGTGAAATTACTAAGTTACCACAAGAGTTATTACTGATTCACCTCAGACATTTTACTCCTGATTCCACCTGATCTTTTCCTCTACATGTTGAATAAAATCTTTTGTTTATTTCTGAACTTTCAAAAAGCCTCTTATGTCCCATTTTCAGAAGTATAAGAAGGGGATCTTGTCTCTTCCCTCAAGTCCCTGGGCTGAGCCAGCAACAAAATAGAATAACAGAACAGGGTGAGACAGCCATAAACCTTCAAACAAGAAGAAAATGGATAACAGCAGCTTCTCAGCCAGAAAGGAAGGGAAAACGGAGGGAAAACCCTGCATGTGAGGGAGGGAAGAGGGCAAGATTGCCTTAGCTCCCAACTCTCTTATTCTACAAACTGAACTATTCAAGAAGACATTTTTCTGGGATATATGCCATCTGGGCCTGGCGATTTGTCAGTTTTTAATCTGTCTGTTAGTCGTAGGACCTCCTCTCTCGTCACCTCAATCAGACTCAGGTCTACCCCCTCTTGAAATGAACAGTTTTGGAGTGGGCAAAGACCTCCCATCTTTCACAGCGAAGACAGAGGCAAAAAATGCATTCAGCTTCTCTGCCATTTTCCTATCATCCTTTAGTAATTCTTTTACCCCTTAGTCATCCAAGGTCCCCCATGGCCTCCCTGGCTGGTTTTCTGCTTCTAACGTACTCGAAGAAATTTTGATTGTTGGTCTTTATGTTTTTTGCAATATGTTCCTCACAGACCCTTTTTGCCTGTTTGAGCACCAACTTGAATTTTATTTGCCAAAGCCTGTGCTCCCTTTTATTTACCTCACTTGGACTAGCCTTCCACCACTGAAAGGAATCCTTCTTACCTTTTACTGCTTCCATTACTTTGTCTGTTAACCATGCAGGCCTTTTTCATACCTATTTGTACCTTTCCTAACATGTATTTTATCAGAGCTTCCAGTATTGTAGATTTAAATAGTCTCCAAGCTTCCTGAAGGGATTTGACCCTCCTTACCTTTCCTTTCAGTTGCTTCTTCACAAGCCCTGCATTAGAGAGAAGTTACCCCTTCTAAAATTAAATGTGGTTGTGTTGGTCTTTTTGAACAATTTCCTATTAACATAAATGCTAAACAATAGCATTATGATCACTGTTCCCAACTGGTGCTATCATGTTTACATCTCTCACCAGTTCTTGAGCATTATTTCGGACCAAGTCCAGGATTGCCTCCCCCTGGTAAGTTCTGTGACAGTCACTGAGAGTATCTAGGAACCCAATCTCCTTCTCCTGACTTGAACACATATTGACCCAATCAATGTGTGGGTAGTTAAAAATCACCTATTATGACACCGTTATTTTGTCTGCACAGGAGTCAGATTTTTGTTCACAGTTCATTAGTTTTTATAGCCACTCTGATGGGCAGGCATTTCCTGATGAATCTAAAATTTCTGAAAGATGTACAACTCTGTCTTTTGTTGTCATATAAGCACTTCTTAGTAGATCAATGTGTGCACTGCTCCAAGCATTGAGTCTTAAAATGGCAAACTTCCTATTCGTTTTTCTTGCATACTGTCCAAGTTCCTTCTCATATGTCAATCAATCTTTTAGCAGGTATAGTGTAGCCAGGCCATAAACAGTCAACCATGTCAAAGTGCTTATTTTTAACAATATGAAAAGAGAATTTGTGGCAGAAACTAATCAAGCAATCTTTTCACCTATGATATCTTGCTGGTACATGCTGGTGCTTAGAACAAACCCATCCACAGAAGTTCTACTGGATGAATGAACCCCCACCACCACCTGTTTGCTTCCTACTGATAACTTATTGTGTAAAGTACATTTACTGCTCTTGGAAGTCTAATCAATGTTTTTAGTTGCAAAAAGACAGTCATATGGTGCAACTCTAAGGACACTTTCCTAACAGTAAGCCCCACTGAATAAGATGGGCCTTAGTTATAAGTAGACCTACTTAAGATAGCTCCCATAGCTTTTTGCACTTAACTGAGATCCAGAAAGCAAATACGCCATTCTCACACTGTTACCCACTGAACTCTTTCATTAACAGCAAAACAGTAAGGATGACAAATTCAAGACTGCATTCCTATGCACACTTACTTGAAGTAAGCCCCACTGAACTCAATAATAATTTACTTCTAAGTAAATAAGCCTAGCATGGGGCTACATGTGTTTGTTCAACAAGAATGAAATATACTAAAAAAATATGAAACAGTGTAATGGCTTCACATGTGTGCTAATGGGGGGGGGGGGGTTTACAGGAAATCTAGGCTGAGCTTTTCTCCCCCTTCTCAGGTATTTTGTCTGGGTGTGACCAGAAGGCTTCTTCTGGCAGAAACTCTTTTCACAGGGAAGTGGAATCTTGGGAACACTTCTGCCAGCTGAATGAGATGTAGGATATTTAAGATCTCTCGGCTCATGGCCATGAGTGACCTGGTATATCAGAGTCACCAGTGAGAAAAGCAGAATAGAAATTCTTAAAATAAAATATCTACAAATATAGGCACATTATGTTCCAAAACAATGGCATGTAGACTTACAATATGAAGGTCAGAATTTTAGATAATATCAGAGCAGAGGCAGCATGATGTGAAGTCTCTCCTGTGTGGTCTCTAGCCCAACTTCCACCTGACAAACAGATGTCTTCTAACTATAGTTATTTCAGTACATGTGAGGAAATTTACCACAGCTTAATTAGTGTGGCTATACTCAATTACAGTTATGATGGCATTCCAGTTCTTCTCTCCTGTACTGCTTGTGTTATGTTTGTGAAATGCCATCCCCCCCCCCCAAACTTCACAGAAGAGATGGGGGAGAAACAGGGGGGAAAAGTAACTATGATTTATTTCCTGGGTTAGTGGAATAAGGATGTTCAGTAAAGAGTCTTGAAACTATGTGCATTTGCAGCACACAGCACTAGCTGGGTTCACTCAGTAATATCATTACAAAAACTTTCTTAGTGCACACAGCAGTTAACAGTCAAGCTTTTAAAATTTTGAGGTAAACTACTGACATGTACTCAGCCTTACAAAAGCCCTCACCATGAGTATGAGCTCCTCCTAGCTACTCCAACTCTTTACCCAGCTTTCTTCAGAAGCTAGGATCTGAAACATACAAAGTCTCCTGAAAAAGGATTTCTTTAACCTCACCCTTTGGAAGGTCAGAGCCTTTCTTCTAAGCATTCACTGTATCAATCTACTTTCTCCACAAACCAGGCTTAGAATACCTCTCTTCCCCCTCCACAAACCAGGCTTAGAATACCTCTCTTCCCCCTCCCCAACTCGATAAGACTGGAAGTTTAACTGATTTCTCTCTCCACTTCCCCCTGGCTCCTCAAGCATTCCATGGGTCCTGTTTGGCTGCTGGCTGTTCTGCACACAGACCAATCCGGCAAAAAAGGGACTGGTGATGGATAGAAAGGGGCAGGACCTTTGCCCACCCATCACAGACACCAAGTGGCAACTTTAGTTCTCTTACTGCAGCTTTCTATAATTTTGTGATGCAAGATCTGCATCTTCTTGTTACATAGCTGACATTTGGTTTAATTTTTTACCCAGAGAAAAGATCTTCTTCAAAATATTCCCCAACGACGTCATTCTTGCACCCAGAAGCCTAACAATTTTTAGTGGCAGAGTAGTAGTACAAAAAACTGTGTACTAAATGTCTTTTCAGTGCGATTTTCTGATCCTTTCCTATACTGTAGAACTCATCTGCTTTAGTCTGCCCACCCATACCTTATAAACACAAAAACCAACATTTTACTCATTAAAGCCCTGTACCTTTGCATATAAGCCTAGAATGAGCTACTAATGGTTTGAAATTTTCCAGAAACAAGAGCAGATAGTTACCAGGCAGGTTAAAGCCATTATCATGGGTGGTTTGATTTTTACAATATGAAAAAGGAAATGTTCATGCTTGATTGATAGGTAAAGAGTAAATACTTTAAGAACTATGTAAATTAGTTCTTTATGCAGAAAAGCAGCCTTTAACTGAGTGTGTAATAGAGCCAGCCAATGATTCATTATTAATATTTAATTCTAGATTTTATATGCCAATGATCAAATTTAATCTTAATCAGGTAATCTTTAAAATGAGAAATTTAACATTTATCTGAACACCCAATTTTTAAAATTTCTGATTTTATCACTTCTGAAAGCTGACATACTTAGTTTAAAGAGAACTTAACCACAGCTCACCTGTCCTCCTGAGAATTCTTTCCAGGCCGCCTCTTATTTTTTGCTTCCCGTGGTGATGAGCGGATTTTTTTGGTTGGAGGAGCTGAATCTCTTCCATATTCTTCATCTATATAGTAATGATAATACAGACTTAATTGGACAGTAACTTAATGTTACTGACTGAAACAGTTGTAAGTTGTGCAACCTTTAAAAATTAGCACCAACAGCATCCTGCTAAAATTTCATGATGCAATTGGATGTCGTAGCTGAAATGTTGGAAATATGGAAACGTTTCCATAGGATTTGATGAGTTTTATTTTATTGATTTTAATTGTCCTTTGTAAAAATGTTTTAGAAATTTCTAAATTGTTTTGGAGAACTTTGCAAAAAAGCAAATGAAAGGGGAAAAATTAATCTAATGTTGCAGCTGGGGCTCATCAAGAGACTAGGCCTCTTCATAGTCTCTTGCTCAAACTAAACTTTGGTTCAGGCACAAGGCCTACAGAACATGGAAAATTTTTGCTCTCTGAGCTCCAAGGCCAAGCTGACAGTGACTCAAGAGGGAAAGATAAGGGAGGATGGGGGGCATTCACAGGTGCAGGGTGTCTCATCTGCCTTAATGTTTCAAGACTGCCCTAAGCAGGCCTACAAATTCCATCTTCTTAACTCAAGGTTTTACGGGAGCTTATTAATTGGATCTGATGTAACTGCAGAACACCAGATACTAATTGGCAATCTTACCTGATTGGCTATATCCCCTGGTCAGTAAATCCAATAGTCAGTTGGGTCACATCATTGGGCCTACATCTGATTAGCTAGCCCAAATCATGCCAGCGTATGCCATGAGGCGTAAAGGAAAGATTCTTCATTCTCAGATTTTTTGTTGTAGATTTCTGTACATCCTTTTAGTAAATCACCTTAATTATATTTTGGGTGTTCTTGAATTTAGGAGGCTTCAGTCTAAATCCAGTATTTTGGCCCAAGTTGGCTACAGCCGCTGAAATAACTTGAATTTGGGACTCACTTTTTAAGTGTACAACCTTACAGGGTTGGTTTCTTGTTTAGACCTGGAAAGGGCTACAGGATCGATCTCTTGGTCTCTGGCTGTTTGGGTAGTTAAAGGGGCTGGTGGCAGTAATACCCTGAGGTGTATGGACTCACAACAGCCTTTCTGTTTATTTGCCCCTGCCAAACCAACCAATTTCCTGGAGTGGGCTCCCTGCACTGGGAGTTCAGCCCACTTGGCAATGCTGTGGAGGTGGTGGGTTTGTGACAGGTCAGATGTAGCCTGAAAACTAATCTTTGCTTGCGAATGAACGAAGAATGAATGAAGATATGGTCTCTGAGAAGTCAGACAAAGCTGGACAGCCATAACCACTGAGGTCAGTTCCACAGAATATATGCATGAATAGGGCAATCAACTTTCAGTTTCCCTGAGGGCCAGCACATACCTAGTGATTTGTTTTTTGTTCTGTGCTGCAGAGTAATGGCTAGTCCTCTACATTACTTTTAAAATACAAACATTGTAAAGGAATCAACAATATCTGACAGCAGTGTGTTTCTCCTTGAGGAGGTCAAAAGTCAAGGACAAGACTCCTGAACAACTTACTCACCACCACCAAGCCTCTGTAATGCAGAGCTACAGTACAGTGTTTGGTGTGTTGTAGGAGATAATATCAGCTCACACAAGACTAACTGGCCTGGTCCATGTCCTGTGTGAAACAAATGTGAGCTAAAGAATTCACTGCAATATATAAAGCTTCCATAACCAACAGGATGTTGTAGAAAATGTTCCCTATGAAGTACATAATTGCCTGAGGGAGTTTCCAGAATGGCAGGCACCAGAAAGGGGGGGTGTCAGTCCTCTTAGATTACACCGCACGCTTGAGTTTGTATCTGCGCTGAAGACAGCAAGATAGCAAACAGGTTCCTGGAGGAAAAGCAATTCATTTAATGCTGGATTGCAAGAGGCAAAGAAGATACACTACATTGGGTCCCTGAAATATATGAAGTTATAAGAAGAAGAGTTGGTTTTTTATACCCTGCTTTTTTCTGCCCTATAGTCTCAAAGCAGCTTACAATCACTTTTCCTTTCCCCTCCCCACAACAGGCACCTTATGAGCTGGTGGGGCTGAGAGAGTTCTGAGAGAACTGTGACTGGCCCAAGGTCACCCAGCAGGCTTCATGTACAGGAGGAGTGGGGAATCAAACTCATTTCTCCAGATTACAGTCCCATGCTCTTAACCACTACATTTATGATGGTAATCTACTAACCACTAGAGGTGTGCAAAACCTCCCGGTATTTTCCAGGTTCAGGTATAGTGAACCTGAAAAATATCGGTATTTCCCGATATTCCTGATTTTTTTTTGGCTCCATTATACCCTATGGGGACCATTATAGTTAGAGGTCCCCAGTCGATCCAGGGATATCTGGGACTCTGGGGGAGCGGCTGTTTTTTGAGGTAGAGGCACCAAATTTGCAACATAGCTGCTGGTGTCTCTTCTCAACAACCCGCCCCCCCCCCAAACCCCCAAGTTTCAAAAAGATTGGACCAGGTGGTCCAATTCTATGGGCCCCCCCAAAAGGCACGCCCATCCATTGTTTTCAGTAGAGGGGGAAAGGGCGTTTAAAGGACTCACAGTCCCTTTAAATGCCTTCTCACTGCACCAGAGAAAAGTTTCACTGCTAGCAGAATGTGCTGTATCCTTCTATTTCAAAAGTCTTTTCACTGCAATATCTTTCCTGTCAAAAACGCTGTTTACTATATTTTGTGCATTTAAAAAAAATAAAGATGCCAATTCATAATGTCAACTACCAGTTGAAGCTAACTGGCTTTATATGTCCCACTAAGTTCTTATTGTTTCTAATAAATTGGCATTTGTCTTGCATGCATTATAAACAAATGGAACTTGGCTAATAAGCCAGCATTAGAATTGCACGCAGGATTGCACCATACTTTGTTTTCACTAATTATCACAACTTCATCTACTAGACAGCAGCAGATCTGTTTTGCAACTACAAAAAACCTTGAAAGGGTTCCAGAAGCCTTTACTTGGAGCAGAACAATGAAGAACTATGAAAATACATACTGAGTTACAGAAGAGTCTCAATATTTTCTCATCAAGATCAATAGTTACCTGCATCATCTGATTCCTGAAACTGTGAGTAGTCCACCACCTTTCTGTTCCTGGAAGAACAAAAAAGCATACTAGTTTAATCAGAATGAAATTGTGATGATAATGGGGAGTTTTAATAACCAAGACTACTATTTCATTAGATATTTTAAATATAATTGCCCTTATACGGTATCCTTTGAAACATAATGGGCTGCCTTTCTAAGCTCTTTGGAAAGTCCAACTGGTCCAGAGCACAGCAACCAAGTTGTTAACAAGGGCCTATGACAATTAACACAATGTCCAGTGCTTAAAGATCTTCACTCCCAGTTGTTTCCAGGTATAATTCAAGATTTGTGATCAAGGTAAGTAAAAGAAGGTGAAATAGTCACTAAAAGCCCTTTTCTGGGTGCATCCATCTTCAGAACTTAAGCAGTTGCATACTAACAACAGGGGCTTTTCAGTGGATGCTCCCTGATTATGAAAAACCCTTCCCAATCTTCAGTTGGTCGATGAAGCCTTCCCTACTCACCTTTGTGTCTCTTTGTGCACTCTTTTGTTTTGTTTCACTAACTCTAGTTTTTAAAGCTGCTAGTTAATGCTGCTGTTTTATTGTTTTATATCTTGAATGCCTCATGGGTGGAAGCACAGAAAGGTGGCATATGTAAATATAAAGTAAGTAATGACCAGGAATCTCCTTCCACTAGCAGAAAATGTAATTGGGATACAAGTCAACATTTCAGATGGTACCAGACCTCTCAGAAGTTTAGCAAACACTGTTAAGAACAAATGCAACCTTGTGATTATTAAAGATTGTCAGAACTGCCAGGCATCCAAGCTCTACATGCTGAATATTTTCAAATGTTGTTCTAGACCTGTTCTAAGTTACCTCCCCATATCCCCAGCCCTGCTATTCACTCAAGTCTAACTCTCTTATTGCCCATCTATTGTATACCATAAGGTCCCTGGGTTGGATCCAAAGGTACCCTTTTTGAGAGTGGGCAGCATGTCTGTTCATACAAGGGAAGTCCACAATTCCCACAGGTTTCCCACTCAAGCTGCAGCTCCTACACTGCATCCAATGCTATTCCAGGGAACCCAACACTAAGGAGCAGTTTTTTAGGTGACACGGGGGCTGCGAGACAGGAGATGGAAAAGTGAGTGGAGTGTTGTGGTTTAACAAAAAAATCTAACCCTCTGTATTTTGACCACCTTCATTTATTTTTTGTGCAGCACCTAGCAGACTGTAAACTTCCAGGACATTCTGTGGTTGACACACTGGAAAGGAAAACTGCTGAATTACAAGTTGTTACAACACTTGGAACACCCCCCCCCCCCCGGACTTGACAGGGGTATTGGTTTCTTATCTCACTACATATGCTAATCTCGTTGAGTCCTTACGTTTGTATTCTCACCAAAAATGACCATATATCCTATTTATTTTATTGTATTTCTTATTTGGAATAGTAGATAGGAATAGTGGTTGTAATGCAATGAACAGTAGAATGTAATGTAATCTGGAATGGTAGACTGGAATGTATTTCTCTGGTCTGGTGAGAGACATAACACTGCACAACCAATCACCCCACCTTAAAGAAAAGGATGCTGTTAGTTACCTCCATGCTTGAGAGGAGATGGATGGAGCATAACAACAGGGTCTCAGTTAATTACTCTCAGCATTCCACAATTAAGGGTACAATTATACATCAGTCTCCAATTTTGATATATTTATTTGTTTCACTGTTTTCCCCTGGAATTAAATCTAAACAAATGGTGACCATATAAACCAAGCTTGTTATTCCTGTTTGGCCCTTGCATTTGTTCAACATCTTCATTAGAGTTGTATGCTAATTGCTGCTCACCCTCTACTTATATGTATGGACTTATATGTATGTAACTTTCATTTCAATGTTTCTGAAGAAGTGTGCGTGCACACGAAAGCTTATACCTTGAATAAAACTCTGTTGGTCTTAAAGGTGCCACTGGAGTTGAATTTTGTTCTCTAGCTGTACGAGAGAGTTGATGGGGGTGGGGACATATTCTCTGACTCTAATTTCACAGTTCCAGGATCCTGTTTGAGGCACTGCCCTTTCACAGTCAAAAATTGCCAAGTAACAGTCATGAATTTTGAAACTTTATTAGAACAAAAGACATTTTAATCAGCAACCTGTTTGATACTTATGTTAAGTACACAAACAAATGAACTATGAAACAAATTAACATATAGCAAAGAAGTTATGGGGGGGGGATCTTGCTTGACTAGTGGGCAGAGAGCCCTTACCAAGAAAAATTTTAAAACACCCTAACAAAATAAAAAGGTAAGACACTATCTACAGTCTTCCTATTAAAATCATGAACAAATAGAGGTTTAAGCATGATAGGCACAAATTTGATTTTGGCATGCCCATGTGCTGGCTCCGTCCCTCCTCTCCTTACAGGTAGAGCAAGATCGAAGACTCCCACTTCAATTTATATTCAGATTTTAAAATACAATTCAAGGTTATCTATTTCTAATCCAGGATAAACCAAAGGAAAATACCATTATGATCTATGAGCCTGTATCAGACTACAAATCAAAACTGCCTCCCCATGACCACAGCCATTAGCAACTCTGGAACAGAAAAAAAGATGGCAAATTTTCCATTCAAGGCTAATAACAGCATAAGTGTGTATATAAGAGGTTCCGAAACTGTGCAATATACTCCCCTCTCTGTGTGGTCCTGGTCCAAACTGAGATTATATATGGTTACAATACACTTTTTAAAAATGCAGGAAAGGGCACAGGATGATCCTGTCAATATATCCTGTCCAGCTGGATTCAAAAGAGTTAACAGACCAAACACACAAAGCAGCTTTGGGCCACAACAGTTCTAACCAGTGCTGAGGCTGATTCATCCTCTGCAGATGATCACAGATTTGGACTAATAGTGTCATGACTTTACAAAATAAAGTTAGCTATGTTTAGGGAATGCTTGGATGATTCAGGATTTTATAGTAAGATTTTAAAATAAATTATTGTTATGGAATGGAATAATGTGGTTCTATCCTTGTGGAATATCCCCCCTAAAGAGATTCAAAAGTAACAGGCAAGCCTGGTTAGCTCCTGAATTCAATTTAAAGTTTATATACAACATTCTATCCTCTCACAGCAAAACTATTGTAAATTTAAATTTAAAGCTCACTGTTTGATACTTACTCATCCAGAGAGCTACTAGGTCATGACATTATGTTAAATTGTGCCCCAAGGACATTAGATACAGATGATGAAAAGCAACTATAGCCACCATTGTGCCCGAAAGCAAAACACTAAAGTGATCATTAGGGAAGCTGCTCCCAAGCAGGGACATATAGCCCCACCTCCTGTCAGGAGATCATAATTCATTAAGCACAAGTATTGATAGTGTTATGTATTTCATACGAAGTGTTATTGTATTTCTTCTTTGCTGCTCAATAAAATTATTTTTTTTAAAGTGTAAGTATTCAAGTATAAATCCAACTAACATGGGATTCCCTCAAAAACAATTTTCTAGTATTCATACACATTCATCTGCCTTCCAGTCTACAGTCACTTAAATTTCTAGTTAATATGCAAATTTTAATTGCATATTAACTAGAAATTTAAGTGGGAGAAGACATTTATTTCAGATTGGACATTTAAACTTCAGCAATTTTAGGCACCATAAGTAAAAGTCCTTCGCAAACTGGATTGTCCTAGCAGAACCATTCCTTAATGTGAGCAGTTAATAGCTAATCTTAACCTGTCTCATATTTTAGTGTTTACAAGTGTAACAATGAACACAATTTTATTTTTCTGGTGGCCCACAGTCCCACTTCGCCATGCATAGTTCTCCTTCATTGTACTCTCACTACAACTCTGTGGTAGTAGTTATACTAAGAGAGTATGACTGTCCCGACGTTTCATGGCAAGCAAGGATTTAAACCTAGGTCAGCCCAGGTCTAGTCCAGCTTCTAGTCCATTACACCTATGTTGGCTCCCCACTGATGAGACGTAGAAGATACAATGCAGAACTAGACGTTGACTGGGATATCTTAAATTCAAAGAATCTCTCAGCTGCCCTGACCTGGTTAGCCCAGGCAAGCCCAATTTTGTCAGATCTCGGAAGCTAAGCAGGGTCAACTCTGGCAAGTACCTGGGATGGGAGACCTCCTTGGAATACCAGAGGTGGGGGCAGGCTTTATTCAGCCACCTCTCTGAATATCCTCCAGGCCCCCAGTAGGGGTCAGTCACCAGAGGTCACCATGACTTCCAGGTGCACACACACTTGCGGACACAAACATAAAAAATACAAAAAATAATAATCTCTCAGCTGTTCACACTTTTATGTGGTCCTCAGGAAAAAGGAAATGGACTGATTCCACTCTAACTTCATCTAACATCACTGTGGGACCTAGCCTGTGGAGTTCCATAGGGCACAATTCTATCATGTTTTTCAATCTCTATGTAATGCCCTTACGACAAATCATTCATAGCTTTGGGGTTGGTGTCATCAATATGTGTATGATACTGAGTTCTATATAACCTTATCCAAGGCTCCTGGTGATGCAGCAGAGGTCCTAAAATGCTGCCTTGATGATGTGGTAAATTGGCTAAAAGTGAATAAATTGAAACTAAACTCTGACAAGAGAGAGGTAATAATAGTTGGGAAGGCAGAGATCTTGAAGAGCATTACGGTCTCCAGTTTTGATGGGAGTTTAGCTGACCCTTACTGACTTGGTTAAGAGCCTTTGGATTATACAGGGCCCAACAATCTTGCTGGGGAAGCAAGCTGCAAAAAAGGCATTCTTCCAACTCAACATAGCCCAAAATATGGCCTCTTACCTTGAAACAGCAGTTTTGGTCACCTGAATCCAATCCACAGTCACAGTGAGACTGTGAGACTAGACACCTGTAATGCACTGTACACTGGTCTCACTGCAAAATCAATCTGAAAACTCCGGTTGGCACAGAAAGCCACAGCTTGGCTATTTTCAGGAGAAGGCAGAGCCACACATAGTACTCCTATGCAACAGTCACTCCACTTGCTGCTCATCAGTTACTGGGCTCTGTTTATGGTACTGGCTATCACATACACAGCCCTTCACAGCCTTGGACCCTCACATGCAAGACTACCTTTCCCCCTATGTTTAGCTTGCTGAAACTACTATGTAATTTTTATTTTAATGTGTAATGTTAATACTTATGAACAAAGTTTGAGTTCAGTGGCACCTTTAAGACCAACAAAGTTTTATTCAAGGTACACCTTGAATAAAACATTGGTCGTAAAGGTACCACTAAACTCAAAGGTTGTTCTGCTGCTTTGGACCAACACAGCTGTCCACTTGGGTTAGTACTTATGCTTTGCTTCAGTTCTGTTTTTAGATTTCTAACCAGTTCTACAACCCAGACCCTATTGTACTGTTTATTGAATGCCCTATCCTATCCTATTAATTACACCGACTTTGTGCAGTCTGCCTTGAGTCCAAGTGAGAAAGGCACATTTAAATAATGTAAATAAATAAAATAAACCAGTTAATTCCTTGGAGGAAGAAATATAAATGTGGTAACATTTACTTCGATGCAAGTAAGAAAAAACCAGAATGTACAGTATCACAGCTCTATACTCTGTGCTGACTGAATCCAGGGCCACATAAGGATATAAACTTAAATGGCAATAGATCCAGAGGAGTTAGTCATGTTAGTCTGTTGCTGCAAAATAGTAAAAAGGCCAGTGCCACTTTTAAGACTAACAAACTTTATTGTAGCATAAGCTTTCGAGAAACATAGCTCTCTTCATCAGTTGCTGTGTTTCTCAAAAGCTTATGCTACAATAAAGTTTGTTAGCCTTAAAGGAGTTACTGGCCTTTTTACTATTAAGTGGCAATGTAACTGAAAAAGTTCGGATCATTACAGGTCACTGTCTTGCTCATCTGGCCCTCAGTCACAAACTTACAAAACAGTGTAAAAGTGGAGCAAGTGATCAAAGATGTCACCCAAGACTAGAATGGGACAGTAAATGTTCCTTAGGTATCCCTTATTCCCCCCGAAATAAGCCATCGCAAAGTGAACCCTGTTCACTCATCTTTCCTGGATTCTCTGATCGCTTCCTACCACCCAATGAGATTACAACAACGCGAGACGCCCCTCCTTTCTGCATGGAACTCCGATTAAGTCCACACAGCTGCAACAGCACAATTCCCTCACAACGTGCATTGTAAATGCACAAGCGCTCCTTCCCACCAGGGTGCACTCTTCGACTACGAACTCTTCCTTCTCGCAAGCAAGCACCTCCCCACGCTGATATACAGCAACTCCGCACGAAAAGTCCCAATAAAATGTATATCGCCTCTCGCCGACAGAACTCGAAACACGGGGCCAAGCTAACAATACATCCCCCATTTCTCTGGAACAATAAATGCATATGACTTAATCCGCACAATGCGCATGTGGCATGCCTTCCTTCCTCCAGTCGACATACGCACAGTGAAACCCTCACAGACCTTTCCTTCTTCCCTCATACAAACGTGGACCTTTGTCTGTGCTAACCTTCAGGGGCAGCACTGCACGCTGTTGAGAAGAACCTGCAGGGCGGCGGCGGCGGCGGCGTGACCCCCCCCCCCCCCCCCGGCCTCCAAGAAGCATGCTGCATGCCTACACACGCCCCTCCCCTTTCATCTCCCGCCATATCCCGCTTCTGGCCTCCCCTTTCTTCCCCGCATGGGACAGGCCCCGGTTCGTTGGCTCCTCATCGGGAAAGACGTGGGTGGCCCGATGCCCTTCTCCATTTCCGAAAGGCTCACCTGACGGGCCTAGACATCTTGGCCGATTAAATCGAGGCGGGCGCTATCAACGAAGGAGACGAAACAGCCGCGATGAGTCTGAGCAGGCCTCGCTCGACTTCCCGCGGGGCCGTTGGTCCCCGGGCGCAGCGACTCAGGCGGCCGCCCCGCGCAACAGACCTGGCCTTCTTACACCGTCAATCGCCACCACTCGCCGCTCCCCCCTGCAAAATGGTCGCACTTCGTCCAGCAGAAGGGATGCGCCGTGCTGAGAGGGCGGTACAACCTACTCAGCTGGCATCTCCTACTCCTTCTTCTCACTGGTTAGCTCGCGACACTGCCGTTGCCCATTGGCTTGTTCGAACCATCACGGAAGCGATGCCCCGCCTCTTTTCCTGCGAGCGGGGGGAGTGAGGGAGATGGAGGAGAGCCCCCCTCGCTAAAGCTACTATGAGAGGGGACAGCCAACAACAGCCAGAAAAAACTGGCAAAATTTTACAATGGCAGATTCGCTGGAGCCTGGCTTGTTTCGTTTAGTATTTCCGTCCTACCACTCAATAACCGGTCGTTTTTTTGACCGAGAGAATTAGCCGAGATTTTTGCTGTCGGTTTTAGAGGAAATAATAGTCTCCCCTCCAAAGAGCAGATTCGACAACAACGTCCAGGCTAGGTTTTTGGAGGGAAAAGAGAATCAGGTTCAACCCCACCCCACGCGTCTGTGACACCCATCGCGATATTTCATGTTTCTGCGTCTGTCGTTTGGGAAGCCCCAGATTTGCTGGCGAGCGTCTGCGAAGTTGTAGAAAACGTGTAGACGACACATCTCTCCCTTTTCTCGCAAGAACCTGGCAGCGATCTCCCCCTCTTCGACCCACTGCTCCCATTCGTTGCTAACTCGAGCTTCCTCGCACGCGCCTTCCCTGCCGCTATCTCACAGAACTCCGCTCCTCCTGTCATTCCGGTCCCAGAGCACTGATCCGAGTCCCAGGGAACTTCTTTTCACTCTGGGGGCTGACAGGCCCAGGGCAGGTTTCTTCAGATCTGTTATGCATTTTTATTGCAATTTTTGTGTGCGGTAATTTCAATGCAGCTCTTACAAATTCTAGGGATGCCAGCCTCCAAGTGGGAGCTGGGAATCCTCTGGAATTACAGCTCATCTCCAGACTACAGAGATCAGTTCCCCTGGAGAAAATGGATGCTTTGGAGGATGGACTCTGTGGCATTGTACTCCACTGAGGTCCTTGTCCTCCCCAGGCTTCATCCCCAAATCTCCAGGAGCTTCCTAACCTGGATCTGGCAACCTTACCTCCCCCATACACTGCCAGTGGCCTGGGAGAACGTGGCAACCCTACCTAGCTGCCATTATATCCAGTGGACTTCAGGCCTTTCATTGTTTCCTATGGGCATTCCTGTCATTTGTTTTAGTACATGGGGTCTGATACCTGGTCCTAAAAAAAGGAGGGATCTATGGCTGGAATGTTGAGAGGCTAGGCTGAAAGTCTCTTGCCTTCAGAATCCTACGGGGTTGCTGTAATTCAGCCACAGCTTGATAGCACTTTCCAGCAGCAGCTTTATAGTACAAATTTGCTCTAAATTCGCAACAGTCTCCTTGAACGCATCTTGCAAAAATCACACTGCCAAGATAAGGTGCGTTAAAATTAGTACAATGTAGATGTGTTTGTTCATGAACATACATATATGTTAATATCATTGGCAATAAGGTCTTGTTTGTTCTCATTTTAATCCTGCTGTTCTCAACTTTGTTCAGGGCTGATTGGCAATTAACGTTACTGGGTGGTCTGCTGCTCTGAGTCTCATCCACCTACTGTGAGGTCAATAGGGAGGAGCATACCTGCACCCAGTTTTACCCTATGTGAACCTGAGCCCAATACAGTCAGTGAGGAACTGCACAAAGATTCCTGGCCAACTTCACCCTGCTAGCCTAAACATGATGTAACCAGCAAGGACCAGCATAGTGGCATTTACTTCCACCCTTCTGGCTTGGACACAGCCTACAAGGAAGAGCATGGGGCATGGTAGTCTCTGTTTCCTGTGATCACACCTCATTCCCTGACCTCTAAGTCACATCTTTTGTCATTCTGACATGAAACATTCCACCTGAAATCCCAACTGGCTTCGTGTTCTTCCTCAATCCAAAACCCTTCATGGCCTTGTCACCACCCTTCAAGCCAACACATTCCTGCTCATTCTTTGTCTACATGGCAAGTAGCAGAGACCGCAACCAGTTTGTACTATCTACTTGGCAGTCACACAAAAAAAATCGCTCTTCAAGCCCACAAAATGAGGAACCCAGTTTGTTCATGTTTCACACATTTATCAGCAACTAGAATTTGAGGGCATCCAATGAAACTGATGGGCAGTAGGTTTGGAATGGACAAAAGGAAATAATACTTTACACGGACAATGGTTAACATGTGGAATTTGCCTCCAGAGGATGTAGTGATAGCCACAGGAATAAACAGCTTTAAAACTGGATTAAATAGATTCATGGAGGAAAAGTCTATCAGTGTCTACTAGCCATGGTGACTGTGGGGAACTTCCACATTCATAGGCACTAAACCTCTGAATCCCAGAGCCAGGAGGCAACATCAAGGGAAGGCCTTGGCCTCTATGCCCTGTTGTTGGCCATCCAGAGGAACTGTTTGACCACTGTGTGAGACAGGATGCTGGACTAGATGGACCAGTGATCTGATCCAGCAGGGCTCTTCTTATGTCCTTAATGTGATTTCAGGTTTGCTATACTACAAAGCAGGCCGTAGCCATGGGGCATTTGAGGTGATGCTCCCACCAAATTAGTCCTGCCCCTCACTGCCCATCCCTCCTGTCCCAGTCCCTCCTCTCCCCTCCCAAGCCTGCATGAGCTGCTACATCTCTTTCTGGCAACCTGGCTGGGCTTTGCCGGCATCCGTCCGTTTCTCCAAAGCGGAGGAGGGAGTGGGCGGGAGGCTGGCTGCGCAGGTGGGCCACTCTCTCCTGGCTGCCCGCCCGGGTGCCACCATGACCATTTTGCCTCGGCTTCCTTTCAGCTCAGCTCACCAGGTAGATGGTGGCCTGGTTGAGCCAGCCCAGCTGTCGGCCTGGTCAAGCTGGACTCCTTTTCTATCTCCATAGTGCGGGGGGGCACTGTGACCCCCCACGGCTGCTTTTCCCTGAGAGCACTGCCGCAGCTCTTGCTGCCTGCTCTGATCACGGAGGTTTCTGGTGGGGAGAGGGGGCCCTTTCTCCGGCTCTTCTCTTCGCCCTTTTATTTTATTTATTTTTATTTTATTTTTGTGACATCAGAAATGGCATCATGCCTCCTCAGTGCCCCCCAATGAAATTTTTCTGGCTACGGGCCTGCTACAAATCTTACTAAATCAAATAAATGAAAATAAACCCATGACATTCATTAGCATTACTGGGCACCTACATACTGATTCTATTCGCTAATTATCCCGCAGTGGGCATCACATGCCCAGTTAGGAATACTCAGCCTCACTGGCCATTTTATTGTCTCCTTGCCCAGTGCTCATCTACTTTGGATTTATTGTAAATATTTGATGCTGCTTGTAGAGTTTTGCTTTTTCAGTATTCCCCCTATCTATTCAATCCTCATAATTTTTTCTGTACACTAGTATTACCTTTATATATATTTAATTTTCTTGAACATATACACACACAAAACAAAAGCCAACAACAAAACTGAACAAAACAAGACCATGAAAAATTTCATATCCAATATAAAATCCATTTTGTTATGGTAATGTTCCAACCATAAAAAAACAAGCAAAAAGAAAATATATAAACCAGTAAGAGACAAAGAATTAAATAGATAAAGAAGAAGAAAGAAGAGGGGAAGGAGGGGTGCTTCCATCCAAGCCAGCTGAGACTTTACGTATTTATTATTGATTTCATTTCAGTGAAATGTATCCTCTAATACATTCAGTGCCTTATTCAAATTTTCAGATAAGGCTCTCCATCCATTAAAGAAAATGCTTTAACAAACCGTAGTCTGGAAATTCCCTTAAATTAATTATAAAACTGTTCTAAATCATCTTTCTTTTTTCTCCACTGAATCAATATAATATTGTTTGTTAGTTTTTCAAGTGCTGCTCTATTCCTTAATTTAGCATACCACATATCCAAGGAAATCCCTTTAGCATTCTTCTAACTTTGAGCAATAAGCATTCTAGCTGTGTCTGGAGAAAAAGTTGATAAAGTACACTAGCATTACCAACACCTGCAATACCATTTGTTGAAACTGACAATTCTTCAAGAGTGTTTACATGATCTGTAAGAGGAAAAAAAACACTTAAAGGGTGGGTTATACAGGTCTTTATATGGCATTTCAATTGCCTATTTAATTGCAGATTCACAATAATCATCATAGGATGGTTCCTCTAGTCCAGTGTTCTGTGAGTACTAAGTTATATATTCTTCAGCTACAATAAAACTGTTCTAGTTGGAACTCAGAGGATACTGAAGTATCTTGCAACTCATAAAAGTGGACACATTTCATAACTGCATCCACAAAAGTCCTAAATGGCTGTCTGTCTTATAAATCACAGCAGCTTATTTTATCTTTACTGTAATGTAGTATGTTCTGTGTAACAACCGGCCTGCCATGTGCTCCCAGGTAATGGCGCCCACCGCATGGCCAGAGCCCATGGTCAGGCAGAGAGGGGAGCTTGAATCTGGAGGAACAATAGACGTCCGGATTCTAAGCCTCCACCAATGTGGGACCTAGGTTCTCCCTGGGGGGCCAATGCGGCCAAAGGCTCCTCCAGGGAACCTATGACAAACAAGCGCATATGTTAAGCCCCTATCAAGTCTTTTGGGTGTGGCCGGAGGTGTGGCTCCGGCCAGCATATAATGAGGGCTCTGGAAGCATGCTTGTTCTGACCATCTACTGGGCATGTTGAATCACTCAATAAAGGCTTCATGATTTCACTGTTCCTGGTCTCCCGAGTCCAGTACTCTTCATTTACCAAAAAACTGAGAAGCAAATTGCATTGTCAAAAAATACAACACCCTCATCTGGGCCAGAATGTCATGAGTGATAACTGGCCTCTAATATGTCTGCATATGCTCTGTATTTGTACTGGTATAGCGTATCACTTTGAAACCATGGCAAAGAGGACAGGACATATACCAGCAGAGGCTTTTCTTTGTGGTATTGGGTCTTTGAGGTATTGGAACTGATTAGCTAACTCCCACTGACACAACCAATGCAGGAAGACACAGGACAGTCCACTTGAGTTGCCTATGACTATACTTAGCACCCATCCATAGGTAATCCCAGGGGTCCTTTCGTAGAAAAAGAGCTGCAGGAGCTCATTAGCATAACTCATTAGCATATGCCACGTCCTTTGACATCACTGGAAGTGTGTCAGAAAGGGAATGTCAGTTTCAGCCCCATTATACCCTATCGGCCATTGGAATCAATGGCAAAAACTCATACGGTATATGAAGGGCTGGAGGAAAGGGGATTTTAGGGAGAGGCTCCAAACTTGCAGGGTAGCTGCTGGGGCCTCTCCTCGAAATACCCACCAAGTTTCAAGAAGATTGGACCAGAGGGTCCAATTCTATGGGCCCCAAACAGTTACTTTTTTTCTACCATAGAGAACAATGGAGGGAATGGGGACAACCTGTTTGGGGGCCCATAGAATTGGACCCCCTGGTCCAATCTTCTTGAAACTTGGTGGGTATTTGGGGGAGAGGTCCCAGCAACTACCCTGCAAGTTTGGAGCCTCTTCCTCAAACCCCCTCCCCTCCAGTCGCGTTTAAAGTTGCCACCGAATTTTGGCGGCAATTCGGTAGCAGGCTGAATCAGATCAGAGAATCTGATTCAGTCCATGGCTGCCCTAGTGGCCACTCCTGAGCTGGCGGAGCTTTGCTCTGCCTCGCTCCGGCACCAACGAACCCTTGGGTAATCCACACCATTCCCCAGAATTCTGTATCTTATTTGAACAAAGGTTACAGGCAGAAATCCACTTGCTGGTTTGAACAACATTTGGAGGGATTTATTTATTATTTATTTATTGATTTTATATCTCACCCTATCCCGCAAGCTTTATCTACAGCCATCTAGCCTTTACTGTGTATTGATCCAGGCTCAAGACTTCTATAACCCTTCAATAAGCCTCAGTTCACTCTTTGGGAATTATTGGTGTGGAATCCCATAGATATTTAGTGGCATGCTCATGCTTAGGGTAGCATTTTAGTACAGAAAGTTCAACTGAAGCACCAGATGGATAGGAATGATGGTCTAACTCCTAAAACTAGCCACTCTTAATTTGCAACATGCACCAATTGGTGGGTTCAAAGAGGAATGCATCTCTCTCTATCTAGCCAGTTCAGTGACACCCAGATAGATATTACAGTAGAAACAGGGATGCAAATATGCTTTAGCTACACATGTGGAAGTATAGATCAGTGTCTCTTATTACATAGAATGAGCTACTGAAAACAGTTGCAATCACTCAAGACTACTCTCTAAGAGAAGTATCTGAAGAAGTGTGCATGCACACAAAAGCTTATACCTTGAATAAAACTTTGTTGGTTTTAAATGTGCCACTGGACTCAAACTTTGTTCTGCTGCTTCAGACCAACATGGCTACCCACCTGAATCTACTCTAAAGGAGCAATTCTAAGCAAGTAAAGTGTTCTTAGGATTGCAGCATAAGTTACTAGGAGAGCAAATCACCATTTTAAAAAACAAAAATCCAACTCTTAACCTAGTTGCTGTTAAGATGAATGAAACAAGAAACTAACAGTAGTTGAACAAGCAATGTCATACATTTTATTTCAGATTTAATTCAGTTTTTCCAATACTGCATTGGTTGTTGAATGATACAGCTAAAAGCACTGTTGTCACTGAGACATAAAAACAAATACTTTCACATTCAAAATACTATTAATATAAGAATTAATGAGGAGCTGCATACCACCAGTTGCTTAGGAGAAGTTTTCAATCAATAAGAGCCACTCAGTGAATATTCTAGTTGTTTAAGTTTCATTACTACACAATGTAAAGCCCATTTAACTGAAGAGCTACATATTAAAGACCAATTTTTATCAGTTGGATATTTGCCCCATCCAAGACCTCTAAAATATATATTGCCTACACTTCACTCAGTGTGATCCCACTAACTGCAGCAGTAGAGATGCAAGAGTAACATGTGCTGAAAGAATCAAAGGCCCCGTCCACACTGTCACTTTTGTCGCTCATTTCTCCCTATTGCTTTGGGTTCCTCCTCCTTTTCCACATGTGTTTTGCTCCCTCTGGGACTACTAGAGAGAACAAAACATATGGGGGGTGGGGAAACCTGAAGCAATAGGGAGAAATGAGCGACAAAAGTGACAGTGTGGACAGGGCCAAAGATGTCATTGTGGAAATCCTATACCATGAAATACTAGGTTGGGGATGGGAGAATGTCTTGCATTTCCTTTTTAGACCTACAGTACCAAACCACGTGGTCAGGAGGATACTGTGCAGACATAACCTAAACCCTGCCATGTCTGGGCTTACAAGCAATTTGAGAGTAGGAGAAAGTTCAAATTCCAAAAAGAAACTGTTTTGAGTGTTGTTCATATAAACATAAATAAAGCACAATAAATTTATGAGCTCAGAATAGTCTCTTTACAAGCCCTACTTTATTGGACACCAGGCACCCTTTTCTTGCAAACTAACTGAAAGTTTAAAACAATCTCTAAGAAGAAATGCTGACCTTCCTAATGGAAAAGAAAATAGTGGCTGCACCTTCATCCCATTTCTGTAATTGTTTTTAATTTACTTACAAAACATAGGAAAAAGGAATTAAAGTTTTACATCAGAGGCAGTGTAGCATAACTTGTAAACAGCTCTGTGTATGTGCACGTGCACTTTTTAGAAACATATATATTTAAGAACCCTCTAAATATGAAAAGTGCAGGGGCAGAAACTGTTTTGTAAAACATAGCATTGTCTAGACTTAGACAATGAGCCACCACTTGTTTTTAGCAAGTATTGTTTTCAAGTCAGAAAATTCTCAGGTTTTGGGCTTGTGTTTCATCCCAATGGGCCCTTTTAAAAAAAAAAAGGCTATTTGGAACCAGCTATTCTCTTGGTCATCTATCCTATTCAGTTTTCGCAAGCCAAGACAGTAGGCTTCACATGATAGTGATTTGAGCTGGCAGTGGTTGTCTTTGTTTGAAGCTCACTCATTAGCCATTCAACAGCCACAAAAGAGGATATGATGCAAAAGACATTATCAGATGCCAAATTCTGTGAACACATTCTCAGGTCCCAGGTCTAGATAACCTATGTTGTGGTGACTTCAACTGCTCCCCCAATATTATAATACCACATCAAGCATATTTTTATATAGTTTCCCCTAAATGTGTTACTATAAGCAACTAAAAAGACAGCTTAGACTGTGAGGCCAACCAGATTAGCAATATGGCCCATCATTTTTTGCTTCTCCAATATGGATCAGTGATGTCAGAGATGCTCTCTGAAACAAAACTGGGTAAGTTGTTCACAGGACATCTGTGCCAGTTACTTGCCAGAGTAATTTATTCATCCAACTGTCGCTCCTACCTATGCAAAAAATATCCTATGTTTTTCCACAGTGTAACTTTTCCTTTATGTTAAATTCTGCTTAATCTGCTGCTTCTCACAGCTGGTACAGTGGAAAAGAATTAATGGAATAAGCCAGGTAAAAAGTGTGTTAACAGTCATTTAAAAACTGCATTGTTTGGTCAAATGACACTTTCAAGACATTCATATCCTACCACCTTCCTTCATTTACACCTGTAGAAAGTTATTAAAAAAAATCCTTGCAATTCATACTATACCTGGCTGAGGCTAGTTCTGTTGTGCACCTGGTAAGGGCACATTCGAATGCACCAAACAACAACAAAGCTCTGGGACACTGTTTCATTTAGCACTTCTACAACATTTTGCAGATCCAACCCAGCAACCTATTGACAGCTCTGACAACCTTAATCTAAAAGTACCAGGTGGCAACAGTAGTTGGCTTGGATCCAAACTAACATTTCTGCAGACGAAAAGATTTCCACCCCCAGGGTGTGATCTTGCCCCCTCCCGCATCCCAGGGCCTCCTATAACACCCCCCAAGCTCTTTTCTTAGGGGTGAGGGACCCCAAGAACAGGATTTTTAGGATGTTTTGGGTTGCTGTGGGGGAGGGGTAGGAAAATTGCACACCACACTGTGGGCAGAAATTGTCGTGCCCATGGAAACGTCAGTCTCAATCCATTCACACTGCCTCTTGGCACCATATCAAGATCCTAGTTCCTCTTCCAGTGTACACACAGCTATCTAATCCTTGACTTAGCTGCAGCTTTTTAATAACGTTTACCTACAAAATAGTCTCTCCACAATGGGCATTACAGGTTAAGTTTAACAGAATAATAAAGAGCACTTTAACCAGAACATTCAGAAAATGATTATGCTTCAGGGCACATTCTTCCATTCCTGAAGTGATGTCCTCCATTGTGAGGCAGTGTTCCACTGCACAACGCATTCCACTGGCACTTCCCACTTGGAGAAAGATGCTGGCTAAAAATGCCTAGCACCAGAAGAACACACTCTGCAATGGAGGAGGACACTGTGATTGTCCCAAGGTTGAGAATTTATCTTCCGATAATATCTGGCATACTACTCAACTAGGACCGAGGGTCTAATCCTTGCTGAAATATTTTATGAGAGACAATATGCAAATAGTGCCAGAAAATGTGTTAAGGCCTAGACATCAGCCTTTCAAAAGTCCATATAGTTCATTAATTATTCAAACTGTGAATACAAATTGATAAAAAATATTCAGTGGATGAATAAACATGTTCCTTCTTATCTGTTCTTAAAGGAAGACTAAACATTCACTAGCACGTATTTCAATACATCTTAACTTTTTTAAACTTTAACCTTCCTAAATTATTAAATTGGTCGATAAAAATCTTTAAAGTTATAATTGTATACAATAAATATCACCTATAATTAATTATTTTGAAAAGTAAGGGAACTATCAGGTACCAAAAAGGCACAGTGAAGATTTAACTCTCATTTCTTGTTCTGCTGCAACCCATCTGTGTTTGTCTCCTCAGATCACAAAAATCAGTAGGTGGGCTTTCAGACAGCTGTAGCTGTCTATACCCACCACAGTAGGATAGCCAGAGGGAAGTAATTCATCAGAATCTGAAAAGGCAAGTGAGCTCCTAAGAGGGAAAGGACAATAAAAACAAAGAATATTGCTGGTACACTAATAAGGCATCAATGCAAAACCATTAACAGCTTCTGCCTCAATTCATTGTTAGCTGCTCTAATAAAATGACGTCAGGTCATGAAAGGAACTTAACAGTTGTGTGTCCCACATAAAAATAGGGACAAAAAAGGCCACCGAGTTCATTGTAATTTTTCTTCTACTTAAATGCTGCTGTTGGCTGAATTACACAAAAGCAGCAATGAGTTTCTCAAGGCAAGCACAGCACCACAACAAGAGTTGTTGTAAGACCATTCTGCAGCTCTGCCAGAAAGGATAATCACAGTCCAAAGCATGTTTCCACAGAGGAGACATTAAAGGCAATCTGTTCCAAGAGGAAAGCAAAGACAGAGCCATACGCATGAGACAGACACAACCAGGTTGCTTTGGCGTCCCTTTCCTAGCTATATAAGGTTCTATTGCCACTTTTCCTAAAACTTTGTTCAAGTAAGGTGGAGACTTTCCCTGACCTGCAGTGGGTTACAGTGAGTAGGATTCTTCATTCCAGAGCCAATCCAAGCTGCAGTGATGAATGGAATGGCTAAAGTCAACACTGTGTGGCTCCCAGCATTAAAAAAAGTGGTTTCCATCACCCTGCTAGGTTGAACGACTCCCTTCCCTGCTGTTGTTCGCAGCAATGCCAGGAGATTATTCACTATCACTCTTAGAAAGTCAATGTGTGTTTGAAAGACACTATTGGCACCGGATCTGTTGCTGTTGAGTGTGCAACTAGCAGCATCCCCAGTTGGGTGTGGATGCATCCTTCAGGTTAATGTAGTCTCCATGGCCTGAAACAGAGGAGTCTCCATCATTCAATGACATAGTCATCATCTTCTCAATAAGGACTCTAGGAAGCAACAGAATTCAGTTACAGTACAAGAATTGAAAGCACTAATTTGACACCAACAAAGACACTTTAGCCTCTCCAAAATGGAGGGGAGTACCTTCAGACCTATGACTGTATAATTATGGAGCTCCAGCACCACTTATGCTGCACCTTTCCAACCAGATGTTTAAAACTAGGAGCATCTTGGTAGCAGATATAGTTTATACCCTGAAAATTGCCATCAGCTCCGCAGCTTCACCTTCTCAATCCTCCCGGCTACTAACCAGTTTCTTTTATTATTTTATTATTATTTAAAAAGTACATAGATGACAAAGCATTTCAAAGTGTCTCAAAGCTTGTTCACTAACAAACTAATCATGGTTGACCATGGGACAGGACATATAAAAACATACAAAAACATACAGAACAGCCATTATAATTACAAGGATATCCCTTTTGTCAGAGCACCATCTTAACACCTTCTGGAAGAATATGGGGGGCGGGGATTAAGTTCCATTTGTCTCCACTGAACCTATAAAATTATACCATATTGAATCTATTTTTCTGGAGTTTCTTTTATGTGTCTCACTAATTTTCCACACGTGCTTAATGGCTGGCTTTTGCTTTAGATGCCTGGTGTGGCCTACTAAATCACTTTAGTGACTAATGTTTAAGCAGCAAGGATCTGAGAAGTCATCTGCTTCAAATATACTGAAATGTGCTCCTCATATGAAGTCCCAAATAAAAATCTAAAGACAGCTGTTCTCACAAAGCTAACATGGCCCCCATAGTAAACTGAACAAACTGAACAAAAATTACACCTGCATTCTCTGACCTACAAGGGATGTAAGTTTGTTCCAGATTTCATCTACAGTCACTACTCTTCATAGCTCAAATTTCTAGAGCCACTGTTACATCCTAAACCATGGTCATTACCTCAAAGGCAGCCGTCTCATTACAAAGCATCACTCCGATGCTGTAATTATCAGTCTTACTCTAATCCCAGGCCATCACCACATTAGAGTAAAAATATCCCTTGACAAATAGGTACAGGCTTTGTTACATGTAAGCAGGGACTTCTCAGTGGCCTAAAGAATATTCTTTAAAATCCAGTTTTCCTACCTCATAGATTCATTTACATTTTTGTTTTCCTTGACAGATGTTTCAGTCCAGCCAGTAAAAGCATTCTCTTTACTGAAGCAATCAATTTCTTCTCTGGTAACAGCCCATGGAGAAAGGTCACACTGGAAAAGAAAATTCAGGAACGTTCAACTTCCCTTTAAAATTGCTAACAAGCAAAAACATGTCTTTTTCCTGTTACAGTCACAAGTTTACATACAGCAAGACAACACCCCTTGCATTCTGATAATAAGACAAGGCAGCTGCGGCTTAAACTGGCAGGGTAAGTGGTAGGTCAGAACATGCAGCTCTGCCCCAGTCTACAGTCAAGTAGTCACAGTTCAAAAGGACTGTTATTGAGGTCAAGGCAGATTTGGGAAATGTGCTTCATTTCCAATTCAGTATCTCAATTTTAGTCCTTTGGGGTTAGGAAAAGGGCCTGCACTCACCTGGAGATCTCTATTTCCTCCATGACATCAGAGAATGCCATGTTTTCAGTTCTGGTTGCCACACCTCAAAAAAGATATTATAGCATTGGAAAAGTGTGGAAAAGGGCAACTAGAATGATAAAAGGGTTGGAACACTTTCCCTGTGAAGAAAGGTTAAAACGCTTGGGGCTCTTTAGCTTGGAGAAACAACAGCTGAGGGGTGACATGATGGAGGTTTACAAGATTATGCATGGGATAGAGCAGGTAGAGAAAGAAGTACTTTGCTCCCTTTCTCACAATACAAGAACTCCTGGACACTCCATGAAATGGCTGACCAGTTGGGTTAGAACAGATAAAACGAAGTACTTCTTCACCCAAAGAGTGATTAGCACATGGAATTCACTGCCACAGGGAGTGGTGGCGGCTATAAGCATGGACGACTTCAAGAGGGAATTAGATAAACACAAGAGGCAGGACCCGCGATACTCATGGGGGGGGGGGGGAGAAGGAGCTTCACAGAGCCGAGGCAGCCGCCGCAGGTGAGTCTTCTCCCCCCCCCCCCACTCCGGCCCCCACGGCAAGGCCTGGGCCCACCAATCCTCCCCACACACACACATCGACGGTGAGGCCTGAGGCTTCTAGCTGCCAGGCCTGCCAATTCCCCCCCCCCCCCGAGCAGCTCTCGCCAGGCCCTCCGCTTTTCTCCCCCCCCCCCCCCGGGCACCGGCAAGCCCTGAGCAGCTCTTGCCAGGCCCACCACTTTTCTCCCCCACAGGCACTGGTGAGGCCTGAGCAGCTCTCACCAGGCCCACCGATTTCCCCCCCCCCACACACACACCCTGATACTGGCAGCAAGGCCCAAGCGGCCCTCAGCTGCTGATTTCCCTCCTCCCCCACCTCCCAGCTCTCAGCACCTCTCAGCCGCCGCAGAGTTCCCAGAGTGTTCCCTGAGCATGCACAGGAAACGCTCTTTAACTTTTGGGGGGATTTAAATAACCTCCCCAAAAGTTTAAGTTTTCAGATTTTTCTGCACACATGGGGAGTACAGATAGGAACTCTCAGTCTGGGGCAAGTGATGCACTGTATTCATGGTACTTGGGGGGGGGGCAACAGTGGGAGGGCTTCTAGTGTCCTGGCCCCACTGGTGGACCTCCTGATGGCACCTGGTATTTTTGGCCACTGTGTGACAGAGTGTTGGACTGGATGGGCCACTGGCCTGATCCAACATTGGCTTCTCTTATGTTCTTATGATATTGGGAGTGATGACCCTAGCCACACTTCCCTTCAGTCACATGGCTTGAGGGGGGAGGCCTTACAAGGGATGTTGCCTTAGTTTTAGCTCAGCTTATTTCCCACTACTGGTGAGGCAAGCTCAGGGACTGTGTAGCTCTCTTACTCCCAGGAGCTTGGGGGCTTTTTTGAACTAGTCCAGGTACCTTTTGAGGCTTTGGCACAGCTAACAGATGAGCAGTTATTACCTTAGAGAGCTTGAACAAAAAAGACTAAATTTTGAAGAACCACATTAAAAACTAAGGCCTTTCCCCATAATAACAAAATCCAAAACAAAACTAAATAGACTGGTTTGGCTCAGCAAAAAAGTCGGGCAGTAAACAACAGGGAAAAAAATTACCACACATGTCAAAGGGGAACTAAAATCAATGTAGCTATAGATATGTAACAATCTTTAATTATTATTTTTTGGCTTTTAAGCCATGATAAAAACTTATTTCACTAGGCGTTTTGCCGTCACATCTTCATATCATATAGACATTTACTTCCTAGTACACAAACTTGCAATAGCAATATAGCAATATACAGGGACTTGCCGCTTACACCCTCATCCAGTTTTCTTGGTGTAATTATGTTAAATGCCGCTCTAAAGCGCCTCCCCCTCATTCTGAAAAGGAAACGGAAGGGGTATCATTTCCTCTCCCTCCTTTGCCATTCTCCTAATAAGAGCCAATTATGTTGAAGCAGACGGATAACCCTCATCAAGCGGAACTTCAAAACAGCATACATTTGCACCAGGCAATGCAAACCATTGAAAGAACCCTCTTTTCTGGGGCTCATTTCTTTCTTTGTTTCTAAAGAAACTAAGAAAGGATTTGCAGGACACTTCATGCGGCTACAATGCCCAGCTGGAAACCCAGGAGCCTGAAGGCAGCCTTAAAAAAAATAAAAACCTTCAATATGAAGTGAATTTGCCCAGCATTCAGGACTCAACCAGTGGAGTTGAGCCTGGTTTACATCCACTATATTGAGGAATAGGAATTGTAATCCACCTTTCAAATCTGCTGGAATACCATGCTGGCTAAGAATATAAGAAATGAGCTAGGGATCCCCAGCACAGCCATAAACTCATTACAGGGAAGGAACAGCATGCAATAGTTACAAAATGAACAGATCTTCCCTCCAGCTGAACTGGTCCAGGGGCTGCAAAATGCCACAGACACCCCTACTAATAACTGGGGTTAGCAGTGGCAGGCAGCCACCAAATCCCAAGAGCCCCTGCCAACCTATTGGCCCACTGTGGCACCACAGTAACCATGAGTATCTGCCCCTTTTTGCTGCACAGGAGTGGAAGGATTGGCCCTGGAGCTCAGACAGGTAGTGGTGATGATTATCCTTCCACCCACAGGAAAAAAGTAAGCAACTGGTTACCTCCCTTCTCCCTCAGGTCAGGAGCAGGCTGTTGCTGCCAATCACTGACTTGCTCACCCAGACAAGTGAGCATGCAACAAATGCTGCTATGAGCAGGGAGCACTGCTGCTTACCCCCTACTTTTGGGGAGGGCTGATGATGATCCTAGGGGGCTAACAGTGCTTGCTCATTCTTGCTGCCACTGGAATTGAGAGCAACAGTTCCACCCCTCAAATAAAGGAGGTGCCCTGGATGGGGGTGGGGGGTGCACAAATGTTCACCCACCATCCAGAAGAAGGGACTCTTTGCTGTCACTGATTGCCCACACACAGGAAAGAAGAGCTAGCACCTAGGTGGAGGCACAGCAACTGCTGCAGCTTGCTCCCCTGCCTCTTTTGCCTGGTAGTGGCAGTCATTCCTGCCACTCCTCCTAGAAGCCTTTGTCACTCACTTCCTGGCTGAGTGGCATGGAGAGCACCAACAAGCTCATATCTGAATCAGGCAGGCACCAGTTGAGACACTGAGGCAACAATGGTGCATTTAGTTGGGGGAGGGGAGCACAGGAAGTGATCTTGCTTGTTTAAAACCTTGAGCGGATCCTGCTTTCTTTTCAGTGTTATATCCTTTAAACCTATCAAGCCTCAAACTGTGGGCTCATCTGCCACAAAAGACAGAAAGCAGCAAAAGATGGTGTCATTTTAGTACTCATTACATAATAGAGTCGCTTAGCAAACTTTGAAATGCTTAAGTAAGTATTACAAATGGTATGGTTGTGTGTCCCTATTATGCAACATGCACTGCCCCTTTTCTAAACTGGATGTTATTCATTGTTGGCCCGATTTCGAGTAAAATAATACAGGGATGGGGGTTTCATACAGCAAATTTCCTTCCATTAATGAGTCACCTCTGAAGCGCTGTGGTCATTTCAAACCGTGCCATTCCCCCCCCCACCCTTTTTTGCTGCGCAATCTTCCATGGAGTCTTTAAAAAAAAATTAATGTTCTAAGTTGAGGGCTATAGTGGCAAACCAACATAGCACTTCAGTGCTATAGTGGCACCATTGAGATGCCTTGAGTCAATGGAGTTAATGCATCTCAATGGTGCTGTTATAAGTTTAGCACTATAGCACTTAACTTAGAACATTCAAAAAAATCCGTGGAAAATCATGCAGGGAAAAAAGCAGCATTGTAGGAAGCGCTACACCACAGAGATTCAGAAGCGCAACAAAGGGGTTGAAAACAGAAGAAATCAGTTTCCCTCCAAAGCAGCTCAATCACACTTTGTTAACCTGACACAAGTGGGTTTGTATGGACAGGTACATAAATCCCGCTAGCAGCCAGTTACTAAAATGGATCTGATTGAAATGACAGAAAAGATCCATTAACAACCAGTTACTAAAATGGAATACAGTTTGAAAAGGGGCACATAGTGTTTACCGACTAGCTCAGCAGACCATATACCTCTGGCACATTTGGATCTCCAGGCTGGCATAGATGGACATTATCCCTTTGCATCCTTACAACAGCAATGTGAAGAAGACAAGACCAGCTCAAGTAACCTTGCCTGAGCCTGTGAACAGCTGGATTTGAACCTAGGCCTTCCTATTCAACCCCAGCATTCTATAGCATGGCATTCAATACACTGATTTCCTAAAAGCCGGAGAGCCTACCCATCTGTGCCCCCAGGTCATTCTGTGCAGTCCGGATGAGAGCCAGCCACAAGAAGAGATCAGGGACACTGCCAACAAGTGACCTTCCACACAAATGCTACTAGATGACCTAAGCCAGTGAGTCAAGCCAGCAAGATGCAGACAAGCCACTTTTGTCCCACATTGTCAACCAGTCAGGTCAAGCGGGAAAGCTCCTTTTCAACCTAACATGGCATCAAACCTTCAGCACAAGGAAAGCCTGTTTATCAAGTCTTCCCAAAGGATTACTGTAAAGCAATTACTTTGGAACAAGATGTAAATCCATCTTCTCAACATCTTGCCACTAGGCATGGTACTACTTGACGCTCCAAGGCAAGATGACGAAAGCAAGAGAAGAATGTATAGAGAAAATGTTCACCCTAACCCCAGGGGGCTAAAATAAAGAGGAACCAGGCCAGGCAATCGTAAGCCATCTTTTATAAGTTCATCCTTGCCTTGCCTTTGCAACAGACTCTCTTTTGCTCACTCTCCCCCCCCCCCCACCTTTTCCTACCGGCCACCCCTGCCAACAAGCTCTGCATCTCCCAATAAACCCTAGAAGACACAATAATGCCGCTGCTTCTCACAAAACATCAAACCAAGTTTCTTGGCCACGGAAATCCGCTGCTTGTTTAGCGAGCTGGGGCCACCATCACCTCTTTGTCTCCTCTCTGTTTCTGAGCAGCAAAAACTACAAGCACAAAAGAGACACTAGGAAAGCTAAATCCCTTCCATTTGCTGCTGGAGCAACAGCACTGTTGCATCTTTCCCTGCCCTCCACCCTCAGTTGCCCTAGTCAGCCACCTATAGTTGCCTAGTGGAAAGGCTGGACCTGCCCAGTCTGCACTCCCTCACTTTATTAGCCAGCAGCAAGCAGGGGACAGGGCTTCCATCTGGCAGCTTCAGCTTGCTGTCCAAATCCTGCTTCCATTTCTGGCAGCTGGTGAAGGTGCTAATGCTGGTGACATCGAACATGATAATGCAGGCTGACGCCTCTCTGTAGTACAGCCGAGTCATGGACGTGAAGCGCTCTTGACCTGGAAGTGGAAAGAGGAGGTTTAATTGTTATCTTCTCAAACCCTGTTCCTAGTGGCCCACACAATTAACAATTAATCTTTATGGCCTCCATAAATACAGAAATGAGAATCAAGACAAAACAAAACATACACAGCCTTATAATGCCAATGGATTCATTCCTATTTGCTGTCTGGCAGCAAGTGAAATGAAGAAAAGAGATTGGATTTATACCCCACCCTTTACTACCTGAAGGAGTCTCAGAGCGGCTTACAATCTCCTTTCCCTTCCCCTCCCCACAACAGATACCCTGTGAGGGAGGTGGGACTGAGAGAGCTCTTTCGAGAACTGCTCTTCCCAGAACAGCTCTGAGAGAACTGTGACTGACCCAAGGTCACACCAGCAGCTGCATGTGGAGGAGTGGGGAATCAAACCCAGTTCTCCCAGATTAGAGTCTGTCCTCCTAACCACTACACCAAAGGAGGAAGCAGGATGGCCTAAAATGGCCTCATGGTATACTTCAAGCCTTAGTAGTTGAAGCGCCTGCGATAGAACCAACATGGTGTAGTGGTTAGAGTGACAGAACAGGCTCTGGAAAATTCAGGTTGAAACCTCCTGTGAGACAAAGCACCCCCCGACCGCCCCCTCGAGGGTTAATATGAACAGTAACAGGTCTGGTACATCCTGCATATGTTACTAATTGCTCTCTCGGCCTTATTGGTTTCAAGGCCAGAGATGGAAGGGTGGTGATTAGCTTCTCATGAGAACCTGCACCCATTGGATGCAAGGAGGAGGGTCAGGGGTGGTGAGGTAATCTTCTAGAGGCTTCTCATGAGAACATGTCCTGATTGGATATCATCATCACCTGAGGTTTCTGGGCCAAAAACTATAACTGAATTGAGACCCTGAAGAAGAGAGACCAGCTCGGATTCTATGGGACCAGAGGCCTGAACTATGATACGCTTGAATTGCAATTGCTAGTCACAGAGAGAACACCTGAGCTTTGGCTTTTGACGCTGGAATTTAAGGTTCTGCCATCTAATGCAAGTCCTGGAAAGTGTTAGATAGTTGAGCTAGTTTTCCGCTGCACGATTTTAGAGCAAAGTGTTGTCTGTAGAGTAATCCTTTATTTTGATAGAAATTAAATAAAAATTCATAATCTTTTTAAAAAAATAAACAGAGGTCTGGTTACTTGAGTCCAACAGCCCCGGGGACCCATGGGGTCAGCTATGGACTCCTTGACACCCCTACTCTGCCATGGAAGCTTGCTGGGTGACTCTGGGCCAGCCACACACTCTCAACCTAGCCTACCTCACAAGTCTGTTAGGAGGATAAAATGCAGGAGGGAATAACAATGTTGGGAATTGCTTTGGGTCACATGTGAGAGTAAAGCATGGTATGAATACTTAAATAAATAAACAAAAATGAAAGAAAGCAGAAATAAATCTTGTCACTACCATTGCTCTGCTCACTCTAAACACAAATGTTAACCCACACATTGGGGATTGTCTGAACTGGTCCACCTGAGTGGGGCTGGGATACTCTGCCTTCTGTTTCAGAAAGCTGCATATGCCGCCCTGAGCCCTACTGGTGCTTTGGTAGGGAAGCCAGACTCATTTGTCTCAAAGTCACTTTGAATACGGGGCTTTGAGTATCAGTCGTCCTCACTGAGCAGCAAGAGAGGTGTGGATAAGAGGAAGAGAAATCTCCACATAGCCAAGGTTTTCACTTGCTGTTTTCACCACTGTGATTCCCAACTGCGGAAAAAATAAGTCAAGTAGATTCTCTCTTTGGCAGTGGAAATCGTCACGGTTTAATCAGCAAACAAAGGTTCGGCTGTGCAATGAGAGAAAACACATACATCTCCTTAACAAGCATTAACTGCACCACCCATTACCCGCAGCCATCTCCAGGGTGTTCCAAGAATGATAATTTCCAGGATTTACACCGGAGATTGCATAAGCTGCACTACAGATAGAACAAAGTAAGCGAGTTCACAAAAATTATGTGAGAGAGATTAGTGTTTTCTCCCCCCCTTTTTCTTTCTTTTCATTTCCCAGCCCAACTGTACTTGCACAGCACTAAAATACTCACACCAAGGACTTATATTTAACAACTGCCACCACCAAAATTGTGAGGACCAATGCAGACATATCAAAATAAACTTAATGGAATTAACAGTTTTAAGGCCTGGGACCCACACCCATCTGTCCCAACATGAGATCTAAATTTCCTTTGCTAATTTCCTTCATTTACCCAAAAGGGAGACAACCCTGATTGTAAGATGATCCCTCTAAAAAGTTTATATACAAAAAGGTTTTATTATTGTACATAACTATAATTTTTATGCCAGTTTAAGATCCCCCCCTTTCTTGATGGCACATGTGGGAAAAAGATTTTTCTTTCAGGTGAACAAGCCAGTTTATTTAAGAGAACACAAGCAGACAAAAATAGCAAGGCACAATATTACCTACATTACCTGGCTAAAGTGGGAATGGCAAACCTTGCAAATAGGCTGAGTGTGAATCTTTTGTTGCTGCAGACCATGTCAACATGTGTTCTGGGGTGCTCCAGTTCAATATGTCTCATGCAGCCATCAAGAAGCAACAGACAGAATCTATCAGACAGCGGGACTAATTTTCTCTGCTTCCCTTTTCAAAGTCTGGATGTTCAGGATTAGAGAAAAGTGACTGGGAGTGATGGAATCAGTTTGAATATTGGGCAATATGCAAGTCTTGACACTTGACTATATATTGTGGTGAGCTCCTTTGCTGAAAAATATCATTTGCTCATAATTTATATCAAATATATCATGAGCACTCCTTTAGACTGGAAAAGCGTAAAGAAGACAGCAATTTATTTTTCTCAAGAGGAAGCCGTTTTCAAAATGTTTTTATTATCATGGATGAGCGTTAGTACACCCCCTACAAAGGTTTTCTTTAAGTCAAATATGCTGGGAGGAATGCATGAGGGTGGAGTGTTTGCTGATGCCTCTCACAATTGGCAAAACTATTTGCGATTCAAGACTAGAGGAGTTCATCCTTCATTAGTAATTACCTATCCCTTCTGACATGGGTCAGTCTCAGAGGCAGGACTGTGAAAACCCAGTCGAAGAAGACTGAGTTCCTGATAGTGAAGGTGGCAGAAAGACAACCAAAACCACCAATGCATCAGCTATGCCATTAATTATACAAGAGATAGACTACTTCCAATTCATAACAGATGAAATCATAAATAGGGAATGCCAGGAAGTTCCAACTGCTGTCTGGCCAAAATTCACAAGTTTGTTCCATGGGTGTGACAAACAGAGAGAAGTACAAATAGACAACACATTAGGTCACTAAACGTCATAAAATAAGCTCTGATCTTCTAGCCAATGTGTCTTTATTGCTGTCTAAAGGGCTCAATTCTGTTCTAAGCAAATCTTTGGTTTCTAAAGCTCCTATTTTTGTAGGAATAAATGCTAAAGACCTCAGACTTTTTTGAGTAACAGAAACAGCACTTGGGAGTTATGCTTTTCTGAAGGGAGATGACAAATAAATAGCAGAATTACAGTACATGTTAAAATGCTATAAAGATCCAGGAAACTTCACGTAGCTCACCTGCGATGTCCCACAGCTGTAGCCTCACAGTCTCTGACTCTGACCATTGTACCACCTTCAGAGCAAAGTCCACTGGGCAGCCATGGAAGGGAAGAAAGAAAAGGGCTGAGGAGAAGGCTAAATAGGAGTTCAGCAAAATCAATGCACAGGTTTAGTTCCTGCTCCAGTGGATCCAAGCCAAAAAATGGTTCTCTCCTGCTACCCTAAGTAACTCTTGATGAAGACTGTATACGTGTACAAATATATACTCACACTTTAAGTCCTGAATCCTAGGCTCTTATCAAGAAAGCTGACAGGAGAAAAATTGAAACGTGGTATTGGAAGAGATTTTTACAGACACCATGGACAGCCAAAAAGACAAATATGTGGGTTATAGATCAAATCAAGCCTGAACTCTCCCTAGAAGCTAACATGACCAAATTGAGGCTGTAGTACTGGCCACATCATGAGAAGAAAAGACTCACTGGAAAAGACAATAATACTAGGAAATGCTGAAGGCAGAAAGAAGAAGAAGAAGAAGAAGAAGAAGAAGAAGAAGAAGAGGAGATTGGATTTATATCCTGCCCTTCACTCACTTAAGAGTCTCAGAGCGGCTTACAAACTCCTTTCCCCTCCCCTCCCCACAACAGACACCCTGTGAGGTAGGTGGGGCTGAGAGAACTCTTTTCCAAGCTGTTCTTGAGGGAACAGCTGGTACAGAGCTATGGCTTGCCCAAGGTCATCCAGCCAGGTGCAAGTGGAGGAGTGGGGAATCAAACCAGGTTCTCCCAGATTAGAGTCCGCGCACTTAACCACTACACCAGACTGGCTCTCAAGAGGAAGAAAAGAGGAAGACCCAACATAAGATAGATTGACTTAATCAAGGACGCCATGGCCTTCAGTTTGCAAGACCTAAGCAAGGCTGTTAATGATAGGACATTTTGGAGGCCATTAATTCATAGGGTTGCTGTAAGTCAGAAGTGACAATGGCACACAACATACACTATATCTCTATATCAGTGGTTCTCAACCTTTCTAATGCCGCGACCCTTTAATACAGTTCCTCATGTTGTGGTGACCCCCAACCATAAAATTCTGCCAACACACACAACAATGAAGCTACTTTTTCAGATGTTTTCTCTTGCATGGCAGTTAGCACCAAACAACTTTAATACAGACTTTAGACACACATATATTTGCAAGCTATTCCCAACAAGACACAACGAACACTAAGGCTTCAGACTTACTTTTCTTCAACAGAAGATGCCATGAGAAAATGAAGGTAGGTGGGGGGGAGAGGCTGTTGCAGGTAGTGGGGAGAGAGAGAGAGAGAAAGGGGGAAGAGAGAGAAAGGGGGAAGAGAGAGAGACAGAGAGAGAGAAAGGGGGGAGAGGGGGGAGAGGGGGGGAAGGAAGATAGGTGGGGCGGGGGCGGCTTTTGCCGCTTTTCCTGGGCTCTCCTGCTACCCCCAGTGGCTGTCATTCCACTCTGGGGCCTGTCATTCCATTCCCAGAATACTCCTGCTGCCCCCAGGGGCTGTCATTCCACTCTCGTGGTCTCTTGTTCTGGTCACAGAACAGTCCTGCTACCCCCAGTGGCTGTCATTCCACTCTCGTGGTCTCTCATTCCAGTCCCAGAACTCTCCTGCTACCCCCAGGCCGTGTCATTCCACTCTGGGGCCTGTCATTCCAGTCCCAGAAGGCTTCTGATACCCCCTGGGGCTATCATTCCAAGCTGGGGCCTGTCATTCCAGTCCCAGAGTAGTCTATATGGGCCCAGAGACCCTAATGGAAAATCCATTCCACATTTTCTTTGCAACTTTACTTGTACTGTAATGTATTTCAGTGGAGCCCATGCAAATCAATTGGCATTCCTGGCTCCCATTATTTCCAATGGGCCTTCAAGTGTTTCCCATTGTTTCCAGTGGGCAATCCTGTCCTTTTAGTACATCTCTTTCTGGCATGGGCAGTCAGAAACAGAAAAAAAATGATTTCTTTCTTTTTAAAAATAAAAGCTAAGAAGTAACAAAGAACGGAAAAGATGGAGAAATTCAAAAAGGACTGGGGGTGGGGGAGAGGAGAGCTGGGTTGGAATCAAACTTTGCTCTTGGAGCAGGAGGGTGAAACGGAAGCCACATTTTTGCTTCAACTTTTTGGGCACTGAAAATAGTAAGAAGCCTGATTAAAGATATATATTGTTTTTAATCCACAGTTTTTTCTACTCCTCTCTCTTTCTTGGAGACAGTGTAGTTAGAGTGTCAGACTAGGATCTCGGAGATCCGGGTTCAGATCCCCACTCTGCCCTGGAAGCTTGCTGGGTGATGCTGGGCCAATCCCACATTCTTAGCCTAAGCTCTCTCACAGGGTTGTTGTGGGGATAAAATGGAGGAGAGGAGAATGATGTAAACTGCTTTCTGTTCCCATTGGGCAGAGAAGTGGGGTATAAATGAAGCAAATAAATAAATAACTGGTAAGTGAGAGGCAGGGCTATGGTGGCTCAGAAGTTAAGATGCTGAAGCTGCAAATCGGAAGGTCAGTAGTTCAGCAGTTCATGACCCTAGTGCCGCATGATGGAGTGAGCTGTCTCTGGTCCCAGCTCCTGCCAACCCAGCAGTTCGAAAGCAACAAATTGCAAGTAGATAAACAGGTACCACTTTGGTGGGAAGTGTGCATTCTGTATGCCTAGGATCACAATTAGCTCTACCATAATTGTTCAGATAGCCTAAAAATGCACTTTTGCTTGATAAATTTAATACACGGCACATCACATACCACAAGGATGCTTGGTGTATGCAAACAAAAGGCATGCCAGCCACATGACCATGGAAACATCTTCGGACAGTGCTGACTCTTCAGCTTTGAAATGGAGAGGAACACTGCCCCCTAAAGTCGGATTTGACTGGCTTTCGAGCAAGGGAAACCTTTACCTTTAAGTAAGAGGCAGCTGTAGATACTAGGCCAGAGATATACCTCAAATCTAAGTTAACTATAAGGAAGCTGTGAATGACTGACAGTGACTTGAAGGTTCACTCTCTGAAAAATATTTCTTCTGAAAAGTTTTTCTCCAGCCACTGTCCAAGAAAGAATACTTAGCTAAATTATAGGCCACTGGTCTAATCCAGTATAGCACTTCTTAAGTGTAATTTTCCTAGTGAAAGATAAACATAGAATAGTACTGATGATGAGATTCAGGACACACAGTTTTTACAAAATGTTAAAGGAGTGCCTTGGAAATAAGAAGAGAAGAGATTGGATTTATACCCACCCTTCATTACCTGAAGGACTCTCAGAGCAGTTTAGAAGAAGAGGAGATTGGATTTATACCCCACCCTTCACTCGGAGTCTCAGAGCGATTTACAATCTCCTTTCCTTTCCCATCTCCACAACAGACACCCTGTGGGGTAGGTGGGGCTGAGAGAGCTCTTTCAAGAACAGCTCGTGATAGAACAGCTCTGAATGAACTTGTAACTGACTCAAGGTCATGCCAGCAGCTGAATATGGAGGAGTCGGGAATCAAACCTGGTTCTCCCAGATTAGAGTCCATGCTCCTAATCTCTACCAAACTGGTAAAAGGGTGGTGGTCCAAGCAAAGCAAACATATTCAGAGAATCTGTCGCTTCACCATGGACTTCACACACAAAAGGGGGGGCGGATTGAATACAAAACCTGCACGAAGATCAGAAGACCTTGTCTGGAGACCTGCTATTCACAGAGGATGGGCTCATCTCCAAAGCCACACTGTTGGGCTAGAACATCGCACACGCTGTATGTTTTTGCTGCACACAGAAACAGCAATACCAATAACATCAAGATGTAGGATGTAACTCAAGAAATTATTGCCCTTGTGAAACTCGCTTGCGCTCTCTCACTCACACCCTGTCTTTATTACATCACACACACTACTGTTGTTGAGAGGGTAGCTAACCAATAGAATCAAATGATTACTTGCAAAACGCAGAAACCAGAAAGGATCATCCCCCCCCCCCCACTCTTTACAGAAATAGGCAGCCTAAACCTTTCTTCTCCAACTCATATTAATATGCATTTGCCTAAAAGGACTGCAGTCTTCATTATGCTTTTTGTTTGTACCAGCTAAATGACATGTTAACAGTGTGCCAGATTTCAAGTTCACTAGAACCCTCCATTAGGCTGGTAGCTTTGAAAAAATATTTTAAGGAGAAAGGAGCATTCCTCAGGATGCAGTTGCAAGACTGCCACAATTACTTTAACCTACAGATAGAACAAAAATGTAGACAGCAGTAGACATAAAATAGATTAGAATCCTTTGGTGGGCCACTGATCAATTTCTCACGGAACACCAAGCCCTAGGATGCTTGCCAAGAATGGTGGACTTGCCTGATGCTACAAGGCATTTTAAAAATTATCTTAAGCACAACAGCACGCTCAGGATCACAATTAGCTCTACCATAATTGTTCAGATAGCCTAAAAATGCACTTTTGCTTGATAAATTTAATACACGGCACATCACATACCACAAGGAAACAAAAGGCACACAAACACACAGCTATTAATTAGACAGTATGTCAAAAGACTGCAAACCTTTAGAGTCAACCAGTATTTTAAAAAATTTCATTACAAGCGATCATTCATTGCAGATATGTCTTTTAGTGTACAAGCAGAAAAATCACTCACCTCCCACAGTGGATTTATAATGCTTGTTGAAACTATCGTTCGCATACCGCTGAACTAACGAGGTCTTCCCAACTGTGGCATCCCCAATAATTAGAACTTTAAACATATGGTCGTGATGACCCATGTTCTGAAACAACCAAGCAGACTACTAGAAGTACGCTCTGTTTATTCTTCGGGATACTCTGTGAAAACGAGTACCTGACTTTTCTTTATAGAGAAGCAAGATCCGCGCGTTCAACGAAGCCTTCGCAACACAAGCGATCCAGACCTTAACACCTCTTTCCGTCTACAAGCATCAGTTCCCGCAAAGGAAAGGACACCTTTCTTCCGTGCGTGCCCCGAAGTTAGAGGAAGAGGGACAAAAACTGGAATGTAGCTTCCGCGTTTAACTTCCTATTGCAAATAAGAGTTCTTGCCGGGAATTCAGAGAGCCAGAACGCTGCAGCTTTTAAAATTACTGTTAACCGGGAGAAGATCTGCCCACCCCATCTTACTTCTTAGAAAGAAAATAAACCCCAAAAGTTCTCTACCCGATGAATAAGCACCGCTCACACGTTTGCTGGGCATGCAACCAAACTTTCACCCAGCTGTGCCGTGGAAGAAGTGTACCGTGCCCCGCCAGAAGAATCCTCCAGCTACAGAGGAACAGGCTTATAGACCGCTAGGTGAAGTGAAATCTTAACCGCCGCCTCCTCCTTTTAGGATGGGACACGCACGCACTACCCGCCCCAGAGCGTGTTGCTTTCGGCCACTTTTGCTGCCTGCCACTCCTTTCCGCATTCTCCAGACTATCATGTGAGGTCTTGCGCTTCAGTGGCTATTAAAGAAACTACATTACCCTGCATGCCTAGGAAGGATCGCTCTGAATGATGGGAAATGTAGTGTTTTATGTAGGAAAGAGAGTATACTTTTTACTGCACGACACGTTACTGGGGTTAGCAGATGCCCTCTTTTTAGAGGATATAGTCCTCGTTTTCTGTTGTCCGTCCTCTTTTGGGATCTTTTTAAAAAACTGAAATTGTAAAATATAAATAGGACCCTAATGAGCACCTTAAAGCTTAATACAATTTTATTATAATATCAACTTTCGTGGACTAATGCCCACTTCTTCAAGTGTAGTGCAGTGATTCCTCACTTCGCAAACGTTTTATATTGGAGGGGTAAAGAAAAATAAATAGCATGGTCAAAGGGCCGTGAAATCTAATTAAAATCAGGGAAAGTAGAGACTAGTTACTAGTTTTGCTAAGAGTTCACACTTAACAATAGGTGGGGAGTGTGAGGCTTTGCTAAAACAGTTTACGCATACAAGACTAAGACATCTCCTGTCTTTGTTCAGTCCTGAATGGGGGTGGGGAGAAACTTGTAATTCAGCGCTTTCAGTCTAAATTATCCGTTTGAAGATATTTTGCTGGAGAATGGTGAGGTTAAGATCAGCAACTGATTGTGCTGTAGTTTTTGAATATTGCAGTTTCTACTGTAAGTTCTGGGTCCATTTATAGTTTTGTTTACGTGTAGACCTGTTTGTTCTATGTCCAGCAAACCAAGATGCCATACCACCACCACCCCGGCAATATTACTAAGGGTTTTAGGGCCATAGGGTTGCCAGCTCTAGTTTGGGAAACTCCTGGAGATTTGAGGGCGGAGCCTTGGGAGGACAGAGAGCTCAGTGGGGTATAATGCCATAGAGTTCACCTTCCAAAGCATCTATTTTCTCCAAGGGAATTGATCTCTGTAGTCTGGAGATGAGCTGTAATTCTGGGAGATCCGCAGTCCCCTCCTGGAGGCTGGCATCCCTTAGGAAAAGGACCTAATAGCATAAGCATCAGCTGTATCATCTTGGGTTTAGCCTCCAATGTGATATATACCATCATGTGTTAACAATGCCCTTTTTGAACTCTACACAGAAATAGACACATCTGCCATTAGAAACTGCAGTACGCAAAAACCAGTAGCAGCCATTTTAGTCTTTCAGGACATTCTAGATCTCTTGTTTTTGCTGCAACCGGCTAACATAGCTACCCCTCTGGAAGGATGAAAAAAGTTTATTATTCTAGGTTTGTCTTGTGTACTTGTTTACAACTAGCGATGCTAAAACATCCAGGAGGTATACAGTAAGTAGACAGGGGTGCCATTTCTAGAAGAACCCCACATAGGGTTGCCAAGTAGGGTTGACTTACTGGCAGGGGGGAGTTGTTCTCCCCCCAGGAGCTCTTCTGGTGCGCGCGCACCACGGCAATGAGACGACGTCACCCGGAGGTGACGTCATCACGTTGGGGGCGTTGCCAGAGCATCACCCTGGCAACGCCCCCAACGTAATGACGTCACCTCCAGGTGACATCATTACACAGGGGAAGTCGTCTTCAACGGACGACTTCTGGGGCGGGGTTCCCCCTGCCGGCCGAATGCCGGCCGGTGGATCGGGAACCCCTATAGCGGGGGATCCCCTGCCCCCCGTGCTGACTTGGCAGCCCTAACCCCACATCATATATCAAACCACATGCAACTATTCCTCAGGAGCATCAATATTTCTGGCCAGCTTCCAACTGTGACCATTGTTATAAATAATCACCCAGACATTGTTATAAATAATCACCCAGTCAAACAGATGGCATTAATCTTTTTGGATGCGGAGAATCTAAATTGGAATTTTATGCTTGAAAAACTATTGATTCACAATGTGGCCCTAACTTTTTTGCTTTGGTTAAGGCAATCTATTCTTCTCAACAAGCAAGAATTCTTTTTAATGGTGAATTAACAAGAAACAAAAAGGAACCAGATAAGGATGCCCACTTTCACCTCTACTTTTTATTTTTGCACTTGAAACATTGAACGATTTGATTAGAAGTGATATTAACATACAAGGACTTAAAATTAAAGGAGAAGAATACAAATTGCAGGCTTTTGCAGATGATTTAGTATTTATATTGGAAAACCCGATGGAATCTATTGTCCATCTCTTAAAATCTCTTAAGGACTATAGCCAAGTTGCCGGTTTGAAAATAAATGTTCATAAAACCAAAATATTAACAAAAAACATGACACCTCAACAGGACTTAATACTGCAGCAATTATCAGGTTTGGAAGTTGAGAAAAAATTAAAATATCTTGGAATAAATATAACAAACAGATGTAGTTCTTTGTTCAAAAACAACTATGTCCAACTTATCACAGAAATTAAGAAGGATCTTGAAAAATGGCAAAATTTACAAATATCTTTTATGGGCAGAATTGCAACAATTAAAATAAATGTTCTTCCTAGATTGATTTTTTTTTGTTTCAAACAATTCCAGTCCTCCAAAACCAGAAACTTCTTACAGAACTAGATATTTTGATTAAAAGATTTATGTGGCAAGGCAAAAAACCAAGAATAAAACTGAAAGCTCTACAGGATGCAAGAGAAAGGGAAGGACTTGCTCTTCCAGACTGGAATCTATACTTTAAAACAGCTGCCTTGACATGGATAAAGGATTGAATTACTTTAGAAAATAACAGAATATTGGCATTAGAAGGTCATGACCTGCTACTTGGTGGGCACACTTTTATTTGGTATGGGAAAGATGAAAACCATAAATATTTTAAACAACATCTAATCAGAAGGGCACTGCTAAGGGTATGGGAAGACGTGAAAAAAACCCTTTTATTCTAGAATCCCAAAGTGGATTGCTCCCTTGGATGCTTTTATCATCCCAAACTTGGGCTGAGGACAGACTAGGAAAGTGGGGTGGGAGAGCTCCGCTTCAGAAGCGGGGGAAGGGAGCCAGTTCAAACAGCTGCAGCTGTCCTCCGGCTCCCTTCCATACTCACCCATGTGGGAGCCGCTTCCCGGCCACCTCAGAGAGACACCAGCAGAAAGTGGTGTCCAGGGGCCATCTGCCGCTTGGATCCCGCTTACCGGCTGTGTGGACGGTAGGAGGCGGGATTCAAGCAGAGGTGGCAGTGTGAACATGCCACCGTGGAGAGATGCGCATGAGCGCTCATGCACCCATGTCCGCAAGCAGCCCCAATACAAGGGGTGGGGAGATTTTAAATTTTTAGAGTGCTGCTGCGGCCATGCGCATAGGCACCCATGCACATATTACCGAAATGGCCCCGTCACGAGCCGTGGAGGCTGGCCCGCCCGAGGCCGCTCCACAGCAGTCTGAACGCTCTGTTCCAGCATGCTCCTGCGGGAAACTGGCCAGTGGGAACACGCAGCCCCAGGCCAGTTCCCCCCACGGCTTTTGCTCCTGCTGCCGTCCCGAGGCAGATTGCAATTCTGTCCTCAGCCTCGGTTTCTAAAATCTATTTACTGAAATATGACGACCTTCTTGATAATAAAAATGAGTTAAAAACAACTGAAAGTATAAAAGATTTTAATCCTGAGATTAGCTGGTGGGAATTGGTACAAATACAATCTAGATATGTTAAAGATATTTTAGGATTCTGTTCTAAAATGTCTGAAATTGACAAGATATTGTTTTATTCTGAAGAAAAAATGATTCAAAAACTGTATGTACTTTGTTAGAACATAAGACCCAGGATGAAGTAGTAAAGAACTCTATGGTTAAATGGGTGCAGAATATGGGTCATAATGTTCCCTTTGATCAATGGGCCCAGGTATGGAAAACTAACATAAAATTACAAAAGCAGTCTCCTATAAAGAAAATATATATATAATGTTTTATAGATGGTATATAACACAAGACATGTTAGCAAAATCCTAACCTAATTTGTCAAATGACTGCTGGAAATGTAAAAATTCTGTTGGGACATTTTACCATATGGGGGGGATGTGTGATAAGGCTAAAAAATACTAGACTTGGGTACATAAAATTTTACAAAAAATGTTGGAAATTACCATATCTTTTATTCCTGAACTGTTTTGATTGAATATAAGACCTGAGAACTTTAAAAATGAGGACTTTTATTTGATCATTCATTTATTAACAACTGCTAGAATATTATACGCAAAATATTGGAGAAGAGAAGAAATACCCACCAAAGAAGAGCTTTTAAATAAAACACTGGAAACTGCTGAAATGGACAAATTAACTTTATTTTTGAAAGGACTACAAGAAGAACAATTTACCAATACATGGTCCAGATTTTATACATGGCTGGAGAACCATATAAACTGAACTTGAGCAGACCTATATACTTTATTTACAACTAGAGTCATTCTATTATATAAGCAAAGACTGAAGATTACTTAATTTACATTTTTTAGGTCGATTTACTACATTCTTGTTTATTCATGAACTGAAATTTAGATATTATGAGAAACTTTATTACACTTTTTCTTACTTTGTCCTCCACACGTTTTATGTAATTTTTGTGTATGTATGTCTTGTCTGTTTGTCAGAAATAATTTTTTTAATTAAAAATCATCATCATCATCATCAAATATTCCACATATTCATGCTAAAGGCACAAATCCCAGGGTGTGGGAGGAAGGGAAAACAGCATTTTGCCCTGTGATGATGTTACTGTGATGAAGTTGGAAGGTAATTTATTGTACTACTTTTTTTTTTTTTGCTAATTTACCTTAATTATATTTAAGACAATACTTCTCAAATCCTGGATAAATTTTCTGATTGTTGGCAATACAACTCACAGGACATGTCCCTTAAACATATGCTTTGGGTGTACCCAGTCATTCATTTTTTCTGGGAGAAAGTTATTACTCATATCTATTTTGAATTAGAATGTTCCTTGATTTTTGATGACACCCAAGTACTTTTAAGAGGGCTGTAGTGGCTTAGAGGTTAAGACACTTAGCTGCAGACCAGAAGGCCAGTAGTTCGGCAGTTCAAGACCCTACTGCTGTGTGACGGTGAGCTCCCATATCTGGGCCCAGCTTCTGCCAGCCTAGCAATTTGAAAGCAAGAAATTGCAAGTAGATAAATAGGTACCACTTCAGTAGGAAGGTAACAGCGTTCCGTGCACCTCGGCGTCCAGTCATGCTGGCCACATGACAGTTGTATGCGCAGTTTATGAAACACTGTTATACACTGTACTCTGCCACGGACTTAGCATGGTTAACCTTAGTGAGCATACTTAGCATCTTTCTGACATAGACAGACATATATGCTAAGTGCCATTGATGATCCTAATCACAGAAACAGAAATCAATCATGAATACATATTCAGAAGTGAACATTGGTTCATTGCTTAAGTGCATTCTGGGAAATAGCTAAATGTTGCTATTCAGCCAAGACTTGTGGCCTTGTTTTGGCCAGCTACAACTGTGCATGCATCTGATGTCAGTTAGCTTAGTTAGATGAAGAGCATCAGCACTCTGTGCCTATATTAGCTACAGTAGATACATTTAGAGCTTCATAGCCTGGGAAGAAGAAGGCCCATTGTTTAGCTAAAAAGGAAACATTTTTACTTGAGAAAGCCCAAAGCTCAGGTCTGAGCCCAATCAGAAAGTTATGACAGAAGTTTGACAAAATTTGATGGAATGGAACCAATAGCTAATCTTTATTTCTCAACCCAGGTCTGGCAACTCTAAAAAATTCCCACCTCTTGTAAATCAATAGAGTGAGAATCTTGCAACTTCATCAGTATTTGAACGCATGGCATATAGGTGATAACTGCATACGGACTTATTTTCAGTTATTTGGAAACCTTTTATAGAAACTTATGTGTAAATTTGCCACCACTGTGATTAAATTTTCGTTTCTAATTTATATATACTTTTTTTCCTTTTTAAAAATGAAATTTGCTGAATTTTGAGGTTTTTCCCTTCTTGTTCCTTTTTTCTGTTTTTTTAAAAGAAATAATTTTTTAGAAAAAGCCTCATATTCCTATGAAGAACCTAGTTCCTCCTCAAGTCTGTGCTTTCTACTGAAAATGAAATACCTGTGAAGAGTCCTTGCTAGGATGGGAGATCTTAAACCTTTTCCCAGAAACACCTTGACCGATTTCTCACCAGGCGCTGCTTTGCCATCGGTCTTCCCTTTGCACCGATTGCATGCTTCAATGCCTTACTATTTGCTGCGTGGCGCATTTTGACTTGCAGCTTTGCACGATTTTCCACGCACGATCCTGTTTTTTGAGGATCGCTGAAGCTGTGGAGGAAATCGGGCGAAGCTGCAGGTCAAAATGCACCCTGCAGCAAATAGTGAGAAATTGAAGCATGCAATCGGTGCAAAGGGAAGACCGATGGCAAAGCAGCACCTGGTGAGAAATCGGTCAAGGTGTTTCTGGGAAAAGATTTAAGATCTCCCATCCTAGCAAGGACTCTTTACAGGCGCAAAGCAGCACCTGGTGTGAAATCGGTTGTTCAGATACTCAGGGATATAGTTAATTTTTTTGCTCCTCAGCCCCACCCCAAATTCCTTCCTTCAGTGTACTCAAACTAGTCAGGATGAATTCAGCTCCCACCACTTTCTGCCTTATCTGTATTGTTCATACATGTTATTTTAAACATTCAATTTGAGGGCGCAATCATACACACCCATTAGCTGCACGAGAGGATGATTCACTGGTGGATCAAAGTGGCGCGATCACACCAGCACATCTGGGAAGCGTCCCGCAAACATTGGCAAGCCGTCGCAAGTTGTTTTGATCCACTGGAGAAGCGGAGTAAAAAACTACTAGGGACTCCGGTATCAAACAGTTTGCTGCAGGCCACAGCCAGACTTTTCCCGTGTGATCACGCCAGCGCAAACTTGTGGCGTTGGGGATAGTCTGATCAGGCTATCCCAATGCCATGTCTGTTGTTTTTCCCCCCTTCCCAGTATGCATATCATCACATACTGCCAATGGAAGACCCCAGGTTGGAGAGGCGATTCATCGATCCCATTTAAGCGAATAGGAAATGAATGACAACCCCCCCCCCACTCGCCCGTGGTTGCATCTAATCACGCAGCGGTGAGTTGCGCCGGCAGCTTCACTGACCTGTGTGATCGCGCAACTGCAGGGCAAATTGCTCTGGGGCAAAATAGCCTCTCTTCCCCCCCAGATCATCTCGCTCGTGTGTTTGCGGCCTAATTTTGACATTATAAGACAGATGGCTGTTTTCTTTACCTTCTCACATAAAAACTGGAGGCCTGATTTTGGGAAGCTATGCAGAAGGGTGAAAAATATGGGGTGTGAAGATAAAAATTTAATGTATTGGATAAGATCTTTATTTAAAACTTATTTGAAAATACATTGTTCTGCTGCATAATTTTTTACACTCATACAATCATGGTTTGTATAATCTAAATTCTTGTCTTATGCTTTAAAGTTTTATGTAGCTGTCCTTAGGGCTTTATTTTTTGAAAATAATTACTTGTATCACATCATTCCATTTCATGTGAGTGTTTTTTTTACAACTTTCTAGAAACATAACCAAGATACAAGGAAGGTTAGGAGAAGAAACAATATAAAGGGTTAAGCTACAAGCATGTGTAGACTCAAACCAAAACCTCTCATTAGGGTATTTTTTTTAAAAAAAATATTTACCAGGCACACAGGAGCCAGATTCAGATGAAGACAGTGGTATGAGGGTTTGTGTGTCAAGCCTGCTCCCTGCCATTTTCCCCACTCTAAAAGGGCCCTATGCAATGTCCTTTGCTCTGATGAGAAAACTTTAATTATGGACCCATGAGACCAGTCAGCAAATTCTCTAAAAATGGTAGCTTCATACTCAGAACTTCAGTGTGTCATCTGGTTAGGCTTCCTCTCAGCCTAACCTAACCTTATAGGGCTATTGCATGGGAGAAAATGGTGAGGATTTATATACCACCTTGAGCTCCATTGAGGAAAGACAGGGTAAAAATGTCATCTTAAGCTCTTGAACAAACTTTGAGTCCAGTAGCACCTTTAAGACCAAGGAGGTTTTATTCTGTGTCTAAGCTTTCATGTGCATGCACATTTCAATTTCAGTTTCAAGAAGGGATGCAGCCAACTGGTATACCAACAGAAGTTAGTGAAAAGATGCTTTGAGATAACTGTGGGTCCAAAAGCACCCCAATCTATGAATTTGGTCCAAATGGGGGTTTCTCCCCCATCTAGCATTGGCTGCAAAAGTATCAAGGTTCAACAAGGCCCACCCGAACAGTAGTTCGCTATTCCAGATCTTTATTAATAATCCTCCTTCAGCCTACCACCAACTCCAGACACCTGCACAGGACTTCCCCTGCTCCATCAGATGCCAATGAAAAGGAGAAATAGTGGCAAATCCCAAATCCCAGGATGACGGGGTGGCCAGTGTTTTCATGTAGATGTTAAATACCATCATTGGTAGAGGACAAAGGCCTCTAGCACCACCTTCTGGAACCGATCCTCTAGGTAGGAGAAGAACCTGCGGCACTTCTCAACTTCCAGTTCAGATGGATGTTCTGAAGGGACAGCAGAAGTACAGTAACAAAAGCCCCTGACATGTCCAGGAGAATCAGCAAGTCAGCTCTGTCCCCATATATTTCACAGCTCCGCAGCCTGGGCCTGCAAAACAGAGCTGTTCCACCAGGCCTATGGCTGAGGCCCTTGACAGAAGAATTAAAAACTCTCTCTGATGGGCCCTCAGTTGTCTTCCAATTGGGCCTTCCCCCAGCATCAGCATGACCAGATTCTTCTCCTGATGAACAGTAATTTTATGTATTATTGTAATTGTACGTCATATGTAGTTAATGTTAGTAATCTAAAACTGAGTATTTTAAAATTGTTAAAATTGTTTTAATTAGCATATGACTAATACATTGTTACTCACCCTGAGGCCTGCACTAGCAGGGGAGGGAGAATCAGAAATTAAACTAAGAAATAAAAAAATAAGTATACAGGGAATGGAGGGGCACATTGGTAAGAACTATGCACACCTCAACCTTAGTATTGTAGAGATTCTAAGACTTCTGTTCAGATGAGCTTAGCCACTGTAACAGGGCACAATTTCCTTTACAGTCTGGACTTCTTTAAAAAGAAATATATATACTTATTATATACAAATTTCTTATCTTGAGAAGCAGGGGGAGCACATGGAAGTAATAAAGGAAATAGGCAGTATTGACTGCAAAAAAGTAAAGGGCTCATGGGAAAAGTTTTCCAGAGGCCAAGACAGGAGGGGTACGGTGAAGTTTGCATCATTGGCACACAAGATGTCTGGGCAAACCCAGAGTTGGGCAAAAGCAGGAATGGGACAGAGACTGAAATCCTGATTGTAACTTATCAGCAAAATCTTCACTGGTAGGTAACTAATTACTCTGAAACAAAATAAAGAGAACCAGAAGCCTTATAAATAAATGTAATCTTTATTTTACCAAATATAATTTATCAGTTAAGTTGGCATTTGTCAATTCAGTTATAGCAACTATAAATAATTAAGAATTCTCTTAATAGACGTGTAAACCAATCATTTTCATTTTCAGCCAGATCAAAATAGACATGCATTTGAGTGCAACTGGTGAGAATAAAATTATTCTATAAGAAATTCTGTTTAAACACCCCATTCTTACCCCAACCCCACTGCAGACAACAAAAAAAAATAGGGATATCACCCAAGCAGCTCTAAGCACTCAGTCACAAGATTTAGCCCAAGGTTCAGCAGCTAATACCAGGAGAGTTAAACACTGTCATGAGATACACAGATGTTAACTGGGGGGAAAACAATAATGTGACAAAACACTCGCATGAAGTTCCACATAGATACCATGAACTTGTGTGTCAGGAGGTCAAAATTTAAGATGCATTCAGCACAAGCTGGTGAGAAAAAGCTTATTTTAGAAGTTCAGGAGGCAACGGGATGAAAGTCTCAGGCCCTCATGAATTCAGACAGGTTTCAAGTTATTTTGTGAAGGTCCATTCTAGACCAAAACCTAAATACTTTCAAGGTTCTTGTAGCTGAAAGGAGCTCTAGCTATTCTTGAGCATTAAACTTCAGCAGTTAGTGTCAGAAGCAGGGCTCTTTTTCTAGCAGGAACTCCTTTGTATATTAGGCGACACACCCCTAATGTAGTCAGTCCTCCAAGAGCTTACAGTAGCCCCTGTAAGAAGAGCTCTGTAAGTTCTTGGAGGATTGGCCACATTAGGGGTGTGTTGCCTAATATGCAAAGGAGTTCCTGCTAGAAAAAGAGCCCTGGCAGAAGTAAGGGAACCCTGACATCGTCATCCACATTACTGGTGTCATCTTGCATTGGAAGGATTGTCCTACAGACACCTTAGCATAGTGGTCCCACAGATTTCCTCTTCAGGGCATAGTAAGCAAAAACTGCAATGCACAGACCAAAGTCTAAAAATGGTCTATAGCACCAGTAGGAATACCCTGAAGTAATCCCAGTTCAGGCATTACAGCCACAGTCCAACTGAGCCACTGCTATGTTGCTTAGGTACCACCTGCCTTCCAGTGCGATTGTTTTGATCATGCTTTCAGAATTTGAACAATACTGCCAGAGGCTTGAATCTTAAACCCATAATGCATGGGGAAACCTTTTTATGATCCATCTGGTACTGAGGCTGAACCAAGGTACTTATTGCTGGCAACAATGTCCTTATTGATCAAGGCAGGGCCAGCCAACCTTCTGAAGGCAATATCCAATCAATATAAAATTGTATTAGGGCCTGTTCAGAGTTGTCAAGCAAATCTGGGACCTTGGCTTTCACAGATATAATCACCCCCCCTTCACCTTTATTTGGGAAAGAACCACATACATAATAAAGTTAAATGTCACTGCTCATGCAAAAGCAGGAAAGAGGAACTAATTGTGCAGCTGGAAAATACAGTAAGCCTTACAAAAGACTGGCATGACTTGTAGCCAATTAAAATTCCAGCAACTTTAGATTTACACCATTTAATCTAATACTGAAAAAATATCCAGCACAACAGACTCCCTGGCTAGAAGGACACTGTTCTGAAGAACCCTTTATTACTGTGGTGAATGAAAAGGATCCCCTTCATACATTTCATGCAAACAGGAGCAATTTAGGCTGTTTATACTAATGGGTACTGAACTGTTCATACAACTGTTCCATGCACACAACCAGCACGGAGAATGGGAGTCAGAACTCTACAGATCAGCATTCAACAAGCAAGTTGTACTAAAAAAGAAAAGAAAAAGGGAATTTCCTGCCAATGCAAGCAGATCTGTTTGACCATTCTCCAAATTATGGTTGCCCTGGTGGCAGGCTGAAAAATACAGTGAACAAAACATCTGAAGTGTTTAATCTAGATTCCCAGTATTCAGACCTACTTAGGATATGAGACTCAAATAACAACATTTCCCCAATAAAGCATTGTGTCAGTTTTTGGTCAGTCAGATGTACCTCTACTGACATAAAATAGACCAAATACGATAGGAGATCCACACTTCTCTCATACCTGCTATAAAACGTTAGTGTCAAAAAACTAAAAGATGGCACAATGCAAAGGCAAGAAACATGGCCAGTACATGTCAGTATTTAGGGAATAATAGCTCAGAAGAGCAGGCACGTATATTTAAAATGACATTGTAGTTAGACCCACAAGGCTGAACTAACCTTCTATACAAACCCTTAACTCACAAGTGAAGAGCTTTCAACCACGAACATGTATGAAGGTCTTTACTACAAAAAAACTGCCTTCTGTTAGGAATAACATGACAGATGCTACTCAGAGCGAAGCCAGAGATCATATATGGAGTTACATATCCACTCAATAATCTTGTATTAAGTTCCCTAGCTGTTGGGAGATGCAAAGCACTCTCAGTTCAGAGTGTAGGGACATGGCTTGGCACCAGAAAATTTAGACTTCTCTTAGGCATACCATGATACCAACACAGTGCTGTCAAGGAGGCAATATTTTAAAAAGCCAATAGATGAGTAAGCACCTAGGGTACATAATTTGCTGTGTAAAAAAGTAACAACCTAACCTTTGAGAATGGAGATGGACAGTTGAAGATGGGCTCCACTTTGTCAGTTTATGTTTAATGGAGTTTAATGTTTCCCAGTGAGAACTGCATGATGCTGTGGAAAACGACATGGCCTCTGCCTTTTCAGGAGACTAGAATAGGATTATGATATATGACATGGCAGCACCTTGACAGGTGAATCTGTGGTCAGCATAAACAGTGGCCAGTACTAAAGAGCTGAACTTCGGATAAACAAGTATTCCAGAGCTCAGCTTTCATGATCTTATTAACATGTTTGGAATGGTTGGTGGTAGGAAGACATATTGCAGGTTAACTCAGCATCCATTCAAGATCTCATTCATCAGCAAAGGGAAGAACGTGATATACAGCAAACTCCAATTTTGATATTTGCATGAAGGTCAGGCTTATGGCCAAATCAGAGAGAATACTACTAGTGCAAACAAGCAGGCAGTGGATATGCAATAAGTGTGCAGTAACCACAAACCATTTAATCAGTTTCAGAACACAGTTGTTAGGTGAAGAACTTTTTCCCCAAGTTTAATAACAAAATAAACCTGAATTGCATCTCAAACATTTAAAAAAACATAGACAAACAAGTGGCCTTTTACACTTAGTGTCCCATGTGGGTGCAGAATGAGGGAAGTGGGGATTTCTTTAAAATCTGAATTGCTGATCCACTTTCTATTATATTCTATTAGTTTAGACATTAATTATGAAATTGCACTTGGTGATTGTCTTTACACTTTTTTTTTGCCCTTCTTAAAACTATTTTTCCTGTACAAACTTGGCTTGAGATATAAACCACATAAAATTCCCATTGAAAATAATGAGAATCCAGTATCAAAGCTTAAAGTCTCAAAGAGAGACAAAGGGTGGTAGCAAGGCTTGGGGAAACGGGGGGAATGTCACAGAAGGAGAAGAGCTGGGAAGTGGAAAAAAGTCAAGGAAGGGTGCCTTTAATCCCCCACATCTGTGTCCCGGTCTCCAATGAGCCAGAGGATATGGAAGCTGAGTGCCAAGAAACCTGTCCCAAGCAAGTCACCCAGCGCTGTCAGATAAGGAATTGAAAAGTTGTCTGGGTCCAGGCCTCTGCCCCACATCCAGTGGACCATCCAGTCAGCAATGTAGAGAAGAATGAAAACCTGGAAGACAAAAACATAGTGGTCGCATTAGCCACAGGTCTAGGCATTATAGAAGATTTACTAAAAATGTATCTTGGATTTTTACATTTTACAAGCCATTCCTGTCTATGGCCAATTTCTGGTTTCACGCAGAGACGTTATCCAGTCATACATAAGAACTGGTCACTATACAATTTATTTGGGCTGGACACTAGTACTATTGCAGGGCAGGGAGAAAGACAGACAGACAGACACAGAGGGTAAAATTCCCACTTCAAATGCTAGCAGGGTGGCCAAACTTGCTTTACATAAGAGCCACACAGCATAAAGGTCAGATGTTTGAGAGCTGCAAGACATGAACAAATATTATACACATGGTTTTTTATTGGAAAATATGAAAAAATTGCTTTTTTATTAATATTAAATGAGACTGCCAAAAATAAAAACAAATGATATAAAAACATATTCATAATAATATTTGTCCAATGATATTTAATTGTTTGCTAGTGATATTTATTTGTCTAAGAGAGAAAAAAAGAGAGGTGGAAAAAAGAATGAAAGAGGTGGAGGGAGAGACAGAAAGGGAGGAAGGGAGGAAGGAAGGAAGGAAGAGGGAAAAAGAAAAGGGAGAGAAAAAAGAGAAAGGTGAAAAGAAAGCAAATAGATGGGGCAGAAGAAAGAGTGAGAGAGAGAAAAACAAAAAAAGCAAATAGATGGGAGAGGGAGGGGAAGAAGAAAGAGAAAGAGAAACAAACGAACACAGAAAGCTAATATTTATTTATTTATTTATATTTATATACTGCTCTTCCCACAAAAAGGCTCAGGGTGGCTCACAACAATAAATGCAATCTAAATATAATAAAATAACACAATAAAACCAGTTTAAAATTTGAAGTATTTAAAATATTTAAAGTGGACAGTGAATGCAGTTAATGCCAGTTACTACAGCCAGGAAAAAATAAGTGGGCTGATGCCGAGCCATGATGGTCTCATGTAGCAACAGTAGAGAGGTCAGCTGCTAGATGTCTGGTGCCTTGACCAAAGGCCTGGCAGAACAGCTCCATTTTACAGGCCCTGTGAAACGTCAACAGGTCTCACAGCACCCTGATCTCAATCGGGAGCATGTCCCACCAGACTGGGGCCAGGACTGAAAAGGCAATGCTCCCTCTAATCTGTGGGGTCTCATACAAAAATTCTACTTTGTGAGCTACTGGCATTAAAGTAGTGAGTGGCATTAAAATAGTGAGTGAGCGATTTGGCTACTGCATAAATCAGTTTGCTCTGGAGCCATCCTTCCTGAGCTAAGACACAAATGTGTGAGCCAGAGGCTAAAAAACTGTGAGCTAGATCATACTAACTCAGCTTAGAAGGAACACTGGCCCTGGTTGAGGCTAGATGGGCATCTTTGGGGCCAGGGACAACCAGCAGATGGCTCTCCTCAGAGCACAAGGCTCTCCAGGGCACATATGGGGAGAGGCAGTCCCATAGATATGTCAGTCCCAGGCCGCATAAGGCATAGGGCTGCCTTTGAAGAGTGTTCAAAAGCTACGGCTGGCAGTTACAGCCAAAATGCTGACTGGAGTGGGTCATAGGGATCATATCACTCCTATACTGAGCCTTCTGTACTGGCTCCCATTCAGCTTCCAGACCCAATTCAAGGTGCTAGTATTGACCTTTAAAGCCATATATGGTTTGGAACAAACATACCTTAAGGAACACCCACTCCCGTATGAACCTACCTAATTACTGCAGTCATGGCAATCCTTTTGCAAAGTGAGGAAGGCAATATTCTGTTTGACTCTGCCCCCTGCAGCAACCAGGGGGAAAGAGAATGAAAAACAAAGAAACAAATAGCTGGGGAAGGAGGATGGAAGGAAGGAAGGAAGAAAGAGAAAGGTGGAAAGAATGAAAGAGGTGGAAAGAAAGAGAGAGGAACAGAAGCAAAGAAAGCAAATAGATGGAGGAGGGAGGGAGGGAGGAAGGAAGGAAGGGGGAAAGACAGAAAGATGGAAAGAAAGCAAATAAATGGGGAGGGAGGAAGAGATGGAAAGAAAGCTACTTTAACATGTGTTCTCCAAACCCTCCCCCGCACCTCACCAGCTAGCTTGGTAAAGGGATTTAAAGAGACAAATGCGATTCCAAGCTGGTAGGCAGGGCCATGGGGTGGGAGCTTGGAGAACACCTTTAACTTTAAATGTGTTCTCCAAGACCACCGCCCCCTCTGCTGTGCCAGCTTGGCTTAGAGAAGGGATTTAAAGAGACAAATGCCTTCTCCGAGCCAAGTGAGCCAACCAGTGTGGCAGTGGGGTGGGGTTTGGAGAACGCATTTAACTTTAGATGGGGAAGGAGAGGAGAAATAGAGAGAGAGAGAAAAAGAAAGTGGAAAGAAAGCAAATGGGGAGACGGAGGGAGAGGTGGAAAAGAAAGCAACTTTAACTTGAAATGTGTCCTCCAAGCCCCCCCCCCCTCGCCAGCTGGCTTGGCTTGAAGAAGGGATTTAAACAGGAAAATGCCTTCTCCAAGCCAGTCGGGGGGGAGGGTCTTTGAGAATACTTTTAAAGTTAAAGTCGCTTTCTTTCTCTCCCCCCCCCCCACAAGCCTACCCAGGGAAGGGAACACTGGCTAGGGAAGGGAAGACCGATCGGGGAGACATATCTCTCCTTCACTTCCACAGCTGCCCTGCTGGGAGCTGCACAATATGTGTGAAAGAGCGGCATACGGCTCCCGAGCCACAGTTTAGCCACCCCTGCTAGAGTAAACAATGATAGCTAGTTGTGCACACCAGCTGCTCCTCCTGCCTGCCCCACTCAATCTCTTCAGCACATGAGCTTACCAAATCAACATGGCAGGTGATACACCTCAACAGCTGCCACCTGAACAAACCAACCACTCACCCTGCTGATGTGATCTCTGCTTGCTTCCCTCCTTTTGTTGCGGGGAGGCAAGAGACAGACAGAAAGGTCACCCTAGGGAAGTGGAGAGAAGCCAAGGGAGCCACTGGCTTCCGCATTCACTTTGTGGCTGCAGCTATTGCCCTATAGCAGTTGTTGTTTTTCTCTGCCCTCTGCAAATAGTGTCTGAGTGCATAGGTGTACAAGCACGCACAAAGTACTTCATTGATAGAGGAACTGTGCATAGTAAGCTTTCAGAAGAGAAGGTTTACTGGGTGGTCAGGAAGTTATTCAGCTCTCACTAGCATCCATGCAGGCACCAGCTACTAAGAGCCACAGTCCTTACTGAAATATAAGCTCTACTTTATGGGCCTCTGACCACATTCTGAATGCTGCATCTTTAGAACGATAGCTGTGTTAGGGGAAACCCCCTGTACAGAGAACATGGGAACACATTTTAAGACAAGCTTACTAGCTAGCTAGCCAAAGCTTCTTTCCAGCTTCTCAAGTGCCTGTGAGCCTGTCAGGGGGCTACAGCCTATATTTAGCACCTGCACTTCTTGCCATGATGATTCATTTCCACCAGCTTTAGTTCAGCTCCACCCCCACCCCCCAGTACAAACAGCTACTTCAACAAACATTGAGTGGGAAGTCAGAGTAGGTTGGAAGATTCCCTGTTTGCCCAAAATTATACAAAATCCACATCCCACAGCAGACAGCTGAGAGTAATCAGCATCTCCAGAATTCCTTCCACAGTGTCTGCCATTCCATCATTCATTCTGCCCAACTTGTCAGCCTGTAGTTGTGCAAGATAAGGCTTGGTCAAGGGAGAAAGGAAAGTCAAAAGAGACAGTGGCCACCTTGCTTCCCTGCAGGCAGGCTGATTAGCGTCATCCTGGAGGCATGCAGCTTCCCTGGATAGACAGTTTATAGACTAGTTTTACTTTCAGACGAAGCTACTAAAAAAACCAAACCTAACCTCATTTTACAAGACATTCAACAGTCATCCTAAGTTACTACAACCAGAAGTATCCAAACATTTGTGGCTCTTTTAATGGCAGTTTCATCTCTATTCACTTAACTGAGTGGTTCCAAGCTATTTTGTATGTGTGTGTGTGTGTGTGTGTGTGTGTGTGTGTGTGTGTGTGTGCGCGCGCACGTGCATGGGGAGAAGAATTTAAACAAAGTGAACACTACACATAATTTGAAGGTTGAAATGGAAGCTTAACCAGAACTTCATTTATTCTGCATTATAAGCTACTATATATAATTTTTCATGTTTTGCTAAATCTGAGGAAGATCACTGACTTATGCTGAAACTCAGAAAGTCCAGGACTTAGAGAATTATCATTGGAAAGCTTATTTCTACTATTGTTTTGGATTCCAAGGCTTCTCCAAGTTATTTGCACAATTCCAAGCATATATTTGCAGACAAAAGGGCTAGACATTTTTTTTAAAAAACAGTTAAGAAAAGTGTATTGAGATTTTCAGGGGGAAAGTACATTGAATTCAGAAAAGTAAATTTCACCTTAGCCACTTATCATCATAGGGAGACAGCAAAGAAATAAATAGGATAACAAAAGATCCAAGTGGAATGTGTTTAAGCAAATAACAGAAAAATACTGCAATTATTTTAAGTGCTTATTCTGCTTATTTTGAGACAAACACCTGGAAAGTGACTACACAAATATCTACTGGTGTTTGGACTAACCTGTAATACTGAGTCATTGGAAATCCAGATGGCCATGCAAGATGCAACACTGTAGATTTTATAGCAGTATTACAACTGCAATGACTACAGTGTTCCAACTTGGGTATTTCCCCAGGATATCCTAAAGTCTCATTTAACCTTGCTTTGTTCTCTGCTTCCAGTTTCAAAGGTCTGGAAATTATTTAACTTATGTTTACTTCTTCTGCTGAATTCCTGACTACTGAGCATATTTTCCTTATTAACTGCAGAGGGTCTGACACATTCTGACTGCCAGTGTAAGTAGAGAGGTGCCATTACTTTCAGTAACCGAGGAGTATCCTCACAAACCCTGCCTTTTGGGCCCTCCCCTTCAGAGGTGAGTTGGGTTGACAACTAGAGACAGAGCTTTTCCAGAACTGCCACATCTCTTGTGGAATGTCCTTCCCCTTGAAGCTCACCTAGCAATTACACTGCTTTCTTTTAAGTGCCAGGCCAAATGTTTCTGTTCACCCAGGCTTTTAATTATGTTTTAAAAAACATTATTTTAGTCTGGAAACTGCTATTTTAAGCTGTCTGTGGTCTTTTTTTATTCTTTATGTTTTTATGCTGGTCTGTTTTTTTAATGCTGTATTTTAATTAATATACTTTAATGTTTTGTTTTTATTATTTTTATTTTGTAAGCTGCCTCGGACAAGTTGCTAGAGAGGTAGCATAAAAATGTTTTAGATAAACTAAAAAATGTTTTTAAATCTGGATGGCCATTTAGTTGCCATAACTCAATTATCTAAAGCTACTGGTTTGCTATACAATTTTTTCAAATTCTTTAAGTATGTTTTCTACTGTTGAGACATAAGAAAAGCTTCAGTTTGCAAGAATTTGAAAAACCTGTGTTTGTAGCAGCTAGAAACACTTATTAAAAAGTGAAGTTTGAATGACACAGGGATTAAAATAACCAAGCGGAAGCAATGAAGCAAACAGAACAGTGATGCTGTGGGAATAAATTTCATTCACTCTATGTACCCCAACGTGTTTCACTCAGCACTTCCGGGGGGGAGTGTCTACAGAAACATTAAAACAAAAACATAAGATTTCCCAATACCAAAAGACACAAGTTAAAAGGTTATACATGTAAGGTTATACATGTAAAGAAATATGTTTTATGTAAATGTATTTATGAAAAATATAAAGACAGGGCTCTTGAGAATGTACAAAGTGCATTATGATGTCTTGAAAATGTAGTACACTTAGCAAAATATTGTAAACATTAGAGAACAGGGAAATATAAGAGCAATATGATCTCATTGTACAAATTATTGTACAGTGTACAATTGTACAGTGATCTATTGCAAACAGGAAAGTTATCAAAACGAACCTGCACTGTTTTAAAGTCAGTATTCTTCCCCATCAGCCAACTGTGAACAAAAAACTGCTGCCCGTGTATGCATTTATCTAAGTAAAGGCAGGCCAGACCAAGTAATGCTCTCATTTAACCCATGTAGTGTCACAGTTGTCAGTTGAAAATTCCACTCAGCCTCTTTCCTGAGGAGGGTCTCATCATTATGGCTGTGTGATCTATAAACTGCCCCCCAGAATTTGTGGGAGCATAGTTTTGTTCTAAGAAATGTTGCACCAACAATGGCCCAATTTTTTTAATGCAAGATGTTATGTTTGTTATGTTGCACCAATACGCCTCTTTAATTTCCTTTTTGTTTTCCCAGTATAATTGCTTTTACACTTAAGTACACCACATAATTTGAATGATAAGTATATTTCTTATAATGTGGACTGATCAAGTTCTTCATAGTACTGGTAAACTTACACTAGGCACAACTGTTACATTGGAAATGGCCAGATAGAAAGTTTGATCCCTGCAAAATTTTCTGTAGGTTGGCTGATCAGGCTGTGCTATTGTGTAACAGTTTCTCTTAAGTTGCCGTTCTCTTAAAAACAGCCAGTTTTTAAATCACAAGGTGGTATATCATATCATTCTGTAGTGAGAAATACCACAGAAAACAGTTTCAAAATCATGACAGCGATACTTGTCACCAGGGAATTCAAAAATTCTAATACTAGATGTGGACACTATTCAAAGCAAAGTGATACACCTGGTGGCACCAGGTGTTTTTGGCGACAGTGTGACAGAGTGTTGGACTGGATGGGCCACTGGCCTGATCCAACATTGGCTTCACTTATGTTCTTATATGATATCACAAATTAGTCATACAGAACAGCTGCCAGTTTTAGAAGATGGTGATAAATACACACATCTCTTAAAGACAGTGAATAGCTGATCCTATAGCATACTTATATTCTAGATAATGCTGCTGTAATAGGCAACAGAGATTCTAGTGTGTTAACTGCAGCCATGCTGGCCTATGTATAGCATTAGAGGAAAAAAAGCACATCTTTCAGAATTCAGGAAAATACGATGGTTAAGAGGAGCCTAGAGTTATTCTCTTTAATTAAAACATTAGGTAAACTACTATGCAGTGTCAGTGCTTGGACCTTAGCAACCTCTTGGGAGAACTGTGTTGAATCTCCAAACCAACCACACCCTTAAGGGAGAGGGGGCAATTTCTAGCCAAGTATATCTGTGTTCATTATCCATTTACATGAATGGATCTCATTAGTTCATTTAAAATATAATACAGAATTTAGACATCATAGATAAGATGCCAAGAAAAAGAAAACTCTGTAAAGGGAGTGCAAGGAAGCAAATAAAGGAAATCGTAGAGTCGGAAGGGATCTCCAGGGTCATCTAGTCTAATCCCCTGCAAAATGCAGGAAATTCACAAATACTTCCCCTCCAACACCCCCAGTGACCACTGTTCCACGCCCAGAAGATGACAAAAAAACCCTCCAAGATCTCCAGCCAAACTGGCCTGGAAAGAAATTGCTTCCTGACCCCCAAAGTGGCAATCAGCATTTCCCTGGGTGTGTAACAAACGGCTGCAAGAATGAAACACTGATGCAATCCTTTCTGCTCTCCCCCTCTAGATCTGCCTAAATTCACAGAATCAGCACTGCTGTCAGATGGCTATCTAGCCTCTGTCTGAAAACCTCCAAAGAAAAAGGACTTTTACTTGGGAGTTAACTTTTAGTAGAGTTCAATTTGCCAGGAATTTTTTAATAGTACTATATTAAGACTGATGAAGAACTATCATTTTATTTATGTTTCCTGCTAATTCAGCAGAGTTACCATGTTTTAAAGTGGAAGTGACCAGAGTCCATGACAAATTATATCAAGGACTCAAGATCATGTGCTAGTTTGACACCACATTTCCTGCCACTTAGTAATGTTTCTGCCACCTCCTTCACCTCGGATGTTACTGCTCTCAAATGCTATACTGGAATGCAGAAGGGATGGATTTTAATTCAGAAACCTTTCAAGCATCCTTTCCTATGAGAGAATTCATGCTAGCCCACAAACAATCCAGATTAATGGTCGCTTGCATTAAAAGCCACTGTACTAAAACAATATCCAGCTCTGGCAGTTCTAAGAGGCTGCCCAGGAAAGGCTTACTGAGCTCATTTCAGGATTAGTTTCAAAGAAAGCATCACTCCCTTAACTGCGAGAGATGGTCAGATTTCCATAATCAATAAATAATCTGCATTTCCTCTTCTAGCCACATCCCAGCCACATGTTGATCACTGGCAATACATGCCAGGCAACCAGAGCCATGGCTTACCTGGAGAAGTGCTGCTGTCATGTAGAAAACTATAAAGATCAAGGTGAGTGTTGTGTGGCCACCACGCATGGAACTGATGGTGTAAAGGAAAATCAAGTGGCCAGGAACCACCAGAAGAAAGAGCACCCGAGCCGACTGGGAATTCACATCTGTAGGACACACAAAGAGACAGCAGAGGAGTTCAGCAGACACACAGAAGTTCCGAAAGGAAGCTGCCCTCCTTTACTGTTTCAGCCTCAGTTCTGGTCCACTGGACAGAAACGTATAGGAGGATTGTAGATGTTAGCAACAAATCTGAAGTCCTGCGAAACAGGAAAGAAAATGTACTGAACACAAACTGTGTAAGTTTTTTTCAATTGCACAACTGCATTTTACTCCTGGACTAGATATGAAGTTAGTTTGGTGATCAGGGATTATAGAAAGATCAAAACACATAGGCAAAAGTCCCTGAAGAGTACCAACCTGAATCAGAGAGCAATGCTAATAAGGGAACCCATCCAGGCTTATTTCTTTAAAGGAACTGTCTGTTTTTAGGATTTTTCCTCACCTCCATGGTGGCTACAAAATCTAAACAAATTTTATGTCAACTTCCCAGCTCTCAAGATATTTATAAAAAAAAAAATCAAGACTCTGCAAAAGGTACTCGATTCTGCATCATAAGGCTTATTTTTGGCTGCACTGTGTACGCACAGACATATGAATTCTAGGCCTGACCACACTTTAGGGAGGCTGTAATGCAGAGCCCAGAAATTTAATACTCTGTTTGCAGAGATTTATGGACTGATCTAGACCCAGCCTCCTGCATTACTACAGAAGCTAGCAGAAGATTTAATAATGGAAAATTTGAAAATATGCAGGGCTGTCCATGAATTCCTTAATAATAGCAGTGCCATACTTCTGATTTACCCCCCTCCCCCATGTCTAAATGGCTGAGGCTAATGAGAGAGCAACCTTTATACACCAAGGCTACTTAATAAACATTCTTTTCATCATACAGCAGAAAAATAGGACAAGCAAAACTTTAAATTCTGCAGCACAATCAAAACTCTATTTGGAACAACCATGTGAAACTCCTCAAATATGCTCTGGGATAATATGCAGGCAGAGAAGCATTTGGATCGATTTGCTACAGTACTAGCATTTGCAGATGTCCAGCACTCTGGCTTGCATAACCAAGAAGTCTCCAGTCAACCTCCTATTCTACGCAGCAGCTCCACCCCAACCTCTTTAGACATTGCAACATAAAATAAAGTAGGAAAGGGAGAAAGTTCAAAGAACACAGGCTATTCTGGCCACTGCTATACATTTTAAGATTACCTGGACTGAAGAAAGTACTGCAAGGGCTTGGACACTTGCGGGGAGCCATCTCTGAGGTCTCTCCAGGCATCCCACCCATGTGGAGGTAAGTGGAGATGCGGCTAGCCTGGACAGCAACTAGATTGCCACCAACACCTGCAGAAAGGACACTAGTAGCGTTAAGTCCACAGAAGCTGCTGTCTCTGTGCGAGCTCAATTCTTTCCCCAAGGATCACAGACTTGTGAGTCTAGAGGAGCCACACATGTGCGTAACAGTAAAATCTTTGCTGAATCTTAAACTGAGACCCAGGGCTTTTTGGTGTAGTGGTTAAGTGCGCGGACTCTAATCTGGGAGAACCGGGTTTGATTCCCCACTCCTCCACTTGCACCTGGCTGGATGACCTTGGGCAAGCCATAGCTCTGTACCAGCTGTTCTCTCAAGGACAGCTTGGGAATGAGTTCTCTCAGCCCCACCTACCTCACAGGGTGTCTGTTGTGGGGAGGGGAAGGGAAAGGAGTTTGTAAGCCGCTCTGAGACTCCAAGTGAATGAAGGGCAGGGTATAAATCCAATCTCTTCTTCTTCTTCTTTTTGTAGAAAAAGCCCAGCAGGAACTCATTAGCATATTAGGACACACCCCTGACATTGCAGCTCATTAGCATATTAGGCAGGGGGCTGGGAAAGCACAGGGCAGGAATGGGGAGGGAAAGAAAGGCATTTTCAACATGCTCGGGTTCCCTGCCTGCCCTTTTCCGCTGCCACATGTCAGCTAGAGAAGGGAAGGCAGAGAGAGGCTTTTCCTTGTCAATTTCACTCTCAGCTGACTGGTGGAGAGTGAAATTGACAAGGAAATCCCATGGGCTCCCCAGAGGGAAAGAGGGCATTTTAATATCTGTTAACATTGCATGCCAGAGGTTTTGGTTGTAGGCGTGGCCAACTCAGGAGCCAGCCGGAACTCCGTTCCTGTGTGTTCCTGCCCAAAAATAGCCCTGCTGAGACTATAACAGAACTGTCTTTGTGGGAGCTCCCATTCCACCATCACATATGGCAGCAGAGCTATACAAGATTTAATTGGACACTGCCATTTGTAAATACTGCCAACACAAAGAACTCACCATTGATAACAGGCGTGAAGACTGCCATCCCTGCAAAATTTGGATCCGACACAGTTTTACCCAAGATTAAACCTCCAACACTGCAAAAAAAAAAAAAGATTAGTTAAAAAAAAAAAAGAGCTGAAGAGAGAATAGGCCCTTAGATGCTTTAAAGGCATCCACAAAGAGTCATTGCTTTAACTGTAACTACTGAACAGAATTTCTATTTTCAGTGAAGCACTAAATGCAGGTTGGTAATTCATTCAGGTTTTTTCATTCAAAACACTCCCCCTCCCCAAGTATAAAGGGCTTTTCAATCATGGAGGATCAACCATTTGCAGCCTGCCCCTGGAAAAGGCAAGTGAAGAGCAGAGACTATAAAATCTAATTGAACTGGACAAAATCCGATTGAACAGGATCCACCCTTCCTCAGTCTGCTCACTGGACTGCTTTCTATTCCAAGGGACTTCTGATGAGCAGTCTGAGCTTGTTAAAATCTGAGATGGTATATCTGCACTTGGAGATGAGTCCAAGTTCCAGGAGCACTTCTGAAAATCCAGAAGTTTGCACTGTTGGGCTCAAAGAAGAGATCCTGGCGCTTAAACCTTCTTCAACTTTCAGGACTTTGAATCCTGCCCTCTCATCCATCCCCCAGTCTCTGTAGATACAGCTCTACTCTGAGGTTCTGCTACAAAAATGTGTGCAAATATTGACAGATCTTCAGACTGCATCTCCAGTAGAGAGAATTCTAATCCTAAAGATGACAGAGCTACAGGAACTGGTTGTGAAGAGGCCACTGCAGGAAACAGATTTCATGGGGCCCAGGACTTGATCCATGTGAATGACTGATGTTGCAGAAGCACCAGTGGCCAATCTAAACCTTGCCCAACTAGTATGCATTCTATGTGCTATCTTTCTTTCAAGCAATTGTCTTTGGTGTCATATGCAATTTGGGACCAAATGTTTTTGATTCAGCAGTTTTGCTCGACAGCCGCCCAAGAGATTGTTGCCGCTTGTCTTATTTTTGGCTGCCAGACTACTTGGCTAAGGAAGGGGTTTTCTGTGCATCTGCCCAGGGAACATTTTATCTGGGGCTGCTAAGTACCCCGGTAACAATACATAACTACCACCACAGGGAGCAGCAAGTCTTTTCACCAAATACGGAGACTAAACAGATGGGAATTTCAAAGAACATGTTTACCAGAATATTTATCCTGTTCAAGAGAACTACTTAAACTTCAGCTTCGGAATTGTTTACCTACTTCTACTATGTTGTTTCCCCCACTCATTTTTAGCCACCTCCAGGTAAGATTTCAAACAGAAGCCTACAGGCATCCTTCTCTGCAACAGCCACCTGCAGCTTTCCTACCTGCTAATAGCCATAGCAATGATGACTGGCTCCCAGCCAGAGTACAAAACCTCCCGGGTAGCTGGATTCCTCTTAGCGATGATGATCCAAAGGGGCAGCAGAGCAACAAAGAAAGCAAACACCAGAGGATTCACGTAGGCTTTATCCTCTGAGTGGAAAGAAACAGGTAGTCAGAGAACAACCACTGCAGGGTGATAAGCAGACATCAGATCCCACCCCACCCTATAGAAGCAGGCAGCAAAGTATCCCCTGTCCTGCGTTAACCTGCCAACACAGGGCTCTAATTCACATCGTATTTAAGCAGCTCTCAAGCACAGCTCGATGCTGGGAGTCCAAATGCACTGTTCCAACATAACCATTCCCTGCAGGATATACAGGCAGTTTCAGTCCTAGCTGATCTCCTGCAGTCCACATGGCTGAGAGATAATTTCCAGCTATCAGTTGTGGAGTTTGTAGATAGGTTCTTGTTTTAAGTGCAAGCTGACCTTTGGCTGGTGCTTAATTTGACTCTCAACTAAAATGTTCTATCAGCACTAAGGAATTAACAATTAACACAGTGATAATTAAGAGAATCAGCAGAGCAAGCACTGGAAGCTTACAACTGGATGTGCCCATGATGTGTGTGTAGTTCTCTAAACCATGAGTAAGGACAAAATTGTAAGTGCCACTGAAAGCACTTTGGACTGGACATATGAAACACAGGGAGGCAGTTCTAGATGTGTAAGCCACAAATTTCTGATGTGTGACAAACAGAAGTTTTAAACACACTAATACCAGGTTTCTGAGTCAGATGGCCCCACATAAAGAGCAGTTTGCAATCACATTTCAAAGTTTCTGTGCTTGACAGTGCACGTGTGATCTGGGGCTAACTGACAATGGAAGAGAGGAAAGTTTGCTCTTGATGAGGGAGCATGCACCCACAATGAACTCCTGGTTTGCAAACAATGCACTGCAGAAAGTCAGCAGTATGTCTGTACTAGACTAGTGCAGCATCAAATGCACCTTAAGAACTAGATGGGGGGGGCATGGGTTAGGAATTCACAGTAATTTGTAGTTACTTCCTTATGGCACCTAAAATATGCAACATAAAAAAGAGGGTCATGCAACCGCCTTTATCTTACCTAGTTCTATGTAGAGGCCCCAGCTGATCCCAGAAAGCAAAGCTAAAGTGATGAGATCACCCAGACTCGCAGCAATAGGTGTAGCCACATTGTCAGGGTTAATGCCCATCTTCCTAGAGCCGATGATTACGCCAATCATGATCATGCCTAGAGGACCAGAGAGAGGCAGCTTAGCCTTGTTGCAACAGCAGTGCAGGGACGGAATACTTTCCCCTCTCCTTGCCCACCTCCAAAGAATTTCCTTCTTACCCAATACGAGGGAAGCTATAAAGGCTGTAGCCACACTACTGGCACAGAGAAGAATGGCATGGCCAATGCTGAAGTGTCCATCTGGGATCCAGCCAAATACCACTGCAGCAATTGATGCCAGAAAACCTACCACTGTTGCTTGAACCTAGAAAACACAGCCAGATATTAATGGAGGAGACCAAAAAGAAAAGTTATGCTCCTGCTCCCAGTCAGAAGGAAGCCATAACTCTGGCCAAGGGGTTGTGGCCTCATCCCCTCTGCTGCTGGTGTCAATTCAGCCCTTTCCCTCTTGCCTGCCATTAGTGATGGCCCATGACTAGCTTTTTACTAAATCAGAGAGAGAAAGAACTTCTTCTTAGGTTGCAGCAATGGGCTGCTCAGCATTCTTTGGGACTGATGGCCACAGAGTGGTGATGAATCCCAAAGCACTTAAAAGTAAGACACAACCAAGGTTTCAACCTCCTCATAAACTCCCTCCACTCTCCAAAGGCACTGTTAGCGCCTGCAGACTTACCTGTATCAGAGCCATGTTCCCTATTATCATCCTCCAGAGTTCTTTGGGAGTGTCCATTTGCCCAATGTTAGCCTGCAAAACAAAAAATGCCATGAAGTAAATAAGCCGTGTGTGTCGCAACATGGTTTGGAATTTCACGTTTATCTACTGATGGCTTTTTGCTGCATGCTTTATCTCTTGCTTGTGATATACACTGATTTGGACTGTACAAGTTAATCGGTGGAGAACTGATTGTTACAGAGCCTCTTAAGTCTACTAGCGCTTCCAGGAAGTGTCCTCAATCACATCCCAACTACACAGGATTTAATTCCTCCTCAGAACTAGATTCAGAAGGAGAGAAGACCCAAACTAGGACAAAGCTCTGCATTTGTAATAGCCTTTCCCTATGCATCCAGACCATCAATATTACAAGCTGCAACTATCTAAACAGAAACCCATTATTTATTTCATTTCATGTACACACTGCTTTTCTTCCTAATGGAGACTCAAAGCAGCTTACACATTTCTCTTCTCCTCCATTTTTATCTCACAACAACCCTGTGAGGTGGGTTAGGCCAACAGTGTGTGACAGCCCAAGGTCACCCAGCAAGCTCCCACAGCAGAGTGGGAATTCATGCCTAGGACACATAGATCCTAGGCCAACATTCTAGCCACCATACCACACCATTTTCCTGCCATGCAGGCAGCCTCTTTGATTTAATTTAGGATGGAAAGCTGAGTTCCATTGACATTTGAAGTGGGGTTTTTTGCAGTTCAAGGTTCAAATAAGCAAGAACAGAAGGCCCTGCTCCAATACTCTCAGCAAATACCAATAAAAGCTGCTGATGCAGGCATCTACCTTGAAGCTATTATTTCTCACTCACAAATGACTTGTCACGTTGACTCAACTGCTTGTGGAAGGGGCTCAAGGTCTGATAAGGAAGAAGGTTGGAGTGACACCAGTAAAAAATAAGAACAAATAAAGCACATGCCAGGTGGTTACCCATTGAGCACGGGGTGATTTTGCAATATCTGGGGTCCTGACTCAATTGGAATACCTGCGGTGCCTTCATTTCCCTAGCCAAGGAAAAACTGCTACCCTAAATCACAGAAAAGACTTAACGCGAGGGCTCCAGAATGGACTGCGAGCTCCCCCAAAACGCATAAACTTCAAAATGAAGTTATTAATGGCAATGTGCTAGATACGTTGTACTGGGCAAACTTGAATCTTTTGCCCGCAAAAAAGGAACTGCTGGAAGAACTCTCCATCTATAACATTAATATATGCACCCCTTTTCTTGGGACAAGAATAGATGCTGAGCACTTAATTATATTGAAAAGGAAATAGTAAGGAATAATTCAAAATGAACATCAATAATCATACAATTGAAAAGTAAGTATACACCACATAAGTACAATCAATGTGCAGCAATATCCACAATGGGCCATAAAAACCCAATATAGATACAAGGTTCCTGAAGGAGGAAGAAAGCCAAAAGAGCCAACGAAGACCCCGGGCTAGTGTTCTCCATTTCGTGTTGTAACTTCTTCAATGGTACACGATTATTGTGTCAGTTTTCATTAACAATCTGTTGTGGAGCCATATACCTTATTATCAGCTTATTTCAGTATGTTATTCAATAAAGAAGATTGAACTGCCAGGCATGATCAAAACTTTTCCAGTATTCAATATCTCATTATTACTAGGGTGCCTCTCTTGGTGACAGTCAGGATATAAGAGGAAATAGGAGGCAGTTAAAAGTATTTGTACCTCACCTTTCACAAAAACTGCTCGAGGTTTGAGATACAGCCCCATGCCACCACCCAATTACTGAAGCTCCAAGGTTGAATTTTCCAGATATTTCTTTCATCACACCAATGGCCTCTGTAGTCAGTATGTAGGCTAGAAACAGGCTTTGCCCAGACTCAAGAGATATATCAAGAATCCACGTTTCATAGAATGAGACCCCCGACTTAAGCATCCATCAGACAAATCAGGAAGAGTGCAGCCAGCCATGGCAGCTATGAAATTATGGATAGCCTCAAGTAAATGTTACCTTAAACAGCTTGCTGACAGCTGTGGCGCTACCGATTATGCAACTACTCTGGGCTTTTTTTTTCTCCCCTGGGATCAAATAGCATCACGCCTAACTGAGCAGTGTTCTGTTTCCCTTCTAATCCTTGCTGTTACTCAAGACCAACTCTGTAATTCCATGTCAGCTATCAGTCATGAAGATGTCAAAGGTATAGTCTGCCAAAGACATATGAGACAATCTGAGAAAGGCAGTTCCTCTCTGTAGAGAGAACCACCAAATGCTGCAGACCGATATTAAAGGAGGAACTTGGAAGAAAGCAGAGTAAAAACTATCTAGGTTGTAATCTTATGGAACTTCCAGAATATGGCAGCCCACTCTCACTAAGGAAGCACCAGAACAGGAGCATTTTTTTAAAAACAGAGAAAACCTAAAGGAAGGTTTGCAAAATGATTTTCTCCACCCATGGAGTAGCCAAAATACATAACTCGTGAATCAGGCAATACAATCAGCAGCTATCCCCACTTCCACGGTGGCAGGCTCAAGTTCCCCCGCAACCAGCCGTTTCTAGACATTGCAGCTATGAGAAGTGGCTCCTGGTGTTGCTTTCCCTTTATGTCTCATTTCCCCAGGTCGTGCAGGATGAAGGTCAATAAAACATAATCAGAACTAGAACTTCCAGCAGACAGAATAGACTTACGATGGCTCTACATCTGGCTAATGCCAGTGAGAAGAGCGGAACACAAGATGTTATTGTTCATTCAGTGCCAAAGGGACTGTAGTGAACTTGGCTCAGAGAGCCCTTGCAATTAGGTTAAGGAGCAACATAGCTGCCATTGCTTACAACCAGGTTAACTTTTAATCACCTGAACAGGATGGGGGGGGGGGAGACTCTTTACAAAAACTATTTGGGGATCCTTAATGCGCAGATAATGAGAACTGGTTCTAAGCTTCCTTTGCGAACAGCAAGTTCAGCAACCAAGTCCATAGAAGGCTTACTTTAGAAACCCTTCCTGGGTTCCCAACCCTCCACAGGAGAGCCCTCCTTGGATGCTTTTCCTTAGAGAAAGGGTCCAAGTTATTCCAGCACACACGCATCCAAACTGTAGCCCACGGAAAGGTGAACTTATTTGATAAATAGTCCAGGGTTTTACCCCAACCTGTGCCAAAGAATCCTGCTGTGTAAAACATTAACACACATTTAATTAAATTGCATCAAGTGTGATGGAATGCAGAGTGAATTGTTTTCCAAGTGTCAGCGTAGCCTCTTTGTGCCAGTACCAGCTTTTCTAACCCTTGCCTTCTTCAGGCCCTTTCATGTACCTAAACTACGTATGTCAGGAAAGCACAAGTCCCAAATATACAGACATGATGCTGGTATCTGTTTGCTCACTGCCTCTACATATATATGGTGAGACATTAGAGCCAGTTGTGACTTCACCTTACTTTTGTAAGCAGGTGTGGCCTTGACAGGAGGCACAACAAGGGGCTGATTTTGGCACCACAAAGGGTAGTGGAGGGGAATGGGAGAACACAGCCAAAAGCTTTCCACAACCCATTGGGATGTTCTCCTGTACACTAATGGGAAGAAACATCATTTGTATTTTTTTTAATCTTGGGCACTAAGATATCTTGCGTGAAGAGGGATCAGGCATTGGTGTAACTACCTACATGTGGCAAACTTTTTCCTAAACAATATTACTTTCCCCTTGTAAGAAGGATCAGCTCCAAAAGTCAGCGCAGCCCCTCAGTTCCTGGCTTTTAGAGTTCCTTCCCTCTAGGTTTATGGGATCCTGGGTCCAGCTGTACACCCATCCCTACTTTACAGTTTTCTTCAGTGAAAGTCAAATGGCTGCTTCTGTGGAGTAGCTCTGAATCCAGGGGGAAAGAATGCAATCCCATCTCAGCCCTGATGTTAGGAGCTGCCTTATTTCAGAGTCCAACCTAGTGTCCTTCTGCCAAATACTACCAGACAACAGTTTCCCTGGGTCTTGGGCAAAAGTGTCTCTCTGCTGTAGTCCCTAAAAGGAGTCAGGAACTGAACATGAGATTTGATATATGCAGAACCATGACATTTTGTTCCTAAGACCTGCTAAATTACTAGGGCGTCTTCAACAAGTTGGACGAGATGTTTCCTCTTGGGCAATCGCAATATTCGCATACATCTCACTACTTTGTTCAGCAGAACTTGAAGCCCTCCTCCAGCCTGAGGAGCCATCCCTCAACTTACACTTACATCAGAAGAAGAGCCACTCCGGTCAGGGGAAGACTCCTTGGTCGCAGGGAAACTCCAGACTTTGATGAGCAGAGTGGTGTGAAACCATAATGATCCATTGCAAACAGACACACAAAAAAACTGTTCTGCCATAAGTAGAGTGATGTACTTTGAAATGCAGCTCACATCAGTTGCCTGTGTGCCCAAATGCAGCAAAAGTATCAGGAGTAGCAAGGACATACTTGTCAAAACAGCATTTATAGAAACAGGGCAAACTGACTGTCAGAGTACGGAATAGCTGTTTTAAATCCCTATTGGGGGATGCACCTTCCTACCATACATCTGTGGTCAAACCTCTGCAGCAACACACTAAGGAACACTGAACCTAGTCTAGCATGCCCCATGTGCCCCTTTCTGAGAGATGAGCATGACTACAGTGGGTGGAATTACTAAAGCTAGACTAAGCTGTTATATTCCTCCACCTATACCCTAAAGGAAGTAAATGGAAAGGGACAGGAGATGCTTGTTGCATTAGATGCTCTTTCCAATGGACCCAAAATCCTTACTATGGGAAGGCTGGGAGAGCCACAAGAACACATTTAAATATCTGCCCAATCCAGTGGGTGGCTTTCCCAGGAATTAATTTTATTACTCCGAAAGACAGGCACCAAGAAACAGACAAACTCCATGACTAAGACAACCTCATTCCTACACCACTGAGTTTAGATGACACCACTGGATCCAGTAGATTCAAGTCCCCTGAAAGGGCTTGCCAGAAAACAGCAAGAGGAGGGTGGGGAGCAGACAGGAAAAATGGTTTCACACAGCAAGGGGGAGTCTCATTTCCATGCCAAGTCTCTGCTGCTGTCAAACATTAAAATCTGCCAGGATGTCACAGAGACTTAAGTGATACAATCCTGACAGCACTCAAGTCAAGGTCAAGAAAGAATTTTGTGGTTAAGAGTATTTACACAGGATGTGGAAAAAAACCAAGGATAAAACTTCTAGTTTGGGAAGACCTGGGACAGATCTTTTAAGGCCTTTTTCAGACACTGTTTCCTGCAGTTTCTTCTTTGAGGAATCATGAACAGAGAGTGATGTTTCAAAGGTGATGTTGATTACAATGGTTCTACCTTCTGGAATGTTTCTTTGTATGGTGACCTGGTCCCCTTCACTTTGCCCAGGATGACTATCAGAGCTGCTGGATGCCTTCCAGACCATAGGACCTTGTTCTTATACTGCACCACTTCAATTCATGACTTACACATTAAGAAGCCTGCACAAGGCATGTGGAAAAGGCTCCACTGGAATTGGAGGTGGAGGATAAGTCACTGGAAGTAGAACAAAACCAAAAACCTTACTGCATCTCTACAGATGATCCTTCTGAAGCGTGATAATTCCTTACATTTTAGGGAGTCTTAAGGATTGTACAGATGAAAGAACAGGGCTAAGCAGTGGGTCATTACAGCCAAGAAGCAGGGAAGAACAGTAGAAGCAGGTATCTCCAGAGAGTACAAATCAATGGTTTCCTCACCACCCCTTGTCAGAATTACAACTGTGAGGAACTGACACTGGAGGCAGCTGCTTATCTCACCATCTATCAGATCAAGGGGAACCAGTCAGTACCAGCTGGCAATGTGACACCCAAAATGACTTTAAAAAAGCAGTAAGTGACACCAAAAACAGCAAAGGCTCCTTGCAAGAGGTGGCTATTTATGTCCATTTATGTCATGTCTCTTCCCTTCACAGGCTATGTAGGGATGGTGTCAGGGGGCCTGACAAAAGACTGCATGGTGTCAGGGGGCCTGACAAAAGACTGCATTGTTTGCTCTAATCAAATGAAATGTTACATGTCTCCTGCTATGTCTGCTTCCCCCTACCCTTTTGTCACCTTGAAATGTATTGCTTTTATGAGCCCTGTACAATGTAACCATTTCTGTCGGGAGAGTGGCGACCCCACATTCTTGCACGTCACTGATAAACAAATGGCTTTTCCTCCCATGCATTCCCTCCTCCCATTTCCTGGGACAGAGACTGTCTTATCTTCTTGTGAGAGCCTTGAAGGTCTGTTATTGCCCACAGAGTCATTTTGTTATGCATAGGTTTCACACATCTGGGTCACCCAGTTCAAGAGGGGAATTTTTACAACTTTAGCACCTCACCTTCCTGTGGGAATTCAAACGGCTCGATCCCATCTCCCGCGTTTTCTATTCTAAATGTGATTGGTTTCATGGTGGGTTCAAACAAGCGGGAGGGTATATTAACTCTGACTGTTTTCTACCTAGCCTCTCTAACAAACATTCGAGAACCTGTCAAGCAGTATTAAGACTAATAAAGAACTTTGCTTCACCAACAAAGGTCTGATCTTTTTGCTGTTAGTGCAGAGCCTCACAGATGGCTCCATTGCCTCACTTCCTGCCCAAAAGTTGGCAAGAGACCTTGTTCTGGGCAAGTCAGTCACATTTTCAAACTTCTCCAGCAAAACCAACTGACCACGCTTGGTTGAGCCTGTACAACTGGAAATGGTCCTGGGTGGGGTGGTACTTGTCCTGCTGGGGGTTCCATAGGTACTGATGAGGTACACATTACGTTCCCATGACAGGGAAAGAAGCACTCCCCATTGGGGCCATTTCAAGCCAGGGAAATGACAGAGGGGAAAAGGCCTTTCTCTAAAGGCTGTGGTCCTGCTCTGAATTGGGCCCTCATGTACTTGGGAAACACAGAACTGCAGAATATACCTCTCCACCCAACATGGGGGTATCCATGGTGAAAACACTGTATTGTTAAGCCCTTTGAAGATGAGGAAGAGAACACAACCCTTCTGGCCAACCAGGCCCCAACTGCTGCAGCTGCAAAGCTTGAGATTTGGAATCCATTTGCATGCATTTTGACCCCACTGTACAAGGGAACACAGCTCAAATGAAGTATTTGACAGCGAAGTGATGTATAAAAGCCAGGCACTAGGAAAAATTCCAAAGGGAAAGCAAACACGAAGCTCTTAACTGTCAGGAGAGAAATATTTAGGCACAGAGTTATCATTAAAGCAAATGCTGCACCAGAGCTTAAGTGCTCCAACAGCAAGTACCAAGTGGCAGAAGTGGCCCAGATGGTTAGTCATGCTCACAGACCACTGCCAACACTCACAGCTCCCTTGTGCTTTCCTCTGCATAACATGGAGATGTGCTACTGATCTTCACTTTAACTCTGGACTCAAGACAGTGGAGAGATTCAAGCATCAAAAGATGTGCATTCAGGCATGCCAGCATCAGTTACAGCCCTCCTGTGGGAGGGTCAAACTAGTAAATATTTGGACCCAACCCCAGGCTTGCTGAGATAATAGAGAATTCAGGAGGGGGGCAGGAGGAAGACATGAATTACAAGGGACTATAATTTCAGAGGGTAGCTACGCTGGTCTGCAGTAGAGTGGTCAGATGCGAGTCCAGTAGCACCTCAGAGACCAGCAAGACCGGCTGAAGGAAGGAGTGCTTCACCTCTTCCCTGCAACTGCCAGGAGTTCAATGTAAATCCCCTTCAGGTAATATCTACCCCCACCTCCCACCCCAGCCCAGTGTCCTTACACGTTTGCTGGGAGAAATAATTGTATTGTTTCGGGGAGAAGGGACAGAAAAACAAAACTCACTGGAAAGAGTAAACAGATCTTCTTACCCACCAATTTCTTCTCTAAGATCCCTCGCAAAAGCAGGCATATGTCTGGGGACCTCATGTTTCCCTTAAGCTCCAGTATATCTGCACGTATTCAACAACCTCCCTCAAAAACAGAACATTCAAGAACAGAGAACAGTCTCCATACCATTGGATATAAGCCCAGCCAAGGGGCTTCTTGCCCTGGAACCATTCTTTGGCAACATTTCTTGCCACATGAGAACCGCTTTGTGCTCTCTTACATCTAAAGGTCAAGAGCAGGAGGTTTGCTTTGAGGGCAGCAACCTTATTATTATAAATTATTAACCTTATTATATCAATATCTCACTACAGATGCTAATTTTCTGCCCTCTGTTCTAATCAGTTGAATTATTATGCAAATTGTGCTGCTGGATCCTGAGTTCCAATTCTCTGCAACACCCTTCCCACTTCTGACTGGGATACAAGGACTCAGATCTTCATACAGACTCATATGTGACTCGCGAAAGCTCATACTCCCAAAAATCTTGTTGGTCTCTAGGGTACTACTGGACTTGAATCTAGTTATTATATTAATGAAACAGAGTTTGAAGTATTCAGTCCTACAGCCACAGGAGAGGCCCAACGAGCCAGAGATATGACAAAGGAGTCAATTCTGACTCTTGAAGGACTTGGCAATCAAGCAGAACTGTGAGGAATACATCCTTCAATCACTCTAGAGCACAGTAATAGGATGTCATTAGGGGTATCCATTATTGTCAAGGGCCCAGCATCCTGCTCGTCTTTGTGTTTACAAGACCTGAAGGCTTTTACCTTCTGCAGGCTATAGCATCCTTCAGAAATAAGGGAGAAACAAAGTTTTGCAAGGGATCCGTAACATTTTGGGAATGAGAATGGCAATGCTAAGAACCAGAATCCAAATCAGAGAGGCTCCTTCACACAGCCAATCCATGAGCAGTGCTGCACAACAGCAAGTCTTTCTTGCACAAGTGATATTATCACTGAGATTCACACAAAAGATCCCCCATTTGCAACACAATGGCTTTGGGAAACTAAATCCAGAACAGCAGCATAAGCTGGGAAAGTGCCCCAGTGCTCTCATCCTACAACACTGGATGGTTCTTGGCTGCCCATGAAAATAAGGACTCCTGGCAAGGGGAATGATAAAAGAGAGAAGGAAAAGAAAGAAGGGGACACATTAGTGGACATGCACATTTAAGCTGCCTGCATGCTCTGAATTTGTGTAGTGCCTGAACTGGCTGCGGTGAAGTGAGAACAAAGGCTATATAAGCAGACATCCTCAGCACAGTCTAACTTCATCTGAGCTGCCAGCCTCAGCTTTCAAACACATCCTGTTCATCCCCTCGCCCCCCAGTCTGGAGTCTCTTCATTTGAAATGATGAAACACATTTCTAGCCCTCATTGTTTGCTTGGAAAGGAATCAGTTGGATGAAAGAAAGCTGCAGAAACCAGAAGGCAGAACTCATTTAAAAAATTCAATAAACCCTCTGAAGAAATGTGCATGTACACGAAAGCTTATACCCAGAATAAAACTTCTTTAGTCTTAAAGGTGCTACTAAACTCAAACACTGTTCCAATAAAACCTCTGTAAGTGAACACCACTTCAGCTATAGCTGTATAGAGAAAAAAGCAGTTAGACATGCAGGCTATTTGCCTAGCCAGTCATAAAGACCAAAATACTCACAGCAGTAGAAAGACGAGATGCTAGCGTCATCTCCAAATTTCCTTTCAGTCCCAGGAGGGCTGGAACCAGGATGAATACTTCGCCCACATACTTGAAGACATCCCAGTGCTGCAAGACCAAGGACACAGTTCAGAGTGTCATACAAGACTACTAAATGAGAGTGCCAAACTGGCAATCTCAGCAATTGGGGGGGAGGGGTCTTCAGCAGCTCATCATAGGGTCCACAATGGCATCAGTAACAGCAGGCAAACTGCCAGGGGTGGGGGAAGAATCCCTTCTCTGCCAGTATTGGTTCTCTCCTGCAATTTGCATGCTTCAGTCTACAGAATGCATTCCTTAACACAGGGCAACAGGTACGCCCAAAAGGCACAAGTTGAATGAATGTGCTACACAAGGGCCATAGAACCCACTGCAAGTAGGCAAGAATTCTTGAGGTAATAAAGGGTTCCTCAGTGGTTGGGATCAAGAGGAAGATATATTAACAAAAAGAGGGAAAGACTATTGGCCTGGCATGCTTAGTACTGAGTAAAATAGCAGTCACCTGTTTGTCCCAAAGGTTATAGTCTATACCAGAGAAGCCAAGTCCTGGGTCACTAAGCCCCAATTTAGAAGTGACAAGGCTGATAGATAAGGATATAAAAAAAGCTTATCCTGGGTGACGTTGCATAGACCCAGCACCACATTTAAGTTGGGCTACTTACTATCAGTTCCGGGACCCAAAATCCACACAGTCCAATTGTACTAAGCATGCCTTGGTGCTTTGCACAGCTAGCAGCCTAGTTTAAATGTGACCCACACTATTTTGCCTCATTAGGACCACACACACATTGATTCTGAACTGTACCAGGCACATCTTGAGTCTCTTAAGATCAAATCCTTGGTTTGAATTCCCAAAATAAGTTCCATCACAAATAGGGTTGCCAGCTTCCAGGCGGGGCCTGATGATTTCTCAGAATTACAAATCCCTAGGCTATAGGAAATGGTTGCTTTACAGGGTGGACTCTATGGCATTACACCCCACTGAGGTCCCTCCCCTTCCCAAGCCCTGCCATCTCCAGGTTCTACCCACAAAATCTCCAAAATCAACCCAGGCGTGGCAACCCTAGTCACAAGAGACCTCCAAGCCATCAATTTCAAGATGCAATTCCACAGATTCCCAAATATGGGCAAAAATTCTGGCAGGAACCGGCCAATTCTCCTTCATTCTAAAATCTGCACACTCTATAAACATCCCGTCCTTCCCAGTATAAACCCTGGCATACTGCCTAAACACCCAACCGCCGGGTTTCTTAGGGAGCACTAACTACAGGGCAAGAACTGTAACAGTAGGACAGTTGGAGAAGAAAAAACCACAGAAAACACAGGCAAAAGTTTCCAAAATACACCAGGATATATTGTACTCCCCGCTCCCTCTTGAGGAAGAAGTCCAGGTTAATTTCAGCATGTGTGCTTTAACCACTAATAAGCTTAATTTCTACCTGTTAAAAACTGGGAAAGAGTGCTTTTGGAAAGGATAAGGTTCCAGCTTCCTTATAACCAACTTGTGTCTTTCCCGGAAGTCAGCCAGGGTGTTTGTGTGTGTGTACGCACATACACAAGTTGTCTAGAGGAATCTGTTGTCAAAGGTATTAAAAACGTATCGCAAACCTAGCTTGGTTCCTATTGAGCCCCTACAGAACTTGTTACCAAGTCAAGGAAGTTGATGAGTAAATTGTTATGATAACAGGTGGAGTGGCATGTAGTTAAGAATCTGCCAATTGATTCCTCTGAAGCATAATGAAGATAATAACCCAGCCTTGCTCTTCTCCTTCCATTTTCGTTACTTGGTCATAAAGTTCTTTCATGAAATATAATTGCTTAAATAACATCACAAGTATTCTTACCTCGCCCTTCTGCCCATTACTAGATCTACTAGCTGGCTTGCAATAGTTTTAAACACATAAACCCCACAAGGCTGCAAAGCCAGAAACACACACACGAAGCCAGCAGATTATTAAATTGCCCCTCCCAAACATTCAAGCAGAAACTGCTCTCAAAAGTTGGCAGCAAAAGGGCAAGGCAAAGCTCAAGTGGGAGGGAGTTCCCCAGCTTTGGACCCTCTACAGAGAAGGCACTCTTATGGACCCACCCACCGTATTTCAGACAGTAGGTGCACATGAAAGTTCGGCTCTGAAGAGAAATCCGGGGAAGAGAAGGAAAGCCTTAATAGACATCCTAATTACTGCAGAGTAGGCAATAATTTATACCTTATAGAAAGCTACAATGTTGGTAGTAAAAGAAAAAAAGCTGCAGCAGAGCCCAGAACTAAAAGTTGTTAATATTCTAGCCCAAAGGCTGCCTCCGCCCAATGACAGTGCCTCCCCCATGCCCAGCTCAGGATTCCTCAGAACTCCATATTGCCCAATTTCAAGTAGTAATTTATTCCCCCTACACTTCTCTAATTGCTTCCACATGAAAATGTTATCCTACAGAAACTTTTCATGCAGCTCTTTGAAGACATACATGAACAGAAAAGACAGGTATAAGTGCTAAGAACCACTCAACTAAACACACACACACACACACACACACACACAAATGTGTGTATGTATATATACACACACACACACACCCCCCTCCAACAGACTCATCCTAGGAATCTACAAGGACTCTATTTTGAACTCCCATTGTATTGAGGAGCTTTTGTATCTGCTTGGATCCATTCCTCAGAAGAAAACAGAACTGCTGGCGTATGATACTGCTGTAGTTAAGCCTCATTGTGTCAAACAGGAGACTTCATCCAAAATGTACTTACCACCACCCAAATTCCTTCCAAGCCATTTGTAGGCAGACACCCTTGTCAGACAAACAGCGAACGTTTGCCCACAGTGTTCTCATGCTGACACACATAATAAAGCTTGATCCCATTTTAGACCCAGTCTGAAGGGACTACTCACAGCCAACTGACCATTAAAGAGACGTCTGCAGTACAACCCATCTAAGGGCTCTGTTTAGGACTGCACTGTTAACTCTCTTGAGGGATAACCCACTCAGATCCAGTTGCTTTTGTCCATGGGAGCGGTCCATAGAAGTTGACCCAGAAGGCATTTAAATGCCTTCTGAGCTCCCTTGCATTGTGCCGTCATGGCAGCACAGTGTGGAAGTGGACCCAGAAGGCAATTAAATGCCTTCTGAGTGACTTCTGTATCGCATCACTGCAGCAGTGGCCATGGCAGGACTTGCAAAAGCCATTTAAAGGATGTGTTATCTTTAAATGGCTTTTGCAAGCCCCCCCCCCCAAATCACAGACCTCATAAACCATGAAACGGTTCATAAAATGGAAAAGTCCGTGAAAGTTCATGGTTCATGAAAACCACGAACCTCCATTTTTTCGGTCCATGCCCTTCCCTGGTCCTGGTTAGGAAGCAACCTGTAAAATATTATTTTTTTTCTCACAGTACTGTATCACGATGCTTCTTTGTTTTCTTCTAAGGGCAGCAGAGCTCAGTTTTCCTTAATGATTCTTTACAGGACAAATGACTGGCAGCTGTGTGAGAATATAGTTACCAAGCAGTTTTGTTTAATGTTCTCTGCTCTCTATAAATTAGTCCCTAACTAACAACATAATTTCTATGGGGAAGCAGGTAGGTTTGAGACCAAAGAACATTGGAGGCTAGTAGGGAAAATACTGGACCTGTGTTCAAATCCCATGGTTCAAAAATTGTCCTTTAAGAGTCAGATATGCAACCACAACACTCAAGCTCTGAAAGTCTACAAAAAGAGTTGGGGGTGTGTTATCCTGCCTGTGTTTAAGTTCTTTGTTTACACATTTAGGTAGGAAAGACAAGGGTAAACAATATCATCAGTTAAATATACATGATAAGAATGGATACGAGAAAACCCATCACCACCTTTGCCCCTACCCTGCTCACCTGCATCCCATTTTGGGTTGCTATGGCAACCTCAAACACTGCCCAACCTCTAGCAGGTTTTTTTGTGCATGCACAGTTGTTGCAGTTAAATTTCAGAAAATGGGTTACCCCCAAATTAGATTTTTTTTTTTGTAAAATAAGATTTTTCTGCAGCCCTGGGGACTTCCTGGAGTTTGCAAAACTCTAAATTGCAGCCATGGTGGCCCTGTTGCATGGATTTGCCTACGCACACAGAGGCTAGCCCTTGGCTATTAAAGGGACATAGAGAAAAGTGTTTATGTGAAAGTTGTATCGCACAGTGTAGTAATTGTGACAGCTGCAAAATGATAGCATGACATCATTTCTTACACGAATAAAGGCTGCTATACCAGAAGAGACAAGACACTGGGTGAAAATCCATGGCGTTTCAGGTCACAAGATCAGAACATTGTTATTTATAAGAACCAGTCAACACTTCACATGATCCAGAAGCTAGAGAACTAGAACCTGGACTGTCATCCAATCTACCTCACTACCAGCTATCCCCAAAGGATTTTTTCAATGTATCACTGGTTGTATTAAACGAAACATTTATATCCTGCTTTTCCCAGGAATGATTCAAGGTCTACATGCCAAAAGGCATATTGCAATATAAAACATAAAATAATCATATGCCAGTCTAAATGCCTAAAAGCATTTTCAATCATTCCATATTACATATGTCAACCTCATCAGTAAGTGCACATATTGTACTGGCCACCCAATGGCAATGCAAAACTCCTGAATGGACGCACTTTCAAAAGCTATTCTGACAGCCGTTCTTTGGAGCTGTAGAGCCAATGTACTCTAATGGTTAGGTTGCTGAATTAAGACCTGTGTTCAAATCCCGGTTCGGTCATGAAAGTTCCTGAGTAATCTTGGTAAGGTCCAGTGGCACCTTAAGACTGAACATTTATTCCCATATGAGCTTTCATGAGTCTGGGCTCACTTCTTCAGATACAAGCCCAGATTTCTTCTTAAGGGGAACTTTACAGGGGAGGAAAGAGTAAGAGTCCAGTAGCACCTTAAATACTATTTGTGGCAGGGTATGAACTTTCATGAGACACTGCTCACTTCTTCAGATACTGCATTCTTGCTCTTTTCTACTGCTACAGACAGACTAACACAGCTAGCAATCTTGATCTGTTACAGGGGAGGGGATGTCATGAGCCTCTGAAGGGTAGATTCTCTCTGTAAGTGACTACAACAGGATTCACAGTAATAAACAGATAAGCAAGGTGATGAAGTCTACTCAGGAAGAAGTAATCTGAAGTTTAAGGGGAAATTAATGACTTGTAATTGATTGTTAACTGGTATGGGCAATCTTGGGCCAATCACACACTCAGCCTAACCTACCTCACTAGGACCTTGAACTAGGAGACACAAAGCCTCCTCCCAAGGATACTCCAACTAGTCTGGAGCAAGGAAGCCTGAGGGGGTGGGAAGCTTTAGCATGCAAGTCTTTTAGCTTCATACTAAGAAGTCCAATCATAACAGCAGTGATGATGGGGTCTCAAACCACCTATTCACCAACCCATCTTTTATGTCTTGGAGGGGCAATTTATATATGCTGTGGAATCAAGTGGGAAAGTTTTCCCCAGACTCTTCCAGTTGAGGAAGCAAGGGTGTATACACAACTGAATGCTCTATCACTGGGGGGAGGGGGGATCCTTCCTGTAGAAAAATAAAGCAGTATGTTAAAGATAGGACAGAACTTTTCTCTCAGTTTTCTATACAGAAGGAGTTAACCCGCCCCCAAGTACCACACAAAAATGTATAATCCCTGCTTTCAGTCAGAAGTAGCACAGACCAGGAAAAGCTGTATAATTTGTCCTGCTGCTGGCCACAAGGTATAAGTAGAAATCTATACACTATGCACAAAACAGGAATTAGAGCACTCTCTTTTGAGTGAAAAGCAGGAGGGAGATGGGCATGTATTTTTTTCTGCTTGTCAGCTCCTTACTCCAAGTGGGGTTTAAGACTGCTTTGCCTGCTTAGGAAAGACTACCTGGGGTAAGGCAACTTGGAACACGGAAGATAGCAGAAAGAAGGTTGGGTGCACCATCCCCCAATCCAGGGCTAGTTTTTTTTTTTAATAAGGTGCTGGAACTCTCAAGAGGGAAACAAAGTTTTCAATCTGTATACTGAAAACTCATGAACTTTAAAAACATTTTAAAAATAATTTTGTCAAAGAGGTTCCAGAACTCTGTTCTGGCACATTCCCCAAGAAAAAAGCCCAGCCCCAATCCTATCTGAAGCATTTTTATTTAAAACCGCACCAGAGCTTTACTACAGACTTTAGCACATGACACATAGCAACCCAAAGAATCGACAACTGGCATTCTATAGTAATTTCCTATAGGAAACATTGCAATGAGTAAGGCTTACCCCATTCCATTGTCAGTTCAGCACCAGATAAGCATGGGTTGTAATAGAAACCAACTGAATTAGAAGACAAGCAGGGATGCTTCCAAAGCAAGGGGGGAGCTCTTTCCAAGGACAGAAAACAAGACTCTTCACTTGCGTAAGAAGGTGAGATTCCTGCCAATTCCCTCCCTTAATAACTCACACAAGCCTGATGCACACTTACAACCATCAGCAGCTGCCTGCTAGCTCCTCTAGAAGCAAGACTGCTTCAGGTCGAGAATGTCCTTTGACTAAAAATTATTTGTGTCAAGGCACTAAAAGGAAGAGCTATAATGTGGTCTCAAAGAAATGGGAAAAATGTTTTTCTGAAAGCTTTCAGTACCTGACCAAGGGCAGTATAAACACAGCATCCCACCAAAGCCTGTTTAATATATATAGTCATATGTCCTTGTTCTTTGAAATAACTACAAAGCAAGCCAGCCTGAAACAGATGTAGCAATACCTTCACAAGGCTTTGCTTAGTATGACACACCCCAACAGAAAGTAAAGCATGACCCGGGACAGCAGGATTCATCTCTGCTTAGGATCTTTTCCAAGTCACTGACCCAGATCCTTCTTTCAACACACAAAGTTCCCAAGTACAATGAATCTTACATCCAGCCCATGTACTAAACTCTATCCTGTTACCTAGTCAATATCTCCCTGGGTCAATGCACGTTGTAATTAGCTTCCTTGGCCAAATGTGAATTTGTTTTCAGGATGTGTGTGTATGCCAAATTAGAGACTTGAGTGACAAATCCCTCAATATGAGTGTCAGTCCTGGCTTAAGAGATTCCATGTCCCTGCTCTGAAAATGTATCTGCCAAGGAAGCTGAGACGAACAGACGTGCAGAGGGGTCACATTAATATCAGATTCCTATTTACTGTGAACAGTTGCTGTTCTCCAATTAATACCAGTCAAATATCCCCTAACTCCAGAGTTACCACCCAGAATGTAGTCACAGATCAGCTCCCAACACTTTCCATTCACAGAACATTACATCTTCACTATAAGATGGGACACCCTCACCCTCCACCCCACTTCAGCACCCAACAATCAAAAGACACTCAAGCTGTTGGAACAGTCAACCCTTGCTCATCTTCTGATGTAGCCATCACCTTCCAAAGACCTAGGGTAGGAGATCTCTTTTCTCCCCCCAACAGTGAAATCTGGAGGCAGGCCAGGCAGAGGAAGCAAGCTGTATTTATGCTGCTTCAGGCAAGATACTGTTGCAGTTGAATTCCCACAAGTGATCATTACAACCAGTATAGGAGAAAATTATAGGCATGGAATTGCAGTACAACTTTGTAGCCCAAGCCTATTAGATAAGTGGAGTCTTGAGGCCAACAGCTGAGATTAAGCCACAGAGGAAAGAAATGTTAACTGGCTCAGTGTATGGCTACTACCTGGATAGAAAAATGCTTAGAGACTCTGGAATACAAGCAAAAAAGTTACGTACGGCCCCTCAGTGTCCTGGCACATTAGCCATATTTTCAGGTGAACAGAAGTGCATAGGGCAAGTTGCTCTCGGCAATGTAATCCTTGCATTCCATCACATCCCCTTTGGTTAGGCAAAAACAGCTTCTGAACAGCACCTTATGCTGGAATTCTGTGCATACTTATGAAGGAGCCTCAAAGTAGTCAGCAGTACTTATTTCCTGAGTGACCCTGTCCAAGATCAAGACAAGCAGCAACTTAGAATAGAGAATGCAAGAATTCTTGGGGGAGGCCCCCCCAAGGATTAAAGGATAGGTTTGCAGGACCAGCAAAGTCCAGCAGCAACTATGTTCAGACCTTTCATAAGCACCCCAAATTTGATAAGTCGATGACATGCAAGTGTTTACTTCTTCCAGACGTGGAGACATGTCTCGAGGCACCAATACACTGCTGAAGCGAAACACGCAGATGAAAATCTTTGACATTATACACTGTAAATGAGTACAGGAAGTAAACACACAGCAGCAAGTGAGGAAAGGATGAGCTGCAAGGATATTGGAACCGCTTGCAAAGATACTACTAGAGGACTCTTGTGCAGATAGAGGGGCAGCAAGCATTTCCTAAAAGATCCTAGGGAAGATTTCTTAGTCTCAAAGGCTCACTGACTTCAGTGACACTTGCTTCAGAACAGCCATATATAGAATTAGGCTGACCACTGAGGCTTAATACATTACATGTGGTTCTAAAAGTATATTACAAATATGTAACTCTCTACCCTCAATTAGTCTTCCACATCCTTTGCAAATGTACTAACTATAAAAAGGAAGCACAAAGATTAAAACTATAAAGTCATAAATATCCCATAGTCCTAAATCTGCCCCAAGATACTTAGATTTCTGAGAAGGGCCAGGGCTGAAGCACACCTAGAAGCCCTGCCCCTCTTCTACAGTAACTGCAGATGCTCAGATGTGCTTTTTATTCTAGGATACAACCTTGGTGCTAGAACAGCTTCTTATTTAGGAAAAGCCTAAAACAGTCCCAGAGAAATCTGGCCCAATTAACCCCACTACTTTGTTTGTGTAAATAGGCATACTTGCATGAAAATAGAGCCATGCCATAACTGCCTTGCTGACTCAGATGGCAAGAGCCATCAAGTGACCCTTTTGGTTCCAATCATGCAGAAACAACCTCTTGGGAAATTCACACAAGGCTATAGCCAGCTCCCGCTCTTTCACCCGAGCATCCATCCCTCCATGACTTCATTTTTAAGTCACTGGTCCTTGCAGCCAATGTAATACGTTGTAGCAATTAATGCCACAAGTTTAATTATGCACTGGATGAGTGCTTTGTTTGATTAACTGAGACAGAACTTCCATAATCTTCCTCTATAGCCATCTTTTCCTAAACTACAGAAGTACCCACCATGCAAGCTTAAATGTATTGACCAAGCTAAATAAGGCGTATCACTTAGCAATTATACAGCAATATTAATCCTCACCACTAGATATTGGGTGCATCATACATAGCCTCTATATCAGGGAACTTTGAAAATGAAATTTGGAATAGACTGTTAGCTGGGTCTTCCCGCATTTGAAAGTCAACTACCATTTGGAAAAATGTCTGGCTAACATGCATGACAAAAGCAAGCAAAGTGAAGCATGGTAAGAGGCTTTCCAACACTTTGGTTATCAGCATCCAGTCTTGCCTGCAGTTGTACTGGGGTAACCAGATAAGTTAAGAGACTAGCTGCAGTGGCATCAAGGCTGCATTATGTGAGACAACTGAAAAACTAATCCCTATATGAAGGCTTCTCTATTCAAAAGCAGAAGGTTCCAGTCCCTGGTCAATCCACCAGCAAGTGCCCCAAATTCATTAGCTTTCAAAAACTGGTATGAAATCAGTCTTGCAGATAGACATAAGACATTCCTCTTATTCTCCTACAGAATATTGTCTTCTATCAGCATCTGAAGTAAAAGGAATAAAATATCTTTCATAAATCCAATGTTCAGCACATCCCTTTGGGAGCCCAAACCTTTTTGCTCAAGACCATGCCGTGACCCTGAACAAGCGAAAGAGAAATTTGATCACCTGCAAAAGACTGTTCCATACCAGTCTGTAACTGCTGTGTCCCCTCTCAAAGATCATTCATACCTAGGCATCCTATTACACAGTGTACTATAGTCAGCTCCAGAAACTGGGATCCCACTGTGTGCATACAGAGCTACAGAAAGAGCAGTTCCACAACTAATAACATATTACCAGATCAGTACATGATTGTTACCAGAGAACCAAGGCTCTGAAAAGTCTTATTCTCTTACCCTAAGACAGGATCTATTAGGGTTTCAGCATCCTAAATAGCTCAGCCTAATCTCTCCTTGAAAGCCTCAAAGAAAGGACAACCCCACAGCTTCCTTTAACATCTTGTTCTAAAGGCTGAACTGCTCCAACAAGTTTTGTTTGATGTTTGACCTCAGTCTACCTCCACCTTAAGTCAACTGACTGTCACTCTACCTTCAATGTGTGAAGGTATTTGCTGAAAGCATAAAGTTTTGAAATGAAAGGACAGACAGCTGCCTCTTTCCCCCCTAACTCATAAAATCATCTTCATTCACATGAACACGTGCAGCTGTCTTATACTAAATCAGATTCTTGGTCCCTTAAGGTCAGTAGTGTCTACTCTAACTGGCAGCAGCTCTCTAGGGTCTCAGGTTGGGGTCTTTCACATCATCTCCTGCTTGATCCTTTAACTGGAAGCTGAACTTGTGACCTTCGGCATGCAAAGCAGATGCTCTACCACATGCTCTAGCCATGGCCCCTTCCCTCCCTAAACTCTTTCTTGCAACAAAATGAAGAGGTTGAAGACCAGTCCAGTCCTACAACATACTCCAAACCCAGCAAGGCCATACAGTCAAATTGCCCTGGTCAAAAATAAGTTTAACAGAGTGGTTTAATCAGTAACTGATCTGGGAGCCCCTAGCATATACGAAAACACCAACAAGCTCCTGCTGTAAAAATCTGAATGCTTTTTTTGCCCAAAAGGTAATTCAGATTTCCCGCCAAGCACACCCCAACTACCAAGGGAATGAATCAAGCACTAAGATGTTAAGTACAGTTTTGACTTAACAGAAAGTGAGCCAATACAAGATTATTAGTCTTTCTTTTCCTAGGGTACTGGCTTTATATTTTGCTTTTAGGAAATACCAATGTGATGAAGACAGTGCAGTGTCTTGGGCTTCAATGTTACACAGGCAAGTAAGTTTTGCAAAATGCTCTTAAACAAGGATGTTTCCCCCTGCAATTAAGATACTCTCTGTACTACCCCTTACCATCAGACTCGTGCACAAAATTCTTTTGTTATATTTCCATATGGATTCAAGGAGAGTGAACACTTGCATGGAGAAACAAAACACAAATCTGTCTGTACACAAGTGTAAAGGAGGCATCTAATATGCTGGACCAAAAAGCTAGCAGGTGCCTAACTCTGCAAGAGATATATTGGCTAGTAATATATTAGCTAGCAAAACCAAATCAAAGTCTCTGACACACAGGATACCACAAAGGAGTTTATCAGGACAACCCCATCTCCTCAGGAAGTACATTCTACTGTAAAAATGCAAATATCTACTTCAAGAACTATACCTTGTTTTTCTTTGGTTGAATTACCTCTATGGACCCCTATGGCTAAGGACATAACACTGCCTCTGCATGCTCTTCTTAAGCATAGCCTAGTTACAGAACTCCCCGCAAGAAAATCATGCAAGCCAATGTGAAACTGAGATTTCAACAAGTGTTTAAAATAAATATAAAATAAAAGTAAAGACTATAAGGAAGAGATTGAAGCCAGGTACTCTAATGTACCTAAGGATGCTGCAGGGTAACAGACATTCAGTTTTGGCTTCACAGAACAACCTTTATTCTACTACACCTGCAACCTGCTAAAGAGCAGAAGTAGTTTAAAAATCAAACTCAAGTAACTGCTGATTCCATGCCACTTAGCCACACCCTAAGGCAGCCGTAATTTGAAATTTGTAAAGCTCAATCTTATCTAAAGTGCTACTTGGCCTGCAGACAGATGACCCCCCAAGTCAAGGTCTTGGCCTTTATTACAAACAGCTAACTGGACTTTGGGCACAGAGGTCAGCAAAACTATAAAGCAACTGAAGAATGGCATTTGAGGGGCAAGTCTCATATGGCAGCTAGTGTTTCATGACAGACCTGCTGGTGATCTCCAGTGGTAATCCTGCACTTCCAACTTCAGAGAAAAGGGAAAGCTGGTTTTAGGGAAAGCCAAAGTATAGGGTACACAGGCACATCTTTTCAATCCCCAGCCAAAGTGGTCTTTTAGCTGCATAGCAGTTGCTCCAGCTTGTCAGCACTGATGTCACTGGCCTTGGCCAATGTACAGCACTAGCTCCATATTTTACTGCAGCACTTTGAGTCATTCTTCAGTTGGCAGCTCTGCAGGCACATGCATACTATCACCAACACTAGGGCTGGAATTTGGAAATAATTTCTATTCTTGAAATAGCAAACTACTCATGATCCCCCCCCCCCCCACGCCTGCCTCTCCAGGAGTTTATGCTGATCACAGAAACAGGATTTTACAGTTTGCTGTGTCAGTAGCATACAGAGATGGATCTTGGTCTGTTTGACAACACAGCCAGCAAGGCATTGGTAATAACTAACTGAAATGAAATGTCATTCATTCTACAACAGCACAGGCAAGCCATTCTTGCTCTAGCACATGCTAATAAGGGGAACCTCAAGCAATTGGACATATAAACCAATGGCCCACTTATGCTCATCCCAGACTAAGTCCATCTCCAACCAGGCCTGGGGGTAGCAAGCATTTGTAGGATTTAAAGCCACCAACAGGAAATGGGACCAATTTAAAAGTCCAGAAATGGTGTATGACGAGCCCATGCCACAGTCTTACCTGTACCATGTCCAACACCATCCCAGCAGCTACCGTCCCAAACCCTGCCAGCAGGAAAGGAAAGAGAACTTGCAGCCCAATTGAAAAGGAGGTCTCTTTGAGAGGAGAGCGTGGCTCTGGGCCCCGGTCCGTGCTGGTATCATCACTCTCAGTGGTCTGACTGCCATTCTCCAGCAGGGCATCCTCCTCGCGTACCCCTTTGGCATTGGCTCGAGATTCTATCACCACCACCTCCACTCCAACTACTTCAGGTCCCAAAAACTCCGAAGATTCAACTAGATGCTCTCTGTCAGGGCTGGAGAGACAGTCTAGAGACCCAGAAACAATGGGCAGCACCACTCCATTGGTGTGATGAGCTTCTTTTTGATCCTGCTTGGATGTCATGTTGCAAGATTATGAAGGCTTCCCCAAACCGTTGATGTACTACAGAAGATAACTGCTAGAGAAGGGTTTTTTTTGCTTGGGGGTTCAGCCAGTATGCCTTTCGACATATAGATACCAATCCTCCTAAACCCACAGTTCTGTTTTCAGCTGCAAGGTCTGCTTCCCTAGCAAAAACCCCCATCAAGCAGAATCCAGAACTGGAGATGCCAGCCACAGAGCCGGCAGAGAAACTGCAGCAGATTCCAACAAGATCAGATCCACTCTGGTTTGCCTTGCCTGCAGTTCCCCCTTAGGCAAGGATCCTTCAGGCACGATCCACAAATTGGCCAGATTATTTACTTCTTTGGTTCATAACTTCCTGGATCATCATCTTCCCAGATCTGCATCCTCTTAGTTTCAGGTCCAGATTAATTTGGTTATATTTCTTTTTTTAACAGCAACTGCAAGGAATAAATAGTTCAATAGTTCTTTAGAGACGATGGAAGAGAGATTTTTTCGCATAAAGGCACACTGTAAATTAGAAACTTTAAAAACAATCTGATGCAAATTTGGATCCTAGCTTTAAAAAAAAAAGATAAAGCTTCTGAATTCAGTTTCCTAGCCAGCTGCTGTTTTATCCACTTCGTAGGGTAAGAGACTTGAAAAACGGAACTTTCTGAGTCATCAGTCCTTTCCTCCAGAAGGAAAGCTCTACTTTCATAGGATTCCAGGCAATTAAGAGAGGCTTGGTTAACAGCTTGTCTCAGGTCTTCTCACCTTCTCCAGCTGCCCATCACACTCTTTGCAAAGCAGTCTGGCTTCCCGAGAGCTGTGAGCAGAGCCAACCTCTTTCTCAGAAAGGAAATCTCTCACCTTGCATCATGTGGCAATGAAGGTTCTTATTTAAAGCAACAAAAGTCCCCAGAGAGGCTTACGCTGTGAGCTTATCCCGTGCTAGACTGAAAAATTCTTCCACTGACGTTTCAGTTTCAGGAATCACTCTGCTCTCACCTTTAAAAAAAAAAAGGGAGGTGGGGAAGTACACATGATATAGCTTTTGGGTAAGCACAGAACAGCTCTTTCATTCATCAAGTCCCTTCCTCCCTCCCATAGTCATATATACATCAATAGCTTTACTGTTCTTGTTTATGCGGGTGGAATTAGCTCTTTTTTTAAAAAAACCAACACTCTACATGTACAGCCACAATATAAAACACAGCTGCAAAGGAAGAGGCCCTTACATTTCCTCTGCTCCTACCCAGTTTCCCTTCCTGACATTAGCCCACTACCCAATTGAGTTCTTCATACACAATCATCACAGGACATAAAACACAGATGTGTTACATGCACAGGACAAACACCTTTGTTTACAGCTCATGGGCCAACGCAACTGCAGACAATGAGCATCCTTGAAACTGAGTCAGGCCAGCATTTCATACCCCTCAGAGCTATTCCTCAGTCAGGAGGGACATACACAAAACTTCTATAAAATCTGGGGCAGTAGAGGGAGGGATATTACATATTAGTGAACTATTGTTGTATTTACATGTGAAGTCCCTGCAATGCACAACCTGGCTTCTTCATCAGCTGTACAAGAAACACCTGTAGAGGCCTTGTCACTTTGCTAGGTTTGAGGTTTTAAGGCTTATATGTCAAGTTCAAACCTCCAGCTTGGCAGTGCTATTCCTGTGACATATGCAAATCAGGATTCTGTTCCTTTTGGAAAGACAGTCAGGTTGATTTTAGAAGAAGAGTTAGCTTTTATACCTCACTTTTGTCTACCCGAAGAAGACTCAAAGAGGCTTACAATTGCTTTCACTTCCTCTCCCCACAACAGACACCCTGTGAGGTAGGTGGGGGCTGAGAGAGCTCTGAGAGAACTGTGACTCACCCAAGGTCACCTAGCTGGCTTCATGTGGAGGAGTAGGAATCAAACCCAGGTCTCCAGATTAGAGTCCACTGCTCTTAACCACCACACCATACTGGCTTTTAGTTTCTGAGTGTAGCCATGTTTGTCTACAGTAGAACAGCTTAATTCAAATCCAGTAGCACCTTAGAGACCTAGAAGATTTTTTGTTAGATACGAGTTCCAATTCATGTCTGAAGAAGGGAGACTTGGCTCTCGAAAGCTTATACCCAAAAGATCTTGTTGGTCTCTTGCTGGTGCTACTGGACTCGAATCTAGGCTTATTTTACTCTCCCTAAGCAAGCCCAAAGACCCACATACATCAAGAGAGTAGTATTTTTTTTTACACAGCTACATCTTTTCCTCACTGAAATAAAACATGGACTCCTTACAGATAGGGGATTACTTGTTCCATATGCCATACACACCAAGCACTTGGTAGTAACAGACTGTGAGGTCCCAAGTCACCTGAATCCATCCATTTCAAAGCCAAAGTTTTTAGGACCCAAATTCAACCCTTTGAAATACTTTTATTCAGGGACTTTGACCGGGCGAATGAGAAATGTTTTATAGGCAGACATATGTAACAAGTAACTTTATTTTAAAAATTAACTCACAAAAAGGAAGCACCAAACAGATACTGATCTGTAGACTGCAAAGTAAACCAGATAAATTTTAGCACTCCCAAGTTCCCTCTCAGCCCGCTGAGTAAGTCAGCAGATCCTGTAGCATCATCAAATGGCATGCAACAGAGGTGGTTGAGGATGCATTTCAGGATTCTGAGTAATCCTCCCAATTTCACAAGCTGCTTACAATCACAAACCTCTTCCAACTACATGTTACATCCCACAGACAGCCTCTTTTCAATATCTTTTTACCTGTCCCTGAGTGAAGTGTGGCCAGCCCTCCTTCACCCTCATCAGTAGACCACAATTTTAAGATCAGCTGGCTGGCAAGCTATGGTCATGACCCAGTCTTCTCCACATTAGTCAGATGCAAACCGTGTGCAATTTGAGATCCAACAGTTACCTACCTCTGCTCTTTCCACCGACCACTACTACAATCTAATCCATTTTATAATGAGATGCCCACAACACAGCCCTACAGACGGACCCAAACCCCATTTAGGACTCCGTTCTATTTACCTGCGGCACAACTGTTTACCTTCAGCCTCACCAACCCTCAAAAGGGCGAAACGCGTCTATAAAGTAGGATGTGAAAGCAGCCCCTAGAGCACAGGAGCATTCCCTAGTGGGATCTTACTTCTCAGCCAACATCCCCATCCCACGGCAATTGCCCCGACGCGACAGCCTTCCTTTCTCCCATCACTCTCTCTCTGGCTGCATTTGAAGAAGTGAAAGCTCATCCCCTGCCACATATTTTGTTTGTCTTATTTTGGGGAGCCTCAACCCAGAACAGAAGCCCCAAGGGCAAAGGCGGCGGCGGAGAAGAACGTGGGAAGAAGAAATTCAAGCTAAAGCCTAACCATCCCGCCAGCCTTACTCTCCCACGCAGGCATGCCCCCCTTTAAAGACCCTCTTGGAAGTCCTTTGGCAGGCGACATCCATCCTCCTCAGGCTCCACAAGGGCTGCTAGAAGAACAGACCTGTGCTCAGCAGTTGCCACCTTCAGTCCCCGGCTTCCTGACTGCTCTTCCCGCGGGAGCCAGTCCCGAGCTCTTCCCCAGCCACCTCTCGCAACCACGGCGATGTTGCATTTGGACAAGTAACAAGAAGCCGCGGCTGCTAGCGGAGCAAGTAAGCGGCAAGCAGGATATAACCTCCTCCCTAACTTGGAGACTTGACATCATTGCTGTCCAATACAAGCACGCCGTTCCCCTCCCTAATCTCCGCCGATTGGCTCCTTCGAGATGACCTCACAGTTTCGAGTTGCAGCCGAGGTTTAGTGGCAATCTTAGCCAATCGCAGCAGGGGGGAAGGCGGGCTTTGCGGTGCGGCCTTCGTCCCCTCGGCCGTGAGGAGGGCGGGTGCCAGGAAGGGAACCAATCATGTGCACTCTGCGAAATTACAGGTTTTTTGTTTTTGTGAAATCCCTCGCATTCCTGTGCAGTTGCTGCAGCTGTTGAAAAGCCCGTGCGGAGGGGTGGCTCTTCCGAACAGGAGACTGAAAGGGAGTAAGGAGGTTTGGCGATTGAGCCAGTACCGGTTTTGCTACGTTGCGGAATAGACTGGATAACAGTAAATGACGAATAACAAAACACCTCTTTGTAAGCAGAAAACTAGCTGAGCAGCGAGAGGACTCTTACGGTATTTTCCTCCCAGAGGTACTAGTTTTCTACTTCCAGGGATGTAAAAACAACAACAAATAAATAGAACACAAGGGGAACACATCTGCCTCCCATTTGAAACACTACAGAGTCCTTTACCATGTTATCCTGCATATGTAAGCTAATTTGAATGTGATGCTTATAGGTAGTTTATTAATAATAATGTTATATTTCGATTTAAGATGTGGACCCTCTTTAGGCATTGGGCGCTCTAATGTGGCCCCCATGTGCCAGAAGGTTGGGGATTCCTATTGCAGGGAAAATGGCATACCAGAATGCCTGCTATCTTGTTTAAACTACATTCTCAGCTGCTACATAAACGCTGTTAGGGCACCCTAGGCTGGCATGCAAACAACAGAGGTAGAGGGGCTCAGGACCTGGTATAACTAAGAAAGCATGTACGTTGTGCAATCTGTACAGGTAAATTCTTCTTGTTTACCATCATCACATTTAAATCCGGCCTCTTTCATACTGTCACAGGAGGGGAGAGAAGGGCATGTGATACTTGTAGTAGACTAGGTTCCCAAAGCGTTTGCAGGCAGTTAAATACATGTGTATACAATAATCATAAGTGATTATATTTAGCTGTTGCTGCCTCACTGCTTTTATTAATTTTTATTGTTTTGTAATTGATGGTATTGCTGAAACCACTTTTTGTGGTTTTAACAACAGAGAGTAAGATAGACATTTGCTAAGAGAAGTACACTGAAATATGTATCATTTTGCTCCGTCTTGTATATCAAGAGACACTTATATTTCAGTTGCACAGGCCATTTCATATACAGATCTCAAGCACCAACAAAATACTTTTATTGCATGAGATAGGGTTGATTACTTTCCCTTGTCAGGAGAAATTAATGTGAAGGAACTTGCTCAAGGTCCTATATTGCGTTTCTGGCAAAGCCAGTTTTCCTATCTTAACTAAAAGGATATATGGAACATGATCCTATGTGTGTCTTTTGAACGTACCACTAATTTCAGTGAGTCTTACTCTCCAATAGATGTGCATACGGTTACGGCTTTAGTCAGGGATGGCGAAACTGCATAAACAGGGTCACACCCTTCTAAAACCACTGAGTTTAATGCACTTAGAAGGGTGTAGCTCTGTTTAGGATTGCACTATGAAACACGCCAAATACTGCAATCACAAAATGGTTTTGCACCAGTGACTTCAGTTTGTATGTCACATCTTTTGCTTAACTGCATATTTCCCCCAAAGATTTTAGTGCAAATTTAGAATCTGTAGCTTTTTTTCGTAGGACTTACACAAAAGTGCAAAGGACAATGAAAAATAGACAGGAAGAGGTAAACAGGAAGCCATGGAAAGTGATTGATAGTATACCAAATGAAGAAATACATTTTTATTGCTAAAATACTCTCCCAAACAGGGGCATAGAGTTTAGTAAATTCTGGGGGGGGGCTCTTTAGCGTGCGCGCTTTGCGCGCGCGCTTGCTGGGGCAATGTCCCCACCCCGCCAGGAAACCTCCGCACCTCCCTGGGCCCTTCCGAGGCCCGCCAGCTGCTGCCGGGGCCTCTCTCTCCCCCCCCCCCACTCCTTCCCTCTCCCTTCCCAGGGAAAAGAGGGAGGGAGAGGGAAGGATGGAAGAGTGGCCGGGGGGGGGGGGGGGGAGAGGCACCAGCACCTGCCGGCCTCGGAAGGGCCCCGGGAGGCATGGCAGCAGGCGCTACGTTTTCCGGGGGGGGGGCTCAGTCCCCCCCGGGAAATTTCGGGGGAGGCTCGAGCACCCCCGTAGTCTATGCCTATGCTCCCAAACGTTCTATTTTTAGCAAAAACAGCCAACACAAATAGCTCTGTGGAACCATTTAAAACTCATGAAAATGGTGCAAGGGAGAAGGTATAAAAAATCCCTTCCTTATATGCTGCAGTCCTAGTTAGGATCTATGCACCTGAAAATTAAGTTTTAAAAATTGCTGGGAGTGCCAAAGATGGAACTCCCAGCACATGACTGGGCCATACAGTTTAATGCCATTCTGACTTTGGGGTGCATATATTAATTCCCCATAATTTTTCTTACAGTTCTTTAGAATGTGACAGTAGAATTTGATTTGTGTGAAAGTATAAGTAAACCATGGTGGGGGAAAGTGGCATGGTATGTCCTGATCTTCTCAGATCTTGGGAGCTAAGCAGGATCAGTTTTGGGATGGGAGACCACCAAGGAAGATCCTGCAGAGGGAGGCAATGACAAATCACCTCTGCTTCTCACTTGCCTTGGAAACCCATTGCTGGGGTCTTCGTAAGTCAGCTGCAGTTTGTTGGCACTTACACTCATATAAGTAAGAATATGGCTGTTATGGGGCTTAGGGTCAAACTTCATTTAATGCTGGAGTTTTGTGAATAGAGCTCCAAGTATGTGATTGGTCCCTAAAAAGCCACTGAGGGAGGAAAAACTAGTATGACTCAAGGCTCTGGTGGTGTAACCTTATGCCTGATCAGAATCCCATCCCCCTTCCCCTAAGGCTCCATTACGGGAAAAGACAAGTACAGTGTAATATATGTAATGGTGGAAGCCACATGGCCTCCGCAGAGCACATGGCCCAGTGAAGCCCTGAGCTTGGGGACAGAGAACAATAGGACACTAGGATCCTACTGTCCCCCTGTCAGAGGCTTTGGATATTTGAATAGTCCTATGACAGCCTCTGGCGGGAAACTTATTCAATTACCTTGAATTACCTTATCCAATTGCCTTGTTTGGGCGAGGTCAGGGGTGCGGCTTACCTGTGTATATAAGCAGGCCCCCTGACCTCCGTCGGCATGCCTGATCTGAACCAGCTTAATGAAATGCTTGCCGCAATGTTGGTCAGGCGGGATATAAATCTAAATTAATAAATAATAATAATAATAATAAATAAATAAAATAAATCACGTCAACCGGCCTCCGCTTCCAGTACTTTTCATATGGGATCAGTATTTTTTGATCAGTGAATTGGTGCAGGGGCAGAGTATTAACCTTCCTTCCCCAGTGCTGCAGCCCCAGTCAACATAGTGCCTCCCTCTGCCAGCTGCTCTCTAGGACCAAATCACACATTAGTTGGTTGCCTGTATCACCTCAGAGTGCACATGAAAGGCTTCTTTGAAAAGACCTCCAAATCAGCACCTGACCACATGTAGAAAGCACAAAGTTTGAGTCCAGTAGCACTTTTAAGACCAACAAAGTTTAATTTTGGGTATAAGCTTTCGTGTGCATGCACACTTCTCATAAAGCATTTAGAATCACTAAAAACCGAGCCCCCCCCAATCTGTTTTTATTTGTAGTACAGAAAAATAACAAAACTACATATAAATGTAAATTCTCCTCAGTAGGGGTAAAAGTAGGATGAAAACATGCGGAGAAACATTCAAAAAGCCCCTCTCCATCAAGCTTACTATTAAATCGTCGTCCCTGTGGTTATACTCTGCTAATCATCACCCTAAATCACAATACCACTCATAATGAGTAGCTCTACTCTTAACAGTAACAGCAGCTAGAATTTAACAAAAGGATCTAGTATTTGGGGCGATAACCTCTGAATAGGGCATGATGGTGTTATTCTTTTCTCTGCCACAGGCTCTCCTTTTTGCCACCAGGCATATCACTTAGCACTTATTCAAATGACTTTTAATGGGATGAATCTAGCACAGCTTGATTCTGAATTAAGCTGAACTGTTGTACCCTAATGCTTCTTGTAGTCACTTGTATTTAATTTTCCTTTCAGTATGTTTCCCTTTACCACAGAACACTCCTGTGATGTTCAGTACCCATTTGCAGCCCACCAACAAAAAAGCAGCACATGGGTTATCGCAAGGCTGCATCCCATGTATACTAGAGATTGGAATGCTTGCTCACGATGGTGAAGGCTTCGGCCTGTCAATCAGGGCCACTCGGCATTCTCCTCCATTATTTTTTCCTTTGTTCACACTTTGGAAAGCAAATCAGGGTTTGGTTTGTGTCAGAACAACTGCCTCACTAGACATAAAAAGAAAGCCAACAAAGAGAAAGGTGACCTTGTTTATAAATAGGGGCACCAGCTGTAAATTCAGGAAATGGATGTGAGAATGCAAAATACCCCTGAAAAAATAAGAAAAGAACATAAAATCTTGTAGGAAGGCTGCAGTGACATTACAGAATTACATAGGCAGGTTTCGTTTTTTTAAATGAATGGCTTGCCAGCAGGTAGTAATGTCAGCAAGTGCATTAAAAAGGAAGCAATTTTGATCAGGGTGCCCTGGACCTCAGGAGATTGAACTTGCTTTTAAAAACAACCACACTATATGTTACTTGATGGCAGTGAATTCAGATACCAAAGAACTGGGTCATTGGAGCATGTGTTAGTCGAAAGCTGTTCATTATTCTTTATAACAACCTCAGCAAGGGAGGTGAGGTTAAAAGCCACACTATCATTGAAGACTGTGAAAACTGGCAGTCTAGTACAGAATGGGAAGAAAGGTTTGCCTTTTTTAAAGGGATGGTTCTAGACTAGCTGAGAATTGTGGTTTGTACCCTCAGATGAATCCAAATGGCATCATAGTAAGCCCACTGTTTTCTTTATTTTTATCTTTTAAAGATTTATTTTATGAAGGTTGTAGAAAATTGCACCAGGCTTCATCATTTGGGTGGTCAAAGTACTATTTATATTTCTATGACTCTAATATTTCTAGATTCCTTTAATCCCCCCCCCCCCAAATTCTCTTTCCAGATCACTTCAGTACATGTGTCAAACTGGGGAATCTGGCAATCACCCCCCAGGGCCACAAGCATAATTTGCCCAGAAAGGACACTCAGGTTCTTGGACTCCCCTTCCCTCTCTTCCCTGCTCACTCTCTGCATACCTCAGAAATAAATTGCTTCTGCTTTAATAGAAATCCAGACTTTTTATTTATCCAAATTGTTTTGTCTGAACCAGCCATGGGTGGTTTTCTTCCTTCCCAATAAGGTTTCCAAGCCACAGGGTAATCCCAGTTTGGACTCCTCATTTGATTGCTAGAGAACAAACCATATTTTGAAGTTCATATATAAAATCTAGCTATAATTTCCTGTGAATGTAGAAATTATTCATTTCTGAGCCATGTGCTTGGGAAAGAGAGAGGGAGTGCATTAGCCTCAGATTTCCCAAGGCTCATTCCTAAAACAGCAAAGTACAGTCTGCTGTTACAGGTGAATTGTGCCTTCCTCCTTGGGCTGGCATGGTGGGAGCAGCTGAGGGAGGGCCTACAGATCTTGCAAGCCAGGTGATACTGTAGCTACTGGCTCAGCAGCTTAAGCTACAATACACTTTTAAAGGGGTTACCACTTACCAGTTGCTTTTTTTTTTGTTTCACAGCATAGCTGTGCAGAGGTCCAAAGGCCACTGGGCATGTGTACAAAATGAAACTACATGGGGTGGGGGTGGGGGGAGGCATACGGATAATGGCCATAATGGAAAGATTAAAACAACAGCTTGTCCAAAGGAACTGAAATACTTCTTAGGAACTTGCTTACACAAATAAGGTCTGAAGGAATGTTTATCCCATATGAACTTTGGATTTGCGTGGCATACAGAAGGGAGATGGTACATGAAATCTCCCTTAGAAAGAAGTATTTCTTCCTTTCCTCCAGACTGCCATCTGGCATTAAATATAATGTTATTGAATGTATCTGCGTCTTACATTTTCAAACCATTCCAGCAATGATTACAATAAAACACTTCCTGACTGTCTGCATCAACTGCTTGGCAATTCTGATAGTACAGAAGTGAAGTTCTTTTCTGCTGAAGTGAACTGCTATCTCAGAGCAGAGGTATAGGTTGTGGTCACACAGTCATTTTGATCGGGTTTCACTGCCCTTCCTTCTCACATTTAAAATTGCATATGTCGACTCCAGCGCTCAGTTGTACGTCGCCCGTTAATTTTGTTTGCTGTGGGGGAGGGGGACCTGCAAGAACAAGGGAGTATGGCAAGTCCCAGTGGAAGTGGTGATTCAATCATGTGCATATGTGCAAAGCCATAATGTTTTTTTTAAAAAGCCGTGCCGCCCAAGCGGCGGCACAGCTATTTGGACAGTGCCCAGCGCCTTGTCCCGTGATGCAGGTGGTTCAGGGAAGGATGTGTGGTCATCCCAACCCAAACAAAAATAATCCCAATCAAACCTATAGTAGAAACATCGGGATAAACTTGCCGTGTGACCACAGCCATAAATTCATCTGTGTTATATACTCTAAAATTACTGCAAAAGAAAACCAAGAGTCCTTTATTGTACAGGGGCTTAATTTACATTGGTCTTGAAGATGAAGTGAATGGAGTTCTTCCCATTTTATATGTCTCTGAATGTGCCCTAATTGTACCTTATGTCCATTTGACAATGTATTCCTGACTCTCCTGAGTGACTTGTCAAGGCGGAAGCTCAGTGAAAAGGCTGGTTTTTCAGACACCTCTTTTTCAAAGGTCTGAGCAGAGCTCACCCTAAGTTGTTAATTAACGAGACTCTCGGCATTGATAACTGTGTGTGAATATCCAGCAGAGTGTACCACAGTTCGAGCACGTACTTCTTCCTCTACCCACCCCCGCACAGTAGCATCCCGGTTAGAACTTACTGGCAAACTAAGTACAGAAGTCAAGGACTTTGACTTGTGAGGAAACAATGAAGAAAAATGTTGACATGTTCAAGTCAGCTTCTGAACATAAACAGAAAATCACATCATCAAGTTCCTGGAAACAAACATTCTTAAAAGATCTAAACATTACAGCATTTAAAAACCTTTTTCATATTTATTTTCTTGAAAAAGGTATACAAGGAAAAGCAAAATCCATATTCTTTTCAGTCAGCGTATGAAAGTAGTAAGTTGTGTTTTCCCCTCTCCAGAACATTGATTTTGCCAAGCTTTGGACATTGAATTAATGTTGCAGGGATCAATATTGTACAAAAACGAACTGGTAGGGGTCCCTGAAGGAGCTTTGTCAGATCCTAGATCTGTTGGACCCAAAGGCAAATAACTACCCCCAGCATTCCAGGGTATCTTCTATAGCTAAGCTGACGCTACTGTTGTCTATTTTTACACCTGTCCTGTGAATGCTCTCGGTTCAAATCCAGGGAAGGACCAACCCCTTGCATTTACAAAAAGGGTCAATATATAAAACGCCCCTGATAATCCAGAGATAAATTTACTGTATGGAGGATTATGCTGTTGTTTACACTGTTCCCCACTACAGCTTTTTTAAACCTATTCCTGTAAATATCTCAGGGAATTAAACCCTTAAGCTACGTTGGTGCTCTAAGGCCTCCACTTTCTACCAGAGTGTTCCCCCTCCCCACCACTATTAACCTTGGCAGTTGGCCATCTGAGTAGTCAACCAGTTTGACTAATTTGTTGCACTTGTTAACTGTTGTCCCCAGTAGTGGTCTAAGAGCACTCTAAAGGCTATGGCCATCTGGGGGTATGGCTTTGAATGGACCTTTCACCTTTCTCCAAATCCTTGTTGGGCTTCCTTTTAGACTTTCACAGCTGTCTTGGGCTTTAATTTGGCTAACCTAACTTCCATATGACTTTCTACTCCAGCCTTATCTTGGCATGTGATTTTGGCCAGAAGTACAGCTATCTCACTGGGCATTGACCCAACTCTGGCCCTGACATAGCTATGAGCCTCGTGCAGGGACTGCAGGGTGATTCTCATTATCCAGTACAACAGATTTCAGCTGCCCTGGCCTTACAATCTAAAAACGCAAAGCACTTTGCTGCTCACATACTAGGCACGTGTTTCACAGGATGCAATGGTGAATGCTAGTTTCTCCCTTTGAGCTTTTTGGTACAACCCAGATAAAAATTTTCTCATATCCTGTGTCTTATGAAGTCACAAATTCCTGTGCAGCTGTTCATTTAGTGACAAAGAAGCACCTGCCAAATAAAAATCTAAGCACTCACATTTTCCCCCCATTACCTTTAACAGGATAAATGGAATTGACTTTTGAAGAGAATAGGGTGGGGGAGGGGAGGCAGAGGTGATCGAAAGATCATTCAGCCAATCCCTTCCTCCTCCTGTGTGTGTATGTGTTGTATATACAACCTGAGCTGAATTTGGCTAGGGCAACAAAGTCAAGAGATTTGGCCAGCTGGTCTGGGAGCACTGCAGGATGCCAGAGATTGGCCAGAGGCTTTAAACCAGATACCCATCTGCACTGATTGATTATTACTTCAGAGGCTAATACCCCTCACCCCCATCTTATCGATGAAGTCTTTAGGAAGGAATTTTACCCAGCAGGAACTCATAGGAAGGTAAACCATAGGAATAGTTCAACTCATCCCCGTTTTAAGATTTAAAATGATAATTAAAAGTCCAGAGTGTTCTTTGCCTGCTCTTCTTTGTGTTCAGTCATGAGCTGTGCCTTGGATTTCTGGAAGAGGACCCCAGAAGGAGAGAGATCTCAGTGGAAACATAGTGAAGCACCAGTTAAATATGTTTAGTCTTTCTTAGTGAATTTGTTTTTTAACAGGATTTGTGTAACAACTGCCTTCTCTTTAAGTCAACGTGCGTGCCCCATCTCCATTTAATTTATCCTTTTAACTGTTTCCTTTTAACTGAGCTATGGGATTTCTACTGCATTCTGCACATGCTCAGTTAGCCTGAGAGGCAAAAAGAGCTAAGTTTTGCAGTATTTTTTTCCTTCCACTTGCTAATTGGTAGCCAGAGTACTGAGACTTGGGAGAAAGTCAGAAACGGGTTGTTTAAAAATGCAACATGGACGGTAGTGGTATTTATTCCCCCCCCCATCCCATGACTGGGGTGTGTGCGTGTGTGTGTGCGTTACAGAACAGCTCCCAGTCTTATGCTGAACCCAATTTTATTAGTACAGGTTTTGGTTTCAAGGCTAACATTTGCTATATAACTTTTATAACTTAAGCATAACCTTTCATTATATTAATTGAGAAAGTTTGGATTTCACAAATGTTGAGTGAAGAGAAAAGAAAGAAGTGTGACGATGTGTATTCATGTACCTGATCAGCGAAGATACCATCCACAGACTTTGAAAACTCATCAACCCATCCTCTCAGTTTTGATCTTATTAAATGAAACTGCCCCTCCCACCTTACTCTATTCCACTTAAAACAGATTGTTGGGTTATTTTAGTGCACTGACTTAGAATCTAAATACAGCCTAAAAAGAACAGTGAGAACAAAAATAATAGAAATGTAAACTACTTGTAAGGTTTTGAAGAGATATTCCCTCTTTGGTCTTGGATCATGGAGCATTTTTCTTGAGTATGCACCAGTTTGGTTTTGCTTAATGGTTCCAATTGCTGGTACAGTCTTGAAGACATTATCACCCTGTTCTCAGTTACGTTGAATTAATAAGTGTGCAGTGGAGATTTTTAAGAAGATAACTGCTAAAGATTTGGAAAAAAGCCTTGGCTCAAAAACTACTACTCATGGATTTCTGGAACTGGAAAGGAGTCAATCAGGACATCTGACTTGGAGATCCATAGATGGTATCAGACAACACTTGGCTGCAGACAATGTAGCATAGTCTCTAATGGCTGGGTTCTACAACAAAGTCACTGGGAGACTTCAAGATAAGTTGCCTGTGATGATATCAATGGACTTTTTGAGCTGTTGTGGTTTACGTGTTTGTGGACTGATTCAGTACCATACATACAATGTCACCATACCATACTGCTAGGAGGTTTTACTTATACTAGGGTAGTAGGTTGGCCTCTTTGGATTCTGGGACACATCTCTCTTACACTACTCTGTAGACAGAAAGGAAAGGGAAGAGAAAGTTTGGTAGAAATAATAACCTTTTTTTTTTTTTAAGAACAGGTTAAGCTTTTTTGTCAGAGGAAGAGACTTAAGATTTTGACTAAATTATATCATTCTGAAGTTAAATACATGATGCACTTAATTATGAGAACCATGGAGAACCAGGGAGGATTGTGAGGCACTCCAAAGGGATCTGTCGAGGATGGGTGACTGGGTGTCAACGTGGCAAATGGGGTTCAGTGTGGCCAAGTGCAAAGTGATGCACATTGGAGCCAAAAATCCTAACTATGAATACACGTTGATGGGGTCCGAACCGGCAAAGACTGACCAAGAGAGAGATCTTGGAGTCATAGTAGATAACTCAATGAAAATGTCGAGACAGTATGTGACTGCAGTGAAAAAGGCCAACACTGTGCTGGGGGTTATTAGGAAGAGAATTGAAAACAAATCAGCCAGTATCATAATGCCCCTGTATAAATCGATGGTGCAACCTCATTTGGAGTACTATGTATAGTTCTGGTCGCCACACCTCAAAAAAAGACATTATAGCATTGGAGAAAATGCAGAAAAGGGCAACTAGAATGATAAAAGGGTTGGAACATTTTCCCTATGAAGAAAGGTTGAGGCTCTTGGGGCTCTTTAGCTTGGAGAGACGACGGCTGAGGGGTGACACGATCAAGGCTTATAAGATTATGCATGGGATAGAGCAGGTAGAGAAAGAAGTACTTTTCTCCCTTTCTCACAATACAAGAACTCATGGGCACTTGATGAAATTGCTGAGCAGTTGGGTTAGAACAGATAAAAGGAAGTACTTCTTTACCCAAAGAGTGATTAACACGTGGAATTCACTGCCACAGGAGGTGGTGGCGGCTATAAGCATGGACGGCTTCAAGAGGGAATTAGATAAACATACGGAGCAGAGGTCCATCACTGGCTATTAGCCACAAAGTATAGATAGGAACTCTCAGTCCGGGGCAAGTGATGCTCTGTATTCTTGGTGCTTGACGGGGAGGGGGGGGCAACAGTGGGAGGGCTTCTAGTGTCCTGGCCCCACTGCTGGACCTCCTGAGGGCACCTGGTGTTTTTGGCTACTGTGGGATGCAGAGTGTTGGACTGGATGGGCCATTGGCCTGATCCAACATTGGCTTCTCTTATGTTCTTATGAGTCCCCCAATGATGACTGAGTTGAGCTGAGTCAAAAATAAGCCAGCATGGTGTAGTGGGTAAGAGTAGTGGACTCTGATCTGGAGAACTGGGTTCAATTCCACACTCTACCACATGACGCCTGCTGGGTGAATCTTGGGCTGGTCACAGTTCACTCAGAGCTCTTTCAGCCCCAACTACCTCGCAAGGTGACTGTTCTGGGGAGAGGAAGGGACGGTGCTTTGAAACTCCTTTGGGTAGAGAAAGTCGGGGTATAAGCACCAATTCTTCTTCTAATGGTGCACCATGACAAGAAAGGCTCCAAAGCTAAGTTGCCCTTTTTTCTGTTGTCCATCATATTGTTTTGTCCTAGGGTTGAGCAGCCGAGCAATCTGTAAATCCATTATTTTCCCTCCCCTTGATGTGGTCATTTTCCTTCCTGCTTGATACCATTTCCTTTTGCACGAGTTGCTGCTGTTCCTAAATCAGTCATAAAGATGGGCTCTGGGTGAATGCTGCATGGCACTCCCTTCCCCACCAAGCTGAGCTCATGCTATATCTGCAGTCCCTCATGCCTGGAAACTAAGCTGAAGTCCCCTGCCCAGCAGCACCACAAATATACTATGTTGTGCTATTGTAAAAATAAAATAAAAGTGTTTGTGCTGCACTATTTCTGAGCGCACCAACCAGCAAAACTATGTTTCCCAAGAGGACCACTTACTGGCATTCAGCAACTAAGAGAATAACAACAGTTTAGTTAGCATTTATTACTTTTTGCATGGCTAGGATTAAGAGTGTCAGGGTTTGGGATGAACAGCAGAGCTGAGCAGAGGCAGGTGAGGTCTGGGAGGACAACAAGGTGTGCAGCAGAGGTAGGCAGCAGCAGAGCTGAAGAGAGGAAAAGCTTTCCTAGCATCTGCATGTGAAAGAGGCTCAACAAATCTTCAAAGAGGCCACCAATAAAGAGCAAAGTGAAATTAAGAAAGCCAGCTGCCAGAACCTGAAAGATATGTCTTGGGGCTTCTTATTCACCAGATCAATGCAGATGTTCCTGAACAGCATTAAAAATCGTACCCAACGAGTGCTTGTAAATGGCTCTGTGTCTACCTGGAGGGAAGTCTTGAGTGGAGTGCCACAGGGCTCGGTCCTGGGCCTGGTGGTGTTCAATGTTTTATAAATGACCTGGAGGAAGACATAGAGGGGATGCTTATCAGATTTGCAGATGACACGAAGCTGGGTGGGATTGCTAATTCTGAAGAAGACAGAGTCAGGATTCAAAAGGCTCTAGATAGGCTGGAACAGGGGGCTGAGACAAATAAAATGAATTTCAATAGAGATAAGTGCAAAGTCCTACACTTAGGTACAAAAAAATCAAAGGCACAGATATAGAATGGGAGGGACTTGGCTTGACAGCAGCACATGTGAAAGGGATCTAGGTGTTCTGGTTGATCACAAGCTAAACATGAGCCTGCAGTGCGATGTGACTGCAAAGAAGGCTAACGCAATCTTAGGATGCATTAACAGAAGCATTGTGTCCAGATCACGGGAGGTGGTCGTTCCGCTCTGTTCTGCTACGGTCAGGCCTCACCTGAAGTACTGTGTCCAGTTTTGGGCACCACATCTTAGGAAGGATGCTGACAAGCTCGAGCGTGTCCCGAAGAGGGCAACCAGGATGGTGAGAGGGCTGGAATCCAAGTCTTATGAGGAAAGGCTGAAACAGTTGGGTATGTTTAGCCTGGGAAAGAGAAGGCTTAGAGGGGACATGACTACAGTCTTCAAATATTTGAAGGGCTGTCATGTAGAAGATGGAGCAGATCTATTCTCTCTTGCTCTGGATTGCAAGACTAGATCTAATGGGTGGAAATTACAAGGAAGTCGATAACCAGCTAAATATCAGGAGGAACTTCCTAACTGTAAGAGTAGTTGAGCAGTGGAACAGACTGCCTCAGGAGGTGGTGGATGCTCCTTCACTGGACTTTTTCAAGCGGAGGCTGGACAACCACCTTTCGGGTATGTTGTAGGACTATTTTTCGGCTATGCTCCTGCAGAGTGCAGGGGGTTGGACTAGATGACCTGCAAGGTCCCTTCCAACTCTAACATTCTATGATTCTAAGAGCTGGAGCCAGAGTCATTAGGCAGCCAAAGGAACATGAAAAGCTTCAAAGAGTTTGGGGACACAGACACCCCCACATCTTTCTTGTGTGTAGTCTGAAAGAAATAAGCTGTTTCAATAATGAAGGAGGGATACATGCCAGCCTTTGGCTATTCGCCTTAATAGTACTTCAGTCTTGGGAGATACAGAAAGGACACTGGTTTGTGGGTGGGTTTTATTCTGTGCTGACTAACTAGGGTACCAGTCTTGTAGTATGTCTAATGCAAGTTTGCTCTCTAAGAATGAATCTATTGTCATAGAACTGGAAGATAGTGAACATGAGTGAACACGAACGATACAGGAAGCAAAAGCACTGAACTGAAAGAAAGAGATGCTAATGCTCACAAGCTGTTACATACATGCTCTTATTTTTGTAAATAATTTAGATATTTCTGTCATGGGCCCAAATTTGGTCAGTACACATGTTCAAAAAAGACTGCTGCTCCATCTGCTTTTGAGGCAGATTCAGCCAAAATGCTTGGACTTCTTTGGCAAGGTGAAGGGCTATCGGCAAAACTAGTCCACCATTCAATTTCCAAAAACAGCAAGTCAAATACGTCTGGGATGCTTAGAAGCCAGGTACGAGGGTAACAATATTTCCCTGTTATTTGCCTTCAGCACCTGATGCTCAGATATACTGCCTCTGAACACGGAGGGCCCATTTAACTATCCTGACCGATAGGAATGGACAAAGCTGATACAGGTTGGAACAGTTTGGGAGTGAGGAGCAGAGAGGAGGAAAAGGGAAATGAATGGCTGGCTGGTATGGGTAGCACTTCCATTTGTTTGGGGCACCAGCTGCCCCTGGTAAACAGTTCTTGGCAACTTATGGGAAAACCGTCAGCTCTGGTAGTCATGAGCTCTGAATAAACCAAGGCCTTAAAATAGAAATGGGCAAGACAGCTTTTGAAAGTGCAGGAGGGGCATTTGACCTTGTCTGAGACATTCTGCTGTGCCTTCTGCAATGCATGCTACGCTTGCCTAACAGGGCTGCTGTACACTTGACAGTCAATTACACAACTTTAAAGTAGGCTCCATCAGAGCAGCACTTACAGCACATGTCTGACACACAGTCCCAGAGCTGAGATATCAATCTATTTTGCCAACACAGAGAGCCTCCTTTTCAGTTTTAGCCTTTCCGTATGGCTACAGCTGCAGTGCAGCTACAGAAACAGGACTAATTTAACAAAATGGCAAGGATAGGAAAGGAAGGAATCAAGGCATTTCAGAATGAGTTTTACCAAAAGGAGCTTTACCAAAAGGGCAAAGATCTGTGAACCTTTCATAGAAGACATGGTTACCCAACAGTGCGAGAAAATCAATCTATGCACAGTCCAGAGTTCCTTCCTGTTTTCAGCACAGTGATTAAGCCATCAATCACACTTGTCTCCTGCCTGTTATTCAAGGAGCTCAGGGTGACAGACAAGGTTCACTCCATTTTGTTCTCACAACCATCATGTGACATGCAGGTGCGGGGGTGGGGGAGAACACGCATGAGAGTGAGCAATTGGTCCAAAGTCATCCAGAGAACTTAATGGAGGAGTATGGATTTGAACAGGTCTCTTGTGTCCTTGTACGACACATTAACTCCTACATCATCCTGACTCTTTTTTTTAAGTGTGGAGGTACATCCAGTCATATGGCTACCTACTCACCTGCAGTCTGAAGTGGTACAGTCTAGACTCAATGCCTGCACAAATACAAAACCAGCATGTCAGACCACCAGTGTTCTCAAGCATAAGAAAAAGACCACTGTGGGATCCTTAAGATTGCATTAATTGGATTGCTGTAGTGGCATTCAAGAACTTAGAAGGAAATAGGTGTGTAGAGAGAAGTGTGGATGCTTTTAGAGGCATAAATTGTTGGCCTTTGGATATTTTCACAGATAATCAAATGTCACTATGATGCTTCAAGCAAATGGAAGCTGAAGACTTGGAATAATTACTTGAACAATGAATGGCTCCGGAAGTATATTTAAAAGAGGGCAGGTAGGAAGCAGTTAGCACATTTAAAATACCACAGTATTGCATCTGATTCGATATCAGCGCACTGCTAATTTTAAGGGTTGGTTGCATTGATTCCCATAGTCTGTGTACCCTGGAGGCTTCAGCCAGTACATGCTGGTCTTCCAGCTGTCAAAATGGTACATAGGGACAAATGGAAACTCCATGTAAACTGTTCAGGCTGCATAACTTTCACAGATTTTCTACTGGTTCTCAACTCACTTCTGTCATCCCTTAGACACCTGTTCAGATTGAGCAGCTGCCATCTGGACCCACCCTTAAATAGACAAATTGCTGCCCCTCTGCAATTGCTAAAAATGCTACATCAAACAGAGTGCATGACATAAACTGTACTACCATAGAGGCACATGAAGGAAGAGAGTTCTTTGAACATGTCTCTACAATATATTCTAAAATATGCAAACCAAGTATGCCAGGAAGAAAAGGATGAAAGGCAAGATGCATGGGAATGTGAATGCATCAAGAATGTGACGTTCAGATATATTAATGAAATGGAAAAACCCATGGAGGACTATACTATCGTGTCCATTTTTCAAATGTTTTCGAAATCACTCTTAGTGGTCTAGAAGTAGAACTTGATCACTCTTCTTCTCTAGAGGAAAGTTCTACTTGGCCAAGGAGACCAAGGCAAGTATAGAAATTCTAGCTCCTGTGCAGTTGAGTAGGTTGGCACATCCCAACAAGAGCATGGGAACCCTGATCACTCTCACTGGCTGCATCACAGTAAGTTTCAACTTTGTCACAGAAATGTGATAAGATCACAATCCTGGCACAGGATTAAAAAAGGGAGCCTAAGAGTGCATAGCGCCCATTAACCTGTCTGCCAAACTAACACATTTCCCTTTCCTCTGTAAAATTTATCTGCTAAACAACACCTAACTGGAAGAACAGATGATAATTTCCATTTCCTTTTCCTCCCTGCCTTTCTTCCTGACACTGCAACCTTTTCGTTCCCAACATTTTTGAAGACAGGTGTTCAGATTCTCTTCATCAGATCAAAGTTCAGTACCACACTATCAAGAAAACCTGCAGCATATTTAACTGCCAGGGCTAAAAGGAGTCAAAAGAGCCAAAGAGTAAAGAGTAGAACAAACAGGAGCAGTGGCAAGGTCAGATGAACCTGTCATCCATGCCAGACTTTCAAGGATATAGGAGTTGCAGATATCCTTTCTAACTTGACACACTATTCTGGTTCTGTTACATGACAAAAGAACTTGTTTTATACAACAATAACATGCTCTCAGCCCTGACAGTGCTCACTGAGCCACTGCAAGACTAATCATGCCAAAGCGTTAGGCTGCTAAAAAACAAAGAAAGGGACAGCAACATGAATTAGTCTCCTCCACTATAATTCATTATGTGAATTCAACTCACTCAGGGCCTGAGAACCAACTGTTTCATTGGTAATAGACTGAAAATGTTCTTGTGTGGACACTGTGTGTGTGTGTGTGTGTGTGGAGGGAAAGAGTCATAGCATGGAATCAGAAAATTCCTGATTGTTCCCTCCTGGCTGCAGAAATAATTATTAGGACACTTTTTGGGGGGGCGGGGGGCGGGGCGGGGGAGGAATCTGAGTACTACTGTTTGTAGCCCTGATTTCTTCTTGCCCACACAGCTAATTCACAGGGTAAGGGCAGCAGGCTGAGAGACAGGGCTGCCCCTTCCAGGAGGGCTGTATTTTCATGGCCCAGCAAGCTGACTTTCAGCCTTTGAAAAATAAGAAAGAAATCTTTTCTCAAGATGGGATACATCTCTCCATTAGAATCATTAGAAATTTTGATCATCATAATGTTGAGGCAACATGGGCAGGAGGTACCCACTCTATGGACATTTTTTGTCCCTGTTGAAACACCAGCCCCCGTGTTGTGCACCCTTTTGCCAGAAGATGCAAAACTTTTAACATGGAGGGGAATGCTGGAGAGAAAAGGAATTATGCCTTTTGCCAAAGCAACCAGGTCATCATCACATGAATAATCCAGCCACGCCTAGTTGATTAGTTGGGGCAGAATGGGACTAGGGATGCGCACCTGAATGAAGAAGGAGATTTGGAAGTGGATGCCAAGACTAAAAAACTTAAGCAGCGACTGGAGGCCGTGGAAAAAAAGAGAACCTCGGATGAACATCAATTGCTGCATCTGCAAATGGAAAGATCAGCTTATGTACTGAGATTCCAGGGAGTTCCAGAACGCAATGGAGAAAATCTGAAGAAACTTTTAAGCAATGCCTTAGCACCGGTTGCAGATTCTACAGCGGAACTTTTACAATTGGATATGGATATGGTTTATTGGACCTAACCAGATTACATCAAAAAAATAATCTGCCCGGAGAGGTTTTTGTGAGATTTTCCAAAAGATCAAGCAGAGATCAAGTACTTAAAGCGACTAATGGGACTACCCTAAAAATTGAAGATACAGGCATAAAAATTTTAAAAGATTCCATTTGAAATCAAGAAAAAGAGGAAACAATATAAAAATATGACAACCTTTTTACAGAAAAATTCCACATCCTACAAATGGCTCTTTCTTGAAGGGCTCACCTTTAAATTTAAGGACAAAAAAGAAAGAGTGGACTCTGTTACAAAAGCCTTCTTGAAGCAGTGTCAAACAACAGACAAACCGAAAGGAACAGCACAGGATGACAAGACATCAGATCACAGCAGCTATGATTTGGGAAGATATGGAGGCACATCAAACAACTCCTCTGAGGAGGACTCTGAATCTGAGTTAGGAGCTGCTGCTGCTCCTAAATTACTTAAAGTCAGATGGGACTTTGATAAAAATAAGCCTACGGGGAAGAAACCGAAAAAATAAGAAACATGAATCCAGTTATATGTTTGGAACCATGATTGCCTGATGTACCTATTTCAGCCTTTAAAAAAATCCCTCTGTATTACTAAATAGTATATAAACATAACTTTTATGCTTCATCTTACTAAAATGTATTGTAAGTGAAATCTCAACCAAGATATGTAACACTGAAAATGACGCCTGCGACTTGGGCTTTTAGTGGCCTTCTTTTCTTTCTCCCATAGTATGTAGTTCCCCCTTCCTATTTTCTGTTGTAGTTTTATAGAAAAGCAATAAAAAGCAATTATAAAAAAAGAGAAGATTTGGTTTTTATACCTCACTTTCCCCTGCCCTAAGGAGTGACAAAGCAGCTTGCCTTCCCCTCCTCTCCCCATAACAAGCACCCTGAAAGGTAGGTGGGGCTTAGAGAGTTCTGAGAAAACTGTAACTGACCCAAGGTCTCCCAGCAGGCTTCATGTGGAGGAGGAGTGCGGAATCAAACCCAGTTCTCCAGATTAGAGTCTGCTGCTCTTAACCACTACACCACAAGGGCCTTTTTGGTGTAGTGGTTAAGTACGCGGACTCTAATCTGGGAGAACCAGGTTTGATTCCCCACTCCTCCACTTGCACCTGCTGGATGACCTTGGGCAAACCATAGTTCTGGCACAGCTGTTCTTGAAAAAGAGCAGTTTCTATCAGAGCTCTCTCAGCCCCACCTACCTGACAGGGTGTCTGTTGTGGGGAGGGGAAGGGAAAGGAGATTGTAAACTGCTCTGAGACTCCTTTGGGTAATGAAGGGTGGGGTATAAATCCAATCTCTTCTCTTCTTCTCTATATCATGTTGGCACATCCCAGTGCAAGTAATGCAGTGACAATAGATGCACAGGATCCAATGAAATTACAGTGCACTAAGATAGGAAGTGTTGCACCTCCACCCCACTCCACACATTCAACGTGAAGAAAATGGGAGGGTTTCATTTACCCTTGTTGACATCCTCATGTAGCCAGACTGGACTGGTCACATGGTCATCACATTTAAGTAACTTGTCAGGATCGCACAGCAAAGAATCTTGTCATCCTATTTTAAAAAAACCCAGACACAAACCCAAAACAGCAGCACGCCTGAGAAACAAGAGCTATGTGAAGAGGTAAAAAAAGAAAAAAGTAGAAGGCAGGACTTCACAAATCACTCTCTCCCCCCAAGAAAAGAATCTGGCTAATTTTCTCAATGGAAAAATCAAACTATGCATATTTAGCATACAACACTGAGAGTATTATAAAACTCTTAAGTATTAAAATCACCTACAAAAGCACCTCTTCTATGGAGCTTAACAAATTCTAAGTATTGAAGCATGAGGCTTCTGAGTATCTGTTCTGCGAAGCCTATTTATAATACTTCCCTCCAACAGGTTCCCTCCTCTGCAAGCTAACTCATAGACAACTGTGCGCCTTCCTTCAGCCCTCCTAAACAGCTGCAGAACCGAGTGCTGCTCCTTCCAGTCTAGTCTACACTTTCCAAAGACTTGCAGAATGTGCTGCTGTGCCTGCCCCTTTCTTTTCTGATGCCTCCCTGGCTCGCTTGAGCCCCAAGTATGTCAGTGAAAAAGGGTACAGGGAAGGGAAACTGCTACCCTGATTTTATGAAGCTATACAAATAACTCATTCAAACAGTACTCAATCATGCTGTTAGCTCTCATTTGCCTTCAGAGACAGTATGTAACCTTCAGAGACAGTATGGCATGATTTTGTTTGAGCCTTGTTTTCAAGGCTAACCCATTAAGTTTGTGGGAGGATCAGGAAGTGAATCAACATGGATTTTTAGTCAACGGGAAGAAATAAAGGATGGGGGTGGAAGGCAGAGCCGGCTGGAAAATAGTGGGTTCATCCTGTTTATTTCCAGGGAAGTTTTGTTTTGATGGAAATTTTTCCCTTCAGCTCTCATGAAACCTCAGATGTACAGATTGCTGATCTCAGAATAGTTCCACAGTCAGTACATACCATGAATCAGAATGTCCTTTTTATTTCATTAATACAAAAGAGCCATTTCAAGCCTTAATAGTTATCACTTTCACATCCACATAAAAGTCACAGTGAAAATACAAGATGGAATGGCGTGAAACAGACCCTAAGAATCACAGTGTAATCATCCATAGATATCCTAATTTTCTGGTGCGCCAGGCTTAATTTAACTAGGAATACTAGGGAAGAACATTTTTATATTTAACTGGATAACCCAAGTGCCAAAACATGATATTTGAACACCACTGAAGAACAAAGCAGCAAACGAGATATTAACATATATGCAGTCCTGTCCCCGCCCCCGCCAGTGCAGGTTCCCTGTCTTTAATCAAGCTTCTTTTGACAAGGTTCAGCAAACAGAAAACTGGGGAAAAAAACCTTTGAGGAATGTCTATTGCAGCATGTCCCCTGGTGGTTGTAAAGGGAAGAGACGCAGCTGAATGGCACACAGCAATAGCAGCAGCAAAGACATAGCTCCCCGGCTTCTACAAGCAATCAAACTCCACTGAGAATCATTTCCCCCCCTCAATCAAGTGTATTTCCACTGAAGGAAGAGAGAACTGACAGTGTATTCAGAAAAAAAAATCCCCTTAAATAAAGAATAACATGAAAGTAGAAGGCTGTCTGTATAAACCAATCTGGTGATCTGGGGGTGGGGGGGGGTGGGATCCAGGAAATTCAATCTCTCAAATGCTACCGTTTACATGTCTTACATTCCAGCAACGCCCCACCAGATTCTTAGGCACAGCAATGAAAACATCTGTTTCAAGCATAAAAACAGCCAACTAGCACCTTTGTTAACCAACACAAGTAGGAATTAGTATTTTTTTCATAGTCACTTTTACCTCCCTCACACTATTGCTTTAGATTAGGAGCTGTTGGGTTCCCAGTCAGCTCAAAATACCATAGATTGAGTAGGGTTCTGGAAAAGACCCCATATCTGGAGAAGTTCAGGCATCAGAAGTAACCCCTTTAGGAGGAGAAATCAGAAGGAAGAAAACGTTCACAGGGGGAAAGTTTGACTCTCCCCTCCCACCTGCTTATGCTGCACTTTAAATCTCTCCACCCACCAATATTTTATATGAATTTAACACCAGTCTAGTTGTAAAGCTACTTGAGCTTTTTTTTTTTTTTGAAAGTAAATCAGAAAAATTTCTACCAAATTTAGAAGTGTTTTAAGCCACATTAATTATTTAGGTATAAAGATACACTGTAACTCTAGAAATTAAATCACTGCAAGCATAACAGCTAGAAAACATGTGCTTGGCAAGAGTGAAATCTGGTTTGCGGGCATTCTAGCAGATTGGAAAATAGAAAGAAACCAGTGCAATAGCTCACACTTCAGGCAATTAATACTGAAGGGCTGGCACCAGATACAGCCAATTACCAGTTGCCATCAGCATACAACAGAACAGCTCCCGTAGGCTTTGGAAGATCAGCTTTATGAAGATTTGCCCTCCCCTCCTCTTAAGAGAACAGTTTAAGGGTCTTTCTTTGGTACACTTTGCTGTTCTGCATGGTAAGCATTAAGATTCTCAGGGCTTCAGTGGCTGCAAGGTACAACATAGCATGGAGCTTGATGCTTTTGTTTCAGTCTGAAATTATTTGTTCTACTTTTAGTTTTTAGTATGTTTCATAACCACATGCAGTGCAACGCTGCAATGTCATTTCTTTAAATCTGTATGCAAGTCATCATTCCTAATAACTCATTCCAGAACAGACAGCAACGTAGAACACAGCTTCCGTGAATATTTTCAGTCCCTCACAATACCCACAAGCCGTCCCACTTTCTTGTCCTTACAGCTCATGAAAAACCACATGAGGATCTGGAGACAGGTCAATATCAGAATTTTGAATCAGCTGGAAGAGAAACTCCACTTGTTTTTCAAAACTTTCAACAGAGATCCTTTCATTCAACCCGTGGAACCTGATTTAAAAAAAACACACAAGATGCTGTTTTTATTCCAACATGCGTCAGCCACCTATGTTAGCACAGCAATACTGCAAGATTCACCACACCTATCTACCTGACCAGGACAGAAAGGCCAGCATCAGCTACATTTAGTTTGCATTTATTTCCCTCTCTCAAGGATTTCAAAGCGGTAGGCACAGGGTTCATAGGAGGTCTGCCAAACAGGCACTAAACAGACCCAGACCTGCTGTGCTTCAGCAAACTTGCTGCAATCCTTGCCCTCCAACTGGAGCTCCAGGGCCCAAGTGGCAACAAATCTGCTGCTGCAAAGTGTGGCCTGTTTTGAGCTGACTTGTGAAAAATCAGAACCAGGAATTACATTTGCTCTCCCCCTGCAGTTCTAAAGAGCATGCTCAAGAAAGCTAACAAAAACAACTGGAATTAAAATATAGTCAGTTAAAGTGACTGAAACACAAAGCACCAAACAGCTTCCAAAAGACATTTATCCCATTCCTCCATCAAAGGCAGGCTTAAAAACAAAGCTTTTTTCACTTGCCACATAAAGAAAGGAGAAAGTGGGCCAGGTGGACTTCTCTGAGGAGAGTATTCTGAAGACTAAGTGCTACTACAAATAGGGCCCCATCTCTGGTCACCACTGACTTTCATCTGGCATTATTTTGAGGAACTAAATTATTGATTTCCCCCCCCAAAATAGAAGAAAAAATATTCTTTCCTTTGGGAACCTAATCCCTAATGGTGGCTGGACAACACTGTGTATCAGTCTAAGGAACATTACAACACGGTGACATCCTAAACAGAATTACACTCGTCTAAAACCATGGAGTTCAATGGACCTAGACAGGTATAACTGCTCAGGATCACACTGCAAGAGTTTCAGTTCAAACCTAGAAGAGATGCTTCAACTCCAGTTTGCCTTTTTAAAAGACAAATACAGGATCATGCTCTCCTGGTGATATCTTGGGCTAGTGGGGCAATGTTCTAGACACAGTCCAATACTTTAGGCAAATACAGCTTTCTGTATTGATCTCAATGGTTGTGTCTTGTTCTGCTTTCCTAACAAATCCCTCATGCTTCTCATCAGGTGTTTCCACCAGAAAGAACGAACAGAATGTAGTACCTTGGCATATCATCAGGTTTAAAGACCACTGGGTTAAATCGATAAATGGCATTTGTGAGGTTGGTGAAGTGCCTGCTGTCGGTGTTTCCAATACAAATGCCTGGAGAAGGAATCATCAACACAGAGATTAATCAATAATATTCCAGCCAACCCTGTATCTTGGCACCAGGAGCAATCTGCTTAGTTTCCTCACATGCTTTCACATATTCTTTTACCTACTTAAGCAATACAAGGAAATTTCACATCTACCAAAAAAGGGTTGTGCCCTTCTTGTTTAAGACATAAGGCTTATCCAGTAAGCCATTTTGAACCAGACTGGAACACTCTGCAAGACAGTAGTTTGAAAGTGGAGCAGTCTTAACGTTATAGGGGAGAGTCTAATTGAATGAAATAAACAGCCGTTCCTCTAGCTTCACAACTTCCTAAAAGATTGCATGTATGAACTGAGAAATTCAACTCAAGCTTTACTCTTTGTGTTAGTTTCCTGTTGGCTTTTTTTTATTAGTTCTACCACCATTAAAAATGGCAAAAGAACTTAGGTCAGAAAGATGGAATAGAAGAGGGAAAGACAGTTCTTTCCTGTCATGAATATCATGTGTGTACAGGGGAGGGGTGCCGGGAACACAGTAAGCAGGGACTGATGAGTGGAAACAGAAGAGGAAAACCGTGATCATATGCTTGCCACTACCTGGAGCCATGCTGCCAACATCTGGGAAAACATCCAGAATGGTCTGGCGGAAAACCCGCAGTCCGAAGGTCTGGTTGTCCCAGGGGCTAACTGGGAGCGGATCAAAGGCACTCTCTGCTTCTATCTTCACTCTCTTATCATCAATCGTTTTGTCTACTATTTCCAGGACCTAAGAACACACCCAAAAGAACAAATAAATGAAAGCAGCAAGGTGGTTTCCATTACGGGTATTAGCAAATATTCCAGGCTGTGCGTCAATTATGCATGCAAATCGATTTCCAGTTACAGTCCTCCAAATAATGATTCCTAACTAGGCAGACGACCTTCAGGAGCCTCACTTTGGAAGTCTGCCTTCCCATTACACTGCGGCCTGGTAGGGTGACCGATCAAAGTCCTTTCTAAGCAATCCATTCTGGGTCATTGCCTCAAAACATCTCCCTTTAGACACCCTTCAAATACGGCCATGTTCCCAATATGGTTCTACAAACAGAGCAGAATCCAAATTTGGCTTTCCCATCATACCTTCTAGTAGTAAACTTGACAGCCTCATGGCAATAACCAAAGCAGCACAATGGGGCCAACAACAAGACAGAGGTGGAGGAATAGCTGGAGGAACTTTCAGATAGGCAGAAAAATCTGACTTCTCTCTTCACCAGAACATGGGTGACCCAAAATGAGATAGAACAAGAACTGAGAGCAAGTGCTACCAACACTTAGTTCCATCACTATCAGTAGGGCTGAGTGGAAGCAAGCTGCTTTTTACATACGCTTCCATTCAGCCTAAAGACCAATTGCCTATAATGCTCCTATTAGGGGATGAAAGAGGGAAGTGAGGGGCACACTGCTTAGGGTTGCCAGCTCCAGGGTGGGAAATACCTGGGGATTTAGGGGGTGGAGCCTGAAGAGGGCAGGGTTGGGGGGGAGCTTCATTTAGGTATAATGCCAGAGTCCACCTTCCAAAGCCACCATTTTCTCCAGGTGAACTGATCTCTTTTGCCTGGAGATCAGTTGTAATCCTAGGAGATCTCCAGCCACCACCTGGAGGTTGGCAACCCTGTGCTTACCTGTTCCCATGCTCAACAGGATCACTACAGGCAATCAGCCTCAAGGCCCTAAATACATGAAAAATCAGAGCTTTTTGGAACCCAGGGTTTAGTTCATAGGTTCTATGGGCTTTTGTCTCTAAAGCCTTTGTTGGGGGGTGGGGGGACAGATGAGGGACAAGCTACTCCCCTCCCCTCATGGATCCAAAAGGAATACTATATACAAACAGCCCTTTAAAACCTGTTAAGCTGAGGACTGGGATATCGCAAAGGCTCCTGCCCTGTCACACCCAGATCTTAAAGGTACATTTCTATAGGGGGTGTTGACTGGGATGCAGGGCCTGTTGCTAAACAGAAAACTCCTTACCCTTGACCCCATCACAAATAACAGCACTGTAGGGACACGTCCCTTTAAGGATGTTAGGCTTAGTATCTGGGCTTCTGGTCTGTGCACGTGTTGCCTGTTGGGGGAATTAAGAGTCTAGGAGTTTTTTCCTAAGAATCCCATCCCCACCTGGCTTGACGGGGTGTGTGTGTGTGTGTGTGTGTTGAAACTGGCAGGAACTCCATAGTTTGAGAGAGACAAAAAACCTGTTTCAAAGTATCTATGATTTATTGAAAGAAAACCATACTGCACAACTTTTCAAGCAAGTAGCAATTTCAGTATTCATCTTACAGAAGGGAAAAGACAAGCCAACATTTATAAATAAAGAGTGCACTCGTTATTCATTGACCAATGCAACAGGGGCAAATGAAAGAGCGATGGCAGCACAGCTGCTTGTGGGAAATCGTTCCCTGTTTCTATCTAGCTGCCGGACTGGCATGGCCTGTAATGATTCAACCTTAGCATTTGTTACGCTCCATCACACAGTCACAGTACCTCAGCAACTGTTTGTGCAGGATGGATTCGAAAATTCACGGTTGCAGTTGCAGATGGTGGAATAACATTAGACTACAGAAGAAGAAAAAAGAAAGAAGTGTAAACATGCAGGACAACATAAACATAATTCCAGAAGATGACATATCACAGACCCAAGAACTGTAGGTTGAAATAGTAGCTCCCAAACAAGGACTCACGAATTACTAGTAATTTCCAAAGTCATGCAGAATTCTTCACCTAACCTGTGGCATCCTATTAAATCCACTTTGTGTCTATTACTTAGGCGGGAGGTGATCACAGACTATCTTACCCTTCTCTTCTGATGAGCCAAGATTCTTTTCTCTTCCATGTACCATTATTCCAGCAGTGAATGTAACTCTGCTCTTCCCTGTCCAGCGAGGGAGGACTCAGACAAGTACACTGGTTGCACAGGTGATCAGACTGAGCTGGGCGAAGGCACAGCTCACTTCTCCCCAAAAGACTCAAGTTTCATTAAAACTCATCTAAGCCATGCCCACATGCTGGACAGTGGACAGCCACAGGCACACATCACTGGCTTCTCTCTTCCCCCAGCAGGGAGGCTTGTGTCCATCTTCCAGCTACTAAAAGTGGGAGATGGCAGTTGCTCATGCCTCATTTCAGAATCAAGAAAAAAAATGCATGTGCCCAAATTTTGACACAAAAACTCAATGATTTAATAAATTATATAAATGTGATATATAAAGTATCCAGATTTTCCTATAAAACAGCAAACAGGTGGAAATTCACAGGTAAAGTTAATCATAGGTAGAAATTCACAGGTGGGGTTTCTCCAAAAACAATTTGTAGTAATAAATTCCAAAAACTATAAGGATGTAGAAGAGTCTCTGCCAGCTGACTCGACAGACCCCCGGTTATAAATCCATTTCAATAATTTTTCAAGAATCATGCTGGATTCTACATTTCAAAGATACATGTAGACATCCATAAAGTATATTCAGATACAGCAATTCTCAGTGATTCCCAATGGAGAATCGATCATTTCTTGGAACCTCCCTTCAAAATTCTGAAGCATTTCACTACTATTCCATTTCCATTAGAGGGAAAGGTTCTGTGTGTGCTAGCAAACTTACAGAGTTACACGGAGCCACTTGTCAGTTTCAGAGTCATAAGCAGGGCTCTTTTTCAGCAGGAACACACCGGAATGCTGTTCCGGCTGGTGTCCGAGCCTGCCCCGCCCCCTCCATGCCGGGCCTGAGCAGTTTACACTTAAAGGGAAAGTTCCTGCAGAGAGCCGGCAGGAAAAAAACCCACCGGGCGCTTTCCCTTTAAGTGCAGAGAGCCAGCAGGAGGAAGCCCCACCCAGAGATTAAGCACAGGGGCTAGGCTCTTTGCACTGTGCATTTGGCTTGTCAATGTCCTGTCGCTCTCCCTGCTCTGGTAAGTGCCTCCATCTCTTTTCCTTCTCTCTTTCTCCCCTCCCACCTTTCTTTCTCTTTCTTTCTTTCTCTCTCTCTCTCTCTCTCTCTCTGTCCCCACCTTTCTTTATTTCTTCCTTTCTCTCTCTCCCTCCTCCACCTACCTACCTACCTACTTTCCTTCCTTTCTCTGTCTTCCTTCCTTCCTCTCTCCCCCCCCCACCTCTTTTCTTTTCTTTGTGTTTTTATAAAAAAATATTGAAAAGGGGGGGAATGTAAAAAAGCAGAGAGCCCAAGAAATGCTGGTTTTGACGATCTCTTTAATTTTTGAGAATCTCTTTAGTTTTCTCATGGCATCTTCTGCTTAAGAAAAGTAAGTTTGAAGCCTAAGTTCATTGTTGTGTCTTGTTGGGAATGGCTTGCAAATATATGTGTGTCTAAAGTCAGTATTAAAGTGGTTTGGTGCTTACTGCCATGCAAGAGAAAACATCTGAAAAAGTAGCTTCATTGTTGTGTGTGTTGGCAGAACACTTGACTTTTGCATGGGGGACTTTGGGGGACATCTGCAGAGAAACAGAGTTGTAACTAAAAATGAGCATGGTCAGCAGCACTTTGGAGATTGCCTGTTTTGTGAAATTAAAAAACTGGGCAGAGTTTCTGATGAAGATGATTGTCCCTCTTCTCCTGCCACTGGGCTGACATCTGCCTGTAATGGGCCACAAGTAGTTGATGTTCTTAAACCTCCTAATAAGAGAGATTTCTGCTTCTGAGGAGTTGACTTCCAACGATTGGTGATCTTGTGATGGTAGTGATACTTTTATGTGGTAAAGACCACCTGTTCACAGGATAGTTTTACCTGTGGGACAGACTCTGCATGGTAACCACTCCACTGGTACATAATTGCTTGTAAAAAGTATTATAGTGTAATAATTCAGGTGGGTAGCCGTGTTGGTCTGAAGCAGCAGAACAAAGTTGGAGTCCAAAGTTTCATCCAAGGTATAAGCTTTTGTGTGCATGCACACTTCTTCCATCTGAAGAAGTGTGGGTGGCACATGAAATCTTATACCATGAATAAAATTTTGTACCTTGAATAAAATAGTCCACAAACTACTCCCGTCCAGTGCATCCAGAAACCTAGAATAAGAAGAGATTGGATTTATAACCCACCCTTCACTACCCAAGGGAGTCTCAGAGCTTACAAACTCTTTTTCCTTCCCCTCCCCACAACTCTTTTTCCTTCCCCTCCCCTGTGAGGTAGGTGGGGCTGAGAGAGCTCTGAGACAACAGCTGCTACAGAGCTATGGCTTGCCCAAGGTCATCCAGCAGGTGCAAAGGGGGAGTGGGGAATCAAACCTGGTTCTCCCAGATTAGAGTCCGCGCACTTAACCACTACACCAAACTGGCTCCTAGCGTTGTTCTGCCAGTGAACTAGGGTTGCCAACTCCAGGTTGAGGAAATCCCTGGAAATTTGGGAGTGGAGGGTGGGGTTTAGGGGAAGGAGGGACCTAAGCAAGGCATAATGCCATGGACTCTACTTTCCAAAGCAGCCATTGACCTGATCTCTGTAGTTTGGAGCTCAGTTGTAATTCCAGGAGATCTCCAGACCCCACCTGTAGGTTGGCAACCCTAAAAAATCATATTCAGCATTCTAGTTCTGCAGGAAGGCAAGCTGATTTCCATGGGAACCTAACCTTTAGGAATTGATTCCAATCCAGTGTGGGAATAATTGTTGGACATAAGATATTGGTTCAGGCAAGATTTTGTATAGATGGGACAGAAAATAATGTTTTTATTGGTTTTGTCAAAAACTGTTTTGACAACAAGGTAAACAGAATAAGAAGCAAAAAGTGGATGTGGCTGGATGACTACACTTCTGGGAACACTGGGTGTGGCCTAATATGTTAATGAGCTGTGCTGTCAGGGATGTGGCCTAATATGCTAATGAGTTCCTGCTGGGCTTTTTCTACAAAAACAGCCCTGGTCATAAGAATCCTTTATTCAAGGAACAGCATTCTAGATAGTGCAGGCTGAGAGATAGTAATAGAATCTAATCTAACTAGTTAGATGGATGTGGATGGAGAATGCCTGTCCTGCATCCATGGTGACAAAGATGGAGTGCATGTCCTCCTTCTTGGTTTGTGCGAGAGAGAAGGTGTCAAGCCAGAAGGAAGGAAGTCTCGTTCCTAAGAATAGCATTCTACTTCAAAGGGATAGTATCAGATAGCAGGAAGGAAAAGATGCTCTGTGTTTCTGATCTCTCTATCTGTCTCTATCTATGGTGCTGTCTCTGAAGGCTGAGACAGGGGACAGAGTACACTCCTCCATTTCCAGCACTTTGAATCTGGCCAGTTGAGTGGTACGTGATACTTGACAAGGAAAAAGCTTCCCCAAAGACAAAGTTTTCAATTAAAAGTATGATGAGAAAAGTGTGAGGTTCTCTCCCAATTTTTAGGACTGACAATGATTCTTGTTGCAGAAAAATGGATTAGATATTATGAGTTCCAAGAATTTCAAACATAAATACATATATGTATTATGTACTATGTACTAATGAATGTAAGCCAGCCTGAGCCTGCCTTGTGGGGAGGGCGGGGTATAAATTAAATAATAAATAAATAAAGTGTTAACTCAATAAAATGAGGTATTTTTAATATGAAATTTGTATATTTATACTAATACACAAGCTTTTGACAACTTGGCTTGGACATTCTTAAAACGAAAGTTGAAAGAATACGATGCAGGGGAACAATTTCAGACAATGATAAATGCTATATATACCAAACAAAAAGCAAAAGTGAGGGTTAATGGTGATATGACTAGTGACATAATTATAGAAAAAGGTACTAGACAAGGTTGTCCACTATCGGCACAAGGAAGTTTTAACCACAATGTTAAAGTAGCAAAAAACCTATGCCGGTTTCCACACAGGGACATGCTTCTGTGGTTTCCCCATGCACACTGGCAACAGGGCATCCCCATGATAGATTTCCTGCCAGTTTCCATGCCCCACTCCCCCCTTCCCTAGGCCACTGAGGCTTTTGCAATTTTTTTTAAATCAAGCACTAGAATATTGTTATATCAGGTTATTGTTATATAACAGGTTCTCTGAATTCTCAGCTTTCATTTAAACAAGTAGGTCTCTAGCACCTTCTGTGGTGGAGATATGCTTTTCCCTTTATATCTCCTCAAGGGAAGGAGGCTAAAGGCTTACTTTTTTAGAAAATGAAAGCTGGGTATTCAGAGAACCTGTTACACATATTGTTACAATGGTCTATCAGTATAACACTGTTCTCATGTCAATTTTTTTAAAAATACAAAACTCCTCTGAGGCAGGAGGGAATGGCCGCTGTGGGTAAGTGTCAGGGAAAATGGCTGCCATGTGGGTGAGAAAATTTGAATATTCCCACCCACACAGTAGCCATCTAGACTTTACTGCAATCTTTGCCAAAACATCAGAACAAAGCAACTTTGAGAAGGATCAGAGAAAGAAGATGAAGACACCACAATGCTGTGCGGAAGCAAGGGGGGAAAAGCCTGCTTCCCAAAAGCAATGAACCCAGAGCTTGCGGGGAGGGCGGGGTATAAATCAAATTAAATTTGGGCAGCGAGCCTATTTTGGGTCGCCCGCGAAGCCTGATGGACCCTCAGAGGTTTCAGATGGCACTGTGGGATCCCGTGCCCCCTGGCGGCTCATTAGATGGACTGGTTGAGGACTGGTATGACCGGCTCTCGGAAGCCATCAATGAGATCGCCCCCCGACGCCCTCTGTGCCCTCGCTCTAAGCTGGCCCCTTGGTTTACTGAGAAGCTGAGGCAGATTAAGCGAGGACTTAGATGGCTAGAGAGACGGTGGCTGTGAACCCACGACAGAGTATTAAGAGCATCCTATAGGATGTTTATAAGATCCTATGAGGTGGCAGTCAAAGCCGCGAAGAGACAATTCTACATGGCCGAGGTTGTGTCTGCAAGCTCTCGCCTGGCACAATTATTTAGAACCATTCGGTCTTTAACTGAGCTGCCACAGAGCAGGCCAAATGTTAGGGAATTGGATACGGCTGTGAGGCTTTTGCGAGCTATTTTGCAGATAAAGTCCTGCTACTCCACCGTGACCTCCCGGCCACGATTGAGACAATGAGTGAACTCGATACTCCATGCGTGTCTTCTGGTTCCATTCTGGATCATTTCAGTCCACTCAGCCTGGAGGAGGTTGACAGATTGCTCTCAACTGTATGCCCAACCACATGCAGCCTTGACCCGTGCCCCTCGTGGCTCATAAGAGCGGGCCGTGAGGGGTTATGTGGCACCCTCTGGGAGATTATTAACAAGTCCTTCATGGAAGGGCTGTTCCCGGGGCCACTCTTAGGATGCAATGGTCCGTCCCCTCCTGAAAAAACCATCTCTGGACCCAGCTGTATTGGCCAACTATCGACCGGTGTCCAACTTGCCTTATTTGGGTAAGGTATTGGAGAGGGCGGTGGCAATTCAGTTGCAGAACTTTATGGATGACACTTTCATGCTGGATCCGTTTCAGTCCGGCTTCCGGCCAAGGCCATGGGACGGAGACAGCACTGGTCACCCTCACGGATGACCTCCGGAGACATTTGGATCAGGTCAGTACGGCGGCACTGGTGTTGTTAGATCTGTCAGCGGCATTCGACATGGTCGACCACCAGTTGCTGATCCACTGCCTTGCCGATTCGGGGATTCAGGGGCTTGCTTTACAGTGGCTTGCCTCTTTTCTCCAGGATAGGGGACAGAGGGTTGCACTTGGGGAACAGACCTCCCAGAGGTACCCACTGATATGTGGGGTTCCTCAAGGGGTGGTGCTGTCCCAGATGTTATTTAACATCTATATGCACTCTCTTGCTCAGATTGCCTGGAGACACAGGCTTGGGTGTCATCAATATGCCGATGACACCCAGCTATATCTGCTGTTGGGCGGCAAGTCCGACTCTACCCCAGATGACCTGGAATGCGTGCTTCAGGACGTAGCGGACTGGCTCAGATTGAGTCGACTGAAATTGAATCCAATGAAGATGGAGGTCCTGTGCTTGTGTTGGAACGAATCAGGGTTGGGGATCCCCCTTCTGTCCTTCGGTGGGGCGCCATTGGTGCCAGCACTGAGGGTCAGGAGTTTGGGAGTGCTCCTGGATGCTTCCCTAACAATGGAGGCCCAGGTAGCAGCCACTGCCAACGCAGCCTTCTACCATCTACGGCTGATTAGGCAGTTGGTTCCCTTCCTCGAACGTGACGACCTAGCTACAGTGATCCATGATATGGTCACTTCGAGATTAGACCATGGGGCTGCCCTTGTCCCAGATCCGGAAGCTGCAGCTGGTGCAGAATGCCACAGCCAGGCTGCTGATGGGTCTCTCTGTGTGGGAGCATATCCAGTGTCACAAGCTGGATGCCAATAGGACAGGAGTCAAGCAGAAGTCCGGGACAGTCCGAGGTTAAGCCGAATCAGGAACGAGTTGCCAAGTCCAAAACACTAAGCCAAAAGCAGAGTCAGTCCAAACCAGGGTCAAAGAGGGAAACTCACAAGTAGACCAGTCCAGGGAGTCAACAGAGCCGGAATCACAAGCCAGAGGGTTCAGAATCAAGTTAGTTATCATGAGCCGAACGGGTGCAGAGCTTAGCCAAGAAGACTTGTTGCTAGCACAAGTTGGTAGTCTCTGTGCTGTGCCTAAATACCCAGCCACTTCCTGTGCTTGTTAGCAGCTGGCAGAGAGGTCCCGGCTCCTTCTAGAACTCAGGGCTTAGTGATCTGCGACCACGCATGCGTGCCTCTTTCCTTCTTGCAGCTAAGTCTTGCCTGCATTGGGACCTTAGACGTTCCACCCAAGGAAGTGAATCAGGTGGGCTTGAGCTTGGCTGTGGGCTCAGCTGCTGCTGGTGCTGGGATGAAACCCTGGGAGGTGCTTGCTTGAGCCTCATCTGGCTCAGGTGGAGGCTCCTCTGGAGCTGGGAGCTGATCCTCCACCTCACTTAGGTCCGCAGGAGGCAGGTCCTCAGAGGTACTCATGACATCCAGCCTGTGCTGAGGTTACTGCACTGGCTGCCTATAGCATACCAGATCCGGTTCAAGGTGGTGGTCCTGACCTTTAAAGCCCTATATGGTCAGGGGCCTGCCTACTTGAGGGACCGCCTTTCCCCATATGTGCCCCAGAGAGCACTGAGGTCAAGCTCACAACATCGCTTGACTCTCCCTGGTCCAAAAGACATTCGGCTGGCCAGCACCAGATCCAGGGCATTCTCAGTGGCGGCCCCATACTGGTGGAACGAGCTCCCGGAGAACATCAGGGCCCTGTGGGACTTGTTACAGTTCCGCAGGGCCTGCAAGACAAGAGCTCTTCCGCCAGGTTTTTGATTAGGGACTGCCACCGGGAGAATTAGGATAACATCGCCCTGGTGCAGTGGGCCAAATCCCTTGCTGCTGCTTTCACCATTGTACTCATACCACCATCAGTATAAGTTGTGTATATGCTGTTTTAATTTGTGATATGCCTATTTTCTGTTTTAAACTGTAAACCATTTATGGTATTGTATGCTGTAAGCCGCCTTGAGCCAGTTGTCTGGAAAGGCGGGATAAAAATGCGATTAAAAAAAACCAAACCTCTGTGGAAATGGCCTATGTCTCTAAATGGAAAGCTGCCCCAGATCATGTGTAGCAGGTACATTTTAAAGAGTAAAAGGGGTATGCAGGTGGGCTGTGCATACTGACATAAGTCTGCCCCCTCTCCTACAGACCTCTCCTCAAGGAAAATTACCCCTCATCCAGACTCTGATACCACAAACAACCCAAGCTGGAAAAGCAGAATACAGCACACTCTGCCCACATGCCCTCTTTGCACTTCAGACCACACTCATCATTCTATGCATGTGAAATATTCTGACATCCACTCCATATTTTGGAAGTGTTCCAGACTACCTGAATATGGACAGCATGCTAATTTGTTCTGAATAAAACCATGGTGTTATGTGAAAAGATCCTTCTCATATTCCTGTGTGCATCCAGCTTCTCACAATATGATTCAGTGCTGGTCTGCCCCTGTCAAGCATGGTTTGGGCTTTGAACATACTAGTAAAATTACAGAAATAACATGTTATTTCCCTTTCAACCACTGGGCGTCACTGTTTAACTATCACACCTCTGTGTCCAAGCTGAGGATGAGGTTTGGAATAAAAATGTCTCAGGTAATCTGTTTTTAGGAAGTCTGTTAATTAATCAAATCAACAAACAACTGTCATCTAGAAACAATTCAGGCAAGCTCTGGGCCTCTGATTTTTAATTTTGTTACTAGAAAGATTTTTACCCTCTCCCCCTTCCAGAATATATAAAAACAATATAAATTAGCAACACATAACACAAGTTTCCAGGAAGATGTTTCAGTGTCCTGATTTCAATGACCATTTTTCACATACTACACATTCAGATATGCGATAAACAGTAGTTTGAAAACATGTGCATCGTACAGAAATTCTGACTGGGGGCTGAGAAGGGTTGCAGTGCCCTGTAGAGTATGCTAGTTGGTGCAAATTCAGGTTTCTTGGTGTGTAATGAATGAAACGGCCCTTCCTTTTACTTGCAGAAGAGATTAACTATTCTGTTTTCTAATCATGACAAAACTGTGATTATGTTCATAAAACCATTCCAATACATGGAATAACTTGAATTAGCTCTCAAATAAAGGTTTCTAATGTCATCTGTGGTTTTCTGTCCCAGCAGTTCTATCAGTTAAGCCATTCTTAACCTTTGTCCTGGATGACCAGGGTGCTGGCAACCATGAGTCGGTAGTCTGTTCCTTTTACTGTATACAGGAGGGCAAGAACTGCGTTTACGTTCTATGCTCAAGCAAGGAGAACAGCAATGAATATACCGCACACAGCCTGGAGAGAGAATTCCTTAAGGTCTAACAAAGAGGGTTATAAACTGCTATGCACCAAGAGTGGCAACTGAGGATGCTGGGTTTGCCATTCTTACACTGTACAAAAAAATCCACGAGAATTCATGTCACAGTACCTTGACTCCTGCATGAAACATGGTGATGGCGGTGGTGGTCCGAACTATGGCATTAGTGGCAGGTGTTTGCTCAAGAACTCTGCATAAAGGTTTAGAAAGCAAATGCTTGAAACAGACACAAAATTCTAACAGATCAGAATTAAACAAAGACCACAAACAGTACATTTTTAAAATAGCAAACATGCACATTTCATGTTGGTTGTGCAGTCAATATTTTGGGGTGGTGGGAGGAAGAGATATTGGCTTTCCCCCAACAATGAAACTGCAGCATTTAGTACTTGGGGAAATACTCCACCCTCAACCCCCCTCCCAGCAGTGCAATTCTTTCTTACCTGCTGACAATTGGTGCAAACAGCCACAGATTTGCCATGATGATATTGAGAGGGAAGCCGAACTGAACAGCATGGGGAGAGAACACACACACACACACACACACACACACACACACACACACACACATGTCAGGCAACTTGGTTCCAGATACATATTTCTATGTTTCCTGCACTGCAATGTTTGCCATTGAAAAGAAGAATTGTTGAAGAGATCCCATAAGTGCAACTGCTAGGAAGTGTTATTTATATTGTGCATGATCCAGACCAAGCTCTCCACGTACAGAAGGGAAGCAGATAGGTAAGTGAGGTCAGCAGGAAGGAACTGCCAACACAATGATCAGTGTACCAGAGAAAAGGTAATTCACCTGGCACTGCATTTTCCCCATAAATTCTACAGGAATCAGCTGTTAAGCAAGACACACTAAAATCTAAGATTCTGCTCATACCTTTCAACACCTTTCTAGAGGTAAGCCTCATTGATTAAAGCACAACTTACTTCTGTGTATACCTGCAAAGAATTGTTCTCTGAGAATGTTAAATAGTGATAATTTCGTACTCTGTTAACAGAGACTACAAGAGAGAACACATCCTGTTCAGTATTTACCTCAGGGGCCAATTGTTCAAACATCATGATTTCAGGGCCCTTACCAAACATATTGGGCATGGGTTGCTGCTCCAGCCTATAATAATAAAACACAAAAGAGTGTGTGTGTGGGGGGAAATCAATAAAAATTGTATTCCTTCAATTCAGCAACTATACACTTATACACAGGAGGGAAAACAGAAAACTAGTAGATAGAAACATGCAAGATGCCAGTGTGGCAAAGTGGCAAAGTGCTAGACTAGGGCCTGGGAGCCCCAGGTTTGAATCCCTGCTCTGCCACGGAAGCTCCCCTGGGTAGCTTTGGGCCAGCCACACATTCTCAGCCTAACCTATCTCACAGGGTTTTTACAAAGGTAAAAATGAAGGAGGGGGCAAACAATGTGCCATCTTGAGCTCCTTTGAGGAAGGGCAGGATAAGTATGTACTACATAAATAAATAAACGCTAAATAAAAGCTGCCATCAAACTATCAAAACCAACTACATCGTGCAAGGACAAAGAAGTTTGCAAAGTAGGGAGATTTAACTTATATATTACCTGCACAGTGGCTGTTCTATGGTAGCAAAACACTGTATATTTGTTGGTGTGAATTACTTGCCCCCTGCAGAACAATTTTGCAGTGAATGGGATCAATAGAGAGCTGTTCTGACAAAGGCATGCCATAGTTCCTACCTGGTCAATGTTTAAAGAGAACTATACCACATCTATGAATTTATTTAACTTCATTAACAAACATGCATTTAGTTAGTGACATACAGAAATCTAGGGTAACACTAGCTAGGCCTCATGGGACTACAATTTAGTTATGCAGAAGAGACTTCATTCAAATTATGAGTTTTTTTCAGACTCTAAAGGTTTCTGGGATAGGAGGTTAACGTGTCCCTTTCCCCCCTACCCATGCCTCTCTTCTCTACTCTTGCAGCCTTCCCTATGAGCTGGTTCTCTCTCTCTCCACATACAGACCTACACTCTTCCCCTCCCATCTTTCATTCCTCCTGTATTATTGATAATGTTCCCTGGTCATTTGGCTCTTTGCCTTCCAAGCACATTCATAGTTATGCCTGATTCTTAAAAGACCTTTCTTACCACCCCACTCTCATCTTCTCATCTCCTCCAAACACCTTGAATGTTTCACTGTCTTCACTTCGGGTCATGCCTCTTCTCGACCCTCTTCAGCATGGCTTCTAGCTACACAACTTCTCTGAAATTACGTTTATTAAGGCATCTAATTACCTCTTTCAGGCAAAACTAAAGAGCCTCTTCTGTGCCATTCTCATGCTTCCTGGTGTATCCACTGCTTTTAATCAGGCAGCTTTTCTCTCTTACTAAGGCTTCCAGCCTGCTCTCTTAATGTCTCCTTTTCCTTGAGACACTTGGATTTCTCTCATATTCTCACTCTCTGTCTTGATGCTCCCACAGTATTTAAATATTTTAAAATGTACACCATACTTTTTTTCTTGTAGTGCTAACATTTAAACATGCAGAGAGAAACATGTCGATACATGTAATAAATAAAAATAAATGATGTGTGAAATGACTGAGCAAAACTGCATTTAGTGAGGATCTGGATCTTTAGCAGGTTACAAAGAACACACCTGTTCACAGCAAAACCCAAAACCAAAAGCCATGTATTATCCTTTTATTGAGAGCAACCAAAGTAACACAACACAGTGAGTTCTCCAGAACTCTTCGGCTGTGGTTAAACCTACCAGATGAAGCAGAGGCTATTTCCTCTGGAGAAATTTGACACCCAGTTGCAACATCACACAGCCCTTTGAAGTTGCGAGCACAGCCCATCACTGTGTGATCAGACGCAACTGTGGGTGAGTCTTTTTTTTTGCTGTTTGTTTCCCTTGCGCATAAATGAGGAATCGCACTGAGGGCCCCCTATGGAATATGCGATGATGTGCATACTGCGAAGGGGGGGGAACGGCATGGAGTCAGGATGGCATGATCAGACCATCTTGAAAGCATGAGAGCATGCTTGAGCGATCAGACAGGGGAAAGTCCATTTGTGGCCCATTGTCAAGCATTACGGCCAGACTTTCCCCGGTGTCTTTTAACTCCACTTCTGTGGCGAAGCAGCATGGGCTGCTGACGACTGCAGGATGCTTCCCAGATGTTGCTGTCTGATTGCCCTTTAAATCCATCAGTCATTTGCATCTATGTCAGATCTAAAAGAGCGTGTGATCGCAGCCTTCATGAGTCAGGAGTCAGACATTTAAAAAAAGGGGGGGGATTTTTCAGGCCATTATATTAAGGCCCCTTGTTTGCATCCTGCATAGAACGTTCTGCCTACTTTGATGGGCACAGGCAGAGCTAGTACCATGGTGTACCCTTAGCCTTCAGGCAACCTCTCACCTGGATAATGCTTCAGAGAGAATACCAATACTCGTCCTCTTGGGTGGTGCAGAAGAATGGCCTGGCACCATCGTTACACTGAGATTTGCTGTAATTGCACCCTTTTCTGTGACAGCTATTCTGATGAATAAAAGAAACCAAAACAACTCCATCAGTGAGATTCCAGATGCAACAAAGTAGAGTTTTCTGCTATTATCTAGTTGGACAAAAATGATTGTTCTAGCGGATTCTTTTTTAAAAGGCAAAATAATAAAATGTTAACAAGACAGCAATAAAGCAGTAGAAGCCAGGCCTAACAATGGGTTATTCTTATGGTGCTATGGTTGAAATCGCAAGCCTGTTGTATAGTACAGAACACTGTGCTAATGCACCTTCAGCTTCTCCAGACCTAGAAAACCAATGCAATTCCTGAGGTCTAATGCCTACACAGCCCAGCTACCAAGCTCTTTTCAGGGATAAGGCTATGCCTTGCATGACTGTGGTGGTAAAGCCAAACCAGGAGCTAAAGGTTCGTAAGGCAATGTTGCAACAATCTGGTCAGGCATTCATATCCCCAAGGTTAATCAGGTTATTTCCCAGAAGGAAAATGAGCTACAGCACATATTTTAACACTCTGGAGCAGGGATCAGCAAACTTTTTATAATTAAAGAGACAAACAGTGTCAAAATTCAGAGCCAAATATCAACTAAGAGCCAATATAAGGAGGAATATATACAGTTTAACACAGTTGAAACATCATTGAAATGTTGGTTAATAATCCATAAATTCTCTGCAGCCCAAACAGTAGTTGTTGCAGGTCTTTTAATAGTAAGTAGCACATGTGAGGTCCCACAATAACTAATAAATATACACAGGAGCACCCTGCATGATTGTTTTAGAAGAAGAAGAGGAGGAGGAGGAGATTGGATTTATACCCCACCCTTCACTACCCAAGGGAGTCTCAGAGCAGTTTACAAATTCTTTTCCCTTCCCCTCCCCACAACAGACACCCTGTGAGGTAGGTGGGGCTGAGAGAGCTCTGACAGAAACTGCTCTTTTTCAAGGACAGCTCTTATCAGAACTATGGCTTGCCCAAGGTCATCCAGCAGGTGCGAGTGGAGTGGAGTGGGGAATCAAACCCGGTTCTCCCAGATTAGAGTCTGCACACTTAACCACTACCCCAAACTGGCTCTTAGTGCACTGCACGATTTGTACCTGGATCACTTGCAACTACTCACTTCTGCCACTTCCTTTTTGGTAAAACATCTCTAAGAAACCTTTTATTTCCACAAAAAAATTTGCCCACCATTCCCTTCACATAATATTAAGTTGCCCACTGCTTAGAGGGGGGAAAGTCCTATCCCTTTAACAGGTGATATTATTTACTAACCCACCATTAAAGGCTTCAGCTGTAAATTGCCATGCATTAAGACTCTATTAAAGGGACAGGATATTTTTCTCCAGGCCTGATGACAGTATTAACTTCCAGGTATTCTAACTTCTCATCTGTATCATATGTTAGCTGCCATGAGATTGTTGTAACATAGGTGACCCTGTGAATTAATGAATTAACAGGTCTTGCAAACTGAGGGATGTGGCTGAGTCAATCCTTCTCATGTTGAATCTCCCTCTTTTCCTCATGCCTTCAACTTTTCCTAGCATTCTTGTCTTTTCCAGTGGCTCCTGTCTTCTCACGATGTGACCAAAGTTGAACAGCTTCAGTTTAATCTTCTCATCTATCCCTAGATAATATCTTGCTAGAGGGTCAGTGGTGATGGTGTCAGATACTTTGCCCCTTCTTTGATGCCAAACCTGGTGCCTACCAAGTCCAGTGGAGCCACACACATGCCCTTTATGGATGTACTTGCCAGCCAGCTGATTAACAGCACCTGGCTCTTTAACAGCCAGCCATCTGACTATCAACTGTCAGGCAGCAAAGCCCTCTGGGAAGAAAAGGGGAGCAGTAGGGGAAATAACACTTCAAGGCCTCTTTTGGCTCCTTCTGGGCTTGGCCATGCCTCCCTGGGGCTTCTGGGTAGAGTGAGGGAAGAGGCTAAGAAGGATGTATGAGGTCTGGCTGCCAGCACAGAAAGGAGAAGAGCCATAGGTTGTAGACCACTGTTCCAGGGAATGCATTTTTTGTCACATAGTTTTGGGGAAACCTGTTTGCCTGTCTAGACCAGCAGAGAGGCTCTTATAGCAGCAGCAGCAGTAGTCACAGGCAGCATTAATAAGGGCAAATGTTCATCCTTCTATACTTACATAGCTGCAGGCTTCTTTAATCCCGTGATGACCCCATCTAAAATGAACATTCCCTCATCGAGCAGGAAAGAAAGTTTCACTCCTCTAGATTCCAGCTCAGCCGCAATCTTCACTGCTCCTTTTTGACCACCCACCTGCCAAATCCATAACAATAATATCTTAGCAAATCAAGCCCTTTGCTGACTATGTAGTTTCAGGTAGCAGCAATGAGCCTGTACATCAGTGGAGGACCTACACAGGTATCCACCTACTAGAGTAATCAAGTGATTTGCTCTGTCTCCAAACACTGAAGTTTGCAGCTAAACAAGCTTTGCATTATTTCATAGAATCATAGAGTTGGAAGGGACCTCCAGGGTCATCTAGTCCAACCCCCTGCACAATGCAGGAATTTCACAAATACCTCCCCTTCCACACCCGCAGTGACCACTGTTCCACACCCAGAAGATGACAAAAAACCTCCAGGATCCCTGGCAAACCGGCCTGGAGAAATATTGCTTCCTGACCCCAAAGTGGCAATCAGCATTTCCCTGGGTGTGTAAGAAAGGGCCACAAGAACTAAGCACTGAGGAAACCCTTCCTGCCTTCCCTCTCATCATTTGCCTAAGTTCATAGAATCTACATTGCTGTCAGATGGCCATCTAACCTCTGTTTGAAAATCTCCAAAGAAGGAGAGCCCACCACTTCCTGAGGAAGCTTGTTTCATTGAGGAATCACTCTAACTGTCAGGAAGTTCATCCTGTTGGTTCTTGTCTGATCTTCTGGGGCAACAGAAAACAACTCTGTACAATCCTCTATATGACAGCCCTTCAAGTACTTGAAGATGGTTATCATATCACCTCTCAGTTATCTCCTCTCCAGGCTAAACATACCCAGCGCCTTCAACCTTTCCTCATAGGACTTGGTCTCCAGACCCCCTCACCATCTTTGTTGCTTTCATTTGTAATGACAATGTTATTTTCTGAATCCTGTTATAATCCTGCACTCAGAGGCATATTGGGTGCGTTCAGACAATGTGCTGGAGCTGGCTGGAGCTGGCTGAAAATGCCCCATCACACTCAACCCAGCTGGAAGTGCACTCAAGCGACTCCCCGGCATCTACATGGGAGCGTGCGTCTGGCCCCCTTTTTTAATTTTCCGCTGCTTGCACATGTGCAAGCAATCACCCGAAAATACAATCTAGCGCAAAAGCAGGAGAGCAAAGCCTCTCACTCACCCAAGCTCCGTGACTTCCCTGCGCTGAGAGAACACTTTCCTTTAAACTTTTACCCCGAAACTGGTCTCCATGGCATCCGGAACGGAGAAGTAGTGGCCATTTTTTAAAACATTTATTTTTTGGAAAGGTGTAGAAGCACTCATGCGCCGACGGTAAAAAAAAAATGGCGGTCAAAAAGCGGAAGCCAGAGGCTTCCGTGGGGGGGGGGGGGCTTAAAGATTCAGAAGTAGTTCGGCGATGGCTCTGCGATCACATGGGGAGAAGGTGGCTTGAGCCGGAAGAGGACAAGAGAAACCACCTTGGGACCTGGTCTCAAAAATGCGACGCCTTGAGACAGCATTTGGTTCGGTAGGTGACGGCTGGGGACGGAAGGCAGCTGTGGCTGTCTGAATGTGCAGATTTGAGCCGGCTCAAAGCATTTCGAACCGGCTCAGATCTGCACGTCTGAACACACCCATTGAGTGCCACAAGTGTAGCAACTACTGTACTAGCATATATTCACTGCAATAGCTGGTCTTGTTCCGGTAGCATAAGGAAGCGTAACACAGTGCACTGCTCTGTCTCTAATAATGAATTCGTAAGCTCATTTATACCTCTTCCCTAATGAAGTCTTTGCTACATTAACTTGTGTAAAGACTGATATGTTTACTGCAGCAAGACAAACAACTGCTCAGTAAAACCCACATTTCCATGTTGTTGACAGGCGAGCAGCAAATAGGTGTCTAGTTCTGCAGTGTATGGAAGATACCTTAGGACAGCACAAAACACTACAGAATCTCCAAGCAAAAGTGTAGCAAGCTGACCTACTAACAAAGTGGGCCACTGGATTCCATGATGGAGCTTATTGTTTTAGCCTCTAGTGGAAAATAAATCTAAATACATAGATATACAAGGGGAAAATGACAAAGACATAACACAATACCTCTTCATCATGCCCAAGGCCAATATAGAAAGACCTGCGAGGCACATAATTTCGTCTCAGTAAGAACTCTAGAGCCTGCAGAATCCCCTGAGGAACAGAAACAAAATGTTCAACACCATACAATTCTGCATCATGGCTACAGAACATACCTCATTTTGTGAGCAACAAAACTAACTAGAAAAGGGGGAGGGGCTGTGGCTCAGTGGTAGAACATCTGTTTGGCACGCAGACGGTCCCAGGGTCAATCCTCAGCATCTCTTGTTAAAGGGATCAGGTAGCAGGTGATATGAAAGACCTCTGCATGGAGCCCGGAGAGCTGCTACCAGTCAGAGTAGGCAATACTGACCTTGATGGACCAATGGTATGATTCAGTATAAGACAGCTTCATGTGTTCATATGTCCAAAGCACAGTTCATTCACACAGAGTTCAATACGCTTCAAATTGACTAAGTAAGGACTGATTTCTATGAGATGTGAGAAGGCGCAGGAACTTATTTGTGTGACTTTCCAAGGGCTGCTACCTGCAGAAAGCAGCTATGCTTAAGGGGTGCTGAGCTGGCATGCTAATTAAAAGAGCTTGAGCCACAATATGTTCTGCAAGAAATCAGTGAAGTGTAGCAAAATATAGCCAGCAACATTTTAGAAAGTAGTTTCTAAAGTATTGAATGCTCCTATTTCCCTCGAGTCTCTTTTCATTCTTATGTACACATAGCAGCTGGTAGATCATTAGTCTTGTTGCACATCTAACTTTGTTGTCAACTCGCCAAAAAAACTTTGCATATCTCCCAAATTAGGAATGATGTCAAACCATACCATAACAGAATTTTTGTTATCCAGTGTTCCTCGTCCGTAGATAAACCCATCACGTTCCTCAGCAGAGAAAGGGTCATCAACATCCCATCCTGTTGGGGAAGCTGGAACTACATCTATGTGTGCAAGCAGCATGTAGGGTTGCAGTTGAGGGTCAGAGCCCTGGATAGTGAATAGGTGGCTATATTCCCCAACAACTTCATGTTGAATGAATGGGGCAGAGAACACTGTAGGGAAGACTTCAGGAAGGAGAAACACAGGGTGGGAAAGAAATCAGATAAGATTGCTACTGACTTTGAAGTTATACATGCTATAAACACATCTATGCTGGCATCAGTGGAAACACCATGGAAAGTACAGATCAAGTTTTTAAGTTTCACAAAGCTTGGTATGTTTCAGAGAATTCTGGTTGATTGGAAGGATGAGGAAACGAATAGCCTACAGCTCTCTCAATGTGATGATACATTTGTCCTCCCCAAAACACAATTGGAAGACAGTTTGAAAAATAAAATTCCCTGCATTCACAGAGCAGCTGTCCTCTCTCTTGATATATATATAAAATCTAGAAAAGTCAATGAGCAGCTACAAATATTGATAGATTTTCATTGTATAACATTACAAAAGCACCTTGCTCTGTTAAAAAAAATTCTCAGCAGTATTACCTACTTGAAAATTATTGGTTAGACAGTAAAAACAACAAGATTTAAAATAGTTAGGGCCAAAACAATGCTAAACTAACAGACATTTCTGAACAACATAACTGAAAATCCTATTTAGCGGTTCATGCTCTTATAGACAACTTCGACCTAGTCTGGATGAAACAGTCAAACCATGCTTTGCTATCTGGCCTGAGTCACAGGCTCCCATGCTTTGGGCTCGCATCCTCCTCACCCTCCTTTGTCCCCTTGTGTGATCCAATTTACTTACTAGCTCGGGCAAACCACACTTTGCCATTGCATTCAGATTGGCAAAATATTATTCATGTTGGCCTTCTAAACCAAACTTGGGAACCAGGGTTTGGATTCTGCCTGTACTAGGAAGTCAAGGAGGGAATTAGAGGAGGAGGAGGAGGAGGAGGAGGAGCAGGAGGAGGGGTATGTGCCTGTGGCATATTCCCAGTCCTACAAACTATGCACACTCATCAGTCCTTAGTGTACCTCTACAGAATAAGCCAATATCACCATACTGAAAATGGGGTTGAGGAAGAAAGATAATAGCTCTCCTGTGGTCACCTTGAAAGTTCTCAGATGAAATTAAAGCTGAACCCAAGATTTCCAGGCTCTTGGTTCACACTGTTAGGTACTATACAGTATGCCCATAACTGTTCAATATGCTACATAGGATCCAAAATTTACGTGCTGAAGCATCAATAGTGACCCAACAGAAACTCTTGCAATGCAGACAGATCTGCAAACCAGTCTGAGAATAAAAGCTTTTGGGGTGTTTTATAAACTAAATCACATATGGGAGATAGTGATTAATTTTATCTCAGATGTCTTCTAACTTTCCAAGGCTGCTTCAATTAGTTAAGCTCTACTATCTCCCATTTTTGTGGATGCAGTATTTCAGTTCCACCGACAAATGGAATGACAATCCAAACATTGTATTTTATAAAATTTCTGTGTAGAAAACTCCCACCTCCCCGTTAAAAGCAACAATGCATATTAAAATACCTTTACGGATATAAGGCCCAAACTCCGCCAGGGCTGTTGTATTCTGGTCATCTGGCGCAAAGGAAACTGTTTGCAACCTGATGGCACCTTACAATATACAAGAAGACATTTTACCATTTTCGCCAGTGTAATGAGTGGAAAACATAGAGCCTCCAGAAGCTATTACCAATAGACTGACAGCCCTACAAGTATCATCTCCAAGATGCCATTTTCCATGGTCATTGGGAACACCACTTGTTTTTTGCAGTGTGTTGCATCTCTCAGCAATATTAAGGGGGCCTACATTAAAATGTATGCTGTTGGTGCATCAAGGGCTGAATAAGATCCCCAGACTCCATTAGACAAGATGTGTCTGATGGGTCACATAGTATAAATACAAGGTGCATACACAACCTACTTAGAAGCTAATCCAGTAATGGAACTGAGTTGTATGGTTCTACCATAACATTAAATAACTACAGTGTTATTCTATAGAAAGTAAGTTATATGAAGATTTTAAAAATAAAATAGAAGTTCAGCAGCAGCAGGCATTTGTGGAGTTAACAACTGTGAAATACTACTCTGTGACAGGTTATGTTATCTCATGATAGCAGTGGAACCAGATCTGAGCCAGCAACAAGTAAGAAGATCTAATCAATTCAGACTGACAAGGCCTAAAACCTAAAGTCACAAAATGTTGGCTATATTTTTCTCTCTGGTATCACCAGAACTGCCTCTCTACACAGAAGTCGAGACAGAAACATTTACTTTTGAAGAAATAGGTACTTATCAGCTGATTTCGGCTTTGCATTTCTGAATTGGCAAACCAATCATACCTATAATTACAGGGTGCTGTAAGCTCCATGTCCGCAGCTCAACAAATCAAAAGGCCCTTTTGGAAGATCAGGAATAGACTGCCAGGACTATAAAATGCCATTTTATAATTTATTACATGCTTAACATTCTGCTAAGTACTGTACAAAGGAGGTTCCTGCCAAAACGGTTTACACTCTAAAATATATAGTAAAAAAGGAAGAAGGTACAGTTGAATGAAAAGGAAAACTAATGCACAGACTTTATATTGAGAATCAAATGATGTGACAGGAGAGTCTACTGAACTTTTTTCATACAGATGATGGTTGCATCTATTTTGAAAGCAGGGGAGAGGAACAAAGCCTCCCCCCTCCCCTTTATTTGCTGGCCTGTTGCTATAAGCATGTTCCCCTGCCTGGCTCACTTCCAGGATCAGAATCAGGCTCCCAGAAAATATTTAAACCATTGGTGCAGTAGTTCCTGACCTGTGGACCCCGGTGCCAGCTGAGGTTATTGCATGGGGTCCAGGAAGCCACAGAGCTTGGACAGGTTTCTACCTTCCCCCACCTGTACCTCCCCTCACCTTGCCACCATGGCGGCCATGCCCCCCCCCCCCCAACTCTTCATCCACTGGTTTGACATAGGATGGTCACACACCTCCCCAACTGGGGAGCCCCATCTAGCCAGGTGGCCAGAGGCCTCCAAGTGCGTAGTGACTCAGTCAGAGCTGCTTGCATACTTGCAAGGAGAACCACTCCTCAAGAGATGCTTGAAAGGAGCCTACTGCCTCTACCGCTCCCACCTCCAGAAACAGCTGGAGAAGCTCATGCCCTGAATGGACGCATGGGCTGCAGCTCTTTATACCCTGTCCATTTTATCCTTACAACAACCCTGTGAGGTAGGTTAGGCTGAAAGTGCGTGACTGGCCCAGCATCACCTAGCAAGCTTCCGTGGCAGAGTGGGGATTCAAACGTGGGTCTCCAAGATCATAGTGTGACACTCTAATATACCATACTGGTTCTCCAGTTAAAATAAACTGTCCCTGTTTCCCCCAGGGTTACACATGAACAGGCAGATACATGAATAAATGCATGAACATCCTCCCACTGTATCAAGACCCTGATTTTTCATAGCAACTAGGGAAAATGACTACTGCTGGAAGCTGGGAGGGAGGAGCCATGCTGATGAGGAGTGGTTTAAATGCTTGCTGTCTCTCTCCCCCCACCTGTCCAGGTATCTATAAGCCCTCAGGAATTAAATCAGATCGATTTCCCTTTGTCCATTTCCTTTAACTGCCTCTCAACATTCCGTGCCTCTTGAAACATGCTTAGTACTCAGTCTAACATACAACCTCACTGTAACTTTGGGCCAGTCACATGCTCTCGGCCTAATCTACCTCAGAGGGTTTTTGTGAGGATAAAATGGAGGAGAGAAGAATGGGTCCCCATTGGGGAGAAAGTAAATGAAGTAAATAATAATAAAAATAGAGCTGAAGACGTGGAAACAGATAAAACATAGGTTGGCTGGGAAGGAGGGAAGGAAGCAGGGGAAAGAGAGAGAATATGGGTGCTGCAGAGATGGGGCAAAAGTGAATAGTGTAGAGACGGAAATACAGGGGAAAATGAGGTGCCCCTTCAGGCTTACTTACCATGCAACAAGGTCCAACCAGGCTGGGACCATGCGACTGGGCCAGACTTTGCCCAAGAGCAGGCTGATAGGGAGAGGGAAGGAGGGAAAGATGAAGACACAGAAGCAGGTAAAGGTAGGCAGGCTGGGGAATTGGAAGGTGAGAAGGAAGCAGGGAAAAGGGAGTAGCTATGGGGGCTTTTGGGGAAGAGAAAGAGGAAATAGTGGGGGAAGGGGAACTGATATACCCCTGCAAGTCCTTGTGGATCTCCCTCTTGTAACACTCTTGTCTTCCAGTTCCTCTGTAATCCCAGTTTTCTTTAAAAAACCACCTAAAATTCTAGTCCTTTTTGTTTCAAATATATTTCTTTCCTTTTGTATCTTAGCAATAAGGGCTACAAGACTTTCTTTTAAAATGAAAACTGGGAATTTAGAGGAACTAGACTGTTATAACTCTACAGTAATATGTCAATTACCAATCTTCTTAAAGAGATACATATTCTGTGTAATAACAAATCTGTCTTTACATCCCCCCAAAACACTGGCTCACAACTCCCTTTAATATTTATTGCCTCAATACATTGATTTTCTAAAAAGACTTTGTACCTGTCAACAGGCCTTAACATACAAGACTGCAGACTTTATCAATATACTTGTAAACATCAGTAACATATTAGATAATAGTAAAGACTCAGAGTCCAGTAGCGCTTACGTCTAATTTTGTTAGTCTTTAAGATGCTACTGGACTCTTACCTAAAAGACTAACAAAATTTGTGGTAGGGTATGAGCTTTTGTGAGTCACGGCTCACTTCTTCAGTACCTGAAGAAGTGAGCAGTGACTCACGAAAGCTCATATCCTACCACAAATTTTGCTAGTCTTTAAGGTGCTACTACTGGGGGCTGTTGTGGATCAGAGGTTAAGACACTGAACTGCAGACCGGAGGCCAGAAGTTTGAGACTCCAGTGCCGCATGATGGAGTGAGCCCCCGTCTCTGGTCCCAGGTCCTGCCAACCTAGCAGTTTGAAAGCAAGAAATTGCAAGTAAATAGGTACCACTTTGGTGGGAAGCAGGGCTCCGTTGGGGCCGGGGCGCCGCTTCGGGAGAGAGGAGGCCGGGGGGCGGGCACATAACAAAGCCCCGCCCCCGCTCACCCTTCCCGGCCGCGGCAGGCCGCCACCAGCCCCGGGAAGAAGCCCCCACTCACTGCTCCCGGGGCCGCGGCAAGCGCCGCCGGCCCCGGGAAGAAGCCCCCTCCCTCCCTCCCCCACTCACTGCTCCCAGGGCCGCGGCAAGCACGCCGGGCCTGGGAAGAAGTCCCCTCCCTCCCCCACTCACTGCTCCGGGGCCGTGGGAGTTGGGCGCAAGGGAGGGAGAAGCTGGCCCAAGTGGCGTGAAGCCACTCAGGCCCAAGCAAGACGGGGGGGGGGGGAGGGAGGGAAACGCGGGACCCAGTGGGGGGAGAAGCGCCCCTTCCTTCCTTCTTTATTTCCTTCTCTCTCTCTCTCCCCCCACCTACCTACCTACCTGTTCCTTCCTTTCCCCCTTCCTTCCTTCCTCCCTCCCTTCCTTTCTTCTCTCACTCTCCCCTCACCTACCTACCTACCTTCCTGTTCCTTCCTTCCTTCCTCTGTCTCCCCCCTTCCTTCCTTCCTTTCTTCTCTCTCTCCCCCCCCACCTACCTACCTTACTGTTCCTTTCTTTCTTTCTTTCTTCCTTCCTTCCCCCCTCCCTCCTTTCTCTTTCTTTCTTTCTCTTTCTTTCTTTCTTTCTTTCTTTCTTTCTTTCTTTCTTTCTTCTCTCTCTCTCCCCCACCTACCTACCTACCTACCTACCTTCCTTCCTGTTCCTTTCCTTCCTTCCTTCCTTCCTCCCTCCCTCCCTTCTTGCCTTCTGACACACTGCTGATGACAGCAGGGATGTGTGGCCTTTTGACACTTCCAGTGACGGCGGGGTGTGTGGCATATGCAAATAAGTTATGCTAATGAGCTCCTGCACCTCTTTTTTTACTAAAGGACCCCTGATGGGAAGGAAACAGCGTTCCATGCGCCTTGGCATCTAGGCACACCAGCCACATGACCACGGAGATGTCTTTGGAGAGTGCTGGCTCTTCGGCTTGGAAATGGAAATAAGCACTGCGCCATAGAGTTGGATTTGACTGGCTTTTGAGCAAGAGAAACCTTTACCTTTACAGTGCTGCTGGACTCTTACTCTTTTCTGCTGGTACAGACTAAGACAGCTACCCATCTTGATCTATATTAGATAATGATATTTCAATCATAGCTGATGAAAAGGAAGGTATACTTTATGTTTCTGGAAGCTATCTGGGAGCTATTAGTCGCAATATGGTAGCTTGGTGGGTGGGGTAAGTTACAAAATGGCAACTTGTGCAAAAGAGGAGGTCTGCAGTACTCAAGTGGGAAAACTTTTCCGGTGCTGTATTCCCAAAGCTCACTCCCATAACTTACTCTGTGAGGGAAACTATACAGTTCTTCTATTTTCTAGGATTGCCTGGCCAAAGCCTGCAACCCCCAGGAAGGTGGGGGGGCAGGCACACTGGCATCACTCAGGTGTGCTGATGTCACTTCTGTCAAAAACTGGTTGTGATGCCACAAAAACTCTGGTTAAACCAGAGTTTCTTGGGAAATCCTAGTGCACCCCTGTTAGGGTTGCCAGGTCTGGGTTGGAAAATACCTGGAGACTTTGGGGGTGGATCCAGGAGAGGGTGGGGTTTGGGGAGGGGAGAGGCCTCAGCATGGTACAATGCCACATAGTCCACCCTTAAATGCAGCCATTTTCTCTGTCAGCTCGGGAACAGTTGTAAAAGCGGGAGATCCCCAGTCCCCACCTGGAGAATGGCAACCCTAGCCCCTGTCATGATCTGTGCCTGCTTGGGGAGACAGCCTTGGTGCGGCCTAGACACATGAGAGACCTGTGTGGGGGTAGAGGGCTGATAGCCTACAATTCCCATGATGCTTGATGGTAGTGGTAGCCAATGGGAGTTCGGGGAATGTGTGAGGAGACTGAACTTTAGCTGTGTGAAATGTAAAATGGTGTTCTTGACAGAGTCAAGCTAAGGGGAGAGTCCAGGCTGGGAGAAAGTTCCCTCACTTGGGACAGAGTGAGTACAGGCAGGAGGCCTGGTATAAGAGGCTGTAGGCCTTAAGTAGTAACAGTGAAGTGGTAAACAGTCGCGTTAGATTCGCTTATTTTGCCTTTAAACACTGTTATTGATTTTAATGCACCTTGTCTCGTTTTCCCTGTCCCAGCATTGTACTAATAAACCCTTTTGTTTAATTGTTCTTGTTCTGCCTGGTCATCATGCCTTTGTTTTCTCGGTGAAAAGGGGGCATTTGGCTGGGCTTGGGAGGATACCCTGGGCCTTCTCAAGAGACCCTAAGTCCAGGGTGGTGGTGGCAGAAGGTGGCAACCCACAAGGGTCATGACAGCCCCCATCACAACATCACTTCTGGTATGTGTGCTGGCATCACACACCCCATTTCCTCCCACTTTCCTCCTCCCAGTGGTTCTGATACCCATGGGCAATGACCAGGTTTGCTGGGAAGAGAAAACAGCAGAAAGTAGTGTGTTCCTTTCCTGTCCAGAGCAAGGGTGCATGCATGCACATGTGAAGAGGAGAAGAGAGGCAGATTGTGCTGTTGTTTTCCCATCTAAAGCAAAGATGCATGTAAATCCATGAAGATTCTATTTACATCACATGTAAAAGATACAATCTTCAAAGGAACAAAATATTTAGCAGATAAATTCTATCCTACTTTTAGGGCTGCCAATTTCCAGGTGATGGCTGGAGAACTCCTGGAATTCAACTGATCTTCAGAGGACAGAGATAAATTTTCCTGGAGAAAATGGCAGCTTTGGAGGACAGACTGTATGGCATTATACCCCACTGAGATCTCACCCCCAAATTCCACCCTCCCCAGGATTCACCCCCCAAACCTCTAGGAATTTCCCAAAGCAGAGCTGGCAACCCTGTTTTACAGGAAAATGAGAATATCCGAAGTTGCCAGAGTAAATCCAAGAAAATGAACACAACACTTCATATGCAAGATTTTTTTTAAAAAATAGCATTCAGTTATGGCAACTGAATAGAAACTACTATGTGGGGAACTGTGGACGTAGGGTTGCCAGCCTCCAGGTGGGGCCTGGGGATCTCCCGCTTTTACAATTGATCCCCATCTGGCAGAGATCAGCTCCCCTGGAGAAAACGGCTGCTTTGAAGGGTGGACTCCTATTGCATTGTACCGTGCTGAGACCCTGCCCCTCCCCAAACCCCGCCCTCTCCTGGCTCCACCCCCAAAGTCCCCAGGTGTTTTCCAACCTGGACTTGGCAACCCTATGTGGACGCTTTTAAAGATTATTATTATTACCAACATCTTTTGATATATCTACATCAGTGACAAAGCCTTGCGAAGTTCACCCTTCTCCTCTTCACGCGAGTTTTCGTTCTCTTCCATACACGTTCTCATGTTGGAGAGGTACATAATGAACCTGCGCGGGACTTAAGCAAGGCGAAAACCGGCGCAGCACCGGCCTGAGGCTGTGGCGCCGCTTTCAGCCTGACGGCGGCGTCGAGGAAATGCTCCTTCCCCACCCCCTCTTGTTACCTTTCAGCGCCTCTTTAAGGTCCCGACGCTCCTGGGGGCTAAACGCAGCCTCCACGCGCCGCTCCCCCTTCCGAGCCGCAATCTCGGGCGCTGGCCCAGCGGGCTTCATGGCATAAGCGCGAGCAAGCAGCACGACCAAGAGGACGCCTGTCACCGCGCACAACGCCAGGAGAGCAGCGCACAGCGCCTTTCGCAGCCGGGGGCTGAGCGCCGCCATTTTACGCCGCTCGGCTGCTGACTTCGCGCTCTGGCAGCCGCCGCTGGGGGCCTGATCAGGCAGGCGCCTCTTGGAAATCATTACAGGAAGGGAGTGAGAGATTCGAGGGCAGGGAGCCGTGTTGGTCTGAAGCAGCGGGACAAAGTTTAAGTCCCGTTCCGATGCAATGAAGCAGTGTGCTTTGAACACCTTGAATAAAACGTTGTTGGCCTTACAGGTGCCACTTACTGAATGGACCTGGTTATTCATCACAGGGATACGCGAAGCTTCCTGGCGGTCGCTTCGTAACGAGAAGGTCCTGATTTCAATGGCGCATACCGCCTGGCACGGCAGCGGCCGTGGAATCCTGTGTACGGGTTACTTGGAAGTAAGTTGCACTGATAAAGTGGGACTTGTTTCCAAGTAAACATACATAATATCGGGCTACAAGTGTGCATTTTACCAATGCCCAACAGGAATAGTGCCTTAATACTTTTAACGATAAATTACAAAGCCGTTTTCTAAATATCACAGAATTTTTTTCTAGATGTAGGGTGACTCCTCCAAACAAGTCAGTAACAATCTGCCGTTTTTCAATTTTTCTCCCAATTACTTTACAGTTTCCCCAGGATCTGGTCTATTCTGACCCCGCCACCCCTCTCTGGAATAGAAGCAGAATGTTTAGTGTGTGTGCTGCCTTTGCACTACTCTTCTGGTTGATTCCCCCTGTTAGGATTGCCAGCTCTAGGCTGGGAAATTCCTGGTGATGTGGGAGTAGAGCCTAGGAAGGAAGATCTTAGGGAGGGAGCTCAGCAAGAATGCAATGTCATAAAGGCCACTCTCCAAAGCAGCCATTTTCTCTAGGGGAACTGATCTCAGTCATCTGGAGATCAGCTGTAGTTCCAGGAGAACTTCAGTCCCCACCTGGAGGTTGGCAACACTGTCACCTGTTCATTGCCATGTTCCTGGTCTGTTACTCCTGAGCAGTACAGTTATAGCTGCTGTAGTTGCCTTAAAATAGTTTCAACTATAATGCCACTAATAATTAGCACAATTTCTCAGCATGTGGTTTGGGAGGGGGAAATCTAAATTTGGGAGGGAGAGCTTGGAGTTTTGGGTACAGGAGAATGGTGGGACAATCGTGGATTTGCTGCTTAATAGCAGTGAGACAGGGAAGCAGTGGCATCAGAATTGGCTGCTCGGTCATTTTACACCTCCCCTCTAAAGTAGTTTGACTGCTGTCTTTTCCTGTGCTGAATTCACAGTGATGTGAAATTTCACTCCAGGGGGTCTAAGTGCCCTAATAACAGCAATTGTTTAAAGCAGAATCAAGCTGGTTGAATACTAGCTTGACCACAGGAGGGCAATTAGTAGATGTGGACATTTCAGTAGCAGCACGGTTTCACACCACACAGAAGTGTGGGCAGTTTTTTTTGGAACTAGAATGATTCCAGCAGGAAAGTCAGATGTAAAAACAGCAGAGCGATGTCTCTACTGATGTTCGTGAACAGTGGAAGGGAGAAGACTGAGAATAACCCATGTGTGTGGATGGGAAGATCTAGGAAATGAAAGATTTCTGTGGCTTAGTACCCATAAGGATTTTTATTGCAATTCTGCATGCAGCTAAATGCAGAAAAGGAATGTCTGAGCAGTGCAATTACAGATGTAGATCAGAACCACCAAAATGTTTACAAAAGGGGGGGGGGGAGAAAAAAATGTTCACGTGCTTATATGTGGTAAAAGACCTGTATGTATATATGTCTGCGATCTAAGGACACGCCTCAAATATCTGCTGAAGTGAACTTTAGTCCACAGAAGTTTATGCCATAATGAACATTAGACTTTAAGCTGCCATAAGACTGTACTGTGTTTGTGTGTGTTTGCTATGACAGGCTTAAATGACTGCTTGGAATTTGTGACCAGCAGCAATATGTTACAATTTGTTAATGATGATTTAAGAAGCTCTTTGCACTGACGGGGTTAGTCTCTGTCCAGCACAAAGAATCTCTTCAATGCACATTTGGACAAAGAAGCAGTATGCTTCAGTGCAGCACCGAAAACAAATTTTGTGTGTGTACAGTGCTGTCAAGTCACAGTCGATTTAAGGGGCTTCCAAAGCAAATGAGAAGCAGAGGTGGTTTGCCACGGCCTTCCTCTGCAGAGTCTTCCTTAGCAGTCTTCCTTCCAGGAACTGACCTTGCTTAGCTTCCGAGATCGGGCTATACACCATGCTGCCTTTCCTTCCTGGAAACATATAAACTCAGTCCAATCCTATGCATGTTTTCAATGGGATTTACTCTCAGATTAAAGATCCAATGTGGTGTAGAGGACAGAGTATCAAACAAGTATCTGGGAGACCCAGGTTTGAATCCCCACTCTGCAATGGAAGCTTACTTGGTGGCCTTTGGGCAGTTCATACACTTTCAGCCTAACCTGCCTCACAGGGTTGTTGTGAGGATAAAATGGAGGAGCGGAGAGCAATGTAAGTCACTTTGGGTCCCCATTGAAGAGAAAGGTGGGGTATAAATCTGATTTGGATCATTACTTCAGTGGTGTAAGTAATAGCTTTGAAAATTATTTTCAGGTCAGGAAAAAGGCATGAAGGGAAGGCTTAAACCCGCCTTGCACCCTGGTCCTGATCTGAATTCAGGGTCCATGAGCCTGCTTTTTAAAAGAAAAAACAGGAATTGGGGAACTGCCAGTGTCGTGCCTCACTTTGTCATTGAGTCTACAGAGAGCTTCTGGATCACTGTCTTGACTGACATTGCAGATGAGGTAGGGATTCCAGCCTCCAGGTGGGACCTGGGGATCCCCCAGAATTACAGCTCCTCTCCAGACCACAGAGATCAGTTCCCCTGGAGATAATGGCAGCTTTGGTGGGCGGACTCTATGGCATTGTAGCCCACTGAGATCCCTGTTCACCCCAGGTGCCATCTCCAAATCTCCAGGAGTTTCCCAACCTGGAGCTGGCAACCCTAATCCCCCAACCTCTATTGGAAAATGTAAGGGAGATCTTCTGTAGGTAGGTATGTTCACAGCTAGATAAAAGATTCCAAAACATAAGAATATTTTTTAAATGTCTCCCAAGATGGGTGGGGATAGGGGAGTATGTTACTGTGAACAGTGTCCCAGACAATGATGTCCAATAGATGTCTGAAACAGCTGTACAGGTGACTATTGCAGAAGTGTCAGTCATGCTCCTAGGAACTTTTTGTAGGTTTTTTATTGATTGTTTTAAACAATAAAACAAAAACTTAGTTTCATCTTCAAAACCATGTATTTTAAAAGTTCCAACCCTACTACATTAAACACACTTTCAAATCTACTTCATTTCCCACTATTTATAGCAATGCGATATTTTGATGAAAAATAAAATGTTTCATTTTTCTTTCCAGATCCTTTCAGGCTTCATTTTCTCTGAGAATGGCTGGAGGGATTCCCTCCACCCCCCAACCCCCCCATGTTCACAGATCAGCATTTTAGAAAAATCGGAATTTGGGGGCTACAAATAACATTTCATCATTTCATGTGGCTTAGGCTGTATTTATCCAGCTCTGCATTTGTTATAAAACCTTTAACTTTAACTCCTAGGCTTTATAAATTCAACACCTTCCTACTGCAAGATGAAATTAAACAGAAAACTAAAAACACAAGAGTAATTTGCATCATTCATACTTTTATATAAAAATCACTTTGCATTTATAAAATAAAATTCAAAGGAGACCTGTTTCTAGGTTATCTAGTCAGGCTTGTCTGAGAGGTAGATTCTCTTTGTTTGTGGCATGCTAATGAAAATTCATTTAGCATTTGAAAAGGTTACACAGCTTGAAAGGGATCAGATAGTAAACCAAATGAGATGTGTTGTGTAGATCAGTTTCAAGATCTTCAGCCTGAATATCTGTTTGAAGCTTGAGTTCTGAGTAGGTTATATGCTGTAAATATTTTTAATATGCTATCTGTGATGTACAATTAACCCTTTTCCCAGAATACGTATGGGACTGGAAAACAGGTCCAAGAAAATTGGTGCTTTCAGAAGCTTTGTTTCTTTCGCAACATGAACCCAAACGTTGTGTAAATGTTTAGTTATTGAGAACAGGAAAATGGTTTAGTTATTGAGAACAGGAAGCACCAAAATACTGTAGAAGTAGTTATTTTCTGTTCAGTTCTAAACATGACTATTCAAAAGCCCATTTCATATGGCCATATATGTCAATCTCATTTATGACAAAGCCCATCTATGCATATTGTTCTTACCAGAAGTAATAGGATTTCCCCCCCTCTGAATGGAAAGGTTCCCATAGAAGAAAAAAGTGGGGTTTGTAATGGAGAAGGCAACCCTTCTTTAAGCAGTGGTGTGAAAATGTGGCTCCAGGTAATGAGATTTATAGTCACAGATTATGCTGCTGCATTTAAGCCCCAGAAAGAAAGAAGAAGAAGAAGAAGAAGAGGAGATTAGATTTATACCCCGCCCTTCACTCACTTGGAGTCTCAGAGCGTCTTACAAACTCCTTTTCCCTTCCCCTCCCCACAACAGACACCCTGTGAGGTAGGTGGGGCTGAGAGAGCTCTTTCCCAAGCTGTCCTTGAGGGAACAGCTGGTACAGAGCTATGGCTTGCCCAAGGTCATCCAGCCAGGTGCAAGTGGAGGAGTGGGGAATCAAACCCGGTTCTCCCAGATTAGAGTCCGCACACTTAACCACTACACCAAACTGGCTCCCACACCAAACTGGACAGAGGGAAAGAGGGACAGTCTTATGTTCTAGTGCTAAAAATCAGAGGAAGGCCTGGGCAGTGTTACCAGGGATTCCTTTACATATAGTGTGGGGCCTAAAGTCAGTGCACACTTTAGAAACAACCATCCGTTCACGAACCCAAGTGGCTTCATCTTGTGAGATATCTGCCTGGCACTCCAGCAGGCGTTCTCCATGTTTCCTGTATTTTTCCTCATAAGAACAAGGCTAATGCTGAATAGTCTCTTGGTATGCTTGTGTTCATACATCTGAGTATGTAAGCATTGGTTGAAATGTGAATGAGCAACAAGTGAAGACCAGAGAGGTGTAGTAATAATCCTGCTGCTCTTCTGCTTCTTCAGTGTAGACAATGATGAATCCTGAGTTCCTTCTTCTGTTGCTCATGACACCTGCTTTGAGAGCCAGTTGCTCTGAGTTTGGAAAGCAGAAAGGAATGGGAGGAGGAAAGATTATCCTGTAAGAGAGGCATTTTGGCCTCAGTGCCCCAAAAGCACAATGGTCCCATGCCCCAAATGTACAGAGCCCACTGTCCTCTCCATTTGAATGCAGGAACCTTTCTTCCTGAAAGGCATTCCTCAGTCAAGGCGTCAGTTGCTTAAGAGCGTTCCTGGAGAACTCACAGTGCTGTCTGGGTCTCTGAATGAAAAATACCTCCAAACATTTCCTGGAGGGAAAAAAGGGATTTTGGTTAGGAATAGTGCCCTGGATACTAGAAACTGGTAAAAAATGTATTGGGAGAGATTGCATGTCTGAAGGATGGCTCAGACTTTTCACTCCCTACTGCCATCTTTCACTTACCTCTTCCAGGTTTTGGAATTCAGCACTGCTGTCTTCCAGAGACTCATCAGAAACAGAGATTTCTATCTGACTTGTTCTCTGTATGGAAAAAATGAGGAGAGAGGGAATAACTAGTTACCATTTACAAGCTAAAAAGCGTAATATATTTAAATAATAAAAATAATCCATGGAGCTGGCCTTTACAGCTGAGAGGGCTGGAGTGTACCAACTCTCAGACTGAATATGTGTATGAGATTTAAAAATTATTTTGTACTGGCAATGCCGTGACATATTTATGCAATGGCCTTGTTACATGTATGCTCTAGTAATGCATTTATATTTGCTTCAGGCACCATGAAAAAAATTCTGCATAGAGTAAAGGTAAGTTACGAGATACCTTATATACATGCATTTTAAGACACATGCCCTTCACATCTGATGCTCCATATGTATATTTTGAACTTATTCATACTTAAGCATGAAATGGTTTGTAGGAACAAGGCCTAAGACAATCATTCTGCATAGTTTTATTTCAATGACAAATCAGTGAAACTACAAGCTGTTTTTAAAAGGTGTAATGGATTTAGCCAGTGCGTTGTAGTGTTTTAGAATGTCAGACTAGGATCTGGGAGACCAGGACCGATTCCACAAAAGCAGTTGTTCCGCCCTCAGTCTCCTGGTTCCCCCAGTTGTACTGCTCAATTTCCCACTATTTGCTTCATGGCTGCATTTTGACCCACATCTTCTCCCAGTTTCCCCCGCGTCTTCTTGATCCTAAAAAATAAGGATCAAGAAGACATGGGGGAAATAGAGGGGGATGTGGGTCAAACTGCGGCCACGCAGCAAATACTGGGAAATTCAGCAGTACAACCAGGGGTGGGTGGGAAGGGAGACTGAGGGTGGAACAACTGCTTTTGCTGAATTGGTCCTAGATTCAAATCTTCACTCTGCCATGAAAGCTTGCTGGGTCCTTGAGCCAGTCTCACACTCTCAGCCTAACCTACCTCACAGGGTTGTTGTGAGGATAAAGTGGAGGAGAGGAGAACAGTATAAATCCTTTAGATCCCCACTAGGGAGAAAGTCAGGATATAAATAAATAATGGGTTTAAATAGCATGAATGGAGGTTTAGGAGAAATACAGGAAGATTTTACTTACGTTGGGCATAAAAATATTCTTTCCAGGGGAGGGAGTAGAGATGCTAACATTAGCAATCAAAATGCACACAAAAGTCTGCCATTTATGTTTTAGCTACCAGCATCATATGCATGGTGTGGCTGGGCCCTACATTTTGTTCTACCAAGCCTCAAAAAGTAGATACACCTTTGCTGTGGAACAAAGAATTAGTCCTTTGTCCCACATTTAAATGATAACCAGGTGGTTTCACCTTCAGTAAATGTCATAGAAACAAATAATCGTTATATGGCAAAGATAAGACCCTTCATCATGTCAGCTGAAGCTGGGCTGGTAAATCCTTTATCAAGCAGAGTGATGCAGATAATGAAACCAGGAGCAGGGCTTCTCCCATGAGCTCAGCATGTGACGTGACAAATTTAAAAATAAAATGCCTTTGTACTAGTTTATTGTGTTGACATACACGTTTGGAATTTAATAAGCTCTGTTACAATAAGAGGATTTGCACATTTGTCACCACAACTGTGGCATCTAGTGGTAATCTGCATGTCTGAATGCTACTGCTGACTTGTATATCTGAGTGAGATGTCCAGATGCAAACACACACAGTTTTTGTATCATCTCCCCTCAAGCGCAATGCTTTTAAAAGTCACTCCACACAATCAGCAACAAGTCATCAAACAGGATAATAAAGTTATGAGAAACCAAATAATGTGTGTGTAAGTGAAAACCAGCAAAAGAGTACCCAAACCAGTTGGAAAAATGACACGAATATTAGCTCTTTGGGAATTCTTATTCCGAACTATCTACTTAGGCAGTCATTGCTGAGGTTTTACAGTGTCCCCATTACCATTACAAGAAATTAGATATGCTAAGCAGATTATTCCTTTTGTTCCCAAGATTGCTGAGCAGACAAATTAGTGTTGTTGTGGCCTTTTAAAGCAGTTGGGCCAAACTAATCACAACAACATCCTCATGTCTGCCGTGGGGATGCTGCCACCATTTTAAAGTGATCAGGCCCACAGTTTGGTGGGTTGAGGTGAATCATCCATACCTCTCCCAAGACGGGACGGCGTGTAGCTCTGTTGCCATTCATTGTTGCAAACAAAACAGCATCGTGGACTGTCACAAAGACGTGACTGGGCTCAAGGCCACCTTCTTCAAAGACTCCACCTGTGCGAATGTCATCATACACTTGGGCTGGAGAAAGAGACAGAGTTACATCAAGGGGCTGAAAGGCAGATGCCTGTGGTCACAAGTTACTTGAGACAAGTCTTGTTTACTGTGGAAACTCTGACTGCAAAGGCCAACATGGCCCACAAATCTCTTACTAGTGGTAGCTAGACGGATCAGGTGCATCACTCCCATTCTGCAGGCACTCCGTTGGTTGCCCATTTGTTACTGAGCTCAGTTTAATGATATTGGCTCATATAAAGCCCTTCATGGTCTTGGCCCCTCTGATTTACAGGATCAGTTCCCTCCCTATGCTCTACCATAACAACTCTGCTCATGTCAACAGGGGTTAATGCAGGTGCTAGACTGCAAATGGGCAAAATCAACAACTGCCTGTAAGTGTGCTTTCTCTGTTGTGGCCCCCACCTTATGGAATGGCTTACCTAAGGAGGTCAGGAAAGTTTCCACTCCGCCTTATGTAAATTATGCAAAACTGAACTATTCAAGAGGGCTTTTCTGTGAAGGTAATAAGGCTGCACAGTAGAAAATGGTTCACAGACATACTTGGATAAATGATTGAGACTTGTCTATACTGCTGTATATTGCATATTTGTAAGTAGGATCACATTACATAATTTCTGTACCACTTTGTGTGTCATGATTTACTTATGCTATGCTTCGCTTTCTTTGTGGTGCTTCCAGACTTCTAATCTATTGAATAGGGCTGCCAAGTCCAACTTGGGAAATATCTGAGGACTTTGGGGGTGGAGCCAGGAGACTTTGGGGGTGGAGCCAGGAGAAAGGAAGTGACATCATTTTGTGATGTCACATCCTGTGATGTTGCTTCCACATGCTGACACATGAACTCATGAAGTTTCCTAATACTGAGCTTCTGCTGCTGCCTTGAGCTTTATAGGCTTGCAAGCAGCATTACCCAGACTGTGACTTTTATGCCACTGTTTTTTGTCGCTGAACAAGAGTCAGTGTTATGTAGCAGTCAGTTTGTTTGGCTGGGATCTGGGAGAGCCTGGCTCAAAACCCTGCAGTGCCATGGAATCATTTTATTTAATACTGAATCAGGCCATTGGTCCATCAAGGTCAGTATTGACTACTCAGACTGGTAGTGGCTCTCCAGGGTCTCAGGCTGAGATCTTTAATGTCACCTATTACCTGATCCTTTTTTAGCTGAAGAGGCTGATACCTCCTGCATGTCAAGCAGATGCTCTATCACTGAGCAACGGCCCTACTGAATCCTTCCTCATCTCGGCAGAATATGAAGCACTAAGTGCTACACAAGTGCTAAATATGATTTTCATATCATAAGAACAGGAGGGAAGCCACAGTGGATCGGCCCATCCAGTACAGCCCATCCAGTACAACACTCTGTGTCACAACAGTGGCCAAAAATACCAGGTGCCCTCAGGAGGTCCAGCAGCGGGGCCAGAACTCCAGAAGCCCTCCCACTGTTGCCCCCCAAGCACCAAGAATGCAGAGCATCACTGCCCCAGACAAAGTGTTCCATTTAGACCTTGTGGCTAATAATAGCCACTGATAGACCTCTGCTGGATGGGGACAGAGAGAGAGAGAGACAGACAGACAGAAAAAAGAAAGGGGGAGGGGGAGAGAGAGAGAGAGAGAGAAGGAAAAGAGCTGGCAGACCCCAGCAGCTTACCCCAAGCAGCTTACTCCAGCAGCAGGCCACATGCAAAAGCAGGCCCTTCAGCAGAAAGAGCCTCTCTGGGCGGGACTCTCTTGCTCTTTCTTAAAGGGGAAATGTCTGTTGAGGCTTTTTACTGCAGGTCAGGCTCTCTGCAGACATTTCCCTTTTAAGAGGCCAGGGCAGGCTCCGACGTTTCCTGCTGGCAGCCATTGCCTCCCCCGGTGGCCAATTCTGAAAAAGTGGGGGAAAGCTTTAAAAATCGGTGCTTCCCCCGCCCTACCCGGGGACTTGGCAGCCCTACTATTGAATGTCCTATTTGTTGATTGTCCTGACTATGTGTAATCCACCTTGAGTCCTGTGAGAAAGGCAGACTATAAATAATGTAAACAAACAAACAACAAATAAATAAAATTCACAGGTAGCCCTGCAATTGCCAGAGAAACATCCAGTAAATGGAGGCAGAAGATGTTGCTGTCTGAATCTGAAACTCAAAGACTCAGCAGATAAATGGAAGGAATGACAACACAACCCTCTTTGTGAATGCTTTCTTCTGGTTAGAAATAGGCTTTGTTATGGAGCAATGTACATTATGATGCCTTCAGCTATTTCAACAACCACTGTGGAATGATGAGGCTCTACTACACTGATTTAAAAAATTAAGTAACTTTAAATATTTTGAGCCTGTGAGCACCTTTGGAATTCTGACACAGGGTGGTGGGAGCAACCACAAAATTGCCACCGTGGGAGGTGATTTTACTTGCCCTCTTTTCTAAAAACACTTGGCTGATACCAGGAAATGTGTTGGCAGACACCATGGTTTCCCAGGGGTACCATATGGGGGACCCCTGGTCTAAAACATGAGAAATTGCACTGTGATTTCAGATGAGATATAAAATCAACAGGATCTTCTATCAAATTAATCTTGTTGCCATTTACTGGCTTAAGCCATTTTAGGCTTCTTACCTCACCTTTGAATTAATGAAAAGAACAGCAATATTCAGAGCTGTTATTTCAGGCTCTTTGGAATTTGAGCCCAAAGGTGTATATTAGCTTGGTACTTGCTGTGACAGGCAAAGATTGCATCTTAATAACAAGATGTTTAGAGAATCACTGAGGTTCAAGGTTTATCTTATCCCTCTGATAAATGTCATCCCACACCATTGGCCAGTCTCTCCCACCCAGAAGAGGATGAAGTCAAATTTAGAGAAACGCTGGACAACATTTTCAAAATAGCAAGGGCTGATCTAGAAGCACTCTCAGTGGATTACATCCACATCTGTCTTTCCTTTCCAGTGATCCTACACCTCTTGGAGGCTGCAAAAAATGGAAGATACGTTAAGTATGGCACATGGGGCAATATTCTTACCAGGCACATTTGCCAGGAAAACTTTAATTCCAATCCTCTGGTAGTTGGTGCACAGCTATAAAAGGAGACAAAAAAATGGGGGGGGGGGATATTACTCTCCACATGCTAGTTAGCTTTTACGGCACCTAACAGAACATTCATTTAGGATGTACAGCAAATTCCAGAAGAATTGTTTTCAGAATTATATGGTTAAAACATCTCAAGTGGTAATACAGCACAAGATTTTCAAAAGCGCTCAACTTCCATTGACACAATGTGAGGCCTTAAACCTAACCGCTGGAACAAGAATGGAAATACTATGTACTTAGTTTTATTGAAAAACTGTCTTTTAATTGGCTGTAGAATGATGTGAGGACATTGAATCTTAACCTTGGGCACCCCAGCTACTGGCCCACACGATAGCTTTCTATTATTGAAGTTCTAAAGATACTGCAGAATGTTCCTATTTTGTGGCTTCCTCCAGATTCTAACTGTTCAGATCCTTCATGACCTACTGACTGCGTTATGTCCATACGTATGAGCTGTCAAGTCATAACTGACTTATGGGATGACCCCGGCAAGGAGCTTTCAAGGCAAGTGAGAAGCCGAGGAGCACCATGGTTTGCCTCTGTAGAGCTTTCCTTGGTCATCTCCCATCCAAATCCTAATTCTGCTTAGCTTCTGAGATCTGACAAGACTGGGATATACCATGTCACATTCCTGCCCACTGACTATGCAGGAGGGCATATAAAAGTTCCTGTAAGCGCTACAGCAGTATTACAACAAGAACGTCCAAAACAGCTAGAAGGCAGCCTGCTGGAAGCAGCCTGCTCCCCGCTGCTCAGCTGTTTTTCAGGCTTTTGGCAAAACCCGTTTAAAGGGACTATGGTCCAGTGTTCCCTCTAAGCTGAGTTAATGTGAGCTAGCTCACAGTTTTTAGCCTCTGGCTTACACATTTTTGTCTTCGCTCAGGAGGGATGGCTCCAGAGCAAACTAATTGATACAGCAGCCAAATCACTTGCTCGCAACTTTAATGCCACTAGCTCACAGAGTAGAATTTTTGCTCACAAGACTCCACAGCTTAGAGGGAGCATTGGTCCACGAGGCCATGAACCACAAACTGGTTCGGTTTGCAAATAAACCTCCCAATTTGATTCAGTTTCATGGTGCAGCCACAAACCGATACAAACTGCATTTTTCCAGTTCATGCCCATCCCTAGACATCAGCCTCTTTCTCACCTATTACTGGTGTCTTTTATATGGGTTATCTGTCCCAAGTTCAAGGAGAAGCGGGTTTTTATTCCTGCTTCCTCACAGCGTTGTGGTGCATTCATGTACCTACAGGGGTTTCCCCAGCTTTTCTCTGATCTTCCTCAAACCTGCTTTGCCCCAAAATTTTGGGAAAGTTTGCAGAAAAGCCAGGATGGCTGCTGTGTATGTGGGAACATTTGGATTTTCCTGCTCACATGGCAGCTATTTCCCCTGACCCTGTGGCAGCCATTTCCTCCCCCAGCACTGGCACTAGAATGTTGTTATATCAACATACCAATATATCTCTGAACACCCACCTTTTATTACAAAAGTAAGTATCTAGTCTCTTCCCTTGCAGAAGTATAAGGAAAAAGGCATATCTTCACAAGGGAACAAGCTAGAGATTTACTTTAAAAAAGAAAATTCAGCTAACCAGCAGCACTTATTGTTACTGTCATGAGTGCCTCTGTGGATCTGCCTTCTGTGGATCTAAGTCAGGTGGAGGATCAGCTCCCAGCTCCAGAGGAGCCTCCACCTGAGCCAGATGAGGCTCAAGCAAGCACCTCCCAGGCTTTTGCCCCAGCATCAGCTGAGCCACAGCTAAATTCAAGCCCATTCACCTCCTCGGGTGGAACGTCTAAGATTCCGATGTAGGCAAGACTTAGCTGTGAGAAGGAAAGAGGCACGCCTGCGTGGTCGCAGATCACTAAGCCCTGAGTTTTAGTAGGAGCCGGGACCTCACTGCCAGCTGCTAACTAGCACAGGAAGTGGCTGGGTATTTAGGCACAGCACAGATACTACCAACTTGTGCTAGCAACAAGTCTTCTTGGCTAAGTTCTGCACCCATTAGGCTTGTGACTTGACCTGTTTCTGGAATCTCTGGCTTTTGACTCTGGACCTGCTTGACTTCAGCTCTGTTGACTCCTTGGACTGGTTTACTTGTGAGTTTTCCCGCTTTGACCCTGGCTCAGACTGACTCTGCTTCTAGCTCAGTGTTTTGGACTTGGCAATTGGTTCCTGCTTTGGTTTGACCTCGGACTGTCCCGGACTTCTGCTTGACTCCTGGCCTGTAGACACCCAGCCCATGACAGTTACAATGATATATTAATATACCGATTTCCCACAAGGCGCTGCCCCAGCGTCGTTCTTCCCTTTGCCCTGATTGCCTGCTTGAATTTCCCACTATTTGCCATGGGGCACATTTTGACCTGTGGCTCCACCTGATTTCCTCCACAGCTTCAGTGATCCTCAAAAACAGGATCACTGAAGCCGCGGGTCAAAATGTGCCCCATGGCAAATAGTGGGAAATTGAAGCAGGCAATCGGGGAAACCGGAAAAACTACGCCAGGGCAACGCCTTGTGGGAAATCGGTCTAAGAGTATTCTAGTGCCAGTTTAAAAAAATATATCACAAAAGCCCTGCTGTGTATGTGGGAACATTTGGATTTTCCTGCTCACATGGCAGCCATTTCCCCTGACCCTGTGGCAGCCATTTCCTCCCCCAGCACTGGGACTTTAAAAAAAAAATGGCACTAGAATGTTCTTATATCAACATACCAATATATCTCTGAACACCCACCTTTTATTACAAAAGTAAGTATCTAGTCTCTTCCCTTGTAGAAGTATAAGGAAAAAGATGGCCATGGGGAAGGTGTGGTCACTTGGGGGGAGGGGGAATTGAGGCAAGGAAACTGGGGGAGAATCTGCTGTATGGAAGTCCCATTGGTGATCTACTTAATCTTCAGCCACACCAGCAATGGATAAACCACAAAATACCATCCCTGTCTGGAAGAGACCACTAACTTCTTAGCCTTACTCTGATCCTGGCCACATATCTATGTCATAATGACTTGTGTTTCACAGATATGACATCTAACTGATTACTCAGCTGCCAATTGTGCCCTTACAAGTGACTAAAGTCAACCTACTACAGCTACCAAAAAAACCTACAATTCTGTTTTCATCTATCTAGTTGACTTCAATTAATAATACAAGATCAACAAAACAAAATAAACTGGAGGCAGGATACAAACCCACCTTTCCCAGAGCTTTTGTACCCATCAGATCTACAAAGCAAACTCCACTCATGTCCAAGATAATGGTGTGGAAGTTGACAAATGGGGGTGCTGTAGTCATAGGGTCAACATTAGAGGCTGGGATATTGCTACAGGTGCTGCTTCGATGACTAGTCGTGCTTCTCTGTGCAGAGGAAGTATTGGTTTGCCTCGAAGTGTTCACAGAAGGATTGAATGCTACATAGGAAATGTTGGTGCCATTGGCAGCTGTCTGGTTGTTGTTGGTATCTGTTGGAGCAGTGCTTTCAAAGTCCATCTGGAGCTCTTGCAGTGATACGGTCTGTACAAAGGAAGAAATAGTACTTTCAGGATGAACTGTCTACTCTCAGGAAATCACTGCGCAGTTGATGTAGCATGCATGACTTACTCTCATGAATTCACGTTTAACCAGGATTAACCAGATTAACCCAAGACACAGAACAGTGTTCTCATTGCTTATTAAGACACATGGTGTGGATTAATCTGTTAAAGGGCCTGCCTTGGAGCAGAAATTTTGGAGCAGATTAATCTGTTAAAGGCTCTGCATTGGAACAGAACTGTTATTCTGTGCTCTTTGTAGCCAATCACAGACTTTTTTCAACTTCCTCTTTGCCAGATTTTCACTTACGTGAGAATCACCATGGCTACTATGACAGACCCCCCTGTTACTCTCCCCACTCTGAGTAAGGTTTTTCCTGCCAAAATTCTTAGTTTCCTTCAGGTACTGAGCTGGACCCCACTAATGTGATAATATTTGTGGCTTTATAAATCAGAATGTCCCACCCTTTGACAGAATCTAATTGAGCTTTTGCCCAGCCCAGGAACTTGTCAGGAGAAAACAGAAGCCGTCTTTTTAGATCCCTTGAAATGGCACTGGAGACTGCATAACAGTGAACAATAATAAATCTTTTATTTAATTGGCAGCTATGGTATGGAGAAGTCAGTTATTGGAAAGGCTGAGGGAAATGTTGGTAAAATTGTATATTTTTCAGTTGACAGACAAGATGGTGTTACAGCAGCTTATTTTTTTAAATAAATTCTTGGTTCTTATCAGTGAGAGATGGTTGACTGAGTACTTAAGTTTCAGTTACAATGTTTCTGCATATAGTTTCCTATTAACTGTTCAGGTTTTCTGGAAAGGTCACTCTTTTTGTGTGTGTATCATTCCCCTTTTCTGAAATCACAATGTGTCTTCTTTGCCCTGAGTTTCCTTTCACAACAGACTAGGGACTGCCTTAGTGGCAATTCTCTGTAGAACTGGACAGGACTTATATTTCTTCCCTTAAGATATAATCCTATTCCTTTTGGCCTGATTGGGAGCTTTCATCCTGCTACCCGGTCACTCGTTGCCAAAATCTCAAACCCCAGTTCTTGGCATCTGTGAAACAATGTACTTCAGCTTTTGCTGACACTAGACTCTTAATTCTTAGGTGGAATTCTTTCTCAGGTTTTGTTTAACACAGCTAAGACCAGGAGTCTGTCCCTTTATTTAAAAGGTGAACCTGTCTGAGTCTGAAAGACATTTTAGTCACACTCTTCAGACATCCACTCCTGTAGCTGAGCTTTTCCTTTACTAAACAATAACTGCCACTGAACTCAAAACAAACCCTCCCCTTAGCAGACAGCTGATTTTATATTTACCTCAGCTGATGCTGGCCAATCAGAAAAAAGGAGCTGCCTGTCACTCAAGCTCAACATTCTAGAGCAAACTATTCAATTCCCTTCTCTGGTTTTACTGCATTAGGAAATAGCATTTTAAATGTAGTCTGTCACAGCTACCCTAAACAAAGGCTACATGATACTCTTTAAGGATCATAATGGCCACCATAATGGAGGGCATCTTTCCTCCATCATTCAGATGGGAAAGCCTAGAAAACCTTGTTCCTTATGTCCCAGTACTGCAAGTATCTGAAGTATGTATTCTGTGCAGGACTGGCACCTAATGTTTTTTCCTGAAAAGCTGCTGCTGCTGAAGAAGAAATGTTCTCTAGCTTCCAAGGTGACCCTGGTTGTTTGCTTTAAGCTGAAGTCAGCAAAACAGGCATTTTTAAAAATAAGCCTTGGGCCAAATCAGATACGACAGTGTTTTAACAGAGAACTGCCCTATTGTACATAAAGGTGTGGGGGGAGGGGGACCATTTTCCCTACTTTTTATTGAAAAATTATAACAGTAATTACAGTAATCTTATTTCACATTACAGAACATGTCATGGATAATCAAATCTCAATTATATCTTCAGATGATAAATGCAATAAAAAAGCCTGAAGCTTTTGAAACATTTCTAAGGGCTTTTAAATTCTGACAATTAATTCTTTTGTTATCACAGGTTTATGTCCACACCTTTTATTTGCTATAAATGTCTTTGCCATGGTTAATGGATTCCATATCACTTCATAATGGTTATTTCATTCTAGGTACCCAGTCATCAGGCTGACAGCATTCAACATTTTTTTTTTTTTTTTTTTAACCAAAAAGCCCTTCTAATTTTTGGACATTCCCACCATATAAAAAGGAAATTGGCATTTAATTGGAGACTCATCCAGAATTTATCACTTCCATTTTGTGTGAATTTTATTTAATTAATAAAGTGTTACATACTAATACAAAAATTTATAGTGGTGTTCTTTTATATTTATGGTTGGAGATAACCGTGGACCTTGCCCATTATGCTGAGTCAGTGTTCTGTTTTCAGTAGCAGCTGGAGTACACAGGTTAGGAATACAGAGCCCTCCTCCCTCCTGTGTGCGCTACCTCCAAGCACTTTTCTCCTCAGCTGAGCAACCCAACTTCTTCTTCTACCCCACTTAGATTGATTTCTACTAACTTGGCATTCTTCACCAGAACAGGATGGCCACTTTTATGTGGTTGGCTTTCTGTACAAGCTTTCTAGGGTTGCCAACCTCCCAGTAGTGGCTGGAGATCTCCCGCTATTACAGCTGATCTCCAGGTGACTGAGATACGTTCAGCTGGAGAAAATGGCCACTTTGGAAGTTGGACTCTACGGCATGATGCCCCAAACCCCACCCCCTTGAGGCTCCACTCCCAAAATCTCCAAGTATTTCCCAACATGGAACAGACAACCGTATTGCTTTCTTGGCTCAACACAGACATCATAAATACATCTCAATTTGCTCATGATGACATATCCAAACTTGGTAACTGTCAGGCTCACATGTTTTCTCCCCCTTCCTATCATACTGTGTGCCAGAACTGAATACTGTCTTCAACTGAATACAGACGCCTTAACAAACCAAAGTCAGCTTCCCCCCCAGTAACTGTACCTCTTGACCACAATTTAATCACATTTCAGAATCCCAGTCACTGGAAAAGGACTTAACCTCAATTTGTTAATGTGTCTGAGGCTCAGGTGTCATGAGCAACTGGAACACTTTGGTTGTGGTGTGCCACTCAAGAGGAGATGGAGAGAGGCAGCCCATCAGTTCTGGATGGAGCCCTTGCATTGGAAGTTAATCATTTTTTAAAAAATGCATACAAGAGGAAACTGCAAGACCCAGGAAGCAGACTCATCATCCCTAGCTATTTCAAGCAGTTTCCACATGAGGATTCCCCCACCCCCCACATGGGCAGCAGAAAGCCTGTGCAGTGAAGGAGAGCACCCAGACCTCTTCCCTTTATTTCAAAGAAGATATAAACCTATTTTTCTCTGGTTTAAAGAAGGAAAGGTAAGGTAGGTGCATGTGGATCATCCATTGAACCCGCTTTCATAGCCACTGCAAGGAAGGAGGGAAGAGCCCAGCTCTGTTTTTAAAATGGTGTGTGGCAGCTCAACATCCCCCCTCCCAAGGCTCCCAGTGGTATACTTCACTGTATAACAATATAACACGTAGTAAAAATTCTTCCCTGGCCTAACATTTGTGGATGTTGCCATTGACCACAGCAGTTGCAATAGCGCTTGGCTGGATCTGCCATGGTCATAGAGTTTAGCACAGGCAGTTGGCAGTTCTGGTCCAGCTTCAACCAGTCGCAGCTGTTTCGGCAGCCTTTGGGCAATGTGGCTGTCTAGATCCCAAGGATGGCTGGTGTTTCTCATGCAGCAAGGCTCTTCTAAGCCACTATTTGGACACAATACCTTTGACAACTAGAAAAGAGGCTAAATTACCTTGTTTTCCCTGAAGACGGATTTTAGCTTGCTTGTTTTTTGTACTGCCACTGTTGCTGCCATTGCAACTTTTTCCTGATTCTTCACATACTTCTTCCTGGCCAAGAAGACTTTTATGGGATCTACACCTGTCTATTTAAAGAAAAAGAAGATAATTAGCTGGTTTGTCTATGCTGGTTCAGTTTATAAATGTCTGAACAGGAATCTAGTACTTAAACAGGGACTCTGCAACTTTTAAGAGTACAGAATGGGAAAATTGGGGGAAGGAACCCCAAATTCTTGGGGTTATCTTCAGGGCATCTGGAAACTGTGAAATTAACCATGGAGACTTCACAGTTCTCGATAATGGCTAAATCATCCCAACAAGCATCTCAGGGTAACCAAAGTTAACAACATACAGACATGCCAGTAGAAAAGCAGTTTTGTCAGTTTAATAGTGCTATCATAAGCAGAGTTGCACCCCTTTTAAGGAAGAGCTCCTTCCATATGGCCCTGTGCACCAACTAAGGTCTTCTGGCAGCCATCTGTTAGGTATCCTATCTCTTAGAGTAGCCCGTTGGCGTTGACCAGAGCCCAGGTCTTTTCCATTGTGGCTCCTACTCTGTGGAATGGGCTCCCTGAAGAGGTGAGCCCCCCCCCCTTCAGATCTTCGGAAGGGGCTGCCAGGCCTGCCTGTTTGCCAGGGCTTTTGAGGGGGTTTGAATGGCAGGCATCTTTTAAGGGGGAAGGTGGGGGAGAGACTTGGGGTTTGATATTTTATTCTGCTTTGAACTGGGAATATTTTTAGACTATTGTTGTAAGCTGCTTTGAACCATGAGCAAATGTGGGGTATAAATGTTTTAATAAATAAATTAGTCCATTGAAGTGAATAGGCTTGGAGGGGAGTATCTCTGAGTAGGATTACACTTTAACAGTCAGAAAACACAAATTTAATGAAGGTAAAGAGAGAGGGAAGACTTGCCTTCTGCATTAATCCACATGTTTTTATTTAGAAGATATTTGCTGTTGTGCAATAAGAAAACAAATGGATGTGTTTTGACAGAGAAGCTAGTGTTATGACCTCATGTGCTTCTGAAATACTGAAAGGGTGTTTATTATTTGAGCACTGAGATGATTTCTTACCTTGGCAATTACTTTCTCCCTGAATATCTCTGAATTAGCAAAGTACAGTGGGGAGCAGTAAGTGACAATTTTAATCCCTTCTATTTCGTGGACCTGCAGGAGAGAGATTGACAGGGTTCAGGTGCTGCACAAGATGATGGTGTCAAAATGCATGAGGGGGGAGAAGAGAATTGGAAGAAGAGATCCTGCAAAAATATTAAAGCAAATCAGGGAGACATTCTGCTGAGGAATAGGAAAGAAGACTTGAATTCTGCATAGATATTTTCCAGCTTTTGGTATGCATGCTTGGAAACTCAGATTTTTTTTGGTATGTGCACATTCAAAAACTGGAAGATATGTGCAAAAAAGGTGACCACATGTAACACAATATCCCCTTATATGCAGTTTGAGTACCAAAAATGTAACAATTGAAAAGGGCTGAACCCAGGCACTGAAGTCCTGGTATTTAAGCTGTGGAAATCTTGCTTAACCATCCCTCCAGCTTCTTTTACTCAGCATTACATAGTTCAGCACAGGACTCCTGTTATGTCCGCTGACTGCTACTGTGCACCAGCGGCATACAGTCAGAGCTTGACTCCGAGAGACAATAGGGGTCAAGGATCCTAGACCACCAATAAGAACTCTGGTGGGAAATTCAAACTCGCCAATAGAACTTTTGGGTGTGTCCTAGGAGTTGTATATAGTTGGCCATCTCGGCCATTTTGCATGTTTGTTGTGTACTCAATAAACCTATGCTGATCACTACGTCGTAGTTTGGGCTTTCCATGCATTGAATCCAGTACACAATAACTCCCCTGTCTTTTAATAACTCAGGGCTGTTCACATTTTAAAATAAAAAGGTCATGCCAGACACCAAACTTTGGCCATAAATACTGCAAGTAAAAAATGATTCCACAAATAGATGCCTAGAATCATCATCTCATGTGATAAAATAAATGCCTGGCTTTTATATTGGTTGGATGATGACCAAATTGGGATAAACTGAATTTTGCTGCCACATTTACCTTATTGTAGACTTTGGGGTTCTTGTATATATCAGAAGCAGCTACTGGGCCAAGGATACAGCCATTGCGACTAAAGAGAAAAATGGAAGAACATGTCAAAACTCTACAAAAAGGCTGCCTGAAATAACTTTCATGTAGCTAAAATCCAATGGTGTAAGTCAACCAGAAGAAGAGGATGGATATATAACTTGCTGTTGAAGACACAATCAGCATGCTCTTGGCTGGATTGCTAAGTGAAGGAGGAGAGGGTGTGTCTGCTTGATAAACTGTCCTCTATGTTAAAAATAACCCTGTCCAATCAATTCTCCTTCTCTGTTACCACAAGATGTCATTCATTTATTTCTAGGTAAACACTATTCACAGGCACTGAAAATCTGTTGTCTTGCAAATATGGTAGGTAAAAAAATTTCACATTGAATTTTGTTAGGAGTACACCCCCATGTGGTGAGAATTGATAGAACATCAAAACGCCTGTTGGTTGTCTAATGTTAACCTCATGATAGATCACAACTGTCACAAGATGGGTACATTCACCAGGATGACTCAATATGTGCAGCAGAAAAGTAACATCATCTCATGATGACTACTTCAAAAGTGAATGTGGGAATTTGAGTTGAAGGGTATCACTGCACGGGTTAGTTTCTCAGGGTTCCTAGCATGGGGAACAACAGTTCATGCACATATAACCCTCATAATGAGGGAATATGTGGATTGCAGCTCTCTACGGACTGTATTTGGGCAATAATGGCTGGGGGTTCCTCAAAGCATTTAGGAACCTCTGGAGTGACTCTAGCAGCTGCTTGTCCAAGCTGGGCATCAACAGAGCCGAGAGGGGGAAAGAGAGAGAGAGAAGCTCCAGCAGGAGACCTAGACTTTTGCTTTTCTTGTACTGGTGCAGCCTGCACTGATGAGTGCATGGATGAGGCAGATACAGACCATATATGCTCCTCAACATGGGCAGTGCCAGCAAGAAGGAAGCAAAGCCTTGGCTCTCCTGCTTTGCTGTTGCTCTCTCTTTGCTTTGTCTAGTCTGACTTCAGCAAGCAGCAGGTGGAGGATGGCTTCTGACATCCTGCCCCAATTCTGTGCTATTCTTCCAACCTCCAAAATGCAAGCAAGAGTCTGAACACAAGCAGTTCTTCATTATGAAGGTAATGCAAATCCGCTCTTTGTTTCTACAGAGTGCGCGTCAAACAAAAAGATAAGTATAGGTCTGGCTGAGTTAGGGGCTTGGGATGGGTACACCAGAGACCATTTCACCAGGGACAAGCTCTACAATGAAAAGACAACGGCCATGTGTGTCTGCCCCACTGGTGCATGGCTATAAGTAACAAAGTAACACCACATACAATATTTACTGATTATTACAATTTACTATCATATAGCATATGAAATTCCAAAAACATAAATCTACCCCCCCGCCCAAAAAAAAAAAGTGTGGTGGGAGAGGGGAGACAAATCTTGCTCGCTTTTCATCTTTACGTCATTGCCTTACATTGATGGAAACATTTATCTCCCATTCCATTTATCTCTTATCCTGAGAGGGTCAATAGCAGCAAGTGGCTTGCTGTTTATGTATAACAGATGTGAGGTTAAATGGAGCAGGTGTTGTTATGTGTGACGTAAGTACTTTTAGATTTAAACCAGTTGAGGGATATATTAATGGGAATGGTATCGTAGGCAGCTGCTATCTTAAAATGACATCATTATTTACTACAGGGACTGGCACTTTCATTTTCCAGGAGCTGCCAGTCACACCTGCCTTTGAAATTTTGACCCAAACATTTTTTTTTTAATTTGGAAAACGCCTACCCTTGTGCATTTCCATTGCAGATAATTTCCAAGATAATACTTACAACTGGGTATGGAAAACCACTACAAGGATGGAAAACCCCACTCCCACGGCAAGTCCAAAGGGCAAGCCCAGGAAGAAGGCTGAGAGGAAGCTCACCACCCAGACCATCTGTGGAAAGACATAAACACAGCATGTCACTTCCTTGCATTGCAGAGGGGGGCGGGCTGTGGACACTTGCACAATCTGTTGTGAACACAGACCGACATGGAACACATATTGTTGTACATTGATTGAAGTTCTGTGACTGACTCTAGACACTTGCATTCAAAGGCTGACATCTATGTTGCAGAATCTGGTCTCTAATCTGGTCTATAACCAGACTTGGACATTCCTTAGGTATACATTTTATTTTAATCTAACCACACTTGGACATTCCTTAGGTATACATTTTATTTTAATAGGAGCAAGGTTCTAACCTTCCATCCTTGCTAAGAAAAAAATTCTGAAAACAACACTTTTTTTGCAATATGCTTAGAAGAACTACATAATGAGCACCACGCATGAGGATTCCCTACCCAGAAAGATGGCAAAGATGACATCCCCCAGTTGACATCCTACAGAAAAGAGCTAGTGACTCAGCTCATCCTTGCCTTGACTATGTACTAGCATCTCCATGTCCCTATTATACTCCTGTCTGTCTTCATCATCATGCTAGTAAATAATCAAGGCAAGGATGAATTGAGTCACTGACTCTTTTCTGTGGGTTGTCAACAGAGTAGGGTTGCCAAGTCTCCACTTACCTTTAGCGGGGGGGAGTCCTCGCCACTCTGGGAGGGTCCTGGTGCGTGTATTTTGTGCGTGCGCTGCGGTCATCACGCCGTGCATGGGAAGCGTGCGCTCGGTAGCCGAGGGCATGGGCTGGGCTGACTGGTTTGCTTGCTAGCTTGCTGGTCCTGCTACGCAGCCGTATGGGTTTGTTTGTGAGGTGGGGACTGGCACCCCCCCTCACCCCCCCAGTTCCCTGCACCGACCCTCACCCCGGAGCCAATATTCCTGAAATTAAGAGACACGCTGCTGCTGCAGCTGGAGCTGCGGGCCCAAGGCGGCCAGGGCCGGGGGGGACCGCAGCGAGGCCGCCGCCGCCATGGAGGAGCTGGCACCAGGTGAGAGGCCTCACCCGGAGGGAGGGGCACGGGGCACATTGGGGGCGGGACCTCAGTAATTTGAGGGAAAACCATAGTTTTCCCTCGAATTACAGAGCGTTCCCCCCGAAACGTGCCTGACATGATAATGTCACCTCCGGGTGATGTCATTGCGCTGGGCACGTCTCCTCAGCCTGGCAATTTGGGGGTGGGGTTCCCCCCGGGGGCCCGATCACAGCCGGCGGGCAACGGGCCACTGGAGCAGGGTTTTCCCTGCCCCCCGGGGGGACTTGGCAGCCCTACAACAGAGGGATCATCTCCTGGCTGTTTTTCCATGGCCCCAGTGTTTGCCTCATCTCTCCTGCAATCCTTCTGTGGACCTAACCTCTGCAAAAGGTGCTAAGTTTCATTAAACCAAGCTAGGATGTCAGTAGTTAGTGATGCTTATTTATCACCTGCACTCTTCTAGTGCAACTATATAATGTTTACAGAAAAAGGCTGATGCCTGTAAAATCCTTTAGCTGAACTCAGAGGATGAACAAGCACACAACAGAATCTGCCTTGGTACTCCAGGATTCAAGAACCTATCAAATGCTCGTCCAAAACCTTTTAAAAACCTCTGTGGTGGTGTCCTTTGGATGCAATCTTTTGGGAAAGTTTTCCCGTGCAAACCCCATTGCAATGAATGGGCTTGCACACATGAACTTCCCCTGAGGTAATGTGCCCAATCTATGCAGGACATGTCAAAACCTCCCATTAAAAAAAATCTACAAGTTGTACTTTAAGAGGAAACAGCTTCATGCAGAAACGATTAATATGATTTTATTCTACTCAGATTTTTTAAGATGGTTCCTCAAGGACTGATATTGTGCCATTTAATTTGTTCATAAATATCATGGAATTGAGACTGAGAAGTAAAGCCAGTTTGCTGTAGTGGTTAAGTACGCAGACTCTAATCTGGGAGAACCGGGTTTGATTCCCCACTCCTCCACTTGCACCTGGCTGGATGACCTTGGCCAAGCCATAGCTCTGTACCAGCTGTTCTCTCAAGGACAGCTTGGGAAAAAGCTCTCTCAGCCCCACCTACCTCACAGGGTGTCTGTTGTGGGGAGGGGAAGGGGAAGGAGTTTGTAAGCCGCTCTGAGACTCCAAGTGAAGGGTGGGGTATAAATCCAATCTCTTCTTCTTCTTCTAAAGCAGCCAAGTTTGTGGAGGATGTTAATTATTCTCATGAAACAGGATGGTGCCAATCAGAACAGCTCAAAAAGGATCTCTCAAAGTGGATGAGTGGGCAACAAAGTGGCAAAAAGGTTCAGCATGAATAACTGAAAGTGAGGCACACTGGGACAAAAATAGAAGAAGAAATACTAACATGCTAATGAACAGATGATGGCCAGCCAGGAGAGAAATACTGGGATCATGGTGGATACAAAAATGTTGATGCAGTGGGTGGCAATGGTAAAAAGGGGGGCAAACTCTGTGCTGAGTGTTAATTAGGAGAGGAGCTTAAAACAAAACAGTCAGTATTGTAATGCCCTTGTATACAAAACTGTACATTTTTGATTTCTAGATACTGCAGGGAAGAGCTAGAGAAAAGGGCAACCACAGTGACCAGAGGGTTGGAGTAGCTTCTGTGTGAGAAATGGCTATGGAGTTTGGGTCTTTTTAGTTTAGAGAAAAGACAACTGGGATGACATGACACAGGTTTATAAAATTATGCATTGGGTGGAGAGAGTGGCTAGAGAGAACTTTTTCTCCCTCTCCCAGAATAATAGAACTTGCAGACTCCCAAAGTTGATGAGCAGTAGATTCAAAAAGACAAAAGGAAATATTTCTTCACTTAGAAGGAAATTAACTTGAGTATTTCACTGCCACAGGAGGATATAGTTATTGCCACAGGTTTAGCTGGCTGTAAAATGGGATTGGACAACTTCAGTCCATCCAAAGTTGTCTAGCCCTGTCCTTTAAACAGAAACTTAATGTGTGGAAATGGCCAGGTGAAGCTTTTTTTGGCATGGAGTTAAGTGACATCACCTGGTAAACTACATCCTTTAAAGCCTCTATTAAAGGGACAAGATTTTTTTTTTCAGACCAGTTGGCAACCCTACAAAGGTTATTAGCCACAGTGTTGAAATGGAAGCTGTATGAATACAAGTGCTGAGGGGCAACAATGAGGGGGAGGCATTGGCTCCAGACCTTGTTTGTCAACCTTCTGGGGACATCTCACTGGCCTCTGTGTCAAACAGGATGCTGGAATAGATGGTCTGATCCATATGTTCTTTTGACACGAGCACATGCTCAGAACCTCATTATATCACCCCACTCTGCCTACTATTTGAATAGCATTTTAAGAAATCCATTCGTGTCTGTGGTGGGACAATTTGTATTACTCTTTCGGCTGATAAAGCAGTTTCTGGAGAAACTCATAATGAATTGGCCCAATTTACACAAATATAATTTACTGCCATAAATCTTTTCCAAACATAATATCTGATGACAAGATATTTGTAGATCTTCCATGCCCTTCATAGTAGTGACTTTTACATCAACTAGTGTCTGGAACTCTTTTTCTGAGTGTTTCTCTTTCCCTGGAGGATGACTGTCTGAATTCAGGACTTCTAGGGCCAATATGGTTATTGTTGGTAATAATGCTAATTAGCACCTTAGTAGATTTTAGCAGTACTAATAATTGTTCAAGTCTATGTGTTACATGCACCAGCTATGAGAGTGCTTAGGTGTATTGGTTTAAAGAGAAAAGTATCAATTCATGATCTGTTCAAAACTCCAGTGAGGGGACTATAATGATATGCCACAAGGAAATAAAGTTCTGTCAAACAGAACATGCAATAGCATATACTGAATACACACAACTCCTTTTAATTTGCTGCCTTTCCTGAATTTGGTTTCTGAATGCTTGTAAAATGTGGATTATTTTCTTTTGCAAGCAGAAACATGTTGAAACTAGGAATAAGGCCCATTGTGGAAATAAATATAACGGGCTCTAGAAAGAGGCTCTAGGTGAGTGTCCTGGACTTGGGCCCTCAGTGTCAATTTGCTGTGGTGACCTCAGCAGGATATAATGACACAGAGGCCACTGTTTTCTCCAGGGGAATTGATCACTGCCAGCTGGAGAGCAGTTTTAATTTTGAGTGATCTCCAGCCCTCACATGGGGATTGGCAACAATGGTTCCCCAGGAGGAAATGGCTGGTTTGGAGGGTGGAGTCTATGGCATTGTACCTGTCTGAGGTCCCACCCCTCCTCAAACCCCACCGTCTCCAGGCTCCACTCCTAAAACCTCCAGGAATTTCCCAACCTGGGGGTGGCAATCCCATCTCTTTCCCAGCCAACCATCAACATACTGTTATCTGCCCCTCTGACTTCAGCCTTCCATTTCCTCACCCCTCCCTGCAGCATGTACCTAGGAAAAGTACAGCCTTTCTCCACAGTGGGGACCAAAGCAGGTCACATAATTCCCCTCTCCCCCTTTCTGAAATCACCCAATCAGTTTCCACAGAAAGAACCTGGGTATGGCAGACCCTGCTCTGAAGTGCTAACTGCGACACACATTGGCTGTCATGGGGGCCCATCTCAGCAGGGTATAATGACACAGAGTGCACCATTTTCTCCAGGGGAACTGATCTCTGCCATCTGGAGAGCAGTTGTAATTCTGGCTGATCTCCAGTCCTCACCTGGAGATTGGTAACAATGGTTCCCCAAGAGGAAATGGCTGGTTTGGAGGGTGGAGTCTATGGCATTGTAACTTACCTTTATTTGCCCCTCTGACTTCAGCTTTCCATCTCCCCCCACCTGCAGCCTCTACCTATGAAAAATACAGTCTTTCTCTGCAGTGGGGACCCAAGCAGGAGGTAAGCGACCTCAGCAGGGTGTAATGATACAGAGTCCACCCTGCAAAGCAGCCATTTTCTCCAGGGGAACTGATCTCTGCCATCTGGAGAGCAGTTGTAATTCTGAGTGATCTCCAGCTCTCACCTGGGATCGGCAGCAATGGTTCCCCAGGAGGAAATGGCTGGTTTGGAGGGTGGAGTCTATGGCATTGTACCTGTCTGAGGTCCTACCCCTCCCCAAACTCTGCCTTTGGAGACTCCACTACAAAATCTCCAGTAATTTCCCAACCTGGAGCTGGCAACCATAGTCAAGACTGGCCCCAATGAGTTCCCCACCAAGGCCAAAGTAGACCTGGAATGGGCCTCCTGCCTTTGCCTTTTTACTAACAGAACCAAGCTTGGTTTCCTAGCAACAGCCACTGAAATAAAAGTTAGCCTGACAGAAGCCAAACAGGAAAAGTGTCTTTGTCAGGAGAGACAGCTGTTTTGGCAGTTTATTCTATCAGGCAAGTGGCCAGGCTGGCACTGGGCAGAGGAGAGGAGCAGACCAGCACCCAGCTAATGGCACATGAGTAATCTTTACTGGCAGTTGATGGGCCAATGGCTGATGGAGCGTACAGCATAGCCAATGGGTGAGCCAGAAAGTGCCAATACATGGGATGGGATATTACTCCACATTGACAGGATATTTGTTTAAACAAAAGTCTCTAGCATTCACAGGAACCCAATTCTGTTGAAAAATTCCATGAAGAATTTCATATACAAGAAAGTATAAAAGACAAAAAACCTACACAAATCTCACACACATTTTAGTCTTCATGCTGGTGTTGGGACTAACTCATCCCATACTGTTCAATAAGTTCAGATTCCTCCCCCCGCATACATGGCATCATATAAGACACTCACACAGTCCAGCTTGCTTTTTTTCCAGAGGTAGTAAGGATCAGTCAGCTGCTTCAGAGAATTCTTCAGATTCACAGCTATCAAGGCTCCCAAAACAGCCTGTAGAAAAGATAACTCAAAATCAAAACAGACGGAGGAGAGAGCCCCAAGAATAGGTGTCCCAATACATATGCCTGTTTTTGCTACAGCAGCTGCAATTATTACAAAAGCAAGCTGTAAGCCAGACTTTTTAAAAAGAATATAATATAGCACAGCACGGTTCCTTCTTTCTACCACAGTACCTAATTAAGTGCACATCCAGATCACAGAAAGGCAAGGCCAGTTCACCCACGAGCAAAGCATCAGCAGAGGCACAAGGCGTAACTAGTGCCTGTTGTTGCCTCCTGTGCCACTGCCATTTGGATGGGCCCAAGGCAGACTACAGTGGAGCTGCCTCTGGAGCCTAGCTTGGACCTGGCTGGTGTGACATAGAAGAAGGCACATGCTCATCACACTTGTGCAGCTGCAACAGGAGGAAAGTGCTTGGAGTAGCAATATGTGCTGAGCCAATATAACGAGGCCCTGTACATGAGATAAAACTCACTGGCAAAGTCTTGAAGAATTCTCTAGATGTTACATTTTGTCCTCATGTCACTCTGTTCTCCTTGCTTTCAACCAGACCCCAAACCAAAGTAACGTAAAGTGTTGTAAAGTTGTAGCCGACTTATGGCAACCCCAACAAGGGCTTTCAAGACAAGTGAGAAGAAGAGGCGGTTTGCCATTGCCTTCCTTTGCAGAGTCTTCATCGGTGGTCACCCTTCCAAGTACTGACCCTGTTTAGCTTCTGAGATCCGATGAGACTGAGCTACACCATGACGCATTCTCTTCCCTAAACTAAAGACTCACATTAAAATTCACAACACCTTCTTCCATTTTTGTTGGTCCCAGCCCATATACTAACATATTTTTGTCCATTTGCCTCGTTTCTAGTTTCTAGCTTGTGTCTAAGCTTCTTTACATGGAAGCAAGTTCCACTGAGTTCAATGGAATTTACTTCCTAGTAAGTATGCATGGGACTGCCTTCTTTAAGGAAATGTTAACTGGGATCTTTCTTCTATCTGATATCCAAAAGCCAGGCTGTTTAAGAGATTTTGTATTTTGACCAAGTCCTGCCTACCCCCAAAATCTGGGTTGGTTAGAAACAGATCACTTAAAAGTCATAGAACATATCTATTGTACTCATTTATATATTGGTTTTCTACTGCCATGGTTCCCCCCATTTAAATATTGCCATCTGTGAATTAGATTTGATTCCTAGCTGATATCATAATGGGTCAGCTTCCAGGATTCCCAAAGGAAGTGGGAATGACCTCTAAAATCAATTTAAGCCTCTGGTGTAAATATTACCATGGAAGAGAACTAGTCAACACTAAACAACAGAGACCACTACCTGGAAACGTGTTTCTAAACAGATCTTTACCTTAGGAAGAGGGCTCAGATAGGTCCCCAAAGACAGCATGGTTATCATCACCACCAGCGCCACACAAAAGCTTGCCACCTGAGGGTAGAAAGGTAACTTATCACAATGGGAACTTGGTGCTAAACACTCCAGGCTTTCTGTCAATGTGATGACTGGGAGAGGACAGTTCGCTGATCTGATGGCCTGGGCAGTGGGGCAAAAGATGGCCTCCTGTCCTAATTCAATCTCTTATCTTCAGTCATTCAATGATGGGGTCTCAGCCTAGTGGCACCTTTGGAATTCTGACACAGGGTGGTGGGTACAAACACAAAACGGATGCCACAGAAAGTGGCACAGAATGGCTGCCACAAAAAGCGGCATCAGTCACAAGATGCCAGGAAGTGAAGTGATGCACAACTCTAGTGGTAACTTTCTAACATTTCAGGCTCTGTTTAACAGGATGCCTTGTAAAACAAACATATTATTTATAAAGATTTTCTTGCACACACAGTTTATCATTTGTCACACAGTGAAGATCACTGTGCTATGGTGGCAGCTGCTGCCAAAGCAACTTTGTAAAATCTGCACAGCTGATCAGATCTTCAATAACCCTGGCTCTGTCCACTTTCTAAAAAACGCTTTGTGTGTGCCAGGAAAAGTGTCAGCTGGCACAACAGCACCCATGGGCACCACACTGGGGACCCCCGGATCAGGCTATTAGTAGCCACATTGTTCCAGCTAAGTAATGTTTCCTTAATACAGCATCTTACACTGGACCTAGTTCTTTAAAATCAAAATCTTCAGTCTTTTCAGAGACAGGGCTTTCCTGAAACTTCAGCTTGCAATGTGGAACCCCCTGATAATGTTTTAACCATACATTCCTTGTATAATCATAACCATTCTTGTTTTTCTCTCTAGGCAACCTGATGTAAAAGAACAATAGGGCACTAAAGGTTTGCACTCAGATATTAGTATATCAACTAGCTAAATGAAAAGGGCATTTTAATAAACATATTATACTCAGGGCTTTTTTGGGCAGGAACGCACAGGAACGGCAGGAACTCATTAGCATAATAGGCCACACCCAACAGGAGAAACTCATTAGGACTGGCTGCATTAGGGGTGTGTGGCCTAACATGCAAAGAAGTTCCTGCTACAAGAAAAGCCCTGGGTTTTGACAATAAACAAGGTAAACAGAATAAGAAGCAAAAGGTGGTTGTGGCTGGATGACCACACTTCTGGCAACATGGGGGTGTGGCCTAATATGCTAATGAGCTGTGCTGTCAGGAGTGTGATCTAATATGCTAATGAGTTTCTGCTGTTGGGTGTGGCCTGTTATGCTAATGAGTTCCTGCTGGGCTTTTTCTACAAAAAAGCCCTGATTATACTGATGTGAGGAAATAACATTTGGTACTATTTAGTAATCTATCTATCTATCTGTTACACTATCAAATGCCTGGCACTTCAAGTTCACAGAGGCCAGGGAGGCTGGAGAGAGGGGAAGGAGTGAGTCTGCTGATAGCATAACTAATAGGGATGTTCTCCAATTGATAGTGTTATACAGATCTTGGCGCCTAAATGGATCACACTGACAAATCTGGCTTTTCAAAGTATTTTCCAGGCATATTTGTGGGTTTTGATTCTATGTTAGCTGTGGGTCCTGTTTGCTTGAACTATTCTGTTGTTTGATGCTCCTTGCTAGGCATAAAAACACTTATTTTGTTTATATCACTTTGACCACAGGCAATCATACAAATGGAGAGTGTATGTGTGTTTGTGTGTGTGTGATAAAAGGCAGACAGACATTTTTCTAGGACTTAAGAGCTGAAATAGCTGTTCATGGGGGGGGTGCGGCCATTTCAGCACTTGATAACACATGGGCAAGGAACAAGAGTGCCTCAGTCTGCTGGGCCTTTGCATCTTTTAAAAATCACTTTAAAATGGCGGTGGCATCCCCATGGCAGCCATGAGGACACCATCACATCTAGTTAGGCCCCAAGTGAATTAACCATCCCTGGGCAAAATCTGAGGCCCAAGCATTCCTGGATATCTAACACAAGTTCAGAGCTGGTTGTTGTCTGCGCCTGTGTAAGGAAGGACCTCTGTGGTTCTTTTATGTCAGATAGAGCACATCAGTATGACCTTATTCTCCTTGGCTAGTGCAGGATGCTATTTCTACCACAGTGATGCAAATCCCTGCTTGTGACCCATTCAGTATAGCCACATCTTAAGCTCAGGCAGCCTCACTCACTGCAAGAACTGGCAACAGCACCAGTACTGCAGACGAAAAATGGGCATATCCCAAATTTTGGGTTCTGAAGTTGGCCAGTTTTAAAATTAGCATGACTAAAAATTACAAAATGTTAGCATCTTAATTGTTTCTGGTTTTCCAGAGATGTGCCAACCTTGCTTTAGTAATAGCAAAACATAATATTAAGCTGGCTATTCCACAATACTAACTTAAAATGATTTTATGCCTATGTTTTATGCCATGATTTATATGTCATGGTAGTCCCCAAATAAACCCAGTTTAGCAAGAACACTGATAATTCCTTGTTTTATATCCCTAGCCGTTTGTACAAATAATTCCACTGGGTAATATTTTAATAGTTATAGCCAAAACCAGAGGTCCCCAATGCTGTTGAACATGTGGGTGCTTTTGGAATTTTAAGAACTGTTAGTGGGTACTATTAAAAAATGGCTGCTATTGGTGGTAGGGGTGGGGGGTCAATCACAAAACAGCTGCCATAGGTATTGAGTCTTATCACAAAATGTTGGGAGGTTCCACAAAACATTAGAAGATTGTAAGCCAAGTACCCTCCTGAAATGGAAGCAACGGTTTCTGAATGGCTGCTCCCTGAACACATAAAGATGATGCTCCCTGGGCCCTTTAAATCATCTCCCATTCCATCTTTGGGGAAGAAGCAAATGGCCAGCAGGAAACACCCTGGTTGAGCAACATGGTGGGGGATCAGTGGCCCAGATATAACTACAGCCAATAAATACTCGGGGTTCCCTGGCCAGAGGGAATATCCAAGATAATTCCCCTCTGGCAAAATGTCCAATGGTAAGTAGAAAAACTAAACCAAAGATGACCTGAGATTTTCCTCCAGCTCCATCCACAGCTAAGGTCACAGAAAGAGCACAGCAGATCACGTGGATTTTGAAAAATGATCCAAAGAAGTTGCTGCAGCCCAGGGCCAGCATTTCCTATGGAAGCAACAAGAATGGGTTAGTCATTGTAGATGATAATACACATCATGACCTTACCTTTACAGTAAGGCTCACTTGGCAGCAATTGTTAGGGTGCATGAAATAGGTCAGACAGTCACACTATCATCCTCTGCATGCGAGGGTGGCATTAATCCATTAATCATGCAAAGGTTGCCCCAGCTCTGCAGAGCTGTCTTCCTATCTCCTGAGGCTCATTCCCATTGCATGAGTGTGGCTTCTGCTCATTCTAGAAATATCCTGGCATCCTTTGATTTACATATTTGTACAACACGTGTCTCACTTGCAAACTCTAGGACTGGAAAATACAATTGGGCTTCTCTTTACCACAAGAGTAATCTGATAATGTCATCCCTAATGTGTCATCCATTCAGAAGCAAGGGACAGGTTTGGCAGAGATAACCTGTGGCACGCTTGTCTGGGTCTGTTATTTGAAAGCCACAGTTATACAAGTGGTAGCAAAGGAGGACACACCATTTTTGCCATGTGCTAGACACAAGGCATCTTCTGATTACACAAATTAGAGCTGTTCCTTAGAGGAATTTGTTTAGTCTGTTACAAGGTAATCCTTTGAATTAATTGCTAAATATCCAACTAATAGTCCCTCTGTAGTTGCTCCAGATGTTTTTTTAGCCAACCTGCAGTTTTCAAGCAGTTGTTACAGGGTATGACACAGCAGAGGTTACAAACTAGCTGATCAGTACAGCCGTTGTGTACAGGAACAACTCAGGACCTCAGCAGGGGAACAGACATAAAGGCTATGGCTAGTATTGTTACAACCATCTTTAAATCCATATAGCAACTACCTCTACAGGGCTGGGGCTTAAGAACATAAGAACCTAAGAGAAGCCAATGTTGGATCAGGCCAGTGGCCCATCCAGTCCAACACTCTGTCACACAGTGGCCAAAAACACCAGGTACCCTCAGGAGGTCCAGCAGTGGGGCCAGGACACTAGAAGTCCTTCCACTGCTGCCCCCTCCCCGTCAAGCACCAAGAATACAGTGCATCACTTGCCCCAGACTGAGAGTTCCTATCTATACTTTGTGGCTAATAGCCACCAAAGGACCTCTGCTCCATATGTTTATCTAATTCCCTCTTGAAGCCATCCATGCTTGTAGCCGCCACCACCTCCTGTGGCAGTGAATTCCTCGTGTTAATCATTCTTTGGATGAAGAAGTACTTCCTTTTATCTGTTCTAACCCAACTGCTCAGCAATTTCATTAATTGCCCATGAGTTCTTGTATTGTGAGAAAGGGAGAAAAGTACTTCTTTCTCTGCCTGCTCTATCCCATGCATAATCTAATAAACCTCGATCACGTCACCTCTCAGCTGTCGTTTCTCCAAACTAAAGAGCCCCAAGTGCTTCAACCTTTCTTCATAGGGAAAGTGTTCCAACCCTTTTATCATTCTAGTTGCCCTTTTCTGCACTTTTTCCAATGCTTTTTTGAGGTGTGGCAACCAGAACTGTACACAGTACTCCAATTGAGGTTACACCATTGATTTATACAGGGGCATTATGATACTGGCTGATTTGTTTTCAATTCCCTTCCTAATAACCCCCAGCATAGTGTTGGCCTTTTTCATTGCAGTCGCACACTGTCTCGACACTTTCATTGAGTTATCTACTACGACTCCAAGATCTCTCTCTTGGTCAGTCTCCGCCAGTTCGGACCTCATCAATGTGTACTTATAGTTAGGCTTTTTGGCTCCAATGTGCATCACTTTGCACTTGGCCACACTGAACCCCATTTGCCATGTTGATGCCCACTCACCCATCCTCGACAGATCCCTTTGGAGTGCCTCACAATCCTCCCTCGTTCTCACCACCCCGAACAACTTTGTGTCATCTACAAATTTAGCCACTTCGGAGTTACTCCCAACTCCAACTTCAGATGCAGCAGATCCTATCTGCTCTCCATGTGCTTTTTAACACACACTAAGGCTGGTTTTACATTTGCCTTTCCTACTGGAATCATTCTACTTCCAAAAAAACTTGCCCACATCTCTTTCAAGTGTGAATCTGCATTCCTTCTCAACTGTCCATATCTGCTAATTGCCCTCTAGCTCTCAAGCTGGCTTCACACCTCTGTAAACAAATCCTGTTCTTAACAGCACTTCAAAAGAATGACCCCTTTCACTCCAGTTCAATCAGATGTGGGCATTCCCCTACAACAGCTTTGGCACCAATGTGTTACCGGTGCAGGGAGCGCTGGAATGAAGCTGTTACAAAAATGCACAATTAAAATCACCCTAAGTGTATATCATGCCTTTTTTTTTATGTTTGGGGTGCTATTAAGAAAAGTGTCCAGTTGGCATTGTGCACCGCTGTATGCAAACACCTCACCACTGCCAGACCCCTTTGCTAGCAATCTCTCTCATAGTGACCCGAAGCCAAGAACCCTACTCAGTCATTCCAATGTTGGTGTTCAAACCACATATAAGGGGAAGATCATGCCATATGCAATCTTCCCAATATGTGTGGGTGTCTAGTGGTGTGAATAGGGCAATGTGCATATTTTATAGCTTCAGTATGCATGATCTGAAACCAAGGTTTGTCATGAGTATGCATCTTTGTGTGACAAATCTTGAAAATACAAACATTACCTTGTTTACATAAAATGATGACTGCACATATCAGGAGGATTATGGTTAGCACAATCTCACTTTACATGTAGACTGAGCTCCCAATTTGGTTTGACTGAAAATGGTTCTTTGTTCTGCACATGTAAGCATGGGTGGATACATTTCAGAGATTCCAAGTACAACTCCCTACATGCTCTGTTCTCTGAGGAGGACAGTCATCAGACCCGAACTCTGGAAATGGTGGTACAGACTTTTTAGATGAATTCATTCCTGCCTACATTTCTTTGCTAAGAGCCAAAAAATGCTACCTGGTTGGGGTCCACATCATAGCCATGCTTGGTGCCAAGAGTTCTGCCCATGGCCAAGTTGATCACATAGCCCACAATGGCAAGTGAGAAAGCTGTGCCGATCATGTCCTTCCATTTGCCTACTTGAGGAAGTGTGGCTGCAGGAAAGCTAGAATTGAAATAACAAGGACAGGCAGTTAGGGAATCATTGAGAAAGAACAGGAAGCCAGATTCCGAGGAGAGAGAACTGTGATATGGAAGCAAGCAGAACTTTCCTCCAATGAAGTAACCTGTGAAGAACCATACGGCTGCCAACCAGTGTTCCCTCTAAGCTGAGTTAGCGTGAGCTAGCTCACAGTTTTTTAGCCTCCAGCTCACTCATTTTTGTCTTAGCTCAGGAAGGATGGCTCCAGAGCAAATCGCTCACTCACAACTTTAATGCCAGTAGCTCACAAAGTAGAATTTTTGCTCACAAGACTCCACAGCTTAGAGGGAGCGTTGCTGCCAACTGCAATGTGCTCAAGGAAGAATGGCAAAATTAAGGGGAACTACAGAGATACTGAGGTCATCACATTTCATTAAACTGTTAGAATCCACATCAAGTGCCTTAAATTCCACAAAACAAAATGGAAGCAAAACAAAATGGTAAATTTTCTCATTAGGCTCACTGTAGAGTTTGGCACAAAGCTGTGAGACTTGAGTCATCATATGCCTAGCTTGGAATTCAGCCAGTAGTTACCAAGCCATCACATAGTTCTGCCTAAACTTTGCAGTAATTTTATCTTGAGTTCTACGCGCTGAAGCAATCACACTAATAACTTGCCTGTACAGCTCCTCTACCAACAGGCCAAGTGAGCAGTATGATCTGGATGCCTCTCCAGCTACCTGCCCCCCCTTTCACTGTCAAGTCACAGCTGACTTATGATGACCCCATAAGGTTTTCGAGACAAGAGATGTTCAGAGGTGATTTGCCATTTCCTGCCTCTGTGTAGCAACCCTGGTATTCCTTGGTGGTCTCCCATCCAAATACTGACCAGGGCTGATCTGGCTTAGCTTCCAAGATCTGACAAACTCAGGCTAGCCTTGGCTATCCAGGTATCCACGTACCTACCCCCTGCTCTACTGAAAACCCTCTAGTTAATTTCAGTTCGAAAAACTGTGTCTCTCTCTGATCGAAAAACTGTGTCTCTCTCCAGCATGGAGTAACAAGGGGAAGGAAGGGTTTCTGCTTCACTAAGGTTGCGGTCACACGTGCCAGAAAAAATGGGGGGGGGGGCAAGGCTATTTCCTCCGGAGGAATTTGACCCACAGTTGCACAATCACACCTCCCTTTGAAGCTGCAGGCGCAGTCTGTCAATGTGTGATCAGACGCAACTGTGGGTGAGTTGGGCTTTTTTTGTCTTGTTCCGACGCCATGAGAGTGCACTGGAGCGATCAGACATGGGAAAGTCCATCCGTGGCCCATCACAACCCGTTTACTACTGGATTTTCCCTGGTGTCTTTTAACTCTGCTTCTGCGGCGGAGCAGAACAAGTTGCCAACAGCTGCAGGGTGCTTCCCAGATGTTATTGCCTGATCATGCCCTTTAAATCTGCCTGGCATTCGCACCTATGTTAGGTCTAATTGTGCATATGATCGCAGCCTAACAGTGCAATGTTAAAATAGTTACACCATTCTAAGTCCATTGACTTTAATGCACTTAGAAGAGTTAACTCTGATTAGGACTGCTGTGTAAGGCTTGATTCAAATGTTCCTTTGTAGAATGGTTATTACTGTGACCCACTTGTTGCAATCCCTCAATCACACTGCAGAGGCAATATCTGGATGTCTTGATCATATGAGTAAATTACATTGTGTGGCTGCAAGTTAGTATCAGTGACCTGAAAGGCAGGAGGGATGGTAATGTATGAAGCATCCATGTGATCAACCATTAGGTTAGTGTATAACCATACATCCCCAATGGAACCACCACAGAGTAGCAACTCTGCAATAGCTAGTACGTTGCAAAAGTAATGTATGAATCACAGGCCTACGGTCAAAGAATATATGTTGCCTCATTGTTCTGGGATTCAATGTACTTCATATAAAGCAGCATCCTAAAACACAGTACATTCCCCAGAGATCTATTTCTGTTTATTTCTCCATCACAGGAATGTAGACTTATATGCAGCTTACTATAATTGCTGTTTCAAAGTGTGGTGTGTCACATGTCTTATCCAGCAGTAATTGCCTATAGTTAGTATTTAGATTGTGCTTACATTTCATTAATGGATTGACTCATATAAATCAGGGCTTGAGGACATTTTCCACTCTTAGGCTGCCCTAGTTTCCATTCTATTTAGAGATGTTGCTAAACACTCACGGATGGAAGTTAGGAACTTTGTTTCAACTTGTTTTTAAATGATTCCCAATGTTATTTGTGTTCTGCCCTCCCCTTTAGCAGGCCTGGTTGCCAGTACTAAGAAATGGAGAGAAAGGGTGCATGTGTGTGCACACACACACTCATGTTCAGAGATAGGAATCACAGAATTGAAGTAAAACTTTTCCATTCCCAGAACTGAAGTAAAACCCTTCCACCTAACTGCAATGCTGAAATTAAACATGAAACCATCACTTAATTATACTCTTATTATAGAAAGAATGAGGTAGATTATTAAAAGCACAGAGATAAGGGATGGGAATTAGTTACAATGAAAAAGCAAACTGAATAAGCCCCACTGGTAATCAAATAAATGGAGAAATAAATAAATGAATGAATGCCATTTGCTCATTTATTGTCCCTTCTGCTCCACTTCTTTCTTCCCCTCCATTAAACTTACTGTGCAGCCAGTGACTGTCCATACTTATTCAAATGGCAATGACCAGCCAATGTGAGTGTGGGAAGACAATCTTTCTTTCCCTCCACCACCACCAAAACTTGGGTGCCATCTCTGATCTGTGTGAGATGTGCCTTGATACACATTGGAAAATGTAGTCCTTAGAGTGGCTGACATCTTAATGTACAATCATATCAATTCTGAGGTACAGCACCTTGCGTGGACTGGAAACAGTGTCTGTGGTACCACAGAAGGTGTGGAGAAGAGCGATTCTCCACACCTGCTCACTTGTCTATTCACTGTCTGCCTGTTTAGTTGTCTGGCTGGCTGGCTGGCTAGTCAGTACCACTGTCCCAACCTGGTCTGCAGCAGCAGCAGCCACCCCCACCAGCACAGAAAAAGGACTGTGGGAGCGGGAAGGAGACGTGTCAGCAGCATTTCCAAGGGGAATAGAAATTAATACAATAGACCCATAAATACAATGAAAATTAAGGAAACTTTTGAAATGAAAATGGGGGGAAAATGTATGTGCCTAACTGAGACTCAAGTGTTAGCATCACTAAATCATCTCCGTTCTCACAAAGGTTACTCACCCCATGTTAATGTGCCCGACGATTGGCATGTCATATTTTTCAGGCATATTAAAGCTTCCGGATACTGCAGTAGCTACTATGACCTGAAATCAAAGCATAAAAGAGGCATTAGTCTTGCTGCACATTTCCCATCTTGTGGAGAAAACAGAGATTTGGATATTGGTGATGATGGTGGACTGAGGAAATCCAATGGGAGTGGCCTATAAGCGCATAAGGGGATTCCCCCCCCCCCCGCCCACTGATACTAAATGAACAATAATGCCATCCTATGCAGAGTTACTCCTTTCTAAGTCCATTGAAGTCAATGTACGAATGAATAGTTCTTCATTATCAGATCTGCCAGCTGCTTTGGACTCTACTGGCAAAATACTCCACATAAAATCTGCACTTCATATAAAGGAAATAGTACAGAATCCAGGATTCTCAGCTTTCCATACTCTGTTCTGTCAACTGGCACCCCTGTCCTGCATTGTAGAAGCTTTTCCTCAGATCATGCATTGTAGGGAGAGGATGTTTCCACATGTGAGAGGCTAGTTTGTGCTTCAGTCAGTTCATAATGCAAATTTAAAAGCTAAATTCACCAGAACATTCATGCTGCCATCTGCCCTTAATAGGCATGTTAGAGGAAGAATGGACTGCCTAAGAAGCATTCTGGTTGTGAAACAAATAAGCCCAAGGAAAGAAATTCATGCCTTTAACCTTTTGCTAAAGAGTTATGCAGGATGATACCATTAAATGTTGGATGAGAGGCTGTCTGTTTCCTGGGAAGAAGAAACTGGGTTGTTAAGAGGGCTGCTGCAGTTGACACAATTTTGGACTACTAAGCCAAAAGGCACCTGGAAGAGGAGTGAAGCTGGGGATGGGTTTTGTTGTTTGTTTGTTGGCTTGTTTTCTTCATGTGTAAGAGCTCTCCATTCATACATGGAAGTAGATTGAAAGGAGATCTTTGAACGGAATTCTTTCAGGAGACTTATAATTCACCAGCCTCCCCAACAAGTGGCTTGCCAGGCCTCCCACTACAAGATCCATTGCCCAGCAGGAGCGGGAGGAATAAAAACAGCTATGGCACCAACATTTCTCCATCACTTCCAGTACATGACAAGCTCTAGGGATCAGCAGAAACTCTATGGTAAAACCACAGGGTTTCTGGCAATTCCTAGAGCTACCCTTTGTCACTTCTGTGTTGTACCCAGTTGTACTTGGATGTGATGTAACAATGTTAGTGATATTACACCACCCAATGTCCTTGCTCCCAGCCTTCCCACTGGTTCCCAGACTCAGCCTGGCTACCCTATGTCACTTTTGCGTTTTCCCACAATGTTGTCATGCTGCTCTAGGAATCGCTGGAAACTTTATGGTTTTACCATTGGCTGGCAACCCTACTGCCAACAATGGTAATAACAACATCAACCAGTCCTTTATGGTTTTCTGCTGTATATTTCATGGACTCAACACCTCTTTTTCATGTTTTTCTTTCTGAAACTAGAGTAAATTCTGCCTCTTCTGCTATCCTGTATCCCCTGCCATCATTCACAACACAGTAAAGTGGGTATAAGATGTTCCCAGGTTAGAACAGCAAAGCTTATTTCATACCCCTCTGGGAGTGATTGCAAACTGAAACCAAAGACGTCTGCCCAAATCTTAGCATTTCCCACAGCTATAATTACACAAACACTCCCTGGGTATCAGCACGTACTTTGGCCCCTTGCCTCCCCAGTCACCTGAGATACGTAGGCATCTTACTCTAACTTCCTGTCTCATCACATTTCAGTACTTTGGGATACAACTGCTCACTCTGAGGTTGTTTTCACCAAGACTTGTTGATATATGGTCAAAGCAATTTCAGCATGCCAGTGCATTTCCCTCAACCTCAGTTGACCTGGGTCTCCTCTATGTTGGATACTGCTGAGAAGGAGAATATATTGGAGGCAGGTGGACACACAGGAGTTAGCATCAGAAACAATTTGACAACTTGCGGACAAACAACTTCCATTGCTTTTGCTGTCAAACCTCAGCTTGGCCAGTCTGTCACTGGCAGGTGTGTGCCAGAGGACAGAGGTGTTCAGATAGGTGCTCTAGCATTTTGCTAGGAAAGCAGATGCAATGGGTGGGCTGCTTTGGGTCATCTGGATTTCTCCCGTTATGTTCACTTCAAGGATTTAAACCAGTTCTGGAGTGGCAAGAGGAGGGCTTATGCTGGTCCTTCTCTGCATAAATAGGTCTGCCTCACCGTGGATACTACCGCAGATCAGCAAAAGTGTTCAGCCTGTCCTTCCAGTGCTGCCTGCTTTCTTCCCTGTGCCTCTTTTGTTTCAACTCTCAGTCCTCCAACCTCTTTGCTCTTGTCTTAGCTGCTTCCACATTCCCTTTGCCATCTAGAGACTGCTTTCTTGCTACCTGCTCTTGCTAAGATTTAATTCTATTCAAACCTTATTCTACCCAGGATGGTAATACTTGCTCAATAATGTGAAAATAGCCAAAGGGAATTTTCAGACAACCAACAAACACACTCCCCATGACTTTTTATCCACTGTGCAATACTTTTATCCACAGTGAAATACTTCTGCAATTTGGAAGAAAAGAACTGCTGCAGGGAGTTGCCTTCCTGCTGTTCTCTGCCTAATGCAGTGTTGGTTACAATAATCCCAATAGTTATTCTGAAATGTACAAACACTGTATGTAGAGCATGTGTGTTTGGAAGGGGGAAGAAACATGCTGCTGTATCAGCTCCTCCCTGCCCTCCTTTCTAGTGCTAGATAAACATTCCTGTTCTCAAACCTAAAAGCATTTATTGAACCCAGAAATAAATTGAGAAGATTAATTGTTTCATTAAGATGTTTTGCAAAAGACATGAGTGTGTAAAGGTTGTGGTTCATCAATGCTACCATCTAATGAGTGCTTCTATGCAGCCATTTGCCCCCAAAAATTTACATTTACACACTATAACCTTTTGTGCAGCAACCTGTTCTCAAACCTAAAAGCATTTATTGAACCCAGAAATAAATTGTGAAGATTAATTGTTTCATTAAGATGTTCTGCAAAAGCCATGAGTGTGTAAAGGTTGTGGTTCATCAATGCTACCATCTAATGAGTGCCTCTATGCAGCCATTTGCCCCAAGGGATTTACATTTACACACTATAACCTTTTTGTGCAGCTTTTTGCGTTCAACAGCAAGCAGAAGTGTAATGGTGGTTCCAAACACCAATTAACGTAGTGCTGTAATTCCCATAAAAATATTTCACCATATCAATGTGTCTATTCAGAAGTATGCCAATTTCAGCAAAGGTTACACTTCTCTCAGCATCTGATGAAGGGAGCTTTGGCTCTTGAAAGCTCATACCCCGACAGTCTTGTTGGTCTTTAAGGTTCTATTGGACTCAAATCTAACTTCTCTCAACTTATAATTGCCCGGCTAGGTGGGTTATAAATATAAATAATAAATAAATAAATAAATAAATAATGAAGCTCAACTGATAATGAAACTAAAGACAATAGCTCCCCCTGGACTGAATCGAGATCTAGGTTTCCTGTCTCTTTACCAATGCTGTTTTCTCCATGCCTACTACCCCTCTGCACATCACACCTAATCCAATCACACCAGCTATTGTCATTCACCTGCTAATGTAATTTGGCATCTGAAATCACTCTACTCTCCAATTTTAAGGACAGATGGACTCACATTCTAGCTGTATCTGAAAAAGTGAGCAGTGACTCATAAAAGCTCATACCCTGCCATAAATTTTGTTAGTCTTTAAGGTGCTGCTTGGACTCTTGCTCTTTTATATTGCTACAAGACAGACTAACACTGCTACCCATCTTGATATAACTTTTTCCAGCAATTTTCTTTTCACTCCTTTGTTTCCAGGCAATTAATTATATCCTGTTATCTTGGGACTGGTGGGTTCTCTCAGATTAAAAAAAGGTAAAGGTTTCCCTTGCTCAAAAGCCAGTTGAATCCAACTCTGGGTGTGTGTGCTCATCTCTGTTTCCAAGCCGAAGAGCCAGCGCTGTCCGAAGACTTCTCCATGGTCATGTGGCCGGCATGACTAAACACCAAGGCACATGGAACGCTGTTACCTTCCCACCAGATCTGTAGCTATTCATCTACTTACTTATGTATTAATAGTTAATTATCCACTTTTGTTGCCAGAGGGGTGCTAAGGACTACCTTTGTATTCAGCCAAAGTCACTGTTTATCTTGACAATAATACTAATGACTACAAACGCATAATACTACAACAATTAAAAAACAGCAGGGGCTTTGACTATCTACAAAGTGAAAAACAGCCTTCTCCTCCCGAAGCAAGAACTGAAAAGTTAGTGTTGATTCATAAACGTCAAGAGAACTGCAAGAAATTAATTAGTTAAGCTGGAAGGAGAAAATTTAAAGGGACAGTGGACCTAAGAAACCTCAATAGTGCTTTGACTGTCCATACTGGCCAGCATGGTATCGCAGCTGCACTTATCAGGTCTGAAAAAAGGGAAGAATCACACTGAAAACGCTCGAATGCAATAGATTGCAGTCATGGGGACTGTGTATTAGAACTGAATGGACAATAATGGGAATCCCAGACTAGTGCAGATCTACCCACAGTTCTCTCTGGTGGCCTTTTCCCAGCAACTAAGCATTCTTGTCTAAGAGCTGCCTTACTGCAGCAACAAAAGCAGTGCTTGGGTAAGGATGTTTCGCTCCTCTGCCACACATTTATGGTGCAAATGGGGGGAAATCCAACTTTCGCACCCTGAACCAGAGACCCTGACTGTGATATCTCACCCAAAAGTAAATTACAACATTTCTTCTTTGAGAGCATTTTGTTCTGCTCTGCTGTCTGAAGAGTCTATACCTCTTATCTGAAGAGGCTCAAGGGTTCAGGAAACTGGAGGAAGGAAGTACTTACTATAATGATTTCCATGGGGATAGGGACTCGAATCTTTTTCATGTATTTCATATTCAGCTCTTTCACAATAATCAGGAGCACGGTGCTGATCAAGGCAAACACCAGGGAGGCCACGTTGGTCTTAGGCAGGCTTTTGCAAATATCAATAAATGTCTTGAGGATGGAAGAGGAGAAGAGGGTTAAGCAAGAGAAAGAGGTCTTGAAAACATCAGCAAAGAAATGCCGTGATGTGTGCTATGCTCTTCCAGGCATAGTGATGGCACCTGAGTGGACTATTGTAGCCTAGTACCCTATAATTCAGAGTGACCAGCACCCAAAGCAGCGACAAGAAGGCTCAGTCTTACAGTAGTCAACTATGTATTAATTATAGGACCAGTAAGTAGGTCTTGACCAGACAGGATGCATTTAGTCTGACTAGTTGTTTCCAACAGTGGCATGCAATTGAGACTTCAAAAAAACTTTCAGGATGCTCACAGCAGGCAACAGTAACTTCATAATTGCAAAAATGGCTAATTCTGCTAATCCCTTAATGAAAACTTGATAAAATTCAGAGTAATTCTCTATTACTTATCTCCCTTTCTTACTGTCACAAGACACTGAGAGATCTCATCTACTTTTAAGAGCAGCCTAAACAAGAAATGTCTCCCTTCTCCCATCACGCAGCATGGTACTGGGGAAAAGTACAAGTAGTAAAATTAAAGCCTTTACAGGAGACCTTGCAGCCATTGCATTCTCTCTTTTAATGTCTTTGCTTTCTTGACCTAATTCAATCCAACTGGCTGGAAATAAGCTCTTTTTTCATAAATATTTGATATAGTTCATTTGCTCTTGTGTTATGAGGCAATAAGAAGACAAGTGTTTCATATCAGTTTTAAACCACTCATTACAGTATTTATAATATTCGCCACATTGATACAGCAAACCCAGCTTTTCAAGGACTTGATCGGTTTTCATTTAGCTGGAGAAGACTTTCATTAGTATGTGTCCAGATTTATTTGCATGTAGTTATATCATAAACAGGTGGCATGGGGGGGAATGATATCATCAGTTTCTGAGAGCTCACTCACATAGACAATGGCCAAGGGTCCTGTGTAGGATGCAATTGTCACGCCAAAAATGTACTTGAGCACTGAGATGAGGATCTGTAGGCCAGCTGCTGTCATGAAGCCCCTGATGAAGGATTCAGAAAGGTAGATAGCGACGAAGCCAAACTGCACGAATCCCAGGCATATCTGCGGACAGAAATGCAAATCACACGCAATGGTGAGGGGTGCCTCTCCAAGCACATCCTGCTGTTAATACAATTTGGTGTGTAGAAATAAATAACAGTTCCCAAAGGGATTTTCCCCAGTGTAAGAGTATGGCACAAAGCCTGATGCATATCATTTATTTATTTATTCAAATTTGTACCCTGCCCTCCTCACCAAAGAAGGGTCATTCCTCCTGCTTGCTGCTTGTAGGATGAGGTAAGAGAAGATGAAGTAGGGCAGGGATATTCCTGGAACACACCAGTATTTAGCTGTGGTTTAATTCCAGGAAATAAAATACCTGCATTCTCTTGGACTTGCTTGGAAACATTAGAAAAATTCCTCATATTATGTGACAAATGCGGAAGATGCAGGAAGGTTCACCTGGATGGGAAGGGTCAGTGGAGCACATACTGAAATGGTAGCCATGGAGTTTGGAAGATTAGAGGGAGAAGAGAACAGCAATTGAATGGCAGAGACAGGAGATAGCAGAGAGGAAAACAAGGATTACTGCTGATATCCTGATGGCTAAGAAAGGCAACCCTGATTAAATTTTTGGAGTGGTGAAAGGGAAATCCTGAGCTGTGTGCAACCAACCAATCTTGAAGAGCAGAGGAGACCAGCAGCCTTCCACATGGAGTCATCATGGGCACAACACAATCTTATGATACCCTGGCAACACTGCAGCACTAATAGGGCTCTGATACAGATATATAAACTGTGTGTACACATATTATTTTAGAAAAGAAACAAAGGTCCCGGTCACACGAGCGAGATAATCCGCGGGGAAAGTGAGTCTATTTGCTCCGGAGTAATTTGACGCACTGTTGTGTGATCATACAGTTCTGCAAAGCTGCGGGCACAGCCTGCCACTGCATGATCAGACGCAATTGCGGGTGAGTCGGGGCGGGGGGGTGTTTTGCCATGGTTTTCCGATGCGCTTAAACAGGGGATCGATGAATCGCATCTCCGCCCTGAGGGCTTCCTATGCCAGTATGCGATGATGCGCATAGTGAGAAGGGGGAAAAAACAAGCATGGTGTCAGGATAGCCTGATCAGACTATCCCCAAGGCCATGAGTGCGTGCTGGAGCAATCACATGGGGAAAGTCTGTCTTTGGCCCATAGCAAACCTGTTTGATACTGGACTTTCCCAAGTATCTTTTAACTCCGCTTCTTTGGTGGAGAGAAACGGGTTGCCGATGAGTGTGGGATGCTTGGCAGATGTTCTGGTGTGATTGCGCCCTTAAAATCTGCATGGCAATCGTGCCTATCGCGCAGCTAATTCTGCATGTGATCAGGGCCATAGACAAGCAGTTAGGTCACCATGTGGAAATCTACTTATGCTTATAAAATCGTAGTTCTTTAAAAAAAAACAACCTCAAAAAATGTTCCCTTGAGTTTCTGAACACTCACCCATGATCACTGGACAAACAAACTGTAGTTTGTACATGCCACACAACATGGAACATCAGTGTTTCATGCAACAAACCCATTTAGTTTGGATGATATAGATGAATGAACATGTTCATGGAAGATAGGTTTATCAGTGGCCACAAGCCATTGGGAACTTTCACATTCGGAGGCCGTAAACCTCTGAATCCCAGAGCCAGGAGGCAACATCAGGGGAAGGCCTTGGCCTCTTATGCCCTGTTGTTGGCTCTCCAGAGTAACTGGTTGGCCACTGTGTGAGATAGGATGCTGGACTAGATGGGCCACTGGTTTGATCCAGCAGGGCTCTTCTTATGTTCTTATCTTTTAGTACTTCAGAGATGTGGTGTAATCAGGATCCCAGAGGTATGTACATGGGCATTTAAGGAAGTATATACATGCATGTATTTCTTCCACATTTTATCAGTTTGCTGCAGGAAACACTGATGTAATAAAAGAACAGTGCTGAATGGAGCTGCCTTTTTTTTTTTACACACCAAGGCTGCATTCAGACAGCACAACCCAATGTCAAGCATAGCCCTGTTTTTAGTATTGTGCTCACATGCTTCCTGTCTCCTCCCCAGGATGTACAAAAGTGGGTATATATTAAAAGTGGGCGATTCTAAACCAGGATTAAAATATGTGTTAGATGCCTGGTTCCTTGGAAATATACAGGCCTCATTTTTAAAAGTCATTTGCTTTTCAGTGTGATGGAGTTAGAGTGAAGCTTTCTGTCTTCCATGGCAGCATACTTTTGAGTGGAGAAGGGAGGAAGAAGCCCAACCTTAGCCATCCTCATCATGAACAACTTCCAAGTTGAGTTCACTAACTAACTCTTAGGTCAAATCTACATCTGACTTTCCCACTGGAATCATTCTAGTTTAACCTCCCCCCCGTCTATACCTGTTTCTAGTTTCAAACCATACTTGTTCTAATTTAAAAATCACAGTCTACATTCGTTAATTGCCCTCCTGTGGTCAAGCTAGCATACACTTTACACAGCTTTAAACAGAGCCTGTTGCTTAATACTCTTCAGACCCAGGGAGTGAAATTTGAAACCAGCGTGAAATGAGCGTAGGAAAAGACAGCAGTCAAACTACTTCAGAGAGGAGGTGTAAATTGGGCCTTAGGCTGATTTTACACCTCCCCTCTAAAGTAGTTTGACTGCTGTCTTCTCCTGTGCTGATTTCACAGTGGTGTGAAATTTCACTCCAGGGGCACTAAGAAACCACAATTGTTTAAAGCAGAATAAAGCGGTTTAATACTAGCTTGACCACAGGAGGGCAATTAGTAGATATGGACATTTCAGTGGCAGGACGGTTTCACACCGCACAGAGGTATGGGCAGGTTTTTTTGGAACTAGAATGATTCCAGCGGGAAAGTCAGATGTTAAATCAGCCTAAGTCTGACCCTGAAACCAGTACCAAATATGATAGACACAAAAATCTACCTGTTCCTTTTTTTTCTAAGAGCAATGAAAATTCAGGCTATAACTATAAATGTGGTACTGAACATATATATTTTCCCCACTGCATATGCTCCCTGGCAGTACAGTCCTAAGGAGAGTTAGACTCTTATAAATCCACTGAAGTCAATGGGTTGGGAAGAATGGAACTGTGCTTAGGATGGTACTGCAGATGGCTGAAAAAGTACAGGAAGAGCAAAACTGCGTGATTTTGAGCTTTGTTAGCAAGTGAAGCATTTGGCCCTCGTATTCCCCTCAGCTTAGAAGACATTAATACTTTGCACTCCAAATCAGCAGTTCATTCCATGCATGCATAAATGAACAAACAATGTGCAGTGCCAAAGAACTGTTAGGAAGAGAATGGATGAAGATCCCAGTACCCCCACAAACCCTATTAATCAACAAACTGTTTATAAATAGACTCAGATCTTCAAAGTACTGATATGGTCTTCCCTTTCTTTCTCATCAAAACTGTATGGGGTATATGGGGGGGAGCACATCTGGCTGGTGCTGAAGGCATTGCACTGGCTGCCAATAGCATACCGAATTTGCTTCAAGGTGCTGGTACTCACCTTTAAAGCCCTAAATGGCCAGGGTCTGACATACCTGAGGGACTGCCTTTCCCCATATATACCCCAGAGAGCACTACGGTCAAGGGCGCAACATTGCCTGGTAATTCCAGGCCCCAGGGAGGCCAGGCTTGCTGCCACTAGAGTTAGGGCCTTTTTAGTGGTGGCTCCTTACTGGTGGAACAAGCTCCCAGAGGAGATCAGGGCCCTGTGGGACCTTGTGTAGTTCCGCAGGGCCTGTAAGATGGAGCTCTTCCACCAGGCCTTCAATTAGGAGCCCCCCCCCCCACTACCATCAGTGGCCACTATTAATTTGTGGCGGAGGATGGCGAGTCATACCACCTGCAGAACGGGAGGCTGCTGGGTACTATATTGCACACCATCTTGTTTTTTGCCAACCACTGCGAGCACTTTAATGTTTATTTTTACTGTTGATTGTTGATGCTTTAACTGATTTTAAATGTTTTATATGGACCTTGGTGTTTTCACCAAGCTATGATAGCTGCTCTGAGCCTGCTTGCAGGGAGAGCAGCCTATAAATATGAAACATAAATAAATAAATAAATAAATAATCCAACTCCAAGCAAGGCCACCTGAATATTCTACAGACGTCTATAATATAGGGCATCCTGACCTGTATTATGGCTGTCAAACAAGCCAATGTTGCAGAGATCTCCAATCTGGCTGCTTCCATGGCTGCGTGGTTAACCATTATTTCCTTGGTTGTGTGGTTAAAGTACTGGAATTCATAATCAGGAGCCAGTTCGTGGCAGACATTCCCCACAATAATACTGATGACTGCAAAAGTACCTGCAACACACACACACACACACACACAAATATTGGCTTATATTCATGCAGAACACCTTCTCATGTGTGATGGGAGAGGATACTGCTATTAGCCTGCAGATAGCTAAGGACTACAAGTCTATATAGATCAACAGCCTGGGCTGTAATATCTAGGCACTTATTTATCTCTGCACATTGTATAGGTAGCATCCATTTGCAACAGGTGGCAGCTAACTGACTGATGAATGCATTAATCAGCCCATAGACCAGTGTTCCCTCAGTCTCCCAATTGTTCCATTAAATAGGCCTTTCAATTAGTTCGTTATTGCAGATGAGACACCAAACCCAAAGAAGTGTGTGTGAGAGAAACCAGATGAGAGCTGGTGTAGTTGCAGAGAATACTATCAGACTGTATGCATGTGGACTGTAGTGTACTCATGGTAGTGGAAAGAGGATCTTACCTGGGACCATCTGATGAATACCACCTAGCAAGAAGTATGTTATCAGAGGGAAGAATGAAGAGTAGAGCCCATTGATGGGAGGTAGATTGGCCAGCAGAGCAAAGGCCATGCCTGAAAAATACAAGTGAAAAACACATCAGATCTTACATCCTAAAACTTGGTCAATTATTTCCTTTTCTTCATTATGCAAATAAAGTAACAGTATCTGTGATGCAGTCTTCTGGTGGCCCTCATTTAGAGGAAGTGCATAAAACTGAATCATTGCAGTAAGTCTAACAGGCACCATCAGCCTACCAGAGAGTTTGGTGGCATCTTCCATAGAGGAAGCGTTAGGAATAGTGGCAGGCAGAAAATAGACATAATATCTACAAGCATCCACAGTCAACAACCAGTATGATGACAGTAATGTTCTGTCATAATCATATGAGAAAGTTATATATTTGGCCACATACGGAAAGTTACATGTATGGCCAAGATGCCTATATAGATCTAGGTTTCAGAGCTCTGGATAGTACATTTTAAAATCCCCCCACATTAAACAGCATTATTGCACATGGATAATAACGTTTGAGTTGGGTTGTTCACGCTGATCCTTGATCCTCAAAAGATCCTTCACATGCAGTTTCTCTTCTCCAGTGTTCCCTCTAAGATGAGTTAGTGTGAGCTAGCTCACAGTTTTCTAGTCTCCAGCTCACACATTTTTGTCTCAGCTCAGGAAGGATGGCTCCAGAGCAAACTAATGCAGTAGCCAAATCACCTGCTCACAACTTTAATACCAGTAGCTCACAAAGTTGAATTTTTGCTTGCAAGACTCCACAGTTTAGAGGGAGTGTTGCTCTTCTCCCCAGTTTTTAAGGGAGAGAAATTGTATATATGGGCTTCCAAGAAGATGACCGTTCCAAAGGTCAACATGGGACTAGCTGGTCACATTGATACTGAGCAAAAACGGTTTTGGTCTCCTATGATTAGCATTTAAGGGACCACCAACTTCATGTTGCACAGGATGAATGGAAAAAATAGGCCTGGTCTTTGGCCTGGTTATGTCATACTTAGAAATGGCAGGAATAGGGCAGGTTGCTTATGAAAGTTAGGGCTAATTGGTGAGCACCCTGTGGCATGCTACCCAGATTACTAGAGCATGGTTTACGCAAAGATTTCACAACAAGCCAACATTAAGCCAAGATGTACGCAATCCCAGCATGTTGCTGAGTTCATGTACATGCTTCCCTCCTTTCAGGGAGAATACTAGTTAGAAACTAACTCCAACTACCTGGTTTGTGGAGGGAAAACTACTTTGGTTAATGCACATGCCTGTACCGGTATATTATTCTCTAATTAGAGTTAGGTTCTAACTAGGAATCTACATGTGAAAGGCAGTCTTTATCCACTGGGTTAATCAAGTACCCCAATGAACACTGGGAGACCCAATTACTAGGAGGGAGGCACAAATATAAGCCAAGTAATAAGCTGGGTTTGTGCACATTTTGACTTGCTGTGATATCTGAATGCAGTCAAAACAATGGAAAAGATTATTCATTTATATAATTTATAGTCCACCTTTCTTACTGGGACTCAAGGCAGATATCCACACATTTGTCCTGAAGAAACTACACAATTTAACCTCTGAATAATATTCATTTAATTTATTTACATTCTGCTTTTCTACATAGCAACATTATCGCACCTTGAGGTACTTGAATAGTTCCAGCGCTGATACCACCAAGTACATCAGGCACTATGTAATCTTTGATTTTGTATTTTGGGAACCACAGGAGAATGGGAAACAGGCTGTACATGATGAGCTTGAGCCTGGATGGTGAACATCTAGAAAAGGAACAAAATGCAGACATGGAATTACTATCAGGAAGCACTGACATTAGGTTTCTGGGGTAAATTATAAGAGATTGGGTCACCCATTCCTAGAGCAGCCAGAGCAAAGAACTGTTGTTAGTCTTCTTCACCAACACTGTGCTAGCAATAAGAACTGCAGACACACAGGGGAAAAATGAATTACTTCCTTTAATCATAATTGCACTCTCATTGTGTTTATGGCACTGATTGATCATATCCCATTATCCCATCATCCCTCAAGCGCTGGAGGATATGATATCTGGGTACATTCTTGCTGATAATTGCTCGTCTTTATGTAGCAACTCAATAAAATTAAAGTCTTGGGGGTTAAATGAAAATTAATTAAAATCATTACAACCTAGGGTTTTCCCTGGAGTACTAAACATCATGGCTTGGATACTCTGAATGATTTCCATGTACCCTGGATAGTCTGTGTTTCAGAGGGTGTTTCCTCATCCTCTAAAACTTCTATTTGCGCAAGATCATTGGTTTTCAATGGGCCCTTGCGCAAATGGTAGAGGAAGTATGCTGCATGGTAGAGATAATCTTGAGTGAATGGAAGTAATTTGTAGGATCCAAACTAATGAGTGTCATAAGCTACCACATTATTGTCTTTGTACAGCCTATTCAGTGAACTAGCTCACAGAACAAAATAAGCAATCCTTTTGTGGTCTCTTTCAGCAATGGGGTACTTATGCTCATAAGAAATCAACAGGCCATAAATTCACATGTGTGGTACAGTCCTGTCACTGTGCATGCCTACTTGGAAGTAAATCAGATTGTGTTCAAAGGGCTTGTTCCCCTGGAAGTCTTCAGGGGACTGCAGTCTTAAGTGCTTAACAGCCTGATCCTACAAATATTTACTCAACTGGACTCCCTCCACCAAGTACTGGGTATACAATTGCAGCACAGTGGTGTTAATTTACCCTACACTGACTGGACAAGGATAGAATTCTACCGCATCCCCTTTGCCACCATAACTTCAAGTTACAACTATGTCATCATAACTCTGATGTTGTAGGAAGGAATAAATTGACAGATCTGGGGATCAGAAGAGCAGTCAGCTTTTTCAGTCCTACATAGGAATGAGCATAAACTGGCTCACAAACTAAAGTATGTGATGAATTTTGGCCAGTTTGTAGTTCACAAACTGAATTTCATGGCAGGTCAGCTAGCAGAATCTTTCCATGAACTTTCAAGCATTTCATGGAGGTTCCTACCGGTTCATGAATGGATACATTTCCAGACAGGCTGTCTCCACTCAAACAAAATGTTTACCAAACTTCAAAGCAACGGGAGAGGGGGAATGCTCCAGCCTTGTAAACACTATTGTCAGATTCAAACTAGTTATGTCAATTTCAAGCGGGGTTTTCTCCCCTTTGCAGCCTTCCTTTGTGTTCACTTCCCATTTTCTTGCATAGAGCTTGCCCCCCCCCCCCCGCACTTGGATTGTGATTAAACTGGCATTGCCACATTGACATTGGGTTCCGCTGGGCACTAGTACATTGCACTGGTTTTGCTAGGCTTGTAATCCCTCCCTTGCTTGAAGTATGATTCTGTGCTGGACATCAGTCCTGTTGAGCTGACATTGCCACAATGGCACTGGGTTCTTCTGGTCTCTAGTACATTGCTGAGCTTGCAAGAATGTCCTCCCCTTCAGTTTCAACTGTAGAGATTCTCTGGTTTGACCTTAGTCCTGTTGGGTTTGCACTGTCACAGTGGCACTGGTTCTGCTGGGCACATGGCACTGGTTCTGCTGGGCTTGCAAAAATGCCCCCCTTCAGTTTTTATTGCAGAGATTATGTGCAGAGATTATGATTCTGTTCTGTGGGGCTTCTACTACCCTTGGTTTTTTGCTGTTTTTTCCTCCATTGGAAACAATGGAGGATGGGGGCACCTTCTTTGGGGGTCCTTAACTTTTTATTTGGACCAATCCTCACCAAATATGGAGGGCAAGTAGAGGAGAGTCAGCTCGAGATTCTCTGTGAGTTTGGTTTCTTTAGCATGCTGGGGGGCTGTTCTACTGCATCATAAACTTCACAAACCAAACCAGTTTGTTTACCTTTTAAAAGTTCATAAGGGTTCATAGCTCATGAACCAGGCACACCACAAATCACAAACCAAAACAAGACACATTTTCCCAGTTTGTGCCCATCCCTAATCCTATGGGCCCCCAAGTTCCACCTTCCTTACAAGTATAAAGTTAAAACAGCAAAATTCTAAATGTATCTAAATGAATCTGTTGTATCTAAATGATAATTAACAGCTCCTGAAGACTCATGGCCCACATCTTTTTCTCTGCCCCCCTCCATCACAACAAGTAATAAGATTCCAGCTCACTCAGAAACTAATCATCATGGTGCAACATCAGGAATCTATAAATCCCAGAAAGAGAACACAGCTCACATACATTGAGACATAACAACTGAGCCTGTAAGGGAAAATTTTACATGCTGCCTTTCAACTAGATTTCCAAAGTGGAAGCGTTTGAAATACCAAGCACTCTATTCCAAGCACTAGCACTGCTGACCAAGCAGACCAAACAGTCTGCATATACTTCCTTGTAGGATAGGAATCATGCAGAGCAACAAGCCTGAATGATAGAAGGGAGCAACTTCCACCTTTCTGCAATGGTTGTGTGAGTATTGTCCTGGCTGCCATATCTAGCAGGTGAACTCCCAGATGGAGACACCAGTAGGAATATCATGTGAAGACACACTCCGTGGGAAAGCGAGGATCAATGAGAAAACCTACAGGTGATGAAACTCTTTCTCAGTTACACATTCATAAACTCCTACATGAGGACCTATCCATTAGTCAACACTATCACCATGTTTCCTTAGCCAGCTGAGCTACCATTCAACATGCACAGAGGAAAGGGGTTCCCTCTTCTCACCCCCCAGGTTTGCAGAGAGTGGGGAACCTCTTTGTCCTAGCAGAGCTCTTGTCCCTTGAAAGCTGTTCTACCAACAGAAATGTAACAGGTGCAGCAGTATCCAGAAGCAGCCAAGAGGTCTCTTTCTTCATCCTGCTTTCTCTTCATTTCAGCTTTCTTCAAAATTGGACAAAAATTGGAGGATGGTCCAAGGAATTCTCTAGCACCATATCCAGTAGAACTGACTGGCCACATCTTGTCCAGTCTAGCCACTGGAGCACCACCAGTGGCGAAGGGGCAGGATCCCACCACTCACTGTCCCCCTTGGTTACTGGTAGTATGCAAAACCATGCAGTTGGGCTACATGTAGGTATGAGATAGATAACAAGATCTGGTGAATAATAACTAACAACTACCAGCAGTCAAACAGTGTAACATGGGTGGGCATGGCTGTAATTGGAAGGGAACTCAGCAGTCTAACTGATGTAGGGGCAGTGGCCCTTACATCACTCACTATGGCTATAGGGGCTAAGTTATTCAGGTAGGGTTATCCATGCCTGGGTGGTGGGGGCAGGAAGTGGTCTGTCACAGTTTTGGCACCGGGAAGACTATAATGGCTTCATCATGAGCTTCTCTTCTGTGTAGCTGAGGAATTAGTATTGGTCTGTGGAGTGGGAGGTACCATTTCTGATTCTCTTTCCTATCTAAACTGATAGTTTCTAGATTGCTCCCCAAAGTGTGGACTTTTTCTTGAGGAGACTGCCTTTGTCTCTCTTTGGGGTGGGATGTGAACCCCAATATTCTTTCTTCTGGTTCTTTCTCTCTTAGCAGTTAGCATGTTTGCTTCCTATGAGGTTGCTACTGTAGTTTCAATTCTTTGTCCAAGTGTCTTCCTTTCCTCAAACCTATTCCTCTCTATGTGACTCCAGTACTGAAATGTCATATGCAGTATTATTAGTATAATCTGTGTGGAGCAACTGGACCTGTAGTAAAACTTGGATCCTCCCCCCAGAGGCATGGCTTCTTTGTGTAAACCACTGGGTGATGGTGGTAGGCTGATTGTTGTGACTGGCAGTCCTCCTTGCCCCTTGTCAATGGATTTAGTTCTGATTGGCAGTCTTCTTTGAGTGATCCTACCTTTTTCCCTGGCAAAAAAGTGGTTGTTTGCAAGCTGCAGATGCTTAGGCTGCCTGAGGCTCTCAGAAGCACTGGTGCAGCAAGAGTTAGTTGATGCCCTCCTCCCACATGGCTAAATGGCTTTGTGGGCCTGGCTGTTCCCCCGACAAATGGTTGTTCTGTTCCTGTGGGCTGTCAGTGGATTAGAATCTTTGACTGCAGACATGTGTTGCTTGGCTATGATGAGAAGAAGAAGAGATTGGATTTATACCCTGCCCTTCACTGCCTGAAGGAGTCACAGAGTGGCTTACAAACTCCTTTCCCTTCCCCATCCCACAACAGACACCCTGTGAGGTAGGTGGGGCTGAGAGAGCTTTTTTGAGAACTGCTCATGAGAGAACAGCTCTGAACTAACTTGTAACTAACTCAAGGTCACACCAGTAGTTGCATGTGGAGGAGTGGGGAATCAAACCCGGTTCTTCCAGAGTAGAGTCCGCACTCCTAATTACTACACCAAACTAGCTTTCTGATGTTAACTGTGCTGGAAGAGACATTAGGGCTCTTCATGGCAGTATGCTCAGAGTCATGGAACAAGAAAGTGAGGTCATGATGACCTTCATGGCATTGCCAGATGTTGATTGGTGGCTTCAATGCATGGCTAATTTGGGGGTGTCATGAGGAGTGATATTGTGATTCATGGATGACAATGGAGTTGAAAGTGGCCATCTTTATTGCTGAACTGCAGCTTTCCTCCCAAACTGCTTTTTATATTGTTGCTGGAAAGATGCAATCCAGTCTAAATTCCAGTACAGATGCAGTCATTTTAGTTTTATGGCCTGCCCTTTGTATGTGTTTCAGTGTATCAAAAACCTTGTTCTCACAACCTTTGAGCAAAATGTTGGTGAAGCGGAGTTGTCATGCAATGCTTCTACTATGGGGTTCAAGCCAGTATGTCTCAGTCCCCTTTCTGGAACTTTGTGATGGTACATCAACTACCAACTGAAACCACTGCCTCGCAAAACCACAGGAGCAAGGCATTCCTGATTGAAATAATAAGCACCCCCCCACACACACATACACACCTCGTGTAAATCAGTATTATCTTTCTCTCAACTGCTTATAGAACTTGCAGGCACACTGTCCAGTTTGGCATGAAGACTTCAGTCTCAGTTGACTTTGCAGTTTCCATATAACATTAATTATCTCTACTATCTACTCTTCCAGTGCACAGACCTTTCTGCTCACTGTTATGGTTTATGCCAGATAAGGTGTTATTCTTTTGCAACAGGTGGTAATGACTAATGCTTCTATCCATGATGCCTGGTAATGCTATCTAGCATTAATATATCCCATATATTGGCTGCTGGGTGAAGTTTTCTTGGGTCTAAAGTGACTATAGTTTTTCTGCCCTGGCTGACACTCTTCTGAGCACTTGCAAAGGTGCACAGGGACTGGGAGCAATGCTGCTTTGGCTTGCTTCCACACCTCTTGCCTCTTAAGAGACCATTCAGTCATGTTGGGTGCCACCCAAATCTAAAGTCAACATGAGAATTGCTGTGTAGCCCGACTGTGTCCAGTTTACTCACTTAATGCTTGGTTGGCTATGCCTTCAAGATGCCGACTTCTAGAGAATAAGTATGTTAAAGAGCTGTCCTGGAAGTGCAATAGAAACACTTACTGCTGTGAACACTCATGTTCTATCTTCAGTGCCTAATTGAAAGTTGTTTGTTTTTCTGTGCCAGTAGTCAATGGTGTGCACATTTTATCATAATAACTTTAAATATCTTGACACTCCTTATTGTCTACTAAATTGGGAAACTCAGGAAGTAACTATGGAAACTGTGCATCTGGCCATGTGTATGACCCGCCCCCACAATAAGATTCTTCTGTATAAAATGAGGACTGAATTAAGCATCTATGTCTGTTGTACAACAGGGCCACAGGAAGCCTTACTGTAGGTATAATTATTGGTGAGCACCACTGTATACAGAATGTGTCCCATCAGGTAGGGTGGGGCTATGGCTCAGTGACAGAGCATCTGGTTGGCACACAGAGGCTCCTGGGTTCAATCCCTACACCTCTGGTTTTAAAAGGATCAGGCAGTAAGTAATGTGAAAGACCTCTACTGAAGACCTTGGAAAGCTACTCCCCTTTAAAATATGAAGTACTGACCTTAATAGACCAAACATCTGACCCTTAATATAAGGCAGCTTCATGTGTTCACATGACAAAGGAACACACACCAAGTTCACAAATGTGGTGAGATTTAAAACACTGATCCCTTTCCCACAGCAATGACCTTTCCTTTTAACTACATCCATTTAGGAAGTGTGGAGTTAGCAGGACAGGAAAAAGGCAATTCAGTGTGTGTCTACAAAAAGGTCTGTGTAGCATAGATGTCCCAGAGGGGTTCTTGAGGTTCAAGAAGCTACTGCACATTGCTTTCACACGAAATGCACATATATACTCCATAAGGAATTATGAATCATTCTGTATTTTAATATTTGATTAGGAACTCTATTCTGGTGTTTTAAAAACTGATCTCAGTCCTCTGATTCCTCCTCTTCTCCTTCCATTGCCTTGTGTATCTAATCTATTAGACTGTAAACCTAAGGGCAGAGCCTGCATCCTTTATTTTGTTTCATGGACTATATCTCATTCCTTTAAGCACTGTAGTGTTAATAAAGAAGAAATAACATGGCATTCAGGGAAAACACTTATGTAAGGTGTATCACTGAAGCTATTTTAATCCCTCTTAAGAACCATTAGGATTTTTAAAAGGGACTTTGGTGTATTAGCCCCTACCTAATAAGGAGGTATTATAGCTCTGTGGCAGAGTATATGCTTCTATGCACATGATAAAGACTATCACTGCCTAAAATGAACCTAAATTTCAAGTAATAAAGGATCAACAACTGGATTTTTAATAACAGTAAACGTTTGTCCTCGGGTAACACTTTATTATTTAGCTCATCCTTTCACTGTTACCTTGTTCTTTAAAAAAACATTCCTAATAAATTCTTTAGTTAATGTGAAGACTGAGTCAGATTCTTGAAAAGGTATTTATCAGTATTGCTGTTCTTTCCATCCAGAAAAAAAAATGTTTTTCTAGGAACAACACCCACCAACTAGAAGGGAATGGTGACTGTGAATTAATAAACCTGTTGCTTTATTTGCCTATGTACAAGAAGAAGAGAAGAAGAGATTGAATTTATACCCCGCCCTTCACTTGTAGTCTCAGAGTGGCTTACAAACTCCTTTCCCTTCCCCTCCCCACAACAGACACCCTGTGAGGTAGGTGAGGCTGAGAGAGCTCTGAGACAGCTGTCCTTGAGAGAACAGCTGGTACAGAGCTATGGCTTGTCCAAGGTCATCCAGCAGGTGCAAGTGGAGGAGTGGGGAATCAAACCCAGTTCTCCCAGATTAGAGTCCACACACTTAACCACTATACCAAACTGGCTCTCAACCAGTTCCCTAATAATGTTTTTTCCTCCCTAACTCTCAGTATTCTTTGGTCTTCTCCTATCTCCACAGTTTGTTAATTCTAATCTGTCTCCTGGCTTTGACAGTGAAAACAGACTAGCTCATTACTGAGTAACTCGTAAAAGTTCCTTTGCTTTGCTTTATTGCTTCCCGGCTATCAGGAAGAACTCAGTATATGCCCACTGATGTTTGGATGTCCATTGCTGCCCAGTGCTTGTTGATTGTGCTTGGGTTGCAAATTCAGTTAGAGAACTTTGTTGGAAAAAAGACATCTTCCAAGGTTTATTCGATTAATGCACCCTTCTAAGGCCATCGAAGTCACCAGTTGCACTCTAAGTTCATGTTTGCACCTTAATTTACACAAATGTAAATTCTGGGTCCAATTGGACTGGCAGTATCTCATTATGAGCTTCTATTGAACTGTCCACCATCAACTATAAACAAATCTACTATGTATGTTTACTTTAGAACAAAATTCTACAGCATTCTACATACCTGAAAAGATTCTTTATTTTCTCTCCAAGAGGGTAACTTCTACTTTTCCTTTCAAATTCTTCATCAAAGTCATTGATAGAATAAGCAGGGCGGTTGATGACGTAACGTGGCCGGGCTTCATTCATCCTTGCCTTACTAAATCCTGTCCCCCCAAAAGAAAAGGAACAAAACCACAGTGAGAATCAAGCACCATCAGGCCACCAGTAAGACTGACACCTCATTTTATCCTTCAGCCCAATAAGCCATTTTTTTCTTCCCCAAACCCCGCCTCTTTGCCTTCTCTAAGCAGCCTGCAGAAGGAGGGCTGGGCCAGTCTTGAGATTTCATCATGGTCTCATTGCAGGCCGTATAGATTTTTAAAAGTCAATTACTTTGTAATGATGTGGGATGAAGCGTGAGCTGAAGAAAAGTGCACATGGCCAGGTGTCAGGAAGTTGCATGTTGTAATCATTGCTCTGCCACTTCATTGCTATTTAGCCCTGGGCACGTCACTTGGCCTTTCTCTGCCAGGGTTTCACCATGGGGTTAGTGTTTGCTACAAGGGTGAGTCAGCATGCTCTTGACAAGTACTGTACTGTGATAAACTCCAAGTGCAGCACTGCAAAATATTGTGTGGGGGTAAAACCAACCCATATTTTAGAAACCCCCAAAGTTCTGCTACAGTGGCTTGCACATCTCTGCTTCTACCCACCTTTATTGTGAACGTTTCAGAACTGCTGTCCTGGATCTTTAAAACTGTGATATACAGCTTAATAAATATGCTGTGGAACTAAAGACAGCGAAGAAATGCAACAATTTGACCTATTTTAATTATAATCACACCAACTATTCCTGTTCAACCAGTCCTACGCAGTATCAAGGTGTTTCCAGGGGCAGGTAATAAATAAACTCCTCGAGGTGCAAGTATAATATAAACAAAGCTATCAAAAGGAGAGGGAAACAACACTTTTGCAGTACCGTCAGTCTGGGGGCGGAGTGAAAGAATGTGCAGAAATAGAACAAGGGATATGGATCATAGTTTTGCTATTGTACTTGAACCCTTTGATGCCAAGTAGGTTGGGAAAGGAGGGGGAAAGGAATTATTTGTAAGAACAGGCAGATTATGAAGCAACACTGGATGTTTTTATAAGGGTCACATACTTAAAACAAGATCATTTCACGGCGTAAATCCATCAACTAAAGCTGTGTGGAGATAAGGTATCAAGGTTATAGATACTTTGATCTGATTCACAAGGTGCTGCTTTAGAAGTTAAATACTTGTTAACATCTTGAAGAACTTCAGCACCAAAAGGTAACATGTCCAAAAAAAAGCACTTCTGGACCCTATGTATTGGTTTACATTTTTAAAATTCCACCTTCGTTTATCACAGCCAAAAATAGCCCAGTTTTTAAAAAGTGAAGTAAACCAGAAGAATTTCCAAACATAAGATTACAATTAGTTTAAAACAAAACAGAATTGCTCATTCTAGTTTATGCAAATTCAGAGTTCTCAAAAAGGTGTGAAATTACCTGTCAAATCAGTTGATAAACAGTTTTGAATAAATGTTTCTTTTAGCACAAATCTGAATTAGCTGAACACAATGAACCGTGAGCACAGCTTCAGTTACATATGTAAGCATGGGAGTGTGACCAAATCACAACTGACTGATAGTGAACCCAGCAAGGGAACTTTCATGGTGCTTGAAAAGCAGAGGTGGTCTGCCCTTGCCTTCCTCTGCAGTGTCTTCCTTGGTGGTCTCCCATCCAAGTACCCACCCTGCTTAGCTTCTGAGATCTAATAACAGCAGGCTATACCATGCTGCCTTCCCTCCTGAGCTCCAGTTACAAAACAGAAATTGCCCCCTCTCCTTTTCACTGCCGCCCACAAAATTGCCTGAAGTGCCAGTTTAGTTAAGAGCAGCGGACTCTAATCTGGGAGAACCGGGTTTGATTCCTCACTTCTCCACATGCAGCCAGCTGGGTGACCTTGGATCAGCCACAGTTCTCTCAAAGCTGTTATCTCAAGAGCAGTTCTCTCAGAACTCTTTCAGCCCCACCTACCTCACAGGGTGTCTGCTGTGGGGAGAGGAAGGGAAGGAGATTGTGAGCTGGTCTGAGACTCCGAGTGAAGGGCTGGGTATAAATCCAACTCTTCTACTTCTTCTGCAGGGTACAGGAGACCCCAGCAACAGAGCAACCTGGGGATTGGCAGTGATGGCACAGAACCTGTGAAAATCTCCCTTCTTCCGCCAGAGGAAAATGTGCACTAGATACACTTCAGCGATTTGTAAAGAAATGGTAATTTGAGGGATCTTGTAAAAACTTCATAGGATTTGGCTTCTACAGAACCAAATCGTACATACAGTAGGGCTGCCAAGCCCCCGGTAGGGCGGGGGAAACACCGATTTTTAGTGCTTTCCCCCGCCTTTTCCAAGTTGGCCACCGGGGGGACAAAATGGCTGCCTTAAAAGGGAAATGTCTGCAGAGAGCCTGCCCTGCAGTAAAAAGCCTCACCAGACATTTTCCCTTTAAGAAGTCAGCAAGAGAGCTTCCACAGCAAGAGAGGTCCGCCCAGAGATTAAGGAGGGACTGAAGGAGCTGCTTTTGCATGTGGCTGGCAAAGTAAGTTTCTCTTCCAGCTCCTTTCCTTCTCTCTCCCTCTTTCTTTTTTCTGTCTGTCTGTCTGTCTCTCTCTCTGTCCCCATCCAGCAGAGGTCTATCAGTGGCTATTATAGCCACAAGGTCTAAATGGAAGTAAGTGCCTCTGCCAGTTTTTTTTCCTTCTCTCTCTCCCTCTTTCTTTTTTCTGTCTGTCTGTCTGTCTGTCTGTCTCTCTCTCTCTGTCCCCATCCAGCAGAGGTCTGTCAGTGGCTATTATTAGCCACAAGCTCTAAATGGAACACTTTGTCTGGGGCAGTGATGCTCTGAATTCTTGGTGCTTGGGGGGCAACAGTGGGAGGGCTTCTGGAGTTCTGGCCCCGCTGCTGGACCTCCTGAGGGCACCTGGTATTTTTGGCCACTGTTGTGACAGAGTGTTGTACTGGATGGGCTGTACTGGATGGGCCGATCCACTGTGGCTTCTCTCCTGTTCTTATGATATGAAAATCATATTAAGCACTTGTGTAGCACTTAGTGCTTCATATTCTGCCGAGATGAGGAAGGATTCAGTAGGGCTGCTGCTCAGTGATAGAGCATCTGCTTGACATGCAGGAGGTATCAGCTTCTTCAGCTAAAAAGGATCAGGTAATAGGTGACATTAAAGATCTCAGCCTGAGACCCTGGAGAGCCACTACCAGTCTGAGTAGTCAATACTGACCTTGATGGACCAATGGCCTGATTCAGTATTAGGAAACTTCATGAGTTCATGTGTCAGCATGTGGAAGCAACATCACAGGATGTGACATCACAAAATGATGTCACTTCCTTTCTCCTGGCTCCACCCCCAAAGTCTCCTGGCTCCACCCCCAAAGTCCCCAGATATTTCCCAAGTTGGACTTGGCAGCCCTAACATACAGTTCTGTCCAGTTCTAGTCTGATTATAATGTATTTTTACATTGGGAGAGGGACTATTTATTTATATAGCATCATCAATGTGTATGATGATCTACAGAATACAAGAAACCTGAGCTATGAGGAACTTATATAGGGCTGCTGACCCCCATTTGGGGCCTAGAGATCTCCCAGAATTACAACCAAACTCCGGATGACAGAGATCAGTTCCCAGGAGAAAACAACTGCTTTAGAGGGTGGACTCTATAGCTTAATATCCGTGCTAAGGTTCCTCCCCTTCTAAAACACTGTCTTCCCTCGGCTCTACTCAATCTCCAAGAATTCCCCCAACATGGAGCTGGCAACCATAAGCACAGGAGAGACAGCAAATGTAGGGAAGCAACGGTGGGAATAGTCAATGTTCATTCCACTGGGGTAATCCATTTTGGAGAGAGATAATTCAGATGGCTTTGGTGCTGACTTTCATTGGCTGAGATCATCTTTCTCTCTTTATACAAAACTCTGGGAGCCCTTGGATAAAAGAGTTCACATTGTGACCCCTTATATATATGTATTTTTAAAAACTAGCTGCCAGATATATGTAAAGTTTGCTATATAGACTGGGAGTCAATAACAGGTGGCCTCCTGCACTCCACCCTGAGAGAGCCTGAGGGAAGGAGAGGGTGAGAAAGGGGCAGCAAAGGTTGCCCCAGGAAAGGCAAGTTTCTGCTAAAGCTTTTTTGAAAGGGGTAACCAATCATTTCTGTCAATAGAGGAATTCAACCCTTGCCACTTTCCCTAGAATTTACACCGTCAATCTTGTCTCATGAGTGTGTAACAAAAGGTTACTCACGGATTGGGCCCACATGCTGGCACCACCAAAGGAAGGGGGGAAACTCTGATCATGAGAATAGCAGAGAGTAAAGCTGCAGTGGAACACAGAGATCCTATTACCAGACTCGGATTCAGGTGCCCCAAGATCTGCACTGGTCCGCCCCAGTTTCTCAACTGTGACCAACCTGAGGTGTTGCCATCTCCAGGTTGGGAAATTCCTGGAGATTTGAGGGGGGGACACTGGAGAGGGTGAGGTTTCAGCAGGAGTGGGACCTGAGACAGGTTCAGTGCCATAGACTCTACCCTTCAAACCACCTGTTCCCTCATGGGGGACCATTATTGCCAATCTCCAGGGGAGGAATGGGGATCACGCTGAATTACAACTTTTACCCCTTTTGTTATTATTTTTGGCAGTCTCATTTAATGTTAATAAAAAGCAAATTTGCTTATTTTCTAATAAAAGCAGGTAATATTTGTTCATGTCTTGTGGCTCTCAAACATCTGATGTTTATTCTATGTGGCTCTTACGTTAAGCAAGTTTGGCCACACCTGTTCTAGGTGGCTCTTATGCTGAGCAAGTTTGCCCACCCCTGGGCTGGGGGAATCTGGGCCCAACTTTTTAAAGATGGTAAACATTAAGTTTGCCTTTAAGTCAGGTCCAGGGAAGAGAAAGATGGAAAGCTGAAGATGGAGACAGATAAAAGGTAGGTGGGCAGGCAGGTGGGTGGGTGGGAAGAAAGCATAAAAAGGGGAAAGGCTCCATGGTATTTCAGGGAAGGGAAAGAAGAAATAGTGGGAAGCAGGATACAGGGAAAATGAGATGCCTCCTGGACGTCCTTGTGGGTATGGCTTGTTGTACCCTAATGCATACCTTTTATGTACATGAATTCTACATCGTTCTGAAATTTCCACCTTTAGTCCATTGAGATAAGATAGAATGTAAATGTTTTAAATAACACAAATTTCCCTCTCATTTTCTTTGATACAAGTACCTGAGGTTACACTAACACTTCAGCACTTCCCAGATTTAATCAAAGACAGCAGATGGGGGTCCAGATTTGAATCCCCACTCTGCCATGGAAGGTCACTGGGTGACCTTGGGCCAGTCACATACTTTCAGCCTAACCTGTCTCAGGGTTGTTGTGAAGACAAAATGGAGGAGAGGAGAATGATGTAAACAGCTTTGGGGCCCCACTGGGGAGAATGGCAGGGTAGAAATGAACTAAATAAATACTTAATAAATGAACTAAATAAATACTTGCTGCTTTCCTAGAGCAAAAGGATTCATTGCCCATCCCTTGTCCTTCTAGTGCTCCATTACGGTTCACACCTGGTACACTGTTTTGTTTCTTTAAAATCTGGGGGGGGGGGTTTCCTCTCAGACCACTTTGGAAGGATTCCTAGTGTCATCTTCTAGGGCAAATTTAAATACATTTCAAATGTTTCCTGTTCAGTAGATATGAACATTTTTGTTACTGTGAATTAATTAGCAGTGTGCTCTAAGGAAGTCGCTCATGAACACACAGCTGCATGCTAGGCACTGCAAACACGTCAAAAGACAATGTTCTTCCAAGCAGGTACAAGAAGACAGCTGGTACTCTTTCCCTATAAAAATAAAACAGCCTCAGTGGGGGTGGAGAGTTAATTATTTTAACAGTGCATAGCAGGCCGGAGCAGGAAGGAAGTAAAGGGTATTCTTCAGAGGTGAGTCTGCCAGGGAATATAGGTCAGCTAGCAGAATAATTAGCCAAATGGGACTTTAGCCAGGATATCTGAGCAACACCTTCAGACATGCAAATGTGCCATGGAAACATTAATGATCTATATGTAGCTGGAGATGCCATTTTTTTAAAGACCAATTCCTGTATGCAGCCAACTGGAAAATTCTTGAACGTCCTAGGCACCAAGATGGGGTGAAGAGTCATATAAGTACCAGTAAAATATGACAATAGCCACTAATTCTCATTACATTATTGATATTTTCCTTCTCAAACATACCTTAGACATCCTACCTATTGAGCCATTTGAGGTCACAGGTGAAGGTCCAATAGAACAAGAGGGTGGGGCATAGGTCAGTGAATAGCACATGGCTGGTATGTCTAAGGTCTTAGATCTCAAACATCTCCTGTGAGCAGGACTGGGAACAGCTTTTGTCTTAGGGCCTGCTGCCAGAGGATTGTACGTGGCAAGGTAGACCAATGGTGTTGATTCAAGGATAAGACATATTTATATAAGACAATCAGTAAAGAACAGGAGGTAGGAAAATTAGGGAGATTTCTTACATCACCAACATTGTTTGTACTCCAAAGAACTGTAAGCTTTTGAATTTAGGCTGAAAGGGGACATTATTTAGGTAAAGATACTGAAAGAAGCAGCAGACTTATAGCTTCTCACTAGGGTTGCCAGGTTGCCAGGGAAAGACAACCGGCTACCCATCTCTGTTTTGCTTACAAATGTTTGCTCTTGGTCTTCTTATGTAATGTTAGTGCTGTCAAGTTTGAATTCTTGTGTTATTAATGCACTTTTCTAGGAAACTGGATGTTTATGACCTGCAGGGCCTACCAGATGGAGATGTTCTACCAGACCTACAGATGTGGACAGCAACGGTTCACCACCAAGCCTAGCCTCCATATCTTGCCCTTCCCACCCCTCCATGGGAAGGGTACAAACTGACACCAGACACCTTCAGATGAAACTATTGTTCCACTGTATTGTTTTAACTGTTTTTATTGAGTTTGTTTAAACTGTTTTATTTATTGATACGCTGTTATATTTTGTACTCTGCCCTGAGCCCTTTGAAGGGTGCAGTTTATACATTGAATAAATCAAATCAAATCCCTAGTATGACTTATTAGATTTAACATATATAAATAAGATAGTTACATATTTGGATAATTACAATTGATTTTCATTTTATTTAAGACAACAATAAGACTTCTTTATTTGAAACTATTTTGTAGGAGATTTCTTTTTTTCATCCTATAAACATGGTGTTTTCTTTCATTTTGTACTTTCCACACCGTGGTCCCTAGTTTTTGCTTTAGATCCCCCATGATGGCAGGAGGCCTCCTTCCAGCAACCCTTTCTTCCTACCAACACTCAGAGCAGCAGCTGGAGGAACCTGGAAGCGAAAACTTGGATGTCACATCACTCTAGGTCTCGCCAGAAACGCTATGGTTTTACCATCTGCTGGCAACCCTACTCCTCACCCTTCCCTCAATGATATCCTAGGTTGAATTACAACCTTCCATTGAGGTCAATCATGTCAGAAGGGTGTAATGCTGCTTAGGGTGGCACTGTTAGTAATGCAAAACACACAACATGACCAATACTCCCTGTAAGCTGTGGAGTCTTGTGAGCAGAAATTCTACTTTGTGAGCTACTGGCATTAAAGCTGTGAGCAAGTGATTTGGCTTCTGCATAAATTAGTTTGTTCTGGAGCCATCCTTTGTGAGCTAACCCAAAAATCTGTGAGCTGGAGGTTAAAAAAACTGTGAGCTAGCTCACACTCTCAGTTTAGAGGGAACACTCTAAACTGTTGGAGGTTTCCCTTCCCCCATTCCATTTCATTGGCTGCTGTTTGTAGGGACAGAAAATTTGTAATATTACTCAGTGCAACTGCAGGACAGAGTGGAAGAGGAGATACAGGACTGCTGCTTTAGTTCCAGTCTGGTACTGCCAAAGGCAGACACTACAGCAAAATACAATAGACAGTCTGGTTCCCTGCATCAGGGAGAGATTCGCATTACTTATTCACTATATGTAGCTATATTGTTTCCTTAGAAATGGTTCAAGCTCCTCAAATGATCTAAAACCCAATCCTACAGATATTTAGGAGTAAACACCTCTTCACTCAGTGGGTATTCTTCCCAATTGACTCTGCAGAGTTTTAAAGATCTGGATCACCCAGTCTTTCAAATCTCATTGCAGATGATTGGCCCCTGCTGTGCACTACTCTAGATGTTTGTAGGTTATCTGTCCCCCAAATTGCCTTTACAACCCAGCCCCAAATAGGCTGCCCATAGGTCAGAATCTGAACCCTGCTGAACTAGCCTGAGTTTGCAGAATGTAAACTTGCTCCCAAGTTTCTCTTTCAGAATTTCAGCTCCCTGGGCAACTCCCTGTTACATTTATATCCCGCCTGTGCTGGCTAGGCGGGATATAAATCCAAAAATAAATAAATAAATATTGTTAGAGGATCCAACATGAAACCACATATTGCTCTTTCTTGCCCAGCTGAGTCAAAGTGCTAGCAGGCACTCTAAAAAGAGAGCGAGAGCGAGAGAGAGCAAGAAGGACTGAGGGAAGGCCAGCAGCAGAAGGACCAAAAAAGTCCCGTGATTAAAAATTCCAGCTTAAACAAACAGGCCAATGATGTCAGCATCTCTCAGAGTCAAGTTCTTGAGATGGCGTTATCAACAGCCTTCCCCTAGATCAAACACAAAGTTGAAAGTCTTCATATGACAAAATTAAACATGAGAGCCAAGGAACAGAAAGCCTGCAACAGAAGGCAAAGAAAGGCAGCTGCCCTGACCTGAGATGCTTTTACATTAAAAGCAAGACATTGGGCCAAAAGACAGCATGCCAATAAAGGCTATGTAATTCTGCCTAAACTAAAGGCCCATAACAGAAGAAATTCTTATCCATCCAGATATTTTCCTCCTTCTAGGGAGCAAATAGCTCACTTTGATGCAGGATTACTCAGTCCTGGCCTTCAAAAGTTATGCAAGAACCTAGTTGCCTTTACTTGCTGCAAGCCTCAAAGTTGGAGGTTTTAAGATACTGGACAGTTCTGAACATATAGCCAGTTGCTCCAATCTGAAGTTTACAACAATTTCTAACAGCACAAGATGATGCTAGAGGGCCTAGGCAGAGAGAAGATAAGAGAGTTAAATGACTGGTAATAAAATATGATGCACATGGGATGCTGGACTAAAATTGAATTTTTAATGGCTGAGTTATACCTGAAAACAAAAACAAAACACAGGCGCCTGTGAAGAAATGGCTTTTGCATGTAGGTGATACTTGTGGATGCTCATCCAGGCTCCACTAAATTTGCTGGATGCATATTTCACAGCTCATTCTTCTCTGGAATCACTTGTTGTGGCATGCAAGGACTCTAGTCTGGGATAAACGTGTTTGATTCCCCACTCCTCTATTTGCAGCTGCTGGATGACCTTGGACAAGCCATAGTTCTGTCAGAGCTGTTCTCTCAAGGGCAGTTCTTGAGAGAGCTCTCTCAGCCCCACCTACCTCACAGGGTGTCTGTTGTGGGGAGGGGAAGGGAAAGGAATTTGTAAACTGCTCTGAGACTCCAAGTGAAGGGTGGGGTATAAATCCAATCTCTTCTTCTCTTCTTCTTGCTTGCACAAACACTGCAATCCTTTGAATTTAAGTCCCATTGAACAGAACAGAGTAGGATTCTGAGTAGACCTGTTTAGGATTACTCTCAGAGTCTAGATCTTGCCTTGGAAAACAAAGCCCTGCGGATTAAAAGGGAAAGCACTCTAAGACAGGGGTGGGCAAATGGCGGCCCGGGGGCCACATGCGGCCCACCACAGAGTTTTTTGCGGCCCGCCAAGGAGATTTCAGGACTTCAAGAAAACTGAGCCTAAATTCAATTTGCTCTCTTATCCCATCACTGCTGATATTGATACAGCACCTGAGGAGCTGCAGCTTGAACTTATTGACATGCAGTCAGATCACACTGTGAAAGAAATGTTTAATGCTGTGACATTAGTTGACTTTTACAAATCTTTGTCTGCTGAAAAAATTTCCATGTATGAAGAAATTTGCTGGGAAAATTGTTCTCTATGTTTGGGTCTACATATATCTGTGAGCAAAGTTTTTCTTGCATGAAGATCAACAAGAGTAAATATAGATGCTCTTTGACAGAAATTAACTTGCAGGCTGTGATGAGAATCTCAACAAGCAATCTCACTCCTGATTTCAAAAAAGTTGTAGAAAAGTGTGATAGGGTACATTTGTCTCATTAAACGGATTCTAAAATTAAATGTGCTTGCAGCTATAGATGATATGAAATTAGCACAATAAATAAATTGAACAAAACTACCACTATTTTATTTAATTCATATTTATTGATTTTTATGATACAATTTATACCTTTTCTGAAATGCAAAGTTAACTAATGAATGCAATCATTTTAAAAGGTGCGGCCCTCCGCTAACCTCCGCTCCCACAAAGTGGCCCCCGAGCCAAAACAATTGCCCACCCCTGCTCTAAGAGATGTGAATAGAGATCCTCTCCTATCCTTGTTAGCAATAAGGGCAGGATTTTCAGGATCCAGGAAACTTGCCATTACATGAGTAAAGTATGATTGGAAATGGAGGTCATTGATCTCAAACTGGGATTTTGCCTAGAAAATATGTTTTAATTCAATGGATGAAAATGGGAATTTGTGTTACTTCAAACTGGGGAGGAGATACTTTGTGTTTGACCATGAGTGAGTCCTTTGATAAGCAAAACTTGGGGGAGGGGGAGGGACTAATTAGAATAAGCTAGCTAATATGGATCCAGGAAAGTGTGAAGGCGGAAAGGCCTGGGGCTGAAGTGTTTCAAAGTGACGGAACAGGTGAAATAAAGGTAATGTTGCAAGCCTCAAGAATGCAGGATTCATCCTGAGGCAAGACCTGGTAATCAAAAGTATGACATAAAATGAATCATGCACATTTTGGAAAGTAATAGGTTTGAAGGCAGGAAAAATTATTTGCATTCTAGGTTTGGTGCCTCAGGGGACTAAGGTTGTAATTCACTGCATATAGACTTCCTTCTGAATAAACACGTGTAGGGTTGATTTGGATATTCACAGGCTTCTCTCTGAAGGCTGAAAACAGAAAAATCTGTAATCCAGACTACAAAATGTATCATTTTTGAAACTCCAAATGTAATGAGACATTTTCGTATGGGAGATTTCAATCTGGTTCGGCATTTCTTAGACTGGTGCTGCAAACTTTAAATGTATAGTGTCCCAAATTTGATGTATCAGTGTCCACAAATTAACAATATTTACATCGACATACATACGGTGACACAAGAGGCTCAATGATGTTTTTTGTGCTATGTTTATGGCTTAAGTAGCAATATTACATGACCTCATGACTGCTTCCATTGTGCTTTGCGAATTTCCCATTTCCCTGCAATCATTACTGTAATTGCTGGTCCCTTAGCAATTGTTCACATTGAAGTTCCTGCCTGGCTCAGTCCTTTGATTAAACTTTAGCTACCCCTCCCCTGTGCTAATGTTCAGAGTATGATATTGAGAACCATGCCTTGTTCTGCTGGCATCATCTGAGTTTCTCATTTGCTCCTATGTGGTTTGCAGACAGTATAGAGAGAACTTGAAAGACCACCTCCTCCCATACTGGCCCAGTCTGCCAGTTAAAATCTTTCCAAGATCTGCTCACTGTGATCCCAACTGCAAAAGAAAGGCAGTTAACAATGAGAGACAGGGCTTTTTCAGGGGTGGCACTTTAACTTTGGGATGCCATCCCTGTTGCGTGACTCGCTTACTTTCCTTAAGGCAGCATACCAAAACATTTATTTTTACCGAGGCTTTGATCTGAGGGGCTCTATCATCTTTAGCTGTTTTTATTATCTGCTTCTAGCCTGAAGACTGTTTCATGAATATCATTTTAGGCTGCTGAGTGGTGTTCTATGCTGTTTATATGGTCTGTTGTTTATTTATGCCTTTTTTTTTACACTGTTGGTTTTATAATTTCATTTATTTTTATTTTATTATTTAGTTAGTTGTCTCAAGCAGGTAACTGAGGATGTAGCATATCAGTTTTCTAAATGAATAAGAATACAAAGCAGGATTTCATCTGAAAAATTCCATTAATAGGCCAGATACCCTTGATGACAGTAAAAAGCTCCTGAAAAACTCAGAGTAGCTTCATGTCTAACAAAATTTCCTTACAGAAGGAGTTTCTACTTAGACCTTAGCATGAAACATATGTGAGAAGGGAGACCAAGCCTAGGCCAACTGCAGATCACTACTATTCATGATTATCCAACATGACAAACTGCTTGTAAGTATCATGCTATTTCCTAACCAAAATAAATGTTGTGGTGGGCAAAACAGCTCGAAGTAAATTCTATTCTAGCCCCTTGTTCTGTCTACATCTTGACTGATTAAATCTGGCATTGTACGCTTTACTGTTTCCAACCAATCTAATCATGTAGCAGAATGAGGTGGTAATGAGGAGGCGGAGTGTTGAATAGGGCTGCCAGGTCCCTCAAAGTCCCCAGCGGGGGATTTTTTGGGGGGTGTTACTGGAGGGGGTGGGGAGTCCCCAGCGTGATGATGTCACTCAGAAGTGACATCATCACATTGGGGAGCAGAGGTCCCCGCCTCTCCCCAGCAGCATCTAAGAGTCTTTTTAAACCCTGCTGGGGAGAGGGGGGGAGGCCGGGTGGTCGCTCTTGGGGATGGGACTTCCCCCCCACCTGCCAGCTGGTGGGTGGTTAGGATCCCCTCCAAATCGGGCAACTCCCTCCAAACCAGGGGGTCTGGCAAGCCTAGTGCTGAAGCAGAAATGGTGGTAGGGGAAAGTGTTGTCAAGTTGTAGCTGATTTATGGTGACTCTGTAGGGTTTTCAAAGTACTTGGATGAGAGACCACCAAAGAAGTCCAGAGTGTCTATGCAGATGCAGGCAGTGGCGAGCCACCTCTGAATATCCCTTGCCTTGAAATCCTATGGGATCACCATAAGTCGGCTACCACTTGACGGCACTTTCCACCACCCAGGCAGGCAGTGAGGACAGGTCTTGGCGGAAATGGGGGAAACTAGGATTATTGCTGTGCTAAGAACATGCACACATGAAAGGATGCTGTTTGCACTGCACTGCACTGAACTTTTCCAATATGCAAAATGTAGCCCAGCAGGCATGTTTGAACTCCCCCACTCTGCCATCTGAACAGTATCGAAAAATTGGCTCCCTGTTTGTAACTGGAAAACAGAGTGTGAACTGAACCAGTGGATGTTCAAACATCTCTAAAAGAAAGGGGGGGGGGAATAAAAAGCCTAGGTAAAAAATAGGGTTTTTGCCTGTTGACAGAAATTCAAATGGTTCTGTGTCAGGTAAATAACTGTGGGAGGCTATTCCATATGTCGGATTCTTAGCTGAGAAGGCCTTGTTCCTAAGGTTAATGTGTCTAACCTCAGAAAGTGAAAGAAATAGAACAGGGCCTCCAAAGATACTCGTAACTGATGAGCCAGTAGATACAAGAGCATTTTGTCCTGTAAGTATCCTGGTCCCAAGTCACTAAGGGCTTTAAAGGTAATAACCAGCACTTTGAATTGGGCCCAGAACCAAGTCAGCAGCCACTGAAGATTCCAGCCTCCAGGTGGGACCCCCTGGAATTACAGGTCATCTCCAAACTACAGAGATCAGTTCCCCTGGGGAAAATGAACACTTTGGAGGGTGGCTTCTATGCATTGTACCCCTCTGAAATTTCTGTCCTCCCCAGAGTCCACCCCCAAATCTTCTGGAGTTTCTCCAGAATCTGGCAACCCTACCCCCCCCCCCCCCCCCAATCTCCTGCCAGTGGCCAGAAGGGACCTGGCAACCCTAAAACTGGCTGTCATGACCAATTGAAGCTTCTGAACCATGTTCAAAAGCAGCCTCCCCCTGCCAGAAGAGCTTGGTATTGTAACCGAATGGGTTGCCAAATCCAGATTTGGAACTTCCTGGAGATTTGTGGGTGGATCCTGGGGAGGGGGGAGTTTAGGGAGGGGAGGAACATCATTGGAGTATAATAATGTGATAAGAATTCAGTCTCCAAAGCAGCTGTTTTCTCCAGGGGAACTGATCTCTATACTCTGTAGATCAACTGTAATTCCAGAAAATCTCTAGGCTCCACCTGGATGTTGGCAAATACAAATGTGAGCGGCATTAAAAATGTGACTCTCCCCAGCTGTGCTCTAAAGTGGTGCAGTCCATTCTACCCCCTCATTCTGATGCACACAATGTACTCTAGTATATGTCTGAACAAAGGGTGGGAAATATAAATACTCGGGAAGGCAGAGCAATGAGGGATTAAATGGGGTAACCCGTGGGGAGATTCCTGTGAAGGGTGGGTCATGGCTGGCGGTATGTGAAAGATGTTGCATATAGAGAGCTACCTTTTCTGACAGGGCTCTTGTGCCTTGACAGCAGCATGACAGGCAGAAATTTAACACGAGCCAAACGCCACTCGAAAGCATATATTCCAAGGGTGGGGAAACTGCCACCTCAATTGCTCTTTAGCTGAAGTGTGATCGAATGGCTAAGTGTTCTTCAGGAGCAAATAATCTGTACTGGGTACTCTTGAGTTTAAACAGCCATTCTCTCATTTTTACCTGGAGCAATTGATGCTGTTTTCACACGTGACCTTTCTTCTTCTTTGCATAATGCTGGGAGACGGTGGAGCCTTCTCCACATTTATGGACACTGAGAAGTCTGGAAACTGCCTAAATTCCTAGAGGGCCCATCACAGTCATTCTTTATTTCCTGCTACTGTTTTTTAGTGCCATCTAGAGGCCCTGGCTAGCAATTTGGCCACACTGTGCTAGGCCCTGTACAATTATGAAACAGTCATGGACACTGGAAATCTCATGGTTTTGTTTGCCCAGCTGTGCATTTTTGCACTAGCGTGTCTATTATCACAACTGACTCCTTAGTCCTGCTGTTACTGGTGTGTTTGAAGCCAAGTTTCTCTACCTTAAAAGGGACTATTTGAAGAGTCAGACTTGACAGCTCACCACTGTGCATTTAACGGCTACATGACAGATAGAATCCTAACATGTAGCTTCACATTCTGCATGTTTGTATGTCAGGCTGCTGGTAAAGGCAGTGGAGTGTAATACTAATTCATTTATTCACTACATTTATAGACCACCACTCTCACTGAGATGCCAAGCAGATTACACAGTGCGAGTCAATACAGTCACCATGAAGACACATGCAAATAGGCAATGTACTAGGAATAGAACTCTGGAAATAGGAATGTGCATAGTATAAGAGAAGATACAGAGTACAGATTTAATGCAGAAGCATTGGATTACATAGTTTGCAGAATGGCAGAAGCATTGGATTAGCACTGGGGAGACCTATGGTCACATCCGCCCCTGCCATGAAACTTACTGGGTGACCTTAGGCTGTCTCTCAGCCTAACTGACCTCACAGGGTTGTTGTGAAGGCAAAACGGAGAGACTGATGTATGCTGCTCTGAGTTGGAGGAAGGGCAGGATAAAAATGCACTAAATAAATAAATTGGAACAGAAGTAGTCAAAAGGAAAAGGCTGTATAAAACATAGGATTTGTAATTATCTCATTGGATTTAAAGGGCAACTATTCCCAGGATAGTCTTGTCTGTATCTGGTTTTGACACCATCACCAGCAACCCAAATCTACAGGCACGTACTCTATTTTTAACACATCTTAAACTGATCCCATAAGGCAAATTATTTAAAACTCTCATGCATTGACTACGTATAAGTGTGCTTTTATACAGCTCCTTGTTCCATATACTAACTTTGAATACAAAATTAACCTGAGACAGTAATGTTATAAAAAAGTCGTCTGGTGCAGTGGCAAGTATATTGGACTAGATATTTATTAATTAAAATACATACAACCCACTCCCCCCCTCTTCAAATCCCTGTTCAGTCCTTAAGCTTATTGGTTGACTTTCAGCCAGCCATGTCTCCCAGTTTTATTTATCCCACAGGGCTGCTGCAAAGATAAAATGGGGTTGAGCATGTGAATTTATCTACCTGCTGTAGAAATCTGCACAGGAGAGTGGGATAGAAATGTACCAAATCCGAATGCTGCTTTTTAAAAGATGAAGCCAGGGAGAAGTGAGGATGGCAATTATTGTAGATGATTGGGGCAACTGAATATACAGTCCCAAAAATATATACAGGTAAAACAGCAGCAATAAAACAGAGAAAAGGCTCAGAAGTGTTATTTTTATTCCCCCCCACAAATAATAATATATATTTTAAAATGCAGCAAGATAATCGTTGGCTGTTTTAGGTGCACGAGCAAGACTCTCAGAATGAAAGCCAAAGTACGCTTATTCTCTTATTCCCTCTTTTGTCTCCCATTTGCCTTTTAAAACACTCTTAAATTCTGCTCCCAAAGGAGTTCATCAAAATAAAGCTCCCCACTTGTTACTAACCCTCTTGACTCTTTGGTAGCTCAGCTGAATGTCAATGTTTTCTTTTGCTTAAATTAAATATGTGGGAGTATTTATAGACCATTTTCATAGGCAGATGGTCTTGTAAAGTGAAAAAAAACAAAACACCCCACATAGCCAGCCACCATTCAGCAGTCCTGTGCTCTCTTTCACCACGGTGGAGCCTGTGCCAATGTTTGATGTACCACTTCACCCAAGCTGCAAACCAAACTTACTCTGCGCTTGGCAACTGGAACAAGGCACCTGTCAAGGACAAGTAGCAAAAAGAACCTGAAGCAACGCAGCCAAAGGGAGTTAAAAATGTACCCGCAATAGCTCTTCTCTCTGTCTTAAACCCAAGGGGTACAAACTGGTATTAAGCCAACAGGTATCCTGTACAGGGTATGCAGCCCTCAACAGGTACATCCCCCCATTTTTGGAAAGGTTGAGAGTCTTCAGGCACCATTGTCGTGTACCTGAAGGAGGGGAGATGTCTACAGAAGCAGGGGGGAATTAAAAAGGAGTCTGTGCAATTCTCTGTGCAATCCAATGGGTGGCAGGGGAGGCACTCTTTTTCAAATCCCCCCTGCTTCTGTAGACATCTTCCCCCCCCCAGGGCTGTTTTTGGTGGTCCCATCTTCCAGGAGCAGCATTTCAGGGAGCATTCTGGTTGGCAGGAGGAGGGGGAGCCCAGGAAGTCATGATCCAGGGACATAATTTCCCTGTGGGACCCAACACAAAATTCTGGGAGGCCTCCAGAACTGTTGGGTCAGCAAATGGCCTTCTTGGCCCCCGCCTGGGAAACCAGGCAAAGGAAGAGGGCAGCAGAGGCTCAACTGTGATTTATAGGCCCAGAAAACAGATAAACTTGCCTTTGAGAGACTGACTCCTTTCATCCTTCTAGCCTAGAATTGTCTGCTTTGACAGGCAATGCGCACACTGGGCTGAGGCCTTTCCTAGCTGTGCTATCCAAGAATCCTTTAACTGGCAATAGTATGGAACGAACTTGGGAGCTGATGCATGGAAAGCATGTGATCACCCACTTAACTATGATGTAAAGTGCAAATGGAAAGCAGGAGACCCTGACTATTTTAACTAACAGCTTTCCTTTTATGGCACCGGCAAAAGACAATCACTAGTAGGTGATGAGATGCACTGCGGGGCAAGACTCCTGTTTCGTTAAGAGCTATGTAAAAGAGAGCATTTAGGTAAATACCTCAAGGCATGCAAAGATGGGAAATAATTTTTTTTTTCAAAATTAAACTTGTTACTCTCAGTGGCATATAGTGTAAGGCGTCCCCGCCGACAGTGTTTCCTCTAAGCTGAGTTAGTGTGAGCTAGCTCACAGTTTTTTTAGCCTCCGGCTCACGCATTTCTGTCTTAGCTCAGGAAGGATGGCTCCAGAGCAAGCTAATTTATACAGTAGCCAAATTGCTCCCTTACAACTTTAATGCCAGTAGCTCAGAAAGTAGAATTTTTGCTTCCAAGACTCCACAGCTTAGAGGGAGCATTGTGCTGAAATTGGCACTTCTGCACAATTCCTAACGGGCCCAGAGAACTCCACCACTACCTCGTTTTGCTGCTGGTCTCCTACGAGGCTACAACACACTCATGAGGGTTTAAACGAGCACTGCACACGGAACTATTCTCAGTCATTGGTTGTTGGTTACACTGAGCAGCCCCCATCTGGTTAGCCATGATAAAGTCATATGAAAACTAGTGGAACACATTAGCCATGTCTAACTCGAAACCAATCCATATTCTTCTTAAGATGGTGAAATCGTGTCCTGAACAGTGTGTGCCTGCTGGGGAAGGGGAGGCAAAGGGTCTGTGCCTTGGATGACGGGGAGCAGAGAAAGAGAAATGTGCAAGAAAGCAGGAAACATGTGAAGGAGAGAAAGAATCTCTCACATGATCTGTTGACTGGAAAACCAGGAAGCCGGAAGAGCTTTATGTGTTGGAATTTAGTGGGCAAGTTATTGGTTGGAGGTCTCTGGTTGCTTTCAGTGGGATTATTCATAACTAACTTTAGATGGATTGGGATAGGTATGCATTTTAACTCTTCAGTTTCCCATCTTGGCTTCCTTCCTGGACACTGTATTTTCACAGCCTTCATTTTTGATTTCAGATTTGATTTGAGCTTACTGAAATCTCCTCTGCCTGGCAGTGGCTCTCCAAGGTCTGAAGGAGAGAAAGGCTTTTCCCACCTGAGATCCTGTAACTGAAGATGCCGCAGATAGTGAGTCTTTTGCATGTGAAGCCTGTGCTCTGACCACCAGCCCCTCCCCACATTTGAAGCTTCATTTACTGAGACACACAGAACCATCAAGCTGTTCAGACACATAGATGTGCCTGAGTAATTATCACGTGTGGTCTGAAAGAAAGATATGTGCGTGTACAAGAGGGAGTTGTGTATCCTAAACAGGTGACCGGGGGGGGGGGGGGATTGAAACTGGGGGGGGGGTCCTAAAGGAAAATCAACTTCACTTCCTTCTTCCCAAGCAGGATTTCAGGCTGGAGAGTTTGAGGCAAGGCTGAGAGTGTTCCCCTGAACCGGTTACCACTTGCTAAGTGTTTCCCTGGCATTCATTCATACTTCTATTGCTTTCTGAAAAAACATGTGGCATTGGCTAATGAAAAGTCTTAAGGAATTAGAAAGTTTGCAGACTGTAGCATTCCTTTAGCACCTGAGAACACTCTTATCCAGGTCACCTGCTGTGAGCTCTCTAATGCACACACACTCCAGCACACCCTCCCCACTGTTCAAGAACCAGGCATTAGAAGGGAAAACACCGTCCAGTTCTTTTGTGCGTCCCTCCAAAAAAAAAAGAATCCCCCCTCCACCCGGAAAGACTTCACCCTTGGACATGACTTTCAGTATCCTAGCACATTCTTTGCCTCCCACTTTTCAGCCATATGCTTTATAATAAAATACATCTATCTAAAATGGATTGAGAAGGACAATATGTTCCTGCATTTCCATGTTCTTCCTGAACCAAGGAAGTAGTAGCATCAAACCAGTACAAAAAAGAAAGACAACGGTACATGGCCACATAGGACAAGTTAGGGCTGAATTAAATAATGAGTGAATACATTTTGAATTTTTTTTTAAATTATACACCTGGTGAAGCAGTATAATAATGGCATTACTGCAGGCATTTACTACAATGCAAACTGTGGCTGTTTAGTGAATACCGGGATCTGAACAGTGGCTTTTCCAACAGTCCAGAAAAGAAGGGGGAACATCCACTTGGTTCACATCATTCCACTAAAGCAAGGATGTAAACTAGGCAGTGCCTCTTATACACAGCTCCCAGCTTGGGCTTTTATGTCCTCACAGTACATGCTCCAGAGTAATTCAGCACTGCTTTGAACACAGGTTGTATCAGAGGGTCATACTGCAGTCCCATGTCTCTAGATCTTCTCTAACAGTGAATGGGAGATAGACATTCTGTCCTTGCATGGAGAGAATGTGCATATGGCAGACAAGAAACAGAAGACTGGGGAAAGGAGGCAGGAGTCTTTTGTGGTTCCTTTCTCACTGCATTTTTAGAAAGTCTCAATTTGCAATCTGTCCCCACAATTACAGTACAGGCAGTCTGCATTTACTCTCCGAGGCAGTAGTAAATTCCTTCAAATCTCTGCTTAAGAATAAACTTACCTAGAAATAAATCCAGATAATTCCTCCTCCTGGTATAGTCACCAAAGGGTAAGGTATAAGTGCACAAGATAAAAAGAAGTAGACTTCAACTAATGAGAGGCAAATGCAGCAGTACAGTAACCACAGGATACAGTGCAGTGTTTCCCCAACGTGGAAACCTTCAAATTTAGCAGAATGTTGTGCACTTGCTATTGCACTTGAGCTCCTCCCACCCCCTCAAGCTGTCGATAGGGTCATGAGCTCTACATTGCTGATCATCTGTTGGCAGGAGAAGGGGAGGAAGTGAACACCTAGAATCAGTCCCCCTGTCAAGCTGCAAGCTGAAACGCAGAATGCCTGTTTCCACTTGTGGGTCATAATTGCTGGATAAGGACAAACAAGTCACAAAAGTTCTAACCAGCCTAAAATCTTTTCCCTACCCCTCTATCTGGTATCCACTGCTGCTGTGATACCTCTGGTATCTTCATTTCTCCCCCTGCCCCAGTCAAAGACAAATAGTTTTGTTCTTTTCTCACTTCAGGAAAAGGGAGGCATGATATTGTTCAAATTGCCTGCTCAAAGTCATGCTGAAAAGTTACAGACTTGCTTGGCAGGTAAAAACATTGACCTTGCCTTGAAACTCCCAAGGTTCAAGCTTGCCCTCTAATAAAGAACCCTTCTTCTTCAATTATAGTTTTCTCTGCTCTTCTATAGCTTTCCCTACTTATGTTCTCTTCTTTGTGGTATTTAGGCTGTACATTCTTTGGGGCAGGGACCTCCTTTTTGATGGGTTTGTGAGTAACAACCAAAAGGAAGACCCAGCTTGTGTGGGATTCAGAATAAATCAGGACTGCACTCTCAGTTTTCCAATGTGAATAGCAGGAGTTTTGATTCTTTAATAATGAATGCACATATTTACAACCTATCATATTTTCCCTTCACAAATCATTACTGAGGCTGATTCCATGGTAAATTTACTTTGCAAAGAAAGAAGGAAATGCATTAAAAAAAACCCTAAACCAAACAAACTAGGTTTCCTAATATTGAAATTCACACCCAATGGTTTTACAAGCCCAGAAGTGCAAATCTCCCCCTCCACCCCTCCCTACGCCCACCCTGAACAAAGAGCACAATTGTTGAGAGCAAGGCTTACCTTCACTCTGCAAGAGAGGAGAAAGGTACTGATTCTGTGAGGCAAGTGAGCTGCAAAAGTGACAAGAGTCCCAGGTAGAGAGCTGCTCCCAAGGAGGTGTGCTGAGAAGCTCTGTGACTCAAAGAACCCAGTGAGTCTCTTATAAGTCTCTTGAGGGTTGAGCTTGGCATCTGATTGGCTTACTAGGAAGCAATTGCTAGCATTAGACTAGGCAAACCCCGGAGATAGGAGAGGGAGATAAGGAGGCATTGGAAGAAGGGTGGCTTTTTGTGTATGTGTGTTCCTATGCCTCCACCCCCAGCCCCCCTCTTTAGAATCGGGTTCTTTGATCCCTTTGATATACTTGGGCACTCCTAGACAATACATCACATTCAATGTCCAGCGGGGTCCCCCCTCCACACCACTCACAATGTTTGGACTTTGGGGAGTTGGGAGTGGAGGAACTGCTTTTGATGACCCGGTCTATGGTTTCATGATGGACTGGACAATGTCTCCAGCCTTTGTGTCTTGATGGCCTCTCTGCATCAGGTGAGAACAATGAAACTCATTGTATCGGCCCTTGAACCCGCCAAGTTGGGCTTTGAAGATGGGATGTGCAGGGGGAAACGGTTCCTTCCTTACTTCCAGGTTAAAAGGGCTGGGAGAGGTAGAAAGAAAACAAAGGGCAGACCTCCTTGAAATGGGCAATTAATTCTCGACTTCCTGTGTTGCTGTCTCTGAGCATGGAAAAAAGAGATGGAGAAACTTAATTTCTGCTCTGCCATATGTACAAATCACTCAAGGCCAATATTCCCATGAGGTCATCTAAGCATCAGATTGAAAGTCACTCACATAGTTAACAATTTGGCTTCTTTGGCCCATATGTACAGTAGAAGAATGGCTGGGAAACAAGAATTAACCCCTCCTAAAAAAAAATCAAACTTTTCTTTGGGTCTCAGTTCTTCACAGGGACCGCTATCATACTTCCCTGTATTGTGTAATTGCCATTAAATAAGAGGCCATAGCCTTGATCAGGGGCCGCGACATGCCTGACCAGAAGAGCATGCTATCACCTCTGTGGTTTCCACTGAAGCATTTTGCAGCACACATTGATAAAGGCTTAGTTCAGACAATAACACAAAACCATTATTAGCTTTTGAAACCAGGATTTAGCCTGCAGACTATCATTCAAACCCTGGTTTGTCTTGACAAATGCAGGGTGCTTGACTCCTTCTTCCTTGCATACATCTGCTAGTGGGTATTGTAGTGAGAGCAGCACCACGGAACAAGCTATGATTAAGCCAAGATGGCAACTTTCATACATCATGTGAAACCATCGTAAAGACTAACTGTGATTAATAAACCATCTTAAGACCATGGTTTTAGCTCCTGGTTTAATATACCCTAAATAACTATAGTTAGAGAATTGGCTCATACAGGATTTTTTATTTATTTATTTATCATATTAACCATCGCTAAAATACTTAAACCTCTGACCTGTGTCAGTCACTAGAGATTTAACTAGGCAGAGTATTTAGCTTTCTCCAATTTTATAGCACTTTGGCCAAGTCAAGGAAATGCCAATCACCACTTTGGGGTCAGGAAGCAGTTTTCTCCAGGCCAGTTTGGCTAGAGATCCTGGAGGGGTTTTTTTTAACCATTTTCTGGGCATGGAGCAGGGGTCACTGGGGTTGTGGGGGTGGTGGTAGTTGTGAATTTTCTGCATTGTGCAGGGGGTTAGACTAGATGACCCTAGAGATCCCTTCCAACTCTATGATTGTATGATTCTGTTACGTTTGTTATTGCTTTCAACTTTCAGTCCCGTTGATTTCAGTTGGCATGTGTTTAGCCCTCTCACTGAGAGCAAACTAGGGCAAAAATTACCTAATTTTGGCTGAATTTGTGTCCTGTGTAATTCTTTCATTAAACCCATGGATTGTGGAATATTTTCAATGGTACACCTATTTCATATATTTCTCCTGCAGGGAAATAATGCCTGGGTAGGAAATGTATGTGCACAGATTTGGGGGGGAGGGGGGAGGAGATAAGACACTTTAGAGTACGGCAGCCAGAATAGGAAAGAGTCTTGTGGCATGTTAAGAACGAACATTGTACATAAGGGCCAAATTGTACAATAAGTTTTCTCTAATGAGTCAGATTCCCTGACCCTTTGTGGCTTTCCCATAGCCACACTACAGCTGTGGGGAACAGCATTTTGAAAGCTTGCAGAAATCTGATTCAGTTTGGGACTGCGGGGGTGAGTGAGGAGCTTGTACCTTCCCCCTTTGCTGTTTTCCCAAGCTGAAACAGAGCCCCAAAGTTATGGCAACACACACACACACACACACACCCCTCCACTAAGGCACGTTTAGCTTGGGAAATGGTGCAGTGGAATAGAGTTGCTAACTCCAGGTTGAGATATTCCTGGAAATTTAGAGGTAGCACCTGGGAAGGGCAGAGGTTTGGACGGGAGATAGCTCCACGGGGATTTGATGCTGTCAAGAAATGCATTTTTGGGGTAGAGGTCTGACCTGAGTAAAATCTTTACCAGAAGGTTTTAAAAGTCTTTCTCTCTGGGCAGAGAACAGGCAGGAAAGGGGAAGTCAGTTCAATGGCTTTCCAGCCTCACCTTAGGTACCTCTGAAGAGATGCTAATAGGTCCAGCTAAAGACAATAGGATGGCCCAGTCCCCCCGCCCAGCAGGGAACAGAGATTTGGAAGTATTAAATACTAGAGGGACGTTAGGAAGAAACTTCTGGAGACTTTAGGATAAGCTTCTTTGACCCAGCCTGGCCTGGTCATTGATAGAGATACATATATGATAAAAACTTCTTGCAGCAAAGAGGAGGTCTCTTTTGTGCTGAGTCCATTAGAGAAGACAGAACTCTTAAATGAGGTCTGGAGGAGGCAGCCATTGCCATGTGCTGGCCTACATCTGAGGGAGCCCTCAAGGTAATGATAACCCTGTAGAGATCTGTAACTTTCTAAGCTAAGGAGCCTGCCTTATGTTCAGCAACGGATAGGTCATGTATAGAGGGAGGGACAGAGGAACTGCATTTTACCTTTTTCTTTTGAATTCCTTGCTCAGTCTGGTGCTGTGCTAAGAGTATGCTTATAAACATTTTCTTTTTAATAAATGCTTTATAACTTTTGATCCTGGTAGTGGTTCTCTGTAGCACGTAGACCTCCACTATCTTGGACACGCTATTTTGAAAGGAGTGCCAGAGGGAAGGCAGGCAGTTGGCAAGCAGCTATTTCTCCAAGGGTGTACAAGGCAGTAAACTGTCCCTGTGGTGACCAGCCACTGGGCAGCGGGAAACACAGAGGCAATGCCTCAGAACTTGGAAGGGAAGCTGGGAGTCCAGCAGGCAATTCCTACAAAGGTCAGGTGGTGGTGGTGGTGGTGGGTAACTGGAGAGAGAGAAAAGCCTCTCTGGGTGTTCAGAAAACCTTGGAGGGCAGGGTGGAACAGGGCCTGCTGGCTGGAACAGGACTGTTCTGCCACAGATGCCAACCTCCTGATGGCAGCTGGAGATCTTCTGGGATTACAACTGATCTCTAGGCAACAGAGATCAGATCACTTGGAGAAAATGGCCACTTTAGAAGGTGGACTCTATGTCATCCTACCCCATTTAAGTCCCTCCTCTCCCCAAACCTCGCCTTCCTCAGGCTCCACCCTCCAAATCTCTCGGTATTTCCCAACCCAGAGCTAGCAAACCTAGATGCCATACAGTCCACCCTCTGACATTGCCACTTTGTCCAGGGGAACTCATCTCTAGAGTTGGGAGATTGATTGTAATTCTGGGAGAACTAGGGGCCTGAAGAAGGGTTCAAGCTCCTCCTCACCCCACACTGAGGTCCCGAGCCAAATTTATTTGTTTATTAATTAAAACATTTATACTCCACCTTTCCTCATGGTTTAAGGTGGAAGTGAGAACTGGGTCCCTTTCCCTGTAGTGCTGTGTGGCTGCAGGAAAAGTTACTCAGGTTTTGGAAATCCCTACTTTAGAAAGAACTGAGTAGTTTTTTCCCCCTTATTGGGACATAGAGCCCACTTCTTCAGATGTATTAAGTGTTATATGCAGGTAGCAGAGAGATTTATACCCAGAGAAACAGAAGCCTTTATGCCAAAATAATTGTCAGAAGGCCTAGTTTCCCAGGGCATTAGCATATGTGAATATCATGCAAACAACTTTCTTGCCATGCTAAGAGGTGTTTGCATGCCGAAGGGGCTGCCAAACAGGTGTGATCATGCCAAAACATTGGCTACAGAGGGGGGCAGGGAGGGCACTTCACTTTTCTCATACAAACCCATTGCAGAGGTGCAGAGCAGGCCAGAAAGGTGTTAACAGCAGAACGTATGAGACTGAGGTTGGGGTGGGCTGGGAGAGAGGGTTCCTAAAGAGTGGGACGGAAGGGCTAGAGAAGGAAGTGAGACAAAAGAAGCAGTTATTGACCAGTTCCCAGGAGGCTGCTGTCTGACCCTGGGAAAATAATTTTGACACATTGTTTATTCTGAGCTAGGAATTCAAAAATGTCAGTAATTTTTCATTATTAAGTATCATTAATACAAGGAACTTATCGCAGTGTGCAAAGAGGACATGCACACAAGAATTGTGCTTGTCTGGTCTACCACTGAAAGCAGAAGTCTGATTAACTGCTTTCTGAAAGATAAGAGGAAATAGGTGCCCATTTGTTCTCCATAAATATCATTAATTGCTACCATCATGTTTTTTTTAAAAGGGCAGCTTGATATGGAACTGCAGAGTCCTCAAAAGAAAGAAAGAAAGAAAGAAAGAAAGAAAGAAAGAAAGAAAGAAAGAAAGAAAGAAAGAAAGAAAGAGGAAGTTTACAGGAAGAAGCATGTGCTTCTTATCCCATTCCAGCTACATTCTCTAGCTCAGATCACGGTATGCGCTTGGGTCTTTATAGCATCACTGAGTTCAGTATAAGAGCCTGTATGTGCCAGCCATCCCTCCCGCCTCCCCAAGGCAAGCAGGATCTCCAGGGTGGAAAATGAGTTCTGGAAAATGGCTTGGGGAGGGGAACTGTTACCCTCTTCAGGCCATTTACGGCCTGAAGATCCATTCACGGATCATCTGACATCACATCAACTTAGACTCTAAGGCACTGGCTCTTTGATTCTGTATTGAACTCTAGAATAACATTTGAACCCGCACATACCTTTTCACATGTAAGTTCCGTTCAAACTGATAGGCTTTTCTTCTAAATAAGCCTGTCTAGGATGAGGCTGAAAGGTTCACTTCGCAAGTTATGTGTTGGCTTGGCACATACCTGGACCCATTCCAGTGTGGCTTCCAGCCATATTTGAAGATTTAAGTTGTCTTTCTTGATGACTTTTGCTCAGAAATACAGTGGAAGGATGACTTGGTTGATTCTCCTGGACCTAGCTAGGGTTGCTGGGTCCCACCTGGCCGCTGGTGGGTGAGTGTGTGTGTGCTTGTGCGTGTGTGAAGTAGGGTTGCCAGGTCCAGGTTGGGCAACTCCTGGAGATTGAGGGATGGAGCCCAGGAAGAACAGGAACCTCAGTGAGGTACAACACCATTGACTCCATCCTCCAAAGCATTCATTTTCTCCAGGGAAACTTATCTCTGAAATCTGGAGATGATTCCAGGGGATCCCCAGGGCCCACCTGGAGGCTGGCATCCTTAAGTCTAGCTGATAGCATTGATTGTTGTCTTAAAAGAATGGTATCTTGCCTTGCAGTTTGCTGAGGTAGCTAACAGTCATAATTTGAATAAATCTAAAAAATCGACTAAAATATCTATTAAATTTACACCCATAACCTAGCATCTAATCCATAGTTTAAACCGGCATATCTTTGTCCTCACCTTATGGGTGTGATGGGGGGCAAATTTGCCTCTATTTCCTTTGGAGGGATGGGGCACCAAACTTGGGGTCAGGGATCAGAACATCTTGTGTAGCCTCACCAATCAGAGAGAGGGAGAGAAAGGCAAAGCTATTTAAGACTATTTACCCCTTTCATGCTACACTTGCAGCACCACAGCCCCTCTCCCCTCAAAAAAGGACTGCACGAGAATAGACATGGGGGTAGTCAGGAGGAATTTACAGGCCTTGTGACTGGGGTATTTTTCTCTGGCTCTGACAGTTTGCTGAATGGATAGGTCATTTCTTTGGCCAGCCAGGCCCTACCAAGGTCATAGGCATAGTATGGATTGGAAGTAAATTGTAAAGGAGGAAGCACCCTGCAGCCCTAGTATGGTGATGGGAGGCAATGCACACTAGGATTACTAGCCTCCCAGTGGGGCCTGGAGATCTCCCCAAATTAGAATTCATCTCCAGGTGGCAGAGATCAGTTCCCTTGGAGAAAATGGCTGCTTTAGAGGGTAAACTCTAAGACATTTTACCCTGCTGAGGTCATGCCCTTTCCCAACCCGCTCCACCCAAATTGGGGGGGGGGGCTGGGGGGGCTTGGCTACCTGGTGATGCTGTCAGGAGGCATGCAGAAAAAGTAATTTCTACTGTTCCGGAGGCTGAGGCCAAGTGGGGATGCCCCTATAAAGGAGGCAGACAGAAAGAGCTCCATAAATCTCACTAGAGAGTAGCTAACCTAGAGAGTAAGCTACTCACTACAGAGTAGCTAACCTACATTGGGTCAGTTGGGGTAAGACAGCTAAACAGGGAGGTAATTGGTGGATTCATTTAAGTTGTGCTGGGCCTTAGTGTCACCTGATACAAATGTCCTGTGTCTTCATTCTAAGGTGTGGTGGCAAAAGATTTTTAAGCGTATTAACAAAACAGCCTCCTCCCACATTGTTCTGACCTTCTAATATGTCATTATGAAAACAGTTGCCTGATTGCAATGAAATGTTATTGAGTTCAACTCTCGTTTTGTGTCTTTCTTTATTTGTGATGCAGATGTTGTTGTTGTCATTGTAGTTCAGTTGCACAGTAGAGTCTGACTCCTCACGACCCCATGGACCACATCACGCCAAGTCCTCCTGTCCTCTGCTGTCCTCTGGAGCCCGCTCAATTTCATGTTTGATGCATTGATAACACTGATAACATTGATAACACTATCTAACCATCTCATCCTTTGCTTCTCATCCACTTCTTCTTTGACCTTCAATCATTCCCAGCATCAGGGTCTTCTCCAGTGAGTGCTCCCTTCTCATTTGATGGCCAAAGTATTTGAGCTTCAGCTTCAGTATCTGGCCTTCCAGGGAACAGTCAGGATTGATTTCCTTTAGGATTGACTGATTTGATCTCCCTGCAGTCCCAGGGACTCTCCAGAGTTTTCTCCAGCACCATAATTCAAAAGCATCTATTCTTTGGCACTTGGCCTTCCTTATGGTCCAACTCTTGCAGCCATACATTACTACTGGGAATACTATCGCTTTGACTGTATGGACTTTTGTTGGCAGGCTAATGTCTACTTTTTATTATGCTGTCTAGGTTTGCTATAGCTTTCCTCCCATCTTTTAATTTCATGTCTGCAGTTACCATCTGCAGTGATCTTGGATCCCAGGAATGTGAATTCTGTCACAAGTGCAAACATCTAGGTTATTGGGAAAATACAAATTTTTACTACTGGCTATTTGGGAATGTTTATGATTCTTCAGTGGTGTGGTCAGATGAGCTGTTAGGTTTGATTTCATTGCTGTTGCCCTGCAGATTTAAAATGCATGTTGAAACAGCAACATCTGTGCCCCATTCCCCAGTTGTTGGCCCCCTGTTCTCACCCCTCTCCATTTTGGAGTTTTTTGACACTGGGGAAAGTCTGATCCTTATGGATTCACTCCGCATTACTAGATGACTGATCACTTCACCGCAAATTCAAGCCATTTGGGAAGTTTGATCATTCCCCTCCATTTTTGCCTTTTAAAAAACCAGTTAGCGATATGCGCATAACCACATATTCATGTCCAGGTTGTGATTCACCCTTTGAGTGTTTAAGTGCCCAACACTTTAATGGGATAGGGAGCCCATGGGGTGTGAGTTTTGCACAAAAAATTGCCACAAAAACCCCTTTATCCTGTTTGGGATGGTGGTATAAATAGTCCCCAGCTTGGCTCTGATGTTGGCACCCATGATACTGCCCCCGGAACTTTTTTCTCCAAACCACGTCACAGTTTTTCTCCAACTGAAAAGTATTAAAATTGTCAAAATGGCTGGTGTGCGTGGAGTCTCATAGCGATGAGAGGAGACTCTGGCTATCTGCACTATAAAGATGCGTTTATGTGCATGCGTGAACAGATTTTTTTTTTTTTTTTTTTAAAAGCCCACCCGACTGCTCACTTTGTGGTTGCTACACAAAGCCTGAGCCAGCTTTGGCTGGGAGGGCAGGGTAGAAATTCACAAAATAAATAAATAAATAATCTGGATGGTCAACCACAGGGTGAGCGCATGGTGAAGCTGGTAACAGGGGATGTGTCTGATTGAAACTCTCCTGCACAGTTTTTTTTGGATATAATTAGAGGTGCAATCAGAACTTGTAAAGTATGACATCTGACCTCAACCCAAGAGAATCACTGTTGTTGGTGCAGATTCGCTACTGAATTCACATTAATTGCAGCATCTGTCAGCAGTAGACAGGCTATCCTGTTCTTTGACACGACTTGCAGCATTTATTTCAATGGCCTGTGCCCTTTTACCTCCAGCAGGGGATCGAACATGGCTCACTAATCATTCACAAAGACCAAACATTAAAAGAATACATTGAAAGCCACTAAAAACTCAAGACGTCATTATGAAACATCAGAGGAACTGGCCAGGAATATAATAAGAGGCATGGTGGGCGATAACTGGTAGGGTTGCCAGCTCCAGGTTGGGAAATAACTGAATATTTGAAGGGTGGAGCCTGAAGGGGGTGGGTTTTGGGGAAGGGAGGGACTTCAGTGGGGTATAATGCCATAGTGTCCACCTTCCAAAATGGTCATTTTTCAAAGTGAACTGATCTCTTACATGTAGAGATCAGTTGTAATAGTGGGAGGTCTCCAGCAACCAGGGGTCATTTTGTAAAAAAAGAGGTGCAGGAGCTCATTAGCATAACTCATTAGCATAACTTATTTGCATATGCCGCACCCCATGACATCACCGGAAGTGTGTCAGAAGGCAACACTCACCACTCAGGCTCCACCCCCAAAATCTCCAGGTATTTCCCAACTCAGCGCTGGCAAGCCAGCTTTACGCTTTGACTAAAGACACTTTAGGTTTCCTTTGCTCTGGCAGGGAAGCTACCCTACAACAAGCATGAAAATACAGATCAAGTTAGTATGCTTTTGCTTTTTTCCACAGTGCATCACCATATGTGCCCTCTCCTGGGCTTGTTACTCCTGGAACGGCGTTCCTGCGCATTCCTGCTCGAAATGACCCCTGCCAGCAACTACCTGGAGGTTAGTAACCCTGATAACAGGAAAGGGGAAAAGGCAGGGGATACACCATGTACATAAGCTGCTTGTACTGCAGAAGTTTAGGCAAACTGAACTACTTTTGACTGGCCCCTAAAAGAAAATAGAGAAGTGAGATAAGAGGATTTCATGAAGAGGGCCTAACTACAGAAAAGTTCCTCCACTGCTATTTAATAATGGTCTCCCAGAAAACAAGATTCCTTCTGGGGCCCCCTCACACATTTAAATAAATATAAAATTAAGGTAGAAAAGAGGAGGGGAAAGAGTAGGGTTGCCAAGTCGTAGGGACTCACCGGCAGGGGGGAGTCCTCCTCCGGCCGGGAGTATCTCCTGGCACGTTTGCAAAGCGTGCGCGCCGGCGATGTCACCAGAAGTGACGTTAGCATGTTGGGGGCGTTGCCAGGGTGACGCTCTGGCAATGCCCCCAACGTGCTGATGTCACTTCCGGTGACGTCATTACGTCATCCTCCCTGGATGACTTCGGGGGTGGGGTTCCCCCCGCCGGCCAAATGCTGGCCGGCGGATCAGGAACCCCTTTAGCGGGGGATCCCCCGCCCCCCGGGCTGACTTGGCAGCCCTAGGAAAGAGTGTATGAGAAACACTCAGCTTGCAGTGAGGTTTGCGACTTCTTCATCACTCCACAAGGCAAGCTGTAGAGAAAAACCTCTTTAGGAATCCAGAATGCCTCATTTTAGCCTTTGCTTAACTGGAGAAAGACATGGCAAGTGTTCTTTTGCTACAGGAAAACACTGGCTACAATTACAAGTCAAATGAAGGATTAACGAGTGATTTTGGATTCCTAAAGAAGTGTCTATATTTTTGCTCTAACTTTTCTCTGAAGAGCTGTTTATGGTTCTCCCCTTCTCCATTTTACCCTCACAACTGTCCTATGAGGGAAGTTAGGTGGTGCTTTTTCGGTGGTAGCCCCTTACCTGTGGAATGCTCTCTCCCACCCCCGAGGCCTGCCTGGGCTCGTTCCTACGGTACTCTCCCATAGGCCTCAGGCCAAAATATTTCCTTTTCTAGGCTTTTAACTAAGGAGTTCCATTGTTTTAGATGTTTTATGGTCTGCTTCTAGCCAGAGAAGTGTTTTACCAATATCAGTTTAGACTGCTCCACTTTATGTACTGTAACACCCTAGACTGCTTTTGTTGGCTGTTTTTATTGACTTGTTTTTAATGATTTTATTGTGTTTGGTATGGCTTTATTGTTGTGAACCACCTTGAGCAAGACTGAAAATAGGGTTACCAACTCTGGGTTGAGAAATTCCTGGAGGTTTTGGAGTGGAGCCTTGGGAGGACAGGGAGCTCAGCAGCAATGTGATGGCATAGAGGCCACACTCTGTGAAGCTGCCATTTTCTCTATGGAAAATGATTATCTCTGCAGTCTGTAGATCTAGGGCTGCCAACTCTGGGTTGGGAAATACCTGGAAATTTGGGGGGTGGAGCCTGAGGAGGGTGGGTTTTGGGAGGGATTTCAATGAGGTATAATGCCATAGAGTCCACCTTCCAAAATGGCAATTTTCTCCAGGGCAAATGGTCACTGTTGCCTGGAGGTGAGTGGTAATAGCAGGAAATCTCCAGCTACCATCTGGAGGTTGGCAACCTCACAATCAGCTATAGTTCCAGGGGCCCACCAGGCCCACCTTGAGTTTGGCAACCGTATTTGAAGAGGCAGCATACAGATTCTTTAAAATAAATACATACCTAGCATACTTCATGATGGGGGGGGAGGGGACTTGGCACTAGGGCTGTCAGCCTCTAAGCATGGCCTAGGGTTCCCCTGGAATTATAAATGATCTCCAGGCTTCAGAGATGAAAAACACTGTAGCTGTGGAGTGGGCACTCCACATTTACATTACCAGTGGGTTCACTTACCTCTCCAAACTCCACCCTCTTCAAACACTACCCCCAAATCTCCAGAAATTTCCCAAGCCAGAGTTGGCAACCCTATCTGGCACACTAATAGTTCACCATGCTGACGTTTCTTCTTCCTTTGTTCATGGGGGGAAAACCTGAAGTGGTGGTTTTCACCTCTGCACTGGACATGGAGAAGTTTAGTTATTACTCTGCCAACACTCCTGGGAACACTTAAAGACCAAGAAAGAGGAAATGGCACTCTTCCGCTGGGGAGACATCAGGACCTCACAGGTGCATGCAAATTGATTTATATCTCTTCTGACCCTGATAATGCCATCAAGGGTTCATTTTTCCAGGAACTTAACAAATGAATTTCTCTTGACTGGATTTGTGACTACTTTATTGCCATGAACCAGATGACTCTCCATCTGGAACTTGCGCCAAAAAAAGAGAGATACTGGCTTTTGGGCAGGAAGAAGTAGAGTTAATATGGCACATTAGAAGTCCTTTTCAGAAGTTACAATTTTGGCACTTCTACCTCACATACCAGGAGAATGAGTTACATATGATCTGTGCTGTTGATGTGTGCTGTTGCCATTTTGTGTGAATAGGGTAATGATCAGAAACCTGGCTGTAGGGATACTTCTGGCCATTATCCCCAGGAGCTTTCTGGGTGGGGCAGTGGGTGGAGATGACATCACATCCACATGAAACTTGGATGTGATATAAATGAGTTGGGTGACACTCTGGCTGTCTCTGAAAACTCCATGGAAAGTACCTTGGAGTTTTAGTGGACGTTCAGAGTATTACCCAATGCGCTTATGTCACATCCAGGTTTTTAGGCTGATGTGACATCACGTGCTGCTGGACATCATTTCCAGCCTGGGTAAAGACCTGCTGCTCAGAGGAGCAATGGCAGGAGGGAGGGCTCAACCACTGGGAAGCCTCCCAGTATAACTGGGCAAATGGTCTCCCTAGTTTGAGGACACATGCTCACACGTATTAAAGCTGGAAAATACATACATAGCCCAACACAAAATGGTAACTGAGCATTTTGAGAGGATCATGTGGAGTGTACTATACCAGGACTGTACCAGCAGGAGCACCAAAATTGTTAATGATTTGCCGGCCAGTCCTATACATGTTTATTTGGAAGTAAGTTCTGCTAATTTTCCATTGGGACATACTTCCTAGTAAGTGTGTGTAGAGATGTTATTTTGTGGGGAAGGTATATTACATAAAATAATACATAATTTAGGGGAAATGCTGAATAACTAGACATATGCTCCAGATATATCCCATGAATATTTAATTTTGGTTGAAGTTAATTGGCATTGTATCCAATAATTTGTTCAGGGTTGCTTAAATTTAATCTGGAGATTTGTATAAACTAAAAAAATAATCTTGCATTGTGGGAGGTAAAAAACCTATGGCAGGGGTGGGCAATTGTTTTGGCTCGGGGGCCACTTTGTGGGAGTGGAGGTTAGCGGAGGGCCGCACCTTTTAAAATGACTGCATTCATTACTTAACTTTGCATTTCAGAAAAGGTATAAATTGTATCATAAAAATCAATAAATATAAATTAAATAAAATAGTGGTAGTTTTATTCAATTTATTTATTGTGCTAATTGCGTATCATCTATAGCTGCAAGCACATTTAATTTTAGAATCAATTTAATGAGACAAATGTACCCTATCACACTTTTCTACAGTTTTTTTTTTAAATCAGGAGTGAGATTGCTTGTTGAGATTCTCATCACAGCCTGCAAGTTAATGTCTGTCAAAGAGCATCTATATTTACTCTTGTTAATCTTCATGTCTTGGCGGGCCGCAAAAAACTCTGTGGCGGGCCGCCATTTGCCCACCCCTGACCTATGGGATTCCCCCCCCCACCTCCTCCCATAGCTGTGCTAGAGGAGAAGACAGGCAGAACTTAAACAGGTGAAACTTTTCTCATTCTAAAGCCATGCCAAGAAAAGCTTCAGTCTGCCTGATTCTTATGTTAGGCTCACAAGCAGTAAAAACAAAATGAATAAAACATCCATTTCCACAAACAATGCCAAACAGGCTAGTCTTCTCCTTCAAAATGTTTGTTGTTCCTGGCTGTCTTTTAAAAATATTCCATAATTGAGCTGGGTTATAAACTCACAACAACCTTTGTTTTCCCAAACTGATCTCTGTATGAAGGAAACCTGAAAGAATCTCAAATGAAATTCTTAGCCCCAAGCCCTTTCATCTGTCATGGCAAACAGAGCCAAAACCATCTGCAGAACTGGACCCAAGACACTCCTTGGGGGGGGGAGAAACAGCTCCTTGTGACTTTTCAGCTAAAATAGTCCCTGGTAAACTTTTCAGCCACAAAATAGCTTTATTGATTTTTTTTAAGCCCAAATAATCCCCTTGTATTCCTTGAGTGCAGCATGGTCTGCTTGCCTGCACCGGCACAAGGAGAAGAACTTTATCCACGCAGGAATGAGGAACCGAAAGTAGAGAGAAAGAAGGGGGGAGGGGCAGAGGGGCTTGGGAGAAAGCAAAAGGGTGTTTGAATTGGTTTTTTTAAAAAAAAAAACACAAACAGCTGCCACCAAAAGACTCAGAAATTTCTTGGCAGAGGTTTCCTCCAGGAAAGTGGACATCGGGTTCATTTCTGCTACATGTAGAAACCACTATATGCAATTTCCCCTTCTTGACCCTAAAAAATAAGAGCTGCCAAATTACATGAGACCAGGGGTCTGTCTTGCATCTCTGACAGTGGTGACTACTGAGTGCTTTGAAGGAGGAACACAAGATGAATATGAATTGATCTCCCCTAAAATGCCATTCTTTATTACCGTCAGGAAACTTGCATCTGGGTATGTCACAACAAGTAAACAGATGATGTTGGGAAACATCTTTCTTTGACTGTAGAATGCTCTGGCAAATCAATATAGAAAATACTGAGCTAGACAGACAAATGCTCTGACTGCGTACAGAGAAGCTTCTTAAGCTGACCTGTAATTGGCTGTCTTACCGTTTTTCCTACAATATGACACAGCTGCAATGGGGGCCAGATGTTGGCAGAGCAGCAATGCAGGGAGAAGATGTGTCTAACCCATGCCACTCTCCTGATCTAAATCACCCCCATCTCTGAAATGGTTATTAACCCTGGTGAAGGAACATGTGCAGGTACCTGTATTTTGTAGGGTTGCCAAATGGCTGAAGAAAAAAATCCTGTCCCTTTAAAAGCAGCTTAATGGATGCTAGTTACCGCCACCCCACAAAAAGCTTCAGCTGTTTATTACATTAAGCTTCTGTTAAAGCAACAGGGAATTTTTTTCTCAATGTCTGTTAGCACCTGGACTGTTTTGTTGCCATATTTGCTACCCTGAGGCAAAAAGACAGGATCGTTGCATGGCTGGCAGTACAAAGCCTTGAAACGAGGAGAGTGCAGTGGAACTGTGTATCTTCTTGCCTACAAGGGTCACATATTTAAGCAGACTTTAAACCCATATTTGGATTTTGTGAAGTCCCTGGGCTTTTAGTTATACACATAGTGTGTTGGAGAGAAGCCTGCAGAGATATAGTGAAATTTGGCATATGCTTAATAATAATATGAATTGGCTTATTGACTTTATAACACTCCAGAAGTTGAAAGCAAATCACAGACATATGACACTGAATCTGGTAGCTAATATAAAAAGTCTGTGATTTAACCACTTTGAATTTCAATGATCTGCCTGCAATAAGGGCTTTTAAATGTGAATAGTCTTACCCAGCAGACAGGTGGATGACTGCCTGATTCTGCAGTTCTTGTATATTGATTTGTTTGTTATTTTCTATTTGCTGCATTTGTATTCTGCTTTTCTCCCCAGTGGGGGGACACAAAGCATTTGACAGTACAAAAGGGGGGGGTGGGATACAGCAACAAACAAGAGCGACAGGGGTGGGTAAGCAGACCGCTAGCTCTCATGCTCTCCAGCTGATCTCCGGTCCAGACTGCAGCCCTCAGAGCCCAAGGACAGGAGCCTCTGGGCACCTCCAGTCCTTAAATGCCTATCCGCAGACAGCAAAATAAACTTGGCAAGATGTTACTCCACTGCTACTAACCAGCAGGATCTTTTCCCCATTCTCCCCCTGCCAGGGCTTCTCATTCCTTTCAGTGAGGCAGGCAGTGGCTGAACCAGGGAGCTTTAGCACTGGTTTAAAAAAGTACTTTGAATGAACAGCAACAACTACACTGGAAGGTTGTGCAGCCCTGATCTCTTGTGTTGTGCTGGAGCAACAAGCCAGCCCATGCCTCAAGTTGCCAGGGCCTCTCTGGCCACCAGCAGGGGATTGGGGGGGGGGTAGGGCTGTCAGATCCCGGTTGGGAAACTCCTGGAGATTTGGGGATGGAGCCTAGGGAGGACAGGGATCTCAGTGGAGTACAATGCCACAGAGTCCACCCTCCCAAACATCCATTTTCTCCAGGGGAACTGATCTCTGTAGTTTGAAGATAAGCTGCAATTTCAGGGGATCCCCAGATCCCACCTGGAGGCTGGCAACCCTACACAATATGAAATGCTTGGTGGAGACAAGACTGAGGTAGAACTGGGAAGATTCATCTGCACAATCATTCTGACAGTGTTCTTCCTTCCTTGGAGATGGCTGCGCTGGTGCAGCGTACCCTTACATGGAGGGACAGTGAGTGTGATGACAGGATAGCCTTCTTACAAGAGGCCACTATAGTTACACGGTGCAGACCAATAAGTTCTCCATTGTTCATCATGGAAGGGATGAAGCGTCTCTTGAACAATCAAGTCACTTTGTTGGATTTATCCAGCACTGTATGCCCCTTGCAATAAGGCAGCCTCTTCACTCTGCATATCATGACTTCTGACTATTTCATTTTCACGTCACTCACACTCCAAGAAATTCATGGTGGTGTACATAGTCATCCCTTCCTCTGTTTTATCATCATAGCAACTCTGTGAGGGATTATTTTATTTTTATTATTCACAAAATTTATATCCTGCCTAACCCAAAACTTATTTCCAAGGTGACTAACAGATTAAAAACATACATCATAAAATCACATCTTAAAAAACACTACAACCAACCCCCCAGCATTAAAACAGTTAAAACCAAAGCTGAAATACGTATTAAATAATGTAAAAACAACAATTAAAACATAGGGCAAGAAGGAGGGACCTCTAGGTGCATGCCAAACAAGTAAGTTTTTACCTGCTGGCGGAAGATGGCCATATATGGAGATAGATGAGTCTCCCTGGGGAGAGAGTTCCAGAGTTTTGGTGGCCTGACTGAGAAGGCCCTCTCCTGGGTTGCCACCTGCCTAACCGCAGAAGACAGGGACACATGAAACAAGGCCTCCGAAAATGACTGCAGTGGTCAGGTAAGCTCATAAGGGATTAGGCAATCCTTTAAGTATGTTGACCCCAAAACGTATGGGGCTTGAAAAGTCAACAACATCAGTACCTTGAATTGTGCCTGGAAACAATTTGTGAGCTAGTGTAGATGGGCCAAGTTTGGATTGATATAGTCCTTATGACTCACTCCAATCAGCATCTGGTCTCAGCATCCTGAACCAATTGAGGCTTCCAAACATTTTCAAGAGCACCCCTCATAGAGCATATTGCAGTAATCTAACCTAAATGTAACCAGGCCATGCGCCACAGTGGCCAGATCTTTTCTGCTAGGTCTTTCTGCCCAGTCAAAGCTGGTAAAAGACAGTCCTGGTTACAGATTATCCAGCACCAGGTCTGGGTCCAAGATCCACAAACTACAATCCTGTTCCTTCAAAAGTATCCTTGTAAGTCTAAACCAGAGCAAAAGCAATCGAATTCCTCCACCCTTGGATCATGTTCATCCCTCCCAGAACTAAATACCAGATCAAGAGTGTGACCTGCACAATGTGTAGTCATTACCTGAGACAGGCCCATGGTTGTCATGGAGGCCATGAAATCCTGGCCCTCGCCCATTAAGTTAGCTCCAGCATGAAAGTTAAAGTTCCCCAGGCCAACTAGCCTAGGGGTCCTCAACACCACAGGTAAGTTACGCTGAGTTGAGCGACTAGCCCAAAGTCACCCAATGAGTTTACATCCGAGCAGAGATTTGCAGTTGAGTCTCTTTGTTCCCAGTCCAACTACTCCTCAACAGATGCAGATAATGTTACTGTTGTGGGGGGGAACCCTGGTTCCTGGGCCAGATGTGGACAGCAGGAGACCGGCCCAGTGGGCAAAAGACAAAGACAAAAGCTTGCACTCTTCTCTGAGTTCCTGGAGAATTCACCTACTAAACAAAGGCCAGCTGACACTGCTAGCCAATCCCCATATGGGCCACCAATTGTTGTGGGATTATGAAGCCCAGGACTACTCCTGAGACCTCCAGTTCCTCTGAGTTCTTTTATTGGTTTGGTAGAGACTGGCAAGGGGCTGAATCTAGTATATATATAGAGAGAAAGACAATGGTTCTAAAATAAAACTAGTTTATTCCAGTATAAGCATTTAATACAAAAATTTTTAAAATAATATTTCAATACTCAGCGTAGAATGTTCAACACCTTTCATAATCACATACATAAAGTAGTGCACTTGTATGAAACTTAGAGCACTCTGGACTGGTTACCAAGGTCCATAGGCGTAAACTATGGGGAGGGGCCTCGAGGGCTCGGGCCACCCCCGAAATTTCCCAGGGGGGACTGAGCCCCCCCGGCGAAACAGAGCGCTGCTGCCAGAGCCTCTTTCTTCCCCCCCGGCTCCCCTGTACCCACTCCTCCCTCCCTCCTTCCCTCTCCCTCCCGGAGCTCCGGGCAAATGCCCAACGTGATAGCGTCACCTGGCTATCATGTTGGGCATTCACCCGGAGCTCTGGGAGGGAAAGGAAAGGAGGGAAGAGTGGCCGGGGGGGGGGGGGGGTGGCAGCATCATTTCGGAGTGTGCGCGCGCTTTGCGTGTGCACTAGCCCCCACCCCCCTGGGGATTTCAAAACCTGACGCCCCTGCCAAGGTCTCACAAGAAGCTGTTGATGGCCAGCCCAGAGCAGACAAATCTTGAACAATTTATACCCTCTGGACCCACAGGTTCAATCAAAAATGGTGATGTAAGGCTAAGGCAATTTTAACAAAAGAATATATCTAGTAAAATTTTACCCTGAATGCATACCATAGATAAGAAAGGATGTTATGGGACAAATAGAGAGCCATAGATATCATATCAAGGATCATTCTAAGAATCCAGGAGCCTTCAGCAGATAAGCTGACAGATTCAGGTGGGTAGCCGTGTTGGTCTGAAGCAACAGAACAGAGTGTGAGTCCAGTGACACCGGCATGCACACAAAAGCTTATACCCAGAATTACACTTTGTTGATCTTAAAGATGCCACTGGACTCAAACTGTGTTCTGTTACTGCCAACAGGCAAGGGAGAAACCCAGAAGAGCCACCATTGCTCAGAGAGCACAGTCCCATCCCTGAGCTTGGCAAGGTAGACATTAGACTGATCTTCCTGCAGGGAAGATGACCACTCATTGTCTGGAAACTGACTGTATCCCCTGCTTGAAACCATTAGGACTGCTGAACCGTGTGCCAGCGTTGTTATCTTCTGTGGGACAAAAAAAAACAACAACTGCAGAATTTTGTGGAAGTCAGCTGCCCAAGGTTATTTTGGTTTTTGAATGTTTCAAGAAATGCATAATTATATGGCACAATGAGATGGTTTATGATGTCAGTTTTACAAACCATGATTATCCAGCTTCTGTGCAGTCTGAAGATTAAAACACAGTCTTGATAAGATAAGGCTTGTTTGAGGGGAAAGGATTGGATACTGCAGAAGTTAGGAAACTTACTGAAACTGGTGTTGGGGAAGGTGCTAGCAGGAATTCCTTTCTCACACATTGTTAATATATATATATATATATAGAATGACATGAAAGTTTCCCTGTATGTGGCACAAAGCCTAAAGGGTCAAACTAGCTCTCAGATTGCAAGCAGGTCTCAGAAGCATTGTGCCTCCCCCATCGTTTTTATCCAGCTTGCTAGAAAACAGGAAAGGGGGGAAGGCTGCAGCATGTGTTAGTTTTCTCCCCTGTGAAAACTCAGTTGCCAGCCAAGACACCGATTTGAGTAACAAATGATCTAATCTGAGTTTTTGCATGTGTGGAGTGTATTGATTGGCATCCAGCTTTTTTAAAAATACAAGTTATCTGATTTGTGTTTAGGCAAAAGCACAGATTTCCTTGATTTCAAATACTAATGAAATAAACACCATTTGCAATACAAAATCTGATTCTGTATCTGGAACGGATTAACACAATTGGCTTACAGATGGACTATGAAATCAGCTTTGGCTCATCACTGATTCACTTCCGGACGGCTTTATGGTTCCTCTAGCTGTTCTGGTGGCTGCTCTTTACTGGGCAGGATGTTGGCTATTGTTCCTGTTGTATTGTGGGCAGAAGTGAATTTGATGATGTTCCCTTATTGTATAGCATAGTTATTTTAAAATGATCCCCTAAGGTAAAAAGCCTTTGCCTCAGTTTCACTTTTCACTTGAGTGGTTGGTTGCTAGCGGTGGATTGCTATGGCCTGGATAAGGCTTTGCTTATGTTCAAATAAAGTTCTGTTCTCTTTTGGTACTGGGTGCCATGCAGTTATTATAATTTCCATGCATCTGGGAGCTGGAAGGTACTGGGGTGGGGCCTTGGAAGTTGGTTAGTGAGACCAAACTGAGCATGCTTCTTATGTTACCTCTGTCACATCCTGAGGCTGATTTCGTACTGGCCAGTTGCCTCTTGTTCTCTCCGGAATTTCCCCTCCCAGTTTCCTCCAGAGTATTTTCTTCATTTTCCCACTTGGAACCTCAGCCCTTTCGATATAGCGTGACGAAGGGTTTTCTCCAAAAAAAATTAGAAACTCCCACAATGGGGTGGCCCTGATGAAAGGCGGGCGAGTGGACATGTTTTCATTTTGGGTTCTCCCCCGGAGCAAACAGGAAAATCCTCTAAAAACAGGATTTGTTTGCTCCAGGGAAACTCCGGTGCAGCAGGGCGATACTCCGGAGCAAAACGTGAGCCCAGAGCAACTGGTGTGAAATCGACCAGAAGCTCCAGTGCAAGCATGAGGGCAAAACTGGGGCAAACGCGAGTGCGAAATCGGCCTGAGAGAAACTTGTGCAAGGGCACCTATTGCTTCTGTGTCTTCACTAATGTTGTGCAACACCAGATCAGTGAGGAATAAAAATGCACTCCTGTCCAGGTTGCTGGAAGAAGAGAAAACTGATCTGGTTGGTATGGCAGAGACCTGGTTGGATACAAATGGTGGGGTGTATCTGTCTCACCTAGGGTTGCTAGTCTCTAGGTGGGGCCTGGTGACCTCCCGCTTTTACAACTGATGATCTCCAGCTGACAAGAGATCAGCTCCCCTGGAGTAAATGGCTGCTTTGAAGGGTGGACTCTATGGCATTGTACCATGCTGAGGCCCCTCCCTTCCCCAAACTCCAAACCTCTCCTGGATCCACCCTCAAAGTCTCCAGGTATTTTCCAACCCAGACCTGGCAACCCTAGACTAAGCTCCATCCAGTTATACAGTCCTGCATCAGCCCTGCATTGGAGGCTTGGGAGGGGTGGTGGCTATCATATTGCACGAGTCTTTCACCTATCATGGGCCGAGGACAGACTGGCAATCTAAAGCGGGGCAGGCACGCTTCGGAGACGGAAGAAAGGAGCACGTTCAGACATGCGCATCTGTCCGTCGGCTCCGTTTCGTACTTACCCGTCTCCCAGTCGCTTTCCTTCCGCTTTACCAGGACACCAGGTAAAACCGGTGTTCAGGGGCCATCCTCCTCATGCCTCCTGCTTCCAAACAGTGTGAACCGGAAGAAGCGGGAGGCATCTGGAGGCGGCAGTGTGAACGCGCCGCACAAAGTTATGCGCATGTGCGCATGTGCGCACATGCGAAACACATTTAAAAAAAGCAAAAAAAGCGCAGCGGCACGTGCGAGCCGCGCGCGCTGGCTACGCGGCAGTCTGAACGCTCCGTGGCAGTCTGAACGCTCCGTATCGCCGCTGATCCGCATTGCTCTGGCCAGTGTGAACGGCCAGCTCCGTGGGGTTTTTCCCCCGCACCAGTTCCCTCCGCTTTGCCTCCGCTTTAGATTGCCAGTCTGTCCTCGGCCATGGATTCCCTATGAAAACCATAACCAGGATTGATTGTCCTTTGCTTATGTTAGGTTCCAGGAAAGATTGGGCATTCTACTTATTTACTGGCAGCCTAGTTGCCACCTGGGCACCCTGTCTGACCTGGTGGCAGTAATTTCAGGTTTAGTGCTGGAGACACCCAGTTTGACTGTCCTATGTGATTTTGTCATGGTTCACCCCAGTTCCATTGGGACAGACTGTTTGGATGATGAGGAGTCCCTCTCATGCCCTGAGATCTCCAAGATGCAGGCCTCTCTGAGCACTCCCCAGGCAGACCCTATAATCCCGCCACTGCAACTAGTTGTGGACCCTACCACCAGTGAGCCAACATACCAGGAAACATCTGGAAAGCCATGCACCCTGGCTGTCAGTGCCTTCCAATGACCAAGAGCTGCGGCAGGAGCTCTCCCAAGATCTCGTGCCCACGGAGGTCCCCCCAGAACCTCAGGTTCAGAGTTAAAGAAGGACTAGGGCAGACACAGCTACCCAACAAAGGAAGACACAGTGAGCAGGCCAGGCATTCTTAGGAAGGAGATGAAGTGTAGTAGTTCTTGACAGGAGCTGTGACTTTAACCAGCTCATCAGAAAAGGTGGGAAACAGGACTGTAGTCTGTTGCAGTGAGTATCCTAGGTGTTATCCTGCTTGTGCTGCATTGTCTTCTACCTTTGTAAGTCCACTTACAACATTGTTTGCAGTGGACCTTGCTTTAAACCAGTGATGGCGAACCTTTTAGAGGCCAAGTGCCCAAACTGCAGCCCAAAACCCATTTATTTATCGCAAAGTGCCAGCACGACAATTTAACCTGAATACTGAGGTTTTAGTTTAGAAAAAAGAACTCATTAACATCTTTTGTCTTAAAAGAAAAAACCAATAACAGAGCTTTCAATTATACAAACAACTTTTTATTGAAAGGTAAAAGTTTGCATTTGGCATGCTTTTGAACAATTAATGTGATTTTTGCTGTTGTATGCATGCTGGTAATTTGTCTAACCTTGGCTCATACTCTGTAAGTTTGAGAGCAGCCCAGCCTCGAGTCTGTGTCGTCTTTTTCCTTTTAGAGACTGAGTACCCAAACTGCATGCATGCCCACAGACAGGGCTCTGAGTGCCGCCTCTGGCACGCGTGCCATAGGTTTGCCACCACTGCTTTAGACAGTTTGTTGTTCACATCAGCTGTATACCTATTTGTCTAGGGTAGACCAATTTGTGGATATCTAAATGAAAGAAAGGAGATTTTCCTCTAAAGCAGAGAGGGAGGGGGAAAACCCCTGCCCCAGGCTAGCAGAAAAATCTTAAAAGAAGAAGAAAAGGAAGCAGGAGAAGGAGAGAGAGACTATGGGGGCTTTCAGCAAAGGGAAAGAGGAAATAGTGAGAGAGGGGGAAATGAGATGACTTCTGCAAGTTCTTGCGGGTTCCCCCTTGTATATTCTAACAGTGAATGCAGCCAAATCTGAGGATGCTTAAAGCTGATGACTGGAACCATAAGTGGACAAGATGAATCTTTCTACAAACCTGGAAAATGCCCCAGGTTTGCAGAAAAATCTGAAATCTAAAAAAAGGAGAAAGACATGGGGTGTTAAACAACCCCCCCCCCCAATGATAAGAGTAACTCCCATAGCTTTAAAAAATGGAAGCCCTCAGTGGCAGTTGCTAGACAACCAAAGCATTCCAGGGCTTGGTTTCTGTGGAAAAAAGACAGGTGGAGGGGACAGGAACCTTTGCAGGCATATTTTGGCTTTTGCGGGAGGAGTAATTAGAACCAGTGTTAGAACCAGTGTTATCAATGCAACAAACATGAAGTTAAGCAAACTCTGGAGCATGATGGAAGACAGGAGAGCCTGGTGTGATATGGCCCATGGGGTCACGAAGAGTTGCACTTGACTGTACAACTGAACAACAACAATTGGAACCAGGCTTGGCAGCAAGCAGTGGGTGACTAGATACCATCTGATATGCATGACTTACCTAGGCCTGGCTGCTTTCTACCGTTTAACAGCAGCCACCCTATGAAAGTCAGTGTGGATGGTGGTTAGAGCTTCAGACTAGGGTCTGGGAGACCCAGGTTTGAATCCCCATCTTGCTGTGGAAGCTCACTGGGTGACTTTGGACCAGTCACATACTTTCAGAATAACCTGTTGGGTTATTGGGGCTTCCAGGGAAGGGAAAGAGTGGGAGAGGGGAAATGATATGCTTCCTGCAAGTCCTTACAGGTTCCCACTTGTTGTCTTCTAACTGTGTGATCTTAGGCCGGCCTACTGTTTTGTTCATTGGATGTCTTATGCCAGGGGTGTCGAACTCATTTGTTTTGAGGGCTGGATCTGACATAAGTGAGACCTTGTTGGGCTGGACCATGTGTGTCATAAAATGTAACGCCAGGTAGCAGAGATATAAACTTTATAAAGGACACAGGCTGAGGACAGACTGGCAATATGAAGCGGAGGCAAAGCGGAGGGAACTGGAGCGGGGGAAAAAACCCACGGAGCTGGCCGTTCACACTGGCCAGAGCAATGCGGATCAGCGGTGATACGGAGCATTCAGACTGCCACAGAGAGTTCAGACTGCCGCATAGCCAGCGCGCGCGGCTCGCGTGTGCCGCTGCACTTTTTTTTTGTTTTCCTTTGATGTTTTTCGCACATGCGCACATGCGCACATGCGCATATGCACAAAACTTTTTGCCGGTGCGTTCACACTTCCTCCGGATGCCTCCCGCTTCTTCCAGTTCACACTGTTTGGAAGCGGGAGGCATGCGGAGGAAGGCCCCTGAACACCGGGAAAAACTGGTGTCCGGGTAAAGCGGAAGGAAAGCGACTGGGAGACGGGTAAGTACGCAACGGAGCCGACGGACAGATGCGCATGTCTGAACATGCTCCTTTCCTCCGTTTGCGAAGCGTGCCTGCCCCGCTTTAGATTGCCAGTCTGTCCTCAGCCACAAACACAAAGATTTTTTTTTACTTAAAATAAAAACATGCTTAAAACATTAGCACTCTTGCAATATTTTTGGCTGTGATCACACGCACAATTAGCCCCAATATAGGCGCAAATGCTGGGTGGATTAAAGGAGCATGATCAGACGCCAACATCTGGGAAGTGCCCTGCAGCCATCAGCAACCCGTTTTGCTCTGCTGCACACGCGGAGTAAAAAAATACCTTGGAAAGCAAACGGGTTGCTATGGACCACAGATGGACTTTCCTGCATCTGATCACACCAGCGTGCTCCCATGGCATCAGGATAGTCTGATCAGGCTATCCTGACTCCATGCCATTGTTTCCCCCCCTCACAGTATGCCCATCAGCGCACACCCCTGCACATTCCATAGGGAGAGGTGCAAATCATTGATTCCTCCTGTAAGCGCATCAGGAACAAATGGCAAAAAAACCACAACCCGACTCACGGGTGGTTGCATCTGATCACGCAGTGGTGGGCTGTGCCCGCATCTACAAAAATCCGTGTGATCGCGCAACGGCGGGTCAACTTCCACCGGAGGAAATAGCCTCACTTCCTCCCCGCTTTATTTCGGGTGTGTGACTGCAACCTTTATTTAACAGTATCTGATAACTGACACTTCTTGCTCTGAATTATTGCATCAAAATGTCTGTTCTGTTGCAATCTTAAGTATGCTGTTCATGTGTGTATCTGTAAGCTGCAAACCTACTTTTGATTTATTGACATTCACCACAGTGATCTCATGTTCAGAGTCTAGAACCCAGGGGAAAACATGAAATGGCTGAGTGATTGAGAGAGTCTGGCAAAGCAAGCTATGATGCAGCAGCATCAACAGAACTGGAAGCAGGAGATGGCTAGTTCTAGTACAGGCCTGATAGAAGCCCTCCAGGGGCCTGATCTGGCCCCTGGACTGCATGTTTGATATCCCTGTCTTATGCTGTATGAATATGTTGCTTTTTTCTGTAATCCACCTTGAGACTCGGCAAGAAAGGCAGACTATAAATAAATAAACAAAAATTGTAATATAGTTCTGAAAACTAGTAGCCCTGGATTTCCTTGTAAATTAAGGCTATGTCTAAATGAATAGCTAATTTGCATCTGGTTGGTTGCTATCATGAGGCAGGGATATGCACTTACATAGAGGCTTTATATGACATTCATGTTTTGAACTGGGCTATTTCCCCTGGTTCTACAGGCCTTTAGCCTGTTGTGTAGACAAGAAGCAGTTTGCAGAGGAGAAAGAGGAGGAGAAGAAAAGAAGAAGGAGAAGGAGGAGAAGAGCTGGTTTTATACCCCACTCTTTACTACCTGAAGGAGTCTTGGAGTGGCTTACAATCACCTTTCCCTTCCTCTCCCCACCACAGACACCCTGTGAGGCAGGTGCGAGAGAGCTCTGAGAGAACTGTGACTGACCCATGGTCACCCAGCCTGCTGCATGTGGAGGAGTGGGGAATCAAACTTTGTTCTCCAGATTAGAGTCCGCCGCTCTTAACTACTACACCACAGCTGGCTCTCCTAGGCCTTATCTTCTGTATTGAAACAACACATATCTAACACTTAAAGCCTCTGTCTGGAAATCGCCAGAAGGCTGCTAAGTGGAGAACCCAAGTTTTCATTAGTTCATGGCCCATCTTGAGGAAAAAATCAAGGAAAGTCACAGTGCAGAGTGCAGTGCAAAGAACCAAAAGACACTGTACAAAAAACGCTATATTCAATTAATCAGAGCAATTGACATGACTTCTACAAGAGGGATACAACATGAAACAATTGCTAACACATAAGCCTGCTGTGCGGGGAGAGCGGCCTAGAAATTGAATTAAATAAATAAATAAATAAATGATTGTACAAGGAATTACACAAAGAATCTACAAGAAAGTTCATTAGCTATACATATAAATCACAGACTCAACAAGAACACTCACCTATATAACTTCAAAAAAAATTACGTATTCTTCAAGAAGAAGAGATGAAAAGTAAGTAAATCACGGACATACAAAGATTGCTAATGAGATTGGATTTATACCCCGCCCTTCACTTGTAGTCTCAGAGTGGTTTACAAACTCCTTTCCCTTCCCCTCCCCTCCCCACAACAGACACCCTGTGAGGGAGGTGGGGCTGAGAGAACTCTGAGACAACTGTCCTTGAGAGAACAGCTGGTACAGAGCTATGGCTTGCCCAAGGTCATCCAGCAGGTGCAAGTGGAGGAGTGGGGAATCAAACCCAGTTCTCCCAGATTAGAGTCCGCACACTTAACCACTACACCAAACTGGCTTTCCCACTGGAGAAAGACCCACTGGGGAAAGAGTATTCAACCTATAAATCCAGTAAGCTTCCTGACGTAGAAGCTGTGAATCAACATCTATTCTATTGTATGGATTAGCAACTATTTTCTCCAGAATTACAAATTTAAAATCCTCACAGCCATGATTTAGATCTAAGAAATGCTGAACAAGGGGGGCTTTCAAATTTTTATGTTTAATTCTGGATTTATGTTCCAGCACACGTGTCTTTATAGAATGTGTGGATTTTCTGATGTATCTCTTGCCACAACAACATTCCAAAAGATACACACTACATTTTGTGGAGCAATTTGTGAATACAGATAGATCCTTTGTAAAATTAAGTTCTGGAAAATCCAGGCTTTGTGTTTCCCACACGAGGCTACATGCTGCATATAGCCATGACATTTGAAGTGTCCCTTAGGTAAATTATTGGGTATCTTAGTTGTTGGTAAATCTGCCTGTATGATAATGTCACGTATACTCTTGGTTTTTTGGAAACCCACAAAGGGTTTTTCTTTGCAGCTGGGAATGTCACTGAAAATATGCCAATGTTTGTAAATAATGTTACGGATGGAATAGGTCGGGGTGGACAATTGTTTTGCCTCGGGGGCCACTTTGTGGGAGCGGAGGTTAGCGGAGGGCCGCACGTTTTAAAATGATTGCATTCATTAGTTAACTTTGCATTTCAGAAAAGGTATAAATTGTATCATAAAAATCAATGAATATAAATTAAATAAAATAGTGGTCGTTTTATTCAATGTATTTATTGTGCTAATTTCATATCATCTATAGCTGCAAGCACATTTAATTTTAGAATCAGTTTAATGAGACAAAAGTACCCTATCACACTTTTCTACCATTTTTTTGAAATCAGGAGTGAGATTGCTTGTTGAGATTCTCATCACAGCCTGCAAGTTAATGTCTGTCAAAGAGCATCTATATTTACTCTTGTTGATCTTCATGCAAGAAAAACTTTGCTCACAGATATATGTAGACCCAAATATAGAGAACATTTTCCCAGCAAATTTCTTCATACATGGAAATTTTTTCAGCAGACAAAGATTTGTAAAAGTCCACTAATGTCACAGCATTAAACATTTCTTTCACAGTGTGATCTGACTGCATGTCAATAAATTCAAGCTGCAGCTCCTCATGTGCTGCATCAATATCAGCAGTGATGGGATAAGAGAGCAAATTGAATTTAGGCTCAATTTTCTTGAAGTCCTGAAATCTTCTTGGCGGGCCACAAAAAACTCTGTGGTGGGCCGCATGTGGCCCCCGGGCCGCCATTTGCCCACCCCTGGAACAGGTTAATGGAGTGTACTCTATAGCCCAGCTGATATTGCTATGTGTATTGGTTCTAGCGTATCCAAATAGTACAGTCCTATCCACCTGATCTATTCTCAAACACGCTTCCCTAATAACTTTTAAAGGGTAACCATATCTGAGAAGTCTCTCTTGTAACCTAGACGCCTCATCCTGATGATCAATATATAACGTGGAATTTCCCCTTAAATGCAGGAACTGCCCATAAGGCAGATTTTGTCCAAGATGTCCTGCATGGAAAGACGAATAATGTAGCAAGGAGTTCTTGTCAGTAGGTTTGTTAAAAGGGCAAACTGTTTCTCCCCCCATTTTATAATATTTAAAGCTACAAAGCTTCTCCTTCATCTATCAGGAGGTTCATAGACATTCTGTGACATCACAGCAGCTTGGTCTATGGCTAGTGAGTGCTCACAAACAGATTGTAAACTTGAAAATTTTGTATAAGATTGTGCAGTTGAAAAAAAAGCAGGACAGATATTTGGTCTCCTCAGTATGAAAATAAGGGCTCTTTAGTCTAGGGTAAAAGCTTCCATTAGTTTAAAACTATGTGGATTGTTTGCACCTAAATCAAAGGATATGTGGCACATTATATTTGAGAGAGAACCCATTCTGAAAGTAGGTCTGGAATGGGTATATTTTTTGTGACCGAGTGTACCTACATTCTTAAGCGAAAACATGAAAAGCAGACCTGAATAATATTTAGCACTTAGACAGCTTTAAACAGACTATAGAAAATGGCAAGACGATTCACCTACATCCCAAATGTCTGAATACCAGCCTTTTAGTTTAATAAGACTTCCTGCCCTTGGCTCTGGGAGACCACCAGAGCAAAATTCCATGGAAGCTTTATTGCTCTCCATGGAGAAAAATTATGTAAAAGTCAATGGTGTGCTTGAAGCTAGCACTCTCTGCTGACTTCAGCAAATCCCTAACTTGGCTGGAAGACCAGCCAAATTCTCCTAATCCTCATTACATGCTGATCTACAGAAACAGTGTGCAAATTTGTATCTTTAGTGCAGGCTAATTCTGTGCACATTACATGCTGAGGGAGGAATCCTAGCAGTGCTTGGGTGGCGAAAGGAAATGTAGTTGTCTGTAACCCGTCATCTTTGTGGTAAAACGGTCAATACCTTTGAAATTAAGCCTATAGACATTCTGCCTCTTCTTTACCTTCCAGGAGACTCTTGAAAATGGCCTTGGGTCAGGGTTGCCCCAGGGTTTTTTGGCACCCTGAGCCTGTTTGGGGAGGGCGGTATATAAATATAACAAACAAACAAACAATGACTTTGGTGCCCCTTCATTTGAAAGAGAGAAAAGTGATATTTTAAAGATTTATACAATTTTTCATTAATCCTAACATAATTTGTGTGAAGAACCATGCCCCACCTGCTCAGGAGGAAGTCAAGAGGCAGGCTTCCACTCTGGAAGGCTGATCTTGCAAGAGCCCAGCTCATGACCTGAAACCTCCACTCCTTCACCTGCTTTAAGCTTTTTATGCCCCAGGGAGAAATGGTCCCTCACAAAAACACACTTTAAAAACCGTCCTTCTTGACTGCTTACACAAGGTTTCACAGGGGAGTTGCCTAGAGAAGGAAACAGAAAAAAAAAGCAGGGACGATAGGAACAGGGAGCTACAAAGTGGATATGTTGCCAACCTCCAGGTGAGAGCTGGAAATATCCTGGGATTGCAATTGATCTCTGGATGACAGAGATCTGTTTTTCTGGAGAAAATGGACAGTTTGGAGGGTGAACTCAATGGCATTATACCCTGCTGAGATCCTTCCCCTCCCCAAGCGCCACTCTTCCTAGGTAGGGTTGCCAGCTCTGGGTTGGGAAATACCTGGAGATTTTTTTATTTTTTTAAAATAAATTTTTATTGCTTTTTCTAATATCTACATCTAAATGCTATTTACTATGCTACATATATCTTATACAGAGAATACTTTAAAAAATGCTTAATTATATCTGATTATACAAAAAAACTGAAGCATTAATAAAAACCATGGTTATCTACAGGTTACATTGTTACTGTTTCTACTATAAAAGCTATTTGGCAAGTATGCATACTTTAAAGAAAGCACTTAATAACATGGCTTATACATCATATTAGTGCACATGCTTAATATAATGATTTTAAAAAAATCATTTCTTCCTTTGTCCTCTTCTTGTCTTCTTGGTTTCAACTTGTACTTTTGGGGCTGCCGCCCCTTTTTCTGAGTCTGAAATATCTTAATCGCTGTTAGATCCATTGAAACCGTACATGCTTTCTTGCGAAGCTAGCGAGTCATCTGAGTCTCTGTCTTTTTTCTTTCCTTTATCAATTTCCAGAAATTTTTTCGCTTGTTCAACAGAGTCAGTCTTATATTTCTTGTCTTTGATGCTGAAGCTTAGTCCCTCTGGAATATTCCAACGATACACAATAGACTCAGACTGAAGCCACGTTGTTAACTTTCTGTAGGCTTTTCTTCTTTCCCTTATTTCAAACGGTATGTCCTTCAAAACTTTCACCTCTTCTTCTTGGATCTTCAGAACAGCTTTGTTTGTGGTTCTTAAGACCACATCCCTTGTAGATTTTTTGGAGAACCTTATCATTATTTCATCAGGCAGGCTTTTCTTTTTAATATATTCAGGATAGGTCCTATAAACCATATCCATGTCGTTTTTTATATCCGCTGCTTTTAAGCCTGTTACTGGTTCCAGTGCTTCACTTAGCATGGTTTTGAGGTCTTCTCCTTTTTTTTCTGGTACGTTCTGAAGTCTTAGGAAGAAATTTGATCGTTCCATCTGCATTTTTAGGATCGAATCTTGTTGAAGAGCCTTCTCTTTTTCCGCTTTTTGTAGCCTTGAGTCTTGATTTTTAACTAACTTTTTAACTTCCATGAGGTCCAGCTGCAGCTTCTCTGTGGCCTTATTTGATTCTTTCAGTTCCATCTGCATTTTATCCATCTTAGTGTTGAGAGACGTCATTTGGTCCACTAGAGGTCGCAATAACGAGGAGAACACCGTGGTCATCTCTGTGGTATCGACCTTTGCACTCGGAGCTGTACTTCCTAGTTTGGGTAAAGGTTTCGGTTTCCCCGCCATTGTTGAGACTACGCTGTCGTTTACGATTAGATAAGATGCACTAAGAAAGCAGTTTTCTTAAAGGCACTAAAATTGTTTTCAAGCTTATGCCTTCAAGTATGCGATACCGCCTGCAAGCAGTTCGTAGGAGCTTTTGTTTTCTCAGTAACGCCGTGAGATCGAGCCTCGTAAGTACGCTGATATGTACGAGGGGGGGGTTTCACTCCACCCGCCGCTTTCCCGCTAAGTTCTGCTTAGTTTTACTTCGAGACTCACTTTTTCACCGTGCGTATCTGGGATCTTGTGCTTCTCTACTTCATATTCTCTGCTGCTTCACGGTTTGCGCTGCTGCCATTACAGGTCCGCGACGGGGGAACCTATGGGGGTGATGGGGGGATCTCAATCTCAGGGTTGCCACCGCAGAGAGAAATCCCCGCTCGTGCCACCCCAGGCAGAGCCCCCTCACTGGGGTCTCTGGGGGCCCGGCACCTGTCCAGAGCCCCTTCTTCCCGTTGGGCACGGATCGCTTCCCCCGCTGGTGCGGAGGGAAGCGTCCGCCATTGCTCGCAAGTCTTCTGGAAGTCCGGGAAATACCTGGAGATTTTGAAGGTGGAGCCTGGGGAGGACAGGGTTTGGAGAAAACAAATAACTAGAAAAGGCAACAGATGCATGAATAAGCAGAGTATATTCTGAATTCTTCTGGTCCATCATCAACCAAAAGGGAGACTGCTACCAAGAATGCAGAAGGAAACTGACACTGGTAGGGCAGCTGGGGAGGAGCTAGAAAAGACCCTTAAGATCAAGTATTCCCCATTACTATGTATTGGTGAGAAAGCTGGACAATGAAGAAAGCTGACAAAAAGAAAGTTGATTACATTGAAATGTGGTGTTGGAGGAGAGTTTTATGAACACCATGGACCACCAAAAAAACCAACAAGTGGGTTCTAGGTCAAATCAAGCTTGAACTTTCCCTAGAAGTTACATGACTAAACTATACCTATCATACTTTGGTCACATTATGAGAATCATTGGAAAAGACAATAACACTCGGAAAAGTTAAAGAGGATTGTCCAAGATGTTGGTGAAGTTAAAAAATGCCTTCAGCTGCGCCGTTTTTAAATCTTGTTTTATTTTCTTTAAGAAAAGTTGAAGGCAGCAGGAAAAGAGGAAGACCCGGCATGAAATGGACTGAGTTAATCAAAGAAGCTATGACCCTCAGTATGCAAGACCAGAGCAAGGCTGTTAACAATAGGGTTTTTTTAGAGGGTATTAATTCATAGGGTCGCCATAAGTCAGAAGTGACCTGATTGCACTTAATACACACACAATTGAAGCTTATTTATTTATTTACAGTTCACTTTTCTGATTACCACTGAAGATGGATTACAGAGTTAGAAGACAAGGCAATAAAACCAGTATTATGCATACAATAAGCAATGCAAGACCGCAAGCATCTAGTAGCTCGAACAACTTGAGTTTATCTCAGCTGTACATTATAATATTTAAAATAAATGTTGCTTTTAGATATTATTGTATCCAGACTGTTACCCACTCTGGGAGCTTCAAGGAGATGCCAGGAAAGAGGGGTTTAAATCTATGTAAAGTCAGCCTGCCCTGGCCTGGTTAGCCCAAACTAGCTCGATCTTGTTGAATCTTGGAAGCTGGCCCCAGTTAGTATTTGAACGGGAGACCACCAAGGAAGTCCAGGGTTGCTATGCAGAAGCGGGCAATGGCGAAATGCTGCTGAATGTCTCTTGCCTTGAAAACCCTATGGGGGCACCATAAGTCAGCTGTGACTTGATGGCATTTTCCACCTACATAGTCATTGTGGCTCTCATAGACTATATATAGAGGAGTTCCCAACATTTCATCATAATCAAGTGTGACCAAGGAACAGAAAACAAGATGGGACAATATATGAAGTATCTGGGGTTATTAGATAGGCACAGACTGATTGTTATTGATCGGGGTATACTGGAATGCAACCCTTAAATTTTCTCCACTACTGGCAAAAAATACGGGTACATTTTTCCTTAGCTGGGGCAGAGGAGTGGCAGAGGAGGAAAGTATTAAAGAACACAATCTTCCCATACCATTCTCCTCCCTGACAAAGCAACCCTAGCAGCTGAAGTTGGAAAATTAAAAAAAAAATTAAAGTATTTTTTTAACAAAACACAACACTGAATGTAAAATGTAACATGTCGTTTGACCATAAGTGATTGGTTGACATACATTGTTATGTGGGGAAATGTTCCTCTTGGGATGCTAAGGCATTGAGGACGACACCTCAAATTAGTATGACCTGTCCATAACTAACAAGCATCTTATGCGTATCTGTGGGTGAGTTGCACAGTGAGTCTCTGTGTGTACCACATGCAGAGATGTACTGGGGTTTCTGCATTTTACAAACCAGGCCTGTAGCCAGGAATTTGTGGCTTGAGGGGCAATTTTTTTTCTGGTGGGGCCATTATGTGCCTTATTCCCCCTGCCCCAGTGGGTTTGATGAATGTGGGTTCAACATTGTGCCTGAACTTGTGCTGAATAAGAGAGGCAGGACAATTTCTTCCTTTCTTCCAGAACCCCCCCCCCCGCAGCTTCAGCTAGTCTCGGTTGCTGCTGCTTCCGTGCTGGGCTGGGCCACTCATTGTCTATGGCCAGGCGGGCACTGAGAATTCCTTCCTTGACTTCTATTGTCCCCACTTTGGAGCACTTTGGTAAATATGATCATGTGGGCAGTGGGACCAATGGCCTGAACCCTCTAAACATTTTGAATGGCATCCATCCCATTTGTGCAACTAAACCCAGCAGAGACAAGCATTTGCCAAGCTAGAAGCAAGGCAAGGGCTGTAGCCGGGATCTTGGTGGCAGGTTTCTCCATGTTTCCCCTCCCTCCCTCCTGCAGTCTGGGTTCCCAACAGGCCCCAAGGCAGCAGCCTCTCTTGGGTGTGGGAGGAAAACCCTGTGACTTGCCAGTGTCTCTTCCTGCCTCAGCGCAACCTATCCACATATTTAGCAGACTGAGGGCAAGAGAGAGCCCCAGAATGCTGTGGCAGGAGGTTGGAGGAGGAGGTGCCGCAGTGGATTCAGCTGATCTTTTGAAAAGTCTTCATCTGGGATTCTCTCATCTGTTTGGTGTGCAGCTGGCTGTGGCATGGCACAAGAGTGTGCACTTTTAAAAAATGACTTAAAAATGAATTTTTAAACATTTCAGAGAGAAATCTTGTGGGGCTGGCCCTTTAAGGAAGGGGGCGGAGCCCCAAATAGCCTCACCATGGTTATGGGCCTCATACAGACACCCTGTACATCATTGTAATGGGCATTTTGCTAGAGAATAATACTAAGGTATAAATAAAGAGCTTTAACTGACCATACATTATTATTATAGTGTACACTCTGCTTTGTTTAAGTGGTCCAGAAGGCATCTAGAGAATCACCTAATAAATACTGAAGTGCTTCTAATATCATGTTTACCTTGATTTGAACTGACATACAATAGCTATGGGAGGTAAATTCAGGAGAACAGGAAGTTGGGATAATGGGTGTTCTACTGTAATTGATTAATGGTTTAAAATGTTTACCTTAGAGAGGTCCTTAGGTAGTTTTTAAAGCAGAGTGAAAGGACAGGATCATGAATGCCAAATGCACTTGTAATTTAAAGCACATTGGATGAAACCAATTCATTTCCCATTACTCTTTCAGTGTGGTGGCCATTCATCTCAGGCACACTGGCAATGGAGCATGGGAGAAACAGACCATCTCAGCTTGGTGCTTGACTGGGAAAGTCATTAGAAAAGCCATTGTGAATCTGATAATACTGCCTTAAGTGTTAGCATAAATATTTATTGTAAACAAGAGAATATTTCAATGGGGTGTGAGCTGCACACAGTATGCTTTCTATTGTGTCTTTGAAATGAGCTAATTTGGGATGTCTTTGGACATGTATATTAGGATAACAATCTTAAGAATCACACACAAGTAAGTACCTTGTTCTGACAATCTTAAGGATGTAATAACATTGAAAAGACAAAGTTAACAAAGGACCAAGCCTGATTGCTTAACTGAATGCAAGCAGCTGCTCAAGTTATACAGAAAGGGGTGTCCTCCACAAAATGATCACTCACAAGATGCTGAAATAAAAAAAAAACACCATATTATGTCCACTGATACTTCCAGTGTGGCCTTCCTGAGGTAGCTCCTGGGGTGGAGGGCAGACTTTCAATTTATCTCATCCATTTGGAGAACCTAAATAGTTAGGATTGCTCTGCCTTTGTTTTGGCTTTAGGTACTGGGTGGGCAGGGGAGAGGAATGTTAGGCTGTATTTCTGTAATGTGGGTTTCAGTGTTAAAACAAGGATTATTCCAGATCTTTATGTTATCATAAAGCTTCACTTAGAGTCTGAGAAGGTTTAGAAAGAATTTAAAAAGTTTAAACGGGGGCTTGTGAGTTATGTTCCTGCATGCCTTTGACTGAAAACAGTGAAAAACCCTGGCTGCAGGCATGCCCCATGTGGTTATGGGTACAGTAAAATCGTATATTCTAATAGTGAAGACAGGATATCTTTGGATACCTAAATCTAACACTGGAGCTGTGAGCAGGCAGGACAGATCTTTCTACAAACCTGAAAAGGGCTCTAGGTTTGCAGAAAAATGTGAAATATAAAAACAAATACACTGGGCAGCTTTAAAAAAAATCCAAAAATGATGGTTTAAGAAACGGATGACCTCAAAGGCTGTTGCTAGGCAACCACAGGGTTCCAGGCTTTAGTTTCTATGAGTAAAAAGGTAGGGGGAGGGACCAAGGTCCTTTCCAGACTTACTTTGGCCTTTGAGGGGAACTCAAACTCATGGGGTTGCGAGCTTGAGCTTGGAAATTCCTGGAGGTTTGGGGGTAGATTATTTATTTATTATTTATTATTTGCATTTGCATTTATTATTGTAGAGTCAGAGGAGGATAGGGTTTGGGTAGGGGAGAGGCCTCAGCCCAATATAATGTCATAGATTTCACCTTCCAAAGCACCCATTTCCCCCAGGGGAACTAGGGTTGCCAACTTCCAGGTGGGGGCTGGAGATCACCCAGAATTACAACTGCTCTCCAGATAACAGAGATCAGTTCCCCTGAAGAAAATGGGTGCTTTGTAAAATGGACTTCATGGCAGTATACCTTGCTGAGGTTTCCCCCCCAAAAAACCTCACCCCCCCAAGGCTCCACCCTCATTATATCCAGCCATTCCCCAACCTCAGTCTGCCAGCTCTAAGGGGAACTGATCTCTGTGGTTGGGAGATCTGTTGTGATTCCAGGAAATCTCCAGCTACCATCCAGAGGTTGGCAACCCTATAAGGAGAGAAAGAAGCAGGGAAACGGGAGATACTATGGGGGTTTTCGGGAAAGGGAAACAGCCAGAGAAGGAGGTGAGATGCCTCACACAAGTCCTTGCGGGTTGGTTCCCACTTGAATAAAATATTCTCCACTACTGAAGGCAACCCAAACTTTTAAGAAACTCCCCAGGTGCAACAGAACCAGAACCTGATGGAAACTGAGACTGTGATAAACATAGTAAGGTGTAGGCTGCTATGTTAGGGAGTTGTAAGTGGATTAGCTGATCATTAACTAATCAAGCAGGCAGTAACTATATATTGATCATATATTAATGGAACTGTTCTAGGAGTGGCTGCTTGCCTTTAGGGAAGACTATTGTGTTCTTATTCCCTTGTGTTCTTTAAGGCTTTCTTTTTTTTGCAGGGCTTTTTTTTTAAGAGTTGCCAGAACTCTCAAGGGAGAAATGAAGTTTTCAGTCTGTATACTGAAAACTCATGAATTTTTAAACATTTTAAAAAGAACTTTAATGAAGAGGTTTTGGAACTCCATTCCAGTACGTTCCCTCAGAAGAAAAGCCCTGTTCTTTGGTATAAAATTCAAATAATCAAAGGGCAATAGTATGCTTCTCCTTTTAGATTTACCTTTAGGGCCCAGTTCCCCCCCATGCATAATGATTCCACAAAGGAGCGTATGTTTTCTAGCTTATTTGACTGTATGCCCTCTTATACAGAGAGCAACACATCCCCCTAACACGTCATTCTCTGTCCTGTCTATATAATTTATATCCAGAGATATCTGTATCCTATTGATTTTCCATATTCTGACAAGATTCTAAAACACCCACTATATTTCAGTTGTCATTTAGTACCAAGCACTCCAGTTCTTCCATCTTGGTTTAGGGTCCTTTGGCATACAGTCACCTGTATTTCATTTCCCTCTCCAAGGATTCTCAACCTAACAGCTCATAGGTCTCCTCAAATGATCATTATTTACCACTTTATTGCCATTCTCAAATCCCGACCTGTTCCCACAAATGTTTCTTCAACTATTTATCCTATAATCCCTTAGGGATGAGTGATCTCAAACCAAAGGCTCCCCAGCTCCTGTTGGCTTCCTCCAGGAGTTAGTCTGAAGGTTGCTCTGTATTTTTTTTCAAGCATCAGGATCCTGGTTCCATTTCAGTTCAAGTGAAGCCCATCTCTTTTTCTTTTACATGTTTGCCTAGGTAACTTTCCCCTCCATTCAACAATGTTATAGATGCCAACTTACAACACCGTGATTATCAGTTTCTCTTCTGCACTATCAGCTTATGCTTATTTAGATAATGTGTGGTGTCCGCAGCCTTCACATCAGGCAGCCAAGTCTTGATGAGTAAGCATTAATTTTTTTAATCTTTAACATTTCATTTGGCCATGCATAGTAATCAGCAAACCACTGCTCAGAAGCGGCCTCTGTGGCACTTGGCTGAGCCCACTCCTGTCTTCCAGTGGCCCTCCAGGGCAGTAGCCCAACAGGATCACTCCCACTAAATCTGCCTCTGGTCCTTACCATGCTCAACTGCCTTCTATGTAAGATATCTTTGCTAAAGGAGCACTTGAGCAAAGGGTGGTAAGGTTTACATAACCCAAACTAGAATTTGTGCCACAATCTGGAAGTAATAGGAGGCTTAAGGGGAGCCAAGCCATGGCCTACAAGTCTAGTTAACATACATACAGCCTAGTACATATACAGAAGATATTTGGTCCCATTTTGTTTATGGGCAATACCAAGTCTGAAAGTTTACTTGTTCAAGGATTTCAGGGCATGTGAGCCATCAGCACTCCTAGAAAATTATTAAAGATAAATCCTCTCCAAACTAGTCAGTATATCCATAGCAGAGTGTCCTAAACTCAACACTGCAATCAGAAAGCAGGAACAAGCAAGACAGCAAAGGAACAAGCAAGACAGCAAAGAAAGTATGCCAGACTCAGTTAGACCTGGGAGACATGTACCATCCATATGATTGCTGAATATTTTGTAATCACCTGTAACTTTAAAAAAATATAAATCCCTGGGAATACCCATGCAAAGGACACATATTTTTGGGGTACATAATACTCATTTCCTGAAATAAATGCAGAAAATAAAATAATGAAATGCCAAGCCCTAAATCAATCACCTTCAGCAGCCCACTTCAGCCTATGTCATGGTGGGCTCTGTGTGCAAGCTATGAATGACAGGTGGCATTGTGAAACCACCTCAGCTGTAGACAGCAGTTTCTCTGTACCCTGGGGTGACATCAGCATTAAACATCCAATGTAATGTATCTCTGTGTGTGAAGTGGCAGCCAGTGCTCCAGGGCCTTTTTACCTGCTCCTTATAGGAACTCATGCTGTGCAGTCCCCTCTTGCTATGTTGAGAAATATCAACCACTTTCATGAGATTCCTAACACGAGGAGAAAGTTAGTGAAGCTGAATAACCTTGAACATACAGCTCTACTTCACGTTGGTTTACTATTGGCTCTTGGTGTCTCTCTGTGTGTGCCTTTTCCTTATTGCCAAATAGCTAGAATTCCCTGGCCTTTTCAGGTCAGGAAAAACAGAAGACAAGTTGTGAAACTGATGCTGGTTTAAGGCATCCAAAGCTGGAGTCATCCCTTTTAATCCACTTTCCTTTCCTTGTTGCCTCAGAATGGGAGCTTAAAATAGAAAAGAATGGGGAGGATTAAATGTTTAAGATTCTTAATCTGGCTCTGAAAGGCTTCTCACATTACTCTTTCCAGTTACTAAGAGTTGACATCACTTCCATGACACAAATTTTCACAGGAACTCTGTGAGGGCCTCTTTCACATCACGGGCTTTCCCTAACTAAGGAAAGCATCCATGCCCTCAGCAGACTGTGTAATCTGAAGCCAACATTTCTGAGGCCAGGTTTTTTAAACCAGCTAATTTGTCTTACCTGCACCATGGTCTCAATGGCATGCCCATAGTGACCATCCATGGGGTTCCTCCTGGGCCCTCAATGTGCTAAAAATGGATCCTGTTTTCATGGGTTACACTGCAAACCTATGCAGTTACTCCAATCTAAACCCAGTGAAATCATACACTATAGATAAATGCAAGCAACAAAGGGGCTTGATGATTCCACCATGATGAGGAACAAGAAAAGGAGGAAGGGCCATGAAGTGGAGAAGCAGGTCCAGGAGAGCCCTGTACTGAAATCACTCTGACCCCTGTGGAGAACGTGGAAGCAGGATTGCACTGTTTTGGAACTGCAGATGCAACTTACTTGAGGAAGTTTGGCAGGAAGGACTGTATGAAAACATACTACTTTGTATTAGCTTCCAATGGGAATCAGGAGTCAAAGCACCAAACTGTGAATGGAGATCTATTCAGTGACTAACTTCCTTCCGTCATTGAGCCACCAAAGGTCAGGACAGCTTCCTGGATGCCTTCCAGAAATGATGCAAGATGCTTCAGTTTAAGCAGGCATTTAGTGGCTGGGTAAGTGTGGGGTTGTTTTAGTTGTATATGTATTTTAGCAATGTCCTTTCAGCATGTATACTATTTTAAACTCTCAGTTGCCTAGATTAAGCATGATAGATGGGGCAGTTTAGAAACCAAGCACATCTATCCTGAAAATGTTATTGTTCACACTCCACTGTCAAATTCATTGGCATCCTGCTTGAGGGCCTGCTGCAGTAAGTTAGTCCAATACCTGGCACTGCAGCAGATGAAAGGGGTGGGTGATTAACTGTTGCCATTGTTAGCACTGAGCAAATGAGGCAGAATCCCCTGTCCTTTTCTGGGCACAGGCACTGGAGAAGAGATCTCCCTGGCTTGTAGTAAGCCTCAGAGATGCTCAGGAAATTAGCTCTTTTCAGACATTACATTTGGAAATATGCATATCAGGAGCATGCACTACCCAGTTGCCATGTTATGTATTTGTTCAGGGAGCTATATGCCCCCACACCAGAATCCTGCTCAAGGAGGCTTACAGGGAAAAACAATACTGTAAAACCATTAAAATATAATAAATTATAAATATAAAAATAAAACAACCCATTAAAAACAATAAAACATGAGAACAGTGGCAACACATTTGTTTGCCATGCATGTACAGACTTGGTACACACAAGCATGAACCCTGAAAAAAAAATAGCCATCAGTCTACACATACTGGAGCTGTACATACATGGTGAATATGTGTGCTGCCGTTTTTCACACAGTATGGCAACTGCGCGTATCAGGAGGATGTACACAGGTTGGTAGGCTCCTGGCACATGTGACTGTAATATCTGAAAAGGTATGTGTGACTGTATGTGTGAGCCAGGATGATGTAGTGGTGGTGTAGTGGTTAAGTGCACGGACTCTAATCTGGGAGAACCGAGTTTGACTCCCTACTCCTCCACTTGCAGCTGTTGGATGACCTTGGGCAAGCCATAGTTCTGGCACAGCTGTTCTTGAAAAAGAGCAGTTTCTGTCAGAGCTCTCTCAGCCCCACCTACCTCACAGGGTGTCTGTTGTGGGGAGGGGAAGGGGAAGGAGATTGCAAGCCACTCTGAGACTCCCTTGAGTAGTGAATCCAATCTCTTCTTCTTCTTCTAAAATCTGTAGTGAGACTGTTATTCTTTCTTTCTTAGTTCATGGGTCATAGTGCCATCCTGAGCAGAATTCAGTGCTTCCATTTAAGACCATTTCGATTTTATCTACAGGAGTCAGGAAGCAAGGTGGGTACCATGGCACCTCTGGGCCCCATGCTGGGAATCAGAGTGTTCTCCCCCCCTCCCCCCCGCCATGCACCCTGTTCACACATGCACATGTTCACGCACACACTTTTGCCCTACCTTTCTGCTAAGGAGCTCAGGCCAATGCACACAATTCTCTCCTATGTTATCCTCATAAGGTAGCCTAGGCTGAGGGTTTGTGAGTGGACAGGATCACTTGGTGACCTTCATGGCAGAGTGAAAATTTGAACCCTTTTCCCTGTGTCATAGTCTGACACTTTTACACCTAAAACACACTGGCTTCTTTGGCAGGGATACACCACATGTGTATGTTGGATTATCGGTAGCAGAATGCACAAAGGCTCTTAAGTGCAGCGGGGCCATCCAGCACAGTGTGCATGCAAGCAAGAATCAAAGTTACATGGAGCCTCTTTATATTTGCAAAAGTAATTTTTAAGGAACTCCGTTCTAGATTAGATAAAGGAAAGATAGATTATCTAACCTAGTCTAGCTAGCTTGACGGATGGATGGAGATGCAGGAAAGATATCCTTCTCTCATGCTGTCAAGATGGAGAAACATGGCGTTTCATGGAGAGCAAGGGAGAAGTTGGAAAAAAGGAAACTTTCCCTTAGCAATCTACACATCAAGGGGTAGCATTAGGGAGTAGTAAAAGCAGGGCTATTTTTGGGCAGGAATGCACAGGAACAGAGTTCCGGCTGGCTCTTGAGTTGGCCACACCTACAACCAAAACCTCTGGCATGCGTGGCTACAGAGCACACTGCCCTCCCCACGTTACATACAAGAGGGAAAGGCAGCATGTTAAAATGCCGTCTTTCCCTCTGGGGAGCCCCTCCGGATTTCCTTGTCAATTTCCCTTCCCACTCCCCAGTCAGCTGAGAGTGAAATTGACAAGGAAAAGCCTCTCTCTGCCTTCCCTTCTCTAGCTGACATAAGGCAGCTGGAAAAGGGCAGGCAGGGAACACAGGTACGTTTCTTTCCCTCCCCGATCTGGGGAAAGAGGGCAGGCATGTAGACATGCTTGGATCCCCCTCCTGATCTTCTCCAGGTGTGATGCTGGAGTGCCTAGGATCTTTCAGTAGCGCCTTTCCCTGGCTGTCTGGTTTGGGGTGGGGGAGGAGACTAGAAAGCCGATGTTGAAGTGGGGCGGAGAAGCTGGGGGGGGGAAGAGGCAAGCTTCCATGCCTGCCCTGTGTTTTCCCAGCCCCCCTGCCTAATATGCTAATGAGGTGCACTGTCAGGGATGTGGCCTATTATGCTAATGAGTTTCTACTGTTGGGTGTGGCCTATTATGCTAATGAGTTCCTGCTGGGCCTTTTTCTACAGAAAAAGCCCTGAGTAAAAGTAAGGGTGGTGGTCAGTGTCCTGCTTATCTAGCTCTCTCCTGGGTAGTCTTCCTCTGTAATCTGAGACTGAAAGAGACAGCATAAAAAATCCTTCACTTCCAACAGTGTACACACACACACACAAAGAGGCTCGTGTTGGGTTGTGCTTGCAAATTTTAGGCTGTGTGAGATTATGCTCTGATAGGCTAATGTACTGCCATTGAAGCATACAAGAAATGGCTGCCCCTGGAAATGTGGGGAAGTAGAAATAAACAAACTGGGAGCCACTGTTCACCTTTTGCTCTGTAGCTGTATGCAAGAGAAGATTCACACCACTGCCACATTTCACAAAATGTGTAGGCTTTCTTGCATTGGTATACATGATTTTGCTAACACAGATTTGGAAACAAAAATGAATGTATTGTATAGTCTACATTTAGGTTGCCACAGTTGCCACTGCTCACTGAATCTCCAGCAGCTCCAAATTAACAGGAATCTTTTGATGACATCAGTGGACTTTGGAGCATATCATCACATTCAGTTCATCAGAAAAGTTCCATGAAGGCTGCTGGTTCTCTGCTGTGGCCCAGTATAAGCACGATGTAACTGAGCACCAGAATGATATCCAAAATAAAAATGGCTCTATCCTCCATAGCCAAGAGGGAATGCTCAGATTTCTAAAACGACTCTCCATTAAATGTATGCCAAGTGCACATTCACATGACTATGTTTTCTCAATATAAGATGAATTTGTCCAGCAGACATCCCAGTCTTTTGATTGGTTGAATAAGTAATCAAACTGCAGGCCAAAAGCACTGGAAAGACTTCATTCTTGCCCAGTTCACATTGGTTCACAAGGAGATACTAAATCAGATGCTCATTTTTTACAAGGCTAGGATGCCTACAAATCCTCCCTGTGAGGTGACTATGCAGAAATTTACCTTGCAGCAGAAATTCATTTGAATCCACTCATCGTTGTGCTATCATATGGTTGATGCTGATTCTGCATATGCGTAAATGAGGTTATTTTTATAAAATACTGAAATAATTTTGCAAAGTATAGTTTAGCCGGAGTAAATATTGAATTTCATGTTCTGCATCTAAAAATGAAATTTCTAGATTTACACTGGCTAGACTATACTTTGGAAAATTGTACTCTTTGGGATAGTTTACACAAGATGGAGTTTGCAGGGTGAGGACCCCCCAGAGCCAGCCTGTGAACTTCGTCACAGTCACACGTTGCTTGCTTGCTCTCCTATGTTCCTTGTGCATGTTGTTTCCACTACAGTTGGGACCACAGCAGTATGTAGAAGGTGCTTTAGCTTCCTCCTCCCACAATGCTATCCTGAACAGATATAGTCCAGGGAAGGAACTACTTGACCCACTGCAGAAGAACGATTGGCCACATGGTCTTCTGCAATGGGCCAACAATTTCCCTCCCCCCAAAAACTGTTTCTGTTCAGGGTAATAGCATGGTGTGTGTGGGGTGTGTGTGTGTGTGTGTGTGCATGCTCTTGTGGTTCCAACTGGAGTGGGAACAGCATGAATGAGGAACAGAGGAGAACATGCAAGTAATGTGTGACTATGAATTCACAGGTGGAGTCTGGGGTCCACAGAGTCTCAAACCCTGTGCACTCCATCATATAGGAATCAAGCCTTTGAAAGCCACATCAAGCAAATTCACAAGCAATACATTCTAGACCAGTGGTTCTCAACCTGTGGGTCGGGACCCCTTTTGGGGTCGAACGACCCTTTCACAGGGGTCGCCGGCTGGCGTCCAAGGCCGCCCTGCCGGCAGGAAAGGGCCCCACGCAAGCTGATTGCCATTGGAACCTAACTTTTAGGAACTGATTCCAATCCAGTGTAGGAATAATGGTTGGACATAAGATATTGGTTCAGGCAAGATTTTGTATAGATGGGACAGAAAAAATGTTTTTATTGGTTTTGTCAAAGCCGTTTAGACAACACAACAAATAATTTTATGGTTGGGGGTCACCACAACATGAGGAACTGTATTAAAGGGTCACGGCATTAAGAAGGTTGAGAACCACTGTTCTAGACCAAAAGGTTTTCTTAGCCCATTTTCACAACACTTTTGAGCCTCTGGCCGCGGTCACACGGCCCCTTTAAATCTGGGAGGGCTCCCGGATTTAAAGGGGCCGCTTTTTCCAACAGCGGGTTGGGATGTCTAAACATCCCAACCCCTGTTGCATCGAGCTCAGCGGCCGTGGCCGCTGAAGAGGCGGCCGTGGCGGGAACAGCGGCCGCGGCCGCGGCGGAGGTGGCCGCAGCGGAAGCGGGGGCAGGGCAGCTGAAAAAGCGGTGGCTGCAGCTGCCGCGGCGGCGGAAAGGGCGGCGGACGTGGCGGCCGAGGCGGAAGCGGGGGCAGCGGCGGACGTGGCGGCGGAAAGGGCGGTGGCGGTGGCGGCTGCTGCCGCCGCCGAAGACACTTGACGGGTAGCCTGGGTAAGTTGGGGGTGTTTTCCCCCCCCCCTTTTACACTTGGGCGCATGGATAGCCATGCGCCCAAGTGTAAAAGGGGGGGGGAAAATGGCCGGCGGGGCTATCTGGACAGCCCTGCTCTCGCAATGCTTGCGAGAGAGGGCTGTCCAGATAACCTCAAATGCGGGTTGCTCCCGTGACTCCCGGGAAAACACTAGTTTTTCCCGGGGTCGGTAAATGTGGGAGCAACCCGCATTGGAGCCCGCTTCACTGCGGGACTCGCAGCGGGCCGTTGTGGACGGCCCCTTTAAATGCAGGAGGAAGCAGCCCTTCCTCCCGCATTAAGGGGCCGTGTGACCGCGGCCTAAGTTGTGCTGTTTGTGCATCATTTGAATGTTATTATGGGACAAAACAGGTAGGAACACCAGAGCCCGGCTGGATCAGACCAAGGGTACATCTAGTCAATATTTTGATTCTAAAAACAAACATCAAATTACCCCTGGGAAACTTACAATGTTTGCATAAAAGCAACTGGCCCTTTCCCTTGTCTGTCCCCACCAGCTGATAGAACATGGAAGTACTGTTTAGCTATCATGGATAGTAGCCATTTAGAGGTCTATACTTCATGAGTTTGTCTGTCCCTTTCTAAAGAAGCCATCTAAGCTAGTGGCCATCTTGTAATGACTTCGATGTTAATTATATGAAACTGCATTTCATTTTGTCTGTTTTGAACATAATGCTGATGTATGTTATGCTGATGAATCTAGAAATCTATCCACACTCTCCATACCACAAATAATTTTAGAAACATCTATTGATATGTTCCCCGTCAGCTTTTTTCCTTACGCTGAAATGCCTCAAATACTTTAGCCTTTCTTCATGAGGAAGGCACTGTAGAAGAGAACAAGTGGATGCCTCACATGAACAATGCCCTTAGCTTAGCTTCAAGCACTAAATTGCATTGAGTAATTTCCCTTCTCCTGGGGTTGTCAGTTACCAATGCCAAGACATGTTTTTGAGCATTTTCCCTAGGAAACCTTGCTAGAGCTCTACAAGACCCCCTTAGCTATGTTAATTAACTAACTTTATTTATAGGCTGCCATTCTCACTGAGACTCAAGGTGGATTACAAAATATAAAAACAATTCAATCAAACAGCATAAAACATCCAATAAACAATGCAGCAGAACTAGGACTAAAGAACTGGTCAAAAAACCAAACCAAACCAAATACCTTGTCTATGGCATGATATACCACAACAACACAACAGACTACATATCTATTCCCTTTTAAAGCTGTTCCATTATACCACAGTTGTAATACCTTTATCAGAATGCCCTTGTGAACATTTTTGTTTTGCAAAATCTACAAAATGATAGAACTGCAGGGGCCTTCCTGCACTCCTCGTCACTGAGAATGCACAGGCATTCATGGTGAGGATGGAGCATTTACATGGGGATATTCTCTGTGTCTCCTCTAGCTCCCGCTATTCTCCATTGGTAGTAAGTATGTCACAACAGCTATTCTCATTTTTTTAAGCCAGTAAAAAGTCTGCTGGTGGCCCAGGGAGGGGATAATGGTCAGTGCAAGGGGATGTGGTACTGATGTGGGCAGCAAGCATTGAAAATCCATACTTTCTCACATGGTGAGTAAACCTGCTTTGACTTCAGTCTTGCCCAAAAGATCATGCCAAGGCAGGTTTCAGAAAGAACAGAGAAAAGCAGGGGAAACCATATGAGTGAAATGGGGAAAGATGTTATGTGCATGCTCTTGAAAAACAAACAAACTCTGTAGTGTGAGATGCAAAACAGAGCAACACCACTATCTGGAAGTGACTTGGGATTTGAAATAATTTCCTCCAAAAAAAAAAATCTTCTGTAATATTTCTTATTGCCTTTGTACTTTGCAGAATATGCCTGAGAGGTGGAAGTTGTCCCCATTTTACATATGAGGAAACTGAAGGTGCTGTCATTTGTCCCTGTTGCATGTCTTGTTTGTGATTTCAGGTATGCTGCTTGCCACTGCACAAACAAGCCTGCATCTGAGAAGGTAATCTCCACTATTTCTGCTAATAGTGGTAGAAATGTGATGCATCACAGATATGAATGCCAAAAATGCTCTTCTCTTGAGCGTGCATGATAAGGTGGGACTCTGCCCAGGAAAAACTGCAGACTTTAATGTAATAACTGAATTTACAATGTCTTCTTGAATTTCTGAGAAGGTATACTGAAGAATTTAGACACTGGAACTGGACCCAAAGACTTTTAATTCTTTGGTTTTGCATGCGGGCAACTAGGCAACTCTCTATTCTTTGAATAATAATTATTTAAAAAGACCTGCAACTATACTGACGGCTTCTGGCTTTCACTAGTGTTACAAACAAGTTTGTGTGTGATGAACAAACATTTATGTCAGAATTGCAAAATCAGCTCAGATTATTTTCAAAGGAGGGTACTGAGAGTTCTGCTTATGCCATGTCATGTTGTGCTGTTAAGAACTGTGCAGGCAACTGAAGCACCAAAAGGCTGAGCTGTGTAGAAATCAACAAGACTTTGCCTGAATTGCTAACATGCAATAATAAGCAGAGGTGGGAAACAGCATTAACCCGAGATCAGAAACAGAGTCTTCAGTCTGGCAAATTAACCTGGTCATTTCATGGAGGCACTTTGAAAGACGGGGATGAGCTTCCAAAAGCATCCAGGAAGGCATCCGGGGCAGGGAGGAGGAGGGCTGGGTCAATGTAATCCCGATACTTCAGGCTGGTTCCCATCTGTCAGTCATCACCTGTCATCTTTCTGCTTCTGCTGGGATGTGGTTGCTGTAAGTATTCGTCCATCCTTGAGAGGCATAGGAATGCCCAACAACTGTAGCTGTTCCCTGAGTGAAAACATTCCATTTTCCCAAACAACATGTCAGCAGCATTTCTTTCTGGGCTCATCTTCAGGAATAAGCTTAATAGAATCTGTGAGATAGTTCTCGATGGTCCCTCGGTACTACAAGAAATATAGAAACCAACATGAAGACAAAAAGTGACTTTCCCAGAGACCTATCTAGGTCAGAACTTGAACAGTGATCATCCGCTTGCATCTGGAAAGCTCATAAGCAAGGCATGATGGGTATGTTGTGCATTCATTCCAAGGGGCTACAACTGCAAGAAGTTTGAGCAAGCCCATTTTTCTCTGGCTCTCCCATAAACTACACACAACTGCCCTCAACATTTACTGCTTCCTTGAGGGTAATGAGCATGCTCAGCACTTGGACTGTTTGGGTGATGGGGGGGAGGTCTTTTAGTTTACAAACCAATATTAACTGAAAAGTGGATTTCGTTACTATCATTTTGAAGGGAAAAGTTCAATGACAGCATCTGCCTTTATGTGTTTTCCAGTATTATAAGTGTATTTTCCTTTTGTGTAGATATTAAACTTTTAATTTTTTGTTTTAAAAAACTGCCTGGTACTTTTGCCAATTTTCCTTAACAACTGGTCAAATAATAACTAAATATTCAACTTCATTCAACTCCTGAGCTTCATAGACTGACCAGACGGCAACACCTTGTGGCCAGAGGCAGTAATTTCACTCAACATAACTTTCAAATAAATCAAACCCAAAAAGAATACTTCAATGGGCAAACTATAGCTTTAATGCAATGGTTTCCATTCTCATTTGTTACATGATTAGAAATAAACATTAATTTTACGAGAATCCATTCTTATTCCCTTTAAAATGCCACATTGATTGTTATTATCATCCTATATATATATAATTCCCTTATGTATTGGCCATTTCCAGCTTTCCCATTGGCTGTGCATTGTGCTCCATTTGCATGCCATTGGCTGGGTGCTGGGTCTGCTCCTCTCCCCTGCCCACTGCCAGCCTGGACACTCGTCTCTCACAGAGAGAAACAGCTGTGTCTCCTGATGAAGACACTTCTCCTGCTTGGCTCCTGTGGGACTAACTTTTCCCTCAGTGGCTGTTGCTAGGCAACCATGCTTGGCTCTGTCAGTAAAAAGGCAAAGGCAGGAGGCACTTTCCAGGCCTTTGTGGGGAACTCATTGGGGCCAGTCCTGACTAGGGTTGCCAGCTCCAGGTTGGGAAATTCTTAGATATTCTGTGGTGGAGTCTATGGACACCAGAGTTTGGGGAGGGGAGAGGCCTCAGCTGAATAGAATGCCATAGAGCCCACCCTCCAAAGCAGTTATTTTCTCCAGAGGGGGAAAGATCTGTTGTCCGGAGTTCAGTTGTAATACCCAGTGATCTTCAAGCTCCATCAGGAGGTTGACTACCCTAGGCATAGCAGTTAGCACTTCAGAGCAGGGTCTGCCAGACCCAGGCTCTTGCTGTGGAAGCTGAGTGGGTGATTTTGGACCAGTCACAGACTTTCAGCCTAACCTACCTCACATGGTTGTTGTGCAAATCAAAAGGGAGAGAGGAAAATAATGTAAGCTGCTTTGGTCTCCCCTGCGGAGAAAGACTGTACTTTTCCTCCTGGGGAACCATTGCTGCCAATCTCAAGGTGAGGGCTGGAGATCACTCAGAATTAAAACTGCTGTCCAGATGACAGAGATCAGCTCCTTTTGAAAAAACAGCTGCTTTGCAGGGTGGGCTCTGTGTCATTATACTCTGCTGAGGTTGCTTCCCTCCTTCTTGGGTCCCCACTGAGGAGGAGAAAGACTGTACTTTTCCTAAGTAGAGGCTACAGGGAGAGGGGGAAGAGATGGAAACCTGAAGTCAGAGGGACAGATAATGGTATGTTAATGGTTGGCCAGGAAGGAAATAGGGTTGCCATCTCTGGGTTGGGAAATTCCTGGACATTTGAGGGGTGGAGCCTGGAGAGGGTGGGGTTTGAGGAGTGGTGGAACCTCAGACAGGTACACAGCCATAGACTCTACCCTTCAAACCAGCCATTTTTTCTTGGGGAACAATTGTTGCCAATCTTCAGGGGAGGGCTGGAGATTACTCAGAATTACAACTGCTCTTCAGATGGGCAGAGATCAGTTCCCCTGGAGAAAACAGTAAGCTCTATGTCATTATACCCTGCTGAGGTCACCACTGCAAATTGACGCTGAGTGCCCAAGGCCAGGGCACCCGTCCAGAGCCTCTTCCTGGAGCTTGTTGTATTTATTTCCACAACAGGCCTTATTCCTAGTTATTAATGATACTATACACCCAAAATCTGCCTTCATGTGTTAGTGCTAATTCTCCTTATCTACTAGCCCCACCGGTTTTAAAAGGCTTTATCATGGTCTCTCAATCCAGTTGTAATCTGCAACATTCAAAATATGACCATACACTTATATTTATCCCTATCATTCTGATTAGACCTAAACTGTATGCAAGTTAGAAAGTGGGTGGCAATGCGCATGATAAAAAACTTACTAAATCACAAACTCGTGAAAACCAAAACTTTGTCAATCTTGGATTTACCATAATGACCACAAGAGGGCATTATGTGCTCCACATGTTGCAATTTAAAGCAGCCTACCACCTCCAAAGAACTCAGTATTATCACTGAATACCACCTCATTTTTATTAAAATATTTAAATGATACCATTCCTATCTACCTTAGAGCACCTTTCCTATGAGGAAATGCTGAAGAGTCTGGGACTTCTCAGTTTAGAAAAGAGACCGGGGAGGGGCACATGTAGGGGTTTATAAAATTGGAGTATGGAGTATCAAATTGCAGCATGGAGTAGAGAGAGTGGGCAGAGAGAGCTTTTTCTCCCTCTTCCAAAATACTAAAACTCAAAGGTAGATTCAGGATGAACAAAAGGAAATACTATTCTATGCAATGAATGATTAAAATGTGGAATTCACTGCCAGATGAGTAGTGATGGCCACAGGCATAGATGACTTTAAAAGAGGATTAGATAGATTCATGGAGGATAGATCTATCAGTGCCTACTGGCCATGGTGACTAAATGGAAACTCCACATGCAGAGGCAGTAAAATTCTGAATATCAGAGCCAGAAGGCAACATCAGGGGAAGACCTTGGCCTCTATGCCCTGATGTTGGACCTCCAGAGGAACTGGTTGACAACTGTGTGAGACAGGATGCTGGACTAGATGGGCCACTGGTCTGCTCTAGCAGGGCCACACTGGTACCCATTAACCCAATTTGTGGAGATTCTCCTGGAGCTCTCCACAGTTGGCTTTAGACTTACCTTTGAAGAAGCTATGTTGATTTTCCCTCAGTAGGCTTTATTCTTTTATGTGCCTAATAATTCTATACTTGATTACTGTTTCAACAAATTTTCCTGGGAAAACATTAGACTGATCTGTAATTTCCTGGTTCCTATCTGGACCCCTTTTTAGAAACTGATACAACATTTGCTACTCTAGTCTTGTAGTAGAGTGGCTGATTTTAGTGACAAGCAGGGCTCTTTTTGTAGAAAAAGCCCAGCAGGAACTCATTAGCATAATAGGCCATACCCAACAGCAGAATCTCATTAGCATGTTAGGCCCACTCCTGACAGCACAGAAAGAGAGAGAGATTTGGAAAGAAGGATGAAAAGAAAGAGAGAAGGAAAGAGGGAAATAGAGAAAGAAAGGAGGGAAAGAAAGAGGGCAAAGAGATGGGGATGGAGGGAGACTCTCCCACCCCCGCTCAAGCCACACACACACCCCACCAGCAAGGCCGGCTCCCTGCACTTAATGGGAGCTCCTTTAAGTGCAGGAAGCCGGAAGGCGCACAGGGCCCTTTCCTTCTAGCTCCCTGAACTTAAAGGGAGCTGAGGAAGAGGAAGGCAGAGGAAGCCACGGGGAGGCATTTAAATGCCTCTCTGCAACCCCCCTCCTTTCCTAGCTTCACACACTGATGTGCCCAAGCTAGGAACAGGGCAGAGGGGGCTCTGTGGGGCTTCTCCTTCTCTCCCACTTCAGTGGGCAGGCAGAGGAAGCCCCAGGGAGGCATTTAAATGCCTCTCTGCATCCCTCAGCCTCTCCTACCTCACGTGCCTCAATAGGAATGGGGCGCCTGGGGGGGCTCTGCTGGACCAGCACTTACTCCATGGGGAGACTGGGCATGTGGGGCCCTTTCCCACCGGTGGGGAGGGGAGGGGAGGGGAGGGAGGGGTGGGCCGGACGTCAACCAGAACACCATTCCGGTGTGTTCTGCCCCAAAAATAGCCCTGGTGACAAGTTAGATATACTGGTTAGTAAATCAACAGTATCATATCTGAGTTCCCTGAGAACTCTTGGGCATATGCCAGAGGTGGCCAAACTGGCTCGGGAGCCATATGGGGCTCTTTCACAGATATTGTGTGGCTCCTGGCAGGGAAGGTCTTCCCTTCTCTGGCCAGTGTTCCCCTTCCTGGGTAGGGTTGAGGCAGGGGGGAGCAGAGAAAGAAAGCAACTTTAACTTTAAATGCATTCTTAAAGCCCTCCCCTCAAGCCTACAAATATAATTGGACAAATAAATATCATTATCAATATCTATTTTTACTCCTTTTGTTTTTATTTTGTTAATAAAAAGCAAATTTGCATATTTTTCAATAAAACATGCCTGTAATATTTGTTTATGTCATGCTGCTCTCAGTCTTCTGACATTTCTTCTATGTGGCTCTTACGTTAAGCAAGTTTTGCCACCCCTGGCATATGCTATCAGGACCTGAAGACTTACTGGTTTTTAATTTCCCCGGTAGGTCTAGAACTTCATCTCTCATCAGTTCTTCAGACTCCTTTCCTGAAAAAAGTGACTGTGGCATGGGTATATGCCCCACACTTTCCATAGTGAACACAGATGCTGTCATGCCAGAGATACTGACTTACAGAATCATTCCTGATAGGAGCCTGTAAGTGTAATCAGAATCAGTACATTCTGTTATCCAAGTATATGGGAAACAGCTGGGTCAAGGCAGCAATCCTTAATTAGCCTAGGACGGGGATTGGGGAAGCTAAGAATAAGAACCCAGTCCTAGAGGCAGAAGGAATCTCTTCCTATTCATCTATGAACTGATCTGAATACGCACACGTCGGAGCAAGGAAACCGGAGCTTCTGACAGCTTGACGACTGCCAGGAAGGCTGCAGGAGGCCGTGAGGGAGCCAGAGGTTGCAGCAAGAATCTTCCTGAACTGCTCACCGTGAGGTATTGTCCAGGTGCAGGGACTGCTCGCATTATAGCAAGTATCTGCAAGCAAGTAAGTCTGGGCTGTGCAGAAGGACCGAAGGAAATTCCTTGGACGGTTGGAACCAGGCTGGTGGCAACAAGCTTTGGGAGGCGTGGCCCAAGTTGTAAACCAAGCCCAAGGCTAAACACCAGGCAAGAGGGAATTGCATTTCCAGGAAGCAAGAACCTCTCACCGTATGTCTGTAGTTAGCTAGATTAGTCAGGGTTTTGTCTATTGTCTGTTTTATCCCAAACTCCCCCTATTTGTTTTATCTCCTTAATAAACTGTATGTTTTATGAGCTGGGAGTCTGAAGAAGTTTTTGGGCAGTAGAGACTCGTGCCCTTCCCACTCTCCTAAACAGAGCTCATTTGCTCAATGAAGATCCTGTAATATTGGGACTTTAGAGTTTGCCTGTGATAGATGCAAAGAATTCATTTAGATTCTTTGCTACCTCCCCATCTTGCTTTGCTTAATGCTATAACAATATGTTGCTATAGAGATACACAGTGCTTAATGCTATAGTTATATGTTAATAAGCATTTAAAAAAAAAACCTGAACACGTCCTCTGTTGGCAGAGGAGGGAAATAGTGAGTGTAGGGGGTCGGGGGTCAGGAAAATACAGGAGATATGTTGTAGTGGAAGGAACATGGACAATCATCATCAACAGCATCAATGCATCATCTGTATTGCTTACAGATACTAGTGCCACCTACCCTTGAGAGTGCTTGCCTTGATAAGGTCTCAAAGGCTTGCACTACATTGATATCATCTTTGGCACTAACTTCAAAATAGGCAATGTTCCTCTTCAAGCACCATAATGAAGCTTCCTCCTTGGATACCTGTCAGACAGGAGGGGAGAGCATTTGATCAGGTGACTGCCATAAACTGTGAACTTTAGCTACATAATGTTTTTGTTCAGCTTATATTGCTTTCTTTAATTGTCATTCTAAGTTTGGCTATATCTTTCAAAACTTCAGCTTTATTAGAAACTGCTTTACTGATATGTGACATTGGGGACTTCCTATGTCTGACACTCTCAGCAGCTCTTCCTGGCCCTGGTTAAGTGCTAAAGCTGCAGGGAAACATCATTACTATCCTGCTGACTAATCCTCATCTGTGAATTGGGCCATCACTTTTGCACATCAAATTGGCATTTCTGCATTACTGCACTCTACTCCCTGTGGTTGACTATCTTTATCCTTTCTTTGATTACCTAAAAAAGGCACTTCCCAGCCAATCTAGTCTGTAAAATTTCAATCTACCTGAAGTCCAGGTAGAAGAAGTTGTTTGGAAGAAGGTTGGTGTGAGCTGTTATTTACAGTTATTATTTAACCTTGTTATTTATGCTTGGATGAAATTGCTCTCCCTTTCCTTTCCTGTAATCAGTGTTTCTACTTGTTCAAGAAATTATGTTGGTGCAAGGGCTGAACCTACTCAGTTCCCCCTTCTCACTGTAGCCCCCACCAGATCACATAGTTTTTTTCACAAGGGGACAGGATGCTGGACTAGATGGATTATTGGTCTGATCCAGCAGTGCTGTTCTTCTTATGTCCCATAGCTTCCAACAGCAGGGAAGCCACTTAGGAGGTTGCTCTAGGAAAAGGGAGGTCAGGAAGGACCTGAATCCATGGGTGCCATTATGTTCATGTCATTACTCTCAACATTCCCATTATCCATCCCCACAGAACATAAGGAAAACTAGCTTCACTGTAGAATAGGGTCATATCCAGGCACCCTGCCATGTTCATAGTAAGCACTGAAGTAGAAGGGTGAGAGTGACCACAAAAAATCTACAAGGTGAGCAGGCAGAACTGGGCGGATAGAACTAGGCGAGTCAGATGGATGGCATTTGGAGTAATATCACTTAGTGTGGGGACACCAGCTGGCATGTATTTCTTTTTAAATCAGAAATACTGTACTCTGTAAAGAAGCTCTCATTCTTTAGATGGTAGTGTCCCAAATCAAAAACCTTGTTTTGAAAAAATTCTTAGGTATTGTGTTACATGTACTGTCTGTATACTGAGTATGACCCTGTCTCAGGGTGTATGTAGAACATAGCTTTAAAAAAAGTGGTAAATAACTGTATTTCTGAAGGCATGTGTACCTGTGATGAATAGAATGAGTACACAGCCTCTGAAGGGGTAGAAACAAAGGTACATGATGGCGTGAGTATGTGGGTCTTAGGCACTGCCTTCCGTTAAAACAAAAGGCTTGTAAACTCAGGCTACTTGGGAACAGGAGCTGCTATTTACCAGCAACTCCAGCTACAACTGGGAGGGCTACTCCACAACAATTTTCCAGTCATAAGAGTGCCTGCTAGGGCAATGTTGTTTAGCTGCTCCAGCAATTGCTGTGGTCCTCTTGAAAATGCAAGGTCCATAGTTTGGTGTGTTGGGGTCTCCAGCTGGGAAATTAGTCATTGGTTCAAATGTGTTAATTAGAATGTAAGAACAGAAGAAGAGTCTGAGGAATCAGACCAGTGGCCCATCTAGTCCAGCATCCTGTTTCACATAGCTGCCAACCAGTTACTCTGGAGTGCCAAACAAACTGGGTATAGAGGCTAAGGCCCTCCCCTCCTGGCACTGGTATTCAGAGGTTTGTTGCCTCTCTAGATGGAGGCTCCTTTCACTCACCATGGCGAGTAGCCATTGATAGACCTCTCCTTCATAAATATCTGTCTAACCAAACCTATCTTTGCTTATGGCCATCACTACCTCCAGTGGTGGTCAATTCCACACTTTAATTACTCACTGAGTAAAGTATTTCCTTTTGTCTGTCTTGTACCTATCTGCCAGCAATCTAATTGGGTACCTCCGAGTTCTAGTATTATGGAAGATGGAGAAAGGGCTCTGTCTATCCACTTTTTCTACCCCATGCATAATTTTATAAACCTCTATTATTTCGCCTCTTAGCTGTCATTTTTCTAGACTGAAAACTCCTAGACTGTTTAGTTGTGGGAGTGCTGCAGTCTTTTTTCCCAGTATTCAGATTCTTTGGGAAGAAGCAAAACTTCATAAGTTTCAGGAGTTCTGAATGGTTCTCAGCATCTATTATCAGGACGGGGCCTATTGCTTCATCATAGCTGGCTATGCTGACTTAATTATGTTACCCACATGAATGAGCTTTTGTTCCTGACCAGCAAGCAAGTGAATACTGGAGAAGCTGTCAAAGGTATTTAGCAAGCACCATACACCAGTTCTTTAATTATGACCTGCACTGAAGAATATGGTGGTTTTTAAAAAGTAACTCAGAAACTTGTATTCTGCAAAATTAGATTGAAAAGATCTTATTCTCTTTGCTTGCTTTTCACTTCTATCACTCCTGCAGAGTCCTACTCTGTTACTCAGTTAATAAGGTAGTTCTGTAAATTGCTTCCTCTAATGTGATCCATATTTCCAGTTGTAGACAGTGTTCCCTCTAAACTGAGTTAGTGTGAGCTAGTTCACAGTTTTTTAGTCTCCAGCTCACACATTTTTGTCTTAGCTCAGGAAGGATGGCTACAAAGCAAACTAATTTATGCAGTAGCCAAATCACTCACTCACAACTTTAATGCCAGTAGTTCACAAAGTAGAATTCTTGCTCACAAGACTCAACAGCTTAGAGAGAGCATTGGCTTGTAGAATGATTTGTTTTTAGTTGAATGGACATTTACATTTCTAAAAAAGATGCAAATATGAACATATATTTTTTTCTTTTTAAAAAAATAAAAGCAATTCCAATGTAGGACCTTCCAGATAGTAGCTGTCTTCATGGTTTACTGCTGAATATCTATACCAAAATTGTGTGAGTGTGTTGGGAAGCACTGAAGAGCAGAAACTGGGTAACAGGACTGTGCTACACACACAGATCATTCTAAATCCCAGTCTCAAGACTGGAATAGCAAACATCAGTATGGAGACCCTCCTGGTTCTTGTGTGGCTTCTTCTGATTCAGCGTACCTAATCTAGGGTTGCCAGACCCCCAGTGGAGGTGGGGATCCCCTGTTGCCAGGCCCTACTCCCCAGCCCCTGATGAGCTGGCCAGCAGTGGGACTTACCAGGAGAAAGAGGAAAGCCCAGGCCATGTTGCTGGCATTGTGCAGGAAGTGACATCATCATGCCAGTGATGTCAGGGTGATCCTCTGGTATTTGAGCAAAAACTTTATGGTAAAAACCATTTTTACCATAGGGCTTCCCCCCAAATACCAGAGTGTCACAGGTCACTTCCTATGCGACCCCAACAACATGTTCTTGGCCTTTCTCTTTGTCCTGATAAGTCCCCCCATCCCCCGCCAGTTGCCAGGGAGAGACCTGGCAACCCTAACTTGTTCTCTGAAAAGTCTCTGGCTTTAATCTAGGGATATTACTTACAGTTATATTCCTTTGAAATCAATGGTGTAAGTTAGGGAAATGTGAAGCAATTGGGGGAATGTGAAAGCCACCTACTGTCAAAAGACTATTTCTTACATAGAGTTATAATGTGAGGAACACCTCAGTCCAATTCTGATCTGCAGTTTCCAAGTAAGTTTAGAGCTCTTATATCCTGCAGCTTTCCACCATTCTTCATACATCCTTTTCTTACCTCTCGTTCCTTTAAATCAATTTTATTCCCTAGAACAACCATAGGGAAGCTTTGCTCTGTAGAAACCACCTTCTGCAGAAAGTCGTTCCTCCAGTAATTCAAAGACTCAAAGGAATCTTTGTCCGTGACATCAAAGGCCAGCACACAGCCATCTGAGCCTTTATAAAATGTTGATACCATGGACCGGAACCGTTCCTGTCCTCCAGTGTCCCAAATCTATAACGAGGATGAACATACATGCATTAGCAACTTTAGAGCCATAACAGATAAGCCATCATGCAAGGCAAAGGGATACAATTCTTGGCCTGTCCACATTATGCTTTGTATATATGGAGAGTCAACAAGCTTTTGTGCATCTTCAGTAGTTGTGACAGCCATTACAGAGGATCATGGCCAGAGACCCCTTTTTCTAGTAAAAAGGTAGCCCTTCTTCTTGCCTACTGTTAACATTACTCCAAGGTTTGTGACTAACACTGAGAGACAGAGAGAAGATTAAGGCAAAGCAGCCAATATCACAGGACACAAAAAAGGAAAATGTCTCCAGCAGAGATTTCCTTGTTCTTCTTCCTGCACTCATGAAAAAACTGGCATAAAGAAGATGTGTGAACAGCAGTAGGTGTCACTTCACTAGGAAAAGGGGGCAACATGAGGACTGAGAAGGTATTCTAGCTACAGGAATGGGAGTGTGTATTGAAGCTCACAGGGAAACCTCTGTTTATGTGGTACCTCATTAAGCAAGACAGTACAGGAACTGGCTTAAAGGTTTAGTTAGCAGACAGAATCAGCTTTGGAGAGATTTGCAAAAGCTTAAGCACAGGGATTCCAGAGGAACTATCATAGCAAAACCCAAAACCAAAATCCATGTATTGTTTTTATCAAGATCAGTCAAAATGACACACATGGTGCAAATTCTTGAGAACCACAAAGCTTCCACACCATGGTCATGATCAGACCATAGGCGTAAACTATGGGGGGGCTCGAGGGCTCGAGCCACCCCCGAAATTTCCCGGGGGGGGGCTTAACCCCCCCCCCCGGGGAAATGGAGCGCCCAGGCCGGCTGGCTGGCCGGCTGCCGCCGCCGCCACCTCTCCTCCTGCTCCGTTCCTCCCTCCCTCTGTCCAGGAACCAGCTGGGCAAATGCCCAGCGTGCTGGACAGAGGAACTTAGGCAGGAGCAGGTGGGGGGGGGAGGCGGCGGGGATATCTAACTTGTGCCAACAGGCTCAGGCTGCCGCCTCGTTTGCCCACCCACCAGCTGCTGCCGCCGCCACCTCCCCCCCCCCCGGGACTGACCTGGCACGCTGGGCAGTTGCCCAGCTGGCCCCACGGAGGCAGGAGTGGCCAGGCTAGGCCAGTCCGGGGGGCCCGGCGGGGACATGGTCCCAGCGCAAGTGCACAAGAGCCCCCGTCCCCCCCGGGGATTTTAAAAGCTGACGCCTCTGGATCAGACAGCTCTTTAGATCGGACCCAGGCACAAGTGCCTGGTGGATTTAAAGGGAACGTCCAGACAGCAATATCTGGCAAAGGTGTCATTTCCGTGATCAGCCCATAGATCCCTGCCAGGGAGCCATACTTTAAAGATACCGGTGAAAGTCTGGTCTAAAGCTTGCCAATGGGCCAATGGCAGACTTTCCCCTATCTGATTGTTCCAGCACACAATCAGCCCATTGGGATGGTCTGACTCCATCCCATCCCAAAAGTCCGCCATTTTGATTTTTTTTTTAGCAATATGTGCATTAACGCATAAATGTGTGATGGCCGTAGAGCTCTGCTCAAATGTTCCAGACGATTTCATGACTCTGAATGGCCCATGAAATTTATGAACTGTGTTAATTGAAATGGTACCTAGAGGAAGGCACCACTGGTGGTGCTTTTACCATTCAAGTCCATCCATGCGTGGAAAAACAAGTACACAGTGAGGCACATATGTGCATGCGCAAACAGAGTTGTTGTTTTTTTTAAAAAAATGACTGCGCGGCTCTTTTAGGTGGATGCCATTTAGACAATCCACCGTGGAGTCTGCGCACGGTAAGGCAATTCACGGAGGAGCTGTCTAATCATGCAACACTGGATAAAAAAGATTGGGATCAAATTAGAGCCGGGCCAATGGCAGGATTAGCTGCCTATCTGAATGCACTCCATGTTGTGTTATTTTGGTTGACCTTAAGAAAAGCTATTACATGGATTTTAGTTTTTGTATCTCACAATAGCTGTCTTTTGAGAATGAGCCATGTGGCTGACCAAAGTATATTTATTTATTTATCATTTCCGTGATATTTATTTATCATATGGCAAAATTACACACAGGAAGCATATAATAGTATAAAATACATAACTGATACGAGTATATAGACAGGATGAATGATCACACTAAATACTAATACGTAAATTTTCAATCAGTTGCAGCTGGGGAAAGTGGCCAAAGTATGGCCAGGCCACAGATTTCTGCATAATCATTAGGGTTGTCAACTTTCAGATTATGGCTGGAGATCTCTTGGAATTATGACTGATTTCCAGGTGACAGAGATCAGATTACCTGAAGAAAATGGCTGCTTTGGAAGGTAGGCTCTATGGCATTATACCCCACTGAAGTCTCCCCCTCCCCAAACCTTGCCCTCCTCAGGCTTCACCCCCAAAATCTCCAGGTACTTCACAACCTGGAGATCGCAACTCTTAATAGCCACAGGGCAGGAGATCTAACATGAGGCTCATCTCACCTGCAGTTTCAGTGGGGCGTTGTCCACCGTCACCATCTTAGACAAGACACTGGCTCCTAGGGTGGTTTGATAATCCTCATGAAATGTTTTGTGAACATACTGAAGGAGAAGAGAGGTTTTGCCTACACTAGAGTGAAAGAAGAAGCACACAATGTACATACATATGTAGCATTAATAGGCTGTTTGAACTACAGCCAAAAATTGGGTAATGATACCATTACATGCATTCAGCTTAAGTTGAACAGATGAAGAAGTCAAAGCTGTCTTTGACTTGACATATCCCTTTTATACTGAATAATTGTAAGCTTTTGGTTTGTAAACTGAAAAACAAATTAATTATTTAAAAAACTAATAGCATATATATTTCAAAATTGTTCAGTTAGGTTTTGGCACAGTTTGGTTAATTCACATCACTTTGACTCTGCCTATGTGTCTAGTAATTTTTAATGAGTAGTTCTTCGGTTGTTTGGATACCATATTTTTTCGCTTCTGGAATAAGTTGAAGGAGTCTTCAATTGCATCTAAACATATGACTTTCTGTGGCACTACAATTGTGATGATTTGTGCCTTCTGTTCCTAACCAGCATCTTCATGACTGTTAATGATTATGTTACACCCCAAATGCCCCTTGCAGATTATACCACCTTGCAGATCATACCACCGCCATGCCTTCATCCCCTGGAGTCCCTTGGAGGTCTCAGAAAGAGAGGTGAGGGGGTTGGCCCACCCCTTGTCCTCCTCTCAGCTGGAACACCCTTGGCAGCAGCCCTGGCATCCACTTAGCTTCCTCTCATATCTCCATTCCCTCTCCCTCTCCTGCACCCAAGCCCCACCTCCCTCTCTTTCCCAGGACTCCCAGCCCAGCCTTCAGGGCTGCTTCATCCCTCCCTGCTGGGTTGTTCCGGGGCCAACTGCAGGGTCCCACCCCCTCACCTGTTTCGACCCTCTGGGCTGGGGCTGGGTTTGGAGAGGCGACAACTGCTTGGCTTCTCCTACTCTGGGCCACAGCTGCTTCTGCAGGCTTGTGGGGTATGGGGCCTACTACCTGGCCCACCTGTGCCTTGGCTTGCATGGAGACCAGGCCCCACCCAGCCGGCTGGCCTCCACTGGGCCTTTGTTGGGGCTACCTGAGACACTGGAGTGATTGGTGCCAACACCTTCACCACCTTCTCCTCCCTGATGTCACCTGAGGCAGCCCTGGTAAGTCAACCCCGGGTGCTGGCTTGCCTCCGTTTGGTTTCAGGACTTAGATCTGATGGGGGCCAATGGTGATCGTGGCAGCCTTTTCCCCTCTGGCTCCCCACCCAGACAGATTATAATTATTGAAAGTTGTAAAACATATGTTTTCATCCCATAATTTATAAGATAGCTAAGTTCCTTCTCTGTTTAGTTGAAAGTGTATTTCTCATTCTCCACTCTCCACTGGAGACTGTCCATGTGAACAGCTTGGGATTCAACCTTTCTAGACAGGGTTTTTCTCCCTTGGTTTATAGCCTTTGGCACCCATTTTGCCATCTTGAGCTCATTTTCTACAAAGCATTTTGACTGTAGATAATGAGGGACTGATGTAACATACAGAAGCTGAGTCCCTGCCAAATATTTTGACTTCTGTCCAGCAAATTGAGAGTCATGGTCAGAAATAACATTCAATTATTTATTAAATGTGTTAGATTTTCATTCTGCCCTACTTCCAAGGATTGCAGGGTAGCACATATTTTCCCCTCCCCCATTGTATCCTCACAAAAACACTGTGCAGTGCTAGATTTGGCTTTGGGTCTCTAGTTCCAGTTACAGCCTGATCTCTTAATATGGTATTTGCTGATTTTAGGTCTTCAAAAGACTTGCCTTCATTCAAAGTCCCTTTGCAAAATGTGTTATTTAGCTTCACTTTTGTATAACAGTTGTGTTGTGTATTGAGCCTGAGTCATCCCTGAACTGGTTGAGTTTGTTATCCCTGAACAATAGCTTACCAGGATTCTGGAGTGGACCAATGGAAAAGTAGTATTATGTAAATAGCCTATCGTTGGGAGTGGGGTGTGTTAGGGTCTGGTCTTTGCATGCTTTATAGCAAGGCAGATGCCCTGCAGTGTGTCCAGAACCCAGTATTTAATAAGTTGCTTCCACATGGGGGCAATTCCCCATTTCCCTCTCATTACCAACTGTGAATGCAAAGGCAATGGGATGTGACATGGAGATTTACCGTGGTTCCTCTCCTGCCACCTATTTCCCCCTATTTGCTTTTTGCAGGGTTTTAAAAATTATTGGTAATAGATCTCTATATTGTTACATATGTACTACCAATAATTTCTAAAAAAAACAAAACAAAACCCTCACCAAGAGGCTGCCAGAGCTAAGGGGCAATGACTAGTGGAAGAAGTAATGGAACTGGATGTGGAACCAGTGGCACAAGGAGCTATGGAAAGCTGTACTTCCCAGATGTGCTTTTGATACAGTCATTCAGGAAAACATACTGAGGTAGGTTTGGAGAAACCCACAGCAGATCCAGGGAGACCCAGAAAGTCAATAGAAGTACAATGGTGGCATGTGGACACAAAAAATAAAACAGCTGAAGCTCAGGGAGGGATGGACATAGAGCCAGAGTTTCCTGCAGAGGCAACCCAGTAAGTATCGCTATGTGAGGAGTTTGTAAAACTTAGCTATACTCTATGACAAATTTCAGCTGCTTCAGTGATACTTTTGGCTTTTCTTCCTTCTCACCATCACCATCTTACTTCCATAGATATGCATCCCACTTTGCATTATTTCAAGAGGACTGTTTACTGGAGAACAACGCTTTGGGGACCTTGGTCAGGCAAAATTTGGTTTACTGATCACTAGCACCAACAATCAGCACATAAGGTAGGTCCAGTTGCCTTTTGAACTGCACTGATTGGCTGGGGATCTCCTTGACTTCTGGCTGATTTTGCCACCATCTGCAAGGTGACCTTCATAACCATCATTAACTACGTAAAAAAAAGGGATCCATTTTATAATGGACTGTCATTGTCAAATTTCCTTGGATGTTAATACCATTGACACTATAGTGGATGTCTGTTTTCACCATTTCTTAGATCCCCCCCCCCAATATATAATTCCAGAAGCCAAAAGGGTGAATTAAGTGCATGAGGGTATGATGTGCGACCTTATAATTTGCAGTATTGTGACGTTCTGTGAGGTGACCGATCAGCGTTGCCCTTACTGTACTGACCCACTCCCTCTATCTCCTAATAGTCTCTTCAGGGTTTGTTTTAAATTTCTTAATAGGTATGTTGAGGACCACTGCTAGATATATTTGTTGTTGGTTTTAAGAGTCAGGCACTAATGCGTTTTCACTTCAAACCAAAACAGTACTTTATTTTCTTAACATAATGGGGGATGGTTGACACAGTTGATACTTAATTTCTTTATAGGCTGGCACATTTGGCTTGGATTACACTTAGGCAGTAGGCTAAATTGTTTCCAGTTTCTTTAGATGCCCATAAGTTCACTCAACACCTTCATATGTGCAGTCTCCTGTCTTGCTTGGTGGTTAGCCTTTTGGCTTTGGCTTCCTGGCCCTTTTTCCCCCTTGAGTCCCAACTGGCCACCAACCAGCTGTCCAGACTCTGCCAGACCTTTCCTCGGCCCTCACTTAACCACCTAGCCCAGGTTCTTCAGGAGTGATGTATTTTGTGTTGGTGACCGCTTATGTGCTCTGCTTTCACTAGTCTGTCCACTGTCCCCTGAACCAGACTATCCAGCCCCCAGTTATGTGCTTCAACTGGTATTTTAGGCTGCTCACACAGAGCTACAGAGAGACTGTTCCCTCCACAGACTCTCACCCTCCACTGTCAGTTGTGCCCCTTAAAAGAGTCAGTCACTGAGTGTTCTGAGCCAAATGGCCCCCTCCTCACTCAGTCATGTGACTCAGCAGTATTCCTTGTTTACATTCTGCTGATCCCAGATCTTTAATTCCATCACAGAGGGTTTTATGTCATTGTTGATTGTCTAGCGGAGAAACTACCAGGTACACATGAAAAATAATAGGTCCTTGCCAGGTAATGGTAATGCAGGGTTAGGGGGAATTTACAGGGGACAACTTGCAGATTGGAAGCAGGAATCTGAATTCGACTCCTGCCTGCCAATTTTGCCCAGCAGCCTCCTCTTCCCCCTGCCTTAATGGGTCTATTTCTGGTCCCAGAGCCCAGCTGAAGAAAACTGGGGGATTAAAAAAGAATTGAAGGGTTGCAAGAGAGGAACAGAGCAGAAGGGAACAGTTCAACACTACCTCCTGCATCTCCCCTACAAATGCCCTCTTGCCCCCACATTAGCTGTATGGAGCAAGCAGCACAGGCCTGGGAACCCCGTGCACAGCTCAGAACGTGTGTTTTCCTGTTGTTGGCCATTATTTGTGTTATGCACTGTACACCCCACGGCAAGATAGTAAGACAATAATTTAGGATGTGAAGTAATGCTTTCTTCTCACATGGGAATATTCTTTTCCCTGTTGTCAGTACTATTAGCATGCCCATGACTAGCCACTGCTATCCTCAGTCATGGATACTTTTGCTGTTTCCACTATTCTCCCTCCTCTATGACCCCATTTTCAGCCCTTAACAAAATCTGAAGATCAGTCCTAACCTCTGAAATAAAATAAAAATGTCCTGCAGGAATGTTTCTGAAATTGCAGTACACTTTGGAGTAATGGTATTCTTTTGTAGCCTTTGTTGTTTCACTGCTGATTTATTGGCTATCCATACCTGCTTTTTATTCAAATTTTGATGACACAAAACTTAGGTCTTTCCTTTGTTGATTGTCTTTCACTTTTAGAGGAACATAATAACAAGGTATGAACAAAAAGTCAAGGCAAATATTTCATCATTATAATGATGATGATGATGTAAGAATTATCAACAGGATTATCAATCCAAAGAGAAAACAATCATGGCAGTGGTGGACTCTTCAGACTCTGAAAGCAAAGAATAATTCTTACCCTAAAGCTCCAATGATAATGATTTTCAGATCCACTTTCTTGCTTGCGTTCATGAATGGAACCTAAATGAAGAGAGGAGAAATATAATAATTAATGCCTAGTATCTTCAGCCAATAAGATGACAAAACGGCTCCTCCCAGCCCTTGGATTGTATGAATGTATTTTAGTGTGTCATTGTGAGTGGAGCACACCTGGCTCTTTTCAGAGAAGCCTTTCAAGTAACACTGGCAAACCAATTAGTGTGCCCATCAAAAGATGTGGAGAGATCTTCCTAAACAGCAGAGTGGCTGCATCTGACTCAAGGCAGCTCCAACCAGGGGGGGCTCAAGGCAAGAGAGGAGCAGAGGTGGTCTGCCACTGCCTTCCCCTGCATAGTAACCCCAGTCTTCCATGGTTGTCTCCCATCCCAGTACTGACTGTGGCTGACCCTGCTTAGCTCCCAAGCTCCAGGCTAATCACTTCTAAATCCCCCTAACTGGTTAGTTTTCTACCTGACCAACTTCTCCAAAGTCCTCCATAAACATTTTTTTCCATTAAGCTGTGCAGATTTGAGAATCTCTGTCTCTCTTTCTCTCACTCACTCACCCACACGCACTTAAACTTTTGCTCCTAATATTGATACCACAAGGAGGTAAGTAGCGGTGGTGGTGGTGGCATATGGGGAGTCAAGGAGAGGAGAGAGCACAGGGGCTGTGAAGGGGGCAAAGGACAACTAGTGAGCAGGCTGCTTTGAGATGGGGAACAAAATTCTGGGAAGGGGGATACTGTGCACCATGGGGGCCCATGGAGCCAGTCAAATAAAGGTGATTTGTTTTCACACAATGTTTTGGTTGTGAGCAGGGCTCAGTGGGAATCTGTGTCTGGGGAGCCATGGTAGTTTTCGGCAGTTGTGCTGGCAAGAAGGGAAGGAAGGGAATGATGTGGCAGCTGGCATGAGTGGAGGGGGAAGGAAGAAGAACCAGATGGGGGGAGAAGAAAGGGAATGAAACCAGAGGCAGCAATGCAGGAAGGGGTGAACTGGAGCAGAAGGCAGTTGGGGTGAAGTGGGGACAAGAGTAGGAGAGGAATGAGAGCCAGAACCAGCAGGGGGGATTTTCCCTACCTCCCCTTGAGTTCTCATAGGTCCCCTAGTCTCTTTTTCTCCATTGGGAAAAAGTACAGATCTTATTTGTGGAGTATTACTGAGCTCTGAGGAAATGATAGCACTGGCTTGGGAGGGCTGAGCCAATTGGAGTAAATGCTTTCCCAAGCACTATAAATCCTGTAGACTAAGCCATATATAATCAAGCACAATCCTCAGCATAACCTAAGAGATCATTCAATCTCCTTGGCCCATTATGCACTGACAGCTTACCCTGGAGCATCCAAGCAGTCAAGCCTTTAAGCTTCACTTCGGATTTGTGTCCTTGGCGTATGCACTGTTCGTTTTTTCTCCAGTGTATTTCTGTGTGTTTATTCTGCATCTGCAACCAAGAAATACAGTTTTTTTAAATTGGAGTGGGAATGCCATTTGTGACATGTGGGGGGTGGTGTCCAAAGGGTTTTTTAATTCATGCAACGGTCCTATCGCAGCTACACAGTAGCATCCAACAAACACCTGCCATTTAGATCCTCATGGTTCAGGTTTTGTGCATGCCTTTTAGTGTTAGTTCATTGAATGAAAGGGAACTGGAAGCAGGCAAAAGGGGGAAATCCATACTTGAAACTGACCAGACTTTTTCTGAAACTTACAAGCAGCTGTGAAGCCCCATTTTCCATATTGCCGAGCACCAGGGGATTCTCTGCTGTGTTATCAGCCACTGTGAAAAATGGGAAAGAGTCACATGATCTCATAATATGAGGGAACATGTTGAGTGTACAGAATGCACAGTAGAACCCACTGAGAGCCAGTTTGGTGTAGCGGTTAAGAGTGTGGATTCTAACCTGGGACAACCGGGTTTGATTCCCCACTCCTCCACATGCAGCTGCTGGTATAACCTTAGGTCAGTCATAAGTTCTTTCAGAGCTGCTCTCACAAGGCAGTTCTTGAAAGAGCTCTCTCCGTCCCACCTATCTCACAGGGTGTCTGTTGTGGGGAGGGGAAGGGAAAGGGATTGTAAGCCCTTCTGAGACTCCTTTGAATAATGATGGGTGGGGTATAAATCCACTCTTTCTCTTCTCTTCTTCTCTCTGACACTGGCACTGCAAGCTGTGATTGTAGGCAACATGTGTTTGTGTGTGTCTGTGTCTCTGTGTGTGTGCACAAGGCTGTGCAAAGTTGGCTGCAACTCCATGCTTTGCATCAGTGTTCCCTCTAAGCTGAGTTAGTGTGAGCTAGCTCAACAGTTTTTTAGCCTCCAGCTCACACATTTTTGTCTTAGCTCAGGAAGAATGGCTCCAGAGCAAACGAAACCAAATCACTTGCTCACAACTTTAATGCCAGTAGCTCACAAAGTAGAAGTTTTTCTCACAAGACTCCACAGCTTAGAGGGAGCATTGCTTTGCATAGGGCTGCTGTACAAACAAAGAAGGGAACAAGCAAGGAGTCAGGCATGCGAGTCTCATTTTGCTTGCTTAAGTCTGTAGGGCCTGTTTTCTTTCTGCAGGCACCAGTTTTCAAACCACTCAGCCCAGGGTGGAGTGGTGGCTGTGTCATGCAAGTGCTGGGCAAGCTAGGATTACACTGAGGGCTGTGGAGGAGGGAACCTCTTGCTTCTCCATCCCTGCCAGTTTCCAGTAGTAGCAACTGCCCCCCTCCATAGTCATACCAGGCAGCAGGCAGAGAACTGGCCCAGTAGAGAAGCACAAAGCAGGGGGAAACAGGAAGAGGAGGGTCAGAGGAAAACCAAATAAATAATAGCACCGCTTGAGGAGTATAGGGGTGTGTGTGTGTAGGGGGAATGCTTGTTTTGACTGTGAAGGGGCCATTTCCTTGGACTAGGCGGCAGCAACTTTGCAGCCAGAGAGGCTCCTTGTATGCACGCAATGGTGAAAAGGGCCTCAGCTGTGAATTGTGTAGCTTCATAAACTTCCACCAAGAGAAGAGCAGTGTCTCCTTTGCCCCCTCTTATTCTAACCCTCATGCTCCCTCATTCCTCCTGGCAGGGGGTGGGCAGTGATCGGGCCCTGAGGCTGAGAGGCAGAAGGCAAAGCTGGGCTGGGGGGCTGTGGTAGAGGCAGAGCTGACCAGTGAGGGGGAGGAGTGGTGGGCGGCTGTGCCAGGGCACCTCAAGGAGTGCCATTGACAGCAGTGGGGGGCCTGGCAGGTATGGTGGCCTTGTCCAATGATGGTGGAGGCAGCAACAGCAGCAGCGCCTTCTCATCCAGCCATTTCCATGGATACGTGTCCTGGCACCAACCCTCCTCTTGCTCCACTAGCAAACATGCCTGCCCACAGCAGCTCTGAAGGAGGCACACCACATCCTCCACTTTCTCTCCTCTCCTCCCCGCTCCCTCACCCCCTTTGGCTCACTGCCATTGTGCTTCTCCAGTTATGGGCAACTCACAGAGAAGAGAATAAGAAGAAGAGATTGGATTTATACCCCGCCCTTCACTTGAAGTCTCAGAGCAGCTTACAAAGTCCTTTCCCTTCCTGTCTCCACAACAGACACCCTATGAGGTAGGTGGGGCTGAGAGCGCTCTAACAGGAACTGCTCTTTTAAGAACAGCTCTGACAGAACTATGGCTTGCCCAAGGTCATCCAGCAGCTGCAAGTGGAGGAGTGGGGAATCATTCCCAGTTCTCCTAGATTAGAGTTCACACACTGAACCACTACACCAAACTGGGACTGAAATCCTTTGTTTTGGGCACTGGGGATGCTGCCGTTTGCTTCCCCCATTCAAGACAATACCAGCAGGGAACTCAGCCTCATGCAGCACCAAGCAGGAGCCCGACTAAGGGTGGGCGGCTTCCAAGTAACCAGAGTCCCACTGTGGGACTGGCAAGGGGGACTTTTTTTTCTTTAGGCATCCAAGATTAGTGAAAAACTCATATTGTTAGACTGAACCCACTTATTAAAAAGAATTAAAAACCTAAGGTATACTGCAGTTTGTATACCAATAAAGGGGGGAGAACCACTAAAATTCTGCTAAAGATGGCGACCTGAAAGTAAATACAGGTTGAAGATTTTCTTATTTAAAAAAAAAACACACCCATCATGAAACTGACCCAAAAGGAGTGGGAGGAAGGACCTTGATGTGGGCGGAGGAGTGGCCTCCAAGTGCCAGTGCCAAGTGCAGTGCCAGTGCCAGAAAAAGGCAGCAGTGGGGAATCCAAGGGAATCTGTATACTTTTGAATTCCCTTCAGCTTGGAAGCGAAGCAAGGGTAAAAACCACTACAAAACGACTCTCAGAAAACCCAGACAAACAGCAAACAGAAAGTGAACTGAGAGCTGAAGAGAGAAAAAACAAAGCAGAATGGGAGACCCCCCTCCCAATAACATGCACAGTGAAAGCAATGGAAATGGAGAATGACAAAGAAAACCCAATGGACATGCATGGTGAAAGCGAGGGAAAACACCTGTGCATAATAGGCCCTTGTCAGTAGGATGGCTGTGATTATATGAAGAAAATATCATGTGAACCTGTAGCACATAGAGATACCTCTGTAGGTATTTCTGCACTTACAGCGATGTATTTTGTCATTACCATACTAACAGAGCTCATTGTGCTGTCCATTCACACAGTATTTTCTCCTTTTTAGCACATATTCGGGAACAGCTTCTTTGGAGAGAATCCAGCAGAAAATTCAGTGTTCCATGTGCTTCCAATCTTGTGATGGTACCCTTAGCCACTATTTTAAAAGGCTATAGGTAGGAGAGGAATCTGGCCTTTCTAGCTATAAGGGATGCTATAAGCCCTCTCAAGTTAAGACGACCCAATAGATGGGACCTGAAGATTCCATAAATAGTCTGTTACCTTGTTCCTCATAATTTATCTATTTAGAACATTTCTAGCCACCTTTCTTCCAAGGCTTTCAGGGTGGTGTACATGGTTCATCATTGGAGCACTCTGAGAAAATTACTTTGTGAACCAGCTACAAGGGTTCCTGCACAGATAAGCTAGCCTCGAGGGACGTTACATTTTATAGTCTAACGCGGTTCTTCTAAACCTTGCCAATACAGAATGACAAATGAAAGACTAATTTTTATATGTGATATACAATCTGCTGGATGCCAGCACCACCTAGTGTTGCTGTTTCATAGATTTCCACATTACACTTATTTTGTGATAGGTCCTGAATCAGACCTTGCACATACTTCCATCGTGACTCGAATCATACCTGATCCTAGAAGGTCTTTTTGTATTAAAAGTGTTCTGGGACTGCACGGCTTGTGAAATGCTGAGCATCAGTCTCTGCACTTGTGCCTTCCCCCCCCCCCCCCCAGCTGTCCTTCATATATGTGCTGCACTTTTTATAGCAGTGAATTGAGAGGGGACTGGGGGCATCTTTTACACACAACTGACAAGGAGGCCATTGTCACTAAAAGGGCTGTCAACAAACCCAGTTACTGTTGCAGTGATATGCAAGAGACGGCACCAAGGAGCAACCCTTGGTTGGAGCCCTCTCTCTTATATCCCTGCTACTATCAAATGCTGCACAAGTCTTGTCTCCTTGGCCTGAATTGCAGTTTGTTTGCTAAAGCACTGGTTAGTGTCCTCTTTGTAACAAGAAAGTAAATTTAAATTGCCCTAATAAAGACAAAAGTCTCAATGTTCGATTGATACAAAATCCTTGTGGTGGGCATGGGGAATTTATACATGTTTCTAAGAAAGAAGTCAAGATGAGTTAAAAGAAATTGTTTGTCTTGGAACCTGAAGGAAAGCTAGGTAAGCTGGATGCATTTCCCCTTATTTTCTTATCCCAAAGGCTCATTGATTTTTGTGGCTCCTTCTAAAATTTGTTTTAGTGTTTCTTATTGATGTTTGTAGAAATCTTCAGTAAAAATTTGATTGCTGTGTGAGCACTTATAGCACAACTCTATATAGAGTTACTCCAGCTGAAACCCACTGAAATCAATAGGCTTAGACTGAGGTAAATAACAGGATTACACTGACAGTCTTTCCCACTCTATATCTAAAGCCATCCCCACTCTCTTTGATAGTGTGAGTTTATAATTTATAGGGTTATATAGAAGAGGCTATGGGGCAGAGGCAGCCAAGAGAAATATATACTTTTACCAGGTGGTAGTTGTGAAGGCCACTGGAAGTGAAGAATCAAAAGGGGCTACAGGAAGCTGTTTTGGCTCACCTTCCAAACTGGTAGAGCCAATTTGATGTAGTGGTTAAGACTCTAATCTGGGAGAACTGGGTTTGATTCCCCACTCATCCACTTGCAGCTGCTGGATGACCTTGGGTAAGCCATAGCTCTGTACCAGCTGTTCTCTCAAGGACAGTTCTGTCAGAGCTCTCTCAGCCCCGCCTACCTCACAGGGTGTCTGTTGTGGGGAGGGGAAGGGAAAGGGGTTTGTAAGCCACTCTGTGACTCCAAGTGGAGGGTGCGGTATGAATCTAATCTCCCCCCCCCCCCGCTTCTTCTTCTTCCTCCTCCTCCTTCATAGGGCAGGTTACTTACTGCCTGGATCATGACATACCGAATGACTGCCCCAAAACATTTAGTTACTCCCTGAGACTGCTATCTCATGAGCAGCAGTATGAGCCATTATGATCTCCTACAGCCAGGGATCTGTGGGCTGTCTGTCTAGAATTTGCCCAGATACGTTTAAATGAACTCTATTAACCAATTTCCTTCAGTCACAAACAACATGATGCACAACTATCAATACTGTATAGACACAAAAGACTGAGAGCCCAGCTTTGCCAGTTTCATGACGAATGAGCTTACAAGTGGCTGAATCATTCATTTAGGATTTTGGCAGAAAAAAGCCTCATAATTACAGGGTTGTGAAATGCCCTCGCTATTAGGGGTCATATGAAGAAATCACTATTTCCATTATTATCTGACAGGGCTATAGTTCCAAATATAACCATAGGTCAGATTTCACCCACCATCTTTCCAAAACCAACATAATTGACAATGATGCACAAGTCCTTCCCTGAATAAGTAGATTCATGTGACAACTTTCCCACAAAGTTGTAGCTGTTGGGAAATGATCTGGGTTATGTTAAGGGATCCAGCTAGCAGCAATCTGTATTACACCTTCACCCATTTCATTTCAGTTAGTTCTGCATAGGGTTATCATCTTCTTCTTTTGGTAGAGATCAGTCCTAAGGAGTTCTACCAAGAATCCTACACAGGGCTATTTAATGGGGTTAACTTCCAGGAAAGTGTTCTTAGGATTGCACGGTAAGTCTGTTGCATTCAATAGTGAAGTTACTTTAAAAATGAAGGCATTTTCTGCATGAAGGCAGGCTTGTGTGATATCCCTGTTGCTGCTGCAGTTAGCAATACTGCACAGCAGCGATTGGACTTCCACATGGCAGGTTTCCCCACATTTTTGCTCCCCCAGCAATGGCACCACAAGGGCTTTTTCAGGTATAAAAAGATCAGAAACTGAATATTGTTATAACATTATAACATCAGATTCTCTAAATTCACATCTCTCTCTTTTTTAAAGCCTCTAGTCGCTTTCATTGTGGAGATATAAGGGAGATGTAAAGAGACTTTTTAAAAAAAAAATGAAAAATGGGAATTCATAGAACCTGATAGATACATTGTTATCATAACATTCCAATAGCCAATAAAGAAACAAAGATGACTGCCGGTGGTGGTGGGAGTGTTGGTTGCCATGAAGACCAGGACGGGAGAAATGGCTGCTATGTAGGTGAGATTGGGGAAATCCAAACTTTCTTGGCCACATGGCAGCCACAAAAGTTCACAAAGAAGGTTTGGGAAAGATCAGAGAAAAGCAGGGGACAACCCAGGAGATGTACAAATATACCATGATGATGTGGGTAAGTGGGGGGGGGGGGGGGACCACTGCCCAACAGCATTGAACCCAAGGCATATAGCTCATATGGAAAAGGTCTGACACATTTATTATGACAAAAAAAAGAAGAGTAAGTTTTTCTACCCCACTTTTCGCTACCTTAAGGTACATCAGATAAAAAATAACAGATTTTTGTTCTAAATCCATTTCCACATAAATTAATATTCAAAACTTGCTCTCAGTCTATTTATACATTGTGGTACATTTCTATACACAGCAATACATTTGTATACAATTTTAAAATTGTTTCTCATTCTAAATTTATTTCTTATTTGCACAATAAACTCTCCATCTCTTCTCAAATTTTGAAATTGATCTATTTCTCAAATAAGCGGTTAATTTTGCCACTACTGCATAATCAGCAAGTTTATTTTCCCATTCTTCTAAGCTTGGACAAATGTCTGGTTTCCATTTTGCTGCATAAATGATTCTAGCTGCTGTCACCATATATTTAAATATCTTTTCTGAAACTTTTGGTAACTTGTTGGGCAATATTCCTAATAGCATGTTCCTAGCTTCCATAAGCAATTTATATGTTCTGCATTTTTCCTTATATTTCCTTTCAGTATCTTTTTGCTTTGTAAAAGTTTCCATCTATAGCTTGACATTTCCAGCATTTTCCTTTGCAATTTTTGTCTACTTTCTCAATGGCCTTTGGAGTTATATACCATCTGAAGAACAGAGTCTGCCACTCTTAACAACCATGCTGGCTTTCATTGCAGCTTATGCCTCAATAAATTTGTTAGCCTTTAGAGTGGTATACATTTTTAAATGACAGTGTGTTGGGAACATTGGTCATCAGAAATAAGGGGTCCCACTTCTTATCTGAACTAAATTTCCAGATCTCACAGTGACTCAGAATACTGGAAATCTTACAGTGACTCAGAATGCTGGAAATTAGGCCATGGGTTTAGCCATTTAATGTAACTAGAAGACGCTTTAATTATAGATCAATTAATAATTACAGTTACTGCATATGCATAATGCTGACTAGGCATGTTCTCTTTTTGCATGGCTGCACAAGAATAAAGAATTCAGTTTCAAGAATGAAGTCTTGGAAAATTCATTTTATCTGTATGCTTTTTTACCAGTTCCCCTAATCCCGTTGTACAGGTGTATATGCCATCAAGTCGCAGTTGATTTATGGCAACCCCAGCAAGGGGCTTCAAAGCAAGTGAGAAGTGGCGGTGCTTACCTTACCTTTTTCAAGGTTTAGTAAACAAATTATACCCTGTAGCCACTGCAAATTGAAGCAGGAGACCAGCATGGGTAGAGCAAGGGTCTTCATCAGCCTTCTATTCTATTATTGTTCTGGTTGCTCAGATAAATACATTCTGAGGGATGAAAAAATGTAGCCCATGCACGGAAAACAGGTGAGTCAGGTTATACACTTTGATGACTACTTGTTTCAGACTATCATAGGCCGAGGACAGACTGGCAGTCTGGCCCACTCTGCCTCGGCTTTAAAAGTGGAGGCAGAGCAGCCGTTCAGGCTGCCGCATCTGCCTGGAGGAGGCGGCCCAGACGCAACACGTCCGGCGCCGTGCTCCTCCCGCAGCAGCCGGGCACCACTTCAAAGTGGTGTCTCGGCTGCTGCAGCACGCGTTCCACCCGCTTCCGGTGGGTGTAAACGCATGCCGGGCAGGGGAGCCGCGTGGCGTTCGGACGCCACCACCGGAAGCCACCTGCAGTCTGGATGCTGCGGGCGGCTTCCTTGCAACAGCATGCAAACGCTGTGTGGTGGGGGCAATTCCCCCCGCCTTGTTCTGCCGCGCCACGGAGGCGCGGCAGAATACCAGTATGTCCTCGGCCATAGCACTTTTAAGCAGCAATTCACATGTTTTCATGTTAAACTAGAAGCCAGGGACAGTGCTTGCAACCAGGAAGGCATCCTCTAGTTTGCATATTTAATAGCCCAGTTATGACATTATTACCATTCTTATTATCATGGGGTGAGGTTTCAATCTGCCTAGCAATGCTGTTCGGCAGCCTCCAAACATTCAAAACTGTTATGCATACCAAATCCTGCAATTAAATTTTATTATTAAAGAAAAACATAATTAAGTGCTGGATTCTTTTAATTTGTTCCAATTTTTGTACTTCAGGAAAGTGTCTTGAAGACTAAAAATGTGTATCTTTTAATGTTAAGAGAATATTCCAAAAATATTACAAGTGCTCTCTTGGAAAGCTACCCACCTGGATCTATCTTGGAAAGCTTGACATTCTTGATTTTGCCTCATTCCTGATTTTAAGTCAAAAAGCTGAAGTATGTGGACAGAGGTGGGGCTGGAACCAAGGCATCCCAGATGCAAACTGAACATCAACCAGAACACAATCTGTTTTATGAATCTTGGTAAGAATTACTAACTCCTTGCATGTTTTGGATCCAGATTAAAGTAGCAATAAAAAGGGTATATTAAAACTGCTATCTGGCCCACAAGTATTATGAATGGGTACAGGCTCAAGAAGACTGGCAAAGATCACACATTTCATTCCATCCTTAAAATGCAAGGTGCAAGATCATGAAGCCTCAGTTTGCCTTGGAGCCATGCAGGGAAGGGAAAGGGGGTTAACCCATCCATCTCCACTTACTTTCTCTAATTGGCATTAGCATTTCAAAGAAAAAAATCATGTTTTTAAGGGGCAAGATTTTTATCCTTTAAAATGTGAATAACAAAATGAGGTCCAATTGATTTCAGTGTGTCACTTTTGAAACTTAATGGTGGGGGTGGAGGAGAAAGCCACTTGGAGAGAATTTGGAAGAGAGAAATGATGGAGAAAGCATTAAGTGTGTCTTATTCTAAATTCCACCCCCACCCCCCACCCCAAAATGACAGGAAAATGCATGGCTTTTGCTCAGTGGGGCAAATTGCAGCTCCAGCCAGCATGACTATGCCTAGTGGTGCCATCTTTTTCTGTAATCTGGCATTTGCGCCTTTCACACCCATACAGCCTGCAGAAATTCAGTAGATATTGCCTGCCATGATGATGATAAGGAAATATTACTAAATATTTTCTTGCATACAGCTGACAGAGACACAGGGAACCTGCTATTTAAAAGGCAGAATCCTCAAAAGGATAACAGTCAGACAAGCCTCAACATGAGGCTGGGTATACTATAGAGCAAGCAACACCTTTTGTATCTGATAACAACACCTTTTGTGTCTGATAACAGTCAGACAAGCCTCAACATGAGGCTGGGTATACTATAGAGCAAGCAACACCTTTTGTGTCAAGTAGCAGGTAGAATGGGCTTGCCATGATTTCCCTACTTAATCCTACCTTGGAGTGTGTGCTTTGCCTTTGGGCCCCAGAAACAAGCTATGGCTTTCTATCCATATCTGAGATTTTATGTCCAGTTTGAATTGTTTGATCTTCTCTTCATGGGTTATGAAGTTCACAGGTTAGGTCTGGGGTCCCCAGCCTGTATAATTAGGGTTGCCTGCTCTGGGTTGGTAAATATTTGGAGATTTTTTTGGGGGGGGGGTGAAGCCTGAGGAGAGCAGGTTTGGGGAGGGGAGGGACTTCATTGGGGTAAAATGCTATAGAGTCCACCAAGCCAGGGCCACTGCTTGGGAACAGCTCTCAGGGCCACTTTACAGCTCCCAGCTCTAGATCTACAGGGGCAGGACACTTAGCAACTGCTCCAGGATCTGCTCCTTGCTGTGATTCTCCACTCTCAGCCACCCACAGCACATTTCCTGAAGTCGGCTGTAAGCCCCTGGGGCCCCTTGGTCTCCTAGTAGCAGAAACACACGGACTGCTGACACTGCTTCTCCTGGCTCATGACATTCCCTCACAAGACAGCTGCCTTCACCTTCCCATAATTTCTTGGTCTCTGGCATCAAGACTGTTAAAGGCCTTTGCAGCTCCTCTGCTGAGGGCTGGCAGGAGTCAGATCACTCACTCTTCTTTGGCCCACCAACAGCCTTCAGCTACTTGCTCAAATGAGGCCAGAGAAGCCTTGGCATCCTCCCAGCCCTCACCCTGTGTTCTGTCTTCCTGATCTGAAATGGGCAGAGGGAGTTTGAAGCCCCCGTCTCCACAAGAGCCAGTTTGGTGTAGTGGTTAAGTGCGCCAACTCTAATCTGGGAGAACTGGGTTTGATTCCCCACTCCTCCACTTGCACCTGCTGGATGACACTGGGCAAGCCATGGCTCTGTACCAGCTGTTCTCTCAAGGACAGTTATCTCAGAGCTCTCTCAGCCCCACCTACCTCACAGGGTGTATGTTGTGGGGAGGGGAAGGGAAAGGAGTTTGTAAGCCGCTCTGAGACTCCAAGTGAGTGAAGGGCGGGGTATAAATCCAATCTCTTCTTCTTCTTCATGTGCCACAACTTCAATCTGAATTGGGCACTGGCTGCACAGGAATTAAGAACTTGCAACTCACTTCTGATTCTTATACAGGGTGGGACCTCAGATCCAATCTGTGTATTCTGCAATGTGTGTTTGCAGTACCTGGGGAACACATTCAGTTTATCCGAGCTGAGACCCCCCCCCCCCCAAAAAAAACACCTTACTGTTTTTGTTTTTGTTTTTAAAAAAGCCGAATGCAAATTAGAGAAAATTTTCGGTTATCCGTATTATCAATACCGGAAAAAAGCTGAAATTATTTGGCTTTTATTTGGCTTTATTCAGCAATACTGAATAGCAGCTGGAGGAAAGGTTTAAACTTTAAAGAGCTAACTTACCTTTCATTTCTGCCTCTTTCCCACTGTTTGCTCGGGTTTCCAGGGCAACAGGAGGGAGGGGGAAGAGGGATCTCTGCAGGTCAATGGCAAAAGCCCCTTAGGGGGAGCTTAGAGCCAATCACTGCAATGCATTTGCAAATGGCATTGCATTGCAGGTTTGCAACTTTGCAAGTTGGTTGCTGGCTTCAAATATGAAATCCAGTTAACTACTTTGCTTTCCCTACCTGTTTCCCAGGGAATAGGAGGGAGGGGGGGAAGGATTTAGCAAACAGGATTTTAGGTTAAGGGGAACACTGCTCTTTAGCCAGTCACAGAAGTCTGCTCTTTTTTGAAATTCTTCTGTGCATGGGCAAAGAGCAAAAAAGCAAGGGTCTGACTGAACTAGACTCCATTGCTGAGAGAGAGGTTTTGGAGAGTGTATTCTGACTTTGGCTTTAGCTGCTGCTCTCTGAGTCTACTTCCTGCTGCCTGAGAGACTGTACTGCTGTAGACTTCAGATTAGATTCTGCCTGCCTGGAGAAGACAGTGAGTGGTTTGATTGAACAACATTTTTAAAAAGTTTTCTCATTTTTACTGTTAGTTGTTTGTTTGTTTATTGGTTCAATTTATACCCTGCCCTCCCCGCAAGCAAGTAGCTTTGTGGGTAGGTCTTTGGACTTTGTGGGTAGGTTGTGTCTGTGGTAGGGCTGCCAGCCTCCAGGCGGGGCCTGGGGATCTCCCGCTTTTACAACTGATCTCCAGCTGACAGAGATCAGCTCCCCTGGAGAAAATGGCTGCTTTGGAGGGTGGACTCTATGGCAATGGACCATGCTGCTCCCCAAGCCCCGCCTTCTCCTGGCTCCACCCCCAAAGTCCCCAGGTATTTTCCAACCTGGACTTGGCAACCCTAGTCTGTGGGGGTAAGGCATAGGGCCTCTTTGGCCTTTTTTTGGGGTTCCCTTTGATTTGCTTCTTACTGATTTAGTTCTTTCTGGTGTGATTTCACAGTTTGGAGTTTTTTGTTACTTGTTTGGGTCTGGTGATGGTTACGGGAGGGTGAGGCATAGAGCCTCCTCATACCCTTTTTAAATTCCTTTTGGTTTGATTCCTAATGGTTTTAGTTCTTTCTGGAGTAGCTTCACAGTTTGGAGTTTTCTGTTACTTGTTTGGGCCTGGTGGTGGTTTTGTGTGGGTGGGTGAAGCCAAGGGCTTCCTCAGACCTTTTTGTTGTTGTTGTTCCTTTGGTTTGATTCTTACTGGTTTTAGTCCTTGGAACCCCCCTCCTGATTGCTTGGATTGTGAATCTATGTTTGACATCAGACCGATTGAGCTGGCATTTGCCACAATGGCACTGGTTTCAGTGCTGAGAACTAGAAGGTTGGCACTGGGTTCTGCTGCTAGGCTCTAGTACATTGCACTGGTTCTGCTGTCCTTGCAGAAATGCCCCCCTCAGTTTGTACTTCAGAGTTTTTCAGATTTGACCTTAGTCCTGTTTAGCACTGCCACAGTGGCACTAGTTCTGCTGGGCACAATTGCACTGGTTCTGCTGTTCTTGCAAACCCCCCCCCCCTTGCTCGGATTGTGATTCTATGCTTGACATCTGTCTGGTTGAGCTGGCATTTGCCACAATGGCACTGGTTTCTGCTGCTGGGCACTAGTACATTGCACTGGTTCTGCTGGCCTTGCAAAAATGCGCCCCCCCCATTTTACTTTCTACTGCAGAGATTCTCTGGAACATTCTGCTGGACTTGTATTGTCTTGCTATTCCCCCCCCCCCATTTCTTTGGGTGCCCATAGAATTGGACCCCCTGGTCCAATCTTTTTGAAACTTGGGGATTCTTTTGAGGAGAAGCCCCAGCAGCTGTGCTGCAAATTTGGTGCCTTTACCTCAAGCCCCCCCCCCCGACTTCTAAATATACCCCTGGATAGATTTGCCATTGACTTTAATGGTCCCCATAGGGTATAATGGACCTCCCAAAATCCAGGATTCCCGAATATTCCTGAATCTGAATACCATGCAGAAACTGGTATTCAGGAATATCAGTAAAGACCAATAGTTTTGGGGTCCAATATACCCGAATCCAAAAAAATGCATATTTTTTCCTTGCATACCCCTATGCCTGCCAAGCCAACAAATTTCCACTTAATGTTTTGTGTTATCATTGCTGAGGAATATGCATGGGATCAGGTTCTTATTGATCAGATTAACAAAGGGCTGGCTGCCATGAAGAATTAAACATTTGTGACTGGGGCTCCATCTACACATTTCAGAGTTCTTGCATTTTTTGGGGAACCACATAAGGATGTTGCGTCACATGTGATATGAGAATTTTGTGCCTCCAAGACACACCCTGGTGCTCCTCTGCTTGTGATTAAAGCAGCCAAGGAGAACCTGCTTTAGCCTTTCCCCCTGCTGTTTTCTCATCTACAAACTGTCCCATGGAGCCTCTATTGGTTCCACTGTAAAACTTACACGTAGCCACATAAGTAACATGATCTTTACAGCAAAGACAATAGTGGCTCCAGGGGGAGAGGCTAAAGCTGTTTCTCCCTGCCTCCTTTGGCTGCAAACAGAAAGGAGCTGGTATGTGTCTGGGAGGCATAAAACTCCTGTTGCATGTGTGATGCAAAGTCCTTGTGTTACTCCCCAACAAATCCTCAACAGAAAGGATTTTGTAATGTGCTGATGGAGCCAGGGCTGCTGAGAGCCATCATGGGCCCCCAGACAAAGATTCCACCTGCTCTCCCCACATGACCCTGATCCAAACCAAATATCATTAACAAAACAAATCATTTGGTTTTCTGTTACCATGAATCTATAGTAATAAAACTGTCAGTCCATCTGTTATTTATTTATTTATCTTTCTTATATCCTGCCTTTCTCCTCAATGGGGACCCAAAACGGCTTACATCATTCTCCTGTCCTCCATTTTATTCTCACAACAACCTGGTAAGGTAGGTTGGACTGAGTGTGTGTGAGTGGCCCAACTTCACCCAGCAGGTTTCCATCTCAGAGTGTGGATTTGAACCTGGGTCCAGTTCCTAGTCCTACACTATAACCACTACACCACAGTTACAGGCATAACTCATCAAAGAATAAAACTAGGAGACTCAAAAACTGGCCACCAGGTTCAGGATGATTGTGGGAGTTCCAGGGCCAAAAAGGAAAGGCATGGGAATATCCTAGCCCAGGTGGGACAAAACACCACTTCCCCATGCTATTTGCAATGGAAGCTAAAGGTCTCTGTTTTTGGTGGGCATAATATAACAGAAAATAATGCTGTCCGTTTGAAAACTGGCCATCAATCCCAGAATGATGATGGAAGTTGCAGTGCCAACAATGAAGGGAACTGGAACACCCTGAACCAGGTTATCTTCACAACAGACAACATGTAATAAGAGAGCTTTTAAGCAACCTCTCATGTGTCACTAACACTCATATCCCCAGTCTACCATAGAATGACATGGGTGACATGCTCTCAACCAGACCTACCTCACAGGATTGTTGTGAGGATAAAACAGAGGGCAGGAGAGCAGTGCGCCGCACTGGGGAGAAAGTCTGGGTATGGCATTTGTTACAAATTTAATTTTTTAATACTAAAACACAGTAATAATGATAATAATCCAGTGCATGTAAAGCATGGAGGAGTGGGGAAGCATCCTTTTACTACATTGTTAGATCATGGGAAATATTAATACTCCCCCTCCCCCTTCTGTTCATAATATTAACAAAGGTTTGCTACTGCACTACTTCAAGCAGGACAGGAATGGGAAGGACTTGAGACAAAGAATTGAAAATAAATGGGGGGAGGGGAGACACTGGAAAAACTTAGGTGGAGGGAGAGAGAAATTGAATGAAGAAGGTGTGGAAAAGAGAAAGAGAAATTAAAGAAAAGAGAGGAAAAGGTTGTTTTATCTTGCTGGAACACCCTAACTAACACTTTGCAAGACCTGGCTGAGCTGGGTGCAAGGAGAGGAAGACAGAAAGGCCAGACAACTGGAGCAAATGACCTGCAGGCTGGCTAGCAGACACAGGCCCATAGCCAGGATTTTTTTCGTTGGGGGAAATTTAAATTTCTTAGGGGGCAGTTAATTAAATTAATTTTATTTAAGCTACCTTTAATTTAATTAATGACAGTCCACGCTACACAAACAGCTAATCAGGAAGGCGCAGGCTGCTGCCCGCCAGAGACCCTAAGGTCCATTGATTTCTTTGCCCATTCGACTGTGCCCACCGGAGACACCGTCCCAGATTCCAGCCGGAGCAAAGGCGACACTGATCTAATCGCCTCATCTCCAGCAGGCAAGTGACTGGCCAGCCCTCTACAGGATGGTGGCTGCTATGCTGCTGCCTCTCTTCAGTGTGCCTATGGCAGGGTGGGACTCCTGGTGGGAAATTGTTATCTTTGCACACAGGCACAAAAGTCTGCAGAGACTCTGGTGCATCATTGGAGGGGTCTGATCTGGTTTGTTTCACCGTCCTAGATCTCTTCACAGCATTATTTTGGAACCGATGGTGTTCGGCCAGCAGGTAGAGAGCTGGCCGCTCACTTGCCCGCTGCCCTGGTGTCTGGCTGAGCAGCGCGACTTAATAAATATTTTTAAATGCTTTCTGGCAGTAGGAGTGGTGGGCCGTGGCTTTCAATTAAGGGGGCATGGCCCTGAAATGCCCCACCATAGCTACGGGCCCGAGCAGCCATCAGCTTGATGACTTGTCTTGTGCAATGCTGGCTTGGTTGATGGGCTTAGCATGATCTCTCAGGCAAGTTTGTTTAGTCTTGGAGAAAGGCAAGTCTAGCTGATAGCAGAGTGCCTGTTACTGTGCTCAGGCTTCCCTGCACCCCTAGTGGCTGCAGTCAGAACAGCATTTTAGAAATAAATGAAAAAATGTTTGGGTGGATGCAGCATGACCCTGGCTTCATGGTACCTTCAGCTGATGCAGAGCCCCCACATTTTGTCCCCCCCAGTCACCCTCTGTTGGCGGCCCTCACTGGAGCCACTTCTGCAGTCACTAATCTGCATGCCAGAAAAGCAGTCATCTGTTTAGATTCTGATTGTCAGCTTTGCTAATATTTCAAAAACATCACTGGTAAACAGGGAGTATTATTAGTTACTTGAGTTTGCTATGAATCGTGTACATGAATGAATCGTGTACATGAATGAAATTATTACATAACCTCCCACTTTAGAGATAAACAACTGAAAAAGAAGAAAAGAGGGAAGACTTAAAATAGCTCTGGGACTGACTCCACTGACTTCTAAGCATGCAGAAAGGAGCAGTGTTTGTTCTGCTGGCCAGTCTGTGCTTGACCCTGAACACCAGCTGGAAATGTTTATCAATGGGATCAATTTGTGTCCATGTGCTTTCTCCTAAAACATCTCGAAAAGGACAACAGAGAATCAGTGCAGAGATTCCCAGCCAGATAGTTCAGAAGGCATTTGAATTACTGTGAGATCCTTTGGGGTTTGATGATCCTTGTACTTTTTCTATAGGCCCCCTCATTTTGTTTTGCTGGAACAAAAAGCCAGAGATAAGTGAATGCTACTTTTCCTCCCCCATTGCTTGTAATCTTTTGGGGTCCTACACCAGCTATTAGAGAACTTAATGCTGGCTCTTTGTCTATTACCTGCCTGTTCTACTCTTGCTACATCTGGAAATCTAACAGCCTCCCCATTACCACCCCTATTCAGTTAGCAAACTAGTTATTATTTACCAATCTGAGTCCCCTCCCTTGGGCTGGGCAGCAATCTACTGTTATGTATCAGAGCTATTTGTTTCCGTAGCCAACTCGGGAGAAAATATGGCAGAAAACTACTCACAGAGATTCTTCCTGTGTGGTCCCCTTTTGCTTTGCTGAAAGCTCTTGTGTGGAAAGCTGGCAAAGCAAACTCCGAGCAGTTCTTCTCTTTTGCGTTTCTGAGATTTCTCAGAAAGAAAACAAATGTCTTAAGATCAGAACAACCGTCTTAAGATCAGAAAGTCAGACGGAGCAGAATTCCAGCCCATGGTAGACACTTCAAGCACAGATTTCCTTCACTATATCTTTTATTTACCCAAGTATTCTGAGTGGGAGGGTTGCTAAAGAGGCTGTCCAAAGATGACATCACTCACAGTGGGCTGAGATAGAAAGTTTTATGCACAATGAGATTTCTGCACTGTGCAAAGCAAAATAGGAAGTATTGTAAGCCTGATCACTCAGAGAAGTACAGCCCACAGAGTTTGCTGAGATTTCATTTCCTGGTATGTTTATTTAGGAATCCAACTTTTAAAGGAACTTTCTTAGTGACTGATTAGCTTGACATTTGTAATTCTGCTACAAAACTCAACTCCCATTTCAGTGTTGGTCCTCTGCATTCACACACCCAACTAAGGGCCAACTTTTCCTGAGTGCTATTTACAGTTCATTTTTAAGGGGATAGGGATGCCAGCCTCCAGATGGGACCTGGGGATCCCTTGGAATTACAACTCACTTCCAGACTACAGAGATAATTCCCCCTGGAGAAAATGAATGCTTTGGAGGGTGGATTCTGAGGCACTGTACCCCACTGAGGTCTCTGTCTTCCCCAGGCTCCATTCCTTAATCTCCAAGAGTTTCCCAACCTGGATCTGGAAACCCTTGTGTAGTCCTATGCTCACTTACTTGGGAATAAACTCTGCTGATCTTGTTCAGACTTACTTTGGAATACATTCATGTAATCAAGCTGAGTATCTTTCAGAGGTTCTCCCCTTTCATTATTTTTTAGGTTTGCAAATGGAAAGTCACAGAGTGTACACTCTTTTCATGTGCATGGACAAGTGTCATATCTTCTGAACATGTGTGATCAACTGTAGCAGTGGCCGGGCACAACTGAAGCATGTGAAACTTTTTTTCAGCATGGATATGAACTGCAGTGAAAAGTTTTCCCTGCTGAATTGTCTGGCTGCTTTACAGGGAGAGTGCCAGGAAGGGGCGAAAAAAGAACCTGATGGCTGACTCTGAGTAACCAGCATGGAAACTAAAACACAATAAGACATTTTCTGGTAAAGAGTCAATGATTCATTCTATGAAACTCTGCCATCTAATCCCAAAGAGATGAGCCAGAATACAAGGCTCACTACCTGATAGATACTATTTTTGTATTGTATAGAATGGAACATTCACTAGATAGAGCTTATTCCATCAGAACGTTTACTTTGCAAATTCCAGGGTGGTAGCTGTGATAATCCGTTGCTGGAAAACAAGCCAAAAACCAACTTTTGTCACACCTTAAAAACTAACAGGATTTACAGTGGCATAAACTTCTATTGTGATGAATATACCCCAATCTGGAGACTTCTGGCTTTAATAGTTATCACCTTAAGAAAATAATAACTTGAACTTTTATTTTCACTCCCTGATGTCACCAATAAGCCTTCTTTTTTTGACTGTGAATTTTCTGTTAAGAGTCAAAGGCTAGAAGTGTTTGGTTGTTATGGGGCACTGTCAGAAAAGTGAGATAAGCTTCTTAAGGGAACATAAGAGAAGCCAATGCTGGATCAGGCCAGTGGCCCATCCAGTCCAGCATTCTGTCACACAGTGGCCAAAAATAGCAGATGCCATCAGGAGGTCCAGCAGTGGGGCCAGGACACCAGAAGCCATCCCACTGTTGCCCCCCCCCCCCCCGTCAAGCACCAAGAATACAGAGCATCACTTGCCCCAGACTGAGAGTTCCTCTCTGTATCTTGTGGCTAATGGCCACTGATGGACTTCTGCTCCATATGATTATCTATTTCCCTCCTGAAGCTGTCCATGCTTGTAGCCGCCACCACCTCCTGTGGCAGTGAATTTCATGTGATGATTATTCTTCACTCATATATGAACTGGGATCTGTAACAGAGGGAGAGGGCAAAGAGAGGACACTAACACCAAAAGCTGTGCATGTGTCTGCTGTATATGCTCACATTTTGTCAATAAAGGATTTGAACAGACTTAGCTTGGACCAAGTTTTCTTATCAAAACAAAAGTTCTTCAGAGAATTATTCTCCTTCTGCCAGAGGGGTGAAAGAAGATACAGCCAAGATAGTTGGGCCTCTTTGTAAGGCTGTATCTAGTAAGTGATCACAACCTTGAACTGCCAGGTCCCCCCTGGCCACCAGTGAGGGAAGGGGTCAAGTAGGGTTGCCAGATCCAGGTTGGGAAACTCCTGGAGATTTGGGGGATGGAGCCTGGGGAAGACAGAGACTTCAATGCAGTACAATGCTATAGAGTCCACCCTCCAAAGCATCCATTTTCTCCAGGGGAACTGATGTTTGTAGCCTAGAGATGAACTGTAATTCCAGGGGATCCCCAGGTCTCACCTGGAGACTGGCATCCCTAAACCCCGTAAAAAGAGCTATGCATAAAATCAATAGTCTCTTCTAAGCAAAATCCCTGCTGCAAAAGCATTCTTTAACACATTGCCTCCTGTGTAGAAGGGGGATAGAGCTGTTCCCTTGATGTAATCCCACTAGCTAGCCTCAGCAATTGACAGGTGATACTGTTAAACTCTCTCCCTTGGGAAACCTCTCCTGGGCTGATTCCGCACCAGTGGTTGCCGTGGCATCGTCCCCTGATAAAATCTGCGGCAGTGCTACAGTTCCCCACTTGTTGCCCCGGGTCAGCAGTTGGCCCAAATCTAATCCTCATTCCCCCGGATCTTCCGTTTCAGGGATTTTCAGGTTTGTTTGTTTTTACCATGGGGTTGAAGTCGGGGCATTCTAGTGGGGAACTCGCAAATTGGGGTTTCTTGCTCCACCCCTTTAACTCCCCTCTGCTTCTTTCACTCCCCTTTCCCACCTCTTCTCTTCTCTCCCTTTCCCCTCCCTTTCCTGCCCTGGCGTGAGCGGGTTTTTTGTCCCCCCCATTGTTGCGTTATGACACCATGACCCAATAACGATGGATCAGTGTTGTGTCATGATGTCATAACGGAGAGTTTTCTACAGAAAATTGTGTGGACACAATTTTCGCATGGGTTTAGGGCTGCCAAGTCCAACTTGGGAAATATCTGGGGACTTTGGGGGTGGAGCCAGGAGACTTTGGGGGTGGAGCCAGGAGAAAGGAAGTGACATCATTTTGTGATGTCACATCCTGTGATGTTGCTTCCACATGCTGACACATGAACTCATGAAGTTTCCTAATACTGAATCAGGCCATTGGTCCATCAAGGTCAGTATTGACTACTCAGACTGGTAGTGGCTCTCCAGGGTCTCAGGCTGAGATCTTTAATGTCACCTATTACCTGATCCTTTTTTAGCTGAAGAGGCTGATACCTCCTGCATGTCAAGCAGATGCTCTATCACTGAGCAACAGCCCTACTGAATCCTTCCTCATCTCGGCAGAATATGAAGCACTAAGTGCTACACAAGTGCTAAATATGATTTTCATATCATAAGAACAGGAGAGAAGCCACAGTGGATCGGCCCATCCAGTACAGCCCATCCAGTACAACACTCTGTGTCACAACAGTGGCCAAAAATACCAGGTGCCCTCAGGAGGTCCAGCAGCGGGGCCAGAACTCCAGAAGCCCTCCCACTGTTGCCCCCCAAGCACCAAGAATTCAGAGCATCACTGCCCCAGACAAAGGGTTCCATTTAGACCTTGTGGCTATAATAGCCACTGATAGACCTCTGCTGGATGGGGACAGAGAGAGAGAGAGAGAGAGACAGACAGACAGCTTTTTCACTTACTCTTGCCCAATTCCCAGGCTTTATTTCTGGCCCTTGTTTCACCCAGCTGTTGTCCATGTAAGTCCCATAACTTCTCCCCCCCCCCCCCGCCCAGCATAGGCTTTTTGGTGGCTAAAGAGGACCTTTGTCCTCCCCTTTTCGCCAGCAGAAAAGCTAGTTGGATCCATCCCTAATTTAAAATACCGGTTACTTGATGTACAAATGCTTTTAAAAATGCAGATTTTTACTGCCGGAGGGGGGGACACGGTTGAAAGAAACAGAAAATTGGCATAAAAATGAGGAATCCCAACTTTTATTTGCAGAAGGGAAATGAGGATTGGGGGGACCCAAGCAGCCAGGACAAGACATTTTAAACAATCCCACTCCCAGACCTTCTACAGGCAACCTCTCCTTGTGATGTTTACCTCTTTGGAAGTGACAGTTTATTCCTTTGACAAAACCACAGTGGACAGACAGACAGAAAAAAGAAAGAGGGGGAGGGGGAGAGACAGAGAAGGAAAAGAGCTCGCAGACCCCAGCTTACCCGAGCAGTTTACTCAGCAGCAACCTTGCACGCAGTAGAAAGAGCTTAGTCCCTCCTTAATCTCTGGGCGGGGCTCTCTTGCTGGCTCAACTCTTAAAGGGGAAATTTCCCTTTTAAGAAGTTCAAGAGGCCAGCAGGGCAGGCTCCGAGGTTCCCCTGCTGGCAGCCATTTTGTCCCCCCGGTGGCCAATTTTGGAAAAGCGGGGGAAAGCTTTAAAAATCGGTGTTTCCCCCGCTCTACCGGGGGACTTGGCAGCCCTACATGGGTTACATGTGTTGTGTTGCATGTTACCCTGCCATTTCCCCTCCCTTTCCCACCCTCCCTTTCCCCTCCAACCCTGGTGCAAGGGTTTCCCCCCTTTTTCACTGGTCAACAATGGATCAGTGTTGTGTCATGATGTCGTAACGCAACAATGGGTGGGCACAAAAAACTGCTTGCGCCAGGGCGGGAAAGGGAGGGGAAAGCAAGCCTGTTTCCCGAAATGGGTGGTTGTGTTGTAACGCAACCATGCCCCCAATAACAAAAAAAGGAGGGGGAAGAGAGGGAAGGAACTCCCTCAACAGAACTGGGCCAATTAGACTTGGGGGGAATGGAGAGCAAACCATTGGTGCGGAATGGGTCCTGTAAATTTTTTGTATCTCTAACCTCTGGTTAAAGGCATAGGAGCAGTTTGTTCTGTGGGCCAAGACATACACCAGTGCTGGATCATGGGAGTGCTACCTGATTCGCAGTCACAGCCAGATGTACATCAGGGGAGATTACCTTAAACAGTGCTCGTTTGCTCACCACTGCAAGGGGTAGGGGGAAAAGTAGTTTCTGGTTTCCTATGAATATACAGAGCCAAAGAAAAGGGGCAACTCCCCACCATTTCCTCTGGCAAAAGCAGGGCTGGAAGGAAACTAGAAGCTTCTTCTCCCCCTCCCCATACTGCTTCTTCAGAGTGCTGAGCCAACAAGCACTTTTCAAGGTGTTCCTCTCATATATGTTTGACTGTGATTTGGGTAGTGCATCCATGACCCGGCATGATAGCAAGATGTATCATGTGTTTTGGCTTTGTTTCCAGGCAATCCTAAATACAATTCTCCAAACACAGATAGCAAGCAGGTTTTACAGGGCCCTGACTCAGAGCTTAGTGGAGAAGGGAGTGGCTTTCTTTCTGCCCGAGGCGTTTGAATAACTGCAAAAGTGCAAGCAGATGCCTTTCATCTCGGAGCTGCCAAAACCTTCTGGACTTTGGGGGAGCCTTCATTTGTTCTGCCAGTTTTTTTCCCTTGGAAAAATATTACCCAAGGAAATCAACATTTCATAGATTGTCACTGAGGGTTGGATCTGGATGAGCAAAATACCTGGAGTCCTGTTGCTGGCAAGTTAGGTTTGTTTTCATAGCTGCTTTGTGCAATCAGTAAAACGTTTTCTGATGATAAATTACAGCAGCAGCAGCTTTGGAGGGGGGTGTCTCTGTTTATTGACTTTCTTTTCTCTGCAAAAAACAGAAAATAAAGCATAGTGCTGACATGTGACTCACAGCAAGATAAGCAGTAAAGTGAGTCAAAACTGCAAAATCATAAGGTAGGCTTAAATTTCATGAGACTTCTAAATGATTTCTTTTATTTGCACACTTAAGCTGGCTTTCAGTATAATTGATACTGATTAACCTTTGTCCTGGGACTATTATTTCCCTTTTACTGTTAGCCAATTTGAGATAGGTAAGTAAATCTGCTGTACTGGCTGCAGAGTAGTTCTAGTCCGAAACCTGCATAAAAAGAAGCTTGAGTGAGCCTAACTAGTCCTAACTAGGAGATCACAAAGTAGGGCTGCCAGGTCCTGTCCATCCACCAGCAGGGGACTTTGGGGGGCATCCCTAGAGGGGACAGGGACATCCCCAACATGATGATGTCATGCAGAAGTGATGTCGTCATGTTAAGGAGGCCGCCTGAACTCCAAAAGCCAAATTCACCACTTGCAGTTCAGGTGTGCGCAGCCCCTGCTTGTAAAAAGCATCTAAAGGGGGACCCTTTAAATGCTTTTTACAAGCAGGGATGCCAGCACAAGTTTTAAAGGGCAAGTTTTAAAGGACCCTCCAGTTGATCGGTGGGACATGTGCTCCAGCCAATCAGTTGGAGGGCCCTTTAAATCTTACGAGAGAGGAGGAAGATGGGTGGCCACCAGTGGGTGGTCGCTCTTTGGGGTGGGGCTTTCCCTGCTGGCCAGCCGGCTGACACCGAACAGGAACCCTCGAAATTGGGGGATCCCCCACTCCCACTTGGGGACTGGCATCCCTATCGACAGTTTTTAATAAGTCTTTTCCAAAAGTACAGGGCCTCAGTTTGGATCAGGACAGCAGCACAAAGGAAGGTTTAAGCCTCCCCTGCATTGTTTTCTACCTTCTAAAAGATGCTATTTCCCCACATGTGAAAAATTATGTGGAATGAAAGGGCAAATCTGTTGTTACAGCCATTGGGTGATCATTCTTTATTAAACTGATTGCTTGCCAGAAGGATCAGTTTATTTTATGTGACCCAAGACAGATTACAGAGCTAATAGAATAATAAGTCACATAACAGAAATTTCACAATTAGATAACAAGAAGGAACCCACAAGGACTTGCAGGGGGCATTTCATTTTTCCCGTCTCCACTATTTCCTCTTTCCTGAAATCCCCCATAGCCTCTCCCCTTTTCCTGCTTCCTTATCTCCTTCCCACCCAACAGCTAAGCTCCCTTTAATTGTCCCTGACTTCAGCTTTTCTCCCCCTCCTCCGCAACTCTGCTTAGGTAAACAATAACACAATTGTATGGTGTCAGCCACTGGGCCAGGCACACTTGTGTGGTAGGAGACCCTCAAGGACTTGTGGGGGGCACTTCACTTTCCCCTGTATTTTCCTCCCCTCACGATTTCCTCTTTCCCTTCTCCTGGCAACACCCAGGGGTCATTTCGAGCAGGAGCTTGGGGGAGCGCAGCTCCGGGAGCTGGTGCCACCCCCCCCCCCTTTTCCATCCCCTGGAAAGGTCCCTGTTCCTCCAACCAGCCTTCTGAAGGCTTCAGCCACCAATGAAGCTATCCTCCCAGAACAGTGGTATTTCTGAGGCTTGATTTAGTAGTGGTCCCCTCTCTGCCAGTTCTTTCTTTCTTTCTCTCTCTCTCTCTCCTTTCTTTCTTGCCTTCTGACATACTTCCAGTGATGTCAGGGGGTGTAGCATATGCAAATAAGTCATGCTAATGAGTTATGCTAATGAGCTCCTGCACCTCTTTTTCTACAAAATGACCCCTGGCAACACCCATATCCTCTCCCCTTTCCCTTCTTCATTCTCTCCTTCTCAGCCATTCACCAACCTACCTTTTCTCTAACCTGTCATCTTCAACTATATTTATCACTTATTTACTTAATTTATACCCCAACTTCCTCCACTGTAGGGACCAAGCAGCTTACATTAATCTCCCCTTTTCCTTTTTGTTCTCACAACAACCCTGTGAGGAAGGTTAGACTGAAAGTATGTGACTGTCACTGGCCCAAAACAACCTAGTGAGCTTCTACAGCAAGATAGGGATTCAAAGCTGGGTCTCCTAGACCCTACTTAGAACCATTAACTAGCTGAGTCATGCAACTCAGGTGGTATCAAGTCACAAGCCTCTCATAGGGCTGCCATCCTCCAGGTGGGAACCAGAGATCTCCTGGAATTACAAGAAAGAACCAAGAAACCACAGACCCACTTGACTTTTGGATCCCGTTTCCAAATTTCAAAGCTGCTACCATTTAATAAATTACAGCAAAACTGAGTCATTGTTGAAAAAACAGCAAGAGTTTTTTTAAAAAAACAACACTTCAGAGTTTTACCTCTACCAACTGATTTCTGAATTAGTGTATGTGGTTTTGTTGATTGGTCAGCCTTTGATTTGGTTGACAGAGGTCATCCCATCTGTTTCATGCCCTATTTGCTAGTTACAAAAATGGACCTCATTTTTTTGACAGTCGGTTTGATAGTTCATTGATCCATTCATTAGTGTTCATCAAGTTGCTTCACTTGCCAAACATCCAGTACAACACAATTTTTGCACATGCACATTCTCACTCAGCCCAGTCGGGTTCTACTGCCCTTTCTCTATCCTTGTTTTGTATCATCTGTGATGGCCTATCTTCTTCTTGAGTCAGAATCTGATCCCTGCTCCTCTAAACTTCTGGGTATCACCAGTCATCCCTTTTAAGTTCTAGCTTTCCATATGCAAGGATTTTTTGAAATGGGGGAGTGAACCCCATAAACACCCAGAGTCTAAACTTGCATTTTTAAAACATTTACTTCAGCTCTCATCATATGATCCACTATGGTTTGCTGAGCAGACAGATGTTGCCCAGAGTCAGCTGATCACGCAGCAGACTTGGTTTGTGAAAAGTCATTACTGAAAAGCCATGAAAGACATATATATGTTGCTTCTCCCTTAACCTTTCAGGAGAGGTTGATTAATCTCTGATGATACTATCAGATGTTATCTGAAATAGCTTGTTTTCCCAACAGCATGCTTTCACAATCTGTACTTTCCTGAGAGATGGGATGTTCCAAAGTAGTATTGTATGGAGTCAGGTTCATTGTGAGGACTAGGAGAGAGCATGAAAAATGTACCGTACCTTTTGTAATGTACTATTTATTTACAAAGGTGCAAGTTAAGGAAGTGGAAGCAGGCAAGTACGCAGCAGTCATTAGTCCGTAAGCAATAGCACACTGTTGCAGTTCCATAAGTGCAGGCACTTAGCACTAGGACCAGCCAAATTTTACCACCAATGGTAGCCGCAGCAATCACATTATCTGATGCAGCCCAGCTGAAGGGTATTGGACACTTTCCAACATGGCCCTCGAACTGTTTATGTATATAAAATGAATCTAATGTACATATGAAGGGTTGTTTGTGATGAAGGAAAAAGAGGAACATTTTGGTCTACAGTACATCTAGGTGGAGTGGGTTTCTTTAGTGTTTGGTTTTTTTGGCATATAAATTGCAATAATAATCCTATATAATAAGGGGGACGGTTACCATCATGATGGGGCAGGGAAAAAATGGCTGATGTGTAGGTGGTAATGGGAAAACTTGAACTTTCCCACAAACATAGCAGCTATGCAGGCTTTGCTGCAATCTTCCCCCCAAACTTTGCATATTTGGGCAAGACTGGGGGGAAGCAAGGACAAAAAACTTTCCCCAACAGCATCAAACCTGGGGCAAGTAACTATTGGAATATGCAAGGTCTATCGTGCATAGATAAAGAAAATGACAAGAACATCCAGGAAGGGTCAGCAGAGGGGACATCTAGTTAGCATAGTGAGATTTCTCCTAATTGGTTCAATTGGTGTTTTTCCTGCTCAGAACTGTTCCTTACTGAATCTCTTCTAGCTAGTTAGACAGACTTCTCTTTCTCTCTCCTCTTTCTTACAAAGTTTGTTCTCTTCTTAATAAACTGACTTTAAACAGCTTGTGCTCTGCTTTACTGCATATCTATACATTGCCAACAATAACTTGTGTGGAAATGGCCACTGAATGTTGACCTCTCTGTATTATCCAAAAGTTTTGAAGGATCCTGAAAGTGGGGCTTCCTAGTTCCAAATCTCAAAACAATTTTTTAAAAGTACGCTTTCCTTTATACTTTCTTGTATTCTGTTTCTGTGCCTTCCCTGAAATATGTCACATATATGTATGGGTTAAAAATATTTGATATGCGTGTTTTCATAACCTTCCTTATACATACTGTTACCAAATCATATGATCCAGATGTAAGAATAAATCTCAATTCTAGTATTTGGCTAAATTATTAAGAGAGATAATGAACCATGATGGGATAATTTATCAACATCTAGAATTTCTTGATTCTAAGTAGCTGTTTTATTACAAAGGAACATCAGGAACAGAATTACAAGTTATTACAACACTTGGACAAAAACCTCCCCAGGACTCAAGAGGGATATTGGTTTCTTATCTCATTACATATGCTTACTCATTCAGTCCTCACATATGTATTCTCATACAGAGGGACTATACATCCTCTGTATTTTAGTGTATGTCTTTTTCAGAATAGTATATTAGAATACTGAATGTAATACAAGGAATATTGGAATGTTTGGCTGACATACACTGCTCCCACCTCAAAAGAGAAAGTAAAAAACACTGTTAAGTGACCTCCTTGCTCTGGGAGTGAATGGAGAGTCTCAGATTTATTTTGACATATTTATTGCTTTACAACTGTTGACCTTATTCAACAGTTGTGTTTCCTCTAAGCTGAGTTACTGTGAGCTAGCTCACAGTTTTTCAGCCTCTGGCTCACACCTTTTTGTCTTAGCTCAGGAAGGATGGCTCCAGAGCAAACTAATTTATACAGCAGCCAAATCGCTCACTCACAACTTTAATGCCGGTAGCTCACAAAGTAGAATTTTTGCTCACGAGACTCCACAGCTTAGAGGGAGCATTGCTTATAACTTTAGCTTGTTATTTAACTCTGTTTTTGAATATCTTAAAACATCTTCATCATGCTACATGTTAATTTGCTGTTCAGCCAGTCTATAGGTTTGAACTCTGCCTTCCATTCCAGTGTATTTGAAAAAGTGTACCTTGCACACGAAAGCTCATACCCTGAATAAATTTTTGTTGGTCTTAAAGGTGCCACTGGACACCAAATGTGTTCTATTGCTTCAGACCAACACGGCTGACTACCTGGATCTCGATTCTAAGTGCCTGTTAATCTTTAGAAGGGAATCAGATTTACCATACCCAGTTAATATCTTAAAATGTGGCATTTAGTTTCTGTTTAAACTCATGTATATACTTTGACAGTAATATTTAAAATCCATAATCCCAGTGGTCTTGAGACCCACTGCCATCTTCGATTTCCAGAATTAATCACAGCCATTTTGGATATTGTTGCCAGTTATTTACATTAACATGCAAACAGAACCATGAAAAAATGTCAACAGTTGGTTTATATATCCTTTTAGCAACAAAGAGAGACTGATGAAAAATGCCTGTTCGCAAGTTGCACATATAGACCAAATCTAGGCAACTAGAGCATAGAGAGAAACTTCATGTGCAGCAAGATTAGGTCATGACTGATTGAGTCTCTCCTGACGGACACTGCTCAAAACACAGTCCTCTCTGTAGAATTCTTTGTTTGCCATGGCATTCAGCTGTGTTTTCAGTTTCAATAGTTTTAATTGGATGTTTTAGATGTATGTTTAAATGCATAGCTACCTGTGGTTACTACACTGTCTCTATTTTGTACCTGTCAGTCACTGCATTTTTTGTCTGAGACCTACTAATGAATTTTGTTGCTTCACCCACTCCTTCTGGGAAATCATTCATGACTCTTTCTTTTCAGGGAAACAAGTAAAATCAGAACTGCAGACAATGAGCATTAGTTTAGGAATACAAATTCTTCAGCTGATTAAAAAGGGTTTTGAAGGTTTTTCATCTAATTAAAAAATTCTTAGGGACTGAATCATTTGCCTCTGAACAAATAATTAATTACATTTACATAAATGTGCATACTATGAAAAGTTTAATTTATATGCCTTTTTGAAATACTAAAGGGGATATGAGATAACAATCTGTCACGGGTAGAATGAAAGGCTAGCTATAAATTTTCCTTTAATTTTTTAAATTACATTAACACACCAGAACCAAATGAAAGTAAACAATTGTGCTGTTCCAGTTATCGAAGTCTGCAGCTGTTCTTTTTTTATTCATTACATGAGGAAGGAATGGGGAAATTCCTCAGATACATACAGATGTGTTATTGTGATGTAATCACTTGAATTTTAACTGTGTCACAGCTCAGTGTTGATCAGGGGTTTATTTAAAAAGAGGAAAGAAAGGGAACAACTATGCAAGTAAATTCTCTGATATCTCCATTGCAATTCAATATGCTGGTAGTTGCCTCTTGTCAAAGTTGGTGTATGTACCAGAGCATTCACATGTTTGGATGAGTATCATTACCTGCATAGATACATGGGAAATAGATGCATCCAGGGATTGCACCTGGCCATGCAGACTGCCAGAAGGAGACCTAAGAATACATAGGGGGACTAAGGCTGCTTCCACACAGGGATAATTTCCCATATAGCTATCATTGATGCGAATCCATAGGCATTTGCAATGGCAAGAGAGGTTCCACACTGCAGTTTTTCCTGCACTTTCCTTGTCTCAACCTTCCATGGCTGCCATTCCCCCACTATTACCAGAGTGCTATTTTCAGGCTTTCTAAAAATTGGCTACTTACTAGATTGCTATCAATATATCTGATTCCGAACAAACCCCAAAATATGGCTCTATAAAGCCACATGATGAGGCCATGTTCAGATCAGGGAGACTTTTCTACAGACCTGGGACCTAGATATGCAGAAAAATCTGAAAACCTTTTTTTTTTAATTGGGTTTGTTTGTTTTTTTAAATCCTAGAAAAATTAAAAGAAAATTGAGATTTGACATTTTAGCTATTATCTTGGAGGCTGTCTAGCAACCTCCGAGGTGCATTGGAAAGATTGGAGAAAGATAGCTGGGAGGTAAAGAAGGAGATGTAGGGTGTCCAGGCAAATAAAGTGTTGAGCACTGGCAGTGTTTGTGTGGGAGCCTGGGTGACCACATATTCCCCCACAACTCCAAAACTCCCAGTGCTTTGTCGTGATCAGACAGCTCTTTAGAAGCGACCCAAGCATGAGTGCCTGGCAAATTTAAAGGGAATGTCAAGACAGCGACATCTGGGAAAGGTGCCGCTTCCATGATCAGCCTGTTGATCCCAGCCAGGGAGCTGTACTTTAAAGATACCGGTGAAAGTCTGGTCTACAGCTTGCTGATGGGCCAATGGCGGACTTTCCCCCATCTGATTGTTCCAGCGCACAATCAGCCCATCAGGATGGTCTGACTCCAGACCATCCTGAACAGCCGCCATTTTAAAAAATTCTTAGCAATATGCACATAAACGCATAAATGTGTGATGGCCACAGAGCTCCGTTCAAACGTTCCGGACGATTTCATGTTTCTGAATGGCCCATGAAATTTATAAACTTTGTTAATTGAAATGGTACCTAGAGGAAGGTACCCCTGGTGGTGCTTTTAACATTCAAGTCTGCGCATGTGCAGAAAAATAAGTACACAATGAGGCACATATGCACATGTGCAAACAGATTTTTTTTTTAAAAAAACTTGACCATGCAGCTCCTTCAGGTGGATATTGTCTAGACAATCCACTGTGGAGTCCATTCGCGGTAAGGCGATTCACAGGGGAGCTGTCTAATCATGCAACACTGGATAAAAAAGATCGGGATCAAATTAGAGCCGGGTCAATGATGGGATTAGCTGCCCATCTAAACACACCCAGCCTTCAATATGGGGGGGGGGGGGGAGAAAAGACTTCCAGGAGGCTGGTGGTGGTGGTGGTGGTGTTTGGCAGCAGCCACCACTGCAGAAAAGTAGAAACAAGGCAACAGGTCAGAACAAGGAGGTGAGGTGAAGACTTCTTCAGCTGACAACTGAACCAGGGAGAGAAGAGGGAAAGCAGTGGTGGCTGGGAGGAAGTGGAGGCATTGCTGCTGCTTTTTCCTTTCTTTGCCACCCCCACATGCAAGGGAAAAAATGAGCAATAGGGATGCTCTTTTCTCCATCTTTTCTTCCCCACCGGTGCCCCAGCCCCAGTCAAGGAAAGAAGGTGAGCAAGCAGAGGCATCCATAGCAAAGCAGTGACAGCAGCTTCCCTCCTGCAAGTTCCTCACTAGTCTCTGCATGTAACATTATAATGTTATAGCAATCTATTAAACCATCTACTATTTCTTCAGAATTCCCAGCCTTGTTTTTTTTTAAAGTCTCTAGCCCTCTGCAGTGAAAAGGGTTAAAGACTTTTTAAAAAGAAGAATGAAAGCTGGGGATTCAGGGGAACTAGTAGATGCTTGCAGTAGATTGTTATGATATTACTGTGATCTAGCAATTACGTTTTTTTTTCTTCTAAAGCCTGAAAATAGCTCTCTAGTCACCACCAACAAGGAAAATGCCAGCCACAAGAAGCTGAGGGAATGGAAATAATACTCCTGTGGGCAGACCTTGGATAATCTGCACCTTTCATTCTAGACTACCTGACAACACACATGCATTGTGCTCTTCCCAAAAACACTGCAGAAAAGCAGGTTTGGGTTAGATTGTACTAAGAGTGGGAGAAGGAATGTTGGACACAGTGTGGATGCGCCAGAAAAGTGCTCGTTTAGTAGCTGAAGCAGAAAAGCAGCCTCAGACTCCCTTTCCCTCTGTGTATCTTAAAGGACAACAGGAGCCAACCCTACTTGGTTATTCCCACGGTCAAAGACTGAGTAGAACTGGCCAATAAATACATCCCCCAGAATCCAGAGAGGCCCAGCTGGGGGCTGGATGTCCAGGCCTTGGAAACCGCTGGTGCACAGTGTCATTCCATCGCTGTTTTCCTAATTGGAAAAGAAAATATAGATGTGACAACAAATAATATTAACTTGCTTGAGAGTAAACCAGGCCCAATCTAGTATGCTGTCCCCCCTCCCAAAAAAACCAGTTGCAGATATAAAACTGAAAACACCTTGTCACAAGTTGTATAAATATATCTCCATGCAGCTGATGAAGCGTTTCCCATATTGCAGATGTATCTGCTTATCCTGCTGAACCACCTACTGTTATGCATCTGTTAAAAAATTGAAGAGTACTGGACTCGGGGGACCAGGAATGGTGAAATCATGAAGACTTTATTTTTTTATAACTTAATTTTTTATTTTCAGTTAATATCTATAACAACATTAAACAAAACATAATATTCAGTTTAAATTCAACATTCAATATTTTCAATATCAAAACATTAACAATAGCTATTTTCAATAAAATACAAAGTCAACATATTTCTTGGGTAGTTTGCCTTGCTGTGGACATTTTTTACTCATATAATAAAAAAAGGGGTACCACTTTTCCATAAAATCATTATTTAGTTTGGGTGTCTCGCTTATTACTATTTGGATCGCCAACTTATCCATGACAGCTAGGTCCCATAATTTTGTGAACCACTGCTCTATTGTTGGAACATTTTTTGATTTCCAAAGTTTTGCTATGAGTGTTTTAGCTGCTAATAAAAACAAAGATGCCATCTCTCCCCGCTGTTTAGTCATTTGGATATCAGGCCAAAAGTTCAAAAGAACAGATTCAGGTGTAAATGGTATAGATATCTCTAGAATACTTTCAGTCCATTTTAGGACTTTACGCCAAAATGTCTCTATATAAGGACACGACCACCAACAGTGCAAAAAAGTACCCGGGTTGCCACACGTTTTCCAGCACATGTTCGTTGGTATAGACATCAAATGTGCTATTCTTTGGGGAGTTAAATACCATCTGGTGTACAACTTATAATTTTGAAGCCTAATGTTTGTTGAAGCCGTTGAAAATAATTTATTAGACCATATTATTTCCCATTGTTCGTTATTCAAACTAATACCACAATCCTTGTGCCATGCCAGTTGCACTGTAGATATACAATTCCATTGTTTGTTGTTTAACATTTGATAGATTAAAGAAATTAACCCTTTCATCGAGTGTTCAGTTTTAATATACAGTTCGAATTTTGTTAGTGATCTATTCAGTAACGATATAATATTAGGGCTATATATCAAATGGTGTAATTGTGTATATAACAACCAAGGGATCTCAATATTGTATTTGGTTTCTAATTGCTGTTTAGTTAACATTTGTTGTTTATTACATAAATCACTCAAACACATAAAACCTTTTTGCCTCCATAATTTAAAATCATCTGAGTTTCTACATGGCATGAACCAAGGTTGGCCCAGAAAAACTGTCAATGGTGAGGTCGATGGGCACAGTATTGCACGATATTTGTCCCAGATTTCCAGTGTATACAATAGAAAAGGATTTTGTGTCAAATTCTCTAAATCTCTAGACTTAGGATGGTTCCATATAATTTCATAAAGGTAGCCTGTTTTCAAATTGTTTTGCTCAATTAAGAGCCAATCTTTTTGACAGGATGGTTGTGCATAATATACAATATTTTTAAGCTGTGCTGCTACAAAATAAGATTCAAAAATCGGTAGTGCTAAACCTCCTAATTTAACTGGTTTAGTCAAAATTGTATATTTAATCCTGGCTTTTTTGTTGGACCATAGATATTTTAGTATTATTTGTTGCCAGAGTTTAAATTTACTCCCTGGGATTTTAATTGGCAAATTTTGAAATAGAAAAAGAAATTTCGGGAAAAGAAAAACTTTTATTGCTTCCACCTTTTCTAATAACGTCAGATTCAGTTTCCCCCATTTTTCTAGAGTAGTTTTTAATTCACTAAATAAGGGTCCATAATTAACCTCAAATAAGTCTGTCAAGTTAAGTGGGAAAAGTATACCAAGGTATTTCCAGTTATCTGTCACCCATCTAAACAGGTAACGTTTCTTCAACATCGATTGTAGGGTTGGGGTGACAAAAATCGGGTATATCTCTGACTTAGAAATATTGATCTTATATCCCGATACATTACTGAAATTGGCTATTTGAATCATAATATGTGGTAATGTTAGTTCTGGTTTTGTTAAATAAAATGCTGCATCATCTGCGAAGAGACTCACCTTGTGAGATGAATTACCTATGTCAAAACCTTTGATCAGTTTATCTGTTCTAATGGCTTGGGCTAAGGGTTCTAAAAAAATTGCAAAAAAAATGGGGGAGAGGGGGCAACCCTGTTGGGTACCTCTTGTTAACTTTATAAATTCAGATCTGTAATTATTGGTGATAATTTGGGCTATAGGATTCCGATATAAGGCATTAAAGGAATTTAAAAAATTTTCCCCAAATTTCATCCTCTGCAGGACCGATCTCAAGTATGGTATTTCCACCCGGTCAAATGCTTTCTCAGCGTCCAACGCTAAAATAAGAGAGTTGATTTTATTGTTCCTACCATGAGTAATGACATTCAGTGTTCTTCTAATATTGTCCATGATCGATCTATTAGGGATAAATCCCGACTGGTCAGAGTTAATGTAATTTGCTATGATGTGATTTAATCGAGTGGCTAACAATGATGAAAAAATTTTTGAATCGTGATTTAAAAGTGATATTGGCCTGTATGAGGCCGGGTCTAGTTTGTCTTTGCTTGGCTTATGTATGATTATTATTTTGGCTTCCGACCAAGTTTTGGGCATTTTACTTGATGTCATTACCTCATTACAGGTCTCTACTAAGAATGGTAATAAATTTCCTTGAAATTTGCGATAAAATTCAGTAGGTATGCCATCAGTGCCTACTGCTTTGTTAACTTTTGCCTTTTTCAAAATATCTGATATCTCTTTAGCTGAAATTGGTTGCTCTAAATACTCCACATGTTCCTTTGATAGTGTTGTATTATATTTGATAGAATCCAAATAACTATGAATAGCAGTTGCCTGGGGACCTTCTGAGGTATACAGTTTTTGAAAAAAATGCAAAAATGTAGAGTTAATATCTTTTGACTTAGTGTGTGTTTCTCCATTCGGACTGCGAATTGTATGTATCAAGTTTGAAATATGTTTTTGGTTCACCCTTCTTTTAAGGAGGGCAAGTGATCTGGGCGTTTTAGTAATGAATTTTTGTTTCAAAAACAAAAGTTGTTTTTGAACTGCAGAGGTTTCTAGTAGTTCTAATTTTTTCCTTTCGCAATTAAGCTTTCTCAGGGTTTTTTTCCCCCCAAATTTGCTATGTTTGTCTTCTAGAATTTTTATCTGTGAATATAGTTCTGAAATAATTGTTTGTCTCTCTTTTTTATAGGAGGAGGCCAAAGATATTAATTTGCCTCTAATTACCGCCTTAAAGGCATCCCAGACTGTCTCTGTTGGAACTCCACAGTCACTGTTAAATCTAAAGAATTCTTCAATTGTAGTACTGATTTCTTCACAATATTGTTGTTTTTGAAGTAATAGTTTGTTAAGTGACCAATTGGGTCCTTTACCATCAGTGTTTTGTTGAATCATCAAGATTGTTACCCAAGAATGATCAGAAATTGTTCTCGGGCCTATATCTGCTGATGTAATCTGATTTAATAAAGTTTTTGATACTAGCAAATAATCTATTCGTGTGAATATATTGTGTACTGGTGAGTAATAGGTGTATTGTCTGTTTCCTGGATTTACAAGTCTCCAGGTGTCTGCTAATTGGTAATGTTCCTAAATATTATACAATTCAGTATATTGCTTTAATTTCTTCGATTTTTTAGAAATCTTATGTGTTTTATCTAAGGTTTGATCTATAATATAATTTAGGTCACAACCAAGTATAATTGGACCTTCTTGAAAATTTGAAAGTAATTGTAGTGTTGTTCTAATAAACTCAAGTTGGTTTTTGTTTGGAGCATAAATTGAGGCTATTGTCAGGGGGGAGCCATCCAATTCCCCCTTGACAAAAAGAAATCTTCCTCTTGGGTCTCTTTTAATTTCCTTATGTTTAAAAGGGGTAGATTTTGAGATTAAAATAGCCACGCCTCTTGCCTTGGAGGAGCCCAATGCCTGAAAGTTCTGATCAAACCAATTGGTTTTTAAAATACGTTCTAGTGGTTTTCTAAGGTGAGTCTCCTGCAAACACAAAAAAATTGGTTTTTCTTTATACATCACATTAGAAATACGTTTCACCTTAATGGGGTTGTTTAATCCACGGCAGTTCCAAGTAATTGTTTTATAATGATGGGTCATTTTATAGCTATTCTTAACTAAAATCAAATACTAACTATCTACTAACACTAATTAAACACACTAAACTTTACAAACAATAAAACAAACTTCTATTCACCCTTTTTAGGGCTTTAAACCAGTATTTCCCCCACTTATATTTGAAGGAGAAAGGAAAGTATTTACTCTCCCTTACTAGTTCCACTACTACACTTAGAGGGGGTCAATTTTAACAAATACACTTACAAAATTATTCCATTTCCCTTTCCCCACTCCTTTTAGGATTAATAACTCAAAGCATGTTAAGTGATCATTGTCTCACTTTTTTCCATTATCTATTATATATTATACCAATAACAGTTCTTATATCTATGTCTAACATTAATAATTCTTACACTCCATTTACTATCTTATGGTCTATAATAGTATACTTAAAAGTTTCTATCTTAATTTCCTGTCAACTATATTTAACTATCAATTACTTCAACAATATTAAACTGAAAAATTTATTCTCTCATGTTTTACCATAATAATTCTTATAGGAAACTCTAAGGAAACTTAAACATACAAATATTCTTATTATATTAATTCTTATATAAGACTTAATACCTCCTACATTTATTAAGTAAATAAATAATAATAAATTATATGGCTTATAATAATTCTTACTATATCTAATATCTAAATACTATGAATTAATAACTATAGTAAATTGACTTAAATTATTAAATTATTTAGCTCTCTAACTATACTAGTCTTAACTTTAATATAACCATCTTTTATAATATTTCCTATTGTAGTTATAGCTTCTTATAAATTGTTAGCTCCAGCACTTTATCATATCCTTAATAAATCAAACAGTGTCTTAAACCAAAGAATTAAACAGCTGTCTTCAGTTGACTGTGTCTATAGATAGACCCAAGATTTTGAGCAGTGCTTTTCCCGATTTCTGGTCTTTGACTTGGTGTTGAAGGCCGTCTTTGAAGACCAGGATATCGGAGACAGGGTTCCATCGAAACCGGACTTTTGCTTCGAATAGTGCTGTGGCAAAGGGTTTTAAGTTCTTTCTCTTCTCTAGGGCTTCAGCCGAAAGGTCTAAAAGTACAAGAATTTTTTCCCCGTTGTATATGAGGGATCCCTTAAGTCGAGCTTCTTTTAAAATCTTGTCCCGGCATCTAGGATATAAAAACTGTGCTAAAACGTCTCGAGGCCTTTCCTTGCTTGCTCTCGAGAAGGGGCCTAAACGGTACGCACGCAAAATGGCGGGGGCAATTCCGTCTTCAAGCTCTAAGGATTGCGCCAGCCAAGTCGAAATAAAGGTAGCTAGCTCTATATTTTTTTCTGCGCCCTCTTCCAGCCCTCTAAATTTCAAATTATGTTGTCTCCACCGATTTTCAATCGCTACCATTCTATCTGTTAGTTGTGTCTCTTTAGAACGGAGTTTTTTTACCTCGTCTTGTAGTAGTTGGGTTTGTTCCGAGGTCGCCTCTGCAAACGTAGAGATATCTTTTATTTCAGTAGCTAGCTCGGTGAGTTGAGCGCGTATGGGTTGAATCGATTCAGCTACTGCCGTTGTGACCGACTGGTGTAGCCATTCCCGAATTTCTTTGAAGTCGCGCCTTGTTAGGGGTGCGTTGTCGTCTCCTTCGCTGGCCGGAGCCGCTGGGATCGCTGGGCTTGTTACCGCTGCCATCTTAGGGCTTTGCTGGTCGTCAGGGCCCGATTTTCCCAAGGCTTTCCCCGGCGTAAAATATTGCTGCACTGTTGTGCCGTCTGCTTGCTTCGGTGGGGCTTTGAGTTTAGAGTTTTTGCCCATTGTTTTCAAGTAAGTTGGTTTTGTCGTTGGTCGTTTTTTGGGCGATTTTAGGAGTAAGGAGTGGGAGCTCTTCTATCCTGCGTCCGCCATGCATAAGCGACGCTCCGCCCCCCCCCATGAAGCCTTTATTGAGTGATTCAGCATGTCCAGTAAATGGTCAGATCAAGCATGCTTCCAGGGCTCCAGGGCCCTCATTATATGCTGGCCGGAGCCACACCTCTGGCCGCACCCAAAAGACCTGATAGGGGCTTAACATATGCGCATGTTTGTCATAGATTCCCTGGAGTGTAGCTCCAAATAATAGTTATAAATCAGGCCTGCATATACTGAGGAGGCCACACTCATCAGAGATGGTAACTATGAACCACCACTCTGTCCTAAACTGTTGCTCTATTCCCAGTGTGTGTTCATGTGTAAACCAGAAATGAAGGGCTTTTATATTTACATTTTCAACTGAATCAGGTTCCTACTCTTCATTGGGCTGCTCATCAGATTGAATCCAATTCCAAGGTACTTCTGATGAGTAGTCTGGCCAGTTTTGAGCCAGAGACTCAGTCTTGGCACTTAGTGATGGTTCAGTAAGTACCAGAACACTTCTGAGAGCTCCACAGTGTGCAATTCTGGCTGCTGAGACTTTGTTTTGACAGAAAACAGTCCCTAACAGAGCAATCGTGAAGGGGAGGGACCGAATCGGAATAGGGAGCCGAATGACCCGTATGCTAACATAATTTGGATTAATACCTCTGTAAGGGGCATTTACATGGCACAGGGTGCAAGCAGGGCTCTGCCGCACACTTCCACTGGTGCAACTGTACCACAGCCACATGCCAGCAGAGTGGTGATGCAAACCCCTGCGCCAGCAGAAATGTGGGCATGCCAGGGAGTGTGGTGCCAGTCAGTTGCCTCCCAAAGTGTTTTCAGCATGGGAATGCCCTCCAGAAGAGGTGCGAAAGGACCCTGCTCCCCTGTTCCCCTCCCTTGAGGCTGGGTGCCACCCCAGTGACAATGCCTCCTCCACTCAAGCCCAGCATTGAGTTCATGCAGGGGCAGCACAAGCCATGCCCTCCCAGCACCATGGCCCCTGGCATGCCATGGGGAAAGGCCCCGGGAGAATTTCCTGGGAGAACTGCTGGGAGGAAGGTGTTTTCAGCTGTACAAATCAGTCCTGTGCAGTCCTGTGCCCCTTACCCGGGCCATTGCATGACACTTTTCAGTCTGCTCTGGGCAGGATGTTCTTTGCGTGCTTGGGATGAGAGATAACACAGAGATTGGCGTTATTGCTGATGTGGAAAGGGAGATGTGAAACATGATGTCTCTGGGTGCAACTGATTTGTAAACTGATGGTTCTCTTGACCACAACGGTCTTCCTGCCAGATGTGCTACAACCTAAGGTATAGGATTCTTCATACCGATGGTGATTTATTTTAATTCAGGTTCTGGGAAAGAATGTGGGGGCATTTGCATGCCTACGTGCAGTTTGGGGAGTAGGTCTTTGTGAAAAAGGAAATCATAGGCCCAGCAAAGGTTTCTGGGTATAGTTTCAGGCTGCTAGCTGTTTGCTAGCTGAAGGTACACATATATGGATTATACATATAGGATAATTTCATTTTAAACATAAACCTATAACTAAATTTTCTTCCCACAGTAGGTTAGGCTGAGAGACAGTGACAGGCCTAGGTGAGGTCACCCAGCAGCTTGCATGGAAGAGTCGGGATTTGTACCTTGGTCTCCAAGATCCTAGCTGCTACGCCACGCTGTACAAATCAAAACCCCTTACCTTGCCATAAGCATGTAATGAGGTGGTCAAAAACCCTCCCCCCACCAATTAAATATTTGTACTGCAGAAAATGATAAATGATGTTAATGAACAAGTCATCCACATTAAGCCATAAGGACTATGAACCCCTAGGAATTCTTCTTTGTACGTTTCACTGCCATGGGCGTCAACTACGGGGGAGCTCGAGGGCTTGAGGGGCGGGCGAAGGGAACCCTCCCCCTGGGGCGGGGGGGGGAGAGGCGGCGACGGCCGGCTGACTGGCCACCGGTGGGCGCTCCATTTTGCCGGGGGTGGCTGAGCCCCCCCCGGGAAATTTCGGCGCGCGAGCCACACACCCCCTCCCGGCCCGCCTCCGGTTCCTTCCTACGAGGAGCCGACTCGGGCTGCCGCCTGCCGCAAGCTAGCCGGGGAGGCCCCGAGCAGGCCCGTCGTCTGCCGCGCTGGCTCCCCAGGGGGAGAGAACACTGCCGAGGGGCTCCCCAGGACGGAGACACACCCAGGGGGAGGGTTCCCTTTGCCCGCCCCCCAGCCAGGCAGGCCAATTCCTCCCTTCCTCCCCGGCTTGCTCGCTCCCCAGACCCGCCACCGCTCGGCCTGCAGACGGCGCCAGGAGGAGGAGGGCGAGCGGGCTGACCGGCTCGGGAGGCCCTGGCCGGAGGACAGGCGCGACCAGCAGCAGCAGCTTGGCCGCCTCCTACCCCCCCTCGGGCCCCCACGAGGGCTTCTCTCCGCTGGGGATGGGCTGGCCCAGGCGTGGCCTCCCTCCCTCCCTCCCTCTTCGTGAGGCGGAGGCCACAGCCTCGTGGGCTCGCCGTCGATGGGCGCTCGGCCAGACGGGCCTCCCAGCCCTCGTCCCCCGCCGGGCGCACAGCCTGGGGGAGGGAAGCGGCGGCGGTGGCTCCCTGGGGCGGGGGGGAGAGCGGCAGGGACATGGTCCCGAGTGCACGTGCGCGCTTCGCGCACGAGAAAGCCCCCGCCCCCCCCGGGGATTTTAAAAGTCTACGCCCCTGTTCACTGCCCTGCCTTTATGCTGAGGTTTCCAATTTAGAGCTGTTAACAGCAACTGACTTTCTTCATGATTCATAATACAGAAGGGGTCTCGTGTCAATGTGGAGCTAAAATAAGATAACCACACATAGCCCACATTTTCCCAAGAATAACTAAGAGTCTTGAGACACATTAAAAGCTAGTGAATTTATTTTAGCATAAGCTTTTGTTAGCCAGAGCTAAACCCTCTCCAGCCCCCCCGCCCCCCAAGATCCCAGGACCAGCAGGCACAGGGCTGGGAACTGTAACATACCATGAGGGTGTAGGCCTCTGGGGTAAGAGCATAAGGGTTCCCATTGATGGTGAAAGTAACATCAGGCATCACATTCAGGTTGCTGCATTCCACGGCATACTGCAGAACGATAGATATATTTGCTGCTGTCAAAGGATAGCCTATTCAATTAAAAACAAAACCCCTACCTGTGCAATTTTTAGGGGAAGGAGGTGGAAAACTCGGGGGAAACAGTAGGGGAAGAGCAATAACTGCATTCTTTCTTGCTGTCTCTGGGACATATAAAGGGATATGTACTTAAAGATAGGGCCCTGTAACATGCATTTAGAGGAAAGGTAGTTTGAGAGGGTGATTTGGAGCAGAAAAATAACAGGAAAAGGGCTAAGCACCCACCTTACCTTCTGTCCCCTCAGAATGGTCTCCCCCAAACATACTTTTCCTTTAAAATAAATGAGCCTGGAGCTTCCTTACACATGTTTGCAAGTAATGTATAACTTGTTCCACAATAGTCACCCAGTTACAAACCAAGTAACATTATATTTAACACACATGACTTGAAGTTGCATAATGAACACTGTATAAAGTACACAAACTAGAAAATACTGAAGAAACAAACAAGAGGCTCAAAAAGATTTAAGGCCTTTGAAAAGCTTATTTGCTTTTTTCCGAAAGATAATTTAAATTTTTATAAAATATAAGTGTGGAGAGAAATGTTCAAAGTATGTCCTTAGTTCTAGGCATAGAACTGGCCATAGACCAATACCAGGTTTTAGCATTTGGAAAAAGGAATTCCTGCAAATACAGCCTGTTCCATCTGCTCATCTGACATGCCAGTGTGGGGTTCCAAATAGGCACCTACCTCTCCATCCACAGGTCCTGCCCCAATTAATTTCTGCATTTGCATTATGTCCTCAGAAGGACCTGTAATGAGAGATGTCCCTGTGTCCACAATGGCCTGACATCCTTCTGCACAGAATTCAATGTTCCCATTAACCTTGATGCTGCAAAGGGGGGGGAAATGAAATGTGAACAGGAGAAAAATGGGAAAGGCAGTATTTAAGGGCAGGTGACTCAGTGCCAAGTTAAAAGGCATCTGCCATGGGCTGTCTACTCAACTATCTACTTAACGGTTGAAAAAGAACACAAACTATGGGAGCAGGGTTAACCTTCTAGGGTTCTTACCTGCTGTCTAATACATTTGTAAGCCCATATCTGTCATCATGGTGAACAAGAACCAGAACCTGCTTTGCTCTGCACACTGTCTAAGGTCAAATCTACTTCTGACTTTCCCACTGGAATCATTCTAGTTTTTTTAAAAAAACCTGTCTAGTTTCAAACCATACTTGTTCTAGTTTAAAAATCACGGTCTACATTTGTCAATTGCCCTCTTGTGGTCGAGCTAGCATTACACTGCTTTAAACAGATCCTGTTGCTTACTGCTCTTCAGACCCAGGGGAAAAAAACTAAAGTGAAATTTGAAACCAGTGTGAAATGAGTGTAGGAAAAGACAGCAGTCAAACTACTTCAGAGGGGAGGTGTAGATTTGGCCTAAGTTACTTGCCTTCAGGGAAAAACTATTAGACTGATCTCCTCTGTACTACAGTGCCCTCCTGAATATGGTCAGTAGAATAAGTAATTCCATCCTGTCTGGAGAGATCCAATGAGTGCAACTGGGAGCAGGTGACTGAAGGGCCAATAATATTTATTATTTATTTATTTGTTCGATTTATAGGCCGCTCTCCCCGCTATTTGCATGCCCAGAGCGGCTAACAAGTCTTGGCGAGCCAAGATTAATAAATACATTAAAATTCAACAGTTAAAACAATTATAAAACCTTCCCACTTCACAGTAACAATTTGAATGAAGTGCTCAATACTCAGTCAAATCAGATGGCGTATCATAACTCCAACGTTTTCAGGCTCCAATGTCAAATAGAACTGGGGACAGATGGTAAGCTCTGAGGCCGATCTTTGATGGTCCAAAATGGGGGGAGAGAAAGAAAGGCGGTGGCCCCTATTCATAAACCTGGCGGAATAAGAGCTAGCCTGGAGATATAAAATGCTGGCTTCAGTCTCATCAACTGGTCCATGCTGTGGAAGTCCTGCAGATTCTGGTTCCTGCCTGTTTGACTTTATATTTTTTTTCTCTTCCTTGGGTGGCCCTGTAGTTTCCTGACTTCTGGCCTGATGCTGTTTGTGTCATGCCCTAATGAATCCCTGCCTCTCTCTGACTCTATGGCTACCTGACTGTCGGTTTGATTTTGGACTCTCCCACCCTGTCTGATCCATCTGCACCTGATACCCAATATCTGTTGAATACTATTGTAGATATTAATTCCAACTCAACTCCTACCTTTGTTTAAAGGACACTTGGAAAGATGAAAAACACAATTTCCTGATTAAGGAGGATATCCACAGTGAAAATATCTATATTACTGAAAATACTGCTTTTATTCATAAATATCTCAATGCAAGTCACCTCGGAGACATGTGGCCCTTTCTGCACTGACAGCTTGCTCTGGAGAATCCAAGGAGTCAAGCCTTAAGGGCTGACTTTTCAGTCACAAGCATTTCCTCAGCATTGCCCCCCCCCTCCCCGATTCATTTAATTGTATATTCTGTATGCATCCTGCATCTACAAGCAAAACCCACATTTTTTGAGCTATTGGCTGCCAATCCCTCCCTCCCTCCCTCCATGATTCTGCAAAAAGAAAAGGAAGGGAGGGGAAAATCCAGATGCACACATGCAAGACTGACGTATTTGAGATCTAGGGAATCCCCTAGTCTCTAATATTTACTGATTCCTTCTTAAGGCTCTCGCTGGCTTTTCAACAGTTTGCCTGAGTGGGAGGACATGTCCTCTTTCATCTTTGGAGAAGAAGGGAAAGAAAACGGAATGGAGGGGGGAGTGTCAACCTAAAGAGAGAGAGGTGGAAATGGAGGAGGACAGTGGGCAGTACTTAAATACCCGCAGAAACAATTTTACTTTAGAAAGGATTAGCAATTTGAAAGAAGAAGAAGAAGAAGAAGAAGAAGAAGAGATTGGATTTATACCCCGCCCTCCACTCCCCAAGGGAGTCTCAGAGCGGCTTACAAACTCCTTTTCCCTTCCCCTCCCCACAACAGACACCCTGTGAGGTAGGTGGGGCTGAGAGAGCTCTTTCCCAAGCTGTCCTTAAGAGAACAGCTGGTACAGAGCTATGGCTTGCCCAAGGTCATCCAGCCAGGTGCAAGTGGAGGAGTGGGGAATCAAACCCGGTTCTCCCAGATTAGAGTCCAGGCACTTAACCACTACACCAAACTGGCTCTCTGGATGAGAACAAAGTGGATGAGAACAAAGAATCGCTGCAAAAGTTTTGGTAGCAGTGGGGCAACAGTGTGCTAGAAGTGGTCTGAATGCAGATTCCTGTACAACAAATCAAAAACAAGAGAATGCCCTGAAACAAAGTGAAAGTGACAGCGGGAGGGAATGCAGAATGGAAGAATAGGATGCACTCAGAGACTGAGGCAAAATACAGGTGCTGAAAGGGCCATAAAATAAATGGCAAAGGTGGATTCTTCAGTTGATATGGCAAAATAAGCCTCCCAAAGTGTCTGCAAAAGTTCTCTATCAGAAATCTCTTAATGGTGCATTGACTGTATAAAGATGTATTACCAAGCTGTTAGGTAAAATACTATGTTGAGATGGTTTAAACCAGACAAAAATCATAACGTGGTTGGGAAAGTTATTAATACAAGACTGTCAACCTTGGTCTTATTTACAGAGCACAAGATGTGTCATGAGTTTGATAGCATCAATGCTTGTTTGCACATTTGGAGGAACTTTAAACCAATTTTGAGCTCAGGCTTTTCACTACTGATAACTGTCTTTTATAATAACGAAGTCGAAGACTGTGGGGTTTTTTAGGGGACATTCAGTCTTGGGGAAATGTAAATTAATACATTTAAGAACCGCATAAATTTGTAGCGGATGCTATCTTATAACCCAGTTGTAGCAAGAATGGTGGGGTGGGAGAACTACAATTATATTAATTTTTCCAGATCAGACTCATTATCAGTTCACCAATTAAAAAAATGATATATGTCACACAAAAAAAACCATTTGAAAAAAATGACATACAGCTTGTCACCAGGAAATTATATGATTTATGGAGGATTGCACACTTTATAAAAAACAATCTTTTGGCTATGCTGAATCCCTCCAGATTAAATCCTTAAAACATTGGATGTTTTTTATTATGTTTTGGGGTGTCAGAAGTCATATTGGCATTCACTCATATATATATTTGATTCATTAAAATTACAAAATTCATGGCATATTTCAGTGATACTGTGAAGTAATATCTCATAGCTCATGCCTATGGCTATATCTCATACACATGGCTCTATTTATTTATATTATCTTAGTTTGTACATTCTGTTTGGTATCTATTCTGTACCTGTGGAGATCTCAATTATTTTATCATTATAAGATTATAAGATTATGCATGGGATAGAGCAGGTAGAAAAAGAAGTCCTTTTCTCCCTTTCTCACAATACAAGAACTCGTGGGCACTCCATGAAATTGCTGAGCAGTCGGGTTAGAACAGATAAAAGGAAGTACTTCTTCACCCAAAGAGTGATTAACACGTGGAATTCACCACCACAAGAGGTGACGGCAGCTACAAGCATGGACGGCTTTAAGAGGGAATTAGATAAACATATGGAGCAGAGGTCCATCAGTGGCTATTAGCCACAAAGTATAGATAGGAACTCTCAGTCTGGGGCAAGTGATGCTCTGTACTCTTGGTGCTTGATGGGGGGGGGGGGACAGTGGGAGGGCTTCTGGTGTCCTACCCCCACTGCTGGACCTCCTTAGGGCACCTGGTGTTTTTGGCCACTGTGTGACAGAGTGTGGGACTGGATGGGCCACTGGCCTGATCTAACATTGGCTTCTCTTATGTTCTTATCATTAAAACCATATATTTGTAATATAAATGTTGCTTTTTGTTTTGTTTGTTTCATATGTAACAGGATTTTTTTCTCTATAATAAAAATAATCTTTAAAAAAGAAAAGAAAAACACCACAATATAATATTACCTCAGAATGAAAACTGGCATCCAAGATAACATTCTGTGTTTGAATCTCACCAGTAACACACTTTCCTCAGGGTGGTGGCAAGGCAGGAATGATACAATTAGGATATTTTCATTAAAGATTGAGGTCTAAATGGAACATGGTGTACTTGTCCAGGAAAATATTCCATCTCAAGTTTTGATTCCAGCCAGATCTCTCCCCCCCCCCCAACATTTTCTAAAGTGCCAGGAAAAACATTAGAATTAAAGTCAGTATGTACATCTATCTATCTCTACAATTAGAGTTCAAACCGCTGCTTAACTTCTGTGGCTCATTTTCAGTGAGGTGGGGGGGGGGTAAGAAATATACTAAGGATATCATAATGCAATTATCTGAAACTGGCCTCTTGAACATTGGACTTTACATAAATGGGAGCCTGCAGTCTACCGTACACTCAAGGATGCTGATATTTCTGGGTTGTTATTAATTCCAGCAGCCCTTCCACCCAGGCCCATAGCTACAGTGGGCATCTTGGGGCTAGGACCCCAAACTTACTGGCAAGTCCCCCGGACATCCCATCCAACCCAGGGCCCCCCAAGTGGTGGCAGATGCAGCGAAGGAATTGGGTATTCCTTTAATTTGATTAGCCAGTGCCCCCTAAGGAATGTAAATGCCCCCTGACTTAAAAATCCTGGCTATGGGCCTGCTTCCACTCATGGGAAAGATCATTCCTGGAGCTGTGAGATGAAAGCCACAGAGGTTGGGGGACCACAGGAAGAAGAGGGAAGGGACTGAAATAGCACCCTCTGAAGGGACTGAAATAGCACCCTCACAAGCACAATTCTACCAACAGAAAAGAGAAGAAGGGGAATTTCTCTTCTCTTCCCTCCTTACTGCAAGGCCCTCACTCATGTGGCTATTCTTCCATGCAAGTCCAGCAAACCTAAGAGTGATGTTTTCGGGAATCAGGAGTGAGTGCCATAAGTGTGAGATGAATGCTTTCCATGTATGCGCAGTTAGATACGGTTAGATATGGTATGCACAGTTAGAGTATGGATTTTGGACACTAGCCAGAGAACAACTTCTGTGTGTGCTCAAAAAGGTTGTTAAGTTCCTAAAGACATTGCTAGTTGCCAAGGGCAGTTGCTAAATTTTTATGTGTAAAAGTCAGTATTTTCTGCAAGTGAGCATGCTTGAACTGTGTGGCAAATTCATGCACCCTAAGATGCTGGCTCATTGACCTGAGACCCAGAATTCCATTTCCCTTTACTGCTTGTGAGTCTATCATGTGCATGCATGTGATTCCCTTGTAGCCTCCCTACCTACACAGGCTTGAAGCAGACGAATGCAGGGTGGCAGGAAGCCAGAAGAAAAAGGAGGAAGTGGTGAAGCAGAAGCTTAGAGATGTCATAACAGCATCTGTAGAAATTGTTTCACATCCATTTCTATAAGCAGTTGTTGCGCCCCATGTTGAATTCCACATGCATGATTAGTCTATAATTTTTCACCAACCACAGAAGAAACAGAAAGCCTTTGCAATTTGTTCTACTCCCCAGCAGAGCAGAGTCGATTATCTCTGGCATATCCTCCTGTGTACCTCATCCAGCAACTACAATTTATGAAGTTAGCAACCATAGACTTTTGAACACCATGGACTCATACTGGTTTTGAAATGCCTCTGACGTTGTATGGACTCATATTGTATGACTCATACTGGTTTTGAAATGCCTCTGACTTTCAACCTGAATCATTTTGCTATGTAGATTGGAAAGGACTCTTGCTGATACACACAACTCCAGAGACTCACTGAATACATAAACATAACTACAGAGGCTGGTTTTTTAAGTCTGCCTTCTTCAATGACAAAACATATTATTAATTTTCATTACTGCTTGCCCTCAGAAAACCTTCCCTCCGTTATCTCTACCGTTAACCCAAAGAGTTCCCCAAACAAGACACTCACTTATCCAGCAGGATCTGCCAATAACCCTGTTTAGTGACTGGAACCCAGTTGAGGTTTCCACTGAAATGGGAAGGATCAAAGCCACCCCAGATCAGTTCCCCTCCTACAGAGGAGTCTTCATTTCTGAGGGGAAAAAGAATCATCACTTCAGTTAGGATTTCAATTGGCAAGGGCCTTCGCCTCAGTATTATTTAATTTTACATTTTCTGTGTTTTCTCATTAATTCCACATGTCCTCTAAAGGCATGCATTTTTTTAAATAGCTACTATGGGTTTGTCTTTTAGCTTCAACTATAATTGATTTTAGTTAAAGTGGGGCCTAGATTTGAGGTAATAGCACCAGGAGTCCATTTATGTCACCTGTTCATGTAGACAGAGAACATGGGCAGATCCACCAGGTTTTGGCCCATCATGTTATCAAAGACTGGAGTGACTCCATCGACTGCCAGGGATGGGTAGGCCAAACCAAGGATGCCATCAAATTCGGAATCCAAAAAGGTGTTTCCAGGCTCATTGACACTTTCTGCAAATTGCTGATTGGCTACAGTAATTCCTTCTACCTGAAGGGCAGAAACTCATTAATTCTGATCCTATGCTCATACAAACAAACAAACAAAAATAACCCAAGAATTATGCTCAAGGGAAAAGGAAAGAGAAAGCAAACATCTGGGGTGCTGAGAAAAGTCATAATGGGGAAAATGCTGTGACCCCCTCCAACCAGCCCAGTGAATCCGATTCAGAGTCCTCAGGGGAGGAGCCAAGGTTGATGACTGAGGAGTACTCAAGAGACCAGGGAGGACCCAGTGTGGCAGGAATGTACCAACACCTAGTAAGGATATACCAGTGGCACCAGAAGCTACACTGCCACACCCTGCAAGGGAAGCCTTGCCACTGCCACCTGAGTCAGCTGCTAGGTGTCCCCAGGCAGCATTTGAACCTGGGACTGCAGTCCCTCTGGATCGTGGCCATTTTCTCCAGGTTAACTGATTTCTGTTGCCTGGAAATCAATTATAATTCCAGCCACCACCTGTAGGTTGGCAACCCAGCCCAGGACCCTCTCCCGCTGCTCCTCAGGAATGGTGGCAGTGGAAGGCCCAGCTGAGGTGCCACAAAGGAGGTTAAGTTTTCAAGTGGTTGCACATAACCTCCTTGTAGGTCTAGAGCAGAGTTCTGAGGATAATACTTCCTCACAGGATCTTGGCCAAAGCACAGAACAGCCCAGGAACTCAACACCTATAGGCAAGGCAGCCCGGCCTCATTACCTCCAAGCCTGTTTAGGGGGAGGCTGCCTTGCTAGATCAGCCAGTCCACTAGGATGGCATGTACAACAGTGAACATAGCATGACCCTGTTACTTGAATGAATAACTGAAGTGAGATCAGAAAATGAAGGTAAAGCTATCCAAGCTGAATGTCCATGATCATAATGGGTAATCTTGGTCATAGGCTGTGGAAATGACAAAAAATTCACAGGGGAATATACAACACTCCTAGGCTGGGTCTTCTATATTTGAAGGTTGAACAGATCTGGCATTTGGAATACATACCCAGAGGGAGGTTGTCTGCGCCTCCCACCCCGGAAAGTAAAAGATAGTGTTGGTTAAATCATGTTTTTCAACCAGCTGGAAACAAAGGAAAGTTTAAAAGAAACAATGAGATCTTCTACTCACAGTTACTTGATCTGATCCAATTATTCCTGTCAGGCTCCCAGTGCCATATTGAATAGAAAACGGAGTCCCCACCTCACTATAGGTACTGGAGGCTGATGGATGAAATCTGGAATGTTCAACTGTGGTTTAAAATAAAGTTTCCTCAGTCAGAATATTGACTAAGTGATGTGACACCCCCCCCCCCCCCCCATCTTGCAATAGGAAGGCCAGGAGTTCTGGTATGAAAGCTGACAGTACAGGGCCTGCACACATTTCAGAAGTAAATCACAGGCTGAGCCTCTGCATATACTTTGCAGTTATCACAGGATGTGTTGAACTGCTACCTTAAGGCTGATTGTTACACACACACACACATCATCTGCTCACATCATTTCGACCCAGTATATGAACTACCTCTGTGAAAAAGCATTATATCTGATGTGATACAAGAGTTCTGTACAAGAGATACACATGAAACATATCACTTGATGCTGCGGTCATCAAGTAATAAAAATGCACTTGTGAGCTCACGCATCTGTCATCAGGTGATAATTGGGCTCACCATGTCACAGCATTTTACCATCACGCAGTCTGATCCCATGCATATTTACCTAGAAGTTATTTGCACTTTGGACAACGCTAGTAGTATGGAGAGGTGTGTATGTATGGAGTATGTAGTATGTATGAAGCTAGTAGTATGGAGAGGTGTGTTCACAAGACTGTAGCCTTAGACAATACTCTGATCAGGCTTTATTTACACAGTCCACCAAGATCTCATTTAAACAATGAATGCTGGCATAGAAAATCACTCTGAATTCTGTCCCTCACCCTTAATTTTTCATGGCAAACCTGTCTTCTGAATGTAGTAGGCTTATGAATGCATTATTTATTATTGTAAATGTGCCCCCGTGTGGTGAGACCAGTATCATACAGATGAACATAATTCAGTAGTTATCTATTTCTCCAGGCCAGTGCCCGCGTGCCCTCCTTCCTTCCTTCCTGTACAGTGATGTCTTATGGTTATATTCCCTTTTGGCTCCTGAATGTTGCTAACTGCAAACCAATACTAATCACAACAAAGTAACATACCCAGGCATCATCAGCCACTAGTTAAAATATATCTACTCCTGTTTACAGCTGGGCTAGCACTGCACTCTACGGCCCATATGCAGAGCCCTTTCAGTTGTTTAATACAGTAGCAGCACTGTATGATCAGCTATCTGTGTCCAGTGGCTCACTGTGAAAATCAGGCCACAGTACTAAATAACAGTGTGGGAAGCGAGAGGGAAACTGCCCAGTATGCATGGTGAGCAAACACGAACATTTCTTACTGCTTCCAAATGGAGCAATTTAAAGTTCCCAATAGCCAGTTGAAATAGAATCCAGCTCGTGTATAATAATAAATAATATTTTGTATCTGAGAGGAACCCAATCATTGCATCAGCCACAATACTGTCCAAGTGGACAAAGCCTTACATGCCACGTATTTGTACAGTTTATTAGTGCATTTACACTTTATAAGCCCAACCCATTCATACCACAAGCTTTGCTGACACAGTAAACAGACGGGACCCAGAGGTTGGAGGAACCCGTGTCAAAGAGCACGGTGAAATTCTGAGGAGGTGTCCCAATGGAGATCTGTCCAAAATATTCCACCTAACAGAAAAAAACCATAAAAATCTTCAGAAAGCAGAGCTCAGCAAAGCTTCACAAAACACGAATTCTTCCCAAGTTAAAGGAAAATGTCAGATTGCTTGCATTATATACTTATGCTCAGAGCTTTTTTGTTGAACAAGCCCAGCAGGAACGCATTAGCATAATATAGGCCACACCCAACAGCAGAAACTCATTAGCATATTAGACCACCCCCCTGACAGTGCAGCTCCCTCCCAGGATCGGCTTCCCCAGGTACCTTGTGGCTTGCGGGGCACATGGGGAACCTGAGGGAAGGAAGGCAGTTTCTGGATCAGCTTCCCCGGGCACCTCACAGCTGCAGGGCGCCTAGGGAACCCGAGTGGGGGGGAGGCTGTAGGCGTGGCCAACTCAGAAGCCAGCTGGAACTCCGTTCCTGTGTGTGCCTGCCCAAAAATAGCCCTGCTTATGCTTACATGAACAGACTTTGGAGCCTTAAAGAGACTTCAAGGCAGTCTCCCAGCTATCCTACAATCCACTATATGGAGATGCAGAATGGGATTACTGAGGCTGGATCAGGGCTAGTCTGAGCATAGCACTAAAGGCACCATTTTAAAAATTCAACAAGAATGATTTATCTGCTGTTCTCTCCCCCCCTCCGGCTAATAGACAGACAAAGACATCCATACTGAAAAACCAGCATTGTATTCCTAAGTGACAAATAATTTTGAAAAGGTTAATACACCTGCCACATATAAAGCAGGCAGATAATATCAGGCACATCGCCACATTATTCTTGAATTTATATAAGCTCCATTGAACAGGGTGACCGAGAGCTTGTCTTCAGCACATTTATGGTTTTCGTGGAAAAATAAATTAAGTTTTTTTTCTTTTGCTGCCGCCATCTTTCTGTTCCTCATAGTTACATAAACCCTGCTCAAAACTTACATCAAAATAGTTGAGGAGTGGCTCATTGACTTCCTGGACTGCTGAGCATTCTTGGGTGTACTTGATCATATCTACCTTGTGGGCCTTCCAGAACTCGGACAGTTTCCCACGTTCTCTCAAGGTTGTCCGCAAAGATTTGTGTCTCTTTAGGGGTACTCTGTGGGGAGAGGGAAAGGAAACATATTGAATGCTGTTTCTTAACCAAACGAAGAAAAAACCCTTAAGACCCATGTTTTGTGAAGTAGTACTTTGAGCCTTGGTAACTAACTTCAGTAGTCTGAAAGAATCAATAAAAAGGCCAAGGAAGCTTGCTTACCTTTGTACTCCACTGGCCATCCATACTGAAAACATTAAAAGAATAAACTGCTTCATTCTGGTGGTTGCAGGTCTTATGCTCTTCTTAACTTGTTGCAACTGAACAAAAGCTCTGCGCTTATATCCACAAATCCAGCCCAACCCCTGTGATAAAACTGAAGGGGAAAAAAAATCTACACTACCCAAGTCACACCACTTAATGTCAATACAGCTCCTTTGGAACAGAAATTAATCATTGCATATGTGGTCCCTTCAGGGACCAGAGATTAGGCCATCCCCCCCCCCCCCAAGGGCTAGAAAAACTGCAAGAATTGATTATAGGTGTGTGTATAGATGTGTGTTCACATGCCCTGAATTGTATGTACTGTTGTACATGGAATAGGCCTTGCTTGTTGACTCTACTGCTTTTAGGGAGTTTCTAGAATCAAAAATGTGTGCATCAGCCCTTAATCTTTAAGCCAAAAAAAGTTTTGTTGTTTTCGCTTTTTAGAAAAGGCAAAAAAATTTTTTGGGGGGGGGATTTGAGCCCAAGGGACTTCATTCAGACTGGGACCCTGGGTTGTTTGTGGTAAGAAAGAGTCAGGAAATCCTTGGGTTCATGTGCTCCCCCTCCCCCATTTGCTTGTGTACTGAGAGCTGAGGTTGAAGGTGAAACTTCAGTTTGTTGTGTTGCTCCTATTTGGTGCTGTAACAAATTGCACTTGGTTTTTATCTCCAGCGAGGATTCTAAATAATTTCAAACTACAGCTTGTTTCTGATGTCTGTCTGAATATGTACACAAGCGCCATCAAGTTGCAATTGATTTATGTTGAATTCAACAAGGAACTTTCAAGGCAAGCGAGAAGCAGAGATAGTTCGCCATTGCTTTCCTCTTCAGAGTCTTCCTCGGTGGTATACTGACCTTGCTTAGCTTCCAAGATCTGATGAGACTGGGCTATACCATGCTGCCTTCCCTCCCTCCCTGAATACAGCCACAAGCTTTCTAGATCTGAGTCTGGAAGTCCCTAGAGACCAATGAGATTTGGGGGGAATAAGCTTTCGAGAGCCAAAGCTCCTTTCATCAAGCCATAGGATTGGTTTGTGTTGAAGTCTATGCCCAGCCTTGCACCAAAGTCTCAGATTTTAAACAAAGGTTCTTGCTTTTCTGCAAGATCACATTTCTTCCATGCAAATTGGTATTTCCTTCTCATTTGTTTTACTCAGGCCATATATCTTACCTATGGTTGCCAACTTCCTGGTGGAGCCTGGAGATGTCCCACAATTTCAACTGATCTCCATACTACAGAGATCAGTTTCCCTGGATAAAATGGCTGCTTTGGAGGATGGACGCCATGTCATTATATATGCCACTAAGGTCCCTAAGGTCCTTCCCCCCTCAAACCCTGTCCTCTGTAGGCTCTACCCCCAAACTCTAGGAATTTCCCAACCCACAGCTGGAAATCCTAACTATAGCTTTGTTTCTGGAATAATTAGACATGAATCTGCTGAAATTATATAGGCTGATTTCACATGGGGGATTTTTGCCACCATAGAATATAGGAGGCTCCTGCATTAAACCGGAACATCCACATGACATTGTGCCCATTCTCAACACAACTCACGGGCCTCCTAGAGCTTTGCCCTTTGAGACAGATCAAGGAAAAGCCTCTCCCATAGAAACTACTTATATATGGTGCCTATTCATACACTGATATCCTCTAGTGATGCATTGCTCAGTTCACTTTAGAAGTCCAGAGTGTGGTTGACTATACAAGCTAGAGGTGATAGAATTCCATCTCCTGTGTGGTGCATTTAGCTCCATCCCTCTTGATTTGTTCACAACCTGGTAATAAAAATTATTTTGTTTAGAAGGGCTTTTAATTCAAACAGTTAAATCCAATCCTCTAACTCCTAATCCTGTTGCTATGCAACCTTGGTATTTTATCAGGCCGGTTTTGTTGAGTTTTACTCAATTTATCTAAGTATTGTTGGTTTTTATCTCTGCTGTAGATCTTAAATTGATATTATTCTGCAAACTATTAGGGGAGTCTGTTGTGACCAAAATGTTTAAATAAATAAATAATTAAAGTACATCTATTGCTGTTATGATTGCTATGTGGCATGCAATTGTACATATTATCACAGAAGATGTGGGGGAGGAACTGTGACTGAGTGGAGAAACAAAGTTTGAGTCCAGTGGCACCTTTAAGACCAACAAAGTTCTATTCAAGGTATAAGCTTTCTTGTGCAAGCACACTTGATACACTGTAACAGCATTTCCTCAACCATTACATAAGAAAGGGGGGGTTAGTTGCCAGGAAGGGCCAATTAGAGTCAACATGGCCCTTCCCGGCAACTAACCCCCCCACCTTCTATATGCAATGGTTGAGGGGATTCTGATTCACGATATCTGAAGAAGTGCGCTTGCAGACAAAAACTTATACCTTGAATAAAACTGTTGGTCTTCAAGGTGCCACTGGACTACCCACCTTAGTGGTAGAACATCTGCTTTGCATGCAGAAGGTTCAAGTTCAGTCCCCAGCATCTCTAGGTAAAAGCAGCAGATAGCAGGTGAGGTGAAAGAGCTCCTCTTGAGACCATTTAGAGCCCTTACCAACAGATGATACTAACCTCAATAGATGAAGGGTCTGATTCAGTATAAGGCAGTTTCAGGTGTATTCACATGACTGTGAGCAATTAGATCAAAGTCTATATTTGTGTGCACATTTTAAAACATCAAAACCTCAATTTCTCACAATAATTTTGTTGTTCAGTATTATGATTGTGGTCTCATTGTGTTCACTGAACTTGAATGACTTGAATGTTTTCCCCTTGTTTGCTGCTAATGAGGGCAGACTGGCACTTTAACCTACTGGGCCACTTTTCTGTAGACTGCTTTTGCTGACAGCCAAGGACAGGGCAAGTGAAGCCCCAGAAGCCCTGGTCACTTGGCTCATACCTGGTCAGTGTTGGTTACAATGAGTGGAAGTTTCTTTGTGGCCTCCCCACACCAGCAGCAGTCTGGTCTGAGCAAAATTCTCCGTGCAGCACTGCCCTGCTGGGGTCACTTGGCTCAGACCTGCCCAGCAGTGGCATGGGAGGAGGTAAAGAGCAAGTCCAAGCTCATCTGTTTGCTTCTGCCCTGGCTGCTAATGGGTAGTACATGATTCTGAGAGATGACAGACAGACAGACTGAAGTCATGAAATGAAGAACAGAAGGATGTTGCATGTGAAATACACTCTGTGACAGCCAGGGAATGAGAAGAAATCAGTGGGATAATATTTCAGTCTTCCTGGATATTCTGTTGCTGACCTAAAAGCCATGGTTCTCCTACAAAAGAACTTCAAAGGGACAGTCCCACAGGAAATTGCTGAATTAGAATTCATTAACAAATTTAAGGATATTACCCCAAAAGAGTTTAACAACGATTTGAGATTTCTCCCTCACTGTCTTACATATCCCACCCCTTACATACGATAGTTCAGCTATGTCTATTTCTACTATACCTGCTTATCCCCTACTTTTTTGGGGGGGGGGGGTTAATTCTACTTTGGGACCCTCACAACAGGAGGGAATGGCCACCACCCTCTGAGTGAACTGATTGCTCTTTTGATCAGGTATTATTTCTGTTGGAGAAATGAGCATGTAATGCAAGGCCTGAGAAATTCAGTCATTATAGGGTTAACTATGCAACTTGTTTGTTTACCTGTGTTAGCCTGGAAGTGATACCTGGCAGCTGGCCAATTATCTGTAAACCCGGGAAAACTAAAGGTGTACTGTCTTGCTAATTGGTCAATGATATCAGGTGTTTCCTTTCAGGGGTCAAGAAGAAGGAGAGATCCTCCATTACAATCTCTCACTCTCTCTATCAGCATGTCTTAGTGTGAAGCTGGAGCACAATGCAGCTCCTTAGAAAGCATGTTTTGTTTATTTGTAGCTAATCCTGTTTACCTTTTCCCTTTAGTAATAAACTTCTTTTAAACCAAAAGAAGCAATCTCTTCTTTCCAGAAAAGCAAGATTCATTACTCTGATTTTCTGATTATTGGACAAAAGTCCTAACAATTTCAAACTAGCCTTTCTTGGTACCATCTCTCCCTCTGCCTCCATCATTCAGTTGTAAACATAAATTCATCGATTTTATGAATGTATATTTCATGCATCTCTTAGACTGAATTACTCAGGAGGGCATTTGTACAGAGGTGATATAACTTTAATATATCAGAATGGTTCAGGAAGATGCTTTAATAAAAGAACTGAGGACTGTACTACAGTGCATAGTACATACTAACGGTTGCTGCATGTATTGCTGTATAATGTAATTTCTGCATTGTGTAATATGCCATGTTGATACTTATGCTTTGTTTCAGATTTTTACTTGATTTTAATTTCTGCATTCTTAAATCTATTGCATTACTTATTGGATGTCCCAACTTATTGACTGCAGTGACTTAGACTATGTAATCCACAAGAGACTCAGTGAGAAAGGCTGACTATAATAATGTAAATAAATAAATGAAAGCTTATCGCAGAATAAATTTTGTTAGTCTTCAAGGTGCCACTGGATTCCTGTTGTATTCCCACTAAAGAACAGCTTGAGGATCTGTGCCTACAGATGGACATTCAAAATTCTGCCAGTTAAGAGTCCTGGCAATTCTGTTTCCCAGGCCTACTATACTGAACAAATGGCTGAGGCCATAGATCACAACAATTCTGGACCACAGGCTCTGTAAAACCTAGCACTTGATAGGAGCAATGTAAAGAATACAAATGATTAGGTGACATACCAAGGCACCAACTGGTACTTTGGATTCCAAACAGCAGGAAAAGTTCAGTACGAAAAAGATCAATCTGAGCAGACAAAGATGAACTTGGACAAAAAGGTCAAAAATAGCGCTCAGTACTTGGTGATATTATTAACAAAGTCCTTCTTGCATGCTTAAAATAGCACTTAGCTGAGCACCTCCCCTATCTCCCTGGTATCAGAAATCAGACTGAAAAGGGAAGTCATGGGCTATTCTGGAAAATGAACAGTTGTACTGATAGCAGAACACCAGATTACAAGCAATCTGATACTGTGTGGTTTAGTTAGCTGTTGCTGCTCCTGCTATTATATATGTATGGTCTGTTAAGTTGCAACCAGTTTATGGCAACCCCAGCACTGGGTTTTCAAGGCAAGTGGGAAGCAGAGGTGGTTTTCCATTCCCTTCATCTTCAGAGTCTTCCATGGCAGTCCCTCATCCAAGTACCGACCCTACTTAGTTTCTGATCTCTGACAAGATAGGGCTATGGCATGCCATATTCCCTCCTTGTTGTCGTTATTAACAAGCAAATAGACTAGAGATTCATACAGGTGGATAACCCAAAAGACTACCCAGTCTAATATTTTGACATAGAGTAGGATCATCTACCCATTATTTTTGCATAGATTCACTGCAGTGTGATACAAATGATAGTTGAACTGTTCTTGCTGGTGGACCATAATCATCAAGTACAGGATACTTGAGTGATTCCTGGACAGACATTTATAACTTTTTCCTCCTGTGTAGCAACTGGACTCCAATTTGACAGAAAAATGCCTTTTCCTCACTATTATACATTTATAAGATCTAGCACTGCTAGAGATGCACAGGTCTTCTGAGTGTTTCCATTTATGCAGATGATAAATTAGGGTTGCCAACCTCCAGGTGTGGCTTCAAGAACTCCTGGAATTACAACTGCTCTCCAAATGACAGAGATCAGTACCCCTGGAGAAAATGGCTGCTTTGGAAGGTGGACTCTATGGGCATTAAACCCTGCTGAAGTCTATCCCCTCTCCAAACCTCCCCCTCCCCCAAGGCGCCACCCGCAAATCTCCAGAAATTCCCCAGCCCTGAGGGGTCAACCTTAGTTAAAAACTGCTTGCAACTGGTGACAAAAATAAGACTTTCAGGGGGAAAAATTACATTGCATGTAATACAATGGACTCAGGACTGTAGCAACTGCTCTTATAGAAGTTCGAGCAACCATTTTCTGTAAGGGCTGAAAAGGTCTCTAAATCCTCCTTGCAGCATTTTGTCTGTAGATTCTTCATGTTGCACAAGGTGGGATTATACATAGTACTGGCTTGGATTCACCAGTGTGTGAGCAGAAAGGAAAATGAAGTTAGCACCCAAACAAAACAGGAGTCCTCCGGTGGCAGCTTTAAAAAGTTATTCTAGGATAATTTTTTGTGAGTCAGAGTTCACTTAATTAGATGTACAGAGGTGCAAATCAGTCAGTCCCAATTTATATTTGTGTGTGTGTGTGAGAGAGGGTGTGTGTGTATTTCAAACAGAGGCCGGCTCAAAACAAGATCCAATCTAAAGAGTAACTTGTTCACTTAGCATGGGTGTGAGTCACTGGTGTTAGATAAGCAAAATGTAAAATCTAGTGCAGGACAAAGTGAGATAAAGCAGGTAAGACAGGAAGTTATAGAGATACAGCTGAAATAATTAACTTATTTATTGAGTGGGAAATACAAAGTATTACCACCCATAGTGAATAAGGAATGACAGATCCCCATTAAGAGCAGGCAGAGAGATAGTGTTAATTCCAGGTTAATTCAGCAATTTCTCTTTGCATTCTCCCTCTGTATTTTTTTCTGTAGGAGAACCTTGACTTTAAGATCAGCAAGAGAATGCACTGGAAGATTAAAATGTTCACCTACTTGTTTCTGAATACTGTGACTTTTAATGTCAGTTTTGTAGCCATTTTTGTGTGTGAAGGAAAGAAACACACAAGAGAGGGTTTGCATAATTTTATTTGTTTTTGAAATTGTATCAGAACTGTGCTCTTGCACATGCAGAAAAGATATTAGGGTATCAATCATTCTCCCTTAGTGGAAGCAGACAGTGAAGAGTAATTTTAATATTTCTCCTTGAGTAAGGATTGTTGCACAAGGACAACCTTCTGTGACATCCATCCCACTACTTTATTACATCATATAGTTATTATATGTATGGCATGCATGCCACTTTTCCATGCCACTCATGCCCAGAGTGCTCCACAAAATAAAAAGTGAGAGAAAAGCATTAATATAACCACAAATCACCATTAAAAATGACAATAAGTTAAACAAACATAAAAACCAGGGATAAAATGTCTTTTTTAAGGCATTCTTGAATAGATAGATATGTAGGCATGTGCTGTCAAGTCACAAGCAATTTATGGCAACCACAGCAAGAGGCTTTCAAAGCAAGTGAGAAGCCAGGGTGGTTTTCCATTGTCTTCCTCTGTGGTCTCCCATCCAAGTACCAACTCTGTGATTTGATGAAATTGGGGTATACCATGCCACCTTCCCTCCCTCTTCAGTTAATACCTAGAGGATCTTCCTCGAGGGGGCCAATGAAGCTCTTGGAGAGTACAGTACCTCAGTTTGTGGGTGGTAGCTGAAAAGTCCTTTTAGTTGTCATTTTAGTGAACATTCTGAAAGCCACTGCAGGTCTGGCTGCAGCTGCATAACCCCCACTCACACAATTGTTATTCATACAATGGTCTATTCATGTCAGCACAGTAATAATTCATGTAAGGACACAAAGAAGATGCAGTAGCTCCTTCCATGACTAGAAAAATTGTGTGATGGATTTTTTTCTACCTTAGGCCGAGGACAGATTGGCAGTCTCGGCCGCTCTGCCTCCGCTTCAAAAGCGGAGGCAGAGCGGCTGTTCAGACGGCTGCATCTGCCCTGAGGAAGCGGCCCGGACGCATCGCGTCCGGCGCCGCGTTCCTCCTGCAGCAGCCAAGCACCACTTCAAAGTGGTGCTCGGCTGCTGCAGCACGCATTCCACCTGCCGGAGCGGGTGTGAACGCGTGTGGGCAGGGGGAGCCGCGCGGCGTCCGCCTGCCGCTGTAGGAAGCCACCCGCAGTCTGAACGCTGCGGGTGGCTTCCTTCCGGCGGCATGCGAACACCGCGCCGTGGGGGAAATTCCCCCCGCCTTAGTCTGCCGCGCTGCGGAGGCGCGGCAGACTGCCAATCTGTCCTCAGCCTTAGGAATAGCTGCTGTGATCTTCCATGTAACTCCAAACGTTAATTTATACTCAGAATTCAAATTAAATATCTTTCCAAATGGAGCATCAGCACATACGTGGGCATCACATTGCCAGCAATAGCTCCTTCCATGGCTGGCTCCCAAGACATTTTACTGTGGCCTTGTTTAAAGAAAAAGAGTAATTTCCCAACCACTTAGTGCTCTGCTTCTGTTTGGTGCATCACAGACAATCAAGCATTAGCTATTAAGGCTGTGGCCACACGGGCCTTAAATGCGGGAGGAAGGGCTATTTCCTCCCGCATTTAGAGGGGCCGACCACACAGCCCACCCAAGTCCCGCGCTGAAGCGGGCTCAAATGCGGGTTCCTCCCGCATTTTCCGACCCCGGGAAAATCAAGTGTTTTCCCGGGTGTTGCGGGAGGAACCCTCATTTGAGGTATCTGGACAGCCCTCTCTCGCAAGCATTGCGAGAGCAGGGCTGTCCAGATAGTCCCGCCGGCCATTCCCCCCCCCCTTTTACACTTGGGCGCTTGGCCACTCATGCACCCAAGTGTAAAGGGGGGGGGACCCCAAACTCACCAGGCGATGGCAGGTCCTTGGCTGCCACCGCCGCTTCTGCCACTGCTGCGGCCGCCTCTTCCGCGGCCGCCGACGCCGTTCCCACCAACGCCTCTTTAGTGGCCGCCGCCGCTGCTGCAGGGATTGGGATGTGTAGACATCCCAACCTGCGGTAGAAAAATGCGGCCCCTTTAAATCCGGGAGCCCTCCCGGATTTAAAGGGGCCGTGTGACCGCAGCCTATGTCAGTAGATAACTCAGTGTGCACTCATGGATGCCGAAAACAATTGCTTCCCTCCAGGGTTCTCTTGAGCTTTTTAGGAATTTGATTATTGTTCAGATAGTCAGATATCACTGAAGCTTTGCATTATGGGATTGATAAAATTATTTTGTGCCTTTCTTGTTTAAGCTGAAAGGTCATGTCTATGTATAAAATATGTCTTAAAAAGAAACTCTAAAATACTGTATTGACAATTTCAGATTCAGTACTATTTGTGTACTAATCTAGAGAATGCATAGCCAACTTTTCTACTTTAAAAAGGGATATACAACAAATGAACAAAACAAAACAGTTTTAGAAACTTAAAATGAAACAACGAAAAGCTACAATACAGAGGAAAAAAGTTAAATACAAAGAAAACACAAAACAAAACAAAGCAGATATTAAAAGTCTTTGAAAATTGGAAGGTCTTAACCTGGTACTGTTAAAATAATCTTGCAATAATCTATCAGGCAATTGTGACCACTGAAGAAAGCTTCGTTCTACCTACCACCCATCAGATCTCTGGACACAAAGGCAACCAGAAATGGCCTTCCTGTATAGACCTCAGAATTCAGGCAACCTCACTTGAAAGTTATATAATGTCCCCACATCTTTCAATAGAAAAAAAGAAAATCCTCTGTGGATCATCTTGCAGACACTCTAAAAAGGATTAGTGCAAGCATCTTATTTCTATAATTTCATATAATGTTCAGTTAATATGATCTTCAGTGCATCAGCTCCATAAATATATAATCTAGATTTGAATTTAGAGAGAAGAGAGATTGGATTTTATACCCCACCCTTCACTACTCGAAGGAGTCTCAGGCTGTGATCAGACACACTAAATAATCCACTTTCAATGCACTTTCAAACTGGATTTTACTGTGTGAACTGGCAAAATCCAGTCCAAAAGTACACTGAAAGTGGATTATTTAGTGTGTGTGATTGCAGACTCAGAGCGGTTTACAATCTCCTTTCCCTTCCCTTCCCCTCCCCTCCCCACAACAGACACCCTGTGAGGTAGGTGGGGCTGAGAGAGCTTTTGAGAACTGCCCTTGAGAGAACAGCTCTGAAAGAATTTATGACTGACTCAACGTCACACCAGCAGCTGCATGTGGAGGAGTGGGGAATCAACCCCAGTTCTCCCAGATAAGACTCCACACTCCTAAACACTACACCAAACTGGCTCTCAACAACACTCAAGAGCTGTTTGAAAATGGATGGATGCAAAGACCCTTCTAAAGTAAGCAAGGTTAGTAGCAGCAGGTATAATTAAGCATACTGGGGAGATCCAGTAATGCATGCGCCTCGTCTGTTTTGACCCTCCATCCCTTTAACAAAAGTGAGGATTTTGAAAAATGAAGTCCTCCAGTTGTATATAATGAACACTCCTCTTAAAGAACAATTTAGCAGAGTTCAGGCAAGAATAATGGAGGGATATACTTTGATCTCACACTCTATCAGCAAATGAAACCAAATTTCTACTTTTAATGAATGCAAAGAGAATTGCTTGACCCAAAGAAGTAGGTTTAAATTTAGTTACTTGCTAATGCATGGACCAGCAACAGTTAGATGAAAGTGAAGTACAAGCATCTTATTTCCTTCTTCTTCATTGTGTATGTAGGGATGAGGGGGGAAAGGGGCATAACAGGGCAACAGCTAGGGTTCCCAACCTCCAGGTGGAGCCTGGAGATCTCCTTGAATTACAAATGATCCCCAGACTATAGAAATTATTTCCCCTGGAGGAAATGGCTGTTTTGAAAGGTGGACTCTGTGACATTATACCCCACCAAGGTCCCTCTCTTCTCCAAGCCCTGCCCTCCATAGGCTCCACCCCCAAACTTCAGGAAATCCTAACTATAGGTTTGTTTCTGGAATGATTAGACATGAATTTGCTGAAACTATATAGGCTGGTTCCACATGGGGAATTTTTCCCAGCATCGAATACAGGAAGCTCCTGATTTAAACAGGAACATCCACATGACATTGTAGAGCTTTACCTTTTGAGACAGATTTTTTAAAAACCCTCCCCTCAAAGGGGAAACTGCAGGGTCATTGATTTCCTGTACAGAGTCCATTTGCTTCCTTCCTGGTCTGTCAAGAATCCCCAATCCAGGTGTCACGCCCACGTGTGCCCCCTGGCAGTGACGGGTGGTCCGTCACCATCCCGTGGGAGCCCCGAGGGGCGGGGGTTGGGCAAGCGGGAGGACGGGCATGGCCTCAGAATGTGTGGTGCCTGGGTAACACCACCAGGCGCAGCCCCGCGTGGTCAGTGACTTAAGAGAGTGCTCGGCCGGGTCACTTGCTCTCTCTTGAGAGCCAGTTTGGTGTAGTGGTTAAGTGCGCGGACTCTAATCTGGGAGAACCGGGTTTGATTCCCCACTCCTCCACTTACACCTGGCTGCATGACCTTGGGCAAGCCATAGCTCTGTACCAGCTGTTCCCTCAAGGACAGCTTGGGAAAGAGCTCTCTCAGCCCCACCTACCTCACAGGGTGTCTGTTGTGGGGAGGGGAAGGGAAAGGAGTTTGTAAGCCGCTCTGAGACTCCCTTGGGGAGTGGAGGGTGGGGTATAAATCCAATCTCTTCTTCTTCTCTCTCGTTCTGCGTCTCAGCCTCTTTGCAGCTCTCAGTTGTCCCTCTGCGCACACCACTTCCTCCCCGGCCATCCCGTATCTCCTCCTTTTTATCCCTTTCCCTCATCCCTCGGTGCCCCTCCCCCTCTTCCCTTCCACCCTCCCCATTGTGCGGCTCCCTGCTACTCAGCTCCTCTCTCCCTCCCATTGGCTTCTCAAGTTCCTCCCGGCTCGGCTAGTCCCCGCCCCTCCTGCAGCTCCGGGCATCCCATCTGGCCCCACCCAGCTCCAGCTGTGGCGGCGAGTCCGGGGCCATCCTGGGGTGTCTGTCTCCTGCCTGTTCCTGTGGCTGCCTGGCCCCTGCCGGTCTCTCTGCACCTCTCGGGGGTTCTAGCTCGCCCTCCTTCACAGGCATGCTGGGGCCAGCCCCGGGTCCTCGCAGCTCCCGCAGCCACGACCGGGCACATCCTGGCTGCCCTGTCCTCAGCCTGCTCTCCTCGGCCGTCTCGCGGCCGAGTCCGTGCGGGCCCCCCCCCAGGGTTCCTTGTCCTCCCGACCCCTCTCCGCTCCTTCCAGAGGGGCTGTCGGCCCCATCCGAGGCCCCAGGTAAGCCTGGAGAGTTCCCGCCGCGGTGGGAATGGCGGTTCCCGGGGCTCCTGGGAGCCCCGCGGCGGGACACCAGGGAATTCCTGATGTGGTCCAGCAGAGCACAAAATGACAAAACCCTGGGGTGTGTCTCCATACACTCACAAGTATGGTAGTCTGCCACCAGCCCCTTGAACCACGCACACAGTCATAAGCCAAGGCGCAAACTTCTAACCTCACTGGGAACCAATTAAGAAAGCCAACCCTGCAAGGTAGGTTACCTGCAGAAATGGTTTCCCAAAACAATTGACTTGGCAGGTGGACTCTTTAGGTCTAGGTACTGAAATTAGATTGCAACATTTGAAGCACAGATAGAGTTGCCAACCTTCAGCTGAGGTCTGGAGATCTCCTGGAATTACAACTATCTCCAGACCACAGAGATCAGTTCCCCTGGGAAAAATGTCTGCTTTGGAGGGTGGACTGTATGGCATTATACCCTCCCCAGGCTTCACCCTCAAATCTCCAGGAACTTTTGCACCCAGAGCTGGCAACCCTAAACACAGAACACCCAGTATAATCAAAAGATATTTATTAAAGCATGCAAGAATATTTCAAAAGAACAGAGCAGAGAGGAATAAAACAAATAAGTGGTTTTAGGGTTCTAACTAAACAGTAAGATGTTGATTCAAAGTTATCAGATGTTACCCATGTCTGTCTGTCTATCTGTCTGTCTGTCTCTCTCTCTCTCTCTCCAGAGAGCATGTCACCAGGCAGCACCCGGTACCTTCCGAGGTTAGCGAATCATACCTCCTGATAGCTGAAGCTAGCTACGAACAAAGAACCATCAGTCTTCCTTGCATAGTGTTAATCACAGCACCAAGTGAGGAGGCTTTGGCACCAAGTCCTGCCCTGGTAAACAAAGGGTTTGTACCTGTACCTGCAGGACGATTCAAAGGTCACAGGGTCGATTGCCAGTTCTTCAGCACCAACAAGCAATTATTTTCCATTTGGTCACATCAACTCATCATTCAGTTCTAGAGATTACTTTGAAGCTTGAATGTGTCTGAGGAAAGAAACTGACTACAGGTCCAATTTCCTTGACACCATCTACTTTCTATTAATCTCTCTTCTGCCCATACTGGTGAGACAGTTCAAGAGGAAGAGATATGCCTATGTGCTTGCAAACATGTGGAACATTTATGTTTTAACAGAAACTACTCTTGGAAGTCTGGGTGGCACTATAGGTGAAACAAACTTGCACCCCATAATTATCCTTTGTAAATACTGATGATGGATGTTCTCCAGGTATTCTCTGAATAAACAAAATCTCAATGTTTGCCATCTATGTTTGGCACCCAATGGTTTTCAGTTCTATAGTTGATATGGCTAGTTGATATTGGTCAATATTTAATAGCTGATGCGTCATGGAATTTAGTATTCTGCCTTCCTTAATTGGTCTGCCAAGGATTCCTGACCACTGCAGAGGATTTCTGGGCATGTTCTAGCATACACACAGGTTATGTGACATTCTTAGCTTACTTTTCAATATACAGTTTGGTGAGCCTCCTGCTCATCAAGAAATGTGCTTGATCATTTGTAGCCTCCAGTTCTCTTTTTTTATTACCTTCTCTAAAAACATGAGCAATACTTTTCATTGCTCTAGCAGACAGCAAAATCAATATGTATGAAACGTTTTGCTAAACAAGTGCTCACCATTTAGCAATATCTTTGGCTGGTGAGAAATCTCCACCAGGTGCTTGTCATTTTTCAAGGTGTTGACTAAACTTTCATTTTCTCTGACTGATGGGCATCAGCAATTAAAACATGGCAATTAGGCAAGGAAACTGAAAAGGTAACTTCCCCAAGCCACTTATGGGAAACTTCCCCAAGCTCCTAACACTTATTAATACTGCATTTACGGATATATTTGACAACAGTTTTAACATTTATGCATAAAAAGATGAGAGCACTGCTCCTTCCAATTTAGTTGTGCAGTGTTTCCTACTTGAGAAAGCAGCCTGCAAGTTCTGTGTTTTGTATCTTACTGAAACAGAAGCTATTGGTCTCCAAAAGACAGAACTCCTGCTTCCACCTTCTCCCAAAGCCTTTCCATACAGCTGTTTAGAGAGAGGACCAAGGAGGCAGCATTCTTGGTCCCTGGCCACCCTGTAGACCCAGTGGAGCCAGGCAAGACAAGTGACTGGTTTTCCTATGGAGTTTGGGAAAGATATGTGGTGTGGGGAGAGGACAGAGGAACTTATTGCATGGGGGCCTGTGGAGACTTTTGACTGTCCTGACCACAGGATCAGACAAACTCATTAATAGATCTATCAGAGTAAATTAGCCAAAGCTAAATGGAAACTCCATGTTCTCAAGGTAGTATACTTCTGAATCACATATGCTGTGGAGGCATAAAAAGGGCTCTTGCCTTCATGCCCTGCTTATGAGTTTCCTAGAGGCACATAGCTGGCCACCAGTGGAAAACAGAGTGCTGCACGAGATGGAGCTTAGTCTGATCCATCAGAGCACATATGTTCATCTTGGGGCATGAGGCTTTTTTCTGCACAATTGCTGGAAGAGTTGTCCAAGGCAATGTAATACCTGTGCAAGTCAGTAATGTGCCTGTGCAACTCAGACTTGAGACAACTGCTGGAGGCACTTCAGAGCTGGCAACCTTTTCCCAACCCCAGTGGGTTCCTGCAACTGTACTACACTTAATTGTACAGAATGGGAACTTGTTAATGTAGAAGCAAATCCAAAAAGGGGGTGAAGGAAATAGTAACTGGGATCTGCAAGTCCCCAACAACAAAGCCTCTAATTAGAGCTCCAGTCTTGAAGCAGGAATCCCCAAAGTTCTCTGCTTTAGTCCTTGGGTTCATCTTGTTCACCAATGTCCCTCCTGTTCCTCCTGAGGCTGTCATCTTATCTCTTGCAATCTTCCATGCTAAGCAAACTGATTCTCCAGGTCAAATTCTAATGAGGATGACCCAGCTGCCATGGGTGGGCTCAAGAACACTAATTCCAGTCTTAATTCACACAATAAGCTATAGAAAGATGAGGAAATTAGTAATGAGATGTAAAATCCTTTGTTAATTTTAATTTGGAGTTGTAACGTTTTCCAATTTGTTTAAATCTAAAGGTCTCAGTGAATAAGGAAATGAGGAGCAGCTATTGAAACCATACGTGCTTTTCTGTTTGGTTTTATTCATAATAGACTTTACACGGGTTTTTAAAGACATTTCTTACCTTTCTTTTCCTGCCTTTAGAAATAAGCGAGCTTCAGTGTTCTATAGTTTGTTGCCAGACATCTCTGAGAGAGCCAGCTGCTAGCATCTCAGCTGCCAAAAAGACTCTTAAAAAAAATCCATGAAAGACCTTAATTAATCTGGTGGCCAGATACTGGGCAAGGTACAGCTTCTCTCAGAGATGTCCTGTTCTGCCCCAATTCAAGACAAACATAAACACAGGCATAACTTTCTACTGTCTCCTTTTCTTTTGTTCCGATAATAGCTAGAGTCTGTTTCCTGACAATGCTAGGATAGAAAGAAGATTATCTGGTCTCACCACCAATATGGAGCAGGCAAGGAAAAACTTGAACCAAAATGGAAGCATCTCGGCAGCAACTGAAACAACATCAACTGGTTTTGGTGGACAGCTCCAGTGTGGAACCAGTGCCTGAGATGTAAATCAAAATTTTCTAGGAAAAGTAGGTATTCATGCTTTTACTAATGAAATGTGAGTGTTGAGTTGTTCTGTCCCAAAGTATTGCGCAGATCGAGCTTGGTGATCCTGAAAAATAATGAAATCAAGATAATTTTTTTTAACAAAAGTCTTTATTCACCAGTGAGGCCAAGAGAAGAAAATATTTCCATAAGTAACAGAGGATTTCAGATAAAATTATGGGAGAAAGTAGCAGTAAAGCTGCACACAAGAATTAAACCAAATGCCTATGCTCTTAGTATATTTTTATCAATATTCCCTGAATCCTTTTCTGTCTTTTAATAATCAAACTTTAAGCAGCTATGCAAAGCTGCACATGACTGATTTCTTTTGATAAGGGGTCTTTGCAATTTCCTCTTGCACATTTCCTCTTTTTCAGATTACTATCAGCTAGAGTAATAGCTTTCATACAATAAGACAACAGCCAATTAGAAAGGATCTTTGAGAAAAGATATCATTCCCCCCAAAAAGGATTATTTGTGGTATGTCCAGCAGGAAATGGCATTCTAGAGGGATCACTGCCTAACTCGTTGGGTAAGTAGAATCTGAAGGATGCTGGTGATGAACGGACAGAGGGTGGTTTTTTGTCTAAATGCTCTCTCCATCAACTTTGGCTACACAAGCTATGCAATGTAAACTGGCTCATTGCTTCTCTGTTTTACTCTTCTTTGTTTCTCATCCATGCATTCACCCACCACTACTCTATCAATACATCTGGGGTATAATCTGGATGGCTATCTAGATCAAAAGGCAGGATTGTTTCCCCACTACCACTACATACATCCACACATCAACCTACTTAATCCAGATTGCCCAGCACTTGCTGTACAGGAATGATGCAAAACACGACTGATATGGTGGTGGTACAGAGGACAACTGCAAAGTTCTTGTTAGATATGGCTTATGTATTGTGCCTTATTCTCTGTGCTCTGAAATGTGTGGAGCAAAGGTTCTTGCACAATGGGTAAGAAAATGTGGTTTTTCAAATTCTGTTGATTTTTGGAAACAGATTTCTTGAAACAAAAATACTTTCAGGGCATCTCTCACTTGTGATTCTTTTCTGTGGGTTATCTGTTCATTTGTTACATGTTTAAGATCCCATCCTTCTGCTAAGAAGCTTGGGGAGGTGGACACACTCCTTCCTCCACACACATTTTCTCTTCAGAAGAAACCTAGTGAAGAAGACAGGAAGAGAAAGAACGAGCTTCAGTGAGATTCACAGCTGAGCAGGGAGGTGAACTTGGCCTTTCTAATCTAAAGAAGAGCCAAACTAGTTGTGACTGCACCAATCACATGCAAAGAAGTTATATTGCTTAAGTTTTACAACAAAAACTTGGTTAAAAGTTGTTAAACTGCCCTTCTTCAAATGCTTTTCTTTTAACTGAGGTATTTCCAGTATTGAACTTGGGTGTTTTCCCACATGGGGATAAGGCTTACGTGGTTTCCCCATTGCTAGTGCAGCTGTAGATACAGTACAGAGGCAACAGGGTTTTACACAGAGCAGGTATCCCGGCAGTTCCTCTGCTTCAATTCCCTGGCAGCAGTTAACAGTATCTGATTGCCTTTGTGTGTCTGCTCACACAGGGGATGTGGAAAGACAGGGTAGCCCTGCTGTAACAGTACTGGAAAACGAGCTGTTAACCACCATATTGAAGCTTTTCCTTTGCAGGGTGCAGACAATGCAGGTTGGGTTAGTAACTGCTTTTTTAAAATGAGAAAGCTTTGAAACCAGCATTTGTTAAGGCAAAACAGGATTTGAATGATCATCAGGAAACCAAATCCTGGTTTTACGAAACAACCATAGTTCAAATAAACCATGGTTTTGCTTTGTGCCTGAACCATTGGACTCTGTGCATATGCTGATAAGCCACTTTCCCCCTTTTCAACTTTTATAACTGCACAATAGGCACAAATCCAACAGGCATAGTTCTCCCACTGCCACAACTCCATGCTGGGTTCAAGTTGTTTGTACTGCTTTTACCATTGTTTTGCATCATGTGTTAGCTGACCCTGAGGTTCATGAAAACTTTGTGTGATTAAACTAACTATGGCAGTGTGATTGTCTGCATATGGGCTGTTCCACTAAATATGATTCATTGGCGTCTGTTAAACCAGAATACAAAACCCATGGTTTGAAGACGATTTATTAACCACAGTCTTAACAATGCTTTTGCGTGCCTTATAAAAACTTAATCCTGGTACTTCTTCCATAGCAAAGATGTTTGGCCAGAGCAAAGGTGATAAAAATGGAATTTGTTGAGGCAAATAGGGATTTGACAAACCATAGGCCAGATAAATCACGGATTTGCGTTATGGGTTGGATCCAGTTACCTTTTTTTAACACAGCCTCACCCAGTTCTCCTCGTTACTATATCCTCTGGCCCACATGGCTTTTGTTCATCGTGGTCAAAGGTGATTCCCTGTCCCCTCAACAGGGAGGGATCACTTTTCTGATGTTTACTTTACAGCGTTATCAGGGTAATTCCAGAGGTGTAGCTGTGTTCTAGCAAAATAGAATAGAATGCATTCTAGCAAAATAAAATAGAAATCTAGTGGCACCTTACAACATTTATTCCAGCATGAGCTTTCATGAGTCAGAATTTACTTCTTCAGATGCCATGAAGAAGACATGTTTCACATTTTTATAGGGAATATTTATTCATTTATACCCTGCCTCCCCCCACCCCCAGCAGACCCAAAGTAGCTTACATTGTTCTCCCTTCCTCCATTTTGTCCTCACAGCAACAACCCTGTGTGGTAGGTTAGGCCAAGAATGTGTGTCTGGCCCAAGGTCACCCAGCATCTTTTTCTGTTCCAGTGTGGGTTCGGTAAAACAACGGAGTGAATGCTAGATGCAGAGTGGGCCAAGGAAGACAGGAAGGCGTTGGAGCAGAGACAGGCTTGGTATGAATCCCATCATAAATCTTTAAGACGTTAAACAAATTACATTGTGACATGTGATGGATGTGAAAGGGAATGAGCAGGGTAAAAGCTGTACAAGTCAACTCCTCATTGAGTCTAGCAACTTAAAACCGGAGACAGCAGAGTAAATCCCTCATTCTCTGTAGCAAAGACAAATGCCTGTTTTAAGACAATTCAGGGGGGCATCTTCTAACACATGGCCTGTACAACAAGCGGGACAGTTAACACTGTGTCTTCCACTGGTAGGGTTGCCAAGTGTCCCTTGCTTACCGGCAGGGGGGAGTCGTCCATCGTCCGGGAGTTTCCCGGGCGTGCGCGCAAAGCGTGCATGCCTGGCGACGTCGCCCAGAAGTGACGTCATCACATTGGGGGCGTTGCCAGAGCGTCGCCCTGGCAACGCCCCCAACGTGATGACGTCGCCTCTGGGTCCCCCGCCCCCCCGGGCTGACTTGGCAGCCCTATCCACTGGCCTGACTGAAACAGTCAGTTAAACTATTCTAGCCAATCACAAAAGGTTTGCATACTGAATTTTGAGACTTGCCAGTCCTTGAAGCTTGTGGAAAACAAAATCCTAGACGACAACAGGTGGAGCCTGTGATTGAGCCTGGTCTGAAGAAGGGATCCTGACAGAGCTGCTTGCTAAAACTGTACTTTGGGGGGGGGGGGGGGGGATAATGGCAAGATGACATCAGTGACATTATTAGATGCTGCTCATCCAGTAAAATTTTCAGAGGGAAATATTGTTGGAAAAGCTGCTGCAATGAGCTTTGCACTGGAAATGTTAACATTGAACTAGACAAGGAGAGCATTGTCTTCATTGACACCAAAAATGTGCTAAACAGCAAACAGAATAAAAAGTGACCCCCTATGTTCCCAAGACAGGTGCTGATTAATGAAGGCAAAGGCTGTGGTAGCCAGAAAAATTGCATTATTATTTATAACCCCATATAAAATGTAATGAGGCACCAGTTGAGATGAAACCTATGTAATAAAGAAGCACTTTGTTTTCCTTGGAAACGCTAACACAAAGAAATTAGATTTATACACAATGCATTAGGGGAGAAATAAATAAACTTTGCATAGGGGCAGCAGAAGCAGCCAATGAAGCAGTGGTCCCTCCTGACACACCATTTGGGACTGGGAATCACCAGATTATAAAAGCAGAGATATTGTCTGTTGCTGTTAGCTTGGTACAAGTCAGTCTAGTGACTACCAGCAGGATGTGTGATAATGTGGGAAAGATCTATGTGCCTAATTCCACCGTGTGATTCTGGTATTGACACAAATACTGAAGCAGTGTGGGATCACACCATCAGGAAATGATCTCTATGCATCTGTTGGGGTGGGACTGGTCACTAACCAGATATCCTCTCAGGCTCAAAAAATACAAGACCCTGAGAGAGTCATACATAAGTTTTCCCATAATCTTTGAAAACTTAAATAGAACCATAAGGAGGCCCAAGTCATGGAGGACAGAGGGAGATTAACTCTTGCATGATTTCACAAATAGAAATTTGTGATTCCCAGTCCCTTCCATCCCCAGAGGGTTGCACTAATTATAGACTTTTTAACTGAAAAAGACAGGTACCATCTCTTTTCTTTAAAGGGTTATAACCATACCGCACCCTTTAAAGAAAAGAGATGGTACCTATCTTTCAGTTAAAAAGTCTATAATTAGTGCAACCCTCTGGGGATGGAAGGGATAAATCTCCTCTACTCTTTCTTCCCCTCCCTGCATGGCTCCAGTTCAAACTGGGGGTTTGCATGGTTGCATGGCACCTTTAAAAGTCTGACTGCAATCCTATGCACAGTCGCTCCAGTCTGTTTAGTCCAATGCGCTTAAACTGGAGTCATTCTAAACAGGATTGTACTGTGAGATAAGGGTGGCTGTGGGGGGGGGGGCAAGGGAGGCCCCCCACCCTACTCGTGGCATTTCTTTTTTTTACTATATATTTTATTGAATTTTTCCAAGTTAACATTTACATCATTTCTTCAATAATGGCAATATAACATAAATTATCCACAAAACAAATCCACAATCTTGGCATTTTTTTTATTTACATTTTCACACACACACACACATTCCATCTACACAGAAAGAAGCACTGACAGAGTGGTCTCTGAGCCCACTCTTGGTGATAGAACTGTAGGCTCCAGCTTTGAGACTAGGACTCTCTGCACTCTTTGCATGGATATCTGCAGGTACTTTGAAAAGCAGAAGACAGCTGCTGAGCCACGACCACATACTGAAGGTAGTATTTCATCAAAGATAGTTTTGCAATGTTCCCTCTAAGCAGAGCTTTTTTTGTAGAAAAAGCCCAGCAGAAACTCGTTAGCATAATAGGCCACAATCAACAGCAGAAACTCATTAGCATATTAGGCCACACTCCCATGTTACCAGGAGTGTGGTCATCCAGCCACACCCACCTTTTGCTTCTTATTCTGTTTACCTTGTTTGTTGTTAAAATCCAGGGCTTTTCTTGTAGCAGGAACTTCTTTGCATGTTAGGCCACATACCCCTAATGTAGCGAATCCTAATGAGTTTCTGCTGTTGGGTGTGGCCTATTATGCTAATGAGTTCCTGCTGTGCGTGGCTAACTCAGGAGCCAGCCGGAACTCTGTTCCTGTGCATTCCTGCCCAAAAATAGCCCTGCCTCTAAGCTCCACTGTGTTGTGAGCAGAAATTCCACCTCATGAGAGAAAAAAGCTAGCAGCATTAAAGTTGTGAGTCTACATTTGACTATTGCATAAATTAGTTTATTAGAAGATTATTTCCATAACCTTGTAAAAATCTCAGAATAAATTCTTTTAAATTATAATTAAACTATATTTTAAGTATAATTTAAACATTATAAGAGAAAACAGAATCAAGTCAAATTTCATCCACCCATTTCCACTAAATTGGTAGACCTGGCCTCTGGACAAGAGGGCTACGCACCCTTTTCCACTATATTTGTAGACCTGACCTTTGGAGAACAGGTCTACTCACCCCATTCCACTATATTGGTAGGGTCGGTGCCAGGTTTTTTTTGCACACTAGGTGAGGGTATCTTCTGGTGCCCCCCCTTGCGCCCCCCCACTTTTCAAATATCAATGCATTTTAGAAAGACTGAAAACACAACATTTGAAATTACTGGTGCTGGGCCTGGCAGTGGGTCTCCTGCACAGTAATGCAGATTGTCAGTTCTGCACCCCTCTGAGGTCTCCGCCCCAGGCGGCCGCCTAGATTGGCCAAATGGTAGCACCAGCCCTGTATATTGGTAGACCTGGCCTCCAGAGAACAGGTCTACCCACTCCAGTCCACTATTTGGGTAGATCTGGCCTCAGATCATCGCCTTGTGCTGAACCTTAGAAAACATACCAGCACATGGGGGGAATAAACTCTTGCAGTCTACTTTGGGTTTCTTAGTGAAATATGACAACCAGCATTACAGGTCAAGTATAATAGAGGTGGAACAATAACTGTCAGAACCCTGCCTAACCTAACAAACAAGAAGTTGCTTAAATATTATATAATAAAGCAGCAACTCCAACACAGCTAACAGATCGCATGAAAATCCTGGGAGGGGAAAATATTATGCTTTCTTTTATATTATGGTGACACTTTAACAAAGAATTCCTATATCTTCAGGTTTGCCTTGCTTCCAGCAGTAAACGCAGATTCTATGTCAAAGCTATGAAATGCATTCTTAGGAGCATACTTTTGACTTGGTTTAGAATCCAAAATCTTGTCATTCGTTAGACAAATGAAAATTGTATGTCTCTCTAGTGCCTTACCCTATTATTGCTCCATGGAAAATAAAAGCACTTTGCTACAGGTTCGTATTGAAATGTGTAATGGCAGGGAACCAACCTGGTAAGGCTCTCACATCACACAGAATTGTGTGTGCTGCTTTTTGAGTAAATGGGATTTTTTTTCATCATGATGCAGCTGAAAGTTTAACTGAAAGTTCCATCTCTGAAAAAAAAAAAAGAGAGCAGCTTTTCTCTGAAGCCACTTCTGCTGAATCACGCACTGGAACCTTTAGGTATACCTCCTTTTCTCACATCCTTGGCATTAATTTATATGGCAAATGCTATTAATTCTACTGTGCATATTTATTTATTTATTTATTTATTTATCTATCTATCTATCCCACACTCCCTGCCAGGCAGGCTCAGGGCGGCTTACATTAAAAAGTTAAAAAGCATTAAAACACAGATGATAAACATCATAAAACTCATGTACATAACAAATAAAGTGCTGGTGGCGTTATAACAATACAAAGTGATCCCAGTAGGCCATGGTAAGATGGTGACAAAGGAGTATGGCCAGAGTCAGTATCCAGGGTATCACAGGCTGTTGGTGATAGCATAGAGGGCCTTATCACAGTTCAGTTGTTATTGGTAGCAGCTCCTAATTGACATTGACACTGTTCATTTAGGACTGGTAAATCAGTAGATGAAACGCTGGTAGTATTCTGGCAATTTGGCTGGATAAGAACGAAAATATAACAAAATCCATTTCAATAAACATTGAATGCCAAATATATGGAAAATTCTGTTTTCTAAATTTATTTGTTTGTTTGTTTGTTCAATTTATACCCCGCCCTCCCCGCCAAGGGGATGTATCAATGAAGGCTGACACAACACAACATGCGAAAGTGAAAGAAAGAATTTGCCATTATTTAGGATCTCTTAAAATAAACCAAATTCAATTCCACTAGTGATTCTGTTGCTGCAAATGGAATCTGAACAGATTTGAGTAAATGAATATTCAGTTGTGATTCATGGGTTTGACAACTCTTTAAGCGCAGCAAAGTACAATTACTTTGTGGTGATGGAAAGCGCCATCAAGCAAGTACTTTATTTTATGTTAATGAAGGCTGGGAAATAATTAAGCGACTTGGGCAAATGTAATACATATTTGAATGCTGATTTTCATGTATACAGAGGGTTGGATCCAGATGAAACAGTCAGTTTCTACTGATGCTACCCTTTCTATTGCAGATCCCCCTTATGTCATTCCTCAAGGTCCTCTATCTATGAGAAGCATTTTGTGGAGATCAGTGGGTTGTAGTGGGAGAGAGGAGTCAGGAAAGTTTAGTCTGGATCTAACCCTGCAGACTGCAGTATAAATTAGTTGATCAGTTTCTGAGATGATTTGCCTTTATTCTTTACTAGGATCCAGGTAGCATTTTCCTGTAGAGCTGCTGGGCCGAGTAAAGATCTTTCGCTGAAAGAATGAGTACAGAGAACAACATGTAAGTTCTAAGCAGAGGAGGCACTACACAGTTTCATAGAAATCCTTTCTGATAGATACTGTCATTGAAATCCAGCTTCACATCAATTTTATTACTATTATGAGGAATAAATGGAGATTCAAAGACATTCTTAAGCATTTTTTAATTTGCTTTTGTCTCTATAGTCTTTCTATCCATGCAGGAGGCTGCTTTCCGTCTGTCTTCTCTCTGACAGCAATTGCTCCTACCTGCAGTTGGAGGGGAGGAGAGACTTGCAGTCAGTGTTGCAGAGGATAAGGAAAGAAAATTAAAATCAAGGGGGTCTTTGGCACAGTGGAGGTTATCTGGTTGGGTGCTCCACTGGCTCCAAAGCAGAGATGGGTGCTTCCAAGACTGACTGGGCTCATCACCAGTTCAATGAGAACTGTGGTGAATGAAAATGGCCCCCAGCTTTACATGGGTGACTGGCATGAAAAGAACTAACAGTGCCAGAGTCTGTGTATGTGTCACCCAATCTCGCAATGGGCAATATTGCATGTAGGTATAGCTGGTGTGGTGCAGTAGTTAGAATGTTATGATGAGGATTTGGAAGACCCCAGTTCAAATCCACACTTTGCCATGGAAGCTAGCTGGGTGACCTTGGCCCAGTCACACTCTCTCAGCCTAATCCATTTTGCAAGGTTATTGGGAGGATAAAATGGAGGAGAGGAAAGCAATGTAAGACTCTGGGAGAAAGGCAGGATGTAGATGAAGTAGATAAATAATAAATCAATACATCCCAAGTGTTGGACACAAGAATCCCGCTCAGCAGCGTTCTTTGACCTGGCCAGAGGGCAACCAAGGCACGGACACCTATTTTTGCATAAATAAACAGGACTCTTGGGACTTTCATGGACTAAGGGACACTTTTTCCATGAGGTTCTAGTCCACAAACTCTTCTGCTAGAATAAAAACTTATTAGTTTTTAAGGTACCACAAAGGTCTTATTTATTTCTGCTGTAACAGATTAATATAGCCCTATCCCTCTGGATGGCCCTCACTGGGCAGCAGCCAGCAATTCAGAAGTACCTGGCAGTTTGGTGTAGTGGTTAAGTGCACGGACTCTAATCTGGGAGAACTGGGTTTGATTCCCCACTCCTCCACTTGCACCTGCTTGGGCAAGCCATAGCTCTGTACCAGCTGTTCTCTCAAGCTGTTGTCTCAGAGCTCTCTCAGCCCCACCTACCTCACAGGGTGTCTGTTGTGGGGAAGGGAAGGGAAAGGAGTTTGTAAGCCGCTCTGAGACTACAAGTGAAGGGCGGGGTATAAATTCTTCTCTCTTCTTCTTCTCTTCATGTTCAAGAGACCAGATTAGAACCAGGTCCAGAACATAAATCTATCATTACTAATCATTCAAAACCAGCAATTCATTATGTAGAATTATTCCCATGTGTTTTGCTCTTTCAAATTAGCATAATATTGTCTATTCTGTGTCCCTGAGATGGGGCATAATGCCAATTTATACAAAGTTTTATTATATTTCCCTAGCTGTACATTCAAAAATAAAGTGGAATCAACATTTTACAGTGGGGCATCTGTTTTGATGAGGAAAGATCTGGCCTCTTGAAATAGGAAGAGCTGGTACATTACAGGAACTACTACAAAACAGAAAAATGTTTCAGGGCTTGACTCCAGTACCTGGGCAGACAGTAACCCTGTTCACAAGTTACAGTGAACATACACACACAATCTAGCCCTGTTCACGTGTTGCAGTGCATGCACATACAGCCTGCATGCATGTGCATACACCTGTTTGCAGGGGTCATTTCATAGAAAAAGAGGTGCAGGAGCTCATTAGCATACATATTAGCATAACTCATTAGCATATGCCATGCCCCCTGACATCACCAGCCGAATGTCAGTTTCAGCCCCATTATACCCTATGGGCCATTGAAGTCAATGGCAAAAACTCATAGGGTATATGAGGAATTGGAGGAGAGGGGGTTTGAGGGAGAGGTTCCAAACTTGCAGGGTAGCTGCTTCTTTCCCACCATAGAGAACAATGGAGGGAATGGGGGCAACCTGTTTGGGGGCCTGTAGAATTGGACCCCCTGGTCCAGTCTTCTTGAAACTTGGTGGGTATTTGGGGGAGAGGCTCCAGAAGCTACCCTGTAAGTTTGGGGCCTCTCCCTCAAACCCCCTCCCCTCCAACCACTTTTGAAGCCACCGCCGAATTTTGGCAGCATTTTGGTGGTGGGCCGAATTAGATCAGAGAATCTGATTCGGCCCGTGCTGCTCTAGTGCCCACTCCTGGGCTGGTGGAGCACTGCTCCACCTTGCTCCAGCCCCAAATGACCCCTGCCTGTTTGTAAGAAAGAGCCAATGCACACTAACTCACCAATATGGGGATCTTTGAGACAGCCTTGAAGTGGTTTGTCTCATTTCTCCAAGGTCAAGGACAGAGGGTGGCACTAGGGGAGAGGGTCTCACCACAATATCCTTTGGCATGTGGTGTTCCTCAAGGGGAAATCCTCTCCCCAGTGTTATTTAACAACTATATGTGCCCCCTTGTCCAGCTGATGGAGTTTCAGGCTGGGCTGTCTCCCCTATGTGGATGACACTCAGCTATATTTGTTGATGGACAGCCAGCCAAATACTGCCCCAGATATTTTGGGCAAGGGTTTGGAGGCTGGTTGGTTGGTTGAAACAGAGCCAGCTAAAATTAAATCCATCGAAGACAGAGGCTCTGTGGCTGAGCCAGGGAAATTCGGGGTTACGGTGCCAACTGCTGGCTGTTGATGATGTGCCTTTAACATCAGTGCCAATAATCAGAAGCCTGGGTATGATTCTGGATGCCTCCCATTCTGTAGACCCAGGTCACAAATGTGGCCAGACTGGTGTTTTTCCATCTGTGCTAAGTCAGGCAATTGGTCCCCTTCCTGTCTTGCCCCAACTTAGCCACAGTAATCCATGCAATGGTCACCTCCAGACTAGACTACTGTAACTTGCTCTACACAGGGTTACCATTGAGGCTGATCCAGAAATTGCAACTGGTCCAGAATGTGGCAGCATGTGTTCTCATGGGAACTTCTTTCAGAGCCCATATTCAACCAGTGCTCCGCCAGCGGCACTGGCTTCAGGCTGAATACTGGATCAGGTTCAACATTTTGGTATTAACTTTTAAAGCCCTAAGTGGTCTGGGATCAGCATACTTGTGGGACTGCCTCTCCTGGTATACGCCCTCAAAGAGCTTTACACTTGATGGATAATAAGCTACTGGTGATCCCCAGCCTGAAAAGCATCCAGCTGTCTTTGACCAGAAACAGGGCTTTTTTGGCCCTGGCTTCGACCTGGTGGAATGCACTGCCAAGTGAGATCCAGGCACTGCAGGATTTGGTGAAGTTCCACAGGGCCTGCAAGATAGAGATGTCCTGCCAGGCCCATGGCTGAGACAGCGATGGTTTCCAGCTTAGACTGAACTCTCTGCTTTTCTCTCCCCCCCACCCCCCCATTTCTGGGTTGAAATTTTTTCATCTGACTAATTGTGAGATGTTTTACTCTTCCCCCTGGGTAAAGGGGCACTAAGGTGTGCTCTTTTATGTGTCATCTGATTAATTATTAATATTCTTGTAAAAATCATTTTAATTTAATTTATTGATGCTGTGTTATGAATGTTGAGCCCTGTTGTACAGGGGAGGGAGGGCTATAAATCCAATAAATAAATAAACTTTAAAAACAAACCAGGGGACTGGTAACTGGATCAGTGTGGGGTTTCAATTGCACATCTAGCTGTACATGCATTGAATGTAACATGACTATTATTCAATGCATGTATATAAAAAAATCAAGTTACGCTGTACCTAAACTGTATGTGCATTCTGTATAATTTGTGAACAGGGCTACTGTGTACAGTGTACACTTGACTGTCCTCTGTATATGTGTTGAGTAATTCTCATGTTAATGGTCAAAACATGTACAACTGAATATGTGATACAAACCCCTTATTTATCCAGGTACTGGTCCCCAGTTTCATTCAAAAGTGAACACACATTGACTCTTTCTTACAAACAGATATGCACACACATGCAATCAAGATGCATGTGTGTTCACTGTAAGACATGAACAGGGCTTCTCTAGAGGGTTAAACTCTCTTCATGTAGGGATTTAGCCATAGGTTGCATTGGAGCTTTGGGTCAGGACACAAAGAATATTCTCACCTGAAGATATATCAAGGAAGCTGTCAACAATTAGGAGGTCTAACATTTATTTCCATTTGTTTTCTTCTTAGATCTTGTACCAGAGCTTTCCTTTGGGGAAGCACTGGGGTAACTACCCTGTTCTCCATGCTCTGTCTTATTATGCTGATCATGGTCTACATCAAACTCAGGGAAATAGGTAACATATTCTTTGGTCTCTTTTACTTGAGCTTAGCCACAGTCCATTACCGCTTTCCCACCGCATTTCTGACCAGCTGCATATTTAGTGCAGATTCTCCCCCTTTGTGTCTCTTCTTCTGTTTCACAGAAAGGCAGCCTTAAGATAGTTCTCTGTAATTCGGCCGGTTCCCACTCTTAATGCACCATGTACTTGGATTATCATTATCCCATTTATGTAGGAAAGACTAATTGCACATACAGCTCCAAAAAAGGATAAATAATGCCCCCTGGTGCCATTTCCAGGTAGGAAAACAGAAAGAAGAGAAGGCATAAGCTCCTTTCTCCCCCTGTAGTGCAGTACAGATCTGAGTTAGGTCGCTGCGGTGCTTTAAAATTTAGTTTCCTTCAGCTGCTGTCTGGGAAGCTAGTCTGGTTGGGGGAACCTGGACATCTCACTAAAAAACATAACATCTTGTTTGGCTTCCACCAAAAATGAGCTGGAGCTGGCTAACTTTCTGCATAGTTTCTCAGAAGTAAGTCCACTAAGTTCTGTGGAACTGACTCCCACATAAATGTACACATGGTTGCATTGTGAGATGTTTCAGCAAAGCTGCAACACTCAAAATCAACTTTTCACACACTCACACAAAAAGGAAATGCTCAAAATGCCTGGTTGTCTTGAGCTGTGTTATACCATGGTTAGATGGAAAGGAAGCAGTTGGAAGTTTCACATGCGCTTATGTATAAACTGATAATAGGGATGTCCTTTGTTTCTCATTGTCATCATGGTGAGCTAACTATGCCTGTATTTTCTGTTTCAGATAAGAAAATACCTGTCCATAAGGCAAAAAGACGGCCTGGATTAAGAACAAAGAGACCTAACAATATCCAGGAAGCTGGAAAGGAACATGTTTCTCAGAAAATGCTAGCCAGCCAGCCTACGCATGTATCTCTGTGGCTAAGAGAACAAATCCAGTCACAACTGGCACAGCGTCCAAATGCACAAATTGACAGCTGCCCACAAAAAGGCAAGTCCTCTGCTGAGGAAATCAGCTTCTGGTTCCACACATTAACCTCATGGGAATCCTTCCTTGCCTGGATATTTAAATGACACTAAGAGAGGCTGATCGATCTTATCTCCAGCCACACTGAACTAAATCCTTCAGATAGAGACAAAATGCTCAGCAAACCTCAGGATCACTGAAACCTTAGGTAGTCTTTTGTTTGACTGGTAGCCACATCTGCCCGTTCTCTTGTCAGAGAATGTAGTGATAGAACTAGGAATCTCAGGAACAAGGCCTGAAACAAATAATAGCAAGATATATAGGCTCTATGAATGCTATTTAAAGCACACTTACGAAGTAGTAAGTCCCACTGAATTCAGTAGAACTTATTTCCGAGTAACCACGTGGATTCATGGTAAACTTTCCTCTTCAGGCCTAGCAGAGACTAGTATTGGCATCTTGGATAGACAGAAAATAAGAGATTCCTAGTTTGGCAAAGTACAAATACTAGGACACTGTTGCTGTTTTTTAAATCTTAGCTTGGTTAATAAAGCAGTTCTAGATGGTGTTGTAGGCTTTCATCATGGGGCTCTAGTTTCCTCGTAGGTGGGGATGCCAGCCTCCAGGGACCTGGGGATCCCCCAGAGTTACAGCTTATCTCCAGACTACAGAGATCAGTTCCTGTGGAGGGTGGACTCTATGACATTGTACCCCACTGAGGTCCCTGTCCTAGCCAGACTCCACCCCCAAATCTCCAGGAATTCTTGGATCTGGCAACCTTACCCCTCACTCCTGCCAACTGCCAAGGGGACCTGGCAACCCTAATTGTAGGAATTTCCACTCTCTTTATATTTTGGCTTTCCCTCATATCTGTGTGTGCTTTAGTTCCCCTACTCTATCTACTCTGGAGATGGATCAAAATGGGTAGCTGTGTTAGTCTGTCTGTAGCAGTAGAAAAGAGTAAGTGTCCAGTAACACCTTAAAGACTAACGAAATTTGTGGCAGGGTATGAGCTTTCATGAGTCACCTGCGGGGAGTGTGCCATGTTTGTCTTCCTCCCTGAAGACTAGATGGACTTCACTTGTCAGAAGTGCAAGTTGATAGGATTCTTAGAGGAGAAGGATTGAAGCCTGGAGGAAAGGATTGCGACTCTCCATGAGATCAAGGAAGGGGAGGAGTTTAATAACAGAAGCCTTGATGTCCTACATAGGGAAGGAGAGACCAGTCAAAATGATAACAGTTGACTGCCCTGACAAGACACCTTAGAGCTTTACAACAGGACCCCAAAGGCATTGAGCAAGATGGTACTCCATATCATCAGAACTGAGGAACTGATTCTAGGCCCTTGTGGTGGAGGCAGAGATGGAAACGCTGCCAGTGGAAGTATCCCAAACACAGGGAAGACAGAGGGAGAAGGGCACGGAGATACAAAGAAATGGCACTGGAAGGAAAAGGAAGGTGTTGGTCATAGGTGACTCCCTGCTGAGAGGTGTGGAACATCATGTGTCCAGGCCTGACCCTCTGCCCCTAGAGGTGTATTGCTTGCCAGGGACAAAATTTAAAGATATTAGAGGATCCCTAAGCTCATCAAACCTAAAGAACATTACCCATTTGTGATGGTCAATGTGGGAACTAATGACATGGCCATGAACAGTATCAAAAGCACTAAGTCTGAGTATGAAGCTCTTGGGAGGAAGCTGAAGGGAATGGGAGCACAGGTGGTGTTCTCTTCAATCCTTCCTGTCTTAGGAAGGGGAATACGATGGGAACAGGCAATAATGGAGGTGAACAACAGGCTGCGTTGGTGGTGCCAGCAGGAGAGATTTGGATTCTGGGACCATGAGCTAGGTTTTCTGGATGACAGCCTACTAACACGCAATGGACTTCACCTATCAAGGTCAGGGAAGTATGTGTTTGGCAGAAACCTGGAGAGATTCATCTAGAGGGCTTTAAACTGACACCACAAAGGGAAGGAGACAACCAACATAGGGATTTAAATGAAGGAGAGCAAACAACAGAGGCCCACCTGGGAGGGCAGGGTCTAATGGAACCAAAGATGCGGGGCTTCAGGTGTCTATGTACCAATGCCCAAAGTTTTGGCAATAAGAAGGAAGAGCTTGAGCTTCTAATGCAGACAGAGGGATATGATTTAGTAGGCATTACAGAGACTTTGTGGGATGATTTGCATGACTGAAATGTAGTAGTGGATGGATACGAGGTGTTCAAGAAAAACTGAAAGGGTCGAAGAGGAGGCAGAGCAGCACTGTATGTGAAGAGAGGGGTTTTTTGTCAAGAAATACTACAGGAGGAGGCCAACAGCCCAGTGGAAAGTATCTGGGTGTGGATACAGACCTCCTGACCATGATGAGGAGGTGGATGCTGCCCTCATTGAGTAGCTTGACAGGGTATCCTGGGCGGCCAGTCAGACTCTAGTCTGGGAGATCTGGACCTGGCGTTGAAAGCCGTGGCTGGTTGGCTTAGACAGGGTCGATTGAAATTGAATCCGATGAAGATGGAGGTCCTATGCCTGAGTCGGAGCGGCCCAAGGTTAGGGATCCCTCTCCCGACCTTCAATGGGGCATCATTGGTGCCAGCACCGGAGGTTAGGAGTTTGGGAGTGCTCCTGGACCACTCACTAACAATGGAGGCCCAGGTAGAAGCCACTGCAAGATCAGCCTTCTACCATCTACGGCTGATCAAGCAGTTGGTTCCCTTCCTTGAACGTGATGACCTGGCTACAGTGATCCACGCACTGGTCACCTCAAGATTGGATTACTGTAATGCTCTCTACAAGGGGCTGCCTTTGTCCCAGGTCCAGAAGCTGCAGCTAGTGCAGAATGCAGGGGCGAGGCTGTTGCTGTGTCTCCCTATGCAGGAGCACATCCAGCCCGCCCTAAAAGCACTGTACTGGCTGCCTATAGCATACCGGATTCGGTTCAGGTGTTGGTGCTTACCTATAAAGCCCTATATGGCCAGGGACCTAGCTACCTAAGCTACCTAAAGGACCGCCTCTCCCCGCATATACCCCAGTGAGCTCTTTGATCGGGTTCCCAGAACCACCTGGTCATTCCAGGGCCCAAGGAGGCCCGACTGGCAGCTACAAGGGCCAGGGCTTTCTCAGAGGTGGCCCCGCACTGGTGGAATGAGCTCCTGGATGACATCAGGGCCCTGCGGGATCTTTTACAGTTCTGCAGGGCCTGCAAGACGGAGCTCTTCTGCCAGGCTTTCAAGTAGGGGCCGCCACAACTATATAGCCCTGGCCCAACTACTGCAGTCCACCAATGGTCCATCTGCACCAAAGGAGATCTGAAGGGTGCCCATTGATGCCGCTGGAACAGAGATGATGAAGCGCCATCTTGGAATGTAGTTTTAAGGTTTATACTGGATATTTTAATGGTTTTATAGAACTTTATTGTATTAAATAAAATGTTGGTAGCCGCCCTGAGCCTGCCATGTGGCGGGGAGGGCGGGATAAAAATTTAATTAATTAATTAATTGATTGATTAATTGATTAATTGATTAATTAATATATATAAACAAACAAACAAACAAACATGACCTGGTAATTATGGGTGACTTCAACTTCCCTGATGTGTGCTAGGAGACAAACCCTGCTTAGCGTCCATAGTCACGCAACTTTCTGACCTGCTTTGATGACAACTTCCTTCATCAAATGGTGGAGGAAGCTACAAGGAGCTTGACCGTACGCAGCTTAATATTGACCAACAGGCAAGAGATGGTAGATGGGGTGAAGGTGGTGGGGACCTTAGGGGGAAGTGACCAAGTCCTGCTAGAATTCGTTTTACTGTGGGGGGGCCAGGGAAATTCGTAACCACACATGTAAGTTAGATTTCAGTAAGGCATAAACTCAGAGGTATGATGAGAATCATTCCATGGGCAAGGGAAAAGAGCAAATGAACGGTGGGCTCTCCTAAAACAAGAGCTCTTACAAGTTCAAGCCATTGCTATTCCAACAAGAAGGAAACATGGTAGGGGATCTAAGAAGCCAATGTAGATGAACAGATGTGCTAAGGGAGAAAAGGGAAATGTTCAAGAAATGGAGGCAAGAACATATCTGCAGGCTGCTAGGTGCTGTAGGTCAGCCATCAGAGAGGCCATAGCTCACAGTGAGCTAAAGCTGGCCAGGGAGGCTCGCTACAACAAGAAGCTCTTTTTCAGATATGTGAGGAGCAAACACAAGATAAAAGAGGTAATGGGCCCACTGTTGGGTGAAAATGGAGAAAATCTGACAGAGCACAGAGAGAAAGCAGAAAGGTTCAATGCCTATTTTGCCTCAGTTTTTTCCAAGAAGAAGAAAACAGGCTCATCTAGAGATGGTAATAGGCAAGTCACACCTATCTGGACTGCTGGTTGACATTGATAGAGAGGTAGTTGAGAAGTACCTGGCTGCACTCAATGAGTACAAATCCCTAGGGTCAGATGGTATGCACTTAAGAGTGCTCAAAGAACTTTCTAGAGAACTTGCAGAGCCTTTGTCCATCATCTTCCAGACCTCCTGGAGGACAGAGATGAGACGTGCCACAAGACTGGAGGAGGGCAGATGTTATCCCGATTTTCAAAAAAGGGAGGACGGATGACCCAGGGAACTACAGGCCAGTCAGTCTAACATCTGTCCCTGGGAAGATACTGGAGCAGATTTTAAAGGGATCAATCTGTGAGTATCTAAAGGACAACTTGGTGATCCAGGAAAGTCAGCAAGTATCTGAAGAAGTGAGAAGTGACTCATGAAAGCTCATACGCTGCCACAAATTTTGTTAGTCTTTACGGTGCTATTGGACTCTTACTCTGTTTTTTCAACTCTGTTGTTTTTCTCAGGCCTCAAATTGCTGTCAAAGTTATCTCCATTTTTGTTTTCTGCCGCCTTCTTGGTAGGCCCCTGTGTTGTCTGGACCATTTTTCTCAGCTTGATTCTACCTCTAAGGTTATCAATATTATTCCTGAAAGAGAAACAAACAAAGCATTCCCTTCCCTCACAGCCTAACTATAAGATATATATAGGCTATGCCTGGCAAATATCAGGAAACAGGGGACTGCATAGTCATCAATGATGGCATGATGTCACTTCCTGGAAAACCCAGAAGTGATGTCGTGCCTCTCTAGGAATCATGAGAAATTCTACAATAAAATCATAGAATTTTGGGTTATTCCTGGAAAGGACAGATGGGCATTAAAAAAAAAAAATCTCCTGCCACCACTCTGAGTGGTAGAAGGAAACAAAACTCAGGGACAGAATATCCCTGCCCTTGCTTGGCAAGTGTTAGCCAAATTACCTTATTTCTTAATAAATGTGGGGAATATGAATATTAAATTGCAATAGGCATTAAATATAGGATCAGACCTGTGTATACTGGAGGTAGAATTCCCAAGAACCCATGAATAGACACAGAGACTGGGTAGCTAAAATAATGATTTCTTTACTAAATATTCTTAAACATACAAACAATAATCAAATATTCACACAAACAATACAGAACTAAGAAAGCAGAGGTGATTGATAGAGGGGTCAGTTATGGGGTGATACTACCTGTCCAGATGTGCAGAGGTCCATGAAGAAAGGATTATGACCTAAACCCAAAGGGGTGGACTGCCAGTTGGCATCAGGCCTTGTGCTGACGGATATAGACATTGGAAAACAATGCAGACCAATGGAAGGTCTTGGGGGCAGGTCTCAGGTGAGAGCAATAGATTACCTGGGCCAATGATGAGTCCCAGGGGTGTGTGGCATCAGGATGGGCAAGGCCTAGATGTGGCCAGTGAGCTTCCAGAGGGGGCAGAGTCTGGACTAACAATAGAAGCCAGGTGTTGGATGACTGTACTGGGGCTAGCTGAATGGATTTTATATTCATTGATGGTTCTGCTAAGGCCGCTGAATAGGTTCCCAGATACAGGCAAAAGATGGGAGATGGGTCCCTGATTAGTGTCAGGAAGGATCGTTAATAATTTGAATGTTTGGTTTCTCTTGGTATCCTGAGGGATGGAGCAAGGAGGGACAGGTATCACATATAGGCATGGGAATCACACAAAAGGGCACACAAAAGGGAATCACACAAAAGGGATGGAAGAACTATTTGCCAGGTGGCCTCTGAATAGTACTTTAGAAATGTAGATACTATACCTGGTGGAACCCATTGTTATTCCATATGCATATCGTTCTGGGTGGAGTGGGAAGACTGGAAGTTTGCTCTGAGGTTGCCTTATGAAACCTGAAAATGGAGACCCTGTTTCCAGAGCTATTACTTGCTCTGTGTTTCAGAACCAGGAGTGTCTTCCTTGACCTGAGTTTTGTAGGTCTCTGGTTCAGGTTAGAAAGTGGTGTTTCCCTTGCTATTGGGGCTACCCAAGAGTAAAGGCAGCACCTCTGGCAACACAAGCCTGTTATAACAATGATGTCTTAGGGCTTTTTCCCACTCACATTGTGCCGGCGTTCTGCCTCCGTTTGTCCCGGCGCTGGGTGTCAATTTCACACCCTTTGCTGCGGCGCGCGTGTTAATACGGGGCTTCGCGCCATTTTCTCCGCACCTTCGGTAAACCTAAAAAAAAAGGTTTACCGAAGGCGCAGAGAAAATGACTCGAAGCCCCGTATTAACACACGCGCCACGGCAAAGGGTGTGAAATTGACACCCAGCGCCGGGACAAACGGAGGCAGAACGCCGGCACAATGTGAGTGGGAAAAAGCCCTTAGTCTCAGCCTTTAGATTTATTATCACAGCCAACAAGCCTGAACTTCTTCACCCAAAGAGTAATTCACTACCGCAGGAAGTAATGGCAGCTACAAGCATAGACAGCTTCAAGAGGGGATTGGATAAACATATGGAGCAGAGGTCCATCAGTGGCTATTAGTAACAATGTATAGGTTGAATACTATGTCTGCGGCAATGATGCTCTGTATTCTTGGTGCATGGAGGCATAGGCATCAACTTCAGGGGGTCTGGGGAGCAGGAGCCCCCCCCCCCCCCCGAACTTTTCCAGGACATGCTGAGCCTCGCCTGGAGACAATGGCCTGTAATGTCTCTGGCCCAGCCCCAACCCCCCCCCCCCGGAAATTGGAAAGTCTACGCCCTTGCTTGGGGGGGCCACAGTGGGAGGGCTTCTGGAGTTCTGGACCCACTGGTGGACCTCCTGATGGCACCTGGATTGTGGCACCTGTGTGACACGGACTGGATGGGCCATTGGCCTGATCCAGCCTGGCTTCCTTTAAGTTCTTATATAACTCCCTCACCTCAGTCTGACTGGCCTGTCTTCCCTGTCCTTCATTCTTCTTGCCTGCTATTCTACCAAACCTCTTTGAACTGTCCATCCCAGCTCCCTCTTATGCCTGTCTGATTATGAACAAATGCCTGTCTGATTATGAACAAATGCATCCCCTGTGGTCATCTGTGCTTTCTAGGGTTGCCATCCTTCAAGTGGGGCCTGGAGTTCTTCCAGAATTTCAAGTGATCTTTAGACTCTAGACATTCCCCTGGAGGAAATGGCAGTTTTGGAGGGAAGACTCTATGAAGTTATATCAGCACTGAGCTCCTTCCCCTTCATAGGCTCCACTCTCACCAGGCTCTGTCCTCAAATCTCCAGGAATTTCCCCAAACTGGAGTTGGCAACCCTAGTCCTGCTAAGGGAAACTCTATGAAGTCACATCAGCACTGAGCTCCCTCCCCTTCCCAGACTCCATCCTTCCCAGGTTCTGTCCCCAAATCTCCAGGAATTTCCCAAGCTGGAGCTGACAACCCTAGTTCTGCAAAGGGAATGTTTATCTCCCTGTTCTTCACACCACCAATTCATGACAAGCTCCCTTCTGTCTTCTCACAAAGTACTAACCAAACATTCCACCCTCTGTACCCTATATAAATTTCAAACCATGTTCATGTCTTTGCAGTGATAGAAATGTTTACATTCAATCTAACCCACAGATGTCTAATTTACTTCAGTTTCTTTCAAATACCTGAATTGTTATTGAAATATTGTTTGTTCTTTGCTCATAGGTGGCAGCTCAGAACTCTCCTCTCACAGTGGACAGGTAATAAAGTTTCAGCTCCATCTCACATGAATCCATCTTAGACTGGGATACTAGTATTACTCTTTCACTACTATAGCAAGACTTTGAAGTTCAGTGCAATTGGAGAAGATTCCTATACTGAAAGAGCCTCTTTAATTCTTTAAAATAAAAGGAGAAAAATCCCCTATCTTCCAGATATATGGCAGGTATACTAGTTTCAAGGATGGCCCAAAATATTTAAATAGTAAAACATTCAGATAAATTAATCCTCTGATTATAGATATCAGTTATATAGACATTAAGCTACAATGTGGATGTACAGTGGACTTACATTATTAGGAATCAATGTTTTAGCAATCAATGTTCAGATAAAGGAAATCATGTAGTTTAAAAGTGGAAGGTTTAAGATAATTTCCAACTTCTTTAAAATTCTTTGGATATTTCTGGATCAGCTATACTTGGTTTTTTAAAGTCTTTTAATTAAGTTGCAAGTCAGCTTTTTCTACATACTTAGCATATGTATATGTAAATCCCTACCTTGTCTATGAATTGCTTGGTTTTGCTATGTTTGTGATTAGCATGAGTCACTCACTTTATTATTAAATATAGTAACAAAATGATTCAAAACTACACAAAGGACAAGCACAAGCACTTGCTTTATACTGAACTAGGAATAAGGCCTGTTGTGGAAAAAAATACAATGGGCTCTAGAAAGAGGCTCTGGGAGAGTGCCCTGGCCTTGGGCACTCAGCATCAATTTGCTGTGGTGACCTCAGCAGGATATAATGACACAGAGTCCACCATTTTCTCCAGGGGAAGATCTCTGCCATCTGAAGAGCAGTTGTAATTTGGCGTGATCTCCATCCCTCCCCTGGAGATTGGCAACAATGGTTCCCCATGAGGGAAAGGTGGTTTGGAGGGTGGAATCTATGGCATTAAACCTGTTTGATGTCCCAGCCCTGCTGAAACCTCACCCTCTCCAGGGTCTACCCCTCAAATCTCCAGGAATTTTCCAACCTGGAGTTGGCAACCCTATCTCTGTCCCAGCCAACTGTCAACGTATCATTATCTGCCCCCTGGCTTCAGCTTTCCATCCCCTCCCTCTCCCTCCTAGAGAGCAGTTGTAATTCTGAGTGATCTCCAGCCCCCACCTGGAGATTGGCAACAATGGTTCCCCATGAGGGAATGGCTGGCTTGGAGGGTGGAGTCTATAGCATTGTACTTGTCTGAGGACCCACCCCTCCTCAAACCTCACCGTTTCCAAGCTCCATCCCTCAAATCTCCAGGAATTTTCCACCTGGAGTTGGCAGCCCTATCAGTACTGACCCCAATGAGTTTTCTCCCAAAGGCCAATATAGGTGTGGAAAGGGCTTTTTACTGACAGAACCAAGCTTGATTACATAGTAACAGTTACTGAGGAGAAAGTACAGATGCCAGCTCTGATTAGGGAAATACCTGGAGATTTGGGGGGGGGGGGGTTCTGTGGAGGGCAGCATTTGGGGGGGGGGATGGAAAGACAGCAGGGTATAATGCCATAGGTCTACTCTCCAAAGCAGCCATTTTCTCCAGGGGAACTGATCTCTGTCATCTGGAGATCAATTGTAACAGCGGGGGATCTATAGGTCCTACCTGGAGATTGGCAACCCTAGAGGAAAAGTCAGCCACACAGCAGGGGGTTGAAGACAATGGTTTGATGGTTGCTGGCCCATCTCATTAGCCAGCCAGCCATGGTGGAGCTAAGTAGGAGAGAGAACCATTTTCAATTTATTCTTTTTTTTTTGTAAAGGAATTTTTATTTTTCAAAAAAAAACATCAAAAATAATACATTTACCTTATACAAATCCCTTTTTCCATATTATATAACATTTTGTTCTATTTGTACATTCTATTTTTATCTTGTTTTGGTGGTTTCCCACCACCTCTGAAGCATAACACATTTTCCATTTTATTCAAAATAGTAATACTATATCTATGTTTCATTTCTGGTAACGGTTATATATCTTTAAAATACTTATACACCAATTCTTATTTTCTATATTCTTATATATTTCTAAATAAAAACAGCTTCATTGTCTAATTTTAACTAAAACCTTCATATAATATATTTCTATTCCTTTATGCTATTATAACCATGTATAAATGTAGTTTTTCATATCCCAGTATTTTTCAACATATTCTTTCAAATCTTTCCAGTCTTCTAGAAAGGTCTCTGAGTAGAGATTATTCAATTTTCTAGTCCATTTATCCATTTCAGCCATATATAACAGTTTTTTCAACCATTCCCACACCTCTGGTATTTTTTCATTTTTCCAATTTTGTGCATACACCATTCTTGCTGTTGTAATCATATACCATATTATTGTCCTTTTCTTTACATTTATCTCTTCTAGTTTAAGTCCTAGCAATAACATTTCAGGCAACTTCTTAAATGTACATTTCAAGATTTTTTCCATTTCTGCATGTATTTTGGACCAATAAATCTTTGCTTTATCACAAGTCCACCACATATGATAAAAAGAACCTTCTTTCTTTTTACACTTCCAACATTTGTTAGACATATTCTGACCAATATTTGCAAAAAATTTTGGTGTCATATACCATCTATACATCATTTTAAAACAATTTTCTTTTAAGTTATAACACGTAGATATACTCATAGCATTTTTCCATAAAAATTCCCAAGATTCCATTTCAATGTCTTTGTTAAAGTTTATCGCCCATTTTACCATTTGTTCTTTTACCATTTCATCTGCATTAAACCATTTTAGCAAGACTTTATACATTTTAGAAATCATTTTTTTCCCGCCTTCCTCCCAAACTTGTTCTATTTCATTATTTTTTCCCCTGAAACCGTGTTTTTTATCACTTCTATACAAATCATATATTTGTCTATATCTTAACCAACCATAATCAAAGTCAATCTGATGCTGCTCCTTCAGTTTGAAATCTTTACCATGTCTTATTAATAAGTCTCTATACTTCAGCCAATCTTGTCCTTTATATCTTGATGTTGGATGTAAGACTTCTGCGGGTACAATCCACATGGGTATCTCTTCTGAAAAAAAGTTTTTATATCTTGTCCACGTATCCATTAGTGTTCTTCTCAAATAGTGATGTTTAAACATATTGTCCATTTTTGTTTTGCCATAATACAAATATGCATGCCACCCAAATCTACAATCATGACCTTCCAGGGACAATAACATTCTATCTTGTAACATAGTCCATGTCCCTACCCAGGTCAAACATATTGCATCATGGTATAACCTTAGATTTGGTAGTTGAAACCCTCCTCTTTCTTTGGCATCACACATTATTTTCATCTTAATTCTTGGTTTTTTCCCTCCCCACACAAATTTAGACAGCTCCTTCTGCCAACATTTGAATGTTTTTACATCTTTCACAATTGGAATAGTTTGAAACAAAAACATTAATCGTGGTAACACATTCATCTTGACCACCGCAATTCTACCCAGCAATGACAAATTCAATACATTCCACTTTTTAATATCCTGCATAATTTGCAACCATAATTTTTCATAATTATTTTTATAAAGATCAATATTTTTCATAGTTAGGTTTACACCCAGATATTTTGTCTTTTTCACCACTTCACATTCTGTAAGTTTTTGTAACTCGTTTTGTTTCTTATTTGACATATTTTTGCACATTACTTTCGATTTGTTCTTATTTACATAAAATCCTGCTAAGTCACCAAACTCTTTTACTCTCTGTAACAAATGTGGTAATGTGGATAAGGGGTCTTCCACTATAAACATCACATCATCTGCAAAGGCCCTATATTTGAAAGAAAAACCTTTAGTTGTTAAGCCTTTAATATCTTTGTCTTCCTTCACATTTAACAGTAGAACTTCTAAAATCCAAATAAATAGCAGCGGCGAAAGTGGGCATCTTTGTCTTGTTCCTTTTTCAACTTTAAAATCGTCTGTCTTTTCGGTATTAATTATTAATGAGGATTTCTGTTCTTTATATATTGCTTTAATGAAGTTAAGCATATATTCACCAATCTCAAGATGTTCTAAAACTTCAAACATAAAATCCCAGTTTAAATTATCAAACGCTTTCTCCGCATCTAAAAAGAAAAAGCCCACTTCCTTTTCAGGATGTTTGTCGTAGTATTCTATAGCATCCACTACTACTCTTAGATTGTCCCTTATTTGTCGATTAGGTAAGAACCCTGCTTGTTCTGTTTGTATAGTCTCTTTAAGGTGCTCTTTTAGTCTATCCGCTATAATCTTAGCAAAAATCTTATAATCATTATTCAGTAAAGAAATCGGTCTATAATTCTTAACATTGGTCAAATCTTGATTTTCTTTCGGGATCAGTGAGATGGATGCATCTTTCCAGGTTTCTGGTACCTCTCCAGTAACTCTTATATCGTTCATCAATAGCAGTAACACCGGTGAAACTGACTCCTGTAACGTTTTGTAGAACTTCGCTGTAAATCCATCCGGTCCAGGTGCTTTACCTAATTTTGAGTCATTTATTGCATTTTTGATCTCTTGTAATAATACTGGATTATTAAATAGTTCTTTAATTTTCTCTGTTGGTTTTGGTAAATTTAATGTTTGCAGGTATTCTTTAATCTTTCTTCTGTCTTTGTTTTCCTTCTTAAAAAGTTTTGCATAGTATTTAAAAAATTCTCTTTTTATTCCTTTGTTATCTATTATCTCAATATTATCTCGTATCACTTTAGTGATAAATTTATTTTCACGTTTTTTCTTTTAATTGCCAAGTATTTTCCGGGTTTATTTGCACCTTCAAATGCTTTTTGTTGAAGTTTTTTTAAGTTCCAGTACATCTCTTGGTTCAAAATGGCTTTTGCTTGGTCTTGTAGCATCCAAATTTCCTTTTGCAGTTTCATTTTCCCTGGTTTTTTCTTCAGTTCTTCTTCCTTTGTTTTAATGGCTTGTAGAATATTTTCATATTGCTCTTTTTTCTTTTTATTATCTTTAGCATTTAGCGATACCAATAGTCCTCTCACCACTGCTTTGTATGCATCCCATACGGTTTGAATTTTAACTTCTTTCTGCATGTTTACTTGGAAGTATAGGTCTGTTTCTTCAAGTAATTTTTTAATTATTTCTTGATTATCTAATAAGTCCTCGTTTATTCTCCATCTCTTTTGTTTTTTAATCTGCCCAGCTGTCCATAAACACGGATTGTGATCTGAGATTATTCTGGGTAAAATTTCCACTTTTCTTGTCTTAAAGGTTAGGTTAGTAGTCATCCAAATCATGTCAATTCTTGAATGTGAGTCATGTCTGTTAGAGTAAAAGGTAAAATCTTTTCCTTGTGGGTTAGCTTTCCTCCAAATATCTTCCAACTTTTCTTGTTTTATCAGTTCAAAAAAATTTTTTGGAAGCTTCCCTAATGTCTCATCCTTTCTTTTAGAGCGCCTGTCTAGTTTATTATCTACAGTTCCATTGAAGTCCCCTAACATCATAATTTGATCATAGTTTACATTGTCCAATTCCATTTGAAGTTCTTTAAAAAAATTTTCCTTAGCTCCATTCGGAGCATAAATGTTCACAATCAAAGTTTTCAATCCTTGCAGTAAAATTTCAATAGCTAAATATCTTCCATCTTTGTCTTTAAATATTACTTTAGGTTCCAAATCTTTTTTGACATATGTTACAACACCATTTTTTTTGTTGCTTGCTAAAGAATAAAATTCTTCTCCCAATTTTTTCCTTATTAAATATTTATGGTCTTGTTTTTTAAGATGAGCTTCTTGCAAACAAATTATATTACATTTTTGTTTTTCCAACAAATGACCTACCATTCTACGTTTTTGGGGTGAATTTAGACCATTTACATTCCATGTAAGTATTTTGTAATCCATTTTGATATATTCTTAAATATCTCCAAAATCATCTTTATTCTCTCCCAGGAATGCATACATTTCTTCTGTGCTTTTAATCACTACCCTGGAGTTGCCATAATAAAAGCTTAGTCCTTGAGGTATTTCCCAACGAAATCTGATTTTTTTCTCCTTCAGTTTATCCGTCAGACGCTTGAATTTTTTCCTTTCTTGCAGTATTGCTCTAGGCAAGTCTTTCATTACTATGATTTTCTTTCCATCTATTACAAAAGGGTCAGTAAAGCACTTCCTGTAGATTTGTTCTTTTGTTCTTTTCATTGTAAATTGGACAACCACATCTCTTGGTATGTTTTTGTCTCTTGCATATGTAGAATTAACTCTATAAACAAGATCCATGTGTTCTTTAACAACTTCTTCCTGTTCTTGTAAAAAATCTGCTATTGCTTCTTGCATTCTTGTAAAAATGTCCTCATTCAATTTTTCCTCGATCCCTCGAAATCTCAAATGATTTTGCATATCTTTATAGTGCATCATCTTTTCCATCCTCTCGTTCTCTCTCATTGTCTTATGGGTGCTTTTTTCCAGTTCTTTTACTTTAGTTTCTATATCTTGTGTTCTCGTGGATAATTTTTGAAATTCTGCTTTTAATTCCATGAAATTTTTATCTGCTTGAGCCGCTATATTATTCATTTTAACATTTACCTCTCCTATAGCGTCTAACATTTTCTTTTCCATTGCTTCCATAACGGCTAGTAGCTCTTTTTCTTTTTTTGCTGCCATTGTAGGAGAGGACCATGTAGCTGCTCTCGATCTTAGTCCGCGGTCCGTTTTGCCTCTTTAAAAAAGATCGATTTTATCTTGTTTTCCAAATCAAACACCAATTAGTGCATTCAAACAAGCTAATCTTGCCAAGTCAAATTATGTTGGTTTCAGCCTTCTAAGTTATATAATCTTTGAGATATTGCAGTTTAAAAATTTTATAAATCCAAAATGGCGGGCGCGACTTCTCTATGGTTAATGTCAAAGGTTATAGTCTTTTTACCTTGCTTCTGGCTTGCCGTAGTTTCCTTTTGTCCCTTCCTTTTATTTACTTGTCTGCTCTCTTCACGTCACTTCCTGTTATGGTCTTTCTGGTCCGGTAGTATTTAGAGTCCCCTTTCTGGTCCAACAGTATTTAGAGTCCCCTTTACCTTCTTCTGGTTCTTCTCCTTTTCCCTTCTTGTCTGCTCTGCTAGCCGTCACTTCCTGATTCAGTCCTCACGTCTTAATCTCGCGATGCTTGGTTCCCTTCTCCCTCTTTGTCTCGCGATGCTTGGCTTCCCCTCCCGACTCTTCTTAACCGCAGGAATGTTAAACAACTTGTTTTTTTGGCTTTTTAAGTTCAAATTCGGTTTTTTAGCGCTTCAAAACTGCTCTCATCCAATCAACAACAGTCTATTGCTTCACCCGATCTGCTTTTCGTCTTTCAAAACGCGGCGGTGGTAAGGCAAAAAACTTTTTTTCGTTACCTTTTGTTGTTACTTCGCTTCAGATGTGGTCCCAACGTTTAAACTTTGTCTTCTTTGTTAAGGAATCAGGGGAATTGGAGGTTTTATGCTGAATTTTTCAGCTCAGCTCGGCTCCTTAGAGATACTCGCAAGAATCCTCTTCGGCTGCAGTGCTCAAGGTGTCGGAAAAGTCTCCTCCAAGACTTTCCCTTCACTGAGGTTGCTCAAACCTGGATTATATTGCTTGCTGGTCCTCACACTACCTGTGTGAGGTTGCGTCAGGTGGATTAATCCACCCAAGCTGTCAGGAAGAGCCGCTGTCCGCCTTGCGCATTTGCAAAGCGTGTCAGACCTCCATTCCTCCGGCCGGAAACCGAACCATTTTCAATTTATTCTGACAGGAAAGTGGGCAAGCTGGCAGTGGGCAGGGAAGGGGGTTATGCTGAAAGTCCATTGTCTTTTTACTGATAGAAGCAAGCTTGGTTGCCTACCAACGGCCACTGAGGGGACAGTTAGACCCACATGGCAGTGGGAGGAGGAGAAGAGTGGACCCAGCACCCAGTCCATCCCCTTCGCCGGCTCCCTCCAGACTGAGGCTCCCTCCTTCCCAGCCAAGCATCAACCTACCTTTATTTTCCCCTCACTGTTCAGCTTTCCATCTCCCCCACCACACACCTGCAGCCTCTACCGTGCTCTAAAGCCCTGACTTCCATGTCACATTGGCTGTCATGGGGGGGGGCATCTCAGCAGGGTATAAGGACACAGAGCCTACCATTTTCTCCAGGGGAACTGATCAATGCCATCTGGAGAGCATTTGTAATTCTGAGTTATCTCCAGCCCTCACCTGGAGATTGGCAACAGTGGTTCCCCAAGAGGGAATGGCTGGTTTGGAGGGTGGAGTCTATGGCATTGTACCTGTCTGAGGCCCCACTCCTCCTCACACCTCACCCTCTCCAGGCTTCATCCCTCAAATCTTCACATCCTTCACAGCCAAGCATCAGCCTACCTTTATTTTCCCCTCACTCTTCAGCTTTCCAAAAAAAACCCCACCTGTAGCCTCTACTGTACTCTGAAGCCCTGACTGCCATGTCACCCTCTTTCCTGCACTTTTTGGCCTTGGAGCAGCTGGGAACTGTAATCCAGCAGATGAGGAAACCCCATTCAACCCAATGAGTGATATTCCTGCAGATCCCTCTCTGGAACTCAACTCTCTGGAGCTCAATTGACCCATATGGAGCTAAGCAGGAGAGAGATCTATTTTCAGTTTATTCTGACAGGAAAGGGGGCAAACTGGCAGTGGGTGGGGAAGGGGGTTATGCTGGAAGTCCATCTTACCACAGACAGAAGCCATCTTTCAAACACAGGTAACTGCCATTTCGTTACACCTACCAACAGCCACTGAGGGAATAGTTAGTCCCACACAGGAGGCAAGCAGGAGAAGAGTCTTTGTCAAGAGAGAAAGTCGTCTGCCAGAAATTCTGACAAGGCACAGTGGCTGAAGGAGTGGGCGGGGAAGAGGAGCAGATCCAGCACCCAGCCAATTGCACACGAGTACTCACAGCCAGTGCATAGGGACAGCTTCTGAGTGACACATCAGGGAGCCAACTCATTTTGGAGTATGTGGAATGTTCAGGAGAGTCCATGGTGAAAACAGAATTATATATTACCGGAGGATACTGAATTGGTGCATCGAGGTCAGTACTGTCTACTCTGATTGGCAGTGGTGCTCCAGTATCTCAAGCAGGTCTTTCATATCACATGATAGTTTTAACTGGAGAGGCCAGGGACTGAACCTGGAACTTTCCACATGCAAAGCAGATGTGATAACACTAAGCCATGGCCTCACACCATGAAACCAATGAAACATTATTTACTGGGAAGTAGGAAGCCATTATGGACTTGATGTCTGCACATATGGGCTTAAAGAACATGAGAATCATCTGTAATCAGCAAGGTTAAAAAGACCCCTTTTTCTCTAAAAAAAATGAAATGTACAGATATGTGAAAATGTTGATGTGAAGAAGTATTTTGGACTATATGAAGTACATTACACAGATATGGCTGTGGCTCCTGGCAACTGGCAGGGGGTTGAGGGGGATTTACCAGGAGCAGGATAGAGGCTCTGCTGATGTGCAGCGACATGCCCATGAGACCAGAAAGTAATGCTATCACTTCTGGGATGTTGGGGGCAACACTCTCGTATTTGGGCAAAACTCTATCGTAGAAGCCACATTTACCATAGAGTTTTTGCCCAAATACCAGAGCATCGCCCTGACACTCCAAAAAGAAATGCTTTTACTCCCTCTTTTTCAGAGTAAGTTTTCCCCCACTGGCCAGCTAATTGGTGGCTGGTAGTTCCTGTCAGTGGGGGACCCCTACCTCCATCAAGGGGTCTCAAAACCCTGTCCTCTATATCAGTCTGCTATATTCACATAGACAGTTTTAATTGATTTCCCTAAAAGCGATGCACCAATCACAGCATGTCTACAGTGCTTTGTCAGTGTCTGAAGCACTGCATGTGCATAATCTCACTAATCCCTTATGTTCTGTAAAGTAGGTGTGTTATAATTCCCATACTGAAGAAGTGAAATGAGATGGATTGATACTGAGAAAGAAAATATTGCTTAAGGCCCCCTAAGGAGTTCAAGGGCATGGTCAGTGCGTCCATATAGGCGGGGTTAGGCACTCGCCTAGGTGTCTTCAGCTGGTGCCTGGTGCCCCAGGTGCGTGCCTACATTTCGCCCCACCAGTCCTCCTCTCCCTTGCCTCACCAGCTCTCCCAGGCAGTCAGTGCTGCTGGAGCTGAGCCAGGCAGCAGCCGTAGCAAGAGTGCCCACTCTGCCCGCTCGCAGCGCTCCAACCAGAGCATCTACTCCCCCCGCTCCCAGCGCAGGCTGCCCCTTTTGCCACCAGTAGCCCTTTGTAGTGCTCTGCCAACACCAAGACTGGAGCTTGGGCTGCCCTCCTTCCCTGCCCCTGCCTTGCTGCATCGCCCAAGGCACCGATGCAGGGCCCTGCACCTTAGGCTCCTGAGTGCTGCAGAGGGGAGCCCGCAGCAGGCAGAGGAGCGGTCACCCGCCAAAGGCCAGGGAGTCAGGGACAGGTGGCCAAAAGCTGCCCCGCTCCTCTGATCTCATGCCCCACTCCTCTGATCTCATGGGGGTGGGAGGAGCTGATCTCATGGGGGAGTGGAGCTGGTGGGGGAGGAAACAAAGTGAAATCCTACCCTGTCAGCTCTCTGCTCCCCCCCCCCCCCCCGCAGGGGGAAAGCCAGGGTGGGGGGAGAGAGAGCCTGACAGGCACTGATTCAGTGTCTGGGATCCTCCTTGAGTTCCCAGACCTTGAAGCAGCAGCGCCTTGCTCCTGGGGGGGGGGGGGAGCCTGACAGGCACTGAAAAGATCCGAGACACTGAAGCAACACCTTTCTCCTGGGCAGCGGGGGGGGGGGGGAGAGAAGAGCTGACAGGCGCTGCTTCAGTGGGTGGGGGCGGGCAGAAGGTCACCTCGCCTAGCCTGTGGGAAAAAACTGGCACCGGCCCTGGGTGTGACATTTGAACCAGGGGCTTGGCAAGTTTAGCTGCTACCATTCATCAGCTATTGTGTAACCTCCTGGACGAAGAAAGTATTACTTTTGTACTGTGATTTGATGGTGCTAAGCTTGGACCAGCATTCATTATGCCCTTGAAAATTTGCATTTTGGCTTGTTTTTCAGCATTCTGATTCAGATGATGTCAATTATACAACCATTACCTTCCCAGTTCCCAAGCAAGATATCAGCACAGTTGGTGGCTATAGTGATTAAAAGGAGAAGATATGACATGAAAATGTGGATCCCCAAGAAAGGAAGCTGAATTGTTCAGTTGCTTCCCCTTCAATGGATGACATTACAGCCCCACCCAAAAGACAGTAATAATATTTCAGCTTCTCAATAATAGTTACTGCACCTATTTTAACCTTCTAATTTCTTTTTATTAATGCCAGTATTTCAATGTAATATCCCTACGGAACATGTTTTGTACCTTTTGCAACTTAATATCATGTATATTGTAGTAAGTTTAAAATTAGTTCTAGGATGTCTAAACATTCTCCATGGCTGACATATTGTGATGTCACAGGATATTCACAAACTTCCTAGGTGCCAACAGGGAAAAATCAGCAATAGAATGCTGAATATCTAGGTAGCTGCTGGGAGGGCAGTGGTGGAGGATCAGTGTGTCTTGGAGGAAAACCTCAAGGAAAATTACTAGAGTAGGGATGCCATACCCCCCAGAGGGGGTGGAGGTCCCCCGCATTTGGGCCCCACAGAATTTGATCAATAAAAATCTCCATATGCAATATATATGTCAATATGTCAATATATACTTCATAAGCATCTTCAGTATTGATTAATTACCCCTCCCCCCCAAAAATAGGGAAGAATGCTGAAAATAAACACAGCATGGCTATGTGGACCGAAAGTAACATAAGCACATTGGGGATGTCGGGGGGCACACTCTAGTTTTGGGGCAAAATTATATGGTAGAAGCTAATTCCAAAAATCCCAAAAACCAGTGTTGCCCCCCCCCCCAACGTCCCCAGCGTGCCCACATAATTTCTGGGTCACTTAGGCATAGTGTTTTTATTTTTGACATTCCTCCCTACTCCAGGTAAGTTCACCCCCTGAAGAGTACTGGACTTGGGAGACCGGGAACGGTGAAATCATGAAGCCTTTATTGAGTGATTCAGCATGCCCAGTAGATGGTCAGATCAAACATGCTTCCAGGGCTCCAGGGCCCTCATTATATGCTGGCTGGAGCCACACCTCCAGCCGCACCCAAAAGACCTGATAGGGGCTTAACATATGTGCATGTTTGTCATAGGTTCCCTGGAGGAGTCTTTGATCGCATTGGCTCCCCAGAGAGAACCTAGGTCCCACATTGGTGGAGGCTTAGAATCCGGATGTCTATTGTTCCTCCAGATTCAAGCTCCCCTCTCTGCCTGACCATGTGCTCTGGCCATGTGGCGGGCGCCATTAACTGGGAGCACATGGCAGGCTGATTGCTACACAGAACATATTACATTACACCCCCCATCCCCCGCCGGCTGGTCTGAGGGACCTGGCAATCCTAGACTAGAGAAAGTATGGGGCTATTTTCTGTTGACAGGAAGTGGTGTGGTATGAAGGTATTGTTGACCTGAATACACATACCATTAGGCAAGGGTCATTTCGTAGAAAAAGAGGTGCAGAAGCTCATTAACATAACTCATTAGCATAACCTATTTGCATATGCCACACTCCCTGTGTCAGAAGGCAACATCTACCGCTCAGGCTCCACCCCAAAAATCTCCAGGCATTTCCCAACTCAGAGCTGGCGAGCCAGCTCTACATTTTGACTAAAGACACTTTAGGTTTCCTTTGCTCTAGCAGGGAAGCTGCCCTACAACAAGCATGAAAATACAGATCAAAGTATGCGTTTGCTTTATTCCACAGTACATCACCATATGTGCCTGCTCCTAAGCTTGTTAGTTCCGGAACGGTGTTCCTGTGTATTCCTGCTCGAAATGACCCCTGCCATTAGGAACTGTATCATACATTATCTGTAGATACGTGTAGTCACAATCATGTAGGTTTGCAGGGATGAATTTATTCACCAGACAAAAAGGAAATAAACTATATGCTAAACACAAAATGTAGCTGAGAGTTCTAGATAACTGCCTCCAGGGCTCCGTTGGGGCCGGGGCGCGCCGGAGCGCCGCTCCGGGAGAGAGGAGGTGGGGGGGCGGGCACTTAACAAAGCCCCGCCCCCCGGCCTCCCCCCCTGTCAATGCTCCCGGGGCCGGCGGCATTCCGCTGGCCCCGGTAAGGAGAAGCCCTTCCCTCCCCCCTCCCACTGCTCCCAGGGCCGTGGCAGAGCGCCGCGGGCCCGGGAAGCTCCTCCCCCCCAATACTCCTGGGAAGAAAAGTCCAGTCCCTCCCCCCTCCCACTGCTCCCGGGGTTTGTGTCTTGGCTCAGGAAGGATGTGGTTCCAGAGTAAATTAATGTATGCAGCAGCCAAACTGCTCACTCGCAACTTTAATCCCAGCAGCTCACAAAGTAGAATTTCTGCTCAGGAGACTCTGCGGCTTAGAGGGAGCCTTGCTCTCCACCGGCGGGAACAATTTTTCTCTTAAAAAAACATGCCGCCAAGTCTTCGTTTAGTCAGGAAAAACAAGAGCCTCCCGCCGCCTCCCCGGAGAACTTCGTGACTGCGCTGGAGTTCAGCAGCTCTGCGTGGAAGCAACCTCTGGATCGGGCCCTCCGATGCCTTCCCACGAATATTTCCTCCAGCACGGAGAAATCCCCCCCCCACACAAATCAGCAAATGCCCTTCTCCCTTGGAGCCCCTTTCCCCCCCCCCGCCCCTCAATACTTCCGGGGCCGGCGGCACTCCACCGGCCCCGGGAACAAAAGGCCATTCCCTCCCCCCTCCCACTGCTCCCGGGGCCGCGGCAGAGTGCCGCGGGCAACGGGAAGCTCCTTCCCCCCCGCCCCTCAATACTCCCTCCCTTCCTTCCTTCTCTCTTTCTCTCCCCCCACCTACCTACTTACCTTCCTCTTCCTTCCTTTCCCCCTTTCTTCCTTCCTTCTCTCTCTCTCCCCCCACCTACCTACCTACCTGTTCCTTCCCCTCTCCCTTCCTTCCCCCTCTCCCTTCCTTCCCCTCTCCCTTCCTTCCTTTCTTCTCTCTCTCTCCCCCACCTACCTACCTTCCTGTTCCTTCCTTTCCCCGTCCTTCCCCTCTCCCTTCCTTCCTTCCTCCCTCTCTCCCCCCTTCCTTCCTTCCTTCTCTCTCTCCCCCCCACCTACCTACCTACCTTCCTGTTCCTTCCTTTCCCCCTTCCTTCCCCTTTCCCTTCCTTCCTTCCTTCCTTCTCTCTCTCCCCACCTACCTACCTTCCTGTTCCTTCCCCTCTCCCTTCCTTCCTTCCTTCCCTCTCTCTCTCCCCACCTACCTACCTACCTTCCTGTTCCTTCCTTCCTTCCTTCTCTCTCTCCCCCACCTACCTACCTACCTACCTACCTTCCTGTTCCTTCCCCTCTCCCTCCCTTCCTTCCTTCTCTCTCTCTCTCCCCCACCTACCTACCTTCCTGTTCCTTCCTTCCCCTCTTCCTTCCTTCCTTCCTTCCTTCTCTCTCTCCCCCACCTACCTACCTACCTTCCTGTTCCTTCCTTTCCCCGTCCTTCCCCTCTCCCTTCCTTCCTTCCTTCCTCCCTCTCTCTCCCCTTCCTTCCTTCCTTCCTTCTCTCTCTCCCTCCTACCTACCTTACTGTTCCTTTCTTTCTTCCTTCCTTCCCCCCTTCCTCCCTTCTTTCTTCCTCCCTCCCTCCTTCCTTTCTTTTTCTTTCTTCTCTCTCTCTCCCCTACCTACCTACCTTCCTTCCTGTTCCTTTCCTTCCTTCCCCCTCCCTCCCTTCTTGCCTTCTGACACACCTGATGTCAGGGATGTGTGGCCTTATGACACTTCCCGTGATGTCAGGGGGTGTGGCATATGCAAATAAGTTATACTAATGAGCTCCTGCACCTCTTTTTTTACGAAAGGACCCCTGACTGCCTCCCATCTCCAGTTTATGTGTACAGCAGTTAACACCAGGAAGCCTGAAGAGAAGTCCAAGAAGAAACCATCAAAGGTGTGGGCTAGTTGAGAGCCCTGAGTTTTCAACAGCTCTGATACTTATTCTTTGATATACATTCTCTGAATCCTAGAACCTGAGTTTCAGGGTCAGAACTTGAGACCTAGCAATCTTACCTAGCACTTTTCTCCCTTATATCAAAGTGCCCCGAAATTGGTCGCACAAGATCTTGTGCAAGCAGAAACCCAAGTGGGAATACAATACATTTGACAGTTCAAGTGGCTAACTCAATCTTTTTTTTTTTTCATTTCAATTTGTACAAAAACTCTACTGCAAGTGGTAAATTTGGGCTGAATCTAATCCAGGGTCTCGTGAGGGCTTGAACAGGAAACTTTCGCAGGATACTATATATACCACTTTGATTTCCACAACAGAAGAAAGGCAGAACCTAAATGTGATAAATTAATAAAATACTTGTCCAAAAGGAATATAAGGAAATAGTATTAGGGCCTGTCTTTCACACAGAGTATTGCCCAATGGTTGGTGGCTGGCTGCTAAATATATATGTACTGACCAATTGGATGATGAAATAGTAGCTGTTAGCTCAGTGGAGAGTGCCTTCAACCCCAAAGGTGGGGAGGGTAGGAACTGCTTATCTACTGAAACTAGGGGCAGACACAAGAGTAATACCTAGGAGAGGAAAATCCTAGTGGGAGGCTGAATGGAATAGCTGTTCTTCAGATGAACTTTACAGGGCGAAAGGACCCTTTGTATCCACTGTTTCTGGCAGGAATAAACATAGCTGGATTGCTTGTAGAAAACAAGCTGGCTTTTTCTTGGAAGAGGCCCGTGCTGTAAAAACACTTGTTTGAAGGTTCTCATAATATTTCACATTGGCTCTTTTTTACAAACAAGAGTAGTTCAAGCCAGAAACAAAACAAATCACCCCAATATATACTGTAGCCCACAATAAACCTGAAATTCCAAATCACATCATCAAAATAAAGCAATTTAAAGCCTGGACCCTTTGCTGTTTGTCTTGGAGCCCAACTGACCACAGAAATGAAATTCTACCCCCTTTCTCTCTGAGATGTCCTTAAGCTTTTCCCCAAACATAAGCTAGACATTCATAGTGGATTTCATTTTTTTCCTCCTGGAATACATCCTTATTGCCTTTTATAAAGAGCCAGGAGATGGTTTGAAAATGCCAGCTGTGGTGTCAGATCCAGAATGTAATATAGTTTGAAATTCTGTTGGCACCAAATACAGCAACAGACAATTCTGTCCCTTAGCTGTCTTTTGGCTACTCCCCTTCCTGATTTTGAACTGTTATTCAAGAGCAGACTGATCAGCTAGTCATGCTAGAATGAAGGAATAGCCAACTTTACAAATCTCTGTTCTTGTGTCTCAAAGTTCTGAGGCAGAACATCTGGCCTTTTGTTAAAACATGTCTGCTATTGAAAAAAGCAGTGTTTCATTGCCAATGAAGCTATTTCTGAAATTGAGAAAGGGTTATGAACTGGGGGGGACATTATATCTTCAACCAACATTAGGGTTGCCATATTGCCCAGATGGCCAGGTTTAACACAGAGTCTGGGAATGTCACTCACCACCCATTTGGCACATTGTATGGCTCAGATTCCACAACTCACTTGGCAGAGGCAGCCTTCATAGAATGCCCAAGACTGTTGGCACCGGGGTAATTCAGTGTCAGAGTATCTCAGTATTATACCAGCATGGAACTAAGTTATCATCCAATGTTTTACAGAGACGGGGCTTAGGATGGCATGCTAGAGATACCAAACTCACAGGCAATCTCCAGCTGACTCACCTCTATCTTCCCTCCAAGTTTGGTGATGATTTGATTTATGGGGTCTGAGTTATGCCCCCCCCCAAAGGTGCCCCCAGGAAACTGCTTTCTGGGGAAATGACAGGCGCAGGTTCAGGAGGTTCAGGAGTGCATACAATGGATCCTGTACAAACTAGAGACACCAAACTCACAGTAGACCTCCAGCTGACTCTCCTCTACATGCTCTCTAAGTTATGTACAGATTGGATTTACAGGGGCCAAGTTATGGCCCCACCACAGAAGGTGCCCCCATCCTCCATTGTTTCCAATGGAGAGGGGAAAGGGGGGGGGAAGCAAGGGCAATAGAAGCCCCACAGAACAGAATCAAAGTCCCCAATAATCTCTGCAGTAGAAATTGAAGGTGGGGGGCATTTTTGCAAGCCCAGCAGAATTGGTGCCACTCTGGTATTGTAAACCCAACAGGGCTAAGGTCAAGCCAGGAAAGTACTTTTGGAGAAAATGTCAGGCGCAGGTTCAAAGTATATAGAATGGACCCCCTGCAAGCTACACACACCAAACATCCAGTGAACCTCACCCTTCTGTCCACTTCTCTACAATCTCTCCAAGTTAGGGGGTAGATTACATTTCTGGGGTCTTGGTTAAGGACCACAAAAAAGGTCTCCAACCCCAGTGCTCTCTCTAGAGAAGACAGCTGCAATTACAGCCAGGATTCTATGGACTGGCTCAAAAACAAGCCAGTGACACCAAACTCACAGGGAAACTTCACCTGGGCAGACAAAACCCCCCCCCCCCATGATACTGGAATCAAGGCAAGTATACCCCCCCATGCTCGCAAACCCCCCTAAGTCTCCAAAGGCAGGCTCTGAAGGACAGAAAGACTGACCAGGCATCTCCAGAGTTTCAATGGGGACTCCCCAAAATAACCCCAGGGTAGCTTGGCAGACACCCCGGCCAGACACCACAAGGAAAGGAAGCATGCCCACAACTCTCACAGCCCCCCCCCCCCCCCAGGCTGAAACACACAAATCCAGAGCATGCCACATCATCAGCCTGGGTGTATTCTTCTACTTTGCAAAGGAATGGAAACACATATTTTGAGCTGGCAGCTCAACAGGAAAGTGTAGGAGGAGAGCCAACTGAATATATAGCATTCCGAGCCCATAGAGCAGAATGGGAACTCTGTGATTGGCAGCCAGCAGTGACTGTTAAGCTTCAGAGGGCTCCTATTGGTGTTTCCAAGGCTGGAGAATTCTGCCCTCCCCCCCCCCCCCCCCGGTTTCCTTGGAGTTTTACAAACAGTTTAATTGATCAGCGTCATTCTGCCCTCATTCATGAACTGCCACGAACAGTGCTAAAAGCAGTGCTAAAAGCTGCCACAAACTTGACTTCGCAAACCATGAACTGGCCAAAACTGGCCATTGAGCCCATTCAGGCCCATCCTATTAGCAGAGAGCTATAGTTGGTGTTATTTCTGAGCCCCACTGCCATATCTCTGTGTTATGCTGGTGTACTTGCATGTTACAATGGTGTAGGGACTTAGGTGCCATCCAAGCAGTTTTCAGAACGGCTTTATTTTTATTTTATTTTACAAAATTTATATCCTGCTGTTCTGCCCTCACAAGAGCTACCTTTAGAATTGGCCCTTTAATTTATGCTGTTCAATTTTTTGAATTTTGAACGTAAAACTTCAATAAGTCTGTTGGAAAACTTCTGGTAGTAGTAAAAACAGTAGAGATCCAATTCAGGGGGGAAAGTATCAATTGTAATTTTATACAGACTATCCAAATGTAAAGCCTGCTTTTCACATTCATTTCAAATGATTCAGACAACCACGGTTGGTCAAATGTGAGCAGAATGGTTTTATGAATCAAGCCTAGAGCACAGAATAATGCAGAGATTTGGAGAACCATGTAACAAACCATTTTCCTCTGCCCAATAAACTGCGCTGCTGCCCCTGTAAAATTCCCAGATGATACTGTCTCCCATGCCTTTACATAACCATTAGATTCCACTTGGTACAGCTTCTCACTGCTTTTGTATTAGAGGGAAGACCCTGGTGCCAAAGATTTCTCTCCCTTACACTTATTGATGGCATCGGAGTCAGCCTTCCTATCTGATCAGGTAACCCTAAATGGTCATCCTAACTCCTACATATGAAAACATCTTATAGCACATCTTGCAATTTCAGAATTTGCTTTTCATTTCTGGCTAATTATTCTTTTAACAAGACTGTATAAAGAGATGCACAGTTTCTTCTACTAAAACTTTGCAGTATCAGCAGCAACTCAACAAGAATTTACCCTAAGACCTTATTTTTTAAAAGTCAGGCATTAGATGCTATCACAGTCCTGTGTGTCTGATAATTGGATTTTTAACAGACTGTGCAGGAAAGCAATGATGTTGAGAGTTAACAGCGATTGCAGGCAATAAGATGATGGCTCAACGATAGGAGATAACAGCCTTTTAAGAACCAGTTATCTCCTGTAATATTCATGACCTCTTCCCATCATAGCAGGTTCTATGGCCCAAATTTCCTTTCACTGAATCGTCATTCAATTAAATTCATTGCTATTGCTTCTTAAAAACTGCTACTAACTGCTACTTCAAGATATATCTATGCTATAGACTTTGTCCAAAATCACACATGTATTGCTAAGTGCAAAAACTGGATTGAAAAGCAATCTTCCCACACAGCCATCAATTTCTGAAACCTACGAGTATTAGTACATTTCAAACTGTATTTCTGGTTTTTGCATGCCAGAAACCCAACACTCTCACATTTAGACCTGTCTTTCTGTTTTTCACATCTGCACATCAACAGTGGGAAGGGGGCTGAAAAACAATTTAAATGGCATGTCTGAATTTGGCCTTAAAGCAGCACTGGGCATATGTGTTGGGGGAGCCATGACAATTAAACCAATATAAAAATATTTGCAGTTGGTTTAAAAGGTCAGGAGAGTGAAGGTTAAATATGGACAAATAGGCAACATTGACGAGATCATATTGTCAATTGACTCTATTTTATGAGAAAGATTCAAAAGACGGACTTCAGTTAGAAGGAACTTATTTTGAATAATACAAAAACCTGCTCCCAACAGTCTTGCAGCTCTGGCCTGCAGATTAGGTTATCACATCCTTCCACTCAAGATGTGTAAAAATCAGAGAGGTTATTACATCTGAATTAGATTGAACAATGAACTAGAGTGGGGGGGAACTGTCCAGTCTCAGCAATGAACCAGGAAATGGGATTATTCTTCCTAAACTTTTTGGGCTATTACTACCTAGAGATCCATCCTCACATCCACAGCCTGAAGGTTTTGACCCATAAAGTGAAAGTGGCAACATTGCAATAGGAATTGGGCCAGGTAGTTTCCAAGTGATTAAAGGTGAAATAGGCCCAGGAATCTCACTTGAGTAGTTCACAGCTGTACAGCTAAGGAGGCATCTAAGATGGCTGGGCTGAGGACCTCCTCATGATACATCATGGTACTTAAACTGCCCCTTTGTGCCTGCTATTTCTTGTGAGGTAAGATCGCAGCCAGCAGACTTGCTAAAGCAGGGAAAGAATGGAGAACAAACTGGTCAGTGACACACTTCTGCATACTCTTTCCTGCTTTCAAGAGTTCTTAAAGCTGTGGAGAGAGTCTCACTGTGTGGAGCTGACAATGAAAGATAAACAGAGTGTGAAAAAAGGACGTGGTTGGGAAAGACATCAAATACTATACTCAGCACTTATACGTCCAGCTATATGTTCCTTGTTTCTAGCAGCTATCATGGTTTCCCCTTGAAGTCAGCTTGAAGACTCTGGTTGGTGCAGAATGCCACAGCTCAGTTAGCTAGCCACAGTATGCATATCACACCCATTTTGCACTCATCCCATTGGCTATCCATCAGTCCCTGGCCTCAGTGCCTTGGTCTTTCGTAGCTGCAGGACTACATCTCCCCCTGTGGTCTGCTGTGACAGCTTCACTCATCTGAGCATGGCCTTCTGCAAATGGGCAAAATCAGCAACCACCCATACACATACATTCCTTGCTATGGTTCCCACCTTATGGAATTGCCTGCCTGAGGAGGTTAGGAAGGCTCCCACTCTCCTGACTTTCTGCAAATTATGCAAAACTGAATTATTCAAAGGGATTTTTTTTCTTTTACAGGCAATAGAGCTACACTGTAACAAAATGGTTCAGAAAGGTGCTTGGGTTAAGGGTTAGGGACTGTGGACTGTACCACTGTGTACAACTTGTACTATCTGTTGCTGTATACGTATCCTACTTTGTAATTTTTGCATAATTTAATGTGTCATGTTAATTGCTTCCGTTTTGTTCCAGCTCTGTTCAGATTTCTGCTTGGTTCCAGATTACTGCAATCCAACTCCTATTGCATTGTTTGTTGGGTGTTTATTGGATGTCCCGTCCTGCTGACAGTATTTACTTATACTGTGTAATCCACCTTGAGTCTCAGTGAGAAAGGTGGACTACAAATAAATAGTACAAATAAATAACATAAAAAATAAAATAGCATAGCCTGGTAGCGACCAGTTGCTAAAATCCAATCTTTGGATTCTGAAAAAGTCTTGGGCAAGTTTCCAAATGAAGCAATACTATCGAATAGTTTAATCACAAAAGAGTTTATTCTTACACAGGTCATAAGATGTTACAAGACTGTCTTTTAACACCAAATGGGCAGACTACTAATGATATATCTAGGCTATAGACATAAAATTGAGTTGAATAAATGAATAAACCAAGTGAGCAGACTACTAATGATATATCTATGCAAGAAACATAAAATCGAGTTGAATAAATGCGAAGTAGTGGACATCTAGAAAATAAGCCTAAATGTACATTAATAGATTATTGAGAATTATTTTTACCATTCTAGAAATAGCTCTTGGAATCAATAAAGATAGCATCTTCAAGTTATTCACTTCAAAACCAGACAATGTTATGTTTGCAACCAAACTAGAGATTTTGTTTTTAAATATATAACTCATTTTGCTTTTAGCCAAACAATTAGTTACTAAAATAACATAATGTTTATAAATGCAGGTAATGTATTACAGATATTAACAGAATAAATTCGTTTCCTTAAGTAGGTAGCATAGAAATATTCCTTAGGCAATGGTGTGAAAAAGCATGGCTTGAATCATGTGACATGGATTATTTACAATACTATTACTGCAGAACACTTTTATATTACCAGTTAAAACCTCTGTGGGCGGAGATCCTTTTGTTCATGGAAACACTCTGGTAGTTCCAAGCCAAAGTCTGTATTCTTGAAATGTGAAAAATGACTTAAGTTATTAATTACACCAATTCATCAACTTGTATTTTCAGCCTGAGTTCATAGGTATTAGAACATAAGCAATATGAAAAGATGACAATGTATCTATGACCAGTTTTCTTCAAATAAGAGTTCATAGTTCTCTCCTTTCTACTCAGGTTTAACTGCTGTTGAACGATCTCTGATTCACAAAGCTCATGAGTTGTAGAGAACATAAAATTCTCCTTCCAGGCATTCTTGACTGGAGCTAAATGAACTCCAAGTTATGAAAATTTGACTTTGTTATTTCTTTTTCCAATGCTTGCAATTTCAGCACATCGTCCTCAAAAGATCCAGCACGCATGGCTCAAGTGTACAGCTTCAGTGGGCTCTCTCAATGTGATGAAACAATCAGTGGGCTCTCTCAATCTCTCAATGTGATGAAACAATCAGTGGGCTCTCTCAATCTCTCAATGTGATGAAACAATCATTCCTTCTAAACTAGAGATCAATTTAGAGCCAGGTCCAATGAGAGAGACGGAGACTAGGCAAGCATCTGAGCAGCCAAAATACCAGGGATGTTTGCTTTAGCAATGTAAAGTGAATGGGAGATGCTGCCTATAATTTTGGAACACAGAGATAATTTAGCATTTTACCAGTGGGACCAGAGATCGCCTGCATTCCAGGAAATACAACTGAGCACCTTCTGTGTTCCTTTTAAGCCCATGCTTACAATCATGCCCTTAATCAGTGAGGCTCCCAAATATTTATATTTGACTGGGTCATCATACCCTAAGTTAGTAGCGATTTCCAAATGAAAGGCTGGGTGAGATCTAATGGCTCTTATACCTTAAAATGTTGCCCCAAAAGGACAGTTTCATCATAGGCAGATTTTTCTCATCACAGTGCTGCCATAACAGGAGAAGCTTTAGCTGGCAGAATGCCACTTCTTATCCAGTGTTTGAAGGCCCAGTAGCCATCTGATTCTGGAAGCCCTAATGAAAGACAATAGGGTGGGGGTGTCACAGGAGTACCGAAGGTAGATCCCTACTGCTGACTATGGGATACAATAGCAGTGAGAAGCTGATACAGGTCAAGAGGCAGGATTCAGCTGTGGCATCCTGTACAAAATCATCTTTATCCTCTAATCAACTCATTTCAAGCAGCACTTTGAAAGGCAAATGGAATAGGCCTGATTTGGGCAGCAGAACATGTCAATTGAAATTGCATGTGGACAGTTGTTCAAAGCTAAACCTGCAGGTTTCTTCTGAATAATGGACTATTGTGTGAAGAGACGTACTTCAGTCCTATGCATGATAAAGCTTCCACTTTCCTTCGCCCACCATGACTATTCAGAGGTCCAGATTACAAGCATGCAACAATCGCCAGCCAGTGGCCATCACCCATTAGCCATCACTTCTAGAGTACTCCTGATTCAGTCACTGTATTGTCATAAGGCTGGCAGATGTCTTTCAGGCTCCCCAGATGCATCTGGATCCCAATGCCAGCAGCAGTAGCGAGGGTGCTCTGGGGAGTGTGAATCAAGATCATGGTTTTCCGGCTGCAGAGGCTCCCATTGGAGAATTGCCTCTTGAGATTGGACTGGAGGCTCCCGCAGCAGGAAAAATAGCGTAAGATGTCATGAAGGAGATGTCCACTGAAGAACATGTAAATCCAAGGGTTGCAGCAGCTGCTGAGGCTACCCAGCAACATAGTGATGGTAAAACTCACATTGCTGGACTCTGAAAACCAGAGACAAAGAGAGGCAGTTAATTTTTTCCAGATGCATATCAATAGAAATGTGCATCGGGTTTGGAGGGGTCACATCCCCTACCCATACTGTAGGTGGATGTATATGCACTGGTGAGCCTGACCTGTTGTGGCTTCCTGAAACATGGATGTACATTTGTGGTAATGATCACATATGTAACTTCCATTCTTTTCTCACATAAAAATATTTTCTATTTAGGCAACTGTAAACTATAAGTTATATTAGGCATTCTTAATCCTTATACTAATGGAGCCTATCACTGGAATTTTACTTTTTCATACTTACATGTCAACTCTATTGCCAACCAAGAAGTCATTACCTTCCAGTCTGGCTATGGTTCTTCTGGCCCATTTCTTCCCCATCCTTTCATCCATCATCCTCTGCTGTTTACTGTGTAACACCTGCTGAATACTTCAGGTAGGAGAGGGAGTAGATGACCAAGGGGAAACCACAGCTGCTTTCTCTCTGGATTCAGCTGCAGTTTGAAATGTAGATGTTCCATGTTGCAACCTATCATCTTCATTCCTAATTTGGTACCAGTAGTATTCCAATAAAATTAGTTTATTTGCAGTGTCTATTTTATTTGAATATAGTTTGTTGTCGTTTATTTGAATCATTTTGTGTCTGTGCAGTACTCTGACTCCCTTCCACTGAATGAGCTTTGCTTTGCTGAAGGAATGCTTGCTACTTCAGGAGAGGGCTCTTCAGGGAATGGAAGGAAGTTGAAGGATCTCACTCACTAAAAATACATTTTTCTCCAGAAGTACATAAGAACGCAAGAGAAGCCATGTTGGATCAGGCCAATGGCCCATCCAGTCCAACACTCCATGTCACGCAGGGCCAAGACTCCAGAAGCCCTCCCACTGTTGCCCCCCAAATACGAAGAATACAGAGCATCACTGCCCTAGACATAGTGTTCCATCTATACCTTGTGGCTAATAGCCACTGATGGACCTCTGCTCTATATGTTTATCTAATCCCTCTTGAAGCTGTCTATGCTTGTAGCTGCCACTACTTCCTGTGGCCGTGAATTCCACATGTTAATCACTCTTTGGGTGAAGAAGTACTTCCTTTTATCTGTTCTAAGACTACTTTTCATTAATTTCATTAATGAACCCACAAGTTCTTGTATTGTGAAAAAGGGAGAAAAGTACTTCTTTCTCTACCTTCTCTATCCCATGCCTAATTTGGTAAACCTCTGTCATGTCACCCCTCAGTCATCGTTTCTCCAAGCTAAAGAGCCCTAACCTCTTTAACCTTTTTTCATAGGGAAAGTATTCCACCCCATAATCATTTTAGTTGCCCTTTTCTGCACTTTTTACAATACTATAATATCTTTTTTGAGGTGCAGTGTCCAGAACTGTACACGATATTCAAAATGAGGCCACATCATAGATTTATACAAGGGCATTATGATACTGGCTGATTTGTTTTCAGTTCCCTTCCAAATAACCCTCGCATAGCGTTGGCCTTTTTCATTGCAGTTGCACACTGTCTTGACATTTTCATTGAGTTATCTACTACGACTCCAAGATCTCTCCCTTGGTCAGTCTCCGCCAGTTCAGACCCCATCAACGTGTATTTATAGTTAGGATTTTTGGCTCCAATGTGCATCACTTTGCACTTGGCCACATTGAACCCCATTTGCTATGTTGACACCCACTCACCCAGCCTCAACAAATCCCTCTGGAGCGCCTCACAATCCTCACTGGTTCTCACCACCCTGAACAACTTAGTTTCATCCACAAACTTAGCCAAGTCACTGCTTACTCCAAACTCCAAATCATTAATGAACAAGTTAAAAAGCACCAGATCTAGTACCTAGCCCTGCAGTTCCGCACTGCTTACCACCCTCCACTGTGAAAACTGCCCATTTATACTCACTCTCTGTTTCCTGCTAATTAACCAGTTTTTAATCCACAAGAGGACTTTTCCTCTTATTCCATAACTACTGAGTTTACTTAGGAGTCTGTGATGAGGAACTTTATCAAAAGCTTTCTGGAGGTCTAGGTAAACAACATCTATTGGGTCATCCCTGTCCACATGTTATTTACAACTCTAACAGGTTAGTGAGACAAGATCTTCTGTTACAGAATCCATGCTGATTCTTCCTCAATAGTTTTTGTTCATCATTTTGCCTACTAGTTCTATCTTTAATAACAGATTCCACTAACTTACCCAATATCAACATCAGACTGACTGGCCTGTAATTTCCCGGATCTCCTCTGGAATCTTTTTTTAAAGATGGGGGAGGGTTACATTAGATACCTTTGAATCCTCAGGAATAGAGGCAGATTTTAATGACAGATTGCATTTTTGTCAGTGTTGTTTTATTCAGTATACAGTGTTGCTTTATTCATAATTAATAAACATACAATGAACTGCTGAAGATCTATTTAATTAGAGAACAGCTATCTACAGACAAAATCATAATCAGCACTGTAGCCTCTAATCATATTAGTCATATTAGAACTGTATATGTTAGTTGCCATAAGTTACCAATATGTGGATGTCTTTCAGAAGTTATACAACATCTGGAAAATAGATTCAGGTGGGTAGCCATGTTGGTCTGAAGCAGCGGAACAAAGTTTGAGTTCAATGGCTCATGAAAGCTTACATGTTAAATAAAACTTTGTTGGTCTTAAAGGTCTGGAAAAGTTATAGGGAAGGGAAAAAATTAAAAGCAGTGTCATACACTGCTTACATCATTCTTCATTGTATTTCTTTAATGGATTTGATTGTAATGAGTGAATCAATATCCTCTACTAATTGGAATGCTAGTAAAAACAGAAGCAATTTTTTTTGGAGCAGCCTCATAATGTCATTTCCAGGTTTTCCCCTGCTTTGCTATGATCTTTCCCAAATCTTGTTTGATATTTTCTTTTTGGGACAGTCAAAGTCAAAGCACCCTTGCATGCTGTATGGACAGGAAGTTGCACATTTTGAAGGTCTAGCCCACACTGGCACCATTTTCTCTGTCTCGGTTGTCACCTCACCCCATGGACATCATTTTGCCTTGTGCACTGGAGAACTTTCTGGAGATTTTTGCACCAGGAATTGCTGGATTGCTACAGTACAATAATGTTAGAACGTTAGAATGATCAAAAGAAAGGTGAGCCCTTTAGATCTCTGGAATGAAAGGCAGGGACTCAAAAATAAAATTGGTAATTCAGAGGAGATAGCAGAATATGGGAACAGATCATTGTACTGGTGGTGATTTTGCAGTTTCTGTTTTCGGTAAAGCCTCCCTCCAAGGCCTCTGGTAGTATGCGGAATGGTGGTTCCAGGGGACTGAGGTGAGGAAAGTATGGGGGAAACTGCCATATGGATGCATTGCTGCTGCTGCTGCTTTTGCTTTTGGTGGCAATGTCGGTGACATGGGAAATCATCAGTGTGTGGAAGCAGCCTTCATGAGCCTTGGGCCAATCACCATCTCCCATTCTAATCTACCTCACAGGGTTCTTGTTAGAATAAAATGAGGAGGGAAGAACCATGTACATCACTCTGTCCTCCTTGGATGAAGGGTAGCATAAAATGCCATTGACTTCGACAGGAGCAAGGTTAAACCCAGGAGTGCTGCCCTAGAAGATTAAACAGGCTTAAGTCCCAACTGATATTTAAGATAAGTGATTTTTAATTTTACATTTAGCTGGAATTAGTTTCAGTAGAATTTAAATCTACTTCTCTGTCTCTGATTCATGCACACCATGTGAATTTGCCTGAGTCAGGGCACTTTGCAGGGAAACAGCGATCAATTATGCTCTCTAGTATTAAAATAGAAAATAATTAATGGAGTTTCAACTAATTCAGTCCAATTTGAGGACAAGGATGCCTGAGCGGTGTGTGTGTGTATGTGTGTTGAGGGTTGAAATCTGCAGGGATGCAAGGAATTTTCCCAAGCAAAAGTTGGCAGTCCCATTGGACAAGATTCCCTGTAAAACAGCTTGTCTGCTCACTGCCTGCAATGCACAAATGTGGGCAGGTGTTGGGTATATTATAGGGCTCCATGCTCTCAGTTTGCATGCATTGACAATGAGTCCCCACAGGCTTGGTTACAGCTTTGCATCAGCGGTGGACTGGCCATTATAGCCACCAGGGAATTTCCTAGTGGGCCAATGGCCTGCCGCCTCTAGAGTTGCCAGGTCCCCCCTTATAAGCTGACATCACTTCCTTAGTGTTCCAGAAGTAAATTCCCCCATTTTGGCACCATCCCCCCCCCCCCAGCCAGTTGAGCAGTGACAGAAAACATACACGGGGGGGGGCAGGCAACCCTTCCCCCCCCCCCCGGGCCTTTCCAGTCCAGGGTAGAAGAGCTATGTTTTGAAATGGGAAAGGCAGCTCCCAGCCCAGGTGAGTCACACCTGGCCTGGGGAAAGCAGCTCCTGGCCTGAGCAAGCTGGGTATAGCATGCAGATGGCTATGCTTGGGCCAAGCAGAGCTATGGGTGATTCCCCACTGAATCACAACAGATGCAAGGCAGGCTGGCTGGTTCTTTCTCCTTCCCTTCTTCCCTCCCTCCTTTGTGGCTGCTGCAGGAATCTAGGAATCACCAGAAACTCTCTGGTTTTACCAAAGAGTTTCTGGTGATCCATAGAGCTATGTGATGTCACTTCTGGGTTTTCCCCAGAACTGGTGTAACTCCATTGTACCAATGGCAACTTCTAATTTACTTTTCCCTGCCACCTGCAGCAGCCAACAGGAACTGGGGTTGGGACATCTCTTATCCCCAGCAGGTAACTGGCAACTTTAGATGGAGCCTGGGTAGGCCAGGGATCAGGGTCCTGGTCTACAGCTGTTTTTTCCCCTCCCACTCATCCCCTGCTGTGCATGAACTGTGTGCATCCTAATTTTTGCTCCAGAACTCTCTACCACACTTATGGGTTCCATGGCATATGCTCAGGAGTTCCCCATCAGAAAAATCAAAGTGGACAGTATTCCCTGAGGACAGAACATCTGAAGAACAGCAGCACTGCATTCCTGGATGAGTGGCCAGGCTTCGTTACTAATAATACCTATGGTGCATTTCATTTGAAAAATACTTTAAAATGTTATTTTTTCTTGTGTCTTGGCAGCTGCCCACAGAGGCATCACAAAGTCTTTGCACATGTAGGGGACCAAAAGAAGAAGAAGAAGAAGAGATTGGATTTATATCCTGCCCTTCACTCACTTGGAGTCTCAGAGTGGCTTACAAACTCCTTTCCCTTCCCCTCCCCTCCCCACAACAGACACCCTGTGAGGTTGGTGGGGCTGAGAGAGCTCTGAGACAACTGTCCTTGAGAGAACAGCTGGTACAGAGCTATGGCTTGCCCAAGGTCATCCAGCAAGTGAAAATGAAGGAGTGGGGAATCAAACCCGGTTCCTCAAGATTAGAGTCCGCACACTTAACCACTACACCAAACTGGCTCTCAGAGCCAGTGAATTGCCCTTGGCCTCCGAGGGCAGCTTCTTCCATAAAGCATGTAAGCCATAACTGTAAAACTTTTTATATGTACATCTAAAAATATAATGGATATGATCATTCCCTATGAGAGGGGCAGCAGAAGTATGAAAAAGCAGGCACACTTCCCCTCTCTTCCATGTACATGTGCAGACAGAGCATGGGGCAGTCCAGGGAATGGGAAGGTTGTACGTACCTGCTGAATGCCCATTCTGACTTCCTCCTACCAGTCAAGTTAAGTGAAAGCAGGAACTCATGAAATTTGACCAAACAAAAGAGGAGGTCAAAGCAGGTTATAGTGGTTCATAAAAGAGAAGCTCATAAAAACTGCCCGTAGGCCTAATGGACAATGTACTGCCTGTGCAAACAGTGGGTGGGGGGCTCTGCTGAACACTCTAAGTACTGCAGTCACATTGAGAAGGAATGTATCCACTGATATTGCAGGTAGCTAGGACTAGCTTTGCATCTTGCTAGATAAACACACTTTTCAGCATGTAATGTGCAAAAATGACCTTCAATATATTTCTACTGAAGCAGAACTAGAACTCAGAACACCTCAGAAAGGATATTATAGCACTGGGGAAAGTGCAGAAAAGGGCAACTAGAATGATAAAAAGGTTGGAACACTTTCCCTATGAAGAAAGGTTAAAGCACTTGGGCTTTTTAGCTTGGAGAAACGACGGCTGAGGGGGTGACATGATTGAGGTTTACAAGATTGTGCATGGGCTAGAGCAGGTAGAGAAAAAAGTACTCCCTTTCTCACAGCACAAGCACTCATGGGCACTCAATGAAATTAATGAGCAATAGGCTTAGAACAGATAAAAGGAAGTACTTCTTCACCCAAAGTGTGATTAACACATGGAATTCACTGCCACAGGAGGTGGTGGTGGCTACAAACATGGACGGCTTCAAGAGGGAATTGGAGAAACATAGGGGTCATTTCGAGCAGAAGCTCAGGGGAGCGCAGCTCCCGGAGTTGGTGCCAGCCCCCCCCCACCACCACCACAGGGGAATGCCTGCTTGTGTCACAGCTGCAGCAAAATGACCCTGTCCCCTGGAAAGGTCCTTGTTCCGCCGACCAGCCTTCTGAAGGCTTCAGCCACCACTGAAGCTGTCCTCTCAGAATAGTGGTATTTCTGAGGCTTGGATTAGTAGCTGTCCCCTCTCTGCCAGCTTTCTTTCTTTCTTTTTTCTGTCTTTCTGTCTTTCTGTCTGTCTGTCTCTCTCCTTTCTTTCTTGCCTTCTGACATACTTCCAGTGATGTCAGGTGGTGTAGCATATGTAAATAAGTTATGCTAATGAGCTCCAGCACTTCTTTTTCTACAAAATGACCCCTGGAAAAACATATGGTGCAGAGGTCCATCAGTGGCTTTTAGCCACAAGATATAGATAGAAACTCTCAGTCTGGGGCAAGTGATGCTCTGTATTCTTGGTGCTTGGAGGGAGCAACAGTGGGAGGGCTTCTAGTGTCCTGGCCCCACTGCTGGACCTCCTGCTGGCAACTGGTATTTTTGAACATTGTGTGACAGAGTGTTGGACTGGATAGGCCTTTAGCCTGATCCAAGATTGGCTTCTTATGTTCTTATGTAACTTGAGTTTTCAAGGTCTAACCCAGTGGTCTAGCCACTAGATCCCACTGCCTGTCACATCTCTGCTATTGGCTAGTCACTCTTGAATCCTTCTGGTTGAGAGCTAGTTTGGTTTAGTGGTTAAGAGCAGCGGACTCTAATCTGGAGAACCAGGTTCAATTCCCCACCTCATGAAGACAGCTGGATAACCTTGGGTCAGTCACAGTTCTTTCAGAGCTCTCTCAGCCCCTAAAAACAAGTCTAGCTCACCACTTAGTGGTGCATAACATTAAAGTGCTAGAACTTGTGGCTGCCAGGCAATCTTCAGATTTCCTGGCTGTTCTACAACCAATGCCATATAATAATAATAATAATAATAATAATAATAATAATAATAATAATAATAAGTAGTAGTAGGAGTAGGAGTAGGAGTAGGAGGAGTAGGAGTAGGAGTAGGAGTAGGAGTATTCCTTCTGGTTAGGGATGATGGCTTGTCAGTGTGCTGAAACCTGTTTTAAATGCTCTCAAAATCAGTTGCTATTTTCAGGTCACAAATCTATATAAAAATCTAGATAACAGATCTAAGAATAACTTGATTCAAGGTGCTGTTAAGAATCAAAAAGGGGGACAATTAAGAATCTGAAAACATCTTGTCCTATAGTGATATCATATTTCTTCATACTATTACCATCAACACAATGGATATTATTTTAGCAGCAGTTTTCCTGTAGCTGTGATAAGATTTATTATTTTACTTTGAAGCCATAACTTAGGAACGTTTGGATCTTGCAACCACATTACAGTGATGAGCAGTTATTTCTAAGGCAATTAGCTGTAGCCTGAAAACCACTTCCCCAAGAATCCCTTGTCATTTCCATTCTGCCGGGATGCAAGCTAGATGGAGATACAGTGCTGGAGCAATGCAATCACTTCTGGAATACAATGCATATTGTGGATGTGTGTGTTTGGGAGAAAGATCAGCCTAGGCATTGGTTTGTGCTAGGGTGGTAGGAAAGATGCAGATATATATTGAAATAACTTTTTTTTCTTGGCCGATGTGAATTAGAGTATGACAGATTTCTTTCTGCTGGATTATGTGTGCAAGGGAGGAACTGGTTTGTGATTGTATGTGAGAGACAGAGGATCTCTGAAACATGTGTGTCTATGCATGTCTGTACTCTAAAAATGTCTTCTTGATTGAGTGAATGTAGGAGTTTGTTCTCTTGGCCGGGGGGCGGGGGGAGGTGAGAAGAAAAGCTACACTAGCCAATTTGGAACTGCCCTGGTCACAAACAGTTACATGAGGAGCAGGACACCCTTCTCCAGCTGGCACGCTGCCCTTCATCCTCAGTCACTCACCGTCATTTGGTGCGTTTGTGTCCCACACTGACCACATCTGCACGCTGAAGAAGGGAGCCCAGCAGGCAACGTAAGCCAGGACTATGACAAAGGTCATCTTCACAGTGCGGATCTTTGCACGGGAGATGGTGTGCACGCTGCTTACCCGAGAGCCAGGATGGCACCCTGCTCCCTTCTGAGCTGTGGCAGCGTGGGAAATAGCAGCAGCACAGGGATGGCAATTTTGAGTCTTTCCTCGAAGATTCTTGCAGATCTTGTGGCAGATGAGGCTGTAGCAAACGGTCAGAATAGCCACAGGCAGCACAAAGACACATAAAGTGATCCATGTGATGTAGGCCTTGGCTCCCCACGAGTATTTGAAATCTGCCCAACAATCCAGCACACCAGAGCCTTGGCGTACCTCCTGCATTGAAAAGATGAAGATCTGCGGCAAGCTGAGCAAGCAGCTGAGCAACCAAGTCACCCCAATCATCAGGTAAGCCTGGTAGCTGGACTGCTGTAGGGTGCGCAGCGGGTGGCACACAGCCATGTATCGATCTAGGGTCATGGCAATGAGCATGTAGGTGGAGGCAAACATGCTTAGCACCTGCAGGTATTTGACAGCCCTGCAAAGAGGATCAGGCCCCTGGAAACGATAAGTCACCTCCCAAATCATTTGGGGAAGTACCTGGAAGAGTGCAACCCCAAGGTCAGTCAGGCCGAGATGCAGGATGAAAAGATGCATGCGGGTCATCTTCTTCCTCAACCGGTACATGGCTAGCAGCACCCCCAGGTTTCCCACCATGGTCACTACCAAGATAGCAGCCAAGACCCCAATCTCAGCCTTTGCCAGTTCTTCATCCCGGGTGTGGAGGACAGTCTGGTTGGGGTCTCCTTCCTTGGTGTTCACTAGCAGAGACCCAACCACCAGGCTGTTATGGTAGGTGCTGTTCCTCTCCATTGAGTGGGATTCAATTAAGGTTGGTGGTTTCCTCAAAGCAAGTACTGCAATAGAAGACAGAGACTCAAGATGGCTGGGAAGCACCTTTCCTTTCTCAAAATAGTTTCAAATTAATTTGTCAGAATAATAGCACCTTTCTCAGTGGATCTTCACACCCCTCATTGTTTCTCCATCATTCAGCTGCTCTGCCTTTAATTCTTCATCCACTTAACATTTGGCCCCATTATTTCTCTTTGTACATCAGAATCAGACAACAGTAGTAATTTTAAACCCCCTTTTCGATTTTCCGTGCAAGGTGCAGCTCTTCTTTATTCTATATGCTCTAAATACAATATCTCTTCAGTTCAGTTTCATCTCCTGTCTTCTGTATCCATTTTCATACCTTTCTTTCTATGGGGATAAACTACCTACCTCTAGGAACGATAAACGCTCTCTTTCTCCTCCACACCCTGCCCGATTGCTGGCTCCTTACCCTCTCAGGATGAGTTCAAAATCCATCCGTCTCTTCTGATCACCCCTATTATTAATTTTGAAAGCTTCTTGTTAGAAGTACTGTATAAACTTCTCCCACAAATGCAGCAGCTAGTCACAGATTTGATCTTTTAAAAAGTAAATGGAAACAAAAACCAATCCAAAATCCGTTCAGCTGGATCTCTGTCCCCCGTACGGTGGTAAGTAGCTAAAATCAGAATGCAGATGATTCCCCAGGCTGTGTGAACAGTGTCTGCCTGGGTCCTGGTTTTATAGACTGGGAGCTCTTCTCTCTGGTTGGCTCCTGCTGTCTTGTAACTCCCCTGTCTCCCCTGCCGCTGAGCTGGAATCTAAGAGGCTCCTGTTTATACTGAAACACAAACACAGGTGGGTGTCCCCTTTTTTAAAGCACAATAATATATGAAAACTAAAAGCAAACTTTGTGTCTGTTTTCCCAGCTGAATATTTTTATCACTTTGTATCTAGATAGGTTTTGAAAGCTTTACTGGTTTTGCTGTAAATATTCAGATGTTGTATAAGAGAATGGAATGATCAATCATCCTCTTTCTAAGACCCCTTTTAAAATTTCTGCCTTTAATGATCTCATATTCAGAAACATTTTCCCCTTTAATTCTGTATTCAAATTGGGTTCTGATTATAAACAGAACAGAGAGTTCTAAAATATTTTATTAAGGAAATTGGTCACCAAAATAAGAATCCACCTGTTTATTCTACTGAGACCCTATCATCCCCTTATTCTTAGTATCAGAGGCTGACCAGTACTAGTCTTTGTACAAGGTTTAGTGGTGCATATATGTATATATAGGATCCATCTGTCTGTCTGTCTATCTGTCTGTCTGTCTGTCATTGGCATGCATAACACTTCAGTTTCCACAGAATATGAAGCTAGGAGTCTCAGAATTGGTTATCCCCTGATGCTATTTGGAATGGAAGCTAAGGATATCTGTGACAGGCATAAGTCATATGAAAATAAAGCTAGGACCCTCAAAATTGGTCACCTGCTTCAGGATGGCCATAAGCATTGCCATGGGTTTTTTGTGGTGGTACTCACCAGCATTGAGTACCAGTATCTTTTAAGGGGGATCTCTCAAGTCCTAATAGAGGAATTGGTGGAAATTGGTGCAACCTTATTTATGAGTACAGGCACTTTTTTTCAAACCAAAAAAGCACTGGGAATTGCAATCCCTATTTCCACCGCATGTGACTGCCCTGCAAGTGCAAGCAAGATTAGCAATAAAGGTGAACTACACCCAACCCAGGACAGTTTCCAATGACTGGAGCAATTTGTTATGAATGCACTATGAAAAATGGTTTTGCAAAAGCAGGCAGGCTGCAGGAAAACAATGCAAAGCTAGAAAAGGGTAGGAGCATGTTATTTATAGGTTGTATGTCCAACAGCTAGGGTTGCCAACCTCCAGAAGCCTGCATTCCAAGTCAACTATAAGTTTTGTAGACTGCTGTGCATCAGTCAATAGGAGGTTTTGTGAACTTGGCAGGTTCTTCTGGAAGATGGCTTGAAGAAAGGAAAACTGAAATGAAGAGAACCTAGACATTCATTGCCACTGACCACTCTAGAGAAGGTTTTGGCTGTATAAGGAAAGAACTCGGCTGTATTCTCATGTACTAATTTGTATTTGAAGTTTGGACAAGAGCTTGGCTTTATTCTATGTATTTTGGAAGTTGGAATTTATCTAAGGAGTCCTGTGTGGTCCGTATTGAATTTGTATGAATGTATTAGAGGTTATTTCAATAAGACTATCTTTAAGACTTTATAGATCCATTTGTATTTCTTTACATAGTGCTACAGCCTCAGTTTTTGTGTTTTTGTACTAAAACTTGCTTTCACTGTGTTGCCATTATATTTATACAACCTCCAGGTGGGGGCTGGCAATCTCCTGGAATCACAACTGATCTCCATGGGGAACCTGGAAATTTCTGAGCCTGGAAACACTATCAACAGAGTGCTGGGGACAGTGATCATTCTAATGTGTTTTGCAGCCCAGTTTCTGTAGCAGGCCTACCAGTTTCTTTTGAACTGGACAATGGAGCAATAGCAGACACCATCCCAGCTGCAGTAGCCAAAACCCTGAAGGGTCAAATGGTCCATATTCAGACTCGGGTTACTATGGTTGGTTTTAGAGATGCCCACATCAAACCAATAAGGGCAATTCTGGCACATTTCACAGCAGCCCCTTTAAAAGTTGCATTGACCTTCTATCCCATTGGAAATGATGGCCCTCCATTACTCGGAAGAGATGCACGCATAGCAATAGGTTTATCCAGAGTCACCTGGCATGATGCTAGTCACCAACCGCCGGTTTCACTGGGCATTTTTCCCCACCACCTAGTTTCGTGGCTGCAGGCCGCAGGAGCTGGAGCCTGGAGATTCCCCCACCCCGCAGCAGGAAAATGGTAAGCCTACTCTCTAGGGTTCCCAACTCTGGGTTGGGAAATTCCTGGATATTTGGGGGTGGAGCCTGGGGAGGCAGGAGTTTGGGGAGGCAGCTCAGCAGGGATGGGATACTACAGAGTCTACCTTCTGAAGCTGCCATTTTCTCTGGAGGAATTGATCTCTGTAGTCTCTGGAAATCAGTTGTCATTCTGGGAGAACTCCAGCACCACCTTGAGGCTGGTAACTCTACTACCATCTGCTGTGGGGACCTAAGATCAAGGACCTGAGCAGGCCCGTAGCTACAGTGGGGCTTTTGGGGGCTCTGCCCCCTTTCTTAAAGACAGGCCCACAAGAATTTCTCCTATAAATGCTTTCTTAAAGGCACAGGTCCACAAGAATTTTTCCTGTAAATGCTTTTTTTCAATCATTTTAAAACTTTTTTTTTAAAGGCACGTGCTCCTTTAAGCAGAGTGGGGTGCTGTAGTTGACTAATTCCCACACTGAGCAAGGGGGTTAGAGTAGGTGATCTCTAGGATCCCTTCGAACTCTGTGTCAAGAAACTGTTCTCCTTTAAGAGAGTTTTTCTGCCTAAGTATTAGCTTACTTCACTATAGAAGTCATCCCCCCCCACCCCCCCCACCCCCGCTTGTTATCAGAATTGTTGCTTAGGCTGGCAGAAGTTATTAAATTGCAGCAGCTGAGAACTGTCATCTAAAGTGGTTAACAGTTTGCAATTTAGAGATCTATCCTGGTAATAGCGTTCTATTGGCTAAATGGCTTTCTGCACTGAGAACTTTAGCCGCACCAGAAAAAAAAAATCTGCCCCACATGACACAAAATCCTGGCTACAGGCCTGGACCTGAGTGAGTACCTGTTCCTCACCTGTAAGCAAAAGGGAACCTCACAACATGCTTTCAGCTCAGTGTGTTTCATGTGTGATGTGTGCCAGGTCTAAAAAGATTTAAGAGCACTGTATTACATCGAGAACCTACCTGGAATTATGACATGGACAGGTATATAAAGCACTGGGAATTGCAGTGTCAAGAACGAAGTGAATTAGAACTTCTTGGCCCATGTAATTGCCCTTCCTGGCCCATGTAAATGTCCACCCCACCCCACTTTTGGCTTTGGGTATCATCATTGACTCTGTAAAGCCTAGTTCATCAGGAAATAAAGTTAGGCATTTGAAGACTGGCCACTGAGTTCAGGATGATGATGGGAATGGCACTGCTGAAAAGGATGGGAATTGAGAGATCCTGGCTTGGGTTATGTGCAGAAACCTACCAATGCTCTTTGCAATGGAAGTTAAGATTGTCTGTAGCAGGCATACCTCATCCAAAAATCAAGCCAGGAATCTCAAACTGGCCACAGGCTTCAGGATGGTAATTGAAGCTGCAGTGATGAACATGAAGGGAATCAGTCCACCCTGGACTGTACAGTCCTCAGAAAGCCCCTCCTCCCTGCTTTTTTGCTCTGAAAGCTGCGGTTGTCTGTATCAGGCATAGCTCATCCAAAACTAAAGCTAGGAGCCTCAAAACTGGTCACTGGCTTTTGGATGATTGTGGGAGTTTTGGTGCCAAACAGGACAGGAAGTGGAACATCCTAGTCCACACAATCCCCAAAAAGCTGTCCCCCAGGTTTTAGCATTGGACACTATGGCTATTTGTGGCAGGTACAACTTTTTGGAAAATTCTAGGGGGTTCAGTGTTGGTGACTGGTTTCAGGAGGATAGTGGGACTTGCAGTTACAAAAATGAAGGGAATTGTACCATTCTGGCCAGGGGTCATTTCGAGCAGGAGCTCGGGGGTGCCAGCCCCCCACCACGACGGGGGAATGCCTGCTTGTGTCATGGCTGCAGCAAAATGACCCCATCCCCTGGAAAGGTCCTTGTTCCGCCGACCAGCCTTCTGAAGGCTTCAGCCACCACTGAAGCTGTCCTCCCAGAATAGTGGTATTTCTGAGGCTTGGATTAGGAGGAGGAGGAGGAGGAGATTGGATTTATATCCCGCCCTTCACTCACTTAAGAGTCTCAGAGCGGCTTACAAACTCCTTTCCCTTCCCCTCCCCACAACAGACACCCTGTGAGGTAGGTGGGGCTGAGAGAGCTCTTTCCCAAGCTGTCCTTGAGGGAACAGCTGGGCCAGAGCTATGGCTTGCCCAAGGTCATCCAGCCAGGTGCAAGTGGAGGAGTGGGGAATCAAACCTGGTTCTCCCAGATTAGAGTCCGCGCACTTAACCACTACACCAGACTGGCTCTTACACTAGAGTAGAATCCGCGCACTTAACCACTACACCAGATTAGTAGCTGTCCCCTCTCTGCCAGCTTTCTTTCTTTCTTTCTTTCTTTCTTTCTTTCTTTCTTTCTTTCTTTCTTTCTTTCTTTCTTTCTTTCTTTCTTTCTTTCTTTCTCTCTCTCTCTCTCTCTCTCTCTCTCTCTCCTTTCTTTCTTGCCTTCTGACATACTTCCAGTGATGTCAGGTGGTGTAGCATATGCAAATAAGTTATGCTAATGAGCTCCTGCACCTCTTTTTCTACAAAATGACCCCTGATTCTGGCACAGATTGTTTCAGAAACAAATCTGTGGTATTTGCAATGAAAGTGAAGGCTTACTCAGGAAAAGCCAGCATGGGCAGTCAGCTCAGAAAGGGAGGATGGAAAATATCCCCTCTAAGTAGGGTCAATCTTGGCTAGTATTTGGAGGGGTGACCTCCAAGGAATACCAGGGCTTTGATGCAGAGGTAGGCAATAGCAAAGCACCTCTGAAACATCTCTTGCCTTAAAAACAAGTCTAGCTCGCCACCTAGTGGTGCATAATGCTAAAAAAGAGCAAGAACATTCAAGCTGCCAGACGATCTTAGGATCTCCAAGCTATTCTACACACAACGCCATACTACTACTACTACTACCACTACCAGGGCTCTTTTTCTAGGAGGAACTCCTTTGCATATTAGGTGACACACCCCTAATGTAGCCAGTCCTCCAAGAGCTTACAGTAGCCCTGTAAGAAGAGCTCTGTAAGCTCTTGGAGGATTGGCTACGTTAGGAGTGTGTGGCCTAATATGCAAAGGAGTTCCTCCTAGAAAAACAGCCCTGACTACTACGACGACGACGACTACTACTACTTCCCCTTTCTGACCAAAAAGGGGGGGGTTAACAGCTTCTCTGACCTATCAAAGCCTGTGTAGAGTAGTGGTTAGAATGTTAGACTAGGATCGAGGAGATCCAGGTTAGAACTCCCACTCATGCCATGGAAGCTCGCAGCGTGACCTTGGGCCAGTCATGCCCTCTCAGTCAGACCTACCTCACAGGGTTATTGTGAGTATAAAATGGAGCAGAGGATAACAGTGTAAGCTGCTTTGTTTCCCCTCTTGGGACAATAATGAGGTATAACATCTGTTATAAACAGAATTTTGGCTACAATTAGCAAAAAAGGAATATTTGCTCTTGCTGTTGCTTCGTCCAGAATTGCTGCAGCTCTATTGGTAGGAGGCAAAACTGCTCATTTGGTGTTCTGACCACCCTTATATCTGGTGAATGCAGGAAGCCATGAGGCTGGCAAGCACAGTGAGCAGGGGGCAGACCCCCCTAGTACAGAATATGCTTATCTGAAAGGGCCACAGCAGAGTCTGAGGTGTTTATGCTTCTGTGGTTGCTTGGAAAGAACTGACATTATTTTCTAGGCTCATTTATTTAGTAACAGTGTTGCTCTCTGGAACCAGACCCTCAGGGACCTAAGTAGATGTGGATTTGTCACTAGACTTTACACGAAGTCTTCAGCAGAAGTGTTTCCACTATATGTGACAAAATCCACAGCAAATAATTCTTCACTTTCCTGAGTACATCCCAAATGCTGAGTGTTGCAGCAGTCTCCGTTACAATGATGAGTTGCCTTTATAAAAACATCTTTCTCACTGGTGTATTTTTGCTATGGGATTTGCAATAGCGAAGAGCCTTGTTTTTAAGGGGGTGATAATTTTGGTCTTGCCCCATTTGAGTTCAAATATTGCACTCTGCAGCCAATTTGGTTACTATTCCTTTGAGGAAAACAAAAAAAAAATCTTCCTGGATATTGTTGATTTCCATTCTGCTGGATTGGTTTTCTGCAGTTGCCAAAGTTGCTGTGACTCAGGTTTTGTAATCTTCACTTAGTGATGCAGGCAGTTAATTCAACAGGCAAATGCATGAACAGATCACATAGGTAGGCGTGGGGACCCTATGAATTACCTCGTAAAAATGCCTGAAATCATGCTGGGGGAGAGATGCAATGCAAATAATAATATATTTCTTTAGTGTCTATGATTTCCTGACAGCTGAATAAAAAAGTGTAATAAAATATAAACCGAAATGAAATCAGGTTGAAAGTAGACATGGAAAAGAAATGGACTTGGAAACCGAATCTTTGGAAGTACTTCCTTCTTCCTGTGTACATAATACATTATTTTGGACATCATGCTAATATTTTATATTCTTATCGGGAAGATGGGAAGGATTTCTCCCTCTGTTAGTAACCCTGTTGCCATTTTCATGGCAGTCACTCTGCAACTATCACTACCATACCAGTCTATTCTACAAAAGAATGATGATAATTTAATAATACATACAAGGGATTGGCAGACATTTTACATCCCATTAGATGTTCAGGTAAGGCACTCCTTTAGAATCTTTTCCTATTTCTAAAAGATGTACAAACAGACAATTCCCCCCCCCCCCCCCACACACACATCAGTAGAAAAGCTGGCTGAGTCCACTGCACAATGTGGAAACACCCCCAAGCACAGCATAACCTGCCTACAATAATGGGCTGTTTTCATGCCCACTGCAACCCCAGAAAGAATGGAACAATAGAAAGGTATAATCTTTTTTACACGGGAAGGATCAAGCAATGGAGGATGACACTGAAGAGTGTTTCACAAATTTGCAGATGCTAGCAGCCAGCAGCCACTTTGGAGGTAGTCAGTAGTCATGGGTAGCAAGTCAGGTTGTGCAGCAGCTGTTGTCAAGACTTGCGTTGAGTCTTCAGTTCCTGCCTGGTTGAAAGCAGGGCCGGCTTAGGCCATTTGACCATGCCAGTCTGGTGAGATGCAGATGCAGCAGTAGCAAGGACGGGGGGCAGGCCCATAGCTACAGTGGAACATTTGGGGAGCCCGCCCCCTTAATTAAAAGCTCCACCTCACAAATGGCCATGCCAGAAGCTTTATTTTTGAGGAGAGACCCCTGCTGCCCACAGTGGCTAAGTTGAGAGCCCAGGCTTCCCTCTCCCTCCTACTGTGGAATTGGGTAGGGGGTATTTAAATGCCTTTTTAAGTTCCCTTCCACAGGGCAAGAAAGCTTAGATGGGCGCTGAAAGCATTCCCATGAACCTTTGGGAAACATGCAAATTAAAGACTCACCATGAGCTAAGTGGTATACAGCAGGACTGGGCTAGCAGAAAGGGGGATTGCTGGATGTACTGAAGGTGCTACTCTTCAGTGCCCTTCTGAGCTTTCTTGCCAAGTGGAAGGGAACACAAAAGACATTTAAATGCCTTCTGAGCTATCCTCTCATCTTTGCTAGCCCACCCAGGCAGAGACCAAAGGCAATAATTCTGGAGCTCACCCTAGACTTTCACAGCAGCACAGACAGTAGGGTGGGATCCTTCCATCCTAGCTACTGCTGCTTGGGTCCAAATGTTGTCTCTAGAGCAGTGGTTCTCAACCTGTGGGTCACGACCCCTTTTGGGGTCAAACGACCACTTCACAGAGGTCACTGGCTGGCATCTGAGCCCACCCCTCCCCTCCCCTCCCCGCCCCTCCCCGCCCTGCCGGCAGGAAAGGGCCCCGCGCTCGATCGAGTGCGAGGTCTGGCCTCCCGACTCTTTGCCCTCAAAGGGAGCTTTCCCTTTAAGAGCAAAGAGCAGGGGTTGGTTGGGGCCGGAGCCCCGCCCCCTACTTCCTGCAGCCCTCAGTGGGGCCACAAGGAGGAGGAAGCCAGCAGGTAAGGCAATGGCCGCTTCCCCCTGCCACCGTCTTTCCTGGGCTCTGCGCTTCGGTGGGAAGCCCAGGAAAGAAGGCTCCAGCTGCCCCTGGTCTTTCCTGGGGTCCGCGCCGAAGCACAAAGCCCAGGAAAGAAGGCTCTCCCTCCCCAGCCGCCTTTCCTGGGCTCCACGCCGAAGCCCAGAGCCCAGGAAAGGCTGCAACAGGCTCTCTCCCCCACCTACCTACCTTCCTTTTTCTCTCTTTCCCCCCCCCCACCTGCCTGCCTACCTACCTACCTGCCTTTCTTTCTTTCTCTCTCTCTCTTCATTGTTGTTTGGCAGAACACTACTGTTGCTTGGGGGACTTTAGGGGACATCTGCAGAGAAAGAGTCCAGTGCATCCACAAACCTAGGGTTCTTCTGCCAGTGAAGTAGGGTTGCCAACTCCAGGTTGAGGAAATCCCTGGTGATTTGGGAGTGGAGCCTGAGGAGGGTGGGGTTTTGGGGAAGGAGGGACCTAAGCAAAGCATAATGCCATGGATTCCACTTTCCAAAACAGCCATTGATCTGATCTCAGTTTGGAGCTCAGTTGTAATTCCAGGAGATCTCCAGACCCCACCTGTAGGTTGGCAACCCTAAAAATTCATGTTCAGCGTACTAGTTCTGCAGGAAGGCAAGCTGATTGCCATGGGAACCTAACCTTTAGGAATTGATTCCAATCCAGTGTAGGAATAATGGTTAGGACATAAAATACTGGTTCAGGCAAGATTTTGTATAGATGGGACAGAAAATAATGTTTTTATTGGTTTTGTCAAAACCAGGGCTCCGTTCGAGGGGGAGCGAGGCGGAGCGACGTTCCGGCAGTGAAGAGGGCAGGGGGCGGGTACATAAGCCCCGCCCCCTTCACCCAGCGGCCCAAACTCAGTGTGGAAAGGAGGAGGTAAGGGCTGGCTTTTGGGTTGTTTTCCCCTTCCTGGCCGCCCGTTTCTGGGGCGGACGGGTGGGGGGGGGGGGGAGGACTTTTTCTTTCCCCTTCCCAGCCACCCGTTTCTGGAGCGGCCGGGGCGGCGAGCGTGGGGAGGGCTTTTTTTTTCCTTTTCCCGGCCGCCCGTTTGTGGAGCGGCCGGGGCAGAGAAGTGGGGAGAGCTTTTTGTTTCCCCTTCCCAGCCGCCCGTTTGTGGAGCGGCTGGGGCGGCGAGGGTGGGGAGAGCTTTTTGTTTCTCTTTCCTGGCCGCCCGTTTCTGGAGCGGCCGGGGCAGAGGGGGGGGGGAGCAATGCTCCCTCTAAGCCTTGGAGTCTTGTGAGCAAAAATCCTACTTTGTGAGCTACCGGCATTAGAGTTACGAGCGAGCGATTTGGCTATGGCATCAATTCCTCTGGAGCCCTCCTTCCTGAGCTGAGACACAAATGTGTGAGCCGGAGGCTAAGAAACTGAGCTGGGCTGGCTCACACTAACTCAGCTTAGAGGGAACACTGGTGGGGAGGGCTTTTTGTTTCCCCTTCCCGGCTGCCCGTTTGTGGAGCCGCCGGGGCAGGAAGGGGGTGGGGAGCAATGCTCCCTCTAAGCCTTGGAGTCTTGTGAGCAAAAATCCTACTTTGTGAGCTACCAGCATTAGAGTTACGAGCGAGCGATTTGGCTATGGCATCAATTAGTTTCCTCTGGAGCCCTCCTTCCTGAGCTGAGACTCAAATGTGTGAGCCAGAGGCTAAGAAACTGTGAGCTGGGCTGGCTCACACTAACTCAGCTTAGAGGGAACCCTGGTGGGGAGGGCTTTTTGTTTCCCCTTCCCGGCTGCCCGTTTGTGGAGCGGCCGGGGCAGGGGGGGGGGGAGCAATGCTCCCTCTAAGCCTTGGAGTCTTGTGAGCAAAAATCCTACTTTGTGAGCTACCGGCATTAGAGTTACGAGCGAGCGATTTGGCTATGGCATCAATTAGTTTCCTCTGGAGCCCTCCTTCCTGAGCTGAGACACAAATGTGTGAGCCGGAGGCTAAGAAACTGTGAGCTGGGCTGGCTCACACTAACTCAGCTTAGAGGGAACACTGGTGGGGAGGGCTTTTTGTTTCCCCTTCCCGGCTGCCCGTTTGTGGAGCCGCCGGGGCAGAGGGGGGGGGGGAGCAATGCTCCCTCTAAGCCTTGGAGTCTTGTGAGCAAAAATCCTACTTTGTGAGCTACCGGCATTAGAGTTACAAGCGAGCAATTTGGCTATGGCATCAATTAGTTTCCTCTGGAGCCCTCCTTCCTGAGCTGAGACACAAATGTGTGAGCCGGAGGCTAAGAAACTGAGCTGGGCTGGCTCACACTAACTCAGCTTAGAGGGAACACTGGTGGGGAGGGCTTTTTGTTTCCCCTTCCCGGCTGCCCGTTTGTGGAGCCGCCGGGGCAGAGGGGGGGGGGGGGGGAGCAATGCTCCCTCTAAGCCTTGGAGTCTTGTGAGCAAAAATCCTACTTTGTGAGCTACCGGCATTAGAGTTACGAGCGAGCGATTTGGCTATGGCATCAATTAGTTTCCTCTGGAGCCCTCCTTCCTGAGCTGAGACTCAAATGTGTGAGCCGGAGGCTAAGAAACTGTGAGCTGGGCTGGCTCACACTAACTCAGCTTAGAGGGAACACTGGTGGGGAGGGCTTTTTGTTTCCCCTTCCCGGCTGCCCGTTTGTGGAGCGGCCGGGGCGGGGGGGGGGGGGAGCAATGCTCCCTCTAAGCCTTGGAGTCTTGTGAGCAAAAATCCTACTTTGTGAGCTACCGGCATTAGAGTTACGAGCGAGCGATTTGGCTATGGCATCAATTAGTTTCCTCTGGAGCCCTCCTTCCTGAGCTGAGACACAAATGTGTGAGCCGGAGGCTAAGAAACTGTGAGCTGGGCTGGCTCACACTAACTCAGCTTAGAGGGAACACTGGTGGGGAGGGCTTTTTGTTTCCCCTTCCCGGCTGCCCGTTTGTGGAGCGGCCGGGGCGGGGGGGGGGGAGCAATGCTCCCTCTAAGCCTTGGAGTCTTGTGAGCAAAAATCCTACTTTGTGAGCTACCGGCATTAGAGTTACAAGCGAGCAATTTGGCTATGGCATCAATTAGTTTCCTCTGGAGCCCTCCTTCCTGAGCTGAGACACAAATGTGTGAGCCGGAGGCTAAGAAACTGAGCTGGGCTGGCTCACACTAACTCAGCTTAGAGGGAACACTGGTGGGGAGGGCTTTTTGTTTCCCCTTCCCGGCTGCCCGTTTGTGGAGCCGCCGGGGCAGAGGGGGGGGGGAGCAATGCTCCCTCTAAGCCTTGGAGTCTTGTGAGCAAAAATCCTACTTTGTGAGCTACCGGCATTAGAGTTACGAGCGATCGATCTTTAACAGAGCCACAAAGAGGAGGAAAGTGTGGAGAGATGTTGCTGCTTCAAGTCGATCGTTCATCGCTGGATGCCCAGGACCCCAAGGGTGATAGAAGAAGAAGTTGGGACAGCCCTGTGCTGCTGAGGTCAGTTCTTCTCCATGTGCACTCTGTTCCAGGGCAAAGTATGCTCTCTTTCCCTTTTGGTACTGATCGTTGGATCTTCTTCTTTAACAGAGCCACAAAGAGGAGGAAAGAGTGCAGAGATGTTGCTGCTTCAAGTCGATCGTTCATCGCTGGATGCCCAAGACCACAAGGATGACAGAGGAAATTGGGGACGTTTCCAAAGTCAGGCAGTTCCAGCTCCCTCAAAGATGAGTAAAAGTTTGAAGTCAAAATTCACTATGTGAACTTTTAACTACAATTTATTTTATTTATTATTATATATAATTTTGTATTTATTTAACATTTGAGACTTTCTTGTCTTCTTTCCAATGATGTGGTTGCTAAAACTGCCTTTGGTCTGAGGGCCCATCCTGAGGAGCACTGAAGATCCTGTCTCATCATTAATTGTAGCATTATTTATTGTTATATTGAAACCAATTCACAACTTATTCTTAACTATTTTCTTTCTGCTTTTGAAGCAGTTTTTCTCCAGGTACGGGGAAGTGGTTTGCAGCCTTTCAGAGGACTTAAAGGGAAGGGAGGAAAGAAGCACAAACCAAGAGGCATGGAATTCAGCTTGAACCATATAAAATCTGCTGGTGTATGGCATTCACACGCGTGAGTTTTTCATGCTGCAAGAAATGATGTATAGAGAACCTGGGACTGAATGAGTTGGAACAGACGTTTCTGCTGGGGCTGTTCTTTATCAGTCTCTCAAAATCAGTAGTCTTGGTGTAGTAGTTAGGAGCGTGGACTCTAATCTGGGAGAACCGGGTTTGATTCCCCACTCCTCCACTTGCACCTGCTGGATGACTTTGGACAAGCCATAGCTCTGTACCAGCTGTTCTTGAAAAAGAGCAGTTTCTGTCAGAGCTCTCTCAGCCCCAGCTACCTCACAGGGTGTCTGTTGTGGGGAGGGGAAGGGAAAGGAGTTTGTAAGCCGCTCTGAGACTCCTTTGGGTAGTGAAGGATGGGCTATAAATCCAATCTCTTTTCCTTCTCTTTCTAGAACCAGGATCCTGTGAGCTGCAAGGATGTGATATCAGAGTCATGTGACAGGAAGAGGGGGAGCTGGACCGTAACCAACAGACCGAAGGGGCCAAGGGCAAGAAACAAAAACCAGTCATCACTGAACCAATGGTTGGCCCCCCGAAGGTGACCTCACCCTGCCACCCTGCCACCCTGCCACCCTGCTCTTCTTCGTGTGCATCCAAAGAGAAGTCAGATCTATGGCACCCTTGCTGTGTCTATACATGTGTGGGGACTTCCAAATGGCTTGGGGGGAGTGGCTCTGTCTGCCAACTCCTAGTTGAAGACCACAACTCTAGATCATTGGGTTTTGTTTAGGCAAAAATTAGTGGCTGTGATTTTGTTGTTCTGGATCCAGACTTGGCAACATTATTTATTTAAAAATGGATAACCTGCTTTCCCTCTCTGAAAGTAACCTTGTTGCGGCTGACAAAAATGACACTAAATGGCAGAGATATAAAATCAACTGTAACTGTAACAGTGAGGAAGGCTGCCAGTCAAACAGAAAAGGAACACTAAAAGCACCTCAGCCGTCAATGCCAAGGAGAATAAAAATATATTGGCCTGGTATCCTGGTATTCCCCCCTCTTTACCTGACATGGGTGGTTTGTTTCCCCCCACATGTGCCATCGGATAGGCTCGCCAGCTCTGAGTTGGGAAACACCTTGGAGAATTTTGGGGTGGAGTGGTGGGTGTGGCCTTCTGACACACTTCCGGTGACGTCAGGGGGTGTGGCATATGCTAATGAGTTATGCTAATGAGCTCCTGCAGCTCTTTTTCTACGAAAGGACCCCTGGTCAAAACCATTTGGACAACACAAAAAATAATTTTATGGCTGGGGGTCACCACAACATGAGGAACTGTATTAAAGGGTCACAGCATTAGGAAGGTTGAGAACTACTGATCTAGAGCATGGGCAGCAAGGACAGGAGGAAGCCCCTTCCTCCAGAATGTGCTGCAGCTACTAGTACAAAGGCTTTTGTATTTGAATAAACCTTGTCACTACCCTGCTCTCAGCTGTTCTCACTCCCTCCACCATCCCCTCTCCCCAGCTGTATTGATGTCTCTAGGAATTGCTGCCCTGCCCCTAACAATCAGTATGGGGGGGAGCTACCTGAGCTGTCTCTTTTATTATAGCTAAAGGAAAGGAGGGGAGATGGCTAGGGAAGGGGGGTGGGGTTGATAGGGAAGGAAAGAAAAGGACTGAGTTGCATTTGGGATACCAAGAAGCTAAAGAATGCTGAAATCCAGGGAAATCCACATGCACAACAAGACCTTCCTCACTACCTGCAATGGAAAATGTTTGCTGACCTCATGTTGTACTGGCTTATCATTGCAGATGACTGAGGATGGTTTAGATTAGAGTCCAGTAGCACCTTAGAGACCCAAAAAGTTTTGGAGCATATGAGCTTTTATTTATTATTTATTTGTTTGTTCAATTTATACCCCACCCTCCCCGTTGAAGCAGGCTCAGGGCGGCTTACATAAAAGATCAAAACACATACATAACAATTATAACAATCATAAAACCTTCTAAAACAATTCAGTATCATAAAGTGCTAGTAACAGATATATACTAATAATATTGCTTAAAGATGGTGGTAACATCATGTTGTTATATTTGGTGGTCTGTCTTGATGGTCAGCTCATTGGTGTGGGTGTGGGTGTGGGTGTGGGTGTGAGGCACGGGCTGCAGATGGTGGAACCAGAGGACAGAACTCTAAGTTTCAGTTGTTGTTAGAGGCAGCTCCTTGATTGAAGGCCTGGTGGAAGAGCTCCATCTTGCAGGCCCTGCAGAACTGTAGAAGGTCCCGCAGGGCCCTGATCACTTCTGGGAGCTCCTTCCACCAATACAGAGCTGCCACCGAGAAGGCCCTGGCCCAGGTTATGGCCAGTCTGGTGTCTTTGGGACCCAGGAGAACCAGTCAGTTTTGCGACCCTGAATGCAGTGCTGCCTGGGGAACATATGGGGAAAGGCCCTCAGGTAAAGCCCCTGACCACATAGGGCTTTAAAGGTGAGAACCAGCACCTTGAAGCAAATTTGGTATGCTATCAGCAACCAGTGCAATGCTTTCAGCACAAGCTGGATGTGCTCAAGCATAGGGAGGCCTATCAAAAGCCTGGCTACAGCATTTTGCACTAGCTGCAGCTTCCTAATTTGAGACAAGGGCAGCCCCACGTAGAAAGCATTACAGTAGTCCAAACTCAAGATGACTATCGCATGGATCACTGTTGCCAAATCATTGCAGTTGAGGAAGGGAACCAACTGCCTTATCAGCCGAAGGTGGTAAAAGGCTGACTTGGCAGTGGCTGCTACCTGGGCCTCCATCGTTAATGAGAGGTCCAGGAGCACTCCCAAGCTCCTATCCTCTGACGCTGGCACCAATGGACCCCCGTCGAAGGTTGGGAGTGGGATCCCTGTCCTCAGACCACCCTGGCTCAGGCACAGGACCTCCGTCTTTGTCAGATTCAATTTCAATCAACTCAGCCTAAGCCAACCAGCCACGACTTGTAATGCCCAGTCCAGATCTTCCAGTTTAGAGCCAGACTGGCCACCCAACAACAGATAGAGCTGGGTGTCATCCGCATACTGGTGACATCCCAGCCTATGCCTCTGGGCAATCTGGGCAAGGGGGCACACATAGATAAATAGCATCAGGGAAAGCACTGCCCCTTGAGGCACTCCACAGTTCAGTGGGTGCCTTCGGGATAGCTGTTCCCCTAGTGCCACCCTTTGTTCCCAACCTTGGAGAAAGGAGGCAAGCAACTGCAAGGCCAGCCCCTGGACTCCAGTGTCAGTGAGGTGGTGAATCAGTAACTGATGTTCAACCATGCTGAATGCTGCCAACAGGTCCAACAACAACAGCACTGCCGATCCACCCCGTTCCAGATGCCTCCAGAGCTTTTGAGAGTCAAAACTCCCGTTGTCAGATTCAAATTGGAATGAAGACCTCTGAGTCCTTATATCCGTCAGAAGGTGGGGAGGGGTGTTGCAAAGAAGGAACTCAGGATGCAGAGGTACAAAGTGCATTGTAATCAGCTTGACTGAAGCAGGGGGCCCTGGGGTTACTTCCCCACCAGAATCTGTCCCCTGCAAGTTTGGTGGCACGCTTCAGCCGCAGTCTCTCTCTGCCTCTCCGCTCCTCACTATCACCTCCCCGGCTCCCATCAGCTTCCCTCCTTTTATACCTTCCCCTTGCCTCATGTTTCCATCTTGTACCCACCCTCAGTGTCTCTTTCCTCCTACCTGTTGTCCATCACCCGTGCCCTTTCCTCACTAGAGCATTCCTCTCTGAGCTCCCTCCCCTGCCCCACCTCTGCTCTTCCAGTTACCGGCCTCATTCACGCAGGCCAGCTGCAACGGGGTCGGGACTGAGGTTTTGGGTGCTGTCGGGTGGTGCATCTCCCTCCCCCACCCTAGTGAGTGCTCTGCCCTGGTATGCCCTGGTCTGTGCAGCCCCCAGAGCCAGGTGTATCCTGGCTGCTCCGTTCTCTGGGCCAGTCCAGGCATGTGAAGCTGGATGCACCCAGGGGCCCCCGGTGTCGCTAGTGCTGTTCCTGGGGCTCTCTTCTTTGGGCCTTCCCTGACTCTCACTGGCGTCCCTCCTGGCATCTTGGGTCGCAGTGGCAGGGCTTCTCCAGGTGGGCCATCTTCTGTTGAGGCCAGAGGGTTCTTGCTTCCCGGTGGAGGCCATGGAGCCACCCCTCCCTTCCTCTATGATTGTCGCTGGTGTCAGGGGGAGCCCTTGGGACTGGCCCTCGGCCCACTGCCAGGGCCACAGGGCCCGCAGCAGGACAAAGATGAACAAGTCAACGAGCCTGAGATGATATGGGTGGTGCTGTTAGGTCTGATGATTGTGTTGGCAGAGTAAATATAGAGGCAGAATTGTTTGTTGAAGGCCCCAGTCCCAGAGTCCATGTCCACGTTAGGAAGGGCATTGGCGTGGGTGAGTAAGGTTAGGATGCTGTCTGTGGGCAGGAAAAGATTTGCCTCCCAATGCCTGTGTGAGAGAAGTATCATTGTCCAGCATAGGCTATAGGTCATTAATGATGCATTTAACTGGTTGGTGCTGAGAGCTGTATGTGACCACCAATATTGTTCTGTTGTTTCATTTCAGCCTGTCTTGTAGCAGGTTAAGATGGTTTAGTTGCCAAACAAAGGACTCAGAAAGCTTTAATCTCTAGTGATTATAATTGTGGCTTGTACCACATGCAAAAATCAATGCTGTAGAGTGTGGATTTGAATGTTAACTAATCAAAACCCAAACCAAAATACTTTTCTCTGTTAATATAATTAATCCAAATTAAAAAATTATTAAACTTTTAGACTTAAAGGTGCCACTGGACTCAAACTTCGTTCTCACATCTGTTTAACTCTTTTTTTTGTATGCTAATTTTCTGCTATTCACAGGTCTTACCAACTGCTTTAACCCAATCTTAGCTATATTTATCGCTCAGTTATTTATGCATCTTGACTCTAACTAGCCCTTCCTGGCAACTAACCCCCCCCCCACTCTCTTTACCTATATGTAAGGCTTGAGGAAGCCTGTTTCAATGTATCTGAAGAAGTGTGCATGCACATGAAAGCTTATACCCAGAATTAAACTTTGGCTGCAATCAGATGTGCAATGTACAATCAGACAGCAACATCTGTCTGTCATGCCCCAGTCATCTGCGTCTTGTCTCCCCCCTTTACTGCTTGTTTCTTTGATATCTGTGAAAGTCTGGTCCTTTTAGGCTGAGCTGGTTTCAAACAGGATTTCCTGTTGTCTGATTGCTCTGTTGTGCACCCAAGCTGTCAGGCAGGTCTGATCGGTCTCTTGCTTTCCAGCTGCAATTTTTTTTAACCAGTTAGCAATGTGCACATAACTGCATATTTGTACCTCTCTCTCTCTCTCTGTCTATCTCCCTCTCCCACAGAGGCTTCTCAAAACTGTTTTCTTTATAAAAACTTTCAAAGAAAGAAGCCTTTGTACTTCAGCTTTTTCTTGTGCTTTGGACAAGGGGTTAATTGAAAAACAAATAGAGAGGGAGGACAGCAGTGAACTACATATTCCAGCAGGCTCATCAGTGCTTGTGCACAGGCTCAAAGGACAAACTAAAAAAAAATGGCCAATGGCACCACTCCCTGGCTGCTGTGTGATCATTCCAGGATGGGGTGAAAGCACTTTGAAGAGTGTTAAGGGGGTGAGTCTGATCACAGTTCTCTGTCACAAAAAAACCTGGATTAGTTAGGGGTGGGGCCACACCAGATCATGTCTGCACATCTGCATGTCTGACCGTAGCCTTTGTTGATCTTAAAGGTGCCACTGAACTTTATTCAGAAATCTTCAAATCCATTATCCTTAGCATATGCCTGTCTGGCTTGGAGTTCATGAAAGTCAGAGGATGAATCAGCAAATAATATGACAGAGATGTTTTCCAATCAGCAGTTCAAAGGGTCCTAGAACTACATGAAATGTGTAGTCCCACCCTTATGAAAGGAGAATAAACTTATACACTAATGAAATGAGGCACTGGAATTGGGTGGTAGTTCTGCAAACCACATCTTCACCAAATCCCATTTGTATATGCCCAGTACAGAGGTAGCTTCACATTCCCACTAAATACAGTGCCTCTCTGATGGCATTTTATTTATTATTTATGTTGTATTTGTACCTTTCTGTTTGCTTTGTCAGGTTGCCAAATGCCTTCCTGAGCTGCTTTCCAAGCAAAAATTTAAATATCCAATAAATTAGAATGCTTTCTTCTACCTGCCTGAACTTTGGCAGGAAGTATTCCTTGGGTTAAAGGTGAAACCACAGAGGGAAAGAGAGAGTTGCAGCTGGAAATACATTTTCTGAAATGTGTGGAAATTAAAAATATAAATATAAAAAGAAATTGAATAAATAAAATTAATAGCTTAATTAAAAATTACAAAACTGAATTAATACTTGTTAGAGGAAGCATACCAAAACAAATAAATATGGTTGTGCACATTCCTGGCACAGAGGGTAAGCGGACTGTCATATCCCTGACTTTTTATAAAATGGGATAAATTGATTGCTGCCTGAATATATGGATATTCATGAACACAGTGTCTCTATTTTTGTTGCAAAACCCCTATAAATCAAATAGGACAAAGTTATTCACATGTGAAAGCTCTTATGCTACTGACAAAGTAAAATTAATCAGCCACTGCGCCAGCTATATTGAAACTTAGATACAAATCACTGCATTTTGCCTTATGAGCAAAAAGTAAATGTGTAACAAACCGCACATATTTTAGACATACCAGGTTTCATGGTTAATTTAAGGATATCAAATCAGGATAATTAGTTGTTTAATAATACTCTATCACAACAAAGCAATCTCTTAGCAAATTCTATTACACATATACATCAGTGTCAAGCTTTTAAAGAAAAGATAAAGGGGCAATATATTAAGTACCATGCCTTGCAGTCCTCATTCATTCATTTCAGCAGAGTGTCTGTGGGAGGAGGTGACAAGTTGATTAGAGCGATGTTAGTCCAAAAGTAAGATCCAAAAAGCCAAGAACACAATCAATGTAATACTTTTTATTATGATAAGCAAGCGAGCAAGCTTTCAAAGAGTCCCACTGGTGGTTGAGTTCCAGGATCCTTGGAAATGGAAACAATCAACCATAAACATTTTCAGATAGAAGTTTCTTTATAAATATGGACAGAATATTCTAATTCATGATGTACTGTGTGATCAGACCCTAAAAATGACTGACTTCTCTACAGAGATTCACTCATATAAAAAGCTTCATGTCAGAAACAAGAATTGTTGGTTAGCTTAGCTTCTCACTAATGTTTTTCTGTGTACAGGGATTGTGTTTGTTTTAGAATGGAGGCATTCCTCCTCCTCTCCCCCCCCCCCCTTTAGACCAAGGTCTTTAGCAAGAAAACTGAAAGGAAAACTTAAATAGACCCCATTTCGACACTTCTCTGCAGCCTCTAGAAACTGAGCAACAGAATAAGTATGTTTAGAGTCAGAATCCTCTAAGAGGAATTGAACCCTTTGCTCTGACGTCGCTAGAGGAAACATAGTCCATGTATTAAGACAAGACATAATCCATCGTAGCCTAAACTGGAGCACATAAGGGCATTGCAGGAGAATATGTGCAAGAGAGTCTACCGACTGGAGGGAATAGGGACATAATCGATCTGAAAAGGGGATCCTTAGCAGATGACACAACAATACCTTTGCAAAGGGGCAGTTAAATCATGCATGCATAAAGGTCCTACATAACTTTGGGTGAATGGAGGCATATATGATAACATGAGTCTGAAGTGAAGTTATCCAGACATACGTTTGCCACCTCACTAAGAACTAGACTTTGGTCCTCTATGGTTCTGTAGCGTGATTCAGTAATCAGTATTGCTAGAATAATCAGCGATAATGAAAAATGGACTGGATGTATAATTATGCTCCATTCTAACCATGTCACTGCCTGTTCTTAGCGTCTTACTGCAATTATTTGTTTCCATTTAATTAAATCTATTACATGGTTATTTTCCAGTTAATTAAATTATCCTGTTATTTGGTTTTTAAACAAAGGGCCTGACTCTCAGGTTAACAAGCTTTCTCTCTCTGATGCTTCCCAGCCCCGACACCTAGGCAACTAGGATGCCACAGCATGCAGCCAGGCATGGTTCAAGAGCTTGGAGGTGTTCAGGAGTTTGGATGATGGCTAAAGTACCATTGTCAAAATTTCCATTTGGGATTGTGTTTGGAATTCCCACTGTTAAATGAATGACCACAACATATAGTGATCTTGGACCACAGATGACAAAATCTTCCTCAAACCATAAATAAACATGTTTTAACCAAGTCATTTGTGATATCCTGTAACAGTTAAGGAAGTGCAGTGGAATATGCACCTTTTTTTTATCCCCCAAGCATACAGCCCTTCCCTAGAATCATGGGAAGCATCAGTTCTGGGCAGCTGTCCTTGTTTCCTCAGAGTGTGTGGGAGTGCTGAGGTGGTTTGGTTTCACTCACAGGATGCCCAGGCATGGCAACAGTGGCCCTCCTTGGCTCCAACACTTTATCACAGTGGGCATCTAGGGAAATATTATATTTTAAAATTTTATTTCAAAATCTGGTTTTTTAGCCTTGATTACAACTCTAGGGTTGTGCAAAGAAAAAATATTCAGCATTATTCAGACTCAGGATTCTCTGATCCAAATATATTCAGTATACCAACTATCAAGATCAGTATGGATACTCTAGTTGGGAAATATTCTGGATTCCTGAATATATTCAGCTCCATTATACCTTATGGGGTTGTTGTTGTTGTTATTGTTCAATCACACAGTCAAGTCCAACTCTTTGCAACCCCATGGACCACATCACACCAGGCCCCCCGTCCTCCGCCATCCTCCAGAGCCCACTCAACCCCATGCCCGTTGCACCGATAACACTGTCTAACCATCTCATCCTTTGCTGTCCCCTTCTTCTTTTACCTTTAGTCTTTCCCAGCATCAGGGTCTTCTCCATTGAGTGCTCCCTTCTCATTTGGTGGCCAGAGTATTCGAGCTTCAGCTTCAGTATCTGGCCTTCCAGGGAACAGTCAGGTTTGATTTCCTTTTAGGTTTGATTTAAGATCCTTTAGGATCCCTTCCATGGATTGCTGCCTTGATGTGGTGAGGGGGCTTGCATGGTTTAATGAGGCTGCAGGCTATGCCATGGAGGGCCACCCAGGACAGACAGGCAGAGCACTAAGACAAAACGCAAGCCGCTGGAGAAGGAAATGGCAACCCACTTCAGTAGCTTTGCCAAGAAAACCCCATGGACAATAACAAACAGAGCCATTGTAGTCAATAGCAAATTTCTCCTAGGTTATATTCAAGAGCCTGGGGGGAAGGAGGTTTGAAGTAGAGGCACCAAATTTGCCTTTGAGGAGAGGCTTTAGCAGCTACACTGCAAATTTGGTGCCTCTGCCTCAAACCCCCCTCCCCCCAGGCCCTTGAATATAACCTAGGAGAGATTTGCCATTGACTACAATGGCCCCATAGGGTATAATGGAGCCGAATATATTCAAGAATCCCAAATGTATTCAGGATTCTCTATTCGGCTGCTGAACACACACTGGAGAATCACATTTGGCTGAATATATTCCCAAATAATGCTGATGAGGCCTTATTCAAGTATATAGCACCCTCCTAAACTTTGATGCTGTCTGATGGATATCTTCACCCCAGCAAATAGAAGTGTGAAATTCTGTCAAAGGATTTTGACAAGTATTTATTGGCAAGCACTAATGAAGTCATTCCAATGGCTACATGAAATATTCTGCTTTGTCTCCTCCTCACCTTCTCACTGAGGCAATATTGACCCACTGCAATAATTCACTGCCCTATTAACAAGCTATTATTCTGCTGATACAACCATGTCTGTTTGCTTGGTGGGCAATTTGTTTCCTTGTTTTCTTTCCATCTGCCACTTGCAAGGGCTGTTTGTTTGCATTACTTACAAAGAAATGGGCGGCATCTCTAAGAGAAGATAAATATAATGAAATCAGCCAGAGTCCCAAGAGTACACTCTGGTTGATCTTTTCTTTTATCCGCCAGCTGTAAAGTATCTGTTATAGCTTCTTGAAGGCACCTGAAATGAGTGATGCCATTAAGCTCTGGCTTCTCAATGTTCTGTGAGCTTGGACTGCTGTTAGCCTGCTATCTAATTAAATCAGGGGCCTAATTGGAATGAAAAAGGCACATTTGCAAAACACTGATGATTTCAGCTGTGTGTGGGTGCGCTTATGTGAATTCCTTTGTTATAATGTTAGATTATGTACTTTAGACTGCAATGTGTGGTTTTATTGGTTATGTAAGATGCCCTGAGCCCACTTCGGCGGGAAGGGTGGGGTAAAAGTGAACGTAATAAATAAATAAATAAATAAATAATTTATCGGAGCAGGGAGACAAAATTTGAATTTAGGGCTAGCATCTGTGGCAGGTATTTTCACCATTCAGACATACAAATTTGGATTAATGCCTTCACTCTTAGGAAATGTAGACCTCTAATTATGCGTCTCTTATTACCAACTGGTATTTTCTCTGAAGCCTCATAGCAGATCATGGTGTAAAAGTACCCCTATGATGTAATCATACTAGTCTGTTACTGTAGAAAATATTTATTGAAAGTAAAGCTTGCATAAGTTAAAACTCACCACCACATGCATGAATATGCACACTGCGTGTGTGTGTGAACACTGGCTGTGGTCACACGGCCCTTTAAATCCGGGACTCCTCCCGGATTTAAAGGAGCCGCTTATTTTAAGTTCGGGTTGGGATGTTTATACATCCCAGCCCCCGGCAGTGGCAGCCATGGCAGGCAGCTATGGTGGGCAGCCGCGGCAGGCAGCCACAGTGGCAGAGACGGAGGCAGGCGGCGGCGGGTGGCAGCTGAGAAGGAGGCTGGTGGTGGCGGAGGCTCTTGGCATCGGCTGTGGTGTTGGAAGAGGAGGTGGGCGGCGGTAGCAGAAGAGGAGGCGGTCAGCAGTGGAGGAGGAGGAGGAGGAAGTGGCGGGCGGGGGTGGCGGGTGGGGGAGGAACCCTTCCCCGAGCCCTGCTGGTCGCTTGGTAGGTTTTGGGGTTTTTTTTCTCCTTTCACAGTTGGGCGCTTGAATGCCCAAGCACCCAAGTGTGAAAGGGGGGGGGGGAATGGCAGATGGGGCCATCTGGACAGCCCTGCTCTCACAATGATTGCAAGAGAGGACTGTCCAGATGGCTCAAATGCGGGTTCCTTGCGTGACTCCAAGGAAAACAGTCAATTTTCACGGGGTCGGAAAATGTGGGAGGAACCCGCATTTGAGCCCACTTTGGCGTGGGACTAGCTGCGGCTATTGTAGATGGTCCCTTTAAATGCAGGAGGAAACAGCCCTTCCTCCTGCATTAAAGGGCTGTGTGACCGCAGCCACTGAGGTCATGGTCACACAGCACCTGATTCCCGGATAAAATCCCAGTGGGATTTTATCTGGGGTTTTTTCTTTCGAGTTGGGATATTGATACATCCCAACCCCACTGGTGGCTGGCGGCGGTGGGGGGAGGCACCCTTCCTGCTCACAGGAGAGCGCTCTACATCCCCCTCCACCACCACCGCTGCCGCCAGCCGCCACCAGCTGCTGCAACTGCCACCAGCTGCTGCTGCTGGTGGTGGACCCATCCTGGCTGCCTGGCTTGCCCCACACTCTGCTCCAGGTCCCAAGCCCCACCTGTTGCCCCCTGGTAAGTTTTTGGGTTAGAGCATGGGGGGGGGGGCAGGCAGCAGCCAGCAGGGCTCTGGGCTGGGAGCGGAGCACGGGGCGGGGTTTTCCCCGCCTTTTTGCACTTGGGCGTTTGCGTGTCCAAGCACCCAAGTGCAAAAATGGGGAAAAAAACGGAAGGGACGATCAGACAACCCTCTCTCACAATCATTGCGAGAAAGGGCTGTCCAGATCGGCTCAATCGTGAGTTCCTCACGTGACCTCCCAGAAAATACTTGATTTTCCCAGGGGTTGGAAAACACGCAAGGAATGCACGATTGAGCCCACTTCAGCGTGGGAGTTGTCCCGGCCGGTATGAACGGTCCCTTTAAATGCAGGAGGAAACAGCAGTTCCTCGCACTTTAAAGGGCCGTGTGACAATGGCCTGAGTTAAGTAGTCTACAAATCTATAAATTGGGATCATTAGGTGAATTGGGGCTGCCAGAATGCATGCATGGGTGAGCAACACCCTGTCTTTCACCCCCTGCATCCTTCCACTGCTTTAATAAGCAGTAGAAGCAAAGAGGGAGGGGAAATAGTGTCATGAACCCCACTGAGCTGGCTCTAGACTCTGACTGAGAAGCCTCTGAGGAACCTGAAGAGCCAGAGAGAGCAGGAAATTCCAGAAGATCCCTGCAAGGCTGATGACCCTTTCCAAATGTGCTTCAGAACTTGCCCCTGGGGGAACCTCCAGAACTTGTTACTGAGGAGCCTGCAGTAGAAGTGCATCTGCCAGAACTTCCCTCTGTCCCTCCCCCAGTCCAGGGACAACTAAGCATCAGTCCAGGACTCAGGCCACAAGCCCACCAGAATCTGCCTCCACCCAGCAGGAGCAGTGGAGATGGAGGGCTCATGCAGAGATAGCACAGCGAAGAAGACACATTGCCATGCTGGCAGCCTGTGCTCTACATTCAGAGCCAGATCATGGTGGATGTAATCCTTTGCAGGAGTCTGGCCTCAGTTAAGCCTGGCAAGATGAGTCCCAGATGCTGCTTCGAGAGCAGGTGAAACTGCTGTCCCCTCACCCTATTTAAGCCATGGGCTGGGAGGGGAAGCTTGCTGGATCAACTGGTCTACTAGGTGCAAGCCTGTGTCCCTTTCCACCTCCTTGCCTCCAGCTCCTGTTGATACTCGAGTCTCACTATCCAAGCTTGAGGGTGCTACCACTGAAGGAGACCTGACTGGCTCTGCCTGCAGAATACAGTACAAACAGCATTGTGAGATCCTGCTATGTCATTTCTGGCTGCAAAACTGGAAGTGATGCCACCATGTCACACAGTGCTCTAGGAATTTCTCCAGTCTTTGTGGTAAAGTGACTGGAGAAATTCCTCGAGCATAGTACACGGTGACATCACTTCCAGTTGGCAGCCAGAAATGGTAAAAACCATAGAGATCTGGAATTTTCCTAGAGCACCACACGATCCAGGGATGTTGCTTTAAAAAAAAACCCTGAAATGGGCATTGTGCAATGCCATTCCTGCCAGTCTCCACCTCTCTGCATCTCCTGCTTGTTAATAGTCAGGGGCTGGCAATCCAAACATGAGCTGCTATAGAGTTATCATACCTTTTTTTTTTGCTGCTTTTTAGAAGGGTCTTCAGCTAGTGTCCATGTGTAGAAAGCAAGGGGACTTTTGCACAAATGCTGAGGAGAACAGCAGGAAAACATGGTCACTGTGCAGTGGACAGGACTTTTTCATGGTTCTGCCCCTTGAGTTGTTCCTCACTACTGTACACTTCCTGATGCTGGCTTGTGTTCCCTATCTCCAGTTCTCTTGGTCCACTGCCCATGGTCCTGGCCTTGACATGTGTCCAGAACAGGGGCGTAGACTTTGTAAATCCCCGGGGGGGCGGGGGTTCTTTCGTGCACGTGCGCAAAGCGCGCACGCACACAGGACCATGTCCCCGCCGCTTTCCCCCCCTCCCGGCCCCAGGGAGGTAGACCCGGTTTCGGCAGCCAGCTGGCCGGCTGACTGCCGTGCGCACGAAGCACGGGACCATGTCCCCGCCGTCTCTGTCCCCCCCCCCCCCGCCCCAGGGAGGCAGGAGGACAGGCCGGGGGTGGAGGGGAAGGAGAGGCGGCACTAGGGGAAAGGACAAAGAGTGTGCCGGACCCCCACTGTTTTATGCAAATAAGGGTGGGTGCCGGGGAGGAGGTTCTGTTATTCCCCCAGAAATGCATGACAAGGGAAGCGAAGCGAGCAGGTTGAATAGTATCCGGACTGTCGTCACAGCTGGCGACGGCAGCCAGCTGGCCGGCTGACTGGCCACCGGCGGGCGCTCCATTTTGCCGGGGGAGGCTGAGCCCCCCCCCCCGGGAAATTTCGGGGGAGGCTCGAGCCCCCCCGTAGTTGACGCCTATGGTCCAGAAATCAGCTGCTCCTTATTCCTGTATCTTCTTGCTAATAAATGGATGTTGTTTTGAACACACTTGTCTCTTTTGTGTGAACCTAAAAGCAGGAACCTGAGTACCCTATTCCTGACTTGCAAGTAAAGAGGAATATCACATGGTGTCAGAAATGGTCCTTTACTTCTTTGGGTCTCCAGCACTGTTTAAGTGCCTAGCAACCAGCAGGTGGGTTGTAGGGTGGGGGAGACAGCATCCTGGGAGAAAAATTAAAAAGAAAAGTATGGCCTTATCTTACCATAGTGTGTCTGGCAATTCCTAGATCTACCCTTGTCCTTTCATGGTAGCTCTAGGAATCGCCAGAAACTCTTATGGTCAGAACTCCCTGTAAGTAGATTAAGACTTATGTTTCTTTAAAATTTTTCTGCTCAGGATGATCGTACCCCTGCCCCTTGTTTGGTCGCAATTTCTGCCCATTGAATCAGGTGAGCATAGCTGAGCAAGAGCCTCCATTACTTGGAGGTCTCCTGCCATAAGCAGGCAAATGGGAACCCTAAGGGGACAACTGGAAAAGATGGGAACCAAAATTAAAACTACCTAGCAATCAGAAAGCATGAGGATTATAAATGAAGTCTTGCTTTACTGCACAGGAGAAAAAGCCCTTGAGATTTACAATAATATGCAAGGGCTATTTGCAGACCCTTAAAATAAAACTTTAGCAAAAGATTTAACAGCCTTCAAATATTAGTGTGAATCCAGAAAAAAAATTCTGTTTGAAAGATACCAGCTCAAACAATTATAATATAATGAGGCTGCTGGAACAGATGATTTTGTCACTGAGCTAAGAAACGTGGACCAGCTCTGCAAATCTGGCCTGTCTCAGGACCTTGTGCTATGGAGGAGTGTGTTCAGCATGATGGATTTAAGTTTAAGGAAAAACTTTTAGAAAAACCTGCACTCTCCCTGGAAAACACTGTGGATATTTGCAGAACACAAGCTCTTACCAGTGTCCAGACTAGAGTTATATCTGCAGTTCAGCTGGGGTTGCCAGGTCCCCCCAACCACCGGCAGGGGATGGGGGGCAGGGTGCCAGATCCAGGTTGGGAAACTCCTGGAGATTTGGGGATAGAGCTTGGAGAGAACAGGGACCTCAGTGGGGAACAATGCCATAGAGTCCATTCCCTCCAAAGCATCCAATTTCTGCAGGGGAACTGATCTCTGCAAATGAGCTGTAATTCCAGGGGATCCTCAAGTCCCACCTGGAGGCTGGCATCCCTAGATACCAGCTTATTGCACAGGGAAGATAAACTCCCAGCAAAATTTCCACTGCAAGTGACAGCCCTGCAAGCACAAGCAAGATTAGCAATAAAGGTGAACTGACTCAGCTCTTTCAACACCTCTCCTGAAATCGGCAGTTCTGGAGTGGGCAAGCACTTCTCATCTTCCACAGTGAAGACAGAGGCAAAAAATGGATCTCCTGACAAAAATATGTAATCTTTCATTAAAATCTGCCTCCATTCCTGAGGACTGGAAGGTAGCGAATGTCATCCCATCTTTAAAAAGGGTTCCAGAGGAGATCTGGGAAATTACAGGCCAGTCAGTCTGACATCGATACTGGGTAAGTTGGTGGAAACTGTTATTAAGGAAAAAATTAGTAAGCCCACTGATGAACAAAATCTATTGAGGAAGACTCAGCATGGGTTCTGTAAGGGAAGATCTTGTCTCACTAATCTGTTAGTGTTCTTTGAGGGAGTGAACAAACATGTGGACAAGGAGGACCCAGTAGATGTTGTTTACTTTGACTTCCAGAAAGCTTTTGATATAGTTCTTCATCAAAGGCTCCTAAGTAAGCTCAATAGCCATGGGATAAAAGGACAAGTCCTTCTGCGGATCAAAAACTGGCTAATTAAAAGGAAACAGAGAGTGAGTATAAATGAGCAATTTTCTCAGTGGAGGGAGGTAAGCAGTGGGGTACCGCAGGGATCAGTACTCAGGCCGATGCTTTTTAACTTGTTTATTAATGATTTGGAGTTGGGAGTAAGCAGTGAAGTGGCTAAATTTTCAGATGACGTGAAGTTGTTCAGGGTGGTGAGAACCAGAGAGGATTGTGAGGCACTCCAAAGGGATCTGTCGAGGATGGGCGAGTGGGCATCAATGTGGCAAATGGGGTTCAATGTGGCCAAGTGCAAAGTGATGCACATTGGAGCCAAAAATCCTTATTATAAATACACGTTGATGGGGTCCGAACTGGCAGAGTCTAACCAAGAGAGAGATCTTGGAGTCGTAGTAGATAATAAAAATGTCGAGACAGCGTGCGACTACAGTGAAAAAGGCCAACGCTATACTGGGGGTTATTATGAAGGGAACTGAAAACAGATCAGCCAGTATCATAATGCCCCTGTATAAATCGATGGTGCAACCTTATTTGGAGTACTGTGTACAGTTCTGGTCGCCACACCTCAAAATGGACATTATAGCATTGGGAAAAGTGCAGAAAAGGGGAACTAAAATGATAAAAGGGTTGGAACACTTTCCCTATGAAGAAAGGTTGAAGCACTTGAGACTCTTTAGCTTGGAGAAACGATAGCTGAGGGGTGACACGATCAAGGTTTATAAGATTATATATGGGCTAGAGCAGGTAGAGAAAGAAGTACTTTTCTCCCTTTCTCATAGTACAAGAACTCGTGGGCACTCCATGAAATTGCTGAGCAGTTAAGTTAGAATGGATAAAAGGAAGTACTTCTTCACCCAAAGACTGATTAACACATGGAATTCACTGCCACAGGAGGGGGTGGCAGCTACAAGCATGGACGGCTTCAAGAGGGAATTAGATAAACATATTAAGAAGAAGAAGATGGAGCAGAGGTCCATCAGTGGCTACTAGCCACAAGGTATAGATAGGATCTCTTGGTCTGGGTCAAGTGATGCACTGTATTCTTGGTGCTGGGGGGGGGGGCAATGGGGGGCTTCTAGTATTCTGGCCCCACTGCTGGACCTCCTGAGGGCACCTGGTGTTTTCGGCCACTGTGTGACAGAGTGTTGGACTGGATGGGCCAATGGCCTGATCCAACATTGGCTTCTCTTATGTTCTTATGCACCCAACCCCAGGCAGTTTGCAGTGATTATAGCAATTTGTTATGAATGCTCAATGAAAAATGGTTTTGCAAAAGCATGTAGGCTGCAGGAAAACAATGCAAAGCTAGAAAAGGGCAGGAGCATGTTATTTATATGTGGCATGTCCAACAGCTAGTGTTGCCAACCTCCAGGTGGGGACTGGCAATCCCCTGGAATTACAACTGATCTCCATGGGGAACCTGGCAACCCTAATTTCTGAACCTGGAGCTGGAAACCGTAGTTCTGTTTCTGAAACAGCCCAGTTTCTGGAGCAGACCTACCAGTTTCTTTTGAACTGGACAATGGAGCAATAGCAGACACCATCCCAGCTGCAGTAGCCAAAACCCTGAAGGGTCAAATGGTCCATATTCAGACTCGGGTCACCATGGTTGGTTTCAGAGGTGCCCACATCAAACCAATAAGGGCAATTCTGGCACATTTCACAGCAGCCCCTTTAAAAGTTGCATTGACCTTCTATCCCATTGGAAATGATGGCCCTCCATTACTCGGAAGAGATGCACGCATGGCAATAGGTTTATCCAGAGTCACCTGGCATGATGCCAGTCACCAACCGCCGGTTTCACTGGGCATTTTTTCCCACCACCTAGTTTCGTGGCTGCAGGCCGCAGGAGCTGGAGCCTGGAGATTCCCCCACCCCGCAGCAGGAAAATGGTAAGCCTGCTCTCTAGGGTTCCCAACTCTGGGTTGGGAAATTCCTGGATATTTGGGGGTGGAGCCTGGGGAGGCAGGAGTTTGGGGAGGCAGCTCAGCAGGGATGGGATACTACAGAGTCTACCTTCTGAAGCTGCCATTTTCTCTGGAGGAATTGATCTCTGTCAGGGCTCTTTTTGGGCAGGAACGCACAGGAATGGAGTTCCGGCTGGCTTCTGAGTTGACCATGCCTACAGCCTCCCCCCCCTTGGGTTCCCCACATGCCTTGCAAACCGTGGGGCACCTGGGGAAGCCAAGCCAATCCAGGGAGGGAAGGCAGTTTAAACTGCCTCCCCCCTCCCCTTGGGTTCCCCAGGTGCCCTGCAAGCTGTGGGGCACCTGGGGAAGCCGATCCTGGAAGGGAGCTGCACTGTCAGGGGTGTGGCCTAATATGCTAATGAGTTTCTACTCTTGGGTGTGGCCTATTATGCTAATGAGTTCCTGCTGGGCTTTTCCTACAAAAATAGCCCTGATCTCTGTGATCTCTGGAAATCAGTTGTCATTCTGGGAGAACTCCAGCACCACCTTGAGGCTGGTAACTCTACTACCATCTGCTGTGGGGACCTAAGAGCAGGTTTGCAAGCTGTATAACTGGCCTCTGCTGAACAGTACCTGTTCCCCACCTGCAAGCAAAAGGGAGCCTCACAACAAGCTTCCAGCTCAGTGTGCCCCATCTGTGATAAAAAATATTTAAAAGCACTGTATTAAATAGAAAACCTATCTGGGGTCATAGCATGGATGGGTTTATAAAGAGTAAAGAAAGTTGGAGACCAGACTCCCTTCCTCAGCCAGATAAACAGTCACAGAGACATGATGGAGAGATCAAGACCCATCACAAGAACTAGGAGGTGGGTCCTTCTTTCACTCACATGAACACACGAAGCTGCCTTATACTGAATCAGACCCTTGGTCCATCCAAGTCAGTACTGTCTACTCAGACTGGCAGCTGCTCTCCAATGTTCCAGCATGGGTTCAAAGCGCTTTTTCTGACCCCGGGAAAATCAACTATTTTCCCGGGAGTCGCGCTTTGAATCATTGCGAGAGAGGGATGTCCAGATCGTCCCGCCTCCATTCCCCCCCCCCTTTGCGCTTGGGCACTCAAGCACCCATGTGCAAAAGGGGGAAAAAAACCTCCTAAACTTACCATGCAGCTGGCGGGGCTCAGGGAAGGGTGCCTCCCCCGATCACTGCCACCGCCAGCCGCCTCCACCTCCGCTGCATGCCACCGCCGCCACACGCTTCTGCCTCCTCCTCCTCCTCCACCCCCTCCTCCGGGACTCCTATATTTATCTCGAAACAGGACTCATATTCCGGAGAATCCTGTCAACACCACTGGCACCATCATTGTGAATGTGACTAGCACTTTGACTGATCAAACAACACAATAACTGGAAAACAACACAATAACTGGACAGCAATTGTAGTTCTTTATTCCTTGTATTTAGGTTGTAAAATCATAGTTTTGAATAGGTTTCCTTTGATGATAAAATTATTAGCAGCATATACAAACACGGCTTGGGCGTTGTCCTTTAGTTGCATCTTTCAGCGGTGTTCCTCTTGAGTACCATCTAGTATAGAAAGGCAGAGCATAATTTATTGTTAAGATGACTGTGGAGAAACAAGAACAGCATCAAGTCTCCATGACAAGAATGGAGCTGAGTGATAAAAAGGCAGTGGAAGAAATGCTGTCTGGGAGCATAAAACATCCCGACCCTGCATGATGGTGGCTTACTTTAAGCCAGTCTTTTGCTAAACTGTAATGAGAAATCACACTCAGGCGCCCATGGACACCTAAGTGGCATCTGCAAGCTGTATAAATCTAATGCCAGGCTTAATGGCTCTATCTTGCTTTACTCTCCACTTGAGATCTTACTGCTGCCCTCAACAACAGGCACTATGTGGGAAACTGCAGGACAACTAATTAGGTACATAGTTAGGTTCCCCAAGATAGCTTCCTAGTATGTTGTTTTACTATTATGTTCCCTGGACTCAGACACGTTTGGTACCCATAAAACAGATTTACTTTTCTAGTTAGTTACGGTCTTCAGGATTAAAAATTTGCCATGACCTATTTATTTACAGTGTACTACTTGGCTGTACCAAGTACAACATTAGCCCAAAATACACATACAGATTTCATTAAACTGTTCTGCTTGCCTGGAAGGAAACAAATTATGTAGCCTATCCTTAGTAACAAGTATAGTTTTATATAAAAGAAATTGCACACACATCTATTCATTGTTTTGCAGAGTCAGTGTAATGGTGTAGCAACACCATCACTGGTGGACCCAGCAACATTGGCCATACTATCTCAGGTTCATACTCCTGCTCATCCTCTAATGTGATTTATTTATTTAATTATTTGTATTTCTACCCCACCTATGCCTAGGGATGGGCACAAACCAGCTCGCATGAGGAATTTTGGCCAGTTTGTGGTTCACAAAATGTTTACCAAACTTCAAAGCAACAAACTCAGAGGGCATATAGAGGAACATCAGGGGGGAGGCCCCCTGATAGGGTTGCCAGACCTTCCCCCCCCCCAGTTTGGTGGGGATTGCCCAATTTGGAGGGGCTCCTTCCCAACCACCAGCCAGCTGGTGGATGGGGGAAGCCCCGCCCCCAAAAGCAACCACCCGGGCTCCCCCCTTCCCAGCAGTGTTTAAAGGAAGGCTGTAAATGCTGCTGGGTAGAGGTGGGGGCCAGGTGCCTGCACTCTGAGCCCCGAATTTGGGGCTCAGAATGCAGGTGCACATGGCCTCCCCCCTCTTCCCAGCAGCATTTAAGAAGAAGAGATTGGATTTATTCCCCACCCTTCAAGACCCGAAGGAGTCTCTGAGTGGTTTACAATCTCCTTTCCTTTCCCCTCCCCACAACAGACACTCTGTGAGGTGGGTGAGGCTGAGAGCTCTTTTGAGAACTGCTCATGAGAGAATAGCTCTGAAAGAACTTGTAACTGACCCAAGGTCACACCAGCAGCTGCATGTGGAGGAGTGGGGAATCATACCCAGTTCTCCCAGATCAGACTCCGCGCTCCTAACCACTACACCAATCTGGCTTTGTTTAAAGGAAGTCTCCGCTCCCCAATGTGATGATATCACTTCTGAGTGATGTCATCATGCTGGAGACTCCCCACCCCCTCCAGTATCACCCCCCCCCCCCCAGTTCCCTGCTGGGAACTTTGAGGGACCTGGCAACCCTACCCCCTGATGTCATTGTGTAGTTTATTTTTGGTCTTCCTAATAGCCATAGGCAAGATTTTTAACAGGTCAAAGATGCTAAATTACCCCACTCTTTCAAATAGGGCTGCCAAGTCCCCCGGTAGGGCGGGGGAAACACTGATTTTTAGTGCTTATCTCCCGCTTTTCCAAAGTTGGCCACCGGGGGGACAAAATGGCTGCCTTAAAAGGGAAATGTCTGCAGAGAGCCTGCCCTGCAGTAAAAAGCCTCGCCAGACATTTCCCCTTTAAGAAGTCAGCAAGAGAGCTTCTTCCACAGCAAGAGAGGTCCGCCCAGAGATTAAGGAGGGACTGAAGGAGCTGCTTTTGCATGTGGCTGGCAAGGTGAGTTTCTCTTCCAGCTCTTTTCATTCTCTCTCCCTCTTTCTTTTTTCTGTCTGTCTGTCTGTCTCTCTCTCTCTCTCTGTCCCCATCCAGCAGAGGTCTATCAGTGGCTATTATAGCCACAAGGTCTAAATGGAAGTAAGTGCCTCTGCCAGTTTTTTTCCCTTCTCTCTTTCTTTCTTTTTTCTGTCTGTCTGTCTGTCTGTCTGTCTCTCTCTGTCCCCATCCAGCAGAGGTCTATCAGTGGCTATTATAGCCACAAGGTCTAAATGGAACCCTTTGTCTGGGGCAGTGAGGCTCTGAATTCTTGGTGCTTGGGGGGCAACAGTGGGAGGGCTTCTGGAGTTCTGGCCCCGCTGCTGGACCTCCTGAGGGCACCTGGTATTTTTGGCCACTGTTGTGACACAGAGTGTTGTACTGGATGGGCTGTACTGGATGGGCTGATCCACTGTGGCTTCTCTCCTGTTCTTATGATATGAAAATCATATTTAGCACTTGTGTAGCACTTAGTGCTTCATATTCTGCCGAGATGAGGAAGGATTCAGTAGGGCCATTGCTCAGTGATAGAGCATCTGCTTGACATGCAGGAGGTATCAGCCTCTTCAGCTAAAAAAGGATCAGGTAATAGGTGACATTAAAGATCTCAGCCTGAGACCCTGGAGAGCCACTACCAGTCTGAGTAGTCAATACTGACCTTGATGGACCAATGGCCTGATTCAGTATTAGGAAACTTCATGAGTTCATGTGTCAGCATGTGGAAGCAACATCACAGGATGTGACATCACAAAATGATGTCACTTCCTTTCTCCTGGCTCCACCGCCAAAGTCTCCTGGCTCCACCCCCCAAAGTCCCCAGATATTTCCCAAGTTGGACTTGGCAGCCCTACTTTCAAATCTAAGAATGTATCTGTCTTTTGAAAGTGCAAAAATCTCTTATGACATGAAGGCCTAGAGACCTCCTTCTTCTCTCCATTATGGTTCTTGACAACTAAGAAGATAGCTAGGCTCTAAAAAGCATCCTTCTCTTTACCTAATTAGATGAAAATCAATAAGTGGCATGACTTCAAAGTTCAGGAAGGCATAAAGGGAGACTGGTAGCACCCAGCAATTATTACTCACTAGGTTTCTCTCCCTCTTTTTTCAGCCACATATACAGAACAGCAGTGCTTTTTTTTTTTTTTTTTTGGAGCTGCTGAAACAGGAGCTTCAAAAGTTTGCTGATAAGAAACCTTGGGGAAATTTCCCCTTCCTGCTCTAGCAAGTATCATAGTTGTGGTTCACAAGCTGTATTACAGGCCACCCTTTGGTGATATACAGCACTGGGAATCATAGAATCATAGAGCTGGAAGGGACCTTCAGGATTCTTGGAGTCCTTGCTACCTTGTACAATGTTATTTTAGGGAGCAGACTGCAAATTTGGAGTGCTGCTTGATTTTTACTGCAGCCATTGTCATGCGATACTTGTGGTGATGAGACCCAGTACTAATTTGAATAGGGTTTTATGCCCTGGGAAAACTGCACAGACCAACTATAGCCTTATATTTTCTATATCTGGAAAGTATATTTCAATATTTCTGATATTATTCCACAATGCTAATTTGGCTGTTTGGGGCCTATTTCCAGAGGAGGAGGAGGAGATTGGATTTATACTCTGCCCTTCACTCAGAATCTCAGAGTGGCTTACAATCTCCTTCCCTTCCTCTCTCCACAACAGGCACCCTGTGAGGTAGGTGGGGCTGAGCTCTTTTGAGGACTGCTCATGAGAGAATAACTCTGAGAGAACTGTGGCTTGCCCAAGGTTACCCAGCAGCTGTCCGGTATTTTTTCAGCCTTTTTCCTAAACAGTCAGTGAAAATACTAGACTGCCCGCTCAACTGGCAACCTTACGAAGCCCAAACAGTGAAGCACACTGGTTAGGCTTGAAGGTAGTGGCACTGATCCTCTTGTGTTTGTTTAGAATATGAAGCAGTAATAGCTTGAAAAGGGCTCTGGTATCCTAAAGCTCCAATTCCTATTGGCTGATTAATAAAGACTCCCATTGGTCCTGAAGCCAGTCTAGATACCCAATCACTGAGCCCTGCTTGGATCCAATAGTATTGCTTGTATATAGTTACATTGTTGAAAGTTATGTGTTGGAACAGTATAAATGAAAGTGCTACTCTCATAGAGCTGTCTTTTGAGCTGAATAATGTCACTGAATAAAAGCCTGTTTGTTTGAATTCATTGCCTCCTGCACAATTCTTAAAAGATCCCAAGTGCTAAACAGCAGCCGCTGCTGCTTTACACTCTGGGTAGGTACTCCTCTCAATTCAAACATCGTGCTTTGCACTGTTTGCAGCGGGAGGAGGCAGCACTGAGCCCAAGGGCATTCATACTTTGCATTATTTGTTCTGGGAAGATGCAGCACTGAGCCCAAGCTCAAAGCAGCCACCACTGCAGCTTCATGCTTGGGCTGGGTTCTGCTCCCAGTGCAAACAGTGTGCTTTGTGCTGTTTGCGTTGGAATAAGGTGGCCCTGAGCCTCAGTTGTTCAGGGTTTTTTTAAAAAAAAACCCCAATATCTGGCAATCCTACTTCCTAAAGGGCATAAGAAGAGCCCTGCGAGATCAGCTGAGAGGTCTGTCTTGTCCAGCAACCTGTTTCATGCAGCAGCCAGCCAATTACCTTGGAGCAGGGGTCCCCAACATGGTGTCCATGGGCACCAGGACACCCACCAATGCCTTTTCTGGTGCCCACCAAGTTTTCTTAGAAAGTGGGTGAGGCCAGGTTAGGCACTTGTCCAACAGGGCTTCTGATTGGCCCTTGGAGATCCGATTGGCTGGGCAGATTCAAGTAACATTTCAATAGCAGCTGCCACCATCCTGTTGGATTTATTTTCTCTCACCTCTTATTCCCAAGTACTTTTTTAAAATTACCCACCTTTCCTCCTGAACTTGGGCTTCCTCTGTGTGTGTGTGTGTGTCTCTACCTACTGCAGCTCCACCTCCTACAGCAGCCATTTTGTGGTTGTGCCCACCACCCTGTGTCAGAATGCCAAAGGTGCCCACGGGCTCAAAAAGGTTGAGGACCCCTGCCTTGGAGGGTCAGCCTGCAGGGCACAGAGGCCAAGGCCTTCTCCTGATGTTGCCTCCAAGCATTAATATTCAGAGGTTTACTGCCTCCGAAAATGGAGATTAGTCACTGTGGCTAGTCACCATTGATGGTTCTTCCTGTCCTCCCATAATCTAACCAAATTTAAAGCCATCCATGCTTTCAAAGGGGATACATTTGGTTGCTAAACTGACAAGATGCACAGAAGTCAAAGACAAAAGTAGGAAAAATGTTTTATGAGTGAGATGACTGGGGATATCTGTGGGACTCTAACATTCAGGATTCTAGCAGCTTTCTATATTTTCTTTCTTTTCTTTACCAATGAATTGAACTGCCATCACAAGACCAAATACAAATAGGCCCAGAGACATCTACAGACAGACCTTCTTGCCTTTGTCTATACTTGCAGGGTGTGCAGAGTACTCCAAAGGCTGTGGGGTAGCTGAGGCAGGTTTCATGACACAGAAAAGCTGAAAAGGACTTGATTACAATGGTGATCTCAAGTTTAAATAGTCATATTGCTATCAGAGTCATTTATTTCTGTGGCCTTCAGTTCTGCTATGGATTGTGACCATAAATTCTTTCAGAACATAAAAAGAGGGTTTTTTAAAAAAATGGGAAAAGGCCCACTTTCCATTTTTTAAATCTCCAAGTTAGAATCATATAATCATAGAGTTCGAAGGGACCTCCAGGGTCATCTAGCCCAACCCTGCACAATGCAGGAAATTCATGACTGCCTCCCCCCCAGTGAACCCTGTTCCATGCCCAGAGGATGACAAAAAACCTCCAGAATCCCTGGCCAAACTGGCCTGGAGAACAATAGCTTCCTGACCCCCAAAGTGACGATCAGCATTTCCCCAGGTGTGTAAGAAAGGGCCACAAGAACTAAGCACTAATGCAACCCTTCCTGCCCTCCCTTCTTGTGATCTGCCTAAGTTCACAGAATCAGCATTGCTGTCAGATAGCCATCTAGGCTCTGTTTAAAAACCTCCAAAGAAGGAAAGCCCACCACCTCCCAAGGAATCCTGTTCCACTGAGGAACCACTCTGTCAGGAAGTTCTTTCAAATGTTTAGCCAAAGACTCTTCTGATTTAATTTCAACCTGTTGGTTCTGGTCCGACCTTCTGGGGCAATAGAAAACAACTCCACACCATCTTCTATATGATAGCCCTTCAAGTACCTGAAGCTGGTTATCATATCACCTCTCAGTCGTCTCCTTTCCAGGCTAAACATACCCAGCTCCTTCAGCCTTTCCTCATAGGACTTGGTCTCCAGACCCCTCACCATCTTCATTGCCTTCCTCTGGACATATTCCAGTTTGTCTATATCCTTCTTAAATTGTGGTGCCCAAAACTGAACGAAATACTCTAGGTGAGGTCTAACCAGAGCAGAGTAAAGTGATACCATCTCTTTGCATGATCTGGACACTATATTTCTGTTGATACAGCCCAAAATCACATTTGCCTTTTTAGCTACCGCATCACACTGTTGACTCATGTTCAGTGTATGGTCCGCTAAGACCCCTAGATCTTTTTTGCACACACTACTGCCAAGACAAGACTCCCCCAACCTATAATTATGTATTTGATTTTTCCTACCTAAATGCAGAACTTTACATTTATCCCCAATGACATTCATTTTATTTGTTTTAGCCCAGTTTTCTGGCCTGTCAAGATCATCCTGTATCCTGACTTTGTTTTCTACCATATTTGCTACCCCTCCCAATTTAGGGTCATCTGAAAATTTAATAAGCATTCCCTCTGTTCCTACACCCAAATAATTGATAAAGATGTTGAACAAAACAGGTCCCAAGACAGATCCCTGAGGCACACCACTTGTAACTCCTCTCCAAGAGGATGAGATACCATTCAGAAGCACTCTTCGGCTGCAATCCATCAACTAGTTACGGAACCACCTAACAGTAATAGGATCCAAACCACATTTTACCAATTTGTTAATAGGAATATTATGTGGAACCTTATCAAAAGCCTTACTGAAGTTGTGAAGTACTCTGATCCTGAGTTCCATGAAATCCAAATACAAGTTTGTTTTTCTAGGTGTTGTTCCTACTTTGGTTTAGTAATCGTTGTGTTGTGTTTACAGGTCTTCTTAGAGTCCTACATTGAATACATGAGCCCTTTCAGGTGATGAGTCCTGTTTTGAGCCACACAGGTTTGGACAGCTAGTCTGTCCACCTCCCGCCTGACTATCAGATTCCCTTGTTGGAACATCTGACCTGGCACAAGGAGGTGAAACATCAGTGGGGAGATTTACAGATACCTGGCAAATGAGACAAATATACAAACAAGCAACACTAAAGCCTCTCTTTGCCTTCAGCCCAACAAAGCCCAGGGAACAGAGCCTGCCCCTTCCACTGCCTGTGCCCAGGTATTCGGAGTTCATTAGTTCTGCTGATGCAATCGACAGCTATTTTCAGGTACTTCAAAGATCAACTTAATCTTCAGGAATTATTCCTCTAAGTAACCAGAGAAATGGGTTTCAGAACATATTGCTCTGATGTGACCTATAAGAAGGGTAGCATTTGGCAAGCTGTGTGCAGTTTTCCCCCTGAATAAGTTGGAATGTTCAGATAAAATAGCAACTCTTGTTAGTCACAAGAATCATTCTCAATATTAATTTGAGAGGATGTGATGATCAGATACCTAAAATGTAAATCTGAGGAGGAGGCAGTTTTGGCAAGAAGCAAATTATCCAGGGGCTGAATCAATAGTTTAGTGTCAGAGTCTTTTCACATGTGATGTTCTTGCTTCTGCCAGATTGTTTTTAACTTTTCATTTTAAAATCTTAAAGTTTAACTTATTTTTGCTCAGTGCACAGAGTCAAAGGAAATGTAACACACTCAGAACGATAAATCAGAAAGAAAAATAAAAAGTGAAGGCAAAGAAATGAGAAAAACCCTTGAAATAAAACATTCAGTGTCTATACTGACAACAGAGAACCAGTTCCATCAAGATAGCAACAATTCATAACTGGTATCAAAGCTGATTACCCTCACCTTGACTGAAAATATTCTGAGCTCTAATACATGTAAATTGTCTTTTACTTCTTAGACTCTGAAGCTGTGTAATCCTGATCTTTTGCAAGCTCTATTCCCCAGGAGTAACAGCCTTTCTCCAATGTCTCTGAAAGCATCCCTTATGTAGTATTGAGAAGCAGAATTCTGCTATATCACAGGGTTGCCCAACTTCCAGATGAGGCCTGGAGATCTCTCAGAATGACAACTGATCTCCAGATGACAGAGATCAGTTCCCCTGGAGAAAATGGCTGCTTTGGAGCACGACCTCTATGGCATTGTACCCCGCTGGTACACCACTGAGCCCCCTTCCCTCCCCAAACCCCAAACCTGTTCCCAGGCTACACCACCAAAATCTTCAGGAATTTCACAACTCAAGAGTAGCAACCCTACCTACCTGGGAAATAGTCTCGTCATTTCAGTTGTTTGTATCACTTACATCTACTGTGTACAAACGTACAGGCCTCATAGCTGGTGAATTCTATTCAGTGCAGAATTCTGACTGTCGTTTGAGGTTCACAGCCCAAATGGTGGAAGTAGGGTTGCCAAGTCCCCCCGGGGGGCGGGGAAACCCGCGCTCAATTGGTCCATTCCCTGCCAGCCCGGATTGGGTTGCGGGGGGGAACCCCGCCCCCAAATTGCCAGGCTGTGGCGACGTGCCCAGCACAATGAAATCACCCAGAGGTGACATCATCACGTCCGGCACATTTTTGGGGAGGTACGCTCTATAAATCGAGGGAAAACTCCATGGTTTTCCCTCGAATTATAGAGGTCCCACCCCAACGTGCCCAACGCCAGATGACTCCCGGGCTGGCAAGGACTCCCCCTGCTAAACAAAAGGTAAGACTTGGCTACCCTAGGTGGAAGCCTCTGGAATTCTGTGGTGAGTACCATCTGTTTCAAAGGGGTCTTCGTGGCCCTCAAGGCCTCACTCCATAGTGCAGTGAGAGACAATGTGGAAATATGGACAGCATACAGGTGTCAGACCCTGGTCCTGGCTAGTGTATGTGTGTGTTTGAATTAAGCACTTCACAAGCACTGCATATATTTTCTTTTTTTTTTTTGGCACAACCTTTGGCCTTGAAATGTATTATTTTGGCAAATAAAGTTGACCTATTGGAGTCTCCTTTATATATAATGAGATTTTGTGATAGGCAACTGGGCCATAATATATCAATGTTTTGAGTCTTGTGGAACCGGTTTGCTTATTGGGCCAGATTTTCAGCCTCAGTACAATCTAGTGGTTGGCAGAGAACAATGGGAACTGACTGTGGTAAAAGAGCTTTTGGGCAAACATCTGAAATGTATGTAAGTGAAACACACCCGCTTGCCAAGATGTAAGTTGAAGCCAATTTTGCCTAGAAGGGACAGTGCTTGAACTTCAATGTAATGGCCAAAATCTGCATAAAGGTTATGAATATCCAAGTGACATCATCAGGATGTAATCAACAAGCCTCTAGCAAGCTTAGTGAGGCCCTTAAACATGGGGGAGAGAGACATTCTGGGACAGGTGGAAGTCACAGGGTCAGCCCCCCCCCCCCCTTCACCTGAACTGAACTCCAAAATTCAGTTAAAATTCTGCTTTCAGCAACTTTATCTATGATCAAATGGCTGAAATGTATATCTGTCCAAGTGGGGTGGCAACATTCCATGTGCTCTCATTGGCTGTAAAATGCTCTCCCTCAACCACTGGCCCATCAGTCGCCACTCAAGAGTACTCGCATGCCATTGGCTGGGTGCTGGGTCTGCTCCTCTTCCCTGCCCACTCCCACTTCAGCCACTGTTCTCTGTCAGAATAACTGGCAAATGGCTGTCTCTCTTGGTGAAGACACTTCTCCTGCTTGGCTCCTCTGTGGAACTAACTTTTCCCTCAGTGGCTGTGGCTAGGCAACCAAGCTTGGTTCTGTCAGATGAAGGAAACCCTTTCCAGGCCTTTGTGAGGAACTCATTGGGGCCAGTCCTGACTAGGGTTGCCAGCTCCAGGTTGGGAAATTCCTGGATATTCTGTGTCATAGGAAGCCAGAGTTTAGGGAGGGGAGAGGCCTCAGCTGAACAGAATGCCATAGAGGCCACCATCCAAAGTAGTTATTTTCTTCAGAGGGCAAGAGAATTCAGTTGTGATACCCGGCGATCTTCAGACTCCACCTGGAGGTTGGCTACCCTAGGCATAGCAGTTAGCACTTCAGAGCAGGGTCTACCAGACCCAGGTTCTTGCTGTGGAAGCTGACTGGGTGATTTTGGACCAGTTACAGACTTTCAGTGTAACCCCGTCTTCTGCCTAGCTTGGGCACTTTCTTGTCAGGATAAACTGTGAAAATGGCTGTCTCTCCTGCTTGGCTCAGCCATGGCTGGCTGGCTAATGAGGTAAGCCAGTGGCCATCAAACCATTCTCTTCAACCCTCTGCTGTATGGCTGACTTTCCCCTAGGGTTGCCAGTATCCAGGTGGGACCTGGAGATCTCCCACTTTTACAATTGATCTCCAGATGACAGGGATCAATTCCCCTGGAGAAAATGGCTGCTTTGGAGGGTAGACCCTATGGGATTATACCCTGCTGAGTCCTTCTGCCCCCCCCAATGCTGCCTTCCACAGGATCCCCCCCCCAATCTCCAGGTATTTCCCTACTCAGAGCTGGCAACCCTACTTTCCCCCTAACTGCCTGTTGCTAGGCAACCAAGCTTGATTCTGTCAGTAAAAGACCCTTTCCACACCAGTTTTGGCCTTTGGGAGAAAACTCATTGGGGCCAGTCCTTCCCAGCCAATCATCAGCCTACCTTTATTTCCCCCTCACTCTCCAGCTTTCCATCTCCCCCACCACACACCAGCAGCCTCTATCGTGCTCTGAAGCCTTGACTGCTACATCACATTGGCTGTCATTTGGGGCCATCTCAGCACAGTATAAAGACATAGAGTCCACCATTTTCTCCAGGGGAACTGATCTCTGCCATATGGAGAGAAGTTGTAATTCTGAGTGATCTCCAGCCCTCCCCTGGAGATTGGCAACAATGGTTCCTTTTGACTTGCACAACAACCCTGTGAGGTAGGTTAGGCTGAGAGACTGTGACTGGTCCAAAATACTCAGTTAGCTTCCACAGCAAGAACCTGGATCTAGCACACCCTGCTCTGAAGCATTGACTGTTATGCCTAGGGTAGCCAACCTCCAGGTGGAGCCTGAAGATTACCAGGTATCACAACTGAACGCCAGGCAACAGATCTCTCTCCCCCCCCTCCCCAGAAAATAACTGCTTTGGAAAGTGGGCTCTATGGCATTCTGTTCAGCTGAGGCCTCTCTCCTCCCCAAACCCTGGCTTCCATAGACTCTACCAGAAAATCTCCAGGAATTTCCCTACCTGGAGCTGGCAACCCTAGGTCTTACTGGCTGGCAGTTCACTCAAGATCAAATCAGATAGATTTTAGAGACCGAGAGAGAGAGCAAGAACTGGCAGAACTGCTCCCTGGGTGAAGCAGGACCAGCAGATGGGCTCCAAACCTAGGAAAAGAACTGAAGGGGCAAATTAAAGGGATAGCACTCTTTAGCTGTGTGAGGGTAAGGAAGAATAAGTAAAGGGTTCCCAGAAGATGATGATGAGGGTGGGTAAAAGGGAACACTGTATAACAAGTGCCCTTGCCCTGAGGCATCGTTGAGCACTGTTGTGAGACTGTATTAAAAACAATGCAGAAAACTGAATTATAAGCATATAAGACAATGCAGTAAAAGCAGGATAAAACAGAAAATAAACATTGGAATAGACAACAATTGGCTTCACTTGCAAAAAAAAAAAACCCCACCCTCCTGAACCATTCTGCTATACTACAGCCCTATTCTTTTATTTTAAGGAAAAAATCCTCCTGAACAATTTTGTTTTACTCAATCTACAGAATTATACAAGTACTAGGAATAAGGCCCATTGTGGAAATAAATACAACAGGCTCTAGAAAGAGGCTCTGTCACTCAGTGTCAATTTGCTGTGGCAACCTCAGCAGGGTATAGTGGCACAGAGTCCACAATTTTCTCCAGGGGAACTCATCTCTGCTACCTGAAGAGCAGTTGTAATTTTGAGTGATCCCCAGCCCTCACCTGGAGATTGGCAACAATTGTTACCCAGGAAGAAATGGCTGGTTTGGAGGGTGGAGACTATGGCATTGTACCTGTCTGAGGTCCAACTCCTCCACAAACGCCACCCTCTCCAGGCTCCACCCCTCAAATCCACCAGGAATTTTCCAACCTGGAGTTGGCAACCTCATCTTTTTTCCAGCTAACCATCAACCTACCATTATCTGCCCTTCTGACTGCAGCTGACTTCTGCCCTCGCTCCTGGAAAGCAGTTGTAATTCTGAGTGATCTCCACCCCTCACCTGGAGATTGGCAACAATGGCTCCCCAGGAGGAAATGGCTGGTTTGGAGGGTGGAGCCTATGGCATTGTACCTGTCTGAGGTCCCACCCCTCCTCAAACCTCACCCTCTCCAGGCTCCACCCCTTAAATCTCCAAGAATTTCACAACCTGGAGCTGGCAACCCTATCTCCTGCCCAGCCAAGCATCAACCTACCTTTATCTGCCCCTCTGACTTCAGCTTTCCATCTCCTCCCCCTTCTTCCTGGAGACCAGTTGTAATTCTGAGTGATCTCCACCCCTCACCTGGAGATTGGCAACAATGGTTCCCCAGGAGGGAATTGCTGGTTTGAAGGCCTTTATGACACTGTACCTGTCTGAGGTATCACCCCTCCTCAAACTCCACCTCCAGGCTCCACCCCTCAAATATGCAGGAATTTCCCAGCCTGGAGTTGGCAACCCTATCTCCTTTCCAGCCAACCATCAGTCTAGCTTTATCTGTCTCTCTGATTTCAGCTTTCCATCTCCTCACCTCTCTCTCCTGGAGGGCAGTTGTAATTCTGAGTGATCTCCACCCCTCACCTGGAGATTGGCAACAATGGTTCCCCAGGAGGGAATGGCTGGTTTGGAGGGTGGAGCCTATGGCTTTGTACCTCTCTGAGGTCTCACCCCTCCTCAGACCTCACCCTCTCCAGGCTCTACCTCTCAGATCTCCAGGAATTTCCCACCTGGAGTTGGCAGCCCTAGTAAGACTTCACATGGCCTTCTCTTCACAGCCTCTTTTCCTTGCAATCATCCCTCCTCTTTCTTGGTTGGGCCTGCCTTCTCATCAGGTTTCAGTCTACGGAAGAGGAAACCTGAACCTGCTGTGGTCCTACCCTGCCCCTACCCCAGCTATATTAAAATTCAGCCAGGCTGACAGTGGTGCAGGAAGCATGCATGATTTTTGTGGTCCTCCTCCCTCACATATATTGTGTGATTTTTTTGCACTGTTTTCAAATTTCTGTAACACAAGCCCTGTTGCACTGTTTGTTGGCTGTCTCATGCTGTCTGATTGCACTACTTTGTTTTGTGTGATTTGCCTTAAGTCTCAGCAAACAAAATAGGCTATAATTAAAGTAAATAAATTTAAAAAATTAAATTAATGATGTTTTTACACCATCTCTGAAATGAGCCACTGGTGAAATATTAACATTATTAACAGGGATTTTCAGAGGTTTTTGTACTTGTTTTGTGTTGCTGCAAGCACGGCTTGCAGATGACTAATCAATTCTATGGTTTTTTTTAAAAAGGTGGTCATTTGTCATCCTTCAACAAGAACAAAATATTCCACTCAAGCAAGACACTGTCACTGATCTGCTCTTATTCGGATAAATGAGCCTTCTCCACAAATGTGAGCAGAACAATTTCTGTTTGTGCTTTTGCCCTGTGGAGGAATGATTAAAAGCCATTCATGGGTGGGGGATAGTTTGGATACTCTGATGTTTTTAATCAACTGGATGTACAATACCATTCCCATTAATAACCCCCCCTCCCCCGCATTGCTTTCCTTATACAATAATGTGTACTGGGGAAAAAACACAGCTGCATTAGTTATAGCTTTAAAAAAAAATGGTTACCATGGCAGTCCCTAAACAGGGCTGCTACTATTCTGCAATTCTGCACATATGTGGGATTTGATACCAAGAGCAAAATAAAGCCTCTGGGGATATCATTACTCTTTTTTTTAACAAAAAAAAATATTGTGCTTATGTCTACATAAATAGATTTGAAAATCTGTGGACAGCCCCAGAAGCCAGAGGAACAGAGAATGAGTAAAATTTACATTTATCAAAGGTTGAGGGATTTTTTCCCCTCCATCCCCACCTGGTGAATAGGAACAGAACAAATGATAGATGCTTTTGCCCAAACTATGTTTCGAAAACAGGTGAGCAGACACCTGTTTTAAATAAGGCTTTTTGACTAGTGGTTAGGCAACATTTCTCAAAACAATGTCACAAAAGAGCAGTCCAAATCAGGTTTAGCTGAGCAAAATTAGGTTCTGGTGTGTTTTGACAAGAGGTAAGGAAAGATGAAGCTGCCAAATGGTCTGAACAGTTCGTTATAGTACAACATCGCCCTCTTGTGGGAAGAGCTCTCTGTAAATTACAGTGTACAGTCAGTACACTTGGGGATCCCAGCATCCATATTGTTTTGTACGCTTTACAGGGGTAGTGACTGAGCACACAAACACATGAAGTTGCCTTTCACTGAGTCAGACTGCCAGTCCATGGCTCCAGTGGAGGTCTCTTTCCATGCTGCTTACCCTGCAGCTGGAAATGCCTGGGGTCTTGAGTGCTCTATCATGAAGGTCTGTCCCTTGCATTGTCAGCACACTGAGGCGGATAAATATGAACTTCAGCAGTTATCTTAGGCTGGAGATGAGTATGCTTGAAGGACTGGCAGTGTGTGCATCCCAAGAGGGATGGGAGAAATAGCTCTGGGTGGGGTAGGACTCTGCTTAGTGTTGCACGGGTAGTCTCCCAAGGGTTTCTTTTTTAAGAAGGTCAGGAAAAATGCCCTGCAAATCACAGCAAGTTGAAACTTGGGCTTGATATTCAGTTCAGGGTTCTACGCAGACAACCAAGATCAGACAATGAACTGAGTGGAGGAACAGGATCATGAACAGACGTTTTGTTCTCCTCTATGGAGGAGGGTTTTTCTTCTATCTCTATACTAGTAGTGATGTGTGGCCCCCATCTGTGGATATCTAAATCCACAGATTGGGGCTACACCAATAGTAAACAGATTTTTCTGCAAGCTTGGGGGACTTCCTAGGTTTCCGGAAAAAACCCAAAATGTTAAAAAAATACACCGGGGGGGGGGGGGTTAAATTTCCCCTCAAATATAAAAGCATTCTCTGTGCAAGCCTGGGAGCCACACTTGGCAGGGTAGCCGGGGGGGGGGGTAGGCGGGGAATGCAGCAGGGGAGTGAGTGGAGTTCCAAGGGTAGGGGGGATAGGCAGGCAGAGCAGCAAGGTGGCAGTGAGACAAAAGGGTACAGAAAGGTGGCAAGGATATCAGATGCCATCACCTCTGCTGAGCTGGCAGTGAGGAAGCCAGGTTGGAGCAGAGGTGATGGTGTGGTGGGTACCTGGGAGTTGTGCTGGCCTGGCAGCAGTGATGGTAGGGAAGAGGGTGACAGATAAGGGGAGGCAGGGGTCCTTTTGTAAAAAGGTGCAGGAGCTCATTAGCATAACTTATTTGCATATGCCACACCCCCGATGTCACCGGAAGTGTCGTGAGGCCACACCCCCTGATGTCACCGGAAGTGTCATGAGGCCACACATCCCTGACGTCAGGTGTGTCAGTAGGCAAGAAGGGAGGGAGGGGGAAGGAAGGAAAGGAACAGGAAGGAAGGTAGGTAGGTGGGGGAGAGAGAGAGAAGAAAGAAAAAGAAAGGAAGGAAGAAAGGAAGGAAGGAGGGAGGATGAGGGAAGGAAGAAAGAAAGGAACAGTAAGGTAGGTAGGTAGGTGGGGGGGAGAGAGGGAAGAAGGAAGGAAGGGAGAGGGGCAGGACGGGGAAAGGAAGGAACAGGAAGGTAGGTAGGTGGGGGAGAGAGAGAGAGAAGGAAGGAAGGGAGAGGGGAAGGAACAGGAAGGTAGGTAGGTAGGTGGGGGGAGAGAAGGAAGGAAGGAAGGAAGGAAGGAAGGAAGGAAGGAAGGAAGGAAGGAAGGAAGGAAGGAAGGAAGGAAGGAAGGAACGCTTCCAGGGGAATGGGGCCACCGGCCCCGGGAGTGTTGACGGGGGGGGAGGAATGGGCTTCCCGGGGCCGGTGGAGCGCCGCCGGCCCCGGGAGTGTTGACGGGGCGGGGGGGAAGGAACGGGCTTCCCGGGGCTGGCGGAGCGCCGCTGGCCCCGGAACTGTTGATGGGGGGGAGGGGGGAAGGGGCTTCCCGGGGCCGGCGGAGCACCGCCGGCCCCGGGAGCATTGACGGGGGGAGGCCGGGGGGCGGGGCTTTGTTAAGTGCCCACCCCCCCACCTCCTCTCTCCTGGAGCGGCGCTCCGGCGCACCCCGGCCCCAACGGAGCCCTGAGGGGAGGGGTAGATGGAGAAGAGGTAGGGGGGCAAAAGGGAGGGGGATAGGCTGACAGATAAGGGGAGGGGGAGAGAAATAGAGGGTAGGTTGACAGAGAAGGGGAGGGGTAGATTGAAAGTAAAGGGAAGGGGGAAAGGGGGGGAGACTGATGGAAGAGGAGGGGTGAGAAGGGGGAATGGGTGTACCGTTTGCACAAGTCTCTGCAGGTCTCCATTTGTTCCTCTATTCCTCTATGACTCCCTCTTCTATGGAGTCGTGGAAGAAAACACAACAAAGAATATAATTGACTTGTCTCTGGTAGATTTTGTTGGAAAATGAATAACATCTCACTTGGTAATACTGGCCTTCTCTTAATTTTGTACCCAATGTATTTTCTAAAACTAATTTCTAGCTTTTCTAATACAGAGAGGACAATTTTTTCCTTTCCTTTTCTTTGCTTCATAAAAAGGACCTATGAATTCTAATTAGTGTTAGAGATAGATTTGAATCGCTGGTGGTTTTTGTTTTTCCAGAGGAAGAGCTACACTGCTTTCCTTCCCTTGTCTGCCTTTCCATATGCTTAGCTCTGCTATGTAATTCATAGGTATGTACTGTGTAGATCAGGGATGTCAGACATGCGGCCTGAGGGCTGGATCAGGCCCTTGGAGAACCCGGCTGTTTCCTGCTTCCTTTTCCAGTTCTGCTGTTGCTGCCATGTCACAGCTTGCTTTACCAGTCTCTCTCAGTAACACAGGAGAAATGCATGTTTTATTTAAAGTTTAAAAAATCTTTGTGTTTGTGTCCTTTATAAAGTTTATATCTCTGCTACCTGGGATTACATTTTATAACACACAAGGTCTCATTTATGTCAGATCCGGCCCCCATAACAAATGAGTTCGATACCCCTGGTGTAGATAGATCTGCTGGTCCATGGAAAAATTTCTAAAACAGTAGCCATGTTCCAACCCCTCATTTCAACACAGGCTCCATCCACCCTGGGATGCTGTATGAAAGTGTTCTCCAGTATGGAGAGAGGTTATTTATGCCTGATTGTACAATTCACCATGCTCCTTCCCATTGGGTCTGAAACTGTCACATTACCTGGGGTGTATCTATGCTGCAAGGGGCTGTGGCTTGGTGGTAGAGCATCTCCTTTGCATGTCACAGATCTCCAGCTAAACAATCTCCATTTAAAAAGGATCAGGTAGCAGATGACTGAAAGACCTCTGCCTGTCAGAGAAGACAGTACAGACCTTAATAGACTCATCACTAGACAGTGTCAGGAGGTACAGCTGGCATGTTGCATAGAATTTCTGCATGGCTTGTCCCCAGAAGATTAACAGGCTTAGACCAGAAGCCATAGAGATGAAGAAGGAACATGAGGAGTTCCATGTGGACCTCTTTTAAGAGAAAGGTCTATGTAGAATTAAATACTATCAGTAAAGATAATAAATTCTGACAGTGTGAAGAAGACTAATAAAATAGTTTAATAGTTTAGGATTAGCATTGCTAGCTATCTCTTCTGTTCAAGACAGAGGTTCTCCAAATATTGTTGAGAATAACTGCTCAGGCTGCCCCCAGATACCTAACACAAAACAGAGACAGTCAGCTCAGATGGATGGTGATGCTTGCTCTCTAGCTGTGTTCCAAGGAAAGCAGAACAAAGGATAAGAGCAGGGAGCAAGGGTGTGTAGACCAAAGAGTATGAAGTTCCTTTGTGGAATTATTCCAGTCTCCCTCAGCACCACTGGTTTCACCCATACTATGGTGGCTGAGATTGGTCAGGGAGGTGTGTGCAGTTGCCCAATCAATTGTTTGAGATTCTTCATGCATTGACAATCAGAGTTGCCAGGGATGGCTCTTACTGTAAAAGCGATTTCCTCATTCTTGAGCAAAAGTGCCCATAATCCATAACAGATGTCTTTAAATTTTTCTGTCTTCAGTACAGCATACCTGACGTTCTTTATTTATTTATTTACCATTTCTCTCCCCACTAGAGACTCAAAGTAGAGGACATCCCCGAACCAAAGCATCTCTTCTTTTTGAATACTTTATCTGGCAATGTTGCTTGGGACAGTCCTTGACAAAGGCCAGGGTGTGAAACTTGTACTGAGGCTGGCTAAAAGTGGAGTCTGAATTTGACTGTTGGTTGAAATCAAATAGCATACTCAAGATCACTTAATGCTGATCAGTTACTCTTTAAGGCATTTTGAATTGCCTTTGTTTTGCATAATCAGAGACACTACATTTTAATAACTGCATGCACGTCTATTTCTTGGGAATAGTGTCCTACCATCCACAAGGTTCAGCTTGGATTACAGATATTGTTGTTGCATTATATGTCTTTAGGAAGCTTGTTAGCAACCTATTTGTGTGATAATCTGGAGCTCTCTTATCAATGACAGTTACTGCTCCTAGGAGAGAATCATACCCTTCCAGGTTAGTCACTAAATGATGAAAGCTTTAGGCTACCATATTTTCTTGTCCTAATTATGTGGGGAGTGTGGTCATCTGAATCCAGCCCTACCCATGAATTCATCTACACATGCACAGCTGTTGTTACCTTTACTGAGCCCAGTTCTTTCTTGCAGGAAGAGCCCTTTGGGATAGTTTCATGTTATTTTCATATTTTCCTTTAAGGTTGTGTCTTTTTCAGTGCCTACTTTACTTAAACTCAATCACAAATCAATACAGTTTACTCTTTATTATGTATATCTTTCCCCCTTCTTCTTTGCTCTTCCTTTCTGGACAGGAGCTACTGTTGTGTTTTTCATTGTATATGAGCTGAAGTGTCTTGCTGTATTCATGTCCTCTTCTGATGCCTTCCCTCTCCATCCCCATGATGGATGGAAGACCCAGACTAGGACCTGGAAGGTCCAGGATCGAATCACTACTGTGCTGCAGATGTTTGCGGGGTGACCGCGGGCCAGTTGCACCTTCTCAGGCCAGCCTCTCTCACAGGATTGTTGAGAGGATCAAGTGAAAGAGAGCACAATGATGCAACCATTTGGTGGGGGGAAAGCAGGGTATAAATAAAGTGAATAAATACCTCCCTTTGCAAGAGAAACATTTGTGATGTGTTTTTGATTTTTGAAAAAGCAGATGAAGTGAAGGGCAAATACCCAGTGCTGTATGTATTCAAAAATAAGTAGAAGCATACCGTATTTTCCGGCGTATAAGACAACTGGGCATATAAGACGACCCCCAACTTTTCCAGTCAAAATATAGAGTTTGGGATATACTTGCCGTATAAGACTACCCCTCTTCCAATGTGCACCAAATACAGCGCCAGACCTTCACTTAGTCCTTCTCTCTCAAGCGGCTCTGTGGATGCCAGAGGCTAAGAAACTGTAAGCTAGCTCACACCAGGGGCGTCGTCTTTTTAAATTTCGGGGGGGGGGGGGGTTGTGCGGCAGCACAACACCTCCCCACAGCCGCTGTGAGCGGTGCGGGGCCTCCCCGTGAGCGGCGTGGGGGTTTCCTTCCCCACGGCCGGCAGCGGTGCGAGCCCCCCTGAGAAATGAAACGGCTGCTGCTTTCGCCGCCACTGGCCTTGGTAAGGAAGGCCTCGCTCCGCTTGCACCACCCCCGGCCGTGGGGCCTCGCCGCAGCCGGCGCAAGTGGCGCAGGGCCTCACCACCACAAGCGGCGCAAGGCTTCCTTCCCCGTGGCTGGCAACGGCACGAGCAGCACAAGACCTCGCCGCGGCCGTGTGAGGCTTCTGCCCTATGTAGTCAAGGATCAGACCTTTGTTGATGAAACAGAGTTCTTTATTCCCTATTACTACATTACAGGTCCTCGGATCATTGTTAGAGATAAGGTATACAATAGAAGCAGGATTAATATACCCTCCAGTACAATTTGAATTCCCCATAGGTAACCAATCACACAAAGGGAAAAATCGCAGGCTAAGGTCCTTTGACCGTTTTGCTTCCCACAGGAAAAAGGTTAAGTGTGAAGTTGTAAATTTCCCTTCTTAAACCGGGCTCCTCAGATGTGTCCATTTCGTGCATAACAAATAGCTCGCCAAGGTCTTCTCACACCGATAAGAAAGTTCTGTGACTCCGCTGGCAGGGAGGAGAGGAATGCAGAGGGAGAGGGGGGTGAGAGGCCAATTGTTCTCAGGCGCTGCAGTCGCCACTCTCCCGGACCCAATGGTTACATTGACCAGACCCACCATTAGCAATAAACAGAGCAATAAACCAGAGTTAAAGGGAACATGATACAGCATGAAAGAGATAGCAGAATGATACAACTGGACAGCAAATGCAGGCTGCATAGAACGTGATTATACAAAGCATAAAGGAAAACCTTTGTTAGGATCCCCAGATCCTGACACTCTGCCACCTGAAAAATACAATTTACCCCGGCTTATCAGGGAAGCGTTTATGGAAAGCTTTAACTAATCTAGGAGCATGTATGTTGTCAGAAAAGACCCATTCATTTAGTTCCAGACCAAAATCTACCCACTTTACTAAATATAGCAAGCGGCCCCTACGCATTTTTGAATCGAGAATCTCAGAAATCTCAAAATGAGGCGCCCCCTCCTTCATCAGTGGAGGAGGAATCGGAGGAGTTGGGTGCCATGCATTCGGCCCAGGATTCTTCTTCAGCAAGTGGAGATGGCGCTTCGGGATCAGGGACCTGCAGTTCTGCGCCGTTTACTGCAGGTCGTTGGAGTTTCCCGGCATCTGTGTTTCCGTCAGCTCCAGCTCCCCTTGCTCGCTCTCGGCCCCTTCCAGCTGTAATGCCCGGGGTTTGAACGAGGTCTTCCCCTTGCTTGGAGTACCCCCTGCCATGGGGGTGGACGTCTTGGGGCCTTTCCCACTTCCACGGGGGCACGCCGAGGCGAAGTGGCCGCTTTCTCCGCATTTCATGCAGAGCCCCTGCCGGAAGCCGCTGTCCCGAATTTCTTGGACGCTGGGCTTGGTCTTCGTCTTCTGGGAAGCTTTAGCTTGGGCAGCCGATGAAGTCCCCATTTTGATGAGGGTGAACCTTTCTTCCACGTCGGCTGCTGCCCTCATCCACGTTGCGAGCGATCCTGGCCGTCCCCCTCTCAAGACTGTCTCGTAGATCTCGGGGTTCAGGCCCTCCCGATACTTCTTGATGAAGAGGTCTTGGGTCCAACCCTGGATCTTAGCCGCTATGCGCCTGAACCGGTCAGTGTATTCTCTCATGGAGGACCTCCCCTGGACCAACTTCCGCAGTTGGTTTCGCACCTTCTCCTCCCCGAGGGGGTCCTCATAGTGTTGTCGGAGGGCCCACATGAAATTATTCACTGACCGAAGTTCAGGACCTGGGGGGTTGTGTAGGCTCACATACCAATCACTGGCGGTGTCCCTCAGCTTGGACCCAATGTAGCCAACTCGATCCCGCTCGGTGGGATAGAGGTGCCCCCAGGCATCCAGGAATCTCTTGATTTCTATGATGAAAAAACGCAGTTTCTCGGGGTCCCCGTCGAACGTGGCTGTCAGCGGGTCGTTCGGGGCTTGACGGATCATCCGCTCGACCGGAGCGGGTGCCGGGGCAGGAGCGGGAACTGGTACTGGCACTTGGACCGGCGGCGGGACCACCCCGGCAGGGGCTCCGCCTGGAGGTGCTTGCTGCGGCGGGGCTCCTCCAGCGGGCACTCTCCCCCCGGCTGGGGCCGGCCGGGCTACCTGAATAGCGGTTAGAGCATCTCGGAGTTGATACTGCATGTCCATTACCACCTCTCTCAATTCCGTGGTGATCTGCAGTCGCATATCTCCGATCATGCGGTCCAGGGTCCAAGTCAGGTCTTCCCCGTACAGATTGCCCCCATACGGTGCACCCCGTTCCTCGTCCTGCAGCGGGAGACGCCAATCGCCCCCTAGATACATCTCTCTCTCGTCTTCTAGCAGGCTCGGCCGTCCCAGCTTGGTGCGGTCCCCAGGGACCGAGACGCGCAATCCCCGCCGATCGTGGACCCACGAGTCAATTGTCCCACGTCCGAACGAGGCCCATGAGTACCTCGGGGTCCCGGACGGGTGAGGGGGTTGCCGCGGGATGTAGTGAGCCCCTTGAGCTGTAGTCACTGGCTTCTCGGGCTCTCCACCACCGCCTCCTCTGGCACCCTGGTCTACCGGGGTCACCGGCTCTCCTTCGGTTGTAGGGATGGGAAGAGTACCGTCGTCCGACATGGTCAGGAATGGACAAGTCCCAGTCACAGATCTCTAACAATCTGTGAGGCTTCTGCCCTATGTAGTCAAGGATCAGACCTTTGTTGATGAAACAGAGTTCTTTATTCCCTATTACTACATTACAGGTCCTCGGATCATTGTTAGAGTTAAGGTATACAATAGAAGCAGGATTAATATACCCTCCAGTACAATTTGAATTCCCCATAGGTAACCAATCACACAAAGGGAAAAATCGCGGGCTAAGGTCCTTTGACCGTTTTGCTTCCCACAGGAAAAAGGTTAAGTGTGAAGTTGTAAATTTCCCTTCTTAAACCGGGCTCCTCAGATGTGTCCATTTTGTGCATAACAAATAGCTCGCCAAGGTCTTCTCACACCGATAAGAAAGTTCTGTGTCTCTGCTGGCAGGGAGGAGAGGAATGCAGAGGGAGAGGGAGGTGAGAGGCCAATTGTTCTCAGGCACTGCAGTCGCCACTCTCCCGGACCCAATGGTTACATTGACCAGACCCACCATTAGCAATAAACAGAGCAATAAACCAGAGTTAAAGGGAACATGATACAGCATGAAAGAGATAGCAGAATGATACAACTGGACAGCAAATGCAGGCTGCATAGAACGTGATTATACAAAGCATAAAGGAAAACCTTTGTTAGGATCCCCAGATCCTGACAGGCCTCCACGAGCGATGTGAGGTTTCCCTCCCTGCGGCAGTGCAAGCGGCCCGAGGCCTCTCTTTCCGTGGCCGCCACTGGTGCGAGTAGCAGCCGCTTCATTTCGTGGGGGGGGGGGCCTGCCTAGTCCCGCCTCACTAAGCCCCGCGCGCCGTCTTTCGGAAGGCGCCCTTTGGCTGGAGGTCTGCACAGTGCCCTTCCCTTTGGTTGCCCCCTTGTTTCCCTCCATCGGCCGAGCTGTGGACGTGGTAGGGATGGGGTAACCGCAGATTCTCCAGTCCGGCTTGGAAGTTTCATCACCCGCCCTATAAGACGACACCCGGCGTATAAGACGACCCCCAACTTTTGAGAAGATTTTCCTGGGTTAAAAAGTAGTCTTATACGCCAGAAAATACAGTATATTAAAAATAGAATATGCATTCTGGATTAAATGTCTTTTTTACTCAGCTTACAGATGTGGGAAATTGTAAAGCCGCATGTGACATCATCCTAAATTTGTTTCTACTTGAATCCCTTTTACTGAAGCATATTCTTACGGTATAGCAGCAGGTGGCGCTCCAGTGTTGGCTTCGAGGTCAGAGAGTCCTGTGAATAATGATGATGGGCGCGCCAGTTAAGTGAGACAAACAAGCAGAGAACGAGGTGGGTTTTGCATTTAGGATGCTGTGCTAGCTAAAGGCTGGTTCACTGCAACATCTGCTTGGAGAGTTTAAAGCCATGTATTAAGCTAGACAACTGACACATAATAAAGAAAGGTGAATAAAGTTAAATCAAGCTGTGACAGCCTGGGGTTGCTGTTTCCAGGCAGAGAAGAGCAATTCCAGCCTCATTGTGTCTCTAGTTTCCACTGCAAGTGACAAGGGAATTCCTCTGGATTGGCTGCTCTGTCCATGCCAGTTGTGCTGGTAAGGCTTGAAAATGGCTTTTCAAGTCCGCAGAAATGTTAGGAGCCAGTGCAAAATTTGTGCAGATTTTCTACCGAGGTGATGGGGAGGGGGAGAAAAAGAAACATTTGCAGATCTATGTATCAAATAGCAACATGTGGCCCCCATCTGCAGATCTGTAAACTGACGGATGAGGACCATGCTGACACTAAACATATTTTCCTGCAAATTTGAGGTACTCCTCAGGTTTGCAGAAAAATGTGAAAAGTCTTTAAAAAATACACTGAGGGTCTAAATTCTCCCAAATTAAAAAAAATGTATTGTCTGCACATGCGCAGACAACACACTTACTGGTTGAACTGGTGGCGGCTTCCGTCGCTACTGTCGTCAACTTTGGGCCTGGCTGCCATGGTGGAGGACACCAGGAGCAGCTATGGGCCCAGCTTCCACAGCAGCAGACCCAGCCACACCGGAGTACTCTGGGAGCTGCTCCCTGCCTGGTTATCATGGCAGAGCACTCTGGGAGTGCTCAGGGAGCCCAAATGCACAGGGGAGGACTCCATGGGAGCCTCTGGGGCTGGCTGCAGAGACGGAGGATGCTGGGAGCCACTCTGGGCTTGGAGCAACTCCCAGATACTGATGCTGTTGCGGCAGGTGGGTGGTGGGGTGGGGAGTCGTGATGGGGGTGGGATTCCCCTGAGAGTCTCATGGGCCTCCCACTTGCTAATTTATAACTTCTGAACATTTCAAATGAACACCTTGTACAACTTGTACAAGTTACTTCCCATGCTCACCTTAATGCTTTCTTATTTGAGAGTAAGCCCCATGGAACTTAATTCTGTGTAAACACTCATATGCTCAAGCTTTCATTTCACATATTACATGGCAGCAAACACCAGCTTCCCGCCAACTGTGTGCTTGACTAAGAAATGAAGAGGACTTTTGTGATTTCTGCATTTGCAAACATGCCTGCCATGTTTACATTTTCAGATCATGCTTAAATATTTGGTGTACACCTACAAACACCCCCCCCCCCCAATGTATCAAGTGGTCTTGCAACTGCAACTAAAACTAAATCCTTGGTCAGCTTGCAGGTTGGAAAGGACTATTGCTCAAACTTGCAAATAATAATAACAAAGGCTGCTTCTGCTAGCCAGTAATGGGGGAAATAGTATGGAAAAGGTGGCCTGCTTTGCATTCATAGCTGCAGCATGTAAGAGATAAAAATAGGCAATGCACATGATTGCCTATAACTGACATAGTTCCTCCTATGATTTTCTTCTAAAATGCCCTTGCTTTGTTATAACTGACTATATTTTAGCAAATATTATAATATTCTGATGGGATTCTGAGAGTATGTGTACGGGCTATCAAGCCTGAAGCAGCTGCATCTGGCAGGGAGGTACAATTGGCCACAGTTCTGCAGTGTCTGTACAACCAAGATAAACACAGTGAAGCAACAACATGTATCCACTTCTTCTAACCTGACAGGGTACATCATAGGTGAAGAAGTCCTCCTAAGTGAGAAGTTCAGTAAAAGCAGCATACTATGATCTAGGGAGACCTTTGCCCAACTTCATCTTACTCTTACATTGATTTTTTCCATACTTGGTGCCATCTGGGTGCAACCTGATGATGTACCTGATACCTAACAACATCCATGTGCATGTGGGTATGACATGGTGTTTAGGGTATGGAGCAGCCAGGCGGGTGTGGCTATAGGATTCTCACATATTGTTTCGTTTGTGGATGAAGCATCTATTTTCATCAGGTGACAGGAGTATAGCAACACAGCAGTAGAAGCAATGCCCCATCCAGGCATGCTTGATCATCCACCAGTTCGGCTCACATTTTGCTTGCAGCCGTCAAGCAGGGAGTCGACTGTCTGGTAGGCTGTTCTCTGAGGTGTCCACATGAATTCAGATGTACCCAGTTAGAATAATTGTAATGCTTTTCCACATGTGGCACAGGGGTTGAAGTGTTGGACTGGAACCTGGGAGGCCTCGGTTCACATCTCCACTCTACTGTGAAAGCTTGCTCGGTGACTTTGGGACAGTAACTTTTTTTGTCACCCTAACCTACCATACAGGGTTATTGTGATTAATTGTAAATTAATGTAAAGTGTAAATTAATGACACCACACAGACAAAATAAAGATAGTGCCTTTGAGTAGGGTGGTAGTGGTAAGAAAATCCGATTTCAAAAGTTTGTCTGTGACAGGAAAGTGAGGTTTGGCATGTGTTGCTGCTATAGGATTTTTCATGGCTTTGTGTTTCAGAGCAGCAAATGTGTCTTTATTTCCAGCCGCAGCTCACTGCTGCTTATGTGTCCATTGTCCCCACAGTGAAGAAACACATTTGTTGCACATGTTTTATCTGTACATGTTAAAAGGCAAGAGCTCAGGCAGCCTTGCACTTTTGCAAATACAACATATTTGAGAAAGAATTGGAATCTGACTGTTTTGCTGTAGCCTTTCCTTTTCTGCTCAAGGGCCTTGTATAGTTTTGGAAAGCCAGTGTGGGGTAGTGGTTAGTGTTCAACGAGGATTTGGGAGACCCAGGTGTGAATCCCCACTTGGTGCCATGGAAGCTCCCCTGGGTGACTGATAAGTATTGGAGTCGGGAGTCCATGGAATAGTGAAACAGCTAGATCTTTATTGCTGGTCCGGATGAAGCATATAACCCAAGGCTCGAAGCCCTCCTTTTATGCTGGTCAGGGATAATCCCCTGACCTGACCCAACTGGCCTGATAGGCTATTATCAGTCTATTTACATCTCATAGGTTCCCTGGGAGAAACCTAGGTATATGATTGGTGGCCGGTTTGAATCCACCTGGCCTTTGTTCTATCTGGCTGAAGCTCAGGTAGTTTCTTGGCCATGTGCTCCGGCCACATGGCGGTTGCCATTACTGGAGCACATGGCGACCGCATGGTCAGTACATAACAGTGACCCTGGACTAGTCACACACTTTCAACCTCGCCTACCTCACAGGGTTGTTGTGAGAATGAAATGGAGAACAGTGTAAGCCACTTTGGGTTCACATTGGGAAGAAAGGCAGAGCATAAATAAGGTAAATAAACAAATACATTGAACAGAATACGATAGAAATGCTTATACCTAATACTAACTATAGGCTCCAGTAAACGATTTTCTGTGTCTTCAAAAGCAAATTCCATCAAATGTAATGCCGCTTTTTCACTTCACTTTGGTTTCCATTTCAGAGATTTTTTAGATTTGCTTTATGTGAAGGTCACAAACTACAAAATTTTCTTCACCCTTCCCAAGTTCACTGGTTTGCAGTACAGTGTTTTCCTCTTCAGGTATGCTTTGTTTTGCTTTTCTTTGGAGTTATTGCTGTGGCAGCATACATGTGGAAACTGTTATCACCTTTTTTCCCCAGGAAAGATCTGCAAACAGGATACTAGACTCCTAACAGCACTGTGTTGCCTTGTGCTGAACCAAATTGGCAGAAAAACCATGAAAGAGTTGCGGATCACCAGTCCTTCATTTGGCATAGCGGTATTCTGCAGTGGCAAATAATTGTTTAGAAAAGGAAGTTCTTTTCAATTAAACGCAAGAAAGTACGGCTGAAAGTTGAGGAGGGAGGTTGCTAAGCAACCACAGACTTACAAAGGTTTCCCCCCCTTCAGCTGACATTTCTCTTGAATATGTTAGATGATGGAGTTTGGGCAACATATTAAACAACCTTATATTACAATGATATTGTTTTCAAATGGTAGTTTTCACTAGTTTGCTTTAGGAGTAAAGTACTAATATCAAATATTTAACACCCAGTTTTTACCAGAGCCTTGTCCTCAGCCAGCTTGTCACAGGAAATTGATAACCTAACCTTCTCCTTCGTTTTGCTTGTCTCAGGTTAAGCAGACATATTTGGTATATTCCACCAGTCAGAAAACCTATGACTTTTGTATGAAAATGTCTAGACCAGGGGTGGGCAAACTTGCTCAGCGTAAGAGCCGCATAGAATAAACATCAGATGTTTGAGAGCCACAAGACATGAACAAATATTACCCGCTTTTATTGGAAAATAAGCAGATTTGCTTTTCATTAACATTAAATGAGACTGCCAAAAATAATAACAAAAGGGGTAAAAGCAGATATTGATAATGATATTAATTTGTCCAGTGATATTTGTTTGCTAATGATATTTAGCTTCCCTAGCCGCCCTGCTGGGAGCCACATAATATATGTGAAAGAGCCGCATGCGGCTCCCGAGCCACAGTTTGCCCACCCCTGGTCTAGACAATCCCCCCCAATGGAAGGATTAGGTAGCTTTATTTCACATTTTCACCTTTCTTTTCAAGAAATGTTGTCATTACAAAAATGATTTATTATTATCTGGCTGTGCTGAATGGGTTAATTATGTGGACTGTATTGTTTCAAGATGTTAGTGGCATGAGGCATAAGAGGTTAGAGAGAGCAATCCTAAACAGATCTACTCAGGAGCCTACTTTGATCAGTCCAGTGGGACTTACTACCGGGAGAAACGGGAATTGATACATTCACTTTGCTGTATTAATATGCAGTCTTCCTGTAAAAAAATCCACTATTGGCTATGATGAAAGAAAACAGAACCCAGGTAGACCAATGATAGTGAGGAACATTTTTAAAGGCAATACTTTATTGGGGGTACTGTTATCAAGGCTCCAGGACTGAGCCTTTAATCTTAGGTAGTGGTTTCTTTGTTCCTGGAATAACTGCATTTTTGGTTAGCTGAGTTTCTGATAAACACTGACACTGCTGATTTATTATCTACTTCTTGGTTCCCAAGGATACCGTGTATATTTCATTCTACAACGCATGTTCCTAACCTAAAGGTGAATGCGTCAAAATATCAGTGTCTCTTCTATTCTCCATGGGCATTTATCTTTTCTCCTTACATAATCTTTCTTTCATGCAGCTTCTGCACAATAAATCCCTTTTCTTTTGCTGCAGTTTCTTGTTCTTTCAGTTTGACTGAATTTTCTCAGTATTTCCTTGTTACATCTCCAGCAAATCAATCTGAAATGCCAATGCCATTGGTTCTTTGATGTCCCCAAGTAATACCAGATAGGATTGTGCCCACATTGGTATTTAGGAGGCCCTGGCACACTGATCCAACTTTCTCAGACTGTAGAACAGCTAGGCAGTACCCACACTGGTCCCAATAGTCCCTGCTGCAAAGCAGAGACATTCCTAGATCAGCACAGGTGGGACAAAGGCACCTCGAGTGTGACTCCCCACAAACGATTCTTCACCTTTATGACTATAGTACTTTCATTTGTTGCATGACTTTATTCAGTTATGCCAGCATCTTTTGTTCATGTGTCGGACTGTGATGGCGCATATAAATCTCTTTTGTTGGTCTTGGTATCGTACGTGGCAGGTTTTATTGTTTTTTAAAATATTTTCCAGCTGATCTTGCATTGAAATAAACTGAACTGAACATTTGTTCATAACATGCTGATTCTAGGTGTGCCGATTGTTTCTGATCACTGAATTTGTGTGCCCTTATTTCCCTCCTTGAGCAGTGCTGAATCCTTAGGAAATACAACACTGGAGTTCACATCTGTCTGGAAATAGCATTCTGATCTGAAAACTCTTCCCTTTATCATGCTTGCATGGAGACTCTCTGTACTTCCTAGAGTCACTCTGGGAACTTACTGGGGGCACTTCCACCTATCATTTTTTCATATGGTTCTGTTTTAGTTCCTCATCACTGAAAACAGATGCTGGGGCTGAATCTTGTGAAAAATTAAGCCCCGCTCTTGACCCATTATGTTCAGATATGTTAAGCATGGCAGTCTTTGCCCGTTTCCCTATTGTGAATTGTGTTGTTGCTATTCATGCAAATAGGCCTGAGAAGATGCAAACAGGTCTGAGAAGAGGCAGAGGTTGCTGTTGTGACAAAGGTCCCAATGTCTCCCTAAAGTGTGTGTGGGGGGGGGAAGGAAAGTAATATTATCCCTCATCGGTTTCCCAACAGATCTCCCCCACCTTCCTTTAAGCAATATTAAGTGTGCTGTGCTATACTGAAGTCCCATATTACAAAAGGTTGCTATGACCATTCAGTCATTCAAAGTGATATAAAGACCTTTAGAAAACAACACATTGGTTGGTGGTCCTAAATCATCTTATCCCAATCCCTTGTAAGTGTACTTTTAAATTAAAATAATGTATCAGAAAAAGTCAAGTCACACCTTTCAGAGGAGCAGCTGATAACCTGCATAAAAATAAAATTTTGAAAACTACCCATAGGCTGGGGTGGTTGTTTGCCGGCACTCCCCATAGCAGGAGGAATTACCTGAACTGGGTGGATCAGTTTCTGCAGAGATAAAAGCAACTACTCCATTCTTTGTGACAGAATAAATACATTTGGCAGGCTGACGTGTCCAGACTTCACTCTACACAAGGGAGCCTCTCCCATGCTGTACAGCAAAAAAGTACATCCCAGCTTTCTTTGCCACAAGATCCACCCTCTCCTCAAGCATATCAAGCTAATGTTTGGAGGTCTATGTTCATTTCAGGTTGTTTCTTTTAACAGAAGAGACTCAACATTACATGCAGCTATACCTTTCAGCATCTTTTCTTTTCCTTTTCCCATGACACTTCATTTTATAATCAACAGCTCAGCTTCAGCTATCAGACATTGCTATCCCAAACCCTAGTAGAGCTAAAAGGTTAGTGGGAGTATAGATGCTGTGCTAGCTGTTGCTGACTCTTGTATACAAGCCTGGTTTCATTGTTGACCATTGCTGAATTTCTACAAAATGAGAGATGCCAAGGCTCAAGTGTCAGCAATCTTTTATCTAGAAGCTTTCCCCTAAATCTTGTTGTATGGAGACTCTTTCTGCCTCCGCAGGGAATCATACTCCAAACCTCTCTAATCTGTTTTTCATGTTTCAGGGGTAGGCCCTGGCATGAAAATAGATGCCAGGGATAAGTCTTGAAACAAATCAAGCCCATTAATAGTTGACCCATTGCTTCCATGGCATTCTTTGCTATTTATCTTTGCACCCGTCAAGCAAATAGATCCAAGATGAGAACAGGGATTGGTATAATGTAAGAAAGGCACCAATGTCTTCCTCAAATGGAGAAAACAGTAATATTGTCATGCCATTTCTAAGGTAAAATGATAGCCTTGGCAAGGGAAGCATACAAAGACTTGCACCCATGTGGGTCTACTGGGTGCATTTACCCCCAAGCACACGCACTGGAGAAGGGTTCCACTGGTCAACTGGCAGGCTGCCCAGGGTCTGGCTCTATGGCAGGCCAATGCTCCATCAGCTGCAATCAATAAAGCTGTGGCCTGCTTCACTCCACCTGGTTCTCAGTGTGCTCTGTCTACCCTTTCCCCCTCCCTGCCCTTAGGACTGCAAACAGATATTTGGAAGAGCTCCCTCCCTGTAAAAAAACCTGCAGGCTTCTCAAATGCAATACAGTTAGTACTTTCCCCTCTCGCACCAGTTGGTTAGGCATTCTGCCAGTACTATCAAAGTAGTTCAGGAGGTGAATGGACAGATACTTGCAGAGGTATGAGAAACTGTTACATATCATCATACAAAACACATTTTTTCCACTCCTGGCCCCAATTCTGTTGAGTGGCCTGATTTCAGATGTGCTGATTTCAGTGTTTTCACAGCCCACATGCTTTGAAACTGTTATAACAGCTTGATGTTATTTTACTCTTTCATGAGAAAAATCCTAAACAAGTCTACTCTGAATTCAACTTAGGTCTATTTAGTGGGACTTACTCCGAGGAAAATGCACTACACGTCTCCAGCCACATAAGCACCTATTTCCATGCAATTACTCTATGGAGGTCTGTGGTTATGCCTGTGTACAGTGTGCGCTTCTTGGTTCCTTGTGCAAATGATCTGTAGAAGGTTTATCTTTGGAGATTTTGCATACATTATTGGAACATGAATAAAGAACCAAGGCATGTATAATTAAGATAATTATATTAAACAACTCTACAAATATTGCTCTCAAAATGCAATGCCTACCAGGGTGTCTAGCTAAAGCACAGAGGAAGGAACACTGATATGACTTACTGAAATGTAACATTTCATAGTATTTTAAGTTTAAAAATACCCTTTCTCTGTCGTTCCATGGCAGCAGTTATGACTCCTGTTTATTAGAGCAGTTTCTCAAACTTCTACAGAAGTTTCTACACGTTGACAAACAGATGGAAGCAAGCAAGAGAGACGGTGAGCTAATTTGCCTCATGTATGATATTACTCAGAGATATCAAATAGTCAGTATTTTAAAGAATCACAGATAATGGGCAAACTGTTAGTAAAAGCATATCAGATGTGATTTTTTTTTTTTAAAAAAAGCTCAGACTTGGGCAACTTATTTTCTTTTCCTGCTGTCAAAACAAGCCTTGTTTATCAGTGAGGGGTCCAGCCATTTCTTGCTGGAGTATACTTTGTCAAGAGGCATCAGTGAAAGTCTCACAATTGTTTCCAAAGAAGATACCATTGAAATGTGGTTCTTGCTTTTGCCAGGATAGGTGAAGTTTATGAGGACAAAAGAGGCGCACACGCAAATTGAAGAAAACATTTTCTGTAATCCTTATTTTCCTAACACAGTTTAACAGTAACAGCAAATGGGAGGAAATCCTTTTTGTTTATAATCCAACATAGATGTACCATTGAATGTATAAACATATTTGCATCATGGAGCCCATGTTTAAGAAAGCAATGCTGTCATCTCCCTTCTGTTGAGCAATGCATCCATGACAAATGTTAAGTTAAGTGAGCTAAGGAGTGAGAATATTGTTGCCATTGCTGTAGATTTTAATTGCATCGAATCTAGTTTGGATCCAACTCTGCAAAGGCACCATTAATTACAGGCTGTCTTTTGTTCTGATGTCTCTGCAATATCAGCTGCCCTCTGTCGCAGTAATGGCTGTGCTTCAGTGAAAACAGAATCCCTGTGTGTGCTTGTCTTGCGCTTATTAGATATTATAAATTAATTTCTGCTGGAAAAAGGGAGAATATTTAAATGATTACTCCCCCTCCCCAACATTGTTCTTTCTGAACCTGAAAGAATTTATCATGGTCTTGCAGTGACTTTTGCCTCTGTTCCTTTTGTTCCACCCTTACTATTAGTTTCAATCAATGTTGAATAATACATTATGGAAAACAGACCGCATCTTCAGCAGTGATATTGTTGTGCAGAAGTGTGCAGCATCTTTTTAAAAAAAGGGCATGTGACAGCATCTGCTTTGTTGGAATGCAGCATTTAAATGGCTCTTTTCAGGTCATTCAGACCATAAACCTCTGTACTTTATATTACCTCTTTGAGTACAAAACCAGAATAGCTGGAGAGCAAGACTGACTCCTTGTCCTAGTTCAAATTACAGGGGTATCAGCAAGATATTTTTTACATCTCATGTCATATGCTGGGGACGGTATTATTCCATATTCAGCTTTTCCACTGATTCGACAAAGCAAGCATCCATGCAGGTACAGTGAAATGTATTTACACAGACACTTTTGAAATTTAGATATCCTCTTTAAAGAAAAAATAGGAATACCTATCAAGAAATACCTATCTATACTCACATGATTTTGTCCACATGAATTTGTGTAATCATTGCATCCATAGTCCCGTGAAGGACCTCACTGTATAAAATTATTTACAAAAGCTGTAAGTAGAAAAGTCAAGAACTATTACTTACAGTTTGAGGCCACCGACTTACTCCCACGTACTCTTGAGTTTACATTAGTCCACATTATTATTGATTATAGCAACCTAAATGTATTTTCCTCAAGCATCTTAGATCAAAGCATTTTTATTGTACTGGGTCTGAGAGTATCGTGGAAGAGCACATGACACACTCACTTTGCAGAAGTTCAGCCAGTCTGTACCTGGTCAGTGCTTGTACATAAGACCCCCTTGGGAGCCCTATGAAAGTTGCTATAAGTTCCACAGTAGTAAAAGGTGGGATATAAAAAACAACTTTTCAGAGGAGACAGCTAAAGATTTGTGGCCTGATTCAGCCCAAGTGGTGCACTTTCAAGCCTTATCCAGCTGGCTACGTGTGGCATTTGCAAGGAACTCCACCTGCCCCATGATCTTCCTTTGTGGTATTGTAGCATATCTTACTTGCCTACTAATTGCTGTGCAAATTTGTTTCTGGTATTATGCAAATGCACAAATGAAGCTGTCATACATTGCAATCCTAAACAGAGTTACACCCTCCTAATTCCACTGAAGTCAGTGGATTTAGAAGGGTGTAACTCCATTTAGGATTGTTCCGTAGGTCAGACAATGCATCTGTCTAGCCCTGCACTACTGTTGCTCTTTCCCAGCTCTGCTTCCCAACATTCTTTCATTGAATACACTGGGGACCTTCTGCCTGCAAACAGCATGCTCTCCTACCATGCTAATGGGCCCTCTCAGCATCTTTGTCACAGAGCACAGGCAGCTGATCCTTGCATAATGAGGTCATGTAGAGGCACTGGCATGATCACTTTTTAAAATCCATTGTGTGCACTGAACCGAAACACTTCCTAGTTATTTAATATCACACTTCTTTCCCCCTATCCATAGACCACAAATAACACCATGTTTGTAAATTGTACAGATCAATAGTGCTTACATGGTACAGAGTTTGCTTACTGGGGGATTTCTTTTCAGGAGATGGTGTGTACAAACTTCAAAAAACAGCAACAGGTGCTTATTATTCTTTCAGTCCTTGCATATAACAAGGCTCTCAGCATTTTTTTAATCTCTGTTTAAGTGGGACATGATGCTGCTGTATTACAGAGTAGGTTGGTAACTGAACAAATAAAGAGCAAAATTGTTTTATGTTACGCCCTGTTGTCTCTCCTAGGCCACCAGCACAATCAAGCAAAACCTCATTGACATGCCTGGTATCTATTGCCTTCTTGATTATACGCCACAGCTAACCTACATTTTGAATTAATTGATCACACAGCAAAGTTACAGGAGACAAGTCTATACCCCAGCTGAACTTGGTCTTTCCAGTGGCCAAGCAAGAGGTAATGCTTACTTTCCTCTGACAACAATAACATTTTAAGCTCCCTATTACCCATCAATTACAATTTGCCTGTTTCCTGACATTATTACATTCTGTGTTTCTTCACTTCCAGTCCACAACAGCATCTACTGCTGGCAAGGAGTGGAGCACCCTGATGTCAGGACATGGGTGAGCTTTTCTAAGTGGGCACTATGGAGGGGAGCTAAACAAACACCATTTTCAGCAGTAACTGTGCATCAGCAAAGCATTAGTTTGGCCCTAAGACACACCAGAAATATACACGCCTTATTTCTGAATAAACAGGATCCTGCTGTACAACTAATGTACTAACTTATCCTGCCTCCTTTTTTGCCTCTCTCACTATACAACAGAAGACTAGTTAATCTTGTATTTCATAGGGTGAATGCAAGTTTGGCACTTTTTGTTTATAAAGGATGCTCTTACTAAGTCTGCGAATTCGCTGCACTTTAAAAACCAAAATTTGTACCAGTGTAAACTAGATACTATTTCAACCATAGTTGATTTCTGCATAAAATTGTTTGTTCAAGACATTTTGTTTCTCCTAGTTGCAGAATTGGGCAGGAGTGATGCAGTGAACTTGAAGTGCCAGTGTCTTGGATTCAGAAATCCTGCTTACCTCCCACTTTGACATTTGAGATTTCATCAGGAATTGAATCGCATGTTTCCAAGCCTATACTCGCAACCTTAAGGAATAGAAACTTGCTTTAAGAGTTGAAACCCTCCAGATAATGCTTCTACACTTGTACATAATAGTGGAACTGTATAACATATATAGCACTGAGCACTGCAAACAACTAGTATAGTTGACAATCATTTGAGCAGGCTGCATTCTGACAGAGATTTCCATTGTTACCAATGACTGAGTCGGGGTATGACCTGAGTATTTGTGTCATGGTATGCCCACACAGCTAACGCTTAAAACATTCACTTAATGCATTATTTCCCAAGATACCTTGCAGAAACCAGCCCTTTTTCCTAGCATAACTACCAGATAGACTGTCCCCTGTACTTAGGCTAGGCCCATCCAAGTGACCAGCTATTGCTGTGAATACAGAATTCACTCTGGTGGCTGTAGACCCGCTACAGCAAAGATGCTGGATCTGCACCAGGCACATTAATCGCCCCACAAACTAGAGCATCGAGGGTGCCACAGCCACTTGAATATTGTCATAATTTTCCCTCCAAAAGCACATTAGTACTCTTTTAAAAATGATTCATACTTTCAATTACATTTTGTCATTTCTGAAAAAAAAAAGCAAACTGCTCTAAAATAAGCAGCTAGGTAGCTATAAAATGGACTTCAGAACATTACAGGCAAGCCTTAATTCAAGCCATGGCTGGCCGCCTTCTTTCCAAAAGGCTGTGTGCCATCAGCTACACAGGGAATTCTCGTTTGCCAGCCGCAGAGAAGCCAGAAGATTTTATGGAGCCTGGCTCTGCCTTTCCCATGTGCTTTTCCAGTGCCAGACTTATGGATTATTTCTTTGTGTAAACAACTGAAGAACTTGGCACAGTGACAGCTGATGCTGCTTGGATACTCTTCCTTTGCCCTATTTGTGTCTTGATCGGTGGCTGTCTCCACATCCAGAAATGGCGGTTTCTTGTTTTACTACTGTTTCTGTGCATCTTCTCTTTCCATTAAAAGCAGGGAAGCAAGCCAGTTCCCAGGCTATGTCCTCACACTTGCTGGCCACATGTGTACTGGCAGTAAAACGCTATTCAGGTTTCCTCGAAAGTGAGCCTTTTAACAAAACTGAACACTTGAACAGCTGATACAAAAAGAACTCGATTTAAGAGCTCCTCAATCCTCCTCTCTTACATTATACAAACATGTGGTTGTGGAAGACAGCCAACGGCGGCAGCAGCAGCATTCACTGCCAGAGTCCCATGCAGCAGCATTAACTGTGACCCCTGAAAGGAGATGATATGGATCCCATGTTCCAGCCATCTGAGCAGGAAAACAGAGGTCAAAAAGGCCAAGCGACAACACACCACACATCAAACACGAGATTGTTCTTTGTGTTGATACCAGACCTTTCTTAACACAGTTGTAGCACAGGGGGGGAAAGAGTTCATTCTCTTTACTGATCCTAGCAAAACTTGTCCACAGCAACACTGTTCTTTAGGAAACAAGCAACAGGAAGCGATTGCAGAAGCCAGATATGCTTGTGGACGGGAGGTCTTTCTTCAGAAAGGACGGCATTTTTAACCTTCACATACTAGTCAAGTCATACAGCAGGATGCTTACAGATCAGACAGTCTTAAGGTCAACAGGTATTACCGTTTGAAGCATTTTCCCCCTTTGTACTGCACTGCTGGAATTTGTGCATCAAGCTCCTGGTGAATATGAGACACACACCATAAAGCACGCTGCAGATAACATTTATCTGATGTACTCATCTTCAGAGATGCCTGATATATCTTCATATGTACTCTCCTCTGAATCTGGCAGGTTGCCCCAAAGCAGGAATTTTGTACCTTTAAAAACACGCAAATAACTTCTATTTTAACCAGGATTTTCCAAGTCAACAAAATATTCCCAAAGAAGGGTACAACCGTAGCCACTGGTGAAGACCAGTAAAGGAAGTACTATACCATGCAGTTCAAGGCTGCACTGCAGAAGGAGTTGTTTGAATTTCTGTACACAGCTTTGCATAAGGAAGAATTTTAGCAATTGCAACATAGTGTTGTAGGAGTTTGAAAAACTGCAGGTGGCGAAATCTACCCCCACATGACTTAAAGTCACGGAAGCCTGAATGTAGCAGGGCTGGCTATCCCTGCCAAAGGATCTCAAAATTCTAGAAGAGCAACATTTTACACCAATGTTCAGATGACATTAGGCCATTCCTGGGTGGACACCTCATAATTAGATTCCAATAACTTCATAGTATTGAGGAAATGTAAACAAGGCCAGTAATCGGGTACATTTTTTGTGTGTGGGGGTAGGGGGTGGAAATATACAGGCAGAATTAAAAGAAACATATCCTTCAGAATGACTACAAGAAGAAATTCTAATATTACAGGCTAAAAAGTGGCTGCTATATTACCACAGTCACATTTGCTGAGCCATTGCAATCCCATATGACATTCACAAGCCTTCTGAGTAAAGGAGAGGAGAACTCTAAAGAAAGTTAGATTGGCTGTTGGTGGGGAGAGGACTCCAATGGGGCTTGGGGAAATTAGAGAGACAGCTTGGGAAGGATATGGAAGGGCAGCCAGTCTTGGAGACACAGAGGAACTGTGACAGGGGCCCCAAGAGGCATGGCGGCTAATGTACAGGAGACAGATAGAACATGGGCTGAAAGGCAAAACGTGAGAGAGGCCAGGACAAGCATTATTCAAGACCAAGTAATGGGAGGTGTGTGTGTGTGTACGCGCACATAGGTGGCGGGGGGGCTCTGGGATATTGGTGTAATTAGGATGGAGGTGGCAAGGCCAGGCCATACAGTTGCCACTTATTCCCCACTGGCATTCAGGGGTGATTTGTCATTGCTTGCCGCTTCATAGTGACCCTGGACTTGCTTGGTGGTCTCCCATCCAAATACTAACCAGGGCTGACCCTGCTTAGCTTCTGAGATCTAATGAGATTGGGCTAGCCTGAGCTGTCTAGGTCAGGGCTTTCTTTCTATCGTAAGAAAAATAAGCAGGGTTATTACTCAAAGCAAAAATTATGGTTGTGATCCTGGGATGACCAAGCAGACTGGGGGAGATACACAACAGTGCCCAGACTCCAAACTCTGCTGATAGGACAGAAGAAGTAGGTTAGGCTGCAATAGCAAGAGTGCCTCTGTCACCCTTAAAGCTGTATAGGATTGGGCAGTACTGACTGTAACAACTCATTAAAGATGTGCTTAAAAGCATGGAACACCACAGACTGTTCTATATCTAGCATCTTATCTATGCTATTTGGCATTTGTATTAATTGCTGTGGAGTGCTTCTGAAAATCCAGCTCTCATCACCATAGGATTACTGTAGCTTCGCTGATCAATTAGTCTCAGTCTAGCGACTTAAGAGAGATCAAGGGAATGAAAGCTGAAGCAAACAGTTTCACCTACAGTGTTTCCACACCAGAATAATTCTTGCTAGCAAGAGCTGCATGGCAGAACTTGGAGACGGTTATATGCCTTTCCAAAGAGGCACCCCTTTAGAATAAAAGCAGTAAGATGAAATACTTTAGTGGACAAGAAAAATCCTTAAGCAGAGAATCAAAATGTTCCATACCAGAGGAGTCAAGCCTGTTGATTCCAAAAACCGCTTGGCTGTGAAACATCCAGAAGTGCCCGTTGTTGCAGGAGAGCAGGCAAGGTTTGCATGGAGCAATCACATGGTAGCCTACAGCATTCCCACTGGAAGAGCAAACAGAATCCCCAGAATACAAGGCTGTAGGTGAAAGGCCTGACAGAGAAATGGACTGCAACATGAACACACTCCTGATAAACAGCATGTTAAATAAAACAAAATTTGCATATAGTGACTAAATACTGAACAAAAATGCCTCTGGAAAACACTAGACCAAGCCAAGAATTACAGCATCAACCATAACCCTTTGAAAGAAACTATGGCTAGGGTTGCCAACTAGGTGTCATCTGCATAATGAGGATATCCAGCCCCAAAGCTCTGGACAATCTTGTTCAGTGGCTACACACACAAGCAGGAGTGACAGAACAGAAGCTTGTGGTGCTCCACAAGACAAATTCCACCCAGTTGATTTTACACCTCCAATGGAGACTCTTTGTGTCCAGTTAGACAGAAAAGCGTAAAACCTTTAATACCAACTCCATATTCAAGCCAATGAATAAGAATGGAGTAGTCAGCTGTGTCAAAGGCTGCTGAGAAGTCCAGCAGTATCTGGGAAGATTGTCCCTTCTCCAGCTTTAAATGAAGATCATCCACTAGTGCAACTTAGGCCATATCAGTACCAAACTCAGGCCAGAACCCCAACAAAAATGGGCCAAGTGCAGATGTGTCATCCAAGAATCTCTGTAACTGCTCTTCTACCACATATCCTATCACCTTCCATAGAAAAGGTAAATTGGGGACTGGCCTGTAATTGACCACCTCATCCCTAGTCAATGAAGTTTATTTGAGCAGAGGTCTAATAACTGCCTCCTTCAAAGGCCTGAAGAGAGCCACCTCAATCAGGAAAGAATTGATCATTTTCACTAATGGCTCCCAACACCTTTTCCTGGCAAAATTTTAAAAGGTGTGATGGGTACAGATCCAAAGCACAAGTGGAGACCCTCACACTTCCAAGGGCCCTGTCAGCATAGGCAGGATCAATCTGAAATTATCCATAACAAAAAGATAAGCAGGAATTTCTGACACCGCAGGTACTGGATCTGTACTCAAGTTGGCCTCCAGGTCAGAGTGGATGACTCACAATTTGCTCTACATAGGGCTACCCTTGAAAATGCTTTGGAGACTGCTGGTGGTCCAGAATGCAGCTGCCAGGTTGTTGACTAGAACATCATGGTCAGCTCATATTACTCCAATTCTGCAGCAGCTGCACTAGTTACCAGGTAGTCTCTGGATCCAATTCAAGGTGTTGGTGTTAAGCTTTAAAGCCTTCAGCGGTCTGGGACCCTCATGCCTATGGGACCACCTCTCCCATTACAACACCCTGTGCTCCCTTCAGTCATCCTATAGGGGCCTCTTGCAAGTGCCTGGCCCCACAATGGCTCACTTAGGTGCCACCAGGGGAAGGGCCTTCTCAATTGCGGCCCCTGCCCTGTGGAATGTACTCCCAGATGACACCCATGCTCTGCCAAACTGGTTTAGTTTCTGCAGGGTATGCAAAGCTGGATAATTGAGACTGGCATTTGGAGGGTGACCACATGGGCTGTTTTAATAGTGGTATTGTGATAGCCACACATTTTAATATTTTAATCTTATGTTGGTTTTACCTTATTGGTTTTAATGTTGTAAATTGCCATGAGACCCTTTGGGTGACTGGTGGCTAAAAAAACCCCTAATAAATAAATAAAAATTACAGATGGGGTCCAAATTTTCATCACTGGCAGAACTGGACTTTGGTGTTATCATATCACCCACCACTTTGAACAACTGAGCTGGACAAGATTCTGCTGACAAAATGGTAGTAGACAAAAAAGACTTCTTCACTCCCATCACCCCCACCTCATAGGCCTACAGATGGGCTCTGTGATGGGCACTGTCTGATTCATTCCAAGTCTCCCACCAACATGGCTTTAGTCATCTTCCTGTCTGCCTCATATCACCCAGCTCCCTGGTAAGCCAAGGATCTTGGGGCCTCAAAGAGTGTGGAAGAGGATATCAATGAGCAGCTCTGTTTATGACTCCAGTCAGCTCATCGTTCCATGCAGCTAAAAGGGAGGGCTTCCACAGTCACCAGGAAGACTCTCAAATTTCCCCAGGGCTGCCTGGAAACCAACAGGATCCATCAGTTTCCATATATCCTCAGTGCTTACATCAGTTACACAATTTAAAAGCAGAAAATATAAAACAAAAAAGAACCATCAAGCATCATAGAATAGTGGCTATAGAAATATAAAACAAAAAATTTAAGTCAATGCACCTAGTCACTGAAACCTAGTCATTTTAACTTTCCCCTTGAATGGAATCAGTGAGGGAATCCTGCACACTCCTTTTGGGATGGCACTGCATAACTTTGGTGTAGTCAAGAAAAAGGCCTTTTACCTTGTTGCGACCCACTACACTTCCAACACTACAGAATACAGAAGATAAGTTTCCTGGAGGCTCACACAGAAAGAGGGAATTCTTAAGGCACTCTGGTCACCTTTTAGAGGTTTAAATCTCAAAACTTGCACCTTGAATTAGGGCCAGAATCTAACCAGGGACCAGTGTAGTTATTTCAGTACTAGAGTAATATGCTTGAGATACCCCTAGAGCTTCCATCCTAATGCTGAAATTTACCCTATGCTTTTTTAGCTATAAACGTCTGTCATGGTTAAGATTTAAGCTCAAGAGAAACAACCAACATTTCCACAAAATGGTAATTCAGGCTAGTGCTAAACTAATGTTGGGACTCACAGGCCCCTTGTGGACAAGAAGCCACCAGGAGGGATTGCTATGAGAGGAGCAGTCGGCTGTGCTTTCTCCTGTGTCTTCCATTTGCAGGATGTTGGCTGGATACAATCGAAGAGTCTGTATAGCTGCACCACACCAAATCAAACTACAGTTTAACTTACCATTTCAAACAGGCAATATTCTTCAGTTTACATTTGCAAATTTCTGTGAAATAGCAGTTTCCGATGAAGTCAACAGTACTGGGGGCAGGGAGAAAAATATATGATAGTTAAAAATTAACTCAATCGTTTCGCAATGTTAGCTATTTAGTGTTTTGATAATCAGAATTCCAACAAAGTGCTAGTCTCCTTCGCTTATTTTCATTTACACCTCTGCCTCAACTAATAGTTGCTGTAAGCCACTCCGCTGTCAAAACAAAACATAGCTAAATGGGGAATGGATATCATACCAGAGCTTTGACATGAAATCTTTTCTCTTGTATTCCCTTCAAAAGTTGTCAAAGCAAGCTGAGTAGCTATCCTCTGAAGAACACACTTTAGTGAACCCTTTAACATTCAAATGCCCATGTCTTAGCTTTTATACGAACACTGTTTTTTTCCTAATTATTGCATTTATTTCAAGTTCCAACACTGCTATGCCAATTTTGCTTGCATTAGTTCCTGTGCTTAGAGGGGGAAATTATTTGGTAATACAATTTTATTCTTGTGAGGCAATACAAAAGAACCTAATAGTTGTTTATCTATTAAACCTGATGCAAATATTGTGTGATCTAAAGCTATTATTTCTTACAAAAGCAGAGACATCGTTGATGCTCACAAATGGTTCAGAATACCAGACCACTGCTAATGATTACATCTCATTTTCTCATATATCCTGTGGCAGATATACTTGTAAGGCATCTTCAAATTTATTCTAGCCATCCTTTAAACCAGCACAATTACTTAAAACAGCCTTACTGCTCAACGAGAGGCTTCAGAATTCCTGTTTGTGTTGCAGAAGGCACACATCAAACATGGATAAAGCTACTTCCAGCACAGGCACAGCTTTAAGGATGCCAGAGTTCAAATCACTGTGATCGTTGCTGAACACATGAATCTGCCTTACACTGGTGTAAGTGACAGTATTCTTTGGATTAATCATCCACCCTACAAAAATTTTGTACTGTCTCAATGACTAATTTTCAAGAATAAAATTTGACTACCAGTGCGTACATTTACACTATATTTTGAGATTTCGCAGGATCATTACCAGAACCACCCTCTAATTTCTCAATTTTCCTGGTTCCGCCTCCACAGGATTACCACTGTCTATAACAGTCCATTGCTAAACAGAGGACACTCTACAAAATGCTTGGCTGCTAATTTTCTAGACGGTCAATCAGATCAAGTATTGGCACATCCTCACCTACATCATTTATTACCATGATCTGATTGAGAAGTGAAACATAATTAACAAAGAACTGCAGTTAAACAAATAAAGGTCTGATACTACCTATTAGCAATTGGTTGAACAAAGGTTTGTGAGGACTTGCATGAGAGAGAATGGGATAACTGGGAACTCTGCCCCATCAGCCGCTCTAGGAGTCTATAAGCTTTTAGGGGCTAGAGAAGGCTGATTTATACCCTCATCCACAACATCACTTCTTTCCTTTAATTGATGCTCAGCTGTTCTCAACAGTCTTTCCCTCCTAGAGTTTTTTTCCATCTTAATTAGGCTGGGTTTTTAGGGGTTCTTTTTCTTTTGCTCATTTTCTAAGTCATATTTTTTCTGCAGACCTCAGAAGTATCTACCCAGTAGACAGACCCCTGTACTTTGCCTGTGAGTGCCCTCGTTTTGTGGTTTTTGTCATTCACTTAAGAGCCAGCCACTTTTTTGTCTCCAGCAACCTCTGAAACCAGGATATGGTCCATATAATGTAGTTTTTCTTACCCCACAAACAAAGAAGATTCCTTATTTTCCATATTTTTCTGACTGGAATGTATTTTTATGTGAAGCGACAGATCAAACAACATTCTTGGCAATACTGAGTTGAACCTGTGTGGGTATGCCTCCATCTATTTAACTGACTGGAGCAAGAGAAAAGAGTAAAAGTCCAGTAGCACCTTAAAGACTAACAAAATTTGAGGTAGGGTATGAGTTTTTGTGGGTCACTGCTCACTGTGAGCAATGACTCATGAAAGCTCATACCCTACCACTAATTTTGTTAGTCTTTAAGTTGCTACTGGGACTCTTACTCTTTTCTATGGCTACAGACAGAGTAACAAGGCTACCCACCTGGGTTGGAGCAATATCATTGTAATACTATACTGAAAAGCTTGTCCAAGAACTGGTTTATTCAGGCCACTCATTATTGTAATTTAGTTTCTGATTCTCATGAAAATGAGGTGCATGGATTCTACTCTCATGTGTGAACATTCCATCACCCTCGTCTTTTTATTTTACCAGTCTTTTTATTTACAGTATTTGCATACCGTTTTTCAACCATAATGGTTTCCCATTTACAACAGTGCCACTATAGATGGCTTTAAAAGGGGATTAGACCCCTGACCTGCAAAGCCCAGGCAAGCCTAGTCTCATCAGATCTCAGAAGCTAAGCAGAGTCGACTCTGGCAAGTGCTTGGATGGGAGACCTCCTTGAAATATCAGAGGCAGGAGGCAGGGGCAGGCTTTATTCAGCCACCTCGCTGAATATCCTCCAAGCCCCCCCAGTAGGGGTCAGTCACCAGAGATCACCATGACTTCCAGATGCACACACAGACATTCACATGCACACACATATTAAAAATACAAAAAAAACCCAACCCAAAGGGGGGGATTAGACATTTATGGAGGACAGGTCTATCAGTGAACATGAGCCATGGTGATTAAAGGGAACCTTCACATAGAGATAGTAATCCTCTGAATACCAGTGCTTGGAGCCAACGGCAGGGGAGGCCTTGACCTCTGTGCCCAGTTTGGTTGATCCTCCAGGGCAACTGGTTGGCCACTGTGTGAAACAGGACAACTGGTCTGATTCTTCTCATGTATAACCTACAAACACTAACCACAAATTACAAGCAAGTGTTCTTTCATCCCCTTCCTAGTCCACCAGGTTTTCCTGCCGCCTCCACTGCTCTGGGCTGGTAGCCATCAACAGCGCCCAGCTCTCACATAAGAAGAGATGAACAGGTATAGAAGAAAGATTAAGATGGGTTAATGTACAGTAGCTGAATTAACAGTTGATAACTCTATCTGCCCTGGCAAGAAAATTCTTCTCAGCATCCATGAATCTGTACATATTCCTGGAAGGTCGTCCTTTTGCTTACAAATGAGGTAGTGTGATCATCAACACATTCCTGCTCTGGTACACAGTTTACAGTACTGAACTGCAAAGACATTCAATTAATTCAAATATCTTAAAAACTTACTTTTAGGGTTAAAATATTCATAGTACTCTTTCAGTATTGTTCACAGCAAACAGATTCCCTATCCCCAGGGTGATGTGTGTTAGACAGATCCTCATTTTCTGCCACAGGGAGTTTCTATGGTAGACATGATTCAAGCAGAAGGTAGATACTGGCACTTAACTAGTGTGTTGCCAGTTCTGATTTATATTCATCACACAGGAGTTTTTCAATACATTAGCTTTTCCTTCAAATAACCAATCAGTCGTAACAGAACACCTCCATCTGCCATGCTAATCAATTATTACAGTATAAAGAAGCTGATAGTAGTAAGTAATTTCCTGAGGCACTAAAACACAGTTTTTCTTTTTAATGGCTCAGCTTGAAGCATGAGGTTTACTGAATTTCATTACCACACTTCTGTGAAAGCAACAGACAACATTGGTTCATTGTTCAACAAGACTATAGAAATATCATTTGTAATCACATGGAATAATTTCAATCAATATTTGTCATTACCCAGAAACTGCAAAATGGAAGATACAGTTCTGGAGAAAGTTTCACCTAAGGAAACAGCTCTATTATTTGCTTAAAAATATCCCCTTAACCTTCAAGTCACAGCTGACTTATGGCAACCCTGTAGGGTTTTCCAGGCAAGAGATATTCCAAGGTGGTTTGCGATTGCCTGCCTCAGTGTCACACCCTTAGCATTCCTTGGAGGTCTCCCATCCAAATACTGGCCAGGGCCAACTCTCCTTAGTTCAACATCTAATGAGACTGGGCTAGCCTGGGCTATTCAGGTCAGGGCTAAAAATACCTTTACTTACGGTAGATTAATTTGGGCCTTCAAAACATAGCTATGCTAGAGGAAGTTAACTGTTTTATCCTGTGTATTTTTGGATTACATTCTATTACTCCCCCTCCTTTTAAATTATGTAAACTGAATGGAGAGCTGACTGAATATGAAGTATTAATAATAACAACTGTTAGCCCATGTATTCATAATGAATGCTGAAAATTTGAGCCATCCACAGGCAAGCAAGGGCTATCTGTTTACTCAGGGGACTTCCCAGGTATGGAGAAAAGTAGGACTTTACTCACTAACAAAACAAAACCCTTTAAAAAGTTTGATGAGGACTAAATATGCTTCAGGGGAGTAATAATGATAACAGTTAAGAACATGTACAACCAGGGGCAGGGAGGGAAGAAATAAACCTGCTCAAGCCCCTGGGAGCCTGGAAAATCTTGGACAGGGAGATTTTGAAGAATGGGGTGGGATTTCCAAACCATTTCCTCCTGTAATTCTTGAAGGCCCCCAGATTATCTTTCCTATTATATAAAGCGGTTTTAAGATTCCAAGGGGCAAGATTCCATGGGGCGTCAAAATCAGTAGGCTGAATGGACTGCCACTCAAAAGGGGGACACTGGCCATTGGCTGCATTCTCTCCATGCTTTGCCTCAGTCCCGCCCACAGAGCCACCGGCCAGCGCCCCGGCCTCAGTCTGGAGGGAGCCAGCAAAGGGGAAGGACCGATTGGGTGCTGGATCCACTCTTCTCCTCCACCCACTGCCAGGTGGGTCTAACTGTCCCCTCAGTGGCCTGCTTCTGTCAGTGAAAAGACAATGGACTAACAGCATAACCCCCTCCCCCACACACTGCCAGCATGCCCAGAATAAACTGTCAGAATAAATGATCATTTCATACAGCACCCCATAGAGCTTCAGGACCGGTACAAAGAACGCTTGGGAGGAGGTTTCAAGGTAAACTGGCTCAGGAACGCTTCCCCAACGGGAGAGGCATGTTTCTGTGTGAAAGGGCCAATATGTTCCATTAGGGAACTGGTACTAATAAGGTTCTGTGTAAAATGCCTGACAGAAACCATTACTGATGAGTTCCTGAAATGGAACATATTGGCTGTGTGAAATTCCTCAGGCCCTCTCTCCTGTTTAGCTCCACCACGGCTGGCTAATGAGGTGGGCCAATGACCATCAAACCATTCTCCTTAACCCCCTGCTGTGTGGCTGACTTCCCCTTAGGGTTGCCAATCTCCAGGTGGGACCTGGAGATCTCCCGCTGTTACAACTGATCTCCAGATGACAGAGATCAGTTCCCCAGGAGAAACTGTCTACTTTGGAGGGTAGACCGTACGGCATTATAGCTTGCTGAATCCTTCTATCCCCCCCCCCCCAAATGCTGCCCTCCACCGGATCCACCCCCCCCCCAAATCTTCAGGTATTTCCATCACAGGGTTGCCAGGTCTGGGTTGGAAAATCCCTGGAGACTTTGGGGATGGATCCAGGAAAGGGTGGGGTTTGGGGAGGGGAGGGGCCTCAGCATGGTACAATGTCATAGAGTCCACCCTCCAAAGCAGCCATTTTCTCCAGGGGAGCTGATTGCTGTCAGCTGGAGATCCACTGTAAAAGCAGGAGAGCCCCAGGCCCCACCTGGAGGTTGGGAACCCTATTCCATCATCAGAGCCGACAACTTTCTCCTCAGTGCCCGTTGCTAGGCAACCAAGCTTGCTTCTCTGAAAGCCCCTTTCCACACCTATGATGGCCTTTTGGAGAAAACTCATTGGGGCCAGCTGAACAGAATGCCATAGAGGCCACCCTCCAAAGCAGACATTTTTTCCATGGGAGGGGGGAAGATCTGTTGTCTGGAGTTTAATTGTAATACCTGGCGATCTTTAGGCTCCACCTGGAGGTAGGCTACCCTAGGCGTAGTAGTCAGTGCTTCAGAGCAGGATCTGCTAGACCCAGGCTCTTGCTGAGTGGGTGATTTCGGGCCAGTCACGGACTTTAAGCCTAACCTCACAGGGTTGTTGTGCAAGTCAAAAAGGGGGAGAGAAGAATGATGTCAGCTGCTTCGATCCCCATTGCAGAGAAAGACTACTTCTCTACCAGGGGAAGTATGGTTGTCAATCTCCAGGCAAGGGCTAGAAACCACTCAGAATTACAAGTGTCTCCAGATGGCAGAGATCAGTTCCCCTGGAGAAAATGGTGGACTCTATGTCCTCATACCCTGCTGAGATGGACTCTTTATGACAGCCAATGTGACATAGCAGTCAGGGCTTCAGAGCATGGTGGAGGCTGCGGGGAGGGGAAATGGAAACTTGAAGAGTGAGGTTGATGATTGGCTGGGAAGGAGATAGGGTTGCCGACTCCAGGTGGAAAATTCCTGGAGACTTGAGGGGTAGAGCCTGGAGACAGTGAGGTTTGAGGAGGAGTGGGACCTCAGACAGGTACAATGCCATAGAATCCACCCTCCAAACCAGCGAGTCCCTCATGGGGAACCATTGTTGCCGATCTCCAGGTGGGGGCTGGAGATCACTCAGAATTACAACTGATCTTGAGGGGGGAGGGGGAGGAGACAGAAAGCTGAAGCCAGGGGGCAGATAACGATACATTGATGGTTGGCTGGGAGGTAGGGATGCCAACTCCAGGTAGAGACATTCCTGGAGATTTGAGGGGTGGACCCTGGAGAAGGCGAGGTTTCAGCAGGGGTGAAACCTCAGACAGGCTCAGTGCCATCGACTCCACCCTTCAAACCACCTGTTCCCTCATGGGGAACCATTGCTGCCAATCTCCAGGGGAGGAATGAAGATCACGCTGAATTACAGTTGCTCTTCAGATGGCAGAGATCTTTCCATGGAGAAAATGGTGGACTCTGTGTTATTATACCCAGCTGAGGTCACCACAGCAAATTGACACTGAGTGCCCAAGGCCGTGGCACTCTCCCAGAGCCTCTTTCTAGAGCCCGTTGTATTTATTTCCACAACGGGCCTTATTCCTAGTAAATAATAAGTGGGAACTCACAAGGACTTGTGGGAGGCATCTCATTCCCCCCACCCCAGTATTTCCTCTTTCGCTTTCCTGAACGCCTCATAGCCTCTTCCCTTTTCCTGCTTCCTTATCTCCTTCTAGGGCTGCCAGCCTCCAGGTAGGACCTGGAAATATCCTGGAATCACAACAGATCTCTCAACTACAGAGATCAGTTTCTCTTAGGGCTGCCAGCTCCAGCTTGGGACATTCCTGGAGATTTGGGGGTGGAGCCTTGGGAAGGAAGTTACTTCAACAGGGTATAAAGCCACAGAATCCACCCTGCAAAGCAGCATTTTCTCCAGGGGAACTGATCCCTGTCATCTGGAGGCAGTTGTAATTCTGTGTGATCTCCACCCCCCACCTGGAGGCTGGCAACCTTAGTTCCTCTGCTGTTTTGGATTCTATGGTATAACACCCCTCTGAGGTTCCTTCCCTCCTCAAATCACACCCTCCCAGGTCTACCCCCTCCCCCAAATATCCCAGAATTACAACTGAACTCCAGACCGCTGGACCTCCTGATGGCACCTGGTATTTTTGGCCACTGTGTGACAGAGTGTTGGACTGGATGGGCCATTGGCCTGATCCAACATTGGCTTCTCTTATGTTCTTACAACAGAAATCAGGCCTGGCCCCAATGAGTTTTCTCTCAAATGCCAAAATAGGCCTGGAAAGGACCCTGCCCCCTCCCCCTGCCTTTTTACTCATAAAATCTGATCTTGGAATACTGTAGTTGCCTAGCAATGGGCACTGAGGGAATCTGTTGCTTAAAGCTACAGATGCTTTTTATAATTTTTGGATTTTTTAAAACTGCCCAGAGGGTTCCCCCCCAATTTCACATTTTTCTGCAAACCTAGGTCCCTTTTCACATTTGTAGAAAGATCTGTCTTGCCATTCACAGCTCCAGTTACCAGATCAAAGATATCCGGACTTCGCTATTAGAATATAAGATAATGGTTAATTTCTAATATTGCCCTTTGAAAGCCAAACTGAGTTCTTTCTGGCTCTCATGCCTTCTCAGATAATGAGACTAACAGTATTTGTTGAGAGTGAGACACAAAGCCAAACAGCATCTTTCTCACCTTCTGAAACAATATTAATGATAGTGTAATATAGACTCAAGCTATATCAGAATCGTGTATAAATTTGAGATGAAATGGAGGAACTAAAAAGTCAGAACTGATAGATACCTTGTTCTGTTTTGTTCTAAAGAGTTACATTGACTGTGGTAGGGATGGCAGCATGGTGTAGCCCGATCTTGTCACCTCTTGGAAGCTAAACAGGGTCAATACTTGGAAGGGAGACCCACCAAGGAAGTCTCTGCAGAGGAAGGCAATGGCAAACCACCTCTGCTTCTCACTTGCCTTAAAAGCCCCTTGCTGGGGTTGGTATAAATCATTGCGACTTGACAGTACTTCACACACATGTGCACACACACACAGATGCTGACTGTAGTGCACTTGGTCAAGAATTAGCTGAGAGGCAGTCCCAAATTCTGCTTCTTTATTTATCTCCTTGTATAGCATGCCTGAAATTAGGAAGGGTGTACAGAAGCTGCACACATGTCTATTTCCCCACCTTTGGTTTCACTTTCAAATGGTGTCCCCCTAAACCCACAAGAAATTTTTTAAATTCCAGAATTCAAGTAGCTGTTCTGAAACCGGGCACAAGAGTTTTCAAAAAGGAAATGGAAGGAAAACGTGGTCTTCATGTAGCACTTCCCTTTTGAAACAGCTTTCATCATGCCTAATCACAAAGTTGGGTTTTGAACGCTGGGGAGCTTGAGAGCCATTTGGGGCTTCTGAGAGTGGCATGTTAGGTGGAAACACTGTGGGTGGCAGGGGTCATTTTGAGCAGGAGCTCGGGGGAGCTCAGCTCTGGGAGTTGGTGCCAGCCCCCCCCCCCAGTGGGGGAATGCCTGCTTGTGTCATGGCTGCAGCAAAATGACCCTGTTCCCTGGAAAGGTCCTTGTTCCTCCGACCAGCCTTCTGAAAGCTTCAGCCAACACTGAAGCTATCCTCCCAGAATAGTGGTATTTCTGAGGCTTGGATTAGTAGCTGTCCCCTCTCTGCCAGCTCTTTCTTTCTTTCTTTCTTTCTTTCTTTCTTTCTTTCTTTCTTTCTTTCTTTCTTTCACTCTTTCTCTCCCTCCCTCCCTGTCCCCTCTCTGCCAGCTTTCTCTCTCTCTTTCTCTCTCTCCTTTCTTTCTTGCCTTCTGACATACTTCTGGTGATGTCAGGTGGTGTAGCATATGCAAATAAGTTATACTAATGAGCAGGGGTCCTTTCGTAGAAAAAGAGCTGCAGGAGCTCATTAGCATAAGTCATTAGCATAACTCATTTGCATATGTCACACCCCCTGATGTCACCGGAAGTGTGTCAGAAGGCCACACCCACCACTCAGGCTCCACCTCAAAAACCTCCAAGGTATTTCCCAACTCAGAGCTGACAAGCCTATCTGATGGCACACATGGGGGGAAACAAACAAACCACCCATGTCAGGTAAAGAGGGGGGATACCAGGTCAATATATTTTTATTCTCCTTGGCATTGACGGCTGAGGTGCTTTTAGTGTTCCTTTTCTGTTTGACTGGCAGCCTTCCTCTCTGTTATAGTTGACTATGGGTTTTATATCACTGCCATTTAGTGTTATTTTTGTCAGCCACAACAAGGTCACTTTCAGAGAGGAAAAGCAGGTTATCAATTTTTAAATAAATAATGTTGACAAGTCTGGATCCAGAACAACAATGAAATTCCAGGGTCTGTCTCTGGCATCTCGTTACAACAACCAGGCAAGGTGAAAGACCATTACCCTAAATAGCTGCTACCAAAGAAAAGAGTCCTGACCTTACTGACCAAAAGGTCTGATAGTATAATATTTCCTATATTCCTGTGTAATCATTTTTGCATGCTCAACAAAATCTACTCTCTGCATGCTGATAGCTATTACCTACATTATTACATGTCCTGTACAGCCACCACACAAGGTAGGGCAGTACTATTATCCCATGGTGCCAATTACGGGGAGGACCCTGAAGAACTATTATTTTATTGAGTGCATGCTCATCTCACCCTTCCTCCAAGGATCTCAGGGCAGCACACAAGGTTCTCCCTTCCTCCATTTCATCCCCCCCTACAACGCTGTGAGGGAGTTTAGGATGCAGAAAGTAACTGGCCCAAAATCACCCAGTTTCACAAGAGGGGATTTGAACCCATGACTTCCCCGTGTTTGTGTACTGTTCTAACCACTCTGGCTTCCTAGAAAATAAAGTATAGTATGTTCAAGGCAGGTTGGTGATTTCAAGGCTGAGATGAGTTTTGAACTGAGCTCATGGTCTGGGCCACAACTACACTGTTTGCAAGTGCTCTTCTGTTATCATAATTTCATATTCGGCTCTCCTTCCAAGGAGAGCAGGTCAGCCTGCACAGTTCCCCATTTTATTCTCACAACAACCCTATGAGGTAGGATCTGGCTGAGAACAACAGCCCCAAGGTCAACATAAGTTTCATAGTGGAGCAAGGATCTGAACCCAGATCCGTCCAGCCCCAATCCGAGCCTTAACACAGAGAGGCAAACTCAGTGCATTTCAATATGATAGTGCCTCACACATACAAAATAACCCATATGTTACAACTACTGTATTTATTATAAATCCACGGCATAATTATGCCTCTGGTTCATCCACTCACATACTTTTAATGACCTGGTTCCTCTTTTGGTAGCCTTTGTTTTTAAACTGGCCTCTCTTTGCACCCCCCCCCCCCACAGAACCTTTCTGTTTCCTGCAGCTTTGAGTGCAAACACATCTACCTAATGGTTGAACACTTCCTTGCAGCTGACAAAGAACTGACAACAGCCTAGGCTGGAATAACTGGCACTGCTCTCCTGTTTCATTGACTGCCACAGATGACCAGGGGTCCCCATCCAGAAAACACACACTGGCATTTATTCTTTCCATCATGCAGGGGCTGATTTTCTAACCTACATATTCCATTGTCAAAGCAGGGAGCTATTTTGCAAGGGAAATATCATTTTATGGCTTACCTATTTGCTAAAAAAACCAAATCCTTTGCAAGAGCTCTCAGGCTCCCCCTCGTCTCCCCTTCTGCCAGCGATGCCCCCAACTAAGCAGAGAAACTTGCAGGAAACTTTTCCCGTGGAAGAAAGCCAAGCAAGAAGCATCTCTAGCAAGTCACATGGCTTTCCTTGTTGTGGCTTCTCTAGGACTGGGGACTCCTTCCCTTTAACCCTTCGAGTGAACTCTCTAGAAAGTCAGTAGGACATGATCCCTGCCTCGCCTGAAAGTCGGTCCAGTGCCATAATTCGGGAGTAAATGCAGACTGTGGGAAAGGGAAAAGAGGCCTCTTGCCACTAAGGTGTGATCCTTATGCATACCAAATTCTGTTCCACAAAATCGCCTTGAGGATATGGAGAAGCTTCTGGCTGGGCTCAAAGGCAAGAGCTACTTACAGAATTTCCCAGGCATCAGCTGTGCTGCTCCTTTCCAAGAGGAGAAATTTTTGTCCTGGGTTGTGTGTCTTGATTTTCTGGGGGAGGGCCTTTTGTATCACCCCCCCTAGATGTGCATGGGAGGGGGTTGGGTTTCAGGTCTGTGAATCGCCAGTTCTTCCCTGGACTGAGGTGGAGTGCAGGCAGGGTGAGCGGAGCAGCAGCCGAGTAGGGCTTGTCGTGAAAGCAAAGCGGGGGGGGGGGGGGACTGAGCCAAGGAGGAGCACACGGCGGCGAGCGGAGTGGCAGCTGAGGAGGGCTTTTCAACGCCTATGGGAGTGGCCAGGCCGGGGGGGGGGGGAGAGGTGGCAGCGGCAGCCAGCCAGCAGGCAGGTGGGCGAGCAGGCAGGTCTAGGAAGGGCCCGGTGGGTGCTCTGTTTTGCCGGGGGTGGCTGAGCCCCCCCCCCGGAAATTTCAGGGGAGGCTCAAGCCCTCGAGCCCCCCCCCATAGTTGATGCCTATGCTGGGGCCCCTTTCTGCAAGCTCCTCCTTACCCTTCCTTCCTCCTGCCTCCTTGGGAGACTGAGGACTCCCAGGACCAGGGGGCAGGGCTTGGTCATGTGCCCGTCGGCCCCGCCCCCTGGCCTTTTCACTCCCGGAGCTTTGCTCCGGCAAGCTCCGGCTCGAACGGAGCCCTGCTAATGAGTTATGCTAATGAGCTCCTGCACCTCTTTTTCTACGAAATGACCCCTGGTGGGTGGGAAAAGCTATGTAAGCAGAAACTGCACATTTCCCTCTGGAATAACAACACCTGTGCCCTCTCTCTTATGCCATGGTGACTAAAGGGAACCTCCATGTTCAGAGCACTTAGTGTCTGAATACCAGTGCTAGGAGCCAACATCAGGAGAAGGCTTGGCCTTTATACCGTTTGTTGCTCCTCCAGAGCGACTGTTGAGTGAGGATGCAGGACTAGATGGATCACTGGTCTCATCCACCAGGGCACCTCTCATGTTCTCACAGAAACTGAGGAAAGAGTTCTATAGATACATATCTGAAGGGCTTATCAGAACACCCACCTTATGGGCTTTAAAATATGAATGATAAAACATGTATTGTTTGTGCAGCTGCATCATGTCTATGTCCATTTACAGAATACACATTTAAATTTCTATGTAGGGAAGACAGATTTGCCACAGGAAACAAGCATCCTACCTGGAAAAGCTACTTTTTTTTTTACTTCAGTGCTCTCACATACTTTCTGTAGAAAATGACAAAACTTGTAGCTAGCTGCACATTTCCCCAATGTTTTAGTAGTTATTAACTACCACTGAAGCTGATGAAGGCAGAGACTAGGCTGTCCTGAGATTTCTACAAATACTCCCTTTGTGCTTTTGACTGTTACCACAACAAATAAATAGACCAGAATCTGACTATTAGGAGAAGTGAACGTGACCGTTCCGACACAATGGAACTGCTGTACTGCTCATGGTACAAAGAATGCTGGCTGCCTTTCATAATTAAATAGATGGATGCTTTAGATTCTAAAGCACAATTTAGGACCTGCCAAGCTGAACACAGCCCACAAGCCATGCATGGTGGCCAACCACGAAGCTTGACAAACTGCTTGGTTTTACTGCCTGCCTGAGACTCTGCACAAACAGGGAAGTTGTAAAGCATGCAGGGCTGCTGCCCCCACCCCCCATGATCCTGATTCAAACCAAATATCATAACAAAACAAATCACTTAGCTTGCTGTTACCATGGATTTATAGTAATAAAAGAATTGGCCTGTCCGTCCATGTTTGTTTATTTATTTACTTTATTTATATCCCACCTTTCTCCCCAAAAGAGGCCCAAAGTGGCTTACATCATTCTCCTTGCCTACATTTTATCCTCACAATGATCCTGCGAGGTCGGTTAGGCTGAGTGTGTGTGACTGGCCCAAAATCATCCAGCAGACTTCCATGGCAGAGTGGGGATTCGAACCTGGGTTTCCCAGATCCTAGTCTGACATTTTAACTACTACACCACACTGTCAGCTAGGAGACTCAAAATTGGCCACCAGCTGCAGGATGATTCTGGGAGTTCGAGGGCTAAAATGGATAGGCATGGGAAAATCCCGGCCCAGGTGAGACAAGCCACCCCGACCCCGTGCTATTTGGAATGAAGCGAAGGGTCTCTGTGGCAGGCATAACTCAGAAAATAATGCTATATGTTTGAAAACTGGCCACTAACCCCAGAATGATGGAAGTTACAGTTCCAAAAGTGAGGAAATGACAGATGACATGCAACAAGAGAGCTTTTAATCAAGCTGTCATAATGTCTGTAATAGTCAGATCCCCAACCTGCCATGGAAGGTTGCTGGGTGACACATTCTTAGCCAGAACTACCTCACAAGGCTGTTGTGAGGATAAAATGGAGGCCAGGAGAACAATGCAGCTTTGGGTGCCCACTGGGGAGAAAGACTGTGTATGGTATTTGTTATAAATCTAATTTTAATGATATTAAAAAGATTACATCATTTGTCATATAGCAAAGTAGCCTTTACAAAGCACAATAATGATTAACAACCAAGTGCCTGAACTGGGAGTTGTAACTTCGGTTCCACGTTTATAACCAGTAAAACAGATTAATGTTTCATTACCGTGCTTGTAAAGGGTGGAGGAGGGAGGAAAATCCTTTTACTACTTTGTTAGATAATGGGGAAATATTTACTCTCCTATCCCCTTTCTGTTTATAATATTAACAAAGTTTTGCTACTATACTACTCTTAAGTGCATTCTGTTGCCAAGCAGGATAGGGATGAGAAGGTCTTGAGACCAAGAAGTGAAAATAAAGGGGGGGAAAGACACGGAAAACTTAGGTGGAAGGTGAGAGAAATGAATGAGCAAAGCAAGCCTGTAGCTACAGCGGGGCATCTCTGGCCTGGACCCCCTGACTTATTGCCCATGCCTCCCGACTTCCGATCCAGCCGGTTTATTTTATTTTTTGCGCGCGCCATGGCCATGCCGAGCTGTCACCCTGCCCTGCCTGCCAGCAGTGTACCTCTGGTTGGCTGTGGGCGAGGCATGCCACAGGGCACATCTGATCACTACTCCAGCCCCCCCCCATCGCTTTTTAAATTTTTTTACTTTCTTGTCACTCCTGACACAGTGTCCCCCAACTTATTTAAATGCCTCCCCAAAGTCAAAAATCCTGGCTATGGCTCTGGAGCAAAGGAGAGAAATTAAGGGAAAGAGAGGAAAAGGTTGTTTTATCTTTATGCAACACCCTAACTACCACGTTGCAAGATCTGGCTGAGCTGGGTGCAAGGAAAGGAATAAAGGCTAGACTATTATAGAAAATGACCTTGGTTAGCTGGCTGCAGGCTGTCAGTTAGCCACCAGCTAGGGTTGCTTGTCTTGCTCCACTGCTGGATTAGTTGGTGAGTTTAGCATGATGTGTGAGACAAGTTTGCTTCTGTCTTGGAGAAAGGGAAGTCTAGCTGATAGTAGAGAGCCTTTTCCTTTGACTATGTTCAGACTTCCATGTGCCCCTAGCAGCTGCAGCCAGAACTACATAAAAATAAATGGAAAGACCTTCTGCTGGATGTAGCATGACCTTGGCTTCAAAGGCCCTCCAGCTGACTCCCCCCCTCCCTGAATTTTGTCCTTCCAATCTCCCTTTGTTGGCGACCCTGTAAGCACCTAGCTAGCCACACAGTACATACGTAGTGGGTGTCACAAGTTATGCAAGGCCCTATAAGAAAGTAAAGAAGTAGTTATTTTGAAGGGAGTTTTGGCCTTGTTTGAATTCAAACAAACAGAATAATATCATATGTACTGGAAAGGAAGGCACCCCTGAATGCAAGACAACCCTCCTCAATGCTATCCACATAAAGTATTCTTATTACTGCATATACCTGGAACTTGTCTGAGACAACCTCCTTTTTGAGGGGGGGCAGCATACCAGGGGAAAAAACTAGTTTTCCTTTTGGGTACTACAGTGCATTGCTACCACTACTTGCAAATACTATAAGGGCTGGATAATATGCTAGTATAGTCACAATTCAGGCATTTCTCTCTTTTTTTAAGCCCATGGAACAAGAGAGAGGATTTTATGTAGATTCAGCTACAGCAGCTGATCAGGTGGCCATAAAACCAAGATGAAGGAAATTCGAAGCTGAAAATGGCATGTTACTTTTAACTACTGCACTCCACTGCAATGGATACGCAAGAGCTAGACAAGAAGGTTGGCTTCCAAATTCCAAGTCAACAGAAGTCACTGACAGGTGCAACATAAAGGATTTCCCAGCCAAATCAGTACCTGCCGAAACAAAGGAGTGCAACCAGATGCAGAGCCCCTGTGTTGACTCACCTGGTAGGAGGAATGTCCGTGGAGTAGAGATCTGTTTCTGTGTCAGCCAGGAGCACAGCCTTCATGCCCCGTGAACTTAGCACTTGTTGACAAAACCTGCAGCACAGGATGGACACGCACCTGTCTGCGAAGCTGCAACTGCTGGTGGACATGGTGAAAGCAGTCTATGCTAGAGGGAAATCAGGTGCGTCCCTGAGTCTTCTCAGTGGACAAGGCAAACAGTTGGTATTCGAGGGGGCAACCCAGACCTTTCTTCCAAGCCTCATTTACTGGCACCTGCTTTCTTATTTAATCAGCAATTATTGCCCTTCTTCCTTTCTGTAGTCTTAATCAAGGATTAGCACCTCTAGATATTTCATAAATATGTAAAGGGGGGGGGGGGACGCACTGGTGGTGTGTGTGTGGGGGAAGCGTCCTTTTTTACCTCCTTGGGGAACAACCGCAAGGATTTAAAAAGGCAAAATAACCAACCTGCAGGAAATAAAAGCCAAATAGACAACTGTATGGAACTTTCCTCCAGAGACCAATCCCACAAGACTGTTTCCTTCTGCTAACCCTCCGGCAGTTCACAACTGTTTCTTTCTGGAACTGGAGAGAGGCAGTTCTGGAAGTTGCACCGAGGCTTGATCGTCCACCCCTTATTATAATTATTATCCCATTCTCTGGGCCGTAACCACACAGCCAGTTTCTGTTGCTGTCTACCCCCCCCCCCCCCCCAAGTTTTGGAGGGCTCAGAATCTTGCCTGCCTGGCTTTCGCGGGGAGGAAGGAACAAGATCTACCTGCCTTCTTGTCGGCCGCCCCCCTGGCCTGACTCCTTCTGCTCTATGAGCCCCTCAAAAGCAGACGCTACTGTCGCTTCACTAACCCTCTGTCAGTTTGAATCCGTAAATTCGCCTCTCATTGGGAGAAACTTGACCCGCCTCCGGAGTCTGATTGGCACAAATGCATCGTCACTGTCTCCTAGAGAAAGTGGGCCGGTCTCTTCGGTCTCTCTGTGTAAGAAGACAAAAACACACCCCTAGCTTCCGATAGGTCCCGTATTAACTTGTATTTGCATGCCCCGCCCCCTTAAAAGCTGCTGCTTGCTGGGTTGAGCCTCTGCCCTTCAGCTCATCCTGAATGGTCCCCATCAGCATTTACTGGGAGGTGTTAATGGAGAAAAGTGGCGGGACCCAGGCAATGCAGGGAGGAAGGTGGAGTGTAATGGTTGGTTGGAGCAGTTGCCATTTTTCGGAGTCCGCTCTTCCGATTGGCCTTGCTCAGTGGAATGGGCGGAGGAGCTGGATTGGGGTTGCGGAGGGAACGGACGGCGGGAGTAATAGCAGCCTGAGGAACGCGGCTCTTGGGAAAAGGGCTCCTTCTGTACAGAGCACTGCAGGTAACAATTGCGCCTAGTATGGAGGAATCCGAGGCTAGGTCGTCTAACAAAGATCTCCCAGCACAGTTTCCCCATCCCGTGACAATAATTTCTTGGAGGGATTGCAGTGGGTAGGAGCCGCCCCGCCTTCTCGAACTTGACTGCAGTGCATGTTGTGCTGGTCTCCCGCCAGGACAGGAATCCCGCTCCAGAGCAGCACTCCTTCGAGGAAAGTGCAGGCACTCTATCCGATACTAGTCCATATCCTCCACACTTGGGCAAGTAGCATCCTCTCCGCGCCCCCCCCCCCCCCCCGGTCTTATTCTCCTACTAACCCACCGCGAGCGCTGGAAGTCCTGTAATGTCCATTGGTACAAGGTCGATATTCCATCTATATACTAATAGCGAAGGCGCCCCCCCCCCCCGCGAGCGGATAGCTGAATCCGCGTGGGGGGGGCACCTGGGGGGTAGGGAGGTTTTCCTACACACGAAAAGTAAAAGAGCGGAGGGGGGGAGGGAAGGGGCGAGTGGCGGGAAGGGGAGAGCCGCCGAGGCCCGTCGGGAGCCCGGGGGGGGGGGGGGCTGGGGAAGAGGGAGGCCAAAAGGGAACGCGCTTACCATTCCAGCCGGGAGAGGTTTGCCTCTCCAAAACTCTATGGCCGAAAACCTGACCGAAAACCTGGTGCAGTTGGTGGACTCTGGTCTGGCTCTCCTGTGAAAGGATCTCTCCGTCTCCAGCTGCAACCGACTTTCCGGCCCGGGGCCGCTTTCCTCCCCGGTTCCCTCGGGGATCACTTTGCTGGCTCCTATCGAACCAAGGGTGCGTTCGGCCGCTGGAAGACGCTTCCCCGGCTGCTGCGGAAGCGGCTCCGATCCCGCTGATAAAACGCCCCGGCTGGCCGGGCTGCGGGCAGCGGCGGGAGCACCCGGAGAGGTGAGCGTGGGGGCTTGGCTGACATGTGGGGATGCGGGCGGGGGGGGGGGGCACTCGGTAGAGCTCCTTCTCCCCGCCCCCCCCCCCCCCGAGTATCGCGGGTTCCCCGCCTTCTTGTCCCATAATATTTCTCACTGCAGCAGATAGGGGAGCCGCATCCCCTATGCTCCGGGGATTGCTCCCTCAAGAAGGAAACGTTTCCTTCGGATTGCCTTCACTTCGGAACTAAGGCCAGGTCTTCCTAAACCTCCTCAAAACGATACCGGTAACGTCCCGCAACAAGCCTATTCAAACAGCTTCCCCTCTATAGCCATAGGAGTAGCTCTTCCCCAAAACCTGCTTCCCTAAATTTCGGGGAAGAGCTGTTTTTCTGTAGGGCAGAGCTTTTAGCAGTCCATAATACTTTCCGGGAAATAGCCGCAGCCCCTTTGCTGATATATAGTGTTTGGTCCATAATATTCCAGGATGGGAAAATGGCTTTATTTCTTGTGATTGTCCTCTCTCACATTGGGCGAAGAAGACAAAACTTCCTTCCCATCTCCACTTGGCAGTCTTTCCAGATCATAACTTTCAAGCCTATGGCATTTTCTCTTCTGCATGCTCTCCCTGGTGACTTTAGCAACCAGAAGGGGAGAACGGGTCGGGCTCTTAGTTTTCTATATGGTGAGGGACTTCACAACTTGTGTCCTATCAGCTGAATGTCACCCACTAGCCACTCAGTAAACCTCTTACTTCTCCTGAGGCCCTTGGACTGTAGGACTGGGATCGGTGAGCATCTAACAAGTTAGGAAACATGATGCATGCAATGCTTTTGGCTTGGTGGGTCACCGGTTGTGTACTGTAAGGCTCAGCTCCCTCAGTATAAATCCCCAACAACAATAAAAAGGCAGCAAAGGTTGCAAGGTTGGTGAGGCAGAGCTGTGTACTTTTGGGAGAGAGCTTTAAATATGTTTGCAGTGTTGCCTCACAGCTGGTGGACAGTGTGTGCTAGTGCTAGCCAGAAATGTGCTTCACTCCTTTGGAGCCAGCCACACTTTCTCTTTGTTTGTGTTTCCAGCAAATGCTTTAGCCCATAGTCTGTTACCCTTTACCATTTCCTGTCTCTGCTGGCCACATTGTTCCTCTCACTGGATGTGGATCCAGGTTTCTTCTGTCTCCACCCCCCTCTCCTTAGCATTTGTTGCCAACAGTAGCTTGTAATCTCCCCCCCCCCCCTCCAAAAAAAAAAGTTGTGCCCTGACTTTCCTGCTGAGAGACTTACATCTGTCTTGGACGCATGGAGCTACATTTCCCTTGGCTCCAAATAAACTTTGATGTCTACAGCAGATACATGTATTTTTTTCTTTTGAGCATAATGGAGTCCAAACCTCTCTAAAATTAACAATAATACACAATAAAAATACTTAAAGCTGGTGTGCTGGCTGGACCAAGGACTGCAGCTTTAGCTACACCAAGGGGGATTAGTCCTGTTTATACAACGGCTTGTGGATTCATTTATGAGCTCCTATGGTTCAAGTAATATGAGGATTTGGGTCTCTTTTTTAACATATCGTATTGCTCTGTCTCCAGTAGTTTAGTCATTTAGCTAGTTGTGTGTGTGCGGGGGGGGGGGGGGTCCTTTGTCTCTTTTTCTCCTCCTTTCTTTCCTAATAACTCTTACCTGCTATACTTAGGAGAAGGGGTTATTTACCCTTTTTTGCTGATTCAGTGCATTTTTATTATACTGTGATTTGAATAGCTTGTACTTCAAATCCTTAACTTTAAATTGTGTTTGCTGTTTTGTATGTCTATGTCCTTGGTTGGCAGTTAAATAACTATTTCAATTTACAGGCCTTTGAACTAAAGAAAGTGACTTCGGAGTTTCTGTCTCTCTTCTACCATTTGGGATTTAATTTGCATCATCTCTGATTCTATTTAAAAAGAAAGCAGCAAGTCAAACCCACACACAACATGTTGTTGCGCAGAAGGACTTCCACTCCCTGGCTGTGCTATTAATGTTAGCAATCAGGAAAAGCCTTTGGGGGCTGCAGATTCTCTAGTCTGATGCTGCCGCTGCCAGTGCTGCTGAGGGTTTTGGTGCAGGGAATCCAAACTGCTGCCTTTTCCTTCAGCTGAGCTCTTCACATCTGCATATGTCTCTGCTGCTCTTACACACTCCATCTCCCACCCTCTCTCCATGGACTGACTGCTGTTAAGGAAAGCTGAGCCCGACCAAGTGATCGCTTTTGGGAGGAACGCAGATTGCATTATTTGTCATATTCTGGAGGATCTGTTCGGAGGATAATCTTTTTGGGGGGGAGGGGAAGAAAAACATGACGTCGCCAGCTAAATTCAAAAAGGATAAGGAGATCATAGCTGAATATGACATGCAAGTCAAAGGTAAGGACTTCTTTAAGCAAAATATGAATCTGCTGTATCTGTGTGTGTGTGTTTTACGGTCTCAACTTGCAATGCAGGAGCTCACGCTACATGTTTGGGTGTGGAAGGGAAAAGCATTTGCAGATCGACAGGAATTTGCAGTGCTTTCCAATAGTGCACTGTTAGAAGGGATTGACAGTGATTGTAGCTTCATGGGGGTGGGTGTCACACTGTCTTTTTATATTTTGTAAAATAATAGTTTTGTCGCTTGGTGAAATCACAGAGGAATATACACAATACATGTATAGTTCTACAAATATGTTTATAGTAGGCAACAGTCTAGCAGACAATGAATCATAGTTTGCTTGTAAATGCCCCCCCCCCCCCCCATGTAAGTATTATCTTAAGGAGCTTTGTTGCTTGGCAGTATTGTGGATTTGGGTTTATAGGGTTTTTTATAGCTGTGTGCACCAAAAGGCTTTCAGTCTTCATAAATGCCTTCTGTATATGCCTATCATACACCTCTGGCAGCCGCCTGCAACACCCTTAAATTTGAACTGCACATATGTACTGCTAAACTCTTTCAGTGATTCTGTGCTCTGTTTGAAAGATGTCCATTAAAGGGTGTGTTACATTTGCTGCAAACAACAACTTGACAGGCAGGCTCCCTGCAGGAGTATCTTGGTGACATTAGGCGAATGGGCTTGGTTTCATATCATCACATGCCTGGGTGACAAGAGTAAAGAGACGCTGGCTCGCCTAACCCTTTTGTGTCTGCAGAGTTTTCAGCATTTCTTCACACATATGTGCATAGTGGACTCTTGTTCTTGCATATTCTTAACCATACAAAATGTTGCTGATGGAGGGACTCTGAAGCAGTTCCTTGAATGAAAAGTGCTTGATCGGCTCATGTATGCAGCAATACAGGAGAGAATGGCTTTGAGGTTGTTGGGAATTAACTGGGTTCTCCTGAATTGTGTCTGTGCTCCAGGGCTTGATCTGCTCCCATTTTTAAGTAATTGCAGATCTGTTGTGGATTTGTGGGCCTCTTGGTATGATCTGAGGCATGAGGCAGATTGCTATCTGTTCCATGCTCTGACTCTGTAATACATGTGGGAAGCAAGACAGTCTTCTCAAAGGAGGCAGTGAAGCTGAGATCATTAATGGCTTTAAAAAAAGTGTTTTGGGATTCCTGGGTTGGAGTCAGTAGCCAGTCAAAGCATATTTGTTCTTCACTCCTTTCTTTCCATGTTAATGTAATCTCCTTTTGCTTGGCAGGCTAACTAGGTTTTTGGAATTCCAGCGGCCAACAGGAGGCACTGAATCAGAAAAGTATGGTGGCCACCCAGCAGTGCTTGCTGCCTGGGCTGGAAGAGTAGGTGGTCTTTAAAAAGGGAGTCTTCAAAATATACGCGTAGAGACTTGAATTTCCTTTGTTTCAGGATACAGAAGGGAGGGTTCCCTCTTCCAGTTTGGTGAAACAATGCAAAAGGCATCTTGTTTTCTTCTGAAGAACTGTTATGTTGTAGCCTCCATTGTACATGGAGGCCTGCACTTTAGGGAAAGAATTTAAAGCTATAAGGTAAGCAGGAAAAAAAAGAAAGCAGAAGATTTGTTTTAGCAGCATGCAGTCTTGCTGGTTTTTGCTGTTCTGAGCTTACGTTAACTAGAACTTGGTATTTGGTAAGAAAGCAGGATGTAGCTTTAGTTGTTTTCTTTGGTGAGTTGCTATCTCAGCATGGTCCTAAGTGACACTTTCCCTTACACTACAGGAATATCCAAAATATTTCACTGAGGGCGGGGGGGGGGGGGAACCACAAGTTTATTATATAATCAAGATACACAGTTATACGTGAATTATTGTTGAGATAATATTGATAACAATGTGTAAGATATTGAAAGAGAGCAAAAATAAAAAAGTTTGTTACGCAAAATATTTCACTGCAACATAGATTTTTATACTTGGGAATAAATTGTATCCAATATATATATGAAATAGGGTTAATTAGTGTGCATTGGGCTGGTAAGGTGTAGAAGCCCTCTCGAATCACTGCAGGTAATACCCAGCCTCTTTCTGTTATCTGAACCTGCAAGATTCTGTCCACGTGGTTTCATTATTCTACACAATCTTGAGTTCTGGTATTATCTGTAGTCAAGATTAAATTTAATAAATACAGCCTTGAGGGCCAGCAATTGGATTCTTTCTTAGCTGAAAGTGCTGGCGTATTTTAAATAATATGCTTGAGTGAAGATGGTGGTACTCAACTCTACAGCTGCTATTCTTTTGGAAAACAGACTGATAGCACTGTGATAATCATGGATGATGCAGTGTATGCCTGTACATGTGTTTGAGTAGTAACTTCTAAAATAACATCCTATGCAAGACCAAAGGAAAGAGGCTCCTTAGTTGTGCCCTGGGTGTTTCATTCATGCTCATTCTACTCCACTCTGCCCCTTTTTGCACTGCTTGGGAGAAGAGGAAGGCTTTCGTAGGAAGCTGTGAAGGAAATAAATGGCTCCTCTGCACATTCTGAACCCAGGAAAACAGCCACATAATGAGCTTGCACCAACAGAACAATAGAACCAAAAGAATGCTGAGATTGGCTAGTAACAACTTGATGGTGATCCCTGGCCCTAAGGAAGTCCAGTTGTCCTTGACTAGGGCCAGGGCCTTTTTGGTCCTGGCCCTGACCTGGTGGAACTCTCTGCCAAATAACATCAGGGCCCTGCAAAATCTGATGCAATTCTGTAGGGCCTGTAAGGCAGCGATGTTCCACTAGGCTTTTAGCTGAGGACAGCAACGGGAGGTTAAGACTGGTACCCTTCCTTTCCTTTTTATGGCTTCTGCGTAACCTTCCCTGTCCTGCCGTGTGGGATAGTGGTGTGGCCAGTAAAGGGGGATTGTCAGTTTTAAACTATTGACTCACTGTTTGCAAACTTAGGTGTATATATATATATATATATATAAATTGTATTTTAAATGTTTTGTAAGGCTATTAATTGCTCAGAGCCTGCTTGTAGGATGGGCAGTTCATAAATTTAATGAAATAAAAATAAATAAAATAGTAGTGGCAACTGTTGCCTCAGTGTGGCTCAGCCATTGGTTACTGTGAGAGCAAAGGCACAGGATTTTTCCTGGTGCCAGGAGCTCAGGAGTCAGTCTTGTGGCTTGCTAGTGATGCTTAGCACAGCTCAGGTGTATATTCTTAAAGCCAATCAATGCCTTGCAGTGGTCCTTGAATTAAATTATGCTTTTTGACTAGCAATACTGCTTTTAGTTTTCCTTCCCGTGTACTGCAGTTGGAAGATGATGCCTGTCCACCCCCCTACCCCCCAAACTATTGTGCCATTTCACCGGATATATCTGTTACCTCCACACAGTGAGCATTAGTGGCAAGTAAATAGAAGGAATGTTCCCTGAAAACTAAATGGCATTAGCACCAGCTGACCACCATGCTGGGGTGATAGAACTAGGCTACATATCAAGACATTATCTAAGTGATACTACACAAATACAACTTAGGGATGTTTGTTTGGAGTCTTTGAGACTGTTTCCTGTGCCATAGTATAATTAGTGGGAGTTTGTTTTTCCTTAATTTTTGAACATTCACTTTTCTTTAGTTCGTATATTTAGATGCATTTATAATTTTGTATCCAGTGGCTGCTTGGAAGCTGGATTCCTTTCTTGAGTCACTATTTGTTTTCCTTAGGACTACATGCTTTTGTGAAGAGACAGTTATAGACTCTTTGAAGATGAGAACTTGCCATCCTATGAGATCAGGTTCAGCCAGTCTCACCACATGTCCACTATGGGCAGGCAGTCTCCCAGGGAAAGGCCCACCACCACCCTTGCCTTTTTGGCCCAGTGGTAGAAACTATGGGAGGTGAAAATGCCATCTGCCTATGTGCAAACATCATGTCCAGGCAATCTGTTGGCTGTCACCTGATATTCTAAAAACTCTTTGATAATACGATAGAATTCCTAGAGTGTCAGTTGATGCAGTGATATCATATCCATGTTTTTGCCTGGATGTTACATTGGTCTGTAGGCCAGCATCATTCCCCTCTCATCCCACCCTCTATTTGGAGGAGTGTGATGGCTAATCCGGTGGTAGGTATGCACTCTTTTTTTTTTTTGCAAAACTTAGCCAGCTAGGTTTTCTGGAAACCATTGGTCCTTCTTCCTCATCTTGACCTTCTGCTCCACCCCATCTCCTTTAACTTCTTTCTAAACATTGTTTAGTTCAGAATGCCAGAATCCAATGCCAGTTGGAAGCCCTTATTCAAATGAGTGGTGGCTGACACTTAGCTTATGCTCATGTGTGCTGCATGTTTCTTGCTCTCTTTAGCAACTTGATTTCAAATATCTATTTTTAAGGTGCCATTTGTTCCTGTGAGACTGGATGCTTGCCTCCCTATTTGATAGTATAGAGCTTTATCATGTAGCTGAATTGGTTACTGAGAATGGTTTATTTTCATTTTGTGTGATAAACTTGTGATAAACAGAATCCATTATAGACAAACCATGTTGGAAATGGAGTAAGCTCGCAAAGTTCATAGGGTAGACTTTATGGATTTTTTGTAGTGGTGCTTTAATACCCCCCAATTATTTTTTATGATGGATGAATATTGGAGATAGATAGATGTCATGTGCTGTAATATGTTACAGATATAAAAATAGCCAGTATTGCATAACCACAGACTCTGTGAATGAGCCCTCAACTTTTGGAAACATATTTTTGGGGTGCTTTGCTGCTTAGTATATTCCATGTTTTGTAGAACTATATTCTCCTTTTCCTCTTAGCAGCATGTGCCCCCCATCTGTGGATATCTAAATCTGAGGATTGGGGCCACACTGACACTAAACAGATTTTCCTGCAAACTTGGGGAACCCCTCCAGGTTTTCGGAAAAATCTGAAATCTTAGAAAAATACATTTTGGGGTGTTGACGTCCCACCCAAATAAATAATCATTCCCTGTGCAAGTGCAGAGAACACATCTACCTCCAGCATGGTCATTGGCAGCTATGTTGCAGCCTGGAAGCGGCAGTGGGCCCATGCTTCTGTATTTTAATAGCAAAGTCAGCTAAATCTGAGGATACTTAAATCCAGTGACTGGAGCTGTAAATGGTCAAGACAGATTGTTCTACAAACCTGAGAAAACACCCCAGGTTTGCAGAAAAATCTGGAAAAGAAATACATTCCAGGAAAGTCTGGAAAAGAAATACAGGAGCCCATGTAGCTTTAAGAAACAGATTCTGTCAGTGGCTTTTGCTAGGCAACCACAGCATTCTAGGCTTGGTTTCTCTGAGTAAAAGACAAGGGAGGGGGCAGGGTTGTTTTTAGGGCTGTTGTGGTCTTTGAGGGAGGACTCATTGGGGCTACATGTGGCAACAATCACTGGACGACTTGATACCACCCAACTTGCACGACTCAGCTAGACCTGGCTGTTTGCTACTCTTCAGCTTCGTGAAAACCAGTGTGGTGTAGCAGTTAGAGCTTCAGACTATGGTGTGGGTGACCCGGGTTTGAATCCCCATCTTGTAGAAGCTAACTGGGTCATTTTGGGTCAGTCAGATGCTTTCAGCCTAGCCTACCTCACAGGGTTGTTGTAAGGATAGAAAGGAGAGGAGAGCAATGTTAAGCTGCTTTGGTTCCTATTGTGGAGAAAGGTGAGGTATAAATGAGGGGTCCTGGCCCAGGGGCTGGAATCACACAACTAGGCCATAGTTTTCTTAGGCAGAGGCTGCTGGAGGGGAGAGGGAAAGCTGAAGATGGGGGGGGGGCAGATACATGTAGGCTGGCTGTTGGGTGGGAAGGTGAGAAGGAAGCAAGAAAAGGAGAGAGGCTGTGGCTTTCAGGGAAAGCAAAAGTAGTACAGGAGAGGAAAATGAGACACCTGCAAGTCCTTGTGGGTTCCCACTTGTGGTATTTCATTTCTTCCCCCACAGGTTACAGATTTTTGTGTCTCCAGGATGGCTGTAATTTTTTTTAAAAAACAAACTATAGCTATGGCCATACTTGTCATTTGAGAATTTCAGAATTACTGCAAATTTCCCCTCCTGGATTTGATTATTTTTGCCACTGATATAGTACTGGATAGATATGAGTCCATTTATTTCAGTAAATATGGTCAAATATGATTGTTTTGAAGATGCGTTGAACTGGGATGCACAAGAGAAGAAGGAGCTTCAAAGCAGTCAAGGAACTGTGATTAAAAATGCATGGCTTGTTGGAGGAATATGTTGAAAAGCTGAAAGTCTGCTGAAGACTCTTAATGGGAGGGAGGAAGAGAATGTTGTCTTGTTATGCTGTTCTGTACCATGTGCTTGATGGAGATTAATGGGTGATCTGCAGAGATGGCAAGGGAGATTACATCTTTCCCCTGTGGGGACTCAGACAGCACAGAGCTGAATAGACTCCTGTGTTTCTTTTATACCTTATAGCAGAGATCCCAGAACATTTTGAACTGCAGGCACCATTAGAATTCTGAAAGAGGGTGGTGGGCACAACCACGAAATAGCTGCTGCAGGAGGTGGAGCCAACCACAGACTGTCAGGGAATGAGGTTATGCATAATTCTGATAGTAACTTTTCAACATTTCAGGTGGAAGCTCTGTTTAACAGGACCTGTTTTTAGATGAACATATCCTTATATAATAATTCTCTGTTGGTGGTGGCACGCTGCTGAACATTCCACATGCCACCCCAGCCTTTGGTCCCCTGGCATGTCAATCAGAAGCTGTCCCTATCCACTGGCTGCGAATACTCGTGTGCCATTGGCTGGGTGCTGCTCCTCTTCCCCGCCCACTCCTTCAGCCTCTGTGCCCTGTCAGAATTCCTGGCAAACGGGTTTCTCTCTTGACGAAGACGCTTCTCCAGCATCCCTGCTGGGGTGGGGATTAACTGTTACGTCAGTGGCTGTTGGTAGGTGAAACGAAATGGCAGTTACCTGTGTTTATAAGATGGCTGCTGTCTGCAGTTTGTTTAAAATGTTCCCCCATAAGGTTCAGTTGAGCTGCAGTTCCAGAGAGGGACCTGCAGGGGGTATCACTAACTGGGTTGAATGAGGCTTCCTCATCTGCTGGGCCTACAGTTCCCAGCTGCCCCAAGGCCAAAAAGTGCAGGAAAAGAGGGACCCTCCCAAGTGGCGGGGCACCATCAATATAGACTCCAGCCCATCCAGGGAGGATTGTGTTTAACCCCTGTTTTATTTAGTTGTCCCTTATTAATTTAGTGTGTGTGTGTGTGTGTGTGTGCGCGCTCCATAATTGTGTAAATACTAAAATAAATTATTCTATTTGGACCAATAATCTGTTGTGCTCTGACCCCATAGTCTCCCCTGCTCTGCCAATATCAAAGGGAGGGGTAGCCCAGGGAAGCAAGGAAAGGCCAGACCCTTGGGTTGCCAGCTTTCAAGGGATCCCCCAAAGATTGGGGATTCCATCTCCAACTAGGGAGATTTGGCCACAGGGGTCTCACTGTCCCTCTAAAAAGCCAGTGACACTTCAGTGACTGGTGGTAGGGAAGTTAAGGAGTGAGATACCTCCACGGGATGAGGGTGGGAGGCGAACAGCTGAGTTGAAAACTGGAGCCCATTTTGCCACATTAGGCAACCAAGCTTGGTTCATACAAAGGAAGGAAAACCCTTCACAGGCCTTTGTGAAGAACTCATTGGGGCCAGTCCTGACTAGGGTTGCCAGCTCCAGGTAGGGAAATTCCTGGAGATTTTCTGGTAGAGTCTATGGAAGCCAGGGTATGGGGAGGGGAGAGGCCTCAGCTGAACAGAAAGCCATAAAGTCTAACTTCCAAAGCAGTTATTTTCTCTGGCCAGGAGAGATCTGTTGTCTGGAGTTCAATTGTGATCCCTGGTGATCTTCAGGCTCTACCTGGAGGTTGGGTACCCTAGGCGTGGCAAGCAGTGCTTTAGAGCAGGGTCTGCTAGATCCAGGTTCTTGCTGTTGAAGCTGAGTGGGTGATTTTGAACCAGTCACAGATTTTCATCCTAACCTACCTCACAGGATTGTTGTGCAAGTCAAAAGGGGGAGAGGAGAGAGAGACAACTTTTTCTCCTGGGAAATGTATTTATTTAAATTTCTATCCCGCCCTCCCGGCCAAGGAAACCATTGTTGCCAATCTCCAGGTGAGGGCTGGAGATCACTCAGAATTACAACTGCTCTCCAGATGGCATTGATCAGGTCCCCTAGAGAAAATGGTGGACTCTGTGTCCTTGTACCCTGCTGAGATGCCCCCCCTCCATGACAGCCAATGTGATGTGGCAGTCAGGGCTTCAGAGCATGGTAGAGGCTGCAAGTGGGGGGGGGGGGAGATGGAAAGCTGAACAGTGAGGGGAAAATAAAGGTAAGTTGATGCTTGGCTGGGAAGGAGATAGGGTTGCCAACTCCAGGTGGGGAATTCCTGGAGTTTTGAGGGGTGGATCCTGGGGAGGGTGAGGTTGGAGGAGAGATGGGGCCTCAGACAGGTACAATGCCATAGACCCTGCCCTCCAAACCAGTTATTCCCTCTTGGGGAACCACTGCTGCCAATCTCTAGGTGAGGACAGGAGATCACTCAGAATTACAGCTGCTCTTCAGGTAGCAGAGATCAGTTCCCCTGGAGAAAATGGTGGACTCTGTGTCATTATACCCTGCTGAGGTTGCCACAGCAAATTGATGCTGATTGCCCAAGCCCCTGGCACTCTCCCAGAGCCCGTTGTATTTATTTCCACAATGGGCCTTATTCCTAGTTTAAAATATTTTCTTGATTACATTGTGGGGAGGGCGGGGTAAAAGTATGAAATAATAAATAAATAAAATAAATACATACAGCTCATCTTCAGTCACACAGTGAAGATTATTGTGCTGTAGTGGCAGCTGCTGCCAAATCAATTAATTTTTTTAACTTGCACAGCCAATCAGATCTGCAGTGGCCAGTCAGAGGACCTGCTGGGCAAAAGCCCCACCTGGCCCATCCACTTTCTTAAAAAAAACACCTGGCGGACACCAGGAAAGGTATTGATAAGTGCTGTGGTTCCCATGGGTACCACAATGGGGGACCCCTGTCCTGCAGCTAATTTATGGCCAGTAGTGTACTTCAGTTGGGTGGATTTGGACAGTGTTTTTTGGAGCAGTTTACGACCACCACTTCATTGTGCACTTTAGTGTGTTAAATCCATTGTGTCTAGACTACCTGAAGGAGAAACATCCAGAACTTCTCTTCCACCTCCCATTCCAGTCTAAGGGAGCATTTTATTTAATCAGTGTGTATAAAGTTATGGTTAATTGACTTCTGGAATCTTAACATGTATGTTTTACTGCAGTGATGATTTAAATTAGATTTTCTTTAGGGCCGGGGTAGAAACAATTTGCAGTGGTGGTGGTGGGGGAACAATGTTCCTTCTTTGGAAAAAAGCAAATATTGTGACCAAGTTAATGTGGAGAAAGGAAGATTAAACTCATCCACAACAATGGGGAGGAAAACAAGTGTTCAAGCTGACACATCTGTTGACCCATTTGGCTGCTGCAGAACTTACTTCTCAGAACACTTACATTGGAGATCCAATCCCAGTGCTGCTCTATTGCCTAGCAATTTGGTGATCCCCCCAAGGGGCTTGCATGCTTCTCCTTCCTCTTCTTTTACACAGTCATTTCCATCTGGCCTTTCAGGTTTACATATAATGATAGTTTGCATTTTAATAGTAACCACATTTAAATAAAACTACACTTCACAAGGGTCCTTGTAGTTATGGTTACGCACTGTGGTTTGACACTAACTGTGGTGAGTTTTAATACTGATACAGAAATAGTCCTAAGAGTTTCTTAGTAATAGTCAAGATGGATTTATTTAAGTGAAGGCAACTTATTGATTTAAACTGTATCTTAAATCACAAAACTAATTTCAAAAATTGATTTGTTTTTAAAAATCTCCATACGTTTAGATACTTTCTCAATAGCTTGTTAACCATAAAAACATATTCCTTTAAAATAGCATAGAGTCTTCATGAAATTGTAGAAGATATATAATAAGCTTCTTAAATATTTAACTTAAAACCAGTAAAAAGGTTTGGAAAATGATACATGGCTCATTCTTAGTTAAGTTAGCGCTCATGACCCTAGATGGTGCCTGTATGTAGAGCAGAATATCCCCCCTCGCTGCTACTGGGCAACAGGGGACCCCTAGGAACACGAGAGTGGAATTGGCAGTCGGTTGCCATGGACACGCAATGGACAATGATCATACTTTCCCTTCAATCAATGGAAATTTTTCATTGGATCCAACCAGTAGTGCCAAGGTATTTTCCCTACCATTCTTATTTTCCAAAGGAAAGCAGATTTTCATATGAGGGTTATATATTATACATATTTAGTAAGAGATTATACATTTTATCAGAAGTCATTTTAAACCATTCCCTGTGGGGTAGTCAACTTTGTTGTGGCAAAAACAAGAGTCTTGTTGGCTCTTAATGACTGACATATCAAAAGCTTTTAACTGATGCATTAAAATAGATTATTTTTAAAAGAGAAGCTTATAGAAATCTAATTTTCAGTTAAAATTGCTGATTCTTATTTGTTCTGGCACTAGCTTTTTGATCATCCTATTACCAGCGGATAAACTTTTAGAATGGAGAAAAAGCATCCGTTTTTAAATAATCAGGAAGCATACGAAAATCATTGAATCATCGGTTTTTAGCTCAAGTTTCAAAACATTAAGCAGATCTGAATAAAAAAGAGGGCTACCTGGGTGGAAATAAAGAATAAAAATACTTTTGAAATGTTTTACACTAGGAGCTCTTCCAGATGTTCAACTTTGAAAGAGCCAATGGTTTTCTTTCATACCTAGTAAAAGAAAAATGTGCTACATTTGGATATGTTTTAGTGAGGGAAACTACTTTTACAGTCTTCTTGGTATTCTTAATGTATGCTGTCCTTCATGTATGCTTTCCAACAAGCCCATGATTCCAAACCAACTGTTTTTTTCAGGTACTCTTGCTGAAGTAATGGGATGTCTGAAGAGCAAGTGATTCTCAGTCTGCAACAAAGACTCTTTCTGGTTTCATCTCTTATGACTAGCATGGAGAAAAATAGATATTGCTGGAAACTTTCTGCTTATAACCTATAAAACCAGCTGAGGTTAGGAATCTGTGTTGCTTTTAAAAAGAAATCCCACACCCCAAAAGGGTTGAAGCTAAGTAAAACCATTTCTCATAATTAGAGAATTGTGTATTTCATTTTTCTAAATGACAAGGCATGTCACCCTGAAGTCCAGCCTCTGAACTGAGTTGTATGAAAGTAAATAATTCTTTGTGTAAGATGCAGGAATTTTACATTGTGTGGATGCCAAGTAGAAGATTGAGAGGCTGTATGTAAAATAATCTTGTATTTACAAACATTATAGTGTGATCTTAAATATGAACTTACACCCTTCCAAGTCCATTGAGGCTTAGAATGGTGTAACTCTTTTTAGGATTGCACAGTTGAACTATTTGGAAATGAAGCCCTGGAGTTAGTATGAGCATGATGTTACAACACTAATATGCAGCCTGTGGTGCATCCAGATAAAAATAAGTGATGCATTCAGATAAAAATAAGTGATGGACAGCTTGATAAGAAATTACTCATTGGATAAAATAAGCCTGCTGCTCATTATATGTTCAGAAGTCAAAATGCTAGAAGGGGAAGACAAATATGGTTTCCCTTGTGGCTGCATTTGAAAGCTATTACAGATGTCTTTGCATGGATGGGTCTTTACAAATATTCCTAAGTAGTGTGTGATAGTATATAGAGAGGTCCACCCTTGAGATAACAGTTGCTGTACAGGGCTAAGTTCTTGGAAATAAGGTGTCATACTGCTAAGTGGGATACTATCATAAGAACATAAGAGAAGCCAATATTGGATCAGGCCAATGGCCCATCCAGTCCAACACTCTGTGTCACACAGTGGCCAAAAATACCAGGTGCCATCAGGAGGTCCAGCAGTGGGGCCAGGACACTAGAAGCCCCCCCACTGTTGCCCCCCCCAAGTACCGAGAATACAGAGCATCACTAGCGCCAGACTGAGAGTTCCTCTCTATACCTTGAGGCTAATAGCCACTGATAGACCTCTGCTCTATATGTTTATCCAATTCCCTCTTGAAGCCGTTCATGTTTGTAGCTGCCACCACCTCCTGTGGCAGTGAAGTCCATGTGTTAATCACTCTTTGGGTGAAGAAGTACTCTCTTTTATCTGATCTAACCCGACTGCTCAGCAATTTCATGGAGTGCCCACGAGTCCTTGTGTTGTGAGAAAGGGAAAAAAGGACTTCTTTCTCTACCTGCTGTATCCCAGGCATAATCTTATAAACCTCGATCATGTCACCCCTCAGCCGTCGTTTCTCCAAGCTAAAGAGCCCCAAGCGCTTTAACCTTCTAACCCTTTTATCATTCTAGTTGCCTTCCTCTGCACTTTTTCCAATGCTATAATATCTTTCTTGAGGTGTGGCGACCAGAACTGTACACAGTACTCCAAATGAGGTCGCGCCATCGACTTATACAGGGGCATTATGATACTGGCTGATTTGTTTTCAATTCCCTTCCTAATAACCCCCAGCATAGCGTTGGCCTTTTTCATTGCAGTGGCACACTGTCTCGACATTTTCGTTGCATTATCTACTACGACTCCAAGATCTGTCTCTCTTGGTCAGTCTCCACCAGTTCAGATCCCATCAACTTATATTTATAGTTAGGATTTTCGGCTCCAATGTGCATCACTTTGCACTTGGCCCCACTGAACCCCATTTGCCACGTTGACGCCCACTCGCCCATCCTCAACAGATCCCTTTGGAGTGCCTCACAGTCGTCCTTGGTTCTCACCACCCTGAACAACTTTGTGTCATCTGCAAATTTAGCCACTTCACTGGTTACTCTCAACTTCAAATCATTAATAAACAAGTTAAAAAGCATCAGACGGAGTACTGATCCCTTAGAAGATATCTGTTTTCCAGTTAGGTTCTGGGTGAGTGAAAGATATGATTAAGAACATAGATGAGTCTGTGATGGGTATACTGACTGTAGGGTGACTTGCCTGCTTGGTATAATGATTGAGGACAATGTGCTAGCTGGATAGGATCATAGTGTGGTCTCTGATAAACATTTGCACTTGTTATAGCTGCATAGCTGTATAGCAGGGGTGGCCAACCTGTGGCTCGGGAGCCACATGCGGCTCTTTCACACATATTGTGCGGCTCCTGGCAGGGCGGCTGGGGAAGCAAAGGGGAGGCATGCTTTTTCTCTCTTTCTCCCTTCCTTCCTTCCTTCCCTCCTCCCTCCCATCTATTTGCTTTCCTAGTTTCTCTCTCTCTCTTTCTTATAACTGGTTTTCCTCGTTTGTTTTTATTTTTGGCAGTCCCATTTAACGTTAATAAAAAGCAAATTTGCATATTTTTAAAAATAAAAATGTGTGTGTGATATTTGTTCCTGTCTTGCGGCTCTCAGACATCTCTATGTGGCTCTTACGTTTATTCTATGTGGCTCTTACGTTAAGCAAGGTTGGCCACCCCTGCTGTATAGCCTGTAAGGCCTTGCAGACCTAGTTAGACTGTTAGAGAGGAGGTTGACGGGCAGGACCTCCAGAGTATCCGTTTGAGACATGCTATGTGTAGTATGCACAGGCAGGGCTCAGGGGTTCTCGTGGTATAGTTGTGTTGGTGATGCTGAAAGAAAAAGACAATCTTTCCTCCAGCAAATTTGAAGAAAAAATTATAGCATCCTGGTATTCACTCATTAACTATATGGTTGAATCTGATGTAATTCCAGCAAATCCTTTATACAAACCAATGATATACTTTTGAAACTTGAACCTGAAACATTATTTGGCTTTGGTTTAAGATAATAACTGAAGTTACTTTCAGAACACTGATTTAAAATTTGCCTGTAAAGATATGTATTTATTATACGATTGTTGCCTTAAGAGATGTTTTGTAGTGTGTAATACAGTTCTCTGGCATCTTTAGACTGGACATAATTAAGCATTAATGTTTTTTCCCCTAATCTCTTTTTGTACTTCATCTGCAGACATCTATTGTACTTGCCTTGTATTGTTATTAAATTCTTAAATAAAAATTATAAATTAAGAAAAAGACTAAAAAATCTGGGTATTGTGGAACTCAACAGGACATAATGAACCTATGCAAAAAAAAAGATGAACCAAAATGGAACAAGACTGCTGACTCTTAAAATCAGAAAGGTCACAGAACAGGTTTAATTTCTTGAGGAAAGACAACAAGCACGGAGAAGCATCTGATCTTCGACGCGGTCTCTGTGCTTCACACATATGGGTTTACTGCGCCTGTGCGGAAATCCATCGGCGTCGTAGAAATTTAACAGATTTTCGTGCCCAGCGTTCCAGGCATGTGCGGGGGGCCCATCGCGCATGCCTGGAGGAGCAGGGCGTGGACATCCCGCCAGTTCTCTTCTGACCGCCGCGTGAGTAACAGCTCTCTGCTTCTCTCCGTAGGATCTAGTTGTAGAAAAGCTTCACTTCTCCAAGCCCTCTGGTTTGGTTTGCCTATTTTTCTTTGTTTTATATTCATTTGTTTTATTTTTTTAAAAAAGACTTCTCCATTTCAAATTTTTTCTTTCTGGGGCCCTTCGGCCACTTGGCCTCCCTTTTTCTCCCCCACCCCCATAATATTCGAGCCACCTCTGTATGGCTAGCAAGTGGGGCTGTTTCAAAAAGTGTTCCTCTTGCGGCAGCAAGCTAGCTGCTCCGGATGGACATTCACCGTGCGTAATTTGTCTTGGAGAGGGACACCAACCCGAATCCTGCGCTCACTGTGAAAAATTTTCTAATCAGACTAGAAAAAATAGAGCAGCTCAGCTTCGTGTTGCTCTGTTAGAGGCTGCTCTGTCTCCCTGATGGATCCTGGTATGTTGGGATCGACCATCGACACCATGCCTTTGGCATTGAGAGCAGCATCTGACGTTGTTCGATCGACATCGAAACGTCCCCCTCCTTCTTCTTTGGCAGCATCCACACCGATAAAGAAGAAGAAGAGGGACAAGGCAGAGAAGCGCCGTAAGCTGATTTCCAATTCTGCTTCTGATCGTTCACCCTCACCCTTTCAGGCCGACCGATTCTGATACAAAAGCTGGCAGAATTTCGAACCCGATCCTCCTGCCCACAACCTATCCTATGGCAGGGATCGCAGAGCTGACGGTCTCCTCGACGACGGTCCACGGCACGTTCCCAGTGGGGATACCTGGCACACTGGGACCATCGATGTCAATATAAATCATACTCGTTGGTAACATGGTCTCTCCTCCACCACATGCAGAGTGAGATTATTGCCCACAATACCGGCGACACTCCCCAAGGCTGCTTGAACAACTTCCCTCGACTACTATCTCCAGATCACTGGATCAAGTCCCTGCAAATCCAAGGCACCACACTCCTCCTTTGCCATCGAGGGCTCCTCCTACACAGGCTTCAATCCCAACTGCCCTCCCACTTCCTCGGGATCATCGCCAGCCCGTTCTGACAAAGTTCTCGATATTGACGCCCGTTCAACCGCCTCAGCGACACGATATCGATCTGGGAGGCCCCTCCGACCCCCTTCCACTTACTTCAGACTCCTCTGACAGGGATTCGGAGGACGACCAATCTGACACCCCTCATTCTCCTAATGAACCATCTCCGAAGCTGGATGTCACAGACAACTTTCCAATCTCCCCCTCGGAGGATCTTTCCTCCTATGGTGACTTGATAAAGCATATGGCACTGTCTTTGGGGTTATCAGTGGTGCAGCCCAAACCAGCCATCACTGACGCTGTGTTTGATGTAGTGCAGCTGGACATTTCAACCTAAATAGCTCTACCTATGTCTGCGGTCTTATTGCAGGTGGCGAAAACCACTTGGGACAAACTGTCATCTACACCAGTTTCCTCTAGGAGACTGGACCACATGTATGGAGTCCAGGACACTGGAGCGGAGTTCTTGCTCAACCACCCCCACCCAAACTCCATGGTCGTGAATTCTTCTTCTAGATCCAAATGCACCCATTCTACCCCATCCAACAAGAAAGGAAAGGAACTAGACGCGTTTGGCAGAAAATTGTATTCAGCCGGAGCTTTAGGGTTGAAAACATCTAATTATCTTGCCTGCATGAGCAGGTATCAATATGCTCTCTGGGAACAACTTACTCAATACCTTGTATCCCTCCCAGATGAACAGTGCCAAGCAGCCCGCAAGATCCTAAAAGAAGGTCTAATTTTGGTGAAACAACAAATCAATACAGCCAAGCATGTTCTGGACTCTTGCTCGAAGAGGATGACATCTGCCATTGCTCTTCACCGTCACTCCTGGTTGAGATCCACAACTCTCCAAACTGACATCAGGGCATATGTAGAGGACCTCCCTTTTGATGGACTCGGTCTATTCTATTCTACCACCAACTCTGTCCTGCAGGAACTGGAAAAAAGCATTAAGGCTTCTCGCACTCTAGGGGTTTTCTCCGCCCCTAGACAATTCAAATCAAGATCCTGGATGCACCCTTGGTCCAGAAGGTCCACCAGTCAGAGCTCTCCCGACTGTTCGTGGAGGCCTTACAGCTCTTCTTCCACTCAAAGAGTGCCTTACGGCCAGACATCAAAGTTCCCGGCAGCGCAACAGTCAGGCCGCTTTAAACCACCTGCCCACCCAAGCAGGGTCTTTGACTCCCCTCTTCCCATCACTTGCCTTGCCCCCTTTCTTCCCACCTGGAACCTCGGGACCACGGATGCCTCAGTACTCTCTATCATCGCCCACGGGTACCTAATAGAATTTTTTCAGCTCCCACCATACTCACGGGTAGTCAACACTCCATCCTCAGACGCCCTTCTCCAGGAAGTCTCTGTCCTCCTCTCAAAGAATGCAATAGAACCTGTACCCGCTCATCAACAGCTGATGGGTTTTTATTCCCGCTACTTTGTAGTTCCCAAATGGGATGGAGGCACCAGACCCATCCTGGACCTACGGGAACTGAACAAATTCATTGTCTACTGTCGGTTCCACATGGTCAACCTCTTCTCTCTACTTCCTCTCATTCGAAGGAATGCCTGGATGGCCACCATCGACCTTCAGGATGCATATTTCCACCTTACCATCTCTCCTCTGCATCGCAAATACCTATGTTTCATGATAAGCCAAGACAACTACCAATACAGGGCCCTCCCATTTGGACTTTCTACAGCACCCAGAATGTTCACAAAAACTGGTGGTTGTTGCGGCTTTCCTCCGCCTCCAAGGTGTTCTTGTTTTTCCTTACATCGACGTCTGGCTCCTGGTGGCAAACTCCCGAGAGGACCTCATACACAACATCTTTCTTACCTGATCCCTCTTGAGTCGCCTGTGCTTCACCATCAAAAGAGAAAAGTCGCATCTAACTCCTGCCCAGCAAGTGCAGTACATAGTTGCCATTCTCGACTCTAACGCTCTCCATGCTTATCTTCCGGACGACAGGGCGACCACCATCATCGCTCTGGCCACCCAGATTCACTCTCAACCAACCTCAACCGCCCTCTCTGTACAATGCCTTCTAGGGCATATGGCAGCTACAACAGTGGCCCTCACATTTGCCAGACTAAAACTGTGGCTTCTACAGCTTTGGTTCATCAAGTCCTACGAACCTCAATGGCACCCGCAGTCACTCTGCCTCTCCCCACCACCGAAGGTGAGGGACTCACTGTTATGATGGACCCAACCTGCAACTCTCCTCCAAGGGGCCCCCTTTCACCTCCCTTCCCCGCAACTCACGTTGACTACCGATGCCTCCAGATGGGGTTGGGGAGCACATCTCCTAGGACACAATGCAGGAGGGCAGTGGGACCAACAGTCATTGTCCCATCACATCAATTATCTGGAACTTCTTGTAATATTTTATGCCCGATGCACCTTTCTGCCCCTTTGGACGGGAAATGTGTGGCAATACTCTCCGACAACACCACCGCAGTCTCCTATATCAATCGACAGGGCGGCACACGATCACGTCACCTATGCCTTCTCACTATACGAATGTGGGACTGGTGCTCAGACAACAATGTTTTTATCCAGGCTACCCACATACCCGGATCCCTCAGTACCCGAGCAGTCCGCCTCAGCAGGGAACGCACCAACACCCACAATTGGGAATTAGCCTGGGCATATCTTCGCCCCATTTTCCTCCGCTGGGGGTTCCCAGACATAGATATCTTTGCCACTCGGGCCAACAAGAAATGTCCCTTGTTTTGCAGTCAAGGAGGCCTCGATCCCCTCTCTCTGGGAGATGGTCTTCTCTACCCTTGGTCTGTAAACTTACTATACCTGTTCCCACGATGCCCCTACTTACCTGGGTGGTGCACAAGATCATGCGGGATGCCGCAAACTGTATTCTCATAGCACCGTGGTGGCCCAGGCAACCCTGGTTTCCAGTCCTCCTCTCCCTAGCCAACGGGAACTGTTTGCATCTCCCATCTCAACCGGACCTTCTACGAACACCAGATTCCCCACTGTTGCACCACGACATCCCACGTCTAAAGCTCACGGCGTGGAGAATTTCTCCTTCAAATTCACTGAGAGAGTAGCCAATGTTTTGCTTAACTCTCGCAAAGCCTCCACACGCAGCCTTGCTATTCTACCTGTCACACACGAGATCAGACAGGTGAACTCCCAAACTCTTTGTTTCTTATGCGCCCAGTACGCTGGGCACCCCTATTTCAGCACGACGACTCTCCAAGTGGATTGTCCAACTGATAACTCTCTCGTACCAGCTGGCCCGAGTCCCGATTCTGGACTCACTGAGAGCCCACTCTACTAGAGCTATAGCCACGTCCATGGCTTATCTGAAGGGAGCGTCTCTCATGGATATATGCCAGGCGACTACATGGATAACACCCAATACGTTTATCTGCCACTATGCCTTATATGTGAGCCTCATGGCGTACTAGCTTGGGTCACCTCATCCTATCCACCGCTTCTCAGTGACAGCCTGCCAGCACCCTCCTTCAGGTAGGCCACTGCTCGCTACTCTCCCATAGGTGTGAAGCACAGAGATCACGTCGAAGATAAACAGGTTGCTTACCTGTAACTGATGATCTTCGAGTGGTCATCTGTGCATTCACACCACCCGCCCATCCTTCCCCTCTGCTGCCAGGCTCTGTCCTTCTTTTCTCTAGCCTGGTTCTCAGCGGTCAGAAAGAACTGGCGGGATGTCTGTACCCTGCTCCTCTGGGCATGTGTGATGGGGGCTTGCACATGCCTGGAGGCTCTGGCTATGAAAATCCATTAAAACTTTCTATGACACCGATGGATTTCTGCGCAGGCACAGTAAACCCATAGGTGTGAATGTACAGATGACCACTCGAAGATCATCAGTTACAGGTAAGCAACCTTTTTTTTCCGGGTAGCTTGTCCTCTGTGCGTGTGTGTGAAAATTCTGTACCCTCAGACTGAGGATAGGAATTGATAATGAGCATGCAGAGTCGAATAATCAGAGATACTGTAACAAAATTATTTTTTAAAATCAAAATGAAGGTCACTGTGTTACTAAAGTTTGAGAACTGCTGAAGAATAAGTGTTGCTGAAGATAAATTGAGTTGACTTTTGCAAAGAAAACCCTGCTTCACCATCCTTATGGAATGTTGGGAATTTCAATAAATCTAAATCTGTCACTCATTTCGAAACAGAATATTTCACAGGGATTTTTCCCCAGTGTTCCCTCAAATTTCTGATTCTTCTGTTTGAAAAACTACAAAAAATTGTTTGAAAAGAAGAACAGAAATTTCCTGATTCTTTTCCACCTCCCTCCTCAGGCTTTCATGGCTCCAACTGTTCCCTGAAACTCCTCTAAGAAACACCCCATCCTGTTAAGTGGTAGGATAGTTTTTATGGAGCAAAACAGTCTATAAATCCATCTTTAAAGGGGTTCTCTGGATCATGGCGTGTCTTGAAAGTTGCATGATAGTGTGTAAGAGAGTTCCCAAGATTGTTCAAGACCCTGTAGGACTATTTTGGAAATGTTCTGACATTAACATAATGTCTTTGCTTGGACTTCATAAGCTAGCTGTAAGCAAAAGCAGGGGCAAATTTAGTATTTGAATGTCACCTGTATTGTTTGTTCCATGTGCTCTGATTTTTCTTCTGACACCATACTGCTGCTGTGTTTGATTTGCAATACTCCTTTGTTGATGAACAACCCATTGGATGAGATCCCATTTATTTCTGTGTTGAATAAATGGAATCAGACAAGGGTGAGTCTACAGACTTGAGCCAACTTGCATTTTGCAGTAGAAACTGTAAGCAGATCTTGGTAATCTGCTTATTCAGTTAATTTTCAACCAAAAAAAGATTTTGCTCATTGGGAGCAAAGCATTTGAAGTGGTAATGAAATTTAGTCAATGCTATTAATTTTAAGACTCATATATTCATATTCACAGGCATCCACTGGCTTTTTTTTTATGTTCCAGAGATGGTATTTTCCTATCTCCAGTTTGGGCATGTATTTTCATGCAAATTATAAACAGAGAAGCCTAACAGTGTACAGATGTCTGAGCTTACAATCAAATGCTAGCAATTCTAGCCTGAAAATTAGAGTTTTAATGAGAGAACAAGATACACTAATTTTTCTTAAACTATTCTACAGCAACCATCTGAAAAATAGTTGTTGTATTAATGGCACACCTGTATGTAACTGGATCATAGAACAGTTTGCCCCTGAGTGTGCTTTTCTTGAAAAATCACTTTTATTTATTTAGATAATTTATATATATTCAGATAATAGAAATGACTTGGCCTGGTGCCTAAATGGTAAGAATGATGGCATCATGTGAATGATGGCACATGGCATAGACTTCTAAAGCTGCAGCATCACAATAGGAAAGGTCATCTCTCTAGTAGCTACCCACCTTGCCTCAGGTCAAGGCATCTGGCAGCTGTCACAATTCTTGGGCAGGCTGATGTCTGAGAAGTTAGGTCTTTAGTTATCTTGGTCCCAGATGGTTTAGGGCTTTGGCAGTTAGGACCAGGATCTAGAACTGATTCAGAAACAAACGGGCAGCCAGTACCATCCTTCAGTATTGGATTGATGATAATCACTATGCTACATCCTACTTAACAAACCTACTGCTGCTGAAGTTCTGGAGCATATAAAGTTTCCAAACACTTTTCAAGGGCTGTCTCGTATACAACACATTACAGTAGCCAAGCTTTAGAGGCTCAGAGTGCTTTCTTCCCAAACTTCCCAGCAAGACCCTCTTGCTGGCATGCAGCCTTATTAGGAGGCTGGGGCTGAAAGGTGCCTCTTTGTCTCCTACAGCTCCTGTTAGATGGGAGACATTGGGACCCATCTTCAGTAGCTTGCCATCTCCTCTGACTTTATTAATCACCCCTCTCACTTGGTGCGGCCCAGAGGTATGACACCAAAGGGTAGCACCAGTGGGCAGTCTTGGCCATGGGTAAGGAATTTGTGCAAGGCTCCTTAGTTAAACAGCTTTATTACTACAAAGCCCAAACTCAGCAAGTGACTACAAGACAGTCCTAGGTACAGTTAAATAAATAAAAGAACATGGGGGGGAAAGGTTGCTGGTTAGGTGAACTTGTAGTACTTGAACAACTGGCCCTGCCTTCATGGGAGGCAGACTGCTGAATACATAGTGTGTGCCCTGGACCTCAAGCCTGCCAGAATGTGATCCCACTAATCAAGTGCCTTTAATTAGGGCTATGCACCTAAAAAAAAAAAATCAGTATTTTTCAGATCTGGAAACCAGGGAGCTAAAAAATAGAGGTATTCCTGGTTATCCCAGTTTCAAATGCCAGGTATTTGAAACTGGTTTTTTCCCCAGGGGATTTCAATAATATGCAGCTTCATTATTCTCTTTTTTGACCAAAAGGCGTCAAAATTGCAGTGGAGCTGCTGGTGCCTGACTATTAAATAACTCCCCAGTTTCAAGGGAATTGGTCCAAGAGGTCCAATTCAATGGGCCCTTGAAGAAGGTGTCCCCAGCCGTCCTCCATTGTTTTCTGTGGAAGAAAATCCATGTTTCCTGCAGGGCAAAGATTTAGCCAAAGACACAAGAGCAAGCAAAGCAATCATTAGCCAAAAGCCTCTCAAAGTAAACAAGAAGAACCAGTGCAGAACTAGGGAATCAATGTGGCAAGCCTAACAACAAATTACAACCTGAGAATTCTCCAAACCAAACCAAATAGGAATCCTATCGAAAGCCCAATAAATGTAAAATCAGAGAATCCATACCAATGTACAACCCGAGAATCCATCACAAACAAACTCTAGCAAACAACATCACATTGCAAGACCCATAGAACTAATTTCAAAGCACAGAATCTAAGCCAAATCAATCTGGCAAGCTGATACCAAGCCCTGGAAAGAAAACACACACAGCAGAATTCAAGAAAAATCAGTTCTAGGAGCCTAGAAACACTGGCTCCTGATTTACCCAGTTAATCTCAAATTTTTCCAGGAGTTTTAGGGACCCATCTCCCAGTATCTTGGAAGATCTAAGATGCCGTGTGGACACCTGAATATATCTGGAAAACACTAAGATTTTTTTTTGGTTTATATATAGATATAGACTGGATATATCCGAATGCACATCCCTAGTGTTAATACATCAAAGAAATGGCAAATTTTCCCTTTGGGCTGTAAAACCTTCTCAATTTCATGAAGTGGATCAGTTCCCAGACTCTGTCAGTCTTTGGGGCTCCATCCTGGCCATCCATCTCTGTAACTGTCATGGAATATCTGCCCATCTGCCTCTCATCCCACAACACAAATCTAGATTTAAGCAAAATGAGAATGACTGTGGGCAGATAATCTCTCCCCCAGTGAAGTTAGTGGTAAATTCTTTGTGCAGTGGATGTGATGTCTACTGAACCCTTAGGTTGTGAATCTGATTTTTCAGGAGAACTGTAGTCTCATTCAGAACCAGCTGATGATGAGCCATGCAGCCACCGTAGCTTCATCTTACATAGATGGGCTTCAGTTTATTAGCTACCTTCATCCATCCTGTTACAAGTTCCAGAATTTATTCAGGACATCCACAGACCCACTTGGATTACATGAGAAGGCAGGCCTTGACAAATTTTCTTTGTGTCTAGGAGCCACCCAGACATGCAGGAGCCAGACTTATTGGTAACAAATATACTATTTTCATGGGAGTCACCTTGAGCAGGTCTTTGAAGAAGGGCATATATGTTTACTGGAAACTGATTTAAAGTATAATATAGACTCATCCTGAGTGACAAGCTCAATGTCTCTCATTTATCTTGGTAAAAAAGCCCCATTATAATACTAGGATATTTGAGTACATAGGAGGGCACTGAGAAATACTAATTACTTTTCATATCTGCATCTTATGCTTACATTTCCCCCAGTGTGGTATAGCAGAGAGAATGTGTGACTTGGGCTGGGAACGCTTGGGATCATTCAGATTTCATCACAGGCATAAGCTTCCCATTCATCTTGGATAAGCCTTAGCTTAACTAACCTCACAAGATTATTGCAATGATAAAATGGGTATATAAAGATTCCTATATGCTATCCTGACCACCTTGGCAGAACAGTGAGTGGAAAAAATAGTAATTAAATTAAATATGTATTGTATATACACATTTATATCAGTTTGACTGCCTGCTTTGTGGAATAGCAGTTTCCAGGCAACAGCTTCCTCATTTGTCTCCTGACAAAACCAGAGCAGCCAGGGAAGGGCAGGTGGCCTTAGTTGCCGTAATCCAGAAGTGCATGTGTGAGAGACTGAGTGAGAGAGAGATGTGAGCATGAGGGGTGGAGCAATCCTGGTTGGAGACGAGCAGGAGATTTTCGGGCAGCAAGATGCTTGGAAAGCAGCTAGAGAGGTTTGCCCAGCTGAGTGGTACAGTCTGGCTGTGCTGGGGCACCGGGGATGAGGGCTTTGCTTGCTTAGCAGTGCTTGGGCTCTGCCACCCCCTCTTTTGCTTGGTCCCACTGTTCTGGCTAAGACCCTTTCTGTTCCTTTATTGAGGGCAGCAGAGGATCTTTGGTCCCCAACTCTCACCAGGAGCAAACTTATAGTTGCCATTGGGACCTGGTGCCTGGAGTTTGTTAAGAGCTGTGAGAAGGAGCTGAGTTGGATGTCTTCAACAGACAGCTGATATCTCATGCCAGATCTTTAGGCAAACCCTCTCTGCATTTTCATGCAGAAGGTAAGTAGCTTGAGTGGCAAAGTAGAGTCGTGCAGAATCCTATAGTAGTATAAAAGTCATAGTGTAGAGCAGCAATTCCCCTCACTGTCTACTACAGCTGAATCTCTTCATCCCAATGTCTTCAGCTCCCAACTTGGCTGAGTGTTTCAGGAGGATACTATGGACAACTTGTTATCAAAAGCCCTGAGAGATCCAGAAACATCTACAGGGCAACACTCTCCTGTCTTTCCTGGTAATGGTTTCCTGGTTATTTGCATTCCAAAACATTGTTGCAAATGATCTTGAAATAGTTCTAGGTAATTGGTATCGTACCAGTGTCTGGAGCTGGGTTGTAACCATGTGCTTGAGTACTTTGCCCAAAAAAGGAAGATTTGTCTTCACAAAATTAGAAAATGCTGTGTAAACCTTGGGGAGTCAGTATGGTGTAATGGTTAGAGTGTTGGGTTAGGAGCCAAGAGAACCAGGTTCAAATCCCCTCTCTAACATAAACACTTGATGTGGGTGATCTTGGTCTAGTGAATGTTCTCATAACCTACTTACAAGGGTTATTATTCTACAAGTAAACTGGAGGATGTAAGAATGATGTTAGCTGCCTTGAGTCCCCATTGGAGAAGTGTGGTATAAACATCCAAAATGAATAGATTTGATTATCTAAGGCTAGATGCCATATACTAAATGAGTACATGTAGTGAGGTTGTAATCCTTAAACAGGGCTGGAAGGAATCTAAATATATTTTAGTTCTGTATATTTTGTCAAAAGATGAGGAATGAGAGACAATGACAGCTTTGATCTTAAACTTATATGGTTCGCTTTCTCTTCTGGCTGTCCTGTTTCGTTTCCTTTCATTCTTCCTCTTTGTATTTTCTATTGTATTAGGGGTATACCATTATGCTATTATTCCCTGGAATGGCATAATGAATAGGAAGGCATTGTCTTCTCATTCGGTTGTAAGAGCTATTCTCTATTTGTTTTGTTTTCCAGTTTGTGTGCTCAGCAAACTGATCAATGGCATATTGCTATCATCATTCATTCCCATCAAGACTTCTGTTCTCCACACCCCGTTCCTTGTGAGTTCTGCACATTTTTGTTCCTTTTAACACTCTTAAGGGTTTGGAAATAGTGACTTTTATTTCTCTTCCATTTTCAGTTCTAACAAAATGTTCACTTTTTTGCAGTTATTATTTATTCTTAAATTGGAAAAAATGGGAGCCACTTCCCCAATCAGCCTTAAAAGTCAGCATGCTTCCTGTAATTTTTTTAGTCTGCTTTTGTGCAATCAGCATGCTATTATCCATGTGATGTCTCAATAGGGCTGACTCCAGAGGGCTACAGGAAGAAGCTGAAATATGAACAAAAGATTTATTTTTTTAAAAAGATCCAACTACTGTACATCTGGAGTGGGAGGGGGGGAAGCTCTTTGACTGTATAGAGGAAAGGACAATTACAGCATCACAAAGGCCACAGGATATAGGAGTGATGTTTGGATGGAAACTTAATTCTACTCTGAATGAAAATGTGCGCTCATTTTTCCCAGTGGAGTTCAGTTTCTAAGGGCAATGAATACTTGTTTTTATACTCTTTCATACTGTGGGCTCTATCCTTCTGGTTTCCAGTGAACTTCCTGTAGCTGTGAAATGGTGGATATGTGCCAAATGTGTAAATTAATACCATTAAAATCTTGGTGTCTTTAGCCTGGAATAAGTACATATTGAATTTGTGATGACAAAATGTGATGTTGTACAGTAGGCTTCCCAAAATGAGAGTGGCCAGACTAGCTTTTGTGAGGGGAAGGAATTATGAGTGTCAGGCAAGCCAATGTCTTCCTTGAGAGGAAGACACTGTGGGCATGTAATGATCAGTGGCATTAATGTTGTTTTCATAGTTCTGATGAGGCTGTGATACCACCAGGGAGGTGTCTTGGGGACTGAACCAACTGGTGGCGACTCTTAGCAGTTTCTAATGCCATGTAGACTCCTGTGCATGTGCAATACTTTTGAGGTTGTGTGGCATCATGAGAGCTGCAATTTGAGGGCATTTAGAGAGACTTTTCAGGCAGTGGACTACGTGTCATGGATTTGTTCCCCTGTGGACTCTTGGATGAAGAAAAGCAAATTAAAACAAAGGCAGGCAAGTGAGAAACACGTCCAAGAGAGCTGGATGGCTAGAGATAGGAAGCATCCACTGAGGATGCTGCCAGTATCCTTTCTATTTAAATGGTAATGGCAGCAGAGCATGTTCACATTGCTGTGTAATCATGAGTGTTCATTTGTTGTGGTGCTCCTCATCAAACACTTCATTGTTTCCATCTCAGTTGCACTCCTCTAAGATGACAACAATGAGTTTGGGTGCAGACTCTGAATGCAGATGTTACTGATTGCACTGCATTACTGAGTAACCTGGGTAACTTCCAGAATATGACAGGGAGATATGATCCTGGATAAATCTGGTTAGAAGTTCTTGTAAGCTTTGTTTACAAAGATCCCATGGGTGGTCTTGGGAGAAGAAAATGCCTTGCATGACATACAAAGTTGTCTTAGGGTGGTCCACACATTATGAATTTGTCATGGCTGCCCTAAGAACTCTGGATCACACGTGTGCTGGGAGTTTGGTGCTCTCCAACTGTTTGAGTATCTGATTCAGATCAGGACTGTGGTACACATGCAGAAGGGTTTTTAGCCTACCATCCTGTGCTGTTTTCCAGACCTGAAATGGTTTTGTGAGGCTGCTGTTAGCTCCCTGGGAAACTTGTGTATAATGGTGGGTACATGTAAGCTTCCTCAATGGGGCAATTAGCAGTGCCCTTGGGCAGTTTCAGGTAAGGAGAACTGCATTGGGTGGGGAGGACAAAGCCCCTTCTCTGTACATGCCGTTCTGAATTGGGCTCCTGTGTGCCTGAAGGCACAGAATTCCCAGCATACATGTCATCCAAAGTTCTTCAGCGACCACGATGACTTTGTCATGAGTGAACCAGCCCTTATGCTGAGTCAAACTATGAATCTGTCTAGCCCAATAAAGTTTAGTTTGTGTTGACTCTGAAAAATTGCTCAAATAGAGGTATTCCCCAGCACTGCTTCCAGATACTTTCAATTTTGGAGATGGTTTTCTGCATGCAAAGCATGATTTGTGGGCCCTCCCCTCAACAGTGGCCAAAGTGGCCTTTTTGAGATTCATTTAATTTCACACTTTTCACTAAAAAACAAGCAGAAGATTTGCCCACTGTGTTTAGCTAAAATGAAGTTCAGAAACCTAATGATCTGCATTCTCACATTTATCCATAGTTCTATTATATTACAAACTTCCTTTCTCTAATAGCTTTAGAATTTTTCTTTCTGTCAAATAGAAGTAAGCGTGTCTGTGAGATCTTTTTAAAGTGAATGTTTCCTAAGTGGTCTTTCATTATGCAGAAGGTGTTCAGTATCTAAAATGGAAAGAATCCATCAGGGGATATTACATCTGCCTGTAGGAAGACTTCGCTGATCTCTTAACTGTTTGGCATTTAACCAACTTGACCTATGTTGTTTCTTGTGAGAAGGTTAAATGGTGCTTTCAGAATGACTTGGACTCTGTGACAACAGTGGTAAAAATAAATCCATCTCTCTGTGAATAGACAAAGGGCTCTGTGGCGTATGAGGAAACTGCCTTTTCTTTCCCTCTTGCTTTTACCATGGTGGGTTGGTCTGTCTTTATTTAAGCAGTTTGATTTAAGTAAAAACACAGAAACCCCAAACAAAACAAAAAAACTATATTAAACAGCAATTTCAGTCTCATTTCTTCTGACAAATAAATACATTTTAATTGCAACCTAAAATCTGGGGACAATTTTATTAGTTCATGTTAGTACCAAACTGTTCTTGAAATGAATTTGAAAGAATAGGTTTTAAAATGGCCTTTGGATATTATATAGGCCTGTTTCACTGGACGATGTGGAATTGTACCAGGTTGAACATGATAGCCGGTTTACTCTCTGGTGCATTAAAAATGTTTGGCGGCATATACTTGGTTTCCCTTCTTCAGAGCTGTTAGTGGGAAGGTAAACTGTTCCTGTATCCAGTTATGAGTAGAGTCCATTGTTTTCTTAGACCTGTAAGGTTTAGGGTAGAAATTAATTGTATTTAATGGAGCAGGAGAATCAAAACTGAATAGCATCAGTGCTTTTCATCCATGTCTTTGGATGCTGGGTAGAAAACCAGGTTACATAGACTGCCATCTTAAATACAGTTATGCCATTCTAAGCCCAATTGACTTCAAAGGGTGTAACTCTGCTCAGGATGGCACTGACAGGCATGAACAGAAAATGCATATCCATTGCAGCACTTAATCTTTCCTTTTCCTTATCTTATTGTATGCAAAATAGAGTGGCAAAGACCCAATGAACATGTCTTTATTTTGTATCTTTGTGGCATATTCTTATTATCCCAAGAAACTTATGATTAGAATCTATTAGATCCAGAAAAATAAACACTGTAGGAAATCAGACTCCAGATCAGCCTTCCTGCTGCTCTGCCAATTTACTGATTGTAAGGAGAGTGTTAAAAAAAAAATCAGGGGAGTATTTTTAAATGTAAGCCCTACTGTATGAAGTGGGGCCAGTCTATTTGATCACTTTAGAAGTCTACCACCTCATTTCATTTTCCATTCTAATGTAGACCCAGGTCTCCGTTACCTCAGGAGAACAAAGGACGATATGTGAAATACCTGTTGATTGTTTAAATGTGTATTGGTTGTAATGAACTGAAATGGGAGGTGCTTTGCATAACTTTTCATCCACCCTATTGCATTAACTTTTCATCCACCTCTCTTTTACACCCTTTGCATAAAGTTGTGAAACTTTTGGCAAGGTAATGGGTGCCTTAGGGATGGGAAATACGAGGTAATTGCACCAACAGTCCCTCAGTCTGATCCAGTCCCACTTAGATTACTAGTTAGACCAAGGTAGAGATACATATTTGGATGCAGCTGCCCTTGGGTAATGCTGTGTAGATAGATAGCAACCACCTTCAGATGTGGATCCAGTTGCAGTTGTTATCCATCTACAATGTATTCTGTTTAATGGGAAGTGCATCCAAATGTGCATTCACATTGTGGTACAGCTAGTCATGTTATAAGCACAAAGAGTTGGGGTGAAACTACACCACACAGGAGTGGTCGGCAATGGATCTGTCACTGTAGAATAATGAAGAACCTTTGTTGCTTTGGCATTGGAGATGCATTCTTTCCACCTACCCACCAAGCATCAGGCTGTCAAGATAATTTTATTGATTGATTGATTTGATTCATACCCTGCCCTCCCTGCCAAAGCAGGCTCAGGGTGGCTTACACAAAATTGCAACAAGTAAACAACAGATAAATAGTTGTTTATTTCTGAAAACATGTGTTTGATTCCAGAAATGGTAACTTAATCAAACTTCACAAATATTCTGGGTAGCAGTGAGCTGGTCCTTAGAAGATGAAATTAGTACAGCAAATGGGAGAACTGTAAAATTTGAAATGTAAGGATTTAGATTTCAAGACTGCTTCCACATATGCAGTCAGCATTTCCTCTTCTATGAGTGTTTGACTCCATGCTGTTCCTGATTGCTCACTGACCCGCCAGGATCTTTACTTTGAGGAGCACAGCTGGCAACAGCAGGAAGGGGTCAGTGGAAAAACTCTGTTGTGCAAACACAGTGCGATTCCCATTGCATAGGATCCAGTTTGGGAATTTTAGTAGAGTAGCAATATCTATAAAGAATACTGAACAGTGCTGTAGTTTTTTGATTTGAACTAAAATATATGATTGACAGTTCTGGAATGCCCCCCTCCCTCACACTTTTTCCAGTGGAAAAAATGGAAGTTTTGGGGAGCTCTGAAAAAGCTACAATATAATATTTTTTTCTCTTGTTTTTTTTTTCCATTAAGTTTTAAAAGCATTTTTATAGAAGAAAGAATTTTATAATTTAGCACCACCAAAATCATTAATAACCTAAAAAACAAAACATCACATGCATGCTTTATCTTCTTGTCTCCTTCTTCGTCTTCTTTCTTCCTTCTTTCTTCTCCCAAACTTATTATAAAATAATGTTTATAAGATTTTCAAACAATCTTAGTTCATTATAATAAATGTAAAATATATTATCAAATTAATCTTGAATTAAATTATAATTAAACTCAGTCCTTGGAGGCCTCAGGGGTCAGGAGGGAAAACCCCCTCCTTCCGGGGACCGATTGGTCCTGGGGGGAACATACCCAGACATTCGCCACAGTCCAACCACTCTGTAGCATAAAACAAACATTATTTTATATTATCCAAATCCTAAATTTTAATCTGAGTCCAATCTTTCTTCAAAATCTAGATGACTTTCAGAAGTACCAACTCAAGTTGTTTTAGCTGACATGAGAGGGGAGCATTCTTTCCTTTTGTCAGCTCTGTTTTCTTGGGATTCAGAAGGGGAGGGATTTAAGGCAGCCAGCATTAGTTCACCTGAGACAGTCATAAGCAGTATAAGAAGTTGAACCCTGTTGAACACATAACTTGCCCATGCAGCACCATCGATGTTTAATTCTTAATTCTCGCAGTTTAGCTGTGGTGTTTTTAAGAGCACTGATCTTTAAAAATTCAGGAGGGAGATCTGGAAATACTTTGATTTTCACTCCCTGAAAGTCAAGACCTCCCCTCACTTTGGCTTCTGAAAGAATTCTCTGTCGTGTTTGGAAGTCCTTAAATTCTGCCAGTATATCTCTGGTGTATAATGAGGAAGTGTATTCTTCACATACCTTGCCCACATGGTAGGCTCTCTGAAGCAGGGGTGTAACTCCAGCTTCCAGGCTTAAAGTGCCCACTAACCAATTTGCCAGAAATATATTTAGCTCTGTTCCAGCTTCAATGTTTGCTTTGAACCCCCTAAACCAGGGGTGGGCAAATTGCGGCCCGCCACAGAGTTTTTTGCGGCCCGCCAAGACAGTCGGCCACGTGGTGTGATAGGGTACATTTGTCTCATTAAAGTGATTCTAAAATTAAATGTGCTTGCAGCTATAGATGATATGAAATTAGCACAATAAATAAATTGAATAAAACTACCACTATTTTATTTAATTTATATTTGTTGATTTTTATGATACAATTTATACCTTTTCTGAAATGCAAAGTTAACTAGTGTAAAGTTAACTAATGCAAAGTTAACTAATGAATGCTAACCTCCGCTCCCACAAAGTGGCCCCCGAGCCAAAACAATTGCCCACCCCTGCCCTAAACTTTAGGGAAAGCTCGTGACTGCAATAATCCAGAGACAAAATGTGTTCCCGAGCCCAAGTAATCTGAGGTTCTCATAGGTAACTGACTTTCAAGCTCAGTAACTTTCTGAAGAGCTTTTTCTGCCTTCTGACTCGTTTGTTTCTGAATCTCTTCTAACTCTTCCATGCGTTTAAATGCTGGTTTCAGCATTTCTGTAATATCATCTCTCAGTTCCTGATGTTGTTTGGTTAGTGCCTGCATCAGAAAATTTGCAGTAAGTGGGCTCTCTTCAGCTGCTTGTTCACTCCTCCCCAGCATTGCAGATGAAGTGGAAAGTGCGTCTGTAGCTGGAAAAAACTCTGTTAAACGCAGCCCGCTTTCTCTTTTTGGTCTTCCCCTTCTTTCCACCTTTAGGCGCCATCGTTCAAAATTAGATTTTTTTAGTATTGGAAATGGTAAAACTATTCAAATTTGAGCAGAGGGACAGCGAGCTCTGGGTACTAGCTGCTGACCCAGAAGCTTGGAATCCTCAGCAGTGTTGGTTGTGAGTTCCCTAGCAACATCCAAAATGGCCACTGAGATGTCGCAATATAGTGTCATGAGATCTCAGCAGCAAAGTTTTGTTTTTTTAAAAAAGAAACAGATTACAGATATGATTCTGGGGGATTCCAACCTCCTGTATGTATATGTGTGTATATATATATTGCCCACCTAGGGATTCCTCAGGCTTGCAAAACAGTATCCCCTGTCTTTTTCTGGCCCCATTGTGTGGGATTTTTGATCTACACTGTATGACTCAATTTAGAAATAAATACAATGATGATTCATGCATGTATTGTATGATGATATGCAATTGAAGAGTTCATTGTTTTCAATGTTATAGTTTCAGTTGATATCCAGATATGCTGCTAGTCCTTTTGTGAAAGTCTGATCTGTTTTCAGTCTAAATAATGCACTTTTTGTTACTGCAAAATTTGTATTTTCTATAGTCAGCTTCTATTTTTCCCACTGCATATGACAAAAACTCAATCGCATGCATTAAGGGTGCAGTTTGTAAACATTGTAAACATTGTAATTTTACTTGTAGAAAACAAAGTCATTTGTGTCTATAAATGCTGTACATTTATTTACTTCATTTATACTTAGACTTCCCAACTTTAAAATTGGCTCCCTAGCTGTCCCTTGAATATAGGTTTGATCAGCAAACAATTATCAGGTTAAATTATTTTACTTCATGCCATAAAAAGGTTCAATAGATCATTTCTGCTTTTTAAACCTCTGTTAAAGAGAGAATACATTGTTTTCTTAACCAGTTGGCAACCTTATTTATACTCCACTTTTTTCTTGACCTGGATGGCCCAAGCTAGCCTGATCTTGTGAGATCTTGGAAGCTAAGCAGGGTTGGTCCTGGTTTCTGCTTGGAGGGGAGATCACCAAGGAAGTCTGGGGTTGCTACACAATGGCAAACCACTTCACCTCTTGCCTTGAAAGCTTTATGGGGATGTCTTAAATTGGCTGCAACTTGATAGCACTTTCCATCACCACATATCCCACTTTCCTCCTCAGTGGGGCACCAAGGTGTATTGTATGGTTCTCCTCTCCTTCATTTTGTCCTCACAACAACCCTGTCAAGTTTGGTTAGGCTGAGAGTGTGCAACTGACCAGTGTTACCCAGCAAGTTTCAGTGGCAGAGGGGGGATTTGAACTTTGGTTACTCAGATCTAGTCCCACACTCTAGCCTCTGTACCATGCTGGCTGTCATGCCAAGATGTACAGTTTTGTATGCTAGCTAATTTAGAAGTGATTAGGATAATTTAGAAATTAGGGTAAATAAGACAGCCAGTCCTGTGTAAGGCCTGTTTGCATAAAATATGCTGTGTTCCTCTCTCCCTCCCTCCCTCCCCCCCCCCCAGTTATTTGCTTTGTGTCTCAAAGTTTCTGGAGATTTAATGTCCCTGTCCAGCATCAGCCCACACTGATTCAGTATAACACTGTAGTACATTGATACGAAGCCTTTTTTTTTTTTTTTTTTACTATGGAGCTGAATTCCAGAGCAGGGGGTTCTCCTTTATACTAAAAGCTGTCTGGAATATTAGCAGCTGCATTATGCAAATAATGGAGTATTGTTTTTTTCATTGGCATGGCATTTTGAAGTGCATATTACCTCACACTGAACTAAAACTGGAGATGTTTTTCATGAACACACCCTGTTCCCCTTTCAGATTGAACAGGAAGAAGAATCATATCAAATTGGGTGAAGTGTGATGAGATGAGCAGTACTTACATAAAATCCCTTGAATAAATTATATCTTGTTCAAACTTGGTTTGTGTTCAAACACTTAAAACTAATCCAGATTCTTGTTTCTCTATCAGCAAGTCCCTCCCCCCAGGCATGCTGGTGCTAGCAAGAAGATTATCTGATACGTTATGTCAAGTTAAGCACCCATCCTTTTAAAACTGGTTTTTTATGTTGACTGACTTGATTTCGACAGTAATGCACATGGCATAGTGATATGCAGACATGGTATAGCTTTTCTTTACTGACAGTGCCATCTTAAGTAGAGTTACACCCTTATTCTGTATACGGAATGTAGAAGAATGTGACTTTGCTTAGGATGGTGCTCAGTTACTCTATATATGGTAAACCAAATGCATATTTTAAAACAGATGTTCTGTGAATTCAGTGAAACAATACGTTTGAAATAAAAGAATATTGCTGTGGAAAGGATCCAAGCTATATAGTACCCTAATACCTTTCAGATATCACCTATGAGAGGTATAGATGGGCCTTCTCAAGAGCACGTTTTGATACATTTCCATCTGCAGATCTATAGGGTAGATTTTTTAAACAGCCTGTGCAGCAAAGATGTTGTTTGTGTTCAAGTAATGTGGTCATTAATTGAATCAATTGCACATTAATTGAATCAATCACACAAATACTCTTACATTGTGAATATTACCAAGAAGAAAGACATCAGATACTCATTCCTCTACTTTCCAGACTTAAACCATTACAATGTTATGTTGATTTTAACCCTGAAATTCTTAGGATATACCTTTTAGAAGACAGCCAAAAACCTGTGTCATATGCGGTGACAAGGTTTTGTGCACTGGTCCTTAGAAAGCGAAACTATCTAAGAAAATGCTAAAGGCTGAAGTATGAATTTTATTTGTGCTGTGATTTTAAACCTTATGTATTTGTTGCCAAAGTTGTATTTTAACCTTGCTGGTCTTGACCGTAATAAATTTGATTTGATTTGATTTGCTGCGGAAAGGTAATCTTTGAGATGTTGATTGTGTTCTCCCCTCCACCCCCAGTTCATTCATTAATACCATAAGAACATAAGATAAGCCAGTGTTGGATCAGGCCAGTGGCCCATCCAGTCCAACACTCTGTCACACAGTGGCCAAAAATACCAGGTGCCATCAGGAGGTCCAGCAGTGGGGGCAGGACACTAGAAGCCCTCCCACTGTTGCCCCCCAAGCACCAAGAATACAGAGCATCACTTGCCCCAGACTGAGAGTTCCTTGTGGCTAATAGCCACTGATGGACCTCTGCTCCAATTCCCTCCTGCTCCAATTCCCTCCTGCTCCAATTCCCTCCTGAAGCCGTCCATGCTTGTAGCCACCACCACCTCCTGTGGCAGTGAATTCCATGTGTTAATCACTCTTTGGGTGAAGAAGGACTTCCTTTTATCTGTTCTAACCCGACTGCTCAGCAATTGCAATTTCAGATTAAGACTATAATGGATTTAGTGATGCAGTCCTTTCCTGTTCTATGTGGAAGAACTCTTTGACCCAGTCCTCACATAAGGTTTCCCAGTCTGTTAACCTTTGAGGAACTGGGAGCATCCTCTGGATTTACATTCCTCTTAGTTTTACATTCTTTTGCCTTTTCCAGCATTAATCCTGGTTGATATTATATCTGCATAGAGATTAATGTCATCTTGGTTAGTGTTAAGTCAGAGTTGGAATAACTACATGAAGTCTTAATTGCTGAGGATTTGTGTGTGTGTATTTTGCTGCACTTAGTTTTATGGATAGGCATTTGGACTCTTTGGACATGGGGCCAAGCCACAGGACACATTATATCCTTAAGGGAAGGAAGAAGGGATGGGAGAGTATTGGAAATGATCACCTTTTCGTGGACAGATCCCTACTTGCTGGGATTTAGATTTACAGGGATCCCCAGATGTTATTTACTTATTTATTTATTTAAACTTTTATTCCAAGTAGTGATGGATTAAGATGATTCAACCCTGTAGCCTGATGGATCTGACTAGTTTTCAGATGGCTTTAGGGGATTTTCCTGCTGATATGATCAGTGTTTTTGTCAATGCCCTGGTTGACCTGTGGAATGAGGAAATGACCCAGGCAACTGACATGATTGCTCCTAGGCACCCTCTCTCAGGTCTAAGCATACAGGCATCCTCTTTGTTTTCCAAGGGGCTGCAGATGATCAAAAGATAGGGCTTCAGTAATAGTAGAGAAAGATTCCCAACAAATCTGAGAAGGTACAGGCTAGAGCAGTGTTTTTCAACCACTGTGCCGTGGCACACTGGTGTGCCGCGAGATATTGTCAGGTGTGCTGCTGGATTTTTTCAATGAAAGAAATGTGCCTTCCGGGCTGACCTTCCGGGACGCATTTGCGCATGCGAGAAAGAACAGTGGCGCGGTCTCGCTGATTCCGCTCGCACGCTCTGTGGCCGGCCTGAGGTAGGGTGATTTGCACCAAGCCATTCCAGTAAACATGAATATGTTTGATGGTAACAGCTAGCTGTTTCTGTCAGGGTGGGGTTCAAATCAATAACTGTCCCTCAGCGAAGAATGGGTGTACTGTGCTTCTCTTCAAATCACTTATGGTCAGTGGAATGCCGTTCACATAAGAGTAAGAGTTTAAACTCTCTATTTGAAAAACTTTAGCAGAATCGCAGTATTAAAATACATCCACATTATATTTCTTCTGAAACTCAGGTCAATGTTATGGGAAGGAGCCATTACACTTTGGATCTGTAACTTACGATTTCAAGTTGAGTGGCTATTACGTGTATTTGTAATACTGTCATAGTTAATACTTGAGCTGAGGCAACTAATGACCCATTTATCTTGTATTTCAGTGTTTTTCAACCACTGTGCCGTGAGATATTGTCAGGTGTGCCGCAGGATTTTTTCAATGAAAGAAATGTGCCTTAGCTCGAAAAAGGTTGAAAAACACTGGGCTAGAGCTCATTTTAAAGTACACTCTGTGGCAGTGATGGTGACAATGAAACAATATTTCTCTGCCATTATTGCATCCGTACAGTGCAGAACAACAGAACTCTTCTGGGTGGTCAGGGGCCTATTGGTTTCTGGCTTACAGTGGGAGGTGGACTGCTCTGGCAGCCTGCTGTGATCATTTTGCTCAACACTTCGTGGATAAATTTTTTTGCATCTGTTCCAGTTTGGAATCTATGTTAGCAGTGGTGGGATGGGATGGTCTTATAGTGCTGATTTGTCCAGCTATGTGGGATATCTTTCACCTTGTTCAGTCCGAGGATATGGACATGATTCTAGGATGTTGGAGACCTACCACTCACTTGTAGCACCCTTCCCCCTCCCGGCTATCTTGTCCCTTTTGCTTTTTGACATCTATGTAAAGCTCCAGGGAGATCTGGGCAATGCTGCCACTAATATGTGCATGACTGTGAAAGACCCCATACACTTTCCTCTCTTTTAAGCAAGATTTTCCCTCCATTTTTCTTTTTTTGTCCCTTCACTGACTGAGCAGCCCTGGTAGCATGTATTCTTCTCTTTAAAGTAACTTTAGCAGTCCCACCTTGTGTCAGTAATATGTTATGGACATTTTCTCAGCTCAGGACCTGAGGGGAGGTTTAGGGTCTCTCTTTTACTTAAATTACACTTTTTAAAATTCAAAAATAGCAGAAGGTTTTATCTGACATCAAGGGGAAAGGTCAGGTGAAGTCAGGGATTGAAAATACTGAGGTAAAATAGTATAAGCACAGACTCTTATATCAGACTATTGAGAGTTTCTTGAATTATTCAGTTACTACTCTAGTTCACTTTATTTGTATATTAGCAGACTCTTTTAGTGCCCAGAAGGCTGGTACCCTCTTCACAGTACCCAAACCTTTTCTCTTGGAACATCAGTTTTTGACTGACTCTTTAGGTCTCTCCACACAGTTTTTAACCACACCAGACCAGTGATCTCTGTACCCTTCAGCAATGTTCCCTCCAAGCTCCACATATTGGGAACAGAAATTCTACCTCATGAGCAAAAAAAAGCTGGTAGCATTAAAGTTGTGAGCAAGTCAACATTTGACTATTGTGTAAATTATTTTTAAGAAGATTATTTCCATAACCTTGTAAAAATCTCAGAATGAATTCTTTTAAACTATATTTAAACTATATTTTAAGAAGAATATAAACATGGTAAGAGAAAACAGAATCAAGTCAAATTTTATCACACAAAATGTTGTCCTCTATAGGGATAGACCAGGCTTCCGGAGAACAGGTCCACCCACCCCTTTTCACTATATTGGTAGACATGGCCTTGGATTGTTGTCTTACGCTGACCCTTAGAAAACATACCAGCACTTGGGACCCGGGGGGGGCTCTTGTCATATTTTAGTGAAATATGACAACCAGCATTACAGGTCAAGTATAACAGAGGTGGAACAATCACTGTCAATACCCTGCCTAACCTAACAAACAGGAAGTTGCGTAAATGTTTATGAGCCCCAGAAGGAGTTGCCTCTATCTTCCATTGTTTCTTATGGAAGCTTGGTTGTAAGCAGAAGCAGAAATCCTCTGAGCTGGCCTCTGAAATGTGCTCCAGCACCCCCAGTGTAGCTTAGAAGCAGCTGTGCCCTTCAGAGATAGCACCCTGTTCAACTGAATAGGGAATCTTCTCTCTGTAGAAGTTTTATCCCCTTTCCTTGGCCTGTATGGGAGTCTCAGTTTACTTCCCAAACCTCCTAGCTAACTTTCCCCCAATTCTCTTGTGTGTTGGACTGCTCTCTGCGAAGGCTGAAATTAGACTCTCTCAGTCAAGACGAATTCGGACTTTCTCCAGTCAAGGCTCAAATTGGGAATGAATCTCCTCAGCATCCAGCTCTCTCAAGATTCTGTCTGCTCAGCTGATGCTGACCAATCAGTTTGCTCAGAGCAACCTGTCACTCAAGGCTCTTTGGCTCTGTGAAGAATTAACCCTTCACAGTCCTGTAGTTTTATGTACAGCACTTTTAAGCCTCTTAAAAAGTGCAGTCTGTCACAATGACAGTCAACTCTACCTTGTACTTCCAGGAGATCTGGAAAATGGATGAGGGCTAGCAAACTGAAGCTTAATCCCATCAAAACATAGGTGTTACTGGTGGTGGGGGCAGGTGGAAGGTTTCATCCACAAATTGGGATATCTCTTGTTATAGATGGGGTTGCACTCTTCCTAATGGAGCAGATTTGTAGCTGGGGGGGGGGGGGTTATTCCTGGGCCTCCTGTGGAATAAGAAGAGAAGAGATTGGATTTATATCCTGCCCTTCACTACCCAAGGGAGTCTCAGAGAAGCTTAAAAACTCATTTCCCTTCCCCTCCCCATAACAGACACACTGTGAGATAGGTGAGGCTGAGAGAGCTCTGACAGAAACTGCTCTTTTTCAAGAACAGCTGTGCCAGAACTACAGTTTGCCCAAGGTCATCCAGCAGGTGCAAGTGGAGGAGTGGGTAATCAAACCCGGTTCTCCCAGAGAGTCTGCACACTTAACCACTACACCAAACGAGCTCTTTCAGGTGCCTTTCACTAGCTTCTCTCATGTGAACCTACCCATACACTCAGGTCATCTTTGGAGGATCTGCTTTGGGTACCCCCACCGACTGAGGGTAGATGGGTAGCAACCTTCTAAAGGGCGTTCTTGACTGTAAAATCAAAACTTTGGAACTCCCTCCTCAGTGAAATTTGCCTGTCTCCTTCTATTGATGTCCTCCACCAGCAGATGAAGACTTTTTTGTTGTTTGGAGCATCCCAATAACTGTTGCCTTTTCTTCCTGATGGTGTTATATGTGTTTCTGTGTTTTTATTGAATCTGTTTGAATAAAATATAAAAATTTTATAATGTATTTCATTATTACAAACACAGTATCAAATTCACTATCTTCAAAGGAATAGCTTATCCACCTCTAATGTACCCTAGTATCTATTGTACTTCACAATATCTGTTATGACAATCCAGTATTGGGCAAGTGGAGACCAAATATCTACAATTTTTGAAGCTGACCATAATTTCCATGTCCACATGTAAATTGTAATTTTATTAATAGTTCACACCGAAAAGAATTTGTTCAACCATTGCCTCAGAAATAGAGTTGATTTATGTTTCTGTTTCTGAGCTAAAGTCATCCTGGCTGCAATGGCCAACTGTTGTAACAAATGTTTAAATATTTTATATATACTCTATTTAAATGCTGTTTTCATGTCTTAGATGTTTTACTTTTGATATGTTTCGATGTTTATCATCCTGGGGACCCCATTTGGGTAGGAAGATGGCATAGAAATATTTTTAATGAAATAAATATAGGAAATATAGCTGCAAATGCAGTATACTCTGCTGGACAGATAGAAGTCCAAAATTCTTTTGCACAATCAGTGATGTTGGAACTGCAGCCAAACTAAATATGCTGTAATAGGGGACACAGTTTAGAGAAACAAGACCTTAGTCTGAAGTCTCTATTTGACTTTTGACCACAGACTGAACTTTGCTCCAGACAGATTCAAATACACTTTAAAAAATATTTTTAACTTCTTGTGCAAAAGCCTTCAAATGTGGTTTTTATCAGATAATAAACATTTTATTGTGCGTGTCAGCAGAACACAAAACATTTAAAATATTTGTCCTGTACAGACTATGCTTTTGCACCTGTAAGAACAAAGCATTTTTTCCCCTTTAAAGGTTAATTTCTAGAAGATAAAAGTTTCAGTGATTTCTAATGCTGGCAAAAGTTGACTGAAAACCCAGACATCAGATCCCTGACTTAAAAAAATGTTAAATTCACAGTCTGCCAAGAAGAATATATCTGCTGAGACTATAAAGCCTAAGACATATTCATTCTGCTAGCTTTTATTAATTGATTTGATAAAGTTTACTCCATTAATAGAAAATGTGATGAAAGAAAAATTAAGTCGTATCCTTTTATCAATTGATGCACATGAAAACAGAACTGTCTGCTTTCATGAAACACTATATATTCAGTGTTCTTTACAAATGTGAAAAGGACTTGTTAAGGTTAAACTTCAATTTGTTTTTGATTACATTTTTGTCCCAATTAGTAGTATAGTGAATGGAGATGCTTACCTTTGCTATCTTTCAAAGTTCAGCTAGAATAGGTGGGGGGAGGAAGAATGTGGTGGCACTTTAAGGATTGATTGTACAAACCTTTCTGGGCTTTACCAGATACATGAAGTCAATCTTACAGTATCGGTATCTCTAATTCTCAGTGTGGCCAGATCTGTTGATACTTAGATCTTTCTAAAAACATGAAAAAGCTCCAGTTTCACAGGAGCTGAAATCTTAAGCAATCTTAAACCCCTGCAAAATAACATAGAAGCAGCACCTGTAGATTTAAGAAATGAATGTGTTCTGCAGTGGCTATAGTGGGGGTGGGGTAGGCAGCCACAACAGTATCGCCAGCCTTCAAGCCTTGGTTTCTATCAGTAAAGGGAGGGTGAGGGAGCAGCTAGAAGAAGAGAGAGAGGTTCCCTCACTTGTTCAGGTGCATATGGGTTTACATGTGTGGAGAGAAATATTGTGGCCATAAACACCATGGAGACTTCATAGCATTTTGTGGCCTTTTGGCTCCATGGTGTTTACAGATGTTTTTTGTTTGTATATGTTTGTTCTACCTGAGGTTAAAAATTATGCATCCGAAGTAGGCTTTGGTCAACAAAGGTTGTGGTGCAATAAATATATTTGTTTTTAGCTGCCACAGGCCTCCTTTTTGATCGTTGTCTTTAACAGACTACTCAAAAATATCTGAGAAGAGTCTGGTGACTGGGGGATGTACTGTAGTTCTTCTGGCTCATTGTGTATTCATGGCTTACAAACTTAATTAGTTTGTTTGCTGTGTGTTTTTTAATTTTTGTTTTGGTTGCTTTGGTTAAGTGCTGCGAAAGAGGACTAATAATCCAGTCAGCTTGCATTTCAATTCCAGTTTTTAGCAGTACTGTCTACAAACCCTCTCAAATATGGACAAATGGCATGGAGCAAGTCACTTAACCCTTGGATAAATATGTTTGCTTTGGAACTTGCTACAGAGGTGTGAGACATCTCTGCAGCTTTTCACTTGCGTTAGTAAAAGAAAAGTTTTACAGAATTCAAACTTCATACAGGTGGCAGAATGCAAAAGTCAACAAGAGCAAAGTACTTCAAGATTTGTCTTGGGTCCTTTTAATTTTTTTAAAGTGCTATGATTTGTTTGAGTGCACTTGTTAAACCAGACTCAGTTGCTTGTTCTGGACATCTTTCTAGACAAGGGTTAGATTGATGCCAGAACAAATAGAAGAGTGATCCCTGTGTAGCCCCTCTCTGTTTTATTTTATACCCTTCGTTCCCCCTGTACCCATTTTTTTCTGTCACAAGTTTTTATTAGAAAGCTGTTGACCCAGAAGCTTGCTTGTTGAGTCTATTCTTGTTATTAAACTTTGTTTTCGAGCAGGAAAAGCAATCTAATATTGCGAATCAAGAAAAGAACTTTAATGTTGCCATTTTCCATTTCCCTTTCAAAGAAGGCAAATGGTCCAGCAAGAAGTGTGCATTCTCTGAGAAGGAACTGGGAGGGTGGGAATGAGGAGAATAAGAGAGCCAAAAAGAATAAATTTAGCATTAAAGTTAATTATTGGGTTTAGTATCTAGTTGTTTTACAGGCCTTCATTTTCTCTATATCTTAATTTGGTTTTAGACTACACTGTTCTAACTGAGATGTAAGCAGATAGGCTATATCTTGTAACCTCTGTGGTTTACAAAATCTAAATACTCAGATTATTTTTAGATTTTTGCTTGTAACATAAGCCATGCGAAGCTGTGATGATGGGTGATGGCTCAGGTCCATCAGTTCAGCCACTGAACACACCCTTTGTGACAACTTTCATCTCAGTGTTTTGTGCTACTTGTGAAACTTAGTGTTGCCACTTGACTTTTTAAAATATGCAAACTGAAGACCTGGAGTAGAATTGCATCGTTTGGGTAACAGTAATCAACACAGTATATTTAATTATTCAGTAAGATCACTTCACTGGCTGGTTGGAGCCCACATTTAACTACTTGGGATGCTTTCTTGTTCCATATCTATAGTTCAAAATAGAACTGATAAAAGTTCTATTAGCTTCTAAATTTGTATACTAGAATGGGAACAAACCCTAATCAGAAGCATTTAGTATGGATTATCTCTTATATTCCAAACATAGATGAGAATTGTGCTAATAACTTAGCTACACTTGAGAATTTATTAGTGATCTTCAAATTTTTCTAATACCTAGTTTCACTGCCTTTTCACAAATAATCCCCAATATCTATTTTTTAAATTGTTCACTGAATAGTGGGCAGGATTACCCTATGATCAAGGATAAGTGGGCTTGGTAGTGCTAGCAAGGAATTACTGCTTTCTGTGAAGAAAGGAGACTAATTGCCCTGATGACCAGAAGAGTAACTAGTTGCTCTCTGATATTGTTAAGTGTTCTTTGAGATTCCTATTCTTGTGATCTGCCACAACTGCTAGATGGAGTAGCAGCTTGAAGATTTGACTTCTAGGACTTTGCCTGGTCTCTGGAAGTAATGGTAACTTGCCATAAACGATCAATTGAATGTCTAACTACAAGGCAGATGACATTCATAATCCTCTGAATATCAGTTTGATTATGGTATTCCAGAAATTGAAACAAGAGAGTCTTCTATCTTATAGCCAAGGGCTGGCTCCTGTGCAAACAGGAAAATCTGTACAGTGGGACAAGCCATGAATACAGTTTGGTGGTGGTGGGAAATGCCATCAAGGCACTGATTTATGGCGACACTAGGGGGTTTTCAAGACAAGAGACGTTCAGAGGTGGTTTGCCAATGCTGGCCTCTGAGTCACAACCCTGGTATTCTTTTGAGGTCTCCCATCCAAATACTAGCCAGGGGCAGCCCTGCTTAGCTTTTGAGCTGACGAGATCGGGCTAGCCTGGGCTAAATCTGAGGGAATTTGCAGATTTGTAGACAAACTAGCTTTATTTTAAAAAGTAGATTTTAGTATAATCCCTTTCCCATGGTTTAAAAGCTGTTTTGGAGTTCCAGTGGCATTCTGGGTTATTGTGATGGTAAAATGTAGCAGGATGAAACGACACGTCACTTTGAACTTTTCAGATGAAAGTTGGGATAAAAATGCAGTCCATTTTCTATCTGCCACATTTTTGATGCACAGCATCTTCTTATCCATATCTCTATCTTTCTCCTGAGCAGTATCTCCACTTTTACCATACGGACCTTGCCAAAGTCTTCTGCAAAACATAGATAACACATTCAAAATAAATAATTTAGGTTTGAAGCACATGCAAGCCTGGAGTTGGATCCAGACTAAATTTTCCATCAGTAGAACAGAATTTCCCTGCCTCTCCACTCCCACTGATTTCCATTAAATGCTTTTCTGAGGGATAGGGGACCCTGGAAAATGACATGAGACGGTCTGCAGCAGGAACCGGGAGTCAATGAAAATTGCAGATTTACTCTGGATCCAACATATAGTCTTCTGCAAATTTATTTCGACTGGCTTTTGAGCAAGGTACACCTTTACCTTTAATTCTCCTGGAGTTCAGTAAGGATTACACCTTAGTGAGTGAGCATGTGATTGAAACCTTAATTGTGTATACCTAGGAGCTGAAATTGGTTTGGTGTGGGATATGCCTTGATGATGAGAGAAGCTTTCCAGACTGTGGTCAACAGCGATGTGAAGCTGAAACATGTTGAATTAGTTTTACTCTACTAGTTACTTTTAAAGACATATACTAGCAGCTTAAAATAAACAGCTGCCATCCATTAAAAGGCAAAACAAAATAAAAGCTTAGAATGACAGAATCTATGTTGGGGAATTACACTCAAAACAAATGCACCGATAGAGGCACCTTCACATATGATTTTCTGTTTGATACTTGGGTGAAGTGATATGGAACTTGTAGTGATTGCTGGGTTTTATCAAATCTTCCATGCTACTTCTCTTGGCAGGTGTGATTGGGCAGTTTGTTAAAGTGATGCCAAAATACCTTGTCACAGAAGGAGAAACTGAAATAGGATATTGCCTCACTGAAACAGGTGTAAAAGCTATAGAGGATGGGAGTGAAGACTTGGTGGACTTTAGTGAAGCCACAGCCTTGGGACTAAACTTGAAGTATAAATCTGAGTGACTCATACTCTTCTGTTGTCATGGCTTTTAGCAAAAAAGTGGGCATGTGGAATCAGATTCAGTTCTCTACATTGATGGGATTATCCCCTGAGGTCAGAAATCCAGGTGAATTTGGTCCAGGTAAAAATAAACCATTGAGCTATGATAGACTTTTATGCCAATAAACATATTGCTATATCTAATACTGCTATATCTGATTCCAAAGTACTAGATCCTGAATGGACACCAACATCTGTGCAGCCATGCTAGGCACAAATGAGGGAGATGGTTCATATCTGGAGAACCCCAGGTACTAAAAATTTTTGTTTCCCCTCCCCTTAATTCACAAATTAGTACAAAATAATCTCCCCAAAGGTATTTCTGAGGTCTGGGCATGCAGTTGTGGCTCACTGCAGACCAGTAAGTGTGCAAAGAAAATAAACATAGCACCTGAAGTCTTGTGAGACTTTGGGTGCCATTTTGAGTTTCTTGGCTACTTGGCTAGCAGCCAAGTCCATCCAGTAGATTCAAGATGGACAAATGGATATACTTTATTCAGTGAGTAAATTAAAAATGCAATTAAATTGTAATGTTTTAATTGTGATTTGAGATCACCTTGAGCCACAAGGAAAGTTGGAATATAAATATTTTATAAATTATGGAATTCACTGCCAGTGGCCATAGGCCATGAGCATTGATGGGTTTCAGAAAGTTCATGGAGAAGGGATCCATCAAGCCATAGTGACTAAAGAGAACTTCAAGAGCCAATATCCCTCTGACTAGCAAGAGACAGCACTTGGAGGGGAGGCCCTGGTTTCTTTGCTGTGTTTGGCCCTCCGGGACAGCTAACTGGCCACTGTGTGAAATAGGATGTTGGACTAGATGGACCAACAGATAGATGGAGGGCTCCTGTGTTTTGACAGCAAATCACTTTTTAAGTACCCTTTTTTAATTTCATTATAGGGCAAAGGCACATCAACAGTGTAGTGCAAGGAGAAGGACCCAGCCACACTGGACCGTATTCCAGAGATGAAACTTTTTTGATGAATAGTATTACCTGCTGTGCTGGCGGTCAGCAGAAGGGAGTCACAGTATCTCATTTTTCACTGCTTGCAGAGGCTGGTAGTGATGTGGTGCCTGCCAATTTCAGAGTCTCTATTAGGCAAGGCTAAATGAGAACTTTCCCATTTTTTAGGAGTTCTCCATGAGCTCTTGGTAAATACTGTAGAACCCCAAGAGGCACCAGATTTTGGCTCAGCTCACTTGCTAGCTACTGGTCCCCTTGGGCATATCAGGGAATTTGGAGGAAGAGAAGGTGGTCAGTATCTTGCTTTGCACTAGGTCTGAGAGCAGCAGGAGAAGCAGGAGGGAATTTTGTAGCTTCTGCCTCTTTTAAAGTCCAATTTGAATGGAGTCACTGACCTAACTATTCACTTCTTGCTGGTCTTCAGAGAAGGAGGAAATGATATCAGTTCTTCTCACTGTTTTTGCCTCTCCAAAGGCCACCACAAACTGAGTGACCAAGCACTCCCTTCATCCAAGTATTTTCTCCCCTTCCCCTTCTGCAAGGCCTGGAGAAGACTTGGAACAGTCTTGATAAGGAATGGGCACCGTCCAGAATAATGATGACCTGTAGAGGTCCGTGGGGTTTGCAGACCCCCAGACTACAAGCCTTCACATTAACATACCAGACCATGGTCTGTTTGGACCGTGGCGATTAAAATTTAAATGGCTTTGGCAAAGCCACCTGGCATGCGAGTGGAGGTTAAATGGTGACTTTAAATGCACATGAGTGAAGGCTGAATGGTGACTTCACCCACTCGGAAGTGGGTGAACTCACTGCTCGGCCTTCACTCATGCGCTACACGTTTTGCAAAGAAGACGACGACTACAAAGCGATTGGATTTATACCCCACCCTTTACAACCTGAAGGCGTCCCAGAGCAGTTTACAATTTCCTTCCCTTCCTCTCCCCACAACAGACACTCTGTGAGGTAAGTGGGGCTGAGAGAACAGCTCTGAAAGAACTTATGACTGACCCAAGGTCACACCAGCAGCTGCATGTGGAGGAGTGGGGAATCAAACTCAGTTCTCCCAGATTAGAGTCCGCGCTCCTAAACAAGTGAAGGCTGAGCAGCGAGTTCATTTACCCAGAAGTTCACCCACTTTGCCTTTGCTCTCGCGCTGTGTGGCTTTGCAAAAGCCATTTAAAAAGCCATGTTCCCTTTAAATGGCTTTTGCAGGCCCTACCCCCACACAAATCTCCAGACCTCCTGGCCCATTTGTAGGAGGTTGGTGTTGGTGGGTGGATGGAGCATGAACTGGGCCCTTGTCTGTGGAAAAATTAGGTCTGTGGTCCCGTCCATGCCCATCCCTAGTCTTGTCTCTTTCTGGCACAGTGACAGGTGTCTGCAGTTTACAAAGAAATCAGAGGGGATTTTTGAGCTAGGTGTCTATGGCTAGAATGGTCCCAGAACGTGAAAGGTAGTTGTGAATAAACAGTGAGTTTATTCCTCATAATAGAAAAATCTTTTTTCTCCTCCAGGTTCTTATATACTCCAGCTTTTCAGTGATTGTGCAGTTCAGCATTTTTAAATGATTTGTCTGTGGAACTAGGAAGTATGCTCAAGGCATTTGCAGAATAGCAAACACAAAGAAAAATAGGATTTAAATTCATATGCTCTTAATATACTGAAGTGCTAGGCTGAAGACAATGTAAACTATTGATAGAAACTGTAGCAATGGATTAAAAAGACAACAATAAAAACCAGATTGTAAATTTTGGCAAACAGCTTTTATTTTTATGATTAGAAAGTGGTCAGGTGCCACTTCAATTAAAACGAACTTCACTGACTTTAGTTCTGTTATTAGAATACCAAAGTGGTTCTGCTTACAAAAGCTGGAGGAATATGTGGAACGGGCAGAAGTCCATTAATCACTACAATTCATCTAATCTTTAGGAAATGTTTAGGGAACAATGTATGTGCACCTTATTTTTAATTTTATTATTACTGTTATTTAAATCCCAGTTTTCTCCCTAATGAGGACCTAGACCAGCTTACCATATTCTGCCTTTCTCCACTTTATCCTCACAGGAACAGCCCTCTGAGGTGGGGTTAGGTTGAGAGACTGTGATAGGCCCAAGGTCACACAGCTAGCTTCCATTCCACTTTAACTATTATGAAGAACTATATCTTTCATGTGCCTGGGAAAGTAAAAATTCGCTGAAATTTTGAAAGCACAGGGAGGAAAACCCCCACAAAATTTTCCACTTTTTTTCTGGGGGGGAAACAATGTGGATGGAATTTAAATATATAATATTTTTGCGTCAAAATTAAACTAAGTAGTTTAACAATCTAAAATGCTTCATTTATAACTTAGTTTGCATATACAATTGAATTGTTTGGCATATTTATGGAACAATATATGTGCACTATATTTTTATTTATTTTAATAATAAGAAATGAAAACAAATGATGGACAAACCAAAACATTTTGTACTAACAAAAGAAAGTTTTATTTGGATAGAAACTCCCTCATACAGTTACAATATGTAAGACTACCAGCATATTTGGATATTATGTTAAACTTTAACACTGAAAAGGCTTTATGTAAAATTTTACACTGTTGGGCCTGAAGATCTCCTGGAATTACAACTGATTTCCAGACAACAGAAATCAGTTTATTTATTAAATTGTTTAACAAATTAATGAGCTGCCTTTCTTCCTTATGGAGCTCATGGTGGCTTACAGTGTTGATAAAATGCATAAAATAAAATAAGATTAAAAACATAAAATTCAAAATTTAAAATCACAGCTCAGGACTGCTAGTAACCTTAATGAAATGTGGTCCTGAATAAAACAATCTTCAGCTGTCTCCTAAAGAACAAAAGTGCATCTCAAGTGCATCTCAATGGGGAGGTTATTCCATAATTGTGGGGCTGCCACTGAAAAGGCCCTTTCTCATGTATCCACCAAGCAAGCTTCTTTGATTGATAGGACAATCAGGAGGCCCTCTCCCAGTGATCTTAATTCCTGGGAAGGAACGTAAAGGAGAAGATGGTCCTTCAGGTATCTCGGTCCCAAGCCATGGAAGGCTTTAAAGGTCAAAACCAACACTTTGCATTGGGCTTGGGAATGGATTGGTACCCAGTGTAATATCTGTAATATCACAGCCACACGCTCCTGATAGCTGGCCCCAACCAGCAGTCTATCTGCAGTGTTCTGCACTGGGGCAGCTTCTGAACACTCTTCAAGGATAGCCTAAGTAGAGCTCATTGCAGTATTCCAGTCTAGATATAACTAAGACATGGATCACTTTGGTGAGGTCTGACTGATCCAGGAACAGACACAGTTGATGCACTAGCTGCAGGTGGGCAAAAGCACTCCAAACCACCACAGCCTCCTGGTTTCTAAGGTGATGGCTGTGTCAAGTGACACTCCCATGCAGTGAACCTGCCTTTTCAAGGGGAGTATAACTGCATCCAAGACAGGAAAGATCTCAAGTCCCAGGTCCACCTTTCTACTAATCCAGAAAACCTGTCTTGTCAGGATTACGTTTCTGCTTGTTCAGCCTCATCTAGCACAGTTTCCTGGAGGAAGTGGCGGCTTTGGAGGGTAGACTCTGTGGCACTGTGTCTCATTGAGGTCTCTCCACTCTACCCCCAAATCTCCAGGATTTCCCAACCCAGACCTGGCATCCCTAATTTTGAATGAGAGAAACATTGTCTTAAGAAGCATTTAACTCATTCTAAAAAAGAAAATAGTTCACAGGAGAGTTTATTTTCTCTGCTCCTTCAAATGCTCTACTCTGAATTTTTTTCCTGGACCTTCACATCTTTACCTGTACCACACCTTGATGACAGGGGTAGAAAACTATAACTCATAATGAAAGAATAACTTGATGGTGTATCGTTAACCCAGCTCTTTCAAACAATTTGTTTAGTGACAATATGGATCCATAATTATATGTACCCAGACCTTTCTTTAATGTCTAATTGCTCTGTGTATTTTCTCTTTCTAGGAGGCTAAAGTCATGTTCTTTTTATTGAAAAGTTCTGGTTTCAGTAACAGATAATACACTTTGGGGTTAGAAACTGTGTTTTCTATAGTGTATGGTGATTGCAGCCATACAGAATTTTTGTTCTGATTGTAGGACCTCTTTTTATGGACTGTGACTAATGTGTAATCACAAAGCACATGGTACTCATGAGTTTGTGATGAGCTAAATTTAAATACTCCCTCTCTTTTCATGTCAGTGTATTAGTGCCATTGAACTTTTACATCTTGCAATAATTTTCAGTGTTTAATCCACAACTCTGTGTGTGATGGACTTCACACTTTAAATAAACTGTTGCCAGTGCAAACTCTTACAAGGAGGAACTGTTCTTTAAAGGGCTGGAGCATTTTTGGTCTGATTCAGAATTGGCAGAACCTCTCTGAAATGTAGCCCAAACAGATGCTGGAAGACAAACTTGCTGCTCTCGCACTTTAAATAGCCCTCAGATGGCAATGCGGATAGTGAGAAAACACAATGCTGTGGAGACTGCCTGATTATGTTGGCTCTGCAGTTCTATTATTAGATCACAATAACCGGAATGAAAAGCAGTATCTACTGTATCACACACTAGAGCTATTGAATGAGTATGTTGTATTTGATTTTACTACTTGGAGGCCTTGCAGGCTCTTACTCTGTACTACCAGTTGTTTGGAATCTACTCTTGTTTTTCTTCACCAGAGGTCAGAGAAAGTTCTGAAGGGCCAGAGCTGCAAAGTGGCCATTGTTCTACAGCATCCTTGAACAAAACCTTGTCTTTAGAACAAGAATGTTTTAAAATGTCACGGACACAGCAGAGTATGTTTGATATCTGGGCTTGTACAATTTGGGTATGTTTTTGTGATGATTCTGAGAGTCCTCTCAAAAATGAAAAGCTCATATTTCAGTTCTCATTCTGTTTCTAGCCTGTTCATCAGATTAATGCGTCTTCTGAGGGCACAATACACCCTTCTGTGATTGACTCCAGAAATGGAATTAAACTATATTTAATACCTGTGCCAGATAAGCAAAGACCTGGTCACCTCCATTTGAAAAGTGCTGGGCACCAGAGCTGAAACTGCTAGCTGGAGACTGGAGCCCATACATCTGCACATGTGTGGATATCAAACCATGGCCATTGGTCTGCGTTGCCAAAAACAAGTGAGATTAGTCAGGATTGGTATTGAGCCAATTCCATGTTCCAGTGAAGTAGAGCAAGAGTCAGACTAGCACTGTAGGCAAAAGTTACATTTTTTGAGGCAGGACAAATAAGAGACGTGTATGTATCTGTAAAGTGCCATCAAAGATATACCAAACAAGAGATAGTTTGGGATAGGTGTTGGGACAGAACAGGTTGAAGAAATTGGGAGATCCTAAATAGAAAAGCTGGAGACAGAAACCATACTTTTAATTTATTTATTAACTGTACTTGTAGTCTACTTTCTCACTGAGACTCAAAGTAGATTACAATGTTATGAAAATAATGGCATAAATAAAACAATACAGGATAAAACTATAAACATGCATCAGTTCAATTACAAATATTTTTGGGGGAAATCAGCACAAACAAGGGAATATGTACAATAAACTTCAACCCAGTTCCCATTATGAAAGCACTCTTATTAATTCCATTTAGTACAACCCTGTTCCCTTTGTAAAAATGCCTTCCCGGACATTTGAAAACACTGCAGTACAAACAAGCTGAGTGCTTTCTAATCATAGAGCTGTCTTGATCAAGATCATTACTAAATGTGAAGGGCATTTGCTGAAAACTGAAAAATCTTTAAGCTCAATGAAAGCTACGGAATAAAATACTTAATTCTCTTTGTTATAGCTAAAGTAATGTGAACACTAAGGAGAAAGGCCAAATCCTCTTGATCTCCTGTTACAATGGTGAGACTGATTTATCCTGCTATGAGGTTAAGTGCCCACAGCCACTTAAGTAGACTTCAGCCCTCCAGGTCTGCTTTGTAGGAGTGGGAATGTGAGATCAAATCAATTTTTAAAATAGGACTGTAGCATAAAGCAGGAGAATATTGCATCATTTCTGGCAAGTAAACAATCCCAATCAAATGCTGTTTTCCAAGTGTATACAATCATTAGTGTTTTTTAATCAACCTGGAAGGTAAACATCTGAAAGAGGTACAGCATATTGGCCTCTAGGATTACTGGGGTTACAGCATGCTTGAAGAAAGCTGTTCCTTTTACTAGGTTTTTTTTTTGTGTGTAAATAATCTCTGCAGAAACATGATTCAGAGCCAAAGAAGACTGCAGGCAGCCATATATTCTAATGTTTCCTCCCAGAAAGCTGCTTACTCATTGTGGCAATGCTGAAATAGATTTTTAAAGTCTCAGAAGACATCAAATCAATTTTTAAATGAAAAAGCCAGTATAGAACAAGCCTGAATTTTGGTTGTTAAGACTTCAATTAGATACTCAGGTATTGGAATGAATTGGTTTTTCAGCACATATGCCTTGCTGGTTTACTGGAATCTTGCCATAAAATATCTTTTTATTGCCTGTTTTAGTGCCATGGGTTACTTTCCTGATTAAATACAAGACTGAACTATGTAAGATTGAACCTGATTAAATATAAGACTGAACTGTACATCCACAGGTTGGGCAGAGGGCCATGTTCTAAAGTTCCATGCTTCCCAGATGCTTGGGGATCTGTTCCAGATTGAGTCCATGGCGCATGGAAAAGGGGGGGGGGGTGCCTACCTTCCTTACTCCCACTGTTTTCTCCATCTGAAAAAGCCTGGTGGGCACTATTGGCTCTGTTGGGTGCTGCATATATACTGATAAGCTGCATATTACATTTCTACAACAGGGCAAATAGTGCTTTGGGGACAGGTGCATGGGTTGAAATGGCATGGGGGAAGATTAAAACTCCCTCTCTCTTTTTACCATGGTCCCAATCTGAATTGGACCTGCACATGCCTGGGAGATGCGCAGCTTCAGAATATTTCTCTGTACCTGACCCAAGAACACCCCCAAGGAAAGTATAGCATATAGTTGGGTTCATAGCACAGTTTATTAACCAGGTTCCCAACTCTCAGATATCCGGTAAACTCTGCTACTCTTGTCTGAACTGGAATGTATTCCAGTTTCTTGGTTCTCATATTGTTACTGTCTAGCTTTGTCCACACTTTAACTTCAAATACCTCTAGCACTTCAAATCTTGGTCCCGAAACCAAGGTCTTGCAGCCCTGCCCATTCTGTATGCATTTTTAAATTCATTTGCTGTGCTCTGTGGTTCTCTATTCAGAATTCAGATACAAACAATGTATGCTAAGTGGAGGGTGACAGTATACTTTGTCCATTCAGAAGGATTACTCCTGCTTCTGTATGCTTCTGAGCGTGGGTAAAAGGCTGTAATCTGTGCATCAAAAAATCTGTAAACAAGAGATAGGTATAATATTAAATGTTCAGGTAAGCTATCGGGTGATTTGAAATAATTTGGGCTGAAAGTAAAAATGCAGACGTTTCTGTTCTTTTGGCCTCAGGTAGAAACACATAGTTAATTTAAAAAATATGTTCAGCCCTTTAGCTACTTTGTAAACCAGACAGTTGATGTTACTGCTTTAGACAAGATAATTTCTTTAATTGAGCTAGCTACTCCTTCATGTGGATTCTAACTTTACTTTGTATTCCCATGCTTTTAGGTAAGCTTGTATGAAATAATCCAGGCATATTAGCCTTTGCTATGTGGATGGAAGTAAGCATTTCATCATTTCTGCTGGTTTCATTTGCTGGTAATGATAATTGTAATGTTCAGGACAAGCCTTGACAATTGCAGGCACCAGGTTTGCTCATGGCACCTAAAACTCCAATGGCCCTCAGTCTGTAAACTCCACTACAGAGTTTAAAAGGAGAAAGTGATAAAGGAGAGTCAGCCCTTAAAAGGCATGCCCTGCAAAACTTCTAGCATAGAGCTAATTTGTTGCTACCATACAAGCACTCCTACAATCAGATCTCAGCTGCTGCTGGCTTTCCTTTGCCTTTGTTGGGAACTTCTGCTTTTCCTGCTGCAGCCCAAGGAAAGGCAAGCAGGTGGTTGTGTTTGTTGTGGTGGGCAAAGGTAAGAGACTTCCGCCCCCCAAAGGGGGGGCAGGGAACCTGGCCTGGAGAGGAAGCAACAAGTATTTTAGTTTTAAAGGTAGCTTTCTGTGGTATTAGAATGATTCAGAGCACAAATAAAATAGTGTGAGTAGTTTTATAGACAGGTTTGGTGTAGTAATTATATACACAGAATTATGATCCAGATTTACTGAATCACTGAAGTGGTAGCTCATGTTAGAAATCTGTTTACCCATCTCTGCAAGGGACTCCATCCTTGAGCTGAAAAAAAGAATAATTATTTCTATACTAGATACATAGCAATCTAATGATAGCAGTTGGCCTGCATTACAACATTAGCTTAAACAACAAAGCCTTGAATCTGCAAAAGCTTATTTATTTATTTATATATTTATTTGTTAGATTTCTAGGGCGCTCTTCCCGCTATTGCAGGCCCAGAGCGGCGTACATGACTTGGGCATGCCAAGAATCATAAAACAATAAATACAGTAAGAATTAAAACACATTAAAACATTATAAAACATAGGAATGTTTAGTACAATTCAATTAAAATTAGATGGCGAACCTTCCCAGCCCCAAGATAATGTCACAGGAGCCAGATGATGTTCCCTGTTCACTGGGCTCTTTGTTTGTGATAAAACATAGGGGAGAGAAAGCGGGGCGGCAGCCCCTATTCAAAAGCCTGGCGGAAGAGCTCCGTCTTGCAGGCCCTGCAGAACTGCATCAAGTCCCGCAGAGCCCTGATCTCCGGGAGCTCATTCCACCAGGAAGGGGCCACCACCGAAAAAGCTCTCCCCCTAGTGGCAGCGAGCCTGGCTTCTCTGGGGCCTGGTACAGCAAGACGGTGTTGGGCCCCAGACCGCAGCGCTCTCTGGGGTACATGCGGGGAAAGGTGGGCCCGCAGGTAGGTCGGACCCAGACCATTTAGGGCTTTAAAGGCGAGTACCAGCACCTTGAAGCATATTCGTTATGCTATAGGCAGCCAGTGCAGTGCCGCAAGCGTTGGTCAGATGTGCTCCCATCTAGGGAGACCCATCAGCAACCTTGCCGCGACATTCTGCACCAACTGCAATGATGCAATACATGTATTTTAGGTACTTAAGAGTTCTTGTTTTTGTTGACACAAACTTGACATGGCTATCCCACTGAAACCTATTAATTAGGCCCAGTTTGTTTACATTCAGCTGAATCAAGTGGTGGGTTTTTATTATACTGAACAAGCCAGTTGGCAGCCTCATTTATAACATACAGGAAAAATTAAACTTGATTAATACAACAGACAAAATGTATTTGGCATAGATGAGGCATGCTCCTTAATTTGGGAGCTGCCTTGTTGATCCAAAGAAACTTGGTCAAGGACTGGGTCAAGAAACTAGCTGTCAGTGCAGTCCTTTTTACCAAATGCCAGTTTCTGGTTTCCCAGAACAGAAAATACTTTTATTTTGAGTTTCTACATATTCCCCACATAGGGAAATCAGTTCTTTTCTCTTCCCTTTTCTCCTCTGGTGGCCCAAGATAGTATGAATATAGTATGAGGAACTGTGTTGTTGGGGAGGCCTTAGACATGCAGGCAGAAGTGCTTACGCAAGGCAGAAACCACTATGGATTGCAGTCAGAGCATACATATATTTCATGCATACTTGGGGCATGACTTATAGGTTGGTACAGAATTCTGGCATTCTCTCTTTTGCCTTTAAGGTGAAGGATACACTAAAATGAATGATGTATGAGGGCATTCCGTGTGAAGTTTTCTGTAAACTAAAATGACCAGTCGTTGAGTACACAACTTGTCCCTGCTAATTTACCTTCAGATCATAGTTTGAAGACAGCTCTATGATGTAGGGGATGCAATTAGATTACTCCTCTGTAGACATTACATTCATGTTCTATACACATGGAGTGGGAGCCCACACCTGTGCACATCAAGAGCATGTGGGTCCCTGCAATGCATCAGATTCACATAGTTGCTAAATTGTGTGATTAGGGCAACATGTAGATGTGCCATGCAGGTACAACTTCCATTCATGTGAACCAGATTTGCACGTGTGAAAGCTCTACCCCCATGGAAAATCCTTGCATTGCCCTATTCACACAATAAAATTATACAGCAGTCATGAAAATCACATTCCAGAAGTGTATGACTGGTAACCTCCCCTCTGCATGAGCATATAATATTTGAAGAGGACTAAATTGTTTGAATGCATGGGCCATTGCTCAGAGTCTAGTAGAAGAAAATTATATCTAGTAGAACTGTCTGTTTTTTTTCCTGTTACCCTGCAGCTGAAGTTTTTGAAAGCTGTATGTAAAAATGTTTATTTTAATATTTAGAACTATTGCCAGCTAGGCTAACATGGAGATGTAAAATTTGGGAAAATATTGAAGCCATGGGGGGATTTTAAAAAATGGAAAGTTGGGAGGAAATTGAAATATATTCAGTACTTACTTTATCAACCTTAAACTTATTTTACTGTTTTAATAACATAAAATGGCTAATTTAATAACTTAGTTAGCAATTACAAGTGCACTATTTGGAATAGTTATGAAATTTACAACCATATATGCTAGTTCTCTACAAGCAAAATTGAGAAGAAGAAGAGAAGAGATTGGATTTATATCCCGCCCTTCACTCACTTGGAGTCTCAGAGCAGTTTACAAACTCCTTTCCCTTCCCCTCCCCACAACAGACACCCTGTGAGGTGGGTGGGGCTGAGAGAGCTCTGAGACAACTGTCCTTGAGGGAACAGCTGGTACAGAGCTATGGCTTGCCCAAGGTCATCCAGCCAGGTGCAAGTGGAGGAGTGGGGAATCAAACCCGGTTCTCCCAAATTAGAGTCCGTGCACTTAACCACTACACCAAACTGGCTCTCAATGTACAGTGTACAAAAATACTAGAGATGATAGCTGGAAATTACTGTGCTTTTATGCCATCTCAATACGTGGCTATTAGTTTTTGTCAGTGAAGAGGTAGGGAGAAAAAAACTGAAAATAGAAAACACAAATTTTGTAGTAAACAAAAGATCAGTGTATTATTTAGACAGAAACAGTTTCATTAAAAAGACTAGCAGTTTCCTGCTTGCCATAGAGGTGTGTGACCTTGGGCCAGGCACTCTCCCTCAGGCTAACCCACCTCACAGGATTGTTATGATGCTAAAATACCAAGTAGGGAGCCATGTGTGCCACCCTGAGCTCCTTGGAAAAAGGGTGGGATAGGAATACAATAAATAAATATTTGGATATTGTATTAAACATTATAACATTGAAAACACTCAACTCTTCAAGAGTGCATTATTATCATAAACCTTATATCATATTAATTGTGGACATTAAAAAGTAATATCTAAATCTATAAAAAGGCTGGAGACTGGAAGGTCTGTAGTTTGGCAGTTCAAGACCCAAGTGCTGCGTGACGGAGTGAGCTCCTGTCTCGGGTTCCAGCTCCTGCCAGCCTAGCAGTTTGAAAGCAAGAAATTGCAAGTAGATAAATAGGTACTGCTTCGGTGGGAAGGTAGCAGAGTTCTGTGTGCCTCAGTGTTTAGTTGTGCTGGCCACATGACCACGGAAAAAGTCTTCGGGCAATGCTAGCTCTTCGGCTTGGAAACGGAGATGAGCACTGCCCCCTAGAGTCGGATTTGACTGGCTTTCGAGCAAGGGAAACCTTTACCTTTTATTTACATCCATAGTATTCACAAAAATTATCGTTAAATAGAGCTGTGCCTTGCAGAAGCCTCTTTCTGCCACTGATTTTAAGTAAGTAAAATTTCTTAAAAAATTTCAGTCATTCCAAAAAAAGAAAAAGACATTTCCATCAGTGCTCATCAGGAGTGTGTGTATGTGTGTGTGGGGGGGGAGTCCTTGTGGAGGCGAATTGTGGGGGTTTTTTCTAGTTTTTTTCTCCCTTGAGACTTCACATCCCTATGTTAACCCTATCTATGCTCTGCAATCTGGTTGCATGTGTAGTTCCAGCAGATCTACACTTCCTTTTCTTCCCCTACCCTCTTGCTTGCTGGTGGGGGCAGGAATACCATTTCTGAAGACGTTTTCCAAGCTATTCCTGCTGTCTAGGCTTTATTCACACAATCTCTACTAAGGCGGAAATACAATTATCTCATACTTCCTTATTAAAGAGTTGGAGTGAGGAGGAGGCATAATTCTAATCCAGTAGCTAATGTGGAGTGGCTTTCGAAGGCCAAATTAAAAGCAGAAAGCAATAACATAACAGTTGAATCTATAACAGTTGATAGCATGTAAATATCCTGACCTGGATAGCCTAGGAGGTTAGCCTGATCTTGTCAGATCTCAGGAACTAAGCAGGGTTGGCCTCTGGCTAGTAGTTCGGTGGGAGACCTCCAAGGAATATCAGCGTTGTGACTCAGAGGCAGGCAGTGTCAAAGTACCTCTGAACGTCTCTTGCCTTGAAAACCCTGTGACTTGATGGTACTTTCCACCAGTGTGTAAAGAAAAAGGCTAAAATATTAGCTGCAAATAACAGTGGCAAATGCAATTTTAAATTATACCTGGTGAGTACAAGGAAATCCACAGCACATGGGTAAAAATAACATGAAACTAGATCAATATGGGTAGCCATGTTAGTCTGTCTGTAGCAGTAGAAAAGAGCAAGAGTCCAGTAGCACCTTAAAGATGAGCACAATACGTGGCAGGGTATGAGCTTTCATGAGTCACTGCTCACTTGGTATCTGAAGAAGTGAGCAGGGAATCACGAAAGTTCATACCCTGCAACATATTTTGTTAGTCTTTAAGCTGCTACTGGACTCTTGCTCTTTTCTACTGTTAACATGAAACTATAACTTTTGTAACGTACACACTGATTTCAAGGAGCCATGCCAACTTATTTAATGGCTATTTTATTGGGACCAGCAGATGAGTCATTGAACTGGAATGGTTTGAATGTCTCTAATGACATGGGGACAGAAGGTGCCTCTCTTTGAAGAACAGGTAGAGGGGATGATTGCTGGTGTTGAACAAGGAATACTTTGGGAGTGAACCGGATATGTACTTACTGGCTTCTATGATGCAGGAGAGTGGAAAGAGAGAACTAGTGGCAGAGCTCGGCATTACAAAATTGCTGCCTATTAAATTCTCCTTCAGACCACTGGGCAAGAGCAAGCTTGCCCAGGCTTCATGTGTAACCCTTGTCACATAACTAAGAATTGTATGCAGTTGCTTTTTATGTTGGAAAATGAATAATTTTAACAGCTGTAAATCTGCTTGCTGTACGAAAAGTAGTTTATTGTGGAGTCTGTAAAATACATATATTGTTCAGTGCATTTTTAGCAAGCAACTGTTTGTGGCGCATAGACACAAAGATTCATCAAGTTGCCCTCCCTTTTTAATTGCTCCATATGAATTCTGATCTGGACCATTTAGCTTATTAGACTGAAACCTGAAAGATGAGTGTCATATGTGATTTGTGTAACTTGTCTGTATCCATTACTTGGTGTCTGAAAACGCTGAAACTTGTTTGGAAGTCTCTCCTAAGGGATGCATGATCCCTTTGCTTTGTCTGCATTCAAAAGTCTGGCATTCTCTCACAAGTCTGATAGGTCATTTCTCTCTCCTCACCCCCCCCCCCCCCAGTTTTAATTTGAGCCTGTCTAGCAGCAAGTCTCTTTAAAGCCTTTAAAATATTTTTAAAGCTCTTTAGGCCTCAATGTTTCTTCCAGATGGCAATGGTATGAGTCAGATTGTTAGGTTTTTTTATTATTTTAAGAGGTGATCGTGCTGTATCTGAGACAGTATGGAGGAAGTTAGTCAGTGATATCTTTTACAGCCCTGAAGGTCTGATTCTGTTCCTGCTTCACTTCCTATTCATTGAGAGCAAAACCATGTGCTCTCTATTCCACTGAGCCTCCACTGGGCTATCACAAAATAACCCCTTGGTTATACAAGATGATTTCTAACAAATATATTTTATTGTGCTCTGAGTAGTAAAGGCTAACAGGATTCTGTATAGACCTTATGATTGGGTCTTGGGGTGTGATTATATTGTTGGAAAGGGAACAGCAGGAAGAGCATGTGGAAATACTTCAAAGGTTGCCATACATTCTAAGCCAAGGTTGCCTTAAGATAAACCTTTTTCATCATCTTGAAAGATGAAAAAAGTAGAAGCTCCATCAAGACCTGAAAAAAGCTTTGATGAGACTAATGAATGCTTCAAACTGAAATGTTGTCAGATACAAGGAGAAATCCCCCTCCCTTTTTTACTGCAGTATACTGTGGTGTCTCATAGTCTGTAAAAGACACTAGCTTGCAAACTATCTAACCACAGATGTTAGTCATCTGAGGCATATAGGTGGCTTAAAAGTAAAAAAGAAGCAATTTTTCTAGACTTCCCTGTCTAATTCCTTGAGGAGATTCTTGTTGGGAGTTCACAAATTTCGCCTGACCTTCTCCTTCCAATCCCTAGAATGTTGGTTGGTGAGAAAACGGCTCTCCCAGCTCTGTTAGTTAGAGTGATTTCACCCCTTCCCCCTCCTCAGTTCAGCCCACTGACCCTCATGGCTGTTTATGATCTTGGGACTCAACTTTGCTGGAATTGGAATGGACTGCTGCCGGGGGGGGGGGGGGGGGGGAATCCATGATGGTCAATGTCTTCTGCTGATAGATCACTGGATCTAGTCAAATCTCTGCATCTCACTGGTGCTGTAGTCTCTTCCTCCCTCCCATGATGGAGTATACTGAAAACATTGGCAGCTGGATGCAGAATCAGAATTAAATTCATGGTCATCCCTGGCAACTGTGTATATCAGGCATCGCTTGCCTTGTTTTCACACTTTTGGAATTTTGAGAACAATTCGTTGATGTCTCCACAAAATGGCTTTCCATAAGGGAGTGTAGCCAGACAGCATAATGGCTGTCACAAGAGCTGGGGGCCAGTCACAGAGCGTTTTGGGAGGGTCCATGCCAAGTGTTGTCATATGATAGAGGCATGTCTTCCCAACTCGGTTCTTGCTTGAAGACACTTCATTGACTCTTCTGAAGCACCTTCTGCTCCAGTAAAGTGAAGGAAAGACAGGATGTTTTTTTCTCCTTTGGAAAAGAAGGAAGTGGGCCCCATGGCGTTTATGGGCACCATGTTGGGGGATCACTGGTATATGTGAGCTCATGCCACTCTCCACAGAGAAAAGGAAGCCACTGCCTGCAAGTGTGGTAATACCAGCTGTATCTATCCAGGCCTGGGTATGAGAGAGTGAGAATGTTTTGGAAAGTAATGGCAATTTTTGACAAATGTTGAAGGCTTAAAGCTTATTTTCTGGAATACTATAATCGTTAAAGCTGCCTTTTGAAAATAATGATTTTTATTAGTGGTGTACATTTTTGAAATATGTTGTGTAGTTCACCACATATTTGAAATCAGTACTTCTGTGTTACAAGCCATAGCCTAGAGGCTGCACAGATTTCTTTTAGGTCCTTTTCCTGGAAAGCGAACTTTACAAAGGGATAAGGACTCCAACTTATCCAGCAAATGCTTACGCCTTTAAAAAGTGATCTTCCCAAATTGTGGGTTGAGACCAGAGGTGGCTGTTTAGGCTAACTACTGCATATTCGGGGTGATGCATCACAAGATGCTTAGGGAATTTGTGTGTCCTGTACCCTGCCCATAAGAAGGGGGGAAAGCTTGAGGAACAATACCTTCACTTACATTCTCCTTTTTTTACAAACATAAGGCAAAGCATCCTCTGTGCAGTGGCCTCTGCACCAGGGGCCATGTCAGAATTGTTTGCTGTCATACACAGATCAACACTACTACCTTGGGGCCTTTGTGGCTGGGCTTTTTTGTCAGCAGCCCCCCTCCTGCCACAAGCAGGTTTTGCTACTTGTGGACAAATTTTCAAAAGCAGCTTGTGGTGCAGCTTGTAAGTATGATAGTTCAAATGTGCCCAATCCCTTGGGCGTGCCTGAAGGGGCTCTCTGGATTGTGGCCATTGCCAGAAACAGAGTGATAACCAGTGACATATGCTTCATTTTTTAAACTGGTTTCACCTACTCTAAAAGTTTTACAGTGATAAAACGGAGAAGGACGTTATTAAAGGTTATTGAAGATAGCAGCTTTATAAGAATATAAGGGTTTCTAATGCAGATAAAGAGATTTGGCTTAGAAATCAAAGTGTGCCTTTAAGAGCATGGACTGTCACTCCTCCTCTCCCCTTCAGACAGCATTTGCATTAAATTCTTGTGACTTTGTGCCAGGAGTGCGTCTGTCTTCTGCATTTATTCAGGGTATGAAACATAAATAGATGCTGCTGGTTGTGGCTTTTTAATATCATGGTTGGTCTACATAAAAGCCCACAAACAGTTCTATATTTTAGTTAATTAGGAAGTAAATCTCCATAGGAAGCCTTCACTACCTAGTGAGTTGATCTGAGAACACAGAGTAGGTTATGTTTAAGCTTCCCTTGCTTCAGATTCAAGATGAAAGTGTCTTTAAAAAAAAAAAAGGAGCAGAGGTTTGCTAATCCAACCAAGCCTGTGTGTGGTCTTTCTCTTTGTTAATTAATTGCCTTTCAAGTGTTGAAATATCTCTGGAGGCTGCTTGCTGTGGTGAGTTCTGGCACCCCATCCACCTGTTGCATACATGTGGTAGAAAACATGCATTTTCCATGTGCATACATATGCTTAAATTGCTGGAAAAATAATCCTAAACACAGTGCCTGGATTAAGCAGTGTTCAAAATTGATAACAGTTTCAGAAACAGAAACCTTATTTCAGCAGCTCCCCAACCAAATGCCAGATGGCTTCCCATTTTAGTTTAATGCATGAGAACATAAGAACATAAGAGAAGCCAATGTTGGATCAGGCCAAATGGCCCATCCAGTCCAACACTCTGTCACACAGTGGCCAAAAACACCAGGTGCCATCAGGAGGTCCAGCAGTGGGGGCAGGACACTAGAAGCCCTCCCACTGTTGCCCCCCCCCCCAAGCACCAAGAATACAGTGCATCACTTGCCCCAGACTGAGAGTTCCTATCTATACCTTGTGGCTAATAGCCACTGATGGACCTTTGCTCCCTATGTTTATCCAATTCCTTCTTGAAGCCATCCATGCTTGTAGCCACCACCACCGCCTGTGGCAGTGAATTCCATGTGCTAATCACTACTTGAGTGAAGAAGTACTTCCTTTTATCTGTTCTAAACTGACTGCTCAGCAATATCATGGAGTGCCCACAAGTTCTTGTATTTTGAGAAAGGGAGAAAAGTACTTCTTTCTCTACCTGCTCTGTCCCATGCATAATCTTATAAACCTTGATCGTGTCACCCCTCAGTCATCGTTTCTCCAAGCTAAAAAGCCACAAGCGCTTCAACTTTTCTTCATAGGGAAAGTGTTCCAACCCTTTTATCATTCTAGTTGCCCTTTTCTGCACTTTTTCCAGTGCTATAATATCGTTTTTGAGGTGTGGCGACCAGAACTGTATACTTTACTCCAAATGAGGTCGCACCATCGATTTATACAGGGGCATTATGATACTGGCTGATTTGTTTTCAATTCCCTTCCTAATAACCCCCAGCATAGTGTTGGCCTTTTTCACTGCAGTCGCACACTGTCTCAACATTTTCATTGAAGAAGAAGAAGAAGAGATTGGATTTATATCCCGCCCTTCACTCACTTAAGAGTCTCAGAGCGGTTCACAAACTCCTTTCCCTTCCCCTCCCCACAACAGACACCCTGTGTGGTAGGTGGGGCTGAGAGAACACTTTCCCAAGCTGTCCTTGAGGGAACAGCTAGTACAGAGCTATGGCTTACCCAAGGTCATCCAGCCAGGTGCAAGTGGAGGAGTGGAGAATCAAACCCAGTTCTCCCAGATTAGAGCCCGCGCACTTAACCACTACACCAGACTGAGTTATCTACTATGACTCCAAGATCTCTCTCTTGGTCAGTCCCCGCCAGTTCAGACCCCATCAACATGTATTTATAGTTAGGATTTTTGGCTCCAATGTGCATCACTTTGCACTTGGCCACATTGAACCCCATTTGCCATGTTGATGCCCACTCGCCCATCCTTGACAGATCCCTTTGGAGTGCCACACAGTCCTCTCTGGTTCTCACCACCCTGAACAACTTCATGTCATCTGCAAATTTAGCCACTTCACTGCTTACTCCCAACTCCAAATCATTAATAAACAAGTTAAAGAGCATTAGACCCAGTACTGATTCCTGTGGTACCCCACTGCTTACCTCCCTCCACTGAGAAAATTGCCCATTTATACTTACTCTCTGTTCCCTTTTAATTAGCCAATTTTTGATCCACAAAAGGACTTGTACTTTTATCCCATGACTATTGAGCTTACTTAGGAGCCTTTGATGAGGAACTTTATCAAAAGCTTTCTGGAAGTCAAGGTAAACAACATCTATTGGGTCCCCCTTGTCCACATTTGTTCACTCCCTCAAAGAACACTAACAGTTTAGTGAGACAAGCTCTTTTCTTACAGAACCCATGCTGAGTCTTCCTCAAATTTTGTTCATCAGTGTGCCTACTAATTTTTTCCTTAACAACAGTTTCCACCAACTTACCAGGTATCGACCTCAGACTGACTGACAATCTACCTCCAGTGAAAGAGCATGACAAGAAAAACCCATTCATTTGAATGCACTCCTAGTTGCTAAATAGCTTGCTGCTCTACAAGGAATTCATGCGAACGCTCCCTTGGAAAGATGCCTGGTGGCACAGTTAAAATCTTTGGCACGGTCTGGATGTTCAGCTGCTTACCATGTAGTGCATAAGCTAAAAAGAAGCAGAAGAACTTTGGCATAGTTTTAAGAAGGATCCAAGATTAGGGTGGCAGTTTTATGAAGACATTTGAGTAAACTTGCTGCTCTTTAGTGAAGAAACAAAGCATACTGCTTCTACAGACTTAATGACCAAGATACGACGTTTATAATGGTATCTACAGTTGTTATTGTTTGGAACTGTTGGGGTGTAGTCCTTGTTGTTGGAAGCAGTAATTAAATGTCCAGTGCTAAGGTCCAAGGCAATTGGAGCAGAAGGGACATGCTAGTCACTACAATCAGAGGAAGACCCTGGTGGCTTTCTCCAGTGATACAATGCACAGAATGTGCAGCAGATCCTTGTGCTTCATTGTGTATTCTGTCTTGAAATGCTTGCAGTTGCCTCCTTGAACTGGTAGCAGAGTAGGGAATCATTACCTGGTCTGCAAAATCCAGTGAAGTGACCCTGTATTACAAATATCCACCCTTTTTGATTTTCAAAAGAGAATGAGGGTGGCAATCAGTGTTCCCTCTAAGCTGAGTTAGTGTGCGCTGGTCACAGTTTTTTAGCCTCCGGCTCACACATTTTTGTCTTGGCTCAGGAAGGATGGCTCCAGAGGAAACTAATTTATGCAGTAGCCAAATCGCTTGCTCACAACTTTAATGCCAGTAGCTCACAGTAGAATTTTTGTTCACAAGATTCCACAGCTTAGAGGGAACATTGGTGGCAGTCTAAGGAAGCTTTTGTGGAAGCTAATTAAGATTGCAGTAAAAGAAGCAAAGTACATGGTCTTCTGCTAAACATGAAAGCATATACAAAAATGTTCCTTGAGCAGGCCATCATCTCAGATGGGTCACTGAAGCAAACTGGCCCGGTGGCTTGATCCAGTTTGGCAAATCTTGGGTAGTTTCTAGATCGTATTTGTTGTGTTCTAGTACCACTAATAGGAAATCAGCTGTCATGACTAATGCTTCTGCAGTTCTCCACACCATCTGCAGCAACAGATTGTATTCCATTACTGGATTTACATATGGAGGTATGTTCAAGGAAGAGGAGCAGAGCAGATTAGACACTATTCTAACTATATTGGGAGCAAGAGAGCAGTATTTGTATCTGCAAAATCTGTCATACACTGAATGAATTATAAAACTGGACACAAAAACACAAAGTAAAAATGGCAACACAAAAACTAAAATACTAACTGCCTTGTATTTTAGGTCTAGGCAAGTGTTCTTTTGTACTCAATGTGAATTTCCAGTATGCAAGAATCTGTTATCCTTGCATCCACAATCTAGTGTGTAGATTTAATGGGTTAGAAGAGAATAGTGTTTTGACCACAGTAGGTGTTGGAACACTTCTATTAGGAAGCTTTTACCAACTTTTAATAGTGAATTTTTAACAGGGATATGCAGTGATTGGGGAAACCCGGGCCGGGGGCGGGGGAGACCTATGTACTCCATTGGTTTGGGCAATGAAAACAACAAGATATAATAACACATGAATAAATAGCATTACAATTATCCCCCCCCCCTCCAGTTACTGTGCTGCAACTGCTGATGTTGAGATAGCTCTGGCAGCCACCCAGACAGTGAGAGGCCAGCTGATGGGTAGGTGGAAGGTTTCTCCCCCTTTGGAATTCTGCTTTTTCTACCTCTCTATATTGCCTTAATACACACTGGGAAATGTCTAACACATTTTGGGGACTGTTTCATAGGGTACACCAAAGCATCGGAAGGAGGTAGAGGAGTGGAAACTGGGTCAGGGAAGCAGTCCCCTTCCTTTTCTCTGGCTAGCTCCTCTGGCATGTTACTGTAGGAGCTACTTCTGATTATGTACTAGGAGTTGCTGGAAGACAGGAGGGAGTTCTGCTTGGTGAGGGTCTGGGAGACAAATGGAAAGGATGAATAACAAAAACAGTTGTATTAGTTTTATAAATAAGAATGTAAAAATTCACACTAATAAATTCATAATTGTATTTTTATGCAAAACCTAATTGTAGGTCCCATTGTTAAGGCAGTTTGCAAAGGTCTGATGCATAGTTCTTGAGTGTTTGAAGACTTCAAAAGAACAGCCACCTATGTTTGATAAATGAGCACCTTGGAGCGTTCTGCAGTACAGCAGTTGAGATATCAGTGTGTGACATTCATAGAACTAATTTACCAGAAGAAATTGGAGGAGGGTGTGGTGAGGTATGTACATGAACACAGACATAAGAAGGGTTGCCAACTGGCCTGGAGGAAAATGTTCTGTCCCTTTTAATAGGGGCTTAATTAGATATTATTTACCTCCATGCCGTAAAAAGCTTCAGCTGCCCATTTCCACATATACTAAGCCCCTGTTAAAGTAACAGGACATTTTTCTCCAGGTCTGTTGGTGACCCTAATTAAGAGTTGGATTCATGCAGTTTTTTTTCTGTTGTTTTGTTTTCGTGTTACATCTGATTGCAGTCATAGTGTTGGCACTTAGCTTAAGGGGAAGCGGCTTTTATCTTTATAGTACATAGTTTGGTTGTGTAGTATTTTATTTCATATTTCATAAGTTTTCCGTGAAATGAAAATCCTATGTATGAATTAAAAGCAGCTTTCATTTTGATCTCTTGTGTAAGTATTTTAAAACTGACTTTTAATAGATTTGGGTATTCTTACATTACGGCTCCTTTAAGCTGGCTAATCTAAATGATGGTAATTAATGCCTGCTTTGGGTAGTTTCAGAAGAAAAGTGAAATGGCGTAATGGAGAAGGGAATTGGCCCTCTTACCCATGTACAACATCTGACTGGGTGAGCAAACTGTCCTTTTCAAGCCTTTTGGATTCTTTTGTAAGCAGGGACTAACGATATCCCTCTAGGGTGAGATTGCAGGAACTAATTGCTTAGCATGTATGGCGTGAACTTGCAAAAGGCTTGTATTATACTGACCCCCAAACAAATTGTTTTCTGAGCATTTGACCTAATTAATTAATTAATTAATGTATGGCATTGTTTGTAGAATAGCCAGGAGATCCTGTCTAGCAGTCACAAGTTTTAGCTCTTAGCATTATGCTAGTGGCAAGCTAGACTTTGTTTTAGGGGCTGAGAGAGAACTCTGAAAGAACTGTCTATGACTAACCCAAGGTCACCCAGCTGGCTTCATATGGAGGAGTGGGGAATTGAACCCGGTTCTCCAGATCAGAGTTCGCCCCTCTTAACCACTACACCAAATTGGCTCTCTATTTGACCAAACTTTAAATGGGAAATGACAGATTTCTTTGCAGACATTGATTGGCGGGTCTTTTATTGTCTTCCTGACATGTTGATTCACTGAAATTTTCATCCAGCACCTTGAAATAATCAGTTGTGAGGAATGCTCTCTAGAGAGGGGGATTTTAAACCATCAGAGTAGCCAGCACTTGCCTGGAGCTTCTTTTAAAATATTGTTTTTGCTGCTGATGAAGGAATGTCAGTGCAAAATAAAATTTAGTCCTCTACCGAAGGGCTTTGGTGAGATTTAAGAGGGGATCTAGTTTTATGATGCCTTGAGTGGTTTCTAACAGTGGCAGTAAATCAAGTAGACTTTGTGGGGAAGGGAGGAAACATTGACGGAATCAGTGAAAGGTGTTTGTTGCCATGGCAGCCAGAGTACAGGGTAGTGGCAGTGGCTTGAGGTTATCTCACCTTAAATGCAAAACTACATAGCTAAAAGGAAACCTCATACTGCTTCGTTGCCTGTATCCATTGGGACTATCTGAGGAAGCACTGTGTCCGGATTGTCTAAGCAATGACAAAAATAAGATGCATACTGTTTTAATTGCTGAAGTGGTGAGAGAAAATGTGCTCAATACACTTTCTTATCCAAACAAAGCGTTTGAAAGTCTATTAGACGTTATTGTTTTGTACCCATTTGTGTGTTGTTCTTTCAATTAAAAGCTTTTGAATGTCCAACAATTTCATGTTTCAGGGCTTTGAATCACTAATGCATGTTTAAGGTGTCAGTTTACCCTCCCCAAAAAGCTGGCTACTTGAATTCATTTGTGTTTCCAAGCTTGAGCCATTGGGAACTTGTACACATCATATATCTTGGTCATAAAATAGCTGAGTAAAGTAATAGTGGCAGAAAGTGTCATCAAGTCACATGCTACTTATGGTGACCCCACAGAGTTTACAAGATAAGAGACGTTCAGAGGTGGTTTACCATTGCCTGCCTCTGTGTTGTGACCCTGGACAGTATTGTCTCTTGTGACTGGTAGCAGTTCTTCCAAAATTTCCGACAGCACAGCTGCCCAAAATAATTTAAACTAGAAATGCTATTGAATTTTAGAAGTTTGACTCAAATATATCCATTTTCTTTTTGTTTCTGTATTGCTTGAAATGAACCCGTGAATCCTTATTTGTACTTCTTCCTGATCTTTGACAAGGTCTCTGTGCTTCACACTGATGGGGTTTCTGCGCCTGGGCGCAAAAATCCGTTAAGAGCTTTCTACAATATCGAAGGATTCCTGCGCAGGCGCAGAAACCCCATAATTGTGAATGCACAGATGACCACTTGAAGATCATCAGTTACAGGTAGGCAACCTGTTTTTTCCTTGTACGGAATATTTCTTACAGATGTATACATTTTAAAATATTATTTGTGCATCAATTGCATATAAATGTCATTAAGGAAACAAATCAATAAATACCAATATCAAGAATAGTTGGACCACAAGTATTTAAAATGACAACATCTGGAACAAAAAAGAAATAAATAGGGAACATTTGTCCACCCCGATCAGATACTGGGGACTGATACTTTGTTAGCCGAATTGCTTTAATTTACGTTTAGCAATCAGCAAAATACACGGGTTCTTGCCAACTATATCAGGGTGCCACGCCTCCCGGGAGTTCTCAAGGAAAGAGGCACGTGAGGCAGTGTTCCAGTTAAATGTAGTTTACTGGATAATGTTGTTCAAGCATACAAAAAACGTAATCACACACAGAATCACTCAGGCCTAAGAAATAAAGACAGAAAATAGCATATTTTGCATGAGCAGGTAATCGTTGGTGGGGAAAGCACAGTACCTTAAATGCTTGTCCGATGTCAGGCTGGATTGGAGGGGGAGAAAAATAGAAAGACTATGGGGACAGGAGGCTTGAACCAGCAAGACCATGTGGTTCTCCTGGATCGCGATTCCAGAGAGAGAAAATGGGGTTCAAAGATGGAGGCAAGGGTTGGGGACAGCAAGCTGGACTGAAGGGTCAATAGAATAAATAGAGGGCGACGGCTCAAGAGAGCGAGTGACTCCGGGTTTGGGCTTTTATTGGGGGGTCTTGGGGCGGGCTGATCAGGCCACATCCCACTAACACACCTACTAGGCAGTCCGTCCCTTTTGGACCTTGGGATAGATGAAAGGTGGACAAAGGTAGGAAGTCCAGGGGATGGTCAATGTTGCAAGAGTATGATCTCATCTGGAAACAGACACTGGGCCTGGGGTCTGATGACTGACCTGGCCACATCTATTGTAAGTCAATGACTTGGCTGACTGGGTGGTGGCCCGAACATTAGTTGCTGAGCAACGGCTTTAGCATAACTATGCAGGTATGTTGGAGGGGGGCAGGGGATGGCCAGCGTGTGGAAACAGAAAGAAACCTCATGGCAAGAGGAGTCCTTTGTCTCTGGTGAACTCATCTAGGGTGTCAGCCTCCTGGCGTGGGCTGAAGCTGGCTCCTATTATGAAGAAAGCACATGGCCCTTCCATTTAAGGCAGCCCAAAGTTCAGATTTATGAATATCACAATTCATAAGAGCACTAGCAGTGCCTTGCCGGCCAACAACTTGGGCCTCATGTATACAGAACAAGTATTCTACCACTGAGCTATGGGCCATCCCCTTCTTTCTGACTTGTAATGATCTACTAAATACAGAATGAAAACACTGAAAATAAATTCAGGTGGGCAGCTGTGTTGGTCTGAAGCTGTGGAACAAAGTTTGAGTCCATTGGCATCTTTAAGAAGAAGAAAAGAAAAAGAGAATGGATTTATACCCCGCCCTTCACTTGGAGTCTCAGAGTGGCTTACAAACTCCTTTCCCTTCCCCTCCCCATAACAGACATCCTGTGAGGTAGGTGAGGCTGAGAGAGATCTGACAGAGATTGCTCTTTATCAAGAGCAGCTGTGACAGAACTATGGCTTGCCCAAGGTCATCCAGCTGTTGGAAGTGGAGGAGTGGGGAATCAAACCCGGTTCTCCCAGATTAGTCCGCGCACTTAACAACTACACCAAACTGGCTTTAAGACCAACAAAGTTTTATTCAAGGTGTAAGCTTTTGTCTGCATGCATGCTTCTTCAGAAGTGTGTATGCACACAAAAGCTTATATCTTGAAAATAAAACCATTCTAGAAAAAAAACCATACAATTAAAATGCCAAAACTAAGAATTCAGATAAAAATCTGCAAATATCCCTCTCTCTCCACTGTGACTAAAAAACTGCTTAAATATAAGAATTGTATATTGTTTACAGGGGGAAAAAATCCATTCTCTTAGCTTTGCAGGCCTCCTGGGAGCTGGCAGAGCTTGAAAATATCATTCTGTACCTTCTCTGGAACTGATTGCTAGGTATAAAACAGCCATTGGTTTATATTATTACTAGGAATAAGGCCCATTGTGGGAATAAATACAACGGGCTCTAGAAAGAGGCTCTTAGAGAGTGCTAAGGCCTTGGGCACTAAGTGTCAATTTGCTGTGGCAACCTCAGCAGGGTATAATGACACAGAGTCCACCATTTTCTCCAGGGGAACTGATCTCTGCTACCTGAAGAGCAGTTGTAATTCTGAGTAATCTCCTGCCCTCACCTGGAGATTGGCAGCAGTGATTCCCCAAGAGGGAATAGGTGGTTTGGAGGGCAGAGTCTATAGCATTGTACCTGTCTGAGGCCCCACCTCTCCTCAAACCTCACCCTCTCCAGGCTCCACCCCTCAAATCTCCAGAAATTCCCCACCTGGAGTTGGCAACCCCATCTCCTTCCCAGCCAAGCACCAACCTACCTTAATTTCCCCCTCACTGTTCAGCTTTCCACCCTCCCCCACCTGCAGCCTCTACTGTGCTCTGAAGCCCCTCTTATAAACACAGGTAACTGCTATTTCGTTTCACCTACTAACAGCCACTGAAGTAACAGCTGAACCTTATGGGGGAACATTTTAAACAAACCGTAGGCAGCAGCCATCTTATAAACACAGGTAACAGCCATTTCGTTTCACCTACCAACAGCCACTGAGGTAACAGTTAATCCCTCCACAGGAAGGAAGCAGGAGAAGTGTCTTCGTCAAAAGAGAAAGCCGTCTGCCAGAAATTCTGACAGGGCACGGAGGCTGAAGGAGTGGGCGGGGAAGAGGAGCAGCACCCAGCCAATGGCATGCGAGTATTCACAGCCAATGGATAGGGACAGCTTCTTATTGACAGGCCAGGGGACCAAAGGCTGGGGTAGTGTGTAAAATGTTCAGGAGCGTGCCACCACCAACAGAGAATTATGTGTAAGAGAGATAATGCATGTGGGGAATCCTTGAGCTCATTGATCTCATTGCTTCCAATAGCTTTACAGGCTTACGTGTTAAAGAATGCAGCATAATGACTTCAGAATTAAGGGCACTGGAAAACAATGCATTTTGTGGTCTCTGAAACATCTGGTATCATATGAGTTATTGAGTGGAAATACTTGGTGTTGAGTAAAGTCACCCGGATCCCCTGCACAAGCATTTGAGTCATAAATTCCTTTCAATTTAGTGATGTATTAGGCCCATAAATTGTTATTTTTTCTGTTTAAAATAGCAAGTATTGGATATGATGTACTTCAGTGGTTGAGGTAAAAAATATAATCTGAAATACGGTGACATACCTTGTTAGTGGTCAGACCCCTTCTCTCACTTGAGGAACAGTTTATAGCTAGACAACCAGAAATATACCTCCTCAAATATCATTTCAAATATCATAAATGCAATACACTGCCCGGTCCAAAATGACACAAAATGGATGCCAGCCAGAAAACGAGCCTGGGCAAGTATTTTGGTAGAGGGTCAGAGTGGCTGGCTGGCTGGCTAATGTTTCCCTTCCACACCCTGAAGAGATGTATAATTTGGAACAATGGGTCTCCCAAGACCTTTTGGCTCACCCAGGATTAATCCCATCAACACCTATGTCCATTTCCCCAAGACCCATTTCCTTTGATTAGGTGACTGTTAAGCAACACCTAAGCCTATTCACCTTTCCCATTTTTTTTAACACCCCCTCCTCTGTTTTTGTTGTTGTTGCTGTCAAGTCACAGCTGACTTATGGTGACCCTGTAGGGTTTTCAAGGCAAGAGATGTACGGAGGTGGTTTGCCATTGCCTACTTCTGCATCGGCCCTGCTTAGCTTCTGAGATCTGACAAGATCAGGCTAGGCTGGGGCTATCCAGGTCAGGGCCACTCATGAAAGAAAACAAATACTCATAATGGGCAGAAAATAGATTCAGGTGGGTGGGTGGCTGTGTTGGTCTGAAGTAGCAGAACAAAGTTTGGTTTTAAAGGTGCTACTGGACCCAAGCTTTATTTCAATGGCCAGAAAAGAAACACAGGCAGTAAAAAAAATATTTTATTTAACATCATATATATAACCATGCCAGTAAAAAAAAAATTCAAATTCCAACACAGTATTCCGTTATGAGGATCAGCCTGGTGTAGTGCTTTAAGTGTCGGAGTGAAATCTGGAAAATCCAGGTTCGAATCCCCACTCATGCCATGGAAGCTTTCTGGGTGACCTTGGGCCAGTCACATTACTTTCAGCCTAGCCCTGACCTGGATAGCCCCAGGATAGCCTGATCTTATCAGATCTCAGAAGTTAAGCAGGGCAGACTTAGAGGCAGGCAATGGGAAACTACCCCCAAACAACTCTTGTCTTGAAAACCCTACAGGGTTGCTGTAAATCAGCTGTGACTTGCCGGCAAGAAAACAAAAAGAAAGAAATTCCATCATATCACTTGTGTTCTGAGCAGGCACTTGGGAGGGCTTCTGCTTTCCATTTTGAAGCCCATCAGCTGACTATCTCAAACATCTACAAAGTATTTTTGAGAACTAGGAGTCTGTCTTTGTACTAACTTTTATTAACACTAGCCAAAGCATCACAAAATAGTGATTGCAAGCTTCACCAGACTGGATGTTAAGAAACCCACTACCCCCCAAAGAATATGCCCCCATCTATTGTTTCCACAGGACTAAAGTCAAACCAGAGAATCTCTGCAGTAGAAACTGAAAGTGGGGGGCATTTTTGCAAGCCCTGCAGAACCAGTGCAATATACAGTGTCCAGCAAACCTAATACCACTGTGGCAGTGCCAACTGATATCAAGCACAGAATTACAGTTTAAGCAAGGAGAGGGGGGTTGGAAGCTCAGCAGAACCAGGGTAATGTACAGTGCCCAGCAAACCCAGTGCCTTCTGTTCATAATATTAACAAAAGTTTGCTATTATACTACCCTTAAATACATTCTGTCACCAAGCAAGATAGAGATGAGAAGGTCTTGAAACTAAGAAGTGAAAATAAGGGGGGGACATAGAAAAATTAGGTGAAAGGAGACAGAAATGAATGAGAAATGTGTGTGAAGGATGGAGAGAAATTAAGTGAAGGAAAGGTTGTTTTATCTTGCCACAACACCCTAACTACTGCTTTGCAAGATCTGGCTTGAGCTGGGTGCATGGAAAGGAACAGAGAAAGGCTACACTACTGGAGAAAACGACCTGCAGGCTGGCAATTACTGTAGCAGCTGTCAGCATGCTGGCTTGGTTGAATGATCTTTTAAGCAAGTTTGCTTCAGTCTTGGAGAAAGGGAAGTCTAACCAATCCTAGAGTGCTTTTTCCTATGCTCAGACTTCCCTGCATCCCTAGTGGCTGCAGCCAGAACTGCATTTTAAACATAAAAGGAAAGACATTCAACTGGATGCAGCATGACACTGGCTTCAAGGGCCCTTCTTCAAAGGCCTTCCTCAAGCTGTGCCTGGGGTGGAGTCCACCCCCACCCCGCCCTTGGTACGCCACTGGTGAAATATTTAGAAGAAGTCTCCCTCCTGCTTGCACATTTTGAAGTCTTGCATTGGAACAAGGTGGATTTAAGTTGCTTGTAGGCATTACTTTCCAAAAGTGAAGTCACGCAAGTGGGTGGGAAGGGAGGGAAAGGTTGAACACAAACAATGTATAAATAATGCATTTTACTCCTGTTAAGATGTTTTGTTAGTTCAATACTAGTTGCGAGATGAAAATCTTTCTAGCTACTGTCTTCTAGATTGGTTTTATGAAGTGGTTTTTGAATTTTATCTGCTGCCTAGGGTGAGGTGCCTAGGTATTTTTATGTAAATTCTCTTCACCTCTCCAGTAGAGAATGCATTTCTACCATTGTAAAGGACAAGCTTTCATGTGGTCAAGATATTGAATTTCTGACTAGCAGGCAAAATAGTTCAATATCCAATAATGCAGTGTATTTATCATTCCCCAGGATAATTTGAACCTTTGATTTTGCTGAAGGTTCCTGAGGCAAGGGATTATCTTTCTTTCAGACAAATGAGGACGGTTTCTCTATATGCTGACTGGAGATTGGGAGAGGAGTAGAATTTATTCTGAACACCTTTAGAGCGTTTAAGTACCAGTCATTCTAGCCTGAATTAATAGACTATGCTGCAGTGCCAGTCTCTGGTATGACTGGTTGTTGGAGGGCACTACTTCCACGCCTGTTTTTATTTATTTAATTTTAAAGAAACAAGTGGTTAGATAGAGCCAGAAAGCATATAGGCACCAAGCAGTGGTTCAGTATCCTGACAGTTGATTTCTAGCTGTAACTGTTCAAAGGAACTATGTGCTTTCTTTTTGATGGTAAAACAAAAGAGTACTTTATCAGTGTTCAGTTAAAGGAGAAAGCATACCAACTTCTTGTGTGGAATTCTTAAAAAAACTACACTAGAAAAGCTATGCATTTTGGAATGAAGAAAGGCTAATTGAGAGATTCTTTGGGTAGGCTAATCTATTTATTTATTTTTCAAATTTATACCCCGCCCTCCCCGTGAACGGGCTCATTGAGGCATTCCCTAGAGCCTTGTGAATAAGGCTCTCAAAGGAAAATAAAAATTGTCTCAGTTGCTAGATCCTAAGGACCAAGAGTCTTCCCATGGATTGTACAGTGATTCTGGGTAGTAGGGGCTTCAGGATGTGGTGAACAAGGCACTAAGAAGGTTGGTGGAACAGGATATTCATTTTTTGTCCAGTGGGGGCTGAATAGTGGCAGAATTGTACAGGTGGATCATCTTGATCTGATCCTGGCTTTCCTTCCTTCATGAGAAGGAATAGCACTTCTGCAAATTTCTTTGCTGCTTGGTTAATGGGAGGAGCCCCATATAACAACAGGAGAAGCCCATGGTGTAGCCCCTTCTCACACTAGCATCAGCCACTGGAGACAAGGATTTGTGCTTTCATGTGCAGGAGTTGCAGCATGGGGAACTCTCTGGGTGGTTCTCATGATACCCTGTTGGCACTGGAAGGAATATTGCTACTACAGCTCCTGAATTTTGGGATAATTCGACTATCTAAGTATTTAAAAAAAAAACTCTGAAGAAAAACATGAAGTGTAAGAGATTTGTTGCGTGCGCAGCATTATTGGGCTCAAAGAGTACCATTTCTCTGTAACTCCTAATACCAACCTACCTTTATTCATAATTAAGACCCTATATATTCCCCTTTTAGATACAGAGAAATGATTTAATCAGACTTGCATGTTAAGTTAGTGGCAGAAGTTGCACGTAAATTATCCTAATACCTGACTTGTACCTGGATGTGTTGAGAAGAATATCCCTTCCAGCAGCTGCAGTAGAAACAGAAATGACAGGTGGCTGTCAGTGGAGCCTAGTTCCCATCATGCTTTCTCCATGTGATTCCATATGCATTATGGAGAACAACCTTGGAAGCCATGGCTAGGAGCAAGACAGAATAAGCCAACAAGTTAGTTCTTACCTGAGATGTCTTAATGAGGCAGTTGGCAGGAGTGGGAGAAGCAACTGGGTGTTGAAGCAACCCCCACTCCTCGCTCTCTTCTGGGGCATTTCTTATGCTATACCTACTGAAAGAGTACACTGCAGGGCACAATAGCTCCATACTCTAGCCAGACTCCAGTGGAATGGGCGAGTAATATTTTCTCCTTTTGATTGAGAAAAACATTGTCTTAAAAAGCATTTCACTAATTCCAAAAGTATAGCATGAACACATCAGAGGACCATTGTATGATATTATTGTACGTATATGAGGCTATTTCCATTCAAATAAGACTAGAAGAGTGTTTGGATATTCAGTTAAATGTATAACAATGAAAATATGGAACTCTTCAATAGGCAATTATCATACACATGATGGAATATTAATTGTGAACAAAATTGCAATAAACATGCTTGAATATGTTGTATATGCCTGCAAATAAAGATGAATTTTCAATATCTAATGCTGTAGATTGTCTTAAATAAAAATTCCTCTTTACACATTTTGAGTAAAATATTGTTTTAAAAAGCATTTCACTTATTCCAAAAGAAAAAATATTTCACTGGAGTTTTTTCAGTGTTCTCCAAAATTTAAAAATTTTTTCCAATGGAAAAATTGGGAACATTCCTAGGGGGCAGGTATCCCCCCCAATTCCTCTCATTTTTTCGACTGGTCATCACTTCTTTATGGAAGGCTCTGCAAACACAATGGACATTTCTGACAATGCATTTTGGAAAGGGAGCTTCAGAATTTTTTCCTATGTGTTGGAGAACTGGGTACTTGGAGCTCTTCCTGTTTCAAGGACTAGACTTTTTCAATAGAAGGACATAGTTTTATGATGTGTTTGTGTTGTAGTCTAGCATGCAGGAAGTGAAATTGCTGCAGAACAAAGGTGAAAATGCTTACAAAAAACATTTCAGTTTAGGAAATCCATCTTCAGAAAATGCCAGTACAGAACTAGAAGAATGATACCAGCTGTTGGCTTCTTTTCCCAGTAATTGAGGGAGATTACCGTGGTCCTAGGCTTGAGACATTAAAAAAGAGATGTACTGGAAAAATAATGTATAAGCATGCTTTGGTTATATATGAAATTATCTGTGGCAATTTCTTAAAATGTTTGTATAAATCTTCAGTAATGGCAATGGTGGTGGGGAGAGTGGTACATGTAACAGATTTAACTGATTTGGCACACATTGTCTCCCTCCCCTTTCTGCAATATATTAACTAGATGCTCATAGGAAGAAAAAAAACCTTTTGCCACTTAATGGACTCTTAGGGGAACTCTTTGTGTTGTTTTGCAGCAGTCTGCTCAGATAACTAAAAAGACAGGATCAAATATTCAAGTATCCTTTGTTGCTTAATCAATGAAACGTAGACTGTAGGAGCTGTCACAGAGAGAATCTCTTTCTACCTCTTACACATGACATCAATCCCTGTGTAACCTTTTATTTATGTGTCTTCTAAGGGTCTAGAATGCCAGTGAAAGATGCCTGATTGACATTCTTGCACACTGAAGCCTTTTATCAAAAGAAAAGATAGAGCTCTGCTGGCAGGAGTGCAGTCTTCCCTACTATTGTGTCTTTAACCCAATATTAGAGTCGAGGGGGGAAAGTTCATTCCCCCGTCACTCTGTTCTTCCTGTTTTGGAGTTCTGCCAACAAGGATGACAGGAGTGGTTGATGGGACAGGTTGGAAGTAATGGTGTGCACAACAGAGGGATGAATCCTAAAAGCAGTTAATGTCTTTTTCATATATCTCTTACTGTAGTGTTAAAAATACATTAATCACTATAATGAAAAAAATTAAAACATCTTTAAAAAATTCTCTAGCACAGATTTGTTCTTTTTTATTTTACTGTAGGCTTTCCCCTTAATTTGAATGAATGTTGCAGCAGGACTAAGATGCAGTCAGAATACATCTTTTAAATGTGGTTATAAGAGAGAGTCCATCTAGCAGATAGTCTGTTGTTTGTATTCATTCAGTGGAGCTTGCAGGAGGGAATGGTCCAGTCCCCCATTATTTATTGCCATCCTGATTCTAATTTCCTGGTTCTAATTTCATGTTCATTATTTGTGATTTTAATTATATATCAACTGTATTTTTAACTGTTCATATTGTAAATCGGCCAGAGCCTGCCCTGCAGGGTGGGCGATTCATACGTTTAATAAATAAAATAAATAAAAAACAAAAGTAGTTTGGCAACAGCTTTTGATGGATTGAACCTTATCAAAAACTGTTCCATCACTTAACCAGAGTGTACTTGGGATCAGTTGAATATTCTGTGCTTTTAAATATTTGTCTACCTGCTTGGCACCAATAAATCCTATGCAGACCTTTTATATTAAGTATGGATGGCATGTGTCATGGAAGGGACTAAAGCACCATTCAGATCAACCCAGATCTTTTCAAGCAGAGAGCAGTTGTACTATGCGAAGTGCTTATGGAGTTGACAGGACAAGATATCTCAAGCGGGTGGTGCTAAGATGTTTGTGGCAGGAAAGACAAAACAAAAACAACCCCCCCCCAACAAAAAAAAACCCCTTAGATGGATTTACACATAGATGGAGATGGATTACACACAATGGGTCAGTACAATCAACAAACTGGGACATTCAGTAAACAATGCATTAGGATTGTAGAAGTCTGGAACCATTTAATGTATGGGTTGAAGACCCTTTGTCTTTAGGCCAGTACTGTTATCTTCATACTGCAGGATGGGCACTTAGGTAACTTAGTGAATTAATAGTGAAGATGAGACTGGGAACTGGAGACTTCTCAGCTCTCTTACTGTGCTATGACAGCCCAGCAATCACAACAATCTTTGTACATGGTATGCTGTAACATGTTATGAATTTAGTCAGTCAGATCCTGGTATGTAAGTAGAATGCAACACAAATAGAATATAATTCATTGTTGTACAAATTGGAGTTAATAAATACGTGATCCCTGAAGAACATTTGCCCTCTTTAGTTATGTTTGTGTTCTGCAGTGTACTCTTCGGGCCTTCTAGCAAAGAAAATGGGAGGCGATTACAAGAACATTTAGAGTCATGTAGATAGTATTTTTATATCCATAAAGGCATACAACATGGTACAGTCCTGCAACTCTTAAATTCTGTTTTGTTACAGTATTTCCATGTATTTATAATAAATCTTATAATTTCGTGGGCTTCTCAAATTGTAGGCTCTTTAAGTGCTGCTAGTCCTGCTGGTAATATACTCATCAGCTGTTACAGGAAGAAGTTGTTTTACAATGGAATGATTAGTGTTGTTTCTTTGTTTTGTTATGCTTTGTTCCAGTCTGCATTAGATCTAATACTCACAACTCCTGTAAGCACTTTACTTTGTGTGTGTGTGTGGGGGGGGGGAATAAAAATAAAATTCTTCCACATCTGAAATATATCTTTTTCCTAGATGGTATTGGAAGTGGTTCAGCTGTACTAACCAAATGTCTAGAAAGCAGCTCAAGTAGGTGTTTAAAAATTATTCTTGGAAGAAAGCACTTAACTGGAGACGGCAGCATTAAAAAGCGTAATCTGTGTGATGCTTTGCCTTTTCAAAGAGCACAGATATTTTTGAAGTGCAGTGACATGTTCCAGGATACAGACAAGATGTGTATTTCCCCCATGCTGTGAGCTGATGACTAACTTATTTTCTTTTGGCATACTGTTTCTATGAGCAATAGTGTTTTGTGTGTCAAAATTAATATACTGTGTATAGGGTTGCCACAAGCCTTTTGTAACTTTGCTTTTGCCTTTAATAAGAATCAGTGTGAATGCAATACTATGACCTCAAATCTGTGGACTATCTGTTGTATAGAATAAAACATGATGATTTCTTTTTTCTTGTATGCTTCCAGTATTGCTAAGAGAGGCAGTGATGTAGTGAAATAGAATTGTCTATTAAAAGTAGCAAAGTGGAATGAGGGAGAAGATACAGATTTGCTTGTCTGCATGATGCTTGTATGATTTCAGGCCACACAAAACAGTAAAATACAAAATCATTTTGTGTCTGAGGCTTTTATTGTAAGTAAAATTTAGTTCGGGTTGGGATATTTCATATCGGAAATTACCATGAGCAATAACAAAACTAGCCAGTCTAGATTTGCTGCTTTGACTTTTCATTTTTCACTTTTGATGGAAACACACTGTATCCAACAAGTGATAGCAGGGTAAATTTATTGTGTGGTGGATCTGTTCGCATGATGAAGTGTTGGCAATTTTCTCGTTTAGAAATGTGGCAAAGCTGAAAAACTTGATTCCAGATAACCTTAGAATTATTACTATATATTAAGTTGTTACGTAGTTTTTATTATATTAATTGTTTGCCTCCATGCAGTCTTTTGTTACAACTGTGTATCCATACCAAAATTGTTCTGTTTTTGTATCCCCCTCCTGCCCCCCAGAAAATTACTAAATAAAAAATTATTTTAAAAAAGAAATGTGGCAAAGCAAAAAGGGTAAAGGGGGGAGCGTGGTTAAGTCAACCTACTCTTCACCTGGTTAGAGTTGCTATGTAATATGTGTTCGCATAGCTACTCTGTGTTTAGCATTATCCCCCCCCCCCCCCCCCCAGGATTTTCTGTAGTATGGAGAGGTACCCTCAACACTCTCAGGGTCTCTGTGGGCACTGGGGTTGATCTCAGTGACCTTATCATCTTTATATCTGTATGAGTTCATTTTGTTGGTCACTGTTGTTGGTCTCTGTTATCAAACTAGGCATTCCATGAGTTCTTCCCTTCATCTTTACCCATTTTTAGAATTAGAAAAGAGCAAGAGTCCAGTAGCTCCATAAAGACTAAAAAAAATTGTGGCAGAGTATGAGCTTTTGTGAGTCACTGCTCTCTTGAAGTGAGTAGTGACTCATGAAAGGTCATACCTTGCCACAAATTTGGTTAGTCTTTAAGATGCTACTGGACTATTGCTCTTTTCTACTGCTACAGACAGACTAACAGGGCTACCCGTCTCGATCTATTTCCATTTTTAGAATGACAATGACTGGACTCAAGCTTAGTTCTCATATCAGTTAACTCTTTTATTATCTGTATGCTAATTTGCTGCTATGCATAGGTCTTACCAACTATGTTAATCCAATCTTAACAATATATATTGCTCAGTTACTTGAGCATCTTAACTCTAATTAGCTCTTCCTGGCAACTGACGCCCCCCCCCCCCATGTGTAATGCTTGAGGAAGTCTGTCCTAGTGTGTCTGAAAAAGTGTGCATCTACAGAAGTGAAGTTCTCCCTTACACCCAGACTTAAACTTTGTCAGTCTTAAAGGTGCCACTGGACTCAAACTTTGTTCTCACATCTGTTTGTTAGCGCTTTCATTTGTATGCTAATTTGCTACTATTCACAAGTCTTACTAACTGCTTTAATCCAATCTTAGCTATACTTATCACCCAGTTACTTATGTATCTTGACTCTAAGTAGCCCTTCCTGGCAACTAACCCCCCTCTCCACCCTCTCTCTACCTATATGTAAGGCTTGAGGAAGTCTGTTTCAATGTATCTGAAGAAGTCTGCATGCACACAAAAGCTTATACCCAGAATTAAACTTTATTGGTCTTAAAGGTGCCACTGGACTCAAGCTTTGTTCTGTTGCTTCAGACCAACATGGCTACCCACCTGAAAATAACATGTTAGTATTCTAAAGAACTGGAGCAAATTCATATGGTCAGTTTGTCTTACCATGTGAAATTCAGCTGTGTTATGGTTTCACAAATATCCATGGGGCAACAAAGTTATGCACTTTGCTGGTTGCAATACAGGGAGTTCATACAGGTTGACTGCAGGATCAAGTGATGGCTGATGTCAGCTCAACAATACTTTCAATAATGGCAGTTCACACTTAGTTTGAAGACCATCTGTTAAGTGCATACATGCATGTGTCCACTGGCTAGGCGGGGTATAAATTGAAATAAATAAATAAATAAATAAATTAGCGCCTCCCAACTGCATAAGTTTGATTTTTGTGAATTGGCCATTATTGCTTCCGAATGGGTTACTTTTGCTTGAAATAACAAGCACAATTGTTGAAAATTTGGTCTTTCTCTTTTTCTTTTGTTGAAATACATTGGCATAATCAAATTTAGTAGCTGAGATTCAGCATGATGTGAATTAAAGAAGTCATCTGAACTTCTGATATGGATACCTTTCTGCTTTGTGTTGATGTTTTATATATGAGGTTGTTCATAACTCAAAATACGACATTTATTTTTAGACTAAATCATAACTCTCTAACCCCTTTAGCCAATTTAAGAAACCAGCAAAACACTATATTATTGTAAGCAGCACTTGAATAACATTCAGAACATAAGCTAATTATAGCTTTACGAGACAGGAGTTTCTGTTTTAGTTTAGAGGTTGATTGTAGATGAGGTTTAGGATCTAAAATTACTACTTCAACTGACTGTATAAATGTTCATTTATACAGGCTCTCTGTTCATTTTAGAGCATTTTGTTTTTGACCTGCTGCTGAGTCACTTGAAAGAGAAAAGAGATTGGCTCGGTCACACCGAGTTTCTATTTTGTTTAAATAGCTTTTCATAGTTAACTTTTCATTAATTCACTTGTGGGCTATAATATTTGATAACTGTTTGGCTGCAGTTGAAATTTAAGTGACCCTCCATCCTTTCCATAATCTAGTTCGACTTTCCCTCATTTTACTTGTGTGCTCAAGTATGCTTTTTATATCAAGGTGTAAAATGATAGAAAGTCAAAGCCTTGAAAAGGACCCAAGTCTTCCTGAATGCTGGTGGGGGTGTGTGTGCGTGTGTTTTTAAAAATCTCTCTGAAAGCAATGGTTTGGATTTCCACATTACCAGGGTGAAGGGTCTTGTCTTCAATTACTGAACCTGATTTTTTTCTAATTGATTATGATGAAATGTGGGAGAGTGAGCAATGTCAGTTGAAATTGGATCATGTGGGAGTGGAAATTGGTTCAGTTTATAAGAGATATAGAGGTTTATTTCTTCACTCAGTCTCTTATTTAAAAATGCTTGGCATCTGGGTTTAGGATAAGAGCATCTTGGAAGTCCTGTGCTGTGATAAGGTACATGTGTGCCAAGAGGAGATCTTGGCCTTCTGCCCAGAACTCTTAGACTTTGTTTGGTTTAGGACACAGTGGGCTAGGGTTCCCTTTTGGTTTATTATAACAGAAAAAAATGCTTTGTAAGTTGTAGCTGATAGTAATTTAAACTAATTGTTTTATTTATATAGTAAATACAAAAATTCTGGTACAATTAAGGGTTTGGTTACATGTGCTCACAGAGGATTAACTTCCATAGTAGTGGCATCCCCACCAAGAAGGCCAGAACAAGAAGGCTTATTTATCACCTGAGTGGCTTCTTGGCGTGCCAAACCACAGGGGTCAGTGATGGAGGAGGCACCACTTCCGGTGCCATTACCACTGCTTCTAGGGTAGCAAGGTCAAGGTGGTCTATAGCAGGTAGCTTGGAGGGAGGCATGTCTTTTCTCCCATGCATCTGGGCATTTGCTGCCTGTCTTGGTCCTGGAACATGTCAGAGGAAGGAGGCACAAGTCTTTTGGTAGGCCACGTATTCAAGAAAGGTGGATGACACATTTTCTCTGCCACTTCTACTGGATCCATTTGCGGATGATAAATAAGTTGGGTGAGTCCTGTACAATCAGACACATTAGTCCAGCTTAATCTTAGATAAACCCAGATCCCTAAGTACGGATGGGTTGGAACTCTGCCCCAACTGCAGTATGCCCCAGATCCATCATGGAGCTGTAGCTCTGTGTATAGCACATATTGTGCATGCATATGCACTTAGGTTCAGTCACTCGTGTCTCTAGTTAAATGATAATGAGGACCAAGTGCTTTGAAAGACCTTCCGCTGCTTGAGACACTGGAGAGCTGCTGCCAGTCCAGTTACAGTAATGGGCATAATGGGGTGGTTTGACTCGGTGAAAGGCAGCTTCATATGGCCATATATATGTATTCTGGAATGGGCACCAGGACCCATTTGTATTGGTGCTTTCTTGGCATGTTTGGTAGATGAAACATACCCTAGATATCCTTAGAGCTGTGCTGCATCCTATGATGAAGTCTCAGCTCTGTTGTTTATTGGAGGTCCTGAAGCAGACAACGCTCAGTGGTTAGGGTTTACTAAAAAGACTTCTGAAAACTTTCTGGACATTTTAGGCCTTCACACACTTGTTCTGAGGTCTTCAACATGTGTATGTTAGGCGTCTGCTCTGGGTGAATGAGGAGGTATGTTAGAGGCAGACTTAGTTGTCTCACTGAATATGCCACATGAGTGGGGGAAACCTCAGTTAGAGGCTGATTTCCCTGGGATATCTTTTGTTGAAAAGGAATTTGGCAAGGCAACAGAGCACTGCATCAAAGCAGCATCATGGTTGAATTGAAGCAACTTAAACAAAAGCCTTTGGTACATGATGGAATTGGTTTCTTTCTGGGCTTGCATTGTGCTGGGAAATGTCTAGGGATGGGCACAAACCAAATCACGAAGCAAAATTTGTGACGAAGTTTGCCCTGATTGTGGTTTGCTTTAAACCCCTGTTTTCTGTTCCCTGCAAAAGTGGCAAAAACAACTGAGTGGCACTACTCAGCTGTTTTTCAGGCTTTCTTGTGCACTCCCTTTAAACTTTAAAGGGACTACTTAAAGACAGCCTGCAACAGTCTCTTTCAACAGGGTTTGCAGAGCCATGAACCAGTTCGGTTCACCAACAAACCTCCTGGTTCGGATTGTGGTTTGGCCACTATGACAGACCCCTTCCATTTCCTTCCCTTAGAAGCTAGGTTTTCCCTCTGTTTTTTCTGTCCAATACAGTATTATTGTGGTATTTATTCGGCTCAGTGTATACCGAGTGCACACCCTTAATTCAAACTGGTCTCAGCTAATACTGAATTCAGACTGCATTCAGTCAAAGTAGAAATCTGACTCTGTTAGCACTAAACCCTTTTTCTGTCAGGGCTATTCTAAGATGGTCTCAGCACACATCTCTTCTCAGTTAAGGAAGAAGAAGAAGAAGAGAAGAAGAGATTGGATTTATACCCCTCCCTTCCCTCCCCAAGGGAGTCCCAGAGTGGCTTACAAACTCCTTTCCCTTCCCCTCCCCACAACAGACACCCTGTGAGGTAGGTGGGGCTGAGAGAGCTCTGAAACAAGTGTCCTTGAGAGAACAGCTGGTACAGAGCTATGGCTTGCCCAAGGTCATCCAGCCAGGTGCAAGTGGAGGAGCTGGGAATCAAACCCGGTTCTCCCAGATTAGAGTCTGCGCACTTAACCACTACACCAAACTGGTGGGAACCTGACTGACTCTCCCCAGCATCCAGATCTCTCAAGACTTTTTTTTATTTGTTTAGCTTATGCTAACCAATCAGATTGCTTAGAGCAGCCTATCATTCAAGGCTCTTTGGCTCTGTGAAAAATCCTTCACAGTCCTTTAGTTGTTGGTACAGCACTTCTAAGCCTCTTAAAAGTGCAGTCCATCATAGCCATGAACTGACACCAGCCACATGTTTCTGGTCTGTGCCCATCCTGAGAAATATTTCTCTGCCATATAATATTTTCCTGGGCTGCCATTGTACTTTGGAGGCTATGATTTGGCTTGGCTGAGTATCTCCATTTCTGCCTATTCTTCTGCCAACACAACCTCCTATTATTCTGTGAATAGCCCAAGAATTGCATTTCCTGAGCCCTGTATGAATGGTTGAAGTTTGCTGGTCACAAGCCCAAGATGGAGGCAGAGACTGAGCCTCCCCCCAGTTAAAGGACATGGCAAGATTATCACTGTCCATTGGTATAGCAGAGACCTGGAGCTGTTCAAGGGACTGCACCAGGCTTCTCTGTATAGACCCTGAAGCCAAAGCTGTGCCAAGCAGGAGGTACTACTGATACCACTCAGCATGTCTGAAAACTGTAGAGAGGCCTAGCTATGCTAGGTTTTTTCGGAATCTGGTGGAGTGGAAGGGTTTCATTTTTAGAATGATTCTGTGATTCTGCTCATCCTTAACTCTTAATTAGAGCCTTTTGAAAACATTTCACTCCTCTGGAAACAGTGGGAGCGTATGCATGAAGATATGCTGGGCTCAGATGGTTCAGGTTTTTAAAGATGTTGAACTTAGTTGTGAGCCTGATCCTATTGGTGCAGATGTCTTGAAAGGCATCATAATGAATTTGGACTTTTGTTAGTGCTGTAGTTCTTACACTTTGGCTTCCCTAAAGTGGCAAAAACAGCATTTTAAAATTCAGTGGAAGCTATTCATGTCAATCTGATAACTATTGCTGTGACAGCTGCAGACAATGTATATGTTCAGCAGGCAGGTTACTGGAATTTCTGGGCTGTATTAAATGCAGGCTCTCATTCTAAAAGAGATTTCTTGGTGTCATAACCCAATTATAAAGAATTTTTTTTTAAGCTTTAATTGCATTCTTTCTTTCAGAACACTGAGTTGTTCCTCTTGCATTTTTAACAACTGAACTTCCTCTGCAGTTTGTCATCTTTTAAAATATGATGGCAGCATTGTGTGACTTTTATTTTAAAATAAAAGCAAGTTTCCTCAGATCAGCTGACCTTTTGGGGAATTCTGCACTGCTGAGAAGCATGTGGTCAGTTAACTTTCCATTCTATAAATGAAAGCTTAAAAATGTACTCATTTTAAATGTTTGATGGACTGGTTTTGCCTGGCAAATGCAGCAGTAGGCAAGCATGTATCTATATGTTTGTAAAAGAAAAATCTGACCTGTAAGAGACAGATTCAAGTGGAGATAAAAGGTTTGAGAAAGAAGAGATGAAAAACAAACTTGTAAAGACTCAAACAATTGTATTCCTTCACAAGCAGCATCACAAAGGTATTTAATTTCTCCTCAGATTTTCCCTTTCAGATTCCTAGGTAAAAACATTGCGGTAGCCTGTTTTTAGGAGATGGGAAGACGTACTTGTGGTAGGGTGACAGATTTCAAGAAAACTGAACATCTGCAGGATCTCAGGATAAAACTGCAAAATGTGTGATTACCAAACGGTAGTATGAATTTTACTGAAGTAACTGGTCATCTAGTTCATGTTACATGGTATAAGTATGAATTTGAAAGCTCATGCACCAATTTAGCTGGTCTTTTTTTGATGTTTCAGCATTTCTGTTTATATTAGTGAGACATCATTCAGCCTGTAAAGTAGCTCCTACTTTAATATATATGAAGTTCAGACTTCATGACAGACCTCTGTTTGTTCATAGTGGGTGTGAACACAGCTTGTTTGCTGTGTTTGCATGCTCCCTCCCAACTCTAAACATTGTGCTGCACGTTGAAAGTGCGGTGTTTGATGTATTCAGCTGTTGGGCTTTCTATAAGCCTGACCCTTAACAAACTTACAAAGAGAGATTCACTCTTCTAATTTACAGTAAACCTTGTTTATTGAGCCAGGGTGTTGCCTAGTTTCTGTGTCTTTTGATTTTGCTACTTCTGTCTCATGCATACATTTCAGCTATGTTTGTGGTGTTTTAGGAATAAAGGCTGCTGTACTTTTGCTCTTAGTTCACCTACTCCATAGGGAGTCCTGTTGGTGCAACTTTCCCCCCAAAACTGAAGGAATGAGAGACCTTTTTGTTTTGATTGGTGGCTGGGGATATGACTAATTGTTAACCGACATTTTTTGTTTTATTTTCATTTTAAAAACGTATTGTTAGGGTAAAATAGCAACTTAAATGCAAATAAATACAGGTGATTGAGAGGTAGTCTGAATCAGTGTAATTCTGCTGCTTACTGATATCTGTTTAGTATAACAAGTTTATTTCTCTTAGAAGTATGTACAAAATCTGTTATGTTCTGTACTTAAATCTAAGCATTTTGGCTATGTCTCTGTTTGTACCTAAACGCTGCCATGTGCTCCGGTAATGGTGACCGCCACGCGGTCCAAGCACATGGCCAGGTAAACAGCCTGAGCTTGAGGCCAGCAAACAATTGTGTCCTAGGATCCTGGACATCCCCCTATCGGAGGCTCAGAATATTCAAATGTACCAACTAGAGTCTCCGGCGGGAAGCGTGTCCTATCACACTGTATGGGTGTGGTTGGGGGGCGAAGCTTCCCTGTGCATAAAAGCAGACCCCCGGCCCGCCACAGGTATCCTTGAGCTGAACCATCTAATAAACTGAGCTATGCTTGAAATCACTTCACCGGCCTCCCGAGTCCAGTACTTTTCAAAATCTCTATTTTCCAAATCTCCATATCTTACAAAATCAGAACAGAGTTTTGGAGTTCATCTTTTATTGCATTAATATTTATTGAAATAATTAAAAATAACCCCAAGGGCAGGAGGAATAGCTGATCAGGTGGCTCCTGCTTATTTATTAATGTTGGACTTTGTTCTAATTCATTTCACAAAAATCAGGACAGGTACAATGATGATTCAGGAAATTTATGTTGGATATTTGCAAAGCTGGGGTCTTAACCTAGTGAAGATGTTCCCAAATTAGGACTGCTCATCTAAAACCTCGTGTTGTCTTTTCAACCCAAATACAACTCTTCCTCTCTGGGGCTGATTTTGATGGGGGTGAGGGAGAAAAACCCGGTTCTACAAGTTTGTAAGAAAAGCTGGCTATGAACAGTGCTGATTGGCTACTGCCTTGTGATGTTAACAAGATACCCTTCTCCTCAGTCCTTGAAAGCAATTTTGCACTTAATCAGGTTTCACCTCCCCCCCCTCCTTTTATGAATAAGGTAAAGCATGCATGAATGTGGAGGGCACTTCTATTTTTTAAATAAATAAGGGCAACCCACCTGATGCATGATGGAAAGGGCAAGGCTGACACCCGAACCAGCATCTGATTTATTAGTAAGTACTCTCTATGTTCTGGTTGTGAAGGAGGCAGGACTCTAGGCATACATTTGGCATGCCGAGAGCTCTTTTTACGTTACATCTCTTCTCAATCATCCTCCATATTTGGGTACAAGTGGGGGAAAAATCTCTGAGTCAGAAAAGGGGATGAATATGTATTTTGGTTTTTTTCTCTGTTTTTTGTATTAAGGCAGTCTTGCTGGATATTTTCATCCACTTTTTTTCATTCTTGCCCTTTTGCTAGTGGTTCACTTTGATTTGTGTTATATAAATTCCAGGGATACCATGCAAGGAGAAAAGGATGTGGATACTTTAAAAGGGGAAAATAATGTGGAAAGTCAAATTGATAGGGAGCCTAATTCAAGGTGTGTAATGTGGAAGGTATTAGTCCTGTGCTTTTATGCATTGCATCGGCAGTTGTCTTGTGGGATGTTCTCTGATGCAGTAACTCACTCTACTTTGTAGGCCTCCCAAAAACTTTGTGCTTACATTGCATATCCTAAGACGAGAACTCTGTGTAGCCTCAAAAAGCTCTTTGAACTTCAGGAAATTCCGGTCTTAATTTTTGTGGTGTGTTATTCTGGCAGCAATTAAAATAATATTGCTCATTCTCGCAGACAGGTCACTTGGGTTTTCAAGGAACCCTTCCCTACTGCCAGAAGCTCAATCAGCTGTTACTTTACCTCTTATGGAAACCCACTGATTGATTTTACTGTAGGGCACGAGCCCTGATGTAGCAGATTTCTGCAAAAGGGTCACCAGTTTTATCTGGCAGTTTTATCTGGCATGCTGCATGTAAGGCATGTAACTAGATCTTTATTTGTGTAGTTAGGTTTTGAATGGATCATTCAGTTCAGCCTAATGACTATAGCAATTCAGAGTCAGTTTAGAGGTGGGAGATGGGGTAGAGTTTGGGATGAAACAGAAGTTCTACTTCAAGAGTATTCTGTAATGTTTTAAAAACTTGCTTATTTCCTCCATCCCCCTGTCCTGGTTAGCAGTATTGCTGTGTTCACTCCCTCAAGAAGTGGAAGGGAAATGCAGAGATTAATAGAATCCCTTTTGCAATATCTTTCATTTCAAGCAACAATTAGGTGAGGGTTGTATTCAGAGAGTAGTGCTGGAAATAATTGTGGTCTTTCTATTGCATACAGAGAGAGACGGAAAAATATGCAGTAGTTTATTTTTTAATTGAGAAAAAATAATTATAGGCTAAGCCAATTAATACAGTGAACTGTTCTGTGTCTCCTTGGCTTCTTAGCCAAGAAGATTTATCTCCCCACCCCATTTAAGACCCCAGAGACCAGTGTTCTGATTACTTATAGTACTAGCAGTAAAAACTGCCTATTTTAGCTTGGTAAAATCCTCCATGGGATTAAGCTGTTCCAGAACTAGGTCTCCCAGCCATCCAGTATTACCTGCCCCAAAAGCTACAAAAGTTATTTCCTCAGAAGGTACAAATGCTATTATTAGAAATTGTTGAGCTTGCTTTGCTCCCACGTTCCTCCCACCCCCCCCAAAAAAAACCCAATGGAAGACAAATTGGAATAGGAAGTTATAGTGAGAAAAAAAGTATGTTAATGGTAGCAATGTGACAATGGTACTCTCTCTCGAGGTGTGTGTGCATGTGTCCATGCATGTGTGCCTAAGCTTCCTTTCTTCCTAATATTTATATTCTTTTTTTTCTTTGTAAATTTTTTATTGCTTTTATTCTAAAAACTACAGAAATCAAAAAGGGAGGGATACTAACATCTATGGGAGAAAAAAAAGAAAACCACTAAAACCCTAAGTAGCAGTGGTCATATACATAAACATTTGCTTAAACCATTGTTTCAGTTGTGTTAGCCTAAATACAATGAAGCAAACCTTATATTGTATTAATATTGTAGTAAAGCAGATTTTTAACCAAAGAAAGTGTCCAAGAGTTCAGTTTCATTTACTAAAAATCAAGCCATAGAACTTAACTTAAAATTAGTCTTTCTTATTTTTGAGATCATATTCTTGTCTGGTCTTGGGAGTTTTTGGGGCAGCCGCCCCAAGTTCAGATTCTGATTCTTCTCCATTGGATTCAGATGATGAATCTTCTTTGCTTCCCGAGTCACTATGGTCTGTTGCATTGTCATCTTTTGCTGGGCCTTCCATCTTCTCAATTTCCTTTAGTTGCTCCAAAAATGCTGTAGTTTTTGCAACAGAGTCTGTTCTAGTTTTCTTATCTTTATATTTGAAGGTGAGGCCTTCTGGTATAAGCCATTTGTAGGATGTGGATTTTTTTTTTGTAAAAATACCACCAGACTTCTGTATTGTCTCCTCTTTCTAATCTCAAATGGAATGTCCTTTAAAACTTTTATTTCCTTGTCCTTGCTTCTTGGGGTAGTCCCATTAGTCACTTTAAGTATCTGGTCTCTGATATATCTTTTGGAGAATTTCACAAAGACTTCGCCAGGCAGATTTTTTTCCTTAATATATTTTGGATAGGTTCTGTAGACCATATCCATTTCTTTTTGTAGAAAATCCACTTTTAAATCTGCAACTGACCCAAAGGCATTGCGCAAAGTCTTTTTAAAGATTTTCTCCATCATGCTCTGGGATACCTTGAAATCTCAGTACGTAAGTTGATTTTTCCATTTGTAGCTGCAATAGTTGATATTCACCTGAGATTCTCAGTTTTTCCACATTCTCCAGTCATTTTTTAAGTTTAGTTGTCTTGGCATCCACCTTCTTAAGTGATTCTGATGTTTGCTCTGTTCTTTGTTTCTTTTAGCTCTTTTTGTAGCGATTCGAAGTTGTTATTCAGTGAAGTCATCTGGTCCAGCAGAGGGCACAATGCCACTGCCAGCTTATTGGGAAAGTCTGTAGCTGCTTCCAGCCTCATGATTGGAGCAGCTGGGCTGGCATTTCCTGAAGGAAGTTTCGTTTTTGGGGCCATTTTTCTCCCAGCCATCTGCATATTTGTTTAATGTTTAGGAAAAGTTTCAAAAAGTTCTATGGCCTTCAAAGACAGATAATTTTCACTTGGTTCCACTCTACTTGGATCAAAAGGTGCTTTGCTTTCAGTCCTCTTAATTAACGGTTAGTTTAAAAGAGATTTTCTCTTTTTGCTTTTCACGAGGTGGGCTCCGCCCCCCCCCCACTTTCGTTTAAGGGGCTGATCTTCGACGTGGTCTCTGTGATTCACACCAATGGTTTCTGCGCCTGCGCTGGAAATCATCGGTCTATGGAAAGCAAAAGTGATTTTCGCGCCCGTGGCCCTCCGGGCATGCGCCCTGCCTCCTTGCGCATGCCCAAAAGGGCCCGGGCTCGAAGATCCCGCCAGTTCTCTTCTGACCGCCACGCTGTTCACAGCCTTTTTTCGTTGGTTAGGATAGTTTTTTTCGGAAAGCCTTTTCTCCTCACAAATTACGGACTGAATCATTACTCTTTGGATTACGGACGTCGGACTGGTAAAATCGGTATTTGGGTTCCCTTTTACAACCCTGCCCACCTCCCCCCCCTTCCCCCCCCCCGTCCTCGACGCTCCTCCGTGGATGGCTCAGCATTGGGGCTGTTTTAAGAGGTGCAGCTCGTGCGGCAGCAAGCTCGCGACCCCTGACGGACACAGTCTTTGCATTTTGTGCCTCGGGGAAGCGCACCGGCCCGAGTCTTGTGCACATTGCGCGAAATTTTCAAATCAGACGCGCAAAAACAGAGCCGCCCGCCTCAAAGTAGCCCTCCTCGAATCGGCGCTCTCCCCTCAACCTACTACGGAGAGCATGGAGACTGCCGTCAGGCCCTCTACCTCATCGGCATCGGCCCCACCGACATCGGGCCACTCGACATCGATGATATCAAAGCCACCATCGAAAGCTGCTTCCGACAGCGGGCGTCGCCCACCTAAGCATCCAGCTTCGGGCCATTCTTCCTCTTCGACACCGCTCAAGAAGAAGAAAGACAAGACTGAAAAACGCCAGAAGCCCCCTGTCTCCGGTAAGTCCCAACACAAGGGCACGGAACAGGGCTTTACAGCCCCCGACCACTCTACGTCGACAGTGGCTGCAGCGATAAACACCCTCGCGTCCGAGGCCTCTCTCCCGTTGGCACTGGAGATAGTACATCTCCTGGACTCGCCTATCCACCCGCCGGGTCCTAACCCTCCGGAAGAGGTCCTCCAAACACAAGACTTTGTCGATACGGACACTCCACACTCCATACTGGAGTCAAGGTCGGGTTCCTCCCCGTCGGAGTCGCATCGTTCTGAGTATCCAAGCGATACAGAGAGGACAGCCCGACAACCTCCGGATCGACGCCGAGAGGTCGCCACCTACTCTCCACCTCGACCACCTCCTTTTCCAAAGGACAAGTCTCGATATTGACGCCCCAGGTCGCCAAAGGAGTCCCATCAGGGCTTCCAGCCCACACATTGGGAACGCCAGTATTATTTCCAATACGGAACCTACCCGCCCTCCACCGCACCGTGGACACCACCGCATCCCGAGTGGGATCGACCCCTGCCGCATCGATCCAGGTCTCCAAGGTATCATTCCTCCATAGATGCCCCCCAGGACGACTATCGATATCGACACTATCGACATCGATCACCTTCACCAACGTGGACACCACGTTTAGATGCACCACACCCGCCTCAACATCTACCGCCTCCTCCGCCCCCACCGAGGTCGACGTCTTTACCGACTTCGATACCGGCGCAGCAACCACCGCCTCCTCCCACACATCGATCCCAACTCTCCGAATCCTCTGAGGAAGAACTTGACGAGGCAGACTCGGATTCTTCTCCGGAACGCCCCTCACCTAAGCAAGACGTTGCAGACAACTTACCAATCTCCCCATCCGAAGATGTTTCTTCGTATGGTGAGTTAGTCAAGAGGATGGCACACTCACTGGGCATTCCTATTGCCCAGCCTACACCGGTAGTGGTCGACCCTGTCTTCGATATTGTGCAAGCAGACACGTCAGCATCAATTGCCTTGCCTATGTCTTCCGTGCTCCTACAGGCCGCGAAAGCGCAGTGGGACAAGCCCTCATCAGCACCAGTATCCGCCCGCAGGTTAGACCACATGTACAAACTACAAGAATCAGGAGTAGAATTTTTATTCACTCACCCTCGGCCGAATTCCATGGTCGTCACTTCCTCAACCAAAACAAAAAAATCCCATTCTGCCCCATCAGATAGGGAAAGTCGGAAATTGGACATGTTCGGTAGGCGCTTTTATTCAGCAGGCGCCCTGGGTCTGAAGACCTCCAATTATATGGCATGCATGGGGCGCTATCAGTTTGCTCTTTGGGAGAGACTCTCCCAACTCATCCAAGACCTTCCGGATGAAACTCGACTGGCAGCACAGCGTATCCAAAAGGAGGGTTTGCTCCTAGCAAAACAACAGGTTAACTCCTCCAAACACGCCCTTGATGCATGTTCGCGGACTATGTCAGCAGCAGTGGCCCTAAGGCGACACTCCTGGTTGCGGACTACGGTTCTTCAACAAGACACAAGATCCATGATTGAGGACCTTCCCTTTGATGGCCAAGGTTTGTTCAACGCCACCACTGACACGGTCCTTCAGGACCTAGATAAAAGCATAAAGGCTTCACGCACACTAGGTGTTTCTGCTCCCTCTTTCAAGCCGTACAAGCAACGCACCTGGACAAGGCCTTGGACTAGGAGGCCGTCTGGTAGAATGTCCCCGGAACGCACTTGGCGCCCCCGGCCTTCACCAACCCAACAGAGGCAGAGCTATTCTAAACAGAAGTTCTCACCCAACCCTCAACAGAGCCGTCAGAAAGCAGCCCGGTCCGCAAAGCAGGGCCTTTGACTTTCTGCCCCCCTTTCACCATACCCGTCTGAGCCCCTTCCTTCGCACTTGGCATACAGTAACATCCGATGCTTGGGTTCTCTCGATCATCACGAACGGGTATTTCATAGAATTCATACAAAGTCCCCCACTACGACATCTTGTCATCACCCCCCCCGTCTCCCGTACTTCAAGACAAGGTGAAGACCCTCCTCCGGAAAGACGCCATCGAACCAGTACCGAAAGAGCACCTGGGGACAGGATTCTTCTCCCGGAATTTCACCGTTCCCAAACGGGACGGAGGAATAAGACCAATCCTGGACCTTCGTGCCTTCAATCTATACATCATGAACAGACGGTTCCGCATGGTAACTCTTCACTCCATCCTCCCCCTCCTACGCAGGAATGCGTGGATGGCCACACTCGACTTGCAAGATGTGTACTTCCACCTGACAATAGCTCCAGCCCACAGGAAGTTCCTACGCTTCCAGGTCGGCTCCATGCAATACCAATACAAAGTCCTCCCATTCGGACTCTGTACCGCGCCGAGAGTATTCACCAAAACCATGGTGGTCATAGTCGCCCACCTTCGCCTACAGGGAGTAACCGTCTTCCCTTATATCGACGATTGGCTTCTCGTCGCTCAAACACCAGACCGTCTACTTCACCATATCTCCCTTACACGCAGACTTCTACACCAGCTGGGCCTCAGGATCAACGAGGAAAAGTCTTCCCTCATCCCATCGCAACGGGTCCAGTTTATTGGCGTGGTTCTCAATTCGACCAATCTGCGGGCCTACCTCCCAGAGGACAGGAAGCACCCCATAATCGCCTTATCCCGGCAAGTCATAACTCATACCACGTCTCAGGCAGTAACGATCCAGCGACTCCTGGGACTCATGGCAGCCACCACGGCTGTCATTCCCTACGCAAAGCTACGAATGAGGTCTCTCCAATTATGGTTCCTCAGATCGTTCCGGCCAACCAGAGACAGCCAAGCCAAACTTCTCTGCCCTCCACAAGCGGTCAGAGATACCCTCCATTGGTGGACCTGTGTCAACAACCTAGGAGAAGGAGTCCCCTTCCACCTTCCCACACCCACGCTTACGCTAACATCCGACACCTCCCTTTGGGGATGGGGAGCGCACATTGGCACACTCTCCACCGGAGGGCCATGGGACCCTCAGTTACGAGAGAAACACATAAACTATCTGGAGCTCCTGGCGATTCTCTACGCCCTTCGGGCATTCCTACCCTCATTGACCAACAAGTGTGTGGCAGTGTTATCAGACAACACCACCGCGGTGTCGTACATCAACCGCCAGGGTGGAACTGTATCAAGGTCACTCTGCACTCTTGCCCTTCACCTTTGGGAATGGTGCATCCAGAAGAACATCTACATCAGAGCCACGCACATCCCTGGACTACTCAATACCAAAGCGGACTCATTGAGCAGAGGTCACGTACGCCCACACGAATGGGAGCTCACCAACGTATACCTTCGATCCATCTTCGAGCGATGGGGCACCCCAGAAGTGGATGCCTTTGCCACACGTCGCAACACGAAATATGTCAGCTTTTGCTCGCAAGGGGGAGCAGACCCCAAATCGTTAGGAGATGGCCTACTCTACCCTTGGACCACAGATTTCCTATACCTATTCCCTCCCCTACCATTACTCACAAGGGTAATACGGAAATTAATACAGGACAATGCCAACTGCATACTTATCGCCCCTTGGTGGCCTCGGCAACCTTGGTTTCCGATCCTTCTGTCCTTAGCAGACAATCACTTCATCCACCTGCCGCCCAACCCGGACCTTCTCAGCTTGTCCGACTCCCCACTTCGCCACCACGATGTGCCCCACCTGAAGCTGACGGCCTGGAGAATTTTCCCTCAGCCTTCTCCAACGGAGTGGTCAACGTCCTATTAAATTCGCGCAAGGCCTCTACTCGTAAGTCTTACGCCTACAAATGGGCAAAATTCACCAAATTCATGTCAACTTCTGATACGGCACCTACCTCGGCTGGTCTGTGCCAAATCTTCGAGTTTATTCTCTCCCTGATAGACCGGGGTCTCTCTCACTCCTCAGCAAGGGTCTACCTCGCCGCCATATCGGCGTTTCATAATAGAGTAGACGCCTTCTCGGTATTTGCTCACCCTCTTACCAAGAGATTTTTGAAAGGACTCTTTCACCTCTACCCCCCTGTCAAACGACCTACTGCATTATGGGATCTCCCCCTCGTTCTCAGACACCTCACTAGGAAGCCATTTGAGCCGCTAGCATCATGCGACATCAACCTACTTGCATGGAAGACGGCTTTCTTAGTGGCTATAACCTCAGCCAGACGAGTCGGAGAGATTATGGCGTTCCGACATGACCCACCCTATCTCTCCTTCCTACCAGACGGAGTACGACTGATTCCAGACATCTCCTTCCTCCCAAAGGTGGTGTCAGAATTTCATCTCCAAGCGGAAGTATTCCTTCCTGACTTCTTTCCTAATTTCACCTCCGAAACTGAACGTCTGCTTCATTCTCTTGACGTCAAGCGGGCACTCCTGTTCTACCTCCAGCGTACAAGAGCAACGAGACGCTTGAAGAGACTCTTTGTCTCCTACGCCCCACGACGTATGGGCCTGCCTATTACAACCCAGAGACTCTCTCGCTGGATTGTCCAACTAATTTCCCTATGCTATCAGCTGGCACAAACGCCTCTACCCGGTCCCCTGAGGGCCCACTCCACCAGGGCCATCTCAACATCAACAGCGTTCCTTAAAGGGGCCACGCTAACAGATGTTTGCAGGGCGGCCACATGGGCTACCCCTAACACATTCATCAGACATTATGCCCTGGACACAAGAGCAGCTGCACGAGCAGCAGTCGGAAGAATGGTCCTCTCCACCTCTACGCAGTAACCACCTGACGAGACCCACCTCCAGGTACGAAACTGCTACTCAATCTCCCATTGGTGTGAATCACAGAGACCACGTCGAAGATAAACAGGTTTCTCACCTGTAACTGATGATCTTCGAGTGGTCATTTGTGCATTCACACCTCCTGCCCTCCTTCCCCTCTGCGACCAGGCAATTACTACCTCGAGTTCCGGTTGCAGCGGCCAGAAGGAACTGGCGGGATCTTCAAGCCCGGGCCCTTTTGGGCATGCGCGAGGAGGCGGGGCGCATGCCCGGAGGGCCACGGGCGCGAAAATCACTTTTGCTTTCCATAGACCGATGATTTCCAGCGCAGGCGCAGAAACCATTGGTGTGAATGCACAGATGACCACTCGAAGATCATCAGTTACAGGTGAGAAACCTGTTTTTCACCTGGCCACTTATCTGCATTTCTGATTCATCACAACTCACACTTCATCGAAGATATTCCACTCAGGTAAGGGAAACCGCTCGACCGGCTGCTCACTTGTCCCTGTGTGTGTCCCTTGCGCCATTGCTGTTTCTCCAGCAGCGGGACCTTCAGAGCAAGGAAGAGCCTCGATCCCTTGGTGATCAGCCTTGGGAGAGGCACCTCTCAAGCTCCATGGCTTGGAGCCCCCTGCAAGGGCTCCAGGGGGACTGGAATCATCTGAGCCCCCTCCCTGCTGCCGAGTCATGGAGCGTGTCCCTCGGAGCACCGAAGGGACACACCCGCCATTCAGGTCACCAAAATCGGAAGTCCTAATATTTATATTCTTATATGTCCAAGTGTATCTGTGTGGGCTGGTGAAATGCTGCACCATTTCCTAGTACCACCTGATACAAAATCTCTAGGTGATATTATGCACTTAAGAAAGAAGCTGTTGCTGGATCTAAAAGAGTCTCCTGAATTAATCACACTCAGTACAGAAGAAAGTCTATCTGCTGTTGGTCTCAAAACATGTTTTCAACCTAGACTGTTGAATTGCTTGAGGTTCTTAAAAGAGAAATGGGTTGGGGGGTGATCTGAGGGAAAAGATAAGGAAAAAAGACTGCATGCTATGAAACAGTGTTTCCCAGCCTGTGGATCAGGGCCCAAAAGTGGATTGTGAAGCCTCTGAAATTGGGTTGTGCGCCAGCCCTCCTTGATGGCCCCACCTGCTCTTTCCATTGCTTTCTTTTGCATTTTGAAAACTAAGAAAATACCCTTGGTATTTTTTTTCCACTGAATATACAAGTTGATCAAGATGGTTACTAGAGTGACTTTCTTAGACTCTTTGGGGTAGCGGGATTGGAGAGTGTAATGGAGAAGGAGAGAGTGGTCAGAGCTGGGCTGTAACCTCCATGTTTGTTGGTTTCTCAAAAAAATCTGGTTAGCCATTGTAGAAAATGGAACACTGAACTAGATGGGTGCCAAGAACATAGTTTGTCTAGCGTGCCAAAAAACCTTGGGTCAGCTTTGGATGGGTCACCATACCAAGTAGGGTCATCATACCAAATAAATTTTGACTTTGTGGGTCATCGTACTGAAAAGGGAGCCACTTTAAAAAACACTGAAAGTGCCATACTCAATTTGGTATTAAATGGTGGTTCTGGGTCTGAAAATGATGATTGTTGGTGTGTGGTATTCATGTTACAGGTAAGACACATGAAGATTGCATGCATCAATGTCCTGATCTTTTTTGTAGGCTCTGATCAATTTTTGACAATGGAGCTTTGAAATTATACTTGGAAACTTCACAAGGGCTAAACCTATCTGCTCTGATCAGACTAGAGAGTGATGACTATGTGTGTGTGTTTACTTGTCTAATAGGTAGCTTCCTTCACCGTTTGACTGTTGCCCCAAGGCAGTGGTGTGTTGTTTGAAGGTTAAAACAGCTCAGAAGGATGAGCTCGTTCTAGTAGCCAAGTTGGGAAATCTTTGGATACTTAAATCCAATGACAAGACAGATCTTTCCATGAACCTGAAAAGAGGCCCAGGTTTGCAGAAAAAAAATCTGAAATCTAAAAAAAATACATGGGGGGGGGGTGGTTTAAAAACGCAAAAATGATAAAAAGAGTGCCTGTAGCTTTAAGCAAGGGGTTCTCTCAGTGGCTGCTGCTAGGCAACTGCAGTATTCCAGGCCACCTTTCAGTGAGTAAAAGGCAGAGGGAGGGGGCAGGGTCTATTTTGTCCTTTTAGGGAAGGATTCATTGTTGCCAGGTGGCGCAGCAACCTCTGAGTGACTTGATACCACTGGACTTGCATGAATCAACTGCTTCTGCTGCTTGCTACTGTTCAACAGCAGCTAACCTTTGAAAGCCAGTGTGGTATAGCAGTTAGAGCTTCAGAGTAGAGTCTGGAAGACCCAGTTTTGAATCCTCATCTTGCTGTGAAAGCTGATGGGTGATTTTGGACCAGTTATGTACTTTCAGCCTAACCTACCTCATAGGGTTGTTGTGTGGATAAAAAGGAGGAGAGCAGAATAATGTGTGCTGCTTTGGTCCCCACCATGGAGAAAGGTGGGGTATAAAATGAAGTAAATAAATAATAAATATAGCTGAAGATGAGAAGCAGATAAAAGGTAGGTTGGTGAATGGCTGAGAAGGAGAGAATGGGGAGGGAACTGTGGCACAACACAACTGGGCCACAGTTTTCCCAGGCAGAGACTGCATGGGAGGGAAGCTTAAGACAGAGGGGCAGATAAAGGTAGGTTGCACAGGAAGGAGGTAGGGTTCCTAGCCTCCAGGAGATTTGGGGTGAGGGCCGGGGAGGGTGGGGTTTGAGAAGGGACCTCAGAAGGGTATAATGTCATAGACTCCACTCCAAAGAAGGCATTTACTCCAGGGGAACTAGAGTTGCCAACCTCCAGTTGGGGGGTGTAGAGCACCTGGAATTATAACTGCTCTCCAGATGACAGAGATCAGCTCCCCTGGAGTAAATGGCTGCTTTGGAGGGCATTATACTGTGCTGAGGGCTATATGGCATTATACCCTGCTGAGGTCACTTCCCTCCCCAAAACTTGCCCTCCCAAGGCTCCACCCCCTCAAATCTCCAGGAATTTTCCAACCTGGAGGTTGGCAACCCTAGAAGAAGAGAAGGAACGGGGGGGGGGAAGAGAGGCTATGGGGATTTTGAGGAAAGGGAAAGAGAAAATAGCGGGGGAGGGAGAAAAGAGATGCCTCCTGCAAGTCCTTGTGAGTTCCCACTTGTTCAGTTCTGTTTTCGGTGTGTATTTCTGAGTTTTATTAGTGAGAGAAATCAGGCTAATGTCTGTAGGCTTTTTTCAGTCATGGGTTCTTCCTCATTTAGATGTGATTTTTTAATCTCTCTGTGTATATATTTTTCAAATGGACCATTTTAGAAATAAATACTTGAAACAGCCCTTTTGCCCCAAATGAGACAGTTTGTATCAAGCTTTGTATCCAGATGATCTGCAGCCATAAACAAAGACAGAAGCGCCTTGAATGCTAAGTACGGCATTTGCTTATTTATATTGTTCAATATAAATTCAGTCTTGGAACAATGCTGCTTTATAAACAGGCTGTGAGCGGCCGCAGCAAATTTCCACTAGTAACAGGCAGTTCTAATTAACATTTTGAGTTTCCAGGGAGTCATGGAGGAAAATGCTTAATCATTTGGCAGATTGGGGCGGGGGGCAATTATTGATGAAGCTGGAATCATCCACCCTACTTAACAGCTCAATAGCCAAAAGTAGTGGGCGATGGGGTTTAATTGTGGGAACAGAAAAGTGCTGTCAGTTTCCAAATTTGATGGCTGGTTAGTGCAGTTTTTCTGTGGGTTAGAAATGTAAATGTATGCCCCCATAGGCTGTTGCAAACACTGGGTGGTCTTAATGAAACATTTATCAGTCTAAAAAGCCCAGTATTAATGGCAGCCCTATCTAATGTGAAAAAACAATCTTTTTCTGGGCAAAAGTGAGCTTCATGTTTGAGAGGACTTGAACCAAATCTGCTGTACCACATTGCTTATTTACAAAATGTATATTTCTGTTTTTCTTTGGGAAGCATAGCACTGTTGACATGAACCTTCCAGGCAGCTGCCCATCAAGGACTGATCAGTCTGAGACAGGGTTAACTTTGACTGTGTACCAGTCATGGGTTGCAGGTAGGATTTCAGGTTCCATCACCAAGGGTGATGTGTAGCCCTTAACAGAGCACATCAGGAGGCTGTAACCAGGGCCATATATCCAGCATTATAGAAGCACACAACGACTGAGAACATAGCAGAACCTGGCGTGGGTGCAGGTGGCCACATTACTTGCTTCCATTGCATTCTCCTGTCCATTCAGCAGTTGTGTGGCTTTGTAGTGCTGCAACTGTGTCTTGGTGCCTTAGTCTCTGTCTCCTGACACCCTCGGTTAAGGACATTACATCTCCCCCCTCCCCCTTCAGCATGTGATAGAATCTAGAATCCTTCCTGCAATGCTCCATGCCAGCCAATGATGACCAGCAAATTGTTTCTTCAAGCAGTTAATCACTTTTCCTCTTGTGTTACAAATCTGTTTTAACAGTATGTGTGTGTGCCTTTTCCCCTCCTGGTTTACAGAGATCCGAGCCCAGCTTATTGAGCAACTGAAATGTCTTGATCAGCAATGTGAACTTAGAGTACAGCTGCTCCAGGATCTACAAGATTTCTTCCGCAAGAAGGCAGAGATCGAGATGGATTACTCCAGGAACTTAGAGAAGCTGGCTGAACGGTTTCTTGCAAAAACAAGGAGCACCAAAGACCAGCAATTCAAGTAAAGTGTTAACCAAGTTGTCCTTTGGGGAGGGAGAGGGGCGGTTAGTAGTAGAAAAACTGGGCTACTAACATGAAAATGCATCACGTAATGTTTGTCATTAATTACTTGCTTTGTTTCTTTGTCCATAATGCAAAATGTGAAGTTATTTTTTTTCCATTGTTGGCACTGGGGATGAGGGGTGGGGGGTGGTGTGGTTGCAGATGCACTGAGTCAGCATATGCAAGCCCAATATTTGCTCAGCTCTCATGGGTTATCTCTTGCTGGCCTACAGGATGGGAAAGTACACAACCCCTTGACAAATTTGGCACATTTATGTTACCAGGTATTGCTTCCTGCATTCCTGCTTGTGTATTAAAATTTCTGAGGACGCTCCCATGCAGGTAAGCTGAGCTGCTCTAGGGTATACCATCTTCCTGATAGTTTATTCTAATAAACAGAGAAATCCAGGAGGAGCTGTTTAATACAGGGCTGACAGCATCCTACTTAATGTTCCTTGATGAGCAGATTAATAAGGGGTCTAATGTGTAGAAGGCAGGATTTTTCCTAAAGCTGTAAACTGTAGCTTTTCATCTCTTATATTTTTGTCCTGCCCTTTCTCAAAGGAGCTTGAGGTGATGTATGTACATCCCCCCCATAACAAGCCCATGAAGTAGTTTACGCTAAGAGAGAGTGGCCCAAATTCACTTGTAATGAGCTTCATGATATAATATGGATTAAGCTTGTTACTTGATGGAAGTAACTGCTGATTATGATGAGTTGTGGATACCATAAATCTATAGAAATCCTTGATTTCTGGAAAGGTTTTGTACATAAATGCACAAGCAATCCCAGCACATTCCACCAGCTTTCCTTGGGTTGCAAGCAAGGACTTCCCTGACCTCTGATGAGGTGCAGTTGGACAGATTTTGCACTCTGTCTGAGTTCCCTCCACTGCAAAAGACATTGAGTGGGTTTTTTTCAGTACTGGGTAGTCCAGTCTTCCAAACCCATATATTAGCACAACAGTCAGGGAGTTTGTGATCTGTGCATGACAGTCACTATATAAACATGGTACTTTGACTTTAAATCAAAAGAATATGTCATGTCATCTGTGATCATGATTGGTTCTCACTTTAAATGTCACATTTATTTCCGTAGTTCTGTTTTTGTTCTTGAAGATGGAAATTGCCCCAAAACAACATAAATGACAGTGTGAGCCAAACATATTGGTCATTTCTGCCTTTTTAATTGCCTCAATGGGGCATTTTTCATATCATAGCTAGTGTATTGAAGACAATCTGTTTTCCCCATGTCCCATAACTCCCTGATCCTAGTGAGTTATGTGCTTAATTTTAAGCTGGGTATTATTAGAACTAAGGCTTGGTGTCTAATATTTGCCCTTCTGTCCCTTCTGGCCAGGAATTTGTTTGCTTTCCAGACTTCAGTGGGGAGTGGGTTTTTCAACACAGAACCGGGGGAATCTAATATCTAGCTCACTGTTCCAAGACTTTAAATTTTTAATTTTTTGCTGATTCTTTTGCCTTTTGTTTTAAAATGTTTTTAGACCTTAGAATTTCAGAGTTTGAAAGTGTGGTGGCAGAAATAGTTAAGAAAACCCCAACTGGTACTGGTTTGTGTATGTGTTTGAAGTACCCCTAGTAAGCCCCCCCTCCCCCTCCTGGGCCAAGGACTTTTACAAGTTTCTCACATTTATCTATACGAAATTTATATAGAATATAAGCTATGTGTCAACCACCTATAGTTTTGGCAGCTGTCAGGCTCATGGGAATGCTATGCAAATAATGTGTAAATCAGCTATAGCCTTCTGGAGGAAGACTCAGTATGACCTTCAGATAGACACTGGAGCAGAGAAAAGGTTTGTCTTTTGGATACTGAACGTTTTGTCTGTGATGTGTTATAAAAAAAACCCCTCTTCCTAAATTTCTGGAGGAACTAATATCTCAACAATGTGTGAAGCTTGTCAAGTTCTGTTCTCAAGATAGCAGCTGGGATGGCAACTTGATGTAAATTCAACTTTGGAGTGCAAATAACTTTTGATTCCAGACTAATCAGCCTTTTCGCTGGAGATGGAATCCTTCTGGAGATGCTTCCCACCCAAATTCAATTTCATTTTCAGCTTTTGTGGGATTAAAGTGATTTGTTTTTATTAGACAATTTGAATCTCTGTATTTGGGAATATAATTTGTCTGCGGTAGAAAAACAACCTTTCTTTCTGCTAGAAAGCCTTTCTCTGAAAGCTATTAGCTTTTCACCCGTTGGCTTCCTTTTTATACAGTTTTGATGTGGTTCACCTCTTGTTCTCTCCCTCACTGATACTTAATGCAAACATCCTCATTAAAACATACACTGCAGTATATCACTGCTAAAGCTTGACCCCTAAGCATAGCTAATAAAGAAAGCTGCAAGTGTCCTTCCCATATTTATAGAACAGTAATTGAGTTTTTGTCTGCTCTTTTCTAACAGCAATGAAATGTTAAAAGAGAGAGAAGCCCTTAGATCTGCATTCTGTTCTCATTTCTTGTGCTATTAAAGACAAATGACATTACTGGGTGGTTGTTAACTTAGAATGTAAAACTTTTAGGTTTTTTCCAATGCTACATGAAAGGTAAATGCCTGTTAAATGATGGTGTCATGTTCTCCCTCTGAGTGGAGGACATCTTGATGGGTGTTTCCTACCCCATTTGCAGGGAGGCAGGAACTGATTCTTCACTTCCTGTCTTCTGGTGGGATACGCCCCTTGAGACCAGTTCTGTTCCTGCCTCAGTAGGGAGAGCAGCACCTAGTGGAACTTGTGCCTCTTTTTTGGACTTTCGGTTTCTATTTTTCTATTTTTCTAGCTTTTAGCTCTACTTCTACAGCCTTTTCTTCTAAGAACTATCCTTTCCTGTGAATTCAATCCTCTCCTCCTGCCTCCTTCTTAAAAGCCTTTCTCCCTCCTCCCCCCCCTCCCTCGCTGCCTCGTCTTCGACTGCAAATGGAGGGCACCGATGGCTTCCTTTTGGAGGCAGAAAAGGATAGAGACGACCCCCCGGTTCCCCGCAGGGAGAGCTCTAAAGCCGTTAAAAAGGTTACAGCGCCAAAAGAAAAGCGCGCAAAGAAACGGCCCCACCAAGACGCGGGAGACCGCGCGCGTGCCATTTTACTCCCGGCTGAGAAAGCGAAACCAAAGGCGCATGGCTGCGGAGCGGCTCTCGCCGCCTCCATAAGCCCAGGAACGGCATGCGACGATGGGCAGGATATCCCTAATGCCCAGCTCGCACCACAGTCCCTGCCTGACGACTCGCCAGATGCGGAAGCTCAGCAATTCGTGAGTACCCCTCCAGCAGAGGAGGAGGCTATTTCCCCCGCTCTTCTTTGGGCTATTAAAGCGGCGGTGCGGGAGGAACTCTCTGAAAATCGTGCCCAGAGGACCCTCTCCCATAGGGGCCATACCTGCAGGGACTGTCCACCTAAATCCACTGCCAGTACCCAGGCAGACGAAGGGGAAGAGGAAGATCCTGAGGGGGAGGAGGATAGACCTCGCTGACCCACTAAGGCAGCGAGAAAAGAACACAGTTATCCTGGCTGGGTCCCAGATCATTGGATTCCCAATGCTCCAGATAGCGAAGCCGGGGAATCTGGAGAGAGGGAAGAGGGAGAGTTCCTTTCTGATGAGGATCAGGAGGAAGAGTTTGAGGTCCCTGAAACCTCCCCACGTTTTTTCAAAATAGAAGATTACCAGTATTTACTTTCTAAAGCCCTCTCTGCCTTAGAACTGCAACCTAAGTTGCAGGGAGAGGATTTGCCCACCTCTGCTAAAGCAGATGGATCCAGACCCAAGGGCAACAAGGATTATTTTCCCAGATCATCAGGCAATGAAAAAGTTTTCCCCTTCCCAGAATTCCTTGAAAACCAACTAATGAGCGAATGGGCTAAACCCATGGCTAATAAACGTTGCCCACTCAATGTTAGAAAATTGTACTCTTTACCTTCTTTTACTAATAAGTTTTTACAGGTCCCCCTTGTGGATGCCCCTGTCATTGCACTCCAATCTTCCGGAATTCTGACTGAAGATGGAGATGGCTTACTCAAAGACACCCTGGACCGCAAAGCTGAGGTCGCCCTACGCAAGGCGCATGAAGCTTCGGTAATGGCCATCAAGGCCTCTTCCACTGCCACTATTGTCTGCAGGGCAGCCATCGCCTGGTCCAGAAAACTGATCCAACTGGTCCCACCTTCTAGTACAAGACTGGCAGAGGGAGCAAACCGCCTACTAAAGGCCTCCTCCTTCGCAGCCGATGCTACCCTAGATTCATTAGTTTTTTCTTCTAGATCCCTAGCCTCAGCAGTGGCGGCCAGACGCACTCTCTGCCTCAGAGCCTGGCAAGCAGATCTACGTGCCAAGACCACCGTTGCTGCTTACCCCTTCCAGGGGGATCGGCTCTTTGGAGACTCCCTTGATAAGGTTCTTGTTGAAACCCGGGACAAAAAGAAGGCCATGCCGCGCAGCTTGGCTAGACCTGACCGAAGAGGCTCTGGAAATTATTCCTTTCGCACCCAAAGAGCCTTGCCACGCTTTGGCAGAGACGCGTACAGACCACCCTGGACTCCAGCCAGACAGGGCTTCAAAAGAAACCCCTTCCATGGCCGCTCCAGCAGACCCTTCATCCCCAGAGACAACAAATCCGGACAGGACAACTTCAACAAATCTACCTCTGCATGACTACCAGCATGCACCGGTTGGGGGCCGCCTGCTTCTTTTCCACCACCAATGGATCCTTTCCAGAGCAGACATTTGGTCCCAGGAAGTCACCTCCACAGGCTATTCCATAGAGTTTCGAACAAGACCGGCAGATCGCTTCGTTCCCTCCCCGCTTTGCAGAGATCCAGCCAAGCTCTCCAGGACAAGAGAGGCTGTCCAGCACCTCGTATCCATTTCAGCCATAGAGCCTGTTCCCCCAGAAGAGTGGGGACAGGGCGTCTATTCCATCTTCTTCACGGTCCCCAAACGCACAGGCAACTGGAGAGCGATCCTGGATCTCAAATATGTCAACAAGTTTGTAAAGCTGAGACACTTCCGAATGGAGACACTTCGATCTATCATGGAAGCCCTACAGCCGAACGAGTTCCTATCTTCCATCGACCTAACAGAGGCCTATCTCCATGTCCCCATGTTTGCAGGCCACAAAAGATTTCTAAGGTTCTTCGTTCTCGGCCACCATTGGCAGTTCAGAGCGCTCCCATTCGGGCTGTCTTCAGCTCCAAGAGTCTTCTCAAAAATACTTATCCACTCGATTGCCCTACTCAGAGAACGCGGCATACACGTTCACCCTTTTCTGGACGACCTGTTAATCCGCTCAAGCTCACGAAAACTAGCACTCGCCCACACCCAAGAGACCATCCAATGCCTTCGCGTGCACGGATTTCTGGTCAACCTGCAAAAAAGCTTCCTGACTCCCACTCAATCCCTAGAGCACTTGGGAGTCATCATCAACACTACTCAAAATCGCGTCCTTCTACCATCCCACAAGGCGGACAATATCCGTCGCCTTGCAAAACAAGTCATATTGGCCAGAAGTTCGTCTCTCATGACCTTAGCCAAGCTCCTAGGTCTCTTCATCTCGTGCATGGACTCTGTACCCTGGGCACGGCTTCACGCAAGACCTCTACAACAACTACTCAGACCTTACCAACACAGCATAATGCAGAAGTTGGACCTCCCAGTACACGTCCCTCACCAAGCCAAAGTCAGCCTGGCATGGTGGACCAAGTCCCAAAACCTCTCCCGAGGAAACATTTACTATATCAGAGACTGGATACAAATCGTTACGGACGCCAGCCTCATAGGCTGGGGCGCGATCCTCCATTGTATACCGGCGCAGGGAACTTGGTCCAAAGAGGAACAACTCCTACCAATCAACCTCTTAGAGCTCCGTGCAGCACGACTAGCCCTCCTCCGCTTCAGGGAACAAATCTCCGGTCACCATGTCCTCATCAGGACGGACAACGTGGCGACCAAGGCGTACATCAACGACCAAGGGGGGTCCCGATCCTCCAATCTTCATCGCGAGGCTCTAAGACTCCTATCCTGGGCGGAATGCCATCTCCTCTCCATCCGAGCGGAGTACATCAAGGACTCCCTGAATACTCGTGCAGACTGGATCAGCAGACAGACGCTACAAGAAGGGGAATGGTCCCTGAAGCCAGACCTATTCCTTCTCATAACCTCCCACTTCGGCCAACCGAAAGTAGACCTGTTCGCCTCACACCTCAACCACAAGATGCCCAGGTTCTTCTCAAGATTCTACCATCAAAAGGCAGAGGCCACAGACGCTCTGACATCCCGCTGGCCCAAGGGTCTTCTATATGCCTTCCCTCCGACCCCAGTACTCCCAAGGTTGCTGCGTCGGATAAAACAGTTCAGAGCGGAAGTCATAGTGGTGGCCCCCTACTGGCCAAGAAGATCCTGGTTTTCAGAGCTTCAGACTCTGGCGAGCGCTCCGCCCCTGACGCTTCCGTTCTCTCTGGACATGCTGTCCCAGGGTCCCATCTGGCACCCGGACCTGGCTTGGTTGCATTTGACCGTTTGGAAATTGAACGCAAAAATCTCCTAGACTTTGGATACTCCAGCTCGGTAGCGGACACCATGATGGCCTCCAGACGTTCGTCGACCAAGCGGATCTACAACATAACCTGGAAGGCCTTCGTCCGTTGGTCCAGAAGGAAGAAGATCGATACACTTCATCCACCCATGGCCAGCATCCTGTCATTTCTTCAGGACGGTCATGAATCAGGCCTGAAAGCGTCCACTCTACGCCGACAAGTGGCCGCCCTTGCCACCGTACTACCTAGGATTGAGGGATGGACACTCTCTACCCATCCTCACGTGCGCCAATTCCTAAAAGGAGCCTTCCTTAAGGATCCCCCGATTCCCCACAGATTCCCCACGTGGAAACTGAACCTGGTCCTAGCGGCATTAACCAAACCACCTTTTGAACCTATCCAAGAAATTCCCCTTTCTTGGCTTTTAATGAAAGCCCTATTCCTAGTAGCCCTCACCTCGGCCAGAAGAGTTTCCGAGCTAGGGGCGCTATCTGCTGACCCAAAATGTTGTACCTTCCATAAGGATCGAGTAGTTCTCACTACCATCCCCTCTTTTCGTCCAAAGGTAAACTCCAGATTTCACCGTTCCCAAGAAGTCTACCTACCTACTTTTTCCCCAAATCCATCCAATCCAAAGGAGAAGACATGGCATTCCTTAGACGTGCAACGGGCACTCAAAGCCTACCGCACCTCTTCCTTTCGTAATACTGACTCCTTATTTATCTCGGTCTCACCGCCCAACAAGGGTAAGAAGATGTCTACAGCATCAATTAGCGCCACTCTAAAGCGATGCATACTAGAAGCATACAAGGCCCTGAAGTTGCCCCCTCCTCCTGGCATCACGGCCCATTCCATCAGGAGCGCTGCTACGTCAACGGCCTTTAGCAACAGAGCCTCTGTAGAGCAGATCTGTCGAGCTGCCATGTGGTCTTCCGTCTCCACTTTTGTCAGACACTACAAGATCGACTCCTTCAATTCTGCAGATTTAGCCTTCGGCCGAAGAGTCCTGCAGCAGGCGCTCATGCCGGAAGACGACATCCCACCCAGTTAAAGGGACACTGCTATGGGAGGTCCCATCAAGATGTCCTCCACTCAGAGGGAGAACGGACCAGTGGATACTCACCGTGAGGGGTCCTTCTCCTCTGAGATAAGGAGGACATCTTCGCCCTCCCAAGTCTCATCGTCTTCCTTCCTTCTTTCGCTGTATTCTATGTTTACTGCAGTCTATCTTCCTTCCTGTCCTGTTACAGTATAGACAAGTTTTTTCACAGTTCAGACCAGTTATATATATATTTGATTTGTTAACCTGGTTATGGTTAGTTTTTCCAGTTATAGCTCACTACTGCTTCTGGGAGTCCCTGAACTGATCTCAAGGGGCGTATCCCACCAGAAGACAGGAAGTGAAGAATCAGTTCCTGCCTCCCTGCAAATGGGGTAGGAAACACCCATCAAGATGTCCTCCTTATCTCAGAGGAGAAGGACCCCTCATGGTGAGTATCCACTGGTCCATTTCCTCAGTGGAAATACTTTCACATTAGAACTACACCATAGAGTAGTACATAGCTGCTGTCTTCTTTTTGTTGGATGTTTTTGTTGAATGTTTGATATGGAAGCTGTTAATGTGGCCCAGCAGGTCTTAATTGATGTGTAGTATGTGCCACCCCGAAGTGCTGAGTGAACAGTTGCAGTGAATCACCATTTTTGTTTGCAAATGCAATTTTTGTTATATTGATTTTTTCCCCATACAAACATAACCAAAGGCTTGCATAAGTGAGAAAACAGTTATTTAGATACAAGGGTAATATTACATCTCTGTTTCTAATTTGTAAAGCCTTTGAGCTGGTGGGAATTCTTATCTCTTTCCAGGATTTGATTCCCTTTGCAATGAAATTAATCACAACTTATAAACTTCTAAATCTTTTTGAAAATTTTGTCTGCTGGTTGAAGACCAGATTTCATGGTCTTGAATAGGTTTGTTTTTCACCTGTTGTTTCTTGTCTTGCACTGTCTAGAGGAAACCCTGACAATATTTTTCTGCTAATGTTGGTGGCTTTAGAATGATTTGGTTTTGTAGCTCTGTGAACTGTTTGTATCATTAGTGACACTTAAAGGTAACACCTTACAACTCAGGCAAAGATAATAACGTGTGAATATGTAAGTATGAAGTCTTGGTGTTGTAATTGACTGATGATCCCATGCCAAAAAAAAAAAAGCAGAGGTCAGTTTAGGAGGGTGCCCAAAGTTCGGTAGTAGATGGAAAATGGCTGTGACAAAATTCTGAGTGAGTCCCCAGAGACCAAATCCCACAGTATCCCACAGTATCTTTTGAACCTTAAAAAACAGTTGTTTCCTAACATGTGAAATTGTGCCACCTTAACAAAATCTCATCCTTGTCCTAGAAATCTCACTGAGTGTAGCTGTCCTGTTGCTATTTTTATTTCCTGCTCTGTTTGAATTAAGTGAAGTTGGAATAATAGCCTGTTACCGTGATAATCATGTTGCCAGGCCAATGCTGAATCTGATACATGGTGAGATGGTAAGGGCTACAAGGGCGTCAGATCCTTCAGGTATGGAACCAGATCCAATCCAAGACAGTTATCAGCCTTCAGAAACAACAATGGCATCTCAACCAAGAAACAGTCTGCATGACTACCTGATCAGCGGACAGCTTCAGGCCATCAAGGAGGTGTGTAGCACAACCGCTACAGACCAGTTGGGCACTATCAATCATTTCTCAAGGTTACAAAATAGAACTCACCACCATACCACCTTCTCACCTTCCCCAGCTCCAAAGCTGAGGACCAGATTCCTCCAGTTACAGCATGTGATCTGGCACCTATGGGAGATAGGTGCTATAGAAGAGGATCCCAAGAACCAGTGCTTCAGAGGAGCCTGCTCAATCCTGTTTGTGGTCCCCCAAAAGTCCGGGGACTGGACAACAGTGTTTCTGCTGGAGGAGAAGCAGCTGAAAATATGAAACTTGGTAAGCACTATCAGGGCCCAGAAAAAAGTAGACCTGATGCACCTGGCAGCAGTACAAGGGCTGATGATTTCATCTATAGACATGGTGCCATGGGCACAGTTCCACACCAAGCCCTTACAGTGGGAGCTTCTCTCTTTCCAGAAGGACATCTCCTGGCGAAAACAGGCTGGTCGAGGTCACAGACAGACTCTGGAGGGAGTTGGCATGGTGGACAACTCCAGTGAACTTGAGTAAGATAATCAGTTTCCTTCAACCTCAGCAGATAGTAGTCACAATGGATGCAAGCTAGAGAGGTTGGGAGAGCGTATTGCAAACACCAGTTAGCACAAGGAAAGTGGTCCACAACAAAAGCGGCACACAGCATCAACTGGCTGGAACTACAAGCAGTCAGGCTGCCATTGGAGGCCTTCAGTCACATATTGCAAAACTGCCACATCCTTGTGCGCACTGACAACATGACAGTAAAGGTACACATAAATTGGCAAGGGGGCACCAGATTGAAGTCCCCTTTCTAGGAGGCACCGAGCGTACTACGGTGGGTGGAAAAGAGTGTTGCAAGCATAAGTATGGAACACCTAAAAATCCAGTCCAATTGCCAGGTGGAATGGCTGAGCAGAGAGGATCTGGACCCTGGGGAATGAATCCTAAACAAGGAAGTCAACTAGATTTCAGAAATGTTCAGAAGCCCAGTGATGGACTTCTAGCAAATTCCAAGAACCATCAAATAGACAGGTTCCTGTCCAGATTCCATGAGCCAACAGCGGAAGGGGTGGATGTACTGACACACCCTTGGCCAGAGGGGCTGCTGTATGCCTTCCCACCACCAGTTCCAATAGGCAGGATACTCAACAGAATCAGAAGAGAAAGGGTGGAGGTAGTGTTCGTGGCCCCCACTGGCTAAGGAGGCCATGGTTCTCAGAACATGGTCATCCATGAGGCCATGGAAACTACCACACAGACCAGATCTTCTCCACCAAGGCCCCATTTTCCACCCAGACCCAGTATGGCTGCAGCTGACAGTATGGAAACTGAAAGGACAGAGTTAGAGACTCAGGGATTTCCCTTGATTGATGCTGCAATCAAGGAGGCCAGAGACTTGATGGATCTACAATCATACATGGACAACCTTTACCAGGTGGGAGTCAGGAAAAGGCCTGAACCCATTACAAGCAGTGTAAAAGAATATGGTGCTGTTCTTATATGATAGCTGGAGAAGAGGCCTCCAACGCAGCATGTTCAAATGGCAGGTGGTGGCCCTACAAGCATGCCTGGGGCAGGGGAAACTTAGGAACCTGTCCACAAACAAGCACGTAAAGAAGTTCATCTTGAGAATCAAACAGTTGGCACCACCAGTCTGACACAGGTTCCTCACGTAGAGTCTTTCCAAGGTGCTATGCATGCTGACTGCACCTCCATTCGATCCCCTTAAGACAACGGAGCTGCAATATCTTTCATGGAAGGGAGCCTTCTTCATGGCCATAACCTTGGCTAGGAGAATCTCCAGATTAGCAGGCTTATCAGCTAGGACAGAGCTGTGCATATTCCAAAAGCAGTTCATGACTCTGAGGACAGACCCCTCCTTCATTCCTAAGGTGAACTCCCATTTCCACTGCAGTCAGCCAGTCTTTTTACCCTCGTTTTACCCAAATCTGGAGCATCCTAAAGGGAAAATGTGGCACAACTTGAATGTACGCAGAGCCCTTCATATATACCTAGACAGTACAGCATCTTTCAGGAAAACTGACTCTCTGTTTGTCTCCCACTGGTCGCAGAACCAGGGGAAGAAGGTGTCAAAGACCACCGTGGCCTATTGGATCAAACAGTGCATCACCAAAGCAAATGACGTACAAGGGCTATCCCCACCGGTGTCCATTACTGCACACAGCTACAGCAGCCTTCTCCACACGGGCTTCAGTGGAGGAAATTTGCAAAGCGGCTACCTGGGCCTCTTTTTCTACCTTCATGGGGCACTACAGAATAGATCAAGCAGCTTCTGCTGAGGCAGCTTTTGGCAGAAGGGTGCTACAGCAATTACTGGAATTATATTAAAAAAGAAAAAGGGAAGGGATCCCACCCAGAAGGACTAGCTTGGGTGCAGCTAACCACTTCCTGGATGACTTCCCCCCACTGAAGGAAAATGAAACATTGGACATTACCTAAAGGTTCTTTCTCTTCAGTGGGGGCAAAGTCATCCACATCCCTCTCATGTACCAAAAAGAGAGAAAGAGAGAAGAAATTTAGAGTGAGGACCAAGGTACAAGGAGAGGAACTCTGAGTGGTTACCGCCATGGCAAGTCAAAGGTGACACCAAAGAAACAGCAAACAAAAAACAAAAAAAGTACAAGAAGTGAGAAAAAAGAGACCCTATGCAGGTCAGAGCTTGGACATAACTGGAGAGGGCAGCCTTGGTCTCTCCAATAGGAGCTACATAACAAAGAATTTGCATAGCCCTATCCGAGCTAGCAGAGGCATGACCTAACCACTTCCTGGGTGACTTCACCCCCACCGAAGCGAAAGAACCTTCAGGCAGGGTCCAATATTTCATTTTGTTAAACTTGCCCTGCAAAGGATGGCTTGGAAACAGGTAACTCAAGCAAAAAATGTGTGGGGAAACTTAGTGAAGCAGAGAACGGGAGCTTGGTGAACATGATCAGTGAGGTTTCTAGGGCTGCTGAGCTTGTACCTGCCCATTACCTTGCCAACAGCTATTCCAAAACCTGTCACTTTTAACAGAATATCAGCCTTTATAAATATGTATCTGTAGATTTGGATTCAGTCTTTGTATTGTCATAGAGCTATAATATTCAGTAACTACAAGTCGAAGGAAAAGGGACTTTGAAGAGTTGATGATACTGAAGGCTGGGATGAAATGTTCCTATGGGAAGAATAAACTTGTAGGATGAAAAGTCCATGCCTTGTCTTTAGCTGCAGCCCATATTTGGGTCAGATTATAGTTTGCTATATATTAAATTAATTATTTGTTCTGTAAGGCAAAGTGCAGATGTAGCATATGGATTTCCAGTGTAGCCTGGCGTTAAAATATTACTTTAGTATCTGGTTAGATCAGTTGAACTGTATTAATTGACTGAGACTGCATATGATTGGGTCACTGTGGGTTGCAGGCAGGAATGTTCCTGCATCCCTAATTCTTTGCTGTAATGGTTAAAGCATGTGGTCTCCTACGAGTCGTAATCATTTAGGAGGAAATTTGAATCATGCAATGTTTCTTCAAGGCCTCTGTGCAGAGAAGCACAAGGGTTCTGTCTCTGCGCAGAGAATAATTTCTGAAGCTGGAGCTGATGCTCGTATCCCTCTGCTCAAAGAGGAAGGTGTCCTTCTGCCCTGGTGGTGATTGTGGATCACGCATCTTTCTGCTGAGGTCTCTTTCTGCCCCATCAAGAGTGGCATAATCTACATCAGGGGTCCTCAAAATACGGTCCGGGGGCCACATGCAGCCCGCCAGGTGTGCCGCTGCCTGTCCTCCAATTCCCAGCAGCACACAAAGCAGCAGAAAAATTGCAGCCGACTCATCCCGGGCCACATGACAAAGCCCCACCCCCCTGCTTCCAGTCAGCCAGGAGGAGGCAAAAGGAAGACTGGAAGAGGGTAAGTGTGGGGTGGCAGGCGCTCCAGCTGGCCCCAAGTCTCCTAGCCAGCTGAGAGCTAGGAGACCTGCGCCAGTCCCAAGAGCCGGGTGGGGGTCTTTTTCGAGGCTTTTTGTGCTGCTGGGAATTGGAGGGGGAGAGAGAGAGGTTTCTCTTTCCCATTATGATGCCTGCAGTAGTGGAGTTTCAGGGAGAAGCAGCTGGGGGCTTGCTGCCTTAAAAAGTTTGTGAGGATGCCGAGTTCTTTGTTCCTTCGGAGAGGGAAAGAAAACAGCCCCGTCAAGGGTGCCTTGCTTGCGCCCCCCCCCCCCCCCCCGGTGCGCCTTCCCTACCTGCAAAATAACATCTGAAATCTCCAACCAGATCTAGACTAACTGATGCACACTTGCATCACCTGTTATGACTAGCAGTGACAAATATGGAACCGGACATTGACCATCTCATTAGCCAAAAGCAGGCCCATAGTTCCCATTGAAATACTGGTAAGTTTGTTGATTTAACTTTACTTGTTCTTCATTTTAAATATTGTATTTGTTCCCATTTTGTTTTTTTACTTCAAAATAAGATATGTGCAGTGTGCATAGGAATTCGTTCATAGTTTTTTTTTTTAAACTATAGTCCGGCCCTCCAACGGTCTGAGGGACAGTGAACTGGCCCCCTGTTTAAAAAGTTTGAGGACCCCTGATCTACATTCATCTCTGTAAATCCTTTTTTGGGAAGTGTTTCATTTTCCCTCTGTCCCTCTCTCTCTTCAGCTGGATGTGCCATCTGGTCTTTAACGTGGTGTCTTTGTGCCTCCTGTGGAATCCTGCAAGATTCCCCATCTTAAAAAGACAATGGGATTTGGATGTTTTCTAGGGATGAATTCTGGTAAATGCATTGGCTGTGCTGAGGATGGTTGCCTAAGGTCCTGTCCTGCTTCTTCTTGGATTATTGGTAGTTTTGAAATGTTTATCATAGGCATGATCATTTTCGCTACAAAATTGGCATCACTGTTCTCTCATTCTAAAATAAGCCCATCACCCCAAGTCTGTACTTTACTGCTCTTTGTTTGTGTCCTTGATCGCCTGTCTTTTACCATGAGTCAGACTTCTAATGTGATCTCCCTCTGTTTTTTATCTGTCGTTTGTGGTGACAAGTTATGTGAACAATATATACTTTCTTGCAAGATTAATTTATTTTAATTATTTACTATACTCTTATCTTCCTTCAAAGAGCTTAGGACAGCTTGGATATGGTTCCCAGGTACTCTCCTATCCAGGTCAAAGTCAGTAGAATGGAAAGAGAAATCCTGAGACCACCCTGTGGGTCAAGGGCGCAGTCGTCTGTCTAAGGTCACTGTTCTGATTCCTCTTGCCAACCACTTCCTATTTGGGGCCGGCAGCAGCTCTTATTCTAAGCCTTTCTATCTGATATCCTTTAAGTGGACCAGCTAGGACCAAACTTGAGACCTTCTAAATGAAAAACCACATTTTTTACAAAACAGGTAAACCAATGTAACACTAAGGCCTGTTTTAAGACAGGGTTATAAAATGGCTTTAGAAGTCTAAAATAATCTTTAGAAGTAAGATGCTAAGCAGCAGTTGTCAGCTCTTGGAATATCAGAATGGCCAGGACATCCCAGCATGAGATTTCAAGTGACTTTTTTGCTGCCTGCATGCCAAAGAAAGCGGATGCAGAACAAGTCTGGCAGCCTTCAGTCTGAGCACTTGTAAACAACAGATGTTCATAACCAGAACTTTGTTATTTGAAGGGGTGGCAAGGAAGAAATCAGAATATTGTCACTGCTTGAAAGACTTAAAACTTATTGTTAGCACTGCAGAAGGACGTTCAAGTGTTTGAATAAATAAATCTTGTGTAAAACCGTGTTAAGCCTTTAAAACCCTATCATATGCTGGGCATTTTCCCAAGTGATGCTGAGAGTGCCTTGTAGTATGGAATGTACACTTGTGCATGTTAACATGGACTAGAAAGCAGAGAAAAATGACTTAAAAACTAAAATTACTTTCCACCCAGTATAGATTGCAAAAGCAGAAAGTGAAATGCTTGCTTTGCTGTTGTTGTTAGTTAGTAAAATACCCTAAACTTGATAAATACTGAGATTAAATTCTGCTTTATTGTCAAAAGGTGGATAAATTTAATGCAATTTTGAGGGAAATATGAAATGATTTACTTATTTTGGATAGAATATTCCAGTGGTTGAGATCCTAAGTGTATGTATTTTGGCATCAACTTACAGAGTCAGTATCCTATCGATACAATGCTAGAGTAGTGATGTATATTTTTTAGTGGTACCACAAAGGGTCTTGATCAGGGAACTAGACCTAAAAATCATTGTATGTGGGCAGTGAAGCTCACTGAAAGCCTCCATAGTAAAGGTAAAGGTTTCCCTTGCTCGAAAGCCAGTCGAATATGACTCTAGGGATGCGATGCTCATCACCATTTCCCAGCTGAAGAGCCAGCATGTCCGAAGACTTTTCCATGGTCATGTGGCCAGCATGACCATAGGCTAATTCCTGGCACTGGATTTTAAATAAACTTTTTATCAATCTCTGTAAAAACAAATAGGTTAAATATGATTGGGCAAGTTATATGGTTCTTCAGAAATCTGTCTCATGTCACAACACCTGCAGAATGCTGTGTAGATAGAGCAACCTGCTTAATATGTATTTTGGACCTCCTGAAATTATTAACTTTGGCACACTGAAACCTGTTTTGTAAAATGGCAGAATCTTTTTGAAGCTTTGATTCAATGTATGAAAGGCTTGTACTCTCCAGAGCTGTTTGTTCAAAGGTAGATTCACTCAGTTATAAATATGGTGAGGTCTATACAAGCAGGAATTCACTCTTGGTTTTGCTGTACTAGGTTTGGTCATACGAATTTTGTCTTATGCCTGTTTCATTCCATGCTTTTTAGCACTAAGGAATCATAATTTGGATGCTTATTAGAATTATTGTAAATGTGACACTGTATGGTTACATCCCTGAAAGCCCACTCATATTTTTGGCTTCATAACGTAAGAACTTTACTTGCCTTAGGGATAGCACTGGCATTGTGCTGCACCATCAGTATCCCCAATCTGTGTCCCTAGCACTTGGTGTATACAATCAAAATTTATTCATTTATTCAGAACATTTGTACCCTGCCTTTCTCCCCCAGTGGAGACCCAAAGTGCCTTACATTGTTCTTCTCCCCTCCATTTTATCCTCACAACAATCCTGTTTATGGTGATAGTTTGCTTGGTAGACCACAGCCTCCCCATGGCATCTGGTCTGACTCTGCTCTGAGAACCCTGGAGGGCAGCACTGGGGGAGAAAGCCACACTTCCCACCTTTTCCAACCAGATCTTGGTGATGCGTGCTAGGCCAGCTTCTTCAACCAGGACCAGGTCCTGGATTGCAGATTATTTAGCACAGTCCAGCCTGGCTTTTGTCAATAGTACTTTTAGACACATTGGATGACTAACACAAATACCAGGTTTCTGTAAATTGAGACAAGGCAAAGTCAGAACTTGCTGAACCTCCTTCACCTTTTTTCATCTCCGTATCTCCCCCTTGCAATTAACTGCACAGTGGTGCTGTCCTCCGGATCTTAAACATATAATAAAACAATGCCTCCTCTAAGGTCCTGTCAATCCCAGCTGACAGAGACTTCCCACCAGTATCTTCTGCCCTCAGCATTTAAGACTTTTTAAAAGTATGACCTTTGGTGTCCCCCTTTGGTGACCTGCCCCTGGTACTGAGCTCTGAAAAAAAGGTCTCCTGGGCTGGTCCAGAAATACCTGTTTTAGGCAGCTCAGTAGTACATTCAGGTTGATGCCAGCCTCCAGGCCCAATGATGGTTTTAGCCTGGCTCTGTTTTTTCTTTTGCAATAGCAATTGGGACAGGGGAAGTATCCAAACAAAAGCTAGCCTCACCCACCAGTCCCGGTGTGCTGGTGTCTGTGGCATTAGGCCAATTCTGGTCCTGGGGGGAAATTTCATTCTTAAATTCTTTTCAGATTAGCTAAGTTTTGGAAGCAATAATACCTAACTAAAATAATGAACTGGAGCAGATCTTTGATCTACTTCAAGGGATCCCTTTGAGTCTTACAGTTTGATGCTTCCTGTCTCCTCTTTGGGTGGTCCTGAATCTAAATTTGAACACTCACCCTTTTTGTACAGCTGCTCAGCTTGCTTAATATCATAGCTGCTTTTAGTTGTACTGAAATCCCCTTGCGTTTTTAAGCAGAAGTGGTATTTCAGCTTTGTTCCTCATGACATTCTGTCACAGACATTTGCCCTCTAGTTCTGACTCAAATCAGTTATTGCATGCACATCGTTATTATTTTGAGTAAAGTTTTAATTTTTTTGTTTAAGCAAAACCCTTGTTACCTCCACCCCTGCTTTTCCCCAGCACATCTTTCCTGCCTTTCCTGTCCATCTCTCTTAGATTGTGATCTCCTTACGGCAGGGAGATGCCTTCTCTCTGCAAGTGTTCCCCACTGCTGAGCTGCCTGTGGAGAACAACTATGCCAAATAACTGTCTTCTTCTTCTTCTTTTTTAAAAAAGCTTATTTGGTTTGAAACCTGTTTATGCCTAATGTAAGAGTTAAGGAGAGAGCCCAGTGGTTGAGAGCCAAATCCCTGTTAAGTTGCGAGTCTTGTGCCCTGGCTGGATGAAGCTGAGTTTAGGGCAGAGCAATAACAGCACAGATCAAGGTGACTGTCCCAGAGAGAAAGTGGAATCATGTTGTGTTTGATTTATTTTTTTGTCCTTCTCAGTGGTCTTTCAAGTGTAACCACATGCAGTGTGTCAACATGCAAACTGGCGCCATCAGACACCAGCAGTTCTACTTGCCATATTTATGTGGGCCCTTGGTATTTCTGATATGCATCGCCTTGGAATAGCTTTGGGATTTGTGGCACAGTACTTTGGACAGCTGAGAGTTCTCTTTAACTGTTCAGTCCTCATGCTTTATCTAAATTGGGGAAAGGCCATTTTCAGGCTGCCCTAGTATTCAGGTTTTGGGGGAGGAGAGCTGACTCTGCTTTGAAGGGTGAGGTCCAGAATCCTGTGATCATATCAGTAGTATGAGATGATATATGACTTGAGCAATGTAAAAAAAATGAATAGAGACTGATTCACATGAAGCTGCCCTAATACTGAGTTCAGAACATTAGTCTGTCAAGGTCAGTGTTAACTGCTCTGGCTGGCAGTGGCTCACCAGGGTCTTGGGTCTTTCACATCATCCACTACCTGATCCTTTTAACTGGAGATACCAGGGATTGAATGTAAGACCTTCTGCAGGTAAAGCAGATGCTCTTGTCACTGATCCATGTTTCCCCCGAATTTTTGTTCATTCCAATATTACCTCTTGCTTGCAGGTTGGTACTGTTACATATTGGTGGTGGTGCTGTTAATTGTTTGGCTTTTATCATGTTTATTCTTGATTGTTCAGTAGTGATATGTGGGAAGCTGGCTTAATAGCACATGTGGGAGGAGAAAGCAGAGTCTTTCAGCATTGCTGAGAAGAACAAGTGTGCAAATGAAGTATGACATTCTAGCAGGACTGGGAATGTTGGGGAAATTCCCAGCCATTTGCTATGCAGGAAGTGGTTCAAAACATATAAAGAGAGCTTTAGCCTGAATAAAATGGATGATGTTGGGTAACTAACTATTGGGATATTTGGTTGATAAAGCAGAATTTGCTCAGTCAGAGAAGCATGATATAGAGTGCAGTAAATAAATCTCCTAAGAAGTATATTACAAAAAGTAAAACTTAAACTTATTTAAGTAGATTCAGTTCACATTCAGGTTGCAGTTGAAAGGAGAGAAGACTATTCTAGAGAGTACCTTCCCTATCATTAGTGGCCAGCTGATCTGGCATCATGTGTATGAGGGCTTTGTTTCTACAGGAGAGACCTGTAGAGACATATGAATCGATGAAAAGCCATGTGAAGCAGTGGACACAGAAAGGAGGGAGGGAACAAAGGACACAGAAAGAGAGGACGGGTCAGAGGACAGCTCCCAGATTGAGAGAGGCATCCCCATTCAAGGAGATAACACTCATGCACACTGAGAGTGATATAGCAGCCTCCCTCCCAATGGACAGGCATGTTGAATTGCTCACTCCAGTAATAACATTTATAGGTGTCCTAGCAAATGGTCTTCTTAAAATTAAAAAAAAAATTCTTGTCTTAACTACTTTCCATGATGGGAAGCTCCCTATGATTGAACTTGTCCTTGTTTTCCCTACTTCACATGTTCTTTAACTCAGAGAAGTGAGGGCCACTTATGAGAAAACCTTGTGGTAGTTTTCATTTCTGGGCAAATATCAGTGTAGAAGGGTGTTGTCATTTTCCACATGGACAAGTGACAGTGTATCTTGTACTTGGTGTACTATTCCCTTCCTTATCCTCATGGGGTTTGGAAATGTTTGTGATGGTGTGTGTATGTGTGCATGTGTGTGTACGCTCCAGAAATTGTTCCTGAGGCGACATCTATTGTAAAAGCACATGTAACTGTCAAGAAAGTCAGCCCTGCAAGGTAGGCCACTTGCAGAATGAGTTTCCACGACATTTAACCTGGTAGGTAGACTCTTAAGGTCTAAGGTATTGGAATAGGATTGAGACACCTGAAGCACAAAACGCACCAAGTATAATCAAAGGGTATTTATTAAAGTGTGCAAGAATATTTCAAAAGAACATTAGCAGTGAGAACTCACACAAAAACCTATATTTAAAAGACTTAACTACACAGTATGACATTAATTCAAAGTTACCAGATGTTACCCTTCTGAGCTGAAGTCAGGCAGCAATCTATGCTACTCTGTCCAGAGAGCATTTTGCCAGGCCAGAGCCTGGTCCATTCCAAGGTTAACTCATCATACCGCATGATAGCTGTGCTAGCTACGAACAAAGAACAGAAAGACTAACTTTTTAAACATCTAAGATTTGAGTAGGATAGGGCCCTTTAGCCCAATCAAAAAACAGACTGTCACATGATTCTGACGACCCCCCCCCCCCTTCACTATCGCTGGACTCTGGAGTTGAGTATAACTCCACCACCTTGAGGATGTCCCTGCCAGGGCAGCCAGGGCCTCAGTCATTCGAGCTGGGGAGGGGGGGCTACATCACCACACCCATCCACCAGCTCCTCCTCGCATGTTGCTCCTCTCTCAGCGCTTCAGCAAGCAATGCCAGACAATCCTTCCCACCCCTTCTGGCAGCCCTGTTTTTATCCCCTCCCCATTCCCTCTGCCCTCCCCTGGCCCTGCCCCTACCTCTGGCCCCGCCCCCTTAAGCAGTGATGCCGGGCCCCAGGAGGAGCCTGTGGGCCCGGCGTTTTCTCCCTTCCTGCCTGCACACTGCTGCGACACCCCAGCCACTGGGCTGGCAGGCGGGGTCAGGCCCTTGCACTGGGCCTGTGGCCCAGCACAGCTGACTCTCCTGGCGGCCGCCCACGATTCGGGCTGTTGCAGGCAATCCCCAGGCAGGCCAATGCCATTCCAGACCTCCTCTTTGGCCCTGGAGCCTGCCGACAATGGGGGCAATGGTGTGGAGGCTCCTGTGGGTCCAGGGCTTGTTGCTGTGCTGCCACTGAGACCCCCGGGTGGCTTCCTTCTTGTGGCGCCTGGCTTCCAGGTAGGCCCTGGGGGACAGATGGGGGGGCCTTCGGGCCTTGTTTGGGGGGGGGGCTGGCTCCCGGGGGGCCTTTGAAGGCCCACTGGCAGGACACAGATCAGTGAAGTTATGTTGATATGAACCTATTACAACAGATGGCCCAGGAATGGGAGCCATTTTATGATGGGATGGAGGGTGTTATCTGCAATCTAATCCATCCCTTGTTTAGTGTAAATCACAGCACCAACTGAAGGATGCATTGGCACCAAGTCCTGTTCTGGTAAACAAATGGTGTGTCTCTATGCATGAATTATTATCCAAAGGTCACAAGGTTGATTTGCCAACCCATCAATACCAACAGTCAGTTATTTTCCGTTTGGCCTCTTCAACCCATTTGCAGGCCTGGAGATTAGTATGAGGCCTGGTTTTTAATGAAAGAACAAGAAATTGCACTAAAGGTCCAATTTCTTGACAGTAACCCAAGTATTTTATACCAAGTAGATCACTGGTCCATTCCACTGACTTTGATGGAACTCGCTCTGTTGAAAATGTATATAGGATTTAATTTAAGAACATAAGAGAAGCCATGTTGGATCAGACCAATGGCCCATCCAGTCCAGTGCTCTGTTTTACACAATGGCCCAAACCCAGGTGCCATCAGGAGGTCTGCCAGTGGGGACAGAACTCCAGAAGCCCTCCCACTGTTCTCCCCCACCCAGTACTAAGAACACAGAGCATCACTACCCCAGACATAGTGTTCCATCTATAATGTAGTGGTTAGTAGCGCTCATGGACTTCTGCTCCATATGTTTATCCAATCCCCTCTGAAGCTGTCTGTGCTTGTACCTGCCTCCACTTCCTGTGGCAGTAAATTCCACATGTTTATTACTCCTTGACTCAAAGGAGCAATAACGTTTCCAGTTTTTCTTGCTTATCTGTAGTGTTTACATTGTGAATCTTCAGATTACTATTTATGAATGTGCAAAGTTAACATAGTGGTTACATTAACAGGTTGCATTTACAGAACATCTGGTACCGAGGCCAGTGGTAACAGTGTTTTTGCCAACAATTTCTTTCATTATATCATTGAATACGGTTCAAGTCCCATAAGGCCTATGAGGTAAGATGTTCCGAACAAAAACTCAGCTCTTGATGCTGCCATGCTCTTTTCTGAATATTCCAGCTAAGAAAGAGGGCAAATTCTGCATGGATTCTTGGAGATCTTCTTTTTAGAAATCCTTATTTTATTGCTGAGAGTTAAGATTGTGTCTGTTTGCTTTGTGGAATTTGAGTGAACTTTCTGCCATCCATATTCTTGGTTGGATTGGTACTTATCTTCTATGTCAGGTTGTATCTTGATGGCATGTTGTTTTAAACCTATTAAATTACGATGCTAAAGGTTGTGTTGCAAAGAGGGTTAAAAAAACCTCACCCAAGAATGCACTTGAATCATGCAGCTGTTCCTTGTGTGCTTTAGGCTGCTACCAGTATTCCCTCTAAGCTGAGTTCGTGTGAGCTAGCTCAAAGTTTTTTAGCCTCTGACTCACACATTTTTGTCTTAGTTCAGGAAGGATGGCTCCAGAGCAAACTAATTTATGCAGTAGCCAAAATGCTCACTCACAACTTAAATGCCAGTAGCTCACAAAGTAGAATTTTTGCTCACAAGACTCCACATTGGCTGCTACCTTAGGCAGATGAATTAAACTCTTTTGGTAGGCAAAGTAGTATGCTGCCTCAACTCTTATTAATGAACTTGCCATTCCACATTTTGAAAAAAGCATAAGAACAAAATAGGACTGTGATCAGTTCCATGTTGCTGAGTCTTCTGTCCATGGTGACTGGCAAGTACTCCAGGAAAGGGTAAAAACACCACAGATGGGGTTGTGACAATCTCAGTGGCAGAGCATCTGCCTTGCATGCAGAGAACCCCAGGTTAAATCCCAGCCATCTCCAGTTAAACGTATCAGACAGTAGGTGATGTGAAATACTGCTGCTTGAGACATTGGAGAGCTGTCATCCATCATTTCTGTAGGTCTAAGTGGTCAGATGTCTGAGCATGTAGACTGCATTTTAGGCTGTTGTGTATATTTTATGTATCATTATTTGAATTCTGACCCTTCCACAAGGAGCTCAGGGAAACATATATTCTCTGAATGGGATACAGTATTCCATTTTATTCTGTTTGACCTTGTGTGGTAGATTAGGCTGGAAGATAGTGAATTTTCTAAGGCTTCCCCATTGATTTCAGGGTTCAAGGAAAATTTGAATCCAGGCCACCCAGATGTAGCCACTATGTCACACTGACTTTAGAAATAGTGATAGCTTAGTCCTTTCTCCTGTGTATTTATGTCTAACTTTTAATTGTATTTGGGAATTAACTGCAGAGGCTAATTTGTTGGTGTTGGAGGAAGTACTTCCTTCTGTTTTGCTTTTCATCCTGCAGCCTAAGGGGAGACTCGTGGCTGCTGGGATGATACAAGTGACTTGCACAGAAGCAGCAGGTGCTATCTATAGCCAATATTGATTCCTCTGAAGGCTCTGGAATCTCTCAGTTTGCGTCAAAGAGGTGCCATTCAAAAGCTTGTAGCCTGTAGTAAAAATGCAGTCAGTTTTGAAGGTCTTTTAACATTCTATCATATACCTAGGGCTGTAAGACCTGCCCAGTCCAATATGTCAGTCGAATGCCTATTATTTGATAGCTTTCAAATGTTCTGTATTCCATGAAGCTAAGAATTATGCAATGTAGGTTGTAGCCTGCCTCCTTCCTTTATTGTATTATGGTATAATTTATAGCTGTTGGTATTCAGAAGAAGAGGAAGGGATACTGATGACAAATGTGATGATGCAGATGTTGGTGGAAAACCTTTGCTTGTGATGCTTGTTGCCTACCAGTGCAATTACTTTAAAATTAACTTTACCCCCAGTAGTTGCTGTTACATTGCATTCCTGCTTTAATTTCATTTTTAAATTTTTTGGTAGGCTAATCTTGGTGTTTCAGGTTAAAAGCTACAGAGAACCATTTAGTGACTTATTCATATTTATAGAAATTTGTTAAGTTTTAATAATTTATAACACTTTTCCCAACTTTATTTTCTTGTTTCACAGTAACAAATTTAGCCATGGTATCAAATTTGTTTTGAATTATCTTTTTTTGTTCCAGTAAGATCAGTGCTTTAAAATATTTGACTGTTTTGACTGGCCAAATGGCCAAATCTTTTTTGACAGCTCAGATGCCCCAACCTTATATATAGCCCTAGGCTGCCCAGTCCTTCTGTGATATTCCTGTTGCTAAAACAGAGACTGCCCAGGGTTGTATTGGAGCAGATCACTCTAGGTAAGATGACCCTTGTGAGCACATTTGTACCAACAGTGTCATTTGAAAATCCATGGCCAGCTAGGTACTGGGCTGTAAAGCCTGTACATTTTATGAGAGCATAAATACAGCTCAACATCCTGGCAGCCATTTTCCTATTTTTGTACATATATGTAAGAAAATGAGCATGTCTGTGGACCAGCCAGCTTATTGTCAACAGTGTAGAGTGCTGCATTTCATGTTTTTTGTGGAGTGTTGAAGCAGCGCATGGCTAGCAAGTAAGAGAAATTCTTTGCACTTTTGTGTGACTTCTTTTCCCAGCAATTGGCTAGCTGTAGCTTTGAATTGCCCCAGCTTTTCCACTACCCATATATGCTAAAATATGTGAAACAATCCAGACTGCAAACTTCTTTTATTTCCTGTGTTTTTCATAAGACAAGAAGCTCTGCCAGAGCAGCTCATTTTGAAAATGGCATTCTGTTGTTGCAGTCTTTCATTTAAAGAAAATAAAACTTTTTTAACTTACAGATCCTTTAAGAAAAGTCAATCATGATCTGTATTTCTTTGGAAAAGTTATCAAATGGCTCCTAATACAAATACTGCTTATATACTTATTATAGACCAAGTCCATTTTTAATTGAGGTTGCATTGTACTTCAGCATGAAGGCAGAGTCTTGTCTAATAAGATGTGTACATTTCTTTACTGATGGGCAGGAGGGAGCTTTGCTGTGCTGTGCTAGGTGAAGTAATGGAGAGAAGTTGGGGGTATGCTTTTATTAAGGGGGTAACCTGAACCAGCTCATACTGCTGAGCAGCTTCACTTCAGAATGCGTGCATGTAAAGAGAGAGGTAGGAGGCGTGAAGCCATTGCTCTCTATGCAAGCACACTAGGAAAACGTCTTCCCACTAAGAAAAAAGAAAATTGGGTGGCTCTATAGGAGTTCATGACCCATCAGGTGTGGGGCTCTGTAGTCTACCAGAGGGGATTCCATGGGTTGAAGGATACCGGTTTTAGCAATTTCTGCATGGTGTGTGTGTAAGGTAGAAGTCTGAGCAGGGCCCCATGGTGAATGTCTGGTTGCAGTCCAAGAACATAGTTCTGCTTGCCCTGGATTGGGAGTCAGTTCCTGGTTTGCTCTTTATCCAGACAAGGAGGAGTCTGAGGGGTGGGGAATGAGATGAACTTTCTTGAATTCTGATGTGTAAAGCTTGAAGCTTTTGGGTTGGCTTCTAGGCTTATACTAACAGGACAGTTTCTCAGAAGCAATTTTTACCACTTTCCACATCACCCAGCAGTCTCATGTGGCTCTGCAAAGTCACTGCTAAAAGTTAGGAAATCCTACAGAGCAGTGTTTCCCAACCTTTTTGGTATGGTGACCCACAAGTCCAAACTTATTTTGTATTGTCACCCATCTAGGGCTGGTCCTAGGCTTTTTGGTGCTCTAGGCAACGTATGACCTTAGCAGCCATCTATTCCAGTGTTCCATTTTCTATAGCGCCCAATCATGTTTTTGAGAAACGAACAAACATCACACAAAGGGTGCCACAGCCTCCACTATGAATCTCAAACAAGTGAGAGTTCATCTTCTCCTCCTCCTTTGCCAGCTGGAGTTTGAGGCGGTGTGCTTGGGGGGCACTGGGTTCTGTGGTGAAGAGGGTGGTGGCAAGGGGCTCAGTGCATCTCTCACAGCAGGTAGCAGGCAGTGAGGCACTGCAGAGGACTGGACAAGAAGTTGTTGGGCTGCTGTAGGAGCAGCATTGAGACAGATCCCTCTTTCCGTCCTCCTCTGGTTTTTCCATGACATGCTGAACTGCTCCTACCTACTCTCCAACCTTCCCCCTCCCCCTTCAGCTACTACCATGAAGTTACTAGCTGCCCAGTGGCTTTTTGGCCCTTAGTAGTGGCACAAAGAAGGAGAGGGAGATGAGAATGTGAGAAATTGGGGAGGAGGAAAGAAAACAGGATGCAAAGGACAGGAACTGCCATTCGGGAGGGCTGGTCTGCGACCCACTTTCAGGGGCTTCATGACCCACTTTGGGTCCCAACCCATGTGCTGGAAATCACTGCTGGATGGGTGGGGGAGGGGCTGTAGTAAGAAAGGGCAATTGCATGAAGTAACTCTACCCTCCACTCTCACAAGAGTGAGGGGTGGCTGGCTAACTGCCCGTTCTTATTGCACCCCCCTCAGCCACCCAGCACAATGTGGCATATTGTTTCCTGATGTTTAGCAATGGAATTTTGGGAGGGAAATGCTAGAGGAGACCACAATGTGATGAAAAAGCTTCCATGAATTGGCTGTATTCCTGGGAGTGAGGCTACAGCCCTAAGTCTCTTGGGCCAGGCACAAATATATGTGTGATCTCATCAGTATACAGTGGAGTGCAGCTTGACAAGTGAATTTCAAAGTTAATTCTTCCAGGAAGCATCATATAGAGCTAGAGCTGCCAGCTATCACTGTGGTCTTTAACTGTAGTATCTTTCTTTTTACATATAGATGCAAGATAGTCTTCTATTTTCATACCCAACTCCCTTTTCTTTTAAGGAAAAAAATCAATGAGACTTCCTTTTTCAAAAGCCGCTCCTTTGTTTTGTTCCAGATGAGCTCTAAAGTCCATTATACAGCTGTTGGCTACATTCCTGCCATAGCCTGGCTTTCAAAAATATTTTTATTCTTGTGGCTTCCAAGTGTTACACAATGCAGTGGAAAAAAGAGCACATGTAAACAAATGATAAAAGGAAATGAAGCAATCCAGCCAAGTTAATGTGTCAAAGGCAGGGTCCTCTGGGAAGGGGGTCTGTTCTCAAACCCTGTTGAGGTGGGATCCAGGCACTATCCCATTTAGTTCATATGGCAGATCCTCCCAGGGGATCGCCATACACACTTTTAACACTGGGGCGCCATATTCTACCAGTATAGCCTCTCTACTTCGGTTAAATTGCTGCTTTTAAGACAGAATAGGGGCCATGTGCCATGTCACTTCCTGTCTCTTTTATTTATTGAGACATCAAACCTGACTTATGCTGCTGGCTCAAAATTGGTTACAGGGTCTTAATAGCACATACAGTAAAATCAGTGAAATAAAATACCTCCTTAAAAATGCTGTGTGAAATCCAAGAAAGTAAATTTTGTTTAATAATGCAACTGTTTAAACTTTAATAAGCTCACAATCAGTCTAGATCACATAAATATTTTTACATAGTGTCCGCTTTCTTGCTGATGTTTAAAAATAAAAATTAACATGCTAATATGCTCCTTTGACAGCCTTGTGCACTGATGATTAATAGTAAGGCCAGCATTGGAAAATATGATTTTTTCAGGCAGAGGTAATCATGGAACGCACAGGTAACCATTTACCAGTTCTCCAAGCTTTGGAAAACATTTAAATGTTTATAGCAGTATATAAATGGTAAATAAATCATTATTTAATCATTTACATTTAATGTTTTATGTCTCTAGATGACTTCATATCAATTTAATCTTGATCACCAAAAAACTTCTAGGACTTGGAACAAATGTGTGGTCTGTGGCAAACATCTAAAGGAAGGGAGTTCTACTGCAGGGAGGTAGTTTAAAAAACCCTTTCTGCTTACATGCATACTTTATCCTAGTATAGGCTTGGCACATGTGCAGCATATCAAAGTCGGTTACTACAGCAGATCAAAAGGATGACAGTTCGTAGAAGAGAGATCTGCCTTCAGGGACCACAGATGGGCAGCAGGGGAGGCCAGGTTCTGATCTGAACTAGAGACAGTGTTACCGGAGTTAACAGTGTTCACATACATACTGCGCTAAACAGAGCTGGTGAAGAACAATAGGAATTTGCTCATGGACACAGGGTGTCTGTGTGGGTGTATAAAATGCAATTAATGCAATGCAATTCCACGGCCCACAGTCTAAACCAGGGGCCGGACCAGGCCCTCGGAGGGCCCCAGTCTGGCCCCCAAGGCCCTGGCTGTTGCCTACTTCCTTTTCCAGTTCTCTTGCTGTTGCCACATCACAGCTTGCTTCGCCAGGCTCTCTCAATTGCACAGGAGAGATAGGTTGCAATCATACGCACCCGTTAGCCACGCGAGAGGGATGATTCACCAGCTGATCAAAGTGGTGCGATCACACCAGCACATCTGGGAAGCGACCCACAACCGTCATCAAACTGTCACAAGCCATTTTGCTCCACCAGGGAAGCAGAGTAAAAAAACCACTAGTTAACTCCAGTATCAAACGGTTAGCTGCGGGCCACAGCTGGACTTTCCCCATGTGATCGCGCCAGCGCAAACTTGGGGCGTCAGAGGTAGTCTGATCAGGCTATCCTGACACCATGCTGTTGGTTTTTTCCCCCCTTCTCAGTGTGCACATCATCAAAAGTCCTTAGGGTGGAGGAGCGATTCATCAATCCCCCATTTAAGCAAATCGGACACCAACCACAAAAAAAATTAACTTTCCCACAGTCGCGTCTGATCACGCAGCGGTGAGTTGTGCCGGCAGGTCCACAGACCTGTGTGATTGCGCAACTATGGGGCAAATTGCTCCATGGCAAAATAGCCTCGCTTCCCCTCCGGATTATCTCACTCGTGTGGCCGCAGCCATAGATAGGCAAACCTCTCCTGTGTGATTGAAAGTGTCTGGAAAAGAACTGGCTGTGTCCTTTGTAAAGTTTATATCTCCGCTACCTGGCATTACATTTTATGACACACATGACCCGGCCCAACAAGGTCTCATTTATGTCAGATCCGGCCCTCATAACAAATGAGTTTGACACTCCTGGTCTAAACCATAGTCAATGCTACATTTGCACTGACACTACTACTTTGGGTGTGTTTGGATTGTTGGGAAAGAAAAAAATAACTTTAGAACTAGAGTGGTCTGTTTTTATTTAAATGGAAGCTTCTCAGAATTACTGACAACTACTGCTTTGCTCAGAAAATACATTTCATGAGGTCTACAGTATCTTTGCTCAAAGAGAAGACTATAAAAATTTAAGTAAATAAATGGTTGTCTTGAAACTGCTCTCTTCTTGCAATGAATGTGTCTTGCTTATATTACACATGCCATCTTATTGACCATTGCTAGCATAAACCTAGATTCATTAGCTTTCTGTTTCCCACATTATCTTATTAAACCTGTTTGATTTCTACAAATATTAGTGCCACCTTACATAGTATATACAGATGGTGTATACAGATACAGATGTTTAAATTCTCAAAAGAATTAAAGGGCACGTTCACACACTAAAAAACACACTTCAATTCATTTTCAGTGCACTTTGCAACTGGATTTTACTGTGTGAAATGGCAAAATCCACTTGCAAACAGTCACTGCAGTAGATTGAAACTGCATTATTTAGCATGTGCAAAAGCACCCAAAGCAATTTAAATAAATCTCAGAGAAGATAATTGCCTTGGACGTTTCCCCCTTTGATTATTTGGAACAGTCCAGTAAAGATTTTCTTTTCCCAGTAATTCATAAAACCCTGGTCATGGTTTCTGAATAAAATTTAGCAGAGGCTATTTTTCAGTACACCCAAAGTCCCCTCAAGTCTATGCTACAAGATCCTCTTCTGATCTACGTTCCAGTCACCACTCTTCTCCACTCCACCTCCCCTTTGCTCTCTGCACACTGTCCTTCCACCCCACCCACCACAAAGAAAAGTCACTGGTGCGGTGAAGCATGGTGCAGTGGTGCCCACCCTCCTGCTTACCATACTGGCAAGGCAAGGCAGTATCTGCTCTCCTTGTGGTAGGACAGGAAGCCATTGCCTGTCTTCCCATTTTCCATTATGGCTGCAAGGCAGAGGGAAGTGTCCTGAGCTTTGCAGGTAGGCCCAGTCAGGTCTCTTCTGGAATAGTGCCATTAGGTCGAGGTAGCAGAGCTTAGGAATGTTGAGAGGTACTGGCAGCCAGGAACTGAAGCCAAGGAGTTAGCAATAAGGTACTGAGACACAGACTAGCACCTAGTGGATCAGTTGATCCAGCAAGGCAGCCTTCCCAAGCCATAGCCTAAATAGGCTGGTAGGTAATTGGGTTCAGCTGCACTGCTGGCAGCTGTTGAGCTCCTGCAGCTGTGTTATAGCCAGAATCCTGCAAATAAGTATCAACCTCACCATGCAGCTGTGTGATGCTTTTGTTTGCCACCAATCTGGCACTTCGCCTCCATCGACCTACTTCTGCTTGGGCTTTCTGTCACCTCTGTTCCTGCCAAGAGGGAACAGATCCTGGGGTGTATGGGCCCAGGTTCAAGACCTGTGCAGTGGAGGCATGGTGCCTATCTCAGGGCTGTTGGCAAGACTTTACTTGCAGGTTTCAACAGGGTGACCTCTGGCACATTGTTCACTGATGCCTTTGGTATGTCAGACCCTTCCTGTTTACTGGTCCTCCTCAGCCAGTGGCCTTGGTTCCTCAGACCCTTCCCCAGAGGACTCTGAGTCCAATTCGCTGAGGGTTGGTTGAAGGAGGTCATGACAGAAAGGAAGAAAAGAGCAGTTTTTCACTGGGATTGGGGGAGCACCTTCTGGGCAGATCCGGGAGCTGGGGGAGGTGGATGGTGGGAAGAGGTAATTGGCACCCTTCCACCTCTGGTGCCAGTGGCCTAGGGTCACCTAGTGGATGGGCCAACCATAATCCCAGTTGTTGCTTTCTCATTCTTTACTGCTGTTTCGTCCCTAGAGCTTACATTGGATGCTATTTTAATTTCAAGAGTATTTATTTCTGCCTTCCAGACCCTTTCCAATAGTTTCTCCTTTGGCCTACATGCAATTCCCACAATGCATAATTCACTGTGTGGAAGCTATTACCACAGGATGTAATGGCAAGTGACAACATGGTTTTAGAAGGGTGCTGGATAAATTAATGGAGAATAGTTTTGGCGAGAACTTCTAAGTTCAGAGGCAGTATCCCTTTTGAAAAACAGCTGTTGGGGTGCAACAGCAGGGAGAGTTTTTACCTTCATGTCATGTTATTAGTGTTCCTATAAGCATCTGACTTGACTCTGTGGGAGACAGACCTGTGACTTCCTCCAGCTGGGCTCTTATTTTGTCTAGTTCTAATAGTGTATATTTTCCTGCATGCTTGCTATGCAAGCATGAAATCAGCTATTTGGTATATAAATTGGTGCCCTGATAATCATCATTTTTATATTAGAAAAATGCATTTCTGGTCTACAGTTGGACACAAGGCCTTGGGAATGTCTAGTAAAGTCTTGAAGCCACCTGGGAATCAGTGGGAAAAGCATTTAATACCCTGTATCAAAGTGCCCTGACCTGGATAGCCCTGGCTAGTCCGATCTCATCAGATCTCAGAAGCTAAGCAGGACTGGCTCTGGGCAGTATTTGGATGGGAGACCACCAAGGAATACCAGAGTCGATACACAGAGGCAGGCAATGGCAAAGCACCTCTGAGCATCTCTTGCCTTGAGAACCCTATGGGTTTGCTGTGACTTGATGGGGGGGGGGGGCTGTGACTTGATGGGGGGGAGAAATCTAGAGTGCATGATTTCTCTTCCTTAATATCTTGCTAACATCAGTTCTAGCGTCATTGTTGCAATGAACCACCCCATCTGTTGCCAAAATGGTTTGAAAGCCTTCATCTTCAAAGAAGTATTAATGCCAAATAAATGCACATAAATTTACCTTATCCAGTGTAACCTAAGCAAAACCTGTGCTTCCTTGGTATGACTTTGTGATGGGAAGAGCACAGAGTCTTGCAGTCTACCTGCGTCTTGGGCAGCTTGGGGACTGCTATCACAGGACCGCTTAGGAGCAGCGCTTACACCTAGCTCCAGCTGAAACCCAGGAATGATTCCTCCCACAGTGGGCTATTGGCTCCAGCATGTTATCCTTTATCCCCAAATTTGTTTGCTATAGATGTGACTTAATAGTAGAACTCAGCCTGTCTCATAAGCACTGGGGAAAGTCTTGATTATGTTCAGAATAATTTTTCATAGTTTAAGGTTATTTGCATGTAGTCCATCTGCACATTCCTTACCGATAGCCAATAAAAATGCTTCATTTGATTACCTTTAAACAGGCCTTCACACTTTGAAGAACTGAGTTCTGGGCCTTACCATTTAGACAATGAAGACTACTTTATCAGGGTGTGGAAGTGTGATAGCAGCCATGACATGGGAATATGAATTGTTTTATGCATTGGCTTTTGGGAACTAGCTATAATGAAGCCCGATCAGTTGGGATACCATCTTTTGCGTTATCAAGGACTATGTTCTGAAGTGAGACTCCAGTGAGTGATCCCCAAGCATTTCTCACTGTGCTTGTCTACTTAATAGTGGTAACAGATAATTGGTTTATCTGCTTTTATTTATTTATTTTTGCAGATATTAGTTAAGTGAGCCTTCACCCACTACCAAGGTAAACTAAAGCAAAGCTTTCTGAGTGATTTTTTAAAAAATGTTACATCTCAGAAGTTTATGTTTATGGTGGTATGATTTGCAGTTTATCTGCATGTGTAGCACTTTTTGAAACTGTGTAACATAGATATAATCTGTTGCCTATTTTGTTGGGAGGGGTTTATCCCAGAAAGAATACTCTTGCTGGGATAGTTTTTGAAATCTGGGTTAAATTAGAATAGAGTGAGTAATAATTATTCGCAATGAGTTTACAGTAATTTTCTGCTAGTATTCAGAGCCATGCATGTTCTGTGTGCCCATGGATTCACAACACATGTGTGGAATTTGGTGCCTGGTAGAGAATTTGTCATTTTGGGACCATCACTTTTCAATTAGAGACAAAGCAAATTTCTAGTCTTTCATTGTTGGGAGAAAAGTTTAGAAAACAATTAAGGGTTTGAGGTTTCTGAAACTAGGCAACAGACCCCCTGGGATTCCGATACTGTACTGGGTTCCAGTGCCCTGAATAACGTCATACACATCTTGCTGTTCCTTAACAACCTTGATTTCACTGGCAAACTCTGCTGTCTTCCTCCCATGATAACTGACTTGCCATTCTGTTCCTTGCAATAATTCAAAAATACTCCAAAATTAATTATGCCAATTGTTTTAATCTGCCAGATTTTCTGCTTAATTCATTGGTATGTGTTCAGGAGAGTGGGGAGCATAAATTTATGAAAGAACAATAGAGCAAAAAGTTTTGACAGAATAAAGTTCTAGGAAGTTTTGTATTTGAAAAGTTCATGGTTAACAAGGTCAGTGAAAAGTTCAGTGTTACAAATTGATATAACACGAGCTATGAAGGATTTGGGGGGAGGGATTTGGAAATCCTTCTTACTTGAAAAATCTCTCCTTCAGGATTCTATAACTCTCAAGAGTTTGAGTAGGCAAGATTCTTCTGCTCTCAAGTTCCCACCTCATTAACTGACTCTTAGCTCATTTTAACATACTGTGCCTCCTGGAACACATTCAGTTCTCCCCGGGTCATGTTTTTTCTTGAGGCTTGTTTGACTATTTTACAAAATCATATTTTCCTGCCAGCTTATTATTGGCTATAATGATGGTAAAATATTTTCTTTGCTTCTGTTACTGAAGCAATGTGAGGAGAAAAATCATATTTTGACTCTACTTTTGTGAAAGAGCATAGAGAAGTTACGTGACCTGGATAGCCCAAGCTAGCCTGATCTCATTACATCTTGGAAGTCAAGCAGGGTTGGCCCTGGCTAGTGTTTGATGGGAGACCTCCAAGGAATACCAGGGTCGTGATACAGAGGCAGGCAATGGCAACATCTCTTGCCTTGAAAATCCTACAGGGTCGCCATAAATCAGCTGTGACTTGGCGGCACTTTCCACCAGCATAGAGGAGTTATTTGTGCAAGTCAGTTTTGGAAACTGGCTTCTCCTTAACAGCAGTCCTGTTGCCTCTTTGCTATCAAGATAAATGGTGGTTCAAGCTGGGCTCAGGAATCACAGTAAACTGTGGCTTTGTTACACAAACCAGATGTATTTAACAGATTGCTGTATGGAAATCCCAATTCATCTTATGCTCATTGCCTCTCCTACTTCCATGTGGCATCCTGGATGCTATCTGGAGCTCCTTTGCATTGCCAGGCTCCTGGGGAAGCCTCACTATGTATGCCATCCACTCACTGTTAACCAGCTGCAGTAAATGGGCGAGGGATAGGGATGCCAGACTCCTTGGTGGGGGCAGGGCCCCCCATTGCCAGGCCCCACCTCTCTGCCATGGATCAACTGGCCAGTGGGGGGGGCAGGAATGACCCCCAAAATGAGAGAGGAACAGCCGACATTTCAGGAACATGCCTATGTGACTTCAACATGACCCAGTAGTGATTTCAACATGCTGGGGACATTGGGGTGACACTCTGGTTTTTGGACAAAAACCCAAAACCAGAACATTGCTCTGATGTGCCTATATCACTTCCAGGTCACACTGGAACTCACACGGGCACATTGCAGAAATGTGCAAAGAAATTCCCCTCATGTCCCCCTTTGTCGCTTCCTGACGTTAGCTGTCTTTCTCTTTCTGTCCAGGTACTTCAGTGCAACCCTCAAATTGCACCCTGAAACAAAATAGATCTTTTGCACATAAACTCTTCTTGTCTTGTGGTTTGCTTGCCTTTTAATTTTTCCCTCGGGAGAGCCTGTACACTCTCAAGTACATTCCTGCTTGGTGAGTCATCAGTAGCAGAAATGAAGTATAGAGAGAAGTCAGAGGAAAGGAGTTTTCATAGAGAGCACCACTGATAGTTGGATGCAGCAGGAGTCACAATTTTTCCATTATGTCTGGGCTTCCCTCTCTGTATGCAGGAGGTTAAGAGGGGTAATAATACTGAACAAACTGAGATTTCTGAATACAGCATTACAAACTATCACATCCTGTCCTGAGATGGTCCTCATGGCTGTTTTATGAACAGAAGTGAAAATGATCATGCAGTGAAAAGGGTTGCTGCCGTACTATCTTTCAAAATGGCATCTAGACCGTCTCACCTAGAGATGTTGGAGGCCATCCTGTTTGAAGTCTCACTTCAACTTTACAATGGGGAGGAAGGCTGTGAAGAAATGCATTTTTGGGGTAGAGGTCTGAGTAAAAAAAACTTTTCTCTCTGGGCAGAGAACAGGTAGGAAGAGGGAAGTCAGATCAATAGCTTTCCAGCCGTACCTCAGTTACCTCTTAAGAAATGCTAATGGGTCTTATTTATTTATTTATTTATTTATTTATTGGATTTATATCTTGCCCTCCCCGCAAGCGGGCTCAGTTAAAGATAATAGGATGGTCCGGTCTCCCCCCTCCACCAAACAGGGAACAGAACTTTGGAGAAATTAAGACTAGAAAGACTTCAGGAAGAAAATTCTGGGGACTTCAGGAAAAGCTTCTTTGACCTGGCCTGACCTGGGGATAAGGAGGAGGGTCTTTTTTGGTGCTGAGTCCATCAGAGCAGACAGAATTATTAACTGAGGTCTGGAGGAGGCAGGCATTGCCATGTGATGGCCTGGACAGCTGAAAGAAACTGCAAGGTAATGGGAACTCAGTAGAGATCTACAACATTCTAAGCTAAGGATCTTGTGCTATATTTAACAACAGAAAGGACATGTATAGCTAAAGGGACAGAGGAATTGCATTTTATCCATTTCTTTTAAATCCCTTGCTCAATCTGGTGCTGTGCTATAAGTATTCTTGTAAACATTTACTTCTTAATAAATACTGTATAACTTTTGATCCTGGTAGTGGTTTTCTGTACCACATAGACCTCCACTGTCTTGGACATGCCATTTTAAAAGGAGTGCCAGGGGGAAGACAGGCAGTTGGTTAGCGGCTGTTCCTCCAGGGGTGCACAAGGCAGTAAACTGTCCCTATGGTAACCAGGTGCTGGGCAGCGGGAGACGCAGAGGCAAGGCCTCAGAACTTGGAAGGTTGCTGAGAGTCCTGACCCTCCTAGTGGACAATTCCTACAAAGATCAGGTGGTGGCGGCAGGTTACTGGAGAGAGAGAAAAGCCTCTTGAAGTGTTGGGAAAACCTTAGAGGGCAGGGTGGAACAGGGCTTGCAGGCTAGAGCAGGACTGTTCTGCCACAAGACCACTGGTAAAACCAAATCAAACTCTAATAGTACCTTATTGTATTGATCATTCAGTAACAGCTACCAAGAAGTATATGTATTTATTATATTCTTAACTTTGCTTAAGTGTTAAGATATCAAAGCAGGTGACATTATTATAAAAATGCTTGTACTTTCTATTGAGCCATCTTGAGCCCTTTTGGTAACAGGAAGGAGGGAGGGAGGAAGAGAAAGAGTGAGAGGGTGCAGTGTGTGATGACTTCTAGCCTCTTTTAAGGTTCTGTAGATTAACATTATTGTGCTGTGCTTATAGAGCATATCACCCCCTTACTCTGCTAATAATTGTCTTGCTCTTTGTGTTTTCCCTGCAGAAAAGACCAGAATGTTCTTTCACCAGTCAATTGCTGGAATCTTCTCTTAAACCAGGTGAAGCGAGAGAGCAGGGACCATACCACTTTGAGTGACATCTATCTGAATAATATCATCCCTCGGTTTGTCCAAGTCAGTGAAGACTCTGGGCGACTTTTCAAGAAGGTAATATTTTTATTGCAAAACAAACGTTTTTTCGGCTGTAGAGATTGCTGTAGGAGATATATATGTTTGTTGCTATGAAAATTAAAATCACTTTAGGATGACATAATAATTTAGATTTGGCTAATCACACTGGCTCCCAATTCTGTGCAGCTGCCTCGCTGAGTAGAACAGAGATTTCATAGTTCCGCTACAGTCAGAAATAGAGCTGACACAATTCTATGTTGGTTTGTTTAGTAGTTTTGCAAATTGCTTACCTTCTCTATAAAAACAATGATGCTTTTATTACAAGTAAATGTGGCCTTTTTGTTGAGTTAGGTGAACATCAAGAGCAAAATAATGGGTTGTTAAACTTAAGAAGGACAGAAGTGAAGTATGGGTTCCACAATCACAGCAAAATGTACTCTCATGTTTTCATACTTGACTATGTATGTGCATTTTGGGTGAGTTTTGCTTTCAGCAATGATCTCTAGTGAAATATATGGTGAGAAGTGGTGAAAGATGCAGTCATTAGAATTCAATTAGTAGAGCAGATAGCTATCCGACTAATGACAGAGTATTTTATCTATGCATAAACATCTAGATTTTGAGTATTTCCTCAGACATGAGGTAGTGATCCAGCTAAAGGTGTATTAATTGATCTAATAATGCAGTCGTTGATTGCTTTAAATCTGCCTATTACTGCATATGAGTAAAACAGCAATTCAGATGTCAGATTCTTCTTTTTGGTAATATGTGGACATTTTGCAGCAGACACAAATGTACGTGAGGTAATCACTTCTGAATGAGAGACAAGTAGCAATGCCTCCTTTATGAAGGCATCTGCCATCTATTTATGTTAATTCCCTTGTTAAAATAGTCAAGGATCTGTAGTATAAGTTTATCTAACCAATTAATTGACTAAGCAATGCAGTCCTGATTAGAAATCTGGTTTTAAGTATACAATAATTGCTTGAAAATTATAAGCAGTTTAGTTGCAAGACATCGTTCCTTCGGGTGCTTTCTTGTTTGTTGGTTGTTTTGGGAGAGATTAGCCCAACTTGTTTGATTTAAAATAATCTTAGCTTGCTGGATTGGTTTTTGAATGCCAATTGTCTGCCTGGGAAAAAAATAATCCAGTAGATCTGAATTGCTTGTGAACTGACCCCAGGGCTGTATCCAGTATCCTAGGTTTTACCCACTCGCCACACCTTGTGCCTTCCTAATAAACATAATCAGACTAAGAGTGTTTATTGGATTCTTTGCAGACTTTCAGCTGATTTAATAAATTATCTGAGGAGTCCTTTTCCAAATATGTGAGCGGTATTCCACAAACTGCTACTACATTTTGTTTCTTTCTTGAATTTATCGGCCCTGGCAATTCTAAGTGGTATACTTACCTTTGTAAAAGAAAACTAGTTCATCCTTTTTTTTCAAAAATATGACAGTGGAGGAGTGAGTTTGTGTATTAAGAATTTATATACTATTTTCCAGTTGAAAGCAAAAAAAAAATATCTTTTAAAACTTACATCCAGAGAATTCTCTCTGGTTGCACCATATGGCTAGCCACTGTGTTGAAGTCATTACAGTATTATCGCAGATTGTGTCCCCCCCCCTTCAGTTATTCTAAAGAGAATACAAAAGGGAGGGTGCAAAGTGGATTGGGAGAGCATCCACCACATGCAGTAATACATAATCCCAGAAAAACAAATTGGTGTGAAATGTCTTTTTATTGAGGTTTCGTTGTTATTGTTGTTTTGCAGATTGTTTAGGACAGTGCTGTTATAAGTCAACAATATTACAATTAATTCACTCAAAAGTATATAGTCCCAATCATGGTGGTGGGTAAACAGTACTGAGCCCACCTTAATGACAATGATTGATTGACCCTGTGGCATCACCCAAATTACCATATAGGTATACACAACAAGAAGTTGGGAAGACAAAAGACTGCAGTGCATTCTGCTGCACAAATGGCTGTGGTGCTACAGGTAGGAGGACTCCCAAGGAAAGTTTCCCCATTGTTGAACAATGTTGCTGTGATTAAATCTTCATCAGCATTGCACACAGTGTGCTCATATCACTGCTTCTGTGAGGGGAACCACCATTTTGCGGATCTGAGTGACCATGTTCATAAGAAAGCATAGGAGGCACAATAGCAAGCTTATAATAGTTAGCACTGTGCGCTGCCTGGTAGCTCAGTGGGAAATAGCAATGCACAGAGATTCACAAGATGGGGATTTGATTCCCATACTAAAGAGATGTGAGTGGCCTCTACAAGGCATAGCCCACTCTGGGGGAGGGTCCTGTCACTCAGTAGTGTAGTTTCAGATGGGAAAAGGGAGAGGCACCAGGACCAGAACCCTTACTCCACACTGACTAACCAGCCACAGGAGCAGATAAAAGAAATGTCTGGAGACTCTGTAGTTTCCTAGAGGCAAGCTCCTCCTCCCATGTAGGTTCCCATGTCACCTGGTATAAAGGTGACACCCTATGTGGATCCATAGCTTAATAGAGAAACAGACTTGGCATCCAGATGATCCCTAGCTACAGTTTTCCAAGGAAACCATTGCAGTGCTGCTTGCACTCCCTCTAGAATCACAGTAACCCAGCCACAATGCAAAGATTACACTTCATAGAACCTTCGATTTCCCACTGCTTTGTTTGGTGTAGTGGTTAAGTGCGCAGACTCTAATCTGGGAGAACCGGGTTTGATTCCCCACTCCTCCACTTGCACCTGGCTTAGATGACCTTAGGCAAGCCTTAGCTCTGTACCAGCTGTTCTCTCAAGGACAGCTTGGGAAAGAGCTCTCAGCCCCACCTACCTCACAGGGTGCCTGTTGCGGGGAGGGGAAGGGAAAGGAGTTTGTAAGCCGCTCTGAGACTCCAAGTGAGTGAAGGGCGGGATATAAATCCAACCTCTTCTTCTTCTTCTTCTTCTTCTTTTCAGCTGTGGGCTTCGCTTGTGATCTGAACGGTATAAAGAATGGCAGACACCCTTACTTGTATACATGTTAAATGGATGGCTGTTATAAGACAAATTTGGAGCCAGTGATGAAGAATGGACAGCATCAGCCCTAGATAGGGTTTCTTGAGCGAGGAAGGGTGCTGTCACCAAGTTCTTCTTCTGTTCCATCTGTTTCAGCCAGATTCCTCACTCTCCCATTAACGATTGCTTTGATACCTACATTTGGAGCTTTTGTGCTGTGAAAGCCCATGTAGTCTTTGCAGCAATACTCATTCATTCTCTGTGGAACGATTTGCCTTGGAATTACTGTCTGCAGCTTGTTCTCAATCTATGTGCCCTGGCTGTTATCCTGCAAAGGCATCAGATCCCATGCCACATGACTTAACATACAAGATCTGAGTTCTCTGACTGGAGTTTTTATACCACTGGTGTGGTGCTGTGATTGGCTGCAGGTTTAGTCAGAATCTTTCCCTGTTGTGTCTGTAGGGGCAGAAAGGGAGGAGGCAGGAGGGGAAGTTTGCTGAGACTCCCAGTGGGAATGTCTTGTAACTGGCACCTATGAAAAGGGAGGTTGTGTGACATTATACCATTGTCTGTTGTGGTACTGATTCCTGGATGGGCACAGGATTCTCACTAAGGTCTGCTCTTCTGTTACTGTGTCTCTATTTCTGCTCAGTTTTCACTGTCCCTTGTGCTGGAGGAGTCTTGCTGACCTAAGGATAATGCCAAGTATTGCCTCTCAGCAGTAGGCTCGCCCCCGTGTAACGATATGGATGTACCAGCATGATTTGTTTTACATTAGAATGGCTTATGTTCCACTGGCATGAGGGAGCACAAGGCCAATCCTAACCCACACAGTGGTCATAAATCAAGGATAGGTTCATTCCGTGTTTATTTATAAACTGACTAGTTTAATTGATAAGTATTTCTCCAGTATTGTGTAGTCATAGCACAGCTGATAAGAACTGACATCAAGAAAGCTACCCCCTTCCATGCCATTTTGTGAATCTTGTTTTCTTTTATAAATTTACTCTTCTTTTTTTTTTAAAGAAGGGATAGGAGCCCATACTTTCTTGTGAACCTGCCTGATCTGATGACTGTTGTTATCATGGAAAGCCCTACTCTGTGTACCACCATTACCTGCAATAAAGTGGGTGGCCATTGTATCCAACATTTCTGGACTGCCCAGAACGAAATTTTCAAGCAGCTCAGTGGCTTGCAGAGGGAGGAAGAAGTGGGAAAAGCCCGGCTCTGCAAGGTGTCATCTGCGAGCTGATCTTATTGATTACAGGCCAGCGGGGGGGTTTTCTGCTAAGCACCTCAGTTATGGAACACCCTCCACAGATATTTGGCAGTACAAATTTCACTGGGGGTACTCTCTTTTCAATGTGTGGTTATTGATTATTTGTTTCTAATTTTCTGTAAACCATCTCAGGTGTCTTGGTTGAAAAAGTGGGATAGAAATTATTGAAACAAACTATTGGCAGTTATAGGGCACTGGATCAGAGCTAGCATAAGAAAGGATAAGTCTAACTTTTAAAAATCGCCTTTGATAAGCTTAAAATGGCAGTGAGTGTTTCACGCACTCAGTATGTGTTTGTGCATTTCATGAACACTATTGACATTGCTGCAATTTGACATGGCTCAGGTAATCCTATCCAGAAAGTTTAAGGATATGAACGACCTCCTCTGGGTTTATGTTCTCATTGACCTTTTAAAGGAGCTTGTTTTCGTGTGCTGCCTCTGAAGCAGCAGTGACATCGCTCTTTGTTTCCAAGCAATCTGAAGGCACGACCTTCATTTGATCTTCTAAAACTTTCACTAATTAAATTACAGTTGAGCAAGTACTTACGTGGAATTATTAAGTGACAGGCATCCTTTAATTCCTTAATCCTTGTAGTGAATAAGTGGCCTTTCTCCTTTGAGCCCTGACAACACCTTACTAAGCAAACAAGCTGATTACTGAGGACTTTCTTGGCTAGGTATTCTAAGCTACGGAAACAGTGATCCCTCCCCCCCCCCCCCCGCCCCATTTGTTGGTAGTTTCAAGATGTTTACTTTAGTCTGACCACCACTGGCTAAGGTGTGCAGTGTAACAGTGATTGCTCTTGCACTAACATGTTTTGTCAGTGTATATACTAGCCACTGAGCAGTGATGCAGTGGGTTGGGGGGAGAAATGTCTGTGCTTGTAATAACCTTCATAGGCCAACAGTTATATCAGTTTGTGTCTGCACAGGCTGATAGTGGCCTTGGTATATGTGCATTATGGCTGTACCTGCACTGCACTGACTAGGGGTTTCCCTTACACTGTCTGGTAAGCATACTGTCGTTCCTCCACTCTTTCACCCTTTCTCAACTGCTATTTGAGAATATAGGCCAGCCCTTGTAGCTTACACAGTTGCATGGCCTATGGGTGGTAAAGAGTAATGGTTAGGAATGTTTGGTTAGGGAGCCTAATTGTTGCATTGCAAGGAGTGCAGAATAACCATTTTTTTTTCTTTTTGAGCTCTAAAGCACCATGTACAGGAGAAAATATATTCTTAAATTGCTAAGAAAAGGTACAGCAGTCAACCAGTTAACAATGGAAGTATGGCAGTAAATCCATTTAATATAGAAGTAAACATGGGGACAGAATCAATATAGACAATGGCCTATATCCCATTATCCATGCATGGAAATTTTCCTGCATTCATGTTTGTGGCTTCTGCATGGGCACACATGAGACTGTAGAGACACAGGTCAGCATTAGGAGCACTCCCCCCTCGCCTCCTGTCTTGCGCCAGCATTTTCCACCCAACCGGCACATGACTGAGGTGGGGAGAGCACTTGTCCCTTAGTCCTCTTTGCTGCCATGGAGGGAGAATTGTTTCTAAAGCTTTCTGTGAGTGTTCTCTTCAGGGCTTATTCTTGTGAAAGTTCTTTGTAAAAGTTAGATTATGTTGCCTTTTAAAAAAGTGTAGAAGAGAGCATGGGACTATAATGTCTCAAATTGATGAGCGCAATTCCTGCTTATTCTGCTTGGAAAAAGGCTTTGTGATTAATTGGGGAAAATCTCATTTGCAACCAGTAAAGAGTTTACCAGGGCTATGCTAGATTCCATTAAGGGAAGTGCATACTTATCTGCAAGAAGGGCCCATGCCAGTCTCTAATTATCTGTTTTTCCACTCAGAGATTCTAGAAGGCTGTCTACATCCAGATGTTATTAAGGTTACCACTGCAGTAGTTCCCTACACAAGGCTTCATATGAGGCCACACCAAAATTGATTTATTCGCTTCCTCCTCCTGTCGGCCCACAGTGCTCTGCTGCAGCCGGGGGCCCACTGTGGCCAACCCTTGCTGTTTCCTCCTCCTTTTGTCCTGGGGTGCAAATCTCCTTCCTGGGGAGTAAGCCTCTTACTCCTAAGTAAACACACCCACGGAGGGATGGGCTTTGGTGTAGTGGTTAAGTGCACAGAGTCTAATCTGGGAGAACCCAGTTTGATTCCCCACTCCTCCACTTGCAGCTGCTGGAAGACCTTGGGCAAGCCATAGTTTTGTCAGAGCTGTCCTTGAAAGAGCAGTTTCTGTCAGAGCTCTCTCAGCCCCACCTACCTCACAGGGTGTCTGTTGTGGGGAGGGGAAGGGAAAGGAGTTTGGAAGCTGCTCTGAGACTCCGAGTGAAGGGCAGGGTATAAATCCAATATCCTCCTCCTCCTCCTCTTCTTCCTCTGGAACACTAGAGATCCGCCATAGGCTTTGTGAGCAGCTCACCTCCCACAGTGGCTTCTGAGTGGGAGGCACTCCGGCCTACTCACCGCCCCTCATCCATGTCCCACTCAGCCCAGCCCCAGGCAAGCAAACTAACAAGCTGGTTGGAAGAGCCAGCCTGGTCTTGGCAGGCAAGCCAAGGCCACGCTCCACCCCCCTGGCTTGTTCAGCCTCCCTCGGCTGGTTGCGGCTGCTGCAAAGCCACCATTTAGTAAGCCTGGACTTGGGGAGAGGAGTGCACAGGCTGGAAAGAGCCCAGTTCAGCGGGGCCCGGGAGCAGAGCAGGAAGGCCGAGGCCTTTAAGAGCTGGCTATGCAAAGGCAATCCCACACCATTTGTTAATTTTACTTTTATTTAGTTAAATTGCTGCCCCCCTGAAAAAGATCCTGGTTGCTGGGCTGGCCTGCGTAGTCCCACATATATCTGCACAGAAGACCACTTGAGGAACAACTAGGGTTGCCAGTCCCCAGGTCCAGGTGTGGGTTCCCCTGGTTTTCAGGGTTTCTGTCCACCACCAGCCATCTGACCAGTAGGGAAAACTATGCTCCCAAACAGCCACATTTCCATTTTACATCCCCGATGTAATGACATCACCCGGAAGTGACGTTCTCACATCTGTGATGTCGTTGGGGGGGGGACGCTCTGGTTTGAGGACAAAACTCTATGGTAAATTTGCCCTTAAACAATAAAGTTTTGCCCTCAAACCAGATTGTTGCTGTGTGACGTTGCTGACATGATGTTGTCATTTTCAGGTGAGGTCATTGTGTTGTCCCCACCCCCTCCAGGAACTCCCCCCAAATCCCCCCCATTGGTGACTAGGTAGGGCTTGGCAACCCTAGGAGCAACAGGTAAGCTCTACCTTGTTTTCCTCTCCATTCCTGCAGCTCTTTTGACTCACAGAAGGATAGTTTTTGGAGCTGCAGGATCTGTGAAAAGGAATGGCTGTGTGAGTCAGTGGGCTGAAGTAAGGAGGGACAAGGGATAACATTGACCCCTGTCCTCAGCAGAGCTGTGCTTGCAGAAGGGGAAGAGTGATTTCATTCCCTTTCCTTTCCTCATTCCAGTCCTCCCACTCCCCAAACCATGCAACTATTCCTCCACACAGGTCCCATCTGGGGGTTGGAGGAAAGGAAAAGAACAAGAGAAACTCTGTGCTCTGTGAACAGAATGGTAGGATACTGCTCACAGTAATTTAAAATGGTCTGTATAAATGCTTGTCACTGACTGCATGTGGGATGGGCTCCCCCCCCCCCCCCCACAACTTTGTACGGACAGGAGCTGTTACTTGTCAGGGAACAAACTGCATGGATTTAGTGGTTAGATAACAGGTTTGCCAAGTTGGTTAAATGCCAGGACAGTTTCTTATGTTAACTTACTTTCTGCTTGTTATATGTCACTAGCACATAATTCTTTGTATCAGTCCCTTCTGGGAAATCTTTTTTAGAGTGACATGTGATATGCGAAATGGAAATAGTATGTGATTGAACCCAGAGCCACTAGTGATTGTACATTTTGCTAAAAAGCCTCCTCAATTCCCTGCATCACAATCAACCTGACAAGTGTGAATGAGTACGAGTCTACTGATAAAGGCTGAATATTAAAGAGCTTGCGGAGAAAATTTGTTAAACAGGTTGACTATTCCCTCATTAACCACAGAACCGTGAAATGAAAACGCACCATTCATAGCATGCCATTTTTATGTGTGGCATTTTGTGTGTGTAAATGGGTTTGTGATTGTACATCCTCATAGATGACTAAAAATGGCTAGCTTATTTTTGAACCACCCTTTTAGTTACTGTTCAAGTGGAATAGGGTAGTTGATATCCAGCTGTTTTAAGTATTGATTAAATGGCTCTGGCTTCAATTTTTTTAAAAAATATTTGCTTAGGGATCTTAATTTTGTTAAACAAGACATCCTTGCAATAGAAATGCTATGACATTGCTACTGAGTATGTGGCTTCATCTAAATCTTTTAATTGATTACTCCTGTGGATATAGCAGTTGGATGCCTCTGCTGAGATGAAACTGCTTTTCAGACCTTAATGTGTTGTGTGAGTGTTCCCACCACAGAGGCCCAATAGCTATATATGGGAGGAGGGTCCTAAGCTAGGGCACAGGGGCTCGTGACATCATTTCCATTAGGCTGTGTTCTCGATATTCAATTTCTCCATTTTCTCAACTAGAAGATGTGAAGAAATATCATATTGAACTGTTGTTGCAAAAATATTCCCAAGATTTGTATTAAAAAGAATAGCCTGTAGAAAGTTGTCCACCAAGGATCTATTAGCCTTCCATCATTTAGATCCAGATGTTCATTTTTTTCCTGCAATATCTTCCTTTAGTAAGCCTCTGAGTTATATCTTCTTCAACAATTATAGCTAGAATCCATTCCAGAACCATTATCCTAGCTTCACTGGTAAGTCTGCTATGGTAACAGCTGAATAATATGTGAAGAATTAAGAAAGTGTTGCAATTGCTACTATAGATTGTGTCATGGGGCACTGGAAAAGAGATCTCAGTGGCACAGATTTGTTTCTATTTTAGGTGAAGCCAAATTATGTGTGTGTTTTATCTGCATAGTTTCTTGCATTCAAGACAGCCCAATTCCTAAGAGAACATGCTGTGAAAGCTAAAGCTGTATACTGTTCTCTTGCACATAGGGCAAAGTTTCCCTGCTCTACCTGTCTTTCATAGCAAATTTCCATATTACCAAGAAGTGGTGGTGGTAGAAGTCCTATCTCTGAGGCCGAATGGCCTTCAGAATGATGTTTAAGGTGCAGTTCCTTTCCCTAATTCCATCTTTTCCTCGTACTTTGTTTGAACAAACTGTAGAGCTGTGTGCATAAGAAAGATAGATGAAGTCATGCACAACAGCAACAATGACTGTTGCTACACCAATATTTTGGTCTGATTTGGGTCCCTGTGTTGGTATGAAGCATTCAGTTGTCTCCTGGTGCTGGTGCTTAAACCTGCACAACTAACATTTTGAGTGATTGGCTCTACTTTTGGTTTTTAAGTCAGGCAGAGGGCTATTCAAAGTGTGCATTCATATATTTGATTCTACCAGGCAATGAATGAAAAACCTCATTCTGATTAAGCACTGATTCAAAGCATCCAGTATTTTGTCCACTGTTTCCAGAAATATAGTGCTGGATTTTGAGTCTGGTGATGATAAATTGCATAGGGCTTATTTCACTCAAGGGATCAGCTGCTGCAGTTCTGTACCCGATGAAGCAAAGTTCTTTTCAAGGATAATTTGAAGGCAAGCCTGATGTTTATAATCTAGCCCTCTGGCAATGTTGGCCTGTGTGGCTGTGATAAGGTCTGCATGAGACTCACTCATAGCCCCTGGTCCTTATCACAGAGGGAGGAAGGATGCATCCTGTCACAGCTATTATCTGTGAATCCTGAGACAGCAATAGATCCTGTAAGGAAGGATCCAGTTTTTCTATGCAATCAGCAGAAAAAACTGCTGTCACTTTCTGTGAAATGTGTGTTTCCATGTTTCCAGCCTACCCCTCCAGTGGGAATTGCGCATGCTGCAACAAATTCTTTTGTCTCTCCCTGCAAGATCTTGCTTGTTTTGAGGGGAAGGTATTAGAAGGATGGGGCAGGCATGCTAGCTGTCAGGCTCTGGCATGTTTTTCCCTCTTTTGACATGATTAATTTCCAAACTTCCAGAAGTGATTATATGAGGGTCTCCTGGAGCTTTTCACATGGCTCTTAGTTTCTGCCTGCTATGTTAAGTCCAGTTGCTGTTGCAAGAAGCCTGCCCTATTGGTGTGACTTAATCTAATTAAGGGGTTTTCCCCCCTCTTCCTATCACACTACTAAGAGCTCCTTTTCAGGACTGTGATACCACGAAGGGTCTTATTTGTTTGAGCACTAGATGGAAGGCTGCCAACCACTTCAAAGCTATCTTTGCTGATAAAGGAAGTCAAGTTGACTGCCAAAGCCAACATTTGAGTGGTGTCTGAGAGACATTGTGTTGCTAACATTTCTCACTGGCTCCCAGGGCTGCTTACTGCCCTTCTCTAAGAATGTTTGCATAACCACCAGGAATACCAGTATGTTGTGGGTGTTGGGGATACGGGTGGATCTACCTCTGGAATAAATGGGGGGAAAGGAACAAAGTGGGGGTGATTTAAAATTGAGATGATGGAGGAGAGATTGGATTTATACCCCGCCCTTCACTCGGGAGTCTCAGAGTGGCTTACAAACTTTCCCTTCCCCTCCCCTCCCCACAACAGACACCCTGTGAGGTAGGTAGGGTTGAGAGAGCTCTATCAAGAACTGCTCTGACAAAACTATGGCTTGCCCAGGGTCATCCAGTAGCTGCAAGTGGAGGAGTGGGGAATCAAACCCGGTTCTCCCAGATTAGAGTCCGCGCACTTAACCACACCAAACTGGCTCTCATATGGCAAAGCAAACAACATTTTGGGAGTTTTTTCTGGGAAGAGGTATTCTGCACGGATTGTATAAAGTCACATCAGTTCTGCAGTCTGAATATATTTCAGTCAATTTGAACTGAAGAATTGTTTTGGTACTTTGGACCCAAGTCCTAAGATCCTATACAAAGGTACAAAATAAGTAGTATACTAGCTATACTTTGCCTTGTAATATAAACTTATTTGGAATTGTTTTGCAGGACCATGCACATGGATAGGGAAGGGGGAGAGACATTCTTGAGTCCAAATTATGCCACAATCACAGTTGAAGGCTGGCTCTGCTGTATGTTTAGAGCTGAAGCCTCATTTCCCAAAGTATCCCACGCTTAAATTCTTCTGGGACTGTCTCATTTTAGAATGAATGAAGTAAGTTGTGTGTTAAATTTAGAAGGGTTTGTGTACATAAAAAAGCTAAGCCTACACTTTGATATATTAGGTAGTCAAAGGAACGGAGGATTTATTTTTATGTTATGGAGTGGAATATACGCACCCACCTGCCTTCTGAATAGTACAATCCCAGAGGGGGGGCTTCATATATCTGAAAATGTAGAATGGCTCCAGATCTTCTTGTTTTATATTACTTGGCTCTAAGTGGATTTCTACAGAATGCTTTGAAAGTTGCTCAGTTTTGTAGCAGTGACTGAATTCTGTGGGGCTGTCCCCAAGCTGCTGAATTCACAGTCACTTACTGTATTTTTTGCTCCATAAGACTCACTTTTTCTCCCAAAAAAAGTGGGGGGGAAAGTGTGTGCGTCTTAAACCCCCCTCACCTTTCCCAAGCCACGGCACCGAGTGGAGCTAGGTGCGTCTTATGGAGCGAAAAATACTGTAGCTCTAGAACATTTGCACTGAGCTGCCTGTTCTTTTTGGTTGTGTGCCATCCTGTCTCCCGCATTAGAAAGATGCCAGGTGGAATACAGAGAGGGTAGGGAATTAAATGCCCTTCTTAACTGTAGATCATCCAGAGAGATGCCTCATTTACTGTTGCAACACATTTTTACAGAAGTGCAAATTCATGTCTGTGTTTGGCAGCTATTGACACAGAATTTTAGTGCCCAGACATAATTACTGATGTCTTTGAAAGGGCTGTCACCAGCCTAGGCCTAGCCTCCTTGTCTTTTTTTTAACTTGCATGAATCTGTGTGACTGACTTGCAGTTTTAGGTTTCAGGATCAGCTGTGCTATATGTTCATACACAGTTTATTTTAACAAAAATAATGAGGGCATTGCTGTTGAAGAGAGCATGTTAATCGTATAGAGAGGGGATTACAAGCCTTGACTATCTAAAGCTTTGAGCTGAATCAAAATATTCTGGGAAACAATCAGTTCTTTCTTTCTTTCTTGTAATAAATTGTATCTGGTAGAATCCTGCTAGTTTTTCCATTAGTGACCGGGAGATGGGGCTTTTGACCATCAGAAGGGCTATGCCAGGGGTCATAGGACTTGCATAGATAAAAGTCATGTGGGATAAGGGCTACAGTGAGGAACGGAACTCAGTGAGATCAAGTGGAAAAACTGGTAGGATCCAGCAAAGAGGTCCCCAGCCTTTTTGAGCCTTTGGTGGGCACCTTTGGATTTCGACACAGGGGATGGGCACAGTCACAAAATGTCTGCTCAGGAGGTGGAGCCAATCACAAAACATCAGGGAATGAGGTTATATATAACTCTAACAATAAATCTTGAAACATTTCAGACAGAAGCTTTGTTTAACAGGATGCTTATTAATCTACACAAGCAATCAGAAGCCTTGCTGGTTAAAAGCCCCGCCCAGCCCTGCCCACTTTCTAAAAGCACTTGGTGAGCACCCAAAAAAGTGTCAGCAATCCCTAATCTGACCCATTGTTTTATGAAGTTCATGTGCAAATCCCCACCCACTGGCTTAAGAGATGTCTGATCCTGTACTGTCTGTTTTAGAAGGACAGATTGCTTTGCTATTACTTTCATTCTTATTTTGCATGTTTCTTCTGATTTCTTCTTTTTTGAAAATTTGAGGAGTGGAAATTGTTGATTTCTGTCAGCTTTATCATTGCTAAGTGTACTGCTTAGTGCAACTCTGTTCTATCAGTATTCACTCCCTTCAAGAAAAACAGACATATAGCAAGGAGCGCATTCCTTCGCTGCCCCTTCCCTTTTAACTTTACTGTCTTTCTGTTACCTTTCAGTTTTTTAATGCAGGGCTGTGATTTCTCACCATGGCATTACCATTATGTTTTTAAAGCAGATTTTTAAATATTCTTATGATAATATTATTTCCACAGTCTCTTAAGGAAAGAGGCCTGTATAATTTTGTTTCTATTATCACTACGTTGCCATTTATGATAGAACAGAGTGGGGGGAGAACAAAGATGTCTCTGAATTAAAGGCTGCACAATCATATTTCAGCTCATTAAGTATTTTGTTTTATATATATACCAGAGACTGCAAGCCTCTGGACAAAAAAATGACAATGTCTGGGACCAACAAAGCTGGAGTACTTCTTCATTTTTTTTTAAAGTCTTTGCTGTTCTGCTTAGTTTCTGAGCAGACATGTTTTCTTCCAGTCCCTTTGGCTGGGTGATTTCAGCACACAGCAACAAAAGAGAAATCTGAGAACTCATATCTGTTTATATAGGCTCCTTCATGATTGCATAATTTATTTTCATGCACAAGTGGACTCCTAAGGCATATTATCTCCTGAAGGGAAAGGTAAATGTTAAGGGAGTATTGAGAGTACACATATTTGAGGAAGTCCAGCTAATCTCTGTGTGCTTGCTTCTGCACCCATTTCCTTTACCGGAGCCTTCTAGGGCACAAGAATCTTTGTTCCCATGACACTGTTTCCTCTGTGTGCTCATCCAGCAGCTAAGTTAAAGTTATAAGACTTAATTGCAGAAAGACCAGACTAGTGAATTCTTTTCTTCTTGCTAGTGCAAGATCTGCCAGTCTGTAGCAGTCATGTCTCCAGGAATCAACCAGAATAGCTGTGCACTCTCAAATTCCATTGAAGAACCAGCAGTGGCACTGTACTTAAGACTGCCTTCTCTTTCCCTTGCTTCCCCACTGAGAACTATTTGCCTCCCTACCATCCAGCCTAAAATAGCTTTCCCATAAATTTTGGTTTGTCACCTCGGGATATTGAGCTGGATCCTGGGATCCCTCTATACAAGGTTTGTGGGATCTTCCCTCCCTCCCCAGAGCCATTTTAGATCCCAAGAAAGTTTTTTCCTGGGGTTGGGGGACTGCCATTTATTAATAGCCCCACTGGTTGGGTGGCTGTAGGGGAAAGGGGGGGGGGGGTTGCTCCTTTCTTTCTCTTCCATGAGCAGAGCTCTGTTCCTAGAAGAGGCAAGGAGGGCAGTCTCATTTCTTCCCTCCTCCCCACTGCAGTCACCCAGCTTTTCCAACTCTGAGTACACACAAATTCTTTAACCCAGGGAATAAACTTTCCCAGAAACAGAAGTGGCTCTGCTGGAGGGGAGGATTGGGAAGACCCTGGATTGTCAGTGTGTTCAGTTGGTGGTTCATGAGACGCATGCCATTATTTACTTCATTTCATGAAAACAGACTGCAGAATATTCTATGAATTTTTGTTATCTAGATTTATACATTGACAGCCATAATAAATTAAAAATTGTTATTTTCTTGTTTGTCCTGTTCAATTTTTTACCATTTTTAATTCCCCCCAGAGTGTGGGGGGAAACATCCTCTTAAGCCTGATTACTTATATCTTGGGGTATGGTCAAGGAAGGTCTTGGTCCATATCCTATTTTATACTGCATTCAATATAAAAAGTATGTCACAAGTTTTCTGGTGATCAATTAAATACAAATATTTTTATTTGTTGCAGGATAAAATTCACATAAAATAATGTTGGTGTAAAGCCTTGGCCATCGTAGATTGCAGAGAACATTTAGAGAAGCCAACATGTTAATCTAGCATATAAGAAGAAAATAAATTGTATGAACAGGAAAATGGAAGCCAGTTTTAAAATATCAAATCTTGTAGTATGTAAGCAGTGAAATCCTAGCTAAGTCATTTAAACTGTTCATAATCTGTGCCCTTCATGAATGAACTTTTAAGCACTTTTTATGGGTGACATCTGTGCCTTGAAGAGCCTATAGTCTTGCTGATGGATGCTGTTTGTCGATTATCACAAAGAGATTACTAGGAGGATACACTCTGTGTTTGTGTGGGGGGGATATTTTAAAGCCTTGTCCCCAAATCTGAGCAAGAGTAGAAGTTCAGATGGCCAGCAGCCAAGTGGTAGTAACTCCAACAGGGACCCATGTAGTTTGAAACTGAATGTTGGGTAGATCCAAATTATTTGGGGAGCCAGGATAAGCCCATAACATGGTGGCTATAAGTGCCTGAGGAGGTGTTCATCTGGTGTTGCCATCATTCCATCCCTTAGATTTTCAAGCAATTAAGAGGTTAGTAACACTAAGCTTAACACTAAGCTTAACTAAGCAAAAGCTGCAGGCAGCCACCTTCCCCATCTGGAAACTGGCACCAAGCTATAAGCTTTAAAGCAAGTAATGTGTTGTCCCAGACATCTGAATCCAACTATAATGTCTGGGGTAAAGAAATTACTATGTTTTTAAAATTATTGCAGCAGATCTGTTACGTCCTGTTCAACGCTCCTCAGATATAATGATCTGATGAAATTCCATTGCTCTAGATCAGTTGCTGCACAGCTCAGGTATAGGGTTAAATAGCTCTGATGCAAGTTGGGAAGGATTATTCGTATCTTTGGCTTGGGTGGCTAGATGCAATCAGTTCTTTTTAGTATGGAAAATGAGCTGTCCATTATAATCATGCCATGTTTTCTTTTAGCTTCCCTATATTTATATGCACAGTCTGTTGTCCTTTTTATAGCATTTTGCCTCACTTTTTGCCAGCCTGCATTGGCTTGGACTTGGGTCAGCTAAAGGATGGGTGAAAGCATCCTGTGGATGCCAGGGCAGTGATCAAGTTGTAGTGCCTCTAGCCTTCTGTGTCAAGATAGATTGCACCTATTGGTTTGAAAAAGGGCATCACTGAAGGTAGAAAGTATGAGCCTGTCATAAGTGGCATTGAAATTGTACAAGCAGGATCACAGGATGTTGTTTCCAGTATCTCACAGGCCTTTGCAGCCAGCTGGTAGAACTTGCCTCCCAGTATTTCATTCTGAGAAGCAACACAGTGCTGTTGGTTTCACAGGGTCTGAGATTTGCCAGCATTTAAAACAATAGGAAGAACCATCCCTCCCAGTATAAGTCCAAGCAGCAACTTTGCTCGGCACAGCTCTTGGTTATTTCAAACCCTGCAAGTATGCACTGTGTTGCTACTCATGCACGGACTTTCTTTGTAGCCACTTTAGTCTTGAGGAATAGCCTTCCAGAAGAAATTAGGAAGGTTCCCCCATCTCTTTTGAAATTTCATAAGAAGTCTGGATGAGATTGTTTGGGCAAGATCCAGACACGAGAATAGGTACTCATGGATCCACCCAGGAAATCCAGCTTGGCCATAAAAGGGATTAAAATGCAATCCTAAACAGAGTTATACCCTTCTAAGCCTGTTTACTTCCATGATCTCAGGAGGGAGGAACGCTGTTCAGGATCACACTGTTAATGCAGACTTTTGTGACGTGATACTGGTGAGAACTTATGCAACTAAAATGAGAATTTTTCTTTAGAATTTGCATTTTGTGATGTCAAATGCGTGTTTGACACATGGTTACAAATTGAGGGAAGTCTGTAGCCTGTTCAGGTTCCCTTGTGCTGTAATATAAAAATTTAACATATGTGTTCAAATGCATGTGTTTTTGCATGTGCATGGAAAATGTTTTATGTGTACTCATGGAAAACGTTTATGTTTAAAATGACCCTGTGTATGCAGTTTAACAGCTTGCTAACCTCTCATTTAATTTTTAAAAATAATAATACAAGACAGTTGAGAAGTTTTGAATAATGAATAAAAAGGTGTCATCATGCTGGTTTTTAGTTTTGATTTTTCATTCTGCAGATATCAATTCCATTGAATCCACTCCCCAAATTAGGTTTTGTCCCCATAATCTGACAATCATTTTAATTTACAGTATGTAATTGCAATAAGTGATTTGAAGTTTCTGCTTAAAGGATTGGAGTTACAGTTTTGCAGATTATATGAACAAAACAGTTACTAAAGGTTTGCTAATGTATATTTATTGTTTCTTTAATGTCATATTGAATGCCATATTGAAATAAAATATCTTTTGAAGTCCTTCTTTAGCAACAAAGTAGATTTTACCAATTTCTAAACCAGTTATTTTGATGCCACAAGCATCTCCCAGCATTTAGTGTGTGTGTTATATTTAGGCCATAAAATGTTGACAGCATATCTAACTTTCCTTTTTATTATTGCTCTAAATATTTTGAAGCTGGAGCTGTAATTTTAGTGGAATGAGGAACAGCCGAATACACATTGCCCATAGATCCAGAAAGTCTTTATTAAATTATGTGGAGGCTGGGAAGGGGAGAACAAAGGGAGCCTTGAGTAGTTGGTGTGGTATTCAGAGAGTTAATGTTCCAGTTAACTGTGTCAGTGACATGCAGTTTTGCACATGATAAGAACATAAGAAGAGCCCTGCTGGATCAGACCAATAGTCCATCTAGTCTAAGCATTCTGTCTCAAACAGTGGCTAGTCAGTTCCTCTGGATGGCCAACAACAGAACACAGAGGCTGAGACCTTCCCCCGATGTTGCCTCCTGGCTCTAGGATTCAGAGTCTTAGTGCCTCTGGATGTGCAAGTTCCCCCCAGTCACTATGGCTAGTAGCCATTGATAGACTTATTCTCCATGAATCTATCTAATCCCCTTTTAAAACTGTTGATTCCTGTGGCCATCACTACACCCACTGGCAGTGAATTCCACATTTTAATCACACACTGTGTAAAGTATTATTTCCTTTTGTCTGTCCTTAACCTACTGTCCATCAGTGTCATTGGATGCCCGCAAATTCTAGTATTTTGGGAGAGGGAGAAAATTTTCTTTTGGTCAACTCTCTCCACCCCATGCATAATTTCATATACCTCTATCATATCCCCCCCCCCCCCCTTAGTCTTCCCTTTTCTAAACTGAAAAGTCTCACACTCTTCAGCCTTTTCTCATAGAAAAGATGTTCCAACCCCCTAATCATCTTGTAAATGTGATAGCACCAGTTGGGAACAGTGACCATAATGTTATTAAATTCAACATTTATGTAAATAGGGAGTTGCCCAAAAGACCAACGCAACCACATTTAACTTAAGAAGGGGTAATTTCTCTCAAATGAGGGGGCTGGTGAAGAGGCATTGAAAGGAAAGGGAGGGAGGGTCAAATCTCTTTGGGGAGCTTGGAGACTATTTAAAACTACAATCTTAGATAAAATATATACTGCAGGTTAGGAAAGGTACAAATAGGTATTTAAAAGGCCTGCATAGTTAATGAACGAAGTAAAAGGCAAGAAGGAGTCCTTTAAATGGTGGAAGGCTAGTCTGAGTGAGGTAAATAAAAGGGAGCAAATAAAATGCAAGTCAGTGTTCAGACAGGCAAAAAGGGACATGTTGCAAAAAACGTAAAGACCAAAAATAAAATTTTTGTCAAATACATTAGGAGCAGAAAAAAATAGCCAGGGAGGCAATGGGGCCCTTGGATGACCAAGGAGTAAAAGGATGATAGGGAAATGGCAGAGAAGCTGAAAGAATTTTTTGCCTCTATCTTCACTGTTGGGAGGTGCTTGCCCACTCCAGAACTGCCAATTTTGGAAGGGGTGTTGAAAGACCTAAGTCAGTTTGAGGAGGAGGTCCTATAACTGATGGGCAAATGAAAAATCGACAGATCACCAGGCCCAGATGACTGAAATAACTGAAAGTATGAACTTGTGGATCTCCTGACAAAAATATGCAATCTATCATTAAAATCTGTCTCCATTCCTGGGGACTGGAAGGTAGCTAATGTAACCTCCATCTTTTAAAAAGGTTCCAGGGGAGATCCAGGAAATTACAGGCCAGTAAGTCTAATGTTGATACCGGGTAGATTGGTGGAATCCATTATTCAAGGTAGTAGGCACATTGATGAACAAAAGCTGCTGAGGAAGAATCAGCATGGATTCTGTAAAGGAATATCTTGTATCATTAATTTGTTAGAATTCTTTGAGGGGGTGAACGAGCATGTGGACAAGGGTGACCCAATAGATGTTGTTTACCTAGATTGCAAGGAAGCTTTTAATAAAGTTCTGCATCAAAGCCTCCTAAGTAAACTCAGCAGTCATGGGAGAAAAGTACAAGTCCTCCTGTGGATTAAAAACTGCTTAATTAACAGGAAACAGAGTGAGTATAAATGGGCAATTTTCACAGTGGAAGGCGGTAAGCAGTGGGGTACTGCAGGGCTCGGTACTGGATCTGATGCTTTTTAACTTGTTCATTAATGATTTGGAGTTAGGAGTAAGCAGTGAAGTGGCCAAGTTTGTGGATGACACTAAGTTGTTCATGGTGGTTAGAACCAGGGAGGATTGTGAGGTGCTCCAGAGGGATCTGTCAAGGCTGGGTGAGTGGGTGGCAATGTGGCAAATGAGGTTCAACGTGGGCAAGTGCAAAGTAACCCACACTGGAGCCAAGAATCCTATAAATACATGTCGATGGGATCCGAATTGGCGGAGACCACCCAAGAGAGAGATCTTGGAGTCATGGTAGATAACTCACTGAGAATGTCAATTCAGTGTGTGACGGCAATACAAAAGGCAAATGCTATGCTGGGGATTATTAGGAAGGGAACCGAAATCTTATCAGCCAGTACCATAATGCCCCTGTATAAATCGATGGTGCGGCCTCAGTTGGAATACTGCGTATAGTTCTGGTCACTGCATCTCAAAAAAGATATAGCACTGGAAAAAGTGTAGAAAAGGGCAATTAGAATGATTAAGAGGATGGAACACCTTCCCTGTGAAGAAAAATTAAAGAGCTGGGGCTCTTGAACTTTGAGAAATGATGGCTGAGGGGTGACATGACAGAGGTTTGCAAAATTATGCATGGGATAGAGAAGGCAGAGAAAGAAGTACTTTTCTCCCTTTCTCACAAGACAAGAACTCGAGGGCACTCCATGAAATTAATGTGCAGTCGGATTAGAACAGATGAAAGGAAGCCCTTCTTCACCCAAAGAGTAGTTACAGTTCCACAGGGCCTGTAAAACGGAGCTGTTCTGCCAGGCCTTTGGCTGAGGCGGCAGACGTTTAACCATCTCGGCTTCCCCTGCTCACAGTAACTTATCCTACAGAAGGCGCTATGGACTGTTCTGGAGTTGTTGTCTTGGTTTTAGTTGCCATCTTGTTCTGTTTGTTTTAAATTGGGCTTTGATTATATGTTTATTGCTTCCATCTTTTAAATGTTGTGAGCTGCCCTGAGCCTACTTGTGGGATGGGGTGAGATATAGGCTACATAAATAAATAGATGTGGAATTCACTGCCACAGAAAGTGGTGGTGGCTACAAGCATAGACAGCTTCAAGAGGGGATTAGATAAACATATGGAGCAGAGGTCCATCAGTGGCTATTAGCCACAAAGTATAGATAGGAACTCTCAGTCTGAGGCAGTGCTGCTCTGTATTCTTGGTGCTTGGGGGGCAACAGTGGGAGGGTTTCTGGAGCTCTGGCCCCGCTGGTGGACCTCCTGAGGGCACCTGGGTTTTTGGAAGCAAAGTATCTGTGTGTCAAAGCTTATCCCTCAGACAACTTAATAAATTCTTTGCCTGTTACTCAGAAGACTGAGGGTGATTTCTTCCATTCTGATTCTTCTATGATTTCAGCTGTTTTACCTGTACTGTATATCCACAATCAAAGAGTTCAGATTGCCCTTAAAAAGTAGCTGTTTGGATCTAAATGGTCTCAGGTTTTTGACATGTGGCTCAAACCCTGGTGAAACCATACAAGAATCTAATCTTTTACTTTTGTATCTTAAATGTATTGATAAATGATGCAAATTTCAGGTTTGTTCCTCTTTTTTAGTAGTCCTTCACATTTTCCACTAGAAAAACTTCCCTCTGGCCATCACAGCTGGAGCCTTTCCCTGCTTGCTAATATGAGTTAGAATCAAACACTCCTGAGACCATTGGACTTCAAGCAGCCTAGATTCAGCCTACTAACATTATGATCTCACTGCTTCAGGCTTCTCATTTTTACTTAGTACATGATTTCTACTTACCCCATGGGTATATATTTTTTTGTCCTTGCCTTTCTTGTTGGTCTGTATCTTATTTTTATTTGTCTGTTTAGGCAGTTTTTATACCACCTATCCATAGAACCTACTCTTATTCAGGCCACTTGTCAGCTAGCTCTTTTTAGCCCCATAAGCCTTATTTACTTGTTTTATTAGGTGTTGCAACAATCTGGAACTCCTGCAGTGCTGTTTGCTTTTGTGACTGTGGTGTTTCCTGTCTGCATTTCCAAACTTCTTATTCCCGAATTTCAGGTTAATGTAGTTTGGCAGTTAGCCTGACTTCTTTTTGTGCGTGTCTCTGTGTCTCTTCCTCCTGAGCTTTCAGCTCAGAAGCATGATAACCTTCCACTATTGCTTCAACAATTGCTGCCTCAGCACTTTGAATTATGTGTAAACAGCTGTCTGTAGAAATAAATTGTAAGGAACGAGCCATGAACTGAAAGGACAAATGGGTATGGTCAGTGGATGGCATTTCAACCGTGAAGAGCAGTACTGAAAATCTTGGTCTGAAACATTACCTTGGGGCATTTAGAAAACAATCTGTCTTCCTTAGCAATCCTCAATATTAGGAAAACAGCTGCATAAAATCCTTCTCAGCTTGAGATAGTTAACATCACCAACTTCCTCAGCTATTGGGGAGGGACATTGGTTCTTTTATTTAAAAAATGAATCTAGTGGTCATAAAAGCAGAATACGTTCCTTTGTTGGGCTTCCAGCCTTGATTTATTTACTTAGCAATGTATCTGACCACCCAGGGATGGTGGTGTGGTGGTTGGGGGCATGTGTTGAAATACAACATCAAAATTCAAACCGTTTGAACATATCTGAGGAGCCTGGTTATTTTACTTGGTGAAATCAGTGAATAACATCTGCTGTTTCATAAACTGGTAAGATGGTAACACATGAAGATACAGATGAGAACCCATGTCTAATTAAGTAGACTTTTTAAAAAAGATTACACGAGTTAAAATTAAACTGCAGTGGAAAAAATTAAGGCTTTTATAAGGAGGAAAGTATTTTTCAGTATCAGTGATACTCTTGACTTGAAAACAAATATTCATTATTAAATATTATTCTTATATTCTTATAATTTTGTAACCATTTTGAATTCAATAAACTGTTCAAATTTTTTAAAGGAGGAAAGTATGATGTAGCAAATTGTCTCCTAAACCATCTTCTATTTCAAGTAGTTTCATTCAAAATAAATAATTCTTGTTCATTTAGTAAAAGATAACCAGGTGTCCCAGTATTTGCATTAATGCTTATACCTGTGTTGTATTAATGTTATTTCATGTTGTCCTTTCATAAGAGATCTTATGAAAGGACAACATAACGTTCCCTTTAAATGGGTTTTGACAGCCATTTTAGTGATCCTCCCCCCCCCCCAGCTGAAACAGATGCAAGATTATTAGGCTGAAATAGATGCAAGCCATTTCAGCAATCCCTTTTGTTCCCCTCCCCCACTTTAAATGCCTTCTCAGTTCACTTGTGAGTTGTGCCACAGTGAAGCAGATTGCAAAAACCATTTAAAGCAGGGGTATCAAACATAAGGCCTGGGGGCCGGCACCGTCCTGTCCAGGGCTCTTATGCGGCCCGCAAGCATCTAGTCCAAGGGAGGGAACAGGGGACTGTTCAGGTGGGAAGTGGCCAGAGCCACTCCAATTGTGGCTTCAGCATGGTTGAACAACCTTATCTGCAGCAGTCAAGCAGTGTGGAAGCGTCTGCCCAGTGCTACACAACAGGCTTTCTAGTCCACCCATATGGGTTTTCCTTTGGACCCCCCTCCCAGCCCATGAGGCCTTACAGTGAGGGATACAGCAACTCGGAGCTTACCAGTTGCTGTCCTTTATACAGTTTGTATCTCCGGTACCTAGCATTATGTTTTATGGCACACATGGCCTGGCCCAACAAAGAGACATTTATGTCAGATCTGGCCCTCGTAACAAATGAGTTCAACACCACTGATTTAAAGGGATCCCTTTAAATGATTTTTGCAAGCCTTGCCACTGGCATCAGCGTGTCTGCCGACATGAACCACACAAACCAACCTTGGAAGTGGGGGTGGGCTCTGACGGTATGTTGGCGCCGCAAAAATAGCAGAGTGACTCTGTTTCTTATATACAGAGTATTTACATTTATTTACAACTGGACAATTGGAATACATACACAGACTTTCAGCAGCAATCTCTGGAAAAAAACGGACAGAGTGCTGCGCAGATAAGTGTGCACTCAGAGAGAGCAAAGAGCACATAACACTCTCCAATATATATTTACATTAACCAATCAGGTTACAGTGCTAGGATAGCTGAGTCATGTAGAAAATCTGATGCAGTCTTGTCACATGACCTTTCCTAGCTGTCACACTAGATCAGAATGAACTGACACTTGTTCCCATGACAGAATGATATCTTGCCAGTAATATGAGCAAATACTGTCAGGCTCGGGAGGGCAGGATGGCATGAACCAAGGTTTGCGAACCATGAACCAGGCCCAGTTCATCATGAATTTCGGTTCGTAATTTGGTTTGTGCCCATCCCTAGTTCTTACTTTCTGCTTTGTGTCGTCTTTCATGCTGCTTAAATTGTTTTGATTTTGATTTTATTGTTGGTTTTATGATTCATGAAACTTTGTTTTACGTTTTTATCACTTTATTGTGGAACTGAGCCTTTATTGTGGAATTCTGTGAACTTTCTTGAGCAGATCTCTGAAGAGCTAGGCTATGCATTTTCTAACAAATGTATGTAAGCAAAACAAAATTCCCTTAGTTGTAAAGAGCAGATCACTGCTAGGTTTCTTGTTTTTGTATCTAACTAGTACTGGCTTCTGTTAAATGCAGATTAACAAGCACTGTAGATTACTTCTTTCCTCTGTTGTGGAAATTCTACTTCTACAATGTTGCCAAGTTGAAAAACTCATGGGTGTACTGTAGGGAAGTGATCAATCAGAAAAATCATTTACTATTAGATCACAGTCTTGTTTTCCTCCCTTTATTCCTTGTTAATTAATGTTCATGCCTTTTGTAATCTGATCTAAATTGTATTATAAAGCAGTCCAGAACTAGGTAGCTTTTGTTTTCAAACTTTAATGCTTTGATGCCTAGCAGTAACTTTGCTTTCTATAACCCTTGTCTTTGGTTCATTTTAAATGTAATGCTGCTTTGTCTCTGAGTGCACATGAGTGCATACATTCTTCTCCCTCTTCCCCCGCTTGTGTGGGCATTCCTCCCTTCCTTTTCAGTTTTGGAATGGTCATTAACATTACATTTATTTCTGCATTTTCATTAACCAAACTTAGCAGGAAACCACTTATTGTTTTATTTTTATTTTTGGTGAGTATGGTGTGTGTATGCCTGTAAGTCATAGTTGACTTCTGGAGACCCCCAGTGGGGTTTGGACGTTTCAGAGCAGTGGCTTACTATTGCCTGCCTCTGTGTCCCAGCCCTGGTATTCCTTGGAGGTCTCCCTTCCAAGTAGTTGCCAGGGTCAGCCCTCCTCAAACCCCACCCTCTCTAGGCTCCACCCCTCAAATCTCCAGGAATTTCCCAACCTGGAGTTGGCAACCCTATCTCCTTTCCAGCCAACCATCAATGTACTATTATCTACTCCTCTGACTTCAGGTTTCCATCTCCTCCCCCCTCCCTGCAGCCTCTACCTAGGAAAAGTACAGTCTTTGTCTGCGGTGGGGACCAGAGCAGCTCACATCATTCTCCTCCCCCTCCTTTCGATCTGCACAACCCTGTGAGGTAGGTTAGGCTGAAAGTCTGTGAGTGGTCTGAAATAACCCAGTTAGCTTCCTTTCACACTCTGCCTCGTCCCCCGGGAGACTACCCCCAGTGGCCATGATGTCTCCACACCGCGACTGGCTCTGGGCAAGAAAGGCTTGGCTCAAAGGTCGCAGCAGGGCCTCAGAATTGGCAGAGGACAGGGTTAACTTCACCCATAGTCGTCCACCTGCCTCCGTTGGCAAGCTCCTCCATCACCTCACTCTCTCTTTCTCCTTCTCACTCTGTCTCTCTCGCTGCCTCTCTCACTCTGCCTCCGGCACTTCCTCTCCGGCCCTGCTTTTGCTGCTCCTTTTTATTAGCCCCTCTTCCCTTCCCAGAGCTACCCCAGGTGCAGATCCTCTCCCTTCCACCTGGCCCCGCCCCCCTTGATAAGGGAAGATGCTTTCCCATTGCTTCGGAGGCTTCCGTGCCTCTTTGCCCTGCTTCTCGAGGGCACGACCCTTTTCTCTCTACTCCTCCCTCTATGTGGCTGGCCACGGCGTTGCTCTCCATCTCTGGTGCTGTGGTGGCTGCTGGAGCAGTGGCTTCCTGCGTGGCTGGGAGCCAGTGTGGGGCCCAGGCACGTCTCCGGGCTCGCACTGGCTGATCTTCAGCCCCGGCCGGGAATGCATCATCATCCGTCTTTGCCCCCCCTTGGGCCCCCTTCCCCTGGGGAGAGGCCATGGCAAGCGGAGGTGTTTTCCCTAAGCCGGCTCCAGCCAGCCTCAGTAAGTGAGGGCTGGGCATGGTGGGGGGGAGCAGTCCCGGATGACCCGTGACGGGACACTTCCACAGGACGAACCTGGGTCTGGCAGACCCTGCTGTGAAGCGCTGCCTGCTATGTCACACTGGCTGTCATAGGGGGGCCACCTCAGCAGGGTATAATGACACAGAGTCCACCATTTTATCCAGGGGAACTGAACTCTGCCATCTGAAAAGCAGTTGTAATTCTGAGTGATCTCCACCCCTCACCTGGAGATTGGCAACAAAGGTTCCCTAGGAGGAAATGGCTGGTTTGGATGGTAAACATTGTACCTGTCTGAGGTCCCACCCCTCCTCAAACCTAGGGCTGCCAAGTCCCCCGCTTGGGCGGGGGAAACACCGATTTTTAGAGCTTACCTCCCGCTTTTCCAAAGATGGCCACCGGGGGGACAAAATGGCTGCCTTAAAAGGGAAATGTCTGCAGAGAGCCTGCCCTGCAGTAAAAAGCCTCGCCAGACATTTCCCCTTTAAGAAATCAGCAAGAGAGCTTCTTCCACAGCAAGAGAGCCCCGCCCAGAGATTAAGGAGGGACTGAAGGAGCTGCTTTTGCATGTGGCTGGCAAGGTGAGTTTCTCTTCCAGCTCTTTTCATTCTCTCTCCCTTTCTTTTTTCTGTCTGTCTGTCTGTCTGTCTGTCTCTCTCTCTGTCCCCATCCAGCAGAGGTCTATCAGTGGCTATTATAGCCACAAGGTCTAAATGGAAGTAAGTGCCTCTGCCAGTTTTTTCCCCTTCTCTCTCTCTCCCTCTTTCTTTTTTCTGTCTGTCTGTCTGTCTCTCTCTCTCTCTCTGTCCCCATCCAGCAGAGGTCTATCAGTGGCTATTATAGCCACAAGGTCTAAATGGAACCCTTTGTCTGGGGCAGTGATGCTCTGCATTCTTGGTGCTTGGGGGGCAACAGTGGGAGGGCTTCTGGAGTTCTGGCCCCGCTGCTGGACCTCCTGAGGGCACCTGGTATTTTTGGCCACTGTTGTGACACAGAGTGTTGTACTGGATGGGCTGTACTGGATGGGCCGATCCACTGTGGCTTCTCTCCTGTTCTTATGATATGAAAATCATATTCAGCACTTGTGTAGCACTTAGTGCTTCATATTCTGCTGAGATGAGGAAGGATTCAGTAGGGCCGTTGCTCAGTGATAAGAGCATCTGCTTGACATGCAGGAGGTATCAGCCTCTTCAGCTAAAAAGGATCAGGTAATAGGTGACATTAAAGATCTCAGCCTGAGACCCTGGAGAGCCACTACCAGTCTGAGTAGTCAATACTGACCTTGATGGACCAATGGCCTGATTCAGTATTAGGAAACTTCATGAGTTCATGTGTCAGCATGTGGAAGCAACATCACAGGATGTGACATCACAAAATGATGTCACTTCCTTTCTCCTGGCTCCACCCCCAAAGTCTCCTGGCTCCACCCCCAAAGACCCCAGATATTTCCCAAGTTGGACTTGGCAGCCCTACTCAAACCCCACTCTTTCCAGGCTCCACCCCTCAAATCTCCATGAATTTCCCAACCTGAGGTTGGCAACACAATCTCCTTCCCAGCCAACCATCATCTTACCATTATCTGCCCCTCTGACTTCAGCTTTCCATCTCTCTCTCCCCCCCCAGTTTCTGCCTAGGAAAAGTACAGTCTTTCTCCACAGTGGGGACCCAAGCAGGAGGGAAGTGATCTCAGCAGGGTATAATGACACAGAGTCCACCCTTCAAAGCAGCTGCTTTCTCCAGGGGAAGTGATCTCCAGCCCTTACCTGGAGATTGGCAGCAATGGTTCCCCAGGAGAAAATAACTGCTTTGGAGGGTGAACTCTATGGCATTCTGTTCAGCTGAGGCCTCTCCCCTCCCCAAACGCTGGCTTTCATAGACTCCCCTACAAAATATCCAGGAATTTCCCCTCTTGGAGCTGGCAATCCTAGTCAGGACTGTCCCTAATGAGTTCCCCACAAAGGCCAAAGTAGGCCTGGATAGGGCCTCCTGCCTTTGCCTTTTTACTGACAGAACCAAGTGGTGGAATTAAGTTTGCCTAGCAACAGCCACTGAGGGGAAAGTTAGCCCCAAAACAGGAGGAGAAGAGAATGGTTTGACGGCTGGTGGCCCACCTCAGTAGCCAGCCAGCCACAGAGGAGCCAAGCGGGAGAAGCATCTCTGTTAGGCGAGACAGCCGTTTTGGCAGTTTATTCTGACAGGGAAGAGTGGCCAAGCTGGCAGTGAGTGGGTGAGAGGAGTGGACCCAGCACCCAGCCAATAGCACATGAGTACTCTTGAGTGGCAGTTGACGGGCCAATGGCTGATGGAGCGCACAGCACAGCAAGTGGGAGAGCTGGAAAGTGCCAGTACATTAGGGTTTTGATATTTATCAAAAAATGCAATTTAATTTTTTCAAAACCAAAAAGGAGAATGTTGGCATTTTAAAGACTAAAGAAATTTCATTTTGTTAGAAGCTTTTGTGGATTAGAGTTTTCTTCTTTAGATGAAATGCAGTGTCTCCTCAATTACCCAAACCTTTGAGGTAGGAAGAAAATATACAGCAGGGTCAAGAGGCCATGAAATGTAAGAAGTACAGGATAGAATAATATTACTTCATGTCTGGCAAAGTGGCCTCTAGACCAGAAAAGTTTTATGCTGGAATAAATTTTGATAGTATGTTGCAGCAAAAATAAACAGGAGCCTCGCAGCACTTTAGAGAGCCAGTTTGGTGTAGTGGTTAAGTGCGCGGACTCTAAACTGGGAGAACCGGGCTTGATTCCCCACTCTTCCACTTGCTCCTGCTGGATGACCTTGGGCAAGCCATAGTTCTGGCACAGCTGTTCTTGAAAAACAGCAGTTTCTCAGAGCTCTCTCAGCCCCACCTACCTCACAGGGTGTCTGTTGTGGGGAAGGGAAGGGAAAGGAGATTGTAAGCCGCTCTGAGACTCCTTTGGGTAGTGAAGGGCGTGGTATAAATCCAATCTCTTCTCCTCCTCTTAAAGACTGACACAGGTAGAGAAGAAGCAGAAAAGATCTGTGCTGGCCATAAAATGTTATGTGTGTTTGCACTTTGTTCTGGAATCCTCTTTTTGCAGATATATTTTATATCCCTTGGGGCATGCTGGGTAGACAAACAGGTTTCCTTTCCAATTTGACTGAATAAATGACACTCTCAAGGGGAAAAAGGCAGTGCTTCTGGGCTTCCATCTCTGATATTGTAGCTGAAATAGAAAGTCCTAGAAAATTGAATTCCATATTAAAATCATGATTACAACCTTATCTATAGAAGCATGAATAGTGCTGATTCAATACCTTATGAATAAATTAAATCTTTAAACTGGCTAAAATCCTCCTTGCCGCATGTTGAAGCAATAGATTCATATTTCCTAGTTTGGAAGAGTGGAATTATTATTTCCATGCTTAATAATAATTGTGTGCGTTAAATAAGTAGGAGGGAGTATAGTTGCTCTCTTTTCCACCTTCTGACACATTTTACGTTCCTAACCATTAATTCATATAATCTTGATTCTCCTACTCATGAAAGTGGTGGAATTAAGTTTGGCTTTGCTCCTATTTTGTGTGTAAATGTGGCTATGCGATTACAGATAAAGGAATTAAAATGTTAAGAATTACTTGGGTTCCAAAGCTGTACCTTTGAGAGATTGTATATTGCTTAATATTGGTATCCTTTGGCATGGTCTTGTTTATATACATTAGTCAAATCACAGCTGTTCAGGATATTCTGCCTCCGAGTGGGAGTAAATCTGTAATTGGAATTTCCACTTAAAACAGTTGTGAAAATGTAATTGGTTGAAATGTTGGGAGGTTCTGAATCTTCTCTGGGTTTTTAGAAAGTTTTGTTTGGTAGTAACTAAGCCTTTGATTTGCATATATAAGAGGGATTGTTTTATTGTTGCAGGTTTTCATCCACTCTAATGAAAATGTAGATACAACTTGTTTTTCTGACTGGTCAGCATTCTGTTGCAAGAAAGTTTGTGCGTGTGTCAGTGCTCTCCTAAAGTATTTCTATTTAGCCCTACACTGGGATGTCAGACAAGGATCCCTAGCTGGTTAGATAACAAACTATGGTTGACAAACCACAGACAAAACTATAGTTTACAATAAACCAGGATTTATTGTGAAAATCTGGTAAACTAATCAGAGCTCATTCCACAAACTACTTCTTAAACTATGGTTTATCTTGGTGTCTAGACAACTGCATCCTTGAACTCAGCTCTGAAGCTTGGCCTCCGCTAACTTAAAAAGCAAACAGTAATAGTATATAAAATAGTATCATAATGCAGTTCCTATTCAGAGGAGCAAATTGTAGAAAAAACTAAATATTAGAGAAATGCTCTAATTTTGAAATCAGAAAGACATAGGTAAGAAGGACAGATTTTTCTTTAATTTTCCTTTTTTTGTTTTCCTTTCCCCTGCAGCTAAGTTATTTTGCTGTGTAGTATTATAGGGAAGAACTAGATCTGTACCCAGAAAATGTGGACAAGGGGGAGACCCAGACTAGGTTTCATATGATAAATAATCGTCCCTTTGTATTCCAGTCAGGTTTTTCAACTGAAGAATTTCATCTGAAGTGCTCTGTCTCCTTCTCTGTCATGCTTTAAGGTGCCTAATTATATTTTTAAAGGGTGTAATGTAGGGGACTCTGTGGATCAGAGAACTTACTGTTCTAGTTCCTTTTATGCAGTATAGTAATCTTGGATGACTGTTACAAGACTATGATTGTTAACTGTGCCTCTGTGTCAGCAGTGCTTTGGGTTTCCAAAGGGCCCTTTCATTTTAAGCAGCATAGGGTTTCACGCTGCTTATAAAGCACAATACCAGTCTCCATAGGGAGCCAGGGCTAAAGCAGTAAGTCACAATAATTTCAGCAGCCTGTTTAAATAAACAGGGATACTATTTGATATATCCCTTCTCGGGATTGTCATTGGCAGGAAAGGAAACATCTGCCCGGACTTAATTGTCGTTTTATTGGTTTCATTCTCTTCCAAGTGTCATGCATTGAACTGCGCTAAGTTGCATAATTGTGCAGTTGTGCAATGAATGTAAAGAGTTTTCTTTTGGTTCCTGACAATTTCTGCCTTTAGAGAAGAAAACCGTGTTTCAGAACAGCAAACAGCTGTGTAAGGAAGTAAAAAGGACAATGTGTTGCCCAGCAGTAGAATTATTGAGCATATGTGACAATATTTATTTATTTAGTACTTTTTTTATCCTACCCTTCTGTCCGGGGATGGAGTCCCTCCTGCAGCCCCCACACTTGCCTCTTTCTGAGCCTGCCAGCCTCCTGCACCTCCACTGCTGGCTGGCCCTGCCCAGGTGGCAGGAACCTCAGGCGACTGTCCTTGCTGCCAGAGAATGCCAGAGAACAAGTAGGGGAGGGGAAGGCTAAGCAATGCCAGCAGAGGGGAGCTGGGCAGTGATGGGAAACTGGGGGAAGGAAGGGCAACATCTGGGGACTTTGTGGAGTAGAAGGGAGGCCCAGCAAGCTAGAAACAGATGTGGAAAATATGGGAAGGGCCCTAGCTCTGAGTAGGGGCTAGGAGAAGTTTGAAGGACTTGAAGGTAGGAGGGATGAGAGCCCGTTGGCCAGGAAGCCAGTCACCTAATGCTTGGAATGTATTAGTAGGAGCCCAGGGAAGTCCTGCCCCAGGTTTTCCTTTCTAAGGCCTGCCTAGAGACAGCCAAGGAGGAAGAAGGCCAGAGGAGGAGTTGGTTTTATACCCAGTTCTTCTCTACACTAAGGAGTATCAAAGCAGCTTACAATTGCCTTCCCTTCCTCTCCCCACAGCAATCACTTTGTGATGTAGGTGGGGCTGAGAGTAGGGTTGCCAGTCCCCGGGTCCCGACAGGGGTTCCCCTGGTTTTCAGGGCTTCTGCCTGCCACCAGCCAGCTGGCTGGCAGGGGAAACCCCGCCCCCAAACAGCAACGTTGCTGCATGACATCCCAACATGATGACATCACCCAGAATTGGCATCATCACGTTGGGAACATTGCACAGTGACGCGCCGGTTTGAGAGGAAAAATCTATGGTTTGAAGCTGGTTTCATCATAGAGTTTTGCCTAATTTGTGAATTGTTCGCAAGGTTAGGACCAATGTAAGTAGCTACCTTATGGGACTTTCAGCTAGCCCCCAAGAGTGGAAAACATGATGGTGGGAAAGAATTGATCAAGAGGCTATAGTTCGCTGTCTCTGCAGAAACACAGGAATGAAGAATAAATTTCACTCATCTGCTTGGTGTAAATTAGCTTTAATTCTGCTTTCACTGAGATGCTTATTGGCATGGAAGCAGTCACTGCTTTGGTTAGCTAATGTAAACCATTTGCCAGGGTGGCATACTTCTTTTAATGTGGGTACCTTATTTTTTAAGCCAAAAACACAGCTTGTTGCCATCTGCCAGGAAGTTAAAATAAAATAGACCCTTGACTGCTGGCAGCTCCAGCTGTAGCCCAGTTACCAGGAATCCCTCACATTAGTGTACAGCCTGCTTTCATTCGTTTCTTTCTCTCATACTTCATCCTAAAGCAAGCAAGTTCACAAGTCATGACACCTAAGGTTTAACCAGGCAGCTCAGTAACTTGTTCCTCTCTGACCTTGGAGTCTTATGTTTTAGTACAGCTCTAACTTGCATTGTGGCTGTAGCTGTTAAAAATAGAAGACAATATTGTCAATTGAGGGAAATCTTGAGACTTGACTGTATATGGATATAAAGTACATTGGGTGGGGCTTCTTTTGTGTTCTGTCTTGGCACCAAGTTTGGATTCTAAAATAAGAGCAAGCAGCCAAACTTGTAAATGGCTCAAAACACAATCTCTGCATATGTTGTGAAAGAACAAAGCTTCCTTCCTGGCGTTCGATGAAGTACTTAGATATAAGCACTTCTTCATGAATACTTTGTGGTCTATATGAAAGCTATTACCATAGATCTTCTTTAAAGTTATAATTTTTGCCCAAGAAGCCAGCAATCTCTGGATGAAAATCAGTTCACAGATACTCTGTTTGGTGGATCACATTTCTCTGGCATAATATTTTTGCAGGCCTGGGGTAGGGGAAAGACGAGAAAGGAGCAGAGAGGCTGGTTCACATGTTATCACTTGACTACTGTGCACTGGATGGGTGGTACCCGCATGTGTAAACTGCACTGAAAGCATTGCATTTGAGGTGATGTGAGGTGATCTGAAAATGCTGCTGACAGTGTTGGCCTTCACATGGTGGCCTTCACATACAAAGCCATCACTTGATGCTGCAATCACAAAATGATGAACATGTGTGTGAAGACAGTGAAGCACAACTACATAACACTTCTTCCCTGCTGGAAAAGCATGCCTAGCGAAGTTGTGTGGGGTGTTCTAGAGCTCTTCTTGGCTCTGCTTCCTACAGTGCAAGAAGCCAGATTGTCAGTCTTGACAGAGGTAACCCGAGGTGAGTAATGTTTTCAGGAACGAACAATGTTAGAAGCAAAGTATTACTCCTCTTTGAAGAAGAGTCTGCACACCTGCTCCTTTTATGCTTTAAATTTACTGGATTTTAAAAGTATTATCTGCTTCCGTTTGTCTGGCTGGCTGACCTGGATTAATATGGGATCAGCATGAGCTGCCTGACTGGTTTCTCATTGAGCACTGCAGCATTCAACTCAGAGTACAGGAAATGGCCATCTGCTAAGACATCAAATTAGTATTACACACAGAGACAAAAGTGATAGGTCTCCTGGGGTATTTGAGATATGAAATGCTTTTGAGATACAGGTCTGAAATCTGTTAATTGATAGCATCACTGTCTGTTATTACCTGCAGTATTCCCTCAATTCCTATAAGTTTTAATTTGTTCACTCACCTTGACTCAGCTAATGAAAAGCATCAGTGGAAGCAAGTCGAGCCCTAAACTGCCTTGGACAGAAACTAAAGTTCCTTCTTCTTCTTCTTCTTCATGAGGGGAATGCTGACTTCGACCAGGCAGTACCGACATTTGGCTGGCTTTCTGCAGCACCCATTTCATTTTATTAAATCTGTTTGTTTAATTTGAGTGTAATTGGAGCTAAGCTGAGTGTTTATTGGATTTGCCAGTCTGAATAATGGTGGCCAATTGTGTTTAAATCACTTGTGAGCCTTGCGGGGCATGCCTGCATCCGCTACCCGCTGCTTTTTCTTGCCTTTTCTTGCAGTTAACCTTTTTTGTTTCTTTTGTATTGTAGAGCAAAGAAGTTGGGCAGCAGCTCCAGGAAGACTTGATGAAGGTCCTGAATGAGCTCTACACGGTAAATCAAGTTGCCTTCTTGGCGCCTTTTCAGAAAGGAGAAAATAAATGTTTGACTTTCCTCTGCCTGTTGCAACAGCAACAGAAATCCTGCCCTGGAAGTGATAGATGGATACAGTCTTGTTCTGCAGCAGTGTGCATTCTCTTGTCTGCTGTAAATACAGTAGATTCTTTGGCTGCATCTCTCATTACCTTTTCTCCTGTCATCTGATTAGCTTTCAGACTGGCTTCAGACAGTAGCAAGTCTTAGGGACTGTGAATGATAAAATAACTGTGGCTCTGAGATTAACTTCAGCTGCAATCAATCATACACCATTGGTTCCATTTATGCCACATTTAGGAATGCATGGTGTACACACTGCTGTCAATTCACTATGAGCGCATCCGTCAAAAATCAACTGAAAAGATGATGTACCTATACTCAAAAAGTATTAATAAAACCTCCTGGACCAGGCCCAGTAGAACACAGTGACACTGCATCAAGTTTCATCATTTCTGTACCACAGGTCCATTCAAAATAAGCTACATGTCTTGATGTTAAGCTTTTCTCTTAGCAGCATTTTGCCATGGTTTGATGTTCTTGTAAAAGGCATTGCGCTGATTTTAACTTAGACTTGTAATTCACCAATGCAGAGTCCCGAAAAGGTCATCCCCTCACTTGCCACACCAAGTTGTCCGATTATGAATGGAAATCATACACAAAAATGTGACTGATACCACAAACAAGATTTCTACCTTGGTCTATCCTTGTACAGTCACGGTTCCTTCCCCACTATCATCTTGTTCTTGCTAAGTGAATGCTTGAGAAGGTGAAATATCTGTTGAGTTTTTAATGCTATCAGACCTAGGATTTCAAGGCAGTGTCGAAAATGGTGTAATGCTTCTCTTATAAATACCAGGGCATGAACATGTGTCTGTCCTACAACATAAAATTTTAGTTTGTTGAGAGATAGGCAGAGCTGCCCAGTCCTTTTCTGGATTTTTTTTGGATGGTAGACCCAGATGTTCTACATTGTTCCTTTCTGAGATGTGACCCCTGCAAAATCTATTTGAGGCTTTGGAGCCCCCATTGCTGGTGGCAGCCTATTCTAATTTGTTGCCTGAGGCTTGTCTATGCAGTAGACTGTGCTGTACATGAGCAAGGAAATCCTGCTCTTACTAACACTGAAGAAACTACAACTCCTAAAAGATGCATATCAATGGATGAAAACTTGCTGGGTCAGAGTGCAAATAAACACTAGAGCTACCCTAGCCTAGTGTGGAGCTGCTGTGGTGCATTTGACAAAATGATGTCTATTCCATAAAACCTTATGCAAGAATAAAATGTTGTTGTTTCCAAGGTGCCATTTGTGAGAGTCTAAGAGATTTCAAACTGCAACCAGAAAATCTTAACCAGAAAGTTCGTTTATTGTCAGTGGATCAATCAGTCATCTACATGTCTTGAGTCAGTAATGGAGGGGTGAGGGGAGAATAGGTACAGTTATAGTGTATTCAAACCTTGCAGTGCAAATTGGAACCTCCAATCATCATACAGAGAAAAGTGCGCTCAAATATACTGGACATTTCTTCCCAGGCTGAAAGCAGGAGGAATTACAGTTAGCACCTGAAAACATAGAAGCGGCTGAGAAGCTGCAGAAAGCAACATGCTCAAGGTTAGGGAGGCGCAAGGAGATAAGGAGCACAGAGTGAGAACAGAGAGTAGACATTCCAACGGTGGGGGTCTGAGGCCCCTGGAGTAGGGAGGATGTGCCACCTCCCAGCCAGGAATGGCAGCCATAGCTGACACATTAGACTCCTCTTTAATGGCAATTGTCATTATTCAACTCCTGTTTATTTTTATTACCATTGTCTAACACAGCTACCCTTCTGGAATGTATTATTAAGAACTCCTTTGTCTGTGTATTGTGTAGTGTTGCATGCTGTTGCCTTTCAGCAGTTTTTAGTTGTTGACTTAATTTATCAGAGATGGTGGCTTGCCTAAGGCCCTTTAGTGGATTGAATGGCTGAGATGGGGTTGCAACCAGGGTCTCATCTACTTGTAGCTCATTTCTTAGTCATTACACTACCAGCCTCAGTTCTTATGTTCTGTTTTTTTGTTGGGTAGCAGAGCTAGCTAGCATGCACTCCAAAGAAGAGACATTGCCTAGAGAGGCAGAATAAATGTGTTCATAAGTTCACTTGCAGCTCTGGGACATTTCTTCATGCACAGCTGAATGGGATACGTTTTCATGTTGATTAAATCTGTCTTCTCGGCAGCTGTGACCAAATTGTTTCTATTTTAACAACCAGGTCTTGCAAATGTTTTCTTTGGGGCTATTGCTCAGGCTGCTCATGGATTTTGCCTAGTCAACAGCAGTCGTCGCACAGCCAAACTCCTTTCCCACATCCCCTGTGAAAAGATGGTTCAAGAATGCTCTGGAAACCAAAACATATTGACCCTGGCAGGGAGCTGAAGTTATTAATCATGACACTCGAGCTACAGACTGGTGGTGCTGAGCTGACATGAATCAGCAAATCACACAAGGATAGAGGTTACATCTTATTATAGCCAAATGTTTTGAATGGCTTTTAAAATTTGTGGCGTTCAGAGCCTTTGGTGCTTGGTGTGGTGCAGTGGAATTTTTAGTACTTTACTGAATTCCAGCTGCAGATGTTTAACATTTTGAACATTAGGCTGGCGTGGCGACATAGCAGCCGTGCTCTGCAGGAGGCTGGAGGGCGGGTCTTGCTTGTGGCTTTTTTTTTTTTGCTTCCTGGAAAATGGGAATAAATCTGCAAGCATGTTTCTATAAGAAAGTTTATGCTGCTTTGCCATGGCTCCGTTGGGTCACTGTGACTACTAAGTAGCAACATGATGTGATTGTGAGGAGTTTGAGGGGATAGACTGATACAAATGGGAAGAGGTATACAGAATGTATCACTTGGCTGCTGCAGCTGTCAGATATTTTGCGTTACTTCTTGTAAATTGGCTGCCACTTGCATGCCTTCTGGAATGGAACCTGTGGGAGTGCACCTGAAATGTAAAAAAATAATCTTAATTTGTGAGATTAGGGTTGCCAGCCTCCAGGCAGGGCCTGGGGATCTCCCGCATTTACAACTGATCTCCAGCTGATAGAGATCAGTTCCCCAGGAGAAAATGGCTTCTTTGAAGGGCGGACTCTATGGCTTTGTACCATGCTGAGGCCTCTCCCCTCCCCAAACCCTGCCCTCTCCTGGATCCACCCCCAAAGTCTCCAGGTATTTTCCAACCCAGACCTGGCAACCCTATGTGAGATTGTGTACTATTGGACAAAGTTTTGCAAGGCATCATTAAGGTGAGAGAATTACTCTCCTTTCATGAATGTACAACCTGCTAGAGATAAGACTAGCTTTAGGGGATCGTACCTCAGAAAATGATGACCTCATGCTGTTGTCCAGAGGGGCCGTTATATACTTGCAAATACTGTGTGCATGGAGTGGAAGAATTTCCTTACTTTGACATAGGAGCTGCCTGTATTTCCATGCAATTAATTTATGAAATCCCTCCAAGTTTAAAAGCAACTGGAAATGTGAGTGTTAGTGTCCTTATATTCCAAGGGAGAAGATAGTAGCTTATTTTGCTGGTACTGTGATCTTTTCTTGTCCAAGTTCTGACCAATAGCGGAAATCCCTAAAAGAATTCCACAAGCAGGAGGACCTGCAAGGACCTGTGGAGGGCATCTAATTTCCCCCCTCTGTAACTTGTTTCCTCCTTTCCTTCCCTGAAAACCCACATAGCCTTACTTCTTTTCCTAATGTGTTCTCTCCTTTTCACCTAGCAGTCAACCTAACTTTATGTCCAGCTTTCCTTCCTTTGTTCCCTCCATCTGGAAGCTTCTCTCTGTAAAAACTCTGTGCAGTGCCAGCCACCAGGCCTGGCTGAGTTGTACTATGCCAGCCGCTAGGCCCAGTTACATGGTGGTAAGCATTCAAAGACTTGTGAAGGCACCTCACTTTCCCCTGCATCCAATCCCCACATTATTTCCTCTATTCCACATCCTAGCAGCCCCCATATCCTCACCTTCCCTTATTTCATTTTCTCCTTCCCACCAGCCAGCCAACCTTTTATCTGCCCCCTCATCTTCAGCTGTAATTATTATGTATTTTCTTCATTTATATGCCGCCTTTCTCCACACCAGGGACCCAAAGTATTCTCTTTGACATTTTATCCTCACAGCGCTATTCTGAGCAGGACTGCCAAGTGGGGAGGCCTGGGGGGACAAAATTCCCCAGAGCCCAACTCAGCTGGAGGGTCCCCAAAGCCAGCTTTATAGCCATTCAGTCAGTGCAGCTCAGTTTATTTTACTTCTATTACAGTTCTGCACTGCAGCCACCAGAAGTAGGGTTGCCAGCTGCCAGGTCTGGGTGGGGGTTCCCCCACTTTTTGGGGCTCCAGTTTGCCCCCAAGTGTGACTAACCGCTTGATCACCCCTCATACCAGTTTTAAAGGGCTTCAGCTGATCGGTGGGGACCACATGGCTTGCTGATCAGCTGAAGGGCCCTTTAAAACTAGCAGGTGGGAGGGAGAGGGGCGGTTGCAGGCTGCATGCTTGGCTCACAGAAAGACCCTTTAAAGGGTCTTTTGTGAGTGGGTGGAGGCCACAGTGTGTGGAGCAGATTTAAAAGCCTCCAATCAGCTGAAGCCCTTTAAATCTGGCAGGAGGGGAAGAAGACCCCCAAGTCCCCCCATTGGAGTGAGAAGGGTACCTGGCAACCCTAACCAGGAGTGCAGGGAAGGCAGAGCCCAGTGAACTGCAGTAGCTCTGCTTTCTGTTCGCCATGCCTTTCTGCAAAGTTTACTATAAGGAAGCAAACACTTGTATAGCCTGCTAAACCCATCATAAGAACATAAGAGAAGCCAATGTTGGATCAGGCCAGTGGCCCATCCAGTCCAACACTCTGTCACACAGTGGCCAAAAACACCAGGTGCCATCAGGAGGTCCAGCAGTGGGGGCAGGAAGCCCTCCCACTGTTGTTCCCCCCCCCCAAACACCAAGAATACAGAGCATCACTTGCCCCAGACTGAGAGTTCCTATCTATTCTTTGTGGCTAATAGCCACTGATGGACTTCTGCTCCATATCTATATATCTAATAACCAAGTGCCCCTGCGTGCGGATACCTAATTCCGCACGGGGGGGGGGCACTTGGAGGGCAGGGGGGGGTTCTGCAGGTGGGGGGGTGACCCCCCCCCCACCTGCAGAAAAATCCAAAAAGTTTGAAAAACTTCTCGAGGGAGATTTAAATTCCCCGAAAAGTTAAAGCGTTCTCCGTGCACACGCGGAGAAAGCTCTGGCCACTGTAGGGGAGGGGGTGGGAAGCGGCGCTGCGAGGCCTCGCCGCCACCATTTTCGGGGAGGGGGGAGAGCCTCGGCGGACGGCGATCTCCCTGCCGCCGCCGTTTTGAAGGAAGGGGAGGGGGGAGCCTCCCTGCTGCCGCCGATCTCCCTGCTGCGATCTCCCTGCTGCCGCCGCTGCCGTTTTGAAGGGAGGGAGGGGGGAAGCTGCCAAAGGGGGAGGGGGTAGAGGCTCGGCACGCCGGGGGAAAGGAGGAGGAAGAGACTCACTCCCCCCCCCCCCCACGAGTATCGCGGGTCCACCGGCTTGTGTTTATCTAATTCCCTCTTGAAGCCATCCATGCTTGCAGTCGCCACCACCTCCTGTGGCAGTGAATTCCACGGGTTAATCACTTTTTGGGTGAAAAAGTACTTCCTTTTATCTGTTCTAACCCGACTGCTCAGCAATTTCATGGAGTGCCCTCGAGTTCTTGTACTGTGAGAAAGGGAGAAAAGGACTTCTTTCTCTACCTGCTCTATCCCATGCATAATCTTATAAACCTCTGTCATGTCACCCCTCAGCCATCTTTTCTCCAAGCTAAAGAGCCCCAAGCGCTTCACCCTTTCTTCATAGGGAAAGTGTTCCAACCCTTTATCATTCTAGTTGCCCTTTTCTGCACTTTCTCCAATGCTATATCTTTTTTGAGGTATGGCGACCAGAACTGCACACAGTACTCCAAATGAGGTCGCACCATCAATTTATACAGGGGCATTATGATACTGGCTGATTTGTTTTCAGTTCCCTTCCTAATAAACCCCAGCATAGCGTTGGCCTTTTTCATTGCAGTCACACACTGTCTCGACATTTTCATTGAGTTATCTACTACAACTCCAAGATCTCCCTCTTGATCAGTCTCTGCCAGTTCTGACTCCATCAACGTGTATTTATAGTTAGGATTTTTGGCTCCAATCTGCATCACTTTGCACTTGGCCACATTAAACCCCATTTGCCATGTTGATGCCCACTCACCCATTCTCGACAGATCCCTTTGGAGTGCCTCACAATCCTCCCTGGTTCTCACCACCCTGAACAACTTCGTGTCATCTGCAAATTTAGCCACTTCACTGCTTACTCCCAACTCCAAATCATTAATAAACAAGTTAAAAAGCATTGGACCCAGTACTGATCCCTGCGGTACCCCACTGCTTACCTCCCTCCACTGAGAAAATTGCCCATTTATACTCACTCTCTGTTTCCTTTTAATTAGCCAATTTTTGATCCACAAAAGGACTTGTCCTTTTATCCCATGACTATTGAGCTTACTTAGGAGCCTTTGATGAGGAACTTTATCAAAAGCCTTCTGGAAGTCAAGGTAAACAACATCTGTTGGGTCTCCCTTGTCCACATGTTTGTTTACTCCCTCAAAGAACACTCTGCCAAGCCAGCATGGGAGCAAGGCAAGGCCAGCCAGCAGAGTTCATAGCTCCTACAGTCATTGCCAGGCTGCAGCCTCCTGACACGGTTGTTGTTTTCAGCAGTCTGCAATTTCGCTCTTCCTTTTGTGTGCCCAGCCAGCTCTTGCAAAGGGGTAGCACTGTTAATCTGTTGTAGAAAATAAAAACACCTTCCCTCTTTTAATTTCTTTTCCACGTTTTTCTCTTCCTTCATTGTTCTCTTCCCCTTTCTAATCCCCCCTCTTTATTTATCAGTCTTGGCCTCAACTTCCTTTCATCCCTGGTTGGCAATTTAGAATATACCTAATAGTAGTATACCAGCAAACCCTGGCCAATATTATGAACAAAAGGGGAGTAGTATAAGGGCACCTCTCCCACCCCGACTTTACAAGCATGGAAATGGATGTTAATCTGTTTTAGTTGTTACACATGTGGAAAAAGCCATGCCTCTCTGCTGCTGTTATTGGATTGATCTGCAGCTTTTGATACAGTAAATCATGCCATCTTGTTGAGGCCAAAGTAGGTATATGGGGATGTATGTTAAACTGGTTCAAATAATTCCTCACAGATCAAACTCAAAAGGTTGTTGTTGGAAACCAGTTGTTATGAGTGTGGGACCTATTTTGTGAGGTTCCAGAGAGTGCAGTTCTATTCCCCATGTTTTTCATTTTCTATGCAAAGCCCCTAGGACAAATCATTTGTACTTTGGGGGTTGCTTGTCATCAGTATGCCAACAATACCTACCTTTGTATATCCTTATCCAAATCTTCTGGTGATGCAGTAGAAGCCCTGAATAGCTGCCTGCTGTGGTTAATTCGCTAAGAGTGAACAAATTGAAACTAAGTCCTGAAAAGACAGAGGTCTTCCAACTCAGCCTAGCCTGAAAGATGGCCCCTTACCTTGATTTGCCTGGATCCATGCCACTGTACATTGGACTCCCCTCAAATCAACTTGGAAACTCCAGCTGGTCCAGAATACCATGACTTTGCTACTAGCAGGAGTTAGATGTAGCATGTATACTACTCCCATTCTGCAGACAATTCATTGGCTGCCCATTTGTTATCTGTCTGTCTATCTATCTATCATCTATCTATCTATCTATCTATCTATCTATCTATCATCCATCTATCTTCTATCTGTCATCCATCCATCCATCATTACCATTTATATCTTGCCTTGCCGGGCAAGCTGGCTCAAGGTGGCTTGCAACATTAAAATGCAGTAAGAACAATAAATTATTTAAAAACAAAATTTGATATAAATTTGAAAAAATAAATAAAATTTAAAAAATCAGATTATAGATAAAACAGTGCAAATGATGGCAACATTCAGAGTGGAATCTGATGGTAAAGGCAACAGCCAGCAGCATCTCATGGGCCAGGTGTTCCTATGGCGCATTTATCAGTGGCGGCTCATAATCAAAGGCCTGGCAGAAGAGCTCCATTTTACAGGCCCTGCAGAACTGCATAAGGTCCCACAGAGCCCTGATATCCTCCGGGAGCTCATTCCACCAGTGCGGAGCCACCACTGAAAAGGCCCTGGCTCTAGTGATGGCCAACCTGCCTTCCTTCAGGCCAGGGAGAGTCAGGTGGTGTTGTAACCCTGACCTCAATGCTCCCTGGGGCACATACGGAGAAAGACGGTCCCTCAGGTAGGCAGGCCCCAGACCATATAGGGCTTTAAAGGTCAAGACCAGCACCTTCAACCGGATCCAGTACGCTATTGGCAGCCAGTGCAGTGTCCTCAGCACAGGCTGGATGTGGTCCCACATAGGGAGACCCATCAACAGCCTGGCTGCGGCATTCTGCACTAGCTGCAGCCTCCGGATCTGAGACAAGGGCAGCCCCATGTAGAGAGCATGTATACTCTGTGTGTGCGTGTGTGTGTGTGTGTGTGTGGTTTTATACAGACCTAACTCTTGCTAGTATTCTTAATAACATTTTGACATTTCTTGCATCTGCCTTTTTCTTAAATTCCAAGGCAAATCTTCTCTTAATTAGAATGCTTAGCCATCCCAACAGTAAGTACTTAGTAGAGCATGAGAGTAGCTATGCTGGATCATCTATATACTAATAGCCAGGTTGCCCCCTCCGTGCGGATATCTAAATCCAAGTGGAGGGGGCACTTGGGGGGCAGGGAGATTTTTCTGCACACATGGGCCTTGCCATGGCAACTGGGGGCGGGGAGGAGAGATCGGCGGTCCCCGCAGCTCTGAGCCATGCGGGCCTCGCCATGGCAACCAGGGGGGGATCTGCGGCCCTGGGGCTCGCTGCCATTGCCCAGGGGAGGGGAGGAAGCCTTACCTTTGGCTGCTGCTCCATGTGGAGCTCCTTCTCTCCCCTCCCCCACGGGTCCTGCCTCTTGTGCTAGTCTAATTCAATATTCTTTTTCTAACATTGCCCACAGGGAAGCCAACAAGCAGAGCTCAGAGACAATAGACCTCACTGAGTGACTGCTTCCCAGCATGTGACGAAAGAGTAATTCTGCTTCTGAAGCCAGAGATGCCATTCACCTATCGTGGCTAATAGTCAATGATAGACCTTTCTGCCATAAATATGCAGTCTATCTAAGCTAGTGTCCATGACTTTATTCCCATGTCAGTGAGTTCTACAAATCAGCTTCCTGTGGTGTGAAGTAGTACTTCCTTTTAAATCTCCTTCCAATAAGTCTATAAGGTGACTGAGTTCTGGTTATTATGGACAAGGGAGAAAAGTTTTGAAGCTCCTTGCAATACCTTTGTGAATTCATCTTCCTAACAATTTAATGTCATCTGTGATTTCCATTATCTCACTGTTCACCCCCAGTTCCACGTCATGTATGAATAAATAGCACCAATCCCAACACAGATCCCTGGGGAATTACCCTGTCCACCAACCTGCAGCATAGCACAATTTGTCCATTTATTCCTCTCCTCTGCTTTCTCTTTTTGAAACGGTTACCAGTTTGTGGAAGGCTTGCCCTTCCTATAAAGAGCACATGACCTCCTCCCCTTCTTTTATAAATATGCAAATGTTTGGAGGCCGTACTTTCAGGGGGGTTTTTGGTCCATTCACCAACATTATTGTCCAGGGCTGTCAGGGCCTCCCCCTCACTCTCTGACAGTTCTGGGGCTTGGCAGGAAGCCCAGGGTAAGGGCCAAGACAACAACGTCACCCCCACTGCTGCCTAAAGCCACGAAATTGAGTGGGGTGGCCACCACAATGCAGAAAGCGTGGTGTTCTCTGGTCCTGTCAGGCCCCACAGAAGGTCAGAACAGGCTGCAGGACGTGACCAAGTACCATGCCTCATCAGCAGGCCTGAGGATATACCAGGAGGAGGCAGCAGGATCAGTAAGAGGCCAGTGGGCATGCTGGCCAAGGTGGCAAAGGCAAGAGAGCTGGGTGAGTCTGGCATGGACCGCATCTGCCAAAGGAGGCGGCCAGTGAAAGGGGCAGCCAGCAGATGGGAAGGAGGGGCAAAAAGGGGGGCAAGTGACCTGGGAAGGGCCATGGAGTAAGTAAATGAGAGTCAGCGGTACTCATCTCTCAGGGGCAGCCCCCACCATCTGAGGGGTATTTTAAAGCTTTCAGCTAGACAAGAGAAGAAGGTCCAGAGGGAGGTTATTGGGCCCTAAGCTCATGTGGACAGAACACAATCCCACAAGGAGTGGGACTGGAAGATCCCAGGGTAGGCCCACTTCGGGGGACCCTTTATTACGCAGGACCTCAGGCAGCTGAGGAGGAGGAAGAGGAGGAGCCAGGTCACACCTCACTAACTAGGGGCAGAACTGAGGGCTGGAGGGGAGAGGGCAGAGGGTGTTGTAACCCCCTTTCTCTTTTCTGTGGCCTGTGTGGGACTGCTGGAAAATGGGGATGTTAGAGGGTGTGCTTGCCTCAGACTCTAATCTTCAGGAGGCAGTCTGACAGCTGTGTGTGGCTCTTTATCCTTTCTTTTTCTAATAATACAAAGGGGGTAAGAAAATTATATGGTGTAGCGAACCTACAAGTTGTGACCCAGTTGTGGATCATGACTCATCTACATAAAGACCAGTGATCAGTCAGCATACTCAGGCATGTGCAATGATAACTATTTTTACATTTTTACTTGAAATTGTCCATTTGCTTGTTGTGCATGATTTGTGCAAGCCCCTCTGGAATGTTTGTACAGTTTTGTAGTGCTTGTTGGATTGTGTGCTGCTGCTGTAGTTGAACTGCTGTCACATGAAATGTGCCATAGGGTAGGTTTCTACTTATGCTTCATCGATTACAAAGAAAGCCTCTGACTGTGTCAATTATGACAATGTGGAGAGCCCTACAAGACCTGGGGGTGCCAGCACATCTGGTCAAGTTGATACAATCCTTGTACACAAACCAGGAAGCCACTGCGCAAACATCATATGGAGATACTGATTGGTTCAAGATAAAAGAAAGGAGTACGACAAGGTTGCATTCTTTCATCTTTCCTATTCAAGATGTATGCTGAAACAATCATGAGGAAGTTAGAGCTGGAACTAAAAAATCGGGGTGAATATTGGAGGAAGGAATATCAACCATCTTTGATATGCTGATGACACAACCCTCCTCTCAGAGACTAAAGATGGCCTGGAATACCTGATTGAGAAAATCAAAGAGGAAAGTGAGAAGTTTGGCCTCTTCCTAAACATCAAAAAGACTTAAGTTCATGACCACTGAGAAGAAGAGAAATATCAAAATAACAGTTAACAATGAAGAGATCGAATGTGTGGAAGAATTCACTTTCTTAGGATCACAGATCAACCAAAACATTGAATGCGGTCCAGAAATAAAATGTCGAATCATGCTGGGTCACAAAGCAATGATGAGCATGAATCAAATACAGAAGAGCAAGGACATCAGCCTAGCAACCAAAAGCAGATTAATTTGTGCTATTGTGTTCCCCATAGCAACCTATGGCTGCGAAAGTTGGACCATGAAGAAGCAAGACAGGAGGAAAATTGACTCATTTGAGCTGTGGTGCTGGAGAAGGCTCCTGTGCATTCCTTGGACAGCAAAGGTGACAAACAAGCAAGTATTGGAGCACATAAAACCAGACATGTCATTGGAAGGAAAAATCATAAAACTGCAACTGACTTATTTCGGCCATGTCATGCAAAAGAACTCACTAGAAAAAGCAATTATGCTTGGATTGGTTAGTGGCAAAAGGAAACTGGGCTGCCAAAGAACACGGTGGCTAGACGCCATAAAAGTTGACACCAACCTGAGCATGGAACAACTCAAAGAAACAGTACAAGACTGGAAAACATGGAGAGAGCTGGCCCATAGAAATGCCAAGAGTCAGACACAACTAAATGGCTAACAACAACAGGTTTCAGAAGGTGGTGCTGGGGGACTGTTGCTCAGTCCCTTGACCTTTGGCTTGTGAGGTCCCCCAAGGCTTCATCTTTTCCTCTGTGCTTTCAGCATCTATGTGACCCAGGATTTAAGGTGTCCCCCCTTCTGGATGGGGTTGCACTCAAGGTGCTGGTGTTGACCTTTCAAGCCCTGTTTGACTTGGAACCAGCATGCCTGAAGGATGGCCTTACCAACCTAGGTGACCACAAAGGTCCTCTTTCAGGTGACCCCTCTTCTGAGATTAGATGGGTAGAAACCCAGGAAAGGGCCTTCTTAATTGTGGCACCAAAAACTCGAATTCTCTCCCCAGGAAGAATCATCTATCCCCTTCTGTTGCTGTCTTCCTCCAGCAGGTGAAGACTTTTTTGTTTCATCTGAAGTTCCTTCAATGATTCTTCCTTCCTGCTTTAAGTTATCTCACAAAGTTTAGGTCATAACATATTAATTTTTAAGAAACCACAGGACTCTTGATGGTGGTAGTGGTGGGGGGTGGGTTTATTCCTTGGTTACTGATACCAGGTCCACTACAACATCATGCCCAGGTTCAGAAGTCAGACTGTTTTTCCTTAAATCTGACTGTATACGAAGAACAGTGTTGCATCATGTATATGATGAAGGCTTTGTGAGCATTCTCAGAATATACCACTTTTCCTGGTTTATCTTAGCTTAGCAACAAATACAATTTTTAACATGAGGAGTTGCAAGAATGATGTTGCAGCTGCCTCTTCAGTTTTGAGAATTCAGCAATTATCAGTCTGAGAGAATAGATCATAATTCTCATTTGGCTGTGTTCAGTTTCACAACAATAAGCTCCACTTCTCCAAAGGATTAGTGCAGGTGGTTTGGGTCATAGATATGCATGTGGGCCTCTAATGGCTTTATCTAGTAGGCTCTGTTTGTTGCTTGTAGCAGCCATTTTTTTCCATTGTAGGTCATCATCTAATTGATATCATCTTTGACCATCCAGCTGTAGCAAGCATTAGTTAGTCAGCAATACAGTTTGATAGCCACATATGGAGCTGTGCAAAAAATAAGACAATATGTGTAGTCCGAAGTCACTTAAAACAGATATCTTAACTTGTTTATTCTTGCTGTATGCCAGCTGTGGAGAAGTACCCTCCACTTTGGGCTACATCATTCTTGGGAGTTTTGGAGCTGCAAGTAAAAGGACACGAGAGAGGTTAATTGTTCTCAAGCCTCACCCATCCCAATGGCTTTCACAAGCACCCAGTACTTAAGCTTTGGTTATACAAATGCTTCTGGCCAGCAGAGTACTGTCAAAGGGCCATCTCACACCCGCTGAGGAGGGGGGAAGAGACATGGGGAGGCTAAATCCTAGATTGTATCTCTTCCTGTGATTAACAAAAAGAGAAGATCTGATCCAGTACGTTTTAGAGGTCCATTTCTTACTCTAGAATAGCAGCAATCAGGCTATATATGGCACAGGGACAGAGGATTGAGTGTAGACACCTTTAAATTGTGTTCTTGCTCAATCTGTTGCTGTGCAGAGTTATCTGTGTGGCCATTTTCTTTTTAATAAATTTATTTTTACTTTGAGTGTTGGAAGTTTGTTCTCCATAACCACATTAAGCCCCACTCAAATGTATTACTGAAAGGGAAAGGGAGGCAGTTGGTCAATAGATCTTTGGATCCCCAGAGTACACAAGTGCAGTAAGCTGTCCCGGCATTGCCTGACATTGGAGTGAGTGGGAGACATAGGCACTAGGCGGACCCTGGAAATGGTGACACCATCAGAGTGCTAGGGCTAAGGCCCTCTTAGAAGGAGATATTCTAAATGACCAGCTGGTGGTTGCATAGATTTCCAGAGAGAACCCCTCTGCTAAGAACCCCTCTGGGAGTCCAATGGTCTTGGCCAAGTGGTGCACCACTGAGTGGAGACCTGGGACAGTTGCTGCATGCCTCAAGCACCTGGAGGACCTGAAGTGAAACAGCACTTGTGGGTCAGTGCAGCCGTTCTGTGACACCAGTTTTCCTTCTCAGTGTTTTGTAGGTCAGGGGCGAATGCAGGCTATGACCTGCTTGTGGTGATTAGTCTCAGGGCTGCTTTTTAAAACCTAGCAATATGTAGTAACTCAAGTGTAAATTATTCAAAAAAATCTCTCTTTAATGCTGACCGGGTTTGCATGTTTAACTACAGCTTCCTTTAGTAACCAAGAAGCATTAGTTAATCACTGCAGGAGGAGCGAGAATGTATTCCACTTAAAAAAATGTAGTCAAGTTCAAACTGAGGTGAAACAAGCCTCAGTGGCTTTGTGCCCGAAAACTGAAAGGAATTGAGGCAGCAGCTTGGCTTGTTTCAGGATTTCAAGGTTGGAACAGGCGTCTGCTCTCTGCTGAGCATGTTTACAAGCCAGTTGGTGTTGGATTTCAAAAGGAACCACTCAGAGCCCCTGAGAATACTGTTTGACAATAATATTTGGGAATCTCGCATCCTTAAAGCATTTGTCTCTGGCACAACTGCTCCTCTTCCATGCCATTAAAGGACAGAAGTAATTTTCAACCCAATTTTAGGAAACAGGACCTGAAGTAGATAGATATTACAAAATAAAAAGTTGATCGGCACATGGTAGAGGTAAAGAGTTGATACCCTAATCTGAGGTTCTCAAACTTTTCCAACTTCACCTTTTTTAATAAAATCAACATACAGTGCAATCCTAGGAACACTTTCCTGAGAGCAAACCCCATTGACTAGATCTGAGTAGAATTTTGAGCAGAGCTGCATACTCTAAGTGTGCTTAAGTCTCAATAAGAGGGAAGAATTCAGACTGTTCATTTGCCTCCGTTTGTTTATCTTTACAGAATACCAGCAAAAATAGAAACAAGTCAGTGCTGATCAAAAACAAATGCTCACTCTGAGGAAGGAAGTTAATTTTTAATAAGTTTTCTACACTATTACTACACAAAGAGTCATCCCACAAGGGCCATACAGCACCTTATTTGTATGGAAATGGTGGATTTAACATGCTACCTGTCAGTCCATTGAAGATGTGCATATGGAAGGGATCGTGGAAGACTTGTTGCTACCCTTGCAGCTGTTCACAGTTCTCAAAAGAGATCCATCCTGCCTTTTTAGAAATTATTGTCCAAATCAACAAAAGCAGCTGTTTATCTTGGACTAGAAAATGAACAAATTATATATATTTTTTGTTACCTCAAATCCAACTAGAAGACACTTTTCCTAATTTCCCTTATTTACTGCATTTTCAAATTCCAGATAGAAGCAGTTGCTGGTCCCTCCTTGCTGACGCTGGTCCCTCCTTCCTATTTTCCTGTAGCCCTTTACAACTTTTGTTGTAATAAATTGAACAGCTTGATAGGAAATTTTAAAAGTTCTGATATGTTATAGTTGTTGTGTTCAATACCATTACATACATACATATGTACGTACATGCGTGGGGTGTGTGTGTGTGTGTGTGTGTGTGTGTGAACGACCTCTGCCTGAGACCCTGGAAAGCCACTGCCAGTCTAAGTAGACAATATTGACTTTGATGAGCCAAGGGTCTGATTCAGTGTAAGGCAGCTTCATGTGTTCATGTGTGGAGGAAAGTACTGCATGTGAATCATAGAATTTAGTCCTTTAGAAAGAAGATTGGTGTCCCCATAAGCTGAGTGCCCATAATTTGTGTGTGAGTGTTAGCACTGTAATTGTGTGTTGTTGTACATACTAGTTCATCTCTGTATCTCTGAGAGCTAGATCTTTTAAATAGATCTTTTAAATCAAAATTTGGAATGTTTAGCTTATTAATAGCTAGAAGGTTAATCTAGAAGGTTAATCTAGAAATCTCTTCTCTTGCACTTTATCTGAGTATTGTTCTGGCATTTTAGGGAAACAGATAATTTGTTTGTTTATAGCTGTTTTATGAATGGTTTTAATTGTATTTATATATGTATTTTTATGTAAGCCACCCCGAGCCTCCATCGGTCGGGAGGGCGGGGTATAAATTGAATAAATAAATAAGTAATATTATGGAACCAGATGGAATTCCCTTCCGATAGAGGAGAGAGACACCATCAGTCTACAGGCCTTCCAGTCTAATTTTAAGACATTCCTTTTGTGGAAGGCCTTTGGACTGAGTTGACAGCACCTGTAGTTTCAGTGTACCTTATGTGTTCCCTGGTCAGTATTTCCCTAGCTGAAGTTATGTGCACCTAGGTGTGAGTCAAGTTCCATATTTTCCATTGGGCAAAATAACAAACTAGGGCTTGCTTGCTGTTAATTGTTTCTTACAGGTGATGAAGACCTACCACATGTACAATGCAGACAGCATCAGTGCTCAGAGCAAGCTGAAGGAGGCAGAAAAGCAAGAAGAGAAGCAAATTGGCAAGTCTGTGAAGCAAGAAGATAAGCAAACACCACGCTCCCCTGATTCAGCCTCCAGTGTCAAGTTTGAAGAAAAACATGTCCGGCGGAGTTCAGTCAAGAAGATTGAGAAAATGAAGGAGAAGGTGTGTAAGCAGCATGGTTGTGCTAAGTGTTGGGTGGCATTAAAACTTTTCTGTTTCTCTAGAGTTTCTGTATGAACAGAATATTAAGGAAGCCCAGCTAGAAAATTCCAGAACTGTTAAACCTAACCCAGGAGTCTAAATATCTGCATTTGGGAAATATATATTGTGCACAAGTGACGGACCTGCAAGGACTCATGGGGGCATCTCATTTTTCCTCCCCACTATTACCTCTTTGCCTTTCCTGAAAGCCCCCTTTCCTCTCCTCTTTTCCTGCATCCGTCTCTCTTTCCCACCCTTCAGCCAGCCTACCTTTATCTGCCCCCTTACCTTAAGGTTTCCCTCCCCCTGGCAGTCTCTGCCTGAAAATACTATGACCCGGTTGCACATTGCTAGCTGAAGCCAGTCTGGCCCAGTTATGCAGCAAGAAAACCTGGAAGGACTTCTGAGGGGTACCTCCCTTTCCCCTATATGTCCTTCCCCACACTATTTCTTCTTTCCCTCTTTCTAGGTACCCTTGTATCTTCACCTTTCCTTGCTTCATCCTCTACTTTGTATCCACTAACTAACATGCCTTTCATCCCCCCCCCACCCCAGCTATATTATTTATTTACTTCACACCCTGCCTTTCTTCACAATGGGGACCCAAAGTGGCTCATATCATGCTCCTGTCCTCCATTTTCTCCTCACAACAACAAGCCTATGAGATACGTTAGTCTGAGAGGGTGTGACTGGCACAAGGCCACCCAGTAAGCTTTCATGGCAGAGGGGGATTCTAACTTGGGTCTCCCAGATCCTAGTCTGTCATTCTAACCATCACACCATACTGATATTTCTGGGTTGGCTCCTATTGAACAGTAGCAAGCCACCAGTCCCGAGTAAGTCAGGCTACTTGCATGGTAGCAATTTGCGTAGTAGTTGCTGCCAAGCCTGGCCCTAATGAGTCCACCTTCAAAGGTCAGAACATCCCTGGAAAGTGTCCTGCCTTTACTGAGGGAAACCAAGGTTGAAAGGCTGCCAATAGTGTTGTGATTGCCTAGCAACCCGTACAGTGTCCATTGCAGATGGCCTTTGTTTCTCCAGGTGCTGCTTCTATTATTTTTTGAGGGGTAACCCCCCCCTTTTCAGATTTTTCTGCAAATTTGAGGTTTTTTTCAGGTGTGTAGGAAGATCTGTTCATGGCTTCAGTCTCTAGATTTAAATATCCAGAGATTTGGCCATGTCGAGAATGAGATATTCTGATGCACACTTAGATGAAATCGAGTGGATAAATGGAGAGACCAAACGTGACAAAGAAAATGTGTTCTCTGGAGTGCCTTATTGCACCTCCATCCCTTTTTTCTAAAGTGTGCCTCCCCAGCAATTAACTTTGTACTGCAATTCGACTCTGGTGGAGCAAAGCAGATGTATGCCAGATGAGAATTTGATTCTTTATGGCCGGAGCAACACATTTTATTTTGGTGAATGAAAATGAAAGATACAAGAATATATTTAATATAGTGGCTAGGAGTTCAGCTCCTATAATTGGAATAGTAGAATTTTAGAATATATTTTATTGTTACTGAAATTGTTTATATTCTTTAAATTATCTCTAAGATGACAAACTAATTAAAGTAATAACAAAAAAGGCCCTTTCAATTTAATTTACTGGCTGGGCAATCCTATGGAGCATTACTGCAGTCTAAAGCCCATTGACTTGCTTTTTTGCCTTTTTCTACTGAAGCATCAGCCAGTTGGAAGCCAGGATATTGGGTGTAGTCAACCTGTGTTAGAGGACCAAGGAAGCAATCCTAAGCAGGTCTACTTAGAAACACGTCCCATGTCATTCAGCAGGTTTACTCCCAGTAAAATTTCTATAGAATTGTAGCCTGATTGTACTGAGCAGATAAACTTGGTTTTTTATGACTAAGGGGCTAGGTTTCAGGCCTGTGGAATCCTGCCTTGGCTCAAGAAGAACATACAAGAAGCCATGTTGGATCAGGCCAGTGGCCCATCCAGTCTAACACTCTGTGTCAGACAGTGGCCAAAACTCAAGTGCCATCAAGAGGTCCACCAGGGGGCCAGAACTCCAGAAGCCCTCCCACTGTTGCCCCCCAAACACCAAGAAAACAAAGCATCACTGTCCCAGACGTTGTGTTCCATCTATACCTTGAAGCTAATAGCCACTGATGGACCTCTACTCCATATGTTTATCCAATCCCCTCTTGAAGCTGCCAATGGTTGTAGCCACCACCACTTCCTGCGGCAGTGAATTCCTCGTGTTAATTACTTTTTGAGTAAAGAAATACTTCCTTTCATCTGTTCTAAGCCTACTGCTTATTAATTTCATTGAGTGCCCACAAGATCTTGTTTTGTGAGAAAGGGAGAAAAGTACTTCTTTCTCTGCCTTCTCTATCCCATGCACAATTTTGTAACTATCATGTCACGCTCAATCATTGTTTCTCCAAGCTAAAGAGCCATAACCTTTTTAACCTTTCTTCATAGGGAAGGTGTTCCATCTCCTTAATCATTTTAGTTGCCCTTTTCTGCGCTTTTCCCAGTGCTAACTTAAGCATTTGTATGTATGTACCCATCTGTGTATGCACCTATATGAGAACTTCTAGCTGCTCAGGGGAGCCAGTTCAATGAAAGTTGTAATTCTGTACAAGTGTTGCCCTTCTCTCTTCACCAAGCAGTTTTAAGCTATATTCTTTTGTGCTGTACAAAGGAAGTGCTCATTAGCAATCTCCCAGGGAATCTGGCCTATTTAGTCCTCAGGCAGCCTCTCCCAAACAGGAATTTACACCTGTCCTCATGATGCCTGCTGCAGAAGTCAGCCCTGGGTGCCAGCCGCAGAGCTGGATTATGCTTTGTAGGAATCTTCAGGATGAGGAAGCCTAGAATTACAAGCAGGGGGGTAGACAAAATAGTCTTGCAGGAAGCTGCTGCCCACAGGTTGCCAGTCAGCTAGATTTATCTTCATGGTCTTTCACAACCCAATAATTTTGTGAGTCACATTATATATAACACTTTTGTTTTGCATAAAGATATTAAATATTTCACCCAGCTCCCATGAAAGTGGGGTTGAGAGAGGTACAATAAATGCTGTATATGTGCAGGGATTCTTTTCCTCTACTCCCCTTTTCTTTCTTTTCAAATGAACTCCTTTTTGTTTCTTTTCAGCGCCAGGCAAAATACACAGAAAATAAACTGAAGGCTATTAAGGCAAGAAATGAATATCTGCTGGCTCTGGAGGCCACCAATGCATCTGTCTTCAAGTATTACATCCATGACCTGTCTGATCTCATTGATGTAAGTGTGCTGTTGTTTCGGCACCTGGATTGAATGTCACTGCTGCAGAAAACCATTATGCCTTTGTCCTCTTTTAACCTCTTTAGTGACAACAGTCCTCCTAGAATAAGTTCAGATTTCTTCTCAGGCCATTGAGCTAATTTTATGAAATTAGATATTAACAGAACAAACTATTACATTTTTAATTCTGAATTATTTGGGTTAGTGATCCAGTAGCTAATTTTTGGGATGCCGAAAGGATCTTGGTTGATTAGAATAATAGAATCACAGAGTTAGAAGGGGCCATACAGGCCATCTAGTTAAAACCATTGTCATTTGTTATTTTGGTTATCCTGTTCAGCAAGACTGATGCATTAACTGCATTGAATGACTTCCTTGAGCAGAGCTGATTGCTGATGGACACTGCTTTTCTCTGTTTCTTGGTGGTCACTATAACAGTGTCCTATAATCAAGGATAAAAATAGTCGTTGAAGGGCCTTGAGGGTAATTGGTTGAAGGAAAGGGAAAGGGACCTTTGAACAAGCAAATTAATTCCTCCTCCTCTTTGCCTGCTGTCCTCTGTTTGTTATTCAGTCAGTTATAAAATCAAACAGGTCATGCTCACTGCTGTACTGTTCAAGCATTTGTTGGAGGCCTTGAGCATTCTTTCTTCTCTGAACTGTAATCCTGTCAATACTAGAGAGCCCAGTGGTGCTGAATTATTTATTTATTGAATTTGTTTACTTAATTTATACTCCACCTTTCTCTTCAGTGGGGATCCAGTGGTTTACGTCGTTTTTCCTTGTTTCAATTTTGTGGACATAGTATGCTGACAGAACAATATTAAAAACTGACACTATATTGGTACTTCCTATTTTTGTTGCTTTTGTATGTTGGCTCATCATGTGATTTTTTTTTAAGAAGTTGTAAATGGTATTGAAACAAAATTTGTCTTAAATGTGCTTAACAATCAAGCAACCACTTCAAACCAAAAGACATTCAAAACAGCTGAAGAATCTGGTGAATCTATATATCTATTTCTATCTAAGTATGAGATTGATCTATAGATATCTAAATCCACAGATTGGGCCCACATTGTGAGAAAGGAGATATTTCTCTAAACTTGGGGGACCCACAGGTATGCAAAAAAACCTTTAAAACATGGCTTCTGGCCAGCTGATTGTCCATTAGTCCTGACAAAAAGGACTCTGGTTTCAATTGTATATTAGTCTTTAAGATCTTCTGCATTAATATTTGTAATTGTGTCCAGAATTTTGTGACTTTCTTACAAGTTAACCGCATATGATAAATGACCTCTCGTGTGATGATTACATTTCCAACATAAATTAGAAGCATCTTTATACTTTCTAGACAATTTCTCAGGCAACACATACCAATGACCCCTCATTTTATAAAAGTTCTCCTCAAGATTAAAGTTTAAAGTAAATTTCAAACTCTTTTGTCCACATGTTTCCATTGTCATGTCCAAAGTTTTTTGCCCATTTTACCATACATTCTTTAACTTGGTCTTCTTCAGCTTCAATTTTCAACAAAAGTTTATACATTCTAGCAATAACATAACCATCATTTGTGCATAGTTCAGTTTTAAATTCCGACTTTGATTGCTCAAAATCATGAAAACTTTTGTCAGTTTTAAACCTTTCCAAAATGTGTAAATACATGAACCAGAGGCAAGTAGGCCTTCAATTGTTTAGATTTTAATTTGTATTCACCTTGTCACATTTCTAACATATCATGATATGTTGACCATTTATATGAAGCCATCATTTCTTTTTCTAAAATGTGCTTCTTCTGGGCAAAACCTAGGTCCGCATTAACTTTAGTTTTATCATAGATCAGATATCCATGCCATCCAAATCTCTAATAATCTTTTGCTTTTTAAACAAAATCCAATCTTTTATCCATACCAAGCAAGAAGCAGCAAAATGCAGTTTCAAATCTGGCAAACCTAGGCTGCCTCTTTCTTTAGCCTCTTGTAATATCTTATATTTAACTCTGGGCTTTTCCCTTGCTGTACAAATCTAGATATTTCTTTCTGCCATTGTTTAAATGGTACATCTGTTGTCCAAACAGGAATTGTCTGAAACAAGAATAACATTTTTGGTAAGACATTCATCTTAATCACAGATATTCTACCCAAAAGTGACAGTTGTACATTACCCCATGTGTGATGGGATCTTTCCACCTACTTTTAAATGATGCATGTAACCTTAAGAAATGGAAAAGGAGCCCATCTCCTACGTGGGAATAAAACATCAGCCAGACTTTTAAACAACAGCCTTCGGTGAATTCCCAAGGCATTTCTGAATCTAGAGTGACAATAATATAAAAAATGGTGAAGAGCCAGAGGTTTAAAAATATCTACCACATATTGAAGAGGCAACTCACTTTCAAGTTCAATCTGAATATTTAAAAGGAAGAGCAGCTTGCCTCTGCAGCCATGCAAGCAATTGTAGTAGAAACTTTATAGAAACCATCTATTGTGTTTGTTCATTCAATCATTCTAGATTCATGGATGACAGCCCCAGAGGACAATTGATGAGCTGAACTTTGTAATTCTCCCTTGTGATAGCTGTAAGATAAGAAATAGTGGAACTCTGCTGAACAAAACAAAAACAAGAAAACTGGGAAAGCTGTGTTCAGCTCAGCAGTACTTATGTACCACCAGTATGCAATACATTTCACTTGCCACTGTATTCTTCATACTACTTGATCGTAGCTTTTCACAAGATATTCCTCTGTTACGCATATGTGCTCTTGTTCCCATTGAGCAATCTTCTGCATTGAATTTTAAAATTAAGATTACTTTCTTAGCTTGTATCTTTCCAGGTATGCTTTTAAAGTCTCCTAGCTGGCAAAGAGTTAATCAGCTGTCATGCTGAGAAGTGAATTTGGATGAGCTATCATTAAATTCTTATAAAAAATTGATTTCCTTGGAGAACGTTTCCATCAAACATTTATATAACCCAGAAAAGACCGGCAGGACTGACACACTTAATAAATACAATATTCTGGATGTTTTAAAATGTTAAGGATGGGTAAGGGAGTGCCAAAAAATGTTTGCTGCCAAAACTTGCTATAGAGATGTAAAGCATTGCCGTCTTAAACAAATCTGTCTGATTGCTTATGGAGGTGCCTTATAAAATATAAATGATATCATTTCACTCTGTGATGCTATGAACAGAAAGTTGTCTTTGAATGTATGCATGCAGAAACACCCACATACATACAAATATATTTTCAGCCTGTTTTATAAAGGTGAATCTAAGTAGTTGGTACATGTTGTGCCAAATGGGCAGTTGTACCCAGGAGAGATTTATCGAGGCTGAGACTCTATAGTAGATTAACCTTGATGCGTGTTAATTTTTCTTCAATTTCAAGTTGAGCCACCCCATAATTGGATGACAGTTCTCTATGAAGCCAGTTTCCATCAAACTGCATGGCCCTAAACTCGAAATGTTAATGTGCCTGCAAAGCTGCAACTGCTTGAATGGCTTTTTGCCAAAGGGAACACCCCCACACACACACATGTGCAAATTCTCAATCAAGCAGCTTTTGTTTTTGTGCTTGGTTGTTGTGCTTCTTGATTGAATCCTATGTCCTTTCATTGTCTGCTTCCAGTAAAGCCAACAATCATTCCTGCTTTACAAGAGCTCCACACCTGCCACAGCCTGTTGGCACAGTACCCAGGCATGTTGTAGCAGGCAGTGTGGCAAGACGTTTATAAAAGCATAGAAGGAGACTGAGTTCATGCTTTTTTCTTTTCCTCCTTTAATTGCCCCCTCTGTCTCCTTCCCCCCTTCTTTTTTCTACTTTGCCTCTGTAATATTCGTAATGATTATGCAGACGGAAGAGTTTCCATTGACTTCAGCTTATTGAGCAAGACAGTTATCAAGCAGATGGGCACTTCCTCCTTTTGGACAGTTTCCTAGCATATTTTAGCTTTCATTTCTTGGAGCAAGGATAGTTCCTTTATTTTTGGTCTACTGATGTCTTAAAAGAAAGAAATTGGTACTGCTTCTGCTGAATCTTCTTTCTGTTAAGATTTGGCTCAGATAGCTGATTAGCTTTCAGTTCTGATATGCTGATGTCAGTAATTTCAGCAAATGTTTGACTGATTCTTCTACTTGAAGTTTTCCTTCACTGTCTCTGTCTCTTCCCCTCATCAAAGTCATTTGCTCAAATATTTGCAGACAGGATCTTTTTCTTGAGTGTTGAAAGCTGTTTTTTAGCTTGCTTGAGATGTTTAAAGACTCTTATTTAGAATGCAGTTACAAAGTCCAATTCACACAACCCATTTTTAGTGTTTTCCCACCTCAAACCATTTTTATATCACTGAATGAACTTGGGTGGTAATGAAAATCAATATTAAGTGGAAGACTGTTGTCTATAATTGACTACTGAAGCTAGACAGTAATCTCAAAACTTCTTAATGGATGTTATCAGGTATACACAAAATCGCCTTGGCTGTATGATTTTTTAAAACTGTGGCAAATCATTATTGTATATACTTAAATTTGCAGGGTAGACATACTTTAGGTGTCTCTGGCATATTGGACTTTTGAACCATGTGCAATCATGAATAATATATGATAAGCCTATCAGTAAAAACAATTTTTGTTTTCTCCCAAGACTCTTGAGTTTCAGGCTTCTTCCATTGCTTGTTTTTCAGCAGTGCTGTGACCTAGGATACCATGCCAGCCTTGGTAGGGCACTCAGGACATTCCTATCAGCAGAGCTGAACCTAGAACAGTCAAAGCATGAAGGCCTAGATGCCATTGAGAATGCTGTGGAGAACTTGGATGCCAACAGTGACAAGCAGCGCCTCATGGAGATGTGCAACAATGTCTTCTGCCCGCCCATGAAGTTTGAGTTTCAACCTCACATGGGTGATATGGTAAGTTTCTTTCTGTGACTGTGCATATGCAGGAATCTCCACCCCAATCATAATTAGAAACCATCTGCCCTGTTTGCTGGTCAGTGAATATATTCTTCAGACAGAACGTCTAATATGAAAGAAGGCCCCGAGTCCAGTTCCAGCAGCATATTATTGAGTGGGGTTCTCTTCATGTGAAGACTGCATAGAGGTGAAAAATATGGGTAGAAAAACCTCTAGATTTCTTAGTATCAATTTTTATTGTTTTTATTTATTATACTTCTGTAAAACATTTCTATCTGGCCTTATCTCTTCAGACTCAGTGTAGCTATATTGCAATTGTACTGCAGTTTTAATGAGGAAAGGAGTTATGAATTTATTTTGTCTTTAGGTAAAAATGAATCCTAGAAAATACTTACCTTTTGTATCATATATATAAAATTAAATTAATTAAATTAAAATTAAATTAAATGAATGTACTCTTGATTTGAAAAATTGAAATAGCTCACTCTGACTGGTACACATATTCCATCTGGCTCTAGAACTGCCATCTTAGGAATACTCAGAACTGCCAGGTTACTACTTTTATGACATGCATCTTGACCAGAGTTCTTGTTATTTGTTGCCTTTTCCAGCTTCATTCTCTAGTTTGCAACAGGCTGATGTAGGTTTTAAAAACCTGTTGCTATTGGCCCTCTAGGATTTTATTACCATTTTTTGTGATTGTGTGAATCTGTTCTCTCTGTGATGAGGTTGTGATTTACTACCTACTTTTCTGTGAATCTGGCTTATGTGCTAATTCAAAGTTGGATAGTAGTATGTTTGGGGTCAGATCAGATTATACAAAGATGGGGCACTGCTCTGTGAGTGAAGCTGCACTTGCCTCCCATCAAATGTAGCATGTCTACTGGGGGTGTGCACTCAGAATAAACCCAGCCGAAAAAATACCTGATAAATACCTTATCAGTGTTTATCAGGTATTTTCTCAGCCGGTTACCAAGTGGGCTGCTGATTCAACTATCCAAAAATGGCCACCATGAAAAATCCCCAAAATATTTGGGATTTTTCAGGGCCCTGGATAGGTGGTTTTTTAAAGGATTGCCTTCCCTTCCTGCTGCTTTGGAATTCCAAAGTGCCAAACAAAGTTTGAGTCCAGTAGCACCTTTAAGACCAACAAAGTTTTATTCAAGGTATAAGCTTTCATGTGCATGCATTCTTCAGAGTTCACTCATGGCTTGGAGAAGGCATTTAAAGGGACCACATTCCTTTTAAATGCCTTTCCCCCCTCCATTGGAAACAATAGAGGACAGGGGCAGCTTCTTCTTGGGCTTATATAATTGGACCCCTGGTCCAGTCTTTTTGAAACTTGGGGGGGGAGGGGTTGAGGAGAGGCACCAGCAGCTATGCTGCAAACTTGGTGCCTCTACCTCAAAAACCAGTCGCCCCTCCAGAGCCCCAGATACCCCCAGCTGAATTCTCCATTATAGCCTATGGGGACCATTGACTATAATGGTCCCCATAGGGTATAATGGAGCTGTGGTGGTGGGGGGGAATGGTGATCCTGAATATTTCCTGAATCCCAATACCATGCCAATATTGAGATTTGGGACTATTGGGAAATACCGATTTTTTTTTTCTTGGTTCAATATACCTGAACCCCAAAAAAATCTGTTTTTTGTGTGCACACCCCTAATGTCTGCCCAGACTTGCAATAGCCATACAAAACCCCCAGAAAGATACCATCTAGCACAATTTGAAGCCTTTTTTCAATTTAAGTGGCTCAATGGAAAAGCCACTTGTATTGGAGGAAGGATCCTGAGGCTGGAAGAAGTCTTCAGACTTTGCTCAGCAAAGTGGCTGAATATACTCCAATTATTCAATTTGGTATAGTCTTGTACAGACCACCAGATCAGTTTCCTACCAAAAAAAATCTACGAAACCATCATGCAGTCTAGTTGTACATGAACTCAATTTGAATGTTAAAATCAAGTGTGGATGCTGAGAGGTGATGCAGCTACACCAGAAAGTGTGCCCTTGTTCCTACCTTGTGTAGAGGGTTGTGTCACTTTTTGTATTATCCAATCCAGACCTTAAATTAAATCTCTGCTTTAGAGTCTTTAGATTGTCCCTTGTTCAGGCTGGCATTTCTCCAAGGTCCTAATGTCTTCTCTGGTAATCTGAGTTGATATTTCTTGTGAGCAACAGCATTTTGAGCTTTGAAAGAAGAATATGTAGCTTTCAGCTGCAAAAAATAGTTCAGCTGTGTAACTATTCATTGATGTTAAGGTGCCAGTCTAGAATAGTGAATTCATCATTTTTCTTTTTGTAATTTGTTTCCTATAAGTCTTTTTTCTATAACAAAATGTCTCATAAATTGTGTTTGTTGAATGGTAAGCCATAAAATTGAAGCTTGGTATTTTATTGCATATCCTCTGGTATTTATTCCGTGTTTCCTTCATCCCACCATATTTAGTCCCAGGAGATGGTGTTGCAGACACATTGTATTAGTTCTATTTGCAGTTTTCTTGTATGTGAAATTCTCTCTGCTTTTGCACACAGCTGTGACATATTAGAGTTGATGCTGTAAGTGCCACTGGATCCCATGCAGAATGCTAACACTTTCTTTAAAGGGGCTAGCTCTGTCTGTCTTGTTTCATGTGTTGGATATAATTTTTCTCAGAATTATGAATGATTTAAAGATTTTATCATCAACATTTCTTAGTTTCTTTCATGTCTGTTCATAATGTATAAATCTTGAAGTGTTATAGTTTGCAGTCATCCGTGTGCATGGAGAAAATTCATGGTTCAGACATTCAGTAGATCTGAGCTGTACTGTAGAAGCTATTCACTTCTGTCACCTGGCTTGTCTTACGTAGAATATTTTTATGCCACTTTGAAAGGTGGATAAAGTGGTGTACAGTAGAGTTAAAATGTACAATAATGCAATAAAAATTAAATATGCAGTCAAAACAGCACTTGATAAAAAACTAAATCCCAATTGTAAAATTTAACCTAGATTAAATTGATTAAACCTAGATTAAATTGTAGCCTATTGACCCTCATTTGCTTGACCACAAAAGACAGCAACAGCAGCTACAGTGTGTTAATAATGAATATTAAAATGTTAATGAATAAAATGAATGAAATATTGAAATAAAATATAAAAATAAAATGAATGAAATAATGAATAAAATATTAATGAATATTAAAATAATGAAAATTAAAATCAAATTGTAGCCTGTTGACCCTGATTTGCTTGACCACAAAAGACAGCAACAGCAGCTACAGTATGTTAATAATGAATATTAAAATGTGGGAGTACAAAAGTTGCAAGGAGATGGATATTGGAAATTTTGAAATTATATTAAGGAAATCTGACAAAGACTAACAGAGATTTCTTCACATACCCTCATCTGTGTTGGTGCATCCACCAGGATTGTCATTAAACATGCACACAGACCCAAACTAGTAACAGCCATTTACTACCATTCTTAACAATAAGTGTATTCAGGATGTGAAACAATTAGATATACATAAGCCTACTATTCCTGTGTGCCTCATAGCCACTTAAATATACTGACATGTGAACTGGCTTCATGTCATGGGAAGCAATAAGATCTAGGTTTGTTTCACACATGATACATGTGTGTCAGTTTCTCTGTATATACACTAGTGATGGTATGTGAAAGTGGTATCAGCATATGTGGAAATGCCCAAGTCCAAATTTTTCTGAATATGGTTTAGTGTACCTGGGGGCCTGTCTGGAGCGGAATCCCAAAGTAAGTAACCTTCGGGCATAGGGTTTTTTTTCACTTTCTTGTAGTGTCGCCATTGCACCTTATTAGTTTATAAGAATGTTGGTGATGCAACAAATAATATTTTGATGGATGTTAAAGATTTGTTTAAATGCTTTCTTTGAAGGACGGCCTCCTCCAGCCCACCAGCTAATATGATATTTTTCGTGTCCCTACCTTATTTTCATAGCTTGTTTTATTACTGATAATTCTTATTTGTTTTTATGATTTTATCATATTATTCTTACTTTTCAAGCTGCTTTAAGTCTTTACATTTTCTAATTAAAGAAATAAAGTAAATATTGCTGCTTCTGTGCCATATTTTCGCTACCTCACAGATACCTCTGCTTCTAGCATATCTTTCATTTTTTTAATGCATTACTAAAAGTCAGGAGCAGATTTAACTGATGGTTTGCATGTATAAGATGAATGGGAGAAGGCTGTAACCCAGAAACGAGACAGCCACTTCTGCCTTCAGGCATATTCTGCTGGGCCCAGAGCCTTGCTCAGGTTTAAATAGGCCAATCAATTCAAGAGTTGCAGGCTCCAGGACTCAGTGAAGAAGTCGAGGAAAACATCGGGGTCCTTACTCCTAGCCAGCTGACTTATGAATTGCCTTGGCTAACTCCATTGTCACCTGGCTCCCTGCTCTGTTTTCATCAGCCCAGTGTGTTGTTTAGGGGACTGCCTCCGCAACCACAAATGGCTGCTTCTTTCTCTGTTGTAGAGATCTGTGAGCTATTCTAATTAAATCCAGGGGTCATTTCGTAGAAAAAGAGGTGCAGGAGCTCATTAGCATAACTCATTTGCATAACTCATTTGCATATGCCACACACCCCTAACATACCGGAAGTGTGTCAGAAGGCAACGCCCACCCCTCAGGCTCCACTCCACAGGTGAGTGAAACTGACCTGCTCTTCCTCCATTCTCTTCCCTATCCAATACTTTATGCAATAAAAATAAGCGTAAAGAACACGCCCTCATTCTCTTCCTGCTCCCTTGAAACCACCAGGTTTCAAGTAGACTTGAGATACCCAGGACATGTGCACCACCCATCCCTTTCCCTTCCCCTCCCCACAACAAGACACCCTGTGAGGTAGGTGGAGCTGAGAGAGGTCTTTTGAGAACTGCTCATGAGAGAACAGCTCTGAGAGAACTTGTGACTGGCCCAAGGTCACACCAGCAGCTGCATGTGGAGGAGTGGGGAATCAAAACTGGTTCTCCCAGATTAGAGTACAACTCCTGACCACTACACCAAACTGATGGGGTGGAAGCTGCTGAAAGGTTGGTGAAATTTCTCCAGTACTTATGTGCCATGTGCCCAGGTAAAAAATGGTATACTTAGAAAATGTATATGCCACCTTGAGCAAGTCTCTGGAAAAGCAGCACACAGTCATAAAAGGAAGAATGATAAAATTATCAATATTAAAACAAAACATTAAAAACAATAAAGATCCTAGCAGGGCTTTCCTTGGGGCACTGCGCCTCTGAACTGTTCGGGGAAGCCGAGGAGGGGGCGGGGCTTGGTCATGTGCCCGCCCCCTGGGCTCCTCACTCCCGGAGCTGCACTCCTGTGCGCTCCCGCTCCATTGGACCCCTGATTAAATCCATCTAAAGATAAAACGGGCTGCAGTGGCTCAAGTGGTTAAGACGCTGAACTGCAGACCAAAAGGTTGGTAGTTCAGCAGTTCGAGACCCGAGTGCTGCATGACAAGTCAAGTTAAGTTTATTAGTACGGTCAAGTGACCAGTCAAAATAAAACATTTCCAAAGGGAATATTGATATAAAATACACAATAAATACATAAAATTCAAATAGATATTTTAAAGGACATTAATACAAAATGGGAGCAGCGCAATGTATCATTAAAGCAGGAACAGATCGATGCTAATTTATCATTAACTTACTATCTAGGATACAAGTTTCCTCTTCTTTAGTGAGACAGTGAGCTCCTGTCTCTGGTCGCAGCTCCTGCCAACCTAGCAGTTCAAAAGCAAGAAATTGCAAGTAGATAAATAGGTACCACTTCAGTGGGAAGGTAACAGCATTCCATGCGCCTCGGCGTCTAGTCATTCTGGCCACATGACCACGAAAACGTCTTCAGACAGTCCTGGCTCTTCGGCTTAACCTCCAAATGCCTGAATTTGACTAGTCGCCCAAATACTGTTCAGTTAAACAGTGTTTATGGCGGGTCTCAAAGAAATTACTGTGTCGAAGCAAATGAAAGAATGTCCACCAATCTTCAGTGGAGTGTTCTATTGCTCCCCCTTTTTGGTAGCATCAGCTCTAAAACTGTTGTTGTGAAATTTGCCCAACAGCTATGTGTACACCCAGGGATTGGTTTATCTACCAATGAAAACTTGAAAGGAGTTCTTGTGTGGAAATTTAGAGTATGAAGTTCAAGATTTTAAAAAATTGGTTGTTTAATGTGTGGGGGCTGAATATTTTTCTTAATGTTAAAGATTTAGGGTAACAGTGGTATTAGAAGGTAATGTACTGTTGATTTCATTGCAGTTTACACAGTGTTCATATTTCCCATATTCTCTTCCCTCTTGCAGGCCCTTTTAAGTCTGGGAAAGTTGATTCCCAAGGTTCCCATATTAATAGCCATGCAGATTGGTGTGAGGGGGAGAGCTGGAGTAAGGGAGAAAAGGGACACAATAGCCCCCTCATCCACATTCTGCAAGCACCACATTCTGCAACTGATGCAAGAGGCAGGCATGTGATTTGACTCCCTTCCCCTTCTCAGTGCAGCCCCCTGGTCTGTGTGTGTCTCATGACTCATGTGTATGTCTCATGTTTGAAGGTACTTCTGAAGGGAGAGAAACGATTCATGACCACCAGCATCTTCTGCTGGTAAATTGCTGGAGCCAACTCAGGCATGGTCTACCAAGCTGTGCAGGAATAGTTTTCATCCTTCTCTATTCTAAGACTGGAGCAACATCGTATACCCTTGATGAATAGGATGCTAAAATGTTCTCACTAGCCCTACACCCTACTTAAAGAGACTGGTGATTAAGCCAAACCCATTCCATGCAATTTATTCCAGAGCAGGCATTAGTACAGAAATTCCTAGTTTTTGTTGTTTCTGACTGTTCTATTCTCTGTATCCACCCCACCCCCACCCCCGGAGGTCACACCTAGGAAAGCAAAGTTCTGTTCTGTGGTTCAGCACGAAGGTCCAGACTTCTCATGCATCATGGCATATGGTTTTTAATGCAGAACTCAGGAACTATGGCCAAGTGTCTGGAATTCCTTTTCAAAAGTGTCGTTTCTTTTCCAGGTGTCCCAGCTGTGTGCCCAGCAGCCAGTGCAGAGTGAGCTGGTACAGAGATGTCAGCAGCTGCAGTCTAGATTATCCACACTAAAGATTGAAAATGAAGAGGTGAGCTAACAAAATTCTAGGTCTCTCATAGCATTTTCAAAAATCATTTATCTCCTCTTTGTCACTTATCTGTGTAATCTTGTTTGCCATAGCCTGCAGTGAATTGGGAAAAGGAGGGGCAAAAGCAAGTGTGAGGGTAATAATCTCTACACTTCAGCTGATCCAGAAACTTCCAAGGCGAACCAAATGCTATCAATTTCCTCACATAAATCTCTCTTGGCTGGCTGCATTCAAAGTGGATCTTTAGATGAGGTGGTCCTGTACATCAACGTTGTCTCCTTTTCTTCTAGAATTTTCTTCACTTTATGTTTTAACGCTAATTGAAGCTACATACTTTCTTTATGATGTAATGGAATTTTGTGTTTTTCACAGGTTCTGAAAGTAACAGTACAGCTTTGTTCTATAGACCTGCTCTAATTAATGTGAGATGTTTGTATTTGGAATTGTTATGTCCTGGCCGTTAAACCGTGCACACAGTCGACCACACACATGTGGCTGGGAGAAGCCATTGAGCTTCACTCCCAGGACAATAGACCCGGAGGATCCTAGTCAGGACCAATGGGGAAGCTCACAATTTGTAGGGAGACCTATAGGTAGCAGGGGCATACAAATAACCAATCATGGGTGTTGGGTGTGTGCATGGGTGCAGTCGTGAAGGGGAATATAAGTGGACCTGTGAGTTCGGTTTGTTATCCTTATCTTGACCTCTCAATAAACTATGACCTTTAATCACTCAACGCGTCTCCAAAATCAGTACTTTTCACTGGCGACGAAGGTAGGATCCCAATGAGCGACCCCAGCACTGCACCGAGCACCAATCCTCCAGCATCTGAGCAATGCCTGGCTCCAGCACCACCAATCGCCCCACAGGACAATGCTCACGGCATTGCTCAGGAGAAATGGCTGCCACTCTGGGACAGCTCACCGCATTCGACCCCACTCGCCCCGAACTCTGGGAAGCCTGGGTCGAACAGTTGAAATATTTCTTCCTGGTCCAGGACACGACCGATGCGGGCAAGAAGAGAGCATGGCTCATCAGCTTGTGCAGCATCTCCACGATCCGGATGGTGCAGAGCCTCATCACACCCATGACTCTGGACAACTCCATGTACGATGAGTTGATCACAGCGCTCACAATGTATTTCGCGCCAAAACCTTCTAAGATGGCGATGTGGATGGACTTCTGCGCTCACTCCCCGAAGGTCGGAGAATCCACAGCTGACTTCATGGCAGACCTCCAATGCCGGGCCATGGGGTGTGAGTTTCCATCCATCAAGGACACCCTCCTCATACATTTCATGTGGGGAATACGAGAACCAAAACTCCATCGGAAACTCATGGCCATCGACGACCTGAAGCTCAACTCCGCTTGTAGAGCAGCTGCTGCCTTCGAGAAAGGCCACCAAGACTGCCAAAGGTCCACCACACACCTCGTGGCAACCAGTGGCAGCCCAGTGACATCTGATGAAGAGGATGTGCTCCAGGTTTGGCGACCTGACCACTGCGGCCCACCGCAGCAAGCCAATGCTTCCGCCCAGGTCAACCCCCATTCCTGCCCATCGACATCATGCACCAGCTGCGGGGACCCCCACGAATGCTGGAGCTGCCGCTTCCTGGACGCAACCTGCCGATCCTGCAGCAAGACCAAACACATTGCCAAGGTGTGTCAATCCAAGGGGTCCTGCCACACTCAAGCGGCTCACCTAGACTCGACTGACCTGCACTCCACATCATCCACCCACCACCAGGTAATGAACTTGCCCCAGGATACCCCTGACAAATGTAACTGGTAGAAGGGTCCCCCTGTGAGATGGAACTGGACACCAGGTCCTCATTCTCGATAATTTCCATGGCCATTTTGCAAAGACTATGCCCACAGGGGAGACCCCAGTTACGGAAACCCATGGGACTCACACTACTGGATTTTCAAAAGAATCCCATTGCTATAAAGGGGTGGGGCAAGTTCCGGGTCCAATACAAGGACTTTGACGGACACTTGGACCTACTGGTGGTGGAGGGCAAACTCACCAGTTTACTCGGACTATCTTGGTTTGGACCTTTAGGGTTGGGAGTGACCAGGGTTAACCGAGTGCGGGAGGGGAATTTCACCAAAATTTGCAACAAATTCCCCGTGGTGTTCAATGGGGCACTCAGCTGTAACACGGGGCTGCCGGTCACCCTGGACCTCGACCTTCAGGTCTGGCCCATTCGCCTAACCGCTCACCGACTCCTGTTAGCGCTCCATCCTCGAATTGACATGGAGCTGGACCACTTGGTGATCCAAGGGGTACTAGAGCCTGTTTCCCACGCTAAGTGGGAAACCCCGATAGTCACTCTGGTGAAACCCAACAGGGCTGTCTGCATCTGCATGGATTGTAAGTGTACCCTGAACAAAGTTCTCCAGGATCATTCTTATCCAGTCCCCATGGTAAGCCATGTACTTGCGGCACTGGTGGGGGCCAAGGTTTTCGGCAAGCTGGATCTGGCACAGGCTTACCAGCAACTGCCCATTGATGATGCCACTGTCGAGGCCTAGACAATCGCCACACATAGGGGGGCGTTCAGGGTAACACGTCTGCAATTTGGGGTTATTTTCACCCCAAGCATATTCCAAAACCTAATGGACTGTTTGCTCAAAGGAATCCTGGGGGTCCAGCCTTTCTTTGATGATATTTTAATCGCCACCCTGGACCCTACGACCGTTGCCTCCTGGCTGAGAATGGTCCTGCAACGTTTCAACGAAACCAGCCTGAAGGTAAAGTGAGAGACGTGCTTGCTGGGCGTCCCGTTGGTGGAGTTCCTCGGATTCAAGGTTGACATGCAGGGCCTTCCTAGGCCTACTCAACTTTTATCACACCTTCCTGCCCCACAAGGCTGCGGTAGCCAAGCCCCTACACCGCTTCCTGTACAAGAACGCGCCATGGGTCTGGGGACCCCAGCACACCACAGCTTTTCAAGCAGTTAAGGACTTGTTGACCTCTAATGCAGTGCTGGCGCATTTTGACGAGGACTTCCCCATGGTCCTAGCATGTGACACATCTCGTTATGGAGTAGGGGTGGTCCTGGGACACCGTTTAACAGATGGCAGAGAGGTCTCAGCAGCATACTATTCACGCACCTTGTCCGCAGCTGAGCGCTATTATGCACAAATAGATAAAGAGGCCCTTGCAATCTGGTGGGAACAAAAGAATTCATGATTATCTATACAGCTGGCCCTTCACTATCCTGACTGACCACAAGCTGCTCCTGGGCCTCCTAGTGCTGGACCACCAGACCCCGCAAATGCTGTCTCCTCTGCTGGTCCATATTCCTGGCCGGCTACAGCTACATGTTGGTCCACTGCCCTAGCAAGGTCGTGGGACATGCCGACACCCTCAGCCATTTTCCACTGCCCTCCTGCGACCCAGACCCTGCCCCGACCCATCACATTGCCCTGCTGGAGGGCCTGCCCAACCAACCAGTCCAGGTGGCAGAGGTGGCCCGCCACACAGCCCACAGTCGCCTTACTTGCCCGGTTCCTGGACTGGGTGGGTAGGGGGTGGCCCACTGCAGTGGGACTGGACTTTGCAGCTTTCTTGTCCAGGCAGAATGAACTGTCGGTGCACAAGGGGTGTGCCTCCTATGGGGGAGTAGAGTTATAGTGTCCCCCCCGCTGTGGAAGAGGGTCCTCACAGTGCTGCATGATGCGCACCCGGGGATCATCTGCATGAAAGCCCTGGCCCAGAGCTACATCCGGTGGCCGGGACTGGACCAGGAGATCGAGTCCACGGTCAAGAGGTGCCACCAATGCCAAGAGTCCCGACCGGAGTCCACCCACAAACCATGGCCACAGCTCCACATAGACTTTGCCAGGCCATTCCAGGGACAGATCTTTTTTATCTTGGTGAATGCCTACACCAAGTGGCTAGAGGTGATCCCCGTGAGTTCCTCATCCTCGCAAGCCGCCATCCGGGCTGTGTGGAAAATCTTCTGTACGCGTGGCATCCCCAACACCCTAGTCTCGGACAACGGCACCGCTTTCACGTCAGCGGAGTTTCTGGACTTCATCCAATATTACAGGATCCAGCACATCTGCTCAGCACCGTTCCACCCCGCCACCAATGGCCAGGGCGAGCGCATGGTCCTCACAGCAAAAGAAGCCCTGTGCCATTTAGACAAAGGGGATTGGCATCACAAGCTGGCCACTTTCCTTTTCAGCCAACAGACAACTCTCCACACCACAACTAGTCTCAGCCCCGCAGAGCTTCTGATGGGCTGGCGCCTCACCACCCATTTGGACCGCCTACACCCTGACTGAGCCCCGGACCACAGCATCACTCTGGAAACCCGACCCGCTCCAAGAGGGTTCTTCCCGGGAGACCCAGTCTTCACCCAGAACTTCGCAAAGAGGCCCCAATGGGTCCTGGCCAGGGTAGTGCAAGTAACTGGCCCCGTGTCCCATGAGGTCTCCACAGAGGATGAGCAGGCATGGTGGCAGCACATCAACCACCTCAGGCACTGGGTACTACCTGAGGACCCTGAGGACCCTGAGGATAGTGAAGGGCCAGCTGAGGACTGCCAGAGTCTCCACTGGACATGTACAACATCCCAGGCATGGATGTTCCAACACAAGATGACCCAGTCACAGCCGAGGAAGACAGCTCTCCTCCATACGGGAACCCCCCATGAACCGAATCATGGGACGCCCTAACTGACAGAACCCCAGCTCAACCAGGACCAGAGAGACCAGAACCGACACCAGATCAGGAAACCCCTACTCCAGCAGTATGCCGGTCCACCTGAGAGTGGAAGCAACCCAGTTACCTCCGGGACTAAGTATGCCAGGGGAAATCTGAACTATGGGGGGAGGGGTGTTATGTCCCAGCTGTTAAACTGCGCATGCGGTTGACCACACACATGTGGCCAGTAGAAGCTGTCGAGCTTCACCCCAAGAACAATAGACCTGGAGGATCCTAGTAGAAACCAATGGGGAAGCCCACAATCTGTAGGGAGACCTATAGGTGGCGGGGGCATGTAAATAACCAGTCACGGGTGTTGGGTGTGTGCATGGGTGCAGTCATGAAGTGTAATATAAGTGGACCTGCGAGTCCGGTTTTTTATCCTTATCTCAACCTCTCAATAAACTATGAGCTTTAATCACTCAACGTGTCTTCGAAGTCAGTACTTTACAGGGATGAAAGCCGACTTTTAACTAACTACCCCTCTTTGTAAGGCAGAAACGTGATGCCATTCTGTAAGAAAGAGAAAAATCCTAAACTAATTTCTACCTAGGTAGAAATTAAAAGTTGTGATTGTTTGGATTTTGCTTGATTCTTTAATACTTCTAAGATAAAAATATCCCATTTGAACACTTAGGAACTGGTGATTTAAATCTTAGTAAGAGTGTATTAGAGTTAGAAAAAAAAAGATGCTTCAACATCAGTTGGTGCTATAAAATGACAGTGTTTGAGGGAGGCATTTCAAAAAGAAAAATGGCATATCTTATCGTTTCTCTACAGAAAATTGAGATTCCAGCAGGCTCCTGTCAGCTACTTCAGTTGCTGCAGTTGCATCCAGCAGATGCTTGTACTGCAATGGCTAAATTGCCATCCAATTTAAGTCAAGTTGGCTGAGCTGCAGCCTCCTTGCTACAGTGATGCAATCTTGCAGTATCACCGGGAGGTTAGGATTGTGCTCATGGCTGTTAGGATGTGCACTTAGACAGCTGATTGGCTGCCAGCATCACTGCAAAATAGTCTTTGTATTAGTCCTGGAATCTGGGCTTCCTGTTCCCTCCTCCAGTTTAAAAATCTACTTTAGTGTAGCATAGTGGGAGCTGTAGTTGGTTCAGGAGGGATTTAAAAAATCCTACAATTGACTTAATTGGGCCCAGAAGGGTGTAACTGTTCTTAGGATAGCACTGAGGGGACCATTGTGCATGTACAAAGTGGCTAACTAGATCATGGCCTGTGACTTTTGAGAATCCATAATTCTTCTCATTTGGCATAGCTGAAGCTGTTAATACTTCTGAAAGAGGATTACAGTTCCTGCCTCTGTTGACAATTTAGTTTCTTACAGCTGGGTAACAAACAGCACTTAAAGCTTGATCATTTTTAGGGTCCTTCTTGTGTACTTTTTGGAAAGGAGAAGGGAGAAATAAAATTATGGTATCAAATTAGATTAATGAACAACAGCATTGCAATTTGTGTATCAAGAACTGGTAATGAATTGCAAAGGTTATAAAGGGCTTTGAACAGAATGTTTAAAAATGTAATGTAATGTGTAGCTTGCCCTTGATTTAATGGGGTTTATTCCCAAGTGAATAAGCATAGGACTGTAGCCTCAATTTTCAATCATTGTTTCTGTGGATTCTTCTCTGTTAATTAGCTGAGTGTTGTACTAAATTTAAAGCCCATATACCTAACTGCACAGTGCCCTGATCTCTTCAGATCCTATGTTTTATTTATCTAAAATAATTATGTACTGCAGCCTTCATTTAAAATTGGTTGAGATAGTTTCAAAATCGTCATATAAAGTACTAAAATTGAAAGAACAACTAAACTGTTAAGCACTAATTAAAGCAGTGTTCAGTTTAAAAACAGCAATTAAAGTAATGGTTACCCAGCAGCACAAGCAGTATGAAAACTACAAGTTTAAAATGCCTGCAGTACATGTAGAAGTCAGCACTAATGTGGGTTTGTTTGTTTGTTTGTTTACTAAATGTCTTGCAAATTTGTCATAGCAAGCCACAGAATTATCCATGCCTAAATTAGCAGGAGGTGTCTGAAGAAGCCTCCTCATGAAACTATCTATGGCTACAATGGTGGCAGAAAAGTAAGAATGAGGCAGCAATGGCAGCAAAGCAGAGTAGGAACTATAGTGAGTGCACATTTGTCTTCAGTAAGCCTGATCCATTTTAAGGTCTCCACTTACACGCATTACATGATTTTATCATCCTTAGTCCTCATTATGTTAAGAAGCCAAGGGCATTCTGTGAGCAGAGAAAAAATATTTACATTCCAAAGAGTAACCAGGGCTTTAATAGGAGTGCTCCTACCAAAAGCTGCTACAGGGTGTCAGAGGGCAGACCATCTTAATAGATTCCTCCACTGGATCAGAAGTTAGAAGCTCCCATAAGACTAAACTGCACCAAATGATGATCTGACCACAATAGCAAAATAGAGAGTAATTCCCTCACTTCCAGAACACCACACACTTGATCAAAACCAAATCCCAAAGAGTATGAAAATCCCAAAAAAGAGTATGGGCAAAATGATTTTGGGTGACCCCCGCAGTTGTCATGACAGCCAAGATGTGTTGAGCTGCCCTGTTGAAAGGACTTTGTCATGGATATTGAAATCCCTGAGCAACAGAAGCACCAGTCTGAGACCACTTCCTGCAGTTTGGGCAGTATATCAACAGAACTACAGTTTATTATGTAAAGTTAGAGAGACCTGACCAGGCACAGAATGAATTAAAAAATGATGCTATATTCAGTTATGGAATGGGTTGATATAAATCCTAACCTTCCATGTATAGACAGTATCCATTATCCAGGCACACTTACATTATGGAATAAAGAAATGATGTTCTTTCCAATGTCCCAAGTACCTTTCCAAGCCTGATCAAGGCATATCACGTCCTCATGATGTGCATTATAATGGCAATATATCGATTGCTGTTCCTGCAAGATTTCCAAGAATGCTGAGTTCTGCGGTACCTTGAAGACTTTTCCTAAAGCACGGTCCACTTTTTCAGAGAAGAGGATCTATTTCCATAGGGTAGAGAATATTGCTTTAGATACTGTTTTTCCAGACAAAGGAAGGGACTATGGTTTAATCTGGAGTACGTGGTTTACATGTAGGTCCTGAAGATCTGATACTGGCACATCAAGATAAAAAATTCTGGTAGTATGTCTGGAGTGATTTGTAGTTGAGACCCTGAGATCTGCTGCCAACCACAATGCTATGCCATGTTGACCATAAGGCAGGTATGAAAAAACTGAGATGACCAATGCTTTTGTGGGACATTGTCCCTCACTCTCACTGTTGCCTGAAGCAGTGACCTCCTTTGTTGTTGCCCCTTCAGTGTCTTTATGCTGCTGCCATCAGGACTCTCAAAACAAAAAGAGCAACAGCTGGCAGGACAGGAAATGGGGAATACAAATGACAGCTGCTTCCTCCCACTGCCTCACTGCTCCCTACTTGCTGCTGCTGTGATGATGTCCCTGCTGCAAAAAGAAGGAGGGCCAGAGCTGGAGAGCCACCTCACCCCAGCTTGAGATAGTGTGCCACAGGTAGAAACTGTCATGAATATTCTCTTTTATTTTTGTTTTTTCCTCTCAGGTTAAGAAAACAATGGAAGCAACGCTGCAGACTATCCAGGATATAGTCACCATTGAGGATTTTGATGTCTCAGACTGCTTCCAGTATAGCAACTCCATGGAGTCAGTAAAATCAACAGTCTCTGAAACCTTTATGAGCAAGCCCAGCATTGCCAAGAGACGGGCCAATCAGCAGGAGACAGAACAGTTCTATTTTACGGTAAGCTCTGGCTTTTAAAGTGCTTACAGCAGAACCTATGCATGGTGAAGTTTGAAATCTGTGTGCATCACCCACAGTTCAAGCTAACAGGCCATGAGGAGCAGATGATGGTTGCAGTGAGTAATGAAACTGGCCCACCTGCATGAAAAATGTCTGTCTCAGTCTCCCTTCCTTTGAAAACCGGTGTTATTCTGTGTCTTAAGAATAGTGGTATGTAGACAGAAATAACATTACAACTACTGCAGGTAGAAAAGTCCTTTTATGTGTACATTGTGAAGGGGATGAAAACAACACCTCAGTCCAGCTATGGACTCACTATGTATGGAAGTAGACTTCCACATGTTCATCCCCTTAAAACAACACTGGTTTTAAAAACTCAGTCAAACAACACTGGTTTCATATGACACAGGTTGACACAGGATACGTTGAAGCACCAAGAGAGCGCAGGGAAAAGATTAGGACTGCAGAAGTCCTCAAAATGTGTCTGTATGCTCTAATCTTTATCAGGAAAGTTGCAGATACTGTTGCAAAGGAACAAAGTGAGTCCAGTGGCACCGCTAGATTTAATTCTGGGTATAAAGCTTTCGTATGCACGCACACTTCTTCAGAAGTGTTGCAAAGGTCTTTAGAGAGGACTATTAAGTTGCCTTGAAAGTGTGTCTTCAGTGTTCTTTTCATTCAGTAGTAGACACACTGAATAGCCTGTTTCTGTTACTGTCTCACATACAAGATGTTCATGATGGAACAAAGTGGAAGAAAAAGGATGGTATCATTCATGCTTTATTTATTTATTTATTTGTTTGTTTGTTTGTTTGTTTCATTTGTACCCTGCCTTTCTCCTCAATGAGGACCCAAAGTGGCTGAGATCATTCTCCTCTCTTCCATTTCATCCTCACAACAACCCTGTGAGTTGAGTTAGGCTGAGAGAGTGTGATTAGCCCAAGGTCACCCAGCAAGCTTCCATGGCATGAGTGTGGATTGGAACCCAGGTCTCCCGGATACTAATCCAGCACTCTGAACCAGCATACTGCACTGTCGTTTTGTTTTACTTTAGTCATGCCCATCATGCATTCCTGAATTCAATGTAAGACAATGCTTAGCTTTTTCCTACCTGTAGAAGCAGGAACAAAAAGCATAGCACACCTGTAGCACATAATTTTCTCTTTAACTTCCAACATCCAAACAAAATAGCACTGACTAACAAGCAGCTTTAGTCTGTGGTACAAACAACTATTTTCTTTTCTTTTTCTGGTATTTTTCATGTGTGTGTATGTGCGTGCGTGCGTGTGTGTGTGCATGTGACTGTGTGCACCTGGAAGTCATGGTGACCTCTGGTGACTGACCCCTACTGGGGGCCTGGAGGATATTCAGAGAGGCAGCTGAATAAAGCCTCCCCCTGCTTCCTGACTGCTGGTATTCCAAGGAGGGCTCCCATCCAAGTACTTGCCAGAGTTCTAAGTTCTGATGAGATTGGGCTTGTCTGCACTATCCAGGTCAGGGCCAAACAATTATTTTCAAAGAGAATGTTAGCATTGCTGGGTTATTGTGGAGGCAAATGCTTTCTGAAATGTTCAGCATGTGTAATGACTATTTTAAGCTTGTAGAGAAGGAAATGGTAATAGTCAAGCAGGAGAAGGAAATCTCTGTGGGTTTTGCACATTTTGGGGCTTCAGATACTCCAGGTCTGTTTCTCAGCCAGCCAAAATCTTCTGACTTAATTTCTATTCCTTATTCTCTGTGCTTCAGTACCTTCTTGAAAAAGCAGGAATCAGTGTCATTCCATACCTCTGCAGTGATGTTCTGAGAATAAATAAATGAAATAAAGTGCAGAGAAGTAGGCATGGAGGGGGAGGTGTACATTCAGCAGAAATAAATAGACATCTGAAGAAAGGGTGGATAATTGTGGTGTATAGTTAATTGCGATCACTTGTTAAAGATACTAAGCCAATGTAGAGCCCTTCATCTTCAAAGTGCTTTGTAGAAATATTTGCTAATCTTCACAAAATCTGAAAGATTTATAAAAGTATTGTTTATAACCGTGTCTATAATCAGTACCATGCTGCTTTTTTAATCAATGTGCTATTATTTCTCACTTTTTAATCACTGACAGTAGAAGAGCATTATGATGCTCTGGGTTTTTTTTCTCCCTGACTGCATTATTTGAGCTGAGTATCTGCCTCTGCTTTTGATCTTGTTTAAAAAGAGAGAGAGAGCTGAGTTTATATGAGTTGCTAGTTCTGTATGTGGGAGAGGAGAGATCTGGGACACGTGACAGAAGATATTTCCATTCAGCCTCAAAAGTGTAACATTGTGGATTGCCAGGAAGGCAGGAAGATCTACATTGGCTTACACATTAACTTATTATCTCTTGCTCCTGACAGCTGTTTCCTACTGGTAAATACCAGTGTGGGAGCAGGGACAGTCCTGGAAGTTTTGCAGTTGTGGAGGGGATGTAAGATTTCCCTGGTGTAGCATAACACATTCTTCCACTGGAGAAATTTGCAGCAGGGAAATAGTGCTGCAATTTCAAGATGCCTTTGTCTCCTTATATTTGAGCTTTATATGAACGGGATTATAGTGCTGACATTTGGGGAGGGTCACATATCAAAATGTTAGCTTTTTATATGCATAGGCATATGATGGATATACATAATGAAGTGTGCATGCACACAAATGCTTAAACCCAGAATTAAACTTTGTTAGTCTTAAAAGTGCCTCTGGACTCAAACTTTGTTTGAAATATCAGTAGCTGATGGAGAAACAGTACCTAATGAACTAGATCGGTATGGTAGATAAAGTATTTAGTACAAGCAAAAGACCTACACTGGTATCTTATGTAGAATTACCCCCAACTAAAACCTTTGAGTTCAGTAGTCTTAGACTAGAGTAATTCTGCATATGGTTGAACTGCTACTCTGTAAACTATTGCATGGTACCAGCAATGCCTAGGATCAGGTACTGCTTCATCTGCTGGGACAATACTATGGGTTTGGAGTTTAAGATCAGTCCTTGTCATAGCTTGTTCACTGCCTATATTTCTATCCACAGTGGAACTTGCCTCTACAATCTTGGCATACTGTTTTAAAATCTGTGTATTATACAGGATCAAATTTCTTCCAGTCCTTGGTTTGCATTGTGGGTAATTTTTTAAAATCCACATATAGCTACCCAATACTTCAGGGTTCAGAGTTGCTCCTTCAGGGTTTAAATTGGCTCCAGGCAGACAATCTGTCATGTCTTATTATCAGGTGGTTGTTTATTTTAATAGAGCCTTGACTGACAGCGGGGAGTAAGCCACTGAACTGTGAACATGCCAGGATGAAAGGTTTCTCTAATCACTGTATTTTGGCATTCTGATTCTCGTATATCTCAGGATGGTGTGGGTTGGTTAGAATGCTCATTTAAATTGTTCGTTTCTTGACACTTAAGTTAATTTTGAGCTAACCAATTCAATTAATTTGAAGGTTTCCTTAGGACTTACATGAAATCTGGATATTTTAAAAAATTCAGTGTACTTGATGTTGAACCCCCCCCCCCCCCAATTTTCCCCTCTTTGCTCTGTTTTTGGTCAGTTTGCCCTTTAAAACAGTAAATGTAACACTGCTTATTTTATCATACGAAATCATAGACTGTAATTCTGTAATTAGCTAGTAGTAACATGCATTGAAATCTGAAACGTTTGAAATAAATATTAAGTAAGGAATAAAAGTGAGAACTGACAAAGAAACAAACATGCCATTGTCTAAGAGAGGAATCCTAAGCAGGTCTACTCAGAATCTTGTTCAGGTCTATCTGATGGGGTTACTCTGGGTGAAGTGTGATTAGACTTGCACTGTAAATAAACTAACAACCTCATGTTTTGTTTTGTTTTTTAATTTTGAATGCAGTATGTAAATGCAGAAAAGCTCAAGGAAGGAGATGGATCTTTCCCCGTCTATCCCTTCTCCAGACAGCCTGCTTTTTGTGCTCAAAATCATCTCTGAAGTCTGGTAGGGCCTTAGGAACAACAGGGACCACAGTAGATGGTACTGCAGAAATGAGGGGGAAGGAAGTAAAATTGCCTACTTCCTCTTGCCCTCACGGTTTGTGTCACCACAGAAGGGAGAAAGAGACTGTTGTACCTGATGCTCCCTTCATTGCTGCAGTGCCCTGTACCATGGTGCATTTTGTTTCTGAGGATTTTTAGAACAGCTTTAGAGCAGGCTGCTTGGGAAAGGGGATTTTTCTGCTGGATTCAGCTCAGTAAATAAATTTTAAAACACTTTGGTATCACTTTGCCAGGCAGTAAACAGAATAAAATTAATCAGAATTGTCCAGTGCCAAGAATTTTCTAGTAGTAATTCTTTTGTATAGCATCTGCTGGTATTTGGCATTAATTTGGTAAGAAGCAAAGAGCTATAGCTCTGAAGTACAGTAATGCAATTTCACTGAGCTACAGCATAAGCCGCAAGGCAGGAGCTGAAGTGCTTTGTCACTAGAGCAAAATTTAATCTTCCTCATATGACTTTTTTTTTGTTTATAGTGTCAGATTTAAATGCTTTTTTATTCCTGTGTACTTCTCACATACCAAATAAATTGTGCACTTAGCACTGAATAGCTTTACTATAAGTAAAAACACGTTTGTCACATCTGTTCTGAAGAATTGTATAGCTTAATAGTTTAGCAATGGGAATAAATTTACCCTTATTCACTCTATTCACTGGGCGTTTTCTTAGTTTCTATTCGTTTTAGCTCGGCTGCTTAGGAACAAAACTTGGGTGTTTTTTTAAATACAGCTGCAGGAGTTACTGAATAGTTAAGGCAAATTACTTTATCAGCTTTCTATCTTCATAATGTCCGAACATTCTATTCAGTATAAAAGCAAGCCAATTCATCCAGCAGCCTGAAATTTGACAAAGGGAAGCAACATGGCAATCTGTCTTATCCCGCAGATTTTATAAAAGTCTGGTGTGAAATGGCTGAGTTACAGAGAGTTTTTTTCCACCAATGATCTTGGAAATTTAGATGTTTGCAGATGATGAAGGCGGGGGGGTCTCTCTCAAAGCAAACCTTCAGACTCTCTCGTGTCTCGTTTAGATTTACAGATATTCCCAGATCTTGCTATAACTGGATTGGTGAAAATCTGTGTTAATGAAGCTAATATTTCCCATTATTTGAAGTAAGCAAACATTATTTGAAGTAAGGATGAGTTATGAGTGCAAGTAAGCCTTGTTGCCCTGTAAGGCGCTTATGTGCTCTTGTAGACGTAAAGTCTATAAGTGTCAATAATGGACTGTGTTGCTAAATGTTTAAGAGGGACTGAGATGCAGTGTGACCAGATTGTGATGCCAGCTGTACACACACGCCAGCCAATGCCTGAAATGATGTGCCAGTGGTTCCCAAGGTCGTCATCCCTTAACACCAATACACAGAAACAGCCACTCGTCATTGTGGTTTGGACATGTGCTTCCAGACGCCATCAGAGAAGCACTTCATCATGCAGGCAAACTCCCCCCCCCCAACCTTATCTGCTACGAAGGGACAAAAAAATCTTTCCCACCTTCTGTAGACAATGGACATGGCCAGCCAGAAACCAGTTCTGCAGCCCTGAGAACAATAAGACTCTTCAACACCACAAAAGAGCTAGCCGATGAGTCATTCCGACCCTCCAGGTATCTCTGTCACAGTTCAGGTAGAGTTTAACATTGCCCAACTCCTTAAGCCCCCTCCCCATTGCAGATGTGACTTTTGGAGCAGACCACCAAAGGTGGTCTCAAGGGAGGTGGCCAGCAAAGCCCTCCCCCAAAGCCCCCCCCCCCTAACACCAATGACCTCTCCCTTGCTTGGCTGACACTTTGAATAAAACTTCGTTCATCTTAAAGGTTCCACTGGACCCAAACTTTGTTCTACTGCTTCAGGCCAACACGGCTACCCACCTGAATACTATTTCTATGAAAACAACCATATACTATAATAAAACTGTAAAATATTTGTAAAACTACAACTGAAAGCCATCTATGAGTATTATAATCAAATTCCAAAACAAATCAGGAATGTATCGTGGCAGGATGAAACAGAGTAAGTATGTAAAAACAAAGTAAAAGCAGCATAAAAATAAGAGTACAAACATCAGCGCCATCCCCTAACATAGCAAGCCTCTATTCACCCTTTGTTCACTAAAAATAAACAGATAACCAAAAGTCTGGAAGAGTAAATCTTCAAATTCCAAGAAGGCTGACAAAGACGGGAGTGGGCTTGTCTGATATTTGAGCTTGCTAGGTCTGTACCCCTGTACTTTCCCTTGATCAGTGCTTCAGGGTGAAGATACAGCTGTGAACATGGGCTCACTGCTAGAGAAATGTTCAATATGAATTTGATTACATGTCAACTAACAACATGGAATGTGCATTGGAAGTAATAGCTGTCGCAGCAGTGCATTTTGGAAAAACAATCTGAAGAGAAAGGATATGCATAACTACATGAAGCCTGACTTGTTACCAATCTTGGACTGGAGTGAACTTTGATTTACAATGTTGATTTTTGCTTGGTGCACCGGTGAAATTGTGCCTCAGCTCTTTTCTTAAATGATGATGGCTGTCTTTTTAGACTAAAGCACTGAATGTTCAAATGCTACTCATGCACTAGCGCAGTAATCCTTTCAGTAACCTTTTAATTTTAGGGCAGTATTATTACCATATCCTGTGTAAGTGGGGGTTGTTGAGAGATAATGGATTTCAGCAAACTACTTCGTTGCTTAGTCTTAGTAATATGGGAAGTGGCAAATTTTTTGATGGTTCCTTTGGTAGCATTCATCCAGCTGACCATGGAGTGAACACCACAGGATATATTGGTGGCAGCTATGTTGAAGAATCTTTAATTACTGTTAGATGTTCTTGCTGTTATCAGAGTCTTGCAAGCCAGATTTTAAAATCAAACAATAGAAAAATACATTTTAATTGATATTTAAAAGGGGATAACTACAGAAAACTAACAATCCTGGTACAATAGTGAGTTTCCCAACAGCTCCCAAACAAACCAGGAAGTGTGACCAAAAGGTTTAACAGATGCCATTCACAATGTCACCCACCATCTTGAATTTTGTTGTTGATAACTCCTTACAGTGATAGTTACTTTAGGAGTAGTTGTACGTGGTTTGCAAAGATGATATGTGGAAACATGTGGTGGAATTCATTATATGTCCCTCTTCATTTTGTAAATCATTCACCACCATTTACAGTAGGACTAGCATTTCAAGGTGTTTCTAGTAGTTTGCCATGTAAACTCCAGGCTTAAAAACAATGTAGAGGGTAGTTAATACTGCTGTTACAGAAGCTGAAGAGACCTTCTTGGAGCAAGTTCTTGCAAAGTTTCATCCCAAAGTCATGCTACAAAGTTGGGATAAAATAGAGACAAAGGCTTTGCAGTTTTAAAAACTTTGTCTCCTCCCCTTTCCCAGTCATACTATTTTTTGTCTCCTCTTCTCTCTGCTGCCATACTTGGGGGAAATTGCATATCTTTAGGAAGCACAACTCCACCCCTAGCAATCGGAATGGGATAGTATTTCCGAAGGATATTGGAGTCCCTCTCTTATTACAGGCAGACAGAGTGAAGGAGGATAGCCAGATAGGGAATGGACAGAATGGGACTGCTGGGGAAGCCAGCGACCACTGGGGTAAAAGTACTGCCCCATTATCATGGGCTCCCAACCACCCGCTAGTGTTTCTTGTACCATCTACTGTCCCTTATCCATGCCCATGGAATTGGAATGTTATAACAAAACACATGATTGGGATGTAGACTGTTTTGGCTTGAGGACTCTTGTTTTCAGTGAAGAAAGGATCTCACTATTGTCTTGACTGACAATCACATTGCAGGTACCCATTAATCTACTATGAGAGCCAGTTTGGAGTAGTGGTTAAGTGCGCGGACTCTAATCTGGGAGAACTGGGTTTGATTCCCCACTCCTCCACTTGCACCTGGCTGGATGACCTTGGGCAAGCCATAGCTCTATACCAGCTGTTCCCTCAAGGACAGCTTGGGAAAGAGCTCTCTTAGCCCCACCTACCTCACAGGGTGTCTGTTGTGGGGAGGGGAAGGGAAAAGGAGTTTGTAAGCTGCTCTGAGACTCCCTTGGGGAGTGGAGGGCGGGGTATAAATCCAATCTCTTCTTCTTCTTCTTCTTCTCTTCCTCAAGAGTATGTCATGTCTTCTTTGGCAGCTGCTATATACTCGCCCTGGCTCCACAGGACCTACCTTCCCTAACTGCCCCAAAGACGCTGTCTACATAACGTCCTGCTACTTTGTATGCTGTTCTGCCGGGTGCCAAATTCTGCTCAGGTACAGACTGTAGCAGATCCAGTAGCCTGGGCATTGACTGCCATACACCATACTTCTTGGTACAGACTGTTTTGGTACCACCATGTGTTGTCTCAGGAGGGTCTTCTGCATCCTCTATGGCTATACATGCTTATAGTCATGAAATAAAGATTGATAGAGATAGCATGGTAGCAGCTTTAAATACTGCCATTCCAATTTTTGCATAGAACTGTACATATTACATTTCTCATTCTGGTACCTCGCCTTAACTTTGCCAGCACCAAATTGGGGTTGAAGCCTGTCTGGGCTTCAACAGCCTCTGATGGTGCTTCAGAATCTTCACCTGACTACCCTGTAGGGAATCACCCACAAGCGAAGAATGACATCTTCATGCACAACACATCAAAAGGATTACTCAGTCTCAAAATCCAGGGCATCTATCAACAGCCCAGTTTTAAGATAGTGCAGTCATATTACCCACGCTACCTATGCTTCTTAAAGTGGTGAAGGACTCACGAAACAAATCTTCATTTATAGCCTTTTGAGCTTTCAACTCATCCAGGATGTTGCCCTTCCTATATTTTTCCTTAATCCCCAGGATGACAGGGAGCATGCCGCACATATTTTGAGTATGCGAAGGGCCTGTGCCATCTGTTGTGAGAGCTTGGCTACTTCCTGTGCATTCTCCCATGAAATGTGTTAGTAACAGACATTTGTAAAGTATGTTCTGGACATCTTCACAAGAGCAGATGCAGCTCTTAGTGGAGCAGTTCACATCCAGTTTTCCTGAGGATAATAGCACCCTCTCTTCAAAGTGTATTTGCTAACAGTTCACACATATAGAGGTCTTCACAGAAGCCACAGAGAAAGAAAAACAGGTGGTTTACTGATAACTGGTGCTCTTTATGGGGCATTTGTGCCACACAACCTTCCTTCTTATGCAACTGTCATTTGCACTTTTCTTATAATGCCTTTACCAGCAGTTGCAAAGTAGTTACCTAGAGAGGTACTTGTGCAATACATGTGCAAGCAGCAACACTGTCTTGAAGGTACAAGCACTGGCACCTTGGCTAGAGCTCGAAATTGTTGCATGAAGTTAAGTGGGCACATGCATGAAACATAAAGATAAAGAGCATCTGCTTGGCATGCAAAAGGTCCCGGGTTCAATTCCTGGCATCATCAGTTAAAGTGATCGGGTAGTAGGTGATGGGGAGGATCTGTAGGTAAGACCCTCGAGAGCTGCTGCCAGTCTGATTAGACAGTGCTAATCACAATGGACCAATGATCCTATCCAGTATAAAGCAACTTCATGTAAGGATGGCATCCATTTATTTCTTTTTCTGAGAAATACGAGATTTTACTTGAACATGATTTGCATCATGTTGTGTTCAGCCTTGTAAAAATGGCAAGTACTCACTGTGTGGGAAACATTATCTCAGACACTGACTACCACCTATTTCATGCCATTGGAAATGTTGCAGGAATATGCAAATTACTAATATGTTGATGTTAAGAATTATTAGATGAATCCTTTTATGCTGAGAAAGCCCACTGAATTTAATTCAAACTTGTATATGCATCTTTGCAATGGTTTACTTTTAGGGAAGCAGCATGATTGGATACGAACAAACGCTGTATTTTATTTTCTATTGTTTATTGCAAAGAATTGACACAGATACCATGAGTGGCGCTCAAGAGGTTAAGGATGAGAGAGAGAGAGAGAGAGAGAACATACAGTAGCAGCTTTTCAGTTCTGTTAAAAACAGATAGCTCATTTATCACATGATAGAAAGGCATTTCTGTTTGTGTCTGAAATGAGGGATACAGTACAGTAACTCAGCTGTCCAGGAATGCCAGACATTCAGCTGCTAATGTAGATTCAGAGCTGCACAAGAAAAATGTATCTATCACTGTTTTGACTTCTGGGAAAGACATTTCTGCCTTCGATCCTGGAATACCAGGGGGAAAGCCAAGTATATAAATATTGTGTGGTCACTGCTGCCAACCTATCTTCATTTTGGTTCATACCCCCTGCCCAATCTTGATGCCACAATCAGCTTCTCTTTGCATGTCACAGCAGGACAGTAATGAAGTGTCTGGCCATTTTCATGCCAAAAGAGAAGAGAGGAGATTGGATTTATATCCCGTCCTTCACTCACTTAAGAGTCTCAGAGCGGCTTACAAACTCCTCTCCCTTCCCCTCCCCACAACAGACACCCTGTGAGGTAGGTGGGGCTGAGAGAACTCTGAGACAACTGTCCTTGAGAGAACAGCTGGTACAGAGCTATGGCTTGCCCAAGGTCATCCAGCCAGGTGCAAGTGGAGGAGTGGGGAATCAAACCCAGTTCTCCCAGATTAGAGTCCGCGCACTTAACCACTACACCAAACTGGCTCTCCTACACCAAATTAGAGTCCTACACCAAATTACAGATTAGAGTCCACGCACTTAACCACTACACCAAAACGCAGAGGTGTAGAACTGCACCTAGTATAATAACAGTAGCTGCAGTAGAACAGGCTGTCTTGGGGAAAAAAATTGCCTCACCTGGTATCTTGAGCACCAAATTGTTAAATCAAACACTTGCAGTGATTGATCTGTGTGCTTTTAGCCATGAAAGGAACCTGCTGCATGAGCATCCACCAAAGAAAGAATTTGCCCCACATTAGCATTGGCCACCAATCTTGGCTGTTCCACTGGAGACTATTTGAATTGCCTTGCAAAGTTCCATAGCTCTGACCGGAACAAGACTGCCTTCCTGCCTGGAAACTTCTTTTACCTTATTTGGATTTATTCCCAGGACTTGGAAGCACCTTTGTTCCCCTTTTCAGACTAACTTACCTCACAGGGTAAGATATGATCATCACAGGGTTGTGATGGAAGAGAGGAGAACAGGCCACTTTGGATCTCCCCTGGGGAGAAAGGCAGGCTATAAATGAAGTAAATAAATAAAATAATAGGTTGCACATGTGGTCACCCATCTTGCTTTCCTTTCCTCTTTCCAAGTATGGAAAGTTCTCAGAAGAAGTAAAAGTAATGATACATCTGGGATGATGGACAGAGGAAGAGGAGGCGGCTCTATTGTGAGTCTCATTGAACTTAACCGGGAGCTCATTTTATAGCGTACTCTATGATGGTGGCAATAAAAAATGAAAGGTACTTTTCCATCATGGCATCCACACAGTACCATCTAGTGACACTGCTGTGAGTGGAAGCGGCCTTTTACATCTTGGTCCTTGGGTGGAAATAACAGACATATTACCAAATGCATGAGAGAGGTCCCGGTCACACAAGCGAGATAATCAGGGGGGGGGGGAGTGAGGCTATTTGCTCCGGAGTAATTTGACCCACAGTTGCGCAGTCACACAGTTCTGTGATGCTGCGGGCAGAGCCCACCACTGCGTGATCAGACGCAATCACAGGTGAGTGGGGGGGGGGGGTCCGTTTTTCCCCGATGCACTTAAACAGGATCGATGAATCGCATCTCCATCCTGAGGGCTTCCTATGGCAGTGGGCATACTGAGAAGGGGGGGAAATGGCATGGCGTTGGGATAGGCTGATCAGACTATCCCCAACACCATGAGTGCGCGCTGGAGCGATCACATGGGGAAAGTCCATCTGTAGCCTGTAGCAAACCTGTTTGATACTGGACTTTCCCTAGTATCTTTTAACTCCGCTTCTTCGATGGAGAGAAACAGGTTGCCAACGGGTGTGGGACGCTTGCCAGATGTTCTGATGTGATCGTGCCCTTAAAATCCACATGGCATTCGTGTCTATCGTGCGGCTAATTCTGTGTATGATCGGGGCCGGAGTTTGCAAAACACTTTGTGGATAATATCAAGCATATTCAATCCAACTTGGACTATACGTTAATTACACAGATGTTGAATGATTCTAATTCTTTTCAGTTAGTGCAGCCTGGGAATGTAGAGAGAATACTTGGAAGTCTACAACTTTGTCATTGGATCCATGTCTACTCTGGCTAGTAAAATCTGCCAGAGGAGAGCTATCTCAATGAATAGAGAGTAGGTTATTAACACCTTCTTGATAGAAGATTCAGTACCTTTGAAAGAGGTGAGACTGCTTCTTTTTAAAAAATCCTTGGATACATCACATTTAAATCACTTTCAGCCACTGTATAATGTGTGTTAATGCTGCAGTTCCAAGTATTTCTGGATGACGTGTTATCTAGATCCATTTCAACCTGGATTCCATTCTGGGCGTGTGACAGAACCTGCCTCAGTCACCCTGACACCAGTTAATCAGCAGGGAAGTGTCTCCCTATTGGTTCTTGTAGATCTCTTGGTAGCTTCTAATGCCATCGACTATTGTGTCCTTCTGGGACATCTGCCTGGATGGACCTAGAAGGCATTATTTTATGCTGGCTCCAATCCTTCTTGGAGAATGGGCTACAGAATGTGGTGCATGGGGACTTCTGTTGTACCCTTGGCTTTTAAGTTACGGGGTGTTGCAGAGTTCCTTCTTACCCTCCATTTCAATGAAACAGCTGGGAGAGATCATCTGGAGACCTGGAGTGAAAATATCTTAAGAATGTTAATGATAATCATTTTCTTTTCATCTAACTCCTGGAAAATTGTGGAAGTGTTTACAGCCTGTAAAGGAATGGTTGAAGGTGAAGAAACTAACTGAATCTAGACAAGACAAATGAATTGTGAATTGGAAGTAAAAGCTAATTTGGGAGTCTGTGTGTAGCCAATTCTGGATGAGATGTTACAGCCACTTAAAGATCAGGCATGAGGTTTGGGGATGCCTCTAGACTCCTCATTGTCCCTAGATAAACAGTAGCAGAGGCAGCTAAGAGCGTTTTTTACTGGCCGTTCCTAGAGAAAGCTGACCTGGCCACTATCTCATGTGCCTTGGTAAGAACCAGATTATACTACTGTAATGTGCTAATCATGTATCTGCTTTTGAAAATGTTCCAGAAACATCAGCTGATACTAGATGTAGCAGCCAGTAACAGAATGAAAATATTCTACTAATACTGTGCCTCAATGACCATGTAATACCAGAGCTGTATCAGCTACACTAGCTGTCAGTTTGTTTTTGGTCCCTAATGTAAAGTAGTGTTTTTGACCTTTAAAACTTTCCTATAAGTGTGCATATATTTAAAAAACTAATTAAAAACTATTTTTAAAAAAACTTTCCTTGATTGGAGTCTTAGATTTTTGGGGTGGGGGGACCTTCCCACAAAATCTTTGCTTTCATAGGTTAAGCTTGCAGGAACTCAAAAGAAGGCCTTCTTGGCTGCTACTATTAAGCTGCATTTATTTATTTATATATGTACTATATTTACAGTCCACCTTTCTCACCGAGACTCAAATCAGATTACCCCGTGTTAGTCAATGCAGTCAGTAGAATGAGACATCTAAAAAGCAATAGAAATAGAAATCTGAACAAAGGAAAAAGTATTGGACATGATATGTTAAACAAGGCAGAAAACAGTATTGCATAAATAGAAAACAGTGCAGTGAGAACAGGATAATACATGCAGCAAGCGGATAATACATACTATACACTGTGGTGTAGTCTGCAGCCACTTTCGCATTATAAAAGTGCCTTATTGAACCATTTCATTGTAATACGGACATTTTATAAAATGCCCCCCTGAACAATTCTGTTTTACATTGGGTGATTCTGCATCTAGTATTCGCTCCACATTTTCTCAACTGGGAGGAAAAAGTGCAGCTCAAAACCACATTCAAATACCTTGGGGCAACGCCATACGGACTGCAAAGTCATAACTGAACGGCCATAAAATGGCCATAAATCTATGCAGAAGGTACAATAAAATCCGATGATCAAAGAAAGTGAAAGCGGCATGGAGTGTGGAGGCTACAAGTAAATCCAATGATCAAAGGAAGTGAAAGCAGCATGCAATGCAGAGGGGAATTTCTGTTCCAATGTGGGTGGAGAAGCCAAAGCAGAATCAGCCATTGTTAGAGGAATGACAGATCTGTTGGGTCCTGACAACCTCAGGCAGATCATTCTACAAGGTGGGGGCACAACAGAATGCACATGTATGGCCTGCTGTTGATATTACCCATCTGCAGGGTGGCACTTTCAGAAGGCTTAGCTCAGATGCATGAAGCTGTTGCAACAGCGTAGGAGGACAGGCAGTCCAGCAGATATGAGGGCCCAAGGCCATGGTGTCATCATTACAGGTCTTCCAGAGAAATATGAATTTATTCTGGAAGGCCTTTAAGGGAATTCAGTTATTCTGTCTGGATATATAAGACAGATGTGAGGGAGTGAGTCTACGTTGGCATTTATAGAATATAAAGGTAGCATGCTAAAATAAAATAATAGAAACCTCTGGACATCATATTTATTTGTATCGGGAGCTGATGAAACTTGTTTTGTCCCCTGAAAGATTCTCAATAATTTATTTTATTTCATTTATTTCATTCATACCCCACCTTTCTCACCAATGAGGACTCAAAGCAGCTTACGTTACTAATATTTTGCAATGTAATTTGGCTACATCCCCCCTCATAATTTGCTGTTTTTCTCTACTTTAAGGTTCACAAAAGGAAGATTGAGATTAAGGGTATGGATTCCTAGGCGTCAATTTCAAGGGAGCTGGAGCCCCCCCCCCCCCCCGAACTTTTCCAGGACATGCTGAGCCTCCCCCAGAGAAAATGGCCTGTAATGTCTCTGGCCCAACCCCAGCCCCCCCCCCCCCCCCCCGGAAATTGGAAAGTACTGTAATGAATTCATTTGTTAAGATTAGAGCTATCAACCTTATCAGTTACAAAGATTATGTGGTGGTGGATGCTGTGTTTATCTACTATAAAATCTGTAAGTGGTATCTGATTTGTAGTCGCTGCTTCACACCGAGTATCCTATGTACAGATTTTCTGTCCTGTGACAGGTCTCCATTTTAACTGCATAAGAAATGAGGTGGTTTGTTTTTTCCCCAGGTTCCTTGTTGCATGGGTAGTTTTAGGTAGAGCATGGCAACAAGCAAGGGACAATGTGTTGCCCTTGATTTGTCAAGAAATATGTGGTGATTTTTTAATTTCTTTTTACTCCAACAGAAGTTGAAGGAATATTTGGAAGGAAGAAACCTTATAACCAAGCTTCAGGCCAAACATGACCTCCTTCAGAAGACTTTGGGAGAAAGTAAGTCTGGGAACCACTTGTCATTGTGTCAACCCATCCTTTGTAATTACTGAATTATGCAGCTGACTGAGCATGTCCGTCCTGGATTATCAGTGCTAAGTGGACACAGTCATGTTTTATGAATTTATTATTCTATCCCTACAGGGCTGCTTAAGTAATGGTGAAAGGGAAGTGCTTAATGAGCCAATAATGTGCATCATCTATTTGTTTAAATGAAGCATATGCCCATTTATCCCTCCCCCCTCCAGTACTTTCAGAGAACCAATTTGGGGTAATCCTTGTAATTGATTTCTCCTGGCATGCAAACATTCTATCATTTTAGGGAGGGGTTTTTGTGCCACCAGAGTAGCTTATTTTTCATTTCCATGTGGACTACAGAGCAGTTTGAGAACAAGCTGTTTACAAGGTAAAAGTAGAAGTTTGACCAAAGTTGCTAGCAGTAAATCATGCATCTGAGTGCTTGTGAAAAACCCATCTGGCAAAGGAAGGCTTAATTACCTGAAAACGCCTTGACAGAATACAGTTATGTATTCATCAGTGAGGGACCCATGAGGACTCACAGAAGAAATTTCATTTTCCCAAACCCTCTCTTGTTCTTGCTTTTATTCTTTCCATCCCTGGCAGTGCTTCTCCCTCCCCCCTTTTCTCTCTCCCACTAACCTTCAGTTTTCCCTCTCCCTACCAATCCCTCCTTTTTCCTTCTTTCCGATTCACCTACTTGTTCTGTTTCTCCTCCTGGCCTTTGTCTTTCCTCTTCTCATGTTTGTTTCTCTCAGTTGTCTTCAGATTTCCCCTTTTGTCCACCTTCCTCCTAGCTTTTACATTTAGTCTCTTTCCTCCCACCCCATGCTGACATTAACCAGAGCTTGAAAGACTTAGCAGTATTGGTTAGGGGTTACCTAGCAACTACCAAAATGGCCACCAAAATCTCACAACATAGTCTTGTGAATTCTCATTGGCATACTTTTCTTAAAGAAGCAGGCATTAATTTTATTATTTTGAATTTTTTACCCCCCCCCCCCCCCATTTCATTTTTTTCTGCAAACCTAGGGCTTCTTCCAAGTTGGGGGGGGGATCCCGCTGTCTGTCACTGGCCCCATTGTATGGATTTTTTGACCCATATTATATGGTCTGATTCAGAATTATGCATAATGGTATGTCTGCAAGGACCAGCTACTACCTACAAGGAAGTTGTCTCTGTTGATCTCTCTTCTATTTACAACAAATAGATCTTTTTGTACAACAGCTAGAATTTGCAGAACTCTGTCAGAATTGTAATGTCCTTTGTCTTGTCAAATCTGCTTTGAACCATATATAGCCTTCCAGGGCATTTTTTGTAGAAAATGCCCAGCAAGAACTCATTAGCATAATAGACCACACCCACCTGCAGGAATGTATTACCATATTAGGCCACACCCCTGACAGCGCAGCTTCCTTCCAGGATCGGCTTCCCCAGGTGCCCTGTGGCTTGCGGGGCACATGGGGAACCCGAAGGAAGGCAGTTTCTGGATCGGCTTCCCCAGGCACCCCGCAGCTGCGGGGCAACTGGAGAACCCAAGGAGAGGAGGCAGTTTAAACTGCCTTCCCTCCCTGGATCAGCTTGGCTTCCCCAGGCACCCCGTAGCTTGCAAGGCGCCTGGGGAACCCAAGGGGGGGAGGCTGTAGGCGTGGCCAACTCAGAAGCCAGTTGGAACTCCATTCCTGTGCTACTTTGGGGGGGGTAGAGTTTTGCTTTGGCACATTGATTATGGGGACATGATATTTTTCTTTCTTCAAAGTACTTTGCATCTGTGAATGTTAATGTGAATGACTGAAGAAGTACATTGCAGATTGGGTCTACAAATATGTTGGAAGAAAGTATTTCTTTTATTAATTTTTAATTTGATTCCAATCCATCAAAAATAAGAGGAGGAAGTTTGACACTGTTTCCAGGTTTTCTGACAAAATATGTTATTCAACTTTCCAAAAAGTTAAAAAGCCAGGAGGACTGTTTCCTGGGAGTACTTTCTCCTCTTCGAAGAATGATCAAGCTTGCCCCTGTGATGAATCACATTTGTCGGTCATAGCTGACTTTTGCATTCCAGAGCATGGCTCCTCTTAACCTGCTAATCTGCCTGCCCCCTTAAACTGGTTCCCTGCTGAGAGAGCAAGAGGGGAGCTGAATATATTTCTTGTCTGATTTTCTAAAGGCAAAAGGCTCCTTTTGCTTTTGCCTGCTTTGTGATGCTTGACTCTCTAAGGATTGGGTTAGGATTGGGTTACAAAGGTCCCAGTACATGTCAAACCATGAGATGAAGTTATTTACTAAGTGCAATAGCTGTAGTTGTCTCTGAGGAAAAGGGAAGTTGGAAAAATTGGTTTTCCTCTAATCCAAAGAGATTATGAATGCTGATTTATAAATGGTGTGGACTATGGAATGTGTGATTGCAATCCTGTTGCAGTTTTGGCACCTCTTCCATTGTGAGGCAATTTTGCATGGCAAAGTGCAAAATATGACCAGTTGTTAAACTCTAGAGGAATTCGATATTGTGTTGTGCTTCTTTCTTCTGCTATCCCCACCAGGAAAGTGACATTTGACTCCTCTTGCAAATTACTTTAATCTAAAGATGACAAGTCCTGTTAATAAAAAGTACCAGCAGGTCTTTCTCTCTGCAAGTAATTATTTCTCTGCCTTCCTTCTGCATTTGTCACTGTAATCCTAGATCCCTTTGAAGTTGCTACGGCCATGTAATTTATATGTTTGAATATTCTGTGATGGAAATGGGACAGATGGTAAAAAATTCTGGTTTGGAATAATGTTGTTATAAATTATGCACCATTCTGGGTAATTGAGGCATAGTGGGAGGGGGAAAGTGACTGTTCAAAATGTGTTATTTATTTTCCGTGATCAGCAATTAGCCCCATTCCCATCACTTCATTTTTAATCTTGAACACTCAGGCGAAATCCTTAGCTGATGCCAATGAACAACATTCCAGTAGAGAAATCAACTTAAAATCCATCGCAGCTCTGATATGTGTCAAATAACTTGTGTGTCTTCTTTACTCCTAACTGTGGTTTAGCCCTTTTCCTTCCAACCTGAAAGAAGGTTAGTGGAATGGGTTTGAGAGGTTTTTTTGGTAAATGTGATTGCAAACAATATCATTAAAACCGTACCTCCTGAAATAGATGCAGTGTAAGCACGTTGTGCCTGTAGGCTAGCAAATCTGTGAACGTTTTCAATCTCTCTACGTGGTTTCATAAAGTAATAATACCTCTTCCCTACCAATCCCCCAGAGAAGCAGGCAAAGGGAGAATTGGCGTAGCTCTCCTTGGCAGCGGAAGTTAACAGTTAGTGCACCTATAGCAAACCAATTTCCAAAAACAATGCTTTCCAAAGAAAGGGTCACAGGCAGCTTGAAGCTGTTTTGTGCATTTCCTGGTCAGCCACAGAGAAGTCTTGTCAGCATGGATGAGCTGTTCTGATCTCAGTAACAGCAGTGCAGGGGGGAAAGCAGCTGCTGTGTCACACCTAAAAACACATTCTCTCACATTTCCTCCCACTCGTCTCCTCTTCTCCCAAACTGGGATTGCAGCCATTTTTTTCCCTATTCCTTTCTCCCTGTTGTAATTTTTTATTTTTTTCAAAATGTATTTCTTTTTCTCTCAACAGGTCAAAGGACGGACTGCTCTCTTGCCAGGTGGGTATGGCTACAAGAGACATAGGCTTTGTTGTTTCCATGTCTTTCAGTAACTAAGACAGTCCACTTCTTGCAAACAAGGCCTCAGCCAATACACTTGCAGACTCTCTCCCTGGTATGGAATGTCATTGTGATGTTTGCTTCGTCCCCCCCCCCCCCCTCCGGGAAAAAGCAGCCGCTCCTCCAAAAGTACCTCAGCTTGCATTTGAAAGCTTTTTGATGCAGTCATAATTTGAAGTGTAGCCATTTCCCAAGAGCAAAGAAACTACAATATCAGGCTGCAAAACAGCAAATTTGAAGAGTTGCTGGTGTATGCTGTTTGCATACCAATTAGGATTAGGGCTTTGAATACCTTAGGGCACTGGAACTCACTCAGCCGCTCACAGAGAGCCGCATCCACAGTGATCGTTAACCAAAAGAGTGACATTTACTTTTAGCTTTGACATGAGGCCTGAACCTCAGGGAGGTCTGCAGCTTACTTGGGCCTCTGGCAGTAGTTGTTTCAAGTTGGGAACCAGCCGACAACCAGAAACCCCACCAGGCAAGGGCCTTACCCACTTTCCTTAAACTTGAGGCATGGTGTTCATAAGAGCCACAGGTAGCATGTCAAAGACCCACATCTGGTTCCTGAGCCACTGAGTAATTATCACTGTCCTGGCGACTGAAGGATCTCAAAGACTTACTTGTCATTGGTCTTGTTCAGCTTCCATTCTTAGTGTCCATCTAAATGGTACACTTGGCAATGGGCTGACTGCCTTTTTCAGGGCTGTCCCCTCTCCCCAAATTTTGGGGAAATTTAACAATATACTAATATAAATTATTCTGGCCCCCACTCCAATGTCATTGACCTATTCTGCTGATGTGGGCAGGGAAATACGGGGAACTAGACAAGTCCATGTCCATAAATGATACAGGGACAAACTTGGAACAGGGCTCCCCACAGAACTTTGAATGTCTGGCTGCTGCTATGTAATATGCTGACTTAGGAGAGGGAAAGTGTATGCTGATTAGTTAATACGTGGTAACGTGCCTCTTCATTTTTCTAGTGGAAACACATTCTGTTTCTGCAGACCAGGCCAGACATTGTGCTGTTCTGGATTTGTTCCTGTCCTGAAGGATAAAAAGACTTGCAATCAAATACCTTTGATTGTTTAATGGGGGAGGGAAGGAGACAGTCATATAAGGGTGTGTGGGGGGGGGTTACTTTGCCCCATTGACCTCATCTGGTCTGACACAGAATTAGATTGCAGCAGCAGAGAGAATAAACGTTTTGTTATAACTGAGCCCAGCATCAATCATGCTATCATAAATGTCACCACATATGTGGAAATCATAATAAAAAAAATGACTTTTGATGGAGCCTTCTGTGAAACGTTACAAATCTCCAAATTGCCATTTTGCACTGGCTTCAGCAAGTCAAGGCGTGTGCATGTGTGAGAGCGCCTATGCGTGTCTGCCTGCCCAGCAAAGAGAGGGCGATTATTCCAGATCGGGAGTCATTACTTCATTCTACATTCCTCATCGCAAAGTAGAGCTGACAGGCCCTAATTAGGACTCTTGACATCTGTAATAATAAAATATTATTCATTGTGAATCAATTTTAAATATTAGAGTATCATTGAGGTTGAGCGTTTAACATTCATTGCATCGCCAGCAACAGGAGTCTGCTTTGGATTCTCCTCACATTCTCAGTTTGCTCTTAGTTGCTTTTAAAATTTTTGAGAATTCCACAAAAATAACAGTGCACTTTTGATTCTTAAGCACAGATTAAGCAAGATTGCCCAACTTGCAATTCAGCAGCCATCTGGCTTGGCACGGGCGCTTGCATATGTGATCCAAGGACTCTTCAGTGGCTTGTATCTCTTGCCATTCATTTTGTAGAATAGAAGTGTTTGAAGACGGAAAACCAATCCAGAGACCTTTAGAGATGATATGAGGTCTCAAGCTAGGATAGAGAGAAGTGCTCCCACAGAACAGGTGGCCTCTTTCACACTTTGTAAAATCCGCCCAAGAGGAGCTGAACATTCAAAGCCCGTTTTTTGACAAATGGTAAACACTAAGCAAAATGGCAACTGGGAGCTGAGTTGAGAGCTCAAGTTATGTAGGCAATATCAGGTGCAAGCTGTCTCTCCAGAGCATTACCATCACATCCCAGGTGCATTGATATTTATATGTCACTTAATTGTCTCTGTGATATTTCTTGCAGATTTTGTGGTGTGCGAATCTGCCCAGCTTAAGTGACCCTACATGTTCTCCACTTAGAAAGAAGCCTCTTACCCATTCATGTATTGCAGTGGGCAAAAGCCCCTTCACAAGCAGTTGTAGGGTTACTAACCTCAGAGCAGGACCTGGAATTCTCCCAGAATTACAACTGATCTCCAGACCACAGAGATCTGTTCCCCTGGATGATATGGTGGCTTTGGAGGGTAGACTATAACATCACATTCTCACTATAACATCACATCTTCAGCCACTGCCCCAAATCTGTAGAAATTTCCCAAGCTGGAGGTGGCAACACTAGCAGTGGGTCAGGCTGCCCTTGAAGCCTTTCAGCCGCGAAGCTCTGTTGAGCATCCTGTTTGCATTGAAAGCAAATACAATAGAACTTCAGGAACACAAAGTTGGGGGGGGGGGAATCACTGGTAAGCCTGGAATAGATGGATGTGCACCAGGCTACCTTTAATTTTTCTCAGGAATACAGAGGCATACATCAGCTTTTTGTGTTTAGAAAATAATGAAAATTGTTGTGGCTCATGGTCTATCACAGTTTGTCTGAATGGTTAAATTATATGCTGGGATCCAAAGGGAGAACTTGCCAAAATCCTTAAACAGGCAAGACTGATTTAGGGATGCCAGCCTCCAGGTGGGACCTGGGGATCTTTCAGAATTACAGCTTATCTCCAGACCACAGAGATCAGTTCCCCCAGAGAAAATGGATGCTTTGCAGGGTAGACTCTATGGCATTGTACCCAATGAGGGCCCTTTCCTCTCCAGGTTCCATCCCCAAATCTCCAGGAGTTTCCCAACCTGTATATGGTGGCAACTCTACCCCCCCCCCCCCATCCCCTGCCGGTGGCCAGGGGGGACCTGGCAACTTTATGCTGACCTGCGTGTGACATTAGGAGCTTTCCAGGAATCCTTAGTACAGCTGCTTTTATTGGTGCCTAACACTGGTCTTCTAGCCCTGCTTGAAATCAGAGGCGTGGAACCAGGGCTGAATGTTAGTACTCTATCTAAACTGAATCCCTAAGTGACTTACAGTGTGTTGAGTGTAGTTGGATTGGCTGGGTGGGTGGACCTACCTCAGCTTTAAATACTATAACAAGGTAAATAGTCCATATATGTTCCATATTTGTCAGTGCAAACCTAAACTGAGTTAGGATGAACTTCAGTTGATTTAGAAGAATACAGCTCTGTTTTGGAATGTATTGTGTAGCTATGTCAATCTGATAGTACAGTGTCTTATACTTAAAAAGGAAGTTAAGCACATCAGACCCTTAGGTTTAGTACAATCAATACAAGACATTTAAAAAATGGCTAGATATATTCCTTCTCCCTGCCTCTACTGAAAGATACCCCTTACCCCAATGCCCTGATGAACAGAAGATAATTGGCAAAAAATATAAAAAGCGTAAATCTCCGTATATTCTTATTTGGGTCATGTGCTAATATCAGAGAATGCAAACAATAATCATGAGGCCATTTGTAATTGTGGGCCTGTTTTTTCAAAGTAGTTTAATTTGTCCTTCCCTTTCCTTTTGTTAAGCAAATGTTTTAATAAAGAACCATTAATAGGTTTATATTAACCGTAGAGAGAGAAACCAATTTGTGTTCTTCTCCTTCTTGTGGCTCTAAATCACCCAGCAGAATACACCTACTTTAGAGTGATGCTGCCTATAAATTAGCATCACTAACTGACATTAAAATGATGGGGTTTATAATGGGTTTCCATGCAGCTGAAAGTAAAAGGTTAAGTATAGCCTTCTGTTAGGCAGTAAGCTCTGCTATGCCTGTTTGGGAATTACAGTGTTTTTCTTTTAGATCACTTAACGTTTCTATAAAGTCCTGCTAGGGAGTAAATCAGTTGAATTGTTTTCTGTCTCTGGCTCCTTCCCACCTCCACCCCCTGGAAGAACCATTTGTATAGGTAATGAGTTGGATTGTAAGTGATTATCTTGACATATGCCTGTGCTTTCTCCTTTCTCCTCTGGCAATGACGTTCATCTCAACTTTTGGATCAACAGCAGACGCAGTTCTACCATAAGGAAGCAGGTAATAAAGACCTTGTGTAATCACAGAAGGCTTGTTGAGGTTGGTTGAGAGATTGCCGGATGATATTGAACTCGGATCTTTGCCAGTTTCTGGCCTACAGTATTTCATGGTGGAAAAGTTAAGGGTTCGATCAGAACTGCATGGTCAAATCATGAATACTGGCACATCCATACTTTAAAGGGTGATCCATATTCACCTTACAGCTTCATTACACAAAAGAAGCTGTATATAATGGACTAGTCAACAAAAAAAACTAATGCACCCAGCTGAATGCTTTTGTACTTGGAGACTCTTCTGACCCCACAAATTGTATCAAAGCTGTGGAATGGGACGCCAATCAAAGAATCAGTAGTGTCCCATTTCACAGCTTTTGTATTTCTGTATTTCTGGTTTGCTGGGAAGTCGCTTATTGTTTATCTTTATCCACGAATTGTATCAGCAGCACTGCATTGCCTTTGGCATTAGTTATACAGGTCCATAGTAAATAAAAGCAGACTGCTTTGCTGTGGCACAACATGGTCACCAGACTTCAGCCCTGTGTTTGATGACTTATGGTCTCCATTTCCTGCTTCTTTTCTCACTCCTTGCATTTCCCACAGTCATTTTAAGATTTGAGGAGTAAGGTTTCCATTAGACACTCAATACTGATTGATTTGGTGGTGAGTAGAGGGCAGAGGCTGCATGAGTTTCTGGTGACTAGAGGCAGAGGCTGCATGGGTGCCCAGGACAAGGTGTAAAGATGAGGACAACTTAAGAAAGTGCAGTCAGCTAACTGGAGGTACAGCAAGTGAAAAGGACAGAGGGGGACAGAGAAGGAGTGAATCACTGGACAGGGTAAAAGCCTTGTTATAGCTCCCTAAAAATGCCTTTAAATGCCTTATGGGATTATTTCCCCCCATGTAGCATGGAAAACCCTAACACATCTTTCTTCGTATCCTCTTGTGTTGTAACGTGTGTGTGTGTGTATGTGATTACACACAGAGAGAATATGAAAAAGGATAGGTAAGGGTTTTCCAGTGAAAGTTCAGTTTGAAACGATTGCCCTCTATTGGATGTTAGCTGCATAAACAATTCATCCCAGTACTCCTATGTGCTCCAGTTTATTGCTTCTGTTGACTGAAATTGTGTGTTCTAGTTCAATTGACTCCTTTGCTAAAATTCCTTTCCCATTGTGTTAGAAGTTTTAGATTAGGTTTTGCTAAGTTTGCACATGTGCTATGTCAGTAATTCAAGGTATTTTTTGTCCCAAGTGGGTGACGTAGGGTATTGTAATTTTTGATTCAATAGCAGAGCTAGATTGTATTGTCATGAGACAAGGAGGAATTGAGATTTTTCTCTGGACCAGTTTCAACTTGAAGCTTCATTTTAGCTACTTGATCTTGTTTTTATTACTATCAAGAATACAGACATCAGTATCTTAATTTAATTTGGCCTGAGGGTAGGCTATTACTATTTTGATATTAGTTCTGTATCTGGATAACCAGTTCCATGTGTCCCTTATTGACAATATAACTGGCCATTCACATTATATATTTGTTTGCCATTGAAGAAATAAAGATTAAATATTTTTGTCTTAGTATGTTTCAGAAAAGATATGTGAAAACTCAACATGCTTTTTCTGCTAACCTTATTGCTTGATGGCTCTAAATATGTTTTCTTTTATCTTCTTGTGTTCTGACGCCTCCCCCAACTCCTTTTGGAGTGAAATGAAAGGTTTTGGCAGTGTCTTTGATTTTATTTATTTTGAATTACAGAATCCACACCCTAGGGAAATGGTGGTGGAAAAGTTTGCTGTGCCTCGCCCTTCCGAGCTATACAAATAAGATGCTTTTTAAAATTTTCTAAGAGCCCTCATAGAGAATACGTGTTTCCTGTCGTCTGCATGTCCTCTTTTGAGGAGTTGAACCTTATGATACCTGAAACACTACAGTTCTGAAGACTGTTGCTTTGTTTAGGCTTTTGAAAAGGATTCAAAGCAAAGAGGGTGAAACAGCTGTGTGTCTGGTAACCCATAAACCCATTCACAGCAGCCTCTCAAGTCTCTCACAATTTACACTTTCAGTCAGTACTATAACTTGAAATTCTAAGTGGAAGTCTGGCCACTCCTTTTGTTCAGTGGTTTCCTGTGATCCACATGAAATTACTCAGAAGTATATTTGTATGTGATCTCAAAAGTGCTTCTCATAACCCTACATCTAAATATAACAACCTAACAAAATTCAGCAGGTGGGGTGGTGGCAGAGGCCACACAGTACAAGGACTTAGAGTGAGTACAATGTTGAGGTCCTTTGCAGTGGAGGCTGCTGAGCCAGCTGGTATCAGAGGAGAAGGCAGGTTTTGCCTCCATCATACCACTTTCAGCCCTTACTTTTCTCAGTCGAAGTAAACAGCAGCTCTTTTCTTAAATGGGACAAAGTAAAGCAGTGTATTCAGGGACACCATTGGGGAGGGGACTAAATTTTCCCTATCCTAATGAAAGTGGCTACTTAGAAGCAATAGGCTTTGCCCCATCTCCAGCACACTTGCTAACCAAAGCTTGTGTTCCACTCAGTTTAAGCTCGGTTCTAGCTGCAGTGTTCTGTTTTTTTGCCTGCATATCATCACTCTGAATTCTGTTTTTTGATTATGCTTATACAATGCTGGTACGTGACTGATGGAGCCCGTGGAGTGATGTGTGTGTGTTTGGTAACTTTAATGCAACATGATAACTTTATGATATACTTAAAGAAAAATTCTCAGCAATCATAGTCCTCTCTGGATTGCTTCATCTCTTCTAATAGGCTCCCCTCAGTTGGAGGCTAGTACAGTGATCTGTTTAGGCTGCCACTTTACTGATAAAGATTTTAAGTACAGACATTACAGGTTCTCAGGTAAAGCAGTGGTCCTGAAATTAAGAGGCTGTGTTGCAGGTGTGGAAACTTCCCTGTCACAGTAGCTCCAGAAATACTTAAATGTCCTTTATAGCTAAAAAGTTGAACATTACAGAAAGTTTGTTTCAAAAGGGCTAACAGTAGATCATTTCTGTGTTCAGTTCATTAGTAATGGATAGTTTGAAGTTGTCATTTTTCTTAATGACAGAAAAACCCTTGTGAAATAAAGTGCTTTTGTCCTTGCATATTAACTGCCTGACATAAAGATAAAAAGGGAAGTTTACCAAAACCATGATGTTTGTCTGCTGAAACTGCTCACTAACAGTGTAACCAGGATACTGCAATGATGAAATAGCTAATTCTGTAGCAAATGGTCACCCTTGTCTTTCCACAGGATTATAAAACACTAACAATTCTGCTACCACTCTTACCTTCTGCTCTAAGGAATAAGTGAAATTCCGACTTCATGGTTTATCCAGGCCTTCAGTTCATACCCTCACAAAGAATGTGGCGTTCAGAACTGTACAATTTAAAATTGTGAAATAATTTGACTGTTCATTGTATCATATTTTCCTCATTTTTATTCAGGATTCCAGTCAAGCCATTCCTCTGGTAGTAGAGAGCTGCATACGATTCATTAGCAGACATGGTAAGTTTGGAAACAAAACAAATAAAACAGATGATGTTTTTGTCCCATACAGAATCTTATGCGGTCACTAGAAGCCTAGTAAAGCTGGGGCTTGTACGAAGAACATTCTCAAGAATGTTCATCTGATAGAGCTCATCTGATTGGATAGAGCTCATCTGATTGGAATCACATGACCGTGTGAGTTCTTGTAAACATTTCATACAGCATCAGAGACATCACTAAGTTGAACACTCGCTGTCATTATCTATGCAGCATTGACAAACTTCTGTATTTCCAGGGGCCATTGTTCCCTAGGGTGTGGCCTAAGGACTGGAAATATATTTTGCCTCCCCATGAATGATCTTAAAATAAATGCAAGGGTTTCCTATTTAGTGGAGCTCATAGTGAAAAATGTAACATTAAATTGTGGCATTTCTGGGTCTGTTACAACTTGAAAACTGTGGGCAAACAATTTACCATATGGTAATTAAAATGCAGCAGAGCCATCAGGTCTAAAGAGCATGGATTATTTGCCTAAGTGATACATGTAGTGAGCTGTCAGTGCAGTCCTGATCAGAGTTACAACATGCCCGCTGATGCCATTTAAAAAAAAACTGTAGTTCTTTCAAGTTTCCACAATTTTCAAATTCAGCTTACCAAGTATGCCTAGAACATGCTCATAATAATAGTGTTCTTGAGACGGATCTGAAGTTACTATTGCACACAAGCCCCCCTTTTTCCTGGATGACATCTACAAGGCTTTTTTGAGTTCTGATGTTTTAGCAGATACTAAACTAGTTGACCCAGAATGGATGTACTGATCTATCCACATACTGATTAGTTTTTTGTTTAAAACCATAGGTCATAAGGAAAGATGGGTCAACGGAAAGATGCATGGAGCAAACAATATTTCACATAGATATCCTCCAACACTAATTTATAAGCAGTTTGCAAAGAAAGAAATATAATACAAAGATAACATTTTAAAATGAATGATCCCTATGACGAGGCACTACATTTTGCTGTAATACCCATGCATCTAATGTGAACACACCATTTCCTAAGTAACAGAGGAAGCTTTAATGTATCAGATCTTAAGTCATTACATGTTGCAGTTCTGACTAGAATCTCTGAAAGAAATGTTTGGCTAAGTGATAAATGTAGCGAGCTGTCAGTACAGTCCTAATCAGAGTTACAACCTTCTAAGGGCCAAACTACAAGTAGGTCCGTACCATGCCCGCCAATGCCATTTTAAAAGCATCTGTAATTCTTTCAGAATTGCCACAAGGACCCAATCTGGAGCAGCCCCAGAAGCTTTTGTGTCCTTCTCAGAACCTTTTCAAGTGCCGAAACAACCGGGGGGGGGGGGGGGGGTACTATTTCTGCACCTGAAAAGGTATGCAGCAGGGGACAAGAGCTCCTGAGGATACTGCACTGCCGCCCAATCCAAATCAGAGCCTTGGAGCAGTTGAAAAACCTACAAATGCTTTTTAAATGGCATCAGCAAACACAGGATGGATCACTTAGTTTGGCTTTAAGTCCGTTTAAGTCAGGTGTAATTCTGCTTGGGATTGCACTGTATCACATGTCTCATATTGAACCTAGATCTCAGTATGTAGATAAAAAATCCACATAGTGGGGTCAGGTACAACTCGGGGAGATCTTTCAACAAACTTAGGTGACTATCAAGCTTGCAGGGGGGGAAATCTGAACATTTCCGGAAAAGGCAAAGGGGATTTATACCCCCACCATTTTTAAAAAAGGGAGGTCTTAAGATGGTACATTGCAAGATTTCAGCCACCATCTGCCTAGCAACCTCCAAGATGCAATGGGGGGCTGAGGGGCAAAGGGGCTGCCAGGAGGTGGTGGTGTTGCTCCCCTCAGGAGGGAAAGGAGAATCCAGCTGGGGAAGGTAACCACAAAGAGCTGTTGGTGTTTGGACTGTTGTCACTTATTGTCTGCCTTTCTTCACTCAGTTGTTTCCCTCCTGGTGGCAAAGGATGAAGTGACAGGGAGGTGAAAGTAGGAGGGTGAGGATGGCCAGTGGGAGGAAAAAGAGGGTGTGAAAGGAAAGTCGGGGGGAGGCAGCAGAAAAGAGGAGCAGAACCAGAAGCTAGAAGACAAAGCAGGGACCAGTGGGGACTATTAAGAGAAATCCCTCTTTGCTCATTGCTGGCCAGCCCCACACTGGTAGGCCTATGGCTGGTGGAATAGGAGTGCATTGTCTGCACTTGCACAGATAACTCTTCTCTCTTTTTTTGGTAACCATTTTTTAATGTTTGGGATTTTTCTGCAAACTTGGGTGCCCCCCAGGATCGTAGAAAGTATTCCCTTCTCTGTCTATTACTTTAATCTGTGGATTTAACCATCTGCATCTGGAGCCTTGGTCAGAATTAGATGTAGGATGTTTTAAGTAGTTGCAACCTTGTCTTTTCCAGATATATCACCCAAGATTTTTTCCCACTTTAATAGATTTCCCAAATACTTGAAGTTTTAAAAATATCTGTTGTATTTTGACATTATCTAATTCTCCATTTATGAGGCTTTGACCTTTTCATAAACACTGTGATTTTATTCATTGTATTAAGCATCAGATGTGTTCTCACAGAAGTCCTCAAATCCTTAAGAAAGCATCACATTCCTTTCTGAACAGCAACGATAAGAGCTGTGTCATCTGTGTATAAAAAGACTGACAGCTTTTAGTCAAACATGATAACTGGAAAATACTGTTGATCTTGTTTATCCTCAAAAGTGATGTTTATATAAAAGCAGAAATAGAATGGCATCCCATTTAATGCCCTTGTTGTACAGGCTGTATCAAAGGCTTTTGTCCATTAATGTCTCCTGTTTAACCACACAGATTATAAGAGTCAAAGGGTAAGAGAGCAGTAACCTCTTTTTAGTATTAATATTCAGCAGTTTGCACCAAAAAAATTCATCTACTAGACCATATACTGTTGTTAAATCAAAAAGCAGCATACAACTGTTGGTCCACTCTTTGTTTTGTATTTTGTGTGATCCACAATGGATTTTCCCTTACAAAGCCTGTCGTGTTCTTACACAATTTCTATACGCTATGTATAGAAAAATGACTCCTTTTTATTTTATACTAGGAGCAAGGCCCGTTGTGGAAGGAAGACACAGGTGTGTGTGGCTGGGCTGCCTCCACGGCACCTGTCTCCAGCAGCCTCTGGGCTGCAGACAGGGCCCCCGGTAGCCGTTGTCCTCCCCTCCCAGACCTTGCTGTCAGGGTAGAAGGGCCCGGGGCGGTGCTACAGCCCAGCACCTCCCTGGCGCCCATCTCCAGCAGCCTCCGTGCTGCAGACTGGGCTCCCGGCACCCCCCTACCCCCCTCGAGACCCCGCCTTTGCAGCAGCACACTCCACCTTGTCCAGCGGGCTGCTGGGCGGCTGCGCAAGCCGCCTCCTTTGGCGGCCTCCCAGGCGGCCACACACCCCACTTCCCCTGGTGGCTGCCCAGGCAGCCCACAGCCCACCTGCGCCACAACCCAGCTCCTCTAGCGCACTCCCAGGCGGCCGCACTAGCCACCTCCTCTGGCTCCCTACTGGGCTCCTCCAGAACCCACCTCTTCCGGAGGCCTGGTGGGCACCTCTGCAGGTCACCTCCTCCTTTGGCCTGGGTATCCTAACACTCCGCCCAGTGGAGTGTCCATCCCTGTCCCCCTCCAGAGTGAGGCCGAGATGCTGGCCGCTGGCTGTGTGGGCGGGACTGTAGCAACGCAACCAGCCAATGCAGCCAGAGGACTGGCAAATCTTCCAAGTCCCCGGTCTGCATGGCAGCTCGTTCTGGCTGAGGGAGCACATTGTGTGGCCACCCCAAAATACAACAACACAGTATAGGGGTAAAAAGTGCCATCTCATAGCTGACAGGGCAACCCAGTACAGTTTTCAATGCAAGAGACATTCAGAAATGATTTGCCATTGCCTGCCTCTGTGTAGCAACCCTGGACTTCCATGGTGGGCTCCCATCCAAGTACTAACCAGGGCCAACCCTGCTTAGCTTCTCGAGATCTGACAAGATCAGGTTAGCCTGTCCCATCCTGGTCAGGGCACAATAAGATGTTCTACTGACAAATAATGTAAGATTTTACGTTCATCTTTACAGTAATGCAAAAGATCTATGTCTTTGTATAGTAGATCCTGTTGCTTCATTTCAGGATCCTCTGTTGTTATAAATATTTTACAGTTTCAAATTCAAAAGTAAATTTTTTTAAAAAAAATCCCACCCTGACTGTCTGCTCTTGAGACTATGGCATTTTCCAGGTTGCCTTAATGTTGTTCCATTTTCATTCCCCGATGTTATCATTGGTTTGTTTTTAATGTTCAGACAACTTGGTTAACATCCCCACGCTGTCCCGGTCTTTCCTTGGTTTTTTCCCCATTCTTTTCTAAACTTGTTTTTCTGCACTTTTTTTTCCATTGTGGAATAAATTCACAAGATAGCCTCTTGCTCAGAATCTGAACATTTTTTCCCCCATTTCATGAACCTTTCTTTACACCACATGGGCTGCTAGCTTAAAAAAAAAAATTGCATGCCTGCACTGAAGCAGTTCAGCACTGGAGATGCTGGAGGGTTCCTCCACTGAAAAAAAAAGTCAGTCCCATTGGGAGGCCCAACACCAGCAGCCACATTGCCCATTTATTTTCTCTGCATCCCAATCTATCTTATGCATGCATTGGTGATGGCAAATTTCAAGGTGTTCAGTGGGATTATCTTGTGTCAAAAGCCCAGAACCCACTCATGGAAACATGAAAGAATATTGTTTGGCCAAAGACCCATCTGGGGGAGGGGGGTGCATAAATGCAGAGCTTCTCTTAAGAGATTAGTCACCACTCTGTACAAAGTTTGCTGCCTCAGCAAAGTGAAGTGAGGAGAGGACTTTCATGGAGACTTTCCCCCAGGAAAAGGCACAGGTGCTGGAGACTGGGGCAGGCTCATCCTGGAAGCACCTCTCTCCATGCATGCTTACTCACTCTTAAATCCCACTGAGTTCATCAGGAGTAAGCCCACTGGAGCCCTGACCTGGATAATTTCATCGTACAGAGGAGGGGGGAGGAGCCAATCAGAGAGACCACTCAAATGGGGGGAAAGGTAACCTCAGTTGTAGTGTGATGGGTGGGGAACATAGTTTAATGGAAATTATTCAGTCCGCTTGAGTCTGCTGGGGGAACCCAGACCATGACAGGGAAAAAACACGTGTGAACTGATTGCACCAGTAGTGTGGTCATCCGAACCTCTACAACATCCTTGAAAACCTGAAAGGCAGTCTGGAAAATACCTATTTCTCTATTCGGTTTGCTAGAAGTGAATACCCAGAAGGTATCATGCTAACTGGGTAATTTGGATGCAGCATATTATTTTTTAAGCCCACTTCTTTTCCAAGGATCTCAGGACAGTATATATTACCCATGTCCTATTTTATCTTTACAACAGCCCTTTCAAGTAGGTTAGGCTCAGCTGATTTGATTTATCCCATTGTTGTTTTTAACTGAAATACTAAAATCAAAAGCATCTTCATCTACATGTGCTGAAGAATGGCAGATGACCTCTTGCCCGGTGGCTACCACTGATTTATTAATTAATTGACCCAAAATGTAACCTTTGACTGGAAAATTGGTTTCCTTAACTAGGTTGGCCAAGTTGGTCTGAAGCAGCAGAACAAGGTTCTTAAAGGTGCCACTGGACTCAAACTTTATTAGGTTGGCACAGTTATTTCTATTTGCATAGGGTGCTTTAATTCTCTTGGAGGAGGGTTTTTTTAATTTTAGACCTATCAGCTTGTTCTGCCATGTTCACACTTTGAAGAGCAATTCTTTTGCCCTCTTTTTTCAGGAATTCTCAGTTAGCCATATCCTTTCTCAATCTATTTCAAGAAATCCCTGCCTAATTTAAGTTTCTGATTTGGGAGATCCCCAATTGAAACAATTTATTTTATACATTGTACCTTAGCTTGCTAGGGAGGCTAACAACAATATAAAATGTAACAGTAAAATACAAGCAACTTCAAAACAGAGCAGCATAAAAACCACCAATTATAAAAGTAGTAAAAACTGATTTAAAATTCTTAAATCCATTACACAAAGAACTCTTCCCTCACACACACTCCGGAATTAAACAAAATAAGCCATTACAATCAAGCAAATGCCTGAATAAATGAACTGTCCTGGTCCTTTTACAAAACGTGTGGATTTTTCAAAACTTGTTCTTTCATTGATCGGACAAGTAAGATACTAATAGTGGGTGGCATTTCTAAAAAAAATGCTCACTTTATTTAATTTTGAAAAATATTATATGCACCATCTTAAGGCAGTGGTTACTCAATAAATGCAAAGAAGAATTTTTCCAAAGCTCTTTACAGTTTAAAATGGGGGAAAAATACTTCCCATAGTCATAGAACAGCAACCAACAAATCTATCATCTTCTACCTTTGGCAAGTCTTCTGCTATCAAGTCAACTGGAGCTGGTATCTGCCCAATAGTGATGGAGTGGCTTCTAACACAAGCCAACCTTGCTTTTCTTCCCAGACCAGTCTTCTGGTTTACTGCTGCAGGGTTTTCAGCCACAGTAATTAAGGTATTGAAGGAGGACTCCAGATAGAGTTTGTTTTGCAATAACTTCCTTTCTAGTAGTGTATTGGCATGGCCTGAAAGTGCAGGATAATAAGAGATAGATTGTTAAATCAAAGAAGACTATTAAGCATAGTTTTCAGAGGCAGTTTTACTATGAGTTAAAAATATTTCCCATGTTAAAAATATATCCCATGTCCAACTGCATATCTTCAGCATGGTTTCCAACTTTAGAGTTCGTTGGTTTCTAACGTTAGAGTTCGTTGTCAAGGATCCATTGCCAGCAACTATGTGATGGCACTGGTTTGTAAGCAAGAGTAGGCACAAATAGTCCTTGAGTCCAGTCCTCCTAGACTCATAGCTCAGATGTTTGAGTCAAGTAGAAGAAGTAATTCTGCACATCCAGTGATACAATATTTAATTGCAACTTCTGGAGTGGGGAATGTGGAATTGGCTTACATAACAACTAAACCTTGGTTTGTTTCTCGTATACCATGACACAGAAGCTTACCAAGTGCTAAAGCAGGGGTGTCAAACATGCAGCCTGGGAGCTGGATCAGGCCCCTGGAGGGCTTCCATCAGACCCACACTGGAACTGGCCATCTCCTGTTTCCAGTTCTGTTGCTGACGCTTCTGCATCATAGCTTGCTTCACCAGACTCTCTCAATTGCTCAGCCATTTTATGTTTTCCTCTGGGTACTAGACTCAGAACTCTGAGCATGAGATTTCTGTGGTGAATGTCAATAAATCAAAAGTAGGTTTGCAGCTTACAGATACACACCTGAGCAGCATACTCAAGATTGCAACAGCACAGATGTTTTGATGCAATAATTCAGAGCAAGAGGTGTCAGTTATCAGAGACTGTTAAATAAACTAAATATTGCAAGGGTTTGTGTCCTTTATAAAGTTTATATCCGCTACCTGGCATTAAATTTTATGACACATATAGTCCGGCCCAACAAGGTCTCATTTATGTCAAATCCGGCCCTCACAACAAATGAGTGACACCCCTGTGCTAAAGGATATGTGATCTCTCTCCCTCTCTCTGGGAACTTCCCCATTCCTAAACTGCCACCTTAATAACCCCATTTTGGGGGAGACAGAGGCATAATGTTTGCCAGTGCTGTTTAAATAGTTTAGAAACCAGCAGAACCAAGCTTCCAAACTGCAAGAATGACTTGAGAGAAGAAATATGTGTTGTTTTTTTGTTTTGTTTTTTAGATTAATGTTAGTAGCTTCTGGCAAGGAATTCTACAGACTTTTTGCTCTGGATTTTATTATACGCACGCTCTGTGTTTTGCTTAAAGTCATGCTGGAAAGCATGCAAAAGAACTACAAAGCACTAGGGTCATATACGGTCAACAGTGGTGATTGTTTAACAAATATGCAGCATGTAGAATAAGCAATAGATGGGATTTCTCTTTTATTCTAATATTTTGGGCACTTCACTGACGCTATATGACTAAACAAACATATACACTACCCCATTTCTGTTATGTCAACAGTCGTAAGAGCTCAAGTCCAGCTGTGTTTCAGGTTATTACCAAAGGAGTTGAACAACTTCATTCTTACTAATCCATTTATGTTTTTACCTGCAGTAATTATTATTATAATTGTGATTCAAGGTTTACTGCTGTAAGCCTTGAGTAGCACCATATTCTTTCAAAAAGGAATATTTATCCCTACATCCCTACAGGATAGCTTCTGGTTTATGTATATAAGTGCTGCAAAGATGTGCTCGAGCTCCAGAAGGAGGGAATCTGTGCTTTCAACTCATGAAGAACTCTGAAAACCCCAAAAATACATATATGAATGCTGAATATTATTATTGCTACTGCTACTATAACTTGGAGCTAATGTTTATGCTGGAGCCTTGTTTTGGAAACATTTATTGCATGCTTTTGTATTAATGGACATAGTCACTTGACTAAAATTATACCAAATGATTGTATCATTTAATAAAAGCAGCTGTTGAATGCTGGGTAACAAAACTGAATAAACAGTTGGATAATTCCATGTCATTTCAGTTTGGATTAATTGTTCTAAACTCAGGTCATGAATTAAGTTCTACTTCACCATGCTCTGAAAGCTGCAAAGCAACCACCTTTTAGTGATAGGAAGGATAGGTGATTTAGTTATTTTCCTTGTCATGGATTTCTCCTATTTTCTTCTTAGGACTGCAGCACGAAGGGATATTCAGAGTGTCTGGATCTCAGGTTGAGGTGAATGATATCAAAAATGCATTTGAGAGAGGTAAGAGCATTTGAGTTGTATCACTCAACCTCCTGCCATGTGCCTTCATGCTTCTCAGTTAAGAGTGCTTTACACAGAGATCATAAATGAAGACAGTATTTTTTTCTTAAGTAGTTCCTGCTTCCTAACTATGCCCACTGGCAGAGGGGTTTTTCCTCCATTGCACAATAAAGCTTTAGCATCTAAAATCAGTTAGCTTTATGCTTCTTGTCACTTCGCTACATGAGCATCATTTGGCCTTGTCAGAGCACATCAGAATGCTGCCACTGTTGGAAACTATGTGACATTTCCAAGCAGGGTTTTGTTCATTTTTAATCCCATTTTATTTCTGCTGCTTTCTTTTGTTAGTAGGCCTTATCCAGATCATATGTTTGATCCATTATTATACAATAAAAGATGTATATTTATAAGTCACTACTATTCCTATCCCAGTTCTAAAATGCAGAGTCAGCCTTCTCCAGTCAGGTTGCATGGCTGGTTGGACCAAGTTTTTTATGTTTGCAGATCTATCTAATATAAACAGTACCATATCAAAATTCCCCAGAATGCATCTGAAGAACAGAAGAACCACAGAACTTATTTATTAATTTATTTTTGGAAACTTCTGCCTCTACAGAGAACCTGCCCAAGGCAGCTTACAGAATAAAAGATAAAAACACCATAGAACTTATTAATAAGATCCTAGCATTACAAACATGAGCTGCTTAAAATAATCTTGCAAAGCCCTTGGGCTAAAAGCAGACTATAAGTATGATGTTAAAATTGGTACCCACCCTGACCTGGATAGCCCAGGCAAGCCTGATCTCATCAATCTCAGAAGCCAAGCAGGGCTGACCCTGTCAAGTACTTGGAGGGGAGACCTCCAAGGAATACCAGGGCTGGGATGCAGAGGCAGAGAATATCAAAGACACCTCTCTGAAATGTCCTAGCCCCACTTGGGGTCACTAGAAGTCACCATGACTTCCAGCCTTGCAAACACATGGACAAATACACACTTAAAAAAATACCCCCCCCAAATTGGTACCCTTTTAGTCCAGGGGATCTGTGTGCTCATTCACCTCAGTAGGTATGATAGTCCTATCCTTCATGTCAAGCACGGTTAGACACTCAGCTTTATCTGCAAGAGGTCCAATTCTGTTGGGCCCTGAACAAAATGCCATCCTCCATTGTTTTCTTCTGGGCAAATAATAGCTAAATAGACAGCAACACAACAAGCACTGACCAAAAGCCTCTCAAAGGAGATAGAACTAACAAGCCTAACGAATTAATGCAGAGCCAGGGAATCCTAGCAGAAGGGTGGGACAATGTGGCAAGCCTAACACAACAGATAAACAACCTGAGAACCTAAGCCAATGACAAACCAAAGAATCCACCAAACTACATAGGGATAATTTACACGCCCAACCAATGTAAAATCAGAGAATACAAGCCAATGTACAACCTGAGTATCCACACAAACCAGTTTATACAAAGAACACAATGTTTCAAGACCAACAAAACCTGTTTCAAAGTACAGAATCAAAGCTAAACCACCATGACAGGCCAATACTAAGCTTCAGGATGAGAAGAAGAGATTGGATTTATATCCCGCCCTTCACTCACTTAGAGTCTCAGAGTGGCTTACAAACTCCTTTCCCTTCCCCTCCCCACAACAGACACCCTGTGAGGTAGGTGGGGCTGAGAGAGCTCTGAGACAATTGTCCTTGAGAGAACAGCTGGTACAGAGCTATGGCTTGCCCAAGGTCATCCAGCAGGTGCAAGTGGAGGAGTGGGGAATCAAACCCGGTTCTCCCAGATTAGAGTCCACACACTTAACCATTACACCAAACTGGCTCTCCTGGCTGCAGTATTCTGTACTTGCAACTGTAGCTACCAGACAGTCTTCAAGGACAGCCCAACACAGACCACATTGCAGTATTTTATGACGCGGGATGACACAGACACACGTAAAATTAAAGAAAATAGTCCTGGGAGCCTTAAATCTGCCTCCCGATATTCCTTGTTACTCCTGTATTTCAAGGATTTTTCAGGACCCATTTCCTGGTATCCCGGAAAATCCCAGATACCATCTGGAACCCTGAATATATCTGGAAGATACTAATAAGTTATTTTTCAGATCTATATTAGAACCAGATATATCTGAACACACATCCCTAGTTGGGATATCTCCTGTTCTGGATGGGTTTCATTCTCCCTCAAGGAGCAGGTTTGTAGCTTGTGGGTGCTACTGAATCTGCATAAACAAGTGGCAGCCATGGCCAGGGATGGCTTTCACCAGCTTCAGCTGTTGAGCCAGCTGCAGTTCTTCCTAAGCAGGAAAGATCTTGCCACTGTGGTGCATGCCCTAGTAACATCTAGATTACTGCATCTGGAATTACTAAAATACTGCAATGTGGTCTGTATTGGGCTGTCCTTGAAGACTGTCTGGTAGCTACAGTTGGTACAGAATACTGCAACCAGAATGTTGACTTTATTGGGTCATAAGAACCATACCTCTCCAGTTTTGTTCCATCTACCGTGTCTCTATTTGCTTCTGGGCTCAATTCAAGGGCTGGTATTAACTTTTAAAGTCTTATATGGCTTGGGACCAACATCACCTTCTCTCATATAAACCTACCCCCACTTTAATCATCTCTGGAGGTTCTGCTTCAGGTGTTTCCAACATTTTAGGCTAGGCAGGTGGCAACCCAAGAAAGGGCCTTCTCAGTCATGGTGTCAGAATGCTGGAACTCCCTCCCCAGGCAGATTTGTCTGTCTCCCTCTATTATTGTCTTCCACCAGAGAGCGACATCTTTTTTGTTTTGTTTGGTATACCCCCAATAACTGTTATTGGTCCTTCTTCCTGGATGTGTTGTTAGGTGTGTTTGTGTCTTTATATGCTTTTGTTGAATTAGTTAAATATTTTATGTATACTTTATTTTAAATGTTGTTTTAATGCTTTAAATGTTTTAATGTTTGGTTGTTTGCTGGCTTGAAGATCGTGTTTGGATGGAAAGCCAGAATAGAAAAGTTTTAAATAAAAATAAATGTTTTCTTCTATCACATATTTGCCTCCAGCATGAGCCTGATAGCCCAGAACTGCTGGGAGATCGAAGAAACTGTTACAACTTGGTCCGTGATGCCCTATGTACTATGTCAACCTTATTTTTTTTACTGGGGTGGAGGACAAAATGATTGTAACATACGCATTTCAAGCCACTTGAACTCCTTCCTTCTCTTTGTGTGAAGTTCATTCTTCTAATGAAGCACGTCATGTTCTTATTTTGTTCTGACTTGTCTTGTTTTGAATACACTCATTTTTCTGCTTCTTTTTTCATTATTTTTGTTTTGCGGTAACCAGGGGAGGATCCACTGGCCGGAGACCAAAATGATCATGACATGGATTCAATAGCAGGAGTTCTGAAGCTCTATTTTCGAGGGCTAGAGCATCCTCTCTTCCCCAAGGAAATCTTCCATGACCTGATTGCCTGTGTCAGTAAGTAGCACGAGGTGAACTGAATGACTTTACAGTAAGGTCTGCAAAGAAATGTAGTCCATATAGAGGGCTGCAGTTTTCAATAAACAAAAATGAGAGGCAAATTTAAAAATTGTGAAGAAAATCTTAATTATGACTTACAGCCTAAAGAATCAGAGACCAAATAGAAGAGGAAACTTGAAACGAGGAGGAGGAATTGTGTTTGCTAATTTAGACAAAAAGGAAGCAGAAATGCAGAAAGGAAGCAGAAAATAAACATAATTAATGTACACATTTTATATTTTGATTATTTTTATCACAAAGAAGACCAAGACAGAAATGCAAGAGTGGGTATGGGTGACTTTTTAATAACTTCTTAAATTAGAGCAAAAGTGAGACCAGCAGCATCTCCAAAGGGAGCGAGTTCCATGTATAAAGAGACATGAAAAAGTGTCCAAAAATGAGAAATAGCAAGGGGGGTGTGCACTAAGAAGATTCGTTTTTAATGAACAGAGGAGTTGAGAAGCAGATATCTTCTGAATAAGAGAATTTAAGTGCTTTGAGGAAACTATTTTCTGTAATGTATGAGAAGACTTTTCTATCTTAGTGGTAGTTGAGTATTTCTTTTTCTTTCTCCCTATTCATTTGCTCCCCCCACCCCCGCACAAAACAGAGTTAATGATAAAATCTTGCACAGTACAGGGATTTTTAATGTACTCCAGGAAACTTGTTCATTATCCATCTGCTACATCACCACACAATCTCCCCTCTTCACTCCAAGCATTTGTAGGGCTTAAGCTATCTTTTAAAGGCCATGCCACTGGCATTTCGGAACGTTTCTTAATCCTTTGACAGTATCTCAAGAAAAGGAAGCGATACCAGAATTGTGCAAGGTCTCTTCACTAGAATTTGCTTCTGAGATTGTGGCATTAAATGCAAGGTGATAGCAAGAAAGGGGCTCCTCTCGGCATGTGTGCTGCCTGACATTGGCCCTGACCCACAGGCTGCTGCATTAATACCAATGTTAGTAGTAGTAGTAGTAGTAATATAGGCGGTATATACAAAACAAGTAGCTGTGTTCTTTTGACAAGTACTTTCTATAACCCTGAGACAGTTTCCTTATAGTGTTTCTATACAGAACAGAGAAAATGGGCCAGGGGTGTGGGTCAGAAATCCAGTGGCATCTTTAAGACTCCTTAAATTCACTCCACTATAAATTTATGCTGGGGGGAAAAATTCTACAACAGATGGACACAGATACTCCTTTGAAACATAACGTAAAAGGTTTCAATCCTGTTAACTTTATCATTTCAAGGGTACTTAAAAAAATTGTTCTTGTGATGTTTAGCTTATGATTGAATGCCTTAGTTCTGACTCATCCAGAGAGCAAACAATGGATCTATTGTCCAAGTGTAGGAATGCCGGTGAAGGAAGCAGCCTTTGAAGTGGTGTGTAGGAGAGCTCCTTCTAAAAGTGATCTGTAGTTTCATTCTCCCAGCGAATGAGCCTACACAGTTTAACTCCGATTAGATGAAAAGAGCAGCTTGTTGCCAAATAACTCAGGGCTTCCAGGGCCAAGGATTTATACTGCCCACTTTTTTCCCATTAGGCTGCTGTAGACAGAGCTCTTTACCTCAGCCTGCAGCTATGTTAATCTCCCTGCAGAATATTATGCCAAAGGTTTTCCTTAAAACAACCACCTTACTGAGATAACTTTAATGGGCCTATTGTGTTGCGGTGAAACGGACAGCCCTCAGTTCTCCTACACTCTGTGGATCACATCCTGTGCTTTGGAGGATTTTTTTAGAGCAGATTGCATATCTTCTTTCAGTCATGTTCTGAGTAATGCTTCATAAATGCTTCATAAATGGCCAGATCTTTCTCTTCCAAGTTCTTTTATTGTTGCACTTTGATTACTTTGGGGGCTATTCATTTTTTATTTATTTTTGGTAGGCTGAGGGCCTCTTCACTCATTGCTCTACACAGATAAAAAGAAAATACCTGCATGTGTGCAGTTTACTCACATACTTCAGTGTGATATAGTGTAAGAGTGTTGGACTAGGATTTGAGAGACCTGGATTCAAATCACCACTCTGTTTGTCTCCATTCCTTTTAGCAATGGATAATCTGCAAGAGAGAGCTCTGCACATCCGAAAAGTCCTCCTGACTTTGCCTAAAACCACTTTGATTGTAATGAGATACCTCTTTGCATTCCTCAATCAGTAAGTATTCCCTGAATTACAGTAGTCCTCAGACTTTTTGAAGTGGGGCCCACTTCTAAACTGTTTCTTCTCTTGAAACCTAGCAGTGCAGTCTAGGCCTAGCTGTCATAAATCCTGTAGAAAAAACAGATGTAGACTATGCCTTTTGTCTGCTGTTCCACTGCTGGCCAGGTAGTTGGATCTCCACTGGGCCTTTTCCTACCCTTCTGCTCCACCCTCCCATCTCTCTGTCTTTTCTTGCTGCCCATGCTTCCTCCTTCCAGGGTCATCCTGTTGTGGTAGAACTGTTCTCACCCTCCCCACCACCTCTTCCCTCCCTCCTACTTTCTCCAGTCACTGCCATGCCCACTTGCAGCATCGCCTCCTCCACCTGCCTGGCTAGCCTGGCAGCTACAGTGGCATCTCTGTCACCTCTTCCACCATCTCCTCTTTTTCCCCTTGCCTTCTGTACTGTCACAGTGGCTGCTCCTCCTAGCGTGCCTAACAGCTGTGCCTTCCAACCGCTTCTGTTGGCTTTGGATGTTCATGCAGTTGCTAAGCAACACTTAAGAATGGCAGCCAGGATCTCACAGTGTAGTGTTGTGACATCTCAGATTTTCTCCTCCTGAGTCAACCTTTTTAGGGTTTTAAATGTTCCTTTCAATTTTGTTTTGGATTTTTGTGCAAACCTAGAGGATGTCCCAGGTTTATACAAATATACCCCCAGTCTGTACCAGGCACTGATATGTGGGCTTTTGATCCACATTTTGTGGGCCAGGTTCAGAATTAGATAAATGATGTAGATTCAGCTCTTAAGTGCCAGAAGATAAGCAGATAAGCAGTGACATGCCACTGTAGTCTCATTGTACTGAATCCATGTGACCACATGTTGACGAGTACATAGTATCATTTTTGCATTTCTATAAGTTAATGTTTCTCTAAGTCATACTATTTTGAGCGTCTGCTTGGCATAGTGGTTAAGAATGGCAGACTCTAATCTGGAGAACCAGGTTTGATTCCCCACTCCTCCACATGAAGCCAGCTGGGTGACCTTGGGTCAGTCACAGTTCTCTCAGAATTTTTCAGCCCCACCTCCCTCAGAGGGCATCTTTTGTGGGGAGAGGAAGGAAAGGAGATTGTAAGCTGCTCCAAGACTCCTTTGGGTACTGAAGAGCAGGATATAAAACCAACTCTTCTTCTTCCTGTAAGTCACTGATGAAAAGAACAAGCAGGGAGCACCAACAAAAGGGTGGGTGGGTGGAACAAACTGTTGAAATCCAGCTTGAGATTCCTCTGTACAAAAGCAAAAAAATAATATCCCACACCAAGATAATCCAAATTTTGCACCAAAATAGAGTGACTTCTGTACATTAAGCAAAATTAGCTTATATTTATTTATGTTGCATTGTTTATTATTCTGTTAATAATGGGAAGGAAATCCCTCTTCAAAGTTTTAAGGGATTGTAACATGCTTTTAAAAGAAAATCTGAATGCTGAGATACTAGCATTGCCAATGTATGTGTCCAACAATCAATTTTGTACTTGTACAGCAAAGAAACTTAATGTACTTTCTCTAGAAAAAGGATATAATACACTCCCCTATACTTACATAAACATATACTTCATCTTCTGGGTACTGAAATAGTAAATGTGAGATGGTAACATACTGTGATGATTTAGGCAAAATTCCAGAGAAGTAGCAGTGTGTAACAGCAAAAATAAGCAGGACTCTGGGCTCTAGTCTATGAGAGGTTGTGCGGGAATAAAAATTCTTTAGTCTTCAATGTGCCACAAGGCTGTTTTGCGGCAATTCAGGCTATATTAGCACCAAATCCAGACAATACTTCAAAACTGAGTTCTGTGGCAGAGGTCAGTGTCTTGATTTGTATCTCTTTATAGTCTTAAGAATTAATGTCTTCCTCACAGTGACTCGATTTTATGCTGTAGTTCATATTTTCAGCAACGCATAACCTTAAGGGAGGGACCCACATAGTGTTAGAATGACAAATCAGCTATAATTACCCCCAGCAGTGACTTCAATAAAGTAAGGTAAACTGGGCTTCCTGAATGGATTAATGGTACTGTTTTGTTTAGCAAGGCAATAGTGGCCATTGGAGAATTGGCATCTCTTGAGTTGAGATGAACGTTGGGAACTTGGATTCTTCCAAACAGCTGTAGAAATCTATTGATATTTCGTGAATGAGCAAATATGCCTCTGGGCACATACCAACAGTGATGGGACACTGTGAAGCAGAAATGTTTCATGCCATAAACGTTTGTTGTAACCTTCTGGTAGCACTCTTCTTTGAAATGTGCATGTGGAGTTCTCTTTGTCTTCTGCCCAGAGTAAAATAGGACTGCATCTCATTCCTGTGTACCTAGTTCTTAGTTAGATAAGTAGTGCTTCCAAATATAAAAGTCTATAAATAACCAATGATTTTATGTTAACTTCGTTTATGCCTCAGGCATGCAAATACAAAATAATTACAATAAAATAGCTTCTCTGTCTGATCTCCCTCTGGAGCTGCTGTGCATGCAAGAAGGAGTCACTGTCACATAAAGGCTGGTGCCCACCTGCATTCTTTGAAAGAGCTGAAAGAGGGAGGAGGAAACAATTGCTCCTGAGTCAGCTTCAGCCAAGGCATCTGATACCCTTGCTCTGTCTGTCCAGTCTGCTTTCTGCAGCCCACCACCTCCAGCATCTTGGCTCAACTCTATCGTCTCCTGGTCTCCCCCAGTAGCAGATGGGAGTGGAGATTTCACATGGCTCCCCACATTAGCCTGCTGTCAGTGAGGCACAGCCTCTTCAGCTTGTGTCTGTATATCCTGCTGACCAATCAGCTGTCTTCCAACAACTTAGCTACAGATGCATCCTTGGCAAGGAACTTCAAAAGGGGTCCAAGTCCAGTATTATTTACTCCAAAATCCTCTTTTGCCCCTTTTCCTCCCCACGTACAACTGCTTTCTGGTGTCCCAGGCCTTCTACCTTATTCAGTGATGGGCAGCCCACTTTTGTACTTCTTGTGAGGGTGCAGTAGTGTGAAATGTAATGGGGATAGCATATACATAGAAGAACAGTGACACAGCAACAGTAAGGCCCTCCTACAGAGTATGATGGTGATGTCAGTCTCAAGCAAGAGTCTCTCCCATGATCCCTGCCTCCTCAGACTTCAGAACAACTAGAATGGCTGGCTCTGACCCTGAGATCTGGTGCTTGCAAGATGCGTGCTGCTGAAAAGTGGCCCCTCTCCATGATTCTACTACTAAGCTCTGGCTCCTATGTATTGTTTCAGTGCAGATTTTGAAATAAGCAGCACTCACAAATGTAAGCTATGTTTCTTGTGAGTTTGCATGTTTTTTTTCTCTGCTATTCCTTTGTGCATACTTAGGTGGCTTCCACCCAGGGATGGGATGTTGGGGTTTCCCTGTTGCTCGTGTGGCTGCGGGTAAAGCACAGCAGCAATGGGGCTTCCGCATGGCAGGTTTCCTCACAGTTTCCCTGCTCCAGTCCCCAGAAATGGCCATTACCCACTCTCCTGGGCCACCAGGGCTTTTTTCTTATATTTACACAAGAGAAGGGGCTAGAGGCTTTGTTTTTAAATGAATGCCAAGAATTTGGAGAACCCGCCACATCTATTGTTACAATGCTGTATCAATATAACAATATTCTAGTGCTGATTTTTTTAAAAATAAAAAGCCTCCCCTATGGTAAGGGAGAAAAAATGGCTGCCATGGAGGCCAGAAAATCTGAACTTTCCCACCAACACACATCAGCCACCCAGACTTTACTGTGATTTTCTGAAAACTTCAGAGCGAAAAAGGTTTGAGAAGGCTGGAGAAAAGCCTGGAAAACCCCTGGAGGTGCACAAGTGCATCATAACACTATGGGAAGCAGGAAAAAACCTGCATCCCAAAAGCATTGGACGCGGGGCAGATAACCCATGTGAAAATAGAGAGAATTGAAATAGGCAGGGCACAAGTGCAGTGTGATGGGTCAGAGCTGAGAGGCAAAAAATATTCCACAACTCCAGGTCCTTCAGGTTTTATCCACATGAAGCCGACTGAATATCATCTTTGAGGGCAGACTGGAGAATTCATATGGTTCCAGTTAGCTAACCCTAGAAGGTTTTTGGAATAGTTAACTGGTTATCCCATGAGTAACCAGAATACTGAATTAACATCTGTTAAACTGCTAGGAAATTTTTCATCAGCAAACCGAGTTGTTGTATCTAATGGTAACATCAGCTGATGGAAAGAATTTCCACCCTTGGGACAGGACTTTCTTACCTCCTGCTTCCCCCTGAAATGCTACTCCTGGGGACAGGGCCCCTAAGGAACAGTATGAGGGGTTCATTGGAGGTCTGCAGTGGGGAAGAATGGAACTGGTAGAATTCACACCGACCGACCTATACACACCATTCACTGAGCAGAATTTAACAGCAGATCCAGCCACACGTCCACAACATGCTGGAGATCTATAACTGCGTTCTCAAACACTCATCATGAAAACTCCCACAATCGCATCTGAATAAATCATTGAATTTTGATCCTCTGACCAGACAGAGGGTGGTTCAGATTTCAACTGTGCCATGAATTCACTCATTTCGAGTCCAGGAGCACCTTAGAGACCAACAAGGTTTTTGCGGTATAAACTTTCAGGAGTCAGAGCTCCCTTTGTCAGATTAGGAATGGAGACCTTTAAGTCTTCAGATCCCAGTTAGAAGGTGGGAAGAGGCTTCAAAGAAGGAACTCAGAATACAGAGGTACTACATACACTGTAATCAGCTTGATTGGAGCAGAAGGGAAATGCTTGGGGGCAGAAAATTAGTGTTTGTAGTGAGATAAGAATCCTTGTTCAGCCCTGGGAGGTCCATCATTCTGAAACTGAATGACATTCACTCACAAGTTCTCAAATGCAACTATTGCAGTTTTTGGTATGTTTGGTATGGATCTACTATGAATGACCTCAGAATGCAGTCTATTCCTTGTGTGTCATTATGTTGTGCTTTTCGTGTTACATTTTATACTCGCTGAGATCAGAGTTCATGAGCAGGCCAGTAGTTTCTCCCTAGGCCTAAAGACATGGAACAGTACTTGGAAATGTCCCACGATTGCAGAAAAGTTTAGCAAGAGTACGTTATTACATCATTCCTTGTTCAGCCATCTCAAAAAAAAAAGCCACTGAGCAGTGTATGCTGGCATTAGTATCCATTCATTCTACTGTTTCTTCCAGAAATAGAGCCTTCCAGTTATGGATGATCATCAGATTCATGTTAAAGGGATTTTATTTGTTTGCAGTTCTATCATTCGAGTTACATTCATTATTGAGTCTGTGTCCACTTGTGTGCAGAACTCATTTTGTGTATTTAAGAGGCATGTATGTGCTATTTCAGTTTCCTGCTTCAAGGAAGTCCCTAAATCTCACTTTTATTTTCACTGAAAGAAATGGCAGTCATTTTGTATGGGAGAAGCAATGTGCTAGATGTGCGTTATTTTGCAAAGTGCATTGTACTTCTGGAAATAACATGTAACTGCAAAGCCATGCATGTGGGTGTGCCTGTGGGTTCAGGTAGCATTCTGTTTGGTAAAAACCATCAAGAACCTTGTCACTTGGTTTTCAGTGGAGATCCTGTTAAATCAGCTACCTTTCCCGGAGTATCCTCCAACTTGGGAGGACTGATTTGTTGTTGTTCAAATGAAGCAGTTCATATGTTTAAACCTGCTGTGGCATTGCAGTGGACGGCAACAGGGCCTTCATTCTAACTGAAAAAGCTCAAAGACATTGGGCCATTGTTCTGCCCCCCCTTCCAAGCTGTAGGCTGGAAAGGCCATACTTCCTGCTACTCAGGAATAGAAACTTTCCACAGCAGTGTTAGGAAATTCTTCCATGCCTTGGGATTCCCATTTTTCAGATGCTGCCTCTGAAGTCACTGATGTGAATGCTTGCTTCCGCATTCAGTAATGTCTCATTATTCAAGGAAGCAGACTGGAAAACTCTGTGTGTTTCAAGAGGGATTGTTGTGGCATCTAACCACTCTATTTTGTGTTTAATCATTAACCAACACCCTAAAAAGCCCAAATGACAGCTTTGATTAAATTTTATTTAGGAAAAAAACCCACTGTAGGTCAAAAAGACTACATGATCATGCAATATCTATGAGTTCTTCCCAATGCAGATAGTAAATAAGTCTACAAATAATTTTGCAGATGTTCCAAACAAGAAGTGCCCTGGCTTTGAGAAGGAGTTTGGTTCTGTGTAGAAATGTGAGGGGCTGAAGAACAGCTGCTAGCTCATTTCTCCAGTTAAATTAATAGCTATTTCTGTATTGGAATACTAGCCTGATCCACCTTTAAGGTTTTGAGAGGAAATTATAATATAAAGCAAATGTCCAGCTATCCAATTCAATGTCCTTAGACACAGAACTTTTTCCCAGTTAGAAATTGATTTCTGGCCATTGAAAATTAGCCCACCAGGTGAAATGTGCTTCCAGTTGAAGCTTAGATGCTGATGAGCTGTTCGAGAAAGGGAGCAGCAGAACGGTGGCCCAAAAGCCTGGCCTTGACCCTGCTCTCTGAACTTGGTACCCAAGGTATAATGCCTGAGTTGGTTTTCACAAATGTAATAGATGCCGAGGCCTGCTTGCTGCATATTAAAAACATTTGCTTTTGAGTTGTGCTCTTGACAGTGGAAGACTGAGCTTTCTATAAAAAAAACCAGTCAGAAGGTAGATTATTTTGTGACAGTTACCAGCCCTTTCAAAGCAAAGCTGTCCCTCTAAACCTCTTTGAACTTTAGATGTTTTCACCATGTCACACTGACTAATGCTCAGTGGCTGGCATTGTGTGATGAATACTGGCAGGGGGTTTTAGCATTCTCAGCAGTTCTTGGGCAGCTGAAAGGGAGAGAACTTTGGCTGTGAGGAAGGGTGCAAATGGAAAAAGTCAGAGGGGTGTTTTGGTTGCCAGGTTCTTTGCAAGCCTTCCACTGTGAACTGAAGGGCACCATGGTTCAGTCACACTTTCATTTGTTTCTTGGCAGTATGCAAGGTGTTTGCTGCTGCAGCTGCTATCCAGGCAGGGTGCACAAAACAAAATGCCAAGAAATGAATCCCTGGCAACAAAATAAAATCTGCATGGGGGAATAAATTTCCTTAAAAGGGAATGTATGGTGACACTTTTTCTCCCCCCTCCCCCTTTTACAAATGTCGTATGTGTTAATTGAAGGGATATTCAGAAAATGGAAAAGGTGCTGGCTGTTTATTAAAGAAAAGAATGTGTTAACCAGCAGGAAAATGCTCTGAATACGCATTCTGTGTGTTTGTGTCTGAGAAAGACCATCTGCATAAACGCAACTGAATTTGATCCAAAACTCTGCATCCCAAAAAGCTCCCATTTCCTTCAGTGAATACTTCCAGAGCTTTGGGTGGTGATCATTTTTGCTAAGTTGTCCCAAGATATTTTTCCCTGTTGGATCATGTTTAAAAAGTTGACAAGGCAGCACTTAACCCTCTTTCCATTTATGCACTGTGCTATCTGTTGAGAGTAGTCGGTATTGTTTATCTGTTTTCAGCATCTTCCTTCTCTGTCTTCCTCAGTTTATCACAGTTCAGTGAAGAGAACATGATGGATCCCTACAACTTAGCCATCTGCTTTGGACCCACACTGATGTCAGTGCCTGAAGGCCATGATCAGGTCTCCTGCCAAGCTCATGTCAATGAGCTGATCAAAGCTATAATCATCCAGCATGAAAATGTCTTCCCAGGACCCAGGGAACTGGAAGGCCCTGTGTACATCAGGGCTGGAAGCACTGAGGATTACTGGTACGGTAGGAGGCACTAAGTGACAAGTGAGGAGAGAGAGAGAGCTAGACTGATTAGGAAACCTCATGTTTCAGCGATAGTATCACTTTCCAGTTTCAAGTGCTGCCCCTAGAAGTTGTCCTGTTTCATCAGTGTGTATTATGCCAGTGGTAGACGGCTGTAGTTTCCCCTGCAGTATCACAGATTTTCCCGTCCTAAATATATAGGGCCCTGAGTATTCAGAAAGTAGCTGGTATGAGTGTGCTTTGTTAGCTGAAAGAAACTAATACAATCTGACCAGTCCACGAAACTGAAGGACACAATGGTAATTGCCTTACTGTGCAGGTGAAAGCTGCTCAGCAGACACGTTGCCTGAATTCATCACTGACGTTCTTCTCATTTTTCTGCATGCCGTGGGTGACTTTACTGCAGAGACAAGGTTGATTGCTGTTAAATCTGGAGAGCTGCAACACAGTTTGTTTTCATGGGGGCAGCAGCAGGCAGGAAAACTCGAAGCCTCTTTCTCTCTAGCCCAGCACACAGGAGGCCTTGGCTGTGCATTCAGCCTGAAATCAACATCTGCAAACAATTCAGCTGGAGCAGCTCCCATCATCATCAGGGAGGGTCTGTTGCAGCGGGGAAGGGAGCCATTTGCTCTTATCCACTAAGTACTGAAAGGGAAGGATGCATCGTTAGGGAACATCGATGAACAGAGCATCAGAATGCCCCTTTTGCCTTTCCTCCTCAACGTCATGCTTAGCATAGGCACTGAGTCCCTTGCTGCAAATTATTTTCTTGTATTTGCATTTGCAAAAAGTTAAGCTTGTTTATTTGCTAAAGTGATATCTTTTTTGCCCCTTCCCCCTCTTTCATCATAAAAGCCCGTTACAGATGGTCACGAAAAGTGTAATAATAGGCTTCTATTAGTGCCATTGATTGAAGCTTGCAGAATTTCAGACAGAATTCTCAGCTGGAAAGGGGGCTGAGAAATGAAGCCTCTTGCTACTTCAGCAGTTTGAGTTTTAAGGATGCTTCTAAAGTTATGAGAATGTGATCTGAGAACAGCCAAAGATACCTAACACTCCAGAGTTCGCCTGGCTCTGTATGCAAACTTCTTGTGAAAAACTGCTTCAGAAGCAATTTAGTTCCATTATTATCCATAGCTTAGGTCAGGGTTACACCCTACACTACAAGACCCTCAGTTTTTCAATCCTGAAACTGTTTATGCTGGTGAAGCCTCACTCAAGGTACTTGTGACAAAAAGGATGCAATTGCCACTACAAAAATGGCAAGTGAATGGTCTTAGAAGTGGGGGCAATGAACTCTCATTCAAGAGAGCTTAAAATCCGAGGATGTCAGTGATTCAAATAGCTGAAGAATCTTTTCATTTGTTTACTTGTCCTCAAAGTAAGAAGAAAGGGGAGAGGAGTGTCAGAGCCTGTAGCCTGCATCCACTCCAGTCCAGAGAGAGAACTGTCAAAACAGCCTTCTGTTCAGTAGCCTGCAGAGTACCTTGAACAACTGGCTGTTAATTTTATGGAAGACATACCTTAAGATAAGATAGATGGTAATCATCCTAAGTATGTACAGGGGTCATTTCGTAGAAAAAGAGATGCAGGAGCTCATTAGCATAACTCATTTGCATAACTAATTTGCATATGCCACACCCCCTAACATGCCGGAAGTGTGTCAGAAGGCAACACCCACCCCTCAGGCTCCACTCCACAGGTGAATGAAACTGGCCTGCTCTTCCTCCATTCCCTTCCCCATCCAATACTTTGTGCAATAAAAATAAGCGTAAAGAACACACCCTTATTCTCTTCCTGCTCCCTTGAAACCACCAGGTTTCAAGTAGATTTGAGATACCCAGGACATGTGCACCACCCATCCCTTTCCCTTCCCCTCCCCACAACAAGACACCCTGAGAGATAGGTAGGGCTGAGAGAGGTCTTTGGAGAACTGCTCATGAGAGAACAGCTCTGAGAGAACTTGTGACTGGCCCAAGGTCACACCAGCAGCTGCATGTGGAGGAGTGGGGAATCAAACCTGGTTCTCCCAGATTAGAGTCCAACTCCTGACCACTACACCAAATTGATGGGGTGGAAGCTGCTGAAGGGTTGGTGCCATGTGCCCAGATAAAAAATGATATACTTAGAAAATTTATATGCCACCTTGAGCAAGTCTCTGGAAAAGCAGCACAGAGTCATAAAAGGAACAATGATAAAATTATCAATATTAAAACAAAACATTAAAAACAATAAAGACCCTAGCAGGGCTTTCCCCGGGGTGCTGCACCTCTGCACTGCTCAGGGAAGCTGAGGAGGGGGCGGGGCTTGGTCATGTGCCCGCCCCCTGGGCTCCTCACTCCTGGAGCTGTGCTTCTGTGCGCTCCTGCTCCAATGGACCCCTGAGTATGTATAGGAAAAGGCCATAACACTTTGCAGTTGCTCCACTTTTTTTGTTACTGTGTCCATTTCTGTCATCAACGTGTGGATTCACATGGCCATTTTTTTTTCATAATGAACTGACTTTTCAGATTCAGTTTTGATGTCCAGGTGTACTTTTTGATGTCTATGGCCCTGTAGGACAAGATGTAGTAGGAAAGTTTCAGAACACTTCTGAAAACGAGCTAGCCTGCACCCTGTGTGTATGTTGTGATATGCAAGACCAGATGCATGTAGCCGTACAATAAAAGATAACCATTGGGGGGGGAGATCACTGTGATCTCATGGGGGCTCACTGTGCTCGTGGAAAAAGCACACAAGTATCTGAATTCACCCACATCTCTTTCATGAAAGGAGAATGTTTTCCTGATTTGCAGGGTAATTAAGCTAGAGGAAGCACCTCTTTTGCTAACTGGTGGTCATCATCTATTAGGTTGTTTAACAACTACATCATATAATAATACTGCATGGAGCGTTGTGGACCATAAAACTTTGCATGTGGCACAGGGGTCCCCTAGTGGCTAAGCTAGTTCACATTTTAAAAAAAAAAGTAGGCGTTCTAGTCTTCAATTATGCCTGTTAACTTCCCCATTGCAGCACCTAAGTGGCTGAGCATTAGCAGGAAATGAATTGTGCTTGTACTTTTCACACTGTGCACCTCATTAGACAGTGTTAGACTTTGAATATATGTACTTTCTGTGACCAGCTGAAATGTACATCATTGACTGATTTCTCAGTCTGCATGAAGCTTTAGCTGTGAGCTATAAATCTTTTATCCTGCCTCATAAAGTACAAGATGACTGTCTGACTTCTGCAAAGATACACATTTTGAAGACTGCTAAAAAGTTGTAGGTGTATATGGTCAAGGGATCCCAGTCCAGAAGCCCCTTTGGGATGGAAACCAAAACACACTTGCAGTCAGGCTCCCCTGAACCCCAGGTAGGGCTGCCACCAGTTCATCTAACTCACCCTAAGCTTGGAGTCTTAGGAACCAGATCTCTAGCCTTATCTGAGGAACCAAATCTCCAACCTTATCCTGGTGTTAATCAGGCCTGTAAGGTTGCCCTGCAAGTCAGCCCTGCAAGGTTGACCACTTTGCTGCTGAGTTCCAGCCAAAATGATTATACAGTAGCCGTGCCAAATTTGGCCAAAGTACTGATTTAAATTGAAGCCCAAAACCAAGAAGACGCCACACAAATAAAGATTATAATGGTTGTTGAGATAGTGCTTTAAAATACAATTTTAAAAGGTACCTAGGACAGAATAAAAAAGCTTAGATAAAAAAATCCTAAACATGCCTGGCAGACTTCTGTGCCTTCAGACCAGAGATTACCTCAGCATTCCATGCTGCCAGGTCTCGAGGACAAGAAGCCCCAGGTTACCTCATAACCAGAATCTAACCCCAAGAATGGCCCTCTCCAACCCCTCCCCCCCCAAAAAAATCATACTGAAGTCTTCATGTTTTAAGCTCCATTGCCCAACAACATGGGCAGACTTCAGAAACCAGTCAGGACACTGCCGTGGAGATGTTTTGATTCTGTACAGCTGAACCAAATCACCTTTTTAGCAAGTGTCCATCAAGACTTGTTCTAATTAGGTGTTTGATAACAAGATGACCTTGGTGGTGAATAGTCTCATTGCACCTGGATTGCTGTACCAGCACATCTCTGTCTTTTCATGAGACCCAACTTCCTATGATTCTCTATGTTAGGCCTACCAGGCAGGTACAACTTTATACAGATTTTGGTCAAGCAAAGCTAATTTCTTTACAGGACTGAGATGCGGAATTTTATTTATAGACAATCATAGACAAACGTTTCTGTTAAACATGGCTTTCCATTCCTATCAGGGCAACATGAAATACAGCACTTTGAATGTACTTGATGCTCAAAAAAAAATGCAGTTAAACAGAATGACTTGTTTAGCCTGAAACAAAGATTGAGCTACAAGCAAGTTTTTGGTGCGACAGTAATGGGATATAGCTTCTGTATCAGGGCAAAAAAGAAGGCTGAGTTGTCATATGTTTTTTTCCCTTCCTCTGTCTGAGGAAAATGTAAGTCTTGATCCAGTCTTCTGCCTGTGCCCTGCCCGTGCCTAGAGGGGGCATTCCCACCCCCCAGGACAAAATAGGACTCTGTTCTCTCCCCATCCATTTGCATTGCTTGTGCGTGGGCCAGGTTCTTTATGGGGAATGGGAGACTTCTGTATACCTCCTATATCCCTTCCAGCCTTCCCCTACCCACTGAGCCAAATAATGCAAATTCTGAGCTCATAGACCAGGATATAAGAAAAACACTCAGGCCTCCCATTCCCTGTAATGGTCTATCATGCCTCAGGGAGAAAAGAAACTGGTCTCAAAGCACTATTCTCATAAAGATCTAGCTTAAGCCCATGACATTTACCATTTTCCAAGAATAATATCCCTTAAAAACTTGTGCCAAATGGCATCTATGGTCCTGAGTACCACTGAGACCTACCATTCAGGCCTAATTAAGAGAGCAGTGGAATGAAGTTTTAAAAAAGAGGATCTGAGTGTTTACTGGGATATGAGTAAGTTTAGCTCAGTCTCTTGGGTGATAAACTAAATAATAAACTAAATATAACATTTTGAAACTTCTGAGAGTCTAGTGGAAAGTGTAACACAGCACAAGATGTCATAAGAAGAGCCCTACTGGTTCAGACCAGTGGTCTATCTGTCACAAACCCCTAGTATAAGGGTGTTTGCGTTATGGAGCTGCAGAACACAAAATTACAAAACCCTGGCAATGTGAACCTTCACACACCAATCTGATAAGCTGCCAGCAGCCCCTTTTTACTATCCCAACAGTCAGAAGCCAAGAGGTAAGCTTCTAACCTTCCCGGAACTAAACAAGAAAGTCAGCCCTGCGACGCTGGGTGCTTGCAGAATGAGTTTCTACAAAACAGCCTGGTAGGTAAGCATGTGGCCTAGGAACTGGAATTAGAACTGAAGCCACTTGAACACAAAATTAGACCACAAATATAATTAAAAATAGATTTATTAAAAGTGTGCAAGAATATTTCAAAAAGAACAAGCAGTGAGGAATCAAAACAATAAAGCTAATTATAAGAGACTAACTACACAGTAAGACATTGGTTCAAAACAAGAATACAGGTTGCAAGATGTTACCATTCCAAAGTTGCTCAGCAAGTAAAGTCCAACTCTCTCCAGTCTGCATGGACAGAGCGCTGACCCACGTCAAGCAGGTTTCAAAGAACAAGAGGTTCGTCATTGTGACTTCTGTGCAGTCCCACATGGGGACTGCTCAGTCACAGGCCAGCCACAGAAAAGATTTCCAAGCTTTCTAATAGACTAGGAGCACCCCTCCTCCCTCTGGCGCTTTCCCACCGAAATGCTCACACAACCAAGAGGAAGTACACTACTCCCTCAGTTCTCTTTTTGCCACCAGAGAGAGAAGATCTCCACTGCTGTTCTCTCTGTTTTTCCTCACCTCAGTTTTGAGGCTGAGGAGACTTTTTTCTCTCAAAAATTTTCATTCTAGTGAACAATAAAATACATCTAAAGAAGAAATGTTTTCTGAATTTCCAATGTGTCATTATGACTAAAAATGTTGCTGATAAATGCCCATTCTCTGTGCCTTGGTTCACACAGCAGAGCTGCCTGCTCTTATGGTCACCAGTTTCCCCTGAAGGCATGTATGGATAGAGCTGGACTCAGAAGAGCTCTCTTCAAAGGATTCCCCCTCCCTGATGAGGTGTGGTAGAAAAAGAGCCTGGCTTCAGTGGCCCTCTTCAGAGGTTCACTTGTGTGCCAGCAGCCTAGATGAAGGCACATTTCCCCCTCCCTGGTGAGGTATGGTAGACAGAGTCTCAAAATAACTGGCTCTTTTCATGGGCTTTGACTGTGCCCCTTGAAGTCACAACCCCCTTGATGTCAAAGCAGAATCGACATCGAGGCATTTCTGCTTGGTCATTCTGTAAGGGGTCACTCCTCTCATTTCCATGATATCCTTTGGAACCATCAATGAATTGGGGTACTCCTTAGCTGCCAGTGTTTTAGTTAACATTGGTAACCCTGCACGAGTCACTCTTATGTGACATCATTCATAGCAAGACCCAGTGTCATATGCGGATTCAGTGCTGGTCTGGCTCTAGGAGACCAGGTTCAAATATCAAATTGTATTACAGCTTGCTGACTGTGCACCTTACAGCTTCTCATGGAGCCCAACCTTGCAGGGTTCTAGTGAGGATTAAATTTAAAAAAAGAAAAAAAGATGAGGTGTTTTAAGACCCTTTAAGTTCAGGTTATGGAGTAGGATAGACGCATTACCACTCTTTTTAAAGGAAAGTATTTTTTTTCTTCTCAAAACAGCTCCCTCAATAGACAAGGTGTCTGTTGCTTGAACTATAATTAATTGGTTTTGTTGCATCCTCTGCTACAATCCCTTAATGATTATAAGCTTGATTCCATGGGTCATTTATATTGTTCCTGTTGGCCTATAGGTCAAATACTGTTTATATAACCAGTGCAGAGTATTAGTGATCTAAAATAAACCTGGGTGGGATGCAACTTTTTTCTATACTGCACTTTCCCATTAGTTTATGAATCAACAGGTCACTATGACCTTTACAGTATTCTGTTTGAATGTGTCTTAATGCACTATGGCTCACAGCCTGTGCTGGAGATCTGCATGATAACTCTGTTCCTTTAATTCGGACCAGTTATGTTACCCCACCCTAGTCCATGCTAGGAGTTAAGAAAAACAAAGCAAAAAAGCAAAAAAAACCCAGAACAAAGCAAAGCATTAAAGTAAATGACCTCCTCACAGAGGCTGTGAATTCCAGTCGGACAACATTCTGGGAGCAATAACAGGCTTGCTGTCGGATCCCTGAGTCACGTTTCTTTCTTGCCTTCATTTAACGTGATGTCTCAGGGTTCTGCATACCTTTTGTCCATGTACAAGAGGCCAAGTTCCATCCTTGGCATCTCCTACTGACAAAGTCTCTAGTGATCGATCCTTTCATCTCTGCTCTTTTGTCAACCAGGCTTCCTACAATTCCCTGTGCACCTATGTCACTGTCGTGATGTCTGTTATGTGCTATACCACACTGCGCCAACGTTAAGAGACCCAAGTCCACCAGACTCCTCTGCACATTAAACTGCACCACACCAGCGGTAGTGTATTTACAGTTTATTTTACAGTGCAATTATTAATCAAAGAGACAAAGTGCTTCGCCAGGACTTCATACAGCAAGAAGAGACTAAATACTACTGTACATGATTACATTTATACAAACAGTAACCAATACGGTTAATGCTGAGTCATGTAGATCCCATCCATCACACAGAGAGAACAAGTCTGAACCAGTCTGTACAAGTTCTACTGCCTCTGTCTCAGTCACATGACTCCTGCTGGCTGTCATCTAGATCCTGCAGATCTGCCAGCTCTGTGCATGTAGACTAAGAGTCTCAAATACCAACAGTCACTTGGTGGGCTTTGATTCAACAATTTGCCTGCCTCTCCTCTGTATGAAGGCTACCTGTCTCCAATTGATTATATCATTCCATTTAGTGCAGGCAAGGCGGGATATAAATTGAAAATAAATAAATAAATGGGAAGGATTTGTGGCTCGGTGGAAGAGCCTCTGATCAGCATTCTGAAGTTCCTAGGTTCAATCCCTGGCCTTCCAGTTAACCTTCTAGCAGTAGGTGATGTGAAAGACCTTTCTCTGCCTGACACCTTAGAGAGCTGCTGCCCAACTGAGTGGACAATACTGACCTTGAGGGACCAATGGTCTGATCCACTATAAGGCAGCTTCAAGGTGCTCTGTTGCATTCCTCCCCCACCGCTGGGACAGGAAACATGATGTGATTTCAAATGATTCTTTGAGCCAGTTTGGTGTAGTGGTTAAGTGTGCGGACTCTAAATCTGGGAGAACCGGGTTTGATTCCCCACCCCTCCACTTGCAGCTGCTGGATGACCTTGGGCAAGCCATAGTTCTGTCAGAGCTGTCCTTGAAAGAGCAGTTTCTGTCAGAGTTCTGTCAGCCCCACCTACCTCACAGGGTGTCTGTTGTGGGGAGGGGGAGGGAAAGGAGTTTATAAGCTGCTCTTGAGACTCCAAGTGAAGGGCGGGGTATACATTCAATCTCCTCCTCTTCCTCCTCCTCTTCTTCGCACCTGAAGAGAAGCCTATGATAGGCCCAGATCCGGTGAGTCATAATACATGCCTTTTGTTGGGTGGTCTTGTGTCTTGACTGCTCTACTGTTCCTGTTGTTGAGGAAAGAAGTTCCAACGGTAGCATTCCAATGTTCCCCTTCACTGGGTTTATACTTAGCTGCCTCTCAGTGTGCACAGAGATTATTGTGGTCTATGTGAGGTTCGTGTATTAGATTTTCCCTGCTTCTTTGACAGGTCTTTATTATCTTTTTCAAAGCAACCTGCCTGAACTCCCCCCCTCTTATTTTACTAAGATTATCGGCTCTGTTCAGCTTTCACTGCTGCATTTCATGGCATTTTTACATATCTATATGTGACACCATAAACAAAACTCTTATTTTGCTGTGTCTTTTAACCTTCACGGGATGCACAGAATTGGTTTACTTTCTTTCTGAGACAGACCTAATATGCAGCATGCATGTGGTCTCAACACAGTTCTTTCTCTCACAGCATTTTTTTTTGTCTGTGATCTTCTGGAAGTAGTGCGATCTCCGATGTCTCCTTCGCTATGTGTGGAAACCTTGCTGTGGGCACGTGTTTCCCAGTAACTCCTGGTGTTCTGCAGTATTAATTGTCTTGATATGATGGGCATATTTACTTTGTCTCTGGTTTTAGTGCAAACACTCTACAGTCAAAGGAGGCACTGTAATCACCTATATATCTAATAGCCAAGGGTCTCCTGTGCATGCGGATACTTATTTCCACAGATCTGGGGCACATGGAGGGTAAAGAGGTTTTTCTGGACACTTGGGGCAATCCCCAGGGGTGCAGAAAAATCAAAAATGTTTTAAAAAGTGTACGGGGGATACTTAAACCCCCCCCCCCAAAGTAAAACTGCATTCTGTGCACATGCGTGTTTACTGAGCCGTGGGAAAAGCAACTGTCTCTGTTGCTGCCCACGCCACCGCTAGGAACTCCAGGAAAAGCCGTCAGAGCCACAAGGTAACTCAGGGTGGCAATACCCATCCCAGCTTCTGCTCAGCCTGCCACAGCAAGACCCATTCATGTTGCCGCAGAGACCACTGCTGCAGGAACCGTCACCGCCGCCACCAGGACTGCCAGTAAACAGGAGGATGGTAGGGGGACTCCTGGGGCCACTGTTCTTCTTCCCCTCCCTGCCCCAGCAGCTGGAGTCCTGTGCCCCGTCAGTGGCCGCCATGGGCTTCTATTCAAAAGGGCAGCAGCACTGGAGGAGTGGCTAAGCTCAGTGGGCATGCAAACAGAGCAACGAGCAGCTGCTTGGTGGGCTGCCCTGCCAGCTTCCCCCCCCCCCTTTTTAAGGTGAGGGACAGAAGGAACTTTGTTAGGTGAGGGACAGAAGGAAGCAGCACCAGCTGCAGGAGCAGCAGCACATGGGAGGAGGAGCGACCAAAGCCAGCCAGCCACCAGCTCCCCCTCCCCTGCATCAACCATGCTGGAGAGGGCTCGGGCTCCAGCAACATTTTGTTGCAGGTCCCCTCTTGTGTTTTAACTAATTAGCAGACACCAGTTCCCTGATAGTCTGATTAAGGACTGGGCTACTTGGCATGGCCCCACAATATGACATCCCGGGCCCTGGCCTTTATGCATCGTTCCTGATAATAACCCCTGTAATTGAGGATGAGGAATGGACTTCTAATCCCTCTCAAAGACAACCTATTTTTATGCCTTTTTTTATGCCTATATTGCTGCAGAGATTGCTCCGCAGACTGCACAAGTTTTTTTTTTCCCTTGTGGTGCATTGTGTCCATCCTTTCTTTAGCCACATCACACCTCTTTTCACTGCCTTCATTACCATAGTGCAAATCCGCTTATTCTTACTCCTGTTGACAAATAAATACTTTGATCAGCTCCTTCCCTGCATTGTAGCAGTAGCCTCCCACTTTTCTGAGTGGCAAACACCACGCTTGAAGTACCGGACCCTGCACCTCTAAGTGGGGAGGAGTCTCTGCAGAAGCTGCAGCAAGGTTTGGACCCTGCTTCTTGTGCTGTTGAATATGTTTTTAAAAACTGATTTGGACAAAAACTCTCTAATCTTTTCCTTGTTGGATTACTAAGCATGCTACAAAAAGGGGTATAACCCCTTGTTTTATTTTCGGCACTTCCATGTTGCTTCAATTTATGATATAGTTCTAACTTATAGCCTCTCCATGCATGAAGTTTCAAAAGGTGATGTCCTGCTGGAATCCCCTACCAAGAGTTGTCTCTCACTCCTCATGTAACGCATGGTCAGCGTCCTCACACAACCCGTCTTTGTGTGTTGGTTGACACTATCACACTGTCTTGAGTGCATGGCTCTTCATTACCACTCTATGTATGATGGCTCTTTTCAAAGGAGTCCCCTTTTTTCTTTGCCACATTCCTACATGTATTTTAGTAGGGACACTTGCACAGAGCTTATTGCTCTGGTATAAGACCGTTCTGAGTGTTCCACTAAACAACTGTTGATAAAACGGTCCTCTGTGGTTCCTTTCTGAGAGATTCACACCCACCTCCTTCACTCAGTGATCTTGCTAATCTCCCCATGTGGGACTGCACAGAAGCCACAATGATGAAAATGAGATTGCATTTACCTGTAACCATTGTTCATCGAGTGGTCTTCTGTGCAGGCACCCATCCCTCCCTCCTGAGCTGCTGTGAACTCTCTGGAATGTTAATTTCTAGGGGTCTCCGGCAGTGACGTGAACTGAGGAAGTAGTGCCCCTCTTCCTGGTCATGAGAGTGTTTTGGTGGGAAAGTGCCTGAGGGAGGAGGGGCACTCCTAGTCTATTAGAAAGCTTGGATATCTTTTCTGTGCCTCGTCTGTGACTACGCAGTCCCCATGTGTGCCTGCACAGAAGACCATTCGATGAACAATGGTTACAGGCAATGCTCCCTCTAAGTTGTGGAGTCTTGTGAGCAAAAATTCTACTTTGTGAGCTCCTGGCATTAAAGTTGTGAGTGAGTGATTTGGTTGCTGCATCATTTAGTCAGCTCTGGTGCCATCCTTCCTGAGCCAAGACAAAAATGTGTGAGCCAGAGGCTAAAAAACTCTGAGCTAGCTCACATTAACTTAGAGGGAACACTGGTTACAGGTAGATGCAACCACATTCTACTCATGCCTTGCCAGTTGCTAACTGAAAAGGCTAACACTTAAGACCAAAGGCTCCAATGTGGTTTGGATCCATAAACCAATCAGAACCTTGGCTCATTATGTCAGTGCTGGTGTAACCTGTTACTAAGCATGTAACCTGAGAATGAATGGGGGGGGGGCTATCTATAGGCTAGTCCAACCATTTCCTACAGGTGCAAATCATGATGTCTAATTGAATGGAATGTGGTTAATTGGTTACCATGGAGCCATGGCTCCTTCCTTGGAAGGGAGTTAAAGATAGGAGCTTCCTTCCCTGCGCCTGGCTGTTATCTAGTCATGAGGTCAGCAATCTGCCCAGCGACAGTTATTTTCCCACTTAAACTTTTCAACTCAGTTGGCAGCCTAGAGTCAGAATCAAGCCTGAACCAGTGTGTGAAAGAACATGGAACTAGGCAAGAGTCAGTTCCTTGACACTATCTGGTTTATCATTTTGTCTCGCACAATGGCCAACCAGTTCCTGTGGAGGGCCAACAACAGGGCATAGAGGCCAAGGCCTTCCCCTGATGTTGCCTCCTGGTACTGGGACTGAGAAGATTAGGGCCTCTGAATGTGGAGGTGCCTCTCGGTCATGGCTTGTAGCCACAGATAGACCTGTCCTCCATGAATCTGTTTAATCCCCTTTTAAAGCATTGTCTAATCCCCTTTGACCTGTGACATTGTGACCTGTGACACTGTCTAATCCCCTTTGACCTGTGACATTGACTACATCCGCTGGCAGCGAATTCCACATTTCAATCACTCTGTGTAAAGTGTTTCCTTTTGTCTGTCCTGAATCCACTGCCCATCAGCAGCTGCTAACTTTGGTTACTGAAGGGAGCCTCCATATACAGAGGCAGAAAACCTCTGAATACCAGTGCTGAGAGACAGCAGCAGAGGAGGGTCTCTGCCTCTATACCATGCTTGTTTGGCCCGTACTGTGAAACAGTATGATGGATCATATGGAACATTGGTCTAGCCAGCAATATTCTCTGTATTATAATAGCTAAAACCAAGACATCCTCATTCAGAATGCACACACACAAAGGACACCACTACTGGACCAGTTTTTCCCAGTGAGTGGACTGCTTCCATGTCTTTCAGAATGCCACAGTAGGGTGTGCCACTGCCTCCTCTCCTTCCTCTTCCCATCCATTGTATAAAACTCACATGTAGTACTCCTGTGGCTTTTCTCTGACACAGAAGTAACAGTGAGTTAAAAATCTAAACAGATAGACATCCTTCCATTGTAACTCCCACTTTGTCTTGCAGCGAAAGCCCTCATGGGGAGACAGCCTCCACAGAAGATGTAGCTCAGGATATGGCCACTGAACACCACACAAGTGATGATGGTGAGTACTGCCTGAGGGTTACTTCAAAGCTGCCCTGGTTAGGAAACTCCAACCTCTGTCAAAGTTAGGATGAGAAGGGAAAATGTCATCTTCAGAACAATGGCTGCACTCAGAACTTACAAAATGTGTCTTTGATAGGAAATGCAAACATTCCAAAGGGAATCTATGGACTATGTTTTGAGTAGACATAATACAATTGCCTTCTCAGTGCTCCTAGGGGAGGACTGGGTACAATTGTACATGAATAAACATTTGGTGGCACTGGGCAATCAACATGATTTCACTGACTGGGAATCTGTCTTGACTTGATAGGTAATGTTTGTATCATCAGATACTGCTTCCGGGGGGGGGGGGGGGGGGGGGGTGTCCAGGTACACCATTGGGAGTAATTCTGTTTATACCAAGTGTGCTGACAAGTCTCAGCCAGTTTGGGACTATTCCACTTTGCATTTCAGATATAGGGTCTGAAAGGTGCTGAATATAATCTGCAGAATTCCATAGGGCTGTGAACTAACCTACTTCAGACTTATCCATAGCTAGATCAACACAAAAGTTTCACGTAGATATGAAGGTAAACCATGTACAAACATATTGGATGAATTAGAATAAGTTGCAGAATGAGATGTAATAAGTTGCTTACCTAGTTTATTAGCTGGAACAATCCAATTGCTACATTGGTGTTAACATTTTACTGATCTCTAAAAAATTATTCCAATGAATTGCTTTCAAGGTACCAAAACAGAGATTTTTGAAGTTTAAAAGTGGGGTCAGAATGGAGAAAACACTGTCAAAAGGTTTTGGTCTTCTACAACTCCAACATCCATCCTCTTGCTCCTTAATGAGGTCAATTGCCCTGTAGTGTGTTTTGCTGCTGTTCTTCTCTTGTATTTCCAAAGGGAAATACTTTAAGAATAAGTTAATTTTTTCTTGGCCACTGGTGCATGCTTAATGTATCCATCAAGATTTTTCATTTCTATGGCTGATTTCAGGGTCTATTCAACATCAGATTCATTAGCAAAGTATAAATTTTGTTTGACCATGACTAGGCTAGATTAGAAACACTGTGATCTCCAGATTACCCTATGTAGCATCCTGGTGGTTCACTTACATGAGCTGTCGGCATATTTTTTTTCATTTATTTATTTAAAACATGCTGCCTTTCTACCCAGTCAGAGTCCACAAAGTAACAAACATAAGAATATTAAGGCATAAACAATTAAAAATCCAGTTAAATTATAAAATTCAATTAAAACAAGTAAACAAACAACACTAGAACTAGGCAGACCCTTCCTGCCTTTTATATATGGTGCTCGATAGTTAGGAGGATGTGAGTTATTCACAATCACTTTTGATAAAGGATTTACATTGGTTATGTTGAAGGGATCCTATTGTAGGATAGAGAAATGGAGAGTCAGTGTGTAAGGTCTTTGCTCCTAACTGTACAGTTCCATTGTTCTTGTTATGCCAGGTGCTGACAGCTCCATAGGGCAATAATTGCAATGATGTTGGAGCCTTTTCTGGTTTGCTGAGAGACAGTTAATGGACAAAAATTATGTGGCTCTTCTTGGATATAAAGGAGTGGATTAGTAGCTACTTCTGATCTTTATCCTCAGATGCCTTTGAGTGCAAGCCTCACAGTGCAGGCTTCCTTTCATTGATATCCAATGTCCCTTGCTTAGCTGAAGACCAGCGTCCAGAAAGAAACACTGAAAGTTATGGAACTTGAGAATCCTGCTGATGTTGGCATAATAAAGAATTGCTAATGAAATATATGGTTCCCTTGTTTGTAATAAAACAGAGAATGGAGGCCTTTAAAAAGGGAGGGATGTATTAACTGGTGTCAGAAACCAAGCAAGTCAGAGGAAAAGAAAGAGCTGGAATAGTCAACTGTACAGTCCAAGGAATCTGAGCTGGAGGGGAAATCTGAGCTTAAAAACACAAGTGAATGATCTGTCACCCTGGTGAGCTCCTCGATGGCTGGAGTGGGCTGATAACTCGGACCCTCTGTCTGCAAACTGTCCTAAAATGCTTGGCTTGGGGGAATTTTGTCTCTTTCTGTCACTGGGAAATCCATTACTGAAGTTTCAGTCCAGCAGATGTGGTGGATTGGCCTTGGGCCAGTCTCTGCAGCCTTGGGGGTTAATCTTGATGGACTTTGCTTGCTCCAGATTCATTTCATATTTCCTGAGAGATGATGCCCAAAACGCCATTGCTCTTTCCCTGGAGAGGACATCTTTCTTTTGTTGAAGGATAACTTTAAATGGCTGTCTGTTCTGTTGCCTACTGTAAGACACTTCTGTGGTGGCTTATTGCACAATGGAAGGTCTCTCAAGCCAAGTGAAATCAACACAAATAGACCTTATGATGAGTATGTTCCTCAGAGTTGAACAGAATTTACCATCAAAAAGAGGAAGGGAGGAAAAAACTGGGCTCAGGGTTGATATTGGGAGGACACTGTAGAAATTCATAAGCAAACAAAATGTTCATCAGGCACATTCTCATGGAAGCATGTTGGAGACCGGCGGTCTTCCATTCCCCATGCACCACCTTTGCTTCCCAGTCCAGAATTATTCTTTAACTACTTGACGAAGAGCTTGCTATTCATAGATGCTCATTTTATTGCTCATGTTTTCTTTTTTGATCTGCCCTGATGGTATGGAAGAGGTTACATATAACAATATGTATGTTTCAATATGCCTTATGCCCCAAGTAATACACTCCTACTCTAAAAGTACAATCCTATGCTGAGTTACTCCGTTGATTTGATTGGGCTTAAGCTGGAGTAGTTTCTGCATGGGATTGCGCTGTAAATTATTTAACCTGAAATAACTTTCACCCAGTAGGTGTGCTGTTAATATAACAGCAACTATGTTCTCCCCAGAGAATTGCATCCAATCCCATTTTGCAAACTCCTTATATTTTTTTGATCTGTGTCTAAGCTTCTTTGCATATACCTCTCAAATATTTGAATTGCAGATGAACAGAATAGTTATCCTGACAGAGAGAAGATTTCTGCTTGTGGAGCGCAATTTTCTTGTCTCCCCCACCTGCTGCAGTCCAACATGCCCATTTCATGCTGCAGTGGGAGGGGGAAGCTGAGAAATTCATGCTCCATGGACTGAAATCCTTCCATCTGTGGAAACACTCTTGTGGATCTAAGCCTCTGTCTATACCCTTGACTCCTGTAGCAGGGTACAGGAGAAATGCCCATTGAACTCATACCATACCTAGTAAAACAGGCTGTTTAACATGCGTCGATGCTGATGGTTTTAGCTGTGAGCTATAACTAGGGACTTCCACCCACAGATTCTGGCAGTAGTACCCAGGGCAACTGACAGGCAGAGGGAGTGGAAGGCCTTATCTCTGCTGCTCTGCAGTGCCACAGCTATAGATGGCCAAAGAGAGTACTGTAGGTTCCAGGTCACGTGAATCCATAGGATCCCACCCAGGCTTCAAAACCAGCTGTCTTTACCCTGGCTCCTCATCCTAAATAATTCTTCACTTAGCATAGGGCTAGAGTCTTCCTGGAAACCTTGCCTGAATTTACAGAACACACTGCCTCTTGGGAAACCCAGAATAAATAAAGAGCTGTAAACATTTTGCACTTGTTGCACTAAACTTGCGGAGGTGTCTGTAACATGTTTTTGGCTAGCCTGGTCTGTGTTGCATTTTTCCTCCATCATGAATCTATTATCTTTTATTTTAAAGAACTAAGAGCACTGGATTAAACTTTGTGAGCTTTTTATAAACTTAAGCTTTCTTTTTAAAAAAAAAAAACCAATTTTTTTTTTTGCTTTCTTGTAGAATGTGAACCCATCGAAGCAATAGCCAAATTTGACTACAGTGGCCGAACAGCACGTGAGCTGTCCTTTAAGAAGGGAGCTTCTCTCTTGCTTTATCACCGGGCCTCTGACGACTGGTGGGAGGGCCGTCATAATGGAATTGATGGTCTGATACCCCATCAGTACATCGTTGTTCAGGACACGTATGTTATCTTAAGACTGTTGGGGCATGGTGCCTGGAAGAGCTAGGGTTGAGTGTAATCCTGCAGAAGAGGGAGACCTTTGGGGATTGTGAACCTTAGCTGCTGCATGTTGTCAGAATTCTGGCTGAACTTAATACAGTTCTGCTGATTAGGAGCAGCCTTATCTCGCACAAATTGCAGTTTGGCTGTTTTAAGGATCTCACACAGCACGTGGCCTTTGAGTGATGCCTTAAAATTGGATACTGTAATATGAGTGTTATAACTTAATTCTTGCAGTGTGAAGAAAAGGTGACAGTGGTGTATGTTGAAGACAGGACACAGGGTTTAAGGTTGTGACCTTTCTTTTTTCTTAGGGAGGATGGCACATCAGAAAGATCAAGCCCCAAATCTGAAGTGGAAGTAAATTCTGAGCCGCCTGAAGAAAAAGTGACAGCCAGAGCTGGTTCCAACTGCCCAAGTGGTAGCCATGTTGCAGATATTTATCTTGCAAATATCAATAAGTAAGAGTCACCATCTGCTTTTCCATTTTATACAAAGTACAGTCTTCTGTCGAAAGGCGAAATGTATCTGTTAAAATATAATGGGGAGGGCAGTATCATTTTCATATACAGCTAGTGTGTTCCTCAGTTATACCTTATAACGATTAATGGTGTATTTGGTTTGTATATATTTTAGGCTGTTCCTTACATGGGACTCTACCATCCCCTCTGATCGTTTTCCATTGTGGTCTCAACTGATCTTAAGGGAAAGTACTCTTGCCAAAGTGTCTGCATCATTTCCTGTCTCTTATTTTCTGTTACATAACTTCCCCAGTTACCCTTTTATAGGAGCATAATGCTATAGATTTTCAATATGGAACTAGTTTCTATCTAGTGTTGTATTTCTCTCAGAACTGCAAAATCATGCCCATCTATCCCCTCCCCTCAAATGACTGAATTCCTTGCTCATTATTTGCAACCACGTGGTGCCAAGTTTGAAATTCGCAATGGTTTTCTGAAGTATCTTGATGTGTTAGGCCAATGGTTCGTCCAGCTCCCAGTTTAAAGACATCCCATGTCATATTTTGTTCCAGCAAATGTACAGAATACTGGTAGTTGTGACTCTGAAGTCCAGGTCAAGAGTATAATTTTTCCTTGAAGCATTTGCTTCATAACCAGGTGAGACACTTTTGAGATAATTGCGGTTGCTGTTAAATCAACCTAGTTATTACAAGTAGAGTGAATTTACCTCAGCGTGCTTATTGAGTGACTTCATTACCTTCCATTGCTTTTCTGAGATTGTTTGTGTTGTGGTGCTGTATTACAAAAAAAGGAAAAGGGTCCTGTGCCTTTTTTATGATTGTAGGCAAAGAAAGAGACCTGAGTCTGGAAGCATACGAAGAGCTTTCCGTCAAAGTGATAGTCATGGATTGCCTAGCTCACTGGGAGAGCTGGGCCCGCCAGGAGCTGTGGCTAGTTCTCGCCCTTCCTCACAGCCCATTATGAGCCAAAGTCTTCCAAAGGAGGTACCAGACACATGCTCTATCAGTGGCCATGGCAGCCTCAACTCCCTCAGCCGACATGCTTCTCTGAAGAATAGGATAGAGAGCCCCCACATCCGGAAAAATGTGACTGCAGGAAGGTCAAAGAGCTTTAACAATCATCGACCCATGGACCCTGAAGTCACTGTACAGGTAAGGAAAGATTCTAGGCTAGCCTTTCATAGAAGCAGATAAAAATGCCTCACTTCTCTGTGTGAACGTTATGCTTAAGTATTGTCTGAACATTCACCCAATGCTGAAACATTAACAAAATCTTCTGTGTATGCGTATGTGTGTATTAATTTTGGCACCATATGAAGTTTGATGTTACAGTTCTACAAGCTGGGGCCATACAAGGAATTAACTTTCATTATTAATTTCAAATTTCACTCCAGAAGTTCAGTTTGTGATTTTTTAAAATTTAGAATATTTCTATGCTGCCTCTTCAGTCTTGCTCAAGGCAGCTTACAATTGAAAAATCAACCAGTAGACATAAGCAGCATACAAACGTTCCATAAAACAGCAGACCACTGAAAAGCTGATAAAATAAAACCCCTGAAAGCCTGGTGTGACAGACAGGTTAGGGTCTGCCTCTCCCTAAGAACAACCAGAGGGAGTGGTGGGAATGTTAGGGATAGATAGTTGGAAAATGGCAGTCAGGAAAGCAGTTAGAGAGCAGTTGGGAGTTGACAGATGGGGGGGAGTTCAAAAGTTGAACTGAAAACAAAACATTGTAACAATTTACCTTACTTTCTTAGTGTTATGTTCAAACTATTAAAAAAAGTTATTGTTTTATGTAACCCTATGGGCTATGTGAATGGGGCTGCAGTGGTTCAAGTGGTTAAGACACTGAACTGCAGACCGGAAGATCGGTAGCTCAGCAGTTTGAGACCCGAGTGCTGCATGACGGAGTGAGCTCCCGTCTCTGGCCCCAGCTCCTGCCAACCTAGCAGTTCAAAAGCAAGAAATTGCAAGTAGATAAATAGGCACCACTTCAGTGGGAAGGTAACAGCGTTCCGTGTGCCTCGGCACCTAGTCATGCCAGCCACATGACCACGGAAATGTCTTTGGACAGTGCTGGCTCTTCAGCTTGGAAACGGAGATGAGCACCGCATCCCCAGAGTCATATTCGACTGGCTTTTGAGCAAGGGAAACCTTTACATACCCTGGGCGTGTAAGAAAGGGCCACAAGAACTAAGCACTGATGCAGCCCTTCCTGCCCTCCCTTCTTGTGATTAGCATTGCTGTCAGATGGCCATCTAGCCACTGTTTGGAAACCTCCACAAAGAGGGAGAGCCCACCCCCTCCTGAGGAAGCCTGTCCCACTGAGGAATTTGCTCTAACTGTCAGGAAGTTCTTCCTAATGTTTAGCCAAAAACTCTTCTGATTTAATTTCAACCCATTGGTTCTGGTCTGACCTTCTGGGGCAACAGAAGACAACTCTGTACCATCCTCTATATGACAGCCCTTCAAGTACTTGAAGATGGCTATCATATCACCTCTCAGGGACTTCAAAAGAAACAAAAAGGGTAGTGATGACATGTGACAGCCTGACCTATGCGTAACCCAGGACCTGTGAGAGTGAAAGGTTGTAGAGGATGGTAGGCACTCTGTGAGTAGAAAGGGGCATCACACTTGGCACCTGAAAAAAAGTAAAGATATGTACCAGGTGTAAGCCTCAAGGAGGAGGGCATTCCAAAGGCAAGGTGCCATCACCGAAAATGTCCCATCTCTGCTTGCCTCCTGAATGCAGGTGCACAGAGAGTCTGCTTCAGAGGTAAATCTGGAGGCTGCATATTTCATTACTCCAAGGAACATGAAACCCCTGTGATCTCTTCAGTTTGTTTGTTTTTTTTTTGTAAAGAAATTTTTATTTTTCAAAAAAACCCCATCAAAAATAATACATTTACCTTATACAAATCCCTTTTTCCATATTATATAACATTTTGTTCTATTTGTACATTCTATTTTTATCTTGTTTTGGTGGTTTCCCACCACCTCTGAAGCATAACACATTTTCCATTTTATTCAAAATAGTAATACTATATCTATGTTTCATTTCTGGTAACGGTTATATATCTTTAAAATACTTATACACCAATTCTTATTTTCTATATTCTTATATATTTCTAAATAAAAACAGCTTCATTGTCTAATTTTAACTAAAACCTTCATATAATATATTTCTATTCCTTTATGCTATTATAACCATGTATAAATGTAGTTTTTCATATCCCAGTATTTTTCAACATATTCTTTCAAATCTTTCCAGTCTTCTAGAAAGGTCTCTGAGTAGAGATTATTCAATTTTCTAGTCCATTTATCCATTTCAGCCATATATAACAGTTTTTTCAACCATTCCCACACCTCTGGTATTTTTTCATTTTTCCAATTTTGTGCATACACCATTCTTGCTGTTGTAATCATATACCATATTATTGTCCTTTTCTTTACATTTATCTCTTCTAGTTTAAGTCCTAGCAATAACATTTCAGGCAACTTCTTAAATGTACATTTCAAGATTTTTTCCATTTCTGCATGTATTTTGGACCAATAAATCTTTGCTTTATCACAAGTCCACCACATATGATAAAAAGAACCTTCTTTCTTTTTACACTTCCAACATTTGTTAGACATATTCTGACCAATATTTGCAATTTTTTTTTGGTGTCATATACCATCTATACATCATTTTAAAACAATTTTCTTTTAAGTTATAACACGTAGATATACTCATAGCATTTTTCCATAAAAATTCCCAAGATTCCATTTCAATGTCTTTGTTAAAGTTTATCGCCCATTTTACCATTTGTTCTTTTACCATTTCATCTGCATTAAACCATTTTAGCAAGACTTTATACATTTTAGAAATCATTTTTTTTCCGCCTTCCTCCCAAACTTGTTCTATTTCATTATTTTTTCCCCTGAAACCGTGTTTTTTATCACTTCTATACAAATCATATATTTGTCTATATCTTAACCAACCATAATCAAAGTCAATCTGATGCTGCTCCTTCAGTTTGAAATCTTTACCATGTCTTATTAATAAGTCTCTATACTTCAGCCAATCTTGTCCTTTATATCTTGATGTTGGATGTAAGACTTCTGCGAGTACAATCCACATGGGTATCTCTTCTGAAAAAAAGTTTTTATATCTTGTCCACGTATCCATTAGTGTTCTTCTCAAATAGTGATGTTTAAACATATTGTCCATTTTTGTTTTGCCATAATACAAATATGCATGCCACCCAAATCTACAATCATGACCTTCCAGGGACAATAACATTCTATCTTGTAACATAGTCCATGTCCCTACCCAGGTCAAACATATTGCATCATGGTATAACCTTAGATTTGGTAGTTGAAACCCTCCTCTTTCTTTGGCATCACACATTATTTTCATCTTAATTCTTGTTTTTTTCCCTCCCCACACAAATTTAGACAGCTCCTTCTGCCAACATTTGAATGTTTTTACATCTTTCACAATTGGAATAGTTTGAAACAAAAACATTAATCGTGGTAACACATTCATCTTGACCACCGCAATTCTACCCAGCAATGACAAATTCAATACATTCCACTTTTTAATATCCTGCATAATTTGCAACCATAATTTTTCATAATTATTTTTATAAAGATCAATATTTTTCATAGTTAGGTTTACACCCAGATATTTTGTCTTTTTCACCACCTCACATTCTGTAAGTTTTTGTAACTCGTTTTGTTTCTTATTTGACATATTTTTGCACATTACTTTCGATTTGTTCTTATTTACATAAAATCCTGCTAAGTCACCAAACTCTTTTACTCTCTGTAACAAATGTGGTAATGTGGATAAGGGGTCTTCCACTATAAACATCACATCATCTGCAAAGGCCCTATATTTGAAAGAAAAACCTTTAGTTGTTAGGCCTTTAATATCTTTGTCTTCCTTCACATTTAACAGTAGAACTTCTAAAATCCAAATAAATAGCAGCGGCGAAAGTGGGCATCCTTGTCTTGTTCCTTTTTCAACTTTAAAATCGTCCGTCTTTTTGGTATTAATTATTAATGAGGATTTCTGTTCTTTATATATTGCTTTAATGAAGTTAAGCATATATTCACCAATCTCAAGATGTTCTAAAACTTCAAACATAAAATCCCAGTTTAAATTATCAAACGCTTTCTCCGCATCTAAAAAGAAAAAGCCCACTTCTTTTTCAGGATGTTTGTCGTAGTATTCTATAGCATCCACTACTACTCTTAGATTGTCCCTTATTTGTCGATTAGGTAAGAACCCTGCTTGTTCTGTTTGTATATTCTCTTTAAGGTGCTCTTTTAGTCTATCCGCTATAATCTTAGCACAAATCTTATAATCATTATTCAGTAAAGAAATCGGTCTATAATTCTTAACATTGGTCAAATCTTGATTTTCTTTCGGGATCAGTGAGATGGATGCATCTTTCCAGGTTTCTGGTACCTCTCCAGTAACTCTTATATCGTTCATCAATAGCAGTAACACCGGTGAAACTGACTCCTGTAACGTTTTGTAGAACTTCGCTGTAAATCCATCCAGTCCAGGTGCTTTACCTAATTTTGAGTCATTTATTGCATTTTTGATCTCTTGTAATGATACTGGATTATTAAAGAGTTCTTTAATTTTCTCTGTTGGTTTTGGTAACTTTAATGTTTGCAGGTATTCTTTAATCTTTCTTCTGTCTTTGTTTTCCTTCTTTAAAACTTTTGCATAGTATTTAAAAAATTCTCTTTTTATTCCTTTGTTATCTATTATCTCAATATTATCTCTTATCACTTTAGTGATAAATTTATTTTCACGTTTTTTCTTTAATTGCCATGCTAAGTATTTTCCGGGTTTATTTGCACCTTCAAATGCTTTTTGTTGAAGTTTTTTTAAGTTCCAGTACATCTCTTGGTTCAAAATGGCTTTTGCTTGGTCTTGTAGCATCCAAATTTCCTTTTGCAGTTTCTTTTTCCCTGGTTTTTTCTTCAGTTCTTCTTCCTTTGTTTTAATGGCTTGTAGAATATTTTCATATTGCTCTTTTTTCTTTTTATTATCTTTAGCATTTAGCGATATCAATAGTCCTCTCATCACTGCTTTGTATGCATCCCATACGGTTTGAATTTTAACTTCTTTCTGCATGTTTACTTGGAAGTATAGGTCTGTTTCTTCAAGTAATTTTTTAATTATTTCTTGATTATCTAATAAGTCCTCGTTTATTCTCCATCTCTTTTGTTTTTTAATCTGCCCAGCTGTCCATAAACACGGATTGTGATCTGAGATTATTCTGGGTAAAATTTCCACTTTTCTTGTCTTAAAGGTTAGGTTAGTAGTCATCCAAATCATGTCAATTCTTGAATGGGAGTCATGTCTGTTAGAGTAAAAGGTAAAATCTTTTCCTTGTGGGTTAGCTTTCCTCCAAATATCTTCCAACTTTTCTTGTTTTATCAGTTCAAAAAAATTTTTTGGAAGCTTCCCTAACGTCTCATCCTTTCTTTTAGAGCGCCTGTCTAGTTTATTATCTACAGTTCCATTGAAGTCCCCTAACATCATAATTTGATCATAGTTTACATTGTCCAATTCCATTTGAAGTTCTTTAAAAAAATTTTCCTTAGCTCCATTCGGAGCATAAATGTTCACAATCAAAGTTTTCAATCCTTGCAGTAAAATTTCAATAGCTAAATATCTTCCATCTTTGTCTTTAAATATTACTTTAGGTTCCAAATCTTTTTTGACATATGTTACAACACCATTTTTTTTGTTGCTTGCTAAAGAATAAAATTCTTCTCCCAATTTTTTCCTTATTAAATATTTATGGTCTTGTTTTTTAAGATGAGCTTCTTGCAAACAAATTATATTACATTTTTGTTTTTCCAACCAATGACCTACCATTCTACGTTTTTGGGGTGAATTTAGTCCATTTACATTCCATGTAAGTATTTTGTAATCCATTTTGATATATTCTTAAATATCTCCAAAATCATCTTTATTCTCTCCCAGGAATGCATACATTTCTTCTGTGCTTTTAATCACTACTCTGGAGTTGCCATAATAAAAGCTTAGTCCTTGAGGTATTTCCCAACGAAATCTGATTTTTTTCTCCTTCAGTTTATCCGTCAGACGCTTGAATTTTTTCCTTTCTTGCAGTATTGCTCTAGGCAATTCTTTCATTACTATGATTTTCTTTCCATCTATTACAAAAGGGTCAGTAAAACACTTCCTGTAGATTTGTTCTTTTGTTCTTTTCATTGTAAATTGGACAACCACATCTCTTGGTATGTTTTTGTCTCTTGCATATGTAGAATTAACTCTATAAACAAGATCCATGTGTTCTTTAACAACTTCTTCCTGTTCTTGTAAAAAGTCTGCTATTGCTTCTTGCATTCTTGTAAAAATGTCCTCATTCAATTTTTCCTCGATCCCTCGAAATCTCAAATGATTTTGCATATCTTTATAGTGCATCATCTTTTCCATCCTCTCGTTCTCTCTCATTGTCTTATGGGTGATTTTTTCCAGTTCTTTTACTTTAGTTTCTATATCTTGTGTTCTTGTGGATAATTTTTGAAATTCTGCTTTTAATTCCATGAAATTTTTATCTGCTTGAGCCGCTATATTATTCATTTTAACATTTACCTCTCCTATAGCGTCTAACATTTTCTTTTCCATTGCTTCCATAACGGCTAGTAGCTCTTTTTCTTTTTTTGCTGCCATTGTAGGAGAGGACCATGTAGCTGCTCTCGATCTTAGTCCGCGGTCCGTTTTGCCTCTTTAAAAAAGATCGATTTTATCTTGTTTTCCAAATCAAACACCAATTAGTGCATTCAAACAAGCTAATCTTGCCAAGTCAAATTATGTTGGTTTCAGCCTTCTAAGTTATATAATCTTTGAGATATTGCAGTTTAAAAATTTTATAAATCCAAAATGGCGGGCGCGACTTCTCTATGGTTAATGTCAAAGGTTATAGTCTTTTTACCTTGCTTCTGGCTTGCCATAGTTTCCTTTTGTCCCTTCCTTTTATTTACTTGTCTGCTCTCTGCACGTCACTTCCTGTTATGGTCTTTCTGGTCCGGCAGTATTTAGAGTCCCCTTTCTGGTCCGGCAGTATTTAGAGTCCCCTTTACCTTCTTCCGGTTCTTCTCCTTTTCCCTTCTTGTCTGCTCTGCTAGTCGTCACTTCCTGGTTCAGTCCTCACGTCTTAATCTCACGATGCTTGGTTCCCTTCTCCCTCTTTGTCTTGCGATGCTTGGCTTCCCCTCCCGACTCTTCTTAACCGCAGGAATGTTAAACAACTTGGTTTTTTTGCTTTTTAAGTTCAAATTCGGTTTTTTAGCGCTTCAAAACTGCTCTCATCCAATCAACAACAGTCTATTGCTTCACCCGATCTGCTTTTCGTCTTTCAAAACGCGGCGGTGGTAAGGCAAAAAACTTTTTTCCGTTACCTTTTGTTGTTACTTTGCTTCAGATGTGGTCCCAACGTTTAAACTTTGTCTTCTTTGTTAAGGAATCAGGGGAATTGGAGGTTTTATGCTGAATTTTTCAGCTCAGCTCGGCTCCTTAGAGATACTCGCAAGAATCCTCTTCGGCTGCAGTGCTCAAGGTGTCGGAAAAGTCTCCTCCGAGACTTTCCCTTCACCGAGGTTGCTCAAACCTGGATTATATTGCTTGCTGGTCCTCACACTACCTGTGTGAGGTTGCGTCAGGTGGATTAATCCACCCAAGCTGTCAGGAAGAGCCGCTGTCTGCCTTGCGCATTTGCAAAGCGTGTCAGACCTCCATTCCTCCGGCCAGAAACCCCTCTGATCTCTTCAATTTGGGTCCAGTTTCCAGACAATGATAGTGTTTGAAAGGACCCATGTCCCATACTTAAAGTATCCCAGTCAGATGCAGACAGAGGCATCTCATTTAGAATCTTGGGCAATATTCAGCAGGCAGTTCTTTTCAACTTTTAGAGAAGTTTTGAGTGTTTCTGCATTTACATGCCCAATGTGGGATCAAACCCATTGCTCAAAGAAAGAGAGACACCTAAAAGAACAGAACAAAGCTTGAATCCAGTGGCACCTTGAAGACCAGCAAAGTTTAATTCTGGGTATAAGGTTTGGTGTGCATGCACACTTCATCAGATATCTTGTATATGAAGAAGTGTGCATGCACACAAAAGCTTATACCCAGAATTAAACGTTGTTGGTCTTAAAGGTGCCACTGGACTCAAACTTTGTTCTGTTGCTTCAGAACAACATAGCTATCAACCTGGATCTACCTAAAAAAACAGTTCTTTCACTTCCAAATGTGGTAGAATACTAGTACCTGACTTAAGTTTCCAGTTAATCACCAGAAGCATAAATGAATTTCAAATGCACTGAAAACAGAGAGATCTGGCCATTTTCCTGTGCCGCTGGTTGCTGAGGTCCTGCCAGATAATGCCTACCAATAACTTCCTTTGTCTCTTGACTCCCAACCATGCCTCTGAGTTGGGATTCAGAATATCCACAGGTCTGGAAGTTAAAAGGGGCCATTGACTATGTAGAATGCCTGTGTCATATACTTCCAGATAGGCAGCTGTAGTAATTGGTAGCAGCAAAAGAAAACAGCAGTCCAAATGGCACCTTTTTATTAGTATTTAACATGCAATTTTAACCTGTATCATATGCTATATGACTCTTCCTCTGTGTTTTATTAACTCCCACTTCCTATAATTAGCTCTCTCTTATCCTCCACATTATGTACTTTGGTGATCAGTGTATGTAAACACATGCTATAAAATGTGTGTTGTTTTTCTACTTTTCTGTTTCTGCCGTTTATAATGTAGACCCTTTTGTGAAACTAACAATTGGAACGAGAGAGTTTCAGAACTATCAGAGCTATTGCCCTGGTTTTTGTAATACAATTAATTATCTTTCCTTTGGGGCTTTTTTACTTGGTGCCATTATTTGTGATGATTAATCATGTCACTTTGTTCCACCCGAGCCATTTGAGATAAATGTATATAAGGATTTTGGCAAGCATAAATGGAAAAGCATACAGATTTAATATTGTATATGGCTGTGTTTTCTACGGGAATCAGGTGTCTGTTACTGAAGGTGTTGCTGTTCCAAAGCAGATAGCATAGTAAGCCTCTCAAAGTTTAGAATGTTTGAAAAACAGGGTGTTTGGTGTCACAGTTTTAAAGCCTCCACCAGTTCATTGAGCTTGTTTACTGTGGCTAGGGGGTTGAAGGATCATGAAAGAACATGATTTAAACAGAAGCAACCTGTTTGTTCATGGTTTTCCTAACTGTTTTTTCAGTTCTTCACAGTTTCAAGCTGTGATAAAGAATTACCCTAAAAAAAACAACAGATCTCAGGGTTGGTTTCTGTTGGCAGGAATATAGGTTTGTTGCATCGGTGTGTACACAGCTGTGCTCAGATGTGGGTGCTGAAACTTTCAGGCCTAGTTAGCATAAAAGCCCACACAGTGAAGAAGTCCTTTCTCTGGATATGTCTACCCAGCTGCAAGATCCCTCTTCTTCATCTTCTGACATAAGCACTGTTCTTACTAGGGTTGCCAACCTCCAGGTGGTGGCTGGAGATCTCCTGCTATTACAACTGACCTCCAGGTGACAGAGATCAGTTCACCAGGAGAAAATGGCCGCTTTGGAAGTTGGACTCTGCATTATGCCCCAAACTCCGCCCCCTTCAGGCTCCATCCCAAACATCTCCAGGTATTTCCCAACCCAGAGCTGGCAACTCTGGTTCTCACAGAAGGGTTGATATAATCAAAAATTTGTGCTATCAGTCCAGAGGGGCACACAAGCCTATATAAATATGTTTCAGGTCCCCTACAGACTTCAACAGGGAATCATTACACTCAGTTTCACTTGATTAGCTCTTTGCAGAATAAAGACCCAATTCTTCATTTCTGTTCACATAATGGACCACTATTCCCCAAGGATTTTGCAACCAGGGACTGTTATACTTACTATACTATACTGCTATACGAAAGTAATCTTGCATATGTCTCTTTGCACCAACTATGGTCTTCAGGCAGCCATTTGTTAGCTATCCTACCACTTTGAGTGGCCCATCTGGCATCGACCAGCACTCTGGCCTTTTCCATTGTGGCTCCTGTTCTGTGGTATGTGCTCCCGGAAAGGGGGGGGGGGGGGCTGTTGGAGATCTTTAGAAGGCACTGCAAGGCCTGCTTATTTGCCGGGGCTTTTGCAAGAGTTTGAATGGCAGGCATCTTTTAAAGGGGGAGAGGGAGAGAGAGATTTAGGGTTTGATATTTTAACTGGAAATGTATTTTAAATGCTATTGTAAGCCACCTTGAACCACAAGGCAAGGCAGGGTATAACTGTATTAATAAATAAAATAAATAAATCTTAACTTGTCTGTTGAACACAGCAATTTCAGCAAACATATCAGTCAGTTTTTCAGACTGCCACAGGCTTGAAATACATTTCCAGAGTGCAAATAGTACCTCAGTACAGTGTAGGGTTGCCAAGTCTTCAAAACTCACCGGCGGGGGAGAGTCCTCCTCTGGCCGGGCACCCAGCAACGTCACCGGAAGTGACGTCAGCACGTTGGGGGCGTTGCCAGGGCGACGCTCTGGCAATCGCCCCAAAACTCTATGATACCAGATTGCCAGAGCGAGTTTTGGGGCGATTGCCACGTCATTATGTCGTCCTCGCTGGATGATGTCGGGGGTGGGGGTCCCAAATGCTGGCCGGCGGATCGGGAACCCCTTTAGCTCATTACCATATAGTTCTGACCAATTAACTCTTCTTGTCTAGTTCGTATATTGCTCATCTTGAGAGCATGTGATTGCATTTTGGAATTGCTGCTGTTCTTTCTACAGGGCGTTTCAAGTTCTTTGTCCCTGTTGGCCAGGAGACATGCTGCTATAGTGAACAGCTAAGGAGAAAACCCAAATGCACGGCCCAGTCCTTTATGTCTGCTGTGTCTGATGCTGAAGAGCTGACTTTTGCCCTTATCATCTCTTCAATAAGTCCGTGTCAATATGAGAAACCTGGTATTTTTGGCCACTGTGTGACACAGAGTGTTGGGCTGGATGGGCCATTGGCCTGATCCAACATCAGCTTCTCTTATGTTCTTAAGAGAAAGTGCTTTGTAGTTCATATTACCTTAACATCTTCTCTTGCTGTGCTTTGAATGGCATATATCTTGTCTCTTTGTCTTTCAATTAAACTCTGCTTTTAATCATTCTTCACTTACTGCCAGAATATAATTCATTGTTTCTGTGGAGGGTTCAATCAATAAAAGATAAATGTGTTGCATTAAATTAGAGCTCCCTTTTCATGTCCTCTCAGTGTCATTTCAAACACTGTGAGATAATCATTTTCCATTTGGCACCAATGTCTTTTATAGATCTGTATTTTGGTGTGTTTTTTTTAAATTATGGACTGGGATCAGATGTATTAGGTTGCTGTTTTCAGTTCTTTGTCCTTGACTGTTTTACCTCCCTGTGAGCCTTAAAGTGCCTCTGAGGAGACCAAAATGTAGCCAAGCTGTGAGTCATGGAAAAGCTAAATCATTTTAGCTTTCCAAGAATCCTTTTACACCAGTCAACACCACATCCATACCTGCTCTTGAAGGAAATGTGTAGGTTATAGCTCAGCTAAAGAAAAAATACTGGCTTGATTATTGATTCTACTCTTATCAAGACCCCTTTGTTTCTTGCATTATTTCCTTCCTTATTAATGTAGAGGAAGAGGGGAGTGTCATGGGGAACACCATTTTGCATAGATCTTGCAAATGTGTTGGGATTTTTAAAGCACCACAGAATAAGTTGATCCACTTGGTATATGAATACCTTGAATGGAGACATACTAACATGTGCCCACTTCAGGTTTAAAGGGAGTATTATTTGTTAGCTGTATAGTAGGGATGTTTCCATTTTTTAATGGTGTCTTAGTATCAGAAGATTAGAGTTCTGTGCCAAAGACCTAAATAAGGAAGGGTTACTATCTCTCAGAATGCCACTGTTTTCTGCCATCCACCAGGAATTTAATCTTCAAAGCAGCATTGAACATATTGGAAGTTACTTGTAGCATAACATGCAGACCTTTGCTTCGAGGACAGTGGAATTGATTGGCACTTGCTCCTGACACAAGGGCTGTGGCTACCAATCTTTAATACACATAGCATCACATATATAGCCAGCAGTCCTACTGCCTCAAGTTCTCCTTAAAAAAATCCCTTAAAAAATAGAAGGTCAGATTTCGAGAGGCCATTAATTTACTGTGTATAGTCTCAAGGGCTGAAAGTCAGCATTTCATTGATAATGCTCACATAGTGAGGATAGTGCAACACCAGCCCACCTGTGTGGTTCTGTGAGACCACACATGACCCCACTGAGCTCTTCATATGCTTAACCTAAGGGACGGGACGAGGGAACAGTATTTAATATGCAACTATGAACTGCGGGAGATTGGTTGTGCATTGAATACTGCTCCCCCATCCCAAACTTAACTTTTGGGAGATGGCAAGTTTGGTTGGATCATACGTGGTCTCACACAACCACGGGGGTCCACAGAACTTCCCTTGTTGCCCACATCGCACAATAATAGTGGGACTAAGATGGACAGCCCAGTAATTTTTTGAAAAGGAGCAGTGTTGTTGCAGAATTCTTTTCATGCCATATCATCCCTTTCATGATGCAGGCTTTCCCAGTGAAATAACGTTGATTGTGGTACCTGGAAAATCACATTTGGAAAGTGTGTCAGAAAGCAACATTTTAAAGAGTAGCTTGAGATGCATCTTCTCTGAAGGGAGAGGGAACTCATTCCAGAAGTGCCCCTGTGTAACTGCTGGCAAACAGTGTAGTTATTCAGAGTTATCCAGACAGTCCACCCAGTGCTGCATACCTATTGGCCCTGCTCCTCTGGGAAGCCACAATGCCATTGTTTTCCCCGGTGCCTTTGAAGACAGAGGGAGTCTGCTTCTGACTGTAACCATGGCTGTGCCCAACATTTTCCCATAGAGAATTAGTCAAGCTGATTTCTAGCTCCTGTAATCACTTCTGACTTCTCTTTCTGCAGGATATTGAAGCTACGATGAACTCTGCTCTGAACGAACTGCGGGAGCTAGAGAGGCAAAGCAATGTGAAACATGCACCCGATGTAGTCCTTGACACCCTGGAGCCACTGAAAACCTCCCCAGTTGTGGCACCCACGTCAGAGCCTTCCAGCCCTTTGCATACTCAGATCCTCAAGGACTCTGAACCAGCTTTCCAGCGAAGTGCCAGTACAGCAAGTGATATTCCCTGCGCTTTCAGGCCAGCAAAATCTGTTAAAATAGCTGCCCAGGTCAAACCTCCAGCAACCAGACCGAAGCCAGCAGTTTTCCCCAAAACAACCACCTCAAGCCCTGCAGTTTCCTCAGCATCTCAACAGTCTACTGACAAGTCCTGTACTGTCTGAACTTGAAGTCCTGCTGTGAATATATCTCTCTTGTTTGTTTGTTCTCAGATAAGGGGACCCAGTTATGGAAACTTTACCATTTTTATTTAACTAGTATCAAACTTTGGCTGAAGAATAGTTTATATAAAGTTGCTATAGCCAGGGCTGTTCCCCCAGCAGCAAAGCCTCAGCTAATTAATCTTCACTTTAGACTTCTTTCATCAGTGACACTAAAAGCATCACAACTTTGGATAGTCTAATATGTAGGAAGTCTTATCTCTGGTCACTGTGGAATCAGTGAGGAGAAGGCAAAACTGGTTAGGCTCTTCAAGGTGAATCCCCAGTACTTTGGTCAAGTGTCTGGCCATTGAGACAAGTCTTCAGTATCCTTATGTTTTGGAGGCTGGTAGAAAGGATTTCTGTGTTTCAGGCACTACAGGGAAAACTGCAACATTATTCCTCCATGTATGCATTTGCTCTTACTGGTTTCAGTGGACTTGGGCATATCTGGGCCTTATTTTTGTGCATTATTACAGTTTCCATTACAGCCTGCCTCTTTTCCAAGGAACATGTTTTCAGACATAAGTTTTCTGTCCTAGGTTTTTTTAAAAAAATCATGATAGTGTCACACAAGTGAAGTCTCAGCTCTGTTGAGGCACCTATCCATGTGTTCATTTAGTTAAACCGATGTTGTAGAGATCTTAGGAGTACCAGAATTTGCTGCATGGTTAAGCACTCCCCTGGTTGCATCTTTGTAGGGTTGCCAGCCTCCAGGTGGGGCCTGGGGAGCGCCTGCTCTTACAACGGATCTCCAGCTGACAGAGATCAGCTCCCCTGGAGAAAATGGTGGCTTTGAAGGGTGGACTCTATGGCACTGTACCATGCTGAGACCCCTCCTGTCCCCAAACCCCACCCTCTCATGGATCCACCCCCAAAGTCTCCAGGTATTTTCCAACCCAGACCTGACAACCCAACATCTTTGCTTGGTGCTTCCAAAAATGAAAGCAGCCGTGTGCTTTGAAAGGAGATGTTAAAACTCATTGGCTAAGACAGAGTTGGGAGACAACATCAAAAAAGAGTTGAGTTTTGAAAACCAGCTACTGTTCATTCTCTTTTGCAGCATTTCCAAATGTGCATCTTTATGTTGTTTTATGTTGTTTTTTGTAAGATGACATAAGCTCCAGCCCAGCTCCACCAGTTCTGAGCAATCCTATAAAGTCTACTTCTGATACTCACATTTAGTAGCTTGGACCTGTATTTCTCTTTTTCTTTTCTTCCCACCCCCCACCCCTTTGTCTCATCCTGTTGTGGGCCGGGGTGTGTGTGACAACATAAAGCGAATAAAACAAAAGCTGATGCAGGATATGGCGAGCATCTGGAATGTGGCATATGTCTGTGTAGATCACCATGTCTCCAAGCTCTCTATTGATAGACAAATGAATTGTCTAAGTATCTTAGTATGATGGATTATAATTGTTCAGGGTTTCCAACAGACTGTGCGGATGCCTCTTTACACTGATTGGGAATTCACACATTCCACATCAGTAAACATTTTTAAGAAGAATGCCCCACTTCCAGAGCAACAGAGAGTTCCTCTGCCTCTTGTCTCACCGCCACCCAAGGGGACTTTGAATTCTGATGCTATCGTACTTCTTTGATTCCCAACTGAGAGCAAGATAAGAAACTGAAATGTGTTTTCTTTCATGTTATGGGTCTGAGTACAATTTCCTTTTCTTGTGGTTTTATGAATGGAATAGTTAGTAACTGATATTTTAATAGAAACAAGATACTTGTCTTCTGTGAACAGACAGTAGTCATTTCAGGTTAATCTAAGGCTGTAACTTGGACAGGCTTTTTCTTTTAATCTTCTTACAAAGGTAGAAAAGGTTGTTTTTAATGATATCTAAAGAAGATTTGACAATCTCACAATCGGTGGTAGAAAGAAAACATTGTGAAGGATAGGGGGCAATTTTGTTCTCTTACATTTACTAGTTGTTGCCTCTTGGAAATGCTGACCCACAGACTTTGCGTGAATTTTATCTCTACTTGGATCTTGGCTGGCTCAAGGGAATGAGGCTTGACACTTCGATCTGATCATTAGCTTTCAGGATGAGACGGATTTCTAATCCAGGAATCCATTTCTTTTTCTTTTTTTGAGATTAGTGTTTCACTCAGGCAAAGCTACTAGATTTTGTTTGTTCATAAAACAACAGTAGGAGTTCAACCTCTTAGGCTACATTAGAGCTTTAGTGCCTGTCATAACCATATGGCATGTTACAGAGGAGCAACTTCTCCCATTCCCCCAGCATGGTGATAGGCAATCCACATACCCATTAAACTTATCCTTGTCTTTAAATGCGTACAAAATAATCTGTAGCCCCAGACATTGGTATTTCTAGCATTTTGTCACTACATAAGCTGGGGATGGGTGAGAGCAGAAGAGCTACTTTGGAAAACACTAATGAAGCACGTCAGCAATGCCTTATTTTGTCTAAGTTATACAGCAAGGCTTGTACCAGTGAAGAGCAGCTCAGCCATCCGAGGCACCATGGAACAACTTTTTCATTATCATCTCCAAAACATTTGGGTTTGTAAGCAGAAACTGGTAATCTTTTAAATGTGGCTTAAAATGTTATTATCAGTCATTAAATGTTTAACTTCGCTGTTTTGTTGATCTCAACATGGGAGAATCTACTGACAAGTGCAGCAAAAAACTTAGAGAATATACAACATACTGTTTGTCATCCAACTGGAATTTATATGACCTTATATTGCAAATGTACCTATATAAAGTATCTTCCTTCCTTAGACAAGCTACTGCATTTTTCAGGGAATAAATTACTTCAATTGGTTTATGTTTTCCCAGTTTCAAGACCTCTGGGTCAGATAACTGCAATCTCTTTCTTACAAAGATTTCTATGCCCTTACATTTCCAGAAAGGGAGGTGCTTTCCAGATGTTTCTGGTGGACCCTCTTACTGAGGATTGATTTAGAGCATACCTACAAACATATATTGGCTTGGATCCTAGAGTGCATTGTGCATGCGATGGACAACTCCTGTTGCACAGGGTGCTTCCTCTGCTGCCAGCTTTTCCACTCGTACAAGGGCTCATGAAAAAACATTGACCTTATGCAAGGGGAGGTGCTGGCAGCAGCAGAAGTGTGCTCTGCATGGAACCCAGTCATAGAAGAATCCAAGTCATAGAGATTTCATGTCACCATAACTGTTGTGGTTTCTCCTTGAAGAATCCTGGAGAATCAAGTTTGTTGAAGATCTAAAACCTCTCTGTTAGAGACCCCTCCCCACTCCCCACAAAACTATTTAAAATAGAATCCCCTGAGAAGAAGGAATGGCTTTTCAACTGATGTACAGTGGAGATTTGCCCACAGAATGATGGTAGAGTGGGGAGCCAGTCACTTCTCTGTCATAGGTCTACTATTCAAAAGGGGATATTAAATCTGTCCTGCAACTACAAGTTGACCTCTGCTGTGTCAAGGGAGTAGTAAGTAAAATGTTTATAACTGGAGCCAGGCATTTTTGTTTTCTCTGTCTTCTAAGGGATTGTCACTTAACAAATAGGTGGTGACAAAGGCGTCTCTTAATAATCTCTGGGAGCATCTGCACCAGTGACATGGTATAACATCTCATTCCTCTTAGCTGTGCTTTGTGGGCTGCTAAATTACAAACATGTTTTCGTTATTACTAAGTTATCCCACTTCTTTACATTCTGTGGGCATTTAAAAGCACTTATGATCCTCTAGGCCTAGTTCACATCCCAGTATGTTGAACTACAACCCTTTAAAAAAATGTTCCCCACATATTGTTGCTGACTGCACGGAGTAGCACTGGATATTAAATAACACTGTGACCATGAAGGAAAGTCTCTTGTATGTACATTGGCTGCAAATGGTGGTTAGCTTAGGGAGGGGGGGGATACCTCATTCTGTTACTCTCCCAAACACACACACTAACAGGAAGTAGAAATGTCAATGCAAAGCTGCAGAATGTACCAGCAGTGGTTTGGGGCTCATATTTGAATTAACTTGTCCTAAGACTGAGGATCCTGGCTGGTTGCTTGCCTGATTGTTCCAGCTGCCACCCTGGTCGTGGGGTTTTCATCCTGTAAAGATTTGTCTCTGCATTAGGACTCGCAGCTTCCAGCTGGGGCCTGGAGTTCTGCAATTACAATTGATCTCCAGATGACAGAGATCAGTTTCCTTGGAGGAAATGGCAGCTTTGGAGGATGGACTCATATCTCCTCCTCGGACTCTGCCCTATCCAGGTGCTGGCCCCAAATCTCAAGAAACTTCCCAAGCAGGAACTGGCAGCTCTGCATAAGAGTACATAATACCCTTTCATTGTACAGAATACTGCATACAGCAAGGTATCCAGTGTCTTTAGTCCATGATTGTTAAATCTTTCTGTCTGACCACAGTTGTCACCTGCAGACCACACTGAATGTTGGGAATAAAGGGCTAAACGCATACCCCCCCCCCCCCCCGCCATGTTCACACTCCAAAATAGGGAGAGGAAGGCAGGTGCCTGCCAGGGAGAGGAGACACACACCCCACACACTCTGTCTCAAGTCTCCTTTGGAGAAGGGAAGACCAGAAAATGTCTCCTTTCCTTCATCTTTCCTGCTTTTCTAAGCAATTGCCACAGGAGCCAAGGGAAGCAGTTTACCAGTGGTGGCCTAACAATGCCCCTCAGTGGGTTGGACGTGGCTTCCAAGCTGTCATTTCCCAAATGCCGGTCTTTGGCCCTGTTGCAAAAAGGGGGGGGGGGATCCCTTTAGTGCATCTTGCTTAGAACCAATCTTAGCTTAAACTTATTTGCTTTGAAGATCAGAACCCAAATGACAGAACACCTTTCAGGGCTAAACCTTATAGTGACTAAGCTTTTTTCTAGGCTATAAATACATAGTTATTTAATAGCCTGCAAGCTTTCTATGAAGATCACAATGACATTATAATGAAAGAAGTGCCTAAGAAACACAAAGACAACACAACTTGGGTTTACTTTGTTTGTAAGCTTGACTGTTTGTGCAAAACCATATAGCAGACCTGTTTACTCAGAGGGCAAGTTCACGCTGGTTATCCTTAGGCTGCAGTGTTGTTTTTCAAAAGAACAGCATGCTTTTGAAACAAAAGTTTGAATGTGTTATCTGGTGCCAAATATATCTCATATCTAAGTAGTTGAGTCAGAAACTATTTAACCATGGTGAGAATTCTACATTATTACTGACTAACTCACAGAAACATTTCCCCATCTCCAGTAATTATAATGAATGATGCTAGGACCGCACAAAGCTTGCGAAAAGCTGTTGCCTGTCTGCTGTGTACCGCACAAATGAACAATTATGCACGTGCAGTAGCTGCTTTTCAAAGGTTCTAATAACTTTCCTGTTCACATGCTTAAATGGAAAAGAAAAACAACTGTGTTAAGCTTAGCTCATGTTGAAACTGCTGGAGTTGGCAGCTGGAGAGACTTTTTTAATGGATCAAATAGAGACCTCTCTCTCTCTCTCGTATGGACACATTTCCATATGTTGTGAAGTAGACCTTCAGTTATAGTGGAACTAAAGTAATTTTAAGAGTACTTGTGTGTTTCTGTCTTTCTCTCTCTCGAGGTAGATGGCTGTCGTCTGCCTAAGCAGAGCTTTGTGGGTTAGGCTCTGTGGGTGCCAAACTGGTAGAGCAATATACTAAATTATGAACTGGTAATATAAAGGACAGACCATCGTCCATCCATGTAGCCAAAACACAGCAAGGGCTGAAGTGCGTGCGTGTGTGTGTGTGTGTGTGTATATATATATATATATGTATGTGTGTGTGTATATATATATATATATATATATATATAACGGAATGGCAGCAATGTCTTGATTCTACTGTACGTAACAATTCAATTGCACAATCTAGCGGTCTTCAGTTTTTTGTGTTTTTACAATCTAATCCTGCAAAGTCAGGTTTAGGTTCATTCAGTGCATTATATTATTTGGGTTTTTATTAATTAACAGCTGTTTTAATGGATTTGGAATGAAATGTTCTTGTTTAAAAGCAATTTGTTTCTTATCTTTTACACCAGTCTATATATATGGTGTATATATTTTACTTTCAAATCAAAAAGAAAAATGGGGAAAAAACTGTAAAATTGTACTTTGTATATACTACTATGTACAATATTGGAGGTACATCTCTTCTTTTTTTGGTACAGTACTGTACAGTATTAGAGGAGTAAATGTGTTGGAATTGTTAAACCCTTATGGAGGGAAACAAATATATCTGTTGTCATTAGCAATAGTTTTGGAGAAATAAATGTTTGGATATGGTGGAAGTACTGAACTATGGACAAAGTTGTGTGGTATCTACTCTATTAGGAAACGGATGTAGTTTCTTTGATGAGAACTCCCCATGCATTTTGAGCAGATCCCTACATACACTGTACCAGCACATGCTATACTGTGCAAATAAGGAAGTATGCCTTTTGTAAGGATTGAAGATTCTGAATCAACACTATGAGAAGTATGATTGGTTTACACATGCACATAATGCTCCCATGGAAATGAGCACATGAAAGAGAAAAAAAATTAGCCTGACTTTCTCCCTTTTGATAGTTTTCTATGTATTGAAGTTACATTTGTCCTCTAGATATAAAATGGTGTGGTCCATGAGGGGGCCATAGCAATTCTCACAATATAAGTATTTACCCATCCTTGGATAAATAGAAGCAAGGGTTGCTTTGCCTTCACTGTACATTTTATAGAAAAAAGACAAGGTCCTGTGATGTGGAATGTGCCATTATAGAAAGCTTTTGACAAAGTCCCTCACCAAAACCTCCTCAGCAAACTTAAGAGTCATGGGATAAGAGGATAAGTCCTTTTATGGATTGGAAGTTGGCTAAAAAACAGGAAGCAGAGAGTAAGAATAAATGGTCATTTCTTGCAATGGATGGGTGTGAGCGGCAGGGTTTCTCAGGGATCTATATTGGGATTGGTGCTTTTCAGCTTGTTCATAAATGACCTGGAGTTAGTGCTGAATAGTGAGGTAACCAAGTTTGCAAATGACACCAAATTATTTAAGGTGGTTAAGACAAAAAGGGATTGTGAAGAGCTCCAATAGAATCTCTTCATATTGGGGGAATGAGTGTTAAAACGGCAAATGAGATTCAATGTGCACAAGTGTAAAGCAATGTGTATTGGGAGCAAATAATCCTAGCTTCACATATACATTGATAGGATCTGAACTGGCAGCAACAGATGAAGAAAGGGACCTCTGTCAACCCAGAGTGCAGCTGCTGTGAAAAGGCAAAATCCATGCTGGCCATAATTAGAACAGAGAATTAAACTGCTGCTCTCATACTGCCCTTATACAAATCTGTCATGGCACCAAACTTGGAATACTGTGTTCGGTTCTGGTCACCGCACCTGAAAAAGGATATGTTAGACCTTGAAACGGTGCAGAAAAGAGCAACCAAGATGATCAGGGGACTAGGGCAAGTGCCCTATGAGGATCAGTTAAAACACTTAGGGCTCTTTAGCTTAGAAAAAAACGACTAAGTGGAGACATGATAGAGATTTATAAAATTATGCATGGCCTGGAGAGAGTGGACAGGGTGAAGCTTTTCTGTCTCTCCCATAATACTAAAACCCATGGTCATCTGCTGAAGCTGAAGGGTGAGAAATTCAGGACATACCAAAGGAAGTATTTCTTCACACAATGTATAGTTGATTTGTGCAACCTGCTGCCACAGGACGTGGTTATGGCTGCCAGCTTGGGAGGCCTTAAAAGGGGAGTGGACAAATTCATGGAGGCCTGTACTATCAGTGAGTACTAATCACGATGGATACTTAACTACCTTCCTCCAGTACCAGAGGCAATGTGCCTCCTTAAATCAGTTGCTGGGGAGCACAGTCAGGACAATGCTGTTGCAATCTTATGTTTCTCTTTACTGCCAGTCAGCATGAAACAATGCTTAACTAGGTCTGCAGTCCTGAGGACACCTCCCTTGGAGCAAGCCTTGCTGAATAACATGGGTCTGTCTTCTGAGTAGTTTTGCTTAGAATTGCTCCCGAGATGACCCAATGATCTGACTCTGCAAAGGCAACTTTGTATTTAAGCAATGTATTTTGACAGTCTTACAGCCCTGCATTGTATATAATGCCTGATGAAGTAAAGTTTGTATGAAAACATGCATTTCCTTTTATGTTGGGGAGGGGGAAAAGCAAGGAGAGCATGCTATGAAATAGAAGGGATCAGTTCTTTCTCTAACAGGCAAACAGCCTTAAGCTTGTGTGTCCTCAAGTCATTTGTAGGCACACACTTTCTACATTAAATGAATCCTGAACAGTTTTTAAAAAGCTTCAAAAGTGTACATTTCATTATGACCTAGCAAATACTTTTTTCTCCTTACATTTAGGTACACAGAATGAAATCCGAATTGTGCTATCATATATAGCGAGCTCCCAATGTAATATTTTTTTCATTTAAATAAATACTAAGGAAGTCCCGTGTGAGTGCTAGATCAACAAGCCTGTTCTGCCATCACCTAATTAAATACTTATTGGACAGGATACAGCACAGTAGGTGCATAGTGGGGGGAAAAGAAACACCTAGAAGTCAATTTAATTGGAAGAGATGTGCTGGGAAGTGCTGAAGCATCTGAGAAGAGAAACATGACAGATCTCATGTCATTCATGCTTCCACAGAACACCCCTGGTTGGAAGTGACCAGTTCCTCCCACATTTACCACACACCCTGTGAGGGTCCACTAACTCTCAGGAGCCTGGTACCACTACCGTTAGTAGAACTCAGAGCTAGACCACGGTGGGTTTTGTACTGAGTCTCTATGAAAGTGTGCACAATTATTTGTAAAAGCCCAGGCTGGGAGTTGTCCATTCAAAAGTATATTCCCTGATAAAATGTATGCAGAATTTTGAAAATCCAGAGTATCTGGCTGTCTATCATTCAACAGATGATTACTTCAAAGCCTTTGCTCTAATATACACTAGTGTTACAGAAGGACTTAAATGAGTTAAAAGTAAGTGTGTTTGACTGGGGGAGGGGGGAAGGAAATCAACTTTTGCTTCAAAGGTTCAGGTTTCTAAGCCTGCCTGATTCTGTGGCTGACAGTGGATAGTGGGTCATCTGGCATTCTGTGATTTTATTTTTTTATTTTTATTTATTGTTATAATTAAATTTATATCCCGCTCACCCCACCATTTGGCAGGCTCAGGGCGGCTAATGGCATATATAAATATACATTAAAACTCCAATATTAAAACAAAATCACATTTAAATTACAATATAAAACCATAAATATACAATGCATAGCTATACTAAAAGATGGCAATCTTCTGTTATCATTTGAATGGTGCCTCCAGGTGTTAGCCAAATTGCCTTGATAGCTTAATTAATATTGGGGAATTATGAATATTAATAACTGGCAATTGGCATAAACGGATCACCACCTGTTTATACAGACGCTGTGCCTTTTCCAGATCAACCAAAGAATAGGCGAGGAGACTGAAGTCAATAGTAAAGTTGTACTTGTTTACTTTAGGAAATTGTGACTCAATCAAATAATACAGATTCACACACAAATTTATACAAAAACTAGGAAATTGGAGAGAATAAGAGACATTTGCATTAGCAGGAGATCGTTGGTTTCCGTCAAGGGAGATATTTACCTGATTTAGAGAGCTGATGTAGTCTCACTGGAAAAATAAATGGGAAAATAGGAGGGAGATGTGGAACACGTATTCTGAGCCAGCAGCAACATGTGCAGGCCCTGGCTGCGCAACCAAGGCTCATAGAGGGAGGATAGGGTGGAAAAAAATAGGAAGCCTAGAGAGAGCTCCAGGTGCTGGGAGCCTTCTTTTATTGGGGGTCTCTGGGGGGCTGGCTTGGCCAGAATACCTCCCCTGGGAATACCCCCTTTGGTGGTCCATCCTCCTAAGTCTTGTCCACTGGGAGGGGCTGGAGGGAGTAGTTAATATTTGACTCTACCTGATGGTCAGAGAAATACCTTGGAGACAGGAAGCTGACTCATCAGCTAGGGTCTTTTGTCTCCCAAATGAGATCAGGTTTTAGGCAGCCAAAACCGGATCCTTCCGTGAAGCTCCCTGGTGTTTGTGCATTCCTGGGATAAGTTCCTTTGTTTCATCAGACAAGGAATGTTGGAGGGGGGGTGCAGCCTGCGATGTGTAGAAGAATGTGTACTTTAATGGAGTCTGTAAGCACATGTCTTTAGCCAAATTGACAAGATGGCCATTTCCTGTGTAAGTGTCTTTGTGTTAGGAGAAGCCTCCTGGAGTTGGCAACCTCAGGAACCACCATCTCAAGCATCTGCTGGAATTGTTTTGCAGCTGGTTGTCTCCCTGGCTCCTTTGCCTCCCAGTTCATCTCACACACTTAGCAACACAGTCCATTTATCACTTATGAATTTCCCATTCATAAGAGCACATAAGCGCCTTGTGGGCTAACACAGGCTCCTGCCAAGCTGTTAATCTTCTGGTTGGTGGTGATGTTGATTGTAGGGCCAGGGCCATGATGCTGAGGTGGCACCCTACTTGAAAGCCTGGTGGAAGAGCTCCGTTTTGCTTTCTGCAGGAGCTCCCTGATTGCTTTAGATTCATGGGGTCAAAGCATTCACATGCCTTTGCAACCTGTCCAGTGCATTCCAGAACCCTTTGTAGTGCACCAAGTTTTCTTGGAATAAACTGAGCAAGTGTGCTATGATTTTCATGAATGTAGCATGCTTATATATTTGTTAAAATATTTACATGCCACCTTTCTCCTTCGATTCAGGATGGGTTTTCACATGTTAAATTAACAAAATTATATAAAATTAAAATAACCACAATCAATGTATATAAGCCTGCAACAATTTACCAACATTATTTGCAAATCCAGAAAGTCTTGCGGAAGAGCTGTTCCATATACATTTCTTGAAATTCAACAAGGTTGTCTTCATGGAATGTTCAAGTGTGCTACTCCATAATGTCAAACCGGACACAGAAAAAGCTCAAGCATGAGCAGTGCTGGAGCAGACCAAATGATAAGAGGTGATTTTTTTAAAAAAGAGACATCGGTCAGATGAATGCAGCTATCACAATGGTGTGATACCCGAGAGATGCAGGTATATATCAGCAGGTATGTGAAAACATTGGTGTAAGGCAAAGGAACAGAAATAAAGATGATGACTGCAAAAAAAAAAAGTGCTTGTTAAGTTATTGCACAGATACTTCCTGCTGGCCAGTGATTCTGCCCAAAACATCAGGTGAGTGAAGAAGAGTTACAAGGAATACTTTGCAGTTTTAAAAAAAGTGATTCTACCTAAAGTCACAACTTCTGGTCAAAGAACCCAAGGATTGAATTCAGGATCCAATGGTTGTTGTGCTTATATCTAGGACAGGGCTCAAGAAGAGGCAGAGAGCATGGCCTCTGTTGTCATGATGTGGGAGAGAACCAGCACCTGTTGCATATCAGTTGCCCAAAGCTAGACCAAGGATGTACCCTGTGGGAGGACAACTCGGGGACTATAGTTTGTAACTTGCTCCTACCCAAAGGACCATCTGTCCCAGTATAAGCCCTTGCAGTGGCTTCACTCACCACAGCACAGATACATTCTACTGCTGCCAACTTTCAGGCTTTATCTGTGGTTGCTCCAATGTTATGGGATAGCCTCCCAGGGGAAGTTAGAAGATACACATCTCTTTTGCACTTTTGTAGAGCTTTTAAAATTTAACTCTTTAGAAGGACTTTTGATCCTGAAGATAAGTTCTTTATGGGTGTTTTGAAAGACAGAGGACTTTGTTGGACTTAATTCTTTATTTCATTCATTCATTCATTTATTCATTCATCCCTGGGCTGCATACACACTTTGTTGTATATTGCTTTACCATTGTGCTGTAGCAATCATATGCAACTAGATTGCCTTACCCACACAGGCTGAACCAGTTGCAAATGCTCTCCATAGCACAACAGCAGTGCAATACCCAACAATGTGTGAACATAGCCCTAGATGTTTTTATTCTGTTGTTTTCACTGTTATTGTGCTGGTTTTATTGTTGTTACCTGTCTTGAGCCCTAGTTACATAGGTGAACAGAGGGGCTTTTAAATGTTTTAAATAAATAAATAGTATCTTGGAAATACAATTTTTAAACAGCTAAAAATACAACTTGTGAGCATTTTTTAAAAACAGAGGTGGGTGATTATATACTTTCCTTGCTGCTAAACCTCAACAATGCTCCAGCAACTAGCCATTAATCTACCACAATTGTTTCCACTGAAATCATTTTGATGATTCACAGAGATTGATGTAAGCAGTAGTACATTTATATGGAAGGGGTATGCAAACCTGCTAACTAATCCACTGATTCCCCTGACAGGCACCCACTGCTTGGCACACCCGCTGCAAGTTACTTCCTTCCTCGAGGCAGCTGTGAGCATTCTGAGAATGAAAGGGAATGTCTGCTAAGGAAACAAGATGTCCATCTCTAGTAGAAAATAACGGGCATCATCTGGCAGAAAACTCCGCCTATGAATAGATACTTGCTGGTTTATGCACAAGATAAAAGCCTGCAGTAAGATGTTGTCAGCAGCACAGTACACCTAAAGGAAAAATAGATGGGCCTGAAAGAAGGTAGTTAGATGTGTAGCAGAATGCCTATGGGAAACCAGCATCCAAAAAAGCATCTGATGTGGTTCTGCTGCTGAAGCTAAGCCGGTCTAGGTACAGCCAACATCTGGATGGGACATCACCTGGGAAGTCACACGGGCAGCCCTGGTAGGGTGAGATAAAAACAAACACATTTTAAAGGTGTCCATAGGTTCTCTATTAGTATAATTTCAGTGTTCTCTTATCTTCTGGGTCAACAAATGAAGGCCAGTGATTTAGGTGCTCTTTAGGTGAAGGCCAGTGATTTAGGCTATTATGCTGCAGCTTATGGAATTCCATGAGGAAGACCCGTGCAATTGGGTCCTGCCTAGATAGTAGAATCATTGACTCCCATATGCCTGGTGGGAGACCATCTAAGATGCACTATAGTACACATGCTATAAATGCTGATGTTGGCAGAAAGCCCAAAGAATGTTGGTTTTCATACTAGAGCTCCTGGCCCTTATTGCAGATCATTTATTAAATATATATTTTATTGAGATTTTCTAATATTTTTACAGAACAATTTATTGCAGATCAAGGTGTGTCAATAAGCACAATTTTTGTGAAGACCCAGATACTGGATGTTCATTGGGGGACGATTTAACAGCTACATACTATTCTATACTGGCTACCTCTCCATACTGAAACATTACTGTATGTTTTTAACCTACAATCTTATGTACTACTTTTATCCATAGCAAAATTATCTTTCCCTTTCTTGGAGAGAAACTATATCTTAAACATTTCCTGAAATGATTCCAAACTCATCCTAAACATATTAACCGGGAAGCTGAGTCAGGAGCAAATTATAGCTCTGCAGAAATAATTAAGAGGTTGGAGTTACATTTTTGGTGGCTGGTTTTTTTTTTAAAGCACAGAGTTTTGTTCTGTATTTCTATGTGTCAGCAGCTGCACTCTGATAAGCTCTGAAGAACTGTCAAATACTTTATGGCTGGGGAATTTCAAGAGCACAAAGACTGCAACTCAAGTCAACCCCCCCCCCCCCCCCCCCCGGTAAAATATAAGGAAACCGGAAGGCTGAAAGGGATACTTGGAAACAAAAGCCATGTCAGGAGGAAGAGGGGGGAAATGTTTTGTCTTCTCAGTTTTGAAGCAAATCCTTAACCTGTTTAAAAGGCAAGCAAAGAATTACACCATCTACTTAGAAAGCAATCCTGCATAGGTCTAGTCAGAACTGAGTCCCAGGAAACTGCTGTTAGGATTGCACTGGCAAATGCCTTGCAGGATTGTGGTGAATCCAAAGCACAAATGAAAAAGAGAATGGACTCTTGGGATAATACCATGTGTCTGTGGCAACAGTTGCAACCCTGGAGATTTTTACCTTCTGTTCACTGTCAACCTGGAGGGTTTCCCCCCCCTTATAGATAGCTGAAAGCATCTATTTGGAATGTAAAATGTTTCTGTTGAACTTTTTTTTTTTGTACAATAAAGTTTATTGAAATTTTGCCGAAAAAACACCCCATATTGCATACTCAAACAACACATTAGGGTAGAAATCCAATGTAAGAACATGCATTACAAAGCCTTGTAATCACAAAAGGTGCAAGAGGAAAAGTATTATCAGTAAGGTAACAACTATGAATCAACACTGAACGTACCATCTTGGAAAACAGGCAACAATAGGAAACATGGAAGTTATAATTTTAGCTTTACCATAACCAAAGATCATCCATAACTTTAGGAATATCTTGTTGGTGGGTGAGGTATTCTAGAACTGGGAACCATGCTGAGACAAAGGTAGAAGAGGGAGGGTGTTTATCAAATCGTCTAAGACTATCTGAGAGTTTTGCCATGATGTATAAATCCCACATCTTTTTGTGCCATTGTGAAAGTATGGGTGCCCATTGTCGTTCTCCTGTTGAACCATTTTAAACAAGTTTTTAAAAAATTTTCTAAAGCTTTAGTTGCCTATTTCTGTCCTGAGTTGTTTTGTCCTTAGGAAAAGCTCCAAGTCTAATTTCAGCTTTACCAAGAGAACCAGTGTGCCTGGTTAGGTGGCTGTCTTTGAAAGCTGCATGCAGGGCCCTCAGTACAGGAGTTGAAGATAAGCAGGTGGGAAATTGTCACTTTCATTTGCTGAATTTTCTTCTGGTAATGCTGGGGGGTGGGGAGAGGAACTGCAGACATCCAAAATATGTCTTTGGTCAGCACAACTGAAATCTGAGACCCCAGTAAAATAACTTTGTAATGCACCCTGTGATATCTGGTTTCCAGTGGGAAAAACCTGAATTTCTACTTTGTTCCCTCCATAAATTATTAGATTTTGTTTGTTTGTTTGTTTTTCCAATTTATACCTTGCACTTTCCACCAAGGCAAGCTACGGGCAGCTTACATAGGGTAAATACATAAATAACAATCAAATTGCCATAAAACATCTAAAAGCAATTCATTAAAAACAATACAATATTAATATTAAAGTGCTAAAAGTGTTTGAAAGCTGAATACTGTAATTTTTATATACAACCCCACCCCCAAAGAAACCCATACACATTTAAGTTTCTGTCCTTTAATCTGCAGCTATTTTCCATAGAAATGTCAGTTTAGGAGCAAGGAATTGCATGTTCTTTGCTTCTGAAACTCTGTAAAGTACCATCTACCTTGATGATACTGTTTATATAATGAATCAGAAGTTGCTATCAAGGAAAGCAGAGTTCACCTATGAATGATGGAGCCATGCACTGGTCCTCATTAGCTCATACAGAGCTGATTTGAGTGTCACATTTCCCTTCCACTGAATCACTTGCAAAAGAGATTATTTCTCTGACAGACAAATGAAATGTGAAGTGATGGCATGGTCTTGTTTCATTTACCATCTGACATATTCTCTGAAATCTGATTAGAAAACCTGAATCTGAAAGAATTTGGTAGAGAAGTAGTTTGTATGCATGGAGCAGTGACACACAACATTCTTCATAAGTATCCAGTCATGCAGATCACTTGCTGGAAATAGATTCTGGTGGATAGCCATGTGGTCTGAAGCAACAGAACAAAGTTTTACATGAAAGCATATACCCAAAATAAAATGTTGTTGGTCTTAAAGGTGCCACTGGACTCAAATTTTGTTATGCCTGGAAATAGTAACAAATGAATCAGCCCTAAGACTGCTTCCAGGAGGAAGGGTTTTTAATATGTCTGTGCTGTCCCCAGCTGGTCATTCAAGTGGTAGACTGAGGACTAGCAGAGTTAAGGGAAGCTGTGCATGCCACTGCTAGCTGCTCTGCTCACCAATAGGATTTCACCATTTTAGACTGGTCATCCACTGAATGCAAAAACCAGCCAGGGGGAATATTGCCATCTGGACAGACCCTTAATGACGTTTCAAAAGTAATCTGAGCACCCAAGAGAACTGGTCATGTGTGGTATCATAAGGAAATGTGGAGGCAGGTCTCTGTGCAAGTCATATTGCTGTGCAAACAAAACCATTTAAGTGTTTTTCCCACTCCACCATCCCTGGGGAACTCATATTCTTCCTCCCATTGCCCTTGACCTTTGGCTAGCCAAGGAATTTTAGCTGCTAGAGAACACTGAAGCTTCTAATGCTTTCCGTGCTTCCTCTACTGTCTCCTATTTTAGATTAAACACACCTGTCCAGTTACTAACAGGATGTGGCTGAGCATGACCACCTCCTGCAATGTTCTCATTACAAAAGGTTGCATGGTAATCCTGTTGCAGAGGGGGACTGGGGCCGGAGAGAGCTAGAATTCTTCCCAGCCACCCCCAGCTGGAGGAGGTTAGAAAAAGGAGTACTTAATAATCCTGATAGCGGTTTCTTTTCCGTTTTCACCCGCTCTCTTTTTTTCTTAACAGGGGAAAACCATATCATATTTTTGTAATTGTGGCACAAACGTTTATGTTCCAGGGAGTTAATTGTTTACACTAAAGTTTAGTTTAGAGAGGAGGAGGAGGAGGAAGGCAGCTTTGGATGTTTAATCAAGCTCTCTAGTATAGGGCTGAAATTCAGCCGGCTGCAACAAGTTTTCTCTCCCTATCTGTTCCCCCCCCCCCCCAAGGAAGTAACAATATCAGGTTCCTTCTGGCAGCATAGATGAATGAATTTCTGCCCCCAAATGTACCCACATGTGTTTTTTATTAATAGTTTTATCAGCATCATGTTTAAATGAGTCAGAGGTCTCTATAGAGAAATTATACCATGGGTAATGTAAAACAAAATGGTTGATAACCACAATCCTACTTTGGTCACATGTATGAAATATAAGGTTGTTGGTACTCCAGTATCATCCAAGGCAGCCGAGGGAATAATCTTGCAGTGCTCTTTCAAAGCAGGATACATAATACTGAGAAGACCTTCCTTTTGAATGGTCCCCTTTTATGGAATAAAGTGCTGCTGCAAACAGGAAGAATTATAAATTATTCCCATAACTGATAGGCGGGATTGGAATGAAAATAATAAATAAATAAAATAAAAAACTCAAATCAGTATTTTTGTCCACACTTGGTGCGATCCTAAACACCCTTCTAAATCCAATGGGTTTAGAAAAGTGTAACTCTGCTTAGGACTGCACTGTAAGTCTACTGTGCTCACCACCCTTCTGGACATATCATAATTCAAAAGCAGTGCCTCATTTTACTTGGTGCAGCTACTACAAACCAGCTGTTCCAAAAATGCCATAACGTATTGCAAGCTTTGGCCTGTATAAAAGTACTACCCTGAACACAGTGGTTTTTACTGCATGAAGTCCAGCCTCTGCATGCATCATGGGTAGTCAAAGAAGAGATCTGAAAAATTGACATTGAATCATTTCTAATAAATCACTCCGAACTCACAACTCCTCCTTATGTAGCTTAAAAGATAAAGGTTTATAGCTACTAGGCAATAATTTTACCATCAAAAAATTGGGGCTACCAGGTTTGTGACAAATTCGAGACTACTTATATTGAGGGTAACAATCTTGTGAAGGATTCATGCCATTGCTAATGTAGGCTCTCATTGAACAAGACCCCTAGATATTTAAATCATTGGGTTGCTCTTGTACCTTGTGGCTTCTTCCTAAGAATACTACCTTAGTTTTACTGCAAGTAGTTCTTATCTGTTTCTATTTGCAGAAAGTACTATCAGTGCCATTCCAAGCAGAATTAACACGTCTCTGATCACATTAGGATTGCCAGGTCCTCCTTGACCACTGGTGAGGGATGGGGGGGCATAGGGTTGATCATCCGGTTGAGTTAAATGGACTTGGAGGGATGTAACTCTGCTTAGGACAGCATTGTAAATGACTTCAACAGTTGTCTTCACCCAATTTGGGCCAGAGAGATAAAGATTATACACAGTTCAGGGACAGAGAATGAAACAAAGCAGACTTTCAATTCCTCATCTACATAGTTTAGATATTAGAGGAAGGTTCCAAACAGGCATCCCTGCTTAACTTGTCTGACTGCTGAATTATTACTCATCATTTGGCTGTTTGGAAACTGCCAAAAGCAAAGAAGAGAGGATGTTCAGGTCATGTCCTGTATGTATTAACAAACCAAGCAGAACAGGGGCAGCACTGTAAATGAAATCTGATGCATTATGGAAAATAGATTAACGTAAGTAAAAATGCTAAGCAGATGCCTGTTCACCAAACAAATAAAAAGCAAAAATGTAGATACAGAGAGCAATTGTGGGGTGGGGGGGATTGAATAGGGAGCCGACTGACCCCTATGCCAAGCAGCTTACATTGGTGCAGGGCACTAGCAGCACTGCCCTGCTGAGTCCTGCCAGTGTGGCAATAGCACAAATCCTGCCAGTAGCAGAGATGTTGGAATTCCAGGGGGAGTGACAGCAGTTAGGCAACTTCCAAGGTGTTTTCAGTGTGAGAACACGTCTCTAAGCAGGCACAAAGTTGCACCAGCAATAATGGTGCCATAGCCCATTGACAGCCATGGTAACTTCAAATTCACTCCCCACCCCCCACAGCTACAGCCATGCCCACGGGACACCAAGCAGCACACTCAATCAGCACACATCACAGCTTCGGCTGCACCCTTCCTCAGGACCCAATCACTCCCCACACCCTACAAATGGTTCCAGAAAGTCACCCCTGAATTTCAGAGGTAGGGGGCATGGCAAGGAATTCTGTCTGACAGCTCCCTGCCATGCAGACTTAGAGTGACAGGGCACAGATGGCACCGAGCACTGCTGGGTGAGCACCTGGGGGGAATATACCACAGGGAAAGCAAAGTCCATACTTTGTGGCTGATCTCTCCCAGTTTTTGGTTCGCTGAGGTACAGCAAGCTCTCCACTGGAATCCCAGGGGGCAGCAACATGTGAACAGGTAAGCAAGATTCCCAGTCCCCCACCCTCATATCTCCTCTGAGCCTACCACAGTGGAACTAAGCCACACTGGACACGGTGGTGTCCCACAACAATGCCAAAATGGACCATGGCAGCGGGATTATCATGGATGCCACCACGGCAGCACTGTCGGGGCACCTTTTTTTCTCTTTGGTCGCTGTGTACCTATCCTCTTAGGGAGGCAACTAGTAGTGCCACTGCTGTACCACAGCCAGCCACCGCAGTGCGGGTGCAACACAGGATTGCTTTGCCCATGCTGTGTGTCTTGCTATAGTTCACAATATGCCTTTATGATAACATTTAAGCAACTTCCTGTTTGTTAGGTTAAGCAGGTGTTGCAAGTCAGTTCGTGCTGAGTGGTGGCTCAGATTTCTCAGACAAAAAGCTATCTTCTAGCCCTCAGCCAGTAATTGAACAGCTGGCTGCAGCTGGCTCTGAGCCAGAAGGAGAACAACAAGAGATCAGGTTACTGGCTGAACAAGAGTCACAGCCTACAACTGAAACCAAGCCAACATCTTGTAGCTCTGAAGCAGTAAATAAGTCTTCAGCAGCCACTCCCAGCCCACCCAGCTCACCCACACTCTTGCAGTGTCAATGCTATCAGAGACGCTTATTGCTGCAAGAAAGGAGAAGTGCAAGACTTATGGCCCGTCATCAGCTGTCAACTGAAGAGACGAATCAGTAGTTTCAGGATGACTGCCAAGGAATTGGCTGGGAGTTTAACTCATTAAGACTTGTGTTGCCAGAGGTGCTGTCTTTACTCTTGGGTAGCCCCAAGAGCAAGGGGCACCCCACTTCTAACTTGAACCAGAGACCCACAAAACTCAGGCCAAGGCAGACACTCCTGGTTCTGGAACACAGAGCAAGCCATAGCTCTGGAAACAGGGATTTCATATTCAGGTTTCAAAAGGCACCCTCAAGGCAAACCCTCCACCCAGAAGAGATTATGCTTATGGGATAACAATGGGTTCCACCAGGTGAAGTATCTACATTTCTAAAGGCTATTCAGAGGCCATCTGGCAAATAGTCCTTCTGTCTCCAGAACCTCCCCCAGCCCTTTTTGTGTCATCTCATGTCTATGTTCCTTGTCTCTCCTTGCCCCATCCCTCAGGATACCAAGATACCAATCAAACATTCAAATGATTAACGATCCTTCCTGACACTAATCAGGGACCCATCTCCCTCTTTTGTCTGTATCTGGGAACCTATTCAACTGCCTTGGCAGAACCATCAGTGGTCATAAAATCCATTCAGCTAGCCCCAGCACACTTGGCTCCAGTTGTTAGTCCAGACTCTGCCCCCTCTGGAAGCTCATTGACCACATCTAGGCCTTGCCCATCCTGATGCCACACACCCCTGGGACTCATCATTGGTCCAGGTGATCTATTGTTCTCACCTGAGACCAGCCCCCAAGACCTTCCATTGGTCTGCATTGTTTTCCAACACCTATATCTGTGACCACATGGTTTTAGACCATGTGTTTTCTGCCCTGATGCCAACTGGCAGGCCACCCCTTTACCCACTGGGTTAGGCCATAATCCTGTCTTCACGGGCCTCTGCACATCTGGACAGGTAGTATCACCCCATAACTCACCCCCTCTATTCCCTATCAATCACCTCTTTTTCCTTAGTTCTGTATTGTGTGTATGAATGTTTGATTATTGTTTATAAATTTAAGAATCCTTCAGTAAAGAGATCACTGCTTTAGTTATCTAGTCTCTGCCGTCTATTTCTGTGACCTGGATAAGGTGGAACTCTGGTATACAAAGGCCATGATCCTGTAGTTATGCCAACTGCACATTAATATCATAATTTCCCAACCTTTTATTAAAGCAAATAGAGCAATTTGGCTAACACTTGGCTATAAATTCAGCTGGGAGAAGCAGCAGTTTGTGGCTGCAACAAGTACACTTTACTACTGAGCCATCAACCTTGCTGCTACTGGACCTCTGCAGTCTTGAATCTTGGACTGTACCTGACAACTGACTTTTCCGGAACCCCTGACCTTGGGCTGGACTTGGACTTGCTACCTGGAACCCTTTGACCTTAGACTAGACTTTGGTAAACCTGCTCTCTGGAACCCCTGACTTTTGGAGTGGATTTTTGTTACTCTCTGCAACATTGCCTGTGACCTGCCCTGCTGGCCCCTGGCCCATGCCTCCTGGGGAACAGCAGGGTTCTGACAGTGATTTTTCCACCTCTATTATATATGACCTGTAAATCTGTCATATTTCACTATTAAAAAAACAAAGTAGACTGCAAGAGTCCCCCCCCTCCCCTTCAAGTGCTGGTATGTTTTCTAAGGCAGGGTGGATGGTCTGAGGCCAGATCTACCAATATAGTGGAAAGGGGTGGGTAAATCTGTTCTCCAGAGGCCAGGTCTACCTCCACAGAGGACAAATTTTCTTTAATATTTTTTTTAAATCACAAAAATTCTATTAAATCTTAACAATATACATCATATTTAACCGTAACAAGAAAATTCACAGATAAAAATAATTCACAGATAAAACACAATAACATCAATAATGAGCACAGCACACAGCATTTTACAAAAGTAGCTTTTTAGATAAACAGTGAAGAAATTAATGACCTTACAAAAGAAATACATCAATACATTTTTAGAGGGAGGCTAATAATATTTTAGAAATACGATACCAAACTAAGACATTTTTGATTAGAGAAGTATGGTTTGAATGGAATATCCTGAATGGGAACCATTTTTCTAACATATTAGATAAACCTAAACCAGTGTCATGTTCAGAGATAAAGTGTGCAATTTTATCCATTTGGAAAAATTCCCACACTTTAACATAACAATGATCAATCGTCAATATAACGCTATTTTTTCCATTTGGCTGCAATTAAATATTTAGCTGCAGTCAGTAGAACAGAAACTAATTCCTGTCTGATCTTCAGAATCTCAGGGTTATTCCATACGCTCTCTGTAATAAAATTTGACTTGATTCTGTTTTCTCTTATAATGTCTAAATTATTCTTAAGAGATGGTTTATATGTATTTTTAAAGAATTCATTCTGAGGTTTTTACAAGGTTATGGAAATAATCTTCTAAAAAAACTAATTTACATGATAGTCAAATGTCGACTCACTCACAACTTTAATGCTACTAGCTTTTTTCATTCACGTGGTAGAATTTTTGCTCACAACGCTGTGGAGCTTAGAGGGAACCTTGTAAAACTGGGGAGTGTAGGGGGATGACACTATGCCTTGTTCCTGAACCCACTGGTCCCAGCTACTTCTCTGGCCAGGTCTGGGTATACCTCTTACTAGCAGACTGAATGCATCTCTTGGCACAATGAAATAAGGTGATCTCTTTTAGTGGGTCATCTTCTCTTATGGGTCATCTTCTCTTGGCGAAGGCATAACTGATCCTTTGGGAGATTTAACACTGATTCTGCATTGGTGTTCCTAATGCTGAGTTCACACCCAAAGGCATATTTTTCCTTCTCTTGTTTGTTTCTCAGACATTGTAGTCTAGGCCCATCCCTTTCCTAACCTTTATTTTTGAAGCTAAACTGCCACCTTGTGGTATACTTATTTTGCATTTTCTTTATAAAGCAAAAAAGACAATTTCTCTCTTGTTGCAATGGTTAATTGCTCATTTGAAGTCAATGTCTATTTTGATACAAGATTCAGACTCAGAAATGTTAAAAGCTGTTGTTGAGAAAAGGGCATACACAGGCAAATGAAATGCAGCAACTAACACTACTAGCTTGGAGAAAGAGAAATTTTTAGTGTAAAGGACTGTCATCCAGAGCCATTTCCAGAGCTTGCAAAGATCTGGAAACATTTTATTAGAATCTGATTCCAACATAGTTTGGCTCAGTGAAATCATTTATTTATTATTTACTGTATTTATAGTCCACCTAAGACTCAGAGCAGATTACACAGTGTAAAATAATAAGAGTTCATATGAAGATAAATCTAAGAAGCATAGTAGATATCAATACAATCTGTATGAGGAGACATCTAATAAGCAATGTAGTAGGACTAGGATTACCAAAATTTGAATGAATGCAGCATATTAGCATGATACAGAATATGAAGAAAAATGGTATTTCATTGCTAGAAAATTAAGTGACAATAGGGTGATACATGCAGCAAACTGATAACAAGTCCTAAACACAGTGGTATAACTCACAATTCCTTTCGCTTTATAAAGCTCCTTTCTGAACTATTCAGTTATAGTCTGTTCAGTTATAGTATAGCCCTATTAACTTTATAGAAAAGCTTTTCTGAACATATTGAGCCCAGCTATTATTCTCTGTGGACAGTAATACAGAACTTTCCAGATTTTTTACCGAATTACGCACATCTTTAAGGTATGACTCTAAAAGGGACAGTAACATTAAAGATGGAAATCACCCCATCACCCAAAAAATTGGCAGACTCTCTCAGCTCTTCCTAAATGTTTCCTTGCATTAGTTTTAACATATGTGTCAGAATCTCATATTCTCAGGCTAGTGAAATGTTTGAAATATTGTTGGTAGAGTTCCCAACCTCCAAGACCATTTCAATTACCATAGCTTTGACCTGGGTGTTCCTGGCTCACGCAAGCATGTACTCAGGGGGTGCAGGAAAAGGACGCAATAGTGAAATAAACCAATATTCCCTCAATTTTAAAAGCAATACTACAAGCACAGTCACTACTTTATTTTTGATCTTTTATGGTGTATAAGTCTAGTTAAGTTTGCTAGAAGATGACCCAGCGGCTACAATATTTGTATCTGCCACTTATTGCCCAAAATAACAGAAATATTTTAACACACCCAATTTTTCACAGGTCTTAAAATGACAGATCAGTCTACCTGTGTACAGAAATGTCAGCATAATAAGAACATAGGTACCATGCTGCTGCATCATCCCAAGCAACGTGGAGCATCTTGTTTCTAGTTAACGCCTAGCAAGATCTTCTGGAAAGCATGTAACCATGGCCTGAAGGCCAGAACCTTTCTCCCCACTCTGACCATTGCTAAAATAAATACATATTCCAGGGTCTAAAATTTTCATGAGTCAAACCTTACTTTGAATGTGGAGGGTCCATTTAGCCATCAGGGCTATCTGTTGTTGACCTGTCTGCTAGAGATTAGTCTAATCATTTTTAAAGCCCGATAAATGAGTGGCCATCACCATAACTTTCCATGGTATGATGACTGATCAGTGTAAACTGCCTTATAAGAAAAGGTGGAATAAAAACATTTCAAAGAAAGAGCAATGAACTTGCAAATTCTTGTATAATAATTGTATATTGTGTGAGGTACTAACATCTTTTATCCATCCTGAAACAAAAGCCAATCAATTTCATTGACTGAATTTTAATATTATGAAACAAGATCTCTATCCACTTTCTCGATCACATGCATAATTGCACAAACCCATTTGAAACCCAGGAAATATTTTGAGCAGAGACACTATTCACACTTGAACAGCTAGATTCAAGTGCAGTAGCACCTCAGAGACCCAAGAAGCCTTCCTGCGGCATAAGCCCCCCCCCCAGATACCTGATGAAGGGAGCTCTGACTCCTGCTCAACTCCCCCCCCCCCATCTTGTTGGTCTCCAAAGTATTACTGCGCTCAAATCTAGCTGTTCTACCATGGAACAACATGGCTGCCATCTAAAACTAAACATATTAGACACACATATATGTTTATCCAGACTTAGGGCAGGAAATGCCTCCCAGAAAGCAGTCCCCACCTCCCACCCGGCATAACGTACAGCCGGCAAGATCATCCAATGAGTTTTCATCACAACCAGAATAAAACAACTGACATCAACTTGCCACTCAGCCTTGGGACACTGAAAAAAACCCTCAGAGGTCTTCCAATGCTCTAGAAATCAGCTGAAGAACTTGAGCGTGAAGGCTAGTGCATAAATCAGCAATAAACTGATAAGCCTCATTAGAAACACCCCTTCCTGCACACACCCTGAAGAACACAAATCCAAACAAAACAAAGCATGCCAAGCAATGAATTGATTCCTCACTCCTCCACCGTCTTGGACATGCTATTTTAAAAGAAGTGCTAGAAGGAAGGAAAGGGGCACAGTGGTCAAGTGGCTACTCCCCCAGTGGTGCACAAGGCAATAAGTTGTCCCCGTGATAACTGGACACTGAATAGCAAATGGCACAGCGGCAAGGTCTCTGAGTCTGAAAGGGAAGCTGGGAGACCTGACCCTCCCAGTGGGCAATTCCTACAAGGCTAAGTGGTGACAGTGGTAGAACAGAGAGAGAGAAAAGCCCCTCCAGGTGTTGCAAAAACCCTGGAAGGCATGGTGAAATAGAACCTGCAGGTCAGACCAAGATGGATCCCCCACATCTTCTTCATCGCCTAAAACTAAAGGTGCCAGAGGTCTTCAAAAATATCCCTGTCACAGAGTCACCTAACCTAGTATTAGAGGGTAACAATCTTCACGGATCCCAGGCATAAATGTCAGACAAGATTTTTTTTAAAATATATTGAAAGAAATCTTGCTGGAGAATTCCAGATGTTTCTATTGAGACATCTCTCTTACCAATCAGATTGTTAGTACTTCACAATCTAGAAACACACGAGACAGGGGACATGGCTTTACGGAATCACATTGGGGCAGTTACTTTCTTTCAACCTCATCTACCTGACAAGACTGTTGCAAAGGAAGAGGGAATACACACACTGAACTCTTTTGAGGGAGGGATAAAATGCAATGCTCCTCCACAGAAGCAGAAACCTTTCCAATACTACCTGCCAACCTGCAAGTCCTGCCTTATCCACTGGCAGAAATCACTGAATATCCTAGATTTAGAGCAAACAAGAGAATTTCCTTGTCTCACAAATATTTCAAATGTCAGTTGGTGTCAGACAATTGCTACAGCATCAACTTGGCTGTTCTCAGAGATAGCAAAGCAGCTAATTCCCAGAATCCACCACACATATCCATTTACCATTGGGGTTGGGGAGTATCAAGACTAAGTAGTTTGGCTGTGAAACAGACTGTTATAGAGTGGCTAAATGGCACAAAACCTCCCCTTTACTGTTTCCTCACTTTCCTAAATCCACAAAATTCTTCATATGCACAAGGGTACTACTTATTACACTAAGGTTGCCAAGCTCCAGGTGGTACCTGGAGATTTTCCACTATTACAATTGATCTCCAGATGATCAAGATCCGTTCTCCTGAAAAAAAAATGGCTGCTTTGGAGGATGGACTCTATGGCATTTACCCTCCTGAGGTCCCTCCCCTCCCAAAATCCTGCCCTCCCCTGAGTTCACCTCACAAAATCTCCAGGTATTTCCTAAGCTAGGCCTGGCAACCCTAGTTACAACCACCCTAAGAGGGAGACCAAGACAATCCTAATCTTACCATGATGTATGGGCTAAGGTTTACAGCAGCCACTGTAAAATCATGGCTGAGGGTTAATGTGAAAGGGAGAAAGAGTGGAGCAGCCTCAGAAAAGAGAGAAAGAGGCAAAAGGAAGCTTCTGGCAGAGGCTCCAAAGTAGTTTTGTTAACAATCTTCCTCAAAGACACTGTGAAATAATATATACACCGTATATTTAGGGTTACCAGGTCTTGGTTGGAAAATTCTTGGAGACTTTGGGGGTGGATCCGGGAGAGGGTGGGGTTTGGGGAGGGGAGGGGCCTCAGCATGGTACAATGCCATAGAGTCCACCCTTCAAAGCAGCCATTTTCTCCAGGGGAGGTGTTCTCTGTCAGCTGGAGATCAGTTGTAAAAGTGAAAGATCCCCAGGCCCCACCTGGAGGCTGGCAACACTAAGTATATTAAAGGGAAAGAGTTAGTAGCCAGTTTGGTGTAGTTGCTAAGTGTGCAGACTCTAATCTGAGAGAACTGTGTTTGATTCCCCACTCCTCCACTTGCACCTGCTGGTTGACCTTGGGCAAGCCATAGTTCTGTCAGAGCTGTTCTCTCAAGGGAAGTTCTGGAAAGAGCTCTCTCAGCCCCACCTACCTCACATGGTGTCTGTTGTGGGGAGGGGAAGGGGAAGGGAAAGGAGTTTGTAAGCCACTCTGGTACTACAAGTAAGTGAAGGGCGGGATATAAATCCAATCTCCTCCTCCTCCTCTTCTTCTTCTTCTTCGTGATCTAATTGAGATGAAATAGCTCTAGTTCAAATTGTTTCGTACCATTTTTATCTGATTATATTTCCATGTTTCTTAATTGTGGATGGTGCAAGACATACAATAATGCATGATTGCTGTTCATAGCATATTCTGAACTTTTCATGAAAAACAATATTATGTGTAACTCCTATTTGGAAGTAGACATTTATTGACTTCTGTGATGAACAGGTTAGGCTCTGCCTTTCCCTCAGAGCAACCAATGGGAGTTGACAGAATGTTGGTAAAAAGCAGTTAAGAAAAGTGTTGGGAGTTGACAACTAGAGAGAGGGAAAAGATGTCTGATTGAACGAAGCTGAAGGGAAGATCAGCTTAAAGCTAGCTGACTAAAAAGTGTCAATTGTAAAACAAGATTCAAGATACTGTAATGGGGAAACAGTTCAAAAGTTCAAGGGAAAAGAAAGGTTGTTATTTCTACCTTACTTTCTTCAGTATTATGTCCAAACCATAAATAAAAGTTAACTCCTTGTTTGTTTAATCCTGTGGGCTTTGTGTCTCAGGGAAGAAACACACACACATACACACAAATTAATATCTCGGTTTCTCAATATATTTTATAAGATACAAGTGGGAATCCCTTTTCCTGCTTCCTTCTCTCCTTCTAAGGTTGCTAACCTCCAGGTGGGGCCTGGTGATCTACTGGAATCACAACAGACCTCTCAATTACAGAGATCAGTTCCCCAGTTAGGATTGCAAGCTCCAGGTTGGGAAATTCCTGGAGATTTGGGGGTGAAGATTTGCAGGGCAAGGTTTGAGGAGGGAAGTGACCTCAGTATGGTGTAATGCCATAAAGTCTACCCACCAAAACAGCCATTTTCTCCAGGGGAACTGATCTGGAGAGCAGTAATTACAGGTGATCCCCAGCCCTTGGAGGTTGGCAACCCTAGTTCCCCTGGAGGAAATGGCTGCTTTGGAGGATGGAGACTATGGCATTATAAACCTCTGAGATCCCTCCCTTCCTCAAACTCCACCGTCTCCAGGCTTCACCCCCCTAAATATCTACAAATTTCCTAACCTGGAGTTGGCAACCCTACCTCCTTTCTACCCAACAACCAACCTACCTTCATCTGCTCCTCTGTCTTCAGCTTTTCCTCTCCTCTCCCCCAACAGCCTCCATCTCAGAAAATTGTGGCCAACAGGGCCATAATCAGTGGTGGGGCTTTGGGGGAGCCCCAGCAGGCTCGTAGCCCAAAAGGCCCACCAGGTACCCTAAAGCCCCCCCCCTGCCTCTCTCCTCCCTCTCACAGGAGTACCTGGCCTTGAGGGGCTTCCTAAGCCACACCACCTCAGGCCACCAACAGCCCCATAGCCACTCAAAATCCTTCCTTCCATTGGTGTGTGGGAGGGTGGGAGCCTGGGATATGTGACGGTAATGTGCCATGATGCCTCCCACCAACCCCCAAAGAAGTACCTGGCCTTGTGAGAAGTGGCACCACCTCAGGCCACTGCCATGCTGGCTCAAAGTCCTTCCAGTTGGCAGAGAGGAAGGGAGCCTGGGGCGCACAGTACCAGTGCACCATGATGCCTTCCTTCCTGCTTCCCCCCCCCCCCCGAGAAGTCCCTGGCCTTGTAGGGCTGGCCCAAGGTGATTCCGGTAAGCCTTCTTCCTTCCTTGAGCAGAAGGAAGGGGACTTAGAGGGATCACTTTGGGATGGCGCAGAGCAGAGTAGGGAGAGGGAGTGAGGGGATGATGTATCACATTATGACACTACCAATGTATACACAGTGGGTATGTAGCTACTTCTCCCCCCCAATCCCTCTCCCTCTCCTGCTCCATTAATTAAATTAAAACTTAGATTTAAGTTAAATTTAATTTAATTAGAGCCCTGCCTGGTGCCCCGGAGCCCCCCCCCCCCAAATTCTGGCTATGGGGTTGATGGCTAGTGTGCCGCCAGTCACTGAGCTAGGCCCACTTGTATGGTGGAAAACCCTCAAGGACTTGTGGGGTGGCACCTCACTTTCTCCTCTATCTTCCTCCCCACATTGTTTCCTCTTTCTGCCCTCCTGGCAACCCTCATATCCTCTCCCCTTTCCCTGCCTCATTCTCTCCTTCTCACCAACCTACCTTTTATCTGCCTCTCATATTCAGCTATATTTATTATTTATTTCCTTCATTTTATACCTCACCTTTCTCCACAGTGGTGTGAGAGTCCTACAGAGTCAGTCACCAACAAGTGTCCTTAAACAGGAACGCTTTATTGAGAAACGTCTGCTACGGTCATCTACACTTCTTGTGTTACTAATGGCTGACACAGCCCTAAGCAGGACAATTATACAGAATTCAAAAAAGGGGTCTGGTAATGCAATGCAACCAATCGCCATGTCAGAGAAAAAGCACTTAAAATACTGGTTTACAGTTCCCGGGGGGAAAAGCGTGAAGAATTAGAGTCAAACAGGAGGAGAGCTACATGGGCAGGCACCAACAGTCTCCCAAGGTCAGAGCAGCTCGAAGAGTGATAAGCATGCCATGAGAAATATAACATAACATTCCACAGACTTGACATCAAGGGTTCACTCATCCCACCTCCCAGGCAGGAGATGGCAGCATTAGCTGACAAGTGGGGACCAAAGCAGCTGATATTAGTCTCCTCTCCTCCTTTTTATCTGCACAGCAATCCTGTGCAGGAAGTTAGGCTGAAAGTATGTGTTGCTGTTGTTCAGTCGCACAGTTGAGTCCAACTCTTTGCAACCCCATGGACCACATCATGACAGGCCTTCCTGTCTTCCGCTGTCCTTCAGAGTTTGCTCGACTTCATGCCCATTACATCGATAACACTAACCATCTCATCCTTTGCCGTCCCCTTCTTCTTTGACCTTCAGTCTTTCCCAGCATCAGGGTCTTCTCCAATGAGTGCTCCCTTCTCATTTAGTGGCCAAAGTATTTGAGCTTCAGCTTCAGGATCTGGCCTTCCAGAGAACAGTCACAGTTGATTTCTTTTAGAATTGACTGATTTGATCTCCTTGCAGTCCAAGGGACTCTCAAGAGTCTTCTCAAGCACCTCAATTCAAAAGAATCTATTATTCAGCGCTTGGCCTTCCTTATAGTCCAAGTCTTGCCGCCATACATTACTACTGGCAATACCATTGCTTTGACCATACAGACTTTTGTTGGCAGGGTGATGTCTCTACTTTTTATGCTATGTGACTGGCCCCTAAATCACCCAGGCCACAGCCACACAGCCCTTTAAAGCAGGAGAAACTGCTGTTTCCTCCTGCATTTCAAAGGACTGTTCAGACCAGCCGTGGCTACTCCCGCACCGAAGCAGGCTCAATCGCAGGTTCCTCGCGTGTTTTCTGACCCCGAGAAAATCAAGTATTTTCCCAGAAGTCGTGCTTGGAACCCAGGATTTAGCCGATCTGGACAGCCCTCTCTCGCAATGACTGTGAGAGAGGGCTGTCTGATCGTCCACTCAAGCGCCCAAGTGCAAGGAAGGGGGAAAAAATACCCCGCGCTCCACTCCAGGCCCTGAGCCCCACCAGCCGCCACCTGGCACCATCCCCCCCCCAGCATGCTTCTCCCCTTCTCCCTGATTTTTCATCAGGTGGCAGCCGGCAGGGCTTGGGCCCAGAGTGGAGCATGGGGCGAGCCAGCCAGCTAGTTCCACCTCTGCCTTCCCCCCCTTGCTTCCCTCCATCCCCAACTCACCATGTTGTATCTCTCCTTTTTGGCACTTCCGAGGGCAGGGCAAGGGGAGGGGAGCCATGCGCGGGCATGAGGGCGGCCCTCGCCTTGCCTCCCCCAGCCGCCACCACCGGGGTTGGGATGTTTGATCATCCCAACCTGAATTAAAACACCCCGGATTAAAGTCCAGCGGGACTTTACCCGGGATTAAGGTGCTGTGTGACCACAGCCCCAGTGAGCTTCCATGGCAAGACAGGTCTCCCAGACCCCACCATGAAGCTCTACCTACTACATCACACTGCCTTTCATAGGGTGTCTGCTGTTGAACAGTAGCAAGCATCCAGGCCTAGCTAAACCATGCAAGTCAGATTGTGTCAAGTGACCCAGAGGTTGCTCCCAGGCCTAGGGTTGCCAGTCTCCATGTGGGACCTAGAGATCTCTTAGCATTATAACTGAACTCAAGAGGACAGACAGCTGTTCCCCCTGGAGAAAATGACTGCTTTGGAGAACTCTATGGCATTGTATTCCACTGAAGCCTCTCCTCTCCCAAACCCTTCCCTCTTCAGACTCCACCACAAAATCTTCAGGTATTTCCCAACCTGGAGCTGGCAACTCTGGCAGTCCTGGCTCCAAGGAGTCTGCCCTCAAAGGCCAGAATAGGCCTGGAAAGGGCCCTCTGCCTTTTTACTCACAAAACCCCAGCCTTGAATACTATGGTTGCCTAGTGTGATGGAATTAAAGGTTTGTATACTGCAGCAGGTAAACACAAGAGCTGCAGAGTCACGTGATTGAGAGAGGTGGGGGCCAGAGTGGTTGGAATTCACAGTGAGTGAGTGACAGATAACTGTGAACAGCTGATAGTTGAGAGCTGACAGCTGGGAGAGTCAGTTGAAAGAAAGTTAACTGGAGAGCTCGGAGGAGGACAGAAGCCTCTGGGCTCAGTGGAACCAGCCAGGTAGCAGTTTGTGTGGAAAACTGTGGCTGAATAACCCTCTGAACTAGTACCCTCTAAGTATAAAGAGGAGAGTGACTAGAGAGGGGAAAGTATAAGTCCTCAGTGGTTACAAACATCAGATACACTGCTCCAAAGGAACTTGAAAAGCTGGTTAAGGAAGGGCTAAGGGTCTAGAGGAGTCTGGAAAGCTGAGGTTGTCACATCAGTAGACTCAAGAGACCAGACAAATAGGAGTTCCGGTTCCGGCTTCCCGTGAGGCAGACGCAGCACTTAAAAGGAGTGTGAGCTCCTTCGCTTGCCCCAAAAAACCCTCGGTTTTCTAGGCTTTACAGTTTGCCTTTCCTCTAACTTGTGGGGTTGGAGGTAGCAGAGAGCTTTGGGTATTTGAAGGGGGGAGTGAGGCAAAACTCCCCCAGAAAATACCTTTGCTCTGAGCAGAGACCGTGTCAGTGTACCGCTGAGACCAAGATTTGGTGTCGGACGGGAAAAGAGGGGAAGGAACCTTGAGGAGCCAAAACGTTCTAGGGACCTTCAAAGTGAACTCTTAAAAGCTGAGTATTCATTTAATTTCTTTCTTTAAGTTTGTTAGCCCGACTTAAAAGCGTGAGGTTGCAAAGACGCTGGGAGTTCCCGCTTAGTACTAAACGGCCAGGGAGGTAAAGGGGGGGGGGGAGGACTCAAAAACGAAAGTAAAGAAAACGCTGCACTAATCAATATTCTTTTGGTATCTTTGTGACTTACCCGGGGTGTCATCGGAGGCCCAGCTGCCGGTTTCGGGGAGCCGCGGAGGCGATTGGAGACCCCAGAGAAGTCCTTGCTCGCGAGGAGTTTCAGCGTCGGGTGGAGCGGCGGTGTGCGGAGGGCGCAGGCGCGGAAGACAGAGGACGGCAGCTCGGAGTCCTGGAGGAGCAGCCTGCGTCTTTGGCAAAGCGTTGACAGAGTGGCGTGTGGGGACGGCGCCGGGGAAAGGAAAGCGGCGGCGTTGGCGTGGAGGGAGCGGCGGGGAAAGAAACATACAGGAGCCCACCAGAAAATACCGGAGCGACGGAGAGTGGAACACTGATACTGAAGTGCGGAGTACTGACGAGACCAAGACTTGGTGTCGACGGGAGAAGAAGGGAAGGAATCCTGAGGAGACAAGTTTTCAAAAGTTGAGTATTCATTTAAATTACTTGTTCTGTATAAGCCCAATTAAATTATAACAGTGTAAAAGGAAGAGAGAAAGGGGAAAAGACGCTGGAGCTTCTCTCCTAGTGACAAGCTGCCAGGGAGGTTGTAAGGGGGGGGGGGCGGAATAACACAATATAAGATGATGCTGCACTAATCCGTCTTTCTTCTCTTGTGTTTCCTTGTCTTTCCCGGTGCCTCCGTGCTGAGCGGGAGCTGGCAAGCCGTCCTTGGGGGTGTTCTGGAGCTGACGGGGAGCCCTGAGGAAAAGACTTACTTCTGAGGAGGATCGGCGTCGGGCGGGGTCGTAGAGAGCGCAGAGAGCGCAGGCACGGAGACGGAGCTACGGAGCTACGGGGAAAGGCGTACGCTGTTTGCGTGGAGTGCGGAGTCTGCGTGATTGTGCAGTAAAGTTGGCAGAGAAGGCGGAGAGCAACGGAGAGGACCTGCTGTGAGGACCTGCTGGCAGAGAAGGCGGAGAGCAACGGAGAGGACCTGCTGTGAGTTAACAGCGTGGATTTTGGCGGCTGGAATATTGCAGAAGAAAAGCGGCCCAGCGGAGGACGCGGAAGACAGATGATAGAAGATTAGCAAGACTCAGTAATTAAAGTTGAAGTGTAGCTATAACAAGCAAAGCCTCGACACTGTAAGGCTTGATAAGGTTACTGGGATCATTTAAGTTGCTCCTATATTAGATTACAGTACCTGTGGTTATTTGCTGATCTATTGGTTTATAGTATTTAACGCTCTGATTTATTTGATTTTCTTTTCGTCACTATTCATTAACTGATTAATTTTTAATTGAGGTGACAAATCAGGTGACCAACTTATATTGAGAGTAGGGGAGGATCCAATTAGATATTTACCTAATTAGTATTTAATTAATCAGTGAATTAATTGCTACATTTAATTACTTGCGTCACTTAAATTAAAAATAATAAAGTGAAAGCAGTAGGGATTAATTAATTAACTACTTGAAGATTCGCTATATTTAATTTTCTTATTTAAATTATTTAAATTATTTAAATTAAAAATACTAAACTAAAATATTTAACTAATAAATTGGGCTAAAAACCCCATAAATAATTTGGAACATGGCAAGCGGAAACCCAGGAGCAACAAGGAAGAGTTCCATACCCTCGCCATCCCAAGCAAGCGGAGTCAGCCAGATGAAATCCTCTGCAAGCAATCCTGGTCTCTCTGTAAAGGATGTTAAGTCGATGATTGAAGATTTGGTGGCAGCAGCAATTAAAGCCGTCATGGAAAACACCCTTCCTGCACTGATGGATAAAGTGGAAGAGAGAATCCCTGAATTGATTAAAAAGGAACTGGAGCCAATTCATAATAAAATGGATAAAGTGGAAGAGAGAATTCCGGACCTGATTAAGAAAGAGTTGGAGCCAATCTATAATAAAATGGACGACTGGGCAAGCAAGATTAAAACCGATGTTGATGAGATCAAGACTCAAGTCTCTGCCAATAAGACGGATATACAAATGTTGCTGACAGGAGGAAGACAAACCCATGCCAAGGTAAGAGATCTCGACCTTGATCTGCAGGAGCTTAGAGCGAAAAATGAATCTCTGGAGGAATCGGTTATAAACCTGGAGTTGGAGAAGGCAGCACAAATCGTTAGGTGCCAGAATATCCCGGAAAATCTTGGTGACAGTCTTAAAGAAGAAGTCGCGGAAGCTATAGCGGACCAACTTGAGGTTGGCACTAAACAAGAAATAATATCAGAGATTGATGGAGCATTCCGGAGAAGTACAGCCTACTCGAGAAAGTTCAACACCCCCAGGGAGGTCCATATTAAATTTAACAAGAGAGAGACAAGGGACAAAGTTTTGAGAGCCTCCAACAAAAACAAAGTACTTATAAAAGGTGAAGAGATAAGATTTCTGCGAGAAGTTCCTTGGCGAGTTAGAGAAAAGAGAAGGTCTTATCAGCGGCTGGCAAAATTGCTTCAAGAACACAAAATAGATTATAGGTGGCTTGTTCCAGAGGGCCTTCTTTTTGAATATAGAGGAAGAAGACAAAGACTCAACTCGGTGTTCAAATTAGAAGATTTCATGGATACCTTTGGTGCGGATTTCGGACTACGTGATGACAAAGAAGAGGAGGAAGAAGCAGATGCCCAGAAGGAAGGAGAGGAAGATGGAGAAGAGGAGAGGAAAAGCAGGACTAAGAAAGGCAGAAAAGGTGAAAGAATACCGCTTCAGATTCAAACCCGCAATCAACTAAAGAGCAGATCGAAGGAAACAAAAAACCAAAACGGAAATGAATGCTAAAGATTTCAAACTCTTCTCAGTCAATGTTAACGGTCTTAATGCTCCACAAAAGAGAAGGAGGATATATCACCAGCTCCTTAAAATCAAGGCGGATGTGACATGTTTGCAGGAAACACATATAAAGAAGGCTCATGCTAAATATCTCACTTGTAAAAAACTAGGGACATTGTTTGCATCCATGGATGAGAAGGAAAAAAAAAGGGGGGTAGCAATCTATGTAAAAGACCATCTACATCCTAAATTGTTATACTCGTCAAACAATGGTAGGATATTAATTATTAACATAATAAGAGATGGAAAGGAGTACACAATTGTAAATATTTATGGCCCTAATGTTAACCAGACTCCATTCTTTAAAGAACTTGCCGAAGCTATGAGGACAATAAAATCTAATAAGATATGCCTAGTTGGAGATTTTAATGCAGTTGTAGATAGGAAAATAGATAAGAAAACTCAGAATAAAAAGGGAAATAGAAATAAAGGTCAAATATTACCGGATATCTTTTATCAGTTAACAGAAGAACAGGATATATTAGATGCCTGGAGAACAAAGAATAAAAATAAACTTGCTTACACTTATTATTCAGGAAGACACAACTCTTGGTCTAGGATAGATATGGTTTGGGTTTCTAGATCAATATTGTTAGAGATGAATGACGTTGAGATCTGTCCTCTAACCTTTGCAGATCATAACCCAATTCTGTTATCATTGGCAGAGGTAAAAAAAGCCACTAGATGGACAATGAACAGATATATTCTAAAAGACCAGGAATTTGTTGAAACACTGAAAGAAGATATTAAAGACTTTTTCAAACGGAACATCCACCCCCAGATTTCCATAAATATAGTGTGGGATACCCTTAAGGCCTACGTAAGGGGGAAGTTGATAAGCTACACCTCTTGGAAACGAAAGCAAGAGAATGGAGAATATAAACAACTGGTTAAACAAATTAAGCTTGACGAAGTAAATAGGCTAAGGGATAAAGGGTTGGGGAGCAGTAAGCAGCGTTTGTTACTTAACCAACATAAATTAAATCTTCTGATGAGTAAGGAGGCAGCTAAGAAAGTAGAATATAATAAACTGTTCTTTTTTGAAAACGCAAATAAACCTACGCGTTGGTTGGCTTATAGGCTTAAAAAGGAAGAAAGTAGAAAATCCATAATCTCCTTAAAAGATGATAAGGGGGACAACAAATATCTACTAAAAGATCTAAAAAGAATAGTGGAGAGTTCTTTTAGTAAAATATATAAACAAGAAGGAAAGCACGAAGCATCCATTAGGTCATATCTTAAGGACAACACAAAGACAGGTAAATTCACGGAGGAACAGAGGAAGATCTTAAATGAGCCAATTACAGTATATGAAGTAGTGGAAGCAATTAAGAGGCAGAAAAAGAACAAAGCTCCAGGTCCAGACGGACTGCCAGGCGAATTTTATAAGATCTTTGAGGGCCAATTATATATGGTTTTCAAAGATCTAATCAAAAACATAGGCAGTTCAGGTACAGTCCCTGAGTCATGGAATGAAGCTCTTATTACCTTAATACCCAAAGATAAAGAAAATCTAGATGATATCGGGAATTACAGACCGATATCGTTACTGAATGCAGATTATAAAATATATGCTAACATATTGGCAGAACGATTTAAAAAAGTGTTAAACCAAATAATTTCAAGAGATCAAGTTGGATTCCTGCCAAATAGACAACTTAGAGAAAATCTAAGAACGCTTATTAATGTCTTAGAATATTATGATGTTCATTCGGAAAGATCAGCATTATGAATGTTTATGGACGCTGAAAAAGCGTTTGATAATTTATCATGGGAATTTCTATTGCTGAAATTAAGAGAATATAACCCTGGAGAAAGGTTCATAGCCATGATAGAAGCAATTTATAAGAAACAATCTGCTAGGATAAGAGTTAATTCAGATACCACGGATGTAATTAAAATAGAAAAGGGCTCAAGACAAGGCTGCCCATTGTCACCCCTACTATTTATATTTGCTCTGGAATCCCTGTGTGACGCTGTCAGGGAGGAAAAGAGTATAAGTGGGCTTAAAACCAAAGGACAAGAATACAGACTTTGTGCGTATGCAGATGACGTGATGTTTATTCTTGAAGACCCTGAAGCCTCCTTAGGTAAACTGCTAGAAATAATCAGAGAATATGGAAAAGTCTCAGGCTTAAAAATTAATCTACGCAAAACAAAAATCCTAACTAAAAACTGCTCCAACGAGGTACAGATAAATATTCAAAATACATTTGGGATCTCAGTGGTCAAGAAAGTAAAGTATTTAGGGGTAACTTGCTCTAACAAAGTTAGCTCATTAGTAGAGGATAATTATGAACCCTTTCTAACAAAAACAAGAAAAGATCTAGACTATTGGAAAAAGCTAAATTTATCATGGCTAGGTAGAGTGGCGGCGATTAAAATGATCATCTTACCTAGATTCTTATTTTTGGCACAAACGATTCCACTGTTGAAAAACAACGCTAAATTTTATAAAAATCTTAATGATATAACGAAAAAATTTATTTGGTTTCCGAAGAAACCTAGAGTTAAATGGAAGCTCCTACAAGATCAAAAAGAAGAAGGAGGAATTGCTGTTCCAAATTGGGAAATCTATGGGAAAGCCGCTGCTCTGGTATGGATAAAAGAATGGGTAAAGTTGGAGAACGATAGAGTTTTGGCATTGGAAGGGCATGATCTATATATGGGCTGGCACGCCTATATATGGTACAATAAACATAAAATTCACTCGAATTTTAACAAACATGTGTTAAGAGCTGCCCTTCTAAATAAGTGGTTAGATATTAGAGACAAACTATATGTAAAAATCCCCAGATGGGTCTCACCTTTAGAGGCTTTTATTAAACCCTCGTTAATCAACTTAAGAAACAAAGCTAGCTATGACATATTATTGGATAGAAAGGGTAGATTAAAAGATAGTGATTTGCTAAAAAGCGAGATAAATTTGCAATTATCTTGGTGGGAAAGCAATCAACTGCTTTCCAGGTATCATTTAGATAAACAAATAGGCTTCGCTGAGATTCCAAATGACCTAGATCTTATTTGGATGAATAAAACTAAACTTAATAAAATCTATAAGTTAATGCTTAAACTAGAAATGTTAGAAGAAAAGATTAAGCCCTCAATGGTTAAATGGATGGAAGATTTTGGTTATACAATTGAGATAGAAAAATGGTCCAAAATATGGAAATCCGTAAAATTTTTGGGAGCAATCAACTATAAAGAAAACATATACAAACTATTTTACCGTTGGCATTGGTCACCTGATAGGTTGCAAAGATGTTATAGGAATCTTTCTAATAAATGTTGGATTTGTGGTTCACATATTGGCACGTACTACCACATGTGGTGAACTTGCAAAGAGATTCAAAAATATTGGGGGATGGTGAAAGATATGATCAAAGAAATAATGGGTTTGGATATAATGTTAATGCCGGAGACCTTTTTGCTAAATATCTTACCTGACGACATGCCTGTTTATGAACAAAAATTGTTAGCATATATTATCACAGCGGCACGGATTGCTCGGGCTATGCGTTGGAAGTCACCAGGAGTCCCGGGAAAAGAAGACATAGTGGTTAGGTTATTGGACTGGGCAGAGATGAGTAAACTGAGCTTTCTTTTGAATGTGGGTGTAAAAACCGATAAGGAACGAATTTGGTCCAGATTCTATGATTGGATAAATCAAATAGGCTTCTGAAAATATGTAATGTGTAAATTTTGTGGTGTAAATACTATTGTTAAAAACTGACTAAATAAAATATTTAAAAAAAAAAAAGAGACCAGACAAATAAAGCCCAAAGGCTAACCACTAAATAGTTATTGGAGAGGAGTCAGAGGAGAGTTTTATGAACTAAAGAACATCTGTGTTATACTGAGAGTGATAAACCTACAGCCTATGTGAAGGCAAAGTAAAGTGTTTATTCAACAAAGAAACAAAATATCCTGTGTAAATACATCCCATCCCCCTGTTGAGTTTTCTGTGTAATAAAGAACTGTGTTGTTTGACTTTTACAAGCACTGGTGCCTGACTTTCTGGTAAAGAATTATACTGGACAGTTGTCCTCACCATATAAGTTATATCAAACCCCAAAGAGACTATTTTTATAGAGAACTGGTCAGCCCTCAGAAAACAGAACTGATCAGTCACTTCATAGAAAAATAAACTGAATCCAGTACAAATATAGGAATATAGGCAGTGACGCCACAGCTCAGTTGCAGCAATGGTCAGGGAGAGGTCGTTGTGTTATAATTAGCAACAGCCACTGGAGGAATTAATCGCTTAAGGATACAGGTGCTCTTTTTATCATTATCAAGTTTTTAAACTCTCCAATACATTTTTTTAGATTTCACATTTTTCTGCAAACCTGGGGCCCTTTTCAGGTTTGTAGAAAAATCTCTCTTGTCTGTTCACAGCTCCTGTCACCACATTTAAGTATATGGCCATCTTCGCCATTAGTATATAGGTGAATAAATGGTGTGAATGGAACAGTATTTGAGCCCCCATCTCCAATTGAGTGAAGGCCTGTTATTAAAAGGGATGGTGTGGCCTGCCCTGGCCGCTGATGTCTCTGTGAGTGAGGGGACCTGTGAGGTGAAATGGTCATCATGGCTCTCTAGAAATTTTAAAAAACACAGAAGGGGAGTGAGGATGGCCTGACCTACTTGTAACGCTGAACCTGAGAAAGAGAGAGACCGACCATAGAGGGTGGTAGGCACTTTGTGTAAGCGGAGAAGGGGCATCACAATTTATTTTAGCATTTTGCCTATTTTGTTCGTTTAATCAATGCCACTGAGGAAAATCATTGTGGAAATAAAGTAGGCATTTTATATATTACAATAAATTACCACTTTTGAGCACCAGTCAGAAGCTCTGCCTCTTTTTTTGTTTTCCGTGGAAAATTTGAACCAAGCACTTATTAACTGAAAGCCAGTTATAAAATAACAAGAAGGGGGACCCACAATACTCACAGGGGGGAGGAGAAATTCCATGTGGAGGAGAAGGAAGCAGCCGCAGGTAAGCCTTCTCCCCTTCTCCCCTGCCCCTCTGGCACCAACGGTGAGGCCCGCGTGGCTCCCAGCTGCCGGGCCCACCAAGCCTTCTCCTCCCTCCCGCCCCAAGCACTGGCGGTGAAGCCTGAGCTTGGCTCACCAAGCCTTCTCCCCTCTCCCCTAGCAGCGGTGGCAAGGCCTGGCCAGCCCTCCAAGCCTTCTCCCCCCCCCCCCAGCGGTGGCGGCAAGGGCTGAGCAGCTCACTGTTGCCAGCCCGCCAAGACTTCTCCCTCTCCCCTCCCCTAGCAGCAGCGGCGGCAAGGCCTGGCCGGCCCACCAAGCCTTCTCTCCCCCTCCCATGGCAGTGGCAGCAAGGCAGTTCTCAGAGCATTCTCTGCGCATGCGCAGGGAACACTCTTTTACTTTTGGGGGGAATTAAATATCCCCCCTATAGTTTTGTATAGATTTCAGTTTTTTCTGTACATCTGGGGAGTCCCCCAAGTGTGCAGGAAAATCTCTTTGCCCCCTTGGTGCCCCCGATGTGCAGATTTAGATATCTGCACGCAGAGGGTGCCTTGACTATTAGATATATAGATATCACAGTGTATTACATCTGCAATAAATGGTTTTTATGTATTGTTTATCTTTTTTGGCTTTTAAAACAAATGCAGTTTAAAATAAATTTCCATTTATTTATGTGATGTCCCCCCCTTCCCCAGCTGATCTCCCATCAGTGGCCTGGATCTGAATAGCCATCTAGGAACCCACACTTTTGTTACATCTAAATTATGGAGACATCTGACCAAATTTTACATAGCATTTTATGATTTATGTTGTTTTTAAGTTGTCGAATTCAACTCTAGGGGGCGGTGCTCATCTCCGTTTCCAAGCCGAAGAGCCAGCGCTGTCCAAGGACGTTTCTGTGGTCATGTGGCTGGCATTACTAGACGCCGAGGCACACGGAACGCTGTTACCTTCCCACTGAAGTAGTATCTATTTATCTACTTCCAATTTCTTGCTTTCAAACTGCTAGGTTGGCAGGAGCTGGGACCAGAGACAGGAGCCCATTCTGTCACGCAGCACTATGGTCTCAAATTGTTGAATTACTGACCTTCCAGTCTGCAGTTCAGCATCTTAACCAATAAAATAAATAAAAATAAAATGTGTATCTTGAGGAACATCAAATAAATTCTTAAAATAAAATACTTTTCTCAGTTGATTCCTGGAAGGCATTGTATTTAAGCACAAATAGATTTGGAACTGGAAGTCTTTTATCTATGCTATTCTTGTACATTCTTTACCATCCCCCCTCCTGTTGGCCTTGGCTAGCGGATTAAAGGTAAAGGTTTCACCTGCTCGAAAACCAGTTGAATACAACTCTAGAGATGCGATGCTCATCTCTGTTTCCAAGCCGAAGAGCTAGTGCTGTCCAAAGACGTTTCCGTGGTCATGTGGCCGGCATGACTAGACGCCGATGCGCAGGTAACTCTGTTATCTTCCCACCAAGTGGTGCCTATTTATCTACTTGCAATTTCTTGCTTTCGAACTGCTAGATTGGCCGGAGACTAGCTGGTACTAAAGGGTGCTCAGCCAGGGATCGGTTAAACGTAATAACCTTTTGCCGTGGAACTTGGGCACGTCATTTCTCAGTCTTGCCACTCCCCATCTGTAAAAGGGTAAAAAAAAAATTAATACGTTCCGTCAGTACTTCGTTGTACATAATGCATTTTGTAATCGATCTGTAATCTGCATCTGCTCTTCATGCGCAAATTATTTCCTGCTTTCTGACAGTGGCACAATTGTAGCCTGGATTGTGTTGCGCTGGGGGGTGGGAAATGTGTTGCAATGGGCAGATAGGATTGCTTCAAGGCAAGAGACCAGTAATAACATGCAAGAGGATGAGAAATAGAAAGCACCCGCACATGGTCCTTCCCTTAGCTTCACCCCGCCTCTGGGCTCCACCCAGGTACGGGGGGGGGGGGGGGGGGGGGCGACGACACAGGGTAGCCGCACAATGAAGGGAACCGAATCCTTGGGCAACTGGATTTTATGTTTTTAGATTTCACTACTGACGTTACATAACAACCGTCAATAAAACTATTAATGAGGGAGGTTGAGCGCTGAAGAGGATCCTGGTAACCTGGTGGAACTTTTGCTGGCGTTTTCCTCTGCCGGGGCATAAGAGAAGAGAGAATAGGACAGTGCACCTTTAAGAGAAAAGGAAAGCAGGAAGTTGCTCTGATGCCCTAGAAAGAATCCCAACCCTTCCTCACTCCCCAATCGTCTGCATCTGGGATGAGGGTTGTGGCGGTCCCACTGATCCAGCTCGCCTGACCCTTCGTTTAACAGCTGGTGAGGGATTCAACGGTGACCGTGAGAGCGCTGCCAAACTTCAGGTGAGCTCCTTTATGTCGGTACCTGTGAAGACTAGTGCCGAGTATTAGGATGCCTGGCTGTGGCGATTGTGTTGGCGCGCTTTCTCTCTTTGGTTATGGAGCACACCTATTGCGAGTGGGACCTTTTCATTCCTTCCTGCAAGCTGCTTTTGGGAAAGGTCGCAGTCCCGTCCCTTGTGTTTAAGAAACACCAGGACCCCGTTCGCCATTGTTTCACAGCTGAAAGCAGATTCTTGAGGGTGTTGTGGCAGGCTCCAGTTCTCACCTCAGGGACTACGTCTTTCCGCCCCTCCCTCTGTCCCCACTTGGCTTGATGTATGCCGTCCCCCTTACATTGCTACTGCTTAGCCTCATTTCTGTAATAGCCTAACCCTGTAGTGGTTTCTGATCGGGATGAGGGAGTGGACAGTCTTGGACTTCAGCCAAGTTGAATAGGGTTCAGATGTGACCATCCACTTGGTGACTGTGGGCATAATTTCTTCAGCTAGTCTACTTCACATGAATGATGCAAAGATAATACAGTAAGAGAAGGTTACATTCGATACATTGAAGGTCAGAATAAAATCACTATACCTAAACTAAGTTGTGCAAAAACAATAGTTGATCCAGATTTCTAGTTCCCTTCTTCCAAAACAGACAAATTATGAACTTTTTAATTTTGGAAATGGGAAAACATTAAGAACATTTTCCGTCCCTCTAATCAGCATGTTTTGGAAACAACTCCACAAAGGTGGTTCCCACCAGAAATGAAAATACTCTGTTTTCTGGGAATAGTATGGATGCTAAGAGCTCCAGCAAGGTGCATTTTCTGGCCCATTCATGTGGGGACTATCTTTACATTGGTTAGAACTTGCTTTGGAATCTGTTAGTCCAGCAAGGATACAATATGAGCTAAGACAAAACACTTATGAAGTTAATTGACAGTAATGCTTAAATGGCCCAAAGCTACCAGCAGTAAAAGGTCTGGCACCAGTGGTACATTTTTTTTATGTTGATTGAGAAAATAGTTGCAGTAATGGCTACTTCTGTGGATAGACAAAACATCTCTTTAGTCACTGGTGGAAAATCACGGTTAGCAGCGGTTGACTAATATGGGAGCTTGGTTATGGAAATGCTCTCATTGGAGCTGCAAATTTAATGACTGCTGAGGCAGGTAAATGGAAAACTGATGCAGCGGCAACTTGCCATGAATACGCTCCAGATGTAGAAGTCCTAAATAGGTGCCTGGAGAAGGTTATAGGATGGATGATGACCAATGTTTCCTCTAAGTTTTTTCCCTACTGAGTGGAGCAGTTCACATCCTGAGCAAAATATAACTGGGAGATACATGAATGTACTGCAAAGCTGTGGGAAGGGAGAGGAAAAACTTGCTTTTCAGCTACTTCAGACCCATAGCAAACAACCTGTATAGAAATAGACCTGGAAATTCTGCAATCCAATGTAGAGGGTCAGTAGTTAGGGACTGATGCTACTTCAGATCATCTCCTGAATACATACTGTGTTGCTAGTTAAGAGTATTCCTGAGTGATTGAAGGTGACACAAAAATGCTTGATTTACTCAAGAATACTTAAAAATAGCAATACAGTATCATATGGCTGAAAATTATGTAGTGGTATGGAAAAAGCCAGTGCCAAATTTAGCTGTGTCACGTCTGCAAGTTCTCTTCAAGATAAAGTTATTTGGCCACTCTTCAATGCTTGCCAGTATCTTAAGGTCTGAGAGAGAGAGATGTCCCTAGATGCTGTTGTCTGTGAGAGAAAACTGGTTAGTTTCAGAAACTCTAGGTATTGCATTTCTCTTTCACAGGAAGCAAAGCATTTCCTCTGTAACTGGCTGTTTTGCAATATTTTTGCTTTCTGTCCTAACAAAATGGAGACGCTTCTAGTAGTTGCCACAGTTGAAAGTACCTGGCAGTATTTACTTATCAGCCCAGATAGTATATGGCCAACCTCACACAGGCTTCATTTATTGGCCTTCATACTCTCAGTGGGAAGTGGTTGATCCTTTAGGAAACAGATCTGGAGGCTTGGCTTTCCAGTTATTTTACAGAGCAAGAACTCAAAAGTAGGACCTGCAACCAGGGTGTGGTAGCCAGAGAGGAAGAATAGTTGGTGCTTATGCCTTGTTGAACTTCCTCCAGTCCCAGTGTTAGGAATCTGGGTAGTATAGATTGTAAGCAGGTGCATTTTTATGGGAATTCTAAAAAGAGTGCTTGGGAAATGTTAGGTATGGAAGGATTGTGCTCTGTTTAAGAAATAGAGATGCTTGCCTCTGAGCTGTGGTGTTCATTAATAAAAAGCAGCTTAGTTGATTGAGAGCCTGTGCAAGCTAAACTCCAGAAATGGAGCATACCTCATGCCATCTTGTGACATTTAATTCCTGCTTCCATTTGTCTTGCAGGTGGTAGGCTGACCACCCACTCACTGGTCATGAAAAGTACACCAAACTATCTCTGGGAAACAGAAGATGAGCTGGGTCGAGGTGCCACTGCCAGTGTGTACAAAGCCCGCAACAAGGTAAGGAGATTCTTCCTAAATGGGATGCCCTGGAAGTGACTCAGTTATATTTTGTCAATAGCTTTTCTGTCCCAAAAGAATGAAAACAAAAAAAAATACAAATACAATTACAAATTAAATGGGGCAGTGTGGTAAAACAGATCTCACAGTAGAAATGCAAAGCAATGGTCACAACATGTTACTAAAGTATTTGGAATAAAGGTGACAAGCAGAGTTACATCAAGGCTTCCCTACGTGAGTCATATATATGATTATTAAGAAGAGATTTGAGAGTCAAAAGCTAAGTGCACCTCAGAAATGACAGTCAAGTAAGGAGGAATGTGAACTAAGATGGGTGGGAAGCCAGGCTTGTTTCTGTGATGTGTGAGGTTGTTTCTCTGAGCTGCCAAAGTGATACTTCCATAGTATATGTAATCTTTCTGAAGGGCTTTCTCTTCTACCCACTGGATCAAATTAGGTGTGACGTGATTAAAATCTCTGAAAGATTTTTTTAAAAGCTAGTTAGTATTTTCCCCTTTTCTTCAGTGCCTCTTCAGTGATTTAAATCAGCTCTCCAAAACTGTACTTAGTTATCTGGAGGGAGAGAACAGGCAAATAGACACCCCCTTGGCCAGCGCTCTTCAAAGCAGCCACAGGGGACTGATAATTGCCTTTAAAAAGACCCATGGGAAATCTTTCACATTTGGTCTAGTTTGGCCCTCAAGCCTGGGCTGGCTGATGATAATGCTGGTTTTCTTTAATTTGGGTGATTTTATTCAGAGGATATTTCCAATGTGACAGTTGTCCATGTGGGCTCACTTCATGCATACAGCTTACGATCGCGTACATCTATTTGCAGTACAGTTGTGTGAATTGAATCTCTTTGTGGAAGTTGATTTGTGTGAAGTGGCTATGGCAATTTAAGTTACAGCTATAGTAAGTTAAGTTACATTAAGTTGTGTGAAGTGGCTATGGCAATTCAAGCTTTCTGAGAAGTATTCAGTGGTGCAAGTGAAATCATAGCAAGTATTTGGTGAGACACACAATTCAAATGGCTTGTGTATGTGTGAGTTAAGCCACAAATCGTCTCATTAGCATATGTCCATTATATATGTGGAGATAATCTAACAAGGATGACAGTGTCACTGATGCAACGAACATGAAATTAGGCAAACTCCGGAGCACGACGGAACAGGAGGGCCTGGCGTGATGTGGCCCATGGGGTCATGAAGAGTCAGACTCGACTGTGCGACTCAACAACAAAAATCTTCTAACCTTCCCATTTATAGTGTTGCAAATTTACCTGCTTGCAACTTGTTCATGTTCAGTGTAAAGCATTTCTTTATATTCCTGCTAATTTCTCTCCCCCGCTGCCCCAGAAATCAGGAGAACTAGTTGCTGTTAAAGTCTTCAACAACGCCAGTTACCTGAGACCTCAGGAGGTACAGATTAGAGAATTTGAAGTCCTAAGGAAGTTAAACCACCGTAACATTGTCAAACTCTTTGCCGTGGAAGGAATTGTGAGTCTGTTTCACTCTGCAATGAGGAATTGTTGCTATGGTAATGTTGAGGGGATAATAGTAGCATTATGATAAACTCCCTATGAAAAAATGTGTTTTTTATTTGTCCAGAATTTTTGTACGGTGCGTTTGTGGGTCCTACCAAGCACATATAGCATCCTTTCTGTGTAGCCATGGCTAACTCTTTATCTGGTCACCTTGTTCATACCAAATATGTCCAAAGCCATTTGAAGCTATGTTATGTATGGTGTGTGAGTGTGGGTTGTATATAGCCACACACTGTATGTTGGCATTGGTACACCAGTATGCCACAATGCAGCCTGTTTCAGTTCAGCATTTGATCTCAAACCATGGGAAGATTAATGAGATTAAAGAGACTTAAGGTTTGCACATTCAATAGAATGATGTGGTATAGACTAAGATTGTTCCTCTTAAAAGAGCAGGCAAGAGTCCTGACCTGGATAGCCCAGGCAAGCCTGATATTGAAAGCTAAGCAGGGCTGACCCTGACAAGTATTTGGATGGGAGACTTCCAGAGAATACCAGGGCTGGGAGGCCAGAGGCAGGCTATCAAGACACTTCTCTGAATGTCCTCCGTGCCTCAGTAGGAATCCCCTGAGGTTGCCCTGACTTCTAGGCATGGGCGCACACACAAATGCAAAGAGAAAGAGAGAGCAGGCAGGCAAGGAATAATATAATTAAATATTTGGCTGTCAAAAGTTAGCATGTGAGAAGGATATGAGCCTACCCTTCTTTTAGTCAAAGATAAATTTTGTCATAATTCTCTCTTACCTTATTCCAAAGTGACACAATCCTAGGAGGGCTGTACCCTTTGATTATTGTGTAGCTTGTGTCTAATTATGTTGTCTATGGGTTAATAATTTCTTCCTTCTAAAGGAACAGAGGACTAAAAGTCTGTTTCCATGAGGGAAGTAAAAAATGCAAATAAGGACAGAAGCTAAGTACTTTGCTAAGTCCTGTGTTCTTTCCCCTGCTTTTGAGTTTAGTGCAAGATCGTTTCCTCAACACAACCTTCTGCATTTGTTACTATGAGAAATGAATGGCAAAGAAATCTCTTGATACCTTGATTTTGTCATTACACCCAGTGCACAGAGGCACTAAGTTGACTAGCAGATCTTCTTCTTTTTTGTAATTTTTTGTATTGTTTTTCACTACACATTACAAACAAAAAACACTACACACTAGACAAAAACAATAGCTAAACAAGGATCATATATTGTTATTTCATGAACAGCTTAAGCTGAAGTTTCCTCTGTTAAAGGTTATAGGAATAAAGATCTCTCTTTAATATTTCAATATCAACCTAGTATCTATGGATTTAGCTCAAGTGAATGCAGTTTAAAACAAAGCAAACTTTCAATAGTGTACAATTATGCTATTTGAATCATTTCTCCCCTCTAGATTTATTTTTATTGTAAGTCCATAACTTTAAGAAGTGTAGGGGCAACGGCCCCCTTTTCTGATTCAGAGTATTCTCCTGAGATACTGCTCACTAAATTCTCTTGACTTCCCGATCCACGTGTGCTCTCTTCTTCTCCTTCAGCATCTTCTTCTGTTTCCTTTTTGTCTTTTGCCATACCTTGCTGCTGCTCCAAAAACCACTTTGCTTTTATAACAGAGTCATTTTTTTTCTTTTCTCTCTTTGTAGTTGAAGATAAGTCCTTCTGGTGTACTCCATCTGTAGGGAGTGGAGTTTTTCTGTAAAAAAGTAGTCTGCTTTCTATATTGTTTCCTCTTCTTCCTTATCTCAAATGGAATATCTTTTAAAACGCTAATTTCTTCATCTTTGTTTTTTAAGATTGTCCCATTAGTCGTTTTCTGTACCACATCTCTTGTGGATCTCCTAGAGAAATTTTTTTCTTAATAGGGTTTTTTTCTTAATATATTCTAAATATGTCTGATAGACCATATCCATATCACTTTGCAATAATTCTGCTTTAACACCACTAGCAGATCTTCTTGTTCTTTGTAATAAATGGCTGTCTGGACACTGTGAAGCTACCAAGTGCCTGCTTTTTCATGCATCATTTACTCTACTCTTTTATCAGTTTCTGTGATTAGGGTGGTTTTGGTCAGGAGGATTAAAAGACCAGGACATTGCCTGTCCTCAGAATGGGGCTTACATCTCTGCTTGGGGAGCTGTGTACACCCATGGGCACATGATAATGCACATTTCTGCGTCCTTGCAATGTGGAAAGTATTTATGGATAAGCACTGATAAATCACCTCACTAGTTACTGCCAGAAGCCCTATAGTATCTAGAGCTTCATGATGTCCTGGAACATAGGAAATAAGCTGTGCAAAGGCACCCCACCCCCAAGATCTGTAGTACAGAAGACAGAAGGTTAGAGGGAGAAGCAATCATGATAAGATTCAGAGGAAATAAACCACCAGCTAAAATTAGTTAAAATGCAAAGTGAGTTATCATTTATATAAAGGGTCATCATAAGAGCAAACACCTTGATTAGCTGAGATAATTTCAAACTGCAGAGCAAGATATATCTTCTAGTAGACTTGACAGGATTTTAGGACAGTATCACATCAAAGAGAAGAATATATTCTTTGTGATCTGATACAAAACTCATCTCCTTTACCTCAGCTCAACACATCTGTAAACAAATTTCCAGTTACTGTGTTTAGAGTTAAAGTCAGGACTGTCTCCTGTCAAGTTAGCTTTTGTCCCAAACAAATATTAGCCAAGAAAATAAGCTCTTGTTATGTAATGGAGTTTTACTGTTGTTGGTGATTTTAAATTGATTTTAAAATGTTTATGATGTGCATGGCATTTATGCCCTTGTTAGCAGCCCTGAGCCCGCTCGTGGGGAGGGCGGGGTATAAAAACAAAAATAAATAAATAAATAAGCTTATTTGAAGTTGGTGAGAAATTAAATATATAAGTTTAGGGATTTAACCAAACAGTACATTTGTAGTTTTTCCATCTCCATCCAGTTCCTGCCATGGAGCCTCCCATTGTTTGTCTCAGAGCCCCTCTTCAGGTCCCCTGGTTCTCTGGCTCCTGCCAGCCGCCCCACCCTCACCAAACACCATTTGTCCATGTCTTCAGCATAAGTCTCTCTCTCAGATCCACAAGCATCCTTCTTGCTTTATCTTTCATTCTCTTCTCTCATCCAGTCTTTCCTCCCTATAGTTTTCAGAGATATCCACGCATCCATACAACTGTCTTATGGCCTAGACGTGACAGACATAACTGGGCATTTTACCTAAAGATTTTAGTAATTTTTGAATTAGGACTTGTTAAAGAAGGGGGTTGAAATATTTTATTTTGACTTGCCAGATATTTTGATTGTCACCTTTCTGACTTGCTTTCAGTCTATCCATTTGTAGTTAATAAAAATTAACCTTTTAAAGACAATGGTCTCAGTCTTTTATGGGAAAGTACCACATCAATATGCAGTCACACCCAGGTTCCAAAAGACCCAGATCTGGGGGTGCATGTTGGATGGCCACAAACATGAACTGGTCCTAGGGTAACACTGGCCTGAGAGAAAGGGCCTAGGCTGCCACTAAAAACTGCTTGCAAGCTGGTAGTTCCCTTCTCTTGCTCCTCCTCCGTGCTCTTTCCAGTTAGTTCTTGTGTGATTAAAACATCTCTTTCAGGGAATTCTTACTGTCTTTTAGTTGTGGCAAAGTGAGGTGTCCAAAACAGTGGGCCAGTTTTGTAATTGAGGTAAACAATCCAGTCCCTGCTGATAGAATTTAACTTTCACCCTCAAATCCAAACACAGGAAAACAGCAAACAGAAAGTGCTGGTAATGGAGTACTGCTCAGGTGGGAGCCTGCTGACCTTGTTAGAAGAACCAGAAAATGCCTTTGGCTTATCAGAATCCGAGTTCCTTATAGTGTTACACTGCGTAGGTAAGTTTCAGGGTTACCCATTTGTTAAAGGTGATGGGTCTAGGAGTTTGCATATCCCTGGTCCAATCAAAATGCATAGGGTCAATTCCAAGGTGACGCCTTGCTGACTCCCCACAAAATTGGAATAAGACACATGGTCAGCAGCTTATAAACATTCTGTCTCTTGTGAGCAATTGTTTTTCAGCTCCCTTGAGGAATTTAAGCTGGAGACCAGAATCTGGTGGTTTTCTCAGAAGGCTGAGGATGTGTGCATTTCAAAAGGGCAGTTCCCCCCCCCCCCCCCAATTTTCATGAGTTGTGGAGAAAGACATATTCACCTGAGTGTCTTGTATGTATTTCTCTCTGCCAACCAATCCTGAAGGAACCTGACTGAGCTTGTTCAAGGCTTTTTTAAAATTCCATCTATCCTGTAAGTTATTCTCTGAGAATCTTGCCTGAAAGACATGCTGGTGATTTCAAAAGGTAAATAGGTTCCCTTCTACAGTATCCCCAGCCCAGGACTGTGTTTCTGTGAAACAGTTTGCCAAGGATTTCAGAGACTCTTTCGACTAGTTTCATCATGTGAAGATGCCAAGATAGAAATACCTGTTTCCTCATCTATCAAATTGTACTCCTGCTCTTTGAGTTCCTTTTCATACTCCTTCCCCTTATTTCCCTTTTTAGTGTCTGGCATGAATCATCTTCGTGAGAATGGGATTGTTCACAGGGATATCAAACCAGGAAACATCATGCGTCTCATTGGAGAAGACAGACAGAGTGTTTACAAGCTGACTGATTTTGGAGCTGCCCGCAAACTGGATGATGATGAAAAGTTTGTGTCAGTTTATGGAACAGAAGAGTATCTTGTGAGTAAAGTGCAAAGTGGGCCCTTTTAATTAAGAAAGGAAACTTCTCAAGGGATAAATTGTGTATCTAATTCCGGATCTGGAACACAGAGTTGGTGTAGTGAATTGATTTTTTTTAATTACTACAGAAAGCAAAGGACTTAATATACTAGGATCTATTTATTTACATTGTTTTGAAATTTATGTTCTGCTTTTCTCCCCAATGAGGACCTAAAGCAACTTCAGGTTCTCCCTTCTTCTACTTTATCCTGACAACTATCATGTGCGGTAGATGAGGCTGAGCAAGAGACTGACCCAAGGTCACCCAACAAGCTCCTATGGCAGAGTGGGGTTATGAAACTGGAGCTCCAAGACCCTAGTCTGACATGCTAACCACTGCCATGCCCCTTTATTTATTTATTTATTTATTTATATTTCATTTTTATACCCCACCCTCCCCGCAAGCCATCTCACTGTGGGTTCTGGTGACCCTTCGGGAAGTTGTAAGAGACTGCTGTGGGTCTTTAACCTCCTGGGGGGGCACTTAAGAACATAAGGGAAGCCAATGGCCCATCTAGTCCAACACTCTGAGACACAGTGGCCAAAACCCAGGTGCCCATCAGGAGGTCCACCAGTGGGGCCAGAACTCCTACTTCTGGCTCAGTGTTTGTCAGACCCCTGCTCAAGCCACTGTGTTTGATAAGGTAGGCTAGGTTATAATACCTTGCCTGTTCAGAAGGTAGAATGAGTAAGTGCATAGTACTTAGGCAGCTGCAGTGTATGGAAATCACAACAGGAATTGGTGCATCAGCTGCCAGAAGAATAATTTCCCCAAGTACAAAATATATTCAAACAGCCTAATCCTATGCATGTTTACTTGGAAGTGAGTCTCACTGTATGCAATGGGTCTTACATGTAAGTGCGTGGGATTACAGTTCCAGGGTCTACAAGTGTAAAATCTGCCTGCCTGCCTGCCTGCCTGCCTCCTTCCCTGCCTCCCTCCCTGAAAACATTCCTTTGATCAAATGAAGTCTATATAACACAGGTTACAAAGAGCTGCTATCTGTGACTTGCCTACGGTAATGCAACTCCGTGCCATTGGAAACTAAAAATTTGGAGATTGTGGGATTTCTTTAGGATTCTTTCAGTAATTTTTTAAAGAGGTTATTAAACAGCTTTCATTTTGAAAGCTGGGAATGTCCAAAAGGAAAGCTGGTGTGATCTAAGGGTTAGAGCATTGGACTAGGAGCTGGGAAACACAGGTTCAGATCCCCAGTCTGCCATAAAGCATGCTGACTGACCTTCCACCAAGCACACTCTCTCTCCACTGGGACTATCTCACTGGATTGTTGTGAAGATAACAGAGGGAGGGGAGAATAGGGCACAACACTCTGAGCTCCTTGAAAGGAAAGCAGAATAAACATGTACTAAATAAATAACTAAAAAGCAAAATGAAATATAATTTTTTTGCTTCATTACTTACAGCACCCAGATATATATAAGCGAGCTGTGCTGAAGAAGCCCCAGCAGAGGGCTTATGGGGCAACTGTAGATCTGTGGAGTATTGGGGTAACCTTTTACCATGCAGCCACAGGCAGCCTCCCGTTTATCCCTTTTGGAGGACCTCGCAAGAACAAGGAAATCATGTATGTATGCTGCATGGTTTTGTTTGGTGTAGTGGTTAGGAACACAGGAGAGCCGTGTTTGATTCCCCACTCCTCCACATGCAGCTGCTACTGTGCCCTTGGGACACTCATAAGTTCTTTCAGAGCTGTTCTCTCAAGGGCAGTTCTCAAAAGAGCTCTCTTGGACCCAACAACCTCACAGGGTGTCTGTTGTGGGGGGGGGGGAAGGGAAAGGGATTGTAAGCCGCTCTGAAACTCCTTCGGGTAGTGAAGGGCAAGACATAAATCCAATCTCTTCTTTCTCCTTTAACTGTCAACTTCGTCTCCTCTTTGCCCACTAAACCCTCCTCCCAGCAGGATCCTCTCTACCCTTTGAAAAAGCAGAAACCCAGTAAATGTGACTTAAGTCTCTGCAAGAAAAAGAATCCTTGTTTTCTGACACCCAAAACTGGAATGTCTTTTCCTTTGAATAGGTACAAAATAACAACTGAGAAGCCCGCTGGAACTATTGCAGGCATCCAACAACAAGAAAATGGGCCCATTGACTGGACCTATGAGCTACCAATCACATGCCGACTTTCTCTGTGAGTAGAGGGGGAGCTGATGAGCATGACTGGAGGCTTCTGAGGTTCAGTTCCTTGCTGTGCAGCAGAATCTTCTTTGTGTCACTTACAAGTACATGCATATGTACTGCTATGTACTCCCGGCTCACTGAAATTATATGGGGCTAATCTTTCTGCTCTCAGGTCTGAGTTGTACTTTTTAAAAAAAAGGTCTGAGTCGTACTTGGAAGCCCTGTTAATTTTTCTCATGCAGTTGTGTATGCAGGTACATACTTATGTGCCTTTGTGGTTTGTGACTAAAGGGTTATGAAAGTTGGGCCTTAAGAATTCCACTGTATCAGGCCAAGGACCATCTAGTTCCACATCCTATTCTACAGTGGCTAGCTTGATATTTCTGGGAAGCAACGCATGAAGCCAGAAGCCCTCCACAACTTTTCCTACCTACAGCTGGTATTTGAGGGCATTCTGCCCCCAAAGCTGGAAACTCCCATTTAATTCTCATGCTTTTTATCATATTTAAAAGTCAATTTAATAAATGGCCCATATGCTTTCAAACCAGTTACAATGTCATTGTCTGAAATCAAAAATACAAAATACACTAGATAAACAGTTTATATTGTTTATCAGATATTTACAGTTTTCTTTAAAGCCTTTACCCCATCACATTTTTCATCTGCCCTAGCAACAATAACTTATAAAGAAGACTTAAAAATTGTTCAGTTAACTACGTTACTTTAAAGTGAAGCTAACCAGTAAAAAAAAGTTAACAGTATAGAAAAAGCTAAACCGCTAAACCTCTCTATGGAGGGAGACCACCAAATCCTTGGATCACAGTCTAATAATCCAAGGTGAGAGGCTGGGGTCTTTCTAATTTGTAGGAGCTATAGAGAGCAGAACTTACCCTCCCCATCTCCCGATCTTGCACTGTTGGTTAGATACATCTTAAAAATAGAAAAGGAAGGTGAAAAAAATAAACCATTTATAAGGTTTATGCCACTTGGAGTCTCATGATAGTTGACTTGAAGAGGATTGTGCTTGTTAAGAAGATGGTCTAACAGGAATTGTGCTCCTTTTCGGAGGAGTCATAGGAAATGTTAGCTTCTGCTTCTGAGATCGTTTTTCTGGATCCTGGGGTGGTTCAAGCTTTAATGGCTGCAGGAATACATTTATTTATTTTTATTTATTTTATTGATTTCTACCCCACCCATTCCGGCCTAGGCCGCACTCTTCATCCATTGCATAATAAAATTTTCTATGCTAAAGCACTTGTAGTTTGTTGAGAGTAATCCAATTACATCTGATATTGGTGGCTGTTAACTGCTGGTTATGAGCTTCATTTCTCGTGTCTTTTGCAATGTGTCAAAGGAAAGATCTTGAAAGACCATGTGACGGACTACGTTTAAAATGCTGTTTTCCTAATGCAGCAAAATCAGAGAAGGGAGGTGAATAGTTAACTCTGCTCTAGAATTTTGAGCTTGAGTGACAGGGTGCTCCTTTTCTCTCATTGGCCAGCCCCAGCTGAGGGAAATATAAGATAAGCTGTGTGCTGAGGAGAGAGTGAGTTTGTTTTGAGTTCAGTGGCAGTTACTGTTCAGTAAAGGAAAAGTTCAGCTAAAGGAGTGGATATCTGAAGAGTCTGACTAAAAAGTGTCAGACAGGTTTGCCTTTTGAATAAAGAGAGAGACTCCTGTCCTTAGCTGTGTTAAACTTAACCTGAGAAAGAATTGTAAGAACACAGAGTCTAGTGTCAGCTAAAGCTGAAGTACATTGTCTCACAGATGCCGAGAACTGGGGTTTGAGATTTTGTCAAAGAGTGACTGGGTAGCAGGCTGAAGGTCCCAATCAGGCCAAAAAGAATAGGATTATATTTTCAGGGAAGAAATATAGGTCCTGTACAGTTCTACAGGGAATTGGCACTGAGGCAGTCCCTGGTCTGTTGTGAGAGGAAATGGTGATAAACTACTCAGGGGCAAGAAGACATATTGTGATTTCAGAAAAGGGGAAAGAACTTGATACATTAAAAGAGTGACCTTTCCAGAAAACCTGAACAGTTATTAGGAAACTATATGCCAGGAGTGGCCAGACTTGCTCAAAGTAACAGCCACACAGAATAAATGTCAGATGTTTGAGAGCTGCAAGACATGAACAAATATTACACACATGTTGTTATTAAAAATATGCAAATTTGCTTTTTATTAACATTAAATTACACTATGTGAAAGAGCCGCATGCAGCTCCCAGACTACAGTTTGGCCACCACTGCTATATGCAGAAACATTGTAAATGAAACCAAAGTGCTTAGTCAATCATCTCTCACTGCTAAAAACCAAGAATTTGTAAAAATAAGCCTCTACAACACCATCTTGTCTGTCAACTGAAAAATATACTGTTTTACCAGCAACATTTCCCTTAGCCTTTCCAATACCTGACTTCTCCATACCATCCCTGCCTATTAAATAAACTCTTTATTATTGTTCACTGTTACGCAATCTCCAGTGCCATTTCAAGTGATCTAAAAGGAGGGCTCCTTTTTTCTCCTGACAAGTTCCTGGGCTGGGCAAAAGCCAAATTAGATTCTGTCAAGGGGTGGGACATTCCAATTTATAAAGCTGCAAATACCATCATGCTACTAGGGGGGCTAGCTCAGTACCTGAAAGGAAGTAAGAATTTTGGTGGGAAAAATCTGCCTCACAGTGAAGAAGAAGCAGGGGTCCATCCTAGACCAAAACTGCGTGTCCATAATACAGTAAAGAGCCTCTAAACCTAGCTTCTTATAGGATTTTTAGTGCGCTGGTCTAGGAACGTGGCAACAGTATCTCTCAGTCCTGAAAAGTGAGGATTATTAACAGGGCCACATCTAAATTCTGTCACAATTGTTGGGGCTGTGTCCTTTTCTATTTGTAATTTGGTCACAAGCCAGGAAGCTAAAAAAGCTTGGTAAATCTGTGGAGCCTTCTGCTTTTTCTTCTATGCCCCTGAAATTTTTCGAAGATGTTATTTTGTTTTTCATTTATTGCTCATTTTGCTGGCAGCTGCATACCTCATCTTGGATTGTAAGTCCCAGTTCCATAGCACAGTCAGCAGCTTGGGCCACCTGTGTCAGAGTGACTCTAATTTCATCAAGTTGTTCAGTAATAGGTTTAACAAGGGCTGAGATGTTTTCCAGTATTTCTTGCTTCAAATTCTTCAGCGATATAGTAAAGTCTTGTTTTGTTAAAAGATCACTAGTCTGTTCTGAGGCTGTTTGATTGGCTGCCATGTTTGATTCCTCTTCATCTTTGTTAATAGAGTCACACCATGTCACAAAAAGATTGTACAGGATGGGAACCAAATGAAGTCAGTTTGTTCCTGTTTCTTCCTGTCCTTCCCATAACATTAAATCAAAAAATTATATTCCTGCCTAGTAAAGATCAGGGAAAGGGGTGGGGGAGCTCGGCTCTCAGATGTTCACCACATTGCAGTGCGATGCCATGCCCCAATTTTCATGCTTAGTAGTCAGTGATAAACTTTTGCTATGACTTTGTCCTTTTTATAGCCATTAAGCTAATGGCTTTTGCTTTATCTTGTGGCAGGGAGTGCCATGTGTGATTTATGTGTTAGATGAAAAAGTGCTTTCTTTTATTTGTTCCAACTCTACTGCCAATCAGTTTTATTGGCTGACCCTGGAAGTTCTTTATTATGGAAGAAGAAGAAAAACTTACACTTTCTTCATAGCAGTCTTGATTTAATTGTCTTTTCTGTCTGTCAAATTTGTATCCTGCCCTTTCTCTCCTCTTCATGGTTTTGTCTAAAACCATGGTACTCCAAAACTCTGAACATATCTGCTGTAATCTTGTGCACCTTCTCCAGCTCTATGATACCCTTGTTGAAGCAGGGTAGCCAGAACAGCATCTGACCATGAGCTCATGTGAAATAGTCCCTTCTACACAGCAGATTCTGAAGGGGAGCCATTTTCCTCCATTCAAGTTGGATCTTCATATATCATTAATTATGAAGAAGTCTCACCCAAACCAAAGTCATTCTGATTTTCCCTTCAGTTAAAAAAGTCTGATGCCAGCACTGTGCAGAACAGAACCAATATTGTTTAACCTTTTCAGGCATGAGATACACCTTTTGTCCCAAACTATGATGCTTTGGGGGCCAAACTATTGGCAGCCTTTTATTTTATTTTATGTCTGTTCACATTTGAAGTTCAGGGTGGGGTGGATCTTATTAACTAAATGGTGCGTATAGACAAAGGAAGTGAGACCCTTATCTTCTCAAGGTCTGTTGCATTTTTCAAGGTCAGGCATTTTTCTCCCCAGTCATTCTGGTATCAAGATTTGTGTTGGGGAGAAAAGGAGTTTCAGAAATGGACCAAATTTTGGGAAGGTTTATTTCATTCACTGGCTTTAATGTTCAAATTAAACCCTGTCCTGCTATAAGAATGGGACAACAGTTTCAGCTTCTGTTATTTCATTTAGTTTGCTTCTTAACATTTTATCACGTATCTGTTTCTCCTACTCTTTTCCCACAATAGTCTTCTTTGTCTTTCTCTCTCTGTGTCTTTCTCATTGATTGTTTCTCTTACTTTCTCCTCGGTTCATCATATTTATTTGTTTGTTTGTTTGTTTGTGTGTTTGTCACATTTTTATCCTGCCTTTCCAGACAGCTGGCTCAAGGTGGCTTACAGTATCTTTGTTTCATTCCCCCCCCCCCCCCAAATACCCAAGTTAAAAAACAGAAAATGGTGGCTTTATCAGTGGCTATTGCCCAGTTTGTGACCTGGTATAAACTGGGGTCTAATTCATTGGCTGAACACACCTCTGCTGTAGAGAAACAGTGGTATTGCTAAATGAGAACAGTTATGCTATTTGGATGCTATCTTAACATTTTTTTCTTGTCAATAAATCTCCTTTGGGGTGTTTTATTTTTAAGTTGGTAGACTTTAGAAAAATTGGGAGATTTTTGCTTTGTGATTAGATCCTCTGGTTAACATTTGAATGGCTGAATCACATGGGATTACCAGAGCTGTGTGAGTACTACTTACCTTCCTCCCCAGCTGGCATTGGTGTGGGTAGTGAATGTGTGAACCTGGTGACCTCTCAAGATCCCATTCTACAAACATAGCTGAGGAGATGGGGAACCCAGCCATATGTACCAGCCACCATGCTACATCAGTAATGCATAAACTGTGCTTGAGCTCTGCAGAGGCATTGCCTTCCACTGGGGTGGGTGTGCAGAGGAATAATATTTAGCTCTTTTTTTTCTTTGCTCCCTGTAGTGGACTAAAAAGACTACTTGTCCCTATCTTGGCAAACATTTTGGAGGCTGATCAAGAGCAGTGCTGGGGGTTTGACCAGTTTTTTGCAGAAACCAATGACATCCTCCACCGGATGATAATCCATGTCTTCTGTTTGCCACAAGCTGTCATGCACTGGGTCTACATCCACTCATATAACACGTAAGAATCAGAATATATATGTACAAACTCAGTCCAGTTTGGAAACTGTTTTTCAAGCAACAGCAGATACATTATCCCTTCTGTTCAGTTAAAAATAGCATTCAGCCTTACCCTCAAACAGCTGCTGGAATGAGAAAGTTTTGAGTAATTTTTGGAAGATCTGGAGATCTGGCACCCTGAGGAGGAATGACAAAGGAAGTGCCCTTCTAGTGTGACCTCAGATAGAGAAGTGATATAGGTTCCTTTATAGGTGAAAACACTGGTCCTTTATTCCTACTCCTTTGTGTTCTTCAGAGCTACCATATTTCTAGAAGAAGTCTTCCAGGAAACAAATATAGCTGCCCACCACCAGGACTACTTCTTTGAGGGACATTCATATGCATTGGAGCCCAGTCTTCAAGCTCATAATTTCCCCAGGACCACAGAAAACTGCCCTCTGATCATGCTGAGCACAGAACTGAAGGATCCAGTGGTGCTGAGGTACAGAGATCGTGAGTATAGTTAACTTGTCACATGTCTTGCTCTTCTCTCTGGCCATTTATACATTCCTGTCATAGTTGCTTTATTTATAACTGTGCTTTCATAACTAGGTCACTCCCCATTGGTCAAAAACAAAAAACAAAACCAGTCCTGTGTTTATAGCAGAAACAATTTAATGTAGAAAATAGCTTTACCTGCAACTTGTGTTATGCAGTCCCATCAGCTGGAACTAATTACCAGCAAGGGATAGACTGAAAGTTGTTGTGTGGTTTCTCATATGTTTTCCTCTGAAACAACCAGTTTAGGCCCAAGTTGCAAAAAGGATAGTAGGATTACAGTCCTAAATAGATTCAAGTGGGTAGACGTGTTGGTCTGAAGCAGCAGAACAAAGTTTAAGTCCAGTGGCACCTTTAAGACCAACAAAGTTTTATTCTGTGTATAGGCTTTCGTGTACACACATGCATTTTGTGTGCACGCATGTATGTTTGCATTTTGTGCGCATGCATGTTTGTTGGTCTTAAAGGTGCTACTGGACTCAAACTTTGGTCTGATCCTACATAGACTTACCCCTTTCAGCTCTGGAGTTATAAGGGCATAACTTTGTTTAGGACTGCACGGTACGTTTGTTCCATTTTGTGTAAATACTGGAACTACATTTATTATGTGGTGTTGTGTCAACATAGTGCATTACATGCCAACATTGTAAAAAGTGGTAATGTGTAAAATTTTGATGTGTATTTGTATAAAAAGTGTTTGCCGTAATCATGGAGTAAATGTGCTGTCAAATTGCAGCTGACTCACAGTGACCATAGGACCATGGAATTTTCAAGGCAAGAGATGAGCAGAGATGATTTGTCACTGCCTGCCTCTGCACAGCAACCCCAGCCTTTCTTGGTGGCCTCCCATCCAGGTACTAACCATTGGTGACTCAGCTTAGCTTCTGAGTTCTGACAAGATTGGGCTAGGCTGGGCCATTCAGGCTACTTCAACATTGGAAAACATAATTACACAGAACACCTGTATCTGTGTATTGCCTGTTTTGGGCGCTAGATGTCACCACTGCCCTGCAGCAGCAGGGGATAGGTCTTTCTCTACTAAGGAAGCACATTTTGCCTGGGCTGCTCATTATGGTTGCTTTCACAGGGGTATCCTATCCTGCTTTGCTTGAAAGCATGGAAGAAGGCAGTAGCTTCTTTCAGACATAGTGTGAAACTATGAGTAGTTTGTGAAACTAGGATTTAATTAGCAGGCAATCATTCAAATCCTGTTTGCCTTGACAAATGCAGGTTTCTTTGCCTTCATTCTTTCCTCTGCATTGTGTTCATAGACCTGGCCTGCATTGTGGCCAGCATGGCAGCAAGGAATAAACCCAGATTAAATCAAGATGACTAGATTTGTATGTCACATAAAACCATAGCTAAAACATTCAGAAATTCATGTTAGCCGTAGTTAAACATGCACAATTTCTGATCCAAGCCACTGCTTCTCCTCCCTTCTGGCCCCATGTTAAAGACATTTAATAGCAAAAATGCTGCTTATACTTTGTATCAACAATTGTCATTACTTCCTAAAATGCCGTCATGCATTTATTTTGTGGAAATACATTACTATGAGCAGTGTTCCCTCTAAGCTGAATAAGTTTGAGCTAGCTCACAATTTTTTAGCCTCTGGCTCACACATTTTTGTCTTAGCTCAGGAAGAATAGTTCCAGAGCAAACTAATTTATGCAGGAGCCAGATCGCTTGTTCACAACTTTAATGCCAGTAGCTCACAAAGTAGAATTTTTGCTCACAAGACTCCACAGCTTAGCGGGAGCATTGACTACGAGAAGCAGCTTACATCAGCTAACTCTTAACAGAGGAAGACCAGGGCTCCTTCAAGTCTGTGGCCCTGACCTGGATGGCCCAGGCTAGTCTGATCTCGTCAGATCTCAGAACCCAAGGAGGGTTGGCCATGGTTAATATTTGGATGGGAGACCACCAAGGAATTCCAGGATTGCTATGCAGAGGAAGACAATGGCAAGCCACCTCTGTTGTTCTCTAGCCTTGAAAATTCTATGTGGTCATCATAAGTTGGCTGTGACTTGACAGCACTTTACACATACACACAAAGTCTGTGAAGTTGGGGCTTCTTTCAGAGTGCATCAGCTCACTGGAACAGAGGCAGTCCGCATACAGTTGGTGGAAGAGATCCCAAAGCATTCTTAAGTTGTTTGCTGAGGTTAATGTAATCCCAGTTTTCTGTCTATCCATTAATGATTGCAAGAAGATCATGGAAAATAAAATAGGTGTGTTTGTAATTTCTGTGGTTTGGCTAAAAGTGCCCTGCTTTTCTGTTTGTTATTATTTTAATACTACTGTGAGGTGGTTCTCTCTCTCTCTCTCTCTCTCTCTCTCTCTCTCTCTCTCTCTCTCTCTCTCTTTTTGCAGCGGCTTCAGAGTTCCCAAAGTTTTTCCCACAAGTTGATGTCTTAGCAGATTGCAGTACAGCAAAGGTAAATTTTGGTTTCAAGCTGAAAATGGCCAGGAACCATTTGGGTGAGGTTTTTACCTATTTGATTTTCACCTGGACAGTATGGGGACGGTCAAAGAGTTACGTCCAATGTGCAGTTCTTAATACTCAGAACTCAAGAATTTATTTATTTAGATTATTTTTACCCTCCCTTTCTCCTATGATGGACTGAAGGTGGCTGTAGAGAAGGACACGGGTTGGTTAGGGAAGTACTTATTGCCTTTTCACCTCATCACACTGATATATCTTGGCTCAGCAAGAGCTTGTTCATAGGCTGCCTGCTTTGGAACCAAAGTCTGTGGCAGTAGCTGAGCTGAGCATTGTTGAGTCAAGTGACAGGAGGGGAGTGGAAAACACTGCCTAAATCAATCTAGTCCCTTGTGTAGGCACCTCTTACCTTTGAGGATAGGTGCAAGTTAAGCTGCTTGCTGGATCAGACCAAAGACTTACTGTTCCAGTGTTCTGTTTGCAGCAGTGACTAATCAGAACTCTTTGGGAAGTTTTAAAGCAGGACAGCAAAGTACAACCATCTCCATCTGGTATTCTGAAGTACATTGCCTCTGGATGTGGATTTTAACTAGCAAGAACAAGTATCCCCAAAGCAGGAATTATTTTCTTTCTTTCTCTTTCTTCCCTCCATAATTGTCATTCACTCATGCTCATGCATCAAGATTGGTAGCAATATTAGTCCGTCTGTAGCACCTTAAAGACTAACAAAATTTGTGGTAGGGTATGAGCTTTCGTGAGTCACTGTTCACTTCTTCAGGTACACCTAGAATGTGAGTCCATCTGTCCTATATATTGGAAAGTGGAATCATTTCAGATGCCAAATGACACTAACAGGCAAATGACAACAGCAAGTGTGATTGGATTAGCTGTGATATGCAGAGAGGTAGTAGGCATGGAGAAATCAGCATTGGTAATGAGATAGGAAACCTAGGTTTTTGTTCAGTCCAGGTGGATGTATTGTCTTGAGCTTCATTATCAGTTGCAATTCAGCAGTCTCTCTAATCTCCCTTTGAAATTCCCTTGTAAGATAACTGCTCATACAGTTTCCTCTGCTATGGGTTTATATGTCTGTTTTCAGGGAGGGAACAGGAGGGAATTTTCTGCATTGCCAGTTCCTTCCAATCTAGCATTTGCCTTCAATTCTTGGTCACACTGCAAGCTCCCCATCCTTTACTTCTTTCATTTCTATTAACTGTGTGTATGTTTGATCTGGATCACACACACAGTTTTTTTAAAAGGCTGATGTCCAGGAAAGTCAGCAGGCTAAAAAATACCAAAATATGGATGCATGATGCTGCCTTGTATCAAATCATACCATTGACTTATGTAGCCAGTATCATCTAGGGTTGCCAGATCTGGGTTGGGAAATACCTGGAGATTTTGTGGGTGGAGCATGAGGAGGGCAGGGTTTGCGAGGGGACTTCAGTGAGGTATAATGCCACAGAGTCTACCTTCCATCTCTGTCAGTTCACCTCTCCAGGGTCTCAGCCAGAGAGGGGTCTTTCCCAAGCTCTGCTGTCTGGCATCCTTTAACTGGAGACATGCTTTCATGTGCTCTGTCAGTGAGCCACAGCACTTCCCAACCCAGCCATCCAGCTGCTCTTGGATTTGTATCTGTAGCCTACAGCACAGTCACATCCCCTTTTTCATTTATACAGGATGTTGTGAGTGCAACTTACTATACCTTGAGGGTAGCATGGTCACTCCTGCAGTGCCAGGAGCTGGTTCTCAGAGGCTTGTACTGGGTGAGGTAAGTAAAATGCCCCTTGTTAGTGCTTTGTAAACAAGACAGCAGGACATATTTTATATTTCTACAACCAATTAAGATTCCCCTGGCTTGAAATCACATCATTTAATTGCCCTTTGTCTACAGCATACACATGTAGGTGGCTGTTATATGCTGTATCTTTCTGGTGAATGAATATTCCCATTGGTTTGCCTAATCTGAGGCATTGCTTTCTAGGCCCAGAACACATTGCTACTGACTGTTGCCTGATTTCCCCCCTTTTGAACTTAAATCTTTAGCTTTTTGGATACAATCAAATTCAGTGTGTGGGGATGACTGGGATTGTTCCATCCTTCCCTGCTCCAGTTTACAGGCTCCGTCCTCTGTACTTGGAGCTAAGGGCCTAAATGCACAGAGCCCTTTGTGCATAAATTCCCTTTGTACGTAGATTGTTATCATCTGTACAGGATGTACAGATTGTGCAAATTGTGCACAATTTGTGTCTACTTGCAAATGCACAAATTGTGTCTACTTGCAAATGCACAAATTGTGTCTACTTGCAAATGTCCAAAATGCATGTAAATATTACTTTCAAGACACAGAGAATAGGTGAGGCACACATTCAGGTGGGGGGGGCATCAACATTATCTCAGTCCCTTGCTGTATGTTGAGTTTGAACATTTGCATCTGGCTCTCACTGGAACCTGAAGGGTGCCTGTCACTTGAGGCCAATTCCCTTCCTTTCACCCATGAGATTTTTTTAAAAGGTCCCAACTTGTTGGTTTATAACCCACAGATGAATAACTACATTCAACAGCAGTCACTTTGTGACTCAGATTTAAGAAGAAATAGGTGTGGGATTGCAAAACTACTTACTCTAGGAGCACATATCTATGCAAATGATCTGAAGCCTGAATACTTTATAAGTTTGTGTCTTTTTGCAGTGAGACCCTGAAGATGGAATGCCTGCAGATTCTGGAGACGAGACACACCATGGCAGCAAGACTGACCTGCTTACAGAAACAGGAGATGAAGACCCTACTGCTGTAAGTGTTGTCCTGGAGTGGATTGTGTGATGCTGCATGAAACAGTGCAAATGAATTCTGCTGTCCTATAGGTATATTAAAAGTCCATTGTCTGAGACTGGGAAAAACCTTGGAGCTGTCAGTAGGTTATTAATGCCTTTGGATTACCAACTGCTGGGTTAGAACCCATTTTACTCCAGGACCAAGTGGGCATATTCTCTTTGCCTTGGATATGATAGGTTTTCTGCTTCCATACTTTTTGATTTCCACATGGGGGAAAGTGTAAGGTAGCACTGCTTTGTGTTCTTGGAAATGATTCCTTGATCATTTTAAAGCAAACATATTTCTTTCTTTGTATCAATGAATAGAAATTTATGGATGCAGATTTGCACAGAAAGTATTTGAAGAGAGTTGTAGAATCTGGCTTCCCCATGTCCCCATGTTTTGACTTGTAACAAGTCCTTGCTAGAGCAGGTTAAATAAAGGTTTGTGCAAGCAAAAGATGGCAGAAGACTGATGCCTTACAGCACAAGGTAACTTTTTAAAAATGTGGCGCTTTGCAACCTGGAATGCAAGATGCTCTAGGTCAAGGAGACTCCGTTCTTCCTGTCTCTATCTAGCCTTTATCTTGTTCTTCATAGGGAATGAGCAGAGGTACAAAAATCCCGGTATTCTATTGCCATCTACACCTAAAGATTAGACCTGCCTCTTGGTTCTGGGTTGCTGAAAGGTACAGGAAGCCGGTTCTCTTCCTGTGCAGTAGTGCTTGTAGGATCTGACTGTGTCCTCTTTAACTTCTTGAGTCTCTGCTTCATTCCTTTCCCAGTCTTAGTTAGCTTCCTCCCAGTACTTCAATAATCACTGCTCTCAGTCTCTCCTTGGAAGAAGGGCTCATTTTGGGGGTAGAGTTAAGCCTTAGCAGCACCTCTCAGCTGAGCACCACTGATTGGAAGGCAGCTGCTGCAAGGAGGAGAGAGAAGTCCTGAACACACCAGCAAAAGCAGGATCCCTCCTCTTGTTGGACTGCTCAACTCTCCATCTCTCTCTTCCTCCAGTTTGGCTCTGACAAGATTTCACTGTTGTTTGTAAAAAGCTTTGCAGCACTGAAGAGACCTTTTTGCCAGAGCAGCCTTTGATACTCGAGGGGTTTGTCCAGCCAGCTTTCATTTTAAGATTAAGAGCAGTTTTTCCCCACACCAGTTCCATCCTGTGAGCATGTGCCAGTCCACACCCATCCGCTGCTCACAGCTGAACTAGGCTAGTCTGGGCCCCAACTTGGCTTGCAGTTCACATGTAGGATAGTTCTGAATGAAAAGATATCTGTGTTTTCCTTGGGGTGCTTCCCAGTTGTCTGTTTCTGTGTAATACACCACTGAAGCAGGAACATAGAACACCACCCTGGAGCCCTCAGGGAGCAGATTTTCCATCCTAGGAAGCAAGACCTAGGTGTGACCAATGAGGTTTCCGAGGGGCAGAGTCTGGATTCACAATAGTGTTGATGGGATAAGCCAGGTGCTGGATGGTTTTACTGAATGGGTTTGATGACCACTGATGGTCCTGCCAGGGCAGGTTGAATAGGTCCCCAGGTTTATACAAAAGGTGGGAGATGGGTCCCTGATAGCATCAGGAAGGATTGCTGAGGGATGGAGCAGGAATGACAGTTGTGGAGACAAAGGATTTTCACATAGATGTAGGTGCACACAAAAGGGCTAGGTGAAGTTCTGGAGACAGAAGGGCTATTTGCCAGGTGGCCTCTGAATAGCCTTAAGAAATGTAGATTCTTTACCTGGTGGAACTCTTTGTTTCATATGCATATTTTTCTGGGTGGAGGGGGAAGACAGGAGATTTGCTCTGAGCATTGCCTTGTACCACCTGAAAGTGGAGACCCTTTTCCAAAGCTTTGGCTTGCTCTGTGTTTCAGGCCAGGAGTGCCTTTCTTGACCTGAGTTTGTGCGTCTCTGGTTCAAGTTAGAAGTGGGGTGCCCCATTATTTAGGGTTACTTGCAAGTAAGGCAGTGCCTCTGGGCTACACCCTCTGCATATCACCCCTAATCCCCCCTGAAGCTATTAAAGCACTTCCAGAATGGTGGGCTCCCTGTTTGGCGGCTCTTTTTACGGCTATAGATAGGTCTGGAGAAATACCTGAAGCTTGGATGAATGCTGTAGTAGTGCCAATTTTTAAAAAAGGTAACTTGGAGCTGCCTAGTAACTATAGACTGATTAGCCTTCTTTCTACGATCGGGAAACTCTATGCAAGACACTTGGCGACTAAGCTTAACGCATGGGTCACTGAGCATCGAATATTAGGAATTGAACAAGCTGGTTTCTGTCAGGGGAAGTCCACCTTAGACCATTGTATAGTCCTAAGCCACCTAGTGAATAAATACCATAAAGGGAAGGGAAGCAAGCTTTTTGCTACCTTCCTCGATTTGAAGGGTGCTTTTGACTCTGTGTCCAGGGAGTTGTTATGGAGGAAACTATTGAAATTGGGGATGGATCTAAGACTGTTATTCTTGATTAGGAATCTCTATACTGGTACAACTTGTCAAATTAGGGGTTCTAGAGAAGGTACCCTAACCCCAAAAATTATTAGTAATATTGGGGTTAAACAGGGTTGTATCCTAGCTCCACTTCTTTTTAATCTGTTTCTTAATTATTTGTCTGGTTGTTTGGAAGAATCTGCGAGCTATAGTCACTGTCCTTTTTTGAGTGGACGAGCTGTCCCCTTGCTTTTATATGCTGATGATGCTGTCATTCTCTCCCACTCTGAAGTAGGGATGAAAAAATTGCTGGCGTGTTTCCTTGACTATTGCGATCAAAATGGTCTCTCAGTGAATTTTGAAAAATCCAAAGTTATGGTTTTTGGGGGATCCTGGAGTATTGAGAAGAATTGGAGTATAAGGGGTAAAACAATTGTACAGGTCAAGAGCTTTAAATATCTGGGGGTGAACTTTCATCACAAATTTAGCTGGGTAACACACAGAACAGAGGCAGTTAAAGCTGCGAACTGTTGTGTGCTTGCGCTTACGCGGTTTTATTACACTAAGGGTAATCAGTACGTGCCAGCAGCTATAAAAGTGTTTGTACATCAAACTATTGCAACGCTCCTCTATGGCATCCCTATTTGGATTACAGCTTTTAATAAAGCAGTTGAACAACTTCAATCCAATTTCCTGAGGAAAATTCTGGGGTTGCCTTCATGCGTCTCCTATGCTGCCATATGCATGGAGCTTAATCAGAGAAGGTTGGAGACAACGGCGTGGATCTTTACCTTTAGATTCTGGCTGCGTCTGCATTTTAGGTGCAATCACAATAGCCTTATTGCCTATATGCTGGAAGATTCTCACCCCTCTGCCTGGCTCTTGGCTATTGAAAAGAAAATTAATTCCATCGGTTTTAATTTGAATGATTTTGTCACCTTATCAGAGCCTGAGGTTTTCACTCTGCTTAAGCAGAGACTTATTGATATAGAACTACAAGAGTTCAGAGCTCTTGCCTCTGGTAGGTGCTCCTCAGTAAGATGGGCTTATCCACTCTCTGGTGCCATGCCACAATATTTTTTCTGTCTGACTTCACCGCAATTATGCAGAGCTTATCTGCTGGCTCGGTTCAATGTTCTCCCATCTGCTATTCTTGAGGGGAGGTACAAGAAAATTCCTTATGCACTTAGGTACTGCAGATGCAATAAGAAAGATTTAGAAACGGTTGAGCATGCACTCCTACATTGTAATTTGCTAAATGATATTCGAGCAAAATTTCTAGAAGTTCTCCTTAGTAAGGTAGCAGGACAACCGGATGGAATTAAGCTACATTACCTCTTTACTTCTTTAGCTCCAGAGATTATTGAATTGACTGCTAAGTTTCTTCATGGTCTTATAAAACGGAAGAATCTTCCTGATCATTTTGAGTTTAATAAAACTGTAAAATTTAATTTTAAGGCTTTTAGAATTTAAAGATTCCTCTGATACACCTCTGTAATGGTTTTAGGGTTAACTATTGTTTTTACAAATTTTGGGACTGTTTTATCTTAATGGGAACAGCTTTTAATATTTTATGCCAATAAAAGGTTAAAAAATATATATATCACCCCTAATCCAATCACACTTGCTATTGTCATATATCTACTTTTGTCATTTGACTCCACTTTCCAATAGTTAGGACAAATGACTCCACTTTCCAATATATAGGACAAATGGACTCACATTCTAGTTGTGTTTGAAGAAGTGAGCAGTGTCTCACGAAAGCTCATACCCTACCAACATTTTGTTAATATTTAAGGTGCTACTGGACTCCTACTCTTTGCTACTGCTACAGACAGACTAACATGGCTACCCACCAACTTGGTCAAGGTCAAAGGAAGACTAGGGGTTTGATTTGGTAAAATGGGGCAACAAGCTCCTTGCTTTTCTTAAAAAAGTGGGATCTGCAATAACTCATGAATCCTGGCTTCCTAAGAGTGTAGCCCAGCTTCTTTTTTCTGCCTTGGATTTCTTATGTTCTCTATTATATGGTACAGCAAGATAGTTGAAGCCACATTAATGAAATTAGAGACCAGCACTGCAATTTTGAGCTTCAGACAAATAGTGGGAAAAGAATCTTACTGTTTATGAAAATTTTAAAATCTGTTCATGAAACAGGGTGAACATTTTATTAGCTGTAATTATCCAGTGGCACCATATGCCAGGAAGTGGCCTGATACATATTCCACCTTACCTTCTCTAGCTGAGACCATTTCTGCATGGGTCTTCAGTTCTCATTACTGTTCTGAATATGTTCAGCCGCCAAATTCAGGTGCCCATTTATTCTCTGTTTGCCCCAACTCATGTCCCTGTTTCTCCCATGCTTGTGTTCCATTTCAGATGCCAACGTCCTAGTTTTGCTTTCCTCCATATAGCACGTGTCCAGATTTCTTTCCACTAGCTAGGACTTTGGTTGCAAACAAGTTGTTACTGTTGGGACAATTTCACACAAGTACACACTTAAATATTTGCTAAGATATCCATTGTTGTCTGGAGTGCTATGTGAACAGTGACAAGTATTGGCTAATTCCAGTGGTGTCACTATACAAATGGCACATTGTCTCTTCTCACCCCCTAACAATGCTATTTTGAAACCTTTTAAAAGACCGTATCTATGGATATCTGTAAAAAGATGTCTCTGAAAATAGAAAACATTTGTTTCTCCTTTGATAAATCCAGAGTGGAGTAAGAACATCTGAATTAAGGCCCAATTTACACCTCCCCTTTGAAGTAGTTTGACTGCTGTCTTTTCCTACGCTCATTTCACGCTGGTTTCAAATTTCACTCCCTGGTCTGAAGAGTACAAAGCAACAGGATCTGTTTAAAGCAGTAAAATGCTAGCTTGACCACAGGAGGGCAATTAACGAATGTAAACAGTAATTTTTAAACTAGAACAAGTATGGTTTGAAACTAGAAACAGGTATAGATGGGGTTTTTTGAAACTAGAATGATTCCAGTGGGAAAGTCAGATGTAGATTTGACCTAAAACTGTTCTTTTTGTGCTATTACAGGTATGAAACTGTTGCTGGAGATTGTGAGGCTCCTGAAGTCAAAGGGTTGGCTGAAATAAAACCAAGACTTCAGTCTGTAAGTTGTTCCCATGATAACATATTAATAGCAACTGGATAGGTGAGAGCCGAATCAGAGAAGACTCTGGAAGAGTCACGATCAGATCTTTCCAGAATTTTCAGTGGTAAATTGTAGCCATGGAGTCCACCAAATCTAGATGAAGGCAATGTTGTAGAGAGAGGGAGGGTGTTAAACCTTCCTACCACATTCAGTTTTGCCAACTGTGATCAACCTTTCATTCTCAGCTTTTCTGCCTTGCAACAGGGGAAAAAAAGACTTGCAAGGAGAGAAAGGCGGGGGGGGGGGGGTATAAGATTTGATGCGTGAAACCACCCTGGGGAAGTGTTAAACCCCCTTCTCCCCACATGGCAACCCTGATTCAAATCAGTGCTGCAATTTCCATTTTAAAAAATCCTGAGAGGATTTAGTCTTTCAGCATTTCAGTTGGTCTCTTCCTTATTTCAGAAGTTCTTACCTGAATCAGAGTTGTTTGAAAAATGCAGGGGTAGGGGAAGCAATTTGTTTGTCAACTACCTAGTTCAGCTGTAAAGGGAATAACATTGACAGTCCTTTTTAGTTTGATAGTCTCATACTTATGCTCAGCATTGATGCAAGAGCAAAAACCCTGACTTAATAGGTGAGTTATCGAAGAATTTATTACCCACACCCATTCCTGTTGCTCCCGAGGGACACTATACAGAAATATATGGGATTCTATATAGGATTCTGTACTATGTATAAATAACATATGTTTGTGAACATGATATGCTAATTAGGATCTCTAGTCAAATGTGCTGGAGTGGCCGAGGACTGTTTCACACATTTCAGCTATATATATAGTAGGTGATATGAAAGACCTTCACCTGAGACCCTGGAGAACCACTGCCAGTCTGAGTAGACAGTGCTGACTTTGATGGACCAAGGGTCTGATTCAGCATAAGGCAGCTTCATTTGTTAATGCGTATATAGGTCACCTTAGCTTAGGCTAAAGTATGCTCTCTATAATAGTGGGATGTATCTAATGAACTGGAAGCAAAACTCCACTTGCATAATGAAACTTCCCCACTTCCACTGCAGTCTCCACACTCTCTCTGCTATTATCTGTGGGGTTCAGGGAGTCTCCAGGAATGTTGCTGGGTGTGATGCCCAGGTCTGCAGAGAGAGGGGGAAACTGGTGAAATTCCCCTCTCATGCTGGCAGAAGTACACTTACTGGCAGAAAACTTCAGACAATGGGTTATAGAATCATGGGCTGCAATCCATGGTTTGAAGTAATGTCATGACCATAAAAAGGCTTCACATTTGTGTAGCATATTTTGAGTGTTCAGAATGTTTGATGTACCCTTGCTCAGTTTCACAAGAACTCTTAAATGACTGGATGGGGAATGTCTGAAACAGGGAACAGAGGTTTGTCTGGATCCACATAATGAGTGCATGGCTATGTTGTGATTTGAACTGGGAACTTCTGGGCTAACATGGGATTTTTATAAGATGCTACTGCATAGGACCTACGACACGACAAGCCTCAGGCCACATAGGAGGACTCTTTCTGTGGCTCCTCATGCCATTTATCCTTATGTGGTCAAGCATTTCCCCCAACTCATTGTTTGTGATGACTAAACTAGGCCTCTGGTACCAGGTGTTAAGAAATAGTGGGTTTTTAAAAATTTATCATTACATCTTCCTTTGGTGAGGGTTTAAAAATGTTTTTTTTTACCATCTTGTAAACAATGATGGCATCTCTCGCAAACTGTCTGCCATCAGATGGGTTGGACTGCATTAAATGTTTTAGATATATTTTGTATTTTAAATCTGGAATTTTAACTCTAATTTATAAATGCTATTGGAATTTTATTGTGCTGTACGCTGCCTTGAGCCCTGTTTTTCCAGGGGAGAGCAGTCTAAAAGTCTACTTTAATTAATAAATAAATAAAATGAATTTTAACTAGGTGATTTTCCCTTCTTTTGCAGCTGTAACCATCTCAAATACTGTGTTTAGTACAGAATTGGGTTTTTAAAAATTCACCCAAACAATATAAAATTCCATATTTTAAATGGCATCAAAACTTTTCGATGTCTTCTAAATCATACATAGTTAATGAAAAGCCCTGGAAAATAAATAATGGCCTATAGTTAGACTCCAATCTAGGCTTTGTCTTTCATGGGTTAGGTTGCTGAAGATCTTTCCAGATGTTCCCACAGCATTTCTGAACATCAAGCAATTGTATGGTGTCTTTTATCTGAGGTGGAAAAGAGAAGGAGTCAAATAAAAGATGACAGGAGGTAAGTAAAACAGAATTGTCAGAGTTTAAGGTTTAGTAAAATACGTTTTATGAATATACAGATCCTGAAAACTGAGTGAGTTTTCTGTATAATCCATGCAATGGTCACCTCTAGGCTTGATTACTGTAACTTGCTCTGTGTAGGGATGCCCTTGAGGCTGATTTGGAAATTACAGCTTGTCCAGAATGCTGCAGGTCAGGTCCTTATGGGGACACTGATAACTGCACACATACAAACTGCTTCGCCAACTGCACTGGCTCCAAGTTGAGTACCGGCTCAGGTTCAAGGTTTTGATCTTCACCTATAAAGCCCTAAACGGTCAGGGACCAACGTATCTACGGGATTGCTTCTCCTGGTGTGTCCGCTGGAGAGCACTACATTCAGGAGACCAACACCTACTGGAAGTCCCTGGCCCAAAGAGTGTCCTCAACCAGAGCCAGGGCCTTCTCAGCCTTGGCTTTGACTTGCTGGGTCTCTCTGCCTACTAACATCAGGACCCTGCAAGATCTGTTACAATTCCGCAGGGCCCGCAAGGCTTAGATGTTCCGCCAAGCATATGGTTGAGGACAGTAACAGGTTTTTAATGGTTTTTAACAGTTCTTAGTGGTTTTAACATCTAGCTGGCTTTTACCTGCTTTTCACCCCCTTTCCCCCATGCTGATGTAAATTGAGGGGGCCAGGAGTTTATATTATGGCACCATGCAGATATTTTGTTTTATGGACTGGGATTTTAGACTGTATATTATATTTATATGTATTTTAATGATTTTTGTTGTGCACCACCTTGAGCCCACTTGCGGGGAGGGCAGAGTAGAAATCTAATGGAATAAAATAATAAATAAAGTAAATATAGTCAAAGTCATCAGCTATAAATGGAGAAGACCACAGTTATGGGGGATGGGGGGAGAAGAACTCCTTCCACCATGTTTCTGTCCTGTCATTAAATAGCAGATTGATGAATCAGTTGAATTGGAAGAGTATTTTTTGTTCTCTCTGCTGCCTTCCCTGTGACATTAGATTTCTGCTCTATACTCTGCAGAATTACATCCTTCAGGCCTCACAGTTTGATGCCCAAAGCAACTCCAGGGGTTGGAGTGAGGAGGGGAGGGAAGTTGTGTTACTCATCCACAAGTGATGTAAAGCTGTATCCAGGAAGAACTGGTGATGCCGTTGTAACAATGTTCCATATGGCACTTACAGTTACAATAGATGGGCTGGATCCTGACTTGCATCTCTGTAGGTACAAGGACTTCCATTCACAAAGAATTATTTTCTTGCTTTTCCTCATCTCACAGGAGCCCCCTAAGCCTCCTGATAATGGAAGTCAGAATCCAAGCCAGTATGGAATTATATTTTTCAAGTGACAAAGTATTGCGAGTTGAGTTTCAGGGAAATGTAGTATCTCCCCACTAGATGTACAACCTTTAGAAGAAGTGTGTGGATACCTTGCAGAAAATTAATAGCCATATTGTTATGAAAGAAAATTGCAACAACAGCAATTTTAAAATCCCAGAATTATGAGAGATTGTGTGTGATAGGCTTATTATCTTGGTCCAGGTTCTCAGGCTGACCCAGTTACAACCTCCCAGTTTTTCTCCCTGATAAAAGACCTCAGATAGAAATAGAAATTTATATTATGAGAATGAATAAATATTGGTCATTTCAAGGAAACTTTCATATCCTACAATATCATAAAATCACTCAAATCAGCTTTCTGAAGGCCAAGCTAGATATGGTGGAAGATCTGTGACTGGATCTCCATCAGGTTTTTAAAATGTTAAAAGTGGGCATGGACCTGAATCAAAACTGGGGCCATGTATCTGGGTTAGGGAAAGGTTAACCCTTTCCTGTGGATACTTTTCTTGGTTTAGATCTCTATCTCACAGAGGGAACTATATGTGCGCACACATATACACCTCTCTATTATGAGGCCTGAGGGATAAACAAATTCTAGCAAACCAAGTGATTCTACATTCCTAGATTTTGGACTCCTGTCGAGCAGCAAATCTTCACTGACGTGCAGTCAGCTGCAGGCAGGTTATGTCAATTGAAGGTCACATCAACAACAAAACAACTCTTACTGTTAACACACAAAAGAGCAGGCTGAGATGACAAGCATAGATCTACCTACAACATTGTGTTAATTTAAAAACTGAACTTTCTGTATCCCTGAAAATCCCTTGTTTTCATGCTAAATAAATACCTATCCTGGCAGAGGTGTATCTGAACCATTAGCATGAAGTAGTTAAAGCAGTGCTGGCCACATGGCTCCCTTGTACGTTCTTGGCTACAGAATGACTTCCATATCAGGCCAGTGAGCTCAACTGAAATTGCTCACAAGTGTTGATGCTGTGTTTTTTTGCATTCTTAAGGAGCTTGTTTTCCTTTCTTCCTTGTGGACCCCTCTTCCTTAATTTATGTGGGAAATTTGCTAATGTCTGATGGTGGAGTAGGGAATATTAAGACTGAAGGATGCTTTTCTCCTAGTCTCAAGACTTATATTGTATGAGGGATGCCATTTCTCTGAATTATGGATCTCCAAGGACAGTTCTAAGGTATCAGCAAAGATTGGGACTGTCTGAGATTTCCAGACAGAAAAGCCAGAATGACTGCACTTCAAAGAATGCAATATGTATCCCCAGTGGCTGGAGTTTAATCAAAGCTGTGTTTACAATGCAGCTTATATTTATAGAGTGTTCATCATAGACAGTATCATAAAACAAGGCAGTAACAGTTATAAGGGGCAGTTCAGATAAGATGGAATGTTGACAGGACATTTGGAGAGATTTGTCCCGCAGCTCGTTGGCTGAATCCTTGCCTTCTTAATGGACTATATCAAACTGATGAGGAATGACCAGTTGCACTCAGAAAGTTTTAATATCTCCTTGAGGGAGGAGTGATGGTGATCCTGAAGTTCTTGAAGGAGGCATTTGTGGGACCATTCCTGAAGAACTCCTCTGATTAACCAGTCACAATTTTTTCTCTTTCAGTCAAAGCTTCTGAACAGTAATTAATTATTTTATGCCAGTTCTGTCCTGGAGAACAGGTTCCAGGAGGTGATGCTAGAGGAACTGAGCTGCTCTGGCAGTTGAGGGACTGGACTGTATACAAGACTAATCCAACTCATTATAGCATATATATGAAACTGCTTGCTAAAATTGATGGGATTTGGGGTGTGATGCCATCTGTATGCTTGTGGTGTTGACCTCTGTTTCACCTTTTCTTCTGAGAAGAGGTGGATGTCCTAATCAAGAGTGTGGCCTGGATGAAAGTTAATAAACTGAAGCTCAATCCAAATTGGATGTTGCTGATAGTTGAAAGTTCTTTGGGCCAGGACGGTAAATTATCACGTTGTGGACAGAGTGACGTTCCCTCCTAAGAGCAGGTTCACAGCTTGGGGTGCTTCCACATTCAGGCTTATCTTTTGATCCACAGGAGGTATCAGTGGTTTGAAGTATGTTTTGTAAATGGACTTGGTATGCCAGCTGTACCCTTTCCAGAAAGAAATGACTATGTAATCCATGCTCTCATCCCACCAAGGTTTGATTGCTGAGGTCATCACACCCTCTCAGACTAACCTAATTTACAGGGTTATTGTGAGGACAAAATGTGGAATGGAAAACCATGTAAGCTACCCTGAAGTCCTTGGGGATGGGTGGGATTAAAGTGTGATAATTACTGTAATGCTGCATTGGTGGAGCTGTTTTTTTAAAATTGCAATGGGATGTTTGTATTAATGGGACTTTCAAGTGTTCCAAGTACTTCACAAATACTTCATATGGGTGTGGCCAGGAAGCAGAGCTGGATTAAGGATATAAAAGTAGGTAAAAACTAGTTCAGGCAAGATGGTGTCCCAGCCCTTTGCTTGATGGGCTTAAGTCTTCAATCAGGCTAGGAAGGAGATGCTAGTAACTGGGTTGCTGTTATCTGAAGCCCTTTGCTACACAGCTACTTAAGAAACAGCCATGAGATCTCCATAGCAATAGGTGTCATAGGAGCATTAGTTATTGGTGTGTATGCAAGTAGACTCAGCTTGCTGATTGTCACAATCATTGGCCACCCTGTACAGCGTATCGTGATCTTTCGCTTGTCCACCCAGTGAATGTGAGCAGTTTGGGGTGGTGTTGTTCACTGAGGGGGGGAGAGCACTTCAGTGCACAAACCCCAGCTCACAGTGGCTTCTTTTCTGAAGCACTGTTTCTTATGCTTTCAACTTTGAGCTAAAATTCTGAAGCAGGAGTGCTAGAAATTCCCCTCAGACATGCATTAGAACCATCCAGTCTAGAGAGCAGGTACAAAACTTTGGCTTTTCCTTTGAATCTTCTGTCTCCTTTGGTCCCTGTATTCAGTCCACAAACACTTCAGTCCACAACGTCTTTTCTCCCTTCCCAGCATTTTGAAAATATGGCCCTCTCACTGTCCCTTTGGCAAAACTCTGGCTCATGTTCTGGCCACCTTTACTACTGCAACTTCTGCTTCTCTGATTTTCCTTGTTGTTCTTACATCCCATCAGCTCTGTCTCCGGCTCTCTCCCTACAAAATAATTGCTTTTACTGTCACACATCTCAAATCTGTCTGTCTATCCATTGTTATTTTTATTCTGTTTTTCCTCCAAGAAGTTTAGGATTATATATTTTTCTTTCCTACAGCAAAGCAGCCTAGTCACTGTCTCAGCTTCAGCTACCTCGCAGGTTGGAGGTACACAGCTGACTTCCTGTCCTTTCTAGGATCCATCAAAACATCACTTACCTCCAAAGCCTCCATGACCTTAGACCTTCTGTTCTCTCTGTTCTCATAGCATGTAATGTTTGCTTTTCTAGCTCCACCCCACCCCAGCTGCCAGAAGTTCACTTGCTCCTTCAAACTCTCTTTTCTCACTTCCTGTGCCTTGTGCTTGTACTTACCTCTCAGCATACTTACACAATGCCACCTCTCACTTCCTTCAAACCACTCCTCATAAACCATCCTTTGGGGCGGGGGGGAGACTGTAATGAAGCAGATGCTATGATAATGAGGAAGGAAGAGCTGAGAGTGAAGTAAATAGAGAGTTAACAGATAGTGTGGTTTTGTAGAAAGGATAGTAACAACTGAATGTGTTGAATGAGAATTATTCCAGAGCCAATGTACCCTTCTTGGTCTGTACCAGTTCATACTGGAGGTCTACAGAATATCACATTTGGATGATCTTCAGTTAAAATAATTCCATACATTGGGAAGAAGGATATGTAAGAACCCTTCACCCTGATGTGCACATTTGTTCCAAATGAGTAATTTAGCTCTTAAAATGCTAGAGGGTACAAATTTTGTAACCCTATTTTTGAGATTATTGTTCAGGTGATGGTTCAGCTACAGTTCAAGGATTTACTATGCAGGAGGAAATCCAAAATAATATTATTATGGCCAATGAATCCTGCTCACAATCTACAGTAAATTTTCCTGTGGAAATGGGACTGTCACTCTTGAGAGGCAATAGACATATTCTGTGCTTGAGCACCAGATTCCAGAATGGTGGTGAAGGGGCAGAGAACCTGCCTCTCATTGTGCTGGGCATACATCATACCATTTGCAGGCTGTTCCTAGATCAGATCTAGTTATGATGCTTACTCTGGGACCTGTCTTGTCTCCTGCCCAGTCTCCTGCTGGATCCCCTTCTTATGATTTCATTGGGAGCTCTAATTTGCAGTAGGGCCAGCTTCTGGGTTATGAAGTGGCTTTGATGATTATTTCATCTCTTTCTCACAATTGGATCCATAACCTGGTTCTTCAGCATCCAAAAGATGGAGGCATGCCTTGACAAGATGCAGCTCATCTACAGCCAGTTCAAGAAGGCTCGGAAGTGTCCGCGTGAGTTGCTGATGCTCTCTGCTATCGGGGCTGTAAATCAGAAATTGGTTAACTGCTACCAAAACAGCACATCTCAAAAGGATCTGACCAAACTGGTCTCTTGAAAGGTTACTGTGGTACAAACTACTCTTCTTAATAGCAGTATCTTAAAACAAACAAAATGCTATAGAACGTTGCTAGACTTGGGGTTCTAGCCATCAGTTTAGCAGCCCATTTAGACAAAATTACTGGAAGCTATGACTGATTATAACACTGCTAATGCATGGGGTTAGGGTTGCCAGCTCCAGGTTGGGAAATTCTTGGAGATTTTAGGGGTGGAGTTTGGGGAAGATGGGATTGGGGATGGGTGAGACCTCAGTGGGGTATAATGCCATAGACCCCACCCCCCAAAGTAGCCATTTTGTTTAGGGAAAGCAACCTGTTGTCTAAAGATCAGATGTAATTCTGAGTGATCTTCAGGCCCCACTTGGAGGTTAGCAACCCTACATGGGGCTCATAGCTTCTTGCATACATGAACATGCATACTTGCCAATTAGTGTGAACTGTGGCAGAACAGAGGCATATTACACAACCAATAGGCTTCATGGCAAGTTGGGGGCTGTTTGTTTTTCGGTTCTGGAATCCTCTGAAGTGGCAAGAGAGTCTGCAGATAAAGGCTGGAACCCAGAATTGAGGCCCCAAGTCAAAATTAGATCATTTTAGAGGTCCAATTTTAGCAAAATAGCTGGGAACTCATACAAAGGATATTACCTGTACAGGGAGTTCATTGACGTTTATTGCACATTGTGTTTCCCATACTGCATTAACAAACTTTACTAATTGAGTTCTTAGCCAGCAGTTTCTATATGGATCACTGCTCTTGTTCAGCTGTGTATAGATCCTACTTTCTTTTGTTATATTTCATAGCCAAGGTGGTTTTCAAAGGTTTTGAACTTGCTCAAGAGGTATCTGCTGAAAGCATGAAACCCTAAAATACAACCAGCATTACTCTGTATTTTTACTTCTTTGTATCATGACATTCTTCCAAGGAACTCACTATAGGGATTTCCCATATTCTCACTCTCATACAAATTGCCTCTCAGGAGGGCAAAAGTTGAAGAAGGAGTGGCAGGACATTGTAGCCTGGGCATTCCTTCAGTTCTGTGAAGCATTTCTTATGGCAAACAGGGGACTCCGCCATGCAGTACGACAGAATTGGGAGAAAACTGGCAGCTTTTGTCTGTGACAGTCCCAAAAAACAAACCCCAAAGGGAATTAAGAGCTAATATGAAATACTGAATGATGAATATGTGTGGGGGCAGAGATTAGGGTATTTTTAAAAAATAAAAAAGCAAACCACATAGAACTGAGTTCCCAGATCCTATTATTTTCCTGCTCCTCATTCAGTTCCTCTGTGTAGTAGTCATCTATGAATTATGTCTTGTGATAAATGTACTTTTAATTGCTTTTCTTTCTAGGGCTGTTGTACAATGAACAGCAGATCCACAAGCTGGATAAGTAAGTATGTACAACTGGCCAGCTGGCATTGATGTATTCCATCAGAGTCTTCAACGTGCCATTATGCATTCCTGCAGTATTAATGCTAAGACTGAGTGATAGAGGCCATTCCATTACCATTACTTCATAGTTGTCCTGTGACTGAAGAGATGAGAGGAAGGGCACCCAGGCCTCTGCCATTGACCAGAGAATTTGTGCTGTCCCCACCCCTTCAAGAACATCCAGCATGGCCCCAACTGGATGTAAATGCCTGTTGACAAGCCAACATGTACTTGATATTTAAGTCTGTTCAGACCTGTTCAGACATATCATGGGAAGAACTTTCATATCCCTGTGGGTCATGCCAAGTATAATGGTTTTCAGTAGAGTCACTTCACAGTCAGCTGTCAGGCTTTATCTGTACAGAAACCACGTGACATACATGCAGGTATGAACCAGCTCTTGGGTAGCCCAGATTGCTTGCATGCTCTCAACACTAGTGGGGCTGCTGCTATCAGCCTGTGTCACTACGTGATGTGGAGCCCATCCACATAGTGGTGACTGTTTGGTAGCTATCATGTACACTAGGTGAAGTATGAATTGGACCTCATGTAGAAGATGGCAGATTGGAAATGAGCTCTTTTTCCTACACTCATGTGCAGGCTCTGATATAAAAATATATTTATGAAATAACTTCAGTTAAACTGAATTTTCCCCCAATACCAAATAACTGATTTCTGCACTTATTTAAGCCTTTGCATGTGCCTTCATTAAGGCTGCCTACACTTTCTGAGTTAAGGCATTTGGCAAAGATCCTATTTGAATTTAACATGACAGGATTAAGTTTCATTAAGACCGGTAAGCATTGGGTTGTATGCTATGAACCTTCCTGTGATGAGAGAAAGCAGAGGGAGCATTCTTGCCTGATTCCCTTCCTCACCTCAATCCTATTGTGACTGTTTTGGTCTGTGAGGCTCCCTGATTCCCAGAAGTGCCTTTCAGTGGCCACAGGAGGCTGCTGGGAGAATAAAGAGAAAGATCCACAGGACACAGCTCGTTACTGACATGCAGAAAAATGCACTGATCAAAAGATGATGTTACTTCAGTAAACTGAGCTTCTTTTCATCATACTGTAAAGACTGCTTTAGAAAAGTTTTAAAAAGAAATAAAAACAGTTGAAATAATATATGTTTTCTTTTGGGGAATTCATTCTTAGGGTGAACTTGGGACATTTAGCCAAAAAGGTTCTTTCTATTTTTCAAGATGACTGCGCACAGCAATACCAGGCTGCTCTTTTGGCACATGGAACCAGAATGAGGTAATCAGTGTGTCCCTTTAACACCTTCCCTGGCTTTTTCTAGAGCGTTGCCATTGTTTTCAGACCATTTGACATGACATATGGCTTCAAAATTTGTGATAATCTCCTATGCATATTATTATTACATTCAGTAATCCTATAGGTACAGTCATCAGACTGTACATATCTTGTACTTTGTGATGTACACGCATGACTGACACAGAAGACGCAAACAAATAGGTGAGCTGTCCCCTTTGGCTTTTCCCTCAGAAGGATGAGAGAAAAGAGGATTGGCTCCTCAGATGTTTGGGTAGGGACAGTAGCTAGAGCCCTCTTGATCCTGCATAAGATGCTACCCTTACTTCCTTCTTCTTAATGTTACCTGGTTATTTGACTCAGTTTGTCTGGATACATATTTAGGACTATTAAGAAGGGGAAAGTCTGCAGTGACTGTCCTGTGAGTGGCGTGAGAGTGTTACAGAGGCCACAACAGTGTTTGTGGCTTCTATAACACCCTCACACAACAGCATTTCATAGAGATGAATAGAGCTTCATGACTTAAAAAACCATTTTATGGGTAAAGCATGAAGGAGGCAAAGAACATAAAGTTTACATAGGAATACCTCCAATGGTGAATTGTTTGGATTCAATATTTTATTCCCTGCTTCTTCTTTGCCTTCCAAGCTTAACTTATGAATAGTACAGTTCTAGAGCACCTTCAAAATCCTTTGCAATGTTTTCCCTCTCTGCCACACTCCAGTGTTCGTTATGCATCCAATGAAGTAAGGTGTTGCATACAAAAGCCTATGCTTGTTTCCAAGCTTGTATTAGGCTTTATGATTACTCGTCAAATGCAGGAGCATAAATTTTTCCTACTAGTGTCTACAGCATTTCTGAAATCCTCACATTAACTAGTCATGAGGGATTTTCCCCCATCTGCATGATTTGGTCCACAGCAGGACAGCTGATACTAATACAGGCATGTTGTTGGGCTATAGTTTGGGACCACTTTCACCAGTCTACAAACAGCAAATCTTCCCAAGCTTCGGAGCTGGGATATTGATGGCAGTCTTTGTTTGCAGCATCAAGCGAGTTTCTCATATTGGAAGGAAGCCATTATTAAGACAAAGAGCAGCACTTAGAAAGAATGATTTTATGTTAAATGGTGTTTGGGGAATAATGCAAAGAGCAAATTGTCTGGTGGTGATGGAGAGCCAATGCATTGACTTATTACACTGGAGAAAAGTGCAGTCACTCAGGGAAACAGTTGAAACCACAACTGGGTTTTTAAAATTGCAGTTTGCTTTTAAAGCACAGCACCTTTTCCAGTGTGTTTAGGTGGGGCTGAGGGTTTTTGATAATACTAGTCATTTTGAGAATTTAGTTGTCTAGACAGAAGCTGTCAGGTTTGAATAAGTTGAGTCAAAATGTGGTAGTACCATAACGTAAAAGCAAGAATTAGACTAGCTAGATTTGAGTCCAGTAGTGCCTTAGGGTGTGAGCTTTTGAGAGTCAAAGCCCCCTTCATCAGATACATTTTAGACTTAGACTGCAATCCTAAGCAGAATTATGTCCTTCTAAACCCATTGACCTCAATGTGTTTAGATGGGTCTAACTCTGCTTAATACTGTTCTTTTAGCAGTGCTGCTGAATGACATCAAATCAAACCAAGACTACCTTTAAAACTCCATATCATGAAGAGAAATCATGTTGCATAGGACTACTAGATGGCACCATAGCATTCTAACAAGTAGTACATGAAAAGTGGAACTCCAGATGCATATTTTAGGTAGATGATTGGAACATTATTACAAAGGGAAGAAGTCTGGCACTGAAACCATTGGGATTTAAAATGCTTTGCACTAAATTGTGCTCCCTTGTTTTCAAAGCTAACAATTTATTGAACTGGTGATTCTATCAATGCTTCATCTTATTTCAGAGATAAATGCTTGGCTAGGCACTTTTATTGTTTTTGTATTAGTTGTTGCTGTCTAACCATTCACATATCCAAGAATACCTGAAATGTTTTGGATTGTGAGGTGGTGTCCCAAAGACATTAAAAATTATTTATGTAGACTTCCGGCAAGACTTGCGAGCATGGCGGACGTGCTCCTCCGCATCTGCGGGGAGCGCGATCCGTACCCGGTGGGAAGAAGGGGCTCCGGACTGGTGCCGAGCCCCCAGAGACCCCAGTGAGGGGGCTCTGCCTGGGGTGGCCCGAAGGGGATCTCTCCCTACGGTGGCGACCGAGGGATAAAGATCCCTTTTCATCACCCCCATAGGTTCCCCCGCCGTGGGAGCCGTATGGCTGAAAGCGCAAATCCGTGAAGCAGCAGAGAGTGCGAAGCAATGAGGCTGGAACTGACAGTTACGCATGGAGAAAACGTGAGTCTGAAGTAAGAAAAGCAGAACACAGCGGGAAGACGGCGGGAGGAGTGAAACCCACCCCCCCCTCTCCGGGACTAGCGTACTTACGAGACTCTTTACGTGGCGTTACTGCAGGAATAAAAGCCCATCCGCCTTGCTAGATGGCAGCATCGCTCACTTGGAGATATAAACTTTAGAAGGACATAAGTGCTGTTTGAAAATTTGCTCCTTTCGTTCATCTTATCTATCTATAAACAAAGAGCGTAGCCTCAACAATGACGGGGAAACCGAAACCTTCCCCCAAACTAGGAAGTACAGCTCCGAGTTCAAAGGTTGATACTATGGAGATGAGTGCGGTGTTCTCCTCGTTATTGCGACCTCTAGTGGACCAAATGACAGCTCTCAACGTTAAGATGGACAAAATGCAGCTAGAACTAAAAGAGTCGAATAAATCCACAGAGAAGCTGCAGCGAGAACTTCTGGAAGTAAAAACTTCAGTAAAAAACCAAGACGCAAGACTACAAAAGGCAGAGAAGGAAAAGGACTTCCACCACGATCAGCTTTTGAAATTACAAATGGAAAGATCAAATTTTTTCCTAAGACTTCAGAATGTGCCAGAAAACACAGGAGAAGACCTTAAAAATTTGCTAAGTGAAGCACTTGAACCAGTGACAGGCATGAAAGCAGCGGATATAAAAAGCGATATGGATATGGTTTACAGAACCTATCCAGATTATACTAAAAAGAAAAGCCTGCCTGGTGAAATTATGATAAGGTTCTCCAAAAAATCTACAAGAGACGTGGTGCTTAGGACCACAAACAAAGCAGCTCTGAAGATCCTGGGAGAAGAAGTAAAAGTGATGAAGGATATCCCATTTGAAATAAGGAAAAGAAGGAAAGCCGATGGAAAATTGACATCTTGGCTCCAGTCTGAGTCTATCATCTATCGTTGGAATACTCCAGAAGGACTATGCTTCAGCATCAAAGATAAGAAGTATAAGATTGACTCTGTTCAACAAGCAAAAAATTTTTGGGGAAAAAGCAAAGAGCAGAAAACTGGGAGAGACTCAGATGGTTCACTGGCCTCGCAAGAAAGCATGTATGGATTTGATAGCTCAAAGAGTGAAGAAGAAGTGTCTGACTCGGAAAAAGGAGCTGCAGCTCCAAAAATAGTTGAGACTGTTAAGACAAGAAGAGGACGAAAGAAGAAATAGTGATTAAACTGTTTTATTAAGCATTGCACTTATGTATTATAAATTGTTTAATTAACCGTATTTCTCTAGGTGGGCGTGCCTGCCAAATAGTTTTGATATTTTTTATAGTAGCAGTAACAAGTAATTGAAATTTATCCAAGGTTCTAAATGCTTCATAATTATATTATGTAATAAGGTAGTATTAAGCAAATGATAAAGTACTCTCTGTATAAGGTATATGTAGCTTAGATTGTAGCGTTATAGTTGTAGTTATAGGGAAAAATCAATAAAAATTTATTTAAAAAAAAATTATTTATGTACATGATATATCACAGTTTTGTTAGTTATTCCTTGATGTCTGATATGTGCTTCACTCCTTTTTTGTTGTTATTGCTCAAGTTAACAAGTTTCTTACTACAGTGAGTTTTAAGTCCCATAACATCTTAATTTCTTACTAATTCCTCTGTAAATTCTAGAAGGTATAGAAGACAACTCATAACTACCTTTCCTTTTCTTGCTATGAAAAATGCCTCAAAGCTATAGTGAGATGCAAAATGTATAGCCCCAGAGCATGGTCTTCAAAACCTGTGATGCAGCAATCTCACCAGAGCTAAGCTGGTCTGAGTTTGATCAGCGCCTAGACAGGAGACCACTCGGGAACCTGATGTACAGAGCTTTGCATTTCATAATGAATGAAAGTCAGGATGTACATGTAATAAAATATTAGTAGAGGGTTGGAGCCAAAGAACCATGAGCAGAACTCAGCTGGCAGAATGGACTCTTCCTACCTCCTCTTGTCTTCTGCAGCTCCCTGAGCTAACCAAAAAGGCCAGGGGGGTCCTCAGGAAGAATATAGGCTGCTGAAGCAGAATATCAGTTCAAACTGCAGATCCCTTCTTGTGTCCCTGTAGCAGATGGACACTTTTGGATCCAACCACATTTTAAAAATCTAAATGTACTCCACAGAGGGGGGAAATATCATTTTTGTGGAGTAGCATCAGCGTTGTAGACCTAGGCCATTTAGTCCCTGGTGAACTATGTATACCTGAAGAATAATCCCTTTGGTTTAAGTAATTCCATTTCAGAGCAACTTAAACATGAATTTGTTAAAAGGGGGGGGGGGGAGCTCTCTATTACTAACAGCTATTTGACTAGGATTTTGTTTTACCTGCAGGAAGGTGTTTGAGATGAGGAAGCATCTGAAGAAACTAAAGAGATCTTTAACTGCCTGCAGTGTGGAGATGTCAGGATGTCAGGATGACCTCTATAACGTACAGGTTTTCTTTCTGCTTAGGACTCTGCATTAAAGCAACTCAGTTATAATTCTGAAAAAAAAAAACCAGCACATAGGATAGAACTCATATTATCTGAAATTCAGTTATCTTCAGTTACATGAATCCACATGTGGTTCCTTGTACAACTGTGTCATAGAACTACATTTGTTACTAAAGGCTGAGCCTGATCAAGCCTCTGGATGGGATCCAAACTCTGTTGGATTTTGAATGGCAGGCAGAAATAAATAAAAATAAATAAAATTGCACAGGATAAACAGTGGAGCAGAACTTGAGATTGAAGGTTATTCTTCATGCTCCAAAATCTTGGATTCATACTTGCCCTTGAAGACCCTGGAACTAAAATGGGTTGCAAGCTGACTGATTATCAAAATGAAAAGAGGCTTTAGAACTCTGCCGTGTGTCTTGTCAAGAGTAATCTTTAACTAAGGGCATGATCTCTAGATATCACCTCTTACTAGACTAAGGTCCCAGGTTCAGTCCCTGGCATCTCCAGTTAAAAGGATTGGGTAGGTAGTAGGTGATGCAAAAGACCTCTAGTTGAGACCCTGGAGAGCTGCTGCCATTCTAAGTAGACATTACTGAACTTGATGGACCAATGGTCTGATTCCATATGAGGTGGCTTCATGTGTGTCACATGATAAAAGTTTAAAATACAGAGGCAGTCCAGTGATGATTGTAGCTATTGGATGAATAACATGGTCTCCTAATCCCTGACTAATAGACAATAATAATAGATCTGGCACTTTTCCTATGTAAGATGCACGCCCTGCTGGTTTATGAAAACAATATTACACACCATCAGTGCCGTTATTTTCATTTTTAATTTCAACTGGCCTGTAGAGGTAACCATGGCTGTCATTTAAACATTGTACTCAATTTTAAAGGCATTTCATTTTCAATAACATCGCATAATAATTACTGAAGAATTAGTGCCTGCAATGACATGTTGCATTTTCATTTTCTTGAAGGTTTTGGGTGAGCTGCCACAGAGAGTCCTTCAGGATAAAATGACAACCGTTCCTTCCTCACAAGGTTACTTAAAACAGAAACGCCAGGCTATGATACTTGGGTACGTATGCCCAATGTAATTGCCAAGGGATATGGAAGTTGGATGGCCCCAGGGTGCTCTTCTCTTGGCACCAGTTTAATAATACAGGGTGGGTTAGAGTTTCTGTAATCCATGGTAGAAAAGGCAGCACTATTGCCATCCAGAGTGAGATTCCTCGGAAAACGACAACTATGTTATTCTTTCAAAGAGAATGTTAATTACTTTCCAAGAAAAATCTTTTTTCCCTGTGATTAGGTAACTGCCTTTTCTGCCTTTTCCCCAGACACTTCTGTCCCTTACAGGAATAATCCCCCCAAACCATGTCCCTTACAGGAATAATCCCCTCAACCATGAGTTTTCCAGCTGACCTGTGTCCAAATGTTCTGAGCTCTCAGTGCCCTCCATTCAGATGTGCTTCTGTTGCCTTACACAAGAAGCAATAAAGTTTAATAGTTATGCGAATATGGAGTCTTTTTTTTCAATTATTATTTCAACAGGGAGTTTGGGTATATCACATCTCCACAACTAAGGCATCATAATCTTCCACATGTAAAATCACAACCCATTTGTCAAAGTTCTCAGTTGTAAAATAATTTGTTTCAGCGGTACTATTTTCATAGAATCACAGAGTTGGAAGGGGCCATACAGGGTATCTAGTCCAATCCCCTCTCAATACAGGATCAGCCTAGAGCATCCCTGACAAGTGTTCGTCCAGCCGCTGCTTAAAGACTGCCAGTGAGGGGGAGCTCACCACCTCCCTAGGCAGCTGATTCCACTGTTGCATGACTCTTAGTGTAAAAAAGTTTTTCCTAATATCCACCCGGCCTCGAGCCGCTTGTGTTGGTCAGGCGGGATATAAATCTAAATAAATAAATAAATAAATTTTCCTGCCCTTAATTTAAACCCATTATTGTGAGTCCTATATGTATGTATTCCAATCAAGGAATGTATTCCATATGTATTCCATATTCCATCCTATATGTATTCCAATCAAGGAATGAATATACTAGAAAATTTTTAAGAATTGTACAGTATAGGACTGTAAGTGGAATATGTTGGGTAATGATTTTATTTATTTATTTACTTATTAAAATTTATATCCCGCCCTCCCCACCAAGGTGGGCTCAGAGCAGCTCCCAACATAAAAATAATACACTCTGTTAAAAATAGTTACAATAATTACATTAGTTACATATCCTATCGCAAAATCGGCGGCGTTACAGATTTTTCATCCAGGTAGATCAAGGCAGCACTCACATATGATCCTTGTGTACGTACACACAGGCTGGCCAGGTCTAAGGGCCAGGGCTAAGATGTTCACCTTAGGCGGCCCCTACTTAAAAGCCTGGTGGAAGAGCTCCGTTTTACAGGCCCTGTGGAATTGCATCAAATCCTGCAGGGCCCTGATGTTCTCCGGGAGCTCGTTCCACCAGTACGGGGCTGCCACTGAAAAGGCCCTGGCCTGTGTTGTTGCCAGCCGCACCTCCCTCGGCCCTGGCAGGACCAGTCGGTTTTGGGATCCAGATCGTAGTGCTCGCTGGGGAACATATGGAGAGAGGCGGGCACCAATATAAATGGAATATATTGATTTACCAAATAAAAAAATATATACATTTATTACCATAGTGGGTGGAGCCTGTCCACTAGGCAGCCCTAAGTGATTGCTAGCGTGTCAGTCATGGTGGGGCACCAAACAGACTGGCCACCATGCCTGGCCATGGCATTTGGGATGGCTACTCATGGGGATGGCTGCTCATGGGGAGATGGCTGCTCATGGGGAGCCTGCTTCCTCCCTCCCTCTATTGGGAAGGTGGTGCAGGGTGCATCCTGATCATGCCAAGGTGGATGAAGTGGGTGTTGACCAGCCACTGAGGGAGAGGAGGACCAGCAGTGTCTTCCTGCCTCCTCATGGGGTAAGGGGAGGTGAAGAGGTGCCAGGGCTCACCCCACTGCTAGGGGTGAGGCGGATGGGTGGAAATCTTCCTGCTTCCCTGACAGATCACTTCCTACTACTTTTACTCATGCACACTATGTAGCTGGCAGCTTAATGTTCAGGGCTTATTTTAAATCTCAAATAAATATTGCTTTTACAAATATTGAATGTGGGCTGCCAGCCCAGTCCTAGACATTTTTGATTCTATATGACTGTGTGCATTCCCAGTGTTGTAATGAAACATCAGTTGAGTTTAGAACACCAGCAGACTCTTAGAGCAGCAAAGAAGAGTGCTGGGCCAGTGACAGGAAGTGGAAGAAATAAAGATTTGGAGGTCAAATTGGGGAGGCTCTGATGGCCTGCAGACCAGTGACTGGGGAGGAGCTTGCTCATATGTTAACCGTTGGGAGCCCTTTTCTTGGCTGGAGGAAGCTGCAGAGGTTTCAGAGTTGAAAGACTTTTTTGTATTTTGAACAGAATGCAAGAGCTACAGGAACAAATGAAAATAGTAGCTAACAATCTGCAGTTCAACAACAGCATCATCCAGCGGTAAGAAGCTCTGAAAGAGATCTAAGTGATGGTATAAAGTGTACTAGAAAACAATGGTCTGATGTGTGTTTAAAGAAAGAGTCTGCTTCCCCCACAGTAAAACAAACAAGATGAGGCGCAAAAGGTAAAATAATTTATTTTTAGGGATGAGAAAATAAATTTCTCTCCTGACCTATTTCTGTAGATTTATGGAATTTAGCCTATGATGTCTCTAAAGTGAATAACAACATTTATAAACATCAAATGCTGCATTTGCTAAAGGAAATTAAAGGTCAAAATAGCAACGTGAAGCTAAAATGACCCTTGCTTACCCAGCCCAAATGAATGCCAGTCCAAATTAACATTCTTTGCATACTTCTGGGAGATGCCCAAGCTCTGGCAATTCTCTGCACTCAAACTTGATTCCTGGGGATTATCAAGAGAGCACTCTGGGGTGATTGAAGAGGTTGGGTTAGAGGTGTGGGTCAGAAGATCTGTTGGGTTTCTTGCAACCATGTCCCAGTCTAGTATGATGCTACTTCCTGTGATATGAGAGACCCAAAACAGGAACTGCTGCTTGGGTGCAAGTCTCAAATCAATATCATTATTTAGAGGACCACCTAAATTATGCATCAAAACAGTGCCCAGACCCATGCCTACAGATTGCCAGTAAATTTTTTAAAAAAAACTAAGGGGAGGTGATTTGGGACATGTTCCTTCACTGTTGCCAAAAGTGACAACTTGGGATGGTTGGGCAATCAGTCTAGCCCTGGTTTTGTAATTTTTGTTTGTGTGTGTGGTGGAAATATAGCCTGAGAGGAAGCAAACAGTTTCTTAAGCATGCTAGGCATTTAACTGTGTTAAGAATGCTGGAATACATGTGTGGCCTTTGTCAGACCTCTCCTTTGTTTCATTTCCATGTCTATATTCCTTTCTTACAGAGCATTCAGTTCCTTGCTCAGTATTTTTTCAAGTTAGAAAACTAGAAACTAATTGTAAACCCTTCCAAGAGAACCTCGTTTAGCTGTGCATGTCTGATTGTCACACTAAGAAGCTTATTCAAGTTGTTCGCAACAAAGCAACATGGGAGTAGTTCAGATCAGTAAGACCAAGACCTCCTTTTTCTTGTGGGACAGTTGTATGGAAGGGCAAATCACTGGGGACAGTTATTGCTATGTTATTTCCCTATGTTATTTCCCATGTTAAGGAAAAAAACACAGAAAACTAAACAAAAATCTTTGATCTAAATCTTTTTCTCTGACTTTGTTCCTATAGGTTAAATGGTTTTACATCCACACCAGACTTGTAAGGGAGAAAGTAACTTTCAGATCCTGAAACAATATTGCAACATGGGCATATCAGTTTCCATCCAGCACTTGAACTCCTTAGCATTTTGTCTCAAAGATACCAACATATTCTACCTTCCTACTCTAGCACTTTGATGTGGGTTTTTTTGTACCATGGGTCTAATTAATCTGTATACTGTGGTCATATTTCCTGAGTTTGAGATCTGACAAATTTGGAGCATCCCAGCAAGTGCATGCTGGGAAAAGTGTCATTTGAAAATGTCTGCTTGTCCGACAGCTGTAAAAGCAAGGGAGCCCCACCAAGTTAGCAAGCTGACTTCTCTGCAGTGTTCATTATTCAGAGGGACAAAGACATATGGACATCACGTTTCTAGGAGCCATTTGACCACTTCATTTATCTCACAGTGGGAATGATTTTGGGGCGATTTCCCTGGAAGAATACATACAGAAAATGAATTGATAATCTACATGGAAACATACGCAGGAAAGATTCTTCAGCAGAAATGGGCCAGTATTCTCATGAACGGAGTACTCCGATGGAGCAGCATGACATGTTTGACCTGGCCTCCAGTGACTTAGTCTTTCAGTCAAGTTTTGCTCATTGCTGACCCCTCTGGTGGGTTAATGCAGAAGAATGATTTGTCTTCAGAGGCTGGGGACAGTAGACAGGTTTTAAGAGTGTTGAAAGTGACATCATCACAGTGGTATCATTGCCTCTGGCATATACTCTTATTTATTTTTCCCTGATATCATCTCTTATCAAAAAGGCTCCAAAGGTTGTTGAAACACCAAAGAAACTGAAATAACCTAGAGTAATGCCAGACCTTATGAGAAATGATGGCTCTGTTGCATCTCCTTCAGTTCTCTGGGGAAAAATTGCCTCCATTCTGAGTTGGCAAAGGCAGAATCAAACAGAAGTAGATGTTGTTCCTAATGGCCGATGTCCTCAGGACCTGGGGAGCACGTTTTAGGCCCACACTCCAACAGTATACCGCTTCAGTTTCTCCTGTATGAATGAATAGTTGCCTCTTATGCCTGTGGGGAAAAGTATATCTCTGCACTTGGAGACCATTGCTCTCCACCCTTGAGAGTGGATGGCCTGTCGGTCATTGAGAGGGATCCCTCAGAAGCTGGAATTGAACAGGGGTATTTGCAATATCCATTTCTTCCCTCAGCACTTACCCTTCATAATGGACATTATTTTTGCTAACATAATTATTAGGAGTGCCCCAAATTGTCTCTGCAACATCACACATATAGCACCTCTGCACATATGACCGGGCCCCATGGCACCCAGAGACAATAGAGAAGCTGACTAATGCACTGAGTGGGCAGGGAGATCAGGCATGTACCTCAGTAAGTAGGGCTGGGATATCATCTGAACCAGTAACTCCCTCTTGAAATAAATGTTGATTTTTGATTGATCGTGTTACAGGTTTATGAGATAAAATTTTAAAACATGATTTTCATGGGCAGCATCTCTCCCAAAAGAAATTTTTGGAGGCTGTGGTGAACTGCAGTAATAACTATTATTGTATGGCACTGTGTGTAAAATAGCCAGGAGATCCTAAGATTGTCTGGCAGCCACAAATTTTAGTTCTTAGCATTATGCACCACTACGCGATCTAGACTTGTTTTTAGGGGCTGAGAGAGCTCTGAAAGAGCTGTGATTGACCCAAGGTCACCCAGCTGGCTTCAAGTGGAGGAGTGGGAAATTGAACCCGGTTCTCCAGATTAAAGTCTGTTGTTCTTAACTACAACACCAAACTGGCTCCCAGTGAACAGCAAAAATGAGTATCAGTCACAGAGATTTTTATTATTACTGGGTGGAGAATTTTGGATTAATTTATAAACTATTGGGCAGGGTTTTCCATATATTTTAAACCTCCACATGGCAGTAGGTATGGTCATCTTTATACAAGCAGGTGCATGATGATTTCTTGATATTTGATTACTGTACAATTGATGAATGATAGCTGAATTTGTGAACTGATTCCATTGGAAAGTCTTGTTCATTTTTTTCCTATGGTGTTTGATCTGTTATGATCCATTCAGACACTCAAGTCATCATTCGACGTTCTTGTTACCAACCACAAAACATGCATTTGTGATCCTGCCTGAAGTATCCCAGTTTCAACTTGGACACTAGATGCTGTAGAGTATTTTGTTTTAAATCCGTAGCCGTTATTTCTAAGGAGCCATGGACAGTATGAGCCTACTTATTTCATAACATAAACGGGCAGTTAACAAGGTTTGCCTGTTAAGCCAAGAAATACCTGGGATGATAGCCTTCAGGTCTCTCTCAAAATTCTCTTTTGCTTGCATCTCTGTTGATTCTACTTTCCTCATCCAGCTGTAGCCATGCCACTGTTTCATTTGCAAAATCAGACCCTGTGCTCCTCTTGTTTGGATAATTACTTTAAAGTGAACTTTGCTTTCCTGGTATTTTTTTTGTAAGTGTGGGGAAACAATGCACTTGAGAAATGGCAATTGTATGAAAGGCAGAGTCTTTGGATTTTTTTTTTAAATCAGAGTTCTTTTGTTTGTTTGTTTGTTTGTTAGACTTTTACCCTGCCCTTCCAGCATAGCCGGCTCAGGGCAGCTTACAACAATATAAAAATACAAGAAGACAATACCATATACAATATAAAATCTAGTGATGCAAAAAATTAAAACCATAAATAACACATATAAAGTGCTAGCATTTAATTCCTCGGCATACAGTCAGCTTCTTATGCACAGTTCCCATCAGACGACCGCAGTACTTGGGTCGGGCTGTAACTGGAAAGAGAGGGGGGCCCAGAGGGGTCAGGGCTCACTCGTCATAGCTGTCAGATGTCAACAGTGACAGTGGCGGTAGTGGTGGTGACGGCGGTAGTGGTGGTGGCTCCAAAGGCCTGGCGGAAGAGCTGTGTTTTACAGGCCCTGCAGAACTGTAACAGGTCCCTGATCTCCTCCAGGAGCTCATTCCACCAGAGTGGAGCCACCACCGAGAACACCATGGCCCTAGTTGTTACCAGCTTGGCCTCCTTGATGTTCGGGAGGACCAGCTGATTTTGGATCCTCGATTGCAGTGCTCTCTGGGGGACATATGGGGAAAGGCGGTCCCTCAGGTATGCAGGTCCCTGACCATAAAGGGCTTTAAAGGTGAGAACCAGCATATCTAATTGTATGTCCAGTGAGAAGTTTGGAATTGTTCTCAGGAAAACTGTGTGCATTAAGGAATTGCATGGTGTGTGATGTAAAGGCACTGGTGGTGACCATATGATAACCACTGATAGGCTACGTCACACATGGCATGTTTTAGGTGTATATATCCAATATGCTGTAATTGCTCTTGCCCAAATGTATCTTATCAAATTTACTCATCAGCCACCTGCAAAATGTGACATGGCCTGTGTGGTAGTGCAATCATATCACACAGGCAACACAATATTTTGTTCTCGGGGGGGGGGGGGGACACCAAGGAGTTTTATTTGGCAGGGTTGTGCTGACTACCCTGGCTGCTTATGTGCTTCCTGGTCCATGTTTAGTTCTGATCTGGTGCCAGCCCATGTGCCAGCTGCAATCAGGTCAGTCCAGGATCATATTTATTTTTTAAGTATGTTGCTTCGAATGCCTTTAAAAAACAGCTTAGAAATGTTTAAAATGAAAGAACTGACTACCTGCACCTCATTGTGGGTAGTAGTCAGGGTTGCCTCTGTGTAATATGTGAAATTGTCTCAAAGTGTACATATGCCTTAGTCTTTGTACAGTTTCCTTTCAGTAGAACCCCTGATGAGCCTCTAATGCACTTCTGGTGCAAGAAACTGAACAAGAACTTCCAGTGTGTACATGTGAGGGTCTGATCACGGCCTTTGTTTCTAATTCTGAAGGCTGCTTTGCCTGGATTGGCCCGGCTGACTTGAGCTAGTCAGTGTTCTCCGTGATACTTGCAAGGCCTTTCTGGGGGTTCAGATGTTTCCAATAAGAGCCAATAAGAGAAAAATGCATAATGGAGATGCCTTGTTGCCACAAATATATTTAATTATAAACATTTATGCCTCTTTTCCACAATGGAGCAGGGAATCAATGTGCTTGTAAGTTCCTGCATACAGCCTTGGAACTTTGTGCATATAAACTTTTGCATTCTTAAGAATCAGTGAGCTCAGGAAGGGAAGACGTTCCCCTGCCTTTTGTTGTAAGTTTTTAAATAAGATGACATAGTAACAGAGTCATAATGTATTTGGCTGAAATCCAGGTGTGGACCATAATAGATATACATTCCATCCCCTTTTCCAATAGCAGCTTCTCAAAACAGCTCTCCAAACCACCTTTGAACTAAGTTTTGGGTCCCCTGTATGTAAGTACATGAACAAGCACATCTACACATGCTGAGCTGCATGGGAGATGCTGCTTCATTGTTTCACAAAACTGCAGCTCATGTGTCCAGAGACACCTAGGGTCTCACACTCTGGAGCAGGCGGACTCACACCCAGGGAGCTCACCTGCAGTCAGAGCACAGCAGCAGCTTTCCCTCCAACTCAGGAGTGACAGGTGGGACAAACTATCCTTGTGAGGCAGAAGTGGCAGTGGGGGGAGTTAGGGGGGGTTAGGCCAGATGCAGGGGATAATGGAATGAGGGAGGCCAGAAAAATAGGTTTGGACTTAAGTGGATTGGATGGGGAAAAGCAGGAAGGGGAGGCGCTTGGATTGGAGAGGGGGATTAAATGAGAGCCTGTGATGCTGGCTGAGGAGGAGGGAGATGCTCAAGCTGAAGGCAGAGAAGGTAACTCTGAAAGCTGATCCTGTGAGGCTCCTGCCTTGCTGAGGCTGGAGGGAACACAAATGAGATGGCGCCAGGGAAGGAGTTCATGGAGCAGCAGGAGGGCAGCCCCATCATTTGTGGCTTCCATAGCTGAATACAATTGTCTCCCCATTTAATCAGCTCTGCACGCATGCTGAAGTTCCATGGGAGTGTGCCAAGGATAAAGTAATTTCCTGGGGACAGTCATGTTAACCTGTTGCAGCAAAGTTAAGCAGAAGGGCAAAGGCACCTTTAAAAACCAGCAACAGTTATTCCAGTATAAACTTGAGAGTCACTTTTTTCAGAATGCATCTGAGGAATTAAGCTCTGAGGCTTCTGCTGGAATAAATGTTATTCTTTGAGGGGCCACTGGACTTCTGTTTAACCAAGGGAAAGCTGCTCCTGTACTTTTAATTTTTTTAATTTATAAACTACTTTTCTCCCTGATTGGGACCCGAAGCAACTGCCATGTGCCTTAGGATGTGCATATTTATGAAGGGGCGGAGGTGGTCAAATTGCTTGTCAAGAGTCAGGGAGCCTTCTGTGAACAGTCCTTTGTCATGTGGCTCTCTGGATTATACTGGCAATTTTGCTCTTGCAGGTTAAGACATGAAAGTCTGATATATCTCTAAATATTGGAGTGAACATTTGAAAAAGCCTTGTAAAATGTATGTAATGCAATCAAGGGGCATAGAAACGATTTTAGAAAAACTGGAGTTTCCCTGTATGACAAAGCAGTAAACAGTTATGTTGAAAAACTTCCTGTGGACCTTTGGGGGGAAGCTGTATGCCTATGGAACAATCTATACGGTCATAGGCAAATGACAGTAATCGTGGCCTGATAGCCTCTTGATTTTTAGACAGGAAAAGCTACTTTGGAAGCAGATGATTTGGATGTGGAGAAATAGTGAACTGCAAACCTCCACCCCCCCGACAGTCCTTTCTTGAACTGGCCTCTCCTCTTTACGAGTGCTGTTTGAGCATAATTATGTGTGTTTGCATGTACTGGCCATAATAGCTCTCAGATGAGAGCTGGGAAGATAACTGATACTATGAGGTAATGGAAGACCAACTGAGTATTCAGTAGCAAATGGGGTTTGCTGGGGAAAAACATTTTTAGGTAGGTGGGGAGGCTTGTTACAATCCATATGGGTTTTTATCCTTGGACTTTACAAGGCTATCCTCGGAGGCTATCTGCTGACTCAGCTGTGTGCCAGCAACCACAGTGTGTCAAGTGATGATATAAGAAGCCCTGGGGTCTCTGGGGGTGCAAGGCATTAAGATGATATTGGGAAGCTATTTGCCATCAGAGAAAGCAGCTGCAGCCTCCCTGCCTTGCACCCTATTCAGGCTGCTTAGGAAATGATTTATGGGCCCAAACCCCAAAGGATGGTGTGCAGGCAAAATTAAAGGTCTCCAAGCTGCAGATGGAGCTAAGCGTTGCAATGATAAATGCTGGCTGCAGAAAAATGGAATGGTTGCGCTGGATGCTGGGGTACCTCCTCCCCTTTTAGAGGACCAATTTTTTGAATGAGGAGTATGAGAGTTTAAAAGGAATTCCCTTGGCGCTCCTTTCCCCCACCCCTTAGGAAATAAATCACTGTCTATGGACTGTTAATTTCCTTCTGTGCTAATAATGCTACCTCTAAGCTGAGTGACAATGAATCTTCCTAGCAGGCACCTGCCCCTGGGCTGCAAACTGAGCAACTGAAGGGAGGCCTGCCCTGTCCAAGACTGACTTGCGCTACAAAGCTCCTCTCCCACTTTTGGTGATCACATGAAAAAAAAGAAGGCAGTTCTCAATGGGCTAGTATCAGGTATCTGACATGAAAAACTGTCAGTTTTAAATGTGCTTGCATCAGGTTTATGAATCTATTTGGTGACCATGCTGCAAAGTTGATTTGCTATCTCATTTCAACCTTTCTGCACTTTTCACTTCTATCACTGAAATCACATATGAATTGTAATGTAGGAAATGGCATCCCTAGATATGTGGGTCAGTTTCATAGCCTTCATAGTAGTGGGAGCTAATACCACCCCTATGCATATACACACACATGCATATGTGCACTCAGGGCATTTGGAAACTGATTTCCACAATGGAAGACTGTATGAATGAAGCAGCCACCTGGAGAGCCAATCTGATAAGAAAGACCCTACAAATGACACACACTCAAACATACACTCCTAACAATGTTCCGTTGACAGCACTGCATGTAAATGTCTTCCATACGGGCTGAGTGTGTCAAGCTTGTAGGAGGGGCTACGGATATGCAAGGAGATGTATCGGTAATAGAAATGTCATGTGCACTTCTTATTTTCACAACAAAAAACGGAGCCTGTCCAAGGTTCTCAGAGGACATGTCTTAGAACAAATATTGTTGGTGTGGAATGCTGACTCTTCTGCATCTTTGAGTGACTACATTTCTCAGGCTGAGGCAACCTGACAGCCCACTCTGTCATCATGATCTAAAAGACTAAAATGCTACCAGTCTCCCATTGTGAATTCAGGATCACTTATGGCATACGAGTATCTCACCTTCTGACAGTGAGGCTGTATTAACCTTAAATAAAAGGTGTTTTGCTGAGCACACTTGATAGATGTTACTGTCTCTCTGCTTAGTTGTTCTATTGAGCCAGGGAGAAATCTCTCTGTGGAAGAAAGGTTCACTGTGTAAATATCCACAGCACCATATGAAGGCTCTACTGTGAGGGGGTGGGCAGATGCGGGAAGGGGACGTCCATCCTCCAGGATTTCATGCTCAGTGCCTGTGGAACTTCTCTCCCCTGGCCCAAAACATGACACAGCACTGATCATCTGTTCTTGGTGCGGGTGGCTGAGTAAGTAGAGCTGAACTTGCATCTTACTCAGTTGAACTTGCTGGCCCCTATGGGGACAGAAGAAGTCACAGAATGGGCCCAGGTACAGAGAGGAGACATTTTCCATACAAACAAAGGAGCACCTCCAGGTTTGCAAAAAAATAAAAATACAGCATTTTAAGAAAAAGACCAAGATCTTGGAGTGCTACTTGTCAGCAAGTGCTTAGCTGCCATTTTAGAGAAGGTAGGCACAGCTACTCACTGCTGTGTCACCCAAGTGGGCCAGGGAGGAAAAGTGGGAGCTGCCACCCACCTCCACCACCAGTGCTGTGGGTGGGCGAGGAGGGTGGTGGTGGCAGTCCTTCTGCAAGTGGTCTGGTGGCCAGCTGGTGGGCGGTGGGTAGAGAATTTCAAGCCCCAGTTAGTGGCAGCACAGGAGAGGGAGGGGGGAGAGAGAGAGACTATGAAAGGGTAAAAGGAGGGAGGAAAGGTATAGCTGAATGGGAGGAGCAAGACCTGTAACAAGGGAAAGCTGAGGATAGGGGAGAGGAGCAGAAAAAGGCAGTGGGAGGAAGGGAAGGATGGGAGGTAGTAAATGCCCAGGGGGGAAACAGAAAAGGGTGGGTAGGTCTGTGGGAGAGAAGGGAAGGGAAGAGGCTGCAGGGACAGCCAAGGAAAGGAAAGGAAAAGAATGGGAAAATGATACCCCCATGAAATCTCAAAAGTCTCCCACTTGTAACTGAATAGTTGCTTAGTAGGATGTATAGAAAGGCTGCTGCTTGTACTCTGAACAAAGAAAAATATTGACCTCAAGCTAGCAACTACAAAAGGGGAGGCAGCTTCTGTATTACGTAATACATATTAACCATTTAAAGCCTAAATGATATGCCAGTATGCCTGGAATATGATATTAGTACAATTGCAGTACCTACAAGGACTTGCTGGAGGGCATCTCATTTTCCCCTCCCCCACTATCTTCTATGCCCCTTCCCCTGAAAGCCCTGTAGCCTCCATTTTTCTTCCTTTCCTTCCCACCTACCATCACCTGCTCCCTATCTTCTGCTTTCCCTTCTTCCCTTCCCTTAGGAAAATGCTGTGTGATGCTAGCTGCCAGGCTTGGTCTCATTGCACTGTGGGGAACCCACAAGGAGTTATGGGGGCAGCTCAGTTCCCCTATATCCCACTCCCCACTCTATTTCTCCTTTACTTCCTCCTGGCAACAGTCCCCATAGCCTCACCTTTCCTTCCTTGTTTTTCTACTTCCTACCCACCAACCTTTTATCTACCCTCCCATCTTCAGTTATATTTATTATTTATTTACTTAATTTATACCTCACTTTTCTTCAGAATGGAGACTATAAGCAGTTTCCAAAATTCTCCTCTCCTGCATTTTATCCTCACAACAATCCTATGAGGTATGTTAGGGTAAGAATGTGTAACTGGCCCAAAGTCACCCAGTCAGCTTCCATGGCAAAGTGGGGATTTGAACTTGAGTCGCACATATCCTAGTCTGAAACTCTAACCACTACACCACCCTGGCTTTCATGGGGTGGCTGCTGTTGAACAGTAGCTGACAGCGGGCCTGAGTGAATCATACAAGTAGTCTGGTATCAAAGTCACCTGGTGGTTCCTGTCAGGCCTGGCCCCAATGAGTTCTCCCTCAAAGACCAAAACAGCCCTGTAAAAGGCTCTACCTCTCCCCCTAACTTTTACTGCCAGAAACCAAGGCTGGAAAGCTGGTTATACTGTTCTGGTTGCCTAGCAATAGCCACTGAGGGCATTTGTTTTTTAAAGCTAATGGCACTGCCTCTATCATCTTGCAGGGTTTTAAACCCTCTGTTTTTGTGTGTGTGTGTGTGAGAGAGAGAGAGAACCTAGGGCTTTTCTCCAGTTTGTAGAAAGATCGTTGTGGTCTGTTCATAGCTCCTCTTTCTGGAATTAAGTATCCACAGATTTTGCCATGTTGAGAACTAGATATATTGATTTCTAGCTTTTATATGACTGCCTTCTAAAAATGAATTAGGGCTACTTAGCTACATACTGTTTGGTGGATTGGTCCCCCACATGAAATAATGTCACTGTTATGCTAGTGACCTGTGATCTTTTTTGGCTTCCATAAAAGGGCTTTCTGAAACTCTTCACCACTATCACAGCTAATCTACCATAAATCAGCAATTACAGAGTGGGCGCTCCCTCAGGATACAGGAAATGGGAATCTGTGCAAGTATATTTTGCTTGCTGTTAATGTTTGCCCTTTATAATTTATTTTTTCCCCTTCTGACAGATTAGTGTTGGAATGCCTGCTTAAAACAGTAGGTATTCTTCCAAAAAAATTTTTATTTATTTTTTTACAATTGATGCTCTTGCAAGGTTCCCTGTAATTTTTCAATATCTGGTGACGGTGCCATGCAGTCCTGCTGGGTTTGTTAAAGTAAATCAACCAGAATTTCCAACCAGTTCGTCTTGGCACAAGTAGACATGCTGACACATGGAAATGCAACCATTTTCCTTCTTAAAAACATACTTTCTGTGCAAAGTAGAACTAAATGCAGTATAGGTTTCATGATTCTGAAAGAATATGTAGAAAATGAGTTCTACATAGACCTTTGCAATTATGATTTTAAAATGAGGGAGCGTAGAGGAATTCCCAGACGAAGAAAGAGAAGTTTAACATAAAGTCTGAGTTTCTCTCCAGCCCTACCTCTGAGGTGCTCAGGACCCATGTTAAGAGAATTCTCCCCATTTTATATATTATGACAGACAGATGAGTCAGGAGGGTTTTTGAAGAGCCATGAATTCATTGTTTTTTATACCAGAGAAATGGAAGAATAAATCACATGCAACATCATTATAAAATTGGGCTGCTAGTAGCTGCTATGTTTGTTTGTTTTTTACTACATCATACTAAGCCAGTCCCAATTCCTTTTATGAGAGGGCAGCTGGTTTGGTGGTTAAACCAAGTGTGATAGTTACAATAGTCACATCTATAAACTTGAGAGAGGTAAATTGTTATATCCTGTTCTGCATGCCGCAGTTTAGGAAAAGACTTATCAAAAATATAAAAGATTGGGGTTTCCGGTCGGAGGAATGGAGGTCTGACACGCTTTGCAAGTGTGCAAGGCGGACAGCGGCTCTTCTTGACAGCTTGGGTGGACAAATCCACCTGACGCAACCTCACACAGATAGTGTGAGGACTAGCAAGCAATATAATCCAGGTTTGAGCAAGCTCGGTGAAGGAAAAGTCTCGGAGGAGACTTTTACAACACCTTGAGCACTGCAGCCGAAGAAGATTTCTGCAAGTATCTCTAAGGAGCCGAGCTGAGCTGATTAAATCAGCATAAAACCTCCAATTCCCCTGATTCCTTAACAAAGAAGACAAAGTTTAAACGTTGGGACCACATCTGAAGCGAAGTAACAACATAAGGTAATGGAAAAAAAAGTTTTCGCTTTACCATTACCGCGTTTTGAAAGATGAAAAGCAGATCGGGTGAAGCAATGGACTGTTGCGGATTGGATGGGTGCAGTTTGGAAATGTTGAAAGGCTAAATTTGAACTTGAAGGGCCAAGGAAACAGGTTATTTGGCATTCCTGCGGTTGGGAGAGTCGGGAGGGGGAGCCAGGCGTCGCGAGACAAAGAGGGAGGAGGGAGCCAAGCATCGCGAGACCAAGCTGTGAGGATTGAGACAGGAAGTGATGGCTTGAGGAGCAGACAAGAAGGGAAACGGAGAAGAACCGGAAGAGAGCAAAGGGGACTGTAAAAACTGCCGGACCAAAAGGACTACAACAGGAAGTCACGTGCGGAGAGCAGACAAGTAAGCAAGAGGAAGGGACAAAAGGAAACTACGGCAAGCCAGAAGCAAGGTAAATAGACTGTAACCTTTGACACGAACCATAGAAGAGTTGCGCCCGCCATTTTGGATTTATAAAATTTTCAAACATTAATATTTCAAAAACTACATAACTTAGAAGGCTAAAACCAGTGGAATTTGAACTGGCAAGACATGCCTGTTTGAATACACTAATTGGTGACTGATTTGGAAAACAAGAAAAAATCGATCTTTTTTAAAGTGACAAGACGGACCACGGACTGAGATCGAGAGCAGCTACATGGTCCTCCCCTACAATGGCAGCAAAAAAAGAGAGAGAACTATTAGCTGTTATGGAAGCAATGGGGAAAAAATGCTGGACGCAATAGGGGAGGTAAATGCAAAAATGGCAAGTGCAATTGGAGAAGTAAATATTAAAATAAATGCCATATCTGCACAAGCAGATAAAATTTTTATAGATTTAAAATCCGAATTACAAAAGTTAACCACTAGAACACAAGACATAGAAACCAAAGTAAAAGAACTGGAAGAAAATACTCAAAAAACAATAAAGGATAATGACAGAATGGAAAAGATGATGAACTATAGAGACATGCAAAACCATCTGAGATTTAGAGGCATAGAGGAAAAATTAGGTGAAGATATTTTTACAAGAATGCAAGAAGCATTAGCAGATTTTTTACAAGAGGAGGAGGAAGCTGTTAAAGAACATATGGATCTTGTTTACAGAGTCAATTCTACGTACACAAGAGACAAAAATATACCAAGGGACGTTGTAGTTCAATTTACAATAAAGAGGACAAAAGAACAAATCTACAAGAAATGCTTTACAGACTCCTTTGAAATAGGTGGAAAGAAAGTTATCGTAATGAAAGAACTGCCCAGAGCAATTTTGCAAGACAGGAAAAAATTCAAGCATCTGACAGACAAACTGAAAGAGAAAAAAATAAGATTTCGTTGGGAAATACCACAAGGACTGAGTTTTTATTATGGTAACAACAGAATAGTGATTAAAAATTCAGCAGAAATGTACGCCTTTGTTGGTGAGAACAAGGAAGAATTTGGTGATATTTAAGACTACAACAAGATGGATTATAAAGTACTTTCATGGAATGTAAATGGACTTAACTCACCCCAAAAACGTAGAATGGTAGGTCATTGGCTGGAAAAACAAAAATGCAGTATAATTTGTATACAAGAGGCCCATCTTAAGAAACAAAACTACAAATATTTAATAAGAAAAAAGTTGGGAGAAGAATTTTTTTCATTGGCAAGCAATAAAAAGAATGGAGTTGTAACATATGTCAAAAAAGACTTGGAACCCAAACTAATATTTAAAGATAAAGAAGGAAGATACTTAGGCTGTGGTCACACACACTAAATAATCCACTTTCAATCCACTTTCAATGCACTTTCCAACTGGATTTTTACTGTGTGAACTGGCAAAATCCAATTCAAAAATGCATTGAAAGTGGATTGAAAGTGGATTATTTATTGTGTGTGACCGCAGCCTTAGCTATTGAAATTTTTTTACATGGACAGAAGACTTTGATTGTGAATATTTACGCCCCCAACGGAGCCAAAGAAAATTTTTTTAAAGAACTACAAACGGAACTGGACAGTGTAAACTACGATCAAATCATGATGTTGGGAGACTTTAATGGGACTGTGAATAATAAAATAGATAGGCGCTCAAAAAGAAAAGACGACACACTAGGGAAACTTCCAAAAAAATTTTTTGAATTGATAAAACAGGAAAAGCTGGAGGATATTTGGAGGAAGGTTAACCCACAAGGGAAAGACTATACCTTTTACTCCAACAGGCATGATTCACATTCAAGAATTGATATGATCCGGATGTCTACTAATTTAACATTTAAGACAAAAAAAGTTGAAATTTTACCTAGAATAATCTCAGACCATAATCCTTGTCTATGGACCTCTGGGCAGACAAAAAGACAAGGGAGATGGAGAATAAATGAAGACTTATTAGACAACCAAGAAATAGTTAAAAAATTACATGAAGAGACAGATTTATATTTCCAAGCGAATATACAAAAAGAAGTAAAAATTCAAACTGTGTGGGATGTGTACAAAGCAGTGATGAGAGGATTATTGATATCACTGAATGCTAAAGACAATAAAAAGAAAAGAGAACAATATGAAAACATTGTGCAAGCCATTAAAGTAAAAGAAAAGGAACTGAAGAGCAGACCAGGAAAAAAGAGACTGCAAAAGGAAATTTGGATGTTACAAGACCAAGCAAAAGCTATTTTGAATCAAGAGACTTACTGGAACCTGAAAAAACTGCAACAAAAAGCATTTGAAGGTGCAAACAAACCTGGAAAGTATTTAGCATAGCAAATAAAGAAAAAGCGTGAAAATAAATTCATTACTAAAGTGATACGGGACAATATTGAGATAATAAGGGAATAAAAAGAGAATTTTATAAATACTACACAAAGCTTTTTAAGAAGGAAAATAAAGACAGAAAAAGGATTAAAGAATACCTACAGTCATTAAAATTACCAAAACCAACAGAGAAAATCAAAGAACTACTTAATAGCCCAATATCACTACAAGAGATTAAAAATGCAATAAATGACTCAAAACTAGGGAAAGCACCTGGATCAGACGGATTTACAGCTAAATTTTATAAATCGCTACAGGAATCGATCTCACCAGTGTTATTGCTATTAATGAATGACATAGGAGTGACAGGTGAGGTCCCAGAGACTTGGAAAGAAGCAACCATCTCACTCATTCCGAAAGAAGGTCAAGATTTAACCGATGTTAAAAATTATAGACCAATTTCTTTGTTAAACAATGACTATAAGATTTTTGTCAAGATTATAGCTGATAGGCTTAAGGAACATCTTAAAGAGACTATACAGACAGAACAAGCAGGATTTTTACCTAATCGCCAAATAAGAGACAACTTAAGAGTAGTAGTGGATGCTATAGAGTATTATGATAAACATACAGAGAAGGAAGTGGGCTTTCTTTTTTTAGACGCGGAGAAAGCGTTTGACAATTTAAACTGGGATTTTATGTTTGAAGTGCTGGAACATCTTGAAATTGGAGACTATATGCTTAATCTTATTAAGTCAATATATAGTGAACAGAAATCTTCTTTAATAATTAATACTGAAAAAACGGATTACTTTAAAGTTGAAAAAGGAACACGACAAGGATGCCCACTTTCGCCGTTGCTATTTATTTGGATTTTGGAAGTCTTGCTAGAAATCTGAAAGAAGATAAAGAAATTAAAGGCTTAACAATAAAAGGTTTTTCTTTTAAATATAGAGCCTTTGCAGACGACGTGATGTTTATAGCCGAAGACCCTATGACTACACTACCATATTTGTTGCAGAAAGTAAGAGAGTTTGGTGATTTGGCTGGGTTTTATGTAAATAAGAACAAATCAAAAGTGATGTGTAAAAATATGTCAAATAATAAGCAAATTGAATTACAAAATCTTATAGAATGTGAAGTGGTGAAAAAGACAAAATATCTAGGTGTAAACCTAACAATGAAAAACATTGATTTGTATAAGAATAATTATGAGAAACTATGGCAGCAAATTATGCAAGATATTAAAAGGTGGAATGTATTAAATTTGTCACTGTTGGGTAGAATTGCAGTGGTTAAAATGAATGTGCTACCAAGAATAATGTTTTTGTTTCAAACTATTCCGATTGTGAAAGATGTAAAAACATTCAAATGCTGGCAGAAGGAATTGAATAAGTTTCTGTGGGGAGGGAAAAAACTAAGAATTAAGATGAAAATAATGTGTGATGCTAAAGAGAGAGGTGGGTTCCAGTTACCAAACTTAAGGTTATATCACGATGCAGTATGTTTGACTTGGGTAGGGACATGGACTATGTTACAAGATAGAAAGTTATTGTCCCTGGAAGGTCATGACTGTAGGTTTGGGTGGCACGCATATTTGTATTATGGTAAAACAAAAATGGACAATATGTTTAAGCATCATTATTTGAGAAGAACATTAATCGATACGTGGACAAGATATAAAAACTTTTTCCCAGAAGAGATACCTATGTGGATTGTACCCGCAGAAGTTTTAAATCCAGTATCACGTCACAAAGGACAAGATTGGTTGAAGTATAGAGACTTATTAACAAGGCATGGTAAAGACTTTATATTGAAGGAGCAGCATCAGATGGACTTTGATTATGGTTGGCTAAGTTATAGACAAATATATGACATGTATAGAAGTGATAAAAAACCGGTTTTAGAGAAAAAAAATAATGAAATAGAACAAGTTTGGGAGGAAGGTGGGGAAAAATGATCTCTAAAATGTATAAAATTTTGTTAAAATGGTTTAACGCTGATGAAATGGTAAAAGAACAAATGGTAAAATGGGCGATAAACTTCAACAAAGACATTGAAATGGAATCTTGGGAATTTTTATGGAAAAATGCTATGGGTATATCTACATGTTATAATTTAAAAGAAAATTGTTTTAAAATGATGTACAGATGGTATATGACACCAAAAAAAATTGCAAATATTAATCAGAATATGTCTAACAAATGTTGGAAATGTAAAAAGAAAGAAGGTTTTTTTTATCATATGTGGTGGACTTGTGATAAAGCAAAGACTTATTGGTCTATAATGCATGCAGAAATGGAAAAAATTTTGAAATGTACATTTAAGAAGTTGCCTGAAATGTTATTGCTTGGACTTAAACTAGAAGAGATAAATGTAAAGAAAAGGACAATAATATGGTATATGATAACAACAGCAAGAATGGTGTATGCACAAAATTGGAAAAATGAAAAAATACCAGAAGTGTGGGAATGGTTGAAAAAATTGTTATATATGGCTGAAATGGATAAATGGACTAGAAAATTGAATAATCTGTACTCAGAGACCTTTTTAGAAGATTGGAAAGATTTGAAAGAATATGTTGAAAAATACTGGGACATGAAAAATTACATTTATACATGGTTATAATAACATAGCAATAGAATTAGAGTATATGAATGTATTAAGGATAATTAGATAATGTTTTTTATTTTAGAATTATATAAGAATATAGAAAGTAAGAATTAGTATATAAGTATTTTTAAGATATATGATTGTTACCAGAAATGTAAACATAGATATAAGTATTACTATTTTGGATAGAGTGGAAAATGTGTTATGCTTCAGATGTGGTGGGAAACCGACAATACAAGATAAAAACAAGATTATACAAATAGAACAAAATGTTATATAATATGGAAAAAAGGATTTGTATAAGAAAAATGTATTAATTTTAATGTTTTGAAAAATAAAAAATTTTTTACAAAAAAAAAATATATATAAAAGATTGAAATGCCGTCACTTGACATAAGAATGCATCTCATACAAAAATGTCCCACTAAGGAAACTGAACAAGGCTGTTAATGATAGGACATTTGGGAGGTCATTATTCATAGGGTTGCAGTAAGTCAGAAGCGTCTTGATGGCATGTAACACATAAGGAACAAGGGAAATTTACTGAGTGTTTCTGCAAAACTCAAGTCCTAAACACAGGGGAGGTAGGAATTCAATAAGACAGACCTTGATATAGGCCAAGTTTAAGATCCCTTCAGTTTGCAATAATTTGACCAAACATTTAGCATTTCTTCCTTCCTAATCCAAGGATGAGTAATAATCTTAGTCATTGCACTACACACTTTAGAGTAAACAAAAAAATCTTACTACTTATGTTCATCATCTGGTCATGCAGGAACATGTAGTACAAAGCCTAAAAAAACTAAAGATCCAAATTCTAGTCTATTTTAGCACAGCATGTCCAGTGGGAAGACAGCTCCATTTTCACAGCTTTTTTTGAGGACTGTAGAATTAATGGGTGTGGCTGCAGCTGCTGTCAATCTCTCCTAGAGAGGTGCTGTGGCAGACAGAGCTCCCATGTAGCTCAGCATCTCCTGCAGCAGCTGCTGCTACACAGTGCAGAGCCAGATGGAAGACCTCAGTGATTCTTAGTTTCATTTCATATAAGACTACCTTGTAAATTGACATGGAGAAACCATCCATTTCCAGAAGACAAAATGTGTTGGATTATAAAGAAGTGTATGTACCAGTAGCAGAAAAACATAAGGATTTCAATAGAAAGACAGGTGTGCGGCTTTAAAACATACAGGGAGCAATCTTAAGTAGGCCTCAGATGTCAGCCTCATGTTACTCAGTGGGGCCTACTGCAAGGAAACTGTCCCTAGGATCGCAGCCAGAATTCTTGCTTCTTGCTGTAGCTTACTTGGATTTAGGAGGTCATGGTTGACAGAGTCAGGTCAGCCCATTTAGGGGAGGGGAGGGTTGCCAGCACCGGGTTGGGAAATACCTGGAGATTTGGGGGGTGAGCCTGAGGAGGGTGGAGTCTGGGGAGAGGAGGGACTTCTAAGAGGGGTATAATGCCATAGGTCACCTTCCAAAATGGCCATTTTCTCCAGGTGAACTGATCTCTGTTGCCTGGAGATCAGTTGTAATCCCAGGAGATCTAGAGCCACCACCTGAAAGCTGGCAACCCTAGGGGAGGGGCTATGGTTCAGTGAAGGTCCCAGGTTTAATTCCTGGCATCTCTAGTTAAAAGAATCTGATAGTAGTTGATATGACCCAACCCACTTGGGACCCTGGACAGCCAATGCCAGTCAGAAGAGACAATACTGACCTTGATAGACCAACATTCACTATAAGGCAGCGTCATTGTATGTTTCTATGTCAGAATTCTCCACTTGACAAAAAGTCATATGGAGTCCTTTCTTCATTGTCTTTAGCCACTGGGACAAGATGTACAGAAAGAGATTTAGGAGACTTCCCTTACCAAGTAAAAATTAGTTATGAGGAAGAAAGGCATCACCCTGGTTCTCAGACCAATAGTGACCTCTGGCACAGTAATAATAAGTAGTAAAAAATGGATCAACTGCATCAATTTCATGTGACAAAATCTAGTCACTTCTTATGTGTGTTTTAAGCAGGAAAGACAAATTTGCAGACCTCCCCTCCTTTGCAAGTTGGTTCATGATCAGTGTCTCACCACCTAATTATATGTTAAAGGGAACTATTAATGATTCCCAGGAAGGAAAAATTAATTGGGAATCTGCTTTTCCACAGCACTTGCTACATTGTTTGCAGGAATATGGGTGAAAGGAACACATGGGTCTTTTTTAAAATACAACCAAGATAGCTTGTTCTGTAGTCATCTGTCACATAATGCATCATAAGTGGATGTGAAACAGAGATACAATCTTGTTGATGTAGGTGGATAAACAGTCTCTAAACAGTGATTATCTAACATGATGAAATTAGAACTACAAATCTCAGACTTTATCCTCATCTGTTTTGGAAATCATCAAACCCAACAAGGCATTTCTAACTTGCACATTTATTTTCATCTGTATTGTGCCATTATTAGCTAGCTACCTTGTGCTTTCCTTTCGACAAATAATGTTGAAAGACAGAGCAACCAGTATGGTGTTAGGTGAGAAGCTGTGGCTCCATTATGGAGCCTATGCTGAATCCCCTGATATAGTTGTAGATGTAAGCAAAGAACTTTCTCTGAAATCCTGAAAAGCCTCCACCAGTTAGAGTAGACACATTTTCTGCTTTCAAATACTAGTAAGGATCCCCGTGGAGAGGGGACTTCCTCTGGAGTCTGAAAAACAATTGGGGACTTTCCTAAGAACTCACTTGAATTAGAGAGAGGATTTGAAAGTGGAATTGCTTCCCATATTCATGTGCCCAGGGGGCTCGTGCATTCTGCACACATTGCTGAAGTTTAGGAAAACCAGTAGTTCACAGAATGAGTAAAATCAAGCACCTTGATCATACACCAGAACAAGCAGCTCCAAAATTGAAAGTATTGGCTATAGATACAGGACAATAATTTATAGAGTGATTAAAAAAAAAAACCTACTAAGCTTAAGAGGTCAGGTTGCTTATACTTTTCCCTGGCAGAATATGTGATGCCATTGGGGATGGTTTAGCTGGAGATCAAGTCGGGAAAATTTGACTGCTGAAATACTGTGTGCATGACCAAACAGAGAGGTTAGCACCCTGGGAGTAGCTGCCATTTCTCTGGAAGCAGCTGCACTGTTCCCCAATGGCCTTGACCACATAAATGAGTGTAAACGGTTGTATGAACAGCTGACTTGACACTAGCTGTCCTCCATGTGGTCATACATAACCACGCATGATTGTATGGAGTAATTTTTGGTGTAGTTTGGTGTAGTGGTTAAGTGCGCGGACTCTAATCTGGGAGAACCAGGCTTGATTCCCCACGCCTCCACTTGCACCTGCTGGATGACCTTGGTCAAGCCATAGTTCTGGCACAGCTGTTCTTGAAAAAGAGCAGTTTCTGTCAGAGCTCTCTCAGCCCTACCTACCTCACAGGGTGTCTGTTGTGAGGAGGGGAAGGGAAAGGAGTTTGTAAGCTGCTCTGATACTCCTTCGAATAGTGAAGGGCGGGGTATAAATCCAATCTCCTCCTCCTCCTCTTCTTCTCCTCCTCTAATTTGACAATACAAACTGGCTCTGAATATTGCCAAGTGTGTAGGTACATTTAGCAGCTGAATGCCACTATTTGCAAGGCACCAACCTGCACAGCCTCACTTGAAGTATGGGCTACTGGGATGTATAATTTCAGACTGCAGATAACATTAAATATTTGGATGCTCTCCCTCCACATAAGATATTTCCTACATAGAAAACTAAACTCCCAGGGAACAAGTTCTAGGCCAGCCTTTCCCCTCAGCCTTTAGACAAGGGAGGCAGAGGAGCAATCAGCCAATGCAAGGCCAGTGATTAGAGAAGGGGAGGAGTAGAGCCACGTTCTGCTACACTCTGAGGACATGCAGTGATACCTATGCACTTCTCAGTTTATCAGGAAGAGGGAATAAGTCATCATAGATGAAAAGACAGACATCAGCTTGTTGAGATGGTAAATCTGGTAAGGGCAGCCAGCCAGTCATTCACTCCTGCACAGGAATCATTCCATGTGTGTGTGTGATTCCAGATATGTATGGAGAAACCAAACCTCTCTCTCTCTTACAGTCAGGTTCCAACATATAAATGGTGAGAAAAGCCTAGAGGAAATAGACTAGTGGTTAGTGTTATTTACTGTTACTTAAATGCAAATTAAAATTAGTATTTAAAAAACAGCAGACCTTAGAGACTGTCTCTATAATTAGTTCCATCACAATTGCTGCAGTCAGCAGTAGGCTCTGTCTTCACAGTGTCTTCTCTATTTAATTAGAGAGCGGTACGTTTACAGATGGAAGCAAGGGCCAAAAGAGGCAAATGCCCATTGCCCTGTTGGCCAGAAGCAGATTGCCATGTATGTATTAGTTTAAACATCTGCACATGGATCCTAAGTGATGACACAGTCACTGTTTTTAAGAACAGTCAAGTAAATCAGATTTTCTTCCTGGCCTGTCAGAACTAATAATTTATTCTCAACTGTGGTCTTATCCCTGCAGGATTCAGAGCTAAAGGCCAAATTGCTTATTAAAACTAGACTGTGGCCCAGTGAGATTTGACAGATGTTAATCCTTCCAAATGTGCTTTATGGCAATTTTTTTTAAAGATTCCTTTCCCTTAGAAAGACACTTGACTGCTTTGGCAATTCTTCCCCCCTCCCCCCCTGAAATGGGCCATTTACCATGTTAAGATTCCAAATCATCCCCTTGGATTTTCTGAAAGGATGGTTCCTTAACATCAGTTCTGAGTTATGCCCTTGTGTATCTGATGGGTTGTGTGTGTGAAGAAGATTCACACTTACTGTTCTGTATTCCTCCAGTTTATATGGAAGCAAGTCTTAGACATAATTCTGAGTGGGCTTTCTGTTCCACGTTTTACTTCTGATGACTTCTCATTTGCTGAGACACAAGAATCCTGAAATAAAGGGGCAAGTGACAAACATGAGACGAAACTCAAATGTTAGCTGCTTGTAAGTGCAAATGAAGTAATTGACCAGACTGTCAGATATTAATCTATTTGGGGTCCTTTAAGCAGGTGTAAATGGCCTAATCTATACCATTGTTTTATTCGTAAAGAGACATGGGGGATACAGATCCTATACTGATGTTTTTCCATTGGTGGAAAAAGTATGTGTATTATTTATTTATTTTACTTGAGATATTTCTATGCTTGCCTTTCCAATAAAATATCTGAGACAGCTAATAGTCATAAATCATAAATAAAACACTATTATAAATATCAAACCACACTATGTTATATAAACATTTGTTGTTGTTCAGTCACAGTTGAGTCTGACTCTTCACGATGTCATGGACCACATCACACCAGGCCCTCTTGTCTTCTGTCGTGTTCTGGAGTTTGCTTAATTTTATGTTTGTTGCATCGATGACACTGTCTAACCATCTCATCCTTTGCCGTCCCCTTCTTCTTCTTTGACCTTCAATCTTTTCCAGCATCAGGGTCTTCTCTAGTGAGTGCTCCCTTCTCATTTGGTGGCCAAAGTATTTGAGTTTCAGTATCTGGCCTTCCAGGGAACAATCAGGGTTGATTTATTTTAGGATTGACTGATCTGATCTCCCTGCAGTCCCAGGAACTCTCTAGAGTCTTCTCCAGCACCATAATTCAAAATAATCTATTCTTCGGCACTCAGCCTTCTTTATAGTCCAACCCTTGCAGCCATACATTACTACTGGGAATACCGTTGCTTTGACCATACAGACTTTTGTTGGCAGGGTGATGTCTCTACTTTTTGTTATACTGTCTAAGTTTGCCATTGCTTTTCTTCCAAGGAGCAGGCATCTTTTAATATCCTGGCTGCAGTCACCATCTGCAGTGATCTTGGATCCCAGGAAGGTGAAGTCTGTCACTGCTTCCACGACTTCCCCTTCTATTTGCCAAGGAGTGATGGAGCTGGATGCCATGATTGTAGTTTTTTTAATGTTGAGTTTCAAGCCAACTTTTGCGCTCTCCTCTTTTATCCTTAGCAAGAGGCTCTTGAGGTCCTCTTCACTTTCTGCCATTAGAGTGGTATCGTCCGCGTATCTGAGGTTGTTGATGTTTTTCCCAGCAATCTTAATCCCGGTTTGTGAGTCATCCAGGCCGGCATTTTGCATGATGTACTCTGCATATAAATTAAATAAGCAAGGTGACAATATACATCCCTGTCGTACTCCTTTTCCTATGCTAAACCAATCAGTTGTTCCATATCCAGTTCTATCTGTCGCTTCTTGACCCTTATACAGGTTTCTCAAGAGACATGTAAGGTAACACAATAATTATAAGCCTTCTGTTCATGCAAGTTCATGCGTTGTCAGCCTTGTAAGTACACAGTATCAAAATGATCATTTATTATATAATAGGTGCTCTCTGTAAAAAAGAATCTCTTTGAAATTAATTAAAGATGCCTCGGCTGCCTATCAACCGCATCCACAAAGCTCTTCCAAGTGTAGTTCTACTTGTGCAGTTGGCAGGGTTAGTGCAGCACCAGTCCCTGGCTCCTCTGCAAGTATCATGACATCCCATGCTGAAATACATATGGCTGTGCTTCCAAAAACAAGACATGACAAAGTTAAAACAACTTAAACATGAACAGTACACCCAGCAAGTGCATACTAAGAGGCTGCAACTGCCAGCTCTGCCCCATTAGCGATGGTCATGTGCCATTGTTAATAATGATACCTGCCAAAAACATGTAACAAACGACAGTTCAACATTACAACAATTGACTGTGGGCCATAGTGAGAATAACTCTGAAGTGCAGTGCCACCCCACAACCCCCAAGTATCAGACAAACTGTTGTGTACTTACTGTATATATTACAATGGAACAGTCTGTTTCCCCCTCTGATATTTGCATGTGCTGGTTTGGTCTTGTGGGGTGGAGTCCCCGCTCAGTTCTGTTTGTTACTTAGAACTATAGACTGCATGCACCCCCTTCTCCTGAAACCAGCCGCTCACATTCTGCTATCTTCTTGCTAATAAACTGATGTTATCTTGAACACACCTGCCTCTGCTGTGTGAACCTAAGAGCAGGAACCTGAGTGAGTAGCCGATTCCTGACTTGAAAGCAAAAGAGAGCATCACACCAACAATGCAGGGATTCTCACATGGGTACCAGAAATAGTTGCCACTGGATATACCCCTGCCACTCAGTAAAGTCTTGATGGGTCAAATGTGTGATGATGTCACCTGTCCACCTTCCACATGTGGCTGTGGTGAGCTGAACCTGCAGCCACAGAAAGATTAGAACGATTATCCTTGGTACAGGGACCAGTATCTGCCACCAGTTCAGCAGTGAGGGCTGGAGCTTGCTAATACCAGAGTGCCCGGGTGCACAGGTAGCCAGGGACTAGGTGCAGATGGGAGCACCAGATACAACTCTGGAAGATGAGAATCTCTTTTTTTGAGTGCCCACCTTGCATGTTACCCAGGTAGCTCTTCAAGCCTGCTCTTATGCTGTTGCACAGTATCATTGCTGATGATAATATTTACCTGCTGTGTCACCCTTTTGAGACATTCCTAAAAAGCAAATAGTAAATGGCCACTTCCCTATGACATCATGTGTCTATCACTCGGCAGTGTTTGGATGCCTAACATGGTGTGTGTGTTGCTGACTACTATGGGTCATGGGGGAAATATGGGTGAGTTATGGATGGATTGGCTTTAGACTCATACCAGTAGGTAATCACATATATGACCAGTATCTCCCACTAACAGCAAACATTTATCTTTCACACATTCCTGTGGGGCTTATGTATAAGACACTATGCCCTGGTGCCTTGTTTTGTAGGGCAACTTGTAGGGCAATGTGAAAACACTGACATTTTGCCTTAGGGCTCAGGGCTTGGCCACCACTTCCAAAGTTCTGCACAGCTCTCCCCAGTGGTCCTCCAGGCCTACAGCAATGTTCCAGTGGACACAGTAACTTCTTGGAAAGCTGTGAATAACTGGTGTGGATTCTATCTCCAGCCATCTTGCTAAACTTTCCAATGAGTTCTTGCATTGAGAGATATCACACTCGGAGTCTACCTGAGGTGTGGGCGGGTGTCTGTTGCTCTGCTGGTGGTTTATGCATCAACTTGGAAAACTCTCATTGTTTCTCACAGGGCTCCATTTCTGGCAAGTGTTGGCAGGATTAGACATGCTGAGAACTTTCACAAGAACATGATCATCTGGTAAATTTACCTTGATCCAACTCTCTCACTTGCATATGAAGCGAACAACTTATTATATTGCCATGATGTTTCCTGTGGATGTTCATCTCACGCATAGCAGCATGCCAGGCGTCTTTGTACCTGCACAGTAGCCATTTGCGCTGCAGGGCGAGGCTATGCCTTGGCTAGTAAGGGGCTGCTTGCAGCTGCTCTTATCCAGTTAGCAAACTAAATCATGTCATTTACCAGAGAAGAGTCATGTATCCCCCAAAGTCACAATGAGATCATTAAATTGATCTGCTTGTAAAGCATGGAATTACTCATGGTTTGTGCCTCTTTGTTCCTATCCTTTAAATTAACTTTTGGATATACTGCCTGCTTCTTGCTCCTGCACAGTCAATGGTCTCTATTACTCATGGTTTGTGCCTCTTTGTTCCTATCCTTTAAATTAACTTTTGGATATACTGCCTGCTTCTTGCTCCTGCACAGTCAATGGTCTCTATTTGAGAAATGATTGTAAGATTAGCTGGGTTCATGGTCAGACACTGAATGCATACAGAAACACCTAACTGGTAAGTCTAATCTTTAAAAAATCTCGAGTTTTTTGCTAGTACCTTTTAAAAATTGGAGGTGACAGATGGGAATGGGTAGCTGCACAACTGTGGAAACATACACCTGAACTTGCTGGGATATGTCTAAACAGCATGGAAAATGATTGGCTCCCTGGTTTTATTATTTATTTATTTATTTCCCACATTTTGCATTGACACTGGCTAGCAGGAAATGAAAAGCTGGTGATTATTTATTTATTTTTTACCATCAAGTCACAGCCAACTATGGTGACCTCATGGGGTTTTCAAGGCAGGAGACATTCAGAGGTATTTTGCCATTTTCTGCCTCTGTGTAGCAACTGCAGATTTCCTTGGTGGTTTCCCCTATATTTTGTTTTGCCCCCTTTCCCATCCCTTTTTGAATCCAACCACTCTATCCTTTCCCCTGCTTTCATAATACACTTTCTTTTTAAAACAGGCATTTTTGGTTTTGTTTCAGTACAGTACAGGCTATTCCTCTGGGATATTTCTCTTAATCTCTATGGATGCTACATAGTTTTCCATGAGATCCTCCAGGGTTTACATGCTGTTATCTCTTTATTGGTCTAGTACTGCACTAGGAAGAACCCTTTTTTAGTGGGTCAGTCTAGATGTTCTGAGCCCCCCTCCCCAAGTGGTAACAGCTGTTACCAGTTCTTTCTGGAGAACCCTTAGTCTAAGTGAATTTTCCAGAAAGGAAAGGTACCTTTCTCCCCTTCTGTCACAATTTAATTGTGATTAAATGGGCATGATTAAGCAGAATCAAAGGAGCATCATTAGAAATTCTTATAGAGACTGAGGGAAAAGTTGTTGTAAATACATATATTATTTAAAGTGGATAAAGATCCCATACTTGGTGTGCTGATGTTACAGGCAGCCATCTAATGCAGCTAAGTGGATCGATGCTGCCACTTAGATTTAATGGCACATTTCAGCTCCCTGAACACTTGAGATGCTTGTGGATCCCAAGTGTGGGTACATGCATTTGGAGAGAGAGCATGCCTGCAGGCATAGATGACAGAGACTGACATTTTCAGAATACTGCTTTCTGATGGCCCAGACTTACTGTGAAGTGATTCATATGCTCGATCACCTGTTGAAATAACTGAACATTTTCCCGTAGCAGCTCCTCCTTTGCTGAACTGTGCTGTGCAGGTTATGACCAGCATAACCTGGAAGGTGTGACACTTGGCCAGTTGCTAAGTGGCTAGAAGGAGCATGAGTGAAGTGGATGCCTTGTAATTGCTGGGATGTGGCACGTCTGCAACTCCTGAATACATTCATGTTTATAATGTGCACCTCATCTGTGCTGTGCTGTTATTACCTGCAGTCATCTGCTTCCACTTCTACTCACTTTGGAGGATACAGAGCTAGTTATTAAGGCTCTGTCATCCTGCCCTTTTCTGTCTGCATCAGTGCAGGATGGGGCTTGCCTGTGTGAGTGGTGTGCCTTTTGTAGAGGACAGGACAGCCACTGGTCTATAGGCTGGCACAAGCCTCTCTACAGAAACGTGCCTAGCACATGCCAGCAAGGCCCTCTTCACACCTCAGTTTCTAGTAGTGTAGAGCATCTCTCCACCACCACAATCGGTTCTCGGGGGGGTTTCTGCTCTGTTGTCACACCAACCTGCTTGGCTATTGCCCCTTATGAATTATTTACAGTGGCTGTAGCCACACAATATTGGATATTAGGGATGCCAGCCTCCAGGTGGGACCGGGGGATCCCCTGGAATTACAGCTCATCTCCATACAGAGTCAGTTCCCCTGGTGAAAATGGATGCTTTGAAAGGTGGACTGTATCCCACCGAGGAGGACCCTGTCCTCCCCAGGCTCCATCCCCACATCTCCAGGAGTTTCCCTAACCTGGATCAGGCAACTCTTTCTGCCATCCCCTGCCTGTAGCCAGAGGGGACCTGGCAACCTCACAATAAATTGCAACTTGTCCATACAGGAAAATGCAGTTGTGGATGATGGCTATAGTGCAACAATAGGATCCTATCCAAGGATAGCCTCAATGGGCTTTCTGTCATGGTGACCAGAATTACCCTGGACCAAGGTTCTCGATGGCTTTTGGCTTTCTTTGCAGACCGCGGAGTGCAGGGCCAGGCCCCTCGGATTGGCTTGCCTAGCTGTTGCCCTTGAAAAACTATGCTGCTTTAAAGTGAGTCTATGATTTTTAAGTGGGAGCCCTGTGGTATTCCCAAAGGGGAGCGTCTGGGGCTTCCAGCTTCTACTTCGTGGAAGTGCTGCCCCAGGGATGCCTCTCCTCAGAGACCAGATGTGACCACGAAAAGCGGCCTGCCGTTGCCCAGATCTCTCTCGCTTTTCTCCCTCCGTACCGAGAACGGGTTTTTGGAGCGAAGCGCTTGCGACCGCGTTGGCCAGAAGCCTCGCTTTCCCCGGGGCGGGCGGGATACTTGGCTGGCTGGCTGGCGGAGCCGCCCCCTGAGCATGTCCAGAGCGCTCCGGGGGCAGGGCAGGCTGCCCTGCGGGCGGAGCGGCGAAGGCGTGCCTCGCCCGCCCGGCTCCCTCCTGCCGTCCTCGCTCCACCCTCTGCCGCCGCCGCCTCTGCAGGTCCCGCGGAAGAGCGCCTGCGCTGCCGGCCACCCTCCGGCGGCAGGTCGCAGCTGCCCGGGCCGCCCGGCAGCTCGCCCTGGCCATGGCCTCGCCGGCCGTGGGGCAGTTCCCCTACCCGCTGCTGCTGGACAAGGAGCAGCAGCTCTTCCTGCAGAGCCTCAGCGCCAACGAGAGGAAGAAGATCCTCAAGCGCTCCGCGTCCAATGACATGAAGGCGCAGCAGCCCCGCCGCCGGCCGCCGGCCCAGGAGCCCCAGCAGCCCCACGCCGCGCCAGGGGGGCCCGTGCCCCAGCCGGGCCCCGAACAGCCCCCGGCCGGCCAGGCACCTCTGTTGCTGCGCCCCGCCGCCTGCGGGAGGCACCGCGGAAGCCTCGCCGAGCCGCTGCCGCTTCTCGGCACCCGGAGCCTGGCCGGAGAGGAGAGCGAGGACGAGGCGGCGCTCGTGGCTCTCTGCCGGGAGCCTCCCGCGTCGCCCGGTCCGGCGGCCAAGCCCCCCCGCCCGGGGCCCCTGCACCACCAGCGCCTGCGGCTGCGCTCCGCCGCGCCTCGCCTGCTGCCCGACGTGCGCACCATCTTCGAGCAGCCGCGGGACCCCCGCGTGCGAGAGGAGAAGGGCGAGGGGCACCGCTTCCAAGTCTTCGCCGCCCTCTGGCCCGGCTGGTGCGACCTGTGCGGGGAGGCCGTGCGCCAGAGGGCTCTGCGCTGTGCCAGTGAGTAGTAGCCGTGGGGCTCCTTCCCTCCGCTCCAGTAGTAGGAAAGGGCGCAGCGCAGGTGTCTCGCCTCTCTGCTGCAGGAGCGGCCCCTCCCCCCTCGGCCCGTGAATCTCCCTGCCCCTCTTGGGATCTTCTCTGCCCTCCCCCGAATTCCAAGTTTCCCACCCCAGGCAGCGTGTACCCAGACAGCCTCTGTCCAGCCTGCTGTGATTTGGGCACAAGCGATCCTTTAAGCCCTCCCCGAGCACTTCTGCTTCTTTAGTAGCAAAGCTCCTTCCCCCCCTTCCATGCCTTTGTAGGTGAATGACCCTTTCTGTTTTAGACCCAACCAAAGCCACCCCTAGCAATCTCCCTCTTCCAGGAGTTTGGATAAGCAGAGGCGACTAGCAGATATTGGTATTCCATAAAATCTATTGCCAAGGGCAGCCAATAAATGGTGTAACCTTGTTGCATCCAATCTGCATCCCTCTCAGTGCACTTTGAAATCCTGGTGGATATGCCTGCTGCTGCATGAACTGATTTATGTTTAAGACCTGAAAGCTTTTAGAATTTTCATGAGGTGTGTTGGAGTATGTCTTGGTTTAGAGAATTCCCCTCAGCTAGATCTTAACTTATGAATGGGGTTACATTTCCTTTGAGCTCTCAGGTTTGAAACTCCCAGCACTTCAGTCAGTGAAATCCATTAAACTGAAGCGTGTGCAAATAGTTTTGTTTTAAAAAACTGCCTTCTTCTGATCTGTGTTTTTTTTTAATTCCTTTCTAATTTATCTTGGATTCACCACTAATCAATAGAATTCCCATGTAAAGGGCACTCCCATTGATCTGAATTTCTGTCTAAACTTCTAATCAGCTTCTTGAATCTTTAGACTGTTGTCCAGCAACTTATGGTACTTTCTTGTTAGGAGTGACAAATAACATGTTTCACATGTTAACAGTTCTGAATTTTCATGAATCTCTCTGATGGTGAATGTTTATATCTCTCCTCTCCTCACGATGTATGGTCCCTTACAAACCTGTTCCATTGCAAGAGATTTGCTTTGCTGTTGCCAGTCTTTCCCTCATAGCAACCTGTGAGTAAATCACTTGTCAGTAGTTTGTAGTCTTAGAACTTGTTCATGATTCTGTCAGAATTGCTGCTGGCATTTTTGGTTTCTCATGGACATTGTTTCAGCCTTGCTGAAGATGGCATGGCACTGATTTAATTCATGGAAATATATGCAGCAAATGAAGGGCTTTCGCACAGAGGGCCATCATCAGAAATCCATCAGAGCATCATGCCAATTCTTCTGTCATGTGTGCCCACTGCAGTGTGGGCTGGTATGCTTCAGACCAACTTAGAAAGAGATCGGCATCCTGCAGAAGATGCTTTATGTGGGCAGAGCTTTAGTACTCAGAAGTAACTTTTTAGTGAAAATTTGTACAGATTGTGGTGTAAAAGATTAACTACTCTGTATCAGAACGGTGGCCTTTGAACATGGGTAAATTAATATAGTTATCTAGCCTAGTGGTTAGATAAATGGTTGTATGTTTCCCACTGAGTGACGCTTCTCCTAGGACTCTTCTTTGCCTAATAGAAGTTTCAATGCTGACTTGACATTCACCTTCAGGTTAGCTGAAAATCATAGTCTGCTTGATAGAGTAGCTGAAAATTATGGTAAAATAGCTGAAAGTTTCACAGGAATGAAATTTCTCTTTTCAAAGTCAGGGTGACACAAAAGCTAAATATATAGCGCAGTTGTGTTTTGAGTATGCGCATCACAGTTCATTTTCTACCTGTGTGCAAATGGTCTCGTAGGAAGTACTGATCTGGTTCAGGCACCCTGTTTCAATTTGATCCGTAGCATACAGGAACATTTTACAGGTATGGGAGCTTCTTTTTTTAAAAAATCCTTTCTCTGGAGTTGAGTATGGACACATTTTTTTACAAGATTAGAAATGTTTTCATATACTTTTACTCCTAGTGTGCTCCATTTGGTATAGGGGAGTTCATATACAATCATTTTTGTGTGTGTGGAATAAACGTGGGGTTGGGGGTAGGTCCCATTATTGTGTGGAAAGTGCCATCAAGCTGTAGCCACTTTATGGTGACTCCATAAGGTTTTCAGGGCAAGAGGCAAACAGAAGTGGTTTGCCATTGCCTGGGTCTATGTAGCAACCCTGGATTTCCTTGGTGGTTTCCCATCCAAATATTAACCAGAGCCAACCCTGCTTAGCTTCCAACATCTGAGGAGATCAGGCTAACCTGGGCCATGCAGGTCAGGGCATGGTGTGTTTAGACCATAATAAATATTAGCTTTAAAAGTGCCGCGAGACTCCTTTTTGTTGTTGCATCAACAGACTAACATGGCTACCTCTCTTTTAAAAAATGCTTGAAACTCATCTGTTTTGTTTACCCTAGAAGGGTTTTGGATGGCCATGATGAAATACTAATTAGTATGTATGCAGCATACTTAAGTGCACAAAGTAGGCTAGTGTTATCACCTTGATATTACAGATGTGGGTTGGGGAGCTAAGGCTAAAAAACTGTGGCTTAGCTAAATCTTGTCAGGGTAAACACATAATGGAGCTAGGGTATGGAATGAGCAGCTTGCACTCCAGCTCTTCATTACTATGCAATTTCATCTCTCATGTCATTAGAAAAAGAGGGAGCTAGGAACATTTTTATTGTACTTGGGGGGGGGTGTTTATTGTTTTCTGTCCCATCCAGTGCTGTTAAAGTGGTCAAAGTAGACTGTAATAAGTTTTCACCAAGCTTAGTATTTCACACCTTTTCCTTTGATAATGCTAGAAATGTAACTTTCAAAAGTGATAAATGACATTTTCACATGATGATTAGTGTGATGAATTCATCTATTCAGTTCACTGACCATTGATGAAACTGAACTGGGAAGTCTGCTTAATTATCAGAAATGGTCTTAGGTTTTTTAGGAATTAAGAATACAGAAATAGCCAAATTAAAACCAACCAAATCTGTCTTTCCCATTGATCATCATGCCAAGAATTGGGGGGGGGGGGGGTGTCAGTTAATTTATAAGCATGTCATAAGGATCATACAAAGTTTGTTTCTCATTCCTCCTAATTTTTTTTTTAGCTTTACCTAGTAGTTTAATATTATAGTGTAGTGTATTGGTTTTTATGGGGTGTTGGCCAAGAAGTTATTGAACCGAAGCTTTTAATTTATAATCCAAGACATACATGCGTGTGTGTGTGTGTGCGCACACATGTAAAAAGAGAGCACAAGGAAGGAATAGGCTAGAAACACAACTCCCCTCTGTGGAGGGTTGCCAACTTAGTTGATTGCTTGGGAGAGTTATTTGAACAAAACTTATCAGTGCAGATTGAAATCTCACTTTCAAATCCCTGTGTGCTGTTGTGCATGGCACACAGATTTGCTAGAGTTCTTGGCAGCAGTTATCAGGAAATAATTGGGCCCTCATTTAGTTTTACAAGTTTTATGTCCATGCTCTGTTCACACTTGTTCAGTTAGTGTGTTCATTGTCATTGAGTTTAGGGCTCAAGCAAAGCATATGCCCCAGTCAGGAGAGACTGTAGCTTAGTGGTGGACTATATTGTTGCATGTGGAAGGTCCAGGTTCAATCCCCTGCATCTCCAGTAAAAGGATCAGACAGAGGGTGATGTGAGAGGCCTGAGGGAGTTGCTGTGTATCTGATTTGACAGCACTGAGCTTAAAAAACTGAGGATCTGATTCAGTATGTGGCAGTTTCATGTTCAGTGCCTTAAAACCAATAGGAGAAGGCAGAATTATTCTTAGATAGTGATAGAGCCTGCCAGTTTGGAGAATGCAATTCCATCAGCTTTGCAGTCTACATTTTTGGCAAGTGCAAGATCTGGCTCAGGCCTGAAAGCTTGACAGCGCTGCAGTTTATTCCCTGTATCACAGGAGAGCTTTCTGTTCTTGTAGCCAAGTGTTCTTTTGCTGACCTCTCTTGAGTGGTTAGCCCCGTTTCCTGATTCTCACATTTGGGCTTGTGCCCAAATTCAGACTCAGTTAAATATGTCTTGCTGCGATAGATGCACAGGAGAGTAAAAAAGGGATTGGAACTCTTCTCGCAGAGCTGTTTGAGAATGAAGAGCAATTGAAAGAGACAGTGACTCCATATGGTTCCATGGCATCATATTAAGGCTTTAACATGGCAATATTGTACACAATTATTTGGTTGCAGTGATATGTCAGAGTTGTTCAGCTGTTCTTCATTGAGTGTCTGCCTGCATTGCTGTGAAAACTATTTGCTCTTGGTCCTATCTCCCCAGCCCCAGTATATGTTTCTCTTTCTCTGCTGGGCTCGCCATTTGTACATGATGCTTTGTACAGCCTATGCCTTACAGCAGTAAAGATGGCTTTCAAAATGCTTGAAAATATTTGCCAGTATGAATTGTCTATCTGGATCAGGCAGTTTCTCTAGCTCCCTGGTTTGCTCTTGCAGGGGTTAATGCTGGAAGTGTAGGCCACATGAAAAAGAGCCAGATAATGCACACTCTTGGCGAGCTGTGTCCCCCTGTTGCTGTTGTTCAGTCGCACAGTTGAGTCCGACTCTTTACAACCCTATGGACCGCATCATGCCAGGCCCTCCTGTCCTCCACCATCCTCCAGAGCCCGTGGCATTGATAATACTAACTATCTCATCCTTTGCTGTCCCCCTTCTTCCTTTACCTTCAATCACTTCGGCATCAGGGTCTTCTCCAGTGAGTGCTCCCTTCTCATTTGGGGGCCAAAGTATTTGAGCTTCAGCTTCAGTATCTGGCCTTCCAGGGAACAGGCAGAATTGATTTCTTTTAGGACTGACTGATTTGATCTTGCAATCCAAGGGACTCTCAAGAGTCTTCTCCAGCACCATAATTCAAAAGCATCTGTTCTTCAGCGCTCGGACTTCCTTATGGTCCAACTGTCTCAGCCATACATCACTACTGGGAATACCATTGCTTTGACCATATGGACTTTTGTTGGCAGGGTGATGTCCCTACTTTTTGTTATACTGTCTAGGTTTGCCATAGCTTTCCTCCCAAGGAGCAGGCATCTTTTAATTTTATGGCTGCAGTCACCGTCTGTAGTGATCTTGGATCCCAGGAAAGTGAATTCTGTCACTGCTTCAATGTCTTCCCCTTCTATTTGCCAAGGATTGATGGGGCCAGATGCCATGAACTTAGTTTTTTTTTGATGTTGTGTTTCAAGCCAACTTTTGCGCTCTCCTCTTTTATCCTGAGCAAGAGGCTCTTGAGGTCCTCTTCACTTTCTGCCATTAAAGTGGTATCGTCTGCGTATCTGAGGTTGTTGATGTTTTCCCCGGCAATCTTAATTCTGGCTTGTGATTCATCTGGCATTTTGCATTATGTACTCTGCGTATAAATTAAATCAGCAGGGTGAAATGGCAACCTACTCCAGTATCTTTGCCAAGAAAACCCCATGGACAGTTTCCCCCTGTACAGCCGGTTAAATGTGAATGAGTTTATACAGCCTACGTCCATACCACCCTGAACACGCCCAATCTCGTGAATGAGTTTATACCCCTTTCTTAAGAGTACTTGTACTGAAAGCAAATCTTATGCAGCTCAAGGCTATGAAGTCAGTGACAATGAGACAGCAAGTACAGCATAGTGGTTAAGGGAACAAGCTCTGAGCCAGGAAATTCTGGTGCAAATCCTGCCTTTTCTCTCTTCCCCTTTACGTTGCTTGGTGGACCAAGGCCATGAGCATAAAGGATCTGGACAGATATAACTATGTGGTATCTTCCCTAACCCTTCCTCTTTCTCATGCAAATTCCCTTTCTGGCCTTACATCATAAGGGTTAAGGCTTGTATGGGCATCAGCCTTAACTTTAATTAATACTCTCCTGGACTCACTGTTAAATAGGACTTGAAATTACTGGTGAGGAAGCCTACAGACTTTTTAACTTTGACCCAAAGTTATGGTTAACTGGAATTATAGTTTTACTTGTCTGTATAAATGATATTAAACTTGGTTTCTTTTAATAATTGCTTTTTCTTATCAATTTCACACAGAAACTTATCCACACAGCCAAATTGTGTGCCCTGGGTGTATAATTACTGATGAAACAGTCCGTGCTTGGATAGGAAGGGGTATGTATTTAGTGCCAAATACTATAACTAATTGTTCTAACTAATTTTCTAGATTGATTGAGATGGGTAGCTGTGTTTGTCTGTCTGTAGCAGTAGAAAAGAGCAAGGGTCCAGTAGTACCTTAAATACTAACAAAATTTGTGGCAGGGTATGAGCTTTCGTGAATCACTGCTCACTTCTTCAGATAATTTTCTAGATTGATTGAATGGTTGCAATCTCCTTTCTTTCTCTTTCTCTTTCTGAACAGAAGCAGTAGAATGTGCTGAACCCAAAGGGGATTTTGCCTGGGTTTTTCCATGGGAACTAAAACAGGTTTTTTAAAAAAAAAAATAAAAAAAATCTCTCCATTGGAAAACTCCCCTTTAAATGCCATCTTGTCACTTTACAGATACTCCCTTTCCAAACAATATCTTTGGGTGGATTCTTTTTAGCTTTTATACTACATTTAAAGCTGGGTGTGTGCTGGCTGGAGAGAACTCACGTCCTACAGATGTCAGGAATGCAAATGCATGATTTCCTGGCAGAAGCTTCCTTATGCCTGTTGAGGGAAGTTTTGATTTAAAAAAAAATTGTTCCCATATGATGCATTGGCATAAGATGTTCAAGATGTCTCTGGTAATGGCTTAGTTAGTTTGCAGCCCAGTGAAACACTTGAAAGCCCCTCCATCTCTTGTGCTGGTGGCAAGTTGCTTACTTTGTGAGTGCCTAGCTCAAATCCTGAGCTGGGCAAAGACAAGCATTTGAACCGAGAGGATAGTGGCTTGCTGCAAAATGAGGGTATAGATGGCCCAGTGGGTCAGGATGTATTGGGACTGTCAAGTGCTGCCTGGTTACCACCTGCCTGATGCTGTGTCTGCTGTAACTGTTGGGTGTGAGAAGTAGGCTGTACCCACAACTATAATGACTGAGCATTTTACTGATCCCCCTAGTCTGAGCCCTCAGGAATTTCTCTCTGTCTCTCTTGTCTAGGCAAGAGCTTATAATAAGTTAAACACTAAATATATAAATAATAATGATAACCAGGATGTACTGGCTCAGCTTGCCTCTGAAAGAAAACAGAAACCCTCTTGGCACAATTGACATAAGAAGTTACAAGTCTTTTCTGTGAGTCTTAAGATGGGGCCTGCCTCTTTACAAAAAGCCCTTCACATAGCGAAGGTATCTTTTCTGCCTGATTATGATGGCTACAGATTGGATACAATGTTCAGGGCCAGGTCCCTCAGCTGGCGAAAAAAACGAAGAGGAGTCTCCTTGTGCCAGTGTTCTGCCCAGCACTGAACTGTATGCTTGCAACAACTTAGGCTGCATCTACACTGTGGCTCCCAGATTGGAGTGGGGTTTTTTTTCATTCATGCAACGTTCTTTATATATCCCATTTGCCATTTCCTCCCTGCTTTGCTTTAATCTTTCCAAGAGTGCCAGGCTAAGGAGTGGGAGACCCAGGTTTGAATCCGCACTTGTGCCATGGAAGCTCGCTGGGTGACCTCGGGCCAGTCTCACTCTCTCAGCCTAACCTACCCCAAAGGTTTGTTGTGAGGATACAATGGAGGAAAGGCGAATGATGTAAACTATGTTGGGTTCCCAAAAAGAATGCGAGAAGGCACATTGGCAGGCCATCTGGATGGGACAGTTTGCACTTTCAAAGCTTCCACTGACTTGCATGCCATTTTTCTTCCATCAGCTCACTGTGGCCACTATTTTCCACACTGTTATCACTGGAGGGCTTTTAAAAAAAGTGGCTTGGATCCTGCACTGATTTATGCAGGAGCAAGGAAGGGGACAATTTTTGCCAATCTCCCCTCCTGTGGGAAACCTCCAGTTCTCCACTAAGTTGCCCTCCTGTCATCTTCCAGGAGCTTCTTTTCAGGGGGCATTTGGGACTGCTATGGGAAGGGGGTGATCATCAGTAATCCCTCCCCCCGCGCTGCCTTGCACCTGTGGGATTCTGTACAGGACTCAGCCCAGACCAATTTCCCACAGCCACTGCTCCGCCCCTGCCCCTCCCTTTGCCCTGTTTTTTTGAGGATCAAGTAGACGCGGTGGAAATCGGGCAAAGCTCTGGGGCAAAATGTGGCCACATGGCAAATAGTGGAAAATTGATACTTACGATTGGGGCCAAGGGAGGAGTGGGGGCGGAGCAGCGGCTGTGGGAAATCGGTCCCAGTAACTGTTATAGCGCTCTAATGCTATATCAGTAACCATAAAAATCCCTGCCCCAAAAGCTCACTGATGCCATGGCAGAGAAAGAACACAGGGAAAATGGTACCTGATGGAGGAAAGTATACAGAAGACTCCTGTGTAAATGTTCCATTGCCAATATGAATGTATTCATAACAGCAGTGAATGCAAATAGACTTCTTGCCATGTCATAGTCTGTGGAATGAGAGTAAAAGCATTTTCTCCTTTCACCTAGGAAAGAGGACAGGAGTGTGTGTCAGAAATACCAAGTTCTAATAATCCATTAACAGAGTACATGGCTTATTCTACTGACTAGGTAATGCCATGCTAGAAATTTTCAGGTGCTTTAAAAAATAAGCTGCTAACATTTCCATGCATATTGAAGATTTTTACTTGTTACTCCTGTGGCTCAAATCAATCACTCAGTGTGCAGATCAAGAGGTTGCTTATGACCTGTCTTCATAATTCTGTCAGGGAATCAACTGAGAAACCCTTTGGTGTCCAGTTGCAGGTAGTGTTGTTGTGGCAACCAGAAGTGCCCACACAAAGGCAGCTTCACACTGTTGTATAGAAGAAGAAGAAGAGATTGGATTTATATCCCGCCCTTCACTCAGAGTCTCAGAGTGGCTTACAAACTCCTTTCCCTTTCCCTCCCTACAACAGACACCCTGTGAGGTAGGTGGGGCTGAGAGAGCTCTTTCCCAAGGTGTCCTTGAGAGAACAGCTGCTATAGAGGCTTGCCCAAGGTCTATATAGGCTTGCTATATAGGCTTGCCCAAGGTCATCCAGCAGGTGCAAGTGGAGGAGTGGGGAATCAATCCCGGTTCTCCCAGATTAGAGTCCGCACACTTAACCACTACACCAAACAAGAAGTATAGGCTTCTTGGCCTTAATTAAAACATGTTGCTAGAGCTGAACCAAATTCCCTTGATACTTTAAACTTTGTGGGTTCTGCTAAGTAAGTTACTAGATAACATGTTCAAAAGAACTATAATACAAACATGATTGCTACTCTTGTGTACCTACATTGCTATGATTCATTTGTTTATCTCTGTGGCTTTATTATTTGCAGAATACTTTGTGCCACTGGACAGGCAAATAGAATAAAATTGAAAACATAAATAAAAATTCCCATTGGAATTCTTCTTAAGAACTATATTAAATATCCCTGAAAAATAACATAGTTGAAAATTATATGTGAATGTATGTTGAAGTCAGTACTCATATCACTTTCATGATCTATTGGACACCTTGCATTCAAGCCTGCTTGCCTTAAAAAAAACCAAATTAGAAGTAACAAACAAATGATTTTGGATGTCAAGCATTATTATGTAACACAAAAGGTAATATTTATTATGGTACACATTCTGAATACTTATATTGTCAACCAAACAGCATAATGATGTACTTTTCATGTTCTGGAGAACAATGGATTAGATCCAACTGTTTGGTCCCATCTGCACCCATGTGCTCCTGCAGTGCAAGTTGTCTTCCTAGGATACAATATGTGTCAGTGCAAGAGGGTCTTGCATCAGCAGAAGGCCCTTTGTGCTGGGGAAAATACAGGTGCACTGCTGACAGGACAAAACGGCAGGATCTAGCCCCATCTCCTTCTGAGTAATCCAGTAATCCTTCTTCTGGAAAGTTTGGGCCATTTGGTCTACAAATAAATAATCTTGCCTAGTGTTGTTAGATGTACGTTGAGAGAGAGCCATAACTCTTTTAGTTATACAGTAGCTCCCATAAGCAGGTATATTTCTGTAGTAGTAAAGGGTGTGGGCAGCATACATGACTAGAGATTTCATATTGTGTTTTGGCAGCAGCTGTCACCACAGGACAAGGGCCATCACTGCACAAATGAAGTGTATGCAAAAAAATTGTTTAAACCAATGTGTCCATTTTAAAAGGCATCCTGTTCAGCAGAGCTTCTCCCTGAAATATTCGGAGATTTACTATTAGAGTTATACATAACCTCACTGCCTGACATTTTGTGGTTGGCTCTGCCTCTTGGCAGCCATTTTGTGGTTGTGCCCACCATCACGCTGTGTCAGAATTCCAAAGGTACTCACAGGCTCAAAAAGACTGGGAACCTCAGGTTTAAATCAACACAGCTATATTGATCATTAGAAGAGCTGAGTAGGAGAAATCAAAGCATGTCTGAGAACTTTTTAGGTTGCCAAAGTAAAATTTTGGAATTGCTTTTAAAAATGGCAAGACAGAAATCTCAGATGTCCCTGGGTTTGTTTATGATGTTGGTGGGTGTAACACAGTGCAACGACTTGCAGGATTGTGGGAAATTAAACCTGCAGCCCAGCAGTTGAGAGTCTTTCTTCATTTCCATGTGAGAGTATCTTTAGTGGGTAAGAGGCCTCCCTTGTGAGACCACTGGAGTCCTTCAGTGAAAAGGACAGGATTTGAGCTGAACATGCCCGACATCCACTCCTGCCCCTCCAGCTGATTGAGCTATCAGCCATCAATATACTTTGAGCTGGTGCAGCTGTTTCTGTGTATATATTTATACACTGCAGGGTGTTGCTATAAATAACTATATTTTTCTGGTTAGAATTGACACAGCTGTAATATTAGAAAATATAATTATAACCCCCCCCCCCCCCAAATGCTTAAATTTCTTTTCTTATGCTTGCTTTTCTTGGTAAGCTTTTGGGCTAGGGTTTAAATTGAACAACACTATTGTTACCCTGAAATAATACTTTAAGGTATAAGAACAGAGTCCCCATGGAAGTCTTCTTCTTTGGCCTTGTTCATTTTCTGCAAGGCTTGCCTCTTTGTCTCTGGCCCTCACCTTGCTTTCCTGGTCCATGTGTGTGCATGAATTGTTCTCCACAGCAGACCCAGGTGGCCAACCATCCAAGTGTGACCACTGCACTTCTGAGAGGCTGTAAAATGATGATTGCATCGTTTGAGCATCTCTGGAGCCTTGCGCTTTTATTTTTCCAATCTAGCCACAAAGCAGCTGGTGACACGAGCCTGTTATGCCACTGGAATCTCAGTCAGGTGGCAGAGCCATAATTAAAGGACATCCAGGAAACCTTTGCTGCCAAATATAGCTGAGATAAAAATCCCTCCTCCTCTTGCCTTATCACAAGGAAATCTGTGTGCAGTTCATTGTAGGAGAAATTTATGGAATGCACAACGCCAGAATCTTTTCTCAGAATAATGTGTGGGACGTTCATGGGACTGCACCTGCTCACTGGGAGTTAGCTGGTGGCTACTTTAAAGGGGGGAGGAAGAGAAGCCCTGGACAGAATTTGAGTTCAGCACTTGAAAATTAACCTACTTGGAATGTTGGATGTGTCTGTCAATCCTGGATCTCCATTTGGATCACCACCTAATTAGGGAGCTCCCAATACTGTTGGAACAGCAGAGACTGGATCCAACTACGGCATTTAGGTATCAACTGGGAGGCACTGATACGTGCTGCAAAGGTGCTTTCGGAACCGAAAGGCAAGAAGGCATGCAGTTAAAACTGGCTTTTCTTTCTGTCCTGCTGTGCTGCATATCTACCTATCCAGCTTTCCCCCTGACCTATGGGTGCAGTTTCCTCCTCACTGTATCTTTGTGATTCGGAGGCAAAAAGGGGGTTACTTTAACCTGTACTCTATAACATATTGTCTGAGTGTGGGGGTTCCCACCTCCTGAAGCAGGGGTTATCCATCACAACTGGTTTTCCAGCCAAGCCACAGAAGTACCAGTTTCAGGTGGTTCAGTGAAGAGGGTGCAGAAGAGGCTTCTGAATCTGTGCTGCTGCAGGGGCTAGGCTTGGACCCAGCCTCCAGCAGAACATGAGGAAACAAAAGGTGTAACAAATACCCAGAACTGGCCCTGGATCCCATTGGCCCAAGTGCCATATGAACATCCCGTTAGCGGTCACCAGGCAGATATTGCACTTGCTTCTGCTCCACTGATTGTCATATCTAATTGTCCTGTGAATTTTAAGGGCTGGAATGAGGTCTGGGAGGCTTAGGTTCAAATCCCCTCTCCGCCGTGAAACTTGTTGGGTGACCCTGGTCCTGTCAGTCTCTCTCTCTCTCTCTCTCTCTCTACCTCACAGGGTTGGTTGTTGTGAGGATAAAACAGGACAGCCTGGGAAAACTGGGTATGAATCCCCACTCTGTCATCAAAGCTTGTTGGGCCCATCACAATCTCTTGCCCTGAAGGCGATGTCACAGGGTCAGAATGCTGCCTACTTCCCTCCTGTTTTGCCCCACTGCTAGCAACCTAGGCTGCCAGTGGGAGGTATCCTGCCATGGGGGAGAGATGGCAGCACTATTGTGAGGATAAAGTGGAGGAGGGGAATACAATGTTGTAAGCTTCTTTGGGTACCCATTGGGGGGGGATAATGGGGTATAGATAACTAAGTATAAAAATAATCAAAGGCCTGGTCTCTTCAACACTATGATGAAAAAAACGATCAAGTCAAATTCATCCAGTTGCACAGCTAAGTTGGTGACAAGAAATGTTCTTCGTTTCTGGATCTGGCGGTAATATAGTGTATTAATCTCTCTTTCCCCCTCTTTTTTGAAATGTGATAACTTTTTTAAAAAGTGGAATTATGTAACACAGTTGTCCTCTAGAAAAATACCCAAGTCTCTTATTATTTTTATAATGTTGTGTTGTGATTTAGTTATACTGCAGTTGCTTGATGCAGACTTGGGTATCCTGATACTCAACGTCTCATTGGTTGGGACTTAGAGATTTCTCATTGGACCTTAAGCCACTCTGGTTACCCAACCAGAGGGCCCGGCTTGGGTCCAACAGAATTGCATGTTTATTGTTACTTTATTGTTATTATGGTTGGAACAAGGTATAAATTCAGTGCTGCTCCCACAGGAGCTGTCTTGTGTTGAACTGAGTGTTGTCTTGAATAAAAGCCTGTTTTGATGATTCATCGCCTCCTGATCAATACTTAATATGTTGCATCATCCTACATTCAGCAAATCTATTTAATTTTTTTAAACCCTGTTTGTTTTATTGAGTTTTTTTTTTCTTTTGAGCTGACAGGAACTTGCTTCAGTACAGTGCTAGCCTGAGCTGGTATGTTTTGTTTCCTTGTGATTGCCCTTATAAGGAAGTGGTGGAATTCACATCACTTATCCCTGTGATTCATAGAACTTTGTAAATTTGTAATCTCCTCTATATGTTTGGTAAGTGTTTAAGGTAGCACATTCCTTTAATAGGTGTGGACGTTCTTTGGACCAATGTATTTCAGTAAAAGTTGGGCAAGTCTGTTTGAGGCTTTTTGCTTCCTGTTTCAATTTGTATTGAATTCGAGGCTGCTCTTAGGTCAAATTTACATCTGACTTTCCTGCTAGAATCATTCTAGTTTCAAAAAAACCTGTCTATACCTGTTTCTAGTTTCAAACCATACTTGTTCTAGTTTATAAATTATTGTTTACATTCATTAATTGCCCTCCTGTGGTCAAGCTAGCATTATACTGCTTTAAACAAATGCTGTTGCTTAGTACTCTTCAGACCCCCTGGAGTGAAATTTGAAACCAGTGTGAAATGAGCTTGGGAAAAGACAGCAGTCAAACTACTTCAGAGGGGAAGTGTAAATTGGGCCTAAATTACTGGTAACTAACTTCAGGTCTCTTTCAGGGGTTGGAGCACATGTGTGGCTCTGTTCTCTCCCCCCTTTTAATTTGTTCTGCTGAACCTTGGATCAGTTGTGAAGAAACCAGGTATTTGAATACACATGGGGCCTTCATTTCAGTGTATTGCTTATATGACAGCAGCAGACTATATGAACCTGAACATAGATAGGGAAAAATATGGCCAGTATTTTACTGTATTCACTTGGCAGAATGTAAAAACCCGCTATTATGGTTCAAAGGTTTTGGTCATCTTGTACTCACTTTAACAACCGCCAATGGGAAGATGGCATTGGCAGTATGTGGATTAGTCTATCATTTGCTTGTTTAAAAAGATAATTGTCTGATTATCACTTAGGGGTTTTTTTTTGTCTCTGATTCTGTGGGGAAAATTCTAAAAATGTTGTGCCATAAAAAACGGATAGGAGGCCTTATCAGAATACAGGATGGAGACCCAAGGAAATCATTCTGTAAACACTCTAAAATTATTACCTTTATATTTTACTGAAGCTTTGATTAGCAGTAGAAGGTAGCTTTCCTGATTCTTATATTTGAGATGACAAATGGTACTACCAGATTGGCATTGTCAGCACTCAGCCAATCACATTATCAGATTTCTCACATGACAGCACTGGGGATTGGTGTGGAAGTCATTTTATATCATTAAGATAATTCTATTGTCATGACAATGAGCATCAATGGAAGGCTGACACTGATAAGCTGTTCATGGCTTAAATATGAATAAATTGTTCCCCAGTCATTATTTTGACCACGCTGTTCAGTATAGATTGCATATTATCCTCTGAGATACAGAAGTCTTAATTTCCCTTTAATTTCCTTAAAAGTGGTGATTGTGGCTGTCCTCCTGAGAATGAGTCCTTCAGAAGCTGGAGAGGTTAAGTCTCATGGGTGTGGTAGTGTGGATTCCTGTGGGAGCTCATGAGGGAATAGAATTGTGCTGGGGTGAGAAGTTCCAATCCCTGGTCAATCACAGTCCAGCTCTGGGCAAGTTTATTTAATTTTAATTTTATTTTATTGGATTTGTATCCTGCCCTCCGTGCAAGCAGGCTCAGGTTGCAGTCTCTCAACCTAATCTATCTTAGAGTTGTCAGGGTAAAGCAAGATGAAGCTCATAGGTTCTTGGAGGAAGGATGAGATACAAGTATGGTATTTCCCAGCTTGACCTGAAAACATTGGTCATAGACAGAAGATGATCTTAGAATAAGTAAACAGGTCTGACACAGAGCCTCTGTGAAAGGCCTAATGACTGAAGCACATGGAACTGGAAGATCTCTGTCTACCACTCTGAAAAATGGGGGTAGTACATTGCTTGGTGCAGTATATTGTAAACAACATTTATGAAAATGGCTGAGATGACAGCTTTTATAATGGAGAACTGGTTTTTACAGTGATTTATAGACCTTTCTAGATGTCTTCTTCAGGGCAGACAGCATAGCCCTTACTAATCCACCCACACATGCTCTTGCCCCACTTAGTGTTCCTGTACTATAAGTAAATTATGTTTCCAGCTTTCATATTGCCAACTGCAGTTGCTGGGAAACAGCAATTTGTGACCCACTGGAGTAGTATATTGTAGTGTATGTTTCTCTATAGATGGTTGTTTTGTTGCATCTGTGATAGAATGGGGTCCAAATCTGCACATTTCCAGCAACTTCTCAATCATGTCTTCCTGCTTTGCTCCATGTATGAGGAGAGGTATGATTAAGAGAATTCCAAGTCATATAGCTAGTGCTAGTAGAGTACTAGGAGATCCCCCCCAATTGACTTGTGTTGGTAAATATATCTAATAGCCTGTCCTAACTATTATTAATATCCCCCAGAGGTGGAGAAATCTATTATTTAGCATATGAGATTATTGGTTTAATTTCTGGTTTAAATAAAGTAGCTATAAGCTTGGCTTTGGACTGACATACTAGCAGAAAAGCATTTTGGGACTCCAAGGTTATTAGAAAGAGACTTTGAAGAGAAAGGGATGGCTTCTGGTCTCCCTCTTTACTGTAGTCTCTTCCGCTAGGTTGCTTTATCTTATCAGACAAAAAGCCCTAGAAATAGAAAGTTTCCTATGAGTTAGAAGCAGCCCTGGAAGTTTCTGGACTATGGGATACGTTTTCTTTTGCTTTTGTTTTAATAAAACACAACCACCAAAGTGAACCGAATTGCAAATGAATTCTCTATAAGAGAAGATCTTGATTTTGCCACGTAAATGACTTGCAGTGATAAATACATGTGCTGCTTCCAATAACATTCCTTATTTGAGCACTGTCTGCTTGCTTGGATTGCTTGTGCCCGAAGAAGCTATTGATCTGCTGTTAGAAGAATGACTGAAGGGAAAGCAGAGACTGCAGCTTGCTTTGGACTAGTAACAAAGAGAATCCGCAAGATCTTCAGACATTTTCCTAAGTCTAAATCATGGTCTGAGGGTCTCCAGGTGAAGAGACCAAGCAGGCAGGTCTCATGGGCTAAAGGTAGGTAATGGCTATTTGGACAGATTTGTGTACCGTTTTCTAGAAATAAACTACTGAAGGTTATGGGGCAGTGGCTTCTGGTTAGAATGGGTTTGTTTGTTTTTTTGCAATCGGCCTTGTAATGTATGAGAGAGAATATGAGGAATAACTTTTCTAAACCTGATCCTAGATTTTGTAAAGCTCCTAATCCTAACAATTTTATTTTGCTTGTGATGGTATAACTTATTTTTGAGATGATAAAACAGTTGGGTTATGTTTAGTGTCAGCTGAGGATGGACTATATATTACTGTAAAACCAATGAAAATGTTCCCATTACTGTGGCTTTGTGATAACAGACTGCTTTTAAATGCTAAACTTTCAAGTCTGCTTCTTAAGGAAGAATTTCAGTAGCATAATTTGGTGGTTACGTAGGCTGTGTTTTCCAGTTTGAAAGAATGCAGTTGGGAAAACAGAGCCCTTTGGTAGATGGATATTAATGTATGCACAAGTTTTCTTGAATTTCATTTGCCATTGTTGAGTCTCAGGAGCTTAAGAGGCTCAAAAACAGTGAAGCACTGAAAAAAAATCCAGCATGTTTCTGGGCTGTGTCTTATTGCTCTGGCTTATGGCATCCTCATGGATTTTTCAGTGGTACAGATGGAGCAAACATTCGTCCTCCCCCCTCAGGTGGTCTCAAGCTGGAGAAAACCACCTTAGCTTCCAAAGAACACTTTCAGTTTTCTAAAAAGTTGACAAGGAGCTTGTAAAAGAAAGCATCGCATCTCTTGAATCCTGCAGGTTGAGATTGCCATGTTTGGACGAGGGAATCAGAGATGGAAAAGTATCTTAAGTTATATAACTCTTCATTTTGTGCAAAACTTCTTTGGGGTGGGGGGGAGACACTTGGGACGTCGTAAAAGTTGGGGATGTCTGTCTGTGTGCATGTACACATTTCTAAAGGTTTTGGAGTAACTTGTTGCTTTGCTTTTTCAGAATTCCTATTAATGTCACCTCGACTCAGATTAATTCCTGCTAGTGATGCAGCCAGATAGTGGTCTGACTGTAATATTCGTATGTCTTTACGAACATCCCATGACCTTCATAGAGACAGTATTCCACTGCTGCTGACTGAATGAAACGGGAACTGGCTTATTCTTTGAAACAGCAGGCCCATTCAGCAGTTATTTCCCTTGTTAATTTTTGCCTCTGAATATGAGAATGGGTTATAGATTTAATAAAAATCAATCAACCGTAGATAGTATAACTAAGGTCAGCAGGGTGGCTGTCCTCCAGTGGTATCCAGCTGGTGCTCCCTAGTATGATGCTGTCAGTGTTTTATTAACTTGGATTTGAGGCTTTTTTTTTTGTAAGTGCAGATATTTTTTAAAAATTGTCCCTGTGATTGAAATTCATCAGGTTAAGCCTTTAAGATTCATGAGTGTGAGAACATAACATTTTTCCAGTGTTCTACCTCACAAGATTGTTGTGAGAATAAAATGAAAGAGCAGAAAATGATGTAAACTGCTTTGGGTCTCCATTGGAGAGAGAGGCAGGGTATAAATTAAGTAAATTATAATAACCTAGATAAAGTTGGAACTTTCCATTCTCCTTTAGAGTGTGTCCTAAACCACAGCTTTTTAATAGATGACTCTATGGAAACACTGACTCTTTAAAATTCCCTTGCTCATGCTAGATGTCCATGAAAATCTGGTTTAAAGAGCTTTCCTGCTGCTGTCTGATTTGATGAGTGATCTCTTGTTGCTCTAATAAACACTGAGATCTTCTTAATGACCCTATTCTCTAGACTTCTATAGAATATCTCCTTCTTGTATAGGGGGTGTGTATGTGTATATAATTACTGACTTCTGACAGTATTGGAAGGCCATGTTGTCTCTTCTTTTTTTAACTGGGTGTGTGTGGTATGTTCTGTTGCTGAAGAAGCCTGAATGAAAAAAAAAAAAACCTTCTCATTGTTCTGCTAGAAATGACACTTCAGAGCCTTCCTGTTCTTTTCTACATATTTCAGCTTATGTGTCCCTCTCCCAGTAGCTCTCTGTGAGGTCACATGGTTTTCATCCTAAAGCTGAGTTAGGTTTCTAAAATTAGCTCCCCTGAAGTGATTATGCCTGTTCAGAAGGTGATAGTGACCACAGGAGAGTTGTTCTTAATCCTGTGAAAGAATGTCTGGGAGCTGCAGATCTGATCATGGACCTGGGAAAGGAAATGCTCGGTCCCTGTCAGGAGAGAGAAGCATGCCTTTAAGCAGTCACTAGCATGACACGTTGGGGGTAAAAAAGGAGATGATTTTTCAATTAATGTCATTCTCTCCATTTTATTAGTGCATTCTGTTCCAGAGCTGTGAACAGGTTTTTAAATATTGTAGCGCTTAAGGCCACTAAATTTAGGAATGAAGCAGGCATTTTTTAAAAAAATTCTGAAATGAAACTTCTCTACTTGCAGCTAGGGATAAATGTCCCACATAAAGTAATGGAATTCTGAACAGTTATGGTGTGCCTGTGAAAGCAGGATTTCCCCAGCTGTTTCATTCATACGCTAGTTCAGTTAGCATGAGGGAATAACGTTTCCTCATAATTTTCAAGTCACAGATACTTTAAAAAACCCACAAGTGCTTAATTGCAAGTGTTTCAAAATATAAAAGAGGCTGTTCCAGGAGCAAAATAAAACAGGACTGCAGAGGCACTGTCAGAACTAACGCTTATTCCAGATGCATAACGTTATCAGGTGCATTATGATGAACTGATTTCTGGCTCACAAAGAAATCTTTAAACTGAGTAATTTTGTTGGTTTTATAGGAGCCCTGAGATTTCTGTTTTATTATACAGTCCTACCCCATAGCTTTTCTGAAGTCTTAAAATATATGTTGGGAAATCCACTCGCTTAGTTTGACCCTAAGAATGTTCAGGGAAATCCCATAAAGGCATGCTGTGTTCAACATGGACACAAACACCAGGTGATTTACCTTGCTTGGAAATCCCTTGATTACGTACAAGGCAACCTTCTGTTCAGTTTCCTTGATGTTCCTTAGCAAAGTTTTTCTCAAATACCATGCCAAGCACTTTTAGACCTGCACAGTAGCCACCTGTGCTACAGGGTCAGGTTGCTGCACCTTGCAACTTCTTTTGTCCAGTCCAAGAATTAGATCACTGCAGTTACTGGAGAAGATGCATGTATATCCTGAGGACATGGCTGGCTCATTAAATAGACCAACTTGTGCAGAGCATGGAATTGCTTGCCCTTTGTGCCTACACGTGGGATAAATTCTTTAAGCATACAATGTCTTCTAGATTGCATTGGCTAAAATTTGTGCCTGAGTAGTCAACAGCATCTATTCAATAATTGGTAACAAGATTAACAGTTCGTAGACAGGTACTAAAGGCACACAGAGACACCTAAGTAGTAAGTTTCAACTTAAAAACTCAAAAAAGATTCCCCCCCGGGTTCACCATATGTCATTTAAAAAGTGGAGATGGTAACAGTTGTAAATGGTTGAAGGGGAGCTGCAGCTGTGAGAAAGCAGTGGAATCATTCAAAAAAGCTCTGTAAATGTGCTGACTGAACATATCTGAATTTGTTTGGACTCATTAGAATAGGTTCCTGCTCATGTACCAGTGGGCAGACTGTGAGCTAAACAGTTGGATTATTGAGCTTGACCAATTCTTTGTATGCCAGAGACAAAATGCAGTCATGTAGAGTGGCACTATATTGCTTTAAGATTTGGGCATGTGATGATTCTGGTCATGGGGGAGGGGGAGCTGACGTGCTACATCCTCAGAAGCATTTTACTTATTGCTCCACAGGCCCATTTAATGTGGTATAGTGGTTAGAGTGTCATACTAGGATCTGGGAGACCCAGGTTAAAATGTCAAGTCTGACATGAAGCTTGCTGGGTGACCTTGGGCCCATCACACACTCCCAACTTAGCTTACCTCACAGGGTTGTTGTGAAGATAAAATGAAGGCAGAGAGACTAACGTATAGCACCATGAGTTCCTATGGGGAAGAACAGAATAAAAATGTCCTAAATAAATTAAGCAGATATGTATTTAAAATGTGTGTGGGGGGGGGCACAACTGCATCACAGCTACAAGCCAAGCAAACATGTGCAAATGTCTGATTTAATCACTAGCAAATCCTGCCCCATACAGGGTTTGCTTGGGAACTGACTTGAAAGCTGACCAGAGTTGCATAATGAAACCACTTCCCCTTCCCACTCACCCTCAAAAATCTCAAAAAAAATTTTTTCCCCAAAATTAAAGAGAAAATATAGTGTGTGCTCCCGGCATTTTTCTTTTTTAAAAAATCATATTTGTGCTTTTAAAAGAATGAGGAACAATATGCACTAATGCTGGGGTCCAGCCAAACATGAATTAACTGCTTCGGAAAATCTTTGCTTTAGGGAAATTTTACATCTGACTTTGCAGAAAAGTGTCTTGAACATGCAGGGTGATTTCCAAAGAGAAGGAAATTATGGGGAAGATTTTGTACATCCCTGCTCTAAAGACTTTGATAGACGTAAAAGCACAGTAGAAAAATGACCAAACAGCAAATTTTGTAAAGGCAGCTAGAAGTCTGGCTCCCATAAATCTAGAGTAAGTAGCTTTGGGCTGTTTGTATTTTTTATATGCATGACAAGTGATAGGACGTAAAGACAAGAGAATGAACAAAGTGCCACCTTCTGTGCTTATTGAAGTTTCCATGATACAAAGATAAAGATGTAGATTCACTTGTCCATGGATGGGAGGATTTCTGTCCAGAGACCATGGACTTTCTCCCCTTCCCCCTCCCACTGCAGCCCTAAATGTTTTCCAGAATGCTGTTTCGGGGGGTCCCCTGACCCACAGAGGCAGCACTTGGGGCTGCAGCAGAAAGGTGATTAACTCATGTTCTGTGAATGGAAATCCTTCCATCTGCAGAAATGCTTTGGTAGGTCCAAGCCAGAGCGTGGTCAGGGAAGGGACTGGCATTGCTTGTGTGTAAAGGCATTTCAGCTCTTTCTCAATAGGAGTCTTTGTGATTCTCCTAGCAGTGGTGAAACTGATAAGGCTTTGCCCTTACCTTGTCCGTTTCATCAGACAACAGAGGTGAAGGAAAGCTCCCTCAGTGAATTGACAAGGCTTATGCCCCCACCCTTATACTGTGGGAGGAGAAGTAAAAATGTGCAGAAGCCTGTCTGACCTGTGGGTGAAAAGTGAGCAACGGATTAAAAATGTTTCATATAGGACTCATCTGTCCACAGGTGACACAGAGAACTCAGGGAGGGTCACACGTAGTTGTAAACCTGCATTGTTTACATTGTCATCAGTTAATTTGATTTTTTTTAAAATTTAGAACTGGGAAACACACATCTCCCACACATGCACACCAGCAGCTGGAGGAAGGATGAAGGGCATTTGGAAGTGATACCTATGATATCTGCCTTAGATTTGCTTCAGAGTTGTCCTGATCAGTGAGCTTTTGGAGGGGTTGGATATTTCAGATCAATGTGATGATAAGAAGAATGTTGCTGTGAGTTTCCTGGACTTCCTAAATAGAAAAAGCTGTTAATGTTTTTGGGGAAGGCTGGGAAGCTCATGTGAGTATGACTGAGTTTTGAGTATGCAAGCCTGAAACATTTTTATTGCTTGACTTGGGGACTGCACATGCAGAGCCTCAGCTTCCATTTTATTTATCTGGAACTCTTTTTTGCCACTCTCGCTTGTGCTGTAAAACTCAGCATTTGTTACACGAAGAGATGAATAATGCATAATGGTATGCATATGGAAGAGAGAGGAAGAAGCAGACGGCAACAGCAATGCAGTATTTTTAATTTATAAGATTCTCAAATAATGGAGAACTTTCACATCTGGAATTGAGGCTCTTTCCTTCCCAAAACCTGTGGCAGGTCTTCCTGGCTTTGGGGGCAAATGTCTGTTAGCCCCCATGTCATGCTGCTACCTGTCCAGAACGATATCCTCCCCACCCCTTGCATAAATGGGAACTTGTTCCATTAATATTGAAAAGGAAGCTGCTGCTTGGATCCACGCACTTTGAGGAAGTGCTGAGATTGAAAAGAAAAAAAAAACATAACTTGCATCCACATCAGTGTCACATGTTTATGTCTGAAAGCTTTGCTGGCAGGTTAGCTTTCTTTGTAAAAATAAATGAGCTGGGGAGGGAAAGAGACATCCTCCGCTGCTATACTATATTTTACAGACTGCATGCAATGCGACGTCCATTTTAAAGGTGGGAGTTTAAGTCTTGTGCATACTAATGTACTGATAAGTTTAGATTGTGAGCAGCCTTTTCACAGCTGTATAGAGACCATAATCTAGAGAGCATTGTGGATAGCTTTGCTTCAGTTCAGACCCCACACAAACCCATAGTTTAATTATGCTAACAATGATTAGTAGATTGTCCAAACTCAGGGCATCTCTCTCTCTGGGTAGGATCCAGCAGTCTGCTCATGCAAGGATCCTGGCTCTTCACCTCACTCCCAGCACTTCTTTCTGACCCCGTGGAAAGTTAGTTTTGCCCATTGCCCCCATTTCACTTCAGCTCACTGACCTGGTCACTCACAAGGGGCCCACAGCCCTGTGAATCAGTTTTGCCAAGATTAGAAGGCACTATGTGACTTCCAACACCTCCCATAAATAGATTGCTGGATATGTTTGGTTAGGGATACCTCAAACCAGGATCTGAACCTAGTTTATTATCCCCAGATAGTCTTAACTATCTTTTGCATGAGGTATGAACATGGATATCCTCACTTGTTCCCTGATGCCACATTTCATGCATTTCTTAGGCTACTGTCAAGAACAGCTCAAAATGAATCTGCAGCCACTGGCCATGCTGCCAAGGAGTTGATGATGCAGCAACACTCTGCTCTTTGTTGAGCTCCCCAGTACAGGGTGGGATGCTAGCCAGGTCTCTGCACGAAATGTTTACTGTTTTAAAATGGGGCTGGGAATTCCGAGGAGCTTGTAGATTGCGGCAGTATCTAGTTAATTGAGCTGCGGTGATCTAGCAATTGCCAATTAAGAGTCCCCCCTAAAAAAAACACCCTGTAGCATCAGGGCAAATGTATGGTGGTCATGGAAGCAGAGGGACCATGGCAAGGAAGGTGCACGAAAACTGCCAACACCACTGCCACTGTGAATACTTCTGCATTTGTGGTTTTCTGTTGTTTTTGGTTTTGACAGACCCTAACTGACAACCATTAGTGGAGTGACCTGCCTTCACTGATTGCACTAAGCATGGTTCAGTGACACCATGGCTTAACTCTTATTTCTGAACAAGCCAGTGAGGGAGGGCAAGAAGGGATGAGCCAGTGCTCGGCTCTCGTGGCCCTTTCTTACATGCCCAGGGTAATGCCAGTCCCTGCTTTGCGGTCTGGAAGGAATTTTCCCCCAGGCCAGATTAGCTAGGGACCCTGGAGATTTTTTTGCCTCCCTCTGGGCATAGAGCAGGGGTCACTGGGGGAGTGGGGGATGGTTGTGAATCTCCTGCGTTGTGCAGGGGGTTCGACTAGATGACTTTTGAGGTTCCTTTGAGATCTATGTTTCTATGAGTTTCTCCTCTCCAAAGCAGGCAACTTTATTATATTTTTGGTAGTTTTTATGCGTGTGTGCGTGTGTGTCTATGAGTGCATGCACCTGGAAGTCTGGTGACTGACCTTTACTGGGGGCCTGGAGGATATTCAGAGAGGTGGCGGAATAAAGCCTGCCGCTCCTCCTGACTGACGGTATTCCAAGGAGGTCTCCCATCCAAGTACTTGCCAGTGTCGACCCTGCTTAGCTTCTGAGCTCTGATGAGACCGGGCTTGCCGGGGCTATCATACAGGGCAAAGAAGGCAACTTTTGAAATCCAAGTTTGCAAAATCTATGATATAACATGGGATGGTGGGATCAGATCTTGCACATGCCTAAGGCCTTGTGCAAAGCCCTTTCCAATTATGTTCTGTATTACTCACTTTGTTTAATAGGATAAACAGTTCACAGTGTTATCTAAGCCCCAGTTTTAAAATGCAGTCTTGGTCTCCTGTACAGTAGCAGCAGGTGGATTTATTCGGTAAACCCTCAGATTTGATGCAGATCATCCCTTATTTAAACAGTTGCTCTTATGTCTAGATGCTTATGCACAATCGTTACCATTCTTCTTGTTGAGTATCTCAGATTTTTCTTCATTTTAATGAAGGATCATGTTGTACTTGCCCTGCAGCATATTTAAATAAAATCACCCTAAATACAAATATGATAAGCGTCTTATGCTGGGTAAATGTTAAAAGATAAATTACCTGTCCCTCTCCCCTGAGGTTGCTAATGCCTTTGCCCTGCAGGATTTCAGCATCTCTGATTCACAGCTATTTCCTGGATTGGTTGCTTTATGTAGCTGAGCCATAGTTTTCAAGATAAATACGTGAAGTATTCCTCCCTCCCTCATTGTTCAAGTGCTCTGGTCTTGGCAGCAGCCAGGAAGCTAGCTTTAAAGGTTACTGGCACCATTTTGGATTTTGTTCCTCATGTGAAAGACCAAAAGAGACAAAAGGTAGAAGTAAGTCTGCAGAGTTCTGCATAGAATCCTTTTTTCTCATTCTCTGTGCGGGTCTCTCTAAGTAGGAGGCTGTTGCCCCTGGAATGGTGGGGTTGTCTTAACCTTCCTCCTCGCATCTGTAGCCATGTCTACTGGAACAGCTCTTAGAGAAAGCTTCCAGTGATTTTTTTGCCCTCAGGGTGGCCCAGCCATAGAGATAAGCTAAGCAATTGTCTGGGGTGACAAAATTCCAGGGCGTGTGCCTCAGCGATGCAGATGTCTTGTGGCGAGAATCACTGCCTGCATTTCTGGAGGTGCTGCACACTGGCAGGGTGGTAACCCCACACCCGTGCACACAGTTGAGCCCCTTGGGATCTTTGCCAGCTGCCTTGGAAACCCACATATTTTCCATGGAAAATAAGGGCCAGACACTGAAAATGAAAGTAAGACAGCAGTATTCTAGCCAAATTCTTGGTAATTAATGTGCTGTTGTGCTGCATATGCATACAGTAAAGTACACAGTAATACCCCACCTCTCTCCCAGGTGGCTTGCATTTTTCTTCTCTCCTCCACTGTATTGTCCCAGCAAGCCTGTGAAATATGCTAAACTGAGGATGTGCCACCTAACAAGCTTCTGAGGCATGGTGGGGATTCAAATCTGGGTCTCCCAGATCTTAGTATGAAACTTAAACCCAGCTTAGAAAGAAATTGTGGACTGACCCTGGTACAGGTGTCTATGTATTAGAGGAACAAGAAGCCTCAAGGGGTCTCTTTTGATCCCATTCTCCAGATAGGCAACTTTTGAAATTTATTAGCCCCTGTTCAAGTGATGCTAACCTCTTTCCCTAGGCTCGATTTTGCTGTTACCTCTGTATGAGCCTGTCTCTGGTTGGCAAATAAGACATATAGATTCTCTAGTGCAACAGCTCAGAGATGCTGATATAAGTATCATTTTTAAATGTTGGTGAGTTTCACCCTATGCACCTGTTTTTCATCTCTGCACTGTAGTTATAATTCACCCTTTAGAGAGCCCCTTTTTACCACCTTGTGGAGACAAGAGGGCTGCCATCTAGAGTTAGAAATCTGCTCATATAATTCATATCTCAGATGTTTATAAAATGCTCCTAGTTTCTTGAATATGAAAAATGTCTCCTGATACCCAAAACAAGCACTTCTATTGTGTCACTTTGCAGCTGCATGTTGAACAGCACTTTGCAATCTAAGAGTTAATATGCAATTTTGTGAACAGAAATATCTGGTAATTATGGTCTCTTTTTTGAAGTCTCCAATGTGATATACAACGTTTGGCTCGTTATGCAGATTTAATGCTGCAATAGATGCCAAGCACAATAAACATCTTGCATTTTGGAATGTAGCCTCATATTGGACAGAGTCATTTGATTCCCCCCCGCCAATCTTTTTTTAGGCTCAGAGAAATTGGTAGAATTGTGACTTGAGTTGTAAAAGAGTGAATTCCAGAAAGTTAAACATTAAAAATGGTCTTGTAGGTTATATTTACACTTGTGGAATGTTTAGATACCAACATGAAGGCAGAATATTTGGAAGGGGCTGGATTCAAACTGTTGTTCAACAGACTGCATGAGAGAGGAGTGGAAGGGAGTAGGAGAATGAACACACAACATTGGATCCTCTTCTAAAACAGATCTTCTTAAACAAAAACAGACCCATTCTTGGCCCCATTCTCTCCCAAGGGCTGCTTCTTCTGCTGCTCATCCTTACCCACATGCTCAGCAGGCTTTGTAATGTTTAAGTTTTTACTGCTGGGTGTCCTGCCAGAACCAGTTCTGGTTCAGGCACGCATCTGGGGCAAGAAGTCCAAACATAGTCCAGGGTCAAAACACAGATATTCAAGAGTGCAAAGTATCAAACCAAATCCAGGGCAAATCCAAAGAGCATAAGCCAGGTAATGGTCCAGACAGTCAAAGCACACAAAATCTTACAGCACCCTAAAGGTGGGAACAAGTTGCTTCCACACTGTCTCTCCCCTTTCTGGCTGCTTTTATCAGGAGTTGTTCAAGGCCAGGTGCAACGCCTCCACCTGCTGGCTCCTGCCGGGAAAGGTGCAAGGCCTCAGTGGCTGAGCAACCTACAGATCCTGCAGTGACTCTAACTCACAGGTGGAGGTTGCCTGGTGCTGGGCTGCCAACCATGCACAACAGTGCCACTCCTGCACAGCCAGAAAATCTTTGGTGGGGGGAGCGGGGGCATGTGCCCCTGATGTGGTGATTGACTGGCAGGTGGGCTCTCCTTCTCCCTCTCCATTTGTGGAGGCTCAGGAGCCTCCTGCACACCTGGAACAGAGAGGGAGAAAGAGAGTTGAGGAGGCAATCAGTCAGGGCAGTGGATGGTGTGCAGAAAGAGGCATCATGATGCCTCTTTCTGCTCACTGCTCACTGCCCACTGCCCTTCCTGCTTGCCTCCTTGGCTCTCCCTCAGCAGCAGTGTGGTGGCTGGGCTGGCTGGTGCAGGTGCAGTAAGGTGCTGGGATGGGCCATTCTCTAATGGGCTGGGCTGGCACCTCACTGCATCTGCACCAGCCAGCCCAGCCATCACGCTGCTGTTGAGGGAGAGCCAAGGAGGCCAACAAGTGCATATCTTTGCCAACAGGGCTCCCAGGGGGTGGGAGGGGGGGTTGCCATCCTCCTGGGGAGGGCTGGATGTCATCCATGGGGACACTGCCCCCAAAGGCCCACCGTGGCTATGGGCCTGCTCCTGCAGCTCCCTCTAGGCTCACCTTCTCTGGTGTTCCAAGTGCTCTGGCAGCCCCAGGGGTGAGGCTGGTGGCTTCAGGGCCTCTGCTTCAGCTTCTGATACTGGGCTGCAGGCCTGGGGGTATGGCACATTGGCTGCAGTCTGAGACTCCCCCTCTGCACCTGATGGAGTTTCCACCTTGTCTGGTGGGTCTTCCTGCAGCATCTGAGGGCTGGGGCCATCTCTTCCTCATCCCTTCCTTATCTGAGGAGGTGTTGGCAGGCAGGCCCATGACACTGGGATAGTAACCACTGCCTTTGTTTGTGAGGGAATTGAAGAACTGCCATGTTCTGAAGTTCCCTTGTAGGCAATTTTGAAGGAGCCCGGTGCACAGACAAGGAAAGGCACATGTGTTCTTGTCAGATTTCATTGTAGTGTATCTGTGCTGCCACTGGGGACATGTTTCCCATGCACACATTTGGATTTCCAAGACTGTAGAATAACCTAATTCTAGGACTATAAAGTAGTCACTTCGTAATTTCTTCTACCAAATAAAATTCACAACATGTCTAAATTTATTCTTCCAAAGATTAAGAGGCCCCAGTAATAAAGGAAGAATAATGGGGGAATGCATGGAAAGAAGGGCAATGCAAAGTTTGACCAACACGAAGGAAAAAAGATTGTCCCTCTCTAATTATTTTACGTGAAGAAAACCAGGATGTGTAGCAGTGATGGGTCACAGGATGTAATGAGGATGATAGTCCTTACAAAAGTATTGGCAACAGCTAGCATAAAACCTGCAGGTGGATCCACAGTCTCAGTTCTTTTCTGATGCAGTGTTCAAAGCCTGGTTGGAGCTTGGAGCATATTTAGCAGTTTAGTTAATCTTGTGCTTTGTTCTGTGTATGTGTGAGTGAGAGAATAGGGAAGAGTAAGGCAGGATGGGTTGGTACTAACGCTGAGCAATTAAGACAGCATCTGCTGTGCATAGCACGTTCCGGGATATGTACTGGAATGTGCAGTTTTGTTTTGTTTGTTTTTGAGTAGACAAGTGGAGCCAAAGCCCATAATGAAGTGGAGTATAGCTGGATATATTCCTGGCCGGTTCTCCCCATTCCTACCCTCAGAGAAGGAACCAGCTCATGCTACTTCACATAATACAAAAGAAACTCTTTCCATGTGTACGTGCTTATCAGTGTACTTCAGACTGAATCTGGGATGGCCATATCAGATGGGACTTCAAAAAGGATTTCTTGGTGGCTCAGTTGATATAATCTTGTCTCTCTCATTCATTTCTTTATTGAAAATATTTATATCCTGCCTTTCCACATCATTTCCACATCTACCTGGAAGAAGACCAGGCTGCCAGATAATGGGATGATTCTTGCGTTCAGTTATAATATTAGGGGTTTCTTTTACATGATGATGTCTTTGTGTATTATGTACTGCTTTGATTTGTAAGTAATCAGTAAAAATTCATACCTGAAACTAAAACAAAAAAATCGGTAGAAGATCATAATACGAAAAGGACACCCTAGGACAATAGCTGTTCTTCTCAGCAGCCTTTCTGTGATTGTTTCTTATTTGCTCTCTCTGGGGGTCCTGTGAAAGTAAAACTGTGATTTAGTGGGTGGGGTAGAGAAAAAGTAGAGAGAATTAATCGGAGAAGCAATGTGTAATCAATTCAAAGAAAGGCATTGAACATTTCTAATTCTTTCTGTTGTCTGATCCTCTTACACTGTCCTATAAAATGCAATGGATGTTGATGGCACAATAGAACAGAATTTACTCTTGAAATGGAAGCCCTGTAGTATATCCAAAACAAAAATGGAAATAACATTTTGCTTTGATCGTCAGCCCAGTTGCATTGGGGTGGGAGACAAGGATTGGTCAGGTGTTTCTAAGCCTAAAAGCAAGTGTTGTTCATGTGAACAGTGACTCTGCATGCCTGTTTCAGATAGGTAGCTGGGTTAGTCTGTGGTAGCAAAATAAAACTGGAGACCAGTAGCAACTAAAGACTAACAACATTTATTCCAGCTCTGATTCATGAACATTTATCCTGGAATAAATGTTGTGAGATGATTTCCATACAAATGCAAACTTCATAATTATTGAATAACATTATTATGAATTGGTGTATCCAGTTTGGCAATTGCAAATGGAATACTATTTTCATTAGGATTTTTTGGGAATCTTTGCTGGCAATTTCCTTAGTTGGTGACTAAGGAGGAGCAGAGGACCCTTGAAAAGGCAGTAACCATGCTGTTCCCCACAATACATCTAGCCTTTTTTTATATAGTATTATGATGCGATATTATGGCATATGCAAATAAAGGAGGTTCCGTCGCTGACAAAGTACTTGACAACACATTTAGCATGTTCCATAATTATTGAATAACAGTGTTATTAATTGGTGTATTCAGTTCAGTGATTGCCAGCCATTTTCTTAGTTGACAACTATGTAGGAACAGGGGACCTTTGAAATGGAAGCAACCATGCTGTTCCCCATGATGCAGCCAGCCTTTTAAAAAAAATAACGTTATGATGTTATAATATTACTGCACATGCGCAAAAAAAGGAGGTTGCATTGCTGACAAAGTACATGATGACTTGGCTGCACAACCCCTTTTCAAAGGAAGTACTGAACACACGGGGAGCGCTGGATTCAAATTCAAGAAAAAATCCCCCCAAATAAAGGGCCTTTTGTGGAAGGGGTGTCGTAAAGTTGGAGCATCAGTTGGGGATTCAACTCCCCAGCTAACAGCAGCAACACTGAGGTGTGGAAAAGTCTTTACAGGTGCCTTAGTCTTTACACGTGCCACTGGACTCCTGTTTCCTTCTGCACGACCCTCAGTGTGCTTTTCTGCTTTTTGCACAGAGAGGCAAAATGAGGGCCAAGTATGTGCACACCCCACTTCTCTCTCTACTTTTACATACTTTGACTCTGTAGATATAAACAGTTTAACTACCTAAATTTGATTCCCCCCTAGGGTTGCCAAGTCCGGGTTGGAAAATACCTGGGGACTTTGGGGGGTGGAGCCAGGAGAAGGTGGGGTTTGGGGAGGGGAGGGGCCTCAGCAGGGTACAATGCCATAGAATCCACTCTTCAAAGCAGCCATTTTCTCCAAGGGAGCTGATCTCTGTCAGCTGGAGATCAGTTGTAAAAGCGGGAGATCCCCAGGCCCCACCTGGAGGCTGGCAACCCTATTCCCCCCATTTGAAATTATATTCTGTTGAGCTAATTATAACACAGTTTCTGTTGGTATGTTTAGCACTGTAGCCCAAGAGTTATTACTTTGCAAAATTGTTGAACATTGCACTGTTTTGTGACTACTGCTTAAATAACTATGTTGAGTGAGGCAGTTTGTGTCTCTTCCACTACAATCCATTTTTTAAGGGTGCCCGTTGAAAGATTCTGTGTTACCTGCAGCAATAACATTAAAGAATTACCCCATCTCAGTTATCACTTGTGCGTGAGAAGGGAATAGCCTGCAATTCCCTTGATAGCCTCATTTAATGGCCTGTGTATACTGCAGCCAGCTGCCTTTAAATTTTCATTTTTAATTACAGTGCTTTGCAGGCTTTTGGGGTTTATTGATTTCTCTACCTCTTCCCTCCTTTCCAACAGTTGCATCCCCAGTATTGTAATTGCAAACCATTTGAGTCCTTAGCACAGCCTCTTAGCATAAAAGGAATAAAGGTTTTATTTCTGCAGTCATGAATTTTGATGACATTGTGAAGGCAGCTGAGGCCATGGGTATGATAATGGTAGATGCTTTATATTGGCTGGTTGAGTGCAATGCATGACTAAGTAATTTTAGCTGGGGATAGTACGTTGGGCAGAGCTCTGCTCACAGTGAGGTCCTTGCCTAGCTGGGCAACTCTCTAAATTCAAAATGTTTAGCTGCTGAGAAATTAATTTGAAAGCAACACATGTACACACACACGCACGCGCAACCCTTAAATGCCTAGCATGGGTTCTACTGATGTCTGGTTCCCATCAGTGTGTGTGTTGGAAATGCAGCTTTTAACCATAGTGACTTTGCTTCCTCCTTTTAAAATGCCATAGTGATGATGGACATCATCCTGGGTTTAGCAGCTCCCATCTGATTTTGGCTGGTCTTGTGCACAACAGAAAAACTAGAGTAAAATGGAAGCCCTGTTCTGGGATTGTTAAAATCAGTCTGCAGAGCAAAGCAGCTGGTTTTACTCAAAACCTTTCCATGCTCAAAGACTCTTGATACTGATCCCGGAGGGGGAGCTGTGTTGTATAAAAGATAACCAGGAGTCTTGTGGCACCTTGAAGGCTAACAACATTTTATCCCAGCATTATATTTTAATGTGCTTCTTCAGGTGCAATGAGTAGATTCTTAATGTGCAGTCATTTTATGTAGAGGCATTTTCTTAAAAAAATTAAATGGCAGGCTTATGAAAAACAAGAAGTACAGGGTGAAATACAATCATGTAAAATTCAAATCTAATCAGGAAAAACACTTCTTCATTATTATGCTGGCTAATTAAACAACTGTAATGGTTTCAGACTGCCTCCTCTCCTGTCTTGAGCAAAGACTTAGGACTTCTGAGTCATTGCAGGCGCTAACCAGTTCAACGTAATTAACAAATGGTTTCTGCATTTTGCTTGGTAAGATTTGAATTTTACATAATTGTATTTTACCATTAACTTTCTGCATTTCGTAGTTTCTTGACCACACTTTTAAAAAAATATCCCTCCATAAAATAACTGCATTATGAGGATCCACCCTTTTCATCCAGCAAAAATGGGCTGCCATCAATTAATGCATCAATTATGCTGGAATAAAATTTTTATTTGTATCTTGGATTATTCTATATTTTCCTACATTTTTCTTATTGAACACATTTTACCTCTGGAGACCATCTCTTAAGTGTGATAGCAATAAGCAAGTGGATGGTTAAGCCTCTTAAAAATAATTATCCACATAACGTATTAGTTATTTGGTGATTCCCATATAGGACAGTTATGACATTCTGCATCATTATTGGTAGGTGCTGTAATTGTGGGGATTCTATTTTGAGAGTGTTTGCCTCTCCCTTACAGAAAATGAACTGTGAGTCTTTATTTTCTTGTGATATTTTAAGACATTTTCCTGTGTTATTTTTGCGTTAGTTGTGTGTGAATACCATAAAAGAGACAAACAAATTGAGAAAAGCAGCAAAAATGGAGCAGGATGAAAAAGTTCACCATAGCAGTATACCAAAAAGGGCGGGGGGATAACAAAAGGCCATATTTGTACAGCCCTACAAAGTAGCTGGGAAGGCAGCGTGGTATAGCCCAGGGGTGGCCAAACTTGCTTAATGTAAGAGCTGCATAGAATAAACATCAGATGTTTGAGAGCCGGATGACATGAACAAATATTACAGACATGTTGCTATTGAAAAATGTGCAGTTCTGTTTTTATTAACATTAAATGAGACTGCCAAAAATAAAAACAAAAGGGGTAAAAATAGATATTGATAATGATATTTATTTGTCCAATGATGTTTGTAGGCTTGGGGGGGGGGTGCTTTGAGAAAGCATTTAAAGTTGCTTTCTTCCTCTGCTCCCCCAACCTCAAGCCTACCCAAGAAGGGGAACACTGGCTGGGGAAGGGAAGACTGATTGGGGCGGCATGCCTCCCCTTCACTTCCCCAGTTGCCCTACCAGGAGCCACACAGTATGTGTGACAGAGCTCCCAAGCCACAGTTTGGCCACCTCTGGTATAGCCCAATCTTGTCAGATCTCCAAAGCTAGCAGGGTTGGTACCTGGAAGGGAGACCACCAAGGAAGACTCTGCTGAGGAAGGCAGTGGCAAACCACCTCTGCTTCTCACTTGCCTTGAAAGCCCCTTGCTGGGGTCACCATAAATCAGCTGTGATGTGACAGCACTTTACACACAGAAGTAATAACTTCTTCATGTGTAGCTGAGTACTGTGTGTGTATATATGGTGGGTTGTCATGATCTCATCCTAGAGGTTTGAAGGTGTATTTATGAGGTGATTCCACTTCCTCTTTGCATTTCCATGTATGTGGTTTAGAAAACCTAATTATAGAGTCTGGGGATTAAGTTCACAAATTTACTTGGATAAATTATTAGAGAGTGTGGTTTATACACTGTATATAGTTTACTGTCAGTAGGCTCTTATTATGTAATTTTTGTACCACTTAGTGTGTCATGTTAATATTTATGCTTCTTTCTGGTGGTTCCAGACTTCTAAAACGCTAACCCATTGGTTACTGAATGTCCCATTTTGTTGATTCTACTGCCTCACTCTGTGTAATCTGCCTTGAGTCCCTGTGAGAAAGGTGGACCATAAATAAATCTCTAATGCCAGACACATTGCCCCATCTCTAGTCTTCCGCTCCCTCTTCTCTGTTATTGGAGCTGCCAGAAACGGAGATGGAAAGAACGTGGTGCTTCACTCTTCAGCCCTTGCCCTCATTTTTGTTCCATTTGTTCTTCCTGCCTAGACTGCAAGTACACCTGCCATCAGGAATGCAAAAGCCTCATCCAGCTGGACTGCAGCCGGCAGGAAGGACAGACCTGCAACAAACCTTCGCCAGAAAATACCTTAACCCAAAGCTACTGCCAGGTATGGATTGTCAGTGTCCTCAGATTATCTGGGATAGGGAGCAGCACTGAAGAGTTTTGGAGTTAGCTGGAAGCTGGTTGAAGAAGCAGGGAAATTTTGTGGAATATGGAGTGACAGAATGTTGCATTCTTCTTTACTGGCAATTGTTGAAATCTGAAGTCTGTAAATTTGCAAAGAGCCTCCAAATGGTGCCATTCCTAGTTCTTAGTTGAGTTGACCATACATTTGTTCAGCATAGGGTTGCCAGCTCTGGGTGGGGAAATACATGGAGATTTGGGGGTTGGAGTCTGGGGAGGGTGCGGTTTGGGAGCAGGGAGGGACTTCATCAGAGTACAATGCCCATTGAGTCCACCCCCCAAAGCTGCCATTTTCTCTGGGGGAACTGATCTCTGTCATCTGGAGATCAGTTGTAATTCCAGGAGATCTCCAGACCCCAACAGGAGGCTGGCAACTCTCGCTCATCAGGTGAGGTTGTGTGGGGTTTTTTAAAAGTTTCCTTTTAAGACAGGCTTTCCCCAAAAATCAGTTGAAAGTCAAGTAGGCATACTGTGGAAAAGCTGGTAGAAATTTGTAGCTGCTTAGCTGTGCAATCTGCAAACATATATAATTGTGGCAACAAGGCAGTTAGTTGCAAGGCAGAAAGAGAAGGAGAGACACCTGACGAGGCTTAGTGGCATGGGCAAATAGCAATGCAGAGTGTGGATGTTATCCTCAAGGTAGACAAGAGGAGGGATAGGGAGAGCAGACATGAGGCTTCAGACTTTGAGGATGGTGAATGGAAAAAAAGTTCTGGCGTAACCTTTGGACATCTTTCTAGTGCCTAGAATCAACCCTAGGATAAAGGAAGGTAGTGTTTCTGAGCATACGTAGAATCTTGGTTTAGCAGTGAGTTTTTGCACACCTGAGTTTATGCATAAATACTTCAAAAAATGTGGGTTTCCTTTCCATGGTACCCACTGTTTTAGAAATTCAGCGCTAGCATTAATGGAAATAAATGGGATTTGTCCACTACTTGTAGCTTGTTGCCCTCTGTGGTTCAAACGTAGTTTGTTCTGCTTTGATTTAGAGTTGCTTCTTTATGATGACTGCAGCAGTGAAGGCTATGTGGCAAAAGCAGTACAGTGCCTTCCCCGAAGCCTTTTATCGTGCCGGGAAACTAAAAGTGCAAGCTTGCACTGCCTTCATGTAGGAATATTAAAGTTCATGATAGCATAGTGAAATCTCTGCTCTGCTTGCAGTTTAAACGTGCGGATTTCTCTTGGAAGTGCACCTTTCTGAGCTGGGAGCTGCAGCCCCAAAGTGTTCCAGTCTTAGTGAAAAAAGAAGATTGTGGCTATGGTCACACACGCTAAATAATCCATTTTCAATCCACTTTCCAACTGGATTCTGCCAGTTCACACAGTAAAATCCAGCTGCAAAGTGCACTGAAAGTGCACTGAAAGTGGCTTATTTAGTGTGTGTGACCACAGCCTTTATCTGGGGTGCAAGGTGCAATGATTAAAAATACACGTCTTGTTGGAATGAGGGAAATGCTGACAGAAGAGGAATAAAAAGGGGCTTGAGGTTTCATTTCCTATTCCATGGGGTTGGCTGAGCCCTTCTTTTTCTAACAAGATGGGCCTGGATGCATTCCTTGCCTCATGAGAAATGCTGAACTCCTCATAACATTTTTCTTTTGACACTTGTCCAAGTTACTGAAATTGTGGTTTTTCACACTATGAACAGGAGAAACTAGAACACTTTTGTATCCCTTCATGGACTGTGCTTGTTTCCAGTAAACACAAACACCTTCTCCTGCAGAGCTCCATTTTTTTTCTTCATTTATACCTCATATTTCTCCCCCTTGGGGACCTAAAGCAGTGTACATCATTCTCCTCTACTCCATTTTATCCTTACAACAACCCTGTGAGGTAGGTTAGGCTGAGACTGTGTGACTGGTCCGAGTACACCCAGCAAGCTCCTCCATGGCAGAGAAGGGATTTGAACCTGGATCTATTCGATCGTAGTCCGACACTCTTAACAATGGCACCACACTACGTCTTTTGGCTCTTTACATTAGAATTTGTTCAGGAAAAAGTTTTTTTTAAATTTTAACTATTTTCTGGGAATGTTTTGTGTATTTGTGTGCGTGCGCGCTTCTGAGCCTAGAAGTCATGGTGACTTCTGGTGACCCCTAGTGGGGCTAGGACACGTTTCATAGAGGTGGCTTGATAACCTGGCTCTGCATCTCATCCTGGCTCTGCATCCCAGCCCTGGTATTCCTTGGAGGAAACCCTTCCAAGTACTTACCAGGGTTGGCCCTACTTAGCTTCCGAGATCTGACGAGATCAGGCTTGCCTGGGCTATCCAGGCCAGGGTGGGGAAAAGGGTTTTGTGTGGTCTCTGCTTAATTGTAGCTGGAAAATAAACCTTGCATGTTTGAGGCCTCAGGGGACCTGCAGGGGACCTGCATCTCTCTACCAAATTGCATATCCCATTATCTGCTGTGATTACCCAACTTGTATGTTAGGGCTTCATTTTATCATGTTGCATAATGTATATTGTAACTTGCACAAAATATAAATGTTCCATGTGATTTTTAAGATTCCTTTGTGGAGCACGGTGTGTGTGTGTGTGTGTGTGTGTGTGTGTGTGTGTGTGTGTGTGTGTGCCTTTTTCCTCTGGTAATAACAGGATTTCCCACCCAGGCTTACAGGGCCGTTATGTATGTTCAGTGCCCAAAAGGCACTCTTCCTCTTTTGGAAGAAAGTTCTTCAGTCTTTTCTTGTCGCCCCAAAGAAATTGGATAAATGTGGGAACTGGGGAAATGTTGAATGTTGCTTCATCGTGAAGACCATTTCACAAAGTGAGGAACTGGTCTCGGAGTGAAGAGCAAAGTTTCCCCGTCAGTCAGAATAGAATGTCTTTGCACACTAATCTGGGAACAGGTTGATAACCATGCATCCATCTGAAAAGGCGTGAAGAAAAAACCAGGCATAATGACTCTTGCGTCTGCTGATCTTATTTTACGTTCTTCAGCTTTTCGGGAAGAGGGGGAGGGCTTGTATCTTTCATTTGTGTTCAGTCTCACAAATAGGCCCCGTCCACACTGTCACTTTTGCTGCTCATTTCTCCCTATTGCTTTGGGTTCCTCCCCCTTTTCCACATGTGTTTTGCTCCCTCTGGGGCTACTAGAGAGAACAAAACATATGGGGGGTGGGGGAACCTGAAGCAATAGGGAGAAATGAGCGACAAAAGTGACAGTGTGGACGGGGCCATAGAATTTGATTTGGAGTTTTAAGAATCAGTTCTGATTAGCTGCATTTCCCAATGCAAAGCATTTCTGCCCTCTAATGGATATAATCAGAGAAGCTACTCACATTTGCTAGTTAATTACATAAGTTTAGGAGGAGCCAAACTGAAAAGTCATCCAGCAGGTTTGACAGCAGCATAGATCTGTTTGAAAGCACTCAGGAGCACAGTTGTTGGCTTCCTGCTTCAGTTTAGTTTGGCTTGTCGCGCCTCACTGTCAGAAAGTGAAAGATCCACACAGTGGTTTCTTGCTAGACTGAGTTCAGTAACTTATCAAAGATGCCACAATCCTACCCAAAATGCTCAGCAGCAGGCAATTCTGAGAGTTCCGTACCCAGAGACTCTTCTATCACCAGACTATTGGGCCAGGCCTTTTTAAAAGGTATATATGTGTTTCTTGGTGTCTGTCTGGGTTCCTCTCTTCTCTAAGAGGCTCTTGCCTGCAGAGGGAAGTACACTATAAGACTCAGGGGTTAAAGAAACTCCATTCCAGAAGTGTTCACAGTTTTGGGGGCCTAATACAGTAATATAATGCTGAATTGAAAATTTGCAGGCAAAAAGATCATTTGGGTAAAAAAAACGGAGCTTGTTAATGAGCTTTGCCCTCAAGGAAAGTTGAGCCTGAATTATCAGTGAGATATCAGCCAGCAAGAAAGATTCTCCTTGTTCTGCAGATGGCACCTGTTGTGGGTCTTTGGATGGGAGTGATCCCTGAGAAGAAAAGCCACTTTATACAAGACAAAAAATAGGTCTGTGAAAAAATTAAGAAGTAATGTCTTGGAGATCAGTCCTGTTGCAACTGACATGATTTGATTATGTCTCATATGCACTGTGATGCCCCTTTTTCAGTCATTAAAGAGTGCCTACCATCCTCCACAACCTCTCTCCCACAGGTTTGCCTCAGAAGGTCAAATCCATTTTCCCCCAATTGTTTTCCCCTTTTTAAATTGCCTGGGCTTCTTGGTATTGCACCTCCATACATTTTACCTGAAACATTTACCTCAGGAGGGCAAATCTCTCTACTACATCACTCCTTTTTCTTTTACTTTAATTCTCTGCGACCCTTTCCACAGCACCTCCTTACACTTTTCCTAAGATTTTTTTTTTTTTACCTCAGGAGGGTTCTGGCCACAAAAACTCCAGTCACAGGAGTTTGCTATTTTACCGATGCATTTCAGCTCAAGATCACCTCCAAACTGGGGTTAGTATCCCACCACTTCCACCACTTTATGTAAGTACCTGTTCACTCACACAGAGTGCCTACCACCCTCCACAGCCTCTCTCCCACAGGTTCTGGGTTACAAGTAGGTCAGGTCACCCCACATTGCTACCCTTCTTTTCTCTTTTAAAATATACAGAGAGCCTTGACCATTTCACATCCCAAGTCCTCTGTCTCACTTACAGAGACATCAACAGACAGAGTAGCTCAGTTCCCTTTAATAATCACCCCTCACTCAGACACTGCAGGGGATTTGGGGACTGTTCCATTCACATGCTGCTACCATTATTCATATCCTAAAATATGTATAGACTGAGAATTCAGCTTAACTCGGGGAGGGGGTTCTTTTCCCGAGACAACCAGCCCACAGTGTTAATCAAACAAGGAGTTAACTTTTATTTATGATTTGAACATAACACTGAAGAATGTCAGGTAAAGGTTACAACATTTCTTTTCAATAGAACCTTTGAACTGTTTCCCTATTCCAGCGTTTGGGAACTTTTGTTACAAATCAATGTGTTTGTTTTGTGTAACTTTTGTTACAAATCAAATGTGTTTCCTCACATCAGCCTTAAGCTGTTCTTTACCACAGCTTCACTCAGCCAGATACAATCTCAACTTTCCCCATCTCTTAACTGCAGTTTTCAGCTGTCTCTCACTAACATTCCATGAACTCCCATTGCTCACTCTTAGGGAGAGGAGAAACCTAACCTGTCCGTCACATTCACTCCAAAGAAATGGAGTACAATTTGGTTGTCCTCTTCCAACTCTTATTTCAGTCCAGAATCCTGACCATAAACCTCTGAACAAAATCTACAGTCATTAGTAGTTTTCAGTGATAGGTAGCTAGGTAGGTCACCTGACTGCTGCATGTAAGAAAACTTGACCTAGATGTCTGAAGTGAATGTGACTTCTCCCTCAGGAAATCATTCTCGAAAGATGAATTTCCCCATGTTGACAGCGTTACTTTACTGCTGCATCCATAAGTGGTGTGAACAGATTATATGAGATAAAGTGGCAGCATGTAAATCCCTATACACAGGTTAAAAAAAAAAGGCCCTGAGACCATTACTGGAGCTAGCAAACAAACATTAGTAGGGAGTAGTTGAGAAGTTTAATATTAACTAAACAAATACTGGCTGCCTTGTACCGGTAAAAAAAATGAGTAAATCTTGTTTGGCTTGGACAAACCCAAGGACTGAGACGGCATCCTTTAAACAATAAGCTCCTGTATTTCTGCATCCAGGATTGTTCCAGGATTTTGGCCTGTTTGCTTCTTGTGCATGAAACTGCTTCAAAAGAGTGTACCTTTTTCTACTACTTCTATCTAATGTAGAAAAAAAAATTAACTACTTAAAGTGTCCAGAATCTAGATAAAAGCATAAATCTGTATATGCAGACAGATGCAGAGATGGTCCATGTGTATCATTTATTGAAAACAGTTTTACCATGCCTTTCTCCTAGGAATTAAGGCAGCTTACATATGCCACACCTAGTTGCAAAGAAAATAAAACAATAGCTTGCTAAGTGCATCAGCATCAAAACTACCTAAACCACAGCAAAAGTCATCTGCTGCAACCATCCATAAACTGGGTTATCTTCCACAAAGGCTCTCTGAGCGGAAACACTTTTTAGATAAGCCCTGTAAAAAGCCAAGCATGAAGGTGCTCTCTGCTTCTCTTCAAGGAAACTATAGTACAACATGGACCCTCCAAGAATGTCTCCATCTGAGCTGAGACAGAGCAGATTGTTCTAAGGGGGGAAACAGCAAGAAGGAGACCAACCGGGAGGATGGATGGCAGTGTCAAACGGGGCAGTGCTACAGCTTTAATCCATATACCCCATGTTCTTTTCCATGGACTTTTATGCATAAAGTAGACTTTCACGCATGTAGTAGTGCCCTTTGCTTAGCTAAAAACATAAACTGTCTAGGCCTTTAGCTTGTCAACTCATGTAAGTGTACTTGAGGAAACTACTGCCTTTCAGGGCATCCCAAAGAATTGCGTTTGGGACCTCTCAGTGACATGAATCACTGTAAGTTATGCTGGAGTGTTTGATTCTGTAGTGAGGCTTTAACATCTGTTAACTCACTATTAAAGAAGAAGGATGAGTAAGGATGGCTGAATAATGAATTGTATGTTCGGCTGGTAGGTCTTCTGTTTACATTAGGCTATGTATGTTGGTGTGTATATGTGTATGCTAAAACTTTATGGGATATATATGAATAGCTGAATCTAAGTATGGATCAATAGTTAGACATGGAAGACCTTAGCAGAATCCTCACTGTAGCTGTAATTCTGCTCTCCCTGCACAGGTAGAGGTATGGCTAGAGGCATAAGCCAAAAAGCAAGAGCTAAAAGGTTCGAGAGCCAGTTTGGTGTAGTGGTTAAGTGTGCAGACTCTAATCTGGGAGAATCGGGTTTGATTCCCCACTCCTCCACTTGCACCTGGCTGGATGACCTTGGGCAAACCATAGCTCTATACCAGCTGTTCTCTCAAGGACAGCTTGGGAAAAAGCTCTCTCAGCCCCACCTACCTCACAGGGTGTCTGTTGTGGGGAGGGGAAGGAAAAGGAGTTTGTAAGCCGCACTGAGACTCCAAGTGAGTGAAGGGCGGGGTATAAATCCAATCTCTTCTCTTCTCTCTCTTCTTCTTGGACCTTGGCTTTGTTTTGGAAATTTATGTAAGCTGGACTAGGTTCCTTTGGGGAGAAGAATGGCGTAGAAATGCCTGAATAAATAAATGTCAAGCTAAATTGCCCTTGAGCAAGCTACCCTCCCTTTCAAGTTCAGTTTCCCCATCAGTCAAATGGTAATAGGAGTGTCCATCTCCAAGAAAAATATAAATAAAGAACAAAATTTGAGTCCAGTGGCACCTTTAAGACCCACAAAATTTTATTCAAGGTATAAGCTTTTGTGTGCAAGCACACTTCTTCAGATACAGTGAAACAGAAAATTGCACACGAAAGTTCATACCTTGAATAAAATTTTGTTTGTCTTAAGGGTGTCACTGGACTCAAACTATATTCTGCTGCTTCGGATCAACATGACTACCCATCTAAATAAAGATGATACAAAACTTTGTACTTTAAAAGGACCAGGCATGTGCTGGTGAGACAGAACTGACCTTCACTTTTGCTAACTTCCTTCTGACTTGGGAGATGCTGAAATGGAAGAGTTGGATGGAGCTCATGTTTTCCCCAGTGACAGCACTTGGGGGAGCTGGAAGGCAATTGAATCTTCACTGAGGCGTGCCTGCAAATGTAACGTATCATGCAATTGCAAGGTGTCTTGGCAGTGCTCCAGGCAGAGAAGGAAAAGAGCCATGTTGTCTATTTACAAGGTTGCCAAGAACAAGCCCCCCCCCCAAATTTCTGTGGCATGTATTGGGCTCTGATATAGTGCCACTTTATGTTGACCAAACCTCGGATTTTATTATTAGAGTTTGCTGTTTTTGTAATATGACTGGTTAAAGTGTGCCACTGGGTTAGAGAGGGCATTAAGTAGGAGTCAAGCAGACAAGATATTATTATTGTGCATCTATCAAAAGGTTTTTGCAAGACAGGCCACCATTAGCAGGTATCCTTTGCTTTATCTAGGTAAAGGCTCTGTACTGTCTGGCTTGCTACTGCCTACTTCCCATTCAGAGGGTTACACGTGTAGAATAGACTCCCTCAGTCCAGCCCTTATAAGCATGCTTATTGCAGTGCATGTAAAATTTCTGTGACTTGCCCAAGGCTATGGGTGAGTCTTCAGCAAATGAAAAATGTAGCTAAGGAATCCTGGCACCTAGTGCTGCACATTACCTATCCATCAGACCCATGTTAGTTGGGATTTAGTGTTTCCTTTTAAAATCTGGCCTTCCATTGTTTCTGTCTTATATGTACCTCACTGGAGTTAGCAGCCTCTGGGTCACTGCAGTTCCATGATGCTGTGATCGTTGTTCTGAGCAAGCCTTGATGTGCAGTTAACAATACAAGCAGATTGGACGGTGTGGACATCTTCTCCAGGAGGAAAGGAATAATTTGGGTATGAACCTTTGATAGGTCATTTTCAATCATGACCAAGTCTGATACAGATCCCCCACCCCCAGTATCATGAATGTATCATGCATGAATTTTCAGCTTGGCAGCACCTGGAATCTTGGCCATGGAACTGACTTGGTACTTTACCACACAAACACAGAAGTTGTCAAAACAGAGCGGACTGCAGAAACATACAAAATGGGTGGATATGTACTGGCAGAATGACCGGGGGGGGGGGGGATACAGTGTACAATGAGACAGTGTTTGTCAACATGACAGATACTAGATTCAACATTTTCATGAATGGAATCCTAGTGGGTTTTTTAATGGACTCTCTTAAACCCTGATTTGCATAAATATTGGAAGAGTTAACTATAAACATTAAGAACGTAATTGATCACATTGTGGAGAAGGAAGATATTATGATTTATGCATGCAGTGCTGAATTTATACATCCAGACACTGTGAAAGGGGTGGTGTGCTTTCCTTTTGGCTAAATGTGGAACTGAAACATTCAGAGAATCCTTTTTGTCTTCCCTGCTCCCCACCAACCTCTTTATAAATAAACCAGGCACCTGGCAAGTTGAATCTAGTATCTGTCATGTTGACAAACACTGTCTCATTGTATACTGTATCCCCCCTGTCATTCTGCCAGTACATATCCACCCATTTTGTATGTTTCTGCAGTCCGCTCTGTTTTGACAACTTCTGTGTTTGTGTGGTAAAGTACCAAGTCAGTTCCAAGGCCAAGATTCCAGGTGCTGCCAAGCTGAAAATTCATGCATGATACATTCATGATACAGGGGGAGGGGGGAATCTGTATCAGACTTAGTCATGATTGAAAATGACTAGCTGACTCACTACAGCCAGTGAAAGTCCCTCTATATATTGTTGCCAGCCAATTCTGTTCTGTGTGAGGTGCTAAAAGTCCCTCTAATGGAGTGATCCTCATTCTGCAGCTCTTCAGCAGCCACATTTACAATTACCATCAACTAAGTGTCATATGACTACTGTATGCCCTGTGTGCCACTCCACTAAACACACACATAGCATAACATAAGATATAACTATTAATATTATTAAATATGTACCTGTAACTATTGACAAAGGATCTCTGTGCATGTAGGGTTGTCTTTCCACCACCGCTGTGGCCAGCTTGCTCTCTTCCTGCATGGCTGCCATGGTGGTGGAAGTTGTAATGATTTTGCTTTCTCTTCTCTGTCATTAGCTTGCTCTCCTTCCAGCAGCTGCCTGGGTGTTGGGATGAGAATGCAGAGGCTATGCAGAAGGGTGGGGGTTGTTGGAGAGGATGGACCATTTACTTCCATCCCTGGCATGAGACCACCTGTCTTCCTGTACTTCTGGCAGCATTTGTTTGAAGCTGTGAATCACCTGCCAACTACAAGCCCTACTGGGCAATGGAGTGGGTGCTGCATTGGGGAATGGTGCACGTCATGCACGTCAAAGAGCCTAACGTAGCCTCTGAGTATTGCTGTTCTAAAGGAACAGTGAGTATCATCTGAGTATCACTGTTCTAAAGGAACAGTGATACTCTCAGCTTTGTGGCCAGGTGGTGGTATAGATCTCTGCTGTGGCATGTAGTGTCTTTGCCGAGCTTTGTTTGGTGTGCCAGCCTTGGCCTTCCTTGAGAAGTCAGGGGATGGTCACAGTTAAGCACATTGTGGTCATGTCTTGATTGGATGATTGCAGCACTCTGTGTAGGGCTGCCCTTAGTTCAGTCTACAGCTGTAGCATTGCTGACTACCATAAATGGCCAGAAATATATTGTGTGAGTTTTGAAAGATCTACATTGGCTGCCTCTTTGTTTCTGGGGAACAGTTCAAAGTCTTGGTGGTTATATTTCAAGAATGTAAATATGCTAGCATCAGGATGTTTAAAGGATTGCTTGCTTCCATGTGAATGTCCATCAGAGGCCCTAATTTCTGAAGTGAGGTTGGATGACACTAGCCTTACAGGACGTTGCTGTTTTGACTCCTGTACTTTGCCTGCTGTACTTTGCTGGCACAGGTGAAGACTTGCTTGTTTTTTCAGGTGAGTGCAGCTTTGATTTGAGATGTACGCAGTTCTCTTTAAAAAAATCAATTTTTATTATTATGTTCCAAACAGTGTTCTAAATGTTTACTGTTTTGATGTGCCGTTTGTGGATGGTTTATATATTACTATCTCTTTCTGAATTTGGAATGTCAACGGGAAACTTTGAAGCAGAAAGTTTGCGGGATATGAATCTGTCAACTAAACATCTCCCACCCTACTTATGTCTGTGTGCACGGGATGTATCTGCTGATTGTGGATGCTGTATCTGATAAAGTGGGCTTTCACCTACAGAAGGTAATGCCTCACTGAAACTGTCAGTCTTTTAAGGTAGCTCAAGATTCTAATACAGGTTATAAAGCCCAGGTGTGGCTGGGTGTTGGCAAAAAACTACTGGGACATGTTGGTGCCCCTCGTAGACAGGTAATGCTTTTCAGCTCTGTATATCTCATAATATTTTGTAACCAGTGTACTAATTATGGTGGTTAATCTGATTATTCATGTCCCAACTTGTGGGATGTGGAGGTTTGAAGGGAACTGAACCTGAAGCTCTGGATGCTTTGAAGCAGTTTTAATTATAACAAGATCAGATCTGTAGCTGTGAGACAGCTTTGGTATCCTTTACTACTATGGTTTGTGTTTGGTCCAGAGTTCTGGTTTGAGACTGATACTTATGTGATCGGTTATCAAGTGTGTGTCTGTGAGTCATGTAAATTACATGGCACTTGTCCCATTCTTCTTGTTTGAACCTGACCTACATGTAAAAAATCCACTGTGCTGCTGTATCTGTCTTCAAATGACATGTATTGTGCAGTGATCAGACTAGGTTATCATAATGGCCCTTTCTGGAAATAAGATTGTGAGTTGGGACAATTTATAAAAAATGCCTTTATTAATAATTAATTAAAATATGTATACCCTACCTTTCCCTTGTGACTGAAGATGAGTTAGAATTCCAAAAATTAAAAACATACAAAACACAATAAAACCTGATTTACATCCCCCAAGAACATTCTAGCACCTTAGATCCCATTATTAAAAGTCCCCTCAACTAAATTACTTTACAACAGTTCCTAAAACCTTATAAATATGGAGTACCACATCTCTTCAGGGAACCCATTCCACAAGGTAGGAGCCACTATAGAGAAAGAATAGGTTTAGTTGATGCCAAGTGAGCCACATTAACTATGGTAATAACTAGGGATGGGCACAAACTGGTTCATAAACTAAAGTTTGTCACAAATTTTGGGCAGTTCGTGGTTTACGGAAGGATACCCAGCACAAACATTCCACGAACTTTGGTGCTGTTTGTGGTGGTTCATGAATGGATATATTTCTAGACAGATTGTCTTTGCTCAATTAAACTGTTTACAAAACTCCAAAACAACAGGGGTGTATGTGGAATTCTCCAGCCTTGGAAACAGGAGCCCTCCAAAGCTTAACAGGCAATACTGGCTGCCAATAACAGAGTTCCCATTGTGCTATATGGACCGCATCGGCAAGGACTGCATCTCTAGGGGGGGCGGCATCCCAGGTGGCCTTGACAGTGCTTTCCAGCCTCAGAGTATACTTCACCGCTAGCTGAAGCTTGTGCGCCTTGCAGATGATGCCCTTGAGGTGCACATGCTTCACCTCTGCCAGCATGTTAGTGCTGGCATCTGTGATGAACCACCACCTACCCACTCCCTCAGGCTACTCTGCATCACACAGCAGTGATGTTTTGCACTGTGTTGTCTGCATCCATCTTGTGTACATGGAGCAGAACCACTTTGCACCCTGGTGGCAGGACTGTCCCCTTCTGGGGCCTGGGCTGTGCCCTGGCAGTCCTGCTGGCTGCTCCAGAGGTCTGCTGTGAAGTGCACAGCTCTGCCTTGTGCTCTGGAGAGCTGAGCCTTAACCTTTGCTACTGTGGCTGGAAAAAAGCTATGCCCTACATGAGGGAGAAGGGTTGGCCATCCACAGCAATAATTTCACTGACCATGAAGTGAGTGACTGCTTCCTGGGCCCTCCACATAGCCTTTGTGACCTCTTGGAGGGTGGCCCACCTTGATGTCCTATCCACAGCCACCCAAGTGTGGGGAACTTTTCTTGGAGGGCCTTCTGCTCCCCCTCTGCTTCTCCCTGCTGAAAGGGAATGGGCCTCTTCCTCCCACTGGCTGCCACTCTTACCTCTGGCGGCAACATAGTTAGGTGTACCCTTTGCAAGTGTCTGTGAAGGACAGAGGAGGACAACTGTTGGGGTTTTGTGCCCCTCTTGACATGGGTGTGGCACACCTGGCACTTTGCCACACAGGGGTCACTGGGGAGGGTGAGGAAATGTTTTCAAACTTTGGGCTTCCCCCCACCCTCTGAGTCACCGCTGTCAGAGTCCTCCTCTCCAAAGAGGGTTAGCAACTGCTGGTGTCTCTGGGCAGTGCTAACAACTCTTTTGCTTTTGTGAAGAACCTCAGGAACAGATCAGAAGAAAGAGGCTTCGAGATCCCTGATAATGCCCTGCTAGGACCGGGCTCCAGTGGCCTTGTAGGATGGGTTTGGTTCGTGGGGACGGGGGCCTGTGGTACTCAGGGGGTGGAGGACTCCCCCCCCCCCCATGATGAGCACCTTTTTTACCCACATTCATCCTGATGGCATATAGAGGTGTTCAGGAATTTGAAGGAGGTAGAGGACTGGCTTTTAACACTTCGTACTGCATAAACCATATTTTGTAGTACTGAGAGCAATACTGAGAACTTGCTTCAAAAGCCACTCCTCTGCTTCCCCTGCTTGTGTAGTGTGGCTAGGGTGCCTGTCGAGCTATCATGGGGTTACTTTGGGGGAACACTCAATGGCATGTCAAGGTTTATAGATTATGCTTGGGATAGAGTAGGTAGAGAAAGTACTTTTCTCCCTTTCTCACAATACAAGAACTCCTGGGCACTCCATGAAATTGCTGTCATTCAGAACCTGCCTTTGGAGTCTTGGGGTGTTAGCAGTTAGCAAGTGTAAGGGAGATGCTTGCCTTGCTTCCAGTGTCTGGCTGGGGGAAGGTCCACCCGAGTGAAGTTTCCCTGTGAGTTTGGCATCACTGGCTTGTTCCTGAGCCGTTCCATAGACTCCTGTAACTGCAGCTGTCTTTTCCAGAGAGAGCACTGGGGAGACCTTTTTTTGGGGGGGGGGGGGGTGAGAGTCCTACAGAGTCAGTCACCAACAAGTGTCCTTAAACTGGAATGCTTTATTGAGAAAGGTCTGCTATGGTCATCTACACCTCTTATGTTAGTAATGGCTGACACAGCCCCAAGCAGGACAATTATACAGAATTCAAAAAGGAGTCTGGTAATGCATTGCAACCAATCGCCATGTCAGAGAAAAGGTGCTTAAAATACTGGTTTACAGTTCCCAGGCGAAAAAGCGGGAAGAATTAGAGTCAGACAGGAGAAGAGATACATGGGCAGGCACCATCAGTCTCCCAAGGTCAGTACAGCTCGAAGAGCGATAAGCATGCCATGAGAAATATAACATAAGATTCCACAGACCTGACATCAAGGATTCACTCATCCCCCCTCCCGGGCAGGAGATAGCAACATTAGCTGACAGGGGTGTCCATAACTGTGACCCAGAAATGTAATCCACCTGCAACTTGGAAAGATTGTAGAGGAGCAGGCAGCAGAGTGAGGTTCCCTGTGCATTTGGTGTGTGTAGTTTGCAGGGGGTCCATTCTATACACTTTTGAACCTGTGCCTGACATTTCCCCTAAAAGCACTTTCCTGGCTTGACCTTAGTCATGTTGGGTTTGCAGTGCCACAGTGGCACTGGTTCTTTCTTTTTCTTTTTCCTCCTTAATAATCTTTATGGTTTTGCTGGGCTTGCAAAAATGCCCCCCACCCTCAGTTTGTACTGTGGAGATTTTCTGGGACTTTTTCTGTTTTGCCGGGCTTCTATTTCCCTTGCTTTTTTTTGCTTTCTCCCTCTCAATTGGAAACAATAGAGGCTCAGGCACCTTTGGGGGGGGGGCATAACTTGGACCCTGTAAATCCAATTGTCACCAAACTTGGAGGGCATGTAGAAGAGTATCAGGAGGAGGTCCCCTGCAAATTTGATGCCTCTAAGCTTACACAGGGTCTGTTCTATATACTCTTGAATTTTCTCCTATTTTTTCAGCTAGTTCCCCAGAAAACACTTTCCTGAGGGCACCTTCTTTGGAGGGTGTAACTTGGACCCCGTAAATCCAATCCTCACCAGACTTGGAGGGCAGGTGGAGCAGAGATCCCTGGTAAGCTTGGTGTCTTTAGCATGCCAGGGGGGAGCATTCTACTACATCACAAACTTCATGAACCAAACCAGTTTGTTTATCGCCAAAACATTTATGACGGTCCATAGTTTGCGAACCAGGCATGCCATGCCACAAACCACAAATCAAACTGCATTTTCCTGGTACATGCCCATCCCTAGTAACAACTAGAAGGTTGCAACCAGAAGACCATACTTGATGCCTAGGGACATGCAGGGAGAGACAGTCCTTTTAGAGGAATCCCCCCCTTCAATTGAACTGCCTGTGTGGACACAGCCCACCAGCAGTGTGGGTGTTGAGTGTATTTGATAAACTGGTAATTATTATTCATAGCTGTTCTGTCTACTATCTGCATCAGCCAGAAGCTCATTAATTGGGTTTAGTCAATGGGTGGGACCCAAGAGATTTAAGCTCTTGCTGGAGAGGCATGACATCTCTTCCTCTTCTCGCTTTTAAAGCCATCGGATTGAACTGATTTGTAATTCCACACAGACAGTCAAGGTACCTGCGTACTTGGCCCTCAGGATGTACTTGCAGAAAGCTGTAAGGCAGGAATGTGCCCATTAAAAAAACATTATAAGTTTGCTGACTGTGCAAGATCAAATGTTAAGGACTGACTTGGTGTCTCTGGCTGTGCTTGGGAATCCCATTCTTAGTTTCTAAACATCTGTATTATTGACTGTATCTAATATTCACAAGAGCAATATAACTAACTATATTGTTACTTCAGAGCATTGGTTGAGGCTATAAAAATTATGGCTTAGGTTGCAGTTTTTACTGAGACTAGAAAGATACTTTCAAAAGGTTGGTGGCACAAAGCTACATTTTTTAACCTCTTTCAAGTGAATGAACCTTTGGCTTCAATGTCTAATAAGGTTTATAGAAAAAAATAAATTTGTATCTTTGGTGCTTAAACAGATTGATTAGTCAAATAAGGGTGGTTGCTGCTGCTGCTGTTTGTGGAAATTAATGAAACCTCACCCATAATTTCTGATGGATTTGTGCTTCAGGCCCCAAATCTATCTTTTATTTATATGTTTAACCCACTTTATCTTTAAAGGCTTGGGGAAAATAACATGAAAACAAGGAAATAGAGTTTATTTTTAACAGACATTAAAAATATATTTTACTATTTCAAAGGACTAGCGTAGCGTCCAAGCTGAAAGAAACTTGAACTTTGTCCAAACCCTGGAAGCTCAGAGGGACACAGGTTCAAATCTTTGCTCAGCCCTGAATCTCACTGGGTAATCTGAAGTTCACTGGGTAACCTTGGACCAGTCACTTTCTGTTACCTTCACATTTCTTGTACTGTTGTTGTGAAGAGAGGGAGCCACATATGTCACCATAAACTCATTTTTCATTTCTTAAAACATTTATATCTCACCTTTCCTCTTGGTTCAAGATGGCTTACAATAATAGTTAAAACATCCCCAGCTACAACCAGAGAAAAAAACAGCAAGCCCGAAATCCCTTTCCTTGAAGGGAAAGGTAAGATAAAAGTGACTAAGTAGCTACCGTAAACCTGAGGAGCAGTCACCAAGGGTGCCTTTGATTGTTCAAGCTTGTCCCTTGGAAGGGAGCTTCTTTTAGAAGGCCAGTGCTGGCCTAAGTCGATAGTGTGTCTGTTGCTTTATCTCATCTGCCACATTCAATCAGCAGGCAAAAGAAAGAAGGTTCCTATGGCTACAGGCTAGCACTGCCAAGAGTAGCATTGTCAAGTCCCCTTGTCTTGCCGGCGGTGGGATCTGGGAGGCGTTCTGGGAGTGGGTGGGAATATCCCTGATGCGCTGACATCACCTGGAAGTGACATCATCACGTCAGCGATGTTGGGAGTGACGTTCTTATTTTGGGGTGAAACTCTATGATAAAATCAGGATCAAACCAGTTTTGCCCCCAAACCAGAGTGTCACCATGCAATGTCCCCAAAGCCATGATGTCACTTCTGGGTGATGTCATCACATCAGGGATGTAATGTGGGGACGTTGCTGATTGTGGGCTAGTGGCGGGCAGAAACCCCCAAAACCAGGAGATTTCCCCCCTGGACCTGGGGAATGGCAACCTAGCCAAGAAGCAAGGGGGTATGAGTAGGCAGAGGCTGAAGTAGATCTGGGGCAGGTCTGGCCATGCTGAGAGCACAAAGTATGATGCTATGTTGAGAATGCTGGTAGCCCAGGGAGTAAGCACTGCAGTACTGTTGCTAAGTCGCTTGTTCAAGGTTACTGGCACATTATTGAAAGAGGATGTGTGATTAAAGTATTTTAAAGTAACTTTAAAACATCTGTCCCACTTGGCCGGTCTTTGTCTTCTGTCTTGGCTTACTACATTTTTCAGCAATAATGGTTTAGAGTAAAATGCCTGATGTCAGCACTGCTAACTACCACAAGTTTCTCGGCATATGTATTCAGTTTATATTCATACTGTTCTCGGGAAGTAGATACTTGCTGTACCATCATATCAAGAACACGGGAATGTTGAGCTAGAAGAAGACAAGCTGAGGGAAATGTCACTTAGTGTTTTATATTGCTCTGTGCCCCTCCAGAGGGCTTTGTGATTAAATGGTTCCTGGTTAAGCACAGGAGTATTTCTCAGAGTGTTCTACTGTTCTCAAAGTATAGTGTTTTTTGGGGGGGCTGGCGCAGTAGGTTTCACCAGATGCTTTATGGATTTGCATATTCTTCATTTTCCATCTGATTATATGAGGTACATTCTAGCCCTCAACGTATCCTGCATTTTACTCTGTTAGGATATTCAAATCTGGCATTCTGAACAGGAAAAAAAGGAGTGTATGAGTATCTAAATTTAGACACAACTAACTGTAAGCAAGGATGTGTTCTGTTGTTGCTGTTTGCTTCCAATTTCTTTCCCCCAAAGCTGTGTTTAAAATAAAAATAATAGAAACTTCCACTGAGGTATGATTGATCCTGGCAGCACAGAGAAAGCTGTATATATGCATACATATGCATATATATATGTGTATACACACACACACACAAACACACACACACTCTGTAGTGTTTTGTTTTCAACCTTTCGGGGATTTGGCCCAGGCAAAATGTGTTTCATCTTGAGGGCGACAAAACAGCCAATGCATTATTGATGGTCCCAGTAATAAAGACACAGGCAGTGAAGCCTTGTCATTTATCATTCTGACATTCCTTTTGGTGTGCTCGCTTGCCCAGCCCATGAGGGAGGAGCCTTTGCCAAGTATTTTTCTTAACTGGGAAGGCGGGGGGGGGGGGGGGAATGCCAGCTGCTTCAACACATGCCAGTGTTCTCTGTTAGAGTAGGTAGATAGGTGGTGCAGATCAGCTTTGATATCCTGCAGCTGCCGGTTTAAGGACTTTCCAGACCTGTGTCTTTCTGTTCTTAATGTATATGAAGGGCTGCATCCTCCATTTTGTACCTGAAGCAGCAACCGGCTTGTCCTTGTCAAAAGAAATGAAACCCTTTTTTGATATCCATATAATTGCTCAGCTAGTGTTCTGACTGTAGACCTAGTAGGCTAGATAGCTCTGGGTAGGGAAATCCCTGGAGATTTGGAGGTGGAGCCGGGGAGAGGTGCCCGAAGGTTATAATGCCATAGAGTTCCCTCTCTGAAGCTGCCATATTTTCTCCAGGAGAACTGATCTCTATATTCTGGAGATCAGTTGTAATTCTGGGAGAACTCCAAGCTACACCTGGTGGTTGGTAACCCTAAAACCATGATATTATCTGGTGTTTCTGTCCTTGACCAAAACCCAATAGAAACAAAAATTGATTTTCATTCAAAGTCTGGAAGAAGGTGTTTAAATCCCAAAGTGCTGGTTATTAAATGTCCCATTTTGTTGATTGAGCTGACCCACTATGTATTATCCACCTTGAGTCCCTGTAAGAAAAGTGGACTATAGATAACATAAATGAATAAATAAATACCACACATAAATAATCAAAGCTGCCTGGCAAGAAACACTGAATGAGGTTGCTTTTCTCCAGATTTTGTACACTCAAAGCAACTCACAGTTTTTAAAACTTTGAGGGTTGGATCCTAAGCACCAGAAATGGGTTTTTGTTCATGCAGTGGACTGTTCCCACCATTCCCTTCTTGCAGCCTGTTGTGTTCCCCAAAATACATCTCCTGGTGGGACCTTGGGAACAACATGGTAGATAACATTGTTACCATGCGGTCAGGTAGATATTCATGTAAATGTGGCCTGTTCTCCAGTCTGAGCCCAAATTCATACTAGGATAGCCTTTCTGCTGCCATCTCTTGTACAGTATAGGAACTTCTGATTCCAGTTTTGTAGCTGGTCCCTAATCAAAGCAGTGATGCACCCAGACAGCATCTTCTGACAAAGAAATGCAGCTCTTCCACAAACTCTGAAAGAAATACTGAGAACTCAGAATAAAATCAGAAATAAGGAGAAATAATAGCTGACCAAATTCAAGCAGTCACAATAATAGCAAACACAGAGCAATAATCCTTGACAATGGAATGCCCAGGGCATTCAAGTTAAAAATTCTAAGTGCATGCACAATGCAATTGTTCTGCTCAGGGAGGGAGGAGGCCAAAGAGGTTTTCTGGCTCTCATGTGGCCTTGACCCATTTCAGTACGGCTTAAGGGCAGACGTCATTCTTCTCATACTGGTGGATGATCTGTGACTGTAAGGGGAAAATATCCTTTTTGATCTTGTTGGTCACCCTTCTATTTTCTGTTTTCAATACAATGGGCTACTCAGTATGATTCAAGCATCTGGAAGCAAGAGTCATGGTTGAAAGGTACTGTGCTGAAGCAGTTTCTGTCTTTTTTATCTGCTTGTTCCCAAAAAGTCATGGTGAACAATGAGTCAGGGGCTTAGGATCCATCTTGTGGGGTTTTCACAGAGTTTGATTCTTTCACCCAGGCTTCTTAATATATGAAACTTTTGAGATCCATTGTCTGAAGTTTGGAGTTGGATGCCTTCAGTATGCTGATGACACCCAGATTTATAGCTTTTTAAATAAGCTGCCAGATGTGCAGTCCTTGTGCAAGATCAGGACCTGGATGCTGACTTCAAGTACTAAGGGGATACATGCTAAAGATTGAATCCAGAATGCTGGTTTTAACCATTACACCCCTACAAAAATCTCAGAGAAATATACTAGAAGGACCATCTCTTCTGTTACAAGCCTGTATGGCACACAGATCCTTCCAGAGAGGTCCTCAGTGGGAATCTCTGGTGGGAGAGGGGATTGGTGAAAATCTCACATGCATAGGGTAGCCAACCTCCACGTGGGGGCTGGTGTTCTTCCACTATTACAACTGATCTCTGGATTCGTTCCCTTGAAGAAAATGGCAGCTTTGGTGGATGGATTCTAAAGCATCACATTCCTGCTGAACTTGCCCCACCCCTGAATTTCCAGCAGTACCCCAAGTTGGAGTTGGCAACCCTATGGGCTTTGTGTTACTGGAAGGAGACTTAGAATGCAAGCCTTTTTTTCATAGAGTTGCCAACTTTGGGCTGAAAAATACCTGGAGATTTTGGGGGTGGAGTCTGGGAAGGGTGGAGTCTCAGAGCAGCCTACAATCACCTTCCTTCCTCTCCCCACAACAGATACCCTGTGAGGTAGGTGGGGCTGAAAGAGCTCTGAGAGAGCTGTGACTGACCCAAAGTCACCCAGCTGGCTTCATGTGGAGGAGGAGTGGGGAATCAAACCTGGTTCTCCAGATTAGAGGCCACCGCTCCTAACCACTAGACCAAACTGGCTCCTAACTACTACACCGAACTGATGCATAATCATCTTAGCAATGAGAAAAGCAGGATGGGAGGAGTTTTACTTTTTCTAACGGTAACTCAGATGCTAACCAAAAGGGGGGGGGGGGATTGTGACTTGCATGCTCCTATTTTACATAAAAGTGTACCAAAATAATTTTTATATTTGTTATATATTGGGGCTGGAACATTCCAGGACTGTTTCTACGAGAGTCTGGCTGAGCTTAGAGCTCTAGAACAGTAGCTCACCAGGACTCTGGAGGTGGTCAATGAGGAATTAATGGTTCTGACAATAGCCTATCATTGGTAGTTGTTTGGGAAGTGGGTGGAGTTTGCATGCTATTTAAACAGGGCCATTGCCCTGGGTTTTGTTTTGTTCTTGCTGAATCACTGATAAAGTTTGCTACAGAAATGGCAATTTAAGTATATGAAGAGTGATTTTATACTGTGTTGGACTGCCAGTTTAGCTAGCTCAGTGATGTAAGCTATGACCAACCTCAGCTCTCCAAGTTTTAAGGAAAACATCTTTATTAGTCCTGTTCTCTGAACTCTTTTAGCCAGATATTGAACCCCAGGAATTACAGTTGAAAGGCAGGCGTTCTGCCACTTTGCTGTGGCCCTAACTACATTGACTTGTGATCTATTTTACTTTAAGAAGTTACCAACAGCTGCTGGGTAAGATCTATAAAACCGTGGATGACACAGGCTTGTTGGAATGGATTTTTGCTAATTTCCTCGTAAAGGTTGGTAGGTCCCTGGGAATTCTTCAAATTCTACTTTGTTCACAGCTCTCTGGACCCAAGACATGGGTGGGCATTTTGTAGCACTTCTGCCAGCTTCAGCTAATATGGCCACTGACATGATTTTACATAGGAGTGTATAGAGATGTTTTCAGATATTAAAGTACGAAGCTGAATTTAGGAAATCACCCTGCCTTAGGGCACATGAAGATGACTGGTCAGAGTGGATTTTTTCAGTGATAAAATATTGACCTTTAAGTGAAGGGAAAGTCCAATAGCCCTGTAATCTAAATGCTGCCTTTAGAAAAGACATCTGAATGTCCCACAAAACAAGTAAGTATTTTCTGCACTGTAACGTATTGTCTGGAAAATTCATGGTAGTCCAGTCTATAGTACACTTAGTTCTTAATCTGAATTAGTAAAAAGGTAAAGGTTTCCCTTGCTTGAAAGCCAGTAGAATTCGACTCTAGGGGGCGGTGCTCATCTCTGTTTCCAAGCTCAAGAGCCAGCACTGTCCAAAGATGTTTCCATGGTCATGTGGCCAACATGACTAGACGCCGAGGCACACGGAACGCTGTTACCTTCCCACCGAAGCAGTACCTATTTATCTACATGCAATTTCTTGCTTTCGAACTGCTAGGTTGGCAGGAGCTGGGACCAGAGATGGGAGCTCACTCCGTCACGTGACACTTGGGTCTCGAACTGCCGAACTACTGATCTTCTGGTCTGCAATTCAGTGTCTTAACCACTCAAAAACCTGCCAATTTGGCTTGTATCCTATCCACTAGTTGTGAACAGTGACTTGATTTTTCAGTGGTCAGTTTAATAGGTCATAAGTGTGTTTGTCAGTGTTTGACAGGTTGCTTCACTGTATTCCTTCCTAACCACACAGTGCAGTTGGCTTTTTGTGCATGCATGTTCCCACAACATGAAGGCTTGCCAGACAGAGGCTTCAGATCTGTACATCTGCTGTGTTTCAGCTGTCTGGGAGTGGGACCACTCCCACTCCCATTGCCAGAGCCATCCCCAGACTTACCCAGGAGCTGCAAGATGCTCACTTGGTGCCAGCAACTGAGAAACCTGCTGTGGGACAGTGGCAACAAGGAGAAATGCTCCAAGAGCAGCAACACAGTATGGGCCCTATAAGGCCCCTACTCAGCCACAAAAAAAAGCTGCCAAACCTGCCAGGATGACAGCAGCAAAGGGGAAATGTTGCAAGAACAGAAACACAGCATGGGTCTTTTAAGATGGGCACTTCAGTTCCTGCCATCCACTGCCAGTGGTTCAGCCCAGCCAGGGCAAAGAGAGGGAGAAACAGAGTGCAGGTGTGCTGATGTGATCTGTGTTTTAAATGTCCTGTAGTGTTTGGCTCAAGACCTCAGTTCAATGGAGCTTTTTGTTAATAAAGGGGAGGAAAAACTGATACCTATAGCCTACAGAAATGTGATGCCTATTAAAGATATTTAACAAAACATGTACATTACTTTTTGTCCATGTCTCAGAAGCCTGCTAAATCTCTGGAGACTTCGGAGGGATTGAGTGAACATGTCCTCATAGGGGGCTTAGAAGCAGGCCAGTGAGGAGGTGGTGGAGCTCTCTGTCTCTCCAGGCTGCTCAGGAGATACCCAGTGAGGAGGAGGAGGAGGAGGAACCAAACGCTGCTGCAAAACCCCTCCCCTCTCCAGTTCTGAGGGTCTGCAAGTCCAAATAAAACAGAAAGGAGCATGATGGATAAGGAGCTGCTGAGGGCAAGGGCATGAATGCTCCTGAACCCCACACAGCCTTCCCCAAATACAGTGATTCTGGGGGTGGGTCAGAAACCCACTCTCAGCTCATCTAAGAGTGAGATTCTAATCCACAAATGCAAAATACCAAGGTTTTGAGAAGCCTGAAACACAGCAAAGTTAGATACCAGGGGCCTCAGATCTCTAACTCTGTTTCCCCAAACAAAGTGATTGGGGGCAGGGATGGGTGGAGTAGGAATGAGATTCTAATCTGCCCTCCCCAAAATGAAGACAAGATTAAACTATCCTTGTATCATAGTTTGTAACTTGGTTTCTAGGCAGGACCATGACATTCATGGGTCCTCATGAGTTGGGTTACCCAAAATACATTGAAGGAGTGCATATCACATTCCTGTCCACACATTGCACAATAGAAAGCATGAATCCAGTGCTTTGTTCTGTCCAAAGAGTGTGCTTCTAACCCCCTTCCTCATCACTGTGTTTGGGTAAAGTAGAAATACAGCAAAGTTAGAGAGCTGAATCCTCTGATCTCTAACTTTGCTATGTTTCAGTCTTCCTCAAACACATTGTTGGGGGGTAGATTAGATGCCCAGTCCTAGAGTGGGCTTCTAATCCAACTCTCTACAATGCTAATGGCTGCTGTTCAGTTTGAACTGGCAGTGTCTTTGCATGTATGCAGTTTTGCGAAAGCCAGATGCAAACTAGTCTGGCAAGTGTTTGTGGCTGTTCAATATTAACTAAATAGATTGGGTAATTGGCTCACATCTGATAAACACTTTTGCATATGGTAAATTCAACTGTAAAATGTGCTTGTAGTGAAATTGCAGCATATCTAATTCTAAAGTTATTGAATTGAAACCAGTTTAGTCCCAGGGACACCATTTGGAATAAACCGAACACTTACTGCTTTGTAAGCAAGCCCAGGTCAAGAGGGGTGGCTCCTAATGTGCTACTGGAAAACCAATAAATCAGATAATGACAAGGGTGTGCATTCAAAGGATGACGGGAACCTGACATTCTGAAGTGTGGTAGAAGCAGTTTGAGCAGGCATTGACAGCATTCCAAAGCATTTTGAATTTAGAGGAGAGAATGTGTATTCATTCCACATCCATCACCCTTTGAGCATCATTCTGTTTTCTTGTCAAGCTTCCTATCAGCTTATGGGTCTGTTTTTCAGTGCTCATTCTCTGTGGACAGTGCAGGTTTCTAGCAGAGTGGTAGTGGCCTAAACCTGGCAACTCCTTTGAGAACCCTGTCCTTGGGCTCTTTATCTGTAAAGATGGATGGTGGTACATTCTGTCTGTCTGTGGAAGTCTGAAAAGAGTTTGTGAGAGAGTATTTTTGCAGCTGCTCCTAGATAGTTGAATAAAAGAATTAACAGTTAGCTGTACAAGTAACACACTTTTATAGAAGAAGCAGCATGCCAGAAAAAGAAAATTCCTAGACTTGTCAGCTGCTTTGAATCATCTTGATGTCAGTGGGCTTAAGTACAGTTAGCCCCCTGTGTTTGGACTGTGGCCCAGACTCCTAACATCCTCTGAGCTTCACCTGGTTCTCTGTCACAGCTAGTTCAGTTCAGCCACGCTGAAACTTGAGCCCCACTGTTTGCGTCTTTAATGCTTACTATTGCCCATGACTTTGTTTCTGTGTGATCTGATGCATGCCACAAACGAACCATTTAATATTTAAATATGCGAACTATAATCTTTTATTTTAGTGACCAGTGCTGAGACGCATTGAGAGAGAATGCAATAATAATAGAAGCGCTTGAAAGGAAAACACGAAATGCGCTCTCCTAGGTATCGGAGATCTCTGTGCAATCATTCACTGCAGCAACCTGTTGTAACTAGAGATGGTAAGACTAGGCTGTTTCAAATTGCCTCTTCCAGACTGTCAAGCAGTAACCTTATTAATTTGATATGGCTACATGCAAATTGTAAGGGCTTTCTATTCCCTTTCTTCTGATATCATCTTCTGAGGCATCTGAGATCACTGCCCCTGGGCATTAAGGCATAATTGGAGGCATCCAAGAAGCTGGGTTAGCACCAGGTAGGTGCACAACTTACAGGCCCAGTGTGATATGCTGATTTGAGAACACCCACAACTGCACAGTAATAACCCTGAGGCACCTTTGCCTCCAGTGTCCACTGGTAAGGATCTACACCCTCTTGTCCCCAGTTGCCCCTTATCAGTGGCAAGCCAGTACTGCCTCCTGCTCCATGCCTGCGCTTCTGTTCTGCAGAAAAGCAAACAAAAAAATTGCAGCAAGCCAGCTCCTAGGAGAATGGAGATCATAATTAAGTAAAGAATGGGTGAGCAGCAGATCGAGTCATCTGGAATGATTGTTACACCTGCGTATAAGAATGATGGAAGTTGAGCTATGTTTGAATAGTGGAGAACTACCCCTTAGTGATACATTTTGAGCAGAAAGGTGTTGAAAGGGCTTTCTGGGGTATATTTTCCCAAGAGTATGTGGTATTCAGATGCTCTTTTGCCAAATTCTGTGCACCCAGTCCAATTTTAACACTTTCCTCATGTTATAAAATGAAGTTCTGTATGTGAGTACGTTTTAGCATTTGGTTTTTCTGACTGTGAGAAGCATACAGATTTCAGAGATGGCTGATTACTTTATAAAATCGTGCATTTTTATACTGTGAGGTTTCTAGAGCATTCTAATAGAGGGGGGAAAGCAAAAAAGAGTCCTATGGCATCTTACAAATTATTTGATAATCTTTTGCGGGCTTGAGCAAACGTGTTCAGTAACGTGTTGCTGATGAAGGGGGCTCCAAACCCTCCTAAGCTGAATTTACAATAAAATTGGTAACCTTTAAGGTACTACAAGATTTTTCTTTTGTTTTTGCTGTAGCTATCCTGCTGGAATTCTTTGCTGTGTTCCCTTTTTAAAGCCACCAGCTGCTGGCCGCATTCCAGTATCCACAGGTAGCCATCCAGGTCAAATAAAACAGTGCTTATTGCAAAGTCCCATGGGAAACTGCTTATAGCTCAGCCAGAGTCATGTTTAAATCTGTGTTTTGGCATGTCAGTTGACATGCAGTGCATAATTTTAATCTGAGGGAGTTTTTGTTTTGTTTTTAATGTGCAAAATGTACCTATAGAGGCAACAATCAGAGGGGAAATCCAGGTGGGAGGGAGGGAAGTCTAGTTCTATACAATTTCTCTGAATTGCCTTCTAAAACAATAAGTCCTGTATTTGTAGAACTGGAATTGGATGGAAGTTTATTTTGTGTACTATTTTTATGTCCTGCCACAAAAATTCCCAAGAGACCTTCGTGGTGACTGAAAATAAGATTGCGATAACAAGTAAGCCATTTAAATACAATGTTACAGTAAAATCATTATTTATAACATGCTAAAACTGATGGACAGCACACATCAGTAGATATAATACTACCAGTTCTGCTGAGAAGAGCAGTCTGCCTACACATTCTAGCTAAAGTATGCATGTTAAGAACAGAAGTGGACTGTTGAACTTTCCTAGGGAGGGAATCCTAAAATGAGGGGACAGTTACCAAGAAAACCGTGCTCCTTAACTCTTGAGAAATGGATTGGGAGTCAACACAGCTGTTTCAGCACCAGTTTGATAGTCTCAAAGCTTCACCCTAGCTCCAGCCTGTGTCCCACCCATTCTATTCCTTCCTATCTCTTAAGAAGGAGGAGGAGGAGCTGCCAAAAGGTGTGTGTGTGTGGGGGGGAAAGAGTGCGTGTCTTTTGGGCAGGATTTTTCCTACCTTTTGGAGTCTTAGTAAGTTTCAGCTGATTTTAATGATTATTTGGATTTTGGCAACCATTGAAGGACATTGAATTTTCCTTTGTTCATCCAATTATTGTTAATCAAAGTTGTCTTACCTTTTCTTCAATAATTAAAGTACTTTTGCCTGATTTACTGAACTGGTGTGTAGAGCCTGAAGCAAAGGATCCTCATAGAGAACCCAAAGCCTGCATCTTAGATGAGGAGGAGACTGGATTTATACCCTACCCTTCAGTTGTAGTCTCAGAGCTCCTTTCCCTTCCCCTCCCCACAACAGACACCCTGTGAGGTAGGTGGGGCTGAGAGAGTTCTTTTCAGAACTGTTCTTTCAAGAACAGCTCTGACAGAACTATGGCTTGCCCAAGGTCATCCAGCAGCTGCAAGTGGAGGAGTGGGGAATCAAACCCAGTTCTCCCAGATTAGAGTCCACACACTTAACCACTACACCAAACTGGCTCTTCTATCCAAGTCTCTTCTCAACACCCCTTCTGACTTAGAGACTGAGGGAAAGTCATTTCTGTCATGCACTGGATGTCATGTCAGCATGTTGCAGTGATGCTGGACACTCTGGTAATTTGGGCCTCAGCCCCCCCCCCCCCCCCCCGCCAGTAAGCCCTCCATCCCCCGCCAATTGGCAGGATAGACCTGGCAACCATAACATACTCACACAATCTGTGTTTATAGCTAATCTTCATTCAACAGCAGCCTTCAGGCTCCATACTAACTCTGATCCTTCCTGAGCCCAGTGTCCACTGCCCAGCCCTTCCCCAAAACCAACCAGGGTCTTCCCATGGGACGGGGCTCCTGGGAGTATCCCCAGTGAACCACTGCTGAGTGCATTGTTCTCCATACTGGCTGCATGCACTGCTCTCGGAGCTAATGCACATTTTTATGAATCACGCAATGATCAGTTATCTTCCTGAAATTATGCTCTGATTTGGTTGATGGGCAGAACTTCTTTGCACATGTGCTGTCTGAAGGAAGCCTTTTGCAGATACCACAAAATGAGAAAAAGGAGTAGGCTTTTGTAAATATTACTCCCTAGTTTATCAGAGAGATAGGCAGAAGTTCATCTTCAGAGTATGACAAGAGATGTAGCCACCGGTTATACGTTTATTTTATTTATTTATTTATTATTTGTATTTATAGCCCACCCATCCCGCAAGTGGGCTCAGGGCAGGTAACATCATGTGACAATACAATAAATACAGTTAAAAATTTAAAACACAGTAGTAAATGTTAAAACATCTGGATATTGAGCTTGTTTCGTGTTGACTGCTAAACTTAAAACCAAATTTTCTTTGGAAAATAGCCCTTGCTTTTTGTAACTCAAAGTATGCTCTGAAATTAACATCTGTTAAGGTGATGATGACATAGGATCATATTTTCTCTTGCTACTGTTTCATGTTCTGATTTCCCTTGACTAAAGTGCTTGTTTGGGGTTAACATCAAAGCTCCCTCAAAGCTGTGGAGTCTTGCGTGCAAAAATTCTTTGTGAGCTACTGGCATTAAAGTTGTGAGCAAGCAATTTGGCTACTGCATAAATTAGTTTGCTCTGGAGCCATCCTTCCTGAGCAGAGACAAAAATGCATGAGCCGGAGGCTAAAAAATTAGAGCTAGCTCACACTAACTCAGCTTAGAGGGAACACTGGTTAACATATGTATTTAAGCATGTGCCTATATATCAGATTTCTGGCTTGAGTCATTCTGGAATGGCATATTCTCTCACCTCCATTATTAGTTTAAAGAAAGGCTTAGAAAGTTGAGATAGCCCTGTCCAGCCCCAAGAGAAAGTTCATAAGCAACCTTTCCTGGCTATGTTCCATACTCTTGGTATTTACTGGCCTGCATACAGGGAATGGGAAATGAGGGGCAAAGATTTCCTCTTTGGACTGAAGTGATAGCTTTGAAACTGGGGAGACTAGTCTGGTTTTGAGCTTGGTCACTCCAAAGCTGTTTTTTAATGAGAAGCAGTGGAGACCTTGCTAGGGTAGCTGGAGCTTGCTTATTCTTGCAGCAGAGGATGGCTGTATCACAAAGATACAACTTATTTTGACAGGGGGAAGATGTGGCACTGGTTTACTTTGTGATGCTGTGATAGCAGAGTAATTGGGACATCCCAAACTGAGCTCTTAAATGCTGGAACAGCAGGTTTTCAGTTGCAAGGGAGAAATAATATGAACAATGCAAATTGTGTCTGGGAGGAGAAGCTAATATATTGCAGCTGATGAGTTTCTGTTGACATAAGGCTGATCTTGCTGACTCCAAAGGATGTGAGATATCAGGCAGGTCATGGAGGATGTTGGCAAAGTTGTGCAGGTGTATGTGAACTGGGCATTTTTGCCTATTTATTCATTTAGAAGCTTTTTTAATGCTGCCTTTCTACCTGATCAGGGTCCCCAAGGCAGAGCACATAAAGACATTAAAACATTTGAACAATTGAAAACATTTAAAATTATAAAATAAAATTATATAAAATAAATTATTGAAGATATTTATATAACATAAAATAGTTCAATACAAACACAAACAATACCAGAACAAGGGAGTAGGGATAAAAACAATTATTGGGGGTATACCAGATGAAACAAAAAAGTCTTCACCTTTTGGTGAAAGATTCTGTTAGAGGGAGACAGATTAATCTCCCTGGGGAGGGAGTTCCAAAGTTTTGGTGCCATGACAGAGGAGGCCCTTTCTCGGGTCACCACCTGCAACCAAACCAAAGCAGAACCTCTGAGGATGACTGGAGTGAACGGGTAGGTTCGTATGGGAGAAGGTGGTCCTTAAGGTATGTTGGTCCCAGGCCGCACAGGGCTTTAAAAGTCAATACCACCAATCACTGCAGACGGTGACTGCAGCCATGAAATTAAAAGACGCCTGCTCCTCGGGAGGAAAGCTATGGCAAACATGGACAGCATAATAAAAAGTAGAGACATCACCCTGCTAACAGAAGTCCCTATAGTCAAAGCGATGGTATTCCCAGTAGTAATGTATGGCTGCAAGAGTTGGACCATAAGGAAGGCTGAGCGCTGAAGAACAGATGCATTTGAATTATGGTGCTGGAGAAGACTCTTGAGAGTCCCTTTGACTGCAAGGAGATCAGATCAGTCAATCCTAAAAGAAATCAAACCTGTCTGTTCCCTGGAAGGTCAGATGCTGAAGCTCAAATATTTTGGCCACCAAATGAGAAGGGAGCACTCACTGGAGAAGCCCCTGATGCTTGGAAAGGATGAGCTGGTTAGACAGTGTTATCGATGTGACGAGCATGGAGTTGGGCAAGCTCTGGAGGGCAGCAGAGGACAGGAAGGCCTGGTGTGATGTGGTCCAAGGGGTCGTGAAGTGCTGGGCTTGACTTGCGACTGAACAAAGACAACAACAAAAACGTTTTCATACAAAGTATGTAAAAGAGAAGGTGCAGAAATGATTTGAAGGGGAATGCCCTTATCAAGTCTTTCACTAATTATGTACTGAAAGTTTTTTTTTAATACCCTATGGATGCCCCAGTGATATTTTACTGATATAGCATATGTTGGTTTTGCATTTACCCAGCTTTGTAGATAATGGCTGCAGACAGAAATGTATGAATCACCTTGCTGCATCGGAATGATCCCACAACCAGGGTATGAAAGCAGTAGCCGTATGTTGCTGATTGCATGCATGTTGTTCAGATGTGTGCTGCCTCTGAGCTTGAAGTTTCATTTAGCTATCATAGCTAATAAACCATTGATAGCACCATCTTTTGTCAAGTGAGCCTCTAACTATAATCACATCTTGTGGAAGAATATTCTGTCATTTAATAATGTGTTATGTGAGGTCTTGTTATTTATCTTGAGTCTGCTAATCCAGTTTAATAAGTGACCCCACATGGTAATGTCACAGGAGGGGGAATAATACCCTATCCACTTTCTCTAAAAACATGCATAATTTTATAAACCTCTGCCACATTCCTACCACTTGCTGACTTTCTCCCCCTAAACAACCCACATGCATTTCAGCATTTCTCACAGGGAAGGTTCTCCAATTCTTTGAGCATTTTGGTTGCACTCTTCTGCACTTTTCCCATTGCTTCAATATTCTTTTGCAGTGAAACTGTTAGAACAGTTCACAGTATGCCAAATCTGGTTGTGCCACGGATTTGTATAAGCACATTACAATATTGGCGGTCTTATTTTTTATCCCTTTTTAAATAATCACAAATGTGGAATAGACTTTAAAAAAACACCTGCTGCACAGTGAGCTGACATTTCGGTTGAGCTGCCTCTCATAATCCTAAAAGCAATTTCCTGATTAGCCACTGCCAGTTCAGATCCCATCATTGTATATAGGTATGGTGGGTTTGGGGTGCTGGGAATCAGTTTGATCCAAGTGTAAAGATACTGAGGAACACTGGCTTGGGTCCAGACCAGTGTTTTGGTGGGCACAAGGAGTTCTGCACACAAAATATGGTTTTCTTACCTCCCCCGCCCATGACAGCTTCCAATGCCCCCAAAATTGGTTTCTAGGAAACAGGACTTCTGAGAGCATTTGGGGCTGTTGTGGGAGGGGAAGTGGGAGAACTGCACTGTTTGTGGGGGAAATACTTTCTGTCTTGGAAACACTAGTTTGGCTCTAAAGGTATATCTAGGCTCAGTGATGCAGATATTGACAGGAAGGAGGGTTAGTTTGGAAGTATCAATTACACAGGTTAATTCTAATATTCCATGTTCTAATTCTAATAAATCAAGCCAGTTTGGTGTAGTGGTTATGAGCGTGAACTCTGATCTGGGAGAACCGGGTTTGATTCCCCATTGTTCCACATGTAGTGGCCGGTGTGACCTTGGGTCAGTCATAAGTTTTTTCAGAGTTGTTCTTTCAAGAACAGTTGAAAGGGAAGGGGATTGTAAGCCACTCTGAGACTTCTTCAGGTAGTGAAGGGCAGGATATAAATCAATCTCTTCTTCTTCTTCTTCTTCTCTATACAAGATTCAGTAATAAGAATTCTGATCTTTTAAAAAATCAGTAAGCTGCTTTTGAAAATAGGATTTTAGCTCATAAATGACACACTTCTCTAAAAGAATAAGACCAGAATGGTCTTTGAAAATGTTTTCTATCATTCGAGGTTGGGATTTCAGGTCCATCTTCCATTGGGGGGAGAGCTGGGGCTGCAGCATGGCCTATGTGCTGTTTTTGGGTTTTCAGCTCTTCCTAAGCATCAGTAGAGAATAGAGAGGCAGGCACCACCACTATGGGATCAGAACTGTTTTCCTCTTCAGCAGGGAATCCAAACATGGAAAGAATACTAGCATTGTCACAATGGGTTACCAACCCCAAGGTGGGGTCTGGAGTTCTCTCAGAATTACGGCTGATCTCCTGACTACAGAGATCAGTTCTTTTGGAGGAAATGGCAGCTGAGAAAGGTGGACTGTTTCGCATTTCATCTCTCCTGACCTCACTCCCCTCCCCAACCTCCGTCCTTCCCATGTCCCACCCCCAAATTTCTCAGAGTGCAGTTGGCTACCCTGTAATGTCATTCTGGTTGTTTGTAGTTCCACTGTGGTTGGCAACAGAAGTTACACAGGATGGTGCACCATTGAGTGGTAGGCTCAAAACAAGTGGGTAAGAGGTGATATGAATGAACATAGCAGATTGCAGTGTGTGGCTTTCAGATGACTGGGAGTATATGTTAAAATGCCATTTTTAAAAAAAGAAAGCTTATGCTGAATCTTAACACTTTATACAGTTAAAGAGGTGGTCTGCAGAAAAAAAATTGTGAATGTTTTTAAAGTCCATGTCAATATTCTTGGAGACAGATGACTTAGGGCGATTTCGCACTAGCGTTTGCCCTGGGTTTGCCCTGATGCTTGCTCAGGAGCTTCTGGTCAATTTCCTACCAGTTGCTCCAGGCTCAGGGTTTGATCAGGAGTATCGCAGCATTGCTCCTGAGCTTCTCTGGAGCAAGAAAATCCTGTTTTTAGAGGATTTTCCTGTTTGATCCGGTGAAGAAGCTGAGATGAAAACGCACTCACTCGCCTGCCCTCCATCTGGCCCGCCCCGTGGTGGGCGTTTCTTCATATTTTTTTTTTGAAATGAGCCCTCCTAGCGTTATATTGAAATGATGAGGCAGCGAGACAAGAACCCACCGCAAGGACTGCGTCGGCGAGGAGGATTTGCTGGGCTTTTCGGTAGCAGGAGTTGGGCGCCATTGGCCCGAGAGCCCCCAGGCTCGTTGATGACTGCCTGCCTTGTGTCTGGAGTGCCCCGGCTGCAGCCCCTGCAGAGCAGGCGGGGGGCGCTTCCCTCCAGAAACACGCGGAGGAGTGGCGGCGAGCGGGCTAGGGATGCGACTCTTCCGCCCCGCTCTCTGGATGCGCTCCTCTGGGCCTGAGGCTAGACTGTCTCCCCCCCCTTTTTTTAAAAAAAGAACCCCTCATTTCATTATATCAAAATAACGAAATAGTGATGCAGCAAGGGAAGACTGCACCATTGTTCTCTTTGTATAATACACACACTCTCACATTTAGTTATTATGGAGGGAACTTTTTCTTTGGGGCTCCAATTCAGCGTGCGGAGCGGGGAGACTGGGCTGCCATTGTTGCCGCTCCTCCTCAGCTGCCGCCGCAGCCACAACCACTGGAGAAGAAGCCCTGAAGGAACCGCGACTCCCCCCCGGCTCGCGCTGGTATTCAGCACCCCGAGTGCTGCTGCTCCTGCAGCCGGCGGCAGGATGGATGGAGGACGGCAGCCAGAGCATGTGGGAGGGAGCCGGGAGGCCAGTCTACATGATGATTCGCAGCTGGGGAGCTCCACCAAGGAAGTTTTTCTGGCAAAAAAACCTTCATAAGTTTCATAAAACAATTTTACAATAAAATTGCAGAGAAAGTATCCTCGGTGGAGGGAGTTGCATGAATGGGTTGCTTCAAGCGGCATGGTGAAAGATTTTTTTGATCCGTAAAGTAAAGCAGTAATGCATACAAATAAACAAGGGAAAACTGTCTTACTGGCACCAGTATTTTATTTTTCAAATGGGCCACATTTCATTATAATGAAATTGCAATGCATATAGGGCACCATGGCTACAAAGGCTTTATCCACCATTTTGTGCCTGAGATCTCGCTGGCAATGTGCCCGACATTTTGATGATAGAGCAGACACGCCACCAATCACAGTGCCAGGCCGTATGGTTGACCAATCATTGTGCAGCAAGCAACAGCAGTGGGAAAATTTGAATAGGAAGAAGGGAAGTATTGAATTCTGGGAAGAGGAAGGCAAATATGGCAACTACGGACATCTTAATGCAGACACCATTAGGTGCATATCAGCTCGCAACAGCAAAAGAGTTTAAATTTCAGTAGCAAATAGTGTTCCCTCTACAACTCGCATGACCATTGCTCACACTATCCATGTCCACCATCATTGCATTATAATTTTATTATAATTGCATTATAATAAAACGCAATTGTGCCTGCGTTTAAAAAGAAAATTCAGTGGAGGAAGGGAGGGGGAGAAGCGAGTGGGATAATGGGAGGGGGGACTGGAAGCCTCATTTCATCATAACAAAATAACGCAATCACACCTGTGTTTTTTTAAAGGGGGAGGAGCGAGTGGGGAAATGGGAGGGGAGTGGGAATGGAAGCCACGCGGCAGTCGGTATGTGCAAAATGGACACTGTGGGCGGGGCAGATGAGGGGCTTCAGCCCCAAGTGTGAACATGAAGAATATACTCTGGAGGAAAAAACCCTGGAGAGAATGAGAGGCAAACGGCAAGTGTGAAGTCGCCCTTAGTATCTCAGGATCAAGCCTCATGCTACTGGGAGATGAATCAGCTCTCTCAGTATTTTCTATACTGGTAAAAAACAGCAGGGTTTGTTTTGGAGTGGGGAGGGTGCATTGGAGACAAGACACTGAGCTGGGGTGTTAACCCTTTCCTCTTGCAATGTACCCATGTTGATCTAATTGGGTCTACTAGCTGTTTGGGGGGATTTTTGTCAGGGAAACACCATGTTGTATTTGTGTGGGGGGGTAGATTTCTATTCCTGCTCCAGTGCTGTGGCTCTGACTGAAATTGTGTAGTTTGATCCTAAAAAGATGGAAGTCAGAAGGTAGCTCAAAACAGGGCTTTAGCCTTAGGCCTTAAGAAATCAGAGTGGGAAAAATTGACGGCTTTCTTACTTAAAGCTGAAGATCTGTGTCAGAACGCCTCTAATGGGTTAGTAGGTGAAAAATGGGAAAGTTGAACCTGATGAAGGGCCATTGCTAAGGTTATGATCAAAACTGCCGCCTGCTTGTGCCAGCTATGCTGAAAAATCATCCTGACTGTTCTAAAATTAGCTGCAGAATTCCGAGGCACGCAATGCTTCTTGTGCTGAAGTGTTGCTAGGGGAATCTATCCTTCCATTTGTCTCTGCTATGCACCAATGTGATTGATTTATTATTAGGACTGGGAGGCGAGTGGAAACCCCTTCATGTCAGGTGTCTTATTGAGCTTCCAGGGGAGTCCAGTGGTTGTCCAGCTGCTCCTGTAGAATGAATGGGAGGGGCTGTATGTAGGTGATGTATTGAGATTGGGCTCCCCACCCCATTTTATTTCATTTGGATTTCTTGGCAAAAAGCTGCTTAAATAAGTTACTGGGCAGAGAGCAAGCCCAGTGCTGGAGCTTGTTTTTTTGGGCAGCTTTCCAGTGAGATAAGGAATGCATTGAATTGCCACGGGATATTCACCTGGGAGGGCACTGCATTAGCGATTTCTCTTTCATAATATATTTTTAATTGGCTCTTCTGATCTTCGTCCCTACCTTTTGTACATGTTGTTGTTATGGACACTGGAGGCTGTACCTCCCCCTACCTATGGTATAACTCTGCTTGTCTTTTAAGCTGTGCCAATCAAAAGCAGCGGAGGTGCTGAAAATTCACTCTCACAAAGCCTCTGCAGAAGACTGTGCAGAAATCTTGCAAGAGGAAGTGGCTCAACTCGGTTCAACAGAAAGCAAGCAGGAAGGGCTGGGGGGAGGAGGGAGGTGAGGCTGTTCAGCAACCAGCCTCCCTGGGCTTGTAGATAAGAGATCAAGCCACAGATGGTGAGTGAGGGAGCAAGCCAAGAGCTGAAGAAAGTCTCTCCGGGTCTTGCACCTTCTCCACTTCTGGCAGAGGTTAGCTAGAAGAGAGAGAGAAAAGAAGAGAGAAAAATTGGCGGATGAGAAGAAAGCCTTTTTTTTTTTTAAAAAAAAAGGAGACCTGCCTTGATTTGTTCATTGAAAGAAACTGTTCCACAGCATGGCAAGTGGGTTCTGGAGGAGGTGAAACTGTGTATGCAGCTGATCACACAGGAACTGGATTGGGAAACACCGCGGCGGCTGCAGTGAGCTGGGAGTCAGATGGTTACCTGGCTCCCTGGCCCCCAGGAAGACGCCACATGTTCTGAGAATCTGGTATCTCCTCTTAGATGACTGTCGACAACAGCATGAGCAGTGGCTATTGTAGCTGGGATGAGGACACGGATGACTATTTTTTCACAGCTAGGACCACCTTGTCCAGGAATCCTCAGAGCAAATGTGCTGCAAAGGTAACATGCTTCTGTAACAATCTTTCCCTCCCATAGTGAGGTCTGTGTTTGTTGCTAGCTGTCAGGTTATCAAAATTAGCCCACTGTTTAGTACTAAAGTGGCATTTATTTTGCTGTTATATTAATATGTGTGGCCAGTTTGCTCATCTGCAGGAGCTTAAAGCTTATCCTTTCATCATTTCACTGTTTCAGTATCTGATCCTTTTGCATACATCCGAGTATTTGACTTTGACACCTGTTTGCTATCCCCTAGATGTCAGAGTGAGCTGAGACACTGTAGTCATCTTTTGCAACCCAATGCTTTTGACCATCTAGCTTGTTAAAGGTTGTGAGATGGCTTGTTAAAAATGACCGAACAACATTAGACTGTCTTGTAGATGCTTTGAGTCTAGTGACATTGTGTCAGTGAGCATGTTTTCAAAAAGAGGATGTTGTCTTGGAAAATTCTGCCCTGAACTGGCCAACATGTTCAGGGTTTACACTTGAGGATTTAGGATGAGCAATAGGTTTTCTGGCTTGTGTGTGTCTGTGTCTGTGTGTGTAATTATGCGTGTCACCCTTTACTATATATTTGACTGTGGTATGATAATCTTATTTGGCAGCTGTAAACCTGCTTTGTGGAAAAATCTCCTCAAATATAATATGAGTGTTAGTATTCTGAGATTTGAACAATGGTTTTGTGTTACTTTTTTGTCGTAATGTGCAGTCTTACTATAACCAATAGCCAATTAGCAATTGACTGTTAGATGAAAGCTTAACAAGGTGGATGAATTATAAATTGAGATGAAAAAGTAATGTTTTTTTCCCACCATAGGGAACAATGGAGGGGATGGGGCAACCTGTTTGGGGGCCCATAGAATTGGACCCTGTGGTCCAATCTTCTTGAAACTTGGTGGGTATTTCGGGGAGAGCCCCAGCAGCTATCCTGTAAGTTTGGAGCCTCTCCCTCAAACCCCCTCTCCTCCAGTTCCTCATATACCCTATGAGTTTTTGCCTTTGACTTCAATGGTCCATAGGGTATAATGGGGCTGAAACTGACATTTGGCCGGTCGAATGGGCTTGCATAGCCAAAACTGACATGTGGGGGTCATTCAGCAGCCAGAACAGATGCGGCCTGATTTGGCCCAATCTGAATTGGACCAAAAAATTTTTATCTGCACACCTCTAGTGGGCACAAATGGCAGTGGTGGCAAGTCCCTCCCCCAGCTCCCAGCGGGCCTGTGGAGGAAGCGGAGCGAGAAGGGGTTTAAAGTTTAAACCCCTTCTGTATAGAGTCATGCAGCACGATCTTTCCATTGTATTCTATGGGGCCCTTCTCGCATTGCTCCCCCCCTGCCCACCTTGGCAGGCCAGCTGGGTAAGGGAAGGGGAGGCTTTTGAAGATGCCCCCCCTTTTGCTTCCCTTTCTGACACACTTCCGGTGATTTCAGAGGGTGTGGCATATGCTAATGAGTTATGCTAATGAGCTCCTGCACCTCTTTTTCTATGAAATGACCCCTGTAGAGGGTCATGGATTTCAGTTTAAGATAGAAGTATCAAGTTTAACATGTTTATATTAAATTTAATGTTTTCTAAGTACATGGAAGGATAAGTGCTTATTCCTATAAACTCTCATCTAGTCCTTTTAAAAGGAGAGAAAAATGTATGCAAGTCTTCATGCTTTCATACAGCACTACCCTCTGCAAGGCTATCGTTCTAAATCAATTTTTCTTTGGACAGTTTCATTGGTTGATTTGCTTGCTGTATTAAAAATGGAATTAACAAGTTTTTCTCCTTTTGCAGTATCTCTTCCTCTTCTAACATAAACCTGCCCCCGTCCATTAATTTTGTACAGCTATACTGAAGCTGGATCAGGACTAGTGTTATTGACGCAGTAAGGAGGAAGTTACCTCAACTGCTGCCCAGAAATAATGGTCTCTACACAGCCTCGATTCACCAGTCAGATAGTTTTGTAAAAAGAGAAGGGAAAAAGACATTTAGGGGAAGTCTAGGTTTTACACAGGAAGAAAGAAACCTCAGACCTTCAAAGGTTTTATTGGTATAAATGAACACATGGTAAAGCCCTTGCACAGAAGTTTGAACTTAGATCTGCTTTTAGCTTGAGAAAAGGAAGTGATGTCACTTCTCAGTGGGCTGCCTCTTGTGTCTATGGAGAAATGTATATAAAATTGAGACGTGTGCCCTTGGACTTCTATGACAGAAGCTGTAACTGTTAAATCCAAATAGGTAGTGTGGGGCTCATCTTTCTAAAAGTGTGGTGAGCCATTGAACTTCACACTTCTCAAGTGATTTGGTGCCTTTCCACACAGCAGGCATTTGTCTTCTGCTTTGATACTTTCTTCCATTTTTCTAGTATTCCCTCTGGAATTACTGTAGGACAGAAGAGGGAGCTTTGTTTAATAACCTGTCTCATCTGCTGCCATTTGTTTAAAAAAGGCTTTACTGAGTCACGTCTGTGGGCGACGTAAAAGATCAAATCTTCTATATGTTTCTATCCCAGTGCACATTTTGTTCCTCTGAAAATCTTCCTTTCGCATGAGGGGCTAGAAATGCTAGAAAGAGTTAGACAAGATCAGAAAATTGGTCCATCTTGCCAAGTATCCTCTTTCTCAAACGAAGGCCAGCACCAGATGCTGCAGAGGAGTGTGCAAAACACACACATTCAATTATGTGGGATAATTTGTCTCCATTCAAAGAATTCTGAAATCGTTAGTGATTTGGATTTGAGCCTGGAACAGGAGAGGCTTCTTTCCCTTTTTCATTGGTAGCACTTAACTACTTGAGTTCTGTGTTTTCTTTTTCTGTGAGAACTGTAGAAAGATTGAGTTCGGGGCAAACTCAGTTACACACAAGAACACTGTTTCCATAGCTTTGTCTCACCTCATCTTATAATATCCAGTATGGATACCCAAGCCTTACTTTATCTTTTTCTCTGCTTGGTGTCTGCTTAATGAAACAGTCCCGCAAATGAAGAACAGTTCTTCAAGCCCACTATGTCATATAAGAATGACTGCTACACGGGTGATGTTCCATCTTGTTTGCTGGTTGGAATTAGATTCAAAGGAAGAGAACAGGGCTTACAAGGCATATGGGGACTGTTCTGTTGAGTCCCAGCACTGTCCTCCCAAAGCAAACAACTGTAAGTGGTTGTTAAAGCTGCATTGATTTGATGAGGAGGATGTATTCTAGTTTCCAGCACAGTTTGTCTTTTTATGAGGGAAGGGGGATTGGGGAAGATGGACATTTCCTGAACATCCTGAGACTGGAGTCAAGACTCCTGGCTACTGCTCTGTTATTGCTGTCTCCAAGCCTGAGTTCTGCTGTCAGTGCAGGACTAAGAGTTGCAGTAACATGCTGCTACATGGAACCCACTATTTAACAGAAACCAGGGCTATTTTGGGGCAGGAATGCACAGGAACGCACAGGTTGGCTTCTGAGTTGGCTGCAGGGCGCCTGGGGAAGCTGATCCAGAAACTCCCTTCCACCCCTCGGGTTCTCCATGTGCCTCGCAAGCCACGGGGCACCTGGGGAAGCTGATCCTGGGAGGGACCTGCACTGTCAGGGGTGTGGCCTAATATGCTAATTAGCTTCTGCTGTTGCATGTGACCTATTAGGCTAATGAGTTCCTGCTGGGCTTTTTCTACAAAAAAGCCCTGACAGAAACTATCTCTGTGTTCTGTCTCAGCAGCTAGTCATCATCCTCTTTGTTTGCTGAACAAACCATGCAGGCATCACAGCTTAATGAAAGTCCTTATTTAAGTTGCCAGCTATAGTTTAATGGATTGTAATGCTGTGAAGCCATTTCTGAGAATGGTCATAATACTTTCAGGGTGGTATCATTAATGAGTTGCCAATCTTATTTTTCTAGTTCAATAAATATGGGGGAAATGTCAAAAGTTGGAGCTGGATCCCATCAATCTATTCTGCATTTCCCCTGGAACAAGCCTTTCTCTTGCATCAGCAGAAGGATCCTTGCAAAAGAGGGAAACACTGGAGGATCCATGGAATCCAATTTGTGACATCCCTGGGGTCTTTGGAGAATTTTTTAGTCTTTTCATTGCCTTTGCAGCCAAGGGAAGCACTGGTGAAATGGTGGGAATGTAGTTTTATTAAATCCACTAAAATTGCTGGTTCTGCCACCAACCATGAAGTTCTGAAGTAGTATGGGCTGAGATGCTTTCTGGATGACATAGGCAGAGTTGAGGGCTTACTAGAACTCCAAAGCAAGGCGTGGTTGAAAATCGAAGTCCCCCACAGCCTCTGTGAAAAGGAGGGAGTGTGATGTTTGCTTGTTCCAGACCAAAGAGAGTTTGTAGAACAATTTGGTCTTACAGGGGACCAGGCTCAGGGTGCAAGGTGATGCAGGAAGGAAGGACAACAGGATTCTAGGTGTTTGCATACTGAACTGGAATGTGGCTGTTAGGCTTTCTTTCCCACACTGTAATGAAGTGACTCAGACGTGTCCTGGCTGAAGATTTGGTACTGTCTGGGAATAACTGCAGACAGTGGTTGCATTGGAGTGGTGGGCCTGATTTACATCATGATTGCTAATTTACATCCATCTACTCTGATGTTAACTATTTTGACTTAATCAAAATTTTCAATTTATTATTTTGATGCTTCTTAAATAAAAGTGCATGCTAATGGGTTGCTATAATCAATAAAACATATTGATTTAAAACTAAATAGCCTTTATATAACCTCAGTCAGTGCACTTTTAAGTTTATTACATGGCTACACTGAGCAGAGTTATAGTCTTGTGAGTTCATTGAACTTAGGAGGGTGTAACTGTTCAGGATTGCGGCAGACAGGCATTTAACTTAAAATATGTACTGTTTTAGAAATGTAGTATAGTGTTTATTTTTAAGTAATAACAATGCTCTTGCTGTCAATTTGGATTTCTTTTACTACCTTTAGAAAGGGATTCAAGCACTGGAAGGTGCTTCTTCCTTTCCGGTGGCTTTCAGTTCTCCTATATAGGTGCCCAACCGCATTAAAAAGTAAATATAGTACTCCTTGGTTGTGGTCACACGCGTGAAATAAAGCCGGGGGGGGGGGAGGCTATTTTCTCTGGCAGAAGTTGACCCGCAGTTGCGCGATCACATGGTATTTTGAAGTTGCAGGCTCAGCCCGCCACTGCGTGATCAGACACAACCATGGGTGAGTCAGGGTTTGGGGTTTTTTTGCTGCTTGTCTGCGATGCACTTAAACAAGGGATCGATGATTTGCACCTCAGCCCGGAAGGCTTCCTGTGGAATGTGTGATGATGCGCATACTGAGGAGGGCAAAAAGCAGTGGCACGGAGTTGGGGCGGCCTGATCTGACCATCCCGACACCATGAGAGTGCGCAGGAGCGATCAGACAAGGGAAAGTCCGTCTATGGCTCATAGCAATGCGTTTGCTACTGGACTTTCTGAGGTGTCTTTTAAATCCGCTTGTGCGGCAGAGCAAAATGGGTTGCTGACAGCTGCGGGGCACTCCCCAGATGTTATTGTGTGATCACGCTCCTTTAATCTGCCCAGCATTCGCACCTATGTCGGGGCTAATTGTGCGTGTGATAGCAACCCTTGACTAGTAGGTAGAGTCATAGATGTTATAGTTGGGCACTGAACCAATTGCAGAAAGGTTGCTTTTAGGGCATAAAATAGGATCAAAAGGTCACTTGGATAAATCAGTAAATGGCAGCTGGCATGACTTGCCAACCTATGGCCTCCCAAATCAAACCCTAGTGTAAATACATGAACTGGTGTGTTGTATGATGACCGATGTTTGCCACACACAGCTTTATCTTTACACAGGAAAGCAGCCTTTCATAAGAGGGTCATATATTCAGTTTTAAGAGATTGTATTGTTGCATTAAGTTCAAATTTCTTTTTATACCAGGCTACCTGTGAAAGCAAAAGTTATTAGAGATAAAGCTTAATTTTAAAAAAATCTGTTTTAATTTTTTTTAAATCTGATTTAAAAAAACACAGCTGTCTACACTGAACTATGTACATCCAGGACACTTAGTAATGAAGGAAGTCTGGCCAATAGAGAAACAAAGTTAACAGAAATTTTTCTTTAACTGAAACAGTTTTAGCACACTATATTCCTACCCAGCTGGGAATCACCATTCTTGTTTCGCAGTCAAGATACCTGTATACTCCCTTAGGGAGGCCCTCCACATGCCCCTAGAATGAATGGCTTCCATCACCATGGACAGTCTTGATCAGGGCTTTTTTGGTAGAAAAAGCCCAGCAGGAACTCATTAGCATAATAGGCCACACCCAACAGCAGAAACTCATTAGCACACTAGGCCACACCCCTGACAGCGCAAGTCTCTCCCAGGATTGGCTTCCCCAGATGCCCCATGGCTTGCGGGGTGCCTGGGGAACTCGAGAAGGGGAGGCAATTTAAACTGCTTTCTCTCCCTGGATCAGCTGGCTTCCCCAGGTGCCCCATAGCTTGCGAGGCGTCTGGGGAACCTGGGGGGGGCTGTAGGTGTGGCCAGCTCAGAAGCCAGCCGGAACTCCGTTCCTGTGCGTTCCTGCCCAAAAATAGCCCTGGTCTTGATTTTTTCCCAGTGCTATCATAATTTTGTTTATGATATATACTAAAGACATGTTAAGCTTCTGTTGCAACTGGATGTGGATTGACTATTCATTTCTAGTTTTCTAAGCTTTGTGTTTCATTTCAGGCAGAAATATAGAAAGCTCTCTCTCTTCCCCCAGGTTTCTTATGTTATGGGCCTTAGGTTTCTTGACAAATTGTTCTTTGATATATCTGTGTAGCATCACATTGCATTTAATGGAAATTAGCTAGGTTTTTGGTGGCTGGAGGGATATAATTTAAGACTTTTAAAAAATTATGTCCCCGTTAAAGGGACTATTAAAATGGCATGATTACTTTTTGCATTGGTTGTTGGAAGGTTCGATTAATAGAACGGTATGTTTGTGCTGAGAATGGAGAGTCACTTACCCCCTGCAGCTGTAACTGGCACCTGGCATTCTGAAGGAAGTAAATGCCAAATTATGGCCAAAAGGATGTAGGAGCAAATCAACTCCTAATATGGGAAATGAACAGATGATTTACAAAGGAATAATGGTTATCCTCAGGCACTTGATCACCTCAGGAGCCTCCTGCTGACTGAGAAAAATGTGTACTGGAACAAAATGTGTTGGTTTATGGACAGAGAAGAGGAAATAATTGTATACAATACACACACACACACACACACATAGCCAATAGGAATCCCCCCCTCATTTAAATGATTTCTGGATCTAGATTTTAAAATGCAGGCTGTTTAGTAAGGATGGGCCAGTTAAAGTGGGTGGATTACTTCCCCCTACAGCTCCAAGAATCTTCCAGGATTATTGTTAAAAGGGAGAACAGGTGCAGCATTTGAATTTGGCCTTCAGACTACTTTTGTGCAGGCATACAGTATACTAGGATCAACAGCCCTGTTAAGTCTGAGTGCATGTGTATTCTCCATGTGAAAGACTTTCTAAAGAGGCGTACATATGCTGGGTTTGTAATCTTGATGGTCTGTTGCACACACACTAGGAAAAAACCATGCAGGCTCAGCACTGCTAGCCTTCCTAGTGTGTGACCTGTTTGTGTCTCCAGGTGTAGACCAGTAGCAGGGAGTGTGCATAAGAGTGGAATTCTATCTGCAACCTGATACCAGTGTTTCTCATTGAGGATAGTTCTGTAGCTTTACATTAGTGAAATGGAGACTAGCAAAGAAATTGTAATTCAGGGGTGGATGCGTACTGAATTTGAAATTCTCTAAAAACTCTGGTGCACTAAATATGCTTCTTGATCAAATTACATATTTAGCCATTTGAAATAGTTCTGGGTATGAATCTGCAATAAAGAACAAATTCTTTGGTTCATGTCCCCTACTATTTAGTTTCCCTCCTTTTGTCCTAACTGTCTTATAAAACACATGCACGTGACTTTTGTTGTATGAAATTCTGCTGCTTAGAAAAATGCTTGTAACGTGGCAAAAATAGGTGCTGGATTCAAAATTTAATTAACTCTTCGGGCAAACTGAGTATAGATGAGGAATCCTAAAGCTTGTGAAGTCGTTCTGTGTAGAATAGTATTTTTCTTCCCTGTATTGTATTACCTTCCTAAGCTTCCATGAAGCACTGCATATACTGGGCATCCTGTTATGTTTGTTACACTGATCTTTGAAATTATGCTGCACTTTCAGTTTTCAGTTGTGCTATTACATTGATGTATGTACTTGGTATGGTTTACTGTTTTATTACCTGATAGTTACTTTTACTTCCAATGTTTCAAGGTTCCATCAGTTTCCCTGGACATCATGTTGGAGCAGAACAGGCCCAGGGGGTGTAGCCCTGCTTCTTGGTCCAATAATGTACGAAGCATAATAGCATTTGAGACAAAATCCACTATGGTATACGTGGAAGGGATATATGTGGAAAATATCTGTTATATCTTGTAGCAGAAAGAGCATTTCTGTGAGGAGCAGAACTCTAAAATGTTGATTAAAAATCCCCGAACAACAGTGACAGAGAGCTAGTTGTCATATCTACTTTAATATTTTCTTTAGCGTGCAATTAAGTTTTGGTAAGCAAAAAATACAACTGAGTTGAAGTTGCCATTTATCACTAACCCTTTGGGTGCATATGTTCAAAGATTAACAAAGATGACTGAGAATATGCTTTTGGCTAGCTCTGCCTTTTGGTCCAGCTCCAGTATTGAAGAAATGTGGGGGGGGGGGGGGGTAAAGACGCCATTATGCACCTCTTTGTTACATTGGAAGAATTAAAGAAAAACCCTCCACACAGGCCCATGTGCCCAAAACACTTTGTTAGAACTGCAGCACATAGATGTGTCTTTGGCTTCTTTCCCCACCTCCTTCCAACTTCCTTTTGAGTTTGAATATAAATGTTTCAGCTCAAGCCTTCATCTGCTTTGGGGGACCTTGCCCAAAGTAAAATAGGAATCCTTTAGGAAGCCATTCAAAGTTTGACTCCTGTCAAGAGCCTTCAGCAGGATTACATGTACTTACTCTGCATGGCATGGAGCTTGATGTACCACAGCCTCTGTCTGGCTGACTTTGGCACCAGTGTGAGATCAGATATGGAAAAGGAGGCATCCTTAATAGGCAGCATTGTCTTAGAAGATGAGTCAATTTGCGTGTTGTTCTATGGAAAGATCTTATATCAGAGCTTGTCAGGACAGGCAAATTAAATCAAATTTGTGAGGGAGGAGAGGAAATGAAATTTTCAGCTGGAAAAACTGGAATCCAGTCCTCTATAATGAGCAGACTATTAATAAATATCTTTCAAATGTCGCCATGTTTGAAACTTTTTTGAAAATTAGTTTGTTATGGTGGTATTCATAGCTGTGGTGCTATGTGACCATATTGTGCTGGGTACTGATGGAACTGCTGGCTTGCTATTGGATTCAAAGCAAATAACATAAATACCTGTTGTGGTGCTTAGAAGAGGCTTTCTTAAATCTGCAGATCAATAACTGTGTCCAATTCAAATGTAAAGTTCAAGTAAGAGAGATTTATCACAAGAGTATGATTTTCTATAACTTGCATGGAACAAGGATTTTGGAAAGAGACCGTACCATTGTAGTAGAAAATGACCTTTGCAAGAGAAAGATCCATGTTTCTGTCCTAGAAATCCCCTGTTAAAAAGTCTGTGGTGTCAGAAAAGGCCTTTATCTTCTTGAGACTCTGAAGGGCTGCTGTTAGCCTGGCGGACGATAAGATCGGTCAGTGGACTGACTCATTATTAGGCAGCTTCATGTATACATAAAATCTTCCACCACAATCATAATTCTTGGTAGATGCTAATGGATGTCATTTTTGTATACTTATGTGTAACTGTATTGTAATGGAATTTCAAGCTAAGCAAAGGATAAAGAATAATAAATGGTGGAAACGCTTTGTCAAATCACCCTATCAGTTTAAATGTACACGTGCTCTATGGGGAAATACATACAGAACTAGGTTTTGTGAATGGGTTTGTGTTACGCTGCCAGTGTGTCATAGTCCCAATTAAACTTGAATTTACACATTCACGAGATCAAGTTCCACACAGCTCTCTCTTGGAAGCTGACTCCAAAACTTTACCTCCTGTTGACATAGAAACATTGTTTCATGAATTTGCCTTGATGGCAGCATTTTAAATTAACTTTACAGCAGGGACCTTTTCAGCAGGGTAGTGCAATGAAGGATCAAGCCAAGAAGACATTTGCATGTTATTTCACACTTTTAGTCAGAATAGAAAAACTCGACGATAATTGCTATGGTTACTAACCTCATTTTTTATTTATCTTATGAACTTCTCTAGAAGGTTGCGAACAGGAAATTCAGGTAATTTCAGGCAAGGTTTACCTGTTCCAGTTCTTTCTAGATGGACAGACTTCTGAAGGCTGTACATTAAACATGATATTAGCATTTGTGGCATCACTGCATCCAGCATCTGGTATCTAACCCATGTAAAAACTTTGCAGAACTTTAGTGTAGTCTGTTAACATTGTTGTCCCGGTCTTCTGTCTGGGTAAGAGTTGTTTGGAGCATTGGAGGTATAATAAACCTGGTGTTAGTTGTTTGTTATACTGGTTTTGATCATTCCTTGTCTAGTTCTTTGCATAATAATGCCAAAACATTGTCTCCGAGTGGGGTTCTCTGCATGTGTTTGTATATTTTTAGTGCATTTCTCCTTCTAAAAAATAACTCCTTGTTTGCATTTTTGATTAGCCTGGCATTGCAAACCTGTTCGCAGTGGAAACAAAGAGTATACTGTTGGGCTTATTTCTGGATGGGCAAAGGTGGTCTAACTTCATGTTGACAAGGTCTACTTTTTATATATTAGAATGTTTTATAAATGTATACAGTAAGGTAGCATACTGAGTATTTCTTAACCACTAAGGTGCAACTAATCCATGATGAGAGATTCTGAGTTTGTACTGTGGCTCAGGAATGTAAGCAATATCTTGCTGGATCAGACCAAGGTTCATCTGGTTCAATGTCCTTTGCAAGAACTGTGGCAGTTAGCAGACTCAGAGGATCTGCTGGTCGATGGCAATCAACCTTCTGCCCATTCCTGTGCTATCGCACCTAATCCACTGTGCCGGGTGGCTCAGGGATAGGCGTTCAGAATGAAAAGCCCCACAAAAGAGCAACCAGCTTTTTTCAATACCACAGCTGATAAAGCTTGAACCATTGTTATTTTACTAGTTGTTTTCTAGTACCCCTGCAATACCAATTGTTGTTATATTTTGGCTTCATCGAATGTTATATCAGTGGTGGTCAGTGAGCTGGTTCAGAGGGTATGCTCATAAGGGGAGGAGGGCCCTATGTCCTTCCTCACAACTGCTGGGATGTTGTAAAAAACATGGGTTGTACTCAGCAAATAGCTGGTGAAAGGCCTGGTATGGCTGATGATTCCCATTGGCCCATGTCCACACAGCATGCTACTAGGCATAAGTGTTAACTGCTTAGTGCCATCTACCCCACTGCAGCAAAAAGTTACATATAGTGTGTCAGAGTACCTACAATATTTAGTAGACAATAAATGCATAAAGGCTAAAGGGGAAAAGATGATATTCTTTTCTTTAAACATGTGAGAAACAGAGGTGCCACCAGAGCCAGACTTTGGGGCGGAAGTATGGGTCCCTGATTCACTGGCTTAGTAGTGGCCTACAACATGCAGGCTGTAGCTAACAAGCCTTACTGAGCACAATGGGACTGACTTCATGGGTGAAATGAGTAGAAGCCATGCCAATATCATGTACCATACTACAAGATAGCACACTGTGTATTTCTTTACCTTTGCTCCACATCATTGGCTGATGCTGGCAGGGGCAGGGAAATGCAAAATACATAGTTCTATGCCAAGCATAACGATGCAAAATACATAGTTCTATGCTTAGCTGTATGACTAATGATGGTCCATATGATGCTCTACAAGTGATTGTGATTAATTATTAGCTTTCTGTCGCTTTCTTTAGTTTTGTGTATACTGATAGTTTGGAAAGTCCCCCCATGATCTATTCTTCCCTGGCTAGAAGGGGATTTTTAGATTACGCATGACTTCTAAAAGCACTTAGAGCAAAAACAGCCTGGAGTTGGAAGTCCAGAGTTTCTAAAGCCCACTGTAACATCCATTAGCAGGCAGTGTTCTTTATTCTTTTCATGCTTCTTGTATACATCCCTGCAGGCATGCTGCTGAATTATTTAAATTATTTACAGCGCAGTGTACCAAAGTTCCGAGCCTTAAGCTGAATTCTGAGCAGATAGTTATAGCAATTTCTTTTTTGTAGTGGATAGTAGCAGTAACAATCCACCAGTCTGTGGAAGATATTTTAAATTACAGCACAGTGATCCTTGAGGGATTCTCTGTATATTTTGTGGGTTCAGTTTGTAAATGACAGTTCTGAAACCATTAAAGAATCAAAGCACGAAGGGTAGACAAAATGGGGATATGGCATCAAACTTCTGTGATTATCAAAGGCTGGGAATTAACTTCAGGCTGCATGTAGCTCTGGTTGTCCTGTGATAGGTATTACAACAAAACTAACACACTCTGATCCTTTTGTTAAGAACATAACAGAAGCCAATGCTGGATCAGGCCAATGGCCCATTCAATCTAATTCTCTGTCACACAGTGGCCAAAAATAGTAGGTGCCATCAGGAGGTTCACTAGTGGGGCCAGGACACTAGAAGCCCTCCCACTGATGTCCCCCCAGCACCAAGAATACAGAGCACCACCAGTTTGGTGTAGTGGTTAAGTGCGCGGACTGTAATCTGCGAGAACCGGGTTTGATTCCCCACTCCTCCACTTGCACCTGGCTGGATGACCTTGGGCAAGCCATAGCTCTGTACCAGCTGTTCTCTCAAGGACAGATTGGGAAAGAGTTCTCTCAGCCCCACCTACCTCACAGGGTGTCTGTTGTGGGGAGGGGAAGGGAAAGGAGTTTGTAAGCCGCTCTGAGACTCCAAGTGAGTGAAGGGCGGGATATAAATCCAATCTCGTCTTCATCTTCTTCCTCTGCTGTGATAGTTATTGGCTGTGGATTGGTAACTGGAGGCCCAGGGCTGAGTCCATCCTCCTGGTAAGTGGGAAATGACCCTTTGATTGCCAGACCAGGGGTGGGGGGGTGAATATGATGTGGTTGTAGGACATGTTTGTTTTTGATAGGTATTGCAGTGGTCTACATCTCACTCTAGTGGGTGGCTCTGGCTTCCTTTAAAACTTCTCTTCAGAACGAACCATTGCTGGAATAAAGACTGCCCTGGATTCCATCCATTATAGCTATTGTGTACTTCATATTCAAGACTTAACCAGATAAAACATGGGAATGCTAAGAGAGTGCAGGTTTCAGTGGCAGTGGGATCAGGGCTGTATAATCCTTTCGCCTTCTACTGTTTTCTGTGTAGAATTGCCTCTCAGCTGCTTTCCTCTTTGGGGATGGAAAGGCACTTCTCTCTTTTCCCTGTAGCTAGAAAAGCAGTGTCTGTTGTAAGGGGAATTTTGAGCAGAAGTCCAGTTGGATAGGAAAAAATGAAGCAGCCTTTTCCTTTACCATCTCCTGAGGTTACTCTGTGTTTTTTAAGAGACAGAGATGCATCTAAGTGTTAGGTCTAGTTTTGGTCTAAGATTTTTGGGATTCAAACTGAACAAAGCAGCTTTATTATCCCATGTCTGTGTTCATCCACTACCACCCCTTTTTTTTTTAAAAAAAACAAACCATGTCAAATCTATCAATGCATATATGGATGCACACAGTGCAATTGCACAGTTTTGCTCTTTCTTAGGGAAACAATATCTGAGCCTGCTGTACTGGCATGACTGACAGAGGGCTAGTACTGAATCTGTGTGGATGGAAGAAGATGAAATGTGGCAGGAATGCTGATCCAGTTACATTTGGGGAGGCTTACTGTGACCCAACTGTAGAACTTTTATAATACAGTTTTCCAGAGTGCATAATGAGTCTTTTCCCAGCATATTCCCCACCTAATTTGCAAGTTCTGACAAGTTCCTTGAATGCCAGGAAATTCAGATTAAAGTGTAAACAACTGGGATGGTTAGAGCAGGCTGGCTGAAATGTGTATTTCTAACTGGCCAATAAGATTTTTGTTATGACTATATTTTTCAAAAAATTCCTTCCCCTCCCTCTTTTGCTGAGATAGACTGTATCTGATAAAACTTCTTAGGTGAAAGAAGTACAAACAAGAAAGGACTATTACTGTTCATGAACCAGCAGTCAGTTAATGTGGTATTATATCTCTGTTGTGTATGGTGCGGAGATGATTTGCCCTGAAACGCATGGCTACATATCAAGGCATGTTACATTAAGGCCTATCAAAGAGTTTAGAAATCTTCAGAAGCATGTTATATTTAGATCACACTTCCATTACCTAGGGAATTTGTAGTAGTATTTCAATAGAATGGCTTATAAAGCTGGTATGGTAGCTCGCAAACTCTAGAGCCATTGATACGTAACAGGATGCTGTAATGTACTTGGAGAATATTTGGGCATGGCTGATCAACAGAATGAGTGAATGAGCTCTGTATAATATTCAGGTTGGTATATGTTGTTCTTCAGAAACCCAAAGAGCCGTATTAACAGTAACCACTGTCTTCATCTCAGATTTGCCCTCCACTGCTAAATCTATGGTCTGTTGGAAGCAGAACAGGTTTTGTTAGTGTTAACCCAAACCATTTTCCCCTAGAAGCTTTATACAATCCTTTCCCTTCTTTCTATGATTTGACTAAATTCATTTCATGAACATGTGTTACTTGTCTCCCTCTACATGCAATCAAAACTTATGTCTGAAGATTCTTTTATAAATAGAGAAAAACATGGTTCACAAAACAAAGTTAGCAAGTCGGTTCCCTGCAAGGGGGCAGGGCTCATTTTGTAGCAGGAGCTCCTTTGCATATTAGGCCACACAACCCTGATGTAGCCAATCCTCTAAGAGTTTACAGTAGCCCCTGTAAGAAGAGCTCTGTAAGGTCTTGGAGGATTAGCTACATCAGGGTGTGTGGCCTAATATGCAAAGGAGCTCCTGCTACAAAATGAGCTCTGCAAGGGGGTAAATATTTCATCAACACAGAGAGTCTAGCTCCTGATTAACTTAGTGGTCTTATTTTTCTAATGCTATTTTGGCCTCTCTTTCTAAAGTAATATGTACTGAGGTAGATTCTCGTAGAATTGAGCAAGCTTTAAATACTTGCCAATATTATTCAGTGTTACTCAGGAAATGATAACACTAGAATGCTGTGAGCGAGGGTTACCTAAATGTCTAGTTGTATATTCTGTATTTGAATTCCAAATATTGTGATTCATCTCAGAGCTAGATATTTTTGTGATACACAAGCAGACTTTTTTTATTAAGGGTCAAGAAATTTGTATCAAGTAGAACTCTTTTCTACATAGCCAGAGAAAGAGATAATGTGTAAAATATAGACTGCTGCCCCCCAATAGACAGGATTTTTGCAGTACCTAGATTTTACGCAAGTCGTGTTTCCTTGACTGGGCTGTAAAATCTGTGAGTGGAACCTTGAACTGTAATGTATATGAGCTACTAACCTAGCTTTACTGCAAAAGTCAGTCTCCAAAGGACAGATAAATTGTGTGACCAAAAGTTGCCAGAAAAATATATGATGGTGACTCCTACCAACCTGATTACTATTTCTTTGATCATCATAATAATGGCACCTGGATTTCATATTTTCTTTGATCTTTCTCTGCTGGTGGATTTCTGCTTCTCATCAGGTCATTTTCCTGATGATGACAAGGCCCTTATGTCCAAAATGGCAATGGAGATTATTTTCTAAAGAGCACTGTAGGGATCAAAAAGTGGTATGTAGGACAAAGATCAGGCTGTCTAATGTTCTGAACTGATAGGCACAGGTAAATCAATAGTGGACTAAACCCCGACTCTTCCATTTTCTTTCTGTTCATTTACCCTATCATACAGTGAGTGAACTCAAGGCTCCATGCACACCTTCAAGTCAGTTTATGGATTATTTCAATCTGCTCAGCCTAAAGAAAATGGACAAATTGCTCCTACCTGTACACCCTACTACATGCTGCCTTGATTTGTGCCCATCGTGGCTAATTAAAGCTGGCCATGATGGGTTGTGTGGCACCCTAAGGGAAATTGTCAACAAGTCTCTCACAGAGGGACTGTTTCCTGTTTCCGCTCTAGGAAGTGGTGGTGTGTCCTCTCTTGAAGATGCCATCTTTGGATCCAGCTGAATTGGCTAACTACTGGCTGGTTTCCAATTTGCCCTATCTGGGCAAAATAATAGAGAGGGCCATGGCAATTCAGCTACAGAGCTTTTTGGATGACACTTCCATTTTAGATCCCTTCCAGTCTGGTTTTCGCCTGGGACATGGGACGGAGACAGCACTGGTCACCTTCACCGACTATCTCCGGAAGCATCTGGATTGGGGCGGTTCAGCAGTACTGCTGTTGTTGGACCTGTCGGCAGCGTTCGACATGGTCAACCATCAGTTACTGATCCACTGCCTTGCTGACATAATTGTCCAGGGGCTTGCCTTGCAATGGCTTGCCTCCTTTCTCCATGGTCAAGGACAAAGGGTTGTATTAGGGTATAGACTGTGAAGTTCCTCAAGGGGCAGTGCTTTCCAGCTCTATCTGATGTTGGGCAGTCAGTCTGGCTCCAGACTGGGAGATTTGGATCGAGCATTACAAGCCGTGGCTGCTTGGCTTAGGCTGAGTTGATTGAAATTGAATCCAATGAAGATGGAGATCCTGTGCTTGAGTTGGGGCAGTCCGGGGGGTAGGGATCCCACTGCCAACCTTCAGTGGGGTGCCATTGGTGTCAGTGCCGTAGGCAGGAGTTTGGGAATGCTCTTGGATGCCTCCTTAACAATGGAAGCCCAGGTAGCAGCCACTGCCAAGTCAACCTTTTACCATCTTCGGCTGGTCAGGCAGTTGGTTCCCTTCCTCGAATGCAACGATTTAGCAACGGTGATCCATGCGATGGTCACCTCAAGATTAGACTACTATAACGCTCTCTACATGGAGCTGCCCTTGTCGCAAACCCGGAAGCTTCAGCTAGTGCAAAATGCTGCGGCCAGGCACCTGATGGGTCTCCCCATTAGGGAGCACATCCAACCTGTCCTGAAGGCATTGCACTGGCTGCCGATAGCTTACCGGATTCACTTCAAGGTGCTGGTTCTTGCCTTTAGAGCCCTTTATGGCCAGGGTCCAATATACCTTTCCCCATATATACCCCAGAGAGCACTATGGTCAGGGTCACAAAACTGGCTGCAACCAGGGCCAGGGCTTTTTCAGTGGTGGCTCCATACTGGTAGAATGAGCTCCCAGAAGAGATCAGGGCCCTGCGGGACCTTTTCCAGTTCCACAGGGCCTGCAAGACGGAGCTCTTCCACCAGGCCTTCAATTAGGAGCTGCCACCACCATTGTCAATAACAACAGAAACCTATAGATCCTGGTTCCTGGTTTGCTATTGACAGCCTGTGCCTGCTGATCATATTTGAGAAAGATCAGTGAGCTGACTATTTAGACAATCTACGGAATGCAGTCATGTGGTGACTCCATCTATATGACACCAAAATAATACTGCTAGCACTTTAATATTAATATTATATGGTTTTAATGAACTGCTGTTAGATGTTTCATGGCAATTTGATTGTTATTGTGTTTTTTACCTGTGTAAGCCGTCCTGAACCTGCTTTGGTGGGGAGGGCAGGGTATAAATTGGAAAAATAAATAAATAAATACTTTGCATCTTGGTTTCTTCCAGTTCTTGTAGGTTTAATAGTACTGAGAGCTTGAGCATGATATTTCAGAAAGCTCCATCACTCCTCCAAGAGTTGAAGTAGAGTAAAATATCACAAAGTGAGAAAGTTTTTGAGCTTAATAGAACTCTTCTTCAGGCTGGATATTAAGCAAAAGAGGAGAGGAGGGGAGAGGGGAAAGAGATGTCGCTAGGTATGATGTAAAAGGCCCAGCCTGCAGTTTGTAAGAATCAGAGACCAAGGACAGACTGGGATTTTGAAGCGGAAGGGAAGTGGGGCCAAAAGCCGTGGGGGGAAACTGGCCCGGGGCTGGCTGTTCACACTGGCCAGACTCCTGCATTAGCATGCCAGAATGGAGTGTTCAGACTGCTGCAGAGCAGCCCCGAGTGGGCCGGCCTCCGCAGCTCGTGGTGGAGCCGTTTTGGCAATAGGTGCATGGGCGCCTATGCGCATAGGTGCATGGCTGCAGCAGCAGTCTAAAAATTTTAAATCCACTCACCTCCTGCATTGGAGCTGCTTGTGCGCATGAGCGCTCATGTACTCATGCGCATCTCTCCGTGGTGGCGCATTCACACTGCTGCCTCTGCTTGAATCCCGCCTTCTCCCATCCACACAGCCAGGAAGCGGGATCCAAGCAGGAGACGGCCCCTGGACACCGCTTTCTGCCAGTGTCCCTCTGAGGTGGACGAGAAGCAGCTTCCAATCAGGTGAGTACAGAAGGGAGCCGGGGAACAGCTGCGGCTGTTTGAACTGGCTCCCTTCCCCCGCTTCTGAAGCGGAGCTCTCCGGCCCCACATTGCCAGTCTGTCCTCAGCCATAAAATGGAATGGAGGACATGTTATAGAGACTTAAGTAGTTTGATCTGCTATAGATGCTTAGGAGAACGCATGCAGCACCAAATACTGGGACAAAGGGGCAGTGGCTGCTCTCCTTTTTGGAAATATAAATCCCAGCAGATATTTTGATCTCTTGTGTAAATCAGAATGTATAGGTCTCTTGCATAGCAAAGGGTAGCTGTTTTGCATGAGTAACATACCAGTTTAACAAAACACTGTGCGAATGCAAAGACCCAGTGCTGTTGCTTCAGTCAGCATCATGCCTAAATCAGGCCTTACTTAACTTGACCCTTTTAACTAGCTTCCTACGCAAAACTTCTTGAAAAGTTTTATTTCCTTCCAGAAGAGTCAACCCCCAAGGGAACAACTATTTTTGAATCTTTAATTTATCTAAATTACTATGTTTCAGAACTTCTTCCCCCACATGCTTTTGGGAGAATAGGAATGGGAGGGCAGTGCATTGGGTCTTTTTATATATTCAGTACACAGCTGTTGTAAGGAAAATCAGTTTCCAATCCCCTGGATGACTTTGCTTTAATGACATGTGGGTTTGCTCTTTACCCTTCACCCTTCCAATATAGAGAAGAATAGTAATTTTATATTCATGAAAATATAGCTTTAGTATCCTTTAGATGCAAAGTAAATAGATATATATGAGCTATGTCATAAAAATTGTTCTTCATAAAAAACAGCAGAACAGTTGAAAGACCAGATAATTCACTTGGCTGTATTTGAAAGATGGGGCCATTTTCTTCAATAGTAATTATTACACTGTTCTCCACTCCTTAAACTTATTAAAGTATGAAAAAGGAGATGGTGTAAACTCCTTTTTCATTTTTTTTAAATCCATCTACCAGATGGAATTGTCTGGAAGCTGAGTATCCTACATGAACTTGGCACTTTCCCAAATATAGATTAAGATGCTCGCTACACTTCTGCACCTGGGCTATTTAGTGAAGGTTTCATGCTTGTCAGTGACTATGCTGGAGGAAGTGAAACTAGTCAACTCAAATTTTTGGTTACTTCACTGATAACCCTGCAAAGTCAACTCTTCTTGGTTTGTAAAGTATCAAGGTAGATCTTCATGAAGCTTTCTTTAGGGACTGGATAAATATGTATAAACACATGGCACATGAAATTATATACTGGGGTCAGTGTGGGTTGCCCTACCTGAACAATCAAAGATGTATGTGTTGGCAGAACACTTGACTGTTGCATGGGGGACTTTGGGAGACATCTGCAGAGAAACAGAGATGTAACTAAAAATGAGCATGGTCAGCAGCACTTTGGAGATTGCCTGTTTTGTGAAATTTAAAAAGTGGGCAGAGTTTCTGATGAAGATGATTGTCCCTCTTCTCCTGCCACTGGGCTGACATCTGCCTTTAATGGGCCAGCAAAGTTGATGTTCTTAAACCTCCTAATAAGAGAGATTTCTGCTTCTGAGGAGTTGACTTCCAACGATTGGTGATCTTGTGATGGTAGTGATACTTTTATGTGATAAAGACCACCTGTTCACAGGATAATTTTACCTGTGGGACAGACTCTGCATGGTAACCACTCCACTGGTACATAATTGTTTGTAAAAAGTATTATAGTGTAATAATTCAGGTGGGTAGCCGTGTTGGTCTGAAGCAGCAGAACAAAGTTAGAGTTCCAAGTTTCATCCAAGGTATAAGCTTTTGTGTGTATGCACACTTCTTCCATGTGAAGAAGTGTGGGTGGCACATGAAATCTTATACCTTGAATAAAATTTTGTACCTTGAATAAAATAGTCCACAAACTACTCCCGTCCAGTGCATCCATAAACCTAGAAGAAGAGGAGATTGGATTTATACCCCGCCCTTCACTAACAAGGGAGTCTCAGAGCATCTTACAAACTCCTTTCCCTTCCCCTCCACACAACAGACACCCTGTGAGGTAGGTGGGGCTGAGAGAACTCTGAGACAACAGCTGGTATAGAGCTATGGCTTGCCCAAGGTCATCCAGCAGGTGCAAGGGGAGGAGTGGGGAATCAAACCCGGTTCTCCCAGATTAGAGTCAGCGCACTTAACCACTACACCAAACTGGCTCCTAGCATTGTTCTGCCAGTGAATTAGGGTTGCCAACTCCAGGTTGAGGAAATCCCTGGAGATTTGGGAGTGGAGGGTGGGGTTTAGGGGAAGGAGGGACCTAAGCAAGGCATAATGCCATGGACTCCACTTTCCAAAGCAGCCATTGACCTGATCTCTGTAGTTTGGAGCACAGTTGTAATTCCAGGAGATCTCCAGACCCCACCTGTAGGTTGGTAACCCTAAAAAATCATATTCAGCGTACTAGTTCTGCAGGAAGGCAAGCTGATTTCCATGGGAACCTAACCTTTAGGAATCGATTCCAATCCAGTGTGGGAATAATTGTTGGACATAAGATATTGGTTCAGGCAAGATTTTGTATAGATGGGACAGAAAATAATGTTTTTATGGGTTTTGTCAAAACTGTTTTGACAACAAGGTAAACAGAATAAGAAGCAAAAGGTGGATGTGGCTGGATGACCACACTTCTGGTAACATCGGGTGTGGCCTAATAGGTTAACGAGCTATGCTGTCAGGGGTGTGGCCTAATATGCTAATGAGTTCCTGCTGGGCTTTTTCTACAAAAAGAGCCCTGCACACAATAATGAAGCTACTTTTTCAGATGTTTTCTCTTGCATGGCAGTAAGCACCAAACCACTTTAATACAGACTTTAGACACACATATATTTGCAAGCCATTCCCAACAAGACACAACAAACATTCAGGCTTCAAACTTACTTTTCTTAAGCAGAAGATGCCATGAGAAAACTAAAGAGATGCTCAAAAAGTAAAGATATTGTCAAAAGCAGCATTTCCTGGGCTCTCTGCTTTTTTACATCCCCCCCTTTGCAATAATTTTTTTTATAAAAACACAAAGAACAAAATGAAACAGAAAGAAAGAAAGAAAGAAAGAAAGAAAGAAAAAAAGAGAGAGAGAAAGAAAGAAATGTAGGGGAGAGAGAGAAAGAAAGGTAGGTGGGGAGAGAGAGAAGGAAGGAAGGAAGAGAGAGAGAGAGATAGGGGAGTGAGAGAAAGGAAGGAAGGTGAAGGAGAGAGAGAGAGAAAGGAAGGGGGAGGGAGGGAGAGAAAGAAAGGTGGGGACAGAGAGAGAGAGAGAGAAAGACAGACAGAAAGAAAAAGAAAGAAAGAAAGATAGGGGAGAGAGAGAAAGGAAGGAAGGAAGGTGGAGGAGAGAGAGAGAGAAAGGAAGGGGGAGGGAGAGAGAGAAAGAGAAAAAGAAAGGAAGGAAGGAAGGTGGGGACAGAGAGAGAAAGACAGAAAGAAAGACAGAAAGAAAGGTGGGGGGAGAGAGAGAAGGAAAAGAGATGGGGGAGGCACTTACCAGAGCAGGGAGAGCGACGTCGACAAGCCAAATGCAGAGCCAGGCCTTTCAGTGCAAAGAGCCTAGCCCCCTGCTTAATCTCTGGGCGGGGCTTTCTCCTGCTGGCTCTCTGCACTTAAAGGGAAAGCGCCGTGTGGGGCTTTTTCCTGCCGGCTCTCTGCAGGAACTTTCCCTTTAAGTGTAAACAGCTCAGGCCTGGCAGGGAGGGGGCGGGGCAGGCTCGGACACCAGCCAGAATGGCGTTCCGGTGCGTTCCTGCTGAAAAAGAGCCCTGAGACCAACAAAGTTTTATTTAAGGTATGAACTTTTGTGTACACACACTCTTCCTCAGATACAGTGGCCATATTTGTATAGTTAGGAACTGTTACTGATTGTATCTCCAATTTGAAAGGCAAAATGATTTTTCTACAGATGTGGAATTATTGAAATGAAGGTTTGATCAGAGCTGCTCCAGAGAATCAGTGTTTTCAATCTGTTTAAATTATGAGACTCTCCATCTAGAACCTTATTATCATGATGAACTTGGAAACTGTTAAAGGCCCTGAAACCACACTATCTACCAGAAAACTAGGAAGAGAATGATGAGTGGAAAATGCGACTCCCTGGCCATTCATTTTGTTCCGTCCTTCAGAGAATGCTTTAACCTATAATTTTCCCTGCAATTTCTTCAGTAACCCATATAATGAACTTAATTTCTTTGGTTAAGAGGTTCCTGTGGCCAGCTAGGCCTTGACCTACATATGTCAAAACCATAAGGAATTCATACTGTCTGTTAGTGGACTTTTGTTCATGTTATGCCGCATCTTTGCCCTGGGCAGGTCAAGTGGGGATATAGTGCAGTTGGGTCCAAAGAAGCATGTGAAGAATGTTGTTCAGTTTTGAACAAAAAGTGTGGTGGGGTAATACCTGAATATGCCTACAAAAATATATACATTTTTGTTATTTATGCAGCATGTAATGGTGTATCTCAACAGAAATATTTAAAATATTTAAAATAAAACTGAATTTTTCTCTCTTTTAAAATGGATTAACTTGTCTCCTACAAAAATTTCCAGCCAATTCCAGCTAAAGCTGGAGTTTCTGCTTCTGGTAAGCCACAATGTGTGTTCACAAAATATCTTGCAAAAGTCAGTGGCAGAAGAATAACCCAACAGTATTTTTTCCCAGCAATGACCACATAGTTCACACAATGACTGAACAAAAGCTGGAGAATAACTGAGCAATCATAAACAGCACTAAGCCACTGAAAACCCTTTGCATTTAATTTCTCCATGTTGCTGTCTAGATGCATTTGTCTGCTTTGGGAAATTCCCAATGAGACTTTTTCTACCAGTGAACTATCTTCTCAGATATTATGCAAGTAACAGCTGCCCAATTTGATTTTGTAGCTTTTCATTCTAGTTCATTTTTGGAAGCAGAATGAAGGTGGATGTTCAAAAGAAGACAAGAAGATGGTACCTGAAGCAATTTGAGTTGCATTGGGTAACAGCTGTTCTCCAGCTATACTGGTTCCATTTAGCCTTTGGCCATAAATACAGCACAAGTCTTGGTTTTATACCAGTCAATCACTTGTTCAATTTCTTTTAATGTGACAGTTTGCAACATGATGATAAACAAAATCAGCATAAATGAAGCTGCTTTATAAGTTACCTTAATTTTTTCCCCTTCTCCTAGTGGTTGCAAGAGTGCCAGCAGGCAAAGCAACCCTAATTCCACCAGACACTGATATCACTTGCAGTTTGAGATGCCTTTTTCATCGGGCATATTTTAGGTGTTTGCTAAAAAGTATGGTTTGTCCTTCCTTTTTGTGAGATCAGTAGAAGTTCCTGTTTAAAAGAAAGCTCTGATGTTGCGCCTTACACTTAGTTTGCCATTTTCTATTAAATAATTTCAAACTATCAAGTATTAATCTTGCAAAAATCCAATTAATGGTAGAGGTTGATTAAGCCACTTTATCAGTGGTAAGTGGGTGGTGGATGTTGTGTAATAGCCACCCACAGAATTCGGAATGGGACCTAAAGATATTTGGGTAACAATCAAGCTTCCTTGTAAAAACCAAGATAATGTATCTTGTGGAGATGGTCTTGTTTGACATGTATACAGTATATTCACAGTTAATCATAGCCAAGGATTATTATTTGAAAAAAGCAGTAAAATCAGATTTAGTGTTTAATTCTTTGTGTACATAGAGAAGAATTTTCTGCTGCAGATTCTGCTTATACCAAAAACAAAAGCTGTTAACCTTAAAAGATTGCCACACTTCCTGTTTTCTAAGAGACAGGATGAAACATACTTTTAACACAATATATCTAGGACTAGATACTGCCTTTGCTGTAAAAAGGATTACCCACAGTTGGGTTCATTTGAAATGAGACGTGAACAGAAGGAGGCCTTCAGCTAGAACCATCCATTTTAGGGTTGCCAACCTCTAGGTGGTGACCAGAGATCTCCTGCTATTACAATTGATCTCCAGGTGACAGAAAGGCAGTTCATCTGGAGAAAATTGCCACTTTGGAAGGGGGACTCTATGGCATTAAAACCTGCTGAAGCCCTTCCCTACCCCCAATCCCACGCTCCTCAGGCTCCACCCCCAAAATCTCCAGGTATTTCCCAACCTGGAGCTGGCAACTCTAATCCAGCTGCATTTATGCCACATTTACCCAATTAAGCACCCACACAAAAGAAAGTGGATAAAATAAAGCCACCTAATCAACTTCAACATTTGATATAGTATAATAGGCACTTTTCTTGGCCACTGACATAACAAAGTAAAGGCAGAGTTAGTGATTTTCCTTCACATGTCTGTCTAAAGATGTGACTCACGAAAGCTCATATTGAAATATTGTTAGTTTTTAAGATGCCATAGGACTTTTGTTTTATTTTAGTGAGCAAGATCAACAAGTTTTGTGGCATGCCCACTGAACAACCTGAAAAATATGAAAAATAATACTTCCCTACGGCTTCCAAAGCAAAGGAGTGTTTTATGTGCATTCACTGATCTATTGAGAGTTTTGATAAATCTAAGAGATCAGGGAATACAGGGCACTCAGCTTGATCTTTTAGGGCATTTCACACTGCAGATTCTGCTTTCAAAATGCCTTGGTAAGATGTGCCCTACCTTCCACTGCACTGCTTTGGATACGTCCTGCATTGCAAGCTCATTTAAATGCTTGTATTATGGAAATGGTATCTTCCATGGTCTATGCTGCCTCTGATTGCAATCGGAGAAAAGTGAATTTTGATGTATCCTTGCATGTATTACTTTTTGGTCATGGAGCTTTGAACAAAAAGAAACACCTAGTTATATAATAATCTTTCTTGATGGCATGCATAAGCCATTGGTCAGCTCTTGAATAAACTGATTTATAATAACTATTTATGGTTACAGCCATGTTAGTGTTTGGGTGATGGATCATTTTCTAAAACAGGTCAGTTCTTTTTCTGTTTACCTTTGCTAGCAGTGGAACATTTGAACCATCTGTCACTAAGCACGGAGGTGTACTAGGAACAAATTAATTCCACACCACATGCAAAATGACTTGTTAAATGACCGCCTGGAGAAAAGTGCCACTAAAACTCATACTGGTTTAGTTGAAAAATGTGACAACGTATTCAGATCCTCCAAGAAAGGGAATAGAGGAGACTGTTGCCTGGTCAATTATTGCCTTGTTTTTGGAGGCAGAGCACTTGGCACCAGGGATGTCCTTGTCCTAAAATGTGGATGCTCATGTCTCTTTATGGTAGCTTCAATTACTGACACTCCCTTCTGTGCCCCCCCCCCCTTGTATAGGTGTTTTGTTGTCTGGAGTGCTAAGCAAAATGTTGCTGCTTTGTACATATTGCAATTTGTTGAGAAAAATCTGCAAAAGCATCTTGTTTTTAGAAACGTAACTTTTTTGTCCCTGCAGCAAGAATACTATATACAAGGTAATTGGGGCGGGGGGATAGGGAACGGGACATTACTCCTACCATGGCAGAATGGATCACAAAATGCAGGGAAACCTTTATGGCTATTAGATGGACTGCTTTAAAAGAAGATGATGATACATCTCAATCGGACAAGACTTGGCAATCTTTTTTTCTCTAAAATCTGTTAGACACATATAGACTTTCTTCACTTTTGTATCTGTTTATCCTCCTAACAGTTTGCAATATTTTTTTTTCCTTTTTGTTTTCCCAGAGTGTAAAAAAGTTTTTCAAATTAAAAATATATATATTTTGGGCCAAAGGAAAGGTTAGCTTGTGTATGTGTCCTGTTGTGATTGTTGTGTCATGCAAATTAAATATGAAAAGACAGAAAAGCATTTGTATCTACTTATGTTAAGTGTTGAGATTAACAAAGTAGATGAAAAAATATGACTTGAGGGAATAAAAAACTGAATGGAGTTAACTTATTTGGAGCTTACAGTAGATTCTCTGTGTTGTGATGGTGGTGACTAGTGGTGGAACTTGGGTGTTTCTTTCATTTGTGGTTGTAGGGAAGGAAGCAGCTCTTGGAGATACCAGCCAAACTGAAGGATGGAGCAGCTATTTTAAATAATTGTTTCCCTGCACTAAACAAAGACACAAAAACCCCTTTGCACACTTGCAGTCTTGTGTAGCATTATATATAACGCTTGCAGCAGTAAATATTACACTTTTTGTGGGATCATTTGGTCTCTCCAAAGCAGGAATAATGCCCACAGGTATAACATTCCTGAGAGCAGTTACGACGAGGATAATGTTTGTAGGATATTCTAATATTGCTGTGATACAAACTCAGTGTGAACAATTGTGTAATGTTTCAGAATGTGCTGGCACACAAAGAGTTTGGATTTTGAGGCCATCAAGCAGGTGATTGTCTCAATTATGAATTCAACACATTTATTTATTGTTTCATAAGTTGCATTTTGTCGCACGAGTCGCTGGATCCCACCTCACTGTTGCTTGAGTCTATGGTCACAGCATGCTCCACCACCTTGACTCCATGTCCCTTGGGCAGCCGGGGCCTCAGTTGCATGAGCAGGGGAGGGGGATTACGTCACCACACCCTCTCCCTGGCTCCTCCTGACGGGGCTTTGTGGTTTGCTCTCTCTGGGCCTTCTCCCTGTCCCTCACCAAGGCATCCCCCTGGCCCCTGCTGGCTACCCCTCTTTTATACTTCCCCCCTCCCAGAATCCCTTCCCTGTGCCCTCCTCCTTCACTTGCACCACCCCCTTCTTAAGCTCCAATGCCAAGCCTCGGGAGAAGCCTGGGCGCCCGTACCTTCCTCCCTTTCCAGGCCCGCCCCCCCGTGATGCTCCGGCCATGGGGCCCAGCAGCGTGTGCAAGGCCTCACACCTCCTGGCTTTTGCCTCCTCTGGGGCTGTGTTGCTGCAGGAGGCCGATGCCCACAGCGGCAGTGGTCCCCTGGAGTCGCTCCGGAGAGCTGGAGGCAGTGGGAGAGGCGGTAGTGCACCGGCTGCTGTGGCCCAGCTGACAATGGCCTGGGGGAAACATGGTGGAATTCGCAACCCCCCCCCAGCAATGGCGGGCTGACTGGTGGCGGGCTGGAGAAGCAGCGTCGGCAGCTCTTCTTCCCCCTGGATGGCCCTGGTAGATCCTGGGGTTGGATCGGGGGGTCTTCTGGCAGCGACGGGGGGGGGGGGGTGCCAGTCTCCCCAGGTGTTGGGGAAGGCCCACTGGTGGGACACATTTATATCTTGCTTTTCAGAAACTCAAGGCCATATACATGGGGTTCCCAACAGGACTCTCAGGCACTGACCAGACCCATAACTGCTTGGCTTTCAGCAGTTGCTGCATCACGTACCTTCAGACTATACCCTGGGGAAAGGATATGTACGTCATGAGTGATAAAAGGCTATGTTGCACCCTAGCTTGTTGTCATTAAGCCTTCCATAGGGCTCCTTAGGGTCAGGTGGGTAATGGCTAGCCAGTTGTATGGTTGTTGTTTGTGGTTCAAGACTAGAGCAAACAGAAAAAATAGCATGGCTTGATGTAAAAATCAGATGTAACATTTAGAGACAATGAAATGGGCTGGAAATGTGCAGCTCGGGTACCGCCTCTGGGAGTGGTACAAATCCCATCATGTGTCAGTGTTTTGGTGGATTGAAAAAAGCAGCACTGAGAAGAGGATGGAATTTGAGAACTGTTGCGAAGATCAGAAGTATCTTGGCTATGTATCCAAGAAGGGGCAAGAAGAGATGGGACCCTGTCTCCAGTGCTTTGCTTCACTATGGTGTGAATGTTGGAATAGAATGTTGTGTTACCAAAGCAGAATTATGGTTCTGGGAAGTATTGTACGAAGAATAATACACAGTTGAAGCATGTATGGTTAGTTCAGAAAGATTCATTGTGTTAGTGGGGCCTCATAACGCTTGTTGTGAGGCTGCAACTAAAAATGCCATCTGCATGGTAAGTCCTTCCCCTCTTTCCTGACTCATTTCATCACGTGTTGTCATTATACTGTTTTTCTGTGCCTGCCAATGGCATAGAACTGGGTGGGGAAGTGTACATTGCAATGATGTTGCAATACAGGGTACGCAAGTGGGGTTTTTTTTGTTTTTTTTACATTGTGTACTTCTGTCCTGAAATGGCCCAACATAGCAGACTCATCTGTTGAAATGATCTGAAATGGTTCTGTTAGGAGAAAGTTTGTCTGATTAAACATGAAGACTATGATATGAATCTTAAGTTCCCTTCTGCCCCAATGTTTATGAAGAATTGGCTAATATTTGACATTAATAAAGATCAAATTTGAGACTTTTCAACTCGCTATCTATCAGCTGTTGACTCTTGGGCCTATAAATAGTATAGGAATAAATAGTAATTAGCACTTGCCTTGTGGCTGCTAATTAGCACTCTGGATGGGTGTTCTTCAGTTGCATACCGCATTGTAGAGACGCTTAGGTCTGATCAATGGAAACATGGTGATACCATTATCCTGGAACAGTACACTTGGGGATATTTTACCAGTTGGTGGATTTATTTCTCTGCCAAGGAGAGATCCGCTATCTGGGCTTGCTGCCCATTAGAATGTTAGTATGATAAGGGCTATTTTTTCAAGGTGACAGAATATTAGAATACTGATTCCAGAAAATGCAAAATTGAAAACAGCTAACACAGATTTCAGGAATGTGAGTGTTCTATTATTTGTACTGTGCAAATATGAAATTTAGGGCTACAATTCAGAATTCTAAAGAATCTGAAGTTCAAGTCTGTTGTATGTTTCTGTTTTAAAACAGTATTCCAAGCTTAGTAGACAGCCAAGCCATAGTGACTAAAGGGAACCTTCCCATCCAGATGCAGAATACCCCTGAATCCAGCACTAGGAGACAAAATCAGGGGATGGCCTTGGCCTCAGTGGCCTTCCAGGATGACTGTTTGTCCACTGAATGACAATACCATATATAAATACAATTTCTCTGCAATTCTCTGCTTTTTGGTTTTGATTTTTATTGCAGTTGTTCCCTTTTTGTTTGACTGAGTATTGTCTACTGAGTGAATCAGGATGCTGTATAGAAAGGCCACTGGGCTGATCCAGCAGGGTGATTTGCATGTAAGCCATTAAGGCTCTGAAGATAGGCTTGAAAAGCTTGTGGCCATCTCTGGGAATGGGGGTTGAGCAGAATTTCTAGTGGCCTGAGGCTCAGTGCCAAGATAAAATAATTTTCTTTTCCTACAACTAACAGAAACAGAATAAATTATGGAGACTAAATGGCTTTATAGAGATCTGCTTGCCGAGTTGGGCTTTTTGTGGTGCAGAATTTTAGTTTCATTTTTAATTTGTTGTATAAATAGGCTTGGTGATACACAAACAAAACTTGGTCCAGAAGACCAATGGTTCTCCAGTGGTATTTGTTCCACTGGTGAGATGCAGAAGTAGTCTAGGTGGGACACAGAACGTTCATAACAATTGTTAAGTATTTGCTCTCCCTCAGTACTCATGTCCACCACAAACGTGACATGCCATCTCCTGCTAATTTTACATGCCATGGATTATCCAATTGTGACCTGATCTTTTGGTGTGCTCGTAGTAACCTGGGGCACTTGGTATTTCTCCTAGTCCCGTTACCCTTGCCCACAAGCTAGTGTCTTTGATGTGTTGCTTCCTGCCAGTGCCATGGGTTATCCGTTGTGCTCCTGCCCTTCCTCCATTCATCCTGGCCACCATTATGAGTCACAGCAGTTTCCTAATCATCACAGCAACTAAAGAACATCATACATAGAATCCCGAGATATACTCTTAGTCAATAAAGCAGAGCTACATATTCTGAAATGTGTGTATATGTGACTTTCATCTGTGGCAAGTTAGAGGCACCATCCCTTTTTTCCTTTTGTTGGAAGTCTTAAGTCAGCTTAATTGATTTACCAGTGTTTTGCATTGTGTTTTAGAAGTACTGTAGCAGTAAAAATTATACTCAGTAGTAATATTACAGTTTTCAACTACTAAATTATTATTTTTGTTTTTGTGTTAAAGTCATAGATATAAAATTTATTCTCATCAATACAACTGGAATTTTAATGCCCTTAAAACTTACTGTAAATGATAAATATAATAACAGAATGCCTGTAAAGTGTCCTTCTCAAAAAAAAGTGGGCATTTTTTCCTATTGTCATGGGACCCAGAGTCTTTGGTAGAGTGATTGATGGGGCCTAAGATATGAAAGGTTGGACACCACTGCAGTAGAACATAGTTCCTTGCTCAGTTTTATTTATTCTCAAGAACAACACAAGAATAACTGTCCATACATGGATTACTCTACTTTCTAATGTCTTTGAACCATCATGATCTCTCCTAGAAATCGAAGCTTTCTTAGTCTTTCACCCGTGAAAAGCAAATTGACATGCATAATCATTGCTGTAAAACTGGCCCTTTCCATGGTTCCCGTTTGAAAGAAATATCATCTTTGTCCTGAGGCATTCCTGTATTCTCTAAAGCTTGCTGACTCTTTGTGTTATGGGCTCCAGGATGGGAATGGTCTTTTAATAATAGGTCAGTGTCCTCTCTGACAATAAAGCATTCCTCTTTCAATTTCTTGGTTTTGTTGCTTTTATGAGCAGGATTGAACAGGAATGTTGCAGTAAGGGTCATATCTTCCATTCTATGACAAAAGGGGTATTTAATTTGAAAGCTACTTCAAAGATCAACATGTTGTAATTTCATGTTCCAACTAGGGTTGCCAGGTCTGGGTTGGAAAATACCTGGAGACTTTGGGTGTGGGTCCAGGTGAGGGTGGGGTTTGGGGAGGGGAGGGGCCTCAGCATGGTACAATGCCATAGAGTCCACCATTCAAAGCACCCATTTTCTCCAGGGGAGCTGATCTCTGTCAGCTGGGGATCAGTTGTAAAAGCGGGAGATCTCCAGGCCCCACCTGGGGGCTGGCAACCCTAGTTCAAACACTGGGGGTGCACACATATTGGATGCTGCATATGTTTATTGTGGATATGGTATATTCTGCCCTATATTTGCACTAGGATGACTGGTCTTTATCCTATGAGATCCTTTCTTTTAGGCAGAATTTTCCACACAGTTTAGGGTGAACTGATATTACCAGCTGTCTGTTTTGGACATGCCTTACTCTTTAGTTATATCCAGTCCCAGCTGTATGGCGTTTAGAAGGACAGAGTTGTTACCACGATATTTTCTGCATTTTTCATATTTATTTATTTATTTTGATTTATATCTTGCCTAGCCGGCATGGAAGGAAGATGTCCCTAGCCTGGTGATTCATCAAGTAAACAAAAGAGAGATCACAGCCTCTTGGAATTCACATGCTATATATTTTTTTAAAAATTGTCCAGCTATATTAATTCCTAAATTGATGCAGCAAGATCTACATAAGAATGGGAAGGGCAACAGTTGATTTAGTAAGATATACTGTATTGTGCTATGTGTTTTTAATTTGAGAGTGGTATTTCTTTGTATTATTTATTATTATTTAAATCAGGTAATCATGGACCATGGTTTCTGCCGTCCTCCAAAGAATCTCTGCTTTGTATAGTAAGGAGTTGAAGGTGGTGAGAGTAGAATTTGAAAATTATTAATTCCTGCAAAGGGAAAAATATTTTTTCTTCAAGTCGGGGGGAGGGAGCCTTATATAAATATTTCTGATTAATCTGATTACACCATGAAAATTCCCACTGCATCTATTTATCTGGCTTTATTGTCTCTCAAGTTGGTTGAGCAGCTAGATGGTTTCCCTGCTGGAGCTCTAAGTTAAGAGTCAGCTCTTTGATCCAATGACACTGACCTTGCCTCCATGCCTCCAAACAAGGTGGATTTGGATGGACTGCGTCTGATATAAAGTCCACAGGACTCAATGTTAGGATTGGGGAGATGCATTTTGCTTTTAGTTTAAGTTGAAATAGTTTACCAAGGAAGGCAGAATCTCCCAGAAATATATTCAAGGCTTTGACTCCAGAGAAGGTTGGGCTTAACTGTAAATGCTGCAGAGTGCTGCAGCGTGAATGTAACTGAGAAGATACAAGACACTTAGCAATTTGTTTTGCGGGAGGCAAAGAGCTCTCTGCTGTAAAAGCTGTTCTGGGATTTGCTTAAGGAAAGTGTTAGGCTGCCAGCAAAGGGAAGCAGCAGGGGAACCCACTGCAGATGTTCACAATCACCCCCCCCCCCCCCCAAAAAAAATAGTATGGTTGAAGGTGGTGTATGTTCTGAAATCACCAGTGGTACGTTTGACTCTGCTGCTTTCTCAGTGGGAGACATGTGGCTTCAGTATGCAACTCCACAATTTAGATTGTTACAAAAAATGTGATTATGATTTGGAGTGCAAGGCATGGTTTGGGCTCCAGTAAGTAGCTATCACTGAAAGTGCCTGTCTTACTGAATGGCCAAAGAGGGTGTCCAGTGCTGTCTGGACATTTAGCAGATATTTCCGAATATGCAACCAAATTATGAAACATCTCTTCACCTTTCAAAAAGTGCAGCTTCTTCCGAGAGCTGCTGCCTTGATAAATGGGCACCTCAGGAGTGCTAAAAATGAATGGAGCTTGCTTCAGAAGAACCCGAGGACTGATGGTTCAAGACCATTCATTTTCACTTATAGTCTGTCGTCACATTCTTTAAAAAATAACTCTTGAAATAATAAAATGCATCTCCTCCTCTTTACTGACAGCACATGCACGTTTCAATGGTATCCTTTTTAATGCATCTTTTCTGGGTACAAGTGCTGGCTCTTTTGTTTGCATCATTTATTCATGATTTGAAGACTTACTACTTTAAGATTAGATTATCACTCCTAAGAGGTATGATCTGGTGGCCAGGCTTGGCAAGGGATTCCTCACTGCAAAACACTTCTCAAGCTCTCCTCTTGTCGCGCTCCGTGTGGGCGTGCGGGGGTGCACCCCCGGCTGGTAGGGTATGGCAGCAGCCTCTTAGGATCACGTCTCTCCCTCTCGTTTGCTGACCTGTGGGATGGGGGTTGCCCTGGAGTAACCTTCCCGGGAGCCAGACAGGCAGAGATGGAACCGGGTCCTCAGGAGGGAACCTAGGCTTTTAGGAAGAGCCTCAGATGTGGCAACAGGGGGGGGGGTTGCATCACCCTCCCCTCCTTTGCCCAGGAACAAGCCTACTTCAGGCACGCTTCTCTCTCTCTTCTGTGCCTTTCCTGGCTTTCGCTCTCTCGCCTTCTCCGGCTGTCCTGTTTCCCTCCTCATCGGCTCCTATTTCCTCCTTTTTATTCTCTGCTGAGTTCTCCCGGCTTCACCTCTGCCCAAGCCCCGCCCCCCAGTAAATACGAGGACGCTCTTCCTCCCTGCTTTCCGGCCTAGGGCTGCCAAGTCCAACTTGGGAAATATCTGGGGACTTTGGGGGTGGAGCCAGGAGACTTTGGGGGTGGAGCCAGGAGAAAGGAAGTGACATCATTTTGTGATGTCACATCCTGTGATGTTGCTTCCACATGCTGACTCATGAACTCATGAAGTTTCCTAATACTGAATCAGGCCATTGGTCCATCAAGGTCAGTATTGACTACTCAGACTGGTAGTGGCTCTTCAGGGTCTCAGGCTGAGATCTTTAATGTCACCTATGACCTGATCCTTTTTTAGCTGAAGAGGCTGATACCTCCTGCATGTCAAGCAGAAGCTCTATCACTGAGCAACGGCCCTACTGAATCCTTCCTCATCTCGGCAGAATATGAAGCCCTAAGTGCTACACAAGTGCTAAATATGATTTTCATATCATAAGAACAGGAGAGAAGCCACAGTGGATCGGCCCATCCAGTACAGCCCATCCAGTACAACACTCTGTGTCACAACAGTGGCCAAAAATACCAGGTGCCCTCAGGAGGTCCAGCAGCGGGGCCAGAACTCCAGAAGCCCTCCCACTGTTGCCCCCCAAGCACCAAGAATTCAGAGCATCACTGCCCCAGACAAAGGGTTCCATTTAGACCTTGTGGCTAATAATAGCCACTGATAGACCTCTGCTGGATGGGGACAGAGAGAGAGAGAGAGACAGACAGACAGACAGCTTTTTCACTTACTCTTGCCCAATTCCCAGGCTTTATTTCTGGCCCTTGTTTCACCCAGCTGTTGTCCATGTAAGTCCCATAACTTCTCCCCCCCCCCCCACCCAGCATAGGCTTTTTGGTGGCTAAAGAGGACCTTTGTCCTCCCCTTTTCGCCAGCAGAAAAGCTAGTTGGATCCATCCCTAATTTAAAATACCGGTTACTTGATGTACAAATGCTTTTAAAAATGCAGATTTTTACTGCCGGAGGGGGGGACACGGTTGAAAGAAACAGAAAATTGGCATAAAAATGAGGAATCCCAACTTTTATTTGCAGAAGGGAAATGAGGATTGGGGGGACCCAAGCAGCCAGGACAAGACATTTTAAACAATCCCACTCCCAGACCTTCTACAGGCAACCTCTCCTTGTGATGTTTACCTCTTTGGAAGTGACAGTTTATTCCTTTGACAAAACCACAGTGGACAGACAGACAGAAAAAAGAAAGAGGGGGAGGGGGAGAGACAGAGAAGGAAAAGAGCTCGCAGACCCCAGCTTACCCGAGCAGTTTACTCAGCAGCAACCTTGCACGCAGTAGAAAGAGCTTAGTCCCGCCTTAATCTCTGGGCGGGGCTCTCTTGCTGGCTCAGCTCTTAAAGGGGAAATTTCCCTTTTAAGAAGTTCAAGAGGCTGGCCAGGGCAGGCTCCGAGGTTCCCCTGCTGGCAGCCATTTTGTCCCCCCGGTGGCCAATTTTGGAAAAGCGGGGGAAAGCTTTAAAAATTGGTGTTTCCCCCGCTCTACCGGGGGACTTGGCAGCCCTATTCCGGCCCCTCCCTCCTCCCTTCTGTTCCCAGCTGCTCCGTAGACGCTGCACATGCCTCCGCCGGCCCCAGTCGCCCTCAGCTGTGCCCTTGTGCTAACGCTGCTGCTGGCCCCTGCAGTCTCTCCCATGCCCCTCCGTGACTCCCGCGGCCGTCCGCGGGCTCGTCCAGCCCCAGGCCCTCCAGCCGTCATCGCTGTTGTGCTGGCTGTTCTCCTCTCCTGTTTCCCAGTGGTTGCTGACCCGACGCTGTCTCCAGGTGTGCCCGGCTCTCCTCGGGATGGGGAGGGGGGTTCCCTCACTTCCCTGCCAGTCACCACCCCTGCAGCTTCCCGGGAGCCCCAGGAGGACCCGGGACACCTCTTAGCATATCTCACCCCTCATTCCTTGTCCCCCATCTGGGCAAACCCAAAGCTTTTTACCTGGGAACTGTGCAAGGAATACATTCACACCAATAGTGCCCTGAGGCCTTACTTGAATCCTGTGAAAGTTTCAGTCCTGCATGGAAATCTCATAGTTGAGCACTGAATGAACTGTTCTCCATTCTATTCAGTTACCACTTTGCCTCTGAAGTGTCCTGCCTCTTTTCTAAGCAGTCTCCAGATGAAACATTTTACCTCTCCCTCTGCATGACTCACTCCCTTTTGGCTCTTTTTAAAATGGAGGATGGATTTCTGCAGTACATGCCCAGTGAGTCTTTGTTGTACCTCTCATAGGGGGAGGAACACAATGGCTCAGTGCTAGAGCATCTGTTGTGCATGAGAATATGCCAGGTTCAAGCCCAGTCATTTCCAGTTAAAAGGATGAGGTAGGAGGTGATATAAATAAACCTGTGCTTGAGACAATATTGATCACAGTGAGGCAGCTTCCATGGTGTTGCACTTCTTGAGAGTAATTGCTTATTTACCAGATTGGCCTGGAAAGCCTCACTGGTGTTGTGGCTTTGGGAGTTGATGATAGTAGCAGCTTGGCTCCTTGGAGCCAGGATTGAGTTGCCCAAACAAGAAGATACATTTCTAAATCTCTCACCTGATTAAGGACACCCAAGCTGAGCTAGGCAAAGCTGGAACTTTTGTTACAATTTCTTAGCATTCTAATCTTGTTAGATAATGATTTAATTTGGCCTCTGTCTGTTCCCTGAGCAAAAAGCTAAGGACCTGAACCTCCCTTGGTCCCAGATTCTGGTTGGAAGGCACATCATGATGTAATCTTGCTCAATCTAAACAGGTCTGTGTCTGTTCAGTGCTTAGGTGGGAGACCTCCCATATTCATCACCTTGAATACTGTGATGCAAAAAAAGGGTACAATGTAAATCTAATAGACATTCCTATATCACTTGTACTTTTCAGTAGAAATTCACGATAAACTAGAGAAGAGAAAATAGAGGAGAGGAAAATTATGTAAACAGCTTTGGATCCATATTGGGGAGAAAGGTGGAATGTAAATAAAGTAAAATAAATGCACACATGCAGCTGCAAGTTGGGAAATCATGAGCAGAATGGAAACCATGCTTATGCAACTCAACCCTAAGTATATAGAGAGCATATGGGAGTGCATAACTGAACACTGACTAAGGTACCCAGTTACTTTTCTGACTGGCTTATTTGAGTGCTGATTCCCCAAACACTTGCCATCTGCATGCAGCCCCCAGCTGTTTAGGAACATATCACGGGGGAGGGGGGGGGAGAAAAACAGCTCCCATGTGGCTGCAACCGCATTTGAAAAAGTCATGTGAGATCCACCTGTGTACAGAGGTGGCAGAATTAGAAATCCTCTTGTGAAGAGGCAGATTCTCCATTGAAAAAGATGTCTGTGATCAAAATCTCTCATGGCTTGGCTTGTTGTTATGGAAATAGTTTTCTTTCCAAGGAAAGAGAATTATTTGAATTGGTTTCAGGGAAGGTAGCCTTCTTCAGAAGAACTGAGAGTGTCTTTGTTCAGGGTGGATTCCTGCTCCTCTCCCAAACTAATCTAATTTAGTGGGCCATAGTAATCTGCTGCCTCCTAGACTGGGTCTAGTATATTATTATCGTTTGGTATATTATTACCATTATGGCCATTGAACATACACGTCCAGCAGAAGCTACATTGTGCATGCACTTGCTATTAATTGGCTTACTTTGAATAACTTTATTACCCTCCTGATTCAGTGTCACCTTCTTAATGAGCAGGTAATCAATACCGAGTACTGTGTTGTACTCAGATATAAGAAGGCAGAAATAGACAGTGAATCTGATGGCCTTGCTTGGAAGGTGGCCCAGACAATGCATTAAGTGCCATTTGCCTCCAGCAGGCCTGATTCTAAACAGGCTAGTGGGGAGTTCGAACATAGCACTGGGAACTGTCTCCAGATATGTTTTCACTGGATTGTTTCCTTTCTCACACCCATTTGGCATGTTGCAAATGGCTCAAAAGAAGCCTTGATTCAGGAAAAGAACTGTTTCTGCTGAATGGGATCCTCTTAAACTCATCAGAGTTAAGATCTGTTCATCAAGGGCTATAGATTCTTTGACTGCTGCATTTAAAATAGAGGGTGGAGAGAATATATGGCATGCCAGATGTGCTCTTGATTTCCATAGAAACCAGATGCTTTCCCTATGATTAGTTGCAACATTACTATCAGTTGTATATTTGCTTATTCAATTTTAATGTTTAAGCCATTTTAATTGTGACTTTAACTATATATTTGCTTTGTGACTTTGAAAACAATTATAACCCACAAAAATTCAGCACATGGCTTTCAAATGACAAGTAGAGAGATGTATGGCAAAATGCACTACCAGAGGGAGTTGATGGCTGGACAGGGGATATAACAGAGGTGGGAACTGAGGGACAAGAAACAAGACTGAAGGTACTTTGTACGGAGGGATCGCTCTTGCGATGGGTTCAGTGCAGATGAGTAAGTGTGGGGTAACTTAGGCATGGAGTAACATTGGCACGTATCTGCTTAGGTTAACAATTATTTTCACCTGAGATGCTTTGACTGTGCATGGAATATTAATTCTAATGTAGAATCTTGAGAATGTGAACTTTATACTTTAAAAGTACAGATGCCAGCCTCCAGGTGGGATCTGAGGATCCCCTGGAATTACATCTCATCTCCAGACTACAGAGATCATTTCCCCTGGAGAAAATGGATGCTTTAGAGGGTGGACTCTACAGCATTGTACCCTACTGAGGTTCCTGTCCTCCCCAGACTCTTATCTCCAAATCTCCAGGAGCTTCCTAAATTGAATCTGTCAACCCTGCCCCCCATCCCCACCAGTAGCCAGGGGGGACCTGGCCACCCTATTTCAGAGATTGTCTTCTTGAAAATACCTGAGTCAGTTCTAATAAGGGCTAATAAGACAGTATAGGATATCTAGTTGAAACAGTTGGTGGTTGCTACTACAGTCCAGGTCTCAGTCATAGCAACAATTGAAATTGCCTTGTTCAGACTATTGATATATCTAAATCAGTTTGTGTATTTTGGTGACTATTTAGTGAAAATTATCTCCCAAACTTCCTTCATGAGATTTTATTAATTGGGGTGACAGGGACTGGAAGTTGGGATCTTCTGCAAGCAAGCTCCCTGCCTCTGGGCCTCCTCTGGAAGAGAGAGTCCGCCAGAGACTTTAAGAATTAGCACTCATGTAGTAAACTTCCCTATGACCCTCCAATTCTCCTGCATTTATAATCCACCTGCATTTTTAATCCACCAATCTAACTTTAGTGTGAAGACCTGAAAGTTGTTTTCTTTTTAGCCTTACCCAATGCCTAATCTTGTTCGTGTCCATTCTGTTGATCACTACCCGCACCCCCCATCACCATGTTATCACCTATATTGTACCAACAGTTATCAATGGTTTTAGCTTCTAAAATTGTTTTAAGCTTTATGTCACTTCAAAGGCTGGTTTTCCAAAATGCTTTCCCCAACTTCAGTGAAGTGCAGTCCATCTTTTTTCAGTAGTCTGACCTTCTGAATCTCTACTGTAGGAATCAGAAAGCCAAAGCCCGTTTGTCCCATACCCAGAGGTTATTTGGAGCTGGAACGAGCTGGAACAACATTCTGGCAGTAACAAGCCCAAAAGTAGGTACATATGGCGGCGGCAGCAGCAAGCCCTGCCCCCAGCAGGCTGGTGGGGGAAGCGAAGAGAGAAGGGTTTTAAAGTTTTAAACCCTTTCTCCCTAGAGTTGCGCTTCTGCAGCAGCACAATCTCTTATTGTATCATATGACCCCATAGAATAAAATGGAAAGATTGTGCCACTGCTGCCGCGCAACTCCAGAGTCACGCTGCAGTGGTGACATGGTCACTCCATTGTACCCTATGGGGCCATAGGATACAATGGGAGACCATGCCGCTGCAGCAGCATGACTCTAGAGAGAAGGGGGTTAAACTTTAAAACACTTCTCTCTTCACTTCCCCTGCCAGCCCGCCTTGGCAGGCCACCTGGGAAAGAGAAGGGGAGGCTTTTAAAGATGCCTCCCCAACCTTTCTTTGCTTCTCCAGCCAGCCTTCCAAGGAAGGCTGGCTGGAGAAGGCTTGGAAGGCTGGCTGGAGAAGCAAAGAAAGGTTGGGGAGGCATCTTTAAAAGCCTCCCCTTCTCTTTCCCAGGTGGCCTGCCAAGGCGGGCTGGCGGGGGAAGGTGAAGGAGAGGTATTTAAAGATGCCTCCCCATCTTTTTTTTTTTGCTTTCCCAGCTGGCCCACCTTGCTGGGAAAGCAAAACAAGATGGGGGAGGCATCTTTAAATGACTCCTTTTTTTGTGTAGAATGAAAGGCAGATGGCATATAAATGCCTCCCCCTTCCTCCCCCAGCCATGGCTCTGCTGCCTTCCCTTCCCCAGCTGTCCTGCTTGGCAGGCTGGATGGGGAAGGGAATGGAGGTAGAGCGGGTCAGTTTCACTCACCTGTGGAGTGGAGCCTGAGGGGTGGGTGTTGCTTCTGACACACTTCCGGTGATGCCAGGGGTTATGACATATGCATATAAGTTATGCTAATCAGTTATGCTAATGAACTCCTGCACCTCTTTTTCTACGAAATGACCCCTGCCCATACCTATATTAACTTCTTTCATGGCTAAAATGTGCCCTGTCTTGTTCCCCTTTAAATACTTTGCCTCCTTGGCTGCTTCTGACCCAGATATAGGTGTCATATTCAGGCAGTATAGGTGGATTTGGTACATGGTATGCAATTGGGAGGGTGCTCTGAATATTTTGGTTTGGAAGGTATGAGTTGACATTCTGGATCTTGCCCATTTCAGCCTTTTCACTGGGAAGAGAAGTCAGGGAATATCTCAGCATTCTCTGGCAGCTGCCTGAGGCTTTATGGGGCATACTTTATCATTTGAGGTCTCTGGAAAAAAAAGAAAAAAGCAGCAATCTCCTCCTCTTTGCTTAGACTACATTACTCAGTGTGACTGTATTGATTTCAGTGGGCTCAAGTACTGGAGGAGGAACTGCTCTCTTATTCTTAGGGCTGACATTATTCCCAAGATTGATGAAAAAATCAAATGCTTTAATAGCTTGATTATTTAGCACCTGCCATTCCATCTAATCAATTGGAGCACTGGATACAAGACATATTTGTGACAATCAGCCCATTGTTCATTTAATGAGCTTCCTCAGCATCCCTGTGGCTATGACAGGTGTATCCCAAGTTGTTTATTTCTTTTCTGCTGAATTCTCTGAACCTCCGATTATGTTTGGTATCCTGGAGAAGTCCTGGTCTGTAATTGGTCTTGATTGCTAGAGTGTTCAATTGCATCTGAACATGAATTAATAGATTTGTATAAAAAACCCTCATGGGAATCTAACCTATGCTCTGATTGTCTTCTTTTAAAAGGAAATTAAAATAAAGTGAATAGCCAGTGTCCCTCTGTGTTTCTTACACACAGTAGTTTCCAATCTTGCAACGAATGGATCAAATTCCTTTTGGGACTGGGGGGAAAGGGTTGGTTGGGAATTCAGCATGCAGATTAATTCCATTTTGCATGCTTTTTAAAATGTTTGGAGGGGGCTATATTGTATTGTTTGTCAGTGCTTCTTCTATGAAGTCTCTTGGTGCATGTATTAAAAAGGTAATGCAGAGACAATCAGGGCTATTATCAGGGCTGTAAAAAGGAGTGGAATAAGGGAGCAAAATCTAGGGGCTGTGGTCACCTTGGCCCATGGAGCTTGGAAGTTCATATGATTTACACTCATATGGTGTTTGAGATGCATTTGGATAGGGTGAGGGGAGTCCAGAGGGAATCCTTGTCCAGGAACTTGTTCTGGTTCTTGGCAGTCCAAGCTCCTTCCAGGCTTCTGAGGAGCTGTATATTAAGATGTTTTACAGGCAGAAATCAGTTGGGCAGCATCCTCCTGAAGTTTTGTGGAAAAGATCATGAATATCAGCCTATTCTTTTCTCATTTGGCTAGAAATAGCAAAGATTCTAGAGTAGTCTGGAACATGGAACAGTTTTTCTTGGAATCATAACAGCAACTATGTGGCCATAACTGACTATTCAGATAGCAACATCTCATGCATCAGAGAAGGCTGTGTGGTCTCAGCAAACAACTCAGATCCTCAAGTACTAAGGTTTGTGTGTGGGGTAAACTGGCTCCCATATGTTTGAGGAAACCAGAATGTTGCACTAGAAATTGTTATCTGCAACTGTTCAGAAGAGCTCCAACAGAATAAATGAATAAATGAGAAGAAGATTCAGTTCCTCTAAAGAAGGATTAAATTTTGGAGGGGAACTGGGTCAGTATCATTGTTTACTTAGATTCTTGTCAGTTTTAAACCTACCTACCTACCTCCCCTCTATATCTGCTCCCTTACTGCCTGACTCTCCATTTTGTCCTCTTGCACCCCACAAAATCTTGCTAGGCCAGGTTGGCTCTGGAGAGTTTTCCAGGACAAATCTAGGGTTGTTTTTGGAGAATTGAAAGAGGAGGCTGTCTCATACAATGGTACTGGTAACATGGACCTGCTGTTCCCATTGAGGGGGAAAAGATATTGAACACTCTCCAGAGGGGAGCAGTTAGGTTCTTTTCTGTCTGCTTTGGAAAACTATAATTTATATATGTATTAGATTTCTGTCTTGCCTTTCCTCCAAGGAGCTCATGGTGGTGCCTGTGCCCCTACATTATCCTCACAACAACCCTGTAGAATATGTTAGGTAGAGAGAGGTCAGTTGGCCCAGGCTCAGACATTGAGCTTGATTGCAGAGGGTGGATTTAACCTAGGCTGCACCTCTCTTCCCCTACACTATCCTGGCTTGACTATGCTCTCCTGTCTTCTATAGCTGCTATTAGAGGCAGGAAGCAAAGAAGGCCTCTCTAGACGACAGTACTGAAATGAAAAATACAGTGTGGCAATTGGGCTGGTTTAGGGGTGTTAGTAGATATACAATAGTCCTGTGGGACTTTAAAGACTAACCAAATTTTATTCCAGTATTAGTTTTTGCGGACTAGAGCTAAAAAGGACTAAACTAAAAAGGCTTGCCTCTGTGATTTGGCCAGAATTATGGCTGGAGAGGCCTGTAGAGGCCATATCCTTCTAGTTTTGTTCCACCTATATTGGGGTCCAGTTTGCTTCTGGGCCCAATTCAGGCTGCTGGTATTGACCTTTAGAGCTCTATACAGTTTGCGGCCAGCATACTTAAAGGAGTGCCTGCTCCCATATGGACTTACTTGACCATTACAGTAATCTTCAGATCCCCTCCCATCTGAAGTTAAATGGTTAGCAATCTGAGAAAGGGCCTTTTCATTCATGACACCAGCACTATGGAATTCTCTTGCTAGGGAGGTTCATCTGTCCTATTCTATCACAGTCTTACACCTGCAGATGAAGACTTTTCTGCTTTGTCTGGAGTTCTCTCACTGCTTCTCATTGACCATCCTCCCTGTTCATGTGTCTTGTTTTCGTTGTTTCTATTGTTTGCTGCCTAGGGGACTCTAAGTTGGGTGGAATGTTAAAAGATGTTTTAAATAAATAATCCAGTTAACATCTGCAATAGGTGGAGAGTCATAGGTTTTTAGGATAGTAACTGTTCTGGTGAGATAAAATTCCCAAGTCCCAGTGCAGCCAAAGGAGGAGAGAGGAAGTAGTGTGAAACTTTTGAATAAATCCCAATTCAATTTTTTCATGCTATAGTCCCCCTTTGAAGTTCTTTTGCTGAAGGCTGGTGACTCAGAGCTCAGAAGCACTGTCCCGGTTAGGGCTGCCAAGTCCAACTTGGGAAATATCTGGGGACTTTGGGGGTGGAGCCAGGAGACTTTGGGGGTGGAGCCAGGAGAAAGGAAGTGACATCATTTTGTGATGTCACATCCTGTGATGTTGCTTCCACATGCTTCCACATGAACTCATGAAGTTTCCTAATACTGAATCAGGCCATTGGTCCATCAAGGTCAGTATTGACTACTCAGACTGGTAGTGGCTCTCCAGGGTCTCAGGCTGAGATCTTTAATGTCACCTATGACCTGATCTTTTTTTAGCTGAAGAGGCTGATACCTCCTGCATGTCAAGCAGATGCTCTATCACTGAGCAATGGCCCTACTGAATCCTTCCTCATCTCGGCAGAATATGAAGCCCTAAGTGCTACACAAGTGCTAAATATGATTTTCATATCATAAGAACAGGAGAGAAGCCACAGTGGATCGGCCCATCCAGTACAGCCCATCCAGTACAACACTCTGTGTCACAACAGTGGCCAAAAATACCAGGTGCCCTCAGGAGGTCCAGCAGCGGGGCCAGAACTCCAGAAGCCCTCCCACTGTTGCCCCCCAAGCACCAAGAATGCAGAGCATCACTGCCCCAGACAAAGGGTTCCATTTAGACCTTGTGGCTAATAATAGCCACTGATAGACCTCTGCTGGATGGGGACAGAGAGAGAGAGAGACAGACAGACAGACAGCTTTTTCACTTACTCTTGCCCAATTCCCAGGCTTTATTTCTGGCCCTTGTTTCACCCAGCTGTTGTCCATGTAAGTCCCATAACTTCTCCCCCCCCCCCCAGCATAGGCTTTTTGGTGGCTAAAGAGGACCTTTGTCCTCCCCTTTTCGCCAGCAGAAAAGCTAGTTGGATCCATCCCTAATTTAAAATACCGGTTACTTGATGTACAAATGCTTTTAAAAATGCAGATTTTTACTGCCGGAGGGGGGGACACGGTTGAAAGAAACAGAAAATTGGCATAAAAATGAGGAATCCCAACTTTTATTTGCAGAAGGGAAATGAGGATTGGGGGGACCCAAGCAGCCAGGACAAGACATTTTAAACAATCCCACTCCCAGACCTTCTACAGGCAACCTCTCCTTGTGATGTTTACCTCTTTGGAAGTGACAGTTTATTCCTTTGACAAAACCACAGTGGACAGACAGACAGAAAAAAGAAAGAGGGGGAGGGGGAGAGACAGAGAAGGAAAAGAGCTCGCAGACCCCAGCTTACCCGAGCAGTTTACTCAGCAGCAACCTTGCACGCAGTAGAAAGAGCTTAGTCCCGCCTTAATCTCTGGGCGGGGCTCTCTTGCTGGCTCAGCTCTTAAAGGGGAAATTTCCCTTTTAAGAAGTTCAAGAGGCCAGCAGGGCAGGCTCCGAGGTTCCCCTGCTGGCAGCCATTTTGTCCCCCCGGTGGCCAATCTTGGAAAAGCGGGGGAAAGCTTTAAAAATCGGTGTTTCCCCCGCTCTACCGGGGGGACTTGGCAGCCCTAGTCCCGGTAGATTGAAAAGTTCTCTGTCTCATTTCTGAATATTCTGAATTTTAAAATTGGATTTGTGTCCTTTATTTTTGCATAGAGACTGACTTGTTTGTCATATGTAGACAGGAGGAGGACACCATTGACATATGATGGCCTATATTACACTGTAAGATGAGCAAGTGAATAAGCTCTAGATGGTATAGCTGAGAGAGGTATAGGAGGACAGATAAATTTGATAAGCATAAGTTTGATTCTATTTGTGCAATTCTGTAGTTATATTCAGGAAAAAGAAAACCATGTGCCTACACTTCTGAGAAGAGGAAGCATATGTTTGTGTGTATGCATATAAAATGTGCCCTGGGCAAAAAATGGAATGGATGATTCTTCCACCTGCAGGGCAAGCTGTATGGAAGGCAAACGTTATTCCAAAGGCAGCATAAGCCACCTAGATACTGGAAGTGTGTGTCAACTGTTGCTTCCCATTTTGTGTTCCAGAATGCAGCAAAAACAGTGGAAGAAGAAAAGCTCAGAGCTCCAACCATCCAAGAGCTGAAACAGAAGATTGACAATTACAATTCAAAAGTCAACAACTGCTTGCTGATGAAGATGGTTCGTATTGCATTTTCTGGATTACATTTGTCTTTCAGTACAGCTCAGTACAGTAATGTGGCCTAAACATAAAGGTGAACTAATTTTTGCTCCATTCCAGAGAAAAGGTATTTTTTCTTCCCTGTCTGTATCTCTAAGAATAAATGTAGCCCTAGTTCTTGAGGAGGGGCTGTCCATCTATCTCCTTGTAAAGAGCAGTTGAGAGACTGATTTCCTTGAAATCCCACCATCTATTCCGTAGCCTGTTGCTGTTGCAGTAGCTCCTGTACAGAACACCAGTGCAGTATTACACTGGGGGACTGGCTAGCCGTTGCTCTTTCCCTAACCTGCAAGGTTTGCATCAGATTTGGGTGGAGTCAGGAGTGAAGTTACTAACTAAAATCTGCTTCTGGATGGACAGAGGGGGCAGCAAGACAAATCAGTTAGTATTTAAAAATCACTCAGAGTCTCTTCTTCCCTGCAAAAGCCATGTTTAGCACCTGAGCTATGATGAAAGGGAAGGCCAGCCTAATGGAAATGTGCCCAGCAGCTCATGATTTATGGAGTGACCACCAATTGTAGATATTTTGTAGATTGTACAGCTGGGGTCCCTGACCTTCTGGATCCTGTGGGCACCTTTGGAATTTTGATACAAAGTGGTGGGCACAACCACAAAATGATCACCGCAGGAGGCAGAGCTGTACACACAGAACCCCAATTGCAGGGACAAGAGGAGTAATTTAAAGGAATACGCTGGGAAAGAGGAGTGAGCACGAATAAAGCCAACACTCTGGTAAACAACATTATCTTAATTTGCACAGCCAATCAGATCTCCAACAGCCAGTCAGAAGCCCTGCTGGGCAGGAGCCCCACCTGGCCCAATCAACTTTCTAAAAGCAGTTGCCAGGAAGAAGTGTGTGTGGGGGTGGCAGCCATGGCACTCGTGGGCACCATTGTGGTGACCCCATTGTACAGTATTATTTTCATTTCCATCACCCTGAGAGACTTAGGGTAGGTAATCATATTGTAAGTATCTATATATAACCTCATAGTCAATAGATGCAAGGAATTAGTTGTTGCATCATGGAAAACATGGATTCATTAATTCTGCTTTTAAGTGATAGCACATTGGCTGCTCCATTCTGTGCTAATTCCTCTTGCACAAAGTCCAAATGCAGTTGTCTTTGCTTACCAGAACTGATCCAATCAGCCTGACAGTTGTTCATTCAGCATGACATAACCTTTCATCAAAATGGATATATAACATTCGGTCAGAACAAGTATGCTGCCAGTTCCTTCAGTATTTTGGTTTGCCTGATTTTCATCTCAACCAATCTGGTGGAGGGCTTGGTTTAGTCATTCGGCTGGTATGGTATAGGCTTCAGCAATTTCTTTATTGAAGTCCGTACAGTCTCTCGAACTGTTGCTGTTCAGGTCAGGAGCATTGTACAGCTAACAAAAGTGAGTTGAGGGTACAAAGACAGACCTACTTATAGCTGTAGAATACAATAGACTAATATTGGGGTGATTGAATCTGAAATGTTGGAAAACAGAGTACTTGGGGCTGTGAGCAGTACAGCTACTTTAACTGAAACATTTTTTCCTAAATAAGCATTGATCAGTAACTTCTCATTCACACTTTCACCTTTTACCTCAGAGAGTTATTGTGAGGGTAAAATGAAATGCTCCTGTGTGTGCTGCACTGAGCTTCTTGAAGGAGGGGCAGGATACAAATGAGATAGATTTTTTAGAAAAGAAAAGTCAACTCAGCAGGTTTATATTTGAAAACTAATTGTACTTCATGCAGAGCCCCAAAAGGTCTGTGTTTCCTGTGATGTCAGTCCCTTAGTGAAGTACAATCAAGGAATATGGGACAGAATCCGTCACCTCAGCTGTGGTAAGAAGGGCAACTTTCCTCACAAGGACAGACTCCCTTCGCATACAAGAGGATTTTGAGCTCTCTCACCATCAGTCCTCCTTCAGAGCTTATTCTGTGAACTGCTGTGTAACTGGTGTGAGACATATAGCAGTTGGGATGACTGCTCTATAGCTAATTTGAGTGTTTGGTTGAAATGCTCCACAGCCACTGCAGTGCCCCATGAATACCAACAAATGATTTTCCAGAAATAGTTGTTGCTGTATTGTTCTGGCTCAGATGAGTCAAGATGAATACATCCTACCCCTGCTGTGGTTCAGCCGCTGCCTCACATCCTGCAACCCTGTGGGAGCAGATTTGTTCATTTTTTCCAGTCAGGGTGTAGAACCATTGAGAATCTGCCTACAGTTTGGGGTTCTTGACAATATATTTCTCCCAGAAAAACAGCATTTTCTTCAGAGGCACCAGGGAAAGCTTGTTTAAACTTCATTGGAAAGGGATCATTGTTCACTCAGTTCAGTGCATCTTTCTACTTTGCCTTGACAAGATGAAGCAGTTGCGTTTGGGCCACAGCACTTCATCAGGAGTCACCATCATCAGCTTTATGTCCAATCACAGTGAATGAGAGAAGCTGAAATTGAAATGTATGGGGGTTTTGTTGTGCAGTTATAGCTTCTTTGAAACAACATTCTTCCATGACAATGGAAAATATTAAAGAAAATAGAGTAGAAAGACATGGGACAAGAAGTTTATTTTAATAAAGTGTCTATTAAATATAATCTACCTGGAAGCCAAAGAGAGGGGCTCCCACAGAGCCATGATTATAAAAGAAATTATTGGAGTATAACTCCAGATTGTTATGAATGTGGAATGGTTTAATGAAGATGTGAATGCAGCACTAAGAGCTGTGTTGGAGCTAAATGTGCCAAAAGGCTCTTGCCAACTTGTATACTCGAGGTACATGGTGTGTTGGGTCTTCCATGATGTTTTATTTCCCAAAGCATTTAGCTCAGGGTGGTTACAGGTTGGGTTAACTTGGAATACATTTATATAACCAGGAAGGAATAATATGGGTATGGAAGACTGGTGAGTTTGTTGCCTCTGCAATGAAGTTCTTAATGGAAATTAATCCCATGTTCCAAGTAATTGGAGGATAAAACAAATGCCACCCCACTTTCTTTATTCCTGATAAATCATCACTATCTTGGACATTTCTCCACAGAATGATGATGGCACTTACACAGGCTTCATCAAAGTGCACCTCAAACTGTGCCGACCTGTGACAGTCCCAGCAGGCATCAAGCCGCAGTCCATCTATGATGCCCTCAAAGAGGTCAATGTAGCCAACATGACAGAAAAGAGAACGTCCTTCTACTTGCCGCTGGATGCCATCAAACAGCTGCACATCAGCAGCACTACCACTGTCAGTGAGGTGATCCAGGGACTTCTGAAGAAATTCATGGTGGTGGACAACCCGCAGAAATTTGCACTTTTCAAGCAGATGCAGAAAGACGGCCAAGGTGAGACAAACAGGCCCTCAGAGATTTCCAATAAGAACTGCCTACAATCTCAGACTGGTTTCAATTTCAAACCCAGTGAAGATGTTGTGTATGTAAATGGTAAAGCCCTTAATATTCATTTGTGCCCCCCTCCCCAGTTATAGTGGCCCAAGTTAATACAGTGAAAGTTTTAAATGGATGTCTGTTAATAATTTTTGACTTTTCACAACTGGCATCTGAAGCACCCACTGTTGAATTTTACCTGAAAGAAACTTTGAATTAGGCAGATGTATTATAAGTTAAATATCTAAGCAGAATAAAAAGGGGTTGTGGGTGGGAAAATGATTACAGGCCAGCATAGAAATGCATTCCCTCAATCAAATCTTGGAGGTAATCATGTTTTTTTCAAAATGTATTCTTTCTGATGTGCCCAACAACTTAGCCTTTTCCCTTTTTCCCTTGAAAATTTTGTCTGCTCAAGGGTTATCCATTTCTGTATCCAGTTTGTCAAATATAGGATGTCTCTCTTTAATGTAAAAGATGCTTGAGCTGTTACTTAACAGACATCTGGCAAAGTCATAATGCTATGCATGGGCCTTGTCTGCATGCAAATTCTTCCTCATGTGGCTACATCCTGAAAAAGGATAATTTGTGGGCAGGGGTCCTTTCATAGAAAAAGAGGTGCAGGAGCTCATTAGCATAACTCATTAGCATAACTCATTAGCATATGCCACGTCCCCTGACATCACCAGAAGTGTGTCAGAAAGGGAATGTCAGTTTCAGCCCCATTATATCCTATGGGCCATTGAAATCAATGGCAAAAACTCATAGGGTATATGAGGGGCTGGAGGGGAGGGGGTTTGAGGGAGAGGCTCCAAACTTGCAGGGTAGCTGCTGGGGCTTCTCCTCGAAATACCCACCAAGTTTCAAGAAGATTGGACCAGGGGTTCCAATTCTACAGGCCCCCAAACAGGTTGCCCCAATTCCCTCCATTGTTCTCTATGGTAGGAAAAAAGTTAACATTTTTTCCCACCATAGAGAACAATGGAGGGGATGGACCCCCCATTGTTCTCTATGGTAGGAAAAAAGTTAACATTTTTTCCCACCATAGAGAACAATGGAGGGGATGGGACAATCTGTTTGGGGGCCTGTAGAATTGGAACCCCTGGTCCAATCTTCTTGAAACTTGGTGGGTATTTCGAGGAGAGGCCCCAGCAGCTACCCTGCAAGTTTGGAGCCTCTCCCTCAAACCCCCTCCCCTCCAGTGGCTTTTAAAATTGCCACCGAAATTCGGCAGCAATTTGGCGGCGAGCTGAATCAGATTAGAGAATCTGATTCAGCCCGTGGCTGTCCTACTGGCCAGTCCTGAGCTGGCGGAGCTTCGCTCTGCCTCGCTTCGGCCCCAACGAACCCCTGCTTGTGGGAATTACAGGTCTTAAGTACTGGTTGCTAGTGTAGTGGCAATTTGGAATAGGGAGCAGAAAGGTGAAACACTGACTTTGCTGAGTGACCTTGGATAGGCTTCTTCATCAGAACACAATTACTGATCAAACCTGCTCTTTGCAAGTGACAAATTAGGCCAATCATGCCCTGGCTGGAAACTTCCATCTCCATAACAAAGGATAAGGCAAGGCATGCACACACACAGGTGCCTTGAGTTCATTATAACCCAGTTCCTCTTGAGTGATAACCACAGAAAGAAGATGCTTGTGGCAAGAGGGCATCTCTCAAATCTCTCAATGCTGAGCCAATTGATCTAGGCCCTCTATAATGCCTTTCCTTGAGATAAGAGCAACTGGAAACTTTCAGTTCCAGGGATTTTGAAATGAATGTTACACATCCTAACTTGGGAGAAAGAAGGGTTGTGCTTCAGTGGAAAGGTGCAGTGTTTTCCTGTCCAGTCCTTGAGAATTGGGGCTGTGTGTGTAGGGTAGCCTTAACAATCCTTCAATAATCACAACAGGTAAGGGGAGGCTTTTCTGATTTTCAGTTACTTCTGAGTATCTTTCCATGCTCCATTCAAAGTAAAAATGTGCTGCTTTTATATTTGGCCTGTAATTGCCACAGGTCTGTGATAATCCTCTGTTTGTCCCTTTTGCAGTTCTTTCCCAGAAACTCTCGGTAACAGAGTATCCTTTATACCTCCGACTTGTAGCTGGTCCCGACACAGATGTTCTCAGCTTTGTGTTGAAAGAAAATGAAACTGGGGAGGTTGAGGTATGTCTGGAAGCGGCTTTACCTTTTGAATCTGCACAAAAATGCTGAACTTTCTGAAGACACACAACAGCCTGAAACAAGCTGAGAGTTGTATTCAAAAGGGCAGAATTTGAGTGGGTTGGAAAAGCAAACTTCCTGTACTTGGGAAATGGAAGGTTTCTTGAGCCTATATGTTAAAGGACCCATTTCCTCTTTCTCTGTTTAAGCTTTTTAAAAGTTAATTTTGATTTATATAAGTAGTTCTCTCTCTTCTGCAGAGCCTTCAATCATAATCCTTGGCTTGCTTGCTTTTTTAAAAAAATTGCAACACATCCACTGTTAATCTGCAGGTAGATAAACTGGGTGGTTGCGTTGTAGATTAGCATTTATGGTTAGTTAATCTGCTGAGGGAGATTGCTTTCCTTTCAAATAAAAAAATAGGTGGAGCATAATGTAATTGGTTTCCACCCTCCCCATGCATGAAGATAACCAGAAAATAAGGCTCCACTGTGCTTAAAACAATGCTAAGGATGGAACTATGGTCTCACCTTTTCCATCTGTCTTTTAGAAAATGAAGAATAAGCAGTTCTGTACCTCTGCAATAAGGCAGTTTTTTAAAAATGTCCAGTCTATTCCATCTGTTAAAAACATGTAAATTCAGAACTTTCTCAGCAATCTACAAGGGGGCTCAGTCGGGACCGGGAGAGATTGGAAACCCTGGTCTTCAACTCCATAAACAGTTTACTTCTTTCGTCATTCCTCTTATGACATCATGTTCTGTGGAGCTGTGGCAGAAAACCACGGCAATAGAAAATATTTATGTTCACAGATAGAATGGGGTTTGTCTTGGTCTTATAGTGCTCTGATCTCTCAGGAGTCTCAGGTAATCACACACAGTCCTCTATCCTCAGGCACTAGTTATGATTCAAACATATCCTATTCCAAAGATGCTCTGACTGAATCCCCAAGCCAGTCCTAAAACTCAAGAATTGAACAGGTGGATAGGAGGGTTTACATTTTAAAGGAAAGCAGTCACCAGTGCGTGCATGGCATGCTTTCCTGAATTCCTCTTGAACTCGCTCTACTCACACACCAAATACCTGAAACCTTGAAGCTGAGATAGATTAAAAAGCATTTGCACCATTCTGTGAGAGCATCTGTGAACAGAAAACAATACATAGAATTCAGATGTGCAGCTGATTGTGCCCACATATTTGCAACCATAGAACTGAAGATAAAATTAAGTGGTCTGTATTCTAGAAAGCCATTCTGTTGGGTCATGTTAACCTGTCTTAACCTAAGTCAGACCACTGATGATCTGTCAAGATCAGTATTGTCTACTCTGCCACACAGTGGCTCTCCAGAGTCTGAGCTAGAGGTGTTTCACATCACTTACTATGTGGTTCTTTTAAGTGAAGATGCCAAGTACATGGGTCCTACTGCACGCAAAACAGATGCTCTACCATTGAGCCACCCTCTCCCAACCCCACAGGGGGTTCTTTTTGTGCATTAATGCTGAGATGGATTTTTTTTCCAAATTTTCTAATCCTGAAAGTTTTGGAGCAGCAGCTGTCAGAGGTAAAATGTGGGATAGGGAAGGACAGATTATTTTATGGGTCTTCCAACACAAAGTTTATTGCCATTAGACTTTTTCTTTTGCACACATGCACATTTTGTCCATATGCCAATCTTAAGTGTCTGTATGTGTTTTTTTCCTCTGCAGTGGGATGCCTTCTCTATTCCAGAGCTCCAAAACTTCCTAGTAATACTTGAGAGGGAAGAAAAGGACAAAATCCAGCAAGTGCAGAACAAGTATAACAAGTTTAAACGAAGACTACAGGAGGCCTTGAAAGAAGCCAATGAGAAGCCTGGATAACAAAACCTGGAAGTGTGGCTAGTGATAAACTTAAAGTAAAAGTTATAATTATTTAAAAAACATTAAAAACCAAGACTTTTCCTCAGGACACTTTTAGTTGGTTGCTAAGACGTGATCAGAGCTGGTAACTATAGAATGGAAATTGATGTTTCAAATCCACTGGTCTGCGGAAAACCAAAAACAAATGCTGCTTCTCCTTCCACCACAGTCATACTTAATGGCATAGCAAGGAAACTTTGCAGCAAGTGCTGAATGTCCAAGGAATTGGGTTGCTTGCGCTGTAAATGCTGAAGGCCAGACCGAACTTGCTATCTTCCTTCTCCTTCTCAATGCCAATACCTTGGGCTGCTGGATTTGTGTATATGTGGCAGAAGTGCAATGAACGTGCTCTCTGTGGTCATTTCATCACCTGCAGAATGTGGTATCTGAAGTTCTGCGTTCACAATGGGTTCTTATTGCTCTGGTGTGCGTGTGTGCGCATGTAGGGGATGCCAAACAGTGGCTGCACAGTATGAAGAAAGTTAGCTGAAGAGATATCACACAGGCTAGAGAACTAGAACTGGTCCTGGTGAGCTTTAGAGTGTTGCTGGCCTTGAGCAAGAGTTTATAATTTCTCAGGGGGAAAGTCAGCTGCTTTTATTTTATTTTATAGGCAACTCAGGAGGGCTGTTTTCTTGGTTAAGCCCTCAGCCTAATATTTTAAGCTTAATCTCAGTACTGCCAACTAAGTTCCTTCTTATCCTGTAGGAGCTGGGACCACTGTGAGGAATCTGACAATGAGCTGAATTTGGCACTCTATGCTGTACACCAATCTTCTAGTAGAAAAACGATGTCAGGAACCTGAGGGAAGAGAAGATCCAGTTATCAGAGCACAGGCAGTGGGAGGCTGGTGGTTGCTGGCTCAGCACGCCCCCTGTCCCTACAGCTCGGTTTTTGATTGTAGGCAACTCAACTTGATTAAGGTGGTACAAGTTTCAACCAACTAGTTCTGTTCAAGTATGGCAAAGGTAAAGATCTCACACAATTTAACAGGCCCTGTAGAAGTAGTTAATTTCGTCACTCCTGAACAGCGTGCATGGGGTGCCCTTCGGCTGCCATGCTTTCTTCTGTGTCATGAGGCTCTTCTGTGCAGTATTGGGAAATTTAAAAAATATGAGACAATAAACGAGCTATTATGAGAAAGGTGCTACATGTCAAACAATGCAGATAAAGCTACTTCGAATGATTCCTGCTTACAGCTCTCTTTATCTTGGATGTGTGAGCATACCTAGCTGCCACACTGATACAGCTGGAGCACTGCAGAAGTCACTCATTTATGGGGCAGTCCCATGTGGGTGGCGCTCTGCCTCTAATAGACAGAGTTACCAGGCCTGGGGTGTGCGTGTGATTCAGTGGGGCAGAGCCACACAATTCAGTCGTTTTGGCACAGCTCGATGGGATCACTGTATGGAAAAGCAGCTCCCACACAGCTGTGGCTAGAGCAGAACAGTATCCAACACTGTCAGGATGGTGGGTACAGCTTGCTATAGTAGGGCAGTCTTTCCCCTTTCTGTCTATAGTTGCTGGCTTTGAGAGTCAAAGCATTAAATCTTTTTCCTGTCCCAAGAACAGACAGTCTTGAGCGTGAATCTGACTTGAGGCTTGTTCAAAAAGGGAAACTGCATAAATCAGGTTCAGTGTGAGAATGGCAGCCCCTTAAAGTCTGGTGAAGGTGGTATGGGGCGTGATCCCCCCAAAATTGAAGTACCAGGCCTCCATTAAAGCTGAGAAGAACTGCTGGCACCACATGAAGAAGGCAGGGGACATAAATAAGCACATGCAAACACCATTCCCTGAATATAAAGTATTCAGAGTCTTCATAAGCACTGTAGAAACGGTTGGTGTAGTCCACGGAGGAAGGACTCCAGGAGTTCTGCCGACTGTGGCAGCAGGGAGAACAAGAGACAGAAATAACCACGAAGGACAGTTTTGTAAGTCATTGACATTTACCCTCAAAATGGTAAGTATTCCTTTAAAAAAATATATATTAAACAGCTTCTTGGAGCCTGGCATGCTCCTGCTCCCCTTAGCATGTCTTGAATGTTTTCCTAGGAGGCATGGCTCCTTATGCAATTCATGTGAATGCTGCTGACTAAGCCTCCTGCAAAACAGGAGGGTGTTTTTTTCTCTCTTTTTGTAAAAAAAAAGATGATATAGTTATGGGGCACAAAGAGGAAACAAAATTAGTGATGCCCCAGTTGCGAGAGAGAGCAGAGCCACCGGAGCTGTGGCAGAGCAGACGCCTTAGAGATGCATCAGGAGAGACCCCCACCTTAAGAAGCGCAGACTACTGCTGGCAGTGCCTTCGTTAGTATATTGTGTTGCCTGCGTATGTACATGTGTAATCCCCCCCCCCTTTCTCTTTAATGGTCAAATGTAAAAGATGTAAAATCTGTATAGAGCGGAATTAGTGAAAGCTTATGTGGTAAATACATTTTTGCAATGCTGTAATTTATTTTTACTACTGGTTTAATCCTATGACATTAAAAAGTCACCTTCCAGCTTTTTTTTTTAAAGCTCCTAAGCAATTTGTTCATGCGATACAAACTGTGTAAGAAGCTATTTTAAAATAAACAGTCCCTGTTAAAACTATTTCAAAGAGTTGGTTTGTTACCTTGTGCCCTCTGCTGGTATTCACTGATATTTCAGTCCATGAGCCAAGACGCAATCGTAAAGTTTGTTTATCTATCCCTGGCTTCTCTCCCTGTGGGAACCCAAAGCAGCATACAACACAGTTCTCCGCAGCGATTTGCCACGTCACCCAGTGAACTTCCATGGGAGAGTGGAGAGTTGAGCCTGGGTCTCCCGGCTCCTAGTCCAATACGCTACTGCAATTTGCATCCCACACTTAGAAGAGGTTGTCAAGACAAGAAGAGAGAAGAGATTCGATTTATACTCCCCCCTTCACTTGGGAGTCTCAGAGCAGCTCACACACTCCTTTCCCTTACCCTCCCCACAACAGACACCCTGTGAGGTGGGTGGCGCCGAGAGAGCTCTTTCCAGAACTGTTCTTGAGAGAACAGCTCTGACAGAACTAACAGCTTGAGAGAACAGCTGTGACAGCTGTGATAGAACTAACAGCTGCGACAGAACTATGGCTTGCCCAAGGTCATCCAGCAGCTGCATGTGGGGAATCAAACCCGGTTCTCCCAGGTTAAGTCTGTGCATATAACTACTACACCAAACTGAATCCGGGATAAGATCCAGTAGAGAACTGAGAAAGGTCTAAAAAGTAGATGCTAGGAAGAAATGCAGAAAAAATAAGGCATTATTTAACCTAGAAAAAAGTCTGTGCCAGTATGTCTGTATAGGTTATGGTGTGTAATGATTTGAGATTTGGATTCAGGCACAGGGAAACCTAGGTTCAAATTCCAACTCCTTTATGAAGCTCACTCATTCTTGTTATGTAACTGCCCTCCCAGGGCTGCTGCAAGGTTAAAAATGGAGGAGGGGAAACCATCTCCACCATCTATCCTGCCATTATAGCCTTAGTGCAATATCCAGCAATGTGTAGATGCAGCCTAAGAGTCCATATACAGCATAATCACTACAGTACATGGATTATAGTGTTGCACCAGTACTCTTTACCTCTCTGTTCCTGACCAGTTTTTCAGTTACTGCTTCCCCGATGATATGCAAGAAAAGGATGAAACAGGCTATGTATGGGGCCGGGGAATACAGCCGGTGTATATTGTTATGCTCTGCTTTCACAGGCCTGTAAAAAAACTTAACAGTGCAATCCTAAACAGAGGTACACTCTTCTAATCCCACTGATTTGCAAGGGGTATATAACTCTGTTTAGGATTGCACTGTCAGTTATCTAATCTTCACAATCCTGTCAATACAAAGTTACCTGGTAATTAGATTTAGTAATTTAAACCGGTGCAAATTGTATTATATTTTTATACAGCACATATATCCCCAACCAGCTGTGTGAAAAAAAATCAGCAAAACATCTGGAAAAAACATTTATTTTTTAAATAAAAGCATTGTTTTTATAGCTAAAGCAGTTAGATTACTTATCTCTGTGGAATAAAATAATTTATAAATAACAGTGCTCTAATCTTCGGTCTTGGCTACTTCTTTCGACCAATCTTTGGTGCCTTCTCAAGGCCCTGGATGTACTTGCGATGTATCTGGTAGTCCTCTGTAACAGAGTCAAGTATGAACAAAATAACCCCATCTAGTATTCGGTTAACTAAAACACACACAAACTCTAAAGCACCATACAAATAATAAGGCCCGATTGTTTTAAAAATCTTTTTAATTGTATGAGTTTCAGTCAGTTAAATAGATCTGAAAAGGGCATTCTTTGTTTTTAGGAGATTTTATATATATATATACATATGTTTCATAAACAGGCACCATCTCTAAAGGCATCTGCATTGTGAAAGAGAAGAAAGAATGCTTCTTCTAAGATGGTAGATGGCATCCATGCAGATTGTAGATATATGCAGTACTTAGCAATTATTGTTGAAAAATCTGCTGCCTGGCTAATGTAAGGTACTTTTTACCTAATTGCAGGATTTTGGACTGGTTAATATAAATACTACAGCTAAAATGCCACCAGTTTCCTAGATACTTACCTAGCAACAGTTTTGCAAGATGGTTGATTTGATTGCCTTGTATCTGGACCTGAGCTCTATCCTTGGTTCCTGGGAGGGTGGTGACTGTGGCACTGGCCTGGACCTTTTGTTGAAGAATATTGGCAACAGCCTGTGGATCTAGACCATAAAGCTCCAGATTCTTAATTATTGTTACCTGTGAGCGAGAGAGAGCACTGTAGTATGGGCTAAGGATAGCCTAGTATACCAGTCTACTGGGATCTCCTATTCTTCTAGGCAAGCAGCACCCATAAGCCAAAGACCTATATCTATAGGTTATTAGTTTGTGAAAATAAATGGTCTATTTATTTATTAAAACATTTATATCCTGCCTTTCCTCTTGGTTAAAGGCAGCTTACAATAATAGTTGAAACATCCCCAACTAAAACCAAAGATAACATAGAAAGCCCCAAATCCCTCCCACCCCTTAAAAGATGCCTGCCATTCAAACCCCCTCAAAAGCTCCGGCCAACAGGCAGGCTTTGCAGCATCATTTTCAAATAATGCAAGTAGAAATAAATATACGCAGCCTCATTTGTAATAATACAGTGTTGGTCACTAACTTAAAAATGTATCAGAGCTGGTAAAAGTGCAGAAGAGGACAATCAAGATAATCAAGGGGTTAAAACACTTTTCTTATGAAGAAAGACTGAAGAGAACAGGAATTTTCAGTTAAAAAACAACTAAGGGGGACATGGAGAAGAAATATAGCAGTAAAATTATGCTTGAAGAGCTAGGACACCATCAGCTACACTTTTTGACACCATTCCCATATCTAAACTGAGCCCATCAGTATGACTTCTGACCAGGCCAGGCTTCAACCCGTAATTCACTCCCCCGTTTGCGAAAATAAATCACAAACATACATTACATTGTCGGTAGTGTATCAGCTTAACATCCTAGCTAGCCTTCTGCAATGACATTGGAATTAGGGACAGATGTTAACCCCCACATGCTTGTCTGTGAAAAAGTGAGACAACTCAAGTGCTGTTCAAGGGCATCTCCCCTTGGTGAAAAGTACTGTTCCAGTAGTCATCATCCTTCTTCAAGAACTAGCACAACATTCCACCCATGTGCAAAAGGCATTTTTAAATTAGCCAGTTTGCACACACAGTTCAATAATGCAGGAAACAGACAAACAAGCAGGTTTTTAAGTGAACTTAGTAGTTACCACTTTGTTTGCAGCAAGCTTTGAGGCAGCAAAGTCTGGACCTTTGCTCAGGACACTCCTCACCCTTACCTTTTTATTTGATGATCGCTGTGCTATGGTTATATCAACAGGGTCGATATTTCCTTTCCTCACAACGGGTTCCTGCCCTGCAAAGGTCACCTGATGGAATGGCTGCAGCTGGTCGAGACACCTGCCAGAGCGGTAGCATCAAGAGTTAAATCCTGAAGGGATGCCAGCTGTCAGCATCTGTGGCTTTGCCATTCCTGCAGTAGTTATCAGCCACTTCTGTGGCCACAGGATAGTCAGCAGTCTCAACTGGACCTTTTATGAAGGCCAGATCCTACCAGGCAACAGAGCCACAATGGGGAATTAGACTGGCCTGATACAGAGTAGTAGGCTAGGCCATGGTGCTACTCCAGAGTGCCTCTCTGGACTTAAAAAGGCTGTTACAATCCTGCTTTGGTACTGTTATATGTGTTTTGTAGTGGAAAGCAGCCAAGTACTACCATTATCAGCATTAAGGGAACTCAGCTTGAAGTACTAAATCCTAAAAACCAGGGAACAACACACTCCTAACTTGCCATCACAAAGCTTGACAAACGGTGCTGTAACATACACAAAGATTTGCATTTGGCCTTAGGTTTACAGCATCTTCCTGGCTGCCTCAAGCAAGAGAGTTCTTGATGCTGTATAGTAGAATGATCTTCCTTCAGACATATAACAAGAAATTAATTATGCCCAAGACTTAATTTGTGGCACTGCCCAGGACTCAAGTCTCTTTACAACAGCAGGGCTGTAAGATTTGAAGCAATCCAGAAACCTGCTCAGAGCATGATTGGAATCCCACAGTGCTAAGGAAGCACAACTTAAACCTGTAACCCATTACGAAACAACAACCCATTAGCAACCAGGCTTTCGACCAAACCTGAGCATCTCTGTCTGAGCTATTTAAACAAAGTGTGTCTGCAGCATACAGGAGGCACTTAAAGCTCGTCAAGAATTAGTTAAGTCAGTCCGACAGTTAAGAGGAATTCTATCTGTGTGCCTTTCTTAATTCCCAGTATCTCCCTCCAAGTTTACTGCATGGGCCAGAACAGATTGCTTCATGTAATTCACACAGGCAAATAGCACAGCTATGGCTTATCCACCAAAACACCAGCGCCAGGCCCTTGCTTGGCCACATGCCAATTTTGACCTATGGTTGATTTCAACCTTCCTGACATTACAGAATTCTCCCACACCCTATTAAAGCAACCAGGACCCCTATTAGCAATACTATTCCACACTCCATTAAAATGAGGAGGATATGCAAGGAGCCATTCTTGATGGTTGCCCATCAATGTGCTGCAATGTGATGGTTTGCATTACATGGGGAAACCAGGGCACAGTTGGCCTTCAGCACACAAGGAATCTCTGTCCCTCACCTGCTCAGGAGGTCATCCCACTTGAGCTTTGAGATTTCATCTTGCTCTGATTTGTTCAACAGGCAGTCACACAAGATAGGATTCACCTTTACAAAGCTGCAATCAAATAGTACTCATTAAAAAGAAGCTTGTTCTCCCCACGATCTGTTCATTGAGCTGGGAATACATCGCAGTCCAGGCTGTGCAGCACTCTAAAAGTTGCTGTTTGCCTCATCAGTATGTCATTAAAAGCTGAATCGGAATGTCCTAAACCCGACTGCACTTGCAAACTCCGTCCTAGACTCCGACAGCCTAGTAAGAAAAGACTAAATGACAAAGGTCCTGTTTACTCATAACATCTCTGGATGTCCTATATTTGGCACTCTTTCACTGCACCCAGGGGGGAAAAGTAGCCATAACTTCCCTAGACCAAGTGTCTATTCATATCTAACATACCACAGAAGAAAGTAATTGGGCTGTATGTGCAGGAAAGCAGGCCATTTCAGCTGAGTTATCACACACTACTTTAAAACTACCTATTGATTTAGCTGGGGCATAATATTAAGAGTATACCTGTATGCATCCCACACACATAGCAGCAAGTGCCCAGCTTATATTCATTTCCTAGATATAGAAGAGGGCAAAAACAGGCCACATGTATGACTCAATGTGCAGGGAATTTAATGCCAGCAAAAGTACCTGCTCTTTCTGGCAACACTTCCCACATTTTTGGGTTTAGCATTACAGAGCTGATCCAAGAGCAAAGGCAGTGACTGTGCACCAGCAATCCCTCTAGACAGTCCATGCTGTCAACACAGGGCACAGTATTGGTATTCTCCTCTCTCTGCCCAATGTAGTCTCAGTTCTTACATACTTTTTGTTTGTTTCATCAACCAACTCATTGGTCTTCACATAGCTGATAATAGCACTTCTCACTTCACTACTGGAGAGGGTGCTGCCTTTCCTGTGGGTAAATGGAAACTTCATTACTTGATCTGCAGTGCTTTTGAAGCACAATCTACAGTCTTTGCAAATCAGAGACTTCAGAACAGCCTCCCCCCCAAAAAGTGCAGGAATGGCCCAGTAAAACCAGACTGTCAGAACTATCCCTCCCCAAACATTAATGCTTTAGGGAGGGTTATCTCCTGGTAGGCTGTTTCTCCCAAACTCTTATACTCTTAGGTGGTGGCCACACGAGCGAAATAATCCGGAGAGGAATCTAGGCTTTTTTGCTCTGGAGCAATTTGCCCCGCTGTTGCATGATCACACAGGTCTGTGGACCTGCCGGGGCAACTTGCCACTGTGTGATCAGACGCAACTGCAGGCAAGTTGTTGGGGGTTTTCTGTGGTTGGTTTCCGAGATGCTTAAATGGGGGATTGATGAATTGCCTCCCCACCCTAAGGGCTTTCGATGATGCGCACACAGAGAAGGGGGGGAACCCAACAGTGTGGCATTGGGATAGCGTGTGATCCCACTATCCGCACTGCCACACTTCGACACTGGAGTGATCACATGGGGAAACTCTAGCTGTGAACCGCAGCAAACCATTTGATACTGGAGTTTCACTAGTAGCTTTTTACCACGCTTCCCCACTGGATGAAAATGGTTTGCAACAGTTTGACGACAGTTGTGGGATGCTTCCCAGATGTGCTGGTGTGATCGCGCTGCTTTGATCCGGTGGTGAATCATCCCTCTTCCGTGGCAAATGGGTGCGTATGATCGCGCCCTTATATTGGCAAGCTCCAGCTGTGGCACTATCTTCTTCCCTAAGGCTATGGACATGCACACACACGCACACTAACTCACTCACTCACACCCCCTTAAGCACTTGACTGTTTCCCCTCTCTAGATGTTTTGGGCCCACGATGTCAGCCAAAGAACAATGGGATGTAGGGGGCAAGGCAAAGGGTTGGTTTTCTTAAATTCCTTACTTATATCCAGCCTCCTGGAACAAGGGTGCCATTTTGGATGAGATACCATAGAGTGGTATTATTTCAGGAGGGTGGTACATCTGCTCACCATCAGCACCTTTACTGTCTTGGGCAGGCGATTCAGATGCTGCTAATTCAGGTACTACAAAAGATCTAATGCTGAAATATAAAAGAGGAAAATCAATTTTATATTGTTTACTGTTTACTGGAGAAGTATCATGAAGGATAACACTGCTGAGAAACAGGAAGGGCAAGTCTCAGCTCTCTTGTCTCCCAGGCACTAAACTCCCTAGACCTCACAACTGACAGTACCATGCACAAGTTGTCTCAGAAACAAACCTGTTCAACAGAATTGCAAACTTATTCCAGCCTCTCAGAGCAATGAATAGTTTCTGTTCCCCCAAAATATATCTAATCTATTTCATAGGCCATCCAACCAACATAAGAAAAAAGTGAGTGTATCTTCCAACTTCCAACTTCCACTAGTTTCACCAAACTAGTTTTCCTATAGGTTTGCCACATGTACTTTAGTAGTAACCAAGAAGAACCAAAAAATGGACCAGCAGTTCAGAGCTTATTCAGAGGACTTTCATTTTGGGAACTGGAAGCTTTGCAGGATGGCTCAACTCACATTTGGTCCCTGCCAGTCCATTTGGCTGATCAGGACCAGCACAAGTTGTTGTTGTTTTTCCTACACAACTACAAAGACACTAAATTAAAAAAATACCACTAAGGTATACAGCAGGGGTGGCCAACCTTGCTTAACGTAAGAGCCACATAGAATAAACGTAAGAGCCACATAGAGATGTCTGAGAGCCGCAAGACAGGAACAAATATCACACACACGTTTTTATTTTTAAAAATATGCAAATTTGCTTTTTATTAACGTTAAATGGGACTGCCAAAAATAAAAAAAACCCAGGAAAACCAGTTATAAGAAAGAGAGAGAGAGAAACTAGGAAAGCAAATAGATGGGAGGGAGGAGGGAAGGAAGGAAGGAAGGAAGGGAGAAAGAGAGAAAAAGCATGCCTCCCCTTTGTTTCCCCAGCCGCCCTGCCAGGAGCCGCACAATATGTGTGAAAGAGCCGCATGTGGCTCCCGAGCCACAGGTTGGCCACCCCTGGTATACAGAGACCAAGTTACTACCATATATAAAATACTATTTTCAGTTATTTTCATGAAAATAGTTACTATATCAAGGCATCCTTAGCTTATTCTTAACTATCAACCGTAAACATTTAATGTAAATAACTGTATTTAAGATAAGTGAATACAAACCAAATAAGAAAAAAAAGGACTTTCAAAGTAACAATGCTTATTCTCTTCTTTCTTTCCGCTTCTTTTAACAAAGTCTTATTTGACTTTCTGGGGTCTTGGAGCTGCTGCTCCTTTCTCTGCATCAGAGTCTTTTCCCTCAGATTTATTGCTCTTTCTGGCAACAATAAATCTCAGGACCAGCACAAGTTTTGCAGTGCTTGTTGGGTCACTTCCTCAAATCATCACAGGGCTTCCCTCTAAACCAGGATGGCCATTATTTGAACAAATCCCAAGTATAGCTGGGCAAAAAGGTGCAGAGCAGGTAAGGCTATCTCTTTTCTCTTCTTTTGGTATTTTTCACTGTATTTTTCATATGTGGGTGTGTGCACGCACCTGGAAGTCATGGCGACCTCTAGTGACTGACCCCTACTGGGGGCCTGGAGGATATTCAGAGAGGCGGCTGAATAAAGCCTGCCCCTTTCCTCCCAACTGCTGGTATTCCAAGGAGGTCTCCCATCCAAGTACTTGCCAGAGTTGACCCCGCTTAGCTTCTGAGATCTGTCGAGATCGGGCTTGCCGGGGCTCTCCAGGTCAGGGCAGGTAAGGTTATTTCCACCTACTGGAAGAATTGCCAAAAATTCTGTCCCTGTGACTTTCCTAAAAACTACACTGCCACTTTAGCTAAAATGAAATCTTAGGAGAGCTCACTTGGCAGCACTTACCTCTGTCCTCTGCCAAGGGACAGGTGAAAGATAAGTGGGTGGGGAAAAATGGACAACCCTCTCCTGTTCTCTGCCGAATCACCTGCCACTTCCAAAAAAGGGGATAATTCTAAATTAGTGTGATAGGCAGGAAAGAGAGTCTAACTGCTGCGTTCTCACATCAGGTCCAGCCTGATCCTCAGTTGGCTTTTTAGGAAAAGATTAGGCAAACTCATGGAAGATAGCATGACAGAACATCCATGTTTAGAGGCAATATATTGTGAAGACCAGATGCTGGAGAAGAAGCTTCCTCATCCATAGCCTCCCTGACATCACAAGTAGTCATTGTGACCAATCTAATGCAAGGCACCGGCTGTCCTGGCTGATGGCTCTAGGATTCCCTGACATCAAACACATCTACACAAACAAGCACAAATGAGACCCTGCAGAAGCCTCTATCAAATTCTCACCTCACAACACTATGCATGTGTGACATCACAGAAGAGTGGGGGAGGGGAAAAAGAAGAACTCCCCAGTGGGAACTCCCCAGAAGATAGGCAGCACAGCTGCCAGGAACCAATCCCAGAGATGATCCCTGAGGAGGAAAGAGGAGATGAGGGGCTACAGTGCATCCCCATCAACACCAATTCTTCACCTCTTTTAGCCCAAGTGGTAGGAAGACTTGCAAAGCGAGCATGGGCAGCGGTAGCAAGAGATGACCGGTAAGCACACCCAGTTCTGACTTACTTGTTGAGACAGGGATCTTTACGCATATAGCTGTGTATGGTAAGGAATACAGCGCAGAGGGCTTTGTAAGCCTTATCAGCACCACCAAACATCTGCATTTTATGCACTGCTTCTTCACCATCGCATTTCTTCGCTGATTTTGATTAAGGCTACTGTTCTTAATATCAATATGTTTCCTGCCAGTACTATGCATGCCTTAAAAGCATTGGGGGGGGGGGGGGAGCACTTCAAGAGCCGGGCTCAGTCAGCCCCAAGTTTAACTGGATGACAGTGACACAGTGGCTTTACAATCATGGGCTGCTGCACTGACTTTCAGCACCCCTAAATGCCTGAGGTTGCACAATGGTCCTAGCTACCAACACAATCCATGGCTGAGTGGAGGATTTGAACTCATGATTCTAATGTCTGTGACTGTGCCAGGCTTGGATCCTATGGCATCGTTCCCACGGTGCTTCTCGCTGGCTGCTGCAGAGGCTTTCCTTTGCCATGGCACTGGTTTCTTCTGTCGGTAGTACTTCCATGTGCACAAGATCAGTGCTTTTCAAGGAGCAGAAGTGCGAGTGAGCACCACAGCAAAGGGAAGCCTCCACAGTGGCTGGAGAGAAACAGAAGGGGAACAATGTCATAGGAGCCAACCACAGGAGTCTGATGCATATAAACCAAACAAACTAGCTAACAATGAACAGCAACCAACCTACCTAAATCTACCAAACAACACTGGCTCTAAAGACTGTAGAACTTATGCAATTTTTAAAAAAAAAAATTGATGTCTGTATTTTCCCCAGTGAAGCTGGGTCCTAAATCAGGTAATAAACAAAATACAGCATAAAGTGGTAGCATAATATAGTACTATTACATACAGGCCAGAGTTGCTGCTTAGTTAATATTTATAACACAGATTAATGGTAACAGGGAGACACTTTGGAAGTGGCATATATTTCATTTAGTTTGTTGTAGTCGTTTGGAATGATAGAATGCAAAACTCTGATGCGGCTGTTAAAGCCAGTGATATTAGTAAGGCATTGCCCTTGAGATATGACCCACCATGGAGGGGTAGAGAAAGGCTTTCGACCTCTGCTTCCGCAGTGCCTCAGGGCTGCCTGTCAGACCCCACCAGCAGCTGAAGTGAGGTGGTGGTGGAAGTGTCCAGGAGTGCCCTTTTGCACCTGAGGCTGGTATACCAGCTGCAGCCATTCCTGGAGACAGCAGGTCTGGCCACAGTTATATATATATGCCTTGGTAACATCCAGATTAGATTCCTGTAACACACTCAATATAGGGCTGCATTTGAAAACAGCCTGGAAACTTCGTTTGCTACAGAATGTGGCACCCTCAATTCTAACTGGGCTAGCTGTCAAGATCATCCTTCCCCCTCAGTGCCACATCAATTATGTTGGTACCAATTTGCTTTCAAGCTCACTGCAAATTGCTGTCTGCCTGCTTCAAGACTACTTAGGGTTTTAAATGTTATTCAGCCCATCCAACCCTTAACCCATACAAACCTGCTCACAATTTCGTACCCCTGCAGCTCTGTTCCACATGCCTGCACAAAATGAGGTGAGGTGAGTCATCATACGGGACAGAGCTTTTTTGACAATGCCCCCCCCCCCCCCCCCCCCCGGCTTTGTAATTCTCTGTCTTGGAAGCCTCTTTGGCCTTCTCCCTTCTAGCCACTGTTGGGAACTAAATCCAATACCTTGCATTTTTCTTAATGGTTGGATTCAACTTTTGGGGGAGCTAGATGGAGCGTGCATATTACTGCCATTCTGCAGATGCTCCCCTGGCTGCCCATTTGTTACCAAGGTCAGTTCAAGGTATTAGCACAAGTCCTTCATAGCCTTGGTCCCTCTTATTTGTGGGATCGCCGCTCTCCCTGTGCTCCGCCATGATAACTCCGCTCATGTCAGCAGGACCTTCTGCAGGTGCCAAACTGCAAGTGGGCAGAATCAACAATTGCCCATACATGTGCTTTCTCCCTTGGGGCTCCCGCCTTGAGGAACGGTTTTCCTGAGAGGGTCAGGAAAGCTCCTGCTGTGCTGGCAGTCCACAAACTATGTAGAACTAAACTATTCAAGAGGGCTTTTCTGCGCAGGTAATAGGATTGTCGCTGTACAAAATGGTTCCCAAACTTATTTGGATAAATGGTTGGGACTTGTGGCCTATCCTGCTGCATATAGCTTATTGTAAGTAGGATCCTATTATGTAATTTCTGTGCCACTTGTAGTTCATGTCAATACTTAAGCTATGCTTCAGTTCCTTCTAGTGGTTCCAGACTTCTAATATGCTAAATCACTGGTTACTGAACGTCTCATTTTGTTAACTGCCATGACTCACTCTGTGCAATCCACCTTGAGTCCCTGTGAAAAAGGCAGACTATAAATAACACAAATAAAAACAAAGTTATTATTTTATGTTTAGATAGATTGGTATTTTTTTATGTGGCTGGAACTTATTTGCTGCTTTATTGTTGTTTACTGCAGAGGGGTGATTATTATTCAGTGCTACTTTTATTATTGCTTTCGTTTTACTCTATTGCATATTTTGCGCTTTTTAACTTTTGTTACCCTAAGTTCTGATGCACAAATCTGTGTCCCGTGTGCTCCCGGGACTGGAAGAGGAACCCACAGTCAGAGTCCAACAGGTCAGATAAAATCTGTTTATTGCAATTAAGAGGAAATACAAGACTGGATACCTTAGCACCCAGCAACACCAAGCTGTATTCTGCCCCAGCCAGGAAGGGCGGTTGGTCTTATACCTCAAATGACATCACTATAGTTCCCACTTCAAGAAATCCCTAATTGGTGCCAAACAGGTAACATCATCAGAGCATCATCTGACTTTGCACCTCTCTATCAGCATACCCCTATGCTGATCAAGAGTGTCAGTAATTACATCTGCTTATCTGGTCCCGGGACAGTGTAAAACAATGGAGAACAGTACATAAGGAACATAAAAGAAGCCAATGTTGGATCAGGCCAGTGGCCCATCCAGTCCAACACTCTGTCACACAGTGGCCAAAAACACCAGGTGCCATCAGGAGGTCCAGCAGTGGGGGCAGGACACTAGAAGCCCTCCCACTGTTGCCCCCCCTCAAGCACCAAGAGTACAGAGCATCACTTGCCCCAGACTGAGCGTTCCTATCTATACTTTTTGGCTAATAGCCACTGATGGATCTCTGCTCCATATCTATATACTAATAGCAAAGGCACCTCCTGCGTGAGCATATCTAAATCCGGCCAGGGGGGCACCTGGGGGGCAGGGAGATTGTTCTGCACACTTGGGGGACTCCCCAGATGTACAGAAAAATCTGAAAACTTTTAAAAACTTTTGGGGGGATTTAAATACCCCAAAAAGTTAAAGAGTGTTCCCTGCACACACATAGGGAATGCTCTTGAAACTCTGAGGCAGCCTGGCGGCTGAGAGCCACTTGGGCCCACTGCAGGAGCCCGGGGGGTGGGGTGGGGGAACAGTCTGGCTATTAAGGCTTCCGTCATCTCTCCTCCTCGCCTGCCTCGAGTGTAAAGAAAGGAGTGGCTCCAGAAACCCGCGCACCTTGCTCACCCTCCCGCTCTGGCTCAGCCTCGGCAGCAGTCCGCGTCTCATCGGGCGGGTGGTTGAGGGTGTGTGGAAAGGCTAGGAGTGAAAAGCATCAGCGCATATGCTGGAGCACTCAGTGGATGGGCATGTGAATCCTTCAGTAGCGGTGACAACAGCAGCAGCAAAGAGGCGGCGGAGAAGAGGGCTGTTGGCGCTGCTCCTCCAGTCACCATCAGGGAGACAGAGGGAAGCAAGCCACCAGAAGCTTGAGGAGCCTCGAAGGGGCTTGCAAGGACACAGCATGGTCCCTGGACAGGCGATGAGGCACCTGCTGCCGTTTCTGCCCTCGCTGTCCTCCAGGGGAAGAAGGAAGCCTCGGCTCTTCGTCCTTCCTCCCCCCCCCCCCCCGGCCACCCAGCTCACCTGCCAGCCCAGGAAAGCGGTGAAGATGTCACCGCCACCACAGCTGCGGTGCCCGGGGGGTGCTGTGTGGAGCAGCAGCCCCAGGCTCACCCTGAGAAGCCGCCTCCGCTCACCCATGAGCACCATGGCTCCACCGCTCCACACTGGCAGGGGCCAGCCGGCTTCAGAAGGCAGCGCCAGTGGCAGGAGCAGCATGGATATGGTGTGGATAGGTTGGCCGCCTGCCTCTTCTCTGCTCCCCATGCACTGGGGAGGCAGGGGACAGGGTGTGTGTGCAGCCTGAGGTAAAAAAAAATTCCGGGGGGGGGGTGCCTTGGGAATCATGGGTCCCCACCTCTTGTGTTTAACTAATTCCCACCAGGGCCTGCTCCTCGCATCCTTCAGAACTTATTTACCACTGTCTTGAGCTAGGGCGTTTCCTGATAAGGCGCAATGATTCACACTGGGCTCTGCTCTTGGCAGACTTCCTGGGGTCATCTGCCATGCCCTACAGAAGAAATTATTGTTTTGAGAACACTCAGATTTTTTCTTCAAATAGCTTTTACTCCCCAAATGTCCTTCAACTGAGGGGCTTGCACTTTCAGATATCCATTCTTTTCTACTGCTTTTCTAATTACATTTAAAGACCTTTAACAATTGCTATTACTCCATTTAATTCTTAGAAAAGAAAACACAATCATAAAATATATAAATTCTATTCTAAATCTCTTCTGTCTGAGCTAAATACTAGAATCTGAATATACTGTGATCAGACTCTCAAAAAGGCACAATGACAGCTGTCAGTACGTATGTCAGGGTAAATGTCAGAAATCACATTTATAAATCACATTAATTGATAACTTGTTCAACAGTTCCATCTGGTAGAAGACAGATGCTAATAAATACCTTAATAAAGGAGTGGCGGTAGTTAATGAGGATATGCTATCTGGCTATGGAAGGAAAGTGGCTAGGGATTGTCAGTGCCTGGTCTTGAAAGGTTATTTTGTGCCTTTCAAAATCAAGCAGCGGAGGGGTTGCAGAAGTATGACCTGCCCTGCTGTAGTGGCAGAGTGATGGCAAAAGCGCCAGTTGCTGAGCATGTCCCTGGCATGCAGTTCACTGAGAGGTCTGATTTGCAGTCCTCTTACTGGTTCCTGCTACGTAAGTGGAAAAGTGTTTACTATGAGATTGCCTTTCTTTTTTTGCACTGATTCACTTGGGAAATGCTAAAGATTGAGCAGTTAATTTTTGAGTAAATGTATCAATAGAGGACACCCCCCCCTTTTTTTTCCAAAAAAGAGAAACACAACAACCAAGAACTGTACAGGTGGCATTGCCAAGAAAACGTCCAGAGTGTAACAACTTATCCATACAATGGAAAGTCTCTGCTTTGAAGTTTGGATTTCAAGCATGTAAGGAAAACGCGTTTAACTGTCTTGGAAATCAGGATTCCATCCCTAGTGTGAGTTATGAGCACATGCTGATATGGCTGCTACTGCCTCCAAGCTGAGCCACCAACAGGCTTTAACACTGGCTTATTTTGCTTCCTCTGGGAAACAGCAGCACTGGATCCTAATACACACATAATCTGTTCTGGACCACCCTTTGGAAGGGGGGACACTTTTCAGCGATGCAGATTCTAAGACCTTTGTCTATCAAAAGTCACATTAAAAGAGGATGTCAAAGTACCGAGAGAACTGAAGCATCAGGATGATGCCCAAAAATGTGCTAAATGCTTTTCTCAACTAACTTACACTGCGTTGTTGCATAAAATGAGAAGCAGTGGGTCCTTGAAGACTTGCAGGGGCATCTCATTTTCCCACCCCCTCTACTTCCATTTTCCCTTCCCTGAAAGCCCCCACAGCCTCTCTTTCCTGCTTTTCTCTCTCTGCTTCCCACCCACCAGCCAACCTGCCTTTATTTGCTCCCCTGGTCTTCTGCTTCCTCTCCTTCCCTGCCACTGCCTCCTTAAGTGTCTCCAGGAACTGTCCCTCTAAGATAGGTAACGATATGGGGGTTGCCAGGAGGAGGCAAAGAGGAAATAGTGTGGGGAAAGGAATAAAGGGGGAAATGAGGTGATCTCTGCAAATCCTTGCAAGTTCTGCATAACTGGGCCATAGTTTTCCATAGATTTGCAGAGATTACCTCATTTCCCCCTTTATTCCTTTCCCCACACTATTTCCTCTTTGCCTCCTCCTGGCAACCCCCATATCATTACCTATCTTAGAGGGACAGTTCCCGGAGACACTTAAGGAGGCAGTGGTGCGCCCCCTTCTGAAAAAGCCATCTCTGGACCCGACCGAATTGGCCAACTATCAGCCGGTTTCCAACTTGCCCTATTTGGGCAAGATAATAGAGAGGGCAGTGGCAACTCAGTTGCAGGGCTTTCTGGATGACACTTCCATTTTAGATCCCTTCCAGTCTGGTTTTCATCCAGGTCACGGGACGGAGATGGCACTGGTTGACCTCACAGACGACCTCCGGAGGCATCTGGATCAGGGCGGAACAGCAGTGCTGTTGTTGTTAGACCTGTCGGCTGCGTTTGACATGGTTGACCACCGACATTGGAGTTCAGGGACTTGCCTTGCAGTGGCTTGCCTCCTTTCTCCAAGATCGGGGACAACGAGTGGCACTGGGGGATCAGCTGTCCTGAAGGCACCCACTGGGTTGTGATGTGCCCCAAGGGGCGGTGCTGTCCCAGATGCTTTTCAACATCTATATGCGCCCTATTGCCCAGACTGCCCGGAGGCATGGGCTGGGTTGTCACCAGTATGTGGATAACACCCAGCTCTATCTGCTGTTGTGTGGCCGGTCCGACTCCAAACCGGAAAATCTAGACTGGGAGTTACAAGCTGTGGCTGGGTGGCTAAGGCTGAGCCAGATAAAATTGAATCTGTCGAAGATGGAGGTCCTATGCCTGAGCCGTGGTGGTCCAAGGGTAGAGATCCCGCTCCTGACCTTTGATGGGGCTCCATTGGTGCCAGCACCGGAGGTCAGGAGTCTGGGAGTGCTCCTGGATGCCTCCTTAACAATAAGAACATAAGAGCAGCCAATGTTGGGTCAGGCCATCCAGTCCAACACTCTGTCACACAGTGGCCAAAAACACCAGGTGCCCTCAGGAGGTCCAGCAGTGGGGCCAGGACACTAGAAGCCCTCCCACTGTTGCCCCCCCCAAGCACCAAAAATACAGAGCATCACTTGCCCCAGACCGAGAGTTCCTATCTATACCTTGTAGCTAATAGCTGCTGATGGACTCTGTGACATTATACCCTGCTGAGGTTCTTCCCAAATCCCACCCTCCCTAGGCTCCACCCCCTAAATATCCAAGAACTTCCTAACCCAGAGTTGGCAACCCTAACAATGAGGCGTACTATCAAAAACCTCATCCCCCCCCCCCAAAAAAGTTCAATGCTGCCATGCTTAGCTAGAGGTACCTCGATCAGCACTAGGAAAGCAAGAGGCAGGGACATCGTAAGGGGCCGATCACTCAGAGGCCAACCAGCTAGGTATCCCAGCCAGGCTGACACCCCTCCTGGGCCATTTAAGATTAGCTAGACACCCCAAGCAGAGCACACTCATTGCCCCTCCTGCACCACTAGCCCAGGCCAAGCCAAGGGGCTTGGCTTCCACCTGGCTGGGATGGATCCAGGAGGTGACGCTCATCATCTCCGGCACTGCCGATGGCCAGGAAGCTGTTTCCCCACAGTGCATCAGCACCTTTGTGCTGTCAATGGAGGTCCAGGCAGCAGCTACTGCCAAGTCAGCCTTTTACCATCTTCGGCAGATTAGGCAGTTGGCCCCCTTCCTCGAATGCAGAGACTTGGAGATAGTGATCCACACAATGGTCACCTCGAGACTGGATTACTGTAACACCCTCTATATGGGGCTGCCCTTGTTGCAAATCTGGAAGCTGCAGCTGGTGCAAAATGCCGCGGCCAGGCTATTGATGGGGCTCCGTACTCGGGAGCACATCCAGCCTGTGCTAAAGACACTGCATTGGCTGCCTACAGCATACCAGATCCTCTTCAAGGTGCTGGTTCTTACTTTAAAGCCCTTTACAGCCAGGGATCTACATACTTGAGAGACCGCCTTTCCCCATATGCACCCCAGAGAGCACTGTGATCAGGGATCCAGAACCAGCTGGTCCTGCTGAGTATTAAGGAGGCCAGACTGGCAACGGCCAGGGCTTTTTCAGTGGCGGCTCCACTCTGGTGGAATAAGATCCCAGAGGAGACCAGGGCCCTGAGGGCCCTTTTACAGTTCCGCAGGGCCTGTAAAATGGAGCTCTTCCGCCAGGCCTTCAGAGCCGCCACCACTACTATTACCATCAGGACTACCATTGCTAGCAATGATAGCTGTTGACATCTTATAATGGAAGAGCCCTGATCCGCTGGACCCTTAATTACTGCCCGAGCCGAGCTCCCTTTTTAAGACTCTGAAGCATTTCTATGATAGCTGAAGTTGAATGAACCTATGATATTTGAGGCCGAATGGAGCCGACAATCACAATGATTAATACTGTAGTTGAATGGAGCTGATGTTATGATGATTAGCACTTTATCATCTTACTTGTGGTTTTAATATTGAATTTTAATATTGTATTTATATTGATTGTTGCTGTGTTTTATGTGTTGATGAATTTTTATTAATTGTAAGCCACCCTGAGCCGGCCTTGGCTGGCGGGCAGGATAAAAATTTAAATAAATAAATAAATAAACATCTCTGCTTCCTTCTCTCCTTCCCACCCACCAATCAACCTACCTTTTATCTGCTCCCCCCATCTTCAGCTCTATTTATTTACACCCCATTCTTCTTCACAATGGGGTTCCAAAACAACTTACATCATTCTCCTCTTCTCTATTGTATCCTCAAAACAACCCTGTGAAGTAGGTTAGGCTGAGAATGTGTAACGGGCCCAATGTCACCCAGTGAGCTTGGTAGGCATTCAAACATGGGTCTTCCAGATCCTAATCTGCAACTCTAACCACTACACATCATCAGCTTTTGTGGGTTGGCTGCTGTTGAACAGTAGCAAGCAGCCAGGCCAGGGTGATTCATGCACGTTGCATAATCATGAGTTGCTCAGTGGTTGCTGCCAGGCCTGACCCCATACATCCTCCCTCAAAGGCCAAAACAGCCCTGGAAAGGGCCCTGACCCTTACTCTCTGCCTTTTATTTTCAGAAATCAAGGCTTGAATGTTGGCAATACTGTTCTGGTTGCCTAGCAACCCCCACACTGGCACCTGAAAGGGCATCATTTTATTAAAACTATAGGCACTCCTTCTGTTATTTGGGAGGTGGGTTTCTAGATTTTTCTGCAAACAGGCATTTTTCAGGTTTGTAGAAGGTCTGTCTTTTCTGTTCATGACTTCAGTCTCTGTATTTAAGTATCCACAGACATGGCCATGTTGAGAATTACATACATTGACAGCCAGTTCCACAAATTAACTGCACGTGGTCCACCTGCACAAATACTTAATCCTCTTGTTTTAAGCCTACTGCACTGAAAATTTAACAGTCTGGAAAGCAAAAAACTCCTTGTTTCTATACTATTTTGTCAAACGACTAATGATTTTCCATACTGGTTACCTTCCTTCTCCCCACAACACACACTTTGATGAGAGGCTTTTCGTCTTTTTAAATTTCTCTTGCTTATGACTATTGACGGCGTACATGTAAATCTTAACTCTTTCTCACCCAATTAGATTTCTGTCTTCTCTACCAGAGCCTTAGGCACAGAAGTCCATTCTAGGATATTAAGTAGAGTTACGCATCCCATATGTCGGAAGCAAACATCTATTTAGCAAGCATATTTTTTATCTTGCCCCTCCTCCAGACAGCTCAGGGTGGCCTACAAGATTCTTCCTTCTTTCTGATTTATTTTCATAACAACCTTGTGAGGTAGCTTCGGCTGAGTGCCAGGCCCAAGATCACCCAGTTAGCTTCGTGGCTGAACAGGATTTAAAACAGAGTCTCCCATGCCACACAGGCTACCTTTAAAGCTGTTACGTGAGTGTAAATGCAGACCAACAAAAGCTACTTTGTCACCAGTTAAGTAATTACTTTGCTGTTGATTACAGCTTAGCTCATTAATCAGCTGGCAGTCCTAACACAGACACAAACAGACTTCAAACTCTTCTCCACTGTGAAAATTGCTTGCATAGAACACCCCTCTTGAGCTCCCAGTGCCCATACAGGATTCATTCTCCTACCTGCCATGTCTCCAGTCCACATCCACAATGCTCTCCACTCCCTTACTCAGTTCCTTCACCTGAAGGATTTTCTGTTGCTGCATTGACTGTAGGAACTTGGAGAGCTACAAAGAGAAAGTCAATTAGAACCTCACGCTGGATCTCACACTGAAACAACTGGATGCTATCTTCAACTCAAAGTCCAAAAAGAGAATTAATTTACTTACAGCCTCTACTATCGACCAGAAGTGTAAGGGGGGGGGGCAGAGAACAGGCCCTAATCCATGCCGTGCAGGTACAGCTGCAGCACACCCACACAGTTCTTCTTTCAATTGGTACAACACTGACTTGGGCTGGCTAAGATGGGCGTAGGCCCTCTCATTGATAACTTCTGGTTCAGTGGTGGCACAGAAGCACTGCAGTATGCATAGCCTCACCATTTACATCTGCATGGGGAACACTGGAGTTAATGCTACCAGGTGGAGTAGCACCATCAAATCACGGGAGAGCAACTCACAATTGCCTGCTGAAGTCTGCTGAAAATAGTAATTTGAAGATGTGATACAGTTGTACTTGTTTCAGAGGGCATTTATATTGAAGCTCCCTTGTTAGAAAGATCAAAGACATAATAGGGTTTGATATACCATTAAACCTTTAAGCAATTCTCTTGGGTTATTTGAGGTCCTATGTCTTAAAATATATCATGCCCTTTTGATTATTTGATAACCACATATTTATAGCAATGGAAAAAGAACATGTTACCCACCACAGAGAAATGGCTGTGCCATTTAACAAACAGGCTGACCTTTTACCAATATCTAAGGAAAGGAACAATTAGACAGAATCTTTGTTGCAGACCATTTATTGTATCCAGGAATCATTATGACCAAATAAAAATTGCAATACTAAGGGCTGCAAGTAGTGTAATTTTTAAAACAAAATTTTATTTACATGTCTATTATGGTGTAATATTTTTAAAATTTACTTTAACATATTACCTTGAATATTATAAAAGAACAAGTGGAGATCCACAAGAAACTTGCGGGATGGTTATCCCATTCCTCACACTTTTGCTTCCTCCCTTTTCCCCTACCTCTCTCACACTCTTTCTCCCTTCTGCCCCCCTTTCTTACTCTCTCTCTCTCCCCCATGTATGTTACTTCCTCTCTCTTTCTGACCCGTCGTCATTCTCTTTGTTTTTCTGCCTCCCCACCTCATCACTCTTTCTCTCTCTTTCTGCCTCCCACCTCAAACCCCACCCTCCCCAGGCTCCACCTCTCAAATGTCCAGGAATTTTCCAACCTGGAGTTGGCAACCCTATTTCCTTCCCACCCAACAGCCAACCTACCTTTATCTGTCTTCAGCTTTCCATCTCCACCCCCATCCCACACAGCCTCTACCTAGGAAAATTACAGTCTTTCTCCACAGTGGGGACTAAAGCAGCTTACATTATTATTTCCTCCTTGTTGTCTGCACAACAACCCTGTGAGGTTGGTTAGGCTGAAAGTATGTGACTGGTCCAAAATCTCCCAGTCAGTTTCCACCACAAAATGGGGATCTGAACCTGGGTCTCACAGATACCAATCTGAAGCTCTAACTGTTACATCACAATGGATTTCATAGGGTGGCTGCTGATGAACAGTAGCAAAGCAGCTGGGCCTAATTAAGTCATGCAAATCAGGTGGTATCAAGTCACACAGAGGGTGCTGCCTAGGGATGCCAGCCTCCAGGTGGGACCTGGGGATCCCCTGGAGTTACTGCTCATCTCCAGACTACAGAGATAACTTTCCATGGAGAAAATGGATGCTTTGGAGGGTGGAGTTTATGGCAATTTACCTCACTGAGGTCTCTGTCCTCCCCAGGTTCCACCACCAAATCTCCAGGAGTTTCCCAGCCTGGATCTGGATCTGCTGCTGGTGGCCGGGGGAGTACTTGGCAACCCTAGACTATTGCCATTAAAAACCCTGCTTTTTACTGACAGAAGCAGTTAGGACCTCCCCCCCACCCCCGAACATTCTAATCTCCTCACAGTTGATGCCTGGAGCTGATGCCATTTCAAAAAGTATTGGGGGGAATTCAATGGTCCCTGAAGGTTTTTTTTAACCTTTCGGATTTTTCTGCAGACCGAGAAAGGGGCCTGACTATGTAGGAAAAGCTGTTGTGGGAGAGTGAGCTCTCTTTTGGCAGATATAAGCATCCACACAGAAAAAAACCCTATCGGAATTAGAATATAGACAAGAAGGGGAGACCCGCGATACTCGCGGGGGGGAGAAAAGCTGACAGCCACTCGGCCTGGCATTTCTGTCCCCCCCCCCCGCCCTGGCACTTCTCCCTCCCTCCCGGCCTGCTCTCGCTCGGCTGAGAGCCACTCGGCCTGGCGTTTCTGTCCCCCCCCACCCCGGTGTTGCGGTCCCCCCCCGCCCCGGCACTTCTCCCTCCCTCCCTGCACACCTGTTCTCGTTCAGGCCCGAGTGGCGCTAAGCCACTTGGGCCCTGTGTTTCCCCCCCCGGCCCTTCCCTCCCTCCTGGCCCATTCTTGTTCCCTCCCACCCCCCGACCCCCTCCCCTGTTCACTCCAGATGGCAGCGTGGCAGGCCTCGGGCCTCGCCACCTCCTACCCTCGCGACCCCCTCCCCCGTTCACTCCCACCCTTTCCCCAACAGCGGGCCCGCTCACTGGGCCCACCGGTTCTCCCCTCCCCCCACAGTCCATCCCTCTTTCCCCCCTTCCCCCAGCGAGCGCCACCAAGGCCCGCGGCACAGGCTGCTCCGTTGCCACCGGTGCCTGCACCCACTGGCTCGGCCACAGCCTGCCACCCAGCCACCAGCTCAGCCCCAGCCTGCCGCTGCCGCTGCCCGGCCACTCATCCACCGCTGCCAGCACTAAGGTAAGTCCGTTCCCTGCGCATGCGCAGGGAACGGGTTTTCTCTTTTCAGGGGATTTAAATATCCCCCGAATATTTTTTCAAACTTTTTGGATTTTTCTGCACACGGGGGAGTGCCCCCCGTGCGTAGGAAAACCTCCCTGCCTCCCAGGTGCCTCCCAGGTGCCCCCCATGCGCGGATTTAGGTATCCGCACACAGGGGGTGCCTTCGGAATTAGATATATAGATACTACACATTTATCTTTGTAAACCCAAGGACTAAAAGACAGAATCTTAAAAAGTGGTCCTCAGCGCATATATACATGTTGTAAAGACACTGGCAATGCAATCTGATGCTGAGTTACTCTGATCTAAATCCAGTGAAAGCATGTGCTTTAGAGTGAAATAACTCTGCATAGGGTTGCACTGTGGGATTACAGAAAACCTAAGATTACACCTACCTATTTCATGAAACTAGCTATAAAAACATGTCCTTCCTACCAACAAAAATCATTTGATCATTTCTCCAGTTGGTGTATTCATACTGAAATGCACATGCGCTGACATATATGCACAGTTGATATTCTCTCCCAACCAGTGATCCACTGGCTTTATGAAGGGCATGGAATCAGAAGCACCTCCAAATGGCAGTGAACCAACTAAGCAGTTTGGCCTGAAACCCCATAGACACTAACTTACACTGCAAACACCAGCTCTGCTGAACTCCACCCATGGAAATATCTGCACACAGCATTTCACAGAGCTGCAAAGTCAGAATACTTGAACTTCAATAAAACTCTGGATCAAAACACCATAACCCCCCAAAAATTATAGATTTGAGTCCAGTAGCACCTTAGAGACCGACCAGATTTTCTGGATATAGGCTTTCCAGAGTCAAAGCTCTCTTTGGCACCTGACGAAGGAAGCTTTGATTCTCAAAGGCTAATATCCAAAAAAAATCTTGGTCTATAAGGTAGTACTGGATTCAAATCTAGATGTACTGCAGACCAATATAGCTACCCTCTAAAAGCAAAGAAATGAAAGTCTTTTTTTAAAAGATGAAAATTCAACATTTTCATTTTCTATGTGTAAAGTTATTCAAATCTGTGACTCATGTGTTCACCGAGAGAGAGAGAGAGACAGATTCCTTTTTCCTTAAAGTTGGTAATTTAGAGAGTGAAATATGAGCGGGACAGACAAACCCCTACCATTGTGATCAAAATTTAATCATTAACTTCTTTCCCCACTCTTAAACAGTAGTGGAAAAAACAAACACACCCCCTCACCTTCTTGTAGCTGGATTTCTTTATGTCTATTTGTTGACCTTTTGGGCTATTGGTAGATTAAAAAAAGAAAAACAATTACATGAATGAAATGTAGGAATCATACCTAAGTAACTCTTGGTTTTTGGCCACTTTTTAAAAAGAACCCTCCCCCCCACCTGCTAAAATAGGAGGTCCTTCACAGAGGTTTTGATTAAAGCCACTATACTTATGCCAGCCCATTTCTACTGCCTGTTTTTTAATGACAAAAGATACTAAAGACAAGTCATTAAGGAAGTGTCCAAGTTTAACCGCTGTTATTGTTGTCTACAACAATCTTGGGTAGCAGGGCAGAGAAATTCCAGGGAGCTGCTACTGCCAGATGGGCCAAAATGAACAAGGCAGCCGGCCGAATGGTCTGGGCTCAATATGAATCAGCCCCAGTCGTATCTGACATGTCATAATCCTGAATCTATGGGAAATGAAACACTGACAAATGCCATATAACTGGTGGCGAAAAAGAATTCTTATCTATAGCAATTTCCTACTAAACAAGTATCTTTTTAAAATCCAAAATAGCTTAGATAATAGAAAAACTTTCCAATAGTCAGAGGCTTGGTTTAAATGTAAGGCTTATTTACATAGCACTGTACTGTCAGATAAATCAGGAGTTTCAAGTAGAAAGCGATTTTTCTGAAATATCCTCACCCCACCCCACCCCAGAGAAAAGAGGTCACATACCAGCATGAGAACATGTAATTACGTAGAAAGGTACTGGTCAGCAGAGGAAGCTCCGACTTCTTCACTTTACATTTTAAGGCATGAAAGAAGCACTGATGAAGCAACGCATCCATTTGTTCTGTAAAAAAGATGGAACCATTTACCCTCATGAGGCTCTACACAGAACACAATTTACAATGAGAACCTCTCCATTCTAGCTCAGAGCTGTGTCAACGCTAAACAGCAAAAAGGCTACAATGCTACACCACACAGCACAACATTGAACTCTGAACTTCCGCTTTCTTTTTCTGGCATCCACTCCTTTTAACCAGGGCTCTTTTTGTAGAAAAAGCCCAGCAGGAACTCATTAGCATAATAGGCCACACCCAGCAGCAGAAACTCATTAGCATATTAGGCCACACTCCTGGCAGCACAGTCATCAGCATATCAGACCACACCCCCATGTTACCAGAAGTGTGGTCCTCCAAACACACCCACCTTTTGCTTCTTACTCTGCTTACCGTGTTTGTTGTCAAAACCCACGGCTTTTCTTGTAGCAGGAACTTCTTTGCATATTAGGCCACACACCCCTAATGTAGCCAACCCTAATGAGTTGGGTGTGGCCTATTATGCTAATGAGTTCCTGCTGGACATGGCCAACTTGGGAGCCAGCCGGAACTCCATTCCTGTGCGTTTCTGACCCAAAATAGCCCTGCTTTTAACAAGTGTCAATACAGCAATACGGTTTGTACCTCTTTCTTTTATGAAGCATATACAGGACCCCTTTAAAAAAAATCAGTGAAAGTAAGTATACCAAGACTGACAGGACTTCATTAACTGCAAGACTGATACATTTCATATACTCTGTATATGTGCCACAATTAAGCCTCAGGCACCCAGGACAGGGATTTTAATTCCAATGTACACATGGCCAAAAATACATATATCCCACCATCAGGTGATGGACAGACCATAGATACACACAATATTTACATTAACCTGCAACATGTGAAGTGCCCCAAAGCTGGTGAGCTGTACCTGCCCCTCTAGTCACACAAACAAGTAACTGCTCTCTTCAGCACAAAGATTATTACTAAAATTCCAACAGAACACAACTCCTGAACACATCCCTAAAGTGATACCTTGTGGACTTCTGCTGTCTTCCAGTTCCTGGGGAACATCCAAGTTGCCTTCTTCAATAGTCTCAGCAGCTGCATTCTCACTAGGTTCCTCATTTACTCCCACTTCAGCACTCTCAATAGTTTCACTGACGCTCACATTCTCAATGTCTGCTGGCAAGGATGAGTCAACAGGGAGGCTGTTTTCAGACACTTTGCCTTCGTCTCTTTTATCATCCTGTTCCTCCTCTTCAGCATGCTCAGTGCCAGGTTCTCCCTCCAGGGAGACTATTGTGGGTGGACATGTCTTGTCACCAAAACTCCTTTTTAATAAAAATGTGTAATAAATTTTTTTTACAGGAGGCATAGTAAGTCTCTATTCAAATTCACATTGCAGCAAAAGAGAAGAGACAAAACATAAAGAAGACACAGAAAAGAGACAAGACAGAGTCAGTTAAGATAGAGCTGTGAAAAAAACCATGTTCTTCACCTTGAAGAATGACTACTCCAGGAACATGGGAACAGCAGCCAACAACAGTCCCAAAAAAGACCATGGTCAGAACAGTTTGGAAAAAGCAAGGAGCTTGCCACATTTATTTAATGCCAATAATCTGCCAAGAGGCAGCATAAGTGAAGCCAGGTCTTCTTTGCATAATTCAAACAAAATCCACACTTTGGCTTGGAATTAGAGTATAATTTAAGGAAATCATAATCCCACAGCCCTAGAGCTATATATGCTGCTTTGCACCAAGCAGTACAAAATGTGGATTCATTTGAAGGGAAAGTTCTTATTTCTGTTCTGGAAACAGAAGCACACATGCGTGTCCTAATCTAGCATGAATCTTGGACTCAGGCAGAATGGAAGAAGGGCACATGGGCCAAACTGGAGACTGGCAGTATGAAGCCTCTCACCACACTCATTTGACCTTGGTGTCTGGCGATCAAGGAAGCTGAGCCAAGAACATCCTACGCCTGCATGACATTCCCTTGTGGCCGCTGAATAGAAGTCAAAGGAGAATCCCAAGCACAATGGTGGACACAGAACTTGCTGTGCTGCACACTGTTCTCTAAATTGGTGCTGGAAGACTCAACTGTAAGTGTTCTTCAAAATCATACACCCATGCTGATCTAATATTGTTGGGAAAGACTTCTGTCAGTCACCCTGAAGACCTTAGACCCTTTGTCAGTTGACACCTTTGATGCTATTCAAGGCTACTTGTTTCCTCCCTGTGCACTGTTCAATGCTAATTCTTCTCCAATCCAAGCACTGGACTCAAGAAACCATTTTAACTTTTGGTCAAAGGTCCATATAGCTTTGATCCCATTTTGAAAACTATCTGGTATGGCTGGTTATGTACCCACCACAATTGATCCATGTAAGCATGCAGCACAGTGAAGCCTTTCCCTTTCATTCCAGCACCCAACATCTCCATAGTAGACATGGTAGATATTCCAATAGCCACTGGGGCTCTGAAGGAAAATACACACATATATAAGTTTAAAGTAAACAGCAAAAATGCTTACTCCATCTAAAACAAGTTATATATTAGCAACTCCCAGCCTAGAATCTCAGTTGTTTCCCAATGACCTAGCCCTTCTACTGCAACCCTAACTTGTTACGAATAAACCCACAGGAAGTATAGATCTTGACACAGTAAACAGTTACAAATGTTAAGAAGTCCAACCAGTTGCCCTTCAAAGCCAGAAGGCTAACCCTAGGAGCCTAGACTCTAAAAAAAAATGCAGCCTTTAATCCCCTTCACAAAACTGTTGAAGTGGCATAGGTCTTCTAACATCCTTTGAACGCTGTTCCACAATAGCAGAGTAGCTGGCATAACAGACTGCAAACAGCATTCATTTTTTGTACTCTCACAGAGGTTGGAACATTGGAAAGTACTACTGTGCTGAGTGGAGCTGCCACATGGGCTCAGACAGGGAGAGATGGCCCTTGAAGTATGTGGGCCTCACATCACAAAGGGGAATAAGACTAATGCTACTTTTTCCTATTTAGATTTGTAAGATACTTTTAAGCACAAAACAGCCAAACATATCTCATTTTAAAAAGGTCAGAACAGGCATCTAATAAATCTCTTCCAAGCTGGTACAGTTGCACGTAGGAGATTTACAATGTAAATTTCAACCATCGTGGAGGGGGCATAGTTTAGTACACAGTAGTACATCTTGGTTAAAGGATGTCTGGAAGTCTGGCTGGGGAAGACTTCTGACTCAAAACTTGAAAGAGCACCTGCCTGTCAAGAATGGGTAACAAATAACTAAATGATCTAACAAAGTGAGCTTCATATGTATTGCTAAGGTATAGATAAAGACAAAATAATCGGACTCCACCCTCCCAGCCCCAAACTTTGAAAACACAAGGTTTGCAGCCTGATTAGTTACTTAAAGCTCCTGGGACTTTCAGTTTTTAAGCTTCACTACAATGCTCCTTAACAAGAAGTTTTTTTAAAGCTCTGTTTGTTTCCCAAGTTTTATTTTGGGGGGGATTTTCAAAGACTTTGAGGGCACAACCTACAAAAACCAATATCAAAGAGTTACAAGTGTGTTCTCCTAAATGTAATCTTACTTGGAACCAAATGATTTAGTGTTATTTGATAAACATTACCTACAACCGACAGTCTTCATATTTACAAACTTACAAATTTTTACAAATTTAAAATAATTTCTGGGATATTAAATATGAGTCATGGCAATACTAAATACGCTCTTGCACAGATTTTTCTAACCAATCAGCACAGCTACATGCCCTTCTTTGTTGAACAGAACTGGATTGTATCTCGGTGGAACTAATTTTTGTTCACCCTCTTGAAATATGCAGTTAAGCTCAAAGACGAAACTTTACATTAGCTCTCAAGAGAAATCATACCTGTTTCCCATCAAGGTTATAGCGCACAATGTACCCCGGTCTATCGGAGGAAGACCAGAAGAGGGCACCACAACCCCCGGAAGCATGAGGTCTGTGGAAACAAACATCAGTTAGCATCCCCCAAAACTTTTCAGGACAGGCATCACCTTGCCCAACAGCCTTTTTTTCACTTGAGGAAAAATACAGTACAGCTGGAAGGATATAGGACACTCACATAAAGAATAGTCTTTTTAGCAGTGCCAGTGCTAGGTTTGTGGCTTACGCAATACATGAGCTCACTTCTACAGCTCTGAATTTTGTTCCTAAATCCCACCAAACTCCCTACCCTCAGTTCTGCACCCACAAAGTTAAAATTCATCGGCTGGGATGTAAATTATGCAAATCTGCTCCGTAAAAATGTTGCAAATGAAGTCAGTCTTCGTAAGCTAGGGGCTACAGCTGGACCCTGGCTTACTGTTCAAGGCCCAAACCTTCTCTGTAGCACATAATGGCTTTTATCAGCATTGGCTGACATGCCAGCTATAGCAGTTTCTCAAAAAGTATAATCTGGCCCATGATAACTCATGCTCTGAATATGCTCAGATTAGATTACTCTAACGCACTTTGTATGGGGCTGCCTTTGAAAACAGTCTAGAAACTTCAGCTCATCCCAAATGCAGCAGCCATGCCATTGTCACAGGCAGGATCCAGGGATCATATCACTCCAGCACTGAAAATCTGGGCACAATTCAAAGTGAAGGTTCTTACCTTTAAAGCCCTAAAAGGCTAGGGGCCAGGGTATTTGAAGGACAACCTCCTCCCATATTGTCCAGCCCACCAGTGAAGATCTTCCTGACCAGTCCTGTTCTCTGTTCAGAGGTGAGGCAAGTGGCTATCAATGAGAGGGAACCTTCATAGCGTCCTGGTACCTACTCATCAGCTACACGGCGGAGGCTGATATAATTCCAGTAAACCCCCTATACAGATCCATGATATACTTCTGAAACATGATCCTGAGACCTTGTCAGATTAATCTCTAAAATGATAAATAATGACACTTGCTAAATGCTGACTTAGTGTTTTTATAATATATTGTGTTATATTATGTTGTGTTATATTCAGTTATGTATACTACTCCTGGCTGCCTATAGGCTATACTACAATATATTCCCCAAATGTCCTGGTTTCCTGAAACTATGACCTTGTTGAACATATTTTCCTTTTCACAATTAACCTTTTGTATATTTGCTGGTTGCAGTGATTGTTGTTGTCATTTTTGTATAACTGTTAATGCTCAAATACAATTTTATTTTAAAAAGAGAGAGAGGGCACCCCTCTTGCAGAATGCCCCTCCACTTGAGGCTCACCTGGTGCCTACGCTGCTTTATGGCAGGTGCCAAGCCAACATGTTTATATTCACTCAATAGTTTTAAGGAAGAGGTTTATTTTTTCAACACTATTTTTAGTCTGGAATTGTTATTTTAAGCTGTCTGTGATCTGTTTTATGATCTATGTTTTTTATGCTGGGCTTTTTCTAATGCTGGATTTTAATACATACCTTTTAATATTTTGTTTTTATTGTTTTTATTTTGTAAGCTGCCTCAGGAAGGTTTCTGGAAAGGAGGCATAAAATTTTTCTAAATAAGTAAATAAAACATTGGAGGATTTGTTTTTAGGAGAAGTGATGGAAGTAAGAGGAATGATGCAGGTTTCCTACTTTTTGGACCAAAACTTGCATGGCCATCTGCTTGATTCTCTTACTGTGTGCATGCAGTAAACAAAATTTGGGGAAGCTGTTCAGAGGCTCACATATTTTTTTCAGATACTATGGATTCTAGAACCCTCTTTTAAAATAAACACAATATTTAGAAAGCAGCCCAAATTATTTTCATAAAGCCTTGCACATGATTCCAACAAGGCACATTCCTAGATCTCATTTTTGCTTTCCAAAAATGTATTCTCACAGCAAAGCCAAGTTCCCTTACAACATCATTCTCACTGACAAGTTACAATAACTGGCAGCTTTGAGCAACCATTTTCCTCACTTCTGTTCTCAGCTCCCAAATTTGCCTTTGCTATTTCAATGCTGCCAGCAATAGATGCAGGCACTGGGAGAGCAGGAAGCAGTAAATTCTCTATGGAAAGACAAAACACATGCACATCATCTGGTGATGTCTGAGCTCCACACAAGTGTGTAAGCTTCCTGATACATGAACAAGGAAGGCTTTGCCCATGCAAATCATGAAAGACAACCCAATGGAAACCTTCGTGACTAAGTGATCTGACCTAGCCTCCCACTCCGATGCCAAGCTACAGAAGGTATCTTAAGACTCCCTCAATATTTACTTAAAACACTTAACTATTTTTCTAAATAACTGATGTACAACAACACACAACTCCAGTAGACTGGAACTGGAACACTGTATATTATTTTAAAAAATACAAATCCTGTATTAACAGCGTTGCTGAGATCTGAACATTGCTGCTTCACCATTCACTAAAGATAAGAAATTAGATTATTACTCACAGGCCACTTTCAGATTTATTTTTACAGTTCTTGGTCTCAAGGAAGACCCAACATTGCTGCTTATTGGATATCTTTTATTTTCTTGCACGTTCCCTCAAAATAGCTTAGAATGTACACAGCCCTTATTATCTGCCTTATCTTCTTCTTATCTGCCTTCAGCAGCATCCATTCACCTACCAGGCTGATTGCTACAGAAGACCAAAAGAACTTCTTTCACTTAAATGACATCATTCAGGATCTGTGGCCTGCTATATTAACCTAGATGAAACATAAAAACTTTGTGGGAAGTAAATGCCCACATGGATTAAAAAGGATGCACATCAAATGCAATCAGGACCCAGCAGATAAGGACCCAAGGACATTACATTCTCATGTATATTTCCAATGAGAATGTAATGTATTCTCTCACTCGCCATGTGTACACTGTGCCTGAACTCCACTCAAACAGAGAACCTGAAATCCAATCCATTACAAAAATCACATGACTGGATTCAAATCCCAGTACCTACAACCAATCCTCCTTAACTCCCCTCCACAGCCAAGTAATTAAACACTCCCAGCTTTTGAACACAAGCACAAAGTGATGCCATATGTGAAAGAAAGTAGCAAGGCAAAGCAGACACATTGATTTGTCCTGCAGGTGAAAGACCAATGAAGAACCAGCACCTGTGTCTTGGATTTCCAATACCAAATTTTCCTAATCAACAGAGTAACAAACAAATAGAAAATCTTTGTCTGCGCCTGTATCTAAGCCATAATTAACCTTTAAAAAAATCACATGGTCAGCCAAATATGGCTTACATAACATTAACATTTAAACTAACCATCTTGTTAGTTGACAATTTATTTTTCTCTTTAAATGGGCTAAATAAATAAAAAAGCGCTTTGATGTGAGGGGAAGCATACCTTGCACTTGCCACAGTTTACTTACCTGAAAGTAAGTCCAGCTCGATTTCAAAGGACCTAACAACTAAGCAGCAGGCTCAGGACTGCAATATGACAAGCCAAGCCACAAAAACCAACTTCAGAAAAGACAGATCAATTGTATAATGCAAGGATTCCATCTCAGTCTGCTTACCCGCTCCTCCTACTAGTTTGTGCAGCACAGGTGGCCAAGTTGTGAAGACAGGGAGAAGGTCAGGATGAGCCCACAAGGTGTACACTGTCCCAAAGAGAAAGCAAAACATTTGAGACTTCAACACCACAAATTCTGCTTGGTTTCATCTTTCCCCAATCTATTATCATTTGTCTCAGCTTTGTGTGAGGAGGCAGAATTAAATGATAAGTGACCAGCATTTACAACCCATCTTCCTAAGTAGCCATGCTTTCAAAGAGTTCTCTGTGGCTTCAGTACAATGTCATCTATTGGCTACTATTTGCACTAATACTGAGGAAATCCTAACTCTACCTTTTATTATTAAGCTAGAAAGAGTTTAACTTGGTGACCAGGAAGAGTTGTTCTGCATAGCTAAGGAAAAATGAAACTGGAAAAAGCAACATATTGTGAGAGAGCAGAGAGCAGAAACCTGTTAAAGCTTCAGGCAACCTTTAGGTGAAGCAAAAGTCATAGGAGAAAGGCCTCTGGAGCCGTGTGCCCTCTTCCTCCTGCCCCACTGCATCTTCAGGATAGCATTTTGAGGAATTTCACAGTGAAAACAGAGTTCCAGAGGGAACACATGGACTGGAGCCTATATGCTGCCTTGTCAGGTACTGTAATACTTCTCTGCTTGTGGAAGCAATGGGAAACAGGCTTCAGACTTGTGTCCAGAGTGGAACAGAAAACCAAACTCAAACTTTTCCGGCCCCATAATAACAAACTGCCTGCTGCAACATCTTTCTGTACCTGTTGGATACAGTGTTTTCTCCATTTCAAACAGGACTGGACTCCTGCTATTGGCATAAACTGTGACAGCCTCTCCTTTGTGAGTGTACAACTTGATAACATTCAGCTCCTCTTTACTCGACACAACCTCAGAGAGCTGCTCAGCAGAGAGAGTGGGAAATGTGGCTGCAACATCAGCTCGCAGCTTTCTCCTGCAATGAACAAGCATATGTTTATTCCTATGCACAGCTCTGGAAGTATGGTCAGAGCTGTCGATTCATAAGGCATCTTCTACTGCTGATCACTAACCTGCAGGACGTAGGACAATTTTCTGCTTTCCCACTTAGGTTGTTACCACATAAAGATATTAAACACTTATATTCTTAATGGCAACTATACAATTTTATACCAGCTTTCCATCCATTCAAGACAGCTCATAGAAATATAAACAATACCATTAAGCTACAACTTATACGTTTAATAACAAGTAAAATAATCACAAATCAGCTGCACTATATCTTAAATCTTAGATATTTTTAGCTCCACAGTTTTGATTCTTGTAATAACATAGAAGATGACAATTACTCAACAGAATTATTAGTTATTATAATCATTATTAGCTTTTCACAATGTAAATATGCCAACTTTATCATTTTGGCAACATTGCAAATCCATCTATTACATTCACACACAGGTAGAGGTCAAGCCTTCTTTCAGTTCTCACCGCTCACCACTGGGCCATTCACTTCCATGTCACTTCAGGAAAAAGGGGCCGGGGGGGGGGGGGGGGGGAAGAAAAAAATGCAAAGACAAAAGAAACTGAAGAGCCAAAAGGAGGTGTGAAGCGCAAGAGGGACAGGCTGGAAAGTTAGGAAACACAACCTCAGGTATGAAATTGCTCCAGGAGAAAAGCAAGTAAAAAAGAGCAAAGGGCTTTGCTCCAAAACTGCAGTTCAGGTCCAGAATCTTTATTACAGTTCGTAACCAACACAAACAGTCCAACCATAGCATATTCCAAGCTTACATAAATCCAGCTCAAAAATAATTCAAAACCATTTTCAAAATAATACAATGCAATAGCCCAGGGGTCTTTAAGTTGCACATTTAAGAAATCTTTCCTAATTCTATAGGCTGCTGCCAAAAATTTGGTGCATGCTAATGTCACCTGTGGATTGGCAACTATCATAAGCATAATACTAATATCAGAGTCCAAAAGGCCTAAAAGTCTTTCCCGTATTGGTTGAATAAATGTAGCTCGTATATTTTTACAAAACCCACACGCAAGCAAAATATGATTGATAGTATCAGCTTCTCCAATGCCACATAGACAAATATGCTCAGCCAGAGATATCTTCTTATAGCAACCTGTTACGACCTCAGAAGGGAAAATATTACAACGAGCCATAAAGAAGGCCCTTCGATGGGATAGTATTACCAAGTTCACCAGATATGGAGCTAGAGAGACTACATATCTTATTTGAGGGGTAGCAAAAAAACTAGGGACTCTAGAAATGTCATTTTGTCTCTCTACATCAAATAATCACTGCTTTACCACAGCTCTTGCTTGGTTTCAGGCCATATTTGTAGAGATTCAGGTGAAGAGCCAAGCAAAGCCAGCTTCTGATATACAGCCCTAATCCTGTGCCTATCCTTCAAAATTAAAGAGGTAATATCCAATGGGGAATGACTAAGCTTCAGCCAGGTATATATTGATGCAAGGGTCACCCTCGCTTCTATCCTTATCAACTCAGATTCCAGATACATAATAGCATTTGGGACATCTTTAGGGAACTGAAATATGGCTCTCAAGGATTTAGACTGTATTTTTTCGAGAACAGAAAAACTTGAGGATATGAAAACTGCAGTCTTTAATGAAACAGGAAACAAATGGAGACAGGGCAACTCCCACTCAGGAGACAGGAAGTTGAAGATATCAGTCCTGCCTTCTTGAGCAATTGATGGGAATCACCCATTCCAAGATGCCCCCCTCTTCAGAGTGAGAAGGAAATACATACTTTCCTATCAAACTTAAGCTTATTTTACTATTTTAAGAACATAAAATGCATAGTATAAACGCATAAATATAAATGCTTTTGTTGTTTACAAGCAATGTCATACCCAATACTTGAGAGAGAGCTGCAAATGGCTGCACTTATACTACCTTAGCACACATATCTTATTTTTTGCCATCTGAGATGTAGGAAAAAACAAAAGTAGAAATTAGGAAATGAATTTTGTAGTTAATACAGTTTCTTTTGTTATTTCAACTGAAAACAGTCCCATTACAGTCACAATACTAGTACCAGCATATTTGGATTATTAAGTTAAACTTTATAACACTGAAAACACTAAACTCTGTAATAGCACATAAGCATTTAACACGTTAAGCAGATTCACCCAGAAATAAGTCCCACTTTATTCAATGGTACTTACTCCCAGGAAAGAGCTCTTAGGACTGCAAATATAGTATATTAATTGTTGTAAAAGTTGTTCACATTTAAACAACAAACATATCCTTGAACTCTCCATAAAATAACTGCAAGGCTGTATTAAACAACTATGAAAATGTAATGCTTTGATTCTCCACTACCCCTATGGGGAATCAAAAAAATATGTTTGTGGCTTATAGGACTAGGAAATTGCTATACATTTTTGTGCAAACCCTGTTACAGGATCAAAAACTGAGAAAATAACTCAAATGGGATTTTCAAAAGTATGTGAGAAGCTGTGAGGAAAAACAACAATAATCAGGTGGCTATATTTGGAAGCTTTTCTTTAGCACATTTTCCAAGAGCATAGAAAACATAAGGCACAGTTAAGTTCAGAAATACAAGTCTTTTAAATTCAAATATGCTAGTCAACTAAACATCTCTAAACCTAAATATAAAGCTTTGGGCACCACATTAACCCTCCAGCATCAAATGGAGTGCTTCTGTTTGCTTGGAAACTGGCACTAGATGTTATAGTTATTGCTTGCCACCCCAGGAACCTTATGGCTGAGCAGCAACAGTAAGTTTTCTGAACAAACAAATATTAGCAAATAGTTCAATGAACTGCAAGATGGAATAACAGAAATAAATTCAAGAAAGCTTTTGTAAATACTTCCTTACATTTCCCATTTGTTTAAAAATCTAACAAATTAGTGCTTATTGTAAAATCTGTGTCTTTCATTTACAATGCAATTCTAAGCAAAGAAGCATTGAAACCAATGAACTCAAGTGTCACTCTGTTTAGGATTGTACTGTTAACAGATTTCATTTTGTTTTGACCTCTACTCCTAAATCTAAAGGACAGCTATTGTTTCATGTTACAAACAAAATCTATTTTTAAAGAACCTTTGAAGATGCATGCCCAACAATTAAGAACAGGTTGTTTGTATCTTATCTATTCCTGGATAACTGTCCTTATCCCAAGCATAAACTCCCAGTAATCAGTTTTCAGTAACAATATCCGCGTGTCACACTCTAATAGGGTACAGGGCTTGTGTTTATTTTGAAGGAAGCATTAACTCGATTTTTTAAAGCCTCCTCATTTTAGAGAATTTTAAGCAGCATCACTCACATTCTCGTTCCGTTTGTCTGAAAAACAACGTCTTCACAATTCTAAAGACCGACAGACAGATCAACAGTTTAGGCAAACTCCTTTAAAAGAAGTAAGCTCACCTATCTGATCCTTTAATAGCCGTGTTGGATTTTACCCTAAAAGCTTTGGCAAACATGATCGGAGAAATCACAGCCTTCAGTTGTAGCAACTAAAATCCCGCAGGCTGCCCTTGATCCACAGAAAAAACGTATAAAGAAGCTGCTTTCATCAGTTAAATTAGATTCTCAGACCTCTTTTCTCATTGCATGGACGCAGCCATTGAGAGGTGCTGCAACAAAATGAGTCCGTGGAGGAACAACTTGATCGCTCGTCCGGCAGTTCTCGCTCGCTCTCTTTAAACTAGATTGACAGTTCCACGGTATGGAGACGGGACTTCCTGGATATTTTCGACGCTATTTCCCCCCCTCGGTTGCGGGGTATAAATGGCAGATCATAGAAAGTTATGGGGAAAGCTACGATTTTAGCGGACCGGCGGTTCTTTAGCCGTGTGCTCTGACTACCACCACGCCGTCACACTCACCTAGCTAAGCAAATGGGGAATTCAGACTCCCTCAGCCAAGTCTTAATTTATGTAAAAATTTGAAAGTTAAACAATTTTATACACGTACAAATGGCCTGCCAGCAATGCAAATTAAAATATAAGCAATAGTTATAGCTATGTTCCAGATGGAACCGGGTGGGGTGCTGTGACTGAAAGAGTGTATATAAAGGGGTTACTCTATTTTTTTGTAATGCGTGATTCAGTCTGTTTTTATTATCCAGGTGATAGTCATCCAACCAATTGCCTTTTGCTTTTTTCATTATGTTTCTTTCAAGTACTGGCTTGTGGCAAATTTATTTGTTTTATGAGCACAGTTACAACCCTAGGACAGCCAGGGTGAACTGCTATGGTTCTATTTCCCCTTCCAGTCAGGACTGAGGAGCGTTGGTTGAAGCTAGGAGAATGGCTTCTCCTGCATTAGTCCCATATTACCACATTGTTCAGGTCCACATATTACATGGGGGTTGAGACTGGTGGACAGTTGCTTACAACAGCTCTCTAATAAAGGCAATAAGATCTGTTGCCTTTTCTGTTTATGAAATACAACATCACAGATTAATATCAACATCACGGAACAACTGCTTCAAGTTAACACCTTCCAAAGAATAGGACAAACTGTAATTACTAGTTTGTGAACAATAGTGATTTTGTCAAGCAATATCTGTTTGTACATTTCTAAAGCAGACTTCCAGGTAACATGATGGCACCTAACTTGGATTCCCCACCCCCCTTCTGAATTGCCTCAGTGAAATTATATGTGATTCTTAGAATGCATTAAATAGTTCTTTAAAAGGCTTTGGTGGAAGCTACTTTTGCCACCCCATTACTTACTCCACCACACACTTTCTGCTTGCTGTTGGCTGTTTTGATTTCCAGCAGAAAGAAATCTCACATTAAAAGCAAAAAGTAGCCTCAAAGTCAAGCAAGGCTAAATCAACTCCCATCTCCAGTGCCCCTTCCCAACTCCAAATCAGCATTCAACTGAATGTCTTATGCATCAAAAAACCCAAGTCAAATCAGGACCCAGAACAACATGCGTAATGCTCACGTCTTAATGGTAGTGTTACCAACCTCCAGGTTGGTAACCTCCTGGAATTACCAACCTCCTGGAATTACAACAGCTCTCCAGATGACAGAGATCACTTTCCCTGGAGAAATGACTACTTTGGAGGGTGAACTCTAGGGCTATCCTCCACCGAGATCCCTCCCAAACCCCACCATCCTCAGGCTCCACTCCCAAATCTGCAGTATAGGCTGAATTTCCTGCTTCTTCTACAGTGTGAGCAGCAGGTGCTGCTGAAACGAGTACTCTCAGCCCAATCTATTTAACAGGGTTGTTGCAATATTAAAATTGAGGAAGGAGAATAATGTGAGCCACTTTGGGTCTCCATTGGGAATAAAGGTGAGGTATAAATGAAGTTGTGAGGTTCTTGCTATTTGGGGAAACAATTTTACCTTTAAACACTCTCTGTGTATAGAAACTTGGTAGATTTCTGCTGCCACCTGGAATTGAAATTCCAAATTCCTCTCTCTTTTGGTAGAATGATCTAGGGTCTGGGCACTTCAGAGGACTATGTGGCCTTGAGGAAGTACTGTACTGATTTCTGGGATAAGTTTAAACAAAAAATGGTTTATTTAATAAAGAAAAAATAGGTTTCTGGTTATTTTGAACAGTTGCTGAAGAAAGGAACTTATAAATGTAAATGGCAAAGCTTGGTGCTACAAACAGTTTCACAGACTCCAAACTCCACTCTGACAGGCTCATATACTCCGTATACTCTCTCTCTCTCTCATATTTATAGCCACACAGGCTAGTGTCTTTGTTTTATTCACACAGAATAGAATCAACTGTCTTAGTCACACAGACTAAATTGCTGGTCTTATTCACTCAGAAAAAGACTCAAAATCCCATAGTCACACGGAATATGCTCACTCTTCAAACTTTACACACAGAATCCTTCATAGACAGACACACACACAGAACATCTCCTCTCACACTCTCACCCATCAGCCAATCAAAATCACACTTGTGTCTCCCCCATCATTCTTCTTACATTACTGCAGTCACACTAAACATTTAGAAGAAGAAGAAGAAGAAGAGATTGGATTTATACCCCGCCCTCCACTCCCCAAGGGAGTCTCAGAGCGGCTTACAAACTCCTTTTCCCTTCCCCTCCCCACAACAGACACCCTGTGAGGTAGGTGGGGCTGAGAGAGCTCTTTCCCAAGCTGTCCTTGAGGGAACAGCTGGTACAGAGCTATGGCTTGCCCAAGGTCATCCAGCCAGGTGCAAGTGGAGGAGTGGGGAATCAAACCCGGTTCTCCCAGATTAGAGTCCGCGCACTTAACCACTACACCAAACTGGCTCTCTTTAAAGAAACATTTAAAGAAACACACATACCAAAACATGAAATCATTACAGAAGTAAATAAATAATTCTATTTTCTAGCATTAAATGAACTTCACTGGTTTTTGATTTGTTTCTGGATACAAATGAAAGTGCTAGTTTTCACCAGAAAAACACCAACTACCTTGATAACTATCCTCCCATATGAATCTGCCCAGGATAGGTCCGGCTTCAGTTGCCCCCACTCTGTTGGATAGTTGGTTATAAGGGCCTTTCCTATTATGGTACCATGACTGCAGAATGCCCTCTTCCAGCATAGTTGCTTGAAACTGACGGTATTTTAGGTTCCAGATTAAAACTGTTTTGTTTAGCAAAGCTCTGGGCGGGCCTTACTGATAACAGTATTTGTGTTTTTATCTGTTTTTATTACTGCTGTTTTTCAATTCTATTTGATTTTTAAAGTGATTATTCTTATTTCTGTTGGCTTTTAATTTTTATCAGCCACTTTAGAAATCCATGTGATGGGAAAGCTGGATATAAATGTTTAAATAATAACAATACATAATGTGGATTCTCTAATTAGTGTCCATGTTACAAATTCCCTGGCATTTTTCATGGATCATTCATAGCACAGCAGCTTCCTAGAGATTAGTCTTTAAATCCTAAAGACTTCAGGACAACTCTGGTTTTCAGCAGCTTTGCTCAATTAGCAGCCTGGAGGAAAAGATCTAAGAGCTAACAAATGGGCAAGTCATCTTAACTCTTCAGCTTACTTCTTTTTGAATAGAGAACACAGAGCACATCTTAAGATGGATTTATTATGTAGAACAGATGTAGAGCTGATGGTTGTGACAGCAGTACCACAAATATGGCAGTTTAGACCTGCATCCACGGGACCAGAGCAACTCCATTGCACCAGTGATGAGTCATCCTGAAATGGAAGACACTACATAGTAAGGAATGGCCAGTTGCCATGGTAATGGGTGTATAGTCTTATGGTATGAAGTGTCAAAAATAGTGATGTCAGAGAGTATGTATAGAATGGGGAGTTGATGGGCAACTTTGGCGTTTAACTTGCAGGGAAATTTTCCAGTGGACCTCTGCCCTAGAGGGCCTTGGGTGGCCAGGAACAAGCAGATCGAAGTCCAGCTACCCTGCCCGAGCCTCAGGCACTGCTTGGTCCAAACCCCCATGAGCTGTGGCAGTTTGTGTCAGCTCACTGTCTTCTCCTGCACTGCTTCCAATTTGTGAGGTGATGCAGTGGGTGAGCCAATGTCCATTGTCAGCTCCACTAAGCTGAGTGATCCTGCAGTGCTGGCTTGCTGCTCAACTGGAATTGCTCAGGGTTGGTTTTCACTTCCCTGTCCTCTCCTGGAGGTTGAGTATAAAGGAATTGATGCATTTGGCCAGAAGGGGTTCCCCCAAGGCTTTGCTGGAGTGTGCAAACATACTGAAGCAGGAGAAGGAGGAGGAAGACTCCTCAAATGTAGGCTAATCCTTGTCCCTTAATTTGAAACCATACTGGAAGCTCCAGGTGATGGTTGTCCTTCCCACCTTTATACTGATAATATAAAGAGGCCTCCAACATGAAGCCATATACATGGCCTTCGACTTGCTTTTGCTCCATTTTGCTAGCTTAAATCATGCACAGTCTTGCTTTGCCAGAAACTGTGATTTGACATAAAAGCCTTATGAATATAATTTTTAGGAAAAGTTCTTTATCTTAATTCCGAGGTGGTAGAACAGTGTGTGTGGGCTTGAGCAATCTCATGTGGCCCCCTATGGTTCTACAAAATTTTAATCAAGAGTGATTTAAATGAATTTATATGCAGTACTGCAGTTGACAGCTATCAGAGATTTATTTTTGAGGCTGAATACCTAGGTTGTGTGACAAAAGAAACATCTAGCTTCCAGACCACTGTACAGAAAATGCTCACTGAAAATACAGAAATTGGCCATCAGTGTCTTAATTCAAATGAAAAATAACCTCTGTAATAGAAAGCAAAGTCCTTTATTCACACACTCACACCCCCTTTATGCTGCTTAACAACTTAGTCAATGGGTCATCTATGTTCCTAAGTGCATCTTCAAGGCTGTTAGGGCCAAACTAGATGTTACACCATCTATGGGTCCAACACATGGATGCTGATGTCATTTTAGATCTGAATCCAACCATTTAAAAATACCACAGGGACCCAATCTTGATTGGGTCCACAATGCGGTGGGACAAGGCAATCTTGTTACCCCCACATGCCTTGAAAAGATGCCGGGGGTGGGGGTGGGGGATAACATTGCCTGGTCCAGCCACACTGTGGGCCTGATTCCCCTTGTGGTATTTTTAAATAGCTGAGTTCAGCTCTAAAATGGCATTGACAGCGATGGCTCGAACTGGTGGATGCTGTAATGCTTTTATTCTAGTGAGAAGTGCCCTGTGAGTACCAGAGAGAGTGATCATCTGACCCGCGGGGGATGTGTGTGTAATTAATTAACCACCTCTGGAATTAACAGTGCACTCAGTCTTGCAACTACGTCAATGCCAAGAATGTCTTATTTTTAAGTCAAATTTGAAATGTATAGGTAGGGAGAAAATTGAACTAGGAGAAAGTTAGCTGGTTGCTATGTTCACTGTTCTAACCTTGTCGTTTCTTTAGAGATGCTATATACTGAGTAGATCTGTTTAGAATTGCATTCTAAATGTTGGATGCTCCTTCCTGTCTTGAGGCCCTGTGTCTCTCTATGACAGAAGTCCTGGAAACTCTAAAAATGGCATGTACACATCTCTATCAATTTACAGGATTTAAAAATTAATATTAAACTTCCTATTTGTCAGGCAGCTCTTAATTTGCTTTTAAAATCTGGAAAAGCCTCAGGCACACCAAGCAAGGCTGATGCATTGAAGGAAATGAGAAAATTATTCTCATACTTGGATTATTCTTTAAAATCTAGTGCAGGTAAAAAGGAAATGGTAACCACATAAACTAAGCTTGTTATTCCTGAATCTGTTAAATATCTCCATTATGTTGCATGCTAATTTACTGCTCACCCTCTACCTATATGTAATGACTGGTAATATCTATTTAATTCTGAGGAAGTGTGCGTGCACATGAAAGCTCATACCTTGAATAAAACTTTGTTGGTCTTAAAGGTGCCACTGGACTCAAGGTTTGTTCAGTATGAAGGATAGTTAACATTAAAATATAGTAACTGACATAGCACTGAATAGCAGTGTCTAAAATGTCACTGCTGATTTTTATGTTGTTTACAAAAGCAAACGTGAATTGTTGTATAACCTTTGCTTTCCCTAAATAAAATAACAGGACAACACAGATGTCCCGAGGGATATCAGCAGGGCTGTGATCCCTGCTGCCAGCACCAGATGGCTCTGTGCTTCGCTTTTGCAAAACTTTTCACATATCCTTGGCAAGTAACCCCAAAGGTTGGATCACAGGAGATCAATTTTACATATTCTCTGTAAACACTAATATGAGGAGGTTACTCTTACAGCTCAGGTCCTGGTCTACCCCCATTATCATTCATGGGGATGCACAGGAGAAAATACTGTACACATTAAAAACTTGGAGGTTTGTAGGCATTTGTAATAAAAAGGAGAGTAGTTTGAAAATTGGAAGGTGAACAAAAGTTCACTCCAGGGGTTCAGACTAAGGAAGGCGTATTCCAGCACAAAATATGTTTGTGTAGCTGCTGTCTAGTTAAGATAACAGCAAGATTTTCCATTCCTAGTATAAAACAGAATGTGAAAGTGGTTCAGAAGCAAACATTATTTTCTTCTGTGCTCCAAGTTGTCATTATGAAGAACAGACGATCCATATCTCTGACACTATCCAAAAGGTGGCATTTGTCTAGAGGCTGTTTAAAAGGATGTTGTCAATTTTTAAACAAAATTTTGTCATACAATTTCAGAGTAGGTGGACTATTTATTATGCTGTGTAAATCTATAGCGAACATCAGGAGTCCATTAGTTAGACTGGACATTGTATATAATCTGAGTCACCCAAACAATTCTCTGTCCCAAAGAAGTTCCTAATATAAAAGCCTATTTTTAAAACAACAACAGAACTTTGTAGGCTGGGTTAAATGAGTTGTAGGATGCCTCAAATTTGTCCATGGATGGTGTCTTCAGGTGATGCATTTGGCTTGCATTGTTTACAGCTCAGTCATTAAATATATGCAAAACTCAGGAGTTAGACTTCCCACCCCCAAATCAGCTTAGGCTGTTTTTTAAAAAAAATCTCTTGCTGTCTGAGACCATAACAACAGCAGCTTCCTCTACTAGCATTTCTCAAATGAGGTCCATGAAATCTTTGTCAGGACAGGGCAAGCGCACGTCACATCTAGCTGAAACAAGTGTTGAACCCTCTCTGCTTTCAAGGCCTCATGGAGAGAGGGTGACATTAGCTTCTCCCTCCTCTTTTGAGGGGCAGGAACTCATATAGGCACCAATGCTCCCTCTAAGCTGTGGAGTCTTGTGAGTAAAAATTCTACTTTGTGAGCTACTGGCATTAAAGCTGTGTGTAAGCACTTTGGCTACTGCATAAATTAGTTTGCTCTGAAGCCATCCTTCCTGAGCTAAGACAAAAATGTGTGAGCTGGAGGCTAAAAAACTGTGAGCTAGCTCATATTAACTCAACTTAGAGGGAACACTGATAGGCACTACCTGAAGCTTCCAGATCACCACAAAGCACTAGCTAGAAAGTTGCTAGGATTCAGCAGCTCAGGCATTTGACCTTTAAATAGCTCACTGGCACCAAAGAAAAAGTCATTGTAGGTACTTTATGTATAAAATATCTGGTGTTCCTTGTTTTCCAGTGCACAGGATTTCAGTGCACAGGATTTCAGTGCACAGGATTTCAGCACACAGATAAAGATACACAACTCCATACCCATGGACAGAATAGTCTGTGCGATTTCCAAATGAATGCCAGAAGTTCAGGTTTTGCATGACTTTGGTCTGTTATTATTTCCATTAGCAGCCTCAAAAGTTTTTCCAAGTCCCTTCCCACCTTTGCTCATTTGGACTCTGGCTAGAGTGGGAATTAAGGGTTTCGGGCTTGTTCCACAGTAAAAAAAAATCTTACTCTCTCTTACACAAATTTGCTGCAAATCATGGGGTGAGATTCATTAGATTGGGGTCACACCATTTTGAGCTATGATTCAGCTACCCTAGACCTGACCTCATGGACCATTTTACTTAAATTTGGTTTTAAAGTGTAGCCAATATGGCCCTCACTGCCTTGTTTTGGGGTCATAAGAGGACAGAGGCCGGCATATAATATGAATGGCTTGTTGCACATTTTGAAAGAAGGCAGGGCAGTCTGTTTTTAAATCAAAAAAAAATTTTTTGGATTTATAACGTGCCCTCCTCTGCATATCAGGGCTCAGGGTGGGTAACAACAATAAATTAGGTTAAAAACCTTTAACAAATGTCTAAAACAACTTTAAAATGTATAACAATTGAATAAGATGGCACTTAAAGAGAGACCAACAGTAGATTTTTGTTAGCTGAGTGCAGTGCTGTTTTTGTGTGTGTGTGTTGGGGGGGGGTATAACAGGAGAGGCAATCCCATAGGTACACTTGTCCCAGACTGTTTACAGCCTTAAAGTTTTAACACCAAAACCTTGAACCTGATCTGGTATTCAATCTGGACCCAGTGCAGCTGGCAGAGCACTGGTTGTATATGGGCTCTGATCAGCGTTCCCGTAAGAACCCATGCTGCAGCATTCTGGACCAGTTGGAGTTTCTGGGTCAGCATCAAGAATAGCACTACGTAGAGCAAGTTACAGTAATCTAATCTGGAGGTGACCTTTGCATGGATCACTGTGGCTAGGTCAGAGGGAGACAGGTAGGGGGCCAATTGCCTAACCTGGCGTACATGGTAAAATGCCAGTCTGGTTACTTTTGTGATCTGGGCCTCCATCAAAAGGGAGGCATCCAGAATCACACCCAAACTCTTGACTGTCAGTGTTGGTGCTAATGGCACACCATCAAGATTAGGGAGTTGGCACCATCATCCCGGATCCCCTCAACCCAGCCACAGGACCTCCATTTTAAATGGATTCAATTTCAGCCAGTTTTGCTTCAGCCATCCAACCACTGCCCTCAGACAACTGACTAAACTATTTGGAGTGGTGTCCAGCAGTCCGTCCGATCAACAGATGCAGCTGAATGTCATATGCATAGTGATGACAACCCAGCCCGAAGCTCTGTGCTAGCTGGGTGAGGAGGTGCACATAGATGTTGAATAACATTGGAGAGAAGATTGCCTTGGGGAACACCACACACCATAGAGGATTGCGATGAAATCCTCTTAGTGCCACCCTCTGTCCCTGATCTTGGAGAAATGACGTAAGCCATTTCAAGGCCATCCCACAACTCCCCACATCTGCGAGGCAGTGAGCCAAAAAGTGTTGTTCATACCAGAAAATTGTGTACTTATTGAAGTGTGCTTTTTTTATTTTGCAGGCTTACCAAATTCCTGTTCCATTCCTGTGTTTGTCTAAAACAAGGAAAAACTGGAAAAAAATGGGGCCTGTGGGGGAAAGCCCAAATTCTTCCCTAAAACCGTATATCCAGAAGAGACTGTAACTGCCTCACTGCCCGCCACCCCCCAAACTGGGCAAGCCTAGTGTGCAGTGGGGTAATTCTAGCTACCATTTTGGGGGGAGCTCAGCTGCCTCTTAGAGTTACAGTTGCCAACCTCCAGGCAGGGCCTAAAGTGTGCCCAGAATTGCACCTCATCTCTAGACTACAGAGATCAGTCCCCATGCAGGAAATGGCTACTTTAGGTGGACTGTGCGGCCTTATATCCCACTGAGGTCCCTCCCATTCCCCAAACTCCACCCTCCCCAAATCAGGGCTGCTGAGTGGAGTTTGTGTAATTGCTGGAGATTTGGGAGCAGCAGAGCCTGAAGAAGATGGAGTCTGAGGAAGGGAGGGAGCTCAGCAGGTATGCGATTCCATGGAGTCTACCCTCGGAAGCAGCCATTTCCTCCAGGATGTTTTCTGTCATCGGGAGATCACCTGTTGTTCCGGGAGAACTCTAGGCCCCACCCGGAGGATGGCAACACTGCGAAGTGTTGTAACTTCCACAGCCAGGCAGAGACCCTCAAAAGAAGCTAATTCCATAGGCTGAACCAAATCTTGGTAGATTGGGAGAATTAGGAAGGCTCTCAGGTAGGTTTCCATCGCAGAATTCAAAGCAAATCACCAACGAGGAGGCCGTTTGCTTTGTTTTATTTAAAGACGACAAAGTCTCTGCTCTTCAGGATCCAGAAGAAACAATGGGAGGGAGGTCGAGAGGTCCCGGCAGTACACGGGGTGCTTCTCTTCTTGTAACTTCCTTTCCTACCCTTCCTTATGTGTCCCTCATTTCTTCCTCTGGCCCTGTCTGTGCTAGACTACGTGTCTCCTAAGTGGTGCTTCCGAACAGCCTGGTGTTTATTCGGAAATAACTCTAACTGAGTTCGATAAGAGCCGACTCCCAAAATGGCTTGCAGCCTTAAAAGGCTTCAAGTTCGTTCGTTCATTTATCAAGGCTACCGGGGGGGGGGGGGAGGAGGAGGAGAAGAGGTTCTCGAAGAAGGGGCAGTTTAGGAAAACCTGCTGGCAAAGGAGCAGCGACAGACACAGAAGCCTCTCTAACGTTCTGAGAAAGGGGCCCCCTTTTCATAGTTCCTGGCCCGATAGTGCTCTAAGGAAAATGATTACTGTGGGAAACGAGCTTTTGACATGCTCAGAGGCACCCTGTTGTGTTATTACTTCAGTCACTAGTCGATGCAAACGCATTTTATTTCCGCTTCTCATGAAGCCCTTGACTTGCGACCTGCCCTCTTTCCACCCATCCCCGCAGCAGCGCCCACTTCCCTCCTCGCTCCCTTCCCCCCTCCACACTGCGCAGGCGCAGATTGGCCAAGCAGATGTTCCCTTAGCAACCGCGCCCTGAGCAGTGCGCGGCCCCGCCCGCGCGTACGGCTGTAGAGGAGAAAGCGGCGAGCCGCCCAGCCACCCGGAGCCGAAGTGGGGGGCCGGAGAGCCGCACAGGCCTGAGTAGTAGGGTGATGGGGCGTACGGCCCGCGGGCTTCCGCCGCCGCCATGATGCTGCTGAGCAGGAAGCCGGAGGGTCCTCTCACTGCAGGTAGCGGCCTGGGCACACCGCGGGAAACGGGGGTGGTGTGTTTGGTGGGGTTCTCCTTTCGGTCACCCCTTGGACTTCATCCCCCCCCCCCCCCCCGCCGCCGCCGCCGCAATGGTTCCTTCCACTCCTCCTGAATCCTCTAGGTAGACATCCAGAGGCTGAAGGCATTGGGCTCGCGGAGGAGAGGGGTGGCAGCTAGGACGTAGAGTGGGAATTGCGGGTTTCTGGCGTCTAGCGGAAGAGGTATCGATCCATCTGTGTGTCTGTACGTGGCCCACAGAAGAGGAGGCGGCGGCGACCACACTGCGTCTTCTCCATCCACTTTGTCCTCTGGGTTCCTTGGTGGCTGGCTGATCGTCCTCATCCTTTAAGGTCGGGCTGTGTTTTGACTGGTTTGCTTTCAGGCAGAAGCGATTAATTCTTCGAGTCTTCGGCTTTGGACGGGAAAGACTCCACTTTTTGGCTCCCAAATTCTTCCTCTTTGTATCCGATTGTGAAGACGACCAAGGGAGTGTAGGACAGAGACTTCAGCACGGCCGAGAGGTCCAATCCGGGGGATGGTGGGAGGGTATGGAAGGGGCGAAAACGAGGCTGAGGAGCGAGCTCCTGGGTGATGATGAGCATGTGCGTTTGTCATTAAGGGTCTGGTCTTTTGCCCGAGTTTTCAGGCAGGAGCACGTGGTGGAAAGGGGCAGAGCTGGGGGTTCTGTGCCACCTTTACTTGGGAAGCCTTAACTGAATTCTGTGGTGCTTACTCGCAAGTAGATCTGCCTAGGCTTGCAGCCCGTGTGAGACTTATGTGCGTGCGCTCACTTAACTGGGAATGAAATCAGATGGCAAAATGCAGACGGAGCCTCAGGAGACGTTTCCTGGAGCTGAGATCCAGGACGGTTTCCCCAGGAGACCAATGGAAACTCCTATCACATGAGAGAGTTTAAAAACTAGTCAGAACAAAGCGCCCGGCGTCCCACTTTAACGGACAAGCCGGCCTGAATCAGGAGGATTGATGGGGCCGGCCTGTGCCTGACAATAGAAAACGGCTTTGATTTCCATTGTCTTTTTCTTGGAGTTTGTAACAGTTGCCTTGTTACGACTTGGCGAGTTTAACGGCCGTGGAGGAATCAAAACACCATGGGCTGAAATAGTCTGTTATTACTAGGTATTCTGTGGCTTTAAGAGGCTTTGAAGCAAACTGGATTCCTTCAGGCCACTGCCAAATTTTGCATAAGGAAGGAACATATTTTACATTTTTCTTTTGGCAACCTCGTCGTTTCTTTTTCCTGTGTTTTCAATTAATGTAGGACAAGCAGTTTTCATTCTTTCTGATCAGCTGTAATTCTCATGTAGCAGTTTTGCTTTTACTTGCAATCCAAGGTTAAAAGCAAGCTAGAATCTCTACTGAATAAGACTGGCCTGTATTTTCTCTTTGCATTATGCAGCATTTTTCAGTTTCCATATAATTTGCAGAAAGCAATTAGTAAGGAGAGAGCACATGGGGTTTCTTTTGTACACCAGTCACCACCAGAATCTTGAATATAACATTGTTTATCAAAAACAATTCATTCAACTTCTGGGAGAGAACGGGATAGTGGGCATAGGCTAAAATTGGCTGGTTGGGATGCGACTTAAATACCTAGTCAGAGATCAAATTTAAGGAAAAAGAGCTAGAACATTATTAAGAGAACCTTTACAGCTCCATCCTCTGCATGTTTGCTTGGAAACAAGTGCTACTGATTCCAGTGGGGCTTATTTTCCAGGTATAGTATTGTAGCCTTTTTGAAAGTAATCTTGATTTTTTTTCCAAATAAATATAGTATTTGTCGAACAGATTAGCTTATGCTCCTGATATTAAGTTGTTGTAGGGGATATTTCTGGAGTTTAGTTCTTTCTCTGTTTTAGTCAGTAGGACAGTGGTAGTGGAAAATTGCTATGTTCCAAATTGGCAGCTTAGCCTGCTTTAAAAGGAGTTTTATCTAGTATTTATAGACTCATTTATGTAGCCATTTGTCAGGATGAGTATTTTATGCCTCTTCCCAAAGCACACTTTTGGATAAAGATTCTAAGCTAATCTGACACTTTGAAACATGACTAGTGAATCCAATTTCAGGACTTGCTTGAAAAACAAATCCTGAAGTTCTCATATTGACTCAAAAGGATGATGACCCTAAATGTAAGGCAACTCCCTTAAAAATATTATACACAAAAAGGGTTATTATTGAACATAACTGTAAGTGTTATGCAAATGTAAGATGACCCTCTCTTCTTTGATGCCATATCTGTGAAAAATTGCATTTGAATACATGTTGTAAGTAACTGTGTTGCCTTAAGAAACTAGTAGACTCTTTACTGTGATGTTCTTGCTGTGTTTTAATCCCTGCAAGTTAAATGTCTTGCTGAAAAAAGAATTTGAAATTCCTGTTTGTTGTTAGAGTTTGTTTCGATTGACCATCTTGTTATTTCCAGCCAGGTTTGGAGATGGCTTGTACGATTCCTACATGAGAATAGATCAAATGAGGTATTCAGATCCTACAAATGAAGACTGCAGCCCTTCTGGACTTCCTTCTCTGGGGAGACCTAATGTAAGTCATTTCAACTTGCTCTGATTCTGTTACATAGAACCAAGCAAGCAGAAGAGTAATCCATTGACACAGCAGAATATTATTACAACTTTATATATGAGGAAGATAATAGTGAAGTACTGTTCTGTACTGAGTTTTTCTAGTACTTTTTCTGTACTGAATTATCAAGCCAACTTGATCAAAAACATCGGTAAACAGTATGACAAAGCTTCATGATGTTAATCTTTTTTTGTTTTTAGTATTATTAATCTACCACCTCTTTGTGTTCTAATGAGCGCAGCCTTTTAAATACGTTTTGTGGAGGTGAGCATCCACCTGTTGCTTTGCTTTCCTTTGCCCTTCTGTCATTCCCCCTACCAGTAGCATCATAGATTGGAGAGGAGCTCCTGACGAGGGAGACACCCTCCAACAAGTACACACAGAGAAGGGAATGGCATGCTGTAACTCAGATCTCCTTGCTAGAGAGCTGAGTTAAGAGAACTGACAAGTCTTTCCTAGGTAGGCAGTAACCTTAGAATTATTTAGCTGGGAGACTCTTCCTCCTTGGCTGGCCATTTAGGTAATCAGATAAGCCAGAATAATTGTGTGCAAGAAATATGGGTAGCTAAACTTTGCAACACCTTTCAAACATAAAACACCTTTCTTATGCCACTCCGCATATAGAGTAAGAAGTCAATACTCTGATTTATTTTGGTCTCCCATTTAGTAAACAAGGCTATGTTTTGATGACGGGTAAACTTGAATCTTTAACATAGTGGGGGTTTGAAAAATTCCATTTCTGTTGGAATAAGATGATTGGGGAAAACAAATAACAAAACACCAGTGGCTGTGAATGTTTTCCCACGGGGGCGGGGGGGGGGGAGCAAGAATGTAGACTGGCCAGTGAGTGCTCATTGGTGTATGTATTAGCCTTCATCCAGCAGGGAGAGAGCTTGCATAGCAGCCTTAGCAACTCTAGATGGCTGTGGCTGCTGCATTTGCACTTAGTTCTCAGACAGGGATGCTGCCTTGCACCTCCTTGTTTGCAAGCAGTTTTACTTGTCACTGGCAACCAGGCAAGTGCCCAACTGAAAAGCTTAACTAGTATCTTTCTTTATATCCTACAAGTCTCGGCTCTGTGTTTGTGTGTTTTTAAGCAGCAGTTTCTTTATCTGATTGTAATAACATAAGAATGTTACTTCTTTGGGAACACTATTGTTTTCTATTGCTTGGGTTCTATTTTTGTGGAAATGATACATTTCTTAATAAGAGTTGTATCTCTTTGTGAGCGAGACAAAGTGTCTCAGTGGGGTTACAGCAATTATATCCAGCTGTTGCCACAATCTTAATTTAAAACAGTCTTTAAGTACTTTCCATAGACAGGGAAATTCTATTCTGCATAAAACCAGAGGTTGCCGATATAGCTTGATAAGTGAGAGAAAAAATTGGTACATATAATTCCATCATCCTGTCATGTCAAGATTGGAAATCTGTGGCTATAAAACAGAGGGAGGAAATATATTAGAATGTGATAAATATATTTAAAGACAAACATGTTAGATTATGACTCTTGTAGGCTGGTGCATATTCGCTAGAGCTTCATAGACATGTGCTTTCTTTTTTTAAAAAACGCAAATGTAGGTGTGTATGTATTTATATTCAGATTGTATATGAATGCCCACATAAGGAAATACTGCCATAATGTTTCATGAAATATTACATTTTACAGAAATACATTATTTTAACCATAATTCCAGCTCACCTAGCCTTCCCCCTCACCTTGCTACCGGGGAAAGATCCCACTGTTGCTTCCTCCTCCTCCCTCCATCTGACTGTTGATGGCCATCATAGTTAACATCTCCTTCCTCTTCCCTCCCATTATATTCTTTTCCCCAGTGGTTTTGAAAATGTACTCTGCCTCTTTTGCCTTCACCACTTCTCAGTGCATGGGTTGGGACTGAAAAGGGCTGACAAAGGAGGAGGGTTACATGCTCAGCAGTAGCTGGAGATGAGAAGAAGAGAAGAGGGGAGCCATGTGGTTTAATCATGGAGGAGAAATGTGTAATAGATAAAAGCATATTAGCCTTTTTAGTACAAATAAGTGTGAAGAATCTGGAATTATTTAGGTGGGAGTGCTATTTGTCTGCCTTTCATTATAAATTAGCTATTTGAAAAGGTAAAACTGCTTCTAATTTCAAATTGTCCAATCCTGTTGATCGGTGAAATAAGCTCTCTTTTATATTTTCATGGATAAAATTGTTTGTAATCCTCCTATCATTAACGCACTTACTAAGGAGTATGTCCCACTGGACTTACTTTTGAGTAAACATGCTTAGGGCTGCACTCTAAATGGAGCAATACTGAGACAGCACTGATGCTTCCGGGCATACGCTATATGAGGAGCTTTCAAAAAGCTCTAAAGCTGCTGGTATAAAACATCACCTGTGTTGTCAATCAGTTATCTTGGCTGCTAACAGCTAGGGTTATGTGCAAAGTAAATTGTGGCCCAGGGTTTTGAAGAGGAAGTGTTGGAAGCAGGGTGATGGGTAGCTTTGAAGTCATCTGATTGGAAATGGAACTTGAAGTTAAAATTATGATATGGGTCAGTCTGCCAAAAGTCATGTGATCATTATCCAGCTGGGTCTTCTGCTTGTGAGAGGGCCCTTGGCATCCCAGCTGTCCCCATTCGGTCAGGTTACCAAAGCTGGACAACAAGATTTGGAATTCTGACCAGGTGTGAAGCTTGTTGATAGATTGTTGCTGGGTGGCAGGGGGGAGGGGATAGTTTCTATGTTAGCCTGAGCCGAAGTCTGCTGTATGGAAATTGGAGGCTTATAATATCCAGCACATTTAGCAAAATTAACAAATGCAGAAAATGGTGCTGTGGTTTTACAACTGCTAAAAATGAAGCATAGCTGTTATGTTCAAATATTACTAATTTGCTCACTCACAGAATGTATATGTTCACAAGAAGAATATTTATATATTCAAAGAATATTAATTGTGCAGAATTGCATGTTTAAAGCTCTAAACATCGGTAGCTATACATTTCAGGAAAGATGTGAAACACTAATGACACTGTGACTGGGGGGCTGGGAGAAGTCTTACTCTGAGTATTCAACCTCTGCAGCTTTAAGCAATAGTAAACTGTATGCTGATCTAAAGACTGTAATAGTAAAGGTAAAGGTTTCCCTTATTCAAAAGCCAGTCGAATACAACTCTAGGGGGCAGTGCTCATCTCCATTTCCAAGCCAAAGAGCCAGCGCTGTCCGAAGACTTTTAATAAATAACTACTAATAGTAACTCTTGATTAAAGTAGTTAGTTGCTAATATTACTGCAGTATAGTAATTCTAAAACTTAACTGTACCCTAAGCTACCATTCCTTCTAGTGCTAAAAGAAATCAAATAAGCTTTGGCCAGTTAAAGGCCTATGGACACTTACTTCTGAGCAAATATACATTGGACTAAATTGCACAGGTCATGGTTAATTCCAAGTTGTATTCTGATTATGTATCTTTTTTTGGGCAATGTATTTAGGAAAATGTTATTTGCCTTTGTCATTTCATTCCTAAGTGCTTGTGTTGATCTATAGTGATTAAACCCATTCTTATGGGTTTATAGCAGAAAGTTTCTCTAACTCTACAGTACTGAAGTCTTAAGATAATTATTCTTAAAACTAAGTTCATAGAAAAGGGGGGGCAGTTACAGGGTACTATTTTCCTACCATCTTAGGACTTACAGCATTATTTAGATCTCTTCCAGTGAGCTGAGGCAGCGAAGATAATGGGCACGATCATATGCACCCATTTGCGAAGCGAGAAGGATGATTCCCCGCCGGCTCAAAGTGGTGCGATCACACAAGCACATCTGGGAAGCGTCCCACAGCCGTCGTCAAACTGTTGCAAGCTGCTTTGAGCCGGTGGGGAATTGGTGTAAAAAGCTACTAGTGACAAGGCAGTCTCAAATGGTTTGCGACGGCCCAGAACTGGCCTTTCCCTGTGTGATCGCGCCAGCGCAAACATGTGGCCTTGGGGAGCGGGCTTTTTGGGATTCCCCTCCCCCCCCCCCCGTCCTGGTATGCGCATCATCGGACGACCCCCTGGGTGGAGAGGCAATTCATCGATCCCTTGTTTCAGCAAATAAACGCATTGAAAACGGCCAGGAAACACACACACCCCCCCAACTCGTCCGCAGTTGCGTGTGATCACGCAGCGGCGGTTTGCCCTTGCAGGTCCATGGACCTGTGTGATCCTGCAACTGCGGCGCAAATTGCGCCGGCGCAAATTTGCCTCGCTTCCCGTCCGGCTTATCTTGCTCATGTGGCCGCAACTAATGGGTGTTTTCAGTACTGGTTATGACTGATCTCTCAAAGGTCTTAGACATAGCCACTCATGGGCTTCGGTGTCACATTTTGTCAGGATATCAGGACCAGCCTGTGATAGGTTGTTCATTTATGACAGGTAGTGAAAAGGTTGTTAGGGGCAACTTGCTGTGTGTTTTGCAGGATCCCATGAATTTGTGTTTTGTCACTCAGAGAGCCAAAATGGGGAATGTCGTCTAAGGAGCTTGTAGTGTGTCTAGATTCCCTGTTAGTAAGTGTGAGAACAACATGTGAGTCTGGAACTTAAAGGGTATGGAAGGGGGCATTAAAATTTTTAGTACTGAGAATTGTTTGAATTTTACAACTTGTAGGCCAGTTATACTGTGTATGAATGACTATGATCTGCTGAACATGTGATGCTCATAATTTTCCACATAGTGTTTACAGCAGGGAGAAAGGGCCCCTGATTTCCCCTCACCATAACAGCTTTGAACCCGCTCTACAGAGGTTCTGGGAAAGAGAATGGCAGGTATTCAACCCATCAGTTTGCCAAGTTTGTTTGAATGCCCAGTCATATAATACTAAACCAATAACTATTAAAAAGTTCCTGAGAGGTAGCTCGGCTAGTCTGTTGCAGTGACAACAAACTCTCAAAGACAAAAGCATTTTTTATTCTGTAATAAACTTTTGTGCACTAGAGCCCACTTCCTCTCATGCATAAGATACTTATTCCTGAACACTTGTGTTGCAATAAGAATTTAAGTCTTTGTTGGCACAAGAGCCCTGTTTATTTTTTAAAAGTTATCCTTGTTGAATTTTTAGTATCTATTTAGTAGCTAAACCTTTGTCTGATTTCTTTCCCCACCCAGTGTTTGCACAGCACATGTTCGATAACTTTAACTGCTCAGTTGATGAGCTAGATTATGCCCTGGACAGTGCCTGCCCTTACCCATAGTGTATGTGCAGCAAGCACTTGCTTATTTATACAGGCTTTTAAAACCAGGTAAGTTCATTTCTTTTGAAGCTGATATGGGTATCCCTATTTAAATTTCACAGTGCTTCCCCAGTTATTATATTGAAAGCACTTTTGAAGTCTTTTGGACTATTTATTAGTAATTTGTATAACAATTGTATTATTAGTAATTTGTATAACAATAGACTGACTCTAAAAGTTAAGCAGACAGCTAGTCTGATACTAACTGAAGTCTTAAAATATGTATCTGATGCGGCCTCCAAACTCTGTTGGTGTTTGGATGCTTTCTTGACTGTTCTGATTTGGAGAACAAGAACAAAACAGGTTTGTTCTCACTAAGGCTTTTTTTAAATGATAGTTTGCTTATGAGAGAAGTTGTCTTCAGGGCACTGTGATAAGAACGAGATGACTGCTAAAAGGAGGATTAATATTTTATAGAAGTTGAAATTGGTAGTTAATCCCTTCACTCTGCCCCCAGAGGGAAACGGGTGGGTAATAGAAACTGGGCAAAGATTGGCATCATGGATTCATGGGTGGAATTGTTGATGGATGTTGGAAAGCAAAGGAGAAAACCTGACATGCAGAGAAATGAAGAGGGAAGCTTTCCAATGTTAATGACCTCTGTCAAAAGTTTTCTGCAAGTCCTTTTATGTGTGTGTATATCTAACCCATGGACTACTAATTAGACCTCATCTTAAAAAAAAATTATTAGAAACCCATGCTTGTTTTTTCAGCATGACCTCAGTGTATTTCTTTCTAAAATGACTGTGTCAGCGGAGTCCATGTTGTGAAATAAAATACTGCTCCGTAGCAGCTAGAAAGCTCAGTCACATCTCTTCCACAGCAGAGAATGGAAGCGGCAACTGTGTCAGGGTTTTTGGGAAAGTGAAGAGCCTTTCTTAGGCCATGCAGTTGGTTAAGATGAAGGAGCTTAAGAAGAAGAAGGATGAGGCAGCCAATAAGTGACCTTGGTCTTTCTGGTACTGTGCTTTGGGAAATAAAATGCGTACTGTGTGTTATAAAGCTAGTTTAATTCAAACTGTTATGATTAAGAGATTCTGATGCTCACAAAATTAGCAATTTAGTCATAGAGGGAAATGGAAAAAACCCTTGTGTTACAGTTGGGGGGAGCAGATAAGGAACTTTGCATAACGTAGAAACCCCATTTCTTGACAACTGGATGTCACTGTATGTATGTAATTCTCTTCCAGGATCAATGTCTAATTCTAAGCCATTAAGGAAATGCTTTTCTCTCAGCTGGTTTTTCTCTCTAAGCATGAAAGCTAGAAGCTTATTTTTAAAAGATAAAGACTGGTATTTTTCTTGTTTGTTCTGTGGCAAATCCCATGTGGCTCAGCATGTAGGCAGAGTTCCAACTACTCTTGGGATAGATTATGTTCTGGGACCAGGAATGTTCAGGCCCTCACAGAGGCCACTTCCATTTTTGAGGGGCCCCCTCCAGTAAATTAAAAAATGAAGAAGTGTGAAAACAATGATACAAAATTAGTAGTATTATATTTTAAATGTTTACATTTAATATAATAAGAAAAATAATATTGTAAGACTTTGTAATAAATGTTTCCATTTTTGTTTAACACTCGTCTGATACCCGTGCTTTGCTACGTTATTTAAGTTCCATAAATCCAGTTTTAATACTGATGATGTGAAGTTTGGAGAAGATTGTAGTGTAAAAAATGAAGTGAGACATACATTCTGGGTTTTTTCTCTCTCTACTGAAGGACCTCTCTGTAGACCACACTGGTGGTTCTGCCCTTAGGTGCTAGGATTACCAGGCTGCTTGGTGAGCTTACTCTGGAGCAGGCCACATAGAACTGTCCATGTGAGAAGCAGTCATCTGTAATGCTTCCTCTAAGCTGTGGAGTCTTGTGCGCAAAAATTCTACTTTGTAAGCTACTGGCATTAAAGTTGTGAGCAAGCGATTTGGCTGCTGCATGAATTAGTTTGCTCTAGAGCCATCCTTCCTAAGCTAAGACAAAAATTTGTGAGCTAGCTCACACTAATTCAGCTTAGAGGGAACTCTGGTTAAGTCTTGGGACTTGTTGATGGTCATAGGTGATCCTGCTGGGGCAGCCTCCCTAATGGATTAAAGTACCCTGGCCCTGCTCCTACACCTGACAAATACCTACCTGTCTGGTATAAGGTGGGGGTGTTTAAAGGCATTGGGGAGACTGGCCCAGCAGCAGTGCTAAGGCAGTTCTGCTGAGCAAGCCTCCCTGATGGCTTTAAGGACTATGCACCCCTTCCAACCCTTGACAGGAGTTTGTGGGTCAGGTGTAGGAGGGGTAGCATGTCTGAAGGCATCAGGGAGGCTGCACCAGCAGGATTGCTAAAGCGATGCTGCTTGGGCAGCCTCCTCGATGGCTTTCAATGTTCTGCCCCTGCACCTGACAAACAACTGCCTGTCAGCTGGCGGAGGGGTGGGTGGGAGTGTGTCTGAAGCCTTTGGGGAGGCTGGCCCAGCAGTATTGCTAAGGTGTTTCTGCTTGGGTGGTCTCCCTGATGGATTAAAGTACCCTGGCCCTGTTCATACACTTGACAGAAACCTGTCTGTCTGGTGTTGAGGGGTGGTGTTTAAAGTAATCGGGGAGGCTGGGTCAGCAGCAGCACTAAGGCAATCCTGGTGAGCCTCCTCGACAGCTGTAAGCATCCCAACCCCTCTCCTACACCGGACAGGCAGCTGCCTGTCCGGTGTAGGAGAGGGTATTGCAAGCCACTGGAGGCTGAGCCAGCAAGATCACTAAGGTGTTACTGCTGGGGCAGGCTCCCTGATGGTTCTAAGCAACCTGCACCCATTGCTGCACCTGACAAACAGTTGCCTGTCAGGTGTAGAGGGTGGGGGGAGCGTGTTTGAAGCCATGGGGGAGGCTGGGCCAGCAGCATTGCTGCACCTCACAGGTAGTTGGCCATTCCTGTTTTCCTCAACTGTCATTAGCTCTCTGCAGTTGTTTTTTTTTTTTTACCTCAGAACACTGAGCTCTGCAGCTGACCAATCAGAGAGTGGGGGGTATAAAAGGGAAGCAGTCTGGCAGCCACATAGGAAGCAATGGGGGAGCACATTTTATCCCTTTCTAAAAATCCCTTCTTAGTGAGCATCTACATCATGGTAGAAGTTCTCTTCCCAAATTTCAGGTTTCTAGGTCCAGGGTTTTGGCCTGGGCATTGATTTTACGGTGAGGGGACTTTCAGATAGATGGATGGATGGATGGATGGATGGATGGATGGATGGATGGATGGATGGGGGGGGGAGAGAGGGAGAGGTGATTTAACATCAAAAGTGTAAATTTGAGGGCCCTCAAGAATGTGAGGTCCAGGGTCAAATGGCCCTGCTGCCCCCCTTCCCCCCCAGGCCCTGGAAATGTTTCTCACTTTCTTTTAACAGGGAGGATTCTGAAATAGTTCTGTCTTGGAGGCACCCAGCTGCCTCATATGGCATGCAGTTCCAAAGCTTTCCCTTTCCTGCTTTGTCAGCTACCAGCTTTTGTTTTTATTTCTTCATTTCTCATTTAACTGTTATCAGAAACTCAATCTTGTGTATCTTCAGGATTGTTTGTTATGACCGCTAGTATCTTTTTTTAAACACTGTGTTGCGTATTATATTTTAGCTGATAACTCCCCCCCCTCTAGTTTAGGTTATAGATAAAACATTTTATGCAGGAATAAGTTACAGTTTGGGTTTATTTCCATTTGGATACTCTGTGCATTTGGACCATTTTTCTTCACTGCAAAATGGGGGGGGGGGACTTTGTGGAGTACTTCAGACTTTTGTTGGGACAGGAGGGCAGACACTTCATAAATGGAGCTTTTAAAACAACTGAATTCCTTATTAATTCGCAGAGAATGTGTGCCATTTTGATCTATTTGCTGTGAGCAGCATTCTGACTTAGAATTTTACAGTGTCTGTCATTCTTTTTCTGCAGTTCAGCCATAAGCCCAGCGAAGAATGTGTTACTAAAATGCTTATTCTCTGGATCATATTTTCTATGAGTTCCTGGAAAGGTGTGTGTTTCAAAATGTACTGTCTACATTTTCCAGACAGATAGCAGTTAAGCAGTAATCATGAAGAACGTAGCTCTAGAGGTCCTAAAAGCCTACATTTCTCAGCCAATGTCATAAACATTGTATACATTTTTGTTTCCAGAAGAACTATTTTGCTACTTTATTTGGATGATAGGCAGTAACTTGTAAATGACTAGGACAGCATCATTCATGAGTTGTCTACAGTCTTTTGTATATTTTTACTTAAATGCTGCTATTTTCAGTTTCAGGGGCTGGTTGTCTTTACTTTGAGATTAAAGACTAAAATGGAAAACATGTTTCTGATTGATTCACATATGTTGCACATCATAGTACTGCATCTTGTAACTTTCATGCAGTGTTGCAACAAAAGCATAAATATATGTATTGTTTCTACTGGAGATGATCCACACTGAAATCCAGTAGAAGCAAAATAATCCATGATATTTTCTTGGCAATTAGAGTTTTCCTTTGGGGCTTGTGGAAAATATGCAAGTAATGGATTAGCATAGGAAAATGGGGATTTTTTTTGCGGGGCTTAAATCTGATTCTAGGTAAGATGTAAACTTCACCCCATTATGCTTTCAAATGCAATTCCACGTGGAGTTACTGGGAACTGTAGATGCATATTTTGTGGTAGCATGGAGTCCTTGGTAACAAAATCATTCACCCATTGCCCTGGTCAGTCTTTCATCCTAATGTTCTGGAGGCTTCTATCATATCCTGCTGCTTCTTATGTATACCTTCTGCATGCTTATTTGTGATGTTCTTGCTTCCTTGTAAGTGTCTGTGCAAGGTTGGAATTTGCAGGCAAGTAAACAGCATCAGTTTGTTGGCTGATACAATTTTTTTTCCAGTTTCCATATGCTGGGATGGAGGAATAGGTGTTGCAGGGGGTTTTTGTGCATGCTACTTTAAAAACATCTTAAAAACATCTTAAAAATAAATAAAAATTAGTATACTTGCGCTTATTCCATCTGAGAAAATCATGGCATTGTTGATCTGTTTGTTAAAATGAGAATGAAATACTAAAGACATTTTTATCCTTACAGGTGACTGCTAACAAGGTCACAATGAAGGATCATCCTTTGACTGGGAGCCAAGTCAAAGTTGAGCAGTTATTTGAAGACTCTGGCAATCGAAGGAGCAGTACTCTCCAGTCATCTGGAGTAAATGGCTCTGAGAGGTCCTTTCCTACTCCAGCAAAAGAGAAAAGCATAGACAACGTAAGCACCACCAAAACTAGTGGCAGCTCATCAAAAGCACATAAAACTGGTGGTCAGTCTCCAGATCAAACATTGAAGCAATACAAACATCAGTTAACAGCCTATGAGCAGCAGGAAATATTTAATTTTCCTGAAATATTTTTTGTGGGTCCAAATGCAAAGAAAAGGCAAGGAGTAATTGGTGGCCCCAGCAATGGTGGATATGATGACGAACAAGGCAGCTATATTCATGTGCCTCACGACCATCTTGCCTACCGATATGAAGTACTTAAAATAATTGGAAAAGGCAGTTTTGGCCAAGTAGCTAAAGTTTATGACCACAAGCACCACCAGCATTTGGCCTTAAAAATGGTACGTAATGAGAAGAGGTTTCATCGCCAAGCAGCGGAAGAAATCCGAATCTTGGAGCATCTTAAAAAACAGGATAAAACTGGCAGCATGAATGTTATCCATATGCTGGAAAGTTTTACCTTTCGGAATCACATATGTATGACTTTTGAGCTCTTGAGCATGAACCTGTATGAGCTGATTAAAAGAAACAAGTTTCAAGGCTTCAGTGTGCAGCTTGTGCGCAAGTTTGCCCACTCCATACTGCAATGTTTGGAGGCTCTTTATAAAAACAAAATAATACACTGTGATCTGAAGCCTGAGAATATTCTCCTAAAGCAGCAGGGACGGAGTGGAATCAAAGTGATTGATTTTGGGTCAAGTTGTTTTGAGCACCAAAGAGTCTACACTTACATCCAGTCTCGATTCTATAGAGCCCCTGAAGTCATTCTGGGAAGCCGTTATGGGATGCCCATAGACATGTGGAGTTTTGGCTGTATTCTGGTGGAACTGTTGACTGGTTACCCTCTGTTTCCTGGAGAAGATGAGGGTGACCAGCTAGCTTGTATGATGGAGCTCCTTGGAATGCCACCACAGAAGCTTCTGGATGCATCCAAACGAGCCAAGAACTTTATCAACTCAAAAGGTCATCCTCGCTATTGCACTGTAACAACACACTCAGATGGCAAAACGACCCTGAGTGGCAGCAGATCACGTAGGGGGAAAATGCGTGGTGTTCCTGGCAACAAGGACTGGGTCACAGCATTAAAAGGCTGTGACGATGCTTTGTTTATAGAATTCTTAAAGGAATGTCTTAACTGGGATCCTTCTGCACGAATGACTCCTACCCAAGCTTTAAGACATCCTTGGATTTGTAAGCGAGTACCTAAGCCACCCAGTGTGGATAAAACACCAGGCAAATGGATTGCTCATTATACAAGCTCTTTCCCAGGGATAGGTTCCAGACTACCTCCCGTTGTTGGGGTGGCCAGCAAGCTGAGAGCTAATCTAATGTCTGACTCAAATGCCAGTATACCTCTATGTACTGTGCTACCAAAATTGGTCAGCTAATAGAGAATTATGTATTCCCAGAGTACATACTCTGTGTTTTTAATTATCTCTTTGAAACCTGTACGATAACTAAATGCAGAGGTCTTTTAAAAAAAGAAAGATGTAATTTTTATTGATTGCTAAATCTTGTATAAAAAACCTGAATCCAAACATAAGCTTTTTAAGGGCTATGATTTATCAAGTTGTTTCAGCTGGAATGTGGTGCTTGTTACGTCACTTTTGATAGGTCAGCACATTTGTTTGTTCGGTTACGCACTAACAGATGGATTTTATAGTGCTGTTGTAATAAAACTCAAAAACCATTTGTCATGTGGACAGTCTCACTTAGCAGATAATTTACTTCAAAACAAGTGGGGGATATTTAAATCGCTTATTTAATTCATCCATAAATGAATATATTTTACAGAATGACGGTTCAAATCATAAGTTGTTGCTACACAGATACCAGTGGAGGAGGAGGAGATTGGATTTATACCCTGCCCTTCACTCACATGGAGTCTCAGAGTGGCTTACAAACTCCTTTCCCTTCCCCTCCCCACTACAGACACTCTGTGAGGTAGGTGGGGCTGAGAGAGCGCTTTCCCAGTGGTTGAACTGTGTGTTTAATGCACTTGGTTCTCTTTCCCAACCCTGTCAGCCTAAATGTATTGAATCCACAGCTTGGCATCAGTATGTGGAGGTAGAAATGTCTTCAGAAAGATTTTCAGAGTAAGTTGCTTTAAATTACAGTGAATGACATCATCACTTCTGAGCAAGTGCAGTTTTCAGTGCTCAACATAAGTAATGGTTTCAGAAATTAGAAATCCCAACCATTTAATGTGAAAGATGACAGTGTCCTACTGTCCCTGGACAATTCATCAGCACTTAGTTTGGTGTTTCAAAGATTTTGTACAATAAACATGTAATGATATATATAACATTGTTTGAAGCCCAGAAAATAAAAAAGGGGTAGATGAAGTGCTTGATGATTAAAGTATATGCAAGCTTCCTTTGGGGCTTACATCTCCTACTTGTTTGTCAGCAGCAAAAATTTCTTTTGCCAAGCCTTGTAGCAGTTTTACCTGTACTTAAGGCCTCTTATATGGACACATGATTCAACTTAATCTGAACCTGGCTTCTTGCTGAGAGGAAATTCTTGGTTACCCCATCAGAAGTGTTATTGGTTTGATTTGCAAGATATCAGTCCTGACCAAGCAATTAAGTCTTGACTAAAACTTTGAATCTGTTTTCTGTATTTGGTTGTATTCTTCCATTCTGTAAAGATGTTTCTACGGTTATCCATTCACACTGAGCAAATTTCTCTCTTGCTGTGGTGGATTCTGCAATAGTATAAGGAGAATATTTCTTCTGTTTTTTTCCCAAGTTCATATGTAACTGATATGAAGAAGGCTTTATCTGCAGCTGTAATGTTCATTCAAAACTGCATTTGAGTTAATTATTTACATACACACACGTGCTCACTGGCTGGTATCACAAGTGCTGCAGCATGAACTTATGTCACTATGTCACTTTGATCCTAAGTATACTCATATTACAGTGACACTTGCGGCATGGATTGTTGGTAATGGTCTTTTTAACTAGGCTAGCATTGGGAGTCTTGGGTGTTTCTGCCTGGAGTTTTTATGGTGTGCTGCAATTATTCCACACATTGGTGACCATGGAACTATTCTATAGTATAGTCCTCCTACACAAACAGCTTTGATTCAAATGAAATATTCTACCTTCCCTGTATGTCAGCCATATCGGCTGTAATATCGTCCCCTTATTTGAAATTGCATTTTTAATCAGCAAATGTATATCTGTGTGACAGATTGTCATAGTATAGATTCACTAATGTATTGAAACCATTAAGTTGGTTTATGGATAAGAGGCCATTGCTGTATCAGTCCTTGGCAGTGGAGATTATGAATAGATAAGGGAACATCTGTAGAATAAAGATCTTTCAGGTCCCCTGATGAAGGCTCGTGTCCCTTGGCAATATTTAATAGAGATGACTGTGTTCAGGAGGTTTTAATTAATTCACTAGGGGAAATAGTTTGATTTAATGTTGTGTATCCAGGGGTGATGGTAAACTAATAAGGTGTCTCAAGCTAACCAATGATGAGGGGTGGAAAGTTTACTCTGGTGGAATCTTTTTGAGTTCTAATAAGGCATTATTTCATAAAGTTAGTCACATGAGTTCATACAGTATCAGTCACAGTGGGCAGTGAAAGGTGAACACTGAAGTTAGCAGTGAGCAACAGGGGTAGCTCCTGCACAGTTCTTTGGGCATGTCAAAATTAGTACGTTAACACTTTTGAATATTTTTTTCTTGCGAATTTAACAATATAAGGGAGGTATGTACTACTGAGCTGTCGTAACGTAAAGCATTCACAGATATCCCAATAAAATAATTTCCAAATAACCTCTGAATTTTCTTGAATGTAACAAACAAGCTGCATACAGTGGGCAGCTTAAAGTTTACAGTTTTAAAATCTGAGACACCCACATGACTATTTTAGCAGGTCAATTGCTAGTGCTTGCAGAACCAATCATATTTAATCAACTTGTACAGTGGAAGAAACTGGGTAAATCTGATTTTCTATGCAGTGTGCTTCAGTGAAAATTGCTGCAACTTTATGATGGTTCACTTAAAAAAATCTTAGTGGTGATATATCTTCCATTTTTGTTCTTCATATCAGTAAACTTGTAAAATCTGAATTGGTTCCCAAGCCTCTACATTGTATGCCAAATAATGATCACTAGATCAAATGTTAATTTACTGCACCACACAGTAAATAAAAACACACCTGATCTCTCTAATCTTGCTTTAAAAGCAGTTACATTTTCCACACAGCTTATTAGATCTTATTTCTTTTATATATGCATGCCATGTGGTTTAAATTCTCGCTTCTGAGATCTGTACATTGTACTTCCTGGCCTTATTACTTGAAATGTTAGGATAGGCAGCAGCATATTGGTGTTAGTGTGTTCATATCTCAGTGCAAGTGTCTCCTTGTTATTCTTTATACTCTTTACCACCTTCCTGACTCCTTTTTGTAAGCTATCTAGAAGCTGTCTAAATTCAGTAAGGTGACTTCTACGGTGGTGGTAGCTGGATATATATGTTGACGTCTTGTATGGCTAACAATGAGTGGCTGATTTTCACTTTTTAAATTTTCCAAGTGTGAAATTCAAACCACTTTGCAAACTGGAGCAAACTCCTAATAAAGCCCTAATCAGGCTTCATAATAGTAAGCAATATGTCTTTATTCTGATTCGTTACTGTTTTCAAACCAATGCTGGCTCTTTGAAAAGAAAAAGCCTCTCCAGAGCTGGCACCCCCCCATCCTTTGAAAAGCCTCATACATGATGATCTCAGCAACATCTTCCCTAATCCCTAAGGGATAAGCAAAAAGGCTGATTGTGCAGTGGGAGCTTTGTGTTAAAAGATTAGCGATAAAGTTCCCCTGCCTGTATTTAATAGTACTGTGGAAATGAAGAGTTAAATAGTCTAGAATGATTCTGCAATATTTATAGTCATTCTGTAACTGAGGCAGCAAGGATGGTCTAAGAGACATTTAGTTCTCTGGGGCTATTCTGGCTGCTATCATCATTGACATGGGAAATCCGAAATGTTGTAAATATTGGTTGGGGTCCTACATGTGTTTTTTGCTTGTGGAAGGTACTTTCACCATTAGAATGGGTGGTGGTGGTTTCTGATGCTCCTTGCCTACTGCAGCTTTCTGTGCCCCCTGAAATCCTGCCTGTGGGGGAGAGGAGTAATGGAGGATTTGCAGTTGGAGGAGGAAGCTTCTAAAGCACGCACACCCTGCAATTGAAAAATGTAGATAGACTCCAGACTGCTCCCTTTGATGGTCCCATTTTTAAATAATGAATTCTCTGATACTGAATGTAGATGGAATATTCACTCTGTCTCTGGTATGGATATCGGGTGAGATCCAAAGCACCACCAGTAGAGTGAAACTGACAGAATGGAATTTCCCTGCTCCCTTAGCCACCCACCTGTGCTCTTGCTGCTGCCCCATCAGGAACAGTGTGGAGGACAAAGGAATGGTGAATTGTATTTCTCCCTACTGGTTAACCCAATGTGCACTACTGAATAGGGTTGTACCTGCATAAAATGCAGACAGGTAAGTCGCACCTAGATAAATGTGAAATAGTACCATTGGCATGAAGCGCTGTTTGAAATGGGATAACTTTTAAAAAATCCTTGTTTTAATGTGCAGTTTGATTTTTTTCACAAGTTCAGTGCTATGAAAGAACTATCCAGAAAGTGTTGGGGAGATTTCAGTTAACCATGTTGATTATTGTAGAAAAGATCTCTCATCAAGGTTTGTATTAAATTTAACTGATTCAAATTTAAACTCCCATCATAAAGAAGGAATATTCTGCATCCTTGGAATGGGGTAGTTCATGATTTACAAGAAGGTGTAACTGTTTATCACAAAACCTTTTGGAGCAGTGACAACTCATAGATGGGTTATGAATTTCTATAGAGCTGCCATTTTTTGCTGGTGTTTGAAAGGATCTATTGCTAGTTTGTATGTGTAGAGAGCAAAAATGTCACACCTTCTGCCTTTCTTTGTATACCTGCCGAGAGGAGCAGCATTGCAGCTAGGCAAGGAGGAAAGGATTCCCTTTTAGTACAGCCAGGTTCAAAGACACCCCTCCCCATGAGTCCTGAAGTGTTCTACACATTACAGCATAAGGCCTCTGGTGAGTTCATAATTCAGGATCTTCTGCTTGCTGTCACATGATTGATGTAATGTGTGTCCTGAACCCTGGGGTTGAAGGCAGACTCTGTGTCTGGAAAGGCCGAGGAACAGTTTTAGAATGTCCAAAGAGGTTTGTTAGTAAAAGCACTGTACTAACAGAACAGGTAATGTCCCCCGTTTACTGTGCCTTCCTTTACCGCCATCTCATGTAATAGTATTCAGAACTTACAGTATACTGCCAGTCTTAAAAGTAGGATGAAAACTCAGATATTTGTACGTTAGCTTTGTATTTTGTTTTGAACACTGTGATAAGGTTTAACATGGTCAAACTACAGTAAATATGTAATTGTGTGATAGAATAATCTCTCTGAAAAAACTCTTTGGAAATTCCCGTTTTTAGATTTTTCAATGTTTTAGAAATATTAACATTTTAAAACTAATTTTTTTAAAGAAGTGTATAGTTCCTATAGCATGAGACTTTACATACTATAAAAAAACAAGACAACAAATCAGTCTGCTCTTCTGGCATTTAATCAAAACGTAAATGTATAGAAAGTGAATGAATGAACACTTGCATAAATGTAATTAAATAATTAGTTCAATTTTAGAAGCATCTTTCTTAAACCAGCTGTTAGAGAAATAAATATAGGTAGTTGGGTAATTAAGTTTTCATGCAGGGGACTGCAGATTTAAAATCTGCAAGTCACTCCATTTGTTCATTTTTTAAAAACTGTTTCTAGCCATAGATTTAATCCTAAAGATGTGGAGGCAATATTTGATGTACTCTGAAAAGATGTGTGTGTGCATGCATGTGTACAAGCAGAAGTTCAAAGTGGGAACAGTGTATACTCTTTGCCCCAACCATTCATTAGCCAAAGCAGAGTAAATTATGAATAAAACAAAAACATAGTCTACAATTTTGCATAATTTGGCCTGGTACCAAGTTCAGTTATATGTGGTGTAGAATACTAGTTACCTTGACATGTATCTTTCATTTAGTAATTTAATAAAATTTCTATTGTGGAACTCAAAGCGGCATACATAAACGCACTATCAGGGCCCTGATAAAGCCCATTCTTGCTTAGTTTCAGCAAGCTTGCTGGATTACCTCTTTTCAAACCACACCTTGAACCCAGGTACATTGCACAGAGTATACACAGAACTGTTTATAACCAAGAGCCTGGGTACGGAGAGCTGACTGGGAGACTTCTGAATGTGCCATGGGGCTTTTGAGGTGTTCCCTCTCAGATGTGCAGTTCTTCTATGCTTCTCAAAAAGTGGCTCTAAGAGACAGATGATTTTGATTACATGTAAGCCTGTTGAAACTAATAGGCCTTGCAAACATTGCCCATGTGTAGAGTAAACTAAATGGATTGTTGTATGTAAAATTTCATAGAAGGTAACCTCGGTGTATTGTGTTGCTTGAATGAATGTAACAGACTCTAAATTTTGATCTCCCAGTTTTATGGATTAAGATGTGGATTGTGCTGAACTCCCCAGTAATTTCTCTGCCAGCCCCCAATCCTCTTCCAGATCCCCCCATCAGTGGTCCCATGTATACCTTCTCTTTGCAGTTGCCTTCCTTGGTGTGTGCTGTATGTAGCTGTGACTTCAGCCTGTTGCTGCTGAACGTGAGCTCTAACTCTTGAGTGCTTGTAAAATTGGACATCCTAGAATTCTGGCATAGCAGTCCTCGGTTGTCACTGTTCGGTTTTAGCCTGCAGGAGCTCTTGTGTTAAGCGACCCTGAGTGCTTTTTTTATCTCTGTGATGGAAAGGAAAATCTTGTACAGGTCACTTAAGATGGATTTTCTTTGAATCAAAGCATGTGCTTCTGTACAGTAGGTTACCCTTTTAGATGCTCACATCATAAGGAGGTGAAGTTACATACTGTAAAAAAAAGATCCCAGCTGTGAAGTATAAAATGACATGTGCTGTATTTTCATGCAAGAGCAGTTCATCTAAATGAAGAGACTCTCCCTCGGTGGCAAGTGCAACCTATTAGAGGAGTAAGCATATTCATTTTTGGATTGCTTTAATGCCCTTGATAGGGTGATATAATGAATCGCTGAGTAACTTCGTTGATAAAAGAGGATACCCTCCTCCCCTTTCGGGTGGAAAGTCACCTTGAATTTGTGGTTTAGCTAATACTGTTTAGAAGCACTCCCTCCTTTTCATAGGAGAGAAATTGAGTCCATCTGGAATAAGCAGGAGAAACTGCATTCTATATAATTTCTTCACTTCAGTATACTACCTACTATATTTTGTACTTTCCTTCCTCCAAGGAGCTCAAGCTTGCTGGCATTCTCACCTTTCCCATTTTATCCGAACAATGTTATGAGACAGGTTAAAGAGATGCCTCCAGATTGATGAGCAACATGTTTGAGAGGGGATTTGAACCTGGACCTCTCCAGTCTTTGTCCAACACTCAAACTGTTACACCAAACTCACCATCAGCTGCACAGTATGGGAAGTGAGGACTCATTTCTCACATTGCATGCAGTCATCATGGGCTTATTTTTGTTCCCAATAATGGCAGTGAATGGCTATCACGTCTCCCAAATGTATTACAGGCAGGCTTGTCATCATGTGTAAGAAGCATGAGGGGAAGAGGCACTCAGATTACTGCATCTTTGCATACCACAGGTTTAGACTGTGTGGCTTTGTGAGTACAAAGGCAGGTAAGCTGCACAAATTGAAGTGTCTCAAGTGGAAAGGCCATTCTTCTGACCACCTATGACTGCAAGTGTTTATGTTAAAGTGGAAAGATTCTCTTACCACTGTTAAGTTACACAAATAGCCACCATGCACTGGTGAATGTCTGTCTAACATGACAAGCTCCCTACATTTTCAGTTCCCTAAAATGCATTATGCACTGTCTTTCACGAAGCAATACTATGACCCTCTTATATGGCCATTATCATTATGGAAGCTTATTTAATCCTAAGAGACGTGGTTGCTTGGTAAAACACTGTCCACAGTCTGTTGTTGACGGTTTATTTTTAGGTTATACACAGTGGCAGCAATTTAAGAGTGTGTGCCATCACTGTGTTTTTTCAGAACAAAATCCTACTGACTTCAGTGGGTCTTGCTTCCTGGGGAGTGTGCAGACAATTAAAAAATGTAATATATCAAGTGTCTTATGGTAAAACTATCCCCATGAACAGTCAGGCATGTGAATTTTCTAGCAACTTGCCAAGTTTTTTTTTTTGTTCCAGGATACCTTTTTTGAGTGTAAATGTCTTTCACAACTATTCAATATTTCAGTAACTAAGGTTGTGGATGCTAAGTGTTTTGTGTGTCCTCTACAAATTCACAGGCTCAATGCCCTGAGAAATGCAGGTGTATTTAAAAACAAAAAGGCCAATTTCTGTATTTCATGGATACAAACATAGATATCACATTTTTAGCCCAACCTTCCTCCAAGGAGTGCAGGGCACATGCATTATTCCTCTTGCCCAATTTCATCCTCATGACAGCTCTCTGAGATATGCCAATGAGCTTCATCACAGAGAGGGGATCTGAGCCCAGATCTTCCCAGTTCTAGCTCTGTATTTTAACACCACGCTTTCACAAACATGTAGGAAATGCCTGGCAAAGTTTCAGAAGTGGGGGGGCGATGGGATGCAGTAGGATTTCCAACAGGTGCTGCTGTGGTTTCAACACTCTACATAGCTCTTTGTCATCTTCTTGCAGGATGCATACTCACATGGGGAGTAAATTCACCTGTTTCCACAGTAAACACAGAGCACTTTAATGGCGAGAGCCAGTTTGGTGATGTGGTTAAGTGCGCAGACGCTAATCTGGGAAAACCAGGTTTGATTCCCCACTCCTCCACTTGCACCTGCTGGATGACCTTGGGCAAGCCATAGCTCTGTACCAGCTGTTCTCTCAAGGACAATTGTCTCAGAGCTCTCTCAGCCCCACCCACCTCACAGGGTGTCTTGTGGGGAGGGGAAGAGAAAGGAGTTTGTAAACTGCTCTGAAACTCCAAGTGAGTGAAGGGTGCGATATAAATCCAATCTCCTCTTCTTCGTCTTCTTAATTCAGAATAAGAAAACATTCTACTGGCAAAGCAAAAAAACCCAAATATGCATGCCCTCTTAAGGATTGGTTTCACCAATGCCGCTTGCCTCTTAGCGCTAAAACAAGCTAATAAGTAGTGCATGGTCTGAGCATGACTGAAAGGAGGAGTTTGAAATTTTATCCTTTATTTGTATTTAAAAGGGTGTTTTTACTCCTATGGTGGAGGATTTGGGCTGAAGTATCAGCAAGTTATTTTGGGCATTTTAGAAAAAATAATAAAGGCAGCTGTACTTTGTAAAGTATGTGTTTAGCATAGTTATAACCTTTTGGCATTGCCATTTGTTTTAGACTTGCGGGGGGGGGGGGACAGAAGTAAACTGCCATTATGCTCAATATATTTTTCTTCTATAAAATAGCCCCTCCCCCATTTCCATTGCTTCACATTCTTTGGACAGGGTAAAACAGCTGCATGCTTGAGATTTTCTCACAATGCCATCACTGACCCATTAAGATATATACAAAGGTAGTAAATGTGCAGAGAGCTGTGGCTTGCTATACATAGGCGCAACTGGCTGCAGATTCCTGCAATGCAAGTCTGTACATATAAGGAGTGGGGCCTCAATGCAGGAAGACTAGGAACCGAAGGACAAGTCTTAATCTGATAAAGCAGACTTGCAAGACAGGGCCACTGTTGTTTAGACATACATTAACCAGAGGCAGATGGAAATTTGTTCTTGATTTGAATACTTGGTTTGCAACAATGCACTTGTTAACATGCAAAAGAAAGCAAGTTTTCAGCTTTGACAGTTCCTAACTGTAGACAACAGCAGGAAGGAGGAATTAGCAAAAATCTGTGATCTTTTTCTGGGTTCAAACCAATCTTTTAATTTGATCTTCCCATCCAAAATGTCTGCTGTAATAAGTATATTTAGACTACATTAACTAAATGTGATATATAACCAGTTATATGCATATGATGCTTACTCAAAAAAAAGGTGATGAAAAGAATATGGGTTCATATTTCTTGTCTACAGGCATAGATATCCACTGGAGTAAATTTGTGTAAGAAGGCCTTGCTATATTTCACCTAAACATTTGTCCAAATGGAAGGTCTTCTAATGGAAACTGACACTTGAATGGGTGAACTTGGTCAATTCCATGCTGACTATGAACTGTGTGGAGGATGTGAAAAGATACACAAAAAGAGGAGTCAGAATTCAATCTGATCCAAATACGAAACTAGTAGTAAGACAAACAGCCCTCCCCCCCGCCAACCCTTTTCTGCTAGTGAAAATGTGTGGGATGGAAGGGAGGCAAGGATGAAGTACCTCCTTCCCCTGCACGTGCTGGGGAGGGGCTGATTCACACATTAAACATGAATTAGGTTGCAGACTGCTCCAACTCGCATTTAATGTATTGTCTAATCAGACCATTAGAATTCAAGGCCTAAAGTTCTTGATCAGCTTTTAATTAAGTCAGTGTAAGAATTGCATGTGGGCCATGGGACTGTAAATAATATGGCTATCTAAATCATTCCCACTAGTAATGCATCATGATCTTAGAGCTCGGTATGCTGCTGCAATGTTTGGTTACGTTTGTATTATTTGAAAAATCATTTGTGATCACTGTAGGGTGTCAGTGACAGGCAGAATTGTTAATGGAATGATATTTGAGCTCTGGGTATCCAGTATTCTTGCTATAATGTCAATGAATTGCAAAGGTTGTACATGTAACTGATACTGGTAGTGTTCTGCATCAACTGGCCACTAAGTGGGCCACCAAATGGAAGAATAATAAACATGTGCAAATAGAGTTCATAGATGCATCAGGGCATTTCCCTTTGTTCTTGAAATGCACAAGGTTATAGTAAGAGCAATCCCAGGGCAGACAATGTGATGGACTAAATGCAGTTAGTCAGGAATGTCAGGGTCTTGGCTTAAGAAATATTAACACTACATTGGTTCAATCATAAATATCCCTCCATTGTAATTTTATGTCATTGATTATTCTGAAAGAGAATATAATGCCTTCTGGTAGTGCAAAATGGATGCCAGTTTAAAAGATTTTTGAAATTAATACCAGAGGCTTTTTGTTTTTAAATAAATCTCTATTCATCTTCAGTTTTCTGCCAGCCACCAGAGGCTCTCCATAGCTATTCCTGCAAATTCTAACACTCCAAGGGGAGCCTCTTCCTTGCACAGTTAGTTAGAGACTGTTATTCCAGCTCAGCAGTCACATGCCCTTTCCCTCAGTCCTTTCTTCACTGCCACATTGGGAGGAGATTCTCTCCAGCCACCGAAGATTGTGAGTTTTTCCAAACCTTGTTTCTTGAGCAATTCTTGCTCATTATGGCACAGAAGGTTTTATTCAAGAAATGTACCCACTGCAGTATGAAGATGTCTTCTTTGCCTTGGTGAGGCCCATAATACAGCCATGTGCAAAATCTGCCTTCAATTAACCCCTAAAGCCTGCTCTGATCAAGTGGTGTGCTTAAAGGCCAGTCTGTGGGAAAAGGCACTCTCTTGTTCAAGTAGCCCGGTAGTGAAATCATCTGCCCCGGCAGAGTACAGTCATTGCCATCCAAGTCACCTGCCTGAACTAGTGGTTTGATGAGTCCACCATTGAGTAACTTAGTTCTGGATACAGAACTGACATGTCAGCATCAGTCCCTTATTCATTCTCTGGAATGCTGCTCATCAGAACCTACAGTATGTCTCCTCCAATATGTCCCCAGGAGAGTACTTCATTTAGTGGAGAATAATTTGCTGGCGACCCCCAGCCCCAAAGATGTTTAGCTGTCCTCGACTAGGGCTAAGGCTTTCTCAGTCCTGGCCCTAACCTGGTGGAACTCTCTGCCAGACACCATCAGGGCCCCACATCAGGGCCTGTAAGGCAGAGATGTTCCACCAAGCTTTTGGTTGAGGACAGCCTTCACTGGCACCTTCCCTCTTTCGCCTTGTTTTCATTTGTTTCCCGCCTTCTGCCCTGCCCAGGGGGCAGCAGTGCAGTCCAGTATAAGAATAAGATTAAGGTACCATCTTGGATTTTAGGTTTTTAATTACACATTTAACTGTATATTTGATTTTGTGTATTGTTTTGTTGTTGATGTATATTTGTCCAGAGCCCTGTTTTTACAGCGATGGGGTGATTCATAAATTTAATTAATAATAATAACCTATCATGCTCAAGATCCTACAAGCTAGGCTTCAGCAGTACGTGGATAGAGAACTACCAGAAGTACAAGCTGGGTTTCGAAGAGGTAGTGGAACTAGAGATCAAATTGCCAACATTCGCTGGATTATGGAGAAAGCAAGGGAGTACCAGAAAAACATCTACTTCTGTTTCATTGACTACACTAAAGCCTTTGATTGTGTGGATCACAACAAACTGTGGCAAGTCCTTAAAGAGATGGGAGTACCAGACCACCTTACATGTCTCCTGAGAAACCTGTATAAAGATCAAAAAGCGACCGTTAGAACCAGATGTGGAACAACTGATTGGTTTAGAGTAGGAAAAGGACTATGACAAGGATGTATATTGTCACCCTGCTTATTTAATTTATATGCAGAGTACATCATGTGAAATGCCAGCCTGAATGAATCACAAGCCGGAATTAAGATTGCCAGGAAAAACATCAACAACCTCAGATATGCAGATGATACCACTCTAATAGAAGAAAGTGAAGAGGACCCAAAGAGCCTCTTGCTAAGGATGAGAGAGGAGAGCACAAAAGTTGGCTTGAAACTCAGCATCAAAAAACTAAGATCATGGCATCCATCACTCCTTGGCAAATAGAAGGGGAAGTCATGGAAGCAGTGACAGACTTCAGGTTCCCGGGATCCAAGATCACTGCAGCCATGAAATTAAAAGATGCCTGCTCCTTGGGAGGAAAGCTAGACAGCATAATAACGAGACATCACCCTGCCAACAAAAGTCCATATAGTCAAAGTGATGGTATTCCCAGTAGTAATGTATGGCTGTGAAAGTTGGACCATAAGGAATGCCTAAGCGCTGAAGAATTGATGCTTTTGAATTGTGGTGCTGGAGAAGACTCTTGAGACTCCCTTGGCCTGCAAAGAGATCAAATCAGTCAATCCTAAAAGAAATCAACCCTGGCTGTTCCCTGGAAGCCCAGGTACTGAAGCTGAAGCTTAAATACTTTGGCCACCAAATGAGAAGGGAGCAGTCACTAGAGAAGACCCTGATGCTGGGAAAGATTGAAGGTAAAAGAAGAAGGGGATGGCAAAGGATGAGATGGTTAGACAGTGTTATCAATGCAATGGACGTGAAGCTGAGCGAACTCTGGAGGATAGTGGAAGACAGGAGGGCCTGGTGTGATGTGGTCCATGGGGTTGCAAAGAGTCGGACTCAACTGTGTGACTGAACAATGCAGAAAAAGGCACGTTTCAAATTGAAGCATAAGGAGAAACAGTGCATTAATTCCAAAAAGCTTCCAAGACAAGGCCCTTCAGTTCCTACCAACCTGGATCTGGTTTTGTCAGAATGAAATGAGGCTCCTCCTCCTCGGACGCCTTCCCTGGATGTTTCACCTGCATGTTCCTTATCTGAAGGTGAGCTAGAGCTTGGCCAGGGTGCTTTAGCGATTCCAACGTCTAATCGTCCCTTGGAATCATTCTCTCCAGCTCTGTGGCAAGGTTCCACACCACCTCCGCCATGGCAGAATTACCCATATTATGTTCCATCACCCAGACTGGGGTGACTGGCAACAAAGGAGGACTTCTTTAGAGGCAACATACCCTTGATTACAGGACAAGAGGCTATGGGTCCACCTGTAGATTACCCCTGGTACCGTCTTTTCACCCTGATACGGAACATTCAGATTCTGAAGAAGGGGATCAAGGAGCCAAATTGCCCTTGGGTCCAGACTCAGACCTACCATTGGAACTATCGTTAGACAATATGGTGGGAGACCCTGACCCAGTCTCACCTTATAAGGACTTAAGGTTGTATATAGAACAGGTGATGAGGATGGTGAAATCATTGGACCTAGAGATGACATCCAGCAACCCAAGACCTTGTGACAAGATCCTGGGTAAACTTTACATAGATTTACCGGGTGTGATTGCCTTTCCTATGCTGGAAGGCATTGGTGTCGTTTCAATGACCCTATGGCAAAAGCCATCTAGTATGGCAGCCACATCAAAGAAAGTTATTTTACAGAGTTCAGCAAGAAGGACATTCTTATCTATTTTACTAACCCCTTAATCTCTGATAGCTGAGGAAATGCAGGCCAAACAACACACAGGAATCCATTACTCTCCAGCTGATAAAGAAGGACGAACAATCGATCCTCTCAGCAGAAAGGCCTATTCGTCTGTGGCCCTTAACCTGTGCTTTGCTAATTACGATACAATCATGGGGGGTTATCAGCTTTTCCTCTGGAAGAAGATGGCCACCTACATGGATTTCTTGCCTGATGAAAAAAAGGCCCTGGCAAAATTGCTACAGGCAGAGGCAGTGCACCTTTCCAAGGAGCAAATCAATGCAGACAGGCACTCTGCTGATGCCTCTTCACAATGGCCTCTGCACTTGTATTAAGATGGCATGCTAGGCTACATTCAACAGCCCTGCCTGAGACCAGACAGAAGGCTGAGAATCTGCCATTTGAAGGGACAATGTTCCTTTCTCAAATTAAAAAGAACAAACAGCTTGGTTGTTTGGAGTCACACCAGGATTAGCAACTCTGTACAGATCCTGAAGGCGCATAGATATCATCAGTATCAGTTGTCTTTTTTAGATGCCTTCAGCAACAACAGAGGGTGCCGCAGTATCCTACACCAGGGGTGGGCAAACTGTGGCTCGGGAGCTGCATGTGGCTCTTTCACATACATTATGTGGCTCCCTGCAGGGCGGCTGGGGAAGCTAAATATCATTAGCAAACAAATATCATTGGACAAATTAATATTATCAATATCTGCTTTTACCCCTTTTGTTATTATTTTTGGCAGTCTCATTTAATGTTAATAAAAAGCAAATTTGCTTATTTTCCAATAAAAGCAGGTAATATTTGTTCATGTCTTGTGGCTCTCAAACATCTGATGTTTATTCTATGCGGCTCTTACGCTGAGCAAGTTTGCCCACCCCTGTCCTACACAATAGTCCTTCCCAGGACCCATGAATCAGGGTAGACATAGGCCTTACCATAAGGCTATGCAGTCAGGGCCTCAGCACCAGCTTTTGCCTAAAGAGCAACAGCAGCTTGCAAAAGGTGCTTTCTGACTAGGGTCAGGTATGGGGCAGTCACCTGTTTTCTTTAAGGACAGACTAGCACCCTTTAGTGAAAAATGGCAATGGATTACTAATGATACTTGGATTATTTCAATTGTTAGTATAGATTACAGATTAGAATTTTGACAATGGCCACTCCTTCAGCAGCCAGACCAGGCCCTGAATAATCCTTTACCAGAGTTGGAACAAGAACTCTCATCCTTGATAGCAAAGGGAGCAGTTCAAAAGGTCCCATTTTCAGACTCCATCACAGGGTTCTATTCATGGTTTTTCACAGTACCCAAAAAAAGAAGGCAGTCTCTAGGCCTAAGGGACCTAAATTTTTCCTGGTTGTTAGAAAGTTTAAAATGTTATTGTTACAATCATTTATGGATGAAATTTACCCCTGTTTACCCATTTCTAGATGACTGGCTTGTGACAGCTTCCTTGCAAATGAAACTAGAGTCACAGATGTCATTGATTTTACAAACTTATCAGGCCTAGGCTTAATAATTAACTATAAAAAATCTCACCTGCAACCTTCTCCAAAACATTCCTTTATTGATGCTCTCTTGGATGACACAGTGGCTAAGGCTTTTTTGCCTGTAGACAGAGTCTTACATATTAAGGTGCTAATCAGAAGCCTGGTCAACAATAGATTCCAATCAACTGTGTTTTTTCCATCAACTCTCAAGACTCATGACTTCTACCACAGCCATTATCCCATATGCCTGCTTAAAGATGTGACCTTTACAAAACTGGTTCCTGAACAAGTTCTTCCCAACCATTCGTTCGCAACATACTGAATCCACGGCCCGTAGTACAGCAGCTGAGCTGGTGGACGCACAGTAATACCCTTTTTGCAGGGGTACCGTTTGGGGGAAAGAGTACCACAACTCTCCATTACTTCTGATGCATCCTTATGTGGTTGAGGAGCACATTGTGAGTTTTTCTTTGTGCAAGATATATGGTTACCTGAAGAAAAGGGCTTACAAATTAATATTTTAGAATTCTGTGCTATACATTATGCCCTTACTTCCTTCACAGAACTTATCAGAGGGAAGGCTGTCCAGATTATTATGGATAATGCAACCGCAGTGACATATATAAATTGTCAAAGGGACACTGCATCATTGGCCCTATGCAGGGAGGCCACTTTCATCTGGGAACTGATTATTGCCCATGGGTCTTCTCTTCATGCAGTACATGTCGCTGGCAAGGCCAACACAAAAGCAGGCCTCAGCAGGATGGGACATTCAGAACACGGATGAGTGTTGGGGAGAATATCCTCCCAATTTTTCAACAATGGAGTTTTCCCAAGGCAGACCTCTTTGCCACCCATTCCAATACCAAGGCTCCAAGGTTTTGTTCCAGGGCACACACAGGGGATGCATTTCAGATCCACTGGACAGGCATTCTTTTCTATGCCTTTCCACCATTTCCCTTCATTCCCAGAGTGCTGAATAAGACCAAGGGAGAACACACACTGTGCATTTTAGTCACACTTTTTTGGCCCTGTCAGGTGTGGTTGAGCCCCGTCAGGCCTTTAGCAGCAGATCTGCTCCAAGAGGACCTGTGCTCCACCATGAGGTCAGAGAACTCTGACTGACAGTATGGCTCTTGAGCATTCACAGTTCAGGTTCTCAGAACAAGTAACCAAGGTCCTGTTAAATACCCACAGACCTTCCACTAGGACGTCTTATGAGAGCAAATAGGTTCATTTTAGTAATTGGACCAAGACACAGGGAGTACAGGCTGAAGATGGCCCTCTTGGTTTCTGAATATCTGTCATCTTTAAATGAATCTGGCTTAGCAGTTTCCTCTCTCAAGGAATGCCTGGTAGCCATATCATCATTTTATAATAAAATTGAGGAAAAGACTCTCTTCACACCCAGCATCCAAAAGTTTTTTTCTGAAAGGATTGCTTAATTTATTCCCACAATGCATTCCTGTACTGCCACACTTGTCATTATCAGAGATTCCCTTTCAGCTTATGTTGAACCCATTTGAACCACTAGGTTCCTACAGTCTTAGACTACTGTCCGCCAAGGTGGCCTTTCTAGTGGCAATAATGTCAGCCAGGAGAGTGGGGGAACTGGCAGCCCTCAGAGCTGACCAACCATTTATTAAATTCTAGGCTAGCCACATGGTATTTTTTTGCATTTTTGCCCTCAGTTTGCATTTTTTTTGCCGAAGGTGGTCTCAAAATTCCACCTCATACAGGATATTGTGCTACCAGTATTTTTTCCGTCTCCTGCCTCAGACGCTGAAAAAACATTGCATTCTTTAGACATTAAAAGGTATTTATTATTTTACTTAGATGGGACAAAGAGTTTCAGATAGTCCCAATGACTTTTTATTTGTTACTCTGCTAGTTCAAAAGGGAAAATGACTTCTGCTCAGACTATTTCTAGGTGGGTAGTCTTGGCCATCCAACTGGGGTATGAAAGAGCCAAACTGTCATGTCCATTAGAGCTTTTGCGCACATTCTACACAAGCACAGGCAGCGTCTGCAGCCTTCCAAAGAGGCACTCCCTTGGAGGACATTTGTCTGGCAGCAATGTGGGCATCATCAGACCCCTTCATCAAGGATTACTCTGTGAATGTCAGTGCAAGAAGGGATTTAGCAGTGGGCAGAGCTGTTTTGCACTCCCTCTTCCAATGAACTCACTCACCTCCAAGGTAAGGAATTAGATAAACATATGGAGCAGAGGTCCATCAGTGGCTATTAACCATGAGGTATAGATAGTATCTCTCAGTCTGGGGCAAGTGATGTACTGTATTCTTGGTGCTTGGGGGGAGGCAACAGTGGGAGGGCTTCTAGTGTCCTGGCCCCACTGCTGGACCTCCTGATGGCACCTGGTATTGTGTGAGAGAGTGTTGGACTGGATGGGCCATTGGCCTGATCCAACATTGGCTCCTCTTATGTTCTTAAGGAGCTTTATAGTCTCCCAATATGGGACTGCACAGTAGATTGAAGATGAAAACAGTGGTGCACTTACCTGCAACTGTTGTTCAATGAGGTATCTTCTGTGCAGGCACACATTCCTCCCTCCTGCTCCTTCCTGCTCCACTAAGAGTTCATTAGATGCATTAATATAGTTGCTTTTGTGGTGGCTCAGGAGAACTGAGGGAAAGGGGGCATGCAGCTGCTGAGTGGGAAAACCAGCCTCTAACAGCTCTGTAGGGGAGAGGCTCCCCTCAGAGTGTTAGAATTTACTGGAATAGCTATAGAGAGCCTCCGGTGGCTGGCCTCCACAAGTGCAGTCCCAAGGTGTGCCTGCATAGAAGGCCGCGGTCACACGGCCCCTTTAAATCCGGGAGGGCTCCCGGATTTAAAGGGGCCGCATTTTTAAACAGCGGGTTGGGATGTCTATACATCCCAACCCCTGTGGCCTCGGAATCGTCGGCCGTGGCCGCTGAAGAGGCGGCCATGACGGGAAGAGCGACGGCGGCGGCCGCATCAGCGGCAGAAGTGGGGGCAGCTGAGGCAGAAGCGGTGGCGGCGGCGGTGGAGGAAATGGTGGCGGCGGCGGCCGCTGCTGAAGAGCCGGCTTCAGAGGTTGGTGGAGGCGGCGGAGGCGGCCCCAGGAGCACTTAAAGCGGTGGTGGCGGCTTCCGACCCGCCATCCGCCCGGGTAAGTTGGGGTTTGTTTTTTTTTTCACCCTTTTACACTTGGGCGCATGGATAGCCATGCGCCCAAGTGTAAAAGGGGGGGGGGAATGGCCGGCGGGGCTATGTGGACAGCCCTGCTCTCACAATGCATGCGAGAGAGGGCTGTCCAGATAGCTCCCAATGCGGTTTCCTCCCGCAACATTGAAAATGCGGGAGGAACCCGCATTGGAGCCTGCTTCGGCTCGGGATGAGGGGCTGGCCGTCTGGTTGGCCCCTTTAAATGCGGGAGGAAATTGCCCTTCCTCCCACATTTAAATCCCGTGTGGCCGCAGCCGAAGACACTTTGATGAACAACAGTTACAGGTAAGTGCAACACTGTTATATGGCCTTTGCTTAAAACTGAACAAACTACTGGGGAGAATCCCTTAAATAATGTGATAAAAAAACTTCATATAAAACTATACTCATTAGTTCTCAGGAAAATAAATGTGAGTTGACAATAACACAGGCAAAAACAATATAAGGAGCATATTGACAAAAATAATTAAGACAACCAATAAAAATTATTTAAATATTCCAGATACAAGAAAATGGCCAGAGAGCTAGAGGAGCCTGCAGGGATAGCACAGAAAAAACAACTATGACAGGAGAAAAAATTAACTTATGATAGGACATGGTCTTGACAAAATAAATGCAGAGATATTTGTATTCCTGTTCCTTAATACTAGAACTTGCAGGTGCCCAATGCGGTTAGTGACTAATAGATTAATGACAGGTAACAGAAGTCAGGACAGACGTTATATAATGAGTCATTAACTTGTAGAATTCACTGCCACTGGATATAGTGATGACCACTAGTTTAGTTGGCATTAAAAGGAGGTGAGACATGTTTATGGAGAATAGGTTCATCCAAAGGCTATTAGCTAGCCTGACTAAATGAAACTTCCATGTTCAAAGGCAGCAACCATTGCCAGGGTAACCAAAACAAAGGCTGAACTCTTCTGAGAGAAATTAACCTCATGCGAGTTTGGGAAGCCCTGGGGCATGCTTGGCTTGCTGTGCTGGTTTTAGGGAGGCGTAGGAAACTGAAAGTGTGAGAAGAATTATTTTCTATAACTTCCTGAGTGGGAATGGAGGTAGCAGCAGGGAAGGAGATTGCTGTTCCCGCCTCAATTTGTTGCCTGGGATAATTCCCTGATCTTGCCTTAGGGATGAGCCAGCCCTGACAGTATGTTTTGAACTGGGTGTTTTGTCTTCTGTAGCTTCTACTCCAATGAGCATTCTAGGCTTTCGTTTTAATTAGCCTTGATGTTGTCATGTTCTTCTAGGACCTGATCCTGAAAGGATGTCTCCCCCACACCCCGACACAATCCAACTCAAGACTGTTAATTTTTTTTAGTACAATACTTGTGTGGCTATTGGTAGCTTAATGTCAGTTATAAACAAGCATCACACTTCAAATACATCGTTGCCAACAAGAAGGTGTTTTTTTAGCATGCCACTTTCTATTGTTCAGCTGTTGGTCATGACAGATGATGTTTCCCTGCATTGCCTTCCTATCAGCTTCACCCCTGGCATGAAAACAGCCAAGGAGCAGGTTGCTCCTGACTGGGCATCTAGCACATAGCTTCATAATTAGTGCATGCACACTCACCTTAAGTGCGGCAAAGTACACGGCAGAACTATTGTTGGTTTTTAAAATAATTTTTATTGGGTTTTCAAGAAAAGAGAGAAAAAAGTGAGAGCAATACATTGTTTAAAAAAAGGTCCATTCCAATATCTCATGCATAACATCGTATTTGCTTACAAATGTCCTTTTTCTGCTTATTTGTAATGTCTGACAACATTCTATGTTATCATATTTCCTCTTCTACAAGCATATATCCAAAAAAGCCATCAATTTCTAATAATCTTCTTATTTGACAATAAAATATAAAGTCCTACAATCTTTACAAACTATACAATTAACTCTATATGTATCTATGCTATCTTGCTAACTATACTATATTTTCTTATTATTTATAGATTTGTCCATGCAGTGCTATTCTTAATCAGTCTTTATAGCTAGAAAAAAAAGGAGAAAAAGAAGAAAACACCATTTCATGCCCAGGGATTTTCATCAAATCCACACAATTCTTTCTTGTCATGTTATAGCAATTCATGTTATTAATAATAAAATTTAAATCACATTACTTAAAATCTTCCGTTTTATTTGTATTGTACTTTTATTAGATCAGGGTAAGTTACAACCAATTAAACATTCATTACTTATAATATTTACTTATAATCATCTTTAGGATCTTCTTTCATAATGTTGCATTCCATATTGTTAAGTCAGGTATTTGCTTGAGATTTTGGCTATTTTGCAAAAAGAGATAGAATAGAGGTAGTTCTTTTCACTCTTCTGAAGTACCCCTGCCAATGGTTCTGACTTCAAGCATAATTCACCTTCTGGTCTTGACTGACCTTGCAAAATACCTAGTTGTTTCCAGGGGTCCTTTCGTAAAAAAAGAGGTGCAGGAGCTCATTAGCATAACTTATTTGCATATGCCACACCCCCTGACGTCACCGGAAGTGTCAGAAGGTCACACACCCCTGACATCACTGGAAGTGTGTCAGAAGGCAATACCCATGCTCAGGCTCCACCCCAAAAATCTCCAAGGTATTTCCCAACTCAGAGCTGGCAAGCCTATCTAATGGCAAAGGAAGGAAGGAAGGAAGGAAGAATGAGGGAGGAAAGGAGAAGGAAGGAAGGAAAGGAACAGGAAAGAAGGAAGGAAGGTAGGTGGGGGGAGAGAGAGAGAGAAGGAAGGAAGGAAGGAAGGAAAGAAAAAGAAGAAGGAAGGTAGGTAGGGGGAGAGAAGAGGGGAAGAAAGGAAGGCAGGTAGGCAGACAGACAGACAAAGGTAGGTAGGTAGGGGGGAGAGAGAGAGAAGGAAGACAGACAGACCGAGGAAGGTAGGTAGGTAGGTAGGTGGAAGAGAGAGAGAAGGAAGGAAGACAGACAGAGGAAGGTAGGTAGGTAGGTAGGTGGGAGAGAGAGAGAAGGAAGGAAGGAAGCAACAGGAAGGTAAGTAGGTGGGGGGAGAGAGAGAGAAGGAAGGAAGACAGACAGACAGGCAGACAAGGTGTTTCCCTCCCCCCCCTTGCTTGGGCCCCAGTGGCTTAAAGCCACTCAGGCCCAGCTCTTCCCTTACTACCTCCCCCCCCCACGACCCAGGAATGGTGAGGAGGGGGAGGGCTGGGGGCTTGTCCCTGGCCCAGCACCTTGCTGCGGGCCAGGGAGGGAGATGGGGTGGGTGGGTGGGCTGGGGGCTTCTCCCTGGCCCGGCGGCGTGCCCCTGGGCCAGGGAGGGAGATGGGGTGGGTGGGTGGGCTGGGGGCTTCTCCCTGGCCCGGTGGCATGCCCGCTGGCCAGGGAGGGAGATGGGGTGGGTGGGCGGGCTGGGGGCTTCTCCCTGGCCCGGCGGCGTGCCCGCTGGCCAGGGAGGAAGATGGGGTGGGTGGGCGGGCACGCCGCCGGGAGGGCGATCGGGGGGAGGGAGGCTGGAGCCTTCTCCCTGGCCCGCGGCTCACCGCCGGCCAGGGAGGGTGATGGGGGGGGAGGCTGGAGGCTTCTTTCTGGCCCGCGGCTTGCCGCCGGCCAGGGAGGGCGATCGGGGGGAAGGCTGGAGGCTTCTCCCTGGCCCGCGGCTCGCCGCCGGCCAGGGAGGGCGATGGGGGGGGAGGGAGGCTGGAGGCTTCTCCCTGGCCCGCGGCTCGCCGCCGGCCAGGGAGGGCGATCGGGGGGGGGGCAGGAGCCTTCTCCCTGGCCCGGCGGCGAGCCGCGGGCCAGGGAGGGCGATCGGGAAGGGCCTGGTGCCTTCAGCCTGGCCCCGCGGCGAGCCGCGGGCCAGGGAGGGGGATTGGGTGGGGGGGGCTGGAGGCAGCTTCCTGGCCCCGCAGCACGCTGGGCCAGGGAGGGGGGACTCGGCGTCAGGGCAGACTCGTGAGCGCCGAGGAGGCTGCAATGGGCCGGCGGGCCGGGGAAAGCGAGCTGGGGGGCGGGGCTTGATTATGTGCCCCCCCGCCGACTCTCTCCCGGAGCATCGCTCCGGCGCGCCCCGGCCCCAACGGAGCCCTGGTTGTTTCCAAAACCATGTTCTTATGCTACTGGGTTTGTTTATGGGTCATTCTAATGACTGCAGGATGCAACAGACAATTGTGATGCATGCACACCAAACTTATAGCAAACAACTTTTGGTTGCTATATTCTAATCCCACAGAGTACACAGCTTGTTAAGGTATCACAAGACTCCTGTTTATTTTGCTGATACGACTGCCCTCTGGAATATCCTGAGAGACATCAATTCAAAACAGTGGCTTCAGGAGCCTGGCATAAACAGTACAAAAGATTTAATACTATTATAGCTTTGACCAATTTATGGCATTTTGCACTAAATGCTGGGGATGTAAGTTCCCTCCTCGTTGCCTTAGACCATGAACCCATGCCCCCCTTTCAGCAAAAGCTGTACTCACAAAAGAAGTTCCCTCAAGCCTAACAATGGCTTGGATTCAGAGTAGTTTTTCCATGGATGCAAGAATTTCCACCCATAGAGTGTGATTTCCCCACTTCATTCCATGGCATCCCAAAATGCTTCCTGCAAATCCTGTTTCTGGGGAACCCCTTTTCCCTAGGAACAGGATTTCAGGAGGCACTTTGGGGCTGCTGCAGGAGGGAAAAATGAGAAAGCCATGCTTTGCAGGCAGAAATCCTCATGCCTGCAGAAACACTACTCTGGATCCAGGCCATTATTTAAATAAGGTATACAAGTTAGTAGAGACATTGTTCCAAGCAGCATTGCATGTTATCTGGAAGCAGCAAAAGTAGATGCACATGTGATTTGTACTTCTATTTTCTGGTGTTTCCAAGCTAATGTGGCTTAGTTCCTTGGAGGACAGATGGGCTTGAAATGCAGAGATATGAACAGAATGGGTGGAAAAAAGAGTCCAGCCTCCAGTAGCACCTTAAAGACAAACAAAATTTATGGCAGGGTATAAACTTTCGTGAGCCACTGCTCACTTCTTCAGGCACAGCTAGAATGTGAGTCCCATCTGTCCTATATATTGGAAAGTCGAGTGATTTCAGATGCCAAATGACATTAGCAGGCAAATGACAATAGGAAGTGACTGACAATAGCAGATGTGATTGGGTTAAGGTGTAATATGCAGAGGGGTAGTAGGTAAGGAGAAATCAACATTGGTGATGAGACAGGAAACCCAGGTCCTGATTAAGTCCAGGTGGATGCATTGTTTTGAGTTTCATTATCAGTTGCAGTTCAGCAGTCCACCTTTCTAATCTTCCTTAGAAATTCCTCTGTAAGATTATTGCAACACTTAGGCCAGCAACTGAATGTCTAGGAAAGTTAAAATGTTCCCCCATGGGTGGAATACCCGTGGGGGAACATTTTAACCTTCCAGGACATAATCACACCTTTCCTTTACTGGACATAATAGCACCTTTCCTTTATTGGCAGATGGACTCGCAATCATATCTATACATATCCTCCCTCCCCCTGGAGCATGCTGGGCAGATACACATCTGATTCCCTCTTGTCATCCAAGAAACAAGGAAGAAGAAGCATGGCTCACATGTGTTTTCTCTTTGGCACTGCCACATATGCATTTCCACTCTCTGCAAGCATGGGTTAATTTTGTTTTAAAGGGATGGGCATAAGTGCCATTATCATGACCCTTTTTGATTTCTTTTTGGTGTTTTTGAGTGAGTCTAGTGAATTTATTGGGGTTGTAGTGGCTCAGAGGTTAAGACGCTGAGCTACAGACAGGAAGGTCTGTAGTTCAGCAGTTTGAGACCTGAGTGCTGTGTGACGGAGTGAGCTCCCATCTCTGGCCCCAGCTCCTGCCAACCTAGCAGTTTGAAAGCAAGAAATTGCAAGTAGATAAATAGGTACCACTTTGATGGGAAAACAGTGTTCTGTGTGCCTTGGTGTTAGTTACGCTGGCCACATGACCATGGAAACGACTTTGGACAGTGCTGGCTCTTCAACTTGGAAACAAGAGATGAGCACCACCCCCTAGAGTCAGATTTGACTGGCTTTTGAGCAAGGGAAACCTTTACCTTTAGTGAATTCATGATGAGCATAGACTACCATAATGGGAAGCTGGAGCTAATTATATCCTCTACTGCTAAGTTTGGAGGAGTGTATCCTCTGGCACCACTATAATGACAGACTTGCAGTACAGTATGGGTGCATACCCTGGCACTGAGAATGTTTGGGGAGGGATCAGCTTTGCTTATTCAATGTACTAAGTTCTGTGCACCTTTACCCACTTCATCCTAGCTTCATCGGGGAGTCCATATTAAGCAATGTATTGCATTTCAGAACATTTCTGTTCTCTAAATAGACATCTTTTGATTCATTGTCTCCCTAAATGGGCACTCTTAGGAAAACCTTCATAGGAACACTTTCCTAAAGATCTCATCCTGCACAAATCGTTTGCTTCTGGTGAAATTGCTTCATTTCAATAGGACCTAGGCTTTCTGATCCTGATTGCCCCTTACCTAGAAGAGCTCAGTGGAACAACACATGCCTTGTATTTATAAATTCCCAGTTCCATTTTTAGCATTGTCAGTTGAAAGTTTCCAAGCAGCAGCATTGGAAAGGCTCTGGCTTAAAATACCAGAAAGCTGCTACCAATCAATTCTGGGCTAGGTAGTTGGATTCTGGACTTCCTTAAAGAATACTCTGCAGGATCATAAAACATGCTGGCATATACAGTCAATATCTCATGAGAGGGGAATGGAACTGTGCCCACACTATTCCCTTCGTTTCTGTGCATATAGCATAATGTGTTTTAAAGCTTATGGATGTATAATAAACTGCTGCAAAAAGTAGGATTCTGGGAAGGAAGATAGACTTTTTGTGCACACTTTATATGCGTATGGGCTCTTGCACAAGTTAATGTGGAACGTTGGCGAGGGCAGCAGGCACACTCTTGCGCCCTTTCTGAATAAATGGATTGCACAGTATTGTAATGTGTACAGTTCTAGCATATGCCAACAAGGTCTCAAGTGCTTTACACCCCTGAAGCTGAGGGGGCGTTTAGTTGGCATAGCATTTGTTGTAATTAGATGTCATCAACATCCTCAAGAAAGCACTCCTCTCACGCAGCCCGTGTTATAAATAAGCATGCAGTGCGCTTGGCTGTAGTTACAGCTCCTCTAGCAACGGCAACCACTCCACTGGAGAAGCAGACCCAGCCTGGGGGTCAAGTCAGATGAGGTGTTTGCCAGCTGAGGCCTCATACAAATGCAATGCTGGTGAGGCAAAGAGCAGTCCTGGGTTACTTTGCAAGGGCTCTGTACCCTGGGCAAAGCAGCAGCACCACATGCTTACTTCGTGCCCCAGAGTCTAATTTGATGGGGGAGGGGGATTCTAATGCAAGTGGCCCATAGCTCCAACACCCAGTTATATCCCTTCCACAAAACAAAACAGATGAAGTTTGGTGAAATAACACAATAACAACTGGATGAGAGCAGTGGGTCATGAGCAATTTACCCTTCCTGTGGTAGAATGCTTAGAGCTCTCTTCTAGCAGCCCTATAAGGAGAGGCCGGTTCAGGCTTGATATCTTGGTGGAGCTCCACTTGACAAAGCGCTCAAGAATCACATTCTTCTCTTTGAATTTACTAGCCCTTGACAAGGAATAGTGTGTGTCTTGGTTAAAATTTTGAAAAAGCAGCTTTTTGTGGAAGAATACGTGAAATGGTTTTATACTAAGCCAGATCATTTTCAACATCAGTATTGTCTACTCTGGCAGCAGCTCAGACAGAGGTCTACTATCTAATATTTTTAACTAGGGTTTTGAATATGGAACTTTCTGCATCAAAGAAGATAATCGTACCACTTGTCCACAGTTCCAGCCCTCTCCACAACAGGGCATAGGAGGGGTTTGTTGCAATAAATTCTCCTTTTACCTGCTTGCTTAGGATGTATTCACTTAGGATGCTATGCTGCATCAAGCATGTGGCTGATTAACAACAACATGATGCCCTTCTTATTGGATCTTCTGGAGCTTCTGATTTAGTATTGAAGCTCTGAACCAGCAGCATGGAAAGTATCTATATCCAGACATTACCAAAGATGAAAGCAATTTTCAGTGCTTTTTAAAATTTCCAGCCAGACACAAAATGTGCAGTTTGGGGGTGAAGAATACAGTCTTCCCCCTCAACCCCCCCCCCCAAGCATACAAAAAGAAGATGACAACAATTTGGATATATACCCCACCCTTTACTTGGAGTCTCAGAGTAGCTTACAATCTCCTTCCCTTCCTCTCCTCACACCCTGTGAGATAGGTGGGGCTGAGAGAGCTTTGAGAGAACTGCTCTTGAGAGAACAGCTCTGAGAGAACTTGTGACTGACCCAAGGTCACCCAGTTGGCTGTACGTGGAGATGTGGGGAATCAAACCTGATTAGAGTCTGTCGCTCTTAACCACTCCACCAAACTGGCTAACCTTTTTATGCAGTCAGATTTAGAGTTCTGAGGGTTTTCTCCCACTTTGTGTATGCTTCTGAAATCTCATAGAATGTAGCTCTAAGCAACAACATATGTGCACACACAGAAGGCAAATGCACAGGTGTGTTATGTTCACATACATAACAATTGTATACCACTATCAAGTTCCAGATTGTCCTTTTAAAAAAGGTGGGTAACATTTGCTTTGAGTAAGAGATTTCCAGATCTTGATGGAACGATTTCTAATTCGAGTGTTGCCTGTTGCTACTGACGCATGCAAGGTGCTAGTCATTGTTTATCCAAAATGATTTGTTTCACTTTCATTAATCAACTATTTTAAATTTAGATGTATCAGTTTATTCATTCTGTGATTGACACTTCAAGGGTGAGGCTTATGTTTGTTTTATTTAGTCTACTTCACAAATCAACTGAATGAATAAAAATAATGAGCTGTAAAATAGTGAAGGTAATCATGTTCAGTTTGAGACATAATGTATTCAGCCAAGTCTGTGTCTCAGTCCTAAATGCATTTACAGGTGGATAAGCTGTATTGATTTCAATTGAACTTCCAAGTAAATGTGCTCAGTTTATGCCCAACAGAATAATCCTATCCTCACGTTTCAAGCAAATGGGAGCCATTGAAAGATCAACGTGGGTTGCACAGTGGGCTTCTGCACGTACAGGATGGGAAGCAGCCCATTAAAAAAAGCCCAATCTCAGGTGCATTGGAAAAAGCAATAGGAGTCGGACTTCTTTTTTCTCTCTCTCTTAAAAAAGAAAGCTAATTTCTCATCAGCTTCAGTGGTTCTCGGAAATGAGACTTCAAGGAATAAAAAACAAAACTGAATCACAAAACCTGCCATAAAATCTTGTCCTCTGGCGCTGTCACAAACATCCACTTGGGTCATAGCCTCCCTGTGCCTTGATTTGCCAAGAGCCTAGGGGACTGATTGTGTGTTAGAAAAGCTTTTCCTTCCCAACCCCCATTTTCCTGAGGTTGGTTGAGATGTCACCCTCAAGAGAACTTCACCCCACTCCACGCTGGGATACTTTTATCTGGCTTTCTTAAACATCAAGATTTTGGAGTGTGTGGGTGAGGATGAACCGGGGCTTTTGGGGGCTTCTGTTCCCTGCTCCACTTTTTCAGTCTTTCCCTCTTCCTGTCAGCTCACCTGTTCAGCACTGGCAGAGCTAGGTCAGTATAAAGCAGAGCAGCTGGATAATGTGGGTGAGATTCTGTGCAATTAGTTTGTACTCAAAGACTGTGACTTAAATGAACTTTTAATAACTACCTAGAAATCACAGATCATTGGGGAACAATCAGTAGACAGTTAAAGGCAGAGTCCTGGGAAAATAATCAGAAAGTAAATTGCTAGTTCATTTCATACTTTCACAAGAACCTCAACATTTCTTTCTAAGGAATGGACTCATGATGTAGCTCAGAGTCTTATCACAGCTGATGTAGCTCAGCTGTCCATGCTCAGAGTCTTATCACAGAGAATTACAAGCCAGGCTAACAGTTCTACAGATTCTCCTGCCGTTTAGGAAGTTTCCTTTCCAGCCCATTAGAATTCAAAGGTGGAGGCTCTAACAGCTTCACAAAATGATGGTATGGACCCAGGACTCAGTTTCCTTTGGTTAGCTCATAGAGCAGAATAGACTTGTCTTTCCCCTTCCTGGGATGTAACATTAGGACTTTCACTGGGTGTATGAATCTAAGAATATATTTTACCCACTGTAACAGGTGATAGCGACAAAATCTTCTACAAACTATATATGAAGTGAGTTTACTTTGAAAATCAGATTTGCTTGGATTCCAGAGGAAGATCCATAAAGCTAGTGTAGTTTGTGATTCCTTATGAGTGAAAACCCTAGGAGGAATTTGAGAAGCCCAAAAGAGGGGCAAGCAGGATTCTCTGTGGCTGGGAGTGGGGCAAGGTTTACATGCCATGCATATCTTCTTGTCCTTAGCAGGGGTCATTTCGTAGAAAAAGAGGTGCAAGAGCTCATTAGCATAACTCATTAGCATAACTTATTTGTGTTTGTCCAGCCAGGACGACGTAATGCCATCACCGGAAGTGACGTCAGCACGTTGGGGGCGTTGCCAGGGCCGGAAACTCCCGGCCAGAGGAGGACTCCCCCCCGCCGGTGAGTGCTGAAGACTTGGCAACCCTAATTGTTAACCTTACTGAATACGTCATATATAGCAAAATGAAACCTCACCGCACAGGCATGTGTATGTGTAAAGTGCCCTCAAGTCACAGCCAACTTATGGTGACCCCAGCAAGAGGTTTTCCAGGCAAGTGAGAAGCAGAGGCGGTTTGCCAGTCCCTTCCTCTGCAGACTTCCTTGGTGGTCTCCCTTACAAGTACTGACCCTGCTTAGCTTCTGAGAGTTGATGAGAGTGGGCTATCCTCCCTTCCCACCCCACAGGTGACTTCTATAAAATCTATGGCTTGGATCCTAAGGGGCTGCTCTATTGCCACCACAGCAGCAGCACCGCCAGTTTTTCCATAGTGGAGGAGAGGGAGAGTAATTTTTGCCAGTTCTCCCCTCCAGCTGCAGACTCACACTGGGGACCTACTGATCCACAGCGTGCAATTTGGGTGGCCACAAAAGGCTGAAGTGAGAGGGGTGAGGCAGGAAATTTGCCTTCCTCCAGTGTGAATCTGCTTGTGCTGTTTAGAATTCAAGGCAATATATTTGGAAGAGAAATGTTTAATTTTACTAGCTTTTCTGATGAGGTGGGAGAAATAGTACTTGATATGTTAATTGGTGGTAGGCAGCAGAATGAAACCATTTCCTGTAGCATCTGTTTCCCACGCAGAGGGAGGTGGGAGAGCTCTGAGGGGAAAGAATGACTCAGCCACACCAGAATACATGTGACCAATGCTCCCTCTAAGCTGTGGAGTCTTGTGAGCAAAAATTCTACTTTGTGAGCGACTGGCATTAAAGTTGTGAGGGAGCGATTTGGCTACTGCATCAGTTAGTTTGCTCTGGAGCCATGCTTCCTGAGCTAAGATGAAAATCTGTGAGCCAGAGCCTAAAAAACAGTGAGCTAGCTCACACTGACTCAGCTTAGAGGGAACATTGCATGTGACAGGGGCAGTAAGGCCGGATTGTCCAGACTGGTGTTCTTGTGCTCAGCATTTTCTCTTTCCACCAATCACTGACCTTCTTCCTTGGTTTTTGGATTCAGATTCTATATAAGCATGTCCACTTGGTCTGATCTGTTTGATTATATGGGGCCGCACACAATCCAAGCAAGCATGGGAACAGTTTGTTTGAACCCACTGGATACAAAGCAGGGGAGGAGAAGGACAGAGTCTATGGCTTTTTCCCCCTGCAGCAGGCCGGTGGGACTCCGGAGGAGAGAGAGAAGAAAGAGATACAGAAGCCATAGCTGCTTCAGTCTCTGCGATCTCTCCATGCCTGTAATTTCATGTAAAAGCAGCTTGCACCTTGGTCTTGATCATTCTCATCTCTGTTGCAGTTAGCTCTGGCAGGCCAAAAAATACAGGTAGTTTTCCTAGTTCATTCATGAAGAGACTGAGATACTGTCAATTTTTTAAACTGAACAGGAGTATGCACTTTGGGAGGGGTATTCTGTTCTACATCACACTCCAGTGTTTGACCTTTTCCTCTCAGGTGGATTGGCTTCTGGCATCAGTGCTGGGCCTGGAAGAAAATACCAAGGACATCAGAGCACAGTGAGGGAAGGCAAGGGGGAGAATGTTTCAGTTGCCTCATCACATGTGGTAGTTGTATAAAAATACCAACATGTCTTCTCCTACTTGAAGATTCCAGGAGAGACTCACCTCTTTCAGATTCACCCCCACCCCCCGGTGTGAGCCAGTTTGGTGTAGTAGTTAAGAGAGGTGGACAATAATATGGAGAACTGGGTTTGATTCCCCACCATTCCACATGCAGCCAGCTGGATGACCTTGAATCAGTCACAGTTCTCTCAAAGCTGTTCTCTCAAGAGCAGTTTTCTCAGAGCTCTCTCAGCCCCACCTGCCTCACAGGATGTCTGTTGTGGGGAGAGGAGGGGAAGGAGATTGTAAGCCACTCTGAGACTCTGCGTGGAAGACGGGGTATAAATCCAACTCTTCTTCTTCATGCCCATTCTGCAAGTGAAAATTTTACGTGCATGTAGAATGGGACATTTTGTCTTATATGCCTGAAGTTTGGGAGGGAGAGGTACAACCCATGAGAATGACATCCCATTTTTTTTTTTAAAAAAAGGAGTAAGAAGTGGACATGTGCTTCTCACTGAAATTAACGGAAACAACTGTTTGATGCATTTCCTAATACAACTAGCTTTAACTCCAGTATTAAAGAACCACTTAGGGATGCCAGCCTCCAGGTGGAACCTGGGGATCCCTTGGAATTACAACTCATCTCCAGACTACAGAGATCAGTTCCTCTGAAGAAATGGATGCTTTTGGAGGGTGGACTCCAGGGCATTGTACCTGCAGAGGTCCCTCTCCTCCCCAGGCTCCATCCCCAAATCTCCAGGAGTTTCCCATCCTGGATTTGACAACACTAACCCCACCCCATCCCCTGCTGGTGGCCGGGGGGATCTGGCAACCCTATAAACCAGTCTTCTTCTTTTTTTTGCACCTCCCTCATGTTCTCCCCAGTTTGAATCTTGTCTGTCATACAGAGATTGTGCTTGTCTATTCTGCTTGTCTGCCAAACTTCCCTGGAATGCTTATTTGAAATGCTAATAACATTTTTTCCGGGCGGAAAAGTGATGGCTTGACTCAGGTGCATGATATCATCCTGCCTTGCTCTCATGAATTGGTCTATTGATCTGGAAGTAGAGGTATGTTCGTGTTATAAAAGCAGCTCTCCCAGACTGACTTTTCTCCAGCCCCGCCTCTTGCCTTCATGTAATATACTGATTGGTTCATAGCCCAGGTTGGGATGCCAGCCTCCAGGTGAGACCTTGCAATCCCTTGGAATTACAGTTCATCTCCAGTCTCCAGAGATCAGTTCCCCTGGCAAAAATGGAAAGTGGGCTCTGTGGCATTGTACCCCAATGAGGTCGTTCCCAGGCTCCACCCCCAAATCTCCAGGAGTTTCCCAACCAGGAGCTGGCAACCCAAAGCTCAGGAGTGAGGGGTGGAATCTGTTACAGAATTATGAATAGACTGGAGTTCTTTTTGTTTTTAAAAAAAATGGTGCCGGGACCCTTACTGAATTTAACCTCTCTTTCCACTGATTCCTGCTTAAGAAACACATGGCTGGCCTTGGCCTACTCCTGCTAGGGATGCCAGTCCCCAGGTGGGGTCAGGGGATCCCCCGATTTGATGAGCTCCAGTCGGCCTCTAGGAGTGCAGGTGCGTGTGGTCCCGCTTCTTCCAAAGCATTTAAAAGGGACCCTTTAAATGCCTCCAGCAAGAAGCAGTGGCCAAAGGCGTTCCCCCACTTCTTGCAAAAAGCATTTAAAGGACAAATTCACCACTTGGGAGTACAAGTGTGCGGGGCACTAGTCCCCAACGTGATGACATAACTTTTGCTTGACATCATCATGTTGGAGATGGCCCCACCCCCTCCAGAAATGCCCCCCAAAGCCTCCCGCTGGGTACAGGGGCCCTTTCTGCAAACAACTTACTGTAATATACTGCAAAGAATCTGGGCAGTTGAGCTGTTAAGTTTCACTTTGGATTTCTTTGCCTGTTGTCTGCATATTCTTTTATTCTCCAATGGATTCATTCTGCAGCTACAACAGAAAAGCACAGTTTTTCTTACTTGATGTGAGAACATCACTTGTGACATCTGGGAGTGGTCCAGTTGCCACTAACTCTCCTCCCTGCTCTCCCACCCCCTTTGGCTAGCTGCCGCTGGACACAACCCATAGAGGGATGCCGGCTTGGCAGCTACCTGGTCTGTCAAGAAGGGTAGCGTCCCAAGGGTTCTAATTTTTTTTTAAAAAAACAAATGGGCCTTCAAGCCTCTCCCATTGTTTCCAATGGGAAATCCTGTCATTCCTTTTAATAAATCCCCCTCCAAGTTGTGTACAGATTGGCTTGGGGGAAGGGGGGAAAGATCCCTCCCTAGGGTCCAATGTGCAAAGGTGGGGAGCACAGTGTAAAATGCCCCCCTACAAGCTAGAAGCATCAAACTCGTGATGGACCTCCCTGGGCTGCCCCTCTACCTACCCTCCAAGTTGTGGGCAGATTGGCTTGGGGGAAGGGGGAAAAGATCCCTACCTAGGGTCCAATGTGCAAAGGGGGGTGGGAGCATGTAAAAAAACCCCCAGCTAGAAGCATCAAACTCACAGAGGACCTCCCTGGGCTGCCCCTCGACCTGCCCTCCAAGTTGTGTGCAAATTGGCTTTGGGGAAGAAGGAAAAGACCTCTGGGGTCTAATGTGCAAAGGAGGGAGGAGTGTGCTAACTTGCCCCCCCTGTAAGCTAGAGGCATCAAACTCACAGCATACCCCCCCCGGCTGCCCCTCTACCTGCCCTCCACATTGTATGCAGATTGGTTTTGCGGAAGGGGGAAAAGATCCCTCCCTAGGGTCCAATGTGCAAAGGTGGGGAGTACTGTGTAAAATGCCCCCCCCCCAAGCTAGAAGCATCAAACTCATGAAGGACCTCCCCAGGCTGCCCCTCTACCTACCCTCCAAGTTGTGGGAAGACTGGCTTTGGGAAAAGGGGAAAAGATCCCTAAGGTCCAATGTGCAAGAGGGGGAGAAGCACAGCCTTTTGTTTCTCTCTACCACCAGCCAAGAGGGAGCAGAGTGGGAGAAATCGGACCTGAGGGAGATGTCACAAAGGAAGGGAAAGGTGGGAAAAGGGGTGGAAACAGCCAGAGAAATGGATGGTGTTGCACAGTCCTAGGTAAGATGTCTGTTTAGCATTACCTCTGACAGAAGTGGATCAGTCTTTAAGTCCACCGCACAAGCACTCTTGGATACCCTGGGGCAGGGGTGGGCAAACTTGCTCAGCGTAAGAGCCACCTAGAACAGGGTGGCCAAACTTGCTTAGTGTAAGAGCCGCGTAGAATAAACATCAGATGTTTGAGAGCCACAAGACATGAACAAATATTACCTGCTTTTATTGAAAAATAAGCAAATTTGCTTTTTATTAACATTAAATGAGATTGCCAAAAATAATAACAAAAGGGGTAAAAGCAGATACTGATAATGATATTAATTTGTCCAATAATATTTGTTTGCTAATGATATTCAGCTTCCCCAGCCGTCCTACCGGGAGCCACATAATATATGTGAAAGAGCCGCATGCAGCTCCCAAGCCACAGTTTGCCCACCCCTGCCCTGGGGCAACACCATACTGACTCTGAAGTCACCACTGAACGGCCATAAAAGTATGCAGAAATTCCAAAAAGACCTGACGCACACAGAAAATGAAAGCACGATGCAATGCAGAGAGTGATTAACAGCTCTGGAAGAACAGCGGGAAAACAGACGGGTGCAGAAAAGCCCTGGGAAGGACCTGGCAACCCTATCCTGTACACAAAACCATGCAGCAATAAAATTTCCAAATAACAAGGTGCCATTATCCTAGGCCTATAGACCTCAAGAAAGCCTCTCTTCCACAAAGGCCTGAGGCCTTTTCCAATAGGCCTAGCCCTATAGTTCCCAAACACCCCACAAGACTTAATGATTGAGCTGAGGGAATGGAGGGGGAAAGCAGAAGCTAGTTACTGTCAAGGAGGCTGAGCTCTAACAGAGAGCATATAAGGCCCTACACAGAGACACATGGTGTTCACAGCTGAGCTGTGGTAAGACTGCTTTTGGAGGGAGTTGATCCTCACCTCCTCCCCCTGTGAGGTGAGTCTGGCCTAATGGGCTCAGGTAGCAAAATACAGTGGGATCTGTTAGGGATTTTGTTGTTTCCCAGCCGGCTTCTTCCTTTGTGAGTTGTTTCCTATGTTGTTAGTGTTTCTGTGTTAATTCCGCCCCATTTTGTGACTTTTCTTGTATTACTTGATATAATGTTTATTCAATAAATACAGTTGGGTACTCAAAAGTTGGGTGAGAGAAAAAATATTTTGAGAAATAAATTAAACCAAAATATATGTAATTATTACAAATTGCAGTAAAATTATACTTTTAAGAACATTGGGGGGTGTAGCCTGGGGTGTGGGGAGGGGAGTGTCCTCATAAGGTTGCCGAACTCCAGGTGTGGCCTGGAGATCTCCCGGAATTACAAATAATCTCCAGATAGTAGAGATCAGTTCCCCCTAAGAAAATGGCTGCTTTAGAGAATGAACAGTATGGTATTATATCCCACCAAGGTCCCCCCTCCCTACAGTTGCCAGATCTGGGTTGGAAAATACCTGGAGACTTTGGGGGTGGAGCTGGGTAAGGGTGGGGTTTGAGGAGAGGAGGGACCTCAACATGGTACAATGCCATAGAGTCCACCCTTCAAAGTGGCCATTTTCTCCAGGGGAGCTGATCTCTGTCAGCTGGAGATCGGTTGTAAAAGTGGGAGATCTCCAGACCCCACCTGGAGGCTGGCAACCCTCCCCTCCCCAAGCCCCAGTCCCCCCCCCCCCAGACTCCACCCTCAAATCTCTAAGAATTTCCCAACCTGGAGGTGGCAACCCTAACACTTCAAATTTGGCCATATGTCAAGACATAGCCTGACTAAAGAGGGAGTTGCCTGGGGGCAGGGAGGGTGCTCTGGGCCCCTCTCTAGTAAAGCCCTAGAAACAGAGTGGTGGCAGTTACTTAGTTAATGCCATTGCCTGTACCAGGCCAGAAGGGGGCAAGAGAAAAAGAGTGCGTGTGTGGGGGCAGGGGAGAAATCCCTGGAAGGGATGTCCCATCTGTGGCAAACCTACATGGCCCCATTCCCATTCTGTGACACACGGACAAGGACTTTTGGAATCTGGGTAACTATCCAATCCTTAAGCAGCATTATACCCTTTTAAGTCATTGAAGTTAATGGGCTTAGACAGGTGTACTGTGTTTGGAACTGCACAGTAAAATATGTATGTGCTTTGTCCCTTTATACCATCAACTCCATTTAAAATACCTCTTTCCTATATGTTTTGAATTCCAGGTAACCTGATTTCCTAATAACAAAATTCTATTTTGTTAGTTGCATCATCTTGCCCATATATTACTATGTTTGAGCACACCTATCCATACCTGTGTTGTGCTACTATGCTACTATGCTACTATGAAACACACCTTTTGGCTTTATCTGGAAAACTGATATTTGTCTAGGGGGCTACAAGGAATGCCTGTTTAGAGTGGTAGTAGAAACTGCTGGCTTTTGTGGATTTTCTACTGTTTTAACTAGAGAACTATATGAAGATGCAAAGATAGGCAGCTAACAAAAAGTGCTGTTTGGCCTAAGTTGTCCATGTGGGTTTTCTTTCAAAATGCAAAGTACATACAAGCTTGCCAAAATCTAGGGTTCCCATCCTCCAGGTGGAGCCTGGGGTTCTCCCGCTTTTACAACTGATCCCCAGCTGACAGAGAAAAGCTCCCCTGGAGAAAATGGCTGCTTTGAAGGGTCAACTCTATGGCATTGTACCATGCTGAGGCCCCTCCCCTCCCCAAACCTCCCCTTCTCCTGGTTCCACCCCCAAAGTCCCCAGGTATTTTCCAACCCGGACTTGGCAACCCTACCAAAACCCCTTTCAAATGTAAACGAGCCAACCTTTCAGAAACAACATGAATGAAGTAATTATGAAAAAAATAAAAGAACAGATGTGCCTCACCTAACTTACAGTTGCTATTATGCTAGTTGCTATGTAAACAGTTTTATTTCTGGCTCACACCACATACCAGGTTGTAGGTCAGGGCCAAGTAATCCTACATTATCAATTTAAGCCTGCTGCGGCTTTCATCCACCTCACGTTTTGGTGAAAGCTTCTTCGGCATTACCCAGCAGCAGCTGTTCTGTTCACCTCAGTGGCCGTTGCCATCAGAGGACTATTACTGATTGAAACGTTTTTGCTGGCAACAGAAAACAGATAGTATTCCTTCCCTCCTTTCTCCTCCCCCTGCCCCCTCCTGGAGCTGAAATAGCTGCCACCTGCTAAGGAATGCTGCTAAGACAAGTCGATGACAAGGCTGGGTCTGACACAGGAACATCATCCAGCAGGGTGGAGATTACTAGGAACTCGACAAAATCTTTTCTAATTTTATGTGGTGGTTAGGGGGCAGGGTGGAAGAGCTGATGTTGTTCTATTTTAACAATGAGGGGAGAGCAGCAATGAAGATATTTCTTGAACATTTTCAGACAAATGCATCTAATTGTATTAAAAGCTCAAATGATGATATGGTATGTTTTCAAAAGAGTGAAAAGTATGGTATAGGTCACCAGATTTTCTTTTTATTATTTCATAGGATTGACCCTAATTTCAGATGTAGATGTAGTACAAACCTTTCTACAAACTGTTGTAGAACAGTACTGTCTCTCTCTCTCATTCCTTAAATCCTCCTTTAGATATTTTACAAAGGAGTTCTGTATACTCTAGATAAACCTCTGAGGCCATACAATACCATTTATGGGGTCTGGATCTCTTTCTAGTCCTGGAAATGTTGTGGTACCAAAGTGATTTTACCCTAACACTGTTCTTGGGATGAGGACCACTTTAGTAGTGCTAATTAGGGACGGACACGAACCGGCTCACAAGCCAAAATTTGGCACAAACTTGGGCTGGTTTGGAGACCATGAAGCGATGTTCGGTGTGTCGGCATATAAAATTGAGGATGCCAGCAAGATGACAGCATGGTAGACAGATCACTGTGATCTAAAGTGATAGCTAGTGATCACATGACTGGACATATGACTGTACAGGTTGCATCAGCCTAGAGGAGGAGCACAATGACTCAGTATCTCTACACTGATTGGACAATGTCTGTATATATTCTGTATGATACCTAGCTGTTCATGCCATTGTGTGCATTGGTTGCCTGTGAAGCATTTTGACAGTCTGAACAGTGAAATGCTTTACCTGAAAGGACTGTGTAAATATTGTAAATAAATTGTAAATACTTCTGCACAAAGCTTGGGCGTACACAGCTGCGTTATTTTCTCTGCACTCTCTCAGAACTTCTCAGAACATTTACCAGACAGAAGTCTGGTTTGACTGTTCGAGCCATTTAAACCTAACAACTGAGCAGTGTGGGTCCACAGTTGACCTGTTTGGTTTAAATGGCTGTGAGCCATTTCTCCAGTCAGTTTCACTTCCCCCAGTGAAATGGCTGCCAGCCATTTCAGCCTCACAGATGATGGGTTGGCCTGCCAGCTGTTAGGTTGAAATGGCTGTGTGAACCATTCCACTGGTCGATTTCACTTCCCCCCACTTTGATAGGCACAAACCTAATGTGTGGGAAAGCAAAACAGACTGGTGAAATGGCTCACAGCCATTTCAACCTAACAGCCCAGTGGGTCTGCCCCATCAGCTGTTAGGTAGGTTTAAATGGCTGTGAGCCATTAAACCCATCATTTTCACTCCTCCCCACTTTGAAGTGGGGAGGGAAGCAAAACGGATGAGTTAAATGGCTGCCAGTGCCCTCAACCTCTGTCTCTACTGTGGTGGGGCGGGGCACTTTTCCTCCGGTTGTCCTGCCAAGCAAACTCTGCCTGCACCACTGGCACAATTACTGCCGCCAGTAAAAGATCAGCCCCATGCTTGAATGGGCCCATCAGCGTGGGGTACTTAGCTGGGTCCTCGGAAGTAGCTCCTCTGGACCCCGGCCCGTTCCTGGTGCCCATCAAACTCGGCCTCCCAGATGAACGGTGGCTTTTCATCTTTGTCATGCTGGACTCTGGGGCGGCCACCTGCTTCATCGATGCTGTGTTTGTGAAGCAGCACCAGATCCCGGTGCGGCCTAAAGAAATGGTGATGCTCGTGAAGGCCATTGATGGACGCTTCCTATGCTCCAGTCCGGTAACCAAGGAAACCTGCGACCTGCTCCTTCGTATTCACCAACACCAGGAGCAGGTGAACTTCGACGTTGTCTGGATGCCCTGTGGTTCCTGATTATCCTTGGTCTCTCCTGGTTACAGACTCACAACCCCAGGGTAGATTGGGTAAGGCAAGAACTCAAATTTCCCACTCCCTGCCCACATCTGTGCCCAGTCACCATGCTGGCCGCGGCCGCATCAGCCACCGCCCTGTGCCTCCCACAACTGTACGCTGAGTTTTCGGATGTGTTTGAGGGAAAAGGGGCTGACAACCTTCCTCCGCATCGGCCCTACGATTGCGCCATTAACTTGGAACCTGGAGCCACGCTGCCTGTCGGACGTCTGTACCCCATGTCAAAACCAGAACTGGTGGCTCGCCGGGATTTCTTGTACAAGAACCTCGCCTGGGCGTTCATTCATCCCTCTACCTCTCCACTCTCTGCTCCTGTGCTCTTTGTCAAGAAGAAGAGTGAAGAGCTGAGGCTGTGCAATGACTTCCGAGCACTGAACAAGATCACCATCCGTGACCGGTATCTCTTGCCACTGATTCCAGGACCGGCTCAAGGGGGCTTGGATATATACCAAACTTGACCTCCAAGGAGCCTATAACCTGGTACGGATTCAGGCAGGCGATGAGTGGAAAACAGCGTTTGGGACCCGCTACGGACAATACGAGTACTTAGTGATGCCCTTCGGCCTTACCAACGCCCCCACCGTCTTCCAACGCTTCATGAATGACATGTTTTGGGACCTGCTAGACCGCATCGTGATCATTTATTTAGATGATCTGTTGCTCTACTCGGACAACGAGGTGCAACATATTGAGCATGTGCGCCAAGTCCTACAACACCTTCACTTCCATGGCCTCTATGCCAAGCTCGAAAAATGTGCCTTTCACCTGTCCTCTGTGGAGTTCCTCGGGCACATCGTGTCCCCAAAGGGGATCCTCATGGACCCCAAAAAGGTAGAGGCCAGTCTGATGTGGCAGACCCCGCAGAATTGCAAAGACATTCAACGCCTCCTTGGCTTCGCAAACTACTATCGTGAATTCATCTCCGGGTACGCTGAGTTGACCATGCCACTCACTAAGCTCCTCCAACCCAAGGAACTGTTTCGCTGGACCCCGGAGGCTGCTCAAGCTTTTGCCATGCTAAAGACCTGTTTTGCCACCGGCCCGCTTCTCCGGTACCTGAGCTGCCCTTCACAGTGGAAGCCGACGCCTCCAGTATGGCCCTTAGAGCCATCTTGTCCCAGCGTGATGACCCATCGCAGCCTCTCCAGCCCTGTTCCTATTACTACCGCCAACTAATCGTGGCCGAGAGAAACCACACCATCTGGGAGAGGAAGTTACTCGCCATCAAAACAGCCTTTGAGGTATTGAGACTTCACCTAGAGGGAGCGCGCCATGCAGTACAAGTCCACACTGACCACTGAAACCTGGAGCACCTTCAGACTACCTGAAATCTGAACCAGAGACAAATTTGCTCATCCTTGTTCGTCTCCCGGTTCAACTTCAAAATAACTTACGTCCCCCGCACCCAGAACCAAAAAGTGGACGCTCTCTCACGCAAGCCGGAATATGCACCAGCTGTAACCGAGAAAGCCCCTGCTACGTCCATCTTGCTGCCCTCGGTGTTTGCTGCCACCACCACCGTTTCCACCCTGCTCACCGAGGACCTTTGGGACAGTCAGGCATCAGACCCTTGGGCACAGCAGCATCTGCAGGAACTGCAACAGGGACTAACCTTGGACCTGCACACAACGGACTGCTGTTGCACCGTGACCGTGTGTACGTGCCACCGGGGCCTCTGCGGTCGCAGGTTCTCCATCTGTCCCATGACCGCCCGCCCGCCAGGCACTTTGGACTCCACAAGACCCTGCACTTACTCACGAGGGAATTTTGGTGGCCACGGATCTGCTCGGATGTAAGCCGGTACGTCGCCTCATGTGAAGTGTGCAGACGCGCCAAGGACATTCCCACCAAGCTGTCTGGGCTGCTATACCCGCTACCCTCGCCTGCAGGGCCATGGGATACCATCTCGATGGACTTTATCTCTGAACTTCCCTGGTCTCATGGCCATACCTGCATCCTGGTGGTGGTAGACCCAAGCTCCCATCCACCCAAGAGACCGCCCACCTGTACATACAGAACATCTTCCGGCTACACGGTCTCCCAGCCCATGTGGTTTCAGACTGCGGACCCCAGTTCTCCTCCCGGTTCTGGCAAGCCCTGCACTGTGGTCTAGGGACCCAGGTGCATCTGTCCACTGCCAATCACCCACAAACTGACTGCCAGACTGAGCGCACGAATGCTACCTTGGAGCAGTACTTAAGGTGTTATGCTTGCTACCAGCAGGACAATTGGTCAGGCTTGCTGGCAGTGGCAGAGTTCACCTACAACAATGCCATCCATTCCTCCACACAAACCACCCCCTTCACCACCATCTACGGGTACCACCCTCGCTACTTCCCGGCAGTACGCCCACCGACCCAGGTCCCCGCTGCCGATGCGCACCTTCAGGAACTCCACACTCTACAGGCTCTGCTAAAGGACCAACTGCAGCAGGCCAAGGACACCTACAAACGAGCCACTGATTGAAAACGGCAAGAAGGACCTCCGTTAAGGGTCGAAGATCGCGTCTGGTTGTTGACCCGGTATCTGCGGCGATCAGGCCGGTCCCCCAAGCTGGATGCCCGATTCATTGGACCCTACCCCACTGAAGCCCAGATTAACCCCATTGCTTTCCGGCTCCAGTTACCGGCTCACCTGCAGATCCACCCCGTGTTCCACCGCTCCCTGCTGGTCCCCGCCGTGCCTCTGGACCCCCTGCGTCCCACGCCTCCTGCACCACCACCACCTGTACTCGTGTATAACCAGGAGGAGTATGAGGTACAACAGATCCTGAACTCGCGTCTCCATCACGGCACCCTCCAGTATTTGGTGGATTGGGAGGGCTACAGGCCCAAGGATCGGTCCTGGGAACCAGTGCACCATCTCCATTCCCCGGACCTCATCCGCCAGTTCCATAAGGACTACCCGACCAAACCCGGCCCTTTGGACCGGGGGGCCCTGGGGGGGGGATAGTGTCAGGAGTGCCTCTAAAGACCTGCCTCCTGCGGGCCTAAGTGCGGTGGAGGATCAGTCCCCAGCTCCAGAGGAGCCTCCAACTGAACCAGAGGAGGCTCAAGCAAGTACCTCTCAGGGCATTACCCCAGCACCAGCACCAGCTGAGCCACAGCCAAGCTCAAGGCCACCTGATTCACCTCCTCGGGTGGAACAGCTAAGGTCACGATCCAGGCAAGACTTAGCTGCTAGGAGAAAAGAGGCATGCATGCGTAGTCGCAGATCACTCAGCCCTGAGTTTTAGAGGGAGCCGGGACCTCACTGCCAGTTGCTAACAAGCACAGGAAGTGGCTGGGTATTTAGGCACAGCACAAAGACCAACAACTTGTGCTAGCAACAAGTCATTCTGACTAAGCTCTGCACCCGCTTGGCTCGCATCAGCTAAACCTGATTCTGGACCTTCTGGCTCGTGACTCTGGCTCTGTCTGACTTCAGCTTGGTTCTGGACCCTGTGGCTCATGACTTCGGCTCTGTTTGACTTCGGCTTTTGGTTGACTCTTTGGACTGGTTTGCTCATGAGTTTTCCTCTCTGACCTCGGCTTGGACTGACTCTGCTTTCGGCTTCTGTTTTGGACTTCGTAATTCGTTCCTGATTGGGCTTGACCTTGGACTGTCTCGGACTTTGACTTGGCTCCTAACCTACTGGCACCCAGCCTGTGACACTTTGGCTCAGTTTGGGGTTCAGTTCAGGGGCCACCCCAAACCAAACTGGATTTTTTAAGGTTTGTGCCCATCCCTAGTGCTGATAGGTATCCCACTGGCATCGCAAGGTGATATTGTACTGGATACAGAACTTACTTGTAATGCCTGATCCTTTGAACTGTTTTCCCAGTACATCCATTAAGAATTATCTAATTCTGAAATATGCTATGCCAAAATCCGGGATGGAGTGTTTCCACTATAGCTTTAATGCAAGTCTGTAAAATATGACTTTGCACTGACTTTGTAGGGCACTGTGCTGGTGCTGCAGCTAGATATGCCAGCACATAAATTCCTATCTCTTTGAGTTTAGGAGCAACTAGATGTTTATGGAGACAGGAAAAAAAATCCTAGGGGAATACATGCCATATTCTTCAATAGCATGGAAGACAAATTACAAATTTAATTATACCAAGTCTTTTGCTGTCTTTCCATAGCTTTTCTGATGCCCTGGGAAATATCTATTCTGGGTAACTGAGAATTTGGTGAAGTGGGTATGAATTTTTGTGCAAAGGATCTCCCCCACCCCCCTTCTGTTATGGTGGTAATTTGTTTTGGCTGAACAGGAGCCAAGTGTTCCAGTAAAGTTCTTACTTTATTATATTGGGTTTCCATGGAATAACTACAGCTAAATTGGATACACCTTAGATGTAAATAGCTATTTGTTCCACTGACCTGGGAATTCAGTAAAATGCTGCATACTAGTTTCATGAGATAGACCTTAATGATCAGCATAATTTTTCAGTGTATAAGCTTTTGTGAGTCAAAGCTCACTTTGTCAGGTACCAGGTTTTCTTTGTTCCACACTAGTTATATTACTTCCTGATGTACAGCAAGTTGATTGTGGCAATAATTTATGTGCCAAGAGTCACAGCAGCTGGTGGGCCATCTACTCACAATGAGCTAAACTGAGAGGTCTTCATCTTGTGAGGCAGCAGACCTTCCTTCTTAATGCTTCAAATGAAATAAAGAATGCTAATCCACTGCGTGGTTCATTCAGAATCCAGATAATTATTTATTTTATTTAAAACATTTCTATGCTGCCTTTCCACCCAGTTCAGTGTCCCTAAGGCAGACCTTGAATTCCCTTTGCCATTTAAAAAGACAGTAACTTCCTAATTATTATAATTGTGGTGACATATTTATGAATATGATAGCAGAAGCTACTGCAGTTACAATTCACCATTTCTGTAAGGCTTCATAGTGTGCAAATATATTTTACAATCATTTATTTAATGGAGGATCACAAAAAAACCATGAAGTACGTGACTAATATTACCCTCTTTGCTCACTGAGACTAACTTACATAGGCCACCAAGAAAATTCATGGCTGAACAAAAGCTTGAATTCAGATTTCCCAATCTGGCTTGCTGTCTCTTAACTAAAATGGAGTCATGGGCGTCAACTACGGGGGGGCTTGAGGGCTCGAGCCTCCCCCGAAATTTCCCGGGGGGGCTCAGCCACCCCCGGCAAAAGGGAGCGCCCGCTGCCGGTGACCAGTCAACCGGCCAGCTGCCATCGCCGCCTCTCCTTCCCCCCCACTCCCGGCCTGCCCTCCTGCCTCCCTGGGGTGGGCGGGGGGGAGGGAGAGAGGTGGAGGGGACATGCTCCCGCGCTTTGCGCGCGTGGCTGGCACGTGGCTGGCCGAGACTGCGCCCCGAGCCTGCCTCCCTGGGGCCGGGGGGGGGAGGAGGAGCGGAGACATGGTCTTTGGCTCCGCGTGCTCGTCTGGAAGGAGCACGCTTTGGAGCAGCTTTAGTCTGCGGGCCTCCCTCTTGGGAAGCCCCGAGGACGTGGAGGTCGAGCGGAGGCGTTGTTCGAGGAGGAGGCGTCAAGTACAAGCGGCGAGACTAGGGCTGCCTTGGGCACTTGGCTTGACTCCCCTCCCCTTTATAAATTACCCAGCTCAGTCGGCCTTTTCACAGGCGGCGGAAGCGGCCCTTCAGGAGGCCAGGCGGCGGCCGCCCTTGGTTTTTGCAGTGGGGTCTCCCATTCATCAGTTGCCCCTCCCGTCTTTCTTTCCCACCGAGCCTGCGCCCCGAGCCTGCCTCCCTGGGGCCGGGGGGGGAGGAGGAGCAGTGGGGACATGGTCCCGTGCACGCGTGCGCGCGAAGCGCGCTCGCACGAGAGAGCCCCCGCCCCCCCGGGGGATTTACAAACTCTACGCCCCTGAATGGAGTGACAGGGTGTATAAGATTTAGCAACAGTATGACAAGCTCCGTCCCTTCCCTTGTACTCGCTTAATCCTCAACTCCCTTCTTCACTCAACAAGCAATTAAATTGTGGAATTCACTGCCTGGCAGTGAAAGTGGTGCTGTTATTAGTACAGATGGCTTTTAAAAGGATTAGATGGATTTATCAAAGAGAGGCTCATTAATGGTTAGTAGCCATGATGACCAAAGGGAACTTCCACACCCAGAGGCAGCAAATCTCTGAATATTAGTACTAGAAGGCAATATTGGAGAAGTCTTGGTCTGTATGCCCTTTTGTCAGCCCCCCAGGACAGCTTGTTGGGCACTGTGTGAAACAGGATGCTGGACTAGATGGGCCACTGGTCTGATCCAGATTGTCACCTCTGATTTACTGCATTCCAGTTTTTCATGAGTCCTTTCTTCCCTCCTCTGTACCGTTGTACTCTTTTGCACTGGGTTGCCAACTTTTACACTGGTTCTTCTGCCTATGCCTTTAATAACATGATCTGCCACAGCAAATACTAGCTGATGCGCTCGACCTCCATGCCATGAAAAACTTAAGCTGCCTATTTCAACAATTTAAGCCTCTTTTAAAAGAACAGGACATTTTTTTCTCCAGTTTTCTTGGCAACCCTACTTTTGCAGTTGGATCAGGACCCCAACATATACAGTGAGCAGTTCTAGTTCTAGGTTTGGGGGAGAGAATCTCAGGCTCCTTCTTAGTACTGTGTGAGTCTATGTGTGTGTGAAGAGAAGGAGGGTATAGTTTTGCATGGGCCCAATCAAGTCCGAACAGTGCACACTTCTGCAATTGAGCCAGGTTTTTTCTAATCAGTGTCTGCTTGCTACTGATTAGACCTTGTCATCTGCCTACCAACACTTCACACCAGATATGACCAGGGATTTAGGGAACCTTCCTGTGCTGCTGCTGTGGGGAGCCAGGAACTGCCACTCACACTCGTCATGGTGAGAAGCTGCCACCTGCCCTCCTTACCTCCCACAGCATGGCAGGAAGCTGCTGCTCACCTCCTCACCCCTGTACCACCATGGTCATAACAACATAAGAGAAGCCATGCTGGATCAGGCCAATGGCCCATCCAGTCCAACAATCTGTGTCACACAGTAGCCAAAACCTAGGTACCATCAGGAGGTCCACCAGTGGGGTCAGAACTCTAGAAGCCCTTCCACTGGAGGTCCACCAGTGGGGTCAGAACTCTAGAAGCCCTTCCACTGTTGCTCCCCCAACACCAAAAATACAGAGCATTACTACCCCAAACATAGTGTTCCATTTATACCTTGTGGCTAATAGCGACTCTACTCCATATGTTTATCCAATCCCGTCTTGAAGCTGTCTATGCTTGTAGCCGGCAACATTTCTTGAAGCAGTGAATTCCACATGTTAATTACTCTCTGGGTGAAGTAGTCCCTTTTATCTGTTTTAAGGCTACTGCTCATTAATTTCATTGAGTGCCCACGAGTTCTCATTTTGCGAGAAAGGGAGAAAAGTGCTTCTTTCTCAGCCTTATCTATCCCATTCATAATTTTGTAAACCTCTATCATGTCACCCCTCATTCATTGTTTCTCCAAGCTAAAGAGCCCTAACCTCTTTAACCTTTTTTCACAGGGAAAATGTTCCACCCCCTTAATCATTTTAGTTGCCCATTTCTGCACCTTTTCCAATGCTATAATATCTTTTTTGAGGTACAGTGACCAGAACTGTACACAGTATTCCAAATGAGGTTGCACCATAAATTTGTACAGGGGCATTATGATACTGATTGATTTGTTTTCAGTTCCCTTTCTAAAAATCCCCAGCACAGCATTTGCCTTTTTTTATTGCAGATGCACACTGAGCCAACATCTTCAGTGAGTTATCTACTACAACTCCAAGATCACACTTCTGTTCAGTTACCACCAGTTCGGACCACATCAATGTATATTTATAGTTAGGATTTTTGGATCCAATGTGCATTACTTTGCACTTGTCCACATTGAACCTCATTTGCCACTCTGACACCTACTTACCCAGCCTTGTCAGATCCCTCTTGAATGCCTCACAGTCCCCCTGGTTCTTACCGCCCTGAACAACCTCGTGTAATCTGCAAATTTAGCCACTTCACTGCTTACTCCCAACTCCAAATCATTAATGAACAAGTTAAAAAGCACCAGACTTAGTACCAAGCCCTGGGTACCCCACTGCATACTACCTTCCACTGTGAAAATTGCCCATTTATACTCACTCCTGTTTCCTGTTAATTAACCAGTTTTCAATCCACAAGAGGTCTTCTTATCCCATGACTGCTGAGTTTACTTAGGAGCCTTTGATGAGGAACTTTATCAAAAGCTGTCTGGAAGTCTAGGTAAACCACATCTACTGAGTCACCATTGTCCACGTGTTTGCTTACCTCCTCAAGGAGTTCTAAAAGGTTAATAAGACAAGATCTTCCCTTACAGAATCCATGCTGATTCTTCCTCAATAGCTTTTGTTCATCAGTGTGCCTACTAATTCTATATTGAATAATAGATTCCACTAATTTACCCAGTATCAACATTAGACTGAGTGGCATGTAATTTCTTGGATTTCCTCTGGAACCCTTTTAAAAGATGGGGGTTACATTATCTTCCAGACCTTGAGAATGGAGGCAGAGTTTATTCATAGACTGCATATTTTTGTCAGGAGATCCACAAGCTCACATTTGAGTTCCTTCAGAACTCTTGGATATGTACGCCATGTGGGCCTGGTGATTTGTGGGGTTTTTAATTGTCCATTAGTTGTAGAACCTCCTCTCTTGTCATCTCAACCCAACTCAGATCTTTCAACATGCCTCCTGAAATTGGCGATTCTGGAGTGGGCAAGCAACTCCATCTTCAACAGTGAAGACAGAGGCAAAAAGTGCATTCAGCTTCTCTGCCATTTCCCTATCATTCTTTAGTACTCCTTTCACCCCTTGGTCATCCAAGGTCCCCACAGCCTCCCTGGCTGATTTTTTGCTTCTAACGTATTGGAAGAAATTTTGATTGTTGGTCTTTATGTTTTTTGCAATGTGTTCCTCATAGTCCCTTTTTGCCTGTCTGATCACCGACTTGCATTTTATTTGCCAAAGCCTGTGCTCCCTTTTATTTACCTCACTCAGACTAGCCTTCCATCACTGAAAGGAATCCTTCTTACCTTTTCCTGCTCCCATTACTTTGTTCATTAACCATGCAGGGTTTTTCCCCCATACCTATTTGTACCTTTCCTAACATGTTTTTATCAGAGCTTCCAGTATTGTAGTTTTAAATAGTCTCAAAGCTCCCCAAAAGGATTTGACCCTCCCTCCCTTTCCTTTCAGTTTCTTCTTCACAAGCCCTGCATTTGAGAGAAGTTGCCCCTTCTAAAGTTAAATGTGGTTGTGTTGGTCTTTTTGAGCAATTTCCTATTAACAGAAATGCTAAACTTAATAGCATTATGGTCACTGTTCCCAACTGGTGCTATCACACTTGCATCTCTCACCAGATCTTGCATGCACAGGAAGAATCAAACTTTGTTGGTTTTAAGGATGCCATTGGATTCAAACTTTGTTCTGTTGCTTAAAACCAGGGCTATTTTTGGGCAGGACGCACAGGAATGGAGTTCTGGTTGGCTCCTGAGTTGGCCACACCCAGCAGAAACTCATTAGCATAATAGGCCATACCCAACAGCAGAAACTTATTAGGATTGGCTACATTTGGAGTATGTGGCCTAACACGCAAATTAATTCCTGTTGTTTTGTCAACAAACAAGGTAAACAGAATAAGAAGCAAAAGGCGTGTGTGGCTGGATGACCACTCTTCTGGTAACATGGGGCTGTGGCCTATAATGCTAATGAGTTCCTGCTGGGCTTTTTCTACAAAAAAAGCCCTGCTTAAAACCAACACGGCTACCCACCTGAATCAGGTCTTAAGCATTGTTTAGGACCAAGCATTGCTTGAGAGCCAGTTTGATGTAGTGGTTAACTGTGCGGACTCTAATCTGGGAGAACCAGGTTTGATTCCCCACTCCTCCACTTCCAACAGCTGGATGACCTTGGGCAAGCCATAGTTCTGTCAGAGCTGTTCTGGAAAGAGCAGTTCTCGAAAGAGCTCTCTCAGCCCACCTACCTCACAGGGTGTCTGTTGAGGGGAGGGGAAGGGAAAGGAGATTGTAAGCCACTCCGAGACTCCTTTGGGTAGTGAATGGCAGGGTATAAATCCAATATCTTCTTCTTCAAGTCCAGCATCATCTCTCCCCCTGCTAGGTTCTGTGACCTTCTGGACAGGTGAAACAAGGTGGAGAAAAGGAGCAAGAGGGCAAGGCTTGCCTCACCCCTACCCCAACGGAAGGAGGGGAAGGAGGGAGCAGGCTCCCTGCTGGACACCCACTGAGGCAGCCACAGGGGGAACCTCCCCAGGCAGACCCCAAGATAGTGGGTGCTCAGGATGGCCAGGCAGGGGTTAGTGGGCTGGTTAGTGCCCCTTCTTTTCTGGTGAATAGGCTGTCCCCACCTAGTGAATAGGCTGTCCCTGACTGTCATCTCAGATTATGAATAACCACTTCTCCTGATACCAAATGGATTTTTTCAGGTGAAATCCATCAAATATTATTTGATAAATTGACTCCACTGATATTTTTATAGCATGATTTCCCCCCCTTTTCACAGTGAATCATGGAATTTATCTTTCCAGGTGGTGGAATGTTGAAGTTGGGTGTTTGACATGCAGCAAACTGAGCTCTTGGGTGAACTAGCATATGAATTAGGCTTTGTAAAAAGCTGCTGAGGCAGAAAGGATGGAGCCCAGCACAGCCCGCACCAGCTAGAGGAGACAGGGAGACGAACTCTGCATTCAGTGAAACCAATTTACGAGGATGGCTGGAGCAGAGAAGACAGTACTAACGCTAGTGGACTAATGTCCGGGAAGCAAAATAGGATAAAAAGGGGGTGAGAATGACCACCCTCATTCCAAAAATATAAAAATGAGCAGGTAATCCAATCTCTCTTTACTAACTGGAACACAACAGTATCCCCTTGTAAGAAAGAAAGATGAAGAAAAATATGGGGGGGAAATAATCAGTAAAGAAGAAAATCTCTGGCCAGGTTGAACAGCCAGTGGGTACCTGGACAAACAAGGGCTGTGATCACACGCACAATTAGCCCTGACATAGGTGCGAATGCTGGGTGGATTAAAGGAGCGTGATCAGACAACAACATCTGGGAAGTGCCTTGCAGCCATTGGCAACCCGTTTTGCTCCGCCACAGAAGTGGAGTTAAAAGACACCTCGGAAAGTCTGGTAGCAAATGGGTTGCTATGGGCCACAGACAGAGTTTCCTGTGTCTGATCACTCTAGTGCACTCTCATGGCTTCATGATGGTCTGATCAGGCCATCACGTCTCTGTGCCATTGTTTTCCCCCCTTTGCAGTATGCGCATCAGTGCACACTCCATAGGGAGACCTCAGTGCGGAGGTGCAGTTCATCGATTCCTCATGTAAGCGCATCAGCAACAAATGGCAACCACCACCCCCGACTCACCCGCGGTTGCATCTGATCATGCAGTGGCAGGCTGTGCCCACAGCTTCAAAAATCTGTGTGATAGCGCAACTGCGGGTCAAATACTGCTGGAGAAAATAGTCTTGTTCCCCACATTTTATCTGGCGCATAGGGCTGCCAAGTCAGCCCGGGGGGGCGGGGGATCCCCCACTACAGGGGTCCCCAATCTGCCAGCCCGGATTCGGCCGGCGGGGGGAACCCCACCCCCAAAGTTGTCTGGTCAGGACGACTTCCCCAGCGTGATGATGTCACCAGAAGTGACGTCATCACACTGGGGATGTTGCTGGGGTGACGCTCTAGCAATCGCACCAAAAACTCTATGGTACCATAGAGTTTTTGGGCGATTGCCAGAGCTTTGCCCTGGCAACACCCCCAGTGTGATGATGTCACTTCTGGTGACATTGTGGCGCATGCGCAAAGCGCGTGCACCAGGAAAATCCCGGAGAGAAGAGGACTCCCCCCCGCCGGCACCCGGTAAGCACTTGGCAACCCTACTGGTGCATGTGACCACATCCAAAGTGTCACTCAGGATTCATATGGCAGTCTGGTCTTCTAGTTCACTACTCAATCAGTTGAGGGGGGGAAAGTCCTGTGGGCTATCTGTCCTTTAGAAGCAGGCTCATAACTATTTTATTTATTTGTATTTATTAATTAAAATAAATAAAGTAAATACTGTCTTGTGAGAGGCACACAACCTGGCCTGCATTTGTCTCCTTGAATTAAGGCCAGCTACTGGAGTTTCTTATTGCTAACAGAGTTAATCTCAGTAAATCGTATTGGTCAAATACTCTTGTGCTGCTGGCAAGAGGAGCAGGGATTTAAGATTACACTGCAGTTGCCAGCACATGCACTCCTGCTTGTTCATGCATTGGAAATGCTGGGAAAGAGCTGGTAGATTTATGCCAGAAAGTACTAGATGTGGGTATTTAATGTGCATCATGTTAGAATTCAAGAATTCTCAATTAGGGAGACTTTTTGAACAACTTGGCGGAAAATGAGCAATAATGTCGTGAATCTCTAACCTGTCCTCAGTGAACTGCCTATCCCTGAATTACCTTGAGCAGATGAGAGACTGTTCATTCCTTTCTTGGAACTTGGCGTCTTTCCAAAGAAGCCCATCAAGGATGCCAGGGGTGTCCCATTTACATACGACTTATTAGCAGGGGCTGATGGATGGGAAAGCTTTAAGTGGACTCTAATTGCACTCTGCAGAAGGTGGAAATGGATCTAGGAAAGTGCCTTAAAACTCCTAAAGAAATTGCGCCGGAAGGAGCTGGAGCTATGGAGAGAGAACGACTCATTTCAAAATTAGGTCATTCTCATTACGGGTGTGGCAGGATCAAGAAGACTATAGAATAATCACCAGCCATCACCACTCTCTGGGAGGCAGTTTTTCCTAGCAGGAATGCTGGAAAGGCTCATCTGATTAAACTTCTTTCATGGTGGTGGAAAGTTCTGTCAAGTCCCAGCCAATCTGTGACAACCCCTGTAGGGTTTTCAAGGCGTGAGACATCCAGAGGCGGTCTGCCATTGCCTCTGCCTCTGTGTCGTGACCCTGGACTTCCTTGGTGGTCTCCCATTCAAGTACCCATCAGGGCTGGCCTTGCTTAGCTTCCAAGACTGAGCTATCTCTTGTGCCATCAGGTCAGGGCAAATGTCTTTCATATCATTGTATTTTTGTCCAAGGAGCTCAAGGCCATATTCTCCCCTCCCTCTTTATTTTCATAATTCCTCTGGAATAGAAGAGACTGGCTGGACAATGATCACACATACAGTGTCCTGGACCGTGGTTACCACCGTCTCATACTCTAATACATCGCACTGGCTCTTGTTGCCTATTATGCAGCTGTCAGATCTAAAGGAGCAAAAAAAGAGGGGGGGGAATCTAAAGGAGCCTTCATAGAATGGAAACTTTGCATTTGAGGGAAGTGAGCAATTAAGGGTACTGGAGAGGGGAGTTAATCCCTTTAGAGCAGTGTTTTTCAACCACTGTGCCGCGAGATATTGTCAGGTGTGCCGCGGGATTTTTTCAATGAAAGAAATGTGCCGTCCGGGCTGACCTTCCGGGACGCGTTTGCGCATGTGAGAAAGAACAGTGGCGCGCTCTCGCTGATTCCGCTCGCACGCTCTGTGGCCGGCCTGAGGTAGGAGGGAGCTGCCGTTGAGGCGCAGCTCCCCTTGGCCTTGCGAGGACTCGAGGGAGGGAGGGAGGGAGAGTGCCAAGGGGCTTTGTCTGTTTGCCCACCCGACCTGCCAGCGCCACGACGGAGGCAGCAGCCATGAGCGACTGGGAGCAGCTGCTGCAGCGAGCCCACCTGGCCGAGCAGGCGGAGAGATACGACGACATGGCCATGGCCATGAAAGTGGTGAGTGGCTGGGGGGGAGGAGGAGGAGAAGGGGGGGGTCCTCCTCAGGAGATGCACGGCGCCCCCCACGGGCCCCACCGTTGCAGCCTCCGCTTGGCCGCGATGGAGCCAACGCCCTGGCTCGTCTGCACCGCCCCCCCATGAGCCTCGGAGGGGGCAGCTGAGCCTTTCCAGGTGAGGGCTGTCTTCTTCTGCGTGGCCTCTCAGCCCGGAAGGTGGAGGTGGGCCTCTGCGGGTCCCGCTTCACGGCTGCTCTTTTTCCATCTCTGGTCCTGGCGCTGATGTTGGCCGCCTCCAAGCCGTGTGTCAGCAGCGTCAGTCGGGTGATGCCCGCCTGTGTGTTGGAGAATGAGCAGGGCAAGGCGGCGGACTCAAGCGGCATCCAGTTTGTGGGGGCCGGAGGCAGGCTCGCACACGGCAGATGGTTTTAAATGAATGAGGAGGACTCGTGTGCTGAATCAGAGTCATGCTAGACCTGTGGATGTTAATACAGAGGACAGGAACATTCGGTACCAAGGGCATTCACTCCTCCAGCAGAGTAAGCTGGTTTCTTCCAGTGCCTGGCTCCTGGGTTGTGTGTGTGTGTGTGTGGGGGGGGGTGATTTGCACCAAGACATTCCAGTAAACATGAATATGTTTGATGGTAACAGCTAGCTGTTTCTGTCAGAGTGGGTTTCAAATCAGTAACTGTCCCTCAGCGAAGAATGGGTGTACTGTGTTTCTCTTCAAATCACTTATGGTCAGCGGAATGCCGTTCACATAAGAGTAAGAGTTTAAATTCTCTATTTGAAAAACTTTAGCAGAATCGCAGTATTAAAATACATCCACATTATATTTCTTCTGAAACTCAGGTCAATGTTATGGGAAGGAGCCATGACACTTTGGATCTGTAACTTACGATTTCAAGTTGAGTGGCTATTACGTGTATTTGTAATACTGTCATAGTTAATACTTGAGCTGAGGCAACTAATGACCCATTTATCTTGTATTTCAGTGTTTTTCAACCACTGTGCCGTGAGATATTGTCAGGTGTGCCACGGGATTTTTTCAATGAAAGAAATGTGCCTTAGCTCGAAAAAGGTTGAAAAACACTGCTTTAGAGTCACCTCATGGCAAAACTGATAAAAGAAAAGCATTGGAAGGACCCTAGTAAGGAATTCATCTGCTCCTTTCTGTGGACTCTACTTTTTAAATCTGAATGTGCCTTTTAGATCACAGCCCTGTACTGGCTATGAAACTTTTACTCCAGTTTGGCATGTAAAATGGAGGTCCCCCCCCCCCCCCCCCAATTTTAGTATCATACCCTAATTGCTCAGTTTCTGGGGTTTCCCTGCTTGGAGGTGATTTCCAAATCTTGATCTGCTATGATCTTTTGGAAAGGTTACAGTCCAAGCACTTGGAAAGGAAAGCATGTAGTTTTGAAGGCTGTGGCCACATTTGTGCCATTTTCCTTGCTACAGCCCCTTGGCTGCCATTTTCCTTGACACCACCAGAGGGCCTTTTAAGCATTTAAGATTAGAACTGGTACATGGTATATCACTATGTTATAACAATTTATCTGCTGGGTCCTCTGAATTCCCACGTTCAATTTTTTAAAGTTCCCACATTGTTTCTTGCAGAGATATAAACAGAAGGGTGCCTTGCTTCCGTCTCCACAAGAGATGAAGACGTCATTTCCTCCCACACACATCAAGAATTAAAGCTAGGAATTGAGCAAATGATATGACTGTAACAAATCATTTTTATAATGTTATTGCATTGTAGCGGTAGCTGGAGATTGGTAGTGCTGGCCAATGACAATGCTGCTTAAGAACTGAGAAGTCAGCCTGTTCTAGAGGGGGCTGTACTCCCCCTGAAGGAGCAGCTTCATAGCTAGCGGGTATTTTTGGATCCTAGTCTACACTACAGGTGTTGGCTTAGATCTCCTCTGTAGTACATAGTGACGTTTATCAGGTTTAGCTGACACACCAGCTATGGCCATTCCTCAAAAAGCGTGATCTGACCATGATGACCTGTGCTCTGATTACATCCAGGTTAGATTACTGTGATGAGCTTTATGTGAGGCTGGCTGCCTTTGAAAACAGTTTGGAAACCTCAGTTCATTCAAAATGCAGCAGCCAGGCTATTGTCAAGGGCAGAATATAGGGTTTGTATCACCCCAGTGCTAAAAGTTCTGCACAGCAGCCCATTTATTTCTGGGCACAATTCAAAGTGCTGGTTCTTACCCTTAAAGTACTAAATGGCTTGGGATCAGGGTGTAGTTTGGTGTTGTGGTTAAGAGCGCAGACTCTAATCTGGGACAACCCAGTTTGATTTCCCCACTCCTCCACATGCAGCTGCTGGCGTGACCTTGGGTCAGTCACAGCTGTTGTCAGAGCTGTTCTGGAAAGAGCAGTTCTCAAAAGAGCTGTCTCAGCCCCACCTATCTCACAGGGTGTCTGTTGTGGGGAAAGGAGATTGTAAGCAGCTCTGAGACTTTGAGTGAAGGGCAGGGTATGAATCCAGTATCTTCTTCTTCTTCTTCTTCCTCCTCCTCCTCAAGGACTGCCTTCTTCTAAATTGTCCAGCCTGACAGTAATGATCTGACTCACAAAGCCCTGTTCTTAGTGTCCCTCTTTCAAAGGTGAGCTGGGTGACAACCAGAACAAGGGTTTTTTCAGTAGTGGCACTTTGCTTATGGAATGCCTTTCCCCTTGAGGCTCGCCTGGTGCCTGTGTTCGAAACTAGATATGACAGTGTCCTCCTCTCTGCAACAGGGATGCCACTGCCAGTTTAAAGTGGTTTAAAATGCTGTGAGGGCCCAGTGCAACATGGTGCACTGAGGTGCTCTTGTGTGTCATCCCCCCCATGCCTTTACAAATGCAGCGGCTGTTTCAGAACTTTGACAGGTGTGCAGGGGGGGATGATGAGACCAGCAATCTCCAGCACTGTTTTGTCTGTGGGCACTTTTGGAATGTTGAGGAAGGATAATGGGCATCACCATAAAATTGCCGTCATGTCTGAAAACATTGGAGATTCCAAGTCTAGTGTCATTCTATGATTCATCTTTCTGAATGGATGCTTCCTGTTGTCCCAAACGTGATGGTTCTTGGGCTTTTCTGAAGCACCTTCTGTGTTACTGGTGTGGAGGAAAGCCAAGACTGACTATTAGCTTTGGATAAGAGAGTCTTTGGCAAAAAAGCTGTGGTGCCTGGAAACACATCACTGAAGCCAATGAAGCCAATAGGTACCATGTGGAGAAGTCCTGGCTTAGACAAAAATGTTGGGACCTTATAAAGCCATTCTCTGAAGCCCAACCCAAATACTTTTGGAGATGGTATAGTCACTATAAAATAATTTTATCACATGAGTTTCATGGTTTTTTTAGAAAATGTACTCTTGTGTGGTATCAGCAGCCCCGAATAATGCGTCAACAACTTGCTTAGGTGTGCTATGTGAGGGCACACTCAAGGGAAATAGGCACTATGTGAAATTTAGATGGCACAATTGCCTCTCACTGACTTATAACTTGGAAAACTTTTCTGAAAGGTTATTGTCTAAGGTCTGTCTTTCAGTTTGGTGTAGTGGTTAGGAGTGTGGACTCTAATCTGGGAGAACCAGGTTTGACTCCCCACTCCTCTGCATGCAGCTGGTGGTGTGACCTTGGGTCAGTCTCAAGAGCAGTCCTCGAAAGAGCTCTCTCAGCCCCACCTACCTCTGTTGTGGGGAGGGGAAGGGAAAAGAGATTGTAAGCCTCTCTGAAACTCCTTTGGGTAGTGAAGGGCGGGTTATAAATCCAATATCTTCTTCTCTTCTTCTTCTTATAGGGCTTGCGACAGTTCTAGATAGCCTCAATAATGGATGGGCTTTACTTCTCAACAGTTCAGAACCTCAACAAATTATTACAGTAGCTGGTTATCTGGGCATCTAACTGTCTCGTTTCACAAAGAACTGCCAAACCACTCAGTACAGATGGCAGCTTCTTTTGCTTCTTATTTAAACTATACTGAAGTCTACTGTATTGGAACTGCACTAGAAGCCACAAGAGACATAATTAGAAACATTGGCATTGGGAGTGGATTGGAACTCAGCTGAGAGAAGAAGCCTTTTGTTTCTTGCAGATGTGTACAGGGTTGCAAATTTTTGTTCACAGGGCTGGCGTCTCATGGTATCAACCAACTGCCACTTGGCATGCACTGGACTATACTAGTTGCTACTATGGCCATTTGAGTAATTTCTTTGAAATGGGGCTGACTGTTTCCAGGAATCCACCATGGGTTCAGTCATGGGAGCAGCTGAGCTATAAGTCCAAACAATGACAAATGGCGCTGATCACTTGTCACAACTTAACAACTGACAGGGGACAACTTAAATTAGTCTCCCCCCATCCCCCCCCTTGGTATTCAGGTTTAATTTATGTAGATTTTCCATTTGGGGTGTTTGTCTTCAAGCCCTGTCTGCTAAAACTATAACTGTTTCCCCTCCCATGTCTCTATTGGCACCAGCACATCAATGAATCTCTCAGACCAGGATGGTTCTATCACCCTTTTGAACCCAAGGAGGAAGGAAGGGCATGTGTCACTGATGCTCTAGGTGTCTGTCACACCACCTGTGAGGGGGAATACTATGTATATGCCATGGGGTATAGCACTCCCTCCAGTGACAGTCCTACCAGGGTGAGGAATCCCTTGCCCCTGCCAGAGACATGGTAAGCCTAGTGCAAGCTGAAGGGCAAGATTAAAATCCTGCAAATGAGACCAGGACCAGTCCAATATGTAGCTTGTTGTTTATACACACACACACACACACACGGTAAGAGCAGGGTCACCAGTACTCCAGCTATGGTGGGAGATTGCTCATTGGCAACCCACTCTTCCCACCTCCAGTTGAAGCAGTGGCAGGAGAAAAGTAAACCAAAACAACTGATGTTGGGCTGACAGTGTGGCATCACTTCCAGATTTTATCCAGAAGTAACATTATGCTGTCACTGATGGTGCCCCCATGTCCCTGTCTCCCCAGACCTCCACTGGCTGACATGCCATGCCTGGCGGCAACTATTGGTCAAAGGGACCTGGAAATAATCTTCAAGCATCTCCTGGGACCACTGTTCAGCATCAGAGTGGCTTTTTAACCTTTTCAGCCCAGAGACCTTTATCTAAAGGCCAAACTATGCAAGACATTTTAAAAGCAAGATAAAACTTCTAAAAATGTTTAAAATGGCATCGAAAGTGCCAGTGTATATGCTCTCTCTCTGTCTTTCTCTGTCTGCTAAGGTGGCCTGCGTTTCACCAGCCTTCTCCAGCTGCAGCTCCAAAATAGGGCTAATAACCCTCAGACCACTTTGGCTCAATAGAACAGCACAGGGGGAGAGTCAGGAACCCCTCCTCTCCCTGTGCCATGGCCCCAAGCTAAATTGGGCCCTGTAGCTATTTAAAATGACACACACACCCCAGCTGATATGTGGCTGTGGGGAAAGTGACTCAGGTCCAGGAAAGTGACTTGTTTAAAAAGTATTCTGTAGTTTGCTCCTGGGATGTGGCATGGTATAGTGTAGCCTGAGTTCATCCGATCTCAGAAGCTAAGCAGGGTTGGTACTTGGATGGGAGACTACCAGAGACTTTGCAGAGGACGACAATGGCAAAGCACCTCTGCTTAATCACTTGCCTTGAAAACCCCTTGGGGTTGCTGTAAGATGGCTGTGACTTGATGGCACTTTACACACACATAGTTTATTCCAAATTGTTATGAGCTCCTTAGCCAGTAGGAAGGCTGGTGAAAGACACACTGGCCATTTCAGCAGATGGAAGGCATATAGACTGGGATTGTCAACATCATTTGAAACTGGGGGAAATCCTGGGGGAGGTGCCTGGAGAGGATAGAGAGGGGAGGAACCTCTGCAAGGATGTGATGCCAAAGAATCTGTCCTCTGACAGCTCTGTTTCCTCTAGGGAAACTGATCTCTGCAGTCTGGAGATCAGTTGTAATTCTGGGAGAACTTCAGGCTCCACCTGGAGGTTAGCAACCCTATTTTAAACATATATTTTATTCCCCCCCCCCCCATGCATGCAGACTTCCTTAGAAGGAAGCTTGCCACTTTACCCTGTTACTAGCAGACCAGCTATGGTAAAAAGGTAGTTGCCCACCTTGCCAAGAGAGGAAGAACGGAGCTGGAGAGAAGGGAGAAGGAAGGAAGGAACTAGAGTCCTTTTTCTATTGGAGTCCTTTCAATTGGAGCTCTAACTTGGGCAATTAATATTTCATTCAGCAGCCGGTTAATATGGCATTAGAGACAAAGCAGATGGTTGTAGATGGCAAAATGCACTGAAGGATTTCCAGCCAGAAACTGTTATTTCAGTCCTTTCAGGCACCCCCTACTTTTAGTGGCAGCTTGCTCATTCTCACCAGCCAAGATATATTAATTCATCAATGTATTAAAACATTTACATCCTGCCTTCCCTCCCCCAAGATTTCCAAGATGGCTTTAAAATATCTATTACACCAAACATAATATCATAATAAACTCTGGACAAAAATGCCCTAAAAGTAGAAATTGTCATCCTACAGAAAATCTCCAGCTGCCCATTTTTGACAGAAAGTTTCTTAAACCCCCTGATAAACTCCTCCTGACTTCCAGAGGGGGACAACTGTATAATGTCACTTTAGAAAGCCGTCCATAGCCCCAAACACACTTTATTCAGTGTCTGAATTTTGTAAATCCCTGAAAAATGAAGCAGATAATGGAATTGCTGGCATGTAGCTGCCCAGCAGCCAGACACATAAAAAGAGCTACCATCACCAGCCAGGCCTGTCACTGTCATCTCCTGGCTTAGCAGCAAGCTAGCTGTGCTGGCTGCCCATGTAGCTGGGCCAAGAGTTTTCTTTAGACACCTGCTTTGAATGCACATGACAACCAACCTCATTTCCTTCTTTGATCAAGTGACGAGCTTACTGGATCGAGGGAATTCTGTTGATAGGGTTGCCAGGCCCTACCTGTGATCCAGCAGGGGACTCCTGCGTCCAGCCTGGGATCTTCTGCATGCACAAAGCATGCAGTGTGCAATGACATCACTTGGAAGTGATATCATCGCATTGCCGATGTCAGGGGGTGATGCTGTAGTTTTTGGGCAACCCCCTTTTTTTTTTTGGCTTCAAAACCATAGAGTTTGCCCAAACACTAAAGTGTCAACCCTGACATCAGTGACACGATGACGTCACTTTCAGATGATGTCAATGTGTTGGGGACATTGCTTGGCAACATCCCTGTTTGGGGGTGGGGCTTCCCCACCAGCCAGCTGGCCAGTGGCAGATCTAAGCCTGGATAATTGGGGGAAACCCCACCCAGACCAGGGGTCTGGCAACCCTAGCTATTGATGTTGTTTACCTGGATTTCAGTAAAGCTTTTGACAGAGTTCCCCACCCCTGATCTTCTGATGGGTAAACTAGAGGGCTGTGGACTGGATTTTAGGATAGTTAGGTGGATAGGGAACTGGTTAGAGAACCGCACTCAAAGAGTAGTTATCAACGGCATTTCATCTGAATGGAGGGGAGTGTCCAGTGTGGTGCCACAGGGCCTGGCTGTGAACCCGGTACTTTGCAATATTTTTTATAAATGATCTGCATGAAGGTGTGGAGGGACTACTCATTAAATTTGCAGATGGCACCAAATTGGGAGCAGCAGCAAACACACCAGAAGACAGAGATAGAATTCAAAGAGATCTGAATACGCTGGAAAAGTGGGCAGATGTGAACAAGATACAATTTAACAAGGGCAAATGCTGAGTTCTATATCTGGGTAAAAAAATTGAGGAACACGCATACTGGATATGGTGTGTGATACAGTGTGTTGCAGCAACAAAAGGGGCTGATACAATCTTGGGGTGTATCAACAGAGGCATAGCATCCAAATCGCAAAATGTCAGTCCTACTGTACACTGCATTGGTCAGGCCACACCCGGAGTATTGTGTGCAGTTCTGCAGGCCTTACTTCAAAAAGGATGTGGACAGAATGGAGCAGGTGCAGAGGAGAGCAAAGAGGATGATCAGGGGCCTGGAGACCAAGCCCTGTGAGGAAAGGCTGAGGGACTTGGGAATGTTCAGTCTGGAGAAGAGGAGGTTGAGGGGGGACATGATTGCTCTCTTTAAGTATCTGAAGAGCTGCCTGTCACTTAGAGGAGGGCAGGGAGCTATTCCTGTTGGCAGCAGAGGATGGGACTCACAATAATGGGTTTAAATTAAGGGCCGGAAGGTTCCAGCTGGATATTAGGAAAATGTTGTTCAACAGTGGAATCAGCTGCCTTGGGAGGTGGTGAGCTCCCCATCACTGGCAATCTTTAAGCAGTGGCTGGGCAAACACTTGTCAAGAATGCTCTAGGCTGATCCTGCACTGAGCAAGGGGTATATGGCCTATATGGCCCCTTCCAGCTCTGTGATTCCAAGATTCTATGATTCTATAAAAGCCCCTGGCTTTGGATTTGACCTTGTTCCTTGGTCCCCAGCCAAGCAGCTGCCTGTCTTGGTTTATGTGATCATCTACAAGTATAACTTCATAAAGCGGAGGAGAGATAAGTTGGAGAGGGAAATGTGTTATAGGTGCATATATGCCAGTTGTAGAAGCTTCCAGGCCAGGATAGAGGAACTGGAGTACTTGGTGCTAAGTGACAATTTTGATATAATGGGTGTCTCAGAAACATGGTGGAATGGGGGAAATCAATGGGATAGGTCATCTCTGAATATAAGCTCTATAGGCAGGACAGGGAGGGATGTGTTGGGGGACAGGTGATGTGCTGTATATCAAAGAGGGAATCAAGTGAGTCAGAAAATATTGGAGAAATGAACTCCCTAACAGAAGTGATATACGGATATAAATGATGGACCCTAAGGGATAGTTAAAAGTGGGGGTCACTATCACCCACCTAATCAGACCTTTGAGGCTGATCTTGAGATGGAGAAGGAAATAAAAAGCAGTGACCTTAAGCAGATAACGCGATGCTGGGTGACTTCAGCTACAGTCATATTGACTGAGTAAACATGTGCTCGACTCATGCTGTGGAAATGAGATTCCTAGACATCATAAATGACCATGCACTGGAACAGTTGATGACAGAGCCAACAAAAAGCATCATAATCTTGAACTTAAAACTAAACATAGCGCTAACTGCCTTCCCAACCCCTCAAGGCTCCCAAGGCCCTTGATAAGCCTGTGAAGTACACAGTATTCTCAGTTCAGTCATTACTGTTCACAATACAGTAGCCCTGCTCATGTTACTGTGAACACATGCACAACCTGCATGTGCTTGTGTATGCCTCTTTGTAAGGAAGAGCCAATGTGCAGTCACTTTACAAATGAAACCAGGGACCAGCACCTGGCGAATGTGGGGTTTAAATCATACATGCCATGGTACATGCCTTGACTGAAGCATGAGGAAAGTATAAAGAAAAATCAAGATCAGGAGGGGCTGTGGCTCCGTGGAAGAGCCTCTACTCAGGTTCAGTCCCCAGCATCTCTAGTAAGGATCAGGCCATAGGTGATGTGAAAAACCTCTGCCTGGGACCCTGGAGAGCCACTGCCTGTCTGAGTTGACAGTACTGACTTTGAGAGACCAAGGGTCTGATTCAGTACAAGGCAGCTTCAAGTGCTCACGTGTTCAAATGCAGGGCTCCGTTGGGGCCGGAGCGCGCCGGAGCGCCGCTCCGGGAAAGAAGGGGCCAGGGGGCGGGCCTCCCCCGTTCATCCCCTCCCTCCCCCAGTCACCGTCCCCGGTGCCGCGGCTGGCCGCTGGCCCGGGTGAAGAGCCCCCTCCCACCGCCAGTCACTGTCCCCGGGGCCGCGGCTGGCCGCCGGGCAAGGGCGGGGCGGGAGGAGACAGGGAGAGAGCGAGAGAGAGGAAGCCTTGCCTCGGCCGGCAGCGCGCTCGGGAAAGCGGCCGCACTGGGGAGGGTCGGGCGGGGAGTGGGGGGTGGATCGCTGAAGAATGCTCCTTGTTGCAAGCACGCTTCGACTAGGCGGGCTGCTGCAGCCCAGCCCGAGATGGGGAAGGGGAGGGTGGGGAGAGAGGCAAGCAGGCAGGCAGACAAAAGGGGGAGGCTCGCTCGCGCTCGCTCGTCTCCAGCCACTCCCCCGCTGCAAAGATTACAAGGAGGCGCGCTCGCTGCGTCGTGCCGGCGGACGGAGGCAACCGGGGAGGGAGAGGAAAGGGGGGAAGAGGAGGAAGAGAGGGTGGGCGAGCTGCCCTCCCTCGGCAGGTGTGGGTCATGCTTGCATGGGAGGGAGAGCGAGGTTGCATCACGGTTAAGCGAAAGCGGCTGCTGCTAACCAGCCGGAGACGCACCAGCTCGCAGGGTGGCGACTTGGCGAATGTCAGCCTGAAGCGAGGAACACATTCAGAAGCAGCGATTTCTAGGCCATGGCGTTCGGGATCAACGCCTTCCTCTTCAACATTTATACAGCGCTTAAAACGTGCACGCTGTCTTGTTGCCAGATAGCCCTGTGAGGTAGGCCAGCAGTGATTCCCCTAACGCAAAGGGAGAGGGATCGGTGTGTAAACTCACTGGTTATACTTCGCATTTATATAGTGCTTTCAGTATTCAAAATGCTTTGCCTACATTATCTTATTGCAAAACAGCCCAGTAAGGTAGGCCAATATTATTGCCCCCATATTGCAAATACGACACTGAGGTGGTTTGCCACCTGGTGAGTTCCTGGTGTTAGCACGACTAAAACCAAGGACGCTTCTTGGATTATTCTCTTAGCCATTTACACCACACCAGTTTGTGCTGCAGAAAGCTTTCTTGACTTATTACATAGAAACAATAGTACTGACCTACGCCACTCAGGCCCAAGCAAGGGGGGGGGAGGGAAACGCCAGCCCTAGTGGGGGGAGAAGCGCCCCTCCCTCCCTCCCTCCCTCCCTCCCTCCCCTCTCTCCCCCTCCTACCTACCTACCTACCTGTTCCTTCCCGTCTCCCTTCCTCCCTCCCTCTCCCCTTCCTTCCTTTCTTCTCTCTCTCTCCCCCAACTACCTACCTACCTGTTCCTTTCTTTTGTTCCCTCTTTCTTCCTTCCTCCTTCCTTCCTTTCTTCCCCCCTCCCTCCCTTTCTTTCTTTCTTCTCTCTCCCCCCACCTACCTACCTACCTCCCTGTTCCTTCCTTTTCCCCTTCCTTCCCCTCTCCCTTCCTCCCTCCTTCCTTCCTTCCTTTCTTCTCTCTCTCTGCCCCCACCCACCTACCTACCTTCCTGTTCCTTCCTTCCCCCCTTCCTCCCCCTTCCTTCCTTCCTTTCTTCTCTCTCTCTCCCCCAACTACCTACCTACCTTACTGTTCCTTTCTTTCTTCCTTCCTTCCTTCCCCCCTTTCTTCCTCCCTCCTTCCTTCCTTTCTTCCTTCCCCCCTCCCTTCCTTCCTTCCTTCCTTCCTTCCTTCCTTCCTTCCTTCCTTCCTTCCTTCCTTTCTTTCTTTCTTTCTTTCTTTCTTTCTTTCTTTCTTTCTTTCTTTCTTTCTTTCTTTCTTTCTTTCTTTCTTTCTTTCTTTCTTTCTTTCTTCTCTCTCTCTCCCCCACCTACCTACCTACCTTCCTTCCTGTTCCTTTCCTTCCTTCCTTCCTTCCCCCTCCCTCCCTTCTTGTCTTCTGACACACTGCCCATGACGTCAGGGATGTGTGGCCTTTTGACATTTCCGGTGACGTCAGGGGGTGTGGCATATGCAAATGAGTTATGCTAATGAGCTCCTGCACCTCTTTTTTTATGAAAGGACCCCTGTTCAAATGTATACTGTACATGGATTGTACGTGCCTTTTACTGTAACTAGTGAACAGGGGGTGGGTGCGTGCATGCATGTGTGCCCGGGGGGGGGGGGGAACTGGCAGATTACACACATGATACAGAAAGAAAGTGTAATGGTAGAATGGAAGGCAAAGGGAATGCAATAGCTGGAGAGTATCAAAGGTCGCCAGCAGTGACCAGTCTTTTCCCTAGAATGTCTCCTCCTTTCCTGGATTCTGTCCCAACCTTTTGACAGACTTACTGGTGGAGCTGAGCATTTACTCATTCCTGTATCACCAAGTCCAATAGATCTTTAAGATAGTTCTTGGTTTAACATCTCCAGGTATGCAAGATAATGAACTTGGGGGGAGAAGCGCCCCTCCCTCCCTCCCTCCCTCCCTCCCTTCCCTCTCTCCCCCTCCTACCTACCTACCTACCTGTTCCTTCCCCTCTCCCTTCCTCCCTCCCTCTCCCCTTCCTTCCTTCCTTTCTTCCTTCCTTCACTAGATGTATTTAAATGAAGGGCTCCCCTTCCTTCCTTCCTTCCTTCCTTCCTTCCTTCCTTCCTTCCTTCCTTCCTTCCTTCACTAGATGTATTTAAATGAAGGGCTGTCTTATAGATGATGGAGAACAGTTGTTTTCTGTTGCCCCAGAAGGTTGGACCAGAACCAATGGGTTGAAATTAAATCAAAAGAGTTTTCACCTAACATTAAGAAGAGCTTCCCAACAGTTAGAGTGGTTCCTCAGTGGAACAGGCTTCCTCAGGTGGTGCTGGACTTCTTTGGAGGTTTTTTAGCAGAGGCTAGATGGCCATCTGACAGCAATGCTGATTCTATGACTCAGTATGAATTTAGGCAGATCATGAGAGAGAGGGCAAGAAGGGATGAGCCAGTGCTTGGCTCTTGTGGACCTTTCTTATATGCCAGTTATAGCATCATGCCAATTGCCATATTGGGGTCAGGAAGGAATATGGCTGTGTATTTCTAGTTTTATCCTCATTCAATTGTGACAGTTCAGTTCAGCTACAACTAAGTTCCTTGGAAACCAGTGAAACAAGATAAAAATCACAACTAGCTATTAGTGAACTGTGCCCATTTCATCATAGTTTGGCAGCTACCTGCCTTGCATCTGTGATTTTTATCAATAAACTGATCCAATGAAACACATTTTTACTTCCCCTCTTTCAGTGTCCTAATCAACAAGAGGACAACATGCTCATCTAACATTTAATCTTGAGCTAAAGATCCAGTAACATGCCAAGTAATTATGGGCTCTGCCAACTATTTGGAGTAATCCAGCCTCATGAATCTTACCAAAGTATTCTTTTCAAACATGTGAGCAATTCTAGGCACTGCAAGTCCACTTATCCTGATCCAAAGTTCATTATTATCAGTAGCATTACAGTTCCGGTGGTAAAAACTATATTTCTCTTTCACATTAGGCTGAGTTTGAGGATGCTAAAGATACAGAATGTATGGATCTCCTGAATTAAACTTACTATAACGTATAGTCAGGATAATGCTGCCAGCTAGATACTTTTCTGGCTTTTGAAATGAATCAGGAAGATAAGTTATGATCCTAATAAGGTTGTCTTGCTTGCTATTGTGCCTAACAGCAATTTAGTGAGTAGAAATTACGAGGTTAAGCAGTTTCATGGACACATCAAGCTGCTGTTAAAAGCACCGCTGCATGGGCTGACTCAGAAGCTGGCAGCCCTTAGGATGGGTCCCACAAACCTATACCACTAATGGCAGCACTATGCAAGGATCCTTAATACAAGGATACTTCCCCTGATGTAAGAACTTCCTGTACCAGGTGAAGACTCCTTGGAGCAGGAGATACTTCAGATGAACCCAGGAGGTCTGCAGGAAGTACCTGTTTGGAAGCAGCCACCTCCATCATAAGAAGATGCCTGTTTGGAAGTTCCTGACATTTTGTGGAACCTCTTAGCATTCTGTGATTGGCCTAAGTCCTTATGACAACAGTTTTTTAATCGGTTCCACACATACCACAGGAGCCACTATATTGTGGTCCCCACTGCCCATGTTCAAAATTCCCAAAATATTCACAGATTCAGCAAGTTTGGGGACCCCAGACATAGACTATGACTTGCTGTGTTTTCATTCACACTGGGAACAAATACACTAAGAAAACCTGTCTCCTGTCATTACTGAAATGTCCAGTCCTCTCACTACTTTAACAATATTAATAGGCCTTAACTGAGATTACAGCAGCATGCAACATTATTTAAAGGGTTGTAATATTTTACAAATGAAAGACTGGCGTTGAGAGAAATAAGCTGCAAATGAGCAGTCTTAACTGTTCTTATCCTAATCCATAAGGTCATTCCCTACCCTGCTTTGTATCACTTCTAGAATCTTTCCTATTATATAAAACCGTTTTCAAGATTCCATGGGGCAAGTTTCCATGGGGTGCCAAAATCAGTAGGCTGGATGGACTGCCATTCAAAAGGGGGTCCCTGGCCATTGGCTGCATTCTCTCCCTGCTTTGCCTCAGTCCCACCCACAGAGCCACCGGCCAGCGTCCCCGCCTCAGTCTGGAGGGAGCCAGCGAAGGGGAAGTCCACTCTTCTCCTCCGCCCACTGCCAGGTGGGTCTAACTGTCCCCTCAGTGGCCTGCTTCTGTCAGTGAAAAGACAATGGACTATCAGCATAACCCCCTCCACCGCACACTGCCAGCGTGCCCAGAATAAACTGTCAGAATAAACTGTCAGAAACAGGGGGCATTTCACACAGCACCCCGTAGCGCTTCAGGACCTGTACAAAGAACTGAAGTACGCTTGGGAGAAGGTTTCAAGATAAACTGGTTCAGGAACGCTTCCCCAACGGGAGAGGCACATTTCTGTGTGAAAGGGCCACTATGCTCCATTAGGAAACTGGTACTAATATGGTTCTGTGTAAAATGCCTGACAGAAACCGTTACTGAAGAGTTCCCGAAATGGAACATATTGGCTGTGTGAAATTCCTCAGACTGTTTCTCCTGCTTCGCTCCACTATGGCTGGCTGGCTAATGAGGTGGGCCAGAAACCAACAAACCATTCCCTTCAACCCCCTGCAGTGTGGCTGACTTTCCCCCTAGGGTTACCAATCTCCAGGTGGGACCTGGAGATCTCCCACTGTTACAATTGATCTCCAGATGACAGAGATCAGTTCCCCTGGAGACAACGGCTGCTTTGGAGGGTAGACCTTATGGCATTATAGCTTGCTGAGTCCTTCCATTCCCCACCCAATAAAATGCTGCCCACCAAAGGATCCACCCCCTAAATCTTCAGGTATTTCCATCATAGGGTTGCCAGGTCTAGGTTGGAAAATCCCTGGATACCTTGGGGGTGGATCCAGGAGAGGGTGGGGTTTGGGGAGGGGAGAGGCCTCAGCATGGTACAATGCCATAGAGTCCACCCTCCAAAGCAGCCATATTCTCCAGGGGAGCTGATCTATGTCAGCTGGAGATCCATTGTAAAAGTGGGAGATCCCCAGGCCCCACCTGGAGGTTGGGAACCGTATTCCATCATCAGAGCCGGCAACTATTCCCTCAGTGCCCGTTGCTAGGCAACCAAGCTTGCTTCTCTGAAAGCATGTATTCTTCTCTATAATGTAGCTTTACCCTGTGTCAGTAATATGTAATGGCTATTGTCTCAGCCCAGGACCTAAAGGAAGGGTTAGGGCAGAGGTGTCAAACTCATTTGTTACGAGGGCGGATCTGACATAAATGTCACTTTGTTGGGCTGGGCCAATCATGCCATAAAATGTAACACAAGGTACCGGAGATATAAAATTTATAAAGGTGATTTCAGATATTAAATGGCAATAGCAGGTGAATGACAACAGCAGGCTTGATTGGATTAGGTGTGATATGCAGGGGAGTAGTAGGCACGGAGTTACCAGTGCTGGTAATGAGACAGGAAACCTAGGTCTCAATTCCATCCAGAAGGATTCAGTCCAGGAAGATGCAAACAATAAATGGACACATGTCTGACATTAGAAACCACAACATTCAGTTGCTGACCTAATAGTAACAGTGCTCTTACAAAGGAATTTCAAAGGGAGATTAGAAAGAGAGACTGCTGATTTGCAATTGATAATGATGCTCAAGACACTGTATCCTTTTGGATTGAACTGAGACCTAATTTTCCTATCTTGTTACCAATGTGTGCTATTATCATTTGGCATCTGAAATCACTCCACTCTCCAAGATATAAGGACCAGTCCAAGTGTTCTAATTCCTAACCAGGCTCTTTTTGAAAAAATAAATAAATCCAGATATGAACAGAGAAATTCAGTCTTTTTTTTAAAAAAACCCAAACTTTTCAGAATAAGCCGAAATGATTTCCTCAATATACACTGTGCTTGTCAGAAGAACCCCCTCCCTCCCTCCAAAGAAGTATGCTTGCACACAAAAGCTTATACCTGGAATAAAATATTGTTGGTCTTGAAGCTGCAATGGGATTCCAACTTTGTTTTCTCTCTCTCCTCCCCTCCCTCCCCAAAAGAGGAGAAGCAGCCCTGGAGAAGAAAGCAGAAGCTGTGTGTGTGTGTGTGTGTGTGTGTGTGTGAGAGAGAGAGAGAGAGAGAGAGAGAGAGAGAGAGAGGGGGCAAGGGACGGGGAGGAAGGCAAGAGGCAGGAAGCAGCAAGCAAAAACCCACAAGGGAGCTGGGGGGAAAGCAAGCTATGGTGCGGCAGCAGCAGCCTTGAGAAAGGAAGCAGGAGAAGGAAGTTGCTCAGGGGGCAGATTTGAGCCCTCTGCAGGCTGCATGTTAGGGTCTTCCTTTAACTTAAGTGGCAGAAAATGGCCCTTGAGACGCTTTTAAAATTCAAAAATAACAGAAGGTTTTTCTTTAACATCAAGAGGAAAGGTCAGGTAAAGTCAGGGGTTGAAAATCGTGAGGTAAAATAGTACAAGCACAAACTCTTATTCTTATAGATCAGGCTAGTGAGAGTTTCTTGAATTATTCACAGTTACTATAGTTCTTTATTTTGAGAGGCTTTTGTTCCTGGGGGTTCCCAAACCACTCCAATTCACTTTATGAAGCTATTTATGAGTATAACAGCAGACTCTTTTGGTGCCCAGAAGGCTGATACCCTCTTCCTAGTACCCAAACCCCTTTTCTTGGAACATCAGACACCTTCTTGAGTTGTTAACTGACTTTCAGAGTTTCCACAAGCAGAATCCAATCATACTAGACCAGGGAATCTCTACTCCTCAGAGATAATTTTCCCTGTTTGAGTGGGTAGGGATTCTTCTTCTCTCCCTAGAAGATTTATCTCCTTTTCCTTTTGCCTGAATGGGGGACTTCTTATTCTACCCAAAACACCTTGACAAACCTTTCCCCAGTTCACTGTCTGTGTTCACAATTGCCCTCAGCTAATGCTGAATTAAGACTATATTCAGTCACAGATGAATTCTGACTTTGTCAGCACTAAACTCTTGTCTGTCAGGGCTAGTATAAAATGATCTCAACAGACATCACAGTTAAGGCAGGAATCAGAATCTGTTTTTTCAGCATGTAGCTCTCACCAGACTTTTTCTGCTCAGCTGATGCCAACCAATCAGATTGCCTGGAGCAGCCTGTCACTCAAGTCTCTGACTCTGTTAAGTATTAACCCTTCACAGTCCTGTGGTTCTATGTACCTCTTAACAAGTGCAGTCCATCACATTGTACATTACAGAGAACACAGGATTAGCCCCCCTCCCCGTGCCATTATTCCAACCAGCGTTGCCCTGGGAACATGCTCCTCCTGGCTTGATTCCCAGGACATTAAAGATCTGGAGTAGGGATGGGCATGAACCAAGAAACAAACCGCAGTTTGAGCATGAACCAGGCCATTTTGTGTTTGTTTCAAACCATTTTGTTTGGTCATGACGTTCCCTAATCCAAAAATGAATCTCTGACCAATTTCCCACTAGAGCTGCCCTGGTGTTGGGTCCTCCGTTTGCTCCGATTGCCCACTTGAATTTCCCACTATTTGCTGTGGGGCGCATTTTGACCCAGGGCTTTGCGCAATTTTCTCCATGGCTTCGGTGATTCTGTTTTTTGAGGATCACCGAAACCGCAGAAAAATCACGCAAAGCCCCGTGTCAAAATGCGCCCCATGGCAAATAGTGGGAAATTCAAGCAGGCAATCGGGGCAAACGGAGGACTCGATGCTGGGGCAGCGCTAGTGGGAAATCGGTCTCTTTTTTCAATGAAAGTTCATTTGGTTCATTAGAGCAGTTCATTCTCCAGACAGCCTGGTGCCAATTCAATTAATTCCTAGCCAACTCTGGGGGTGGACTTATGGAGAGCCCTAGACACCCATAGCAGTTGTCCATAGCTTGATTGGCAGCTCTGGGAGCCAACCACTGAGCTCCCATTCTGCTCCATGAGAGCAGATTGTGTGTGTGTGTGTGTGTGTATACACACACATACACACCACACCCTGACTCAGCTGCTTTCACTTTTCAGCAGGAAGAGAGAGTAGTTAGTCATCATCTCAGAGCGAGTTAGGAAGAATGGCTTCCTGTGTGGCTGATTTAAGGGGAGACTAGAGCTGAGCTTTCCTGGGGGCACCTGCTTTGGGGGACTATAACTTAGACATCCCAAATTCAATCTTCACCAAACTTGGAGGGCAGATGGAGAAGAGCCTGCTGAAGACTCCTAGTAAGTTTGGCATTTCTAACTCATGCGGGGGCTGCTCTACCACTTCCCAAACTCACAAATCAAACAAACCATGAACTGGAATCAGGGGCGTAGAGTTTTGTAAATTCCAGGGGGGGGCCTCTTTAGCACGCGCGCTCGCTGGGGCAATGTCCCCCCCTGCCGGGAAACCTCCGCGCCTCCCCGGGCCCTTCTGAGGCCCACCAGCCGCTGCTGCCGGAGCCTCTTTCTCCCCCCCACTCCTTCCCTCTCCCTTCGCTGGGAAAAGAGGGAGGGAGAGGGAAGGATGGAAAAGTGGCCAGGCGGGGGGGGGGGGGGGGGAGAGGCACCGGCAGCAGCTGCCGGCCTTGGAAGGGCCCCGGGAGGCATTGCTGCAGGCGCTACGTTTTCCCGGGGGGGGGGCTCAGTCCCCCCAGGGAAATTTCGGCGGAGGCTCGAGACCCCCCGTAGTCTACGCCTATGACTGAAATCAGAAATGGGAAAACTTCATGAAAGTTCATGGCTCATGGTTCATGTAATCAAATGAACCATGAACCAGCATGAGCCACCATTTTCATGGTTCTTGCCCATCACTAATCTGGAGTCCTAGAAGGAAGGTGCTAGCTACAGTGTTTACCATCCAGCAACAACCACTGTAAGGCCATCAGTGGTCTAACATCTGAGGCAGAGCACCATAGGGCTAATATATTGAGGATGAGGAGGGGAGATGTCAGTCTTATGTTTTTTAAATGCTTTAAGCTCTTTGGGGACCTTGTGGTTGAAAAGTATGACATAAATAAAATAAATAATATTATCTGGTGACATAAGGAATGCACATATGTGTAACCCTTGCCTGGGGTAGAGGCAGGAGGCTGTTTGAGTCCCTCCTATTTTCCTGCAAGTGTAAAAGCTCCTTTCCAATTCACGCCCCTGTGCTGTCCATTTTTGGACATTCTGCTTCATAAATAACCAGATGGTAGAGATAAAGAAGCCTGCCTGTCTGACCTTTCTCTAGCTTGCTATTAAACATTTTATGGTTTAAAACTTTGCTCAGTTTCTCTTGGTTACTGGCAGTTAGGCCTCCTTCAGCTATGTCATAATGGAAATCCCCTGAGTGAAACAAAAGAAGAACCTAAGCAACTGATGTACAGCTTTGAAGTCACAGTGGAAATTGTGTTCTTGGGATCATGTTTCTTTCCTGTTTTTAAATTTTTGTCCTTGGTTCCTTGGACTGCGATTGACTTCACTGAGATGACTGCAGTATAAAGGATCAGTTTGTTACCTTGTCTAAATGAATCAGGGCCAGTTCATACATTACTTTTTACATGAGTGCAGTTCAAACTCTCTCATGTACATTTATAAAAATGCATAAAACATGTATAAAAGTGTAGCAAAGTGGTTAGAGTGTTGGACTAAGATTGGGGAGGCCCAAGTTCAAATCTTCACTCTGTCATGAAGCTGACTTGGTGACCTTGGGCCAGCCTCTCTCTTTTAGCCTAATCTACCTCATCGGGTTGTTGTAAAGATAAAATGAATAAAGAAGAAACCATGCACTCTTCACTGAAATCCTTGGAGGAAGGGTGGGATAAAGAAATATTATATAGCTACTTGCTAGATAATGTATTATGCTAACTAGTAAGTTTTTAACATTGCATATATGCACCAAGGAAGAGTTGCACAGTGATAAGCAAAGGTTCTTTATTCTGTGCATCTGCTTCTTGTCCTGTGAAATCATTTTATAAAGTAATATAAATGGAGCAGATAAAAAAGATGAGAGACTTCAGTCAGCCCTCCATTTTCCTGTAGCAGAAGACAGGAATTTTTAAAATATTCTTTTATTAATACATTTGTCACTTCCTGTGTGACCAGGAGAAATAGACCTAAGAGCTCTGTAAACTCTTGGAGGATTGGCTACATTAGTAGGGTTGTCAGCCTCCAGGTGGGGCCTGGGGATCTCCCGCTTTTACAACTGATCCCCAGCTGACAGAGATCAGCTCCCCTGGAGAAAATGGCTGCTTTGGAGGGTGGACTCTATGGCATTGTACCATGCTGAGGCCCCTCCCCTCCCCTCCCCTCCCCAAACCCTGCCCTCTCCTGGCCCCACCCCCAAAGTCCCCAGGTATTTTCCAACCCGGACTTGGCAACTCTATACATTAGGGGTGTGTGGCCTAATATGCAAAGGAGCTCCTACTACAAAATGAGCCCTGCTTATGTGTGACTAAAACAAAGCTATTAGCACAGACCAATTCACTTATTAAAGATCACTGTATCTGGCATAACTGAGATTGATTTAGCCATGGAAATGCAGTGGATAAATGCAGGAAGTGGTTCCAAAGCTGTTTTGAGGTCTGGCGCAGCAGAAAACTCCAAGCAGAAAAAATGCCATAGAAAGATGCTGAAGCAGCCAAAGCCTGCTAAAAGTGTGGCACAAGGTATAACTTAAATTCCTGTCCAGCGCATGGAAACAAATACAAAAAAAGTGGCAAGCTGAATAACTTTACTAAAATATGTAAAATTGAGGGAAGAAAATCTCGAAGCAATACAACCAATATACACAATTTCTTCATTGGTACCCTGAATTGTTTGGCTTGGAAGATGAATTGTGGGGGGTGTTCACATAAACGGTCATAAAAACATTGATGATACATAATAATAGCCATAATAAAAATAAAAATATGATGATACATAACATGCATAAGAAATTGCAAAACATTGTATACACATTATAACATAATGCAAAGTAGGAATCAGTAGTCAAGAGAAACACTTTATATGTATCTTGTGACAACAACAAAAGAAAAGGAGGATGGAGAATTAAAAAAGAGACACGCTTACATACGTCAATTTTTTTAAAAAAAGAGATTGCCAAATTGTTTTAGTTGGGACAAATTTTTCCCTTTTTCAAAAGCAGGCAATTTAATTGCCAATAAACCTCTTTACACTTCAAATTCTTTTTTTTAAAGAAGTTGCAACACTTATAAAGTGTGTGTGTGTGTGTGTGCGTGTGTGTGTGTGTATATATATATATATATATATATATATATATATATATATATATATATACACACACACACATACATGCCTTAACAAGTGGGTAAATTTGAGGCATCCTTTGATCTTGAGGTCCAGGCCAAATGTTCCCCTAGGGTAGCCACTGACAACCCCAGGAGCATTGAGGGGGTAGAGACTGTTGAAAACTAGCATTATGTGATGTCATTATGTCACTTCCAGCTGCATAACCAGAACTGATTTTGTGGCATCAGCAGTGCTTTAGGGATTTTCCAGATCTCTACGGTAAAAACCATATAGATCTGAGAAATTCCTACAGTGTCACATGCCACTGTGACATCGCTTTCACCATCTATGGAAAAACGGTAACTGCAGAAACAGGTGCAATGTTCAGATAAAATTTGTATTATGTATGGGGTGACTAACCTCAAGATGGGGCCAGAAATTCTCAGGACATTGCAACTGATCTCCAGACTACAGAGATCATTTCCCTCGGAGGAAATGGCAGCTTTGGAAGGTAGGCTTTATGGCATTACATCCCCACTGAGCTCCCTAAGCCCCTGAAACTTTGCTCTCCCCAGTCATTGTCCCCAAATTTCCAGGAATTTCCCAGACCAGAGCTGGCTGTCAGTATGGGTACCAAGGCCTGACTGACACAAGCAAGAGAATTATGAGGCACTGAGGAGGCAGAGACTTGATGAGCCAGAGTGGACTGTGCTACTTCAGATGGTAGGTTGAGAATCAGGCTATGGAATAGTCCTTTGTGTTAAAAACTCCCTGTGCATATAAACAAGCACAGTGAACAAACAGAAGGAGATGAACTATTCCTCCTGCTGTTCTATTTTCCTATTTGCATGTTAATGCAAAGGAACATTCAAAGCTGGAACGCAATCCCTGATGACTGAAGCGATGCAGTCCATTCTGTAACCTGAGTTCTCTGCCTCTTAGAGTTGCCTGCTCTGGGTTGGGAAATACCTGGAGAGTTTGGGGTGGAGCCTGAGGAGGGCAGCGTTTGGGGAAGGAAGGTACCTCAGCAAGGTATAATGCCATACAATCCACCCTCCAAAGCAGCTATTTTCTCAGGGAAACTGATCTTGGTCTTCTAGAGATCAATTGTAATAGAAGGAGATCTCCAGGTGCCACCTGAAGGTTGGCAGGTCTACTGCCACTGCATCACTCCCCCCCCCGCATCACCCCCCATTCTCCTGTATGTATAAACCAGGACTAAGACTGCAAAAACATCAGATACAAATGGTATGTAGACTAAGTAAAGAGCACTATCCATAGCATGCCTAGAAAAAAGAGAAAAAGTTCTAAGAAAACTGATGTTTCTACACATCACATGGTGTTTTATTTGTCAGTCTCAAAACAGAAATGGATGTCATTTCAAATATCTACTGCAAATCCTACAAAATACTATCTTGTAGTGATGCCCAGACATGAGTGGAAGTACCACAGAATATCCATGCTTATTGGAATTACAGAGGAATTGTATACAACTATGGAAGATGTACTTTTTTTTATTTATAATTTTTTATTTTATTGTGTTTAAATACAATACATATACAAGAAAAATAGAATCATAACAGAAGGAATACAGTAACAGTAAGTTAGAGAAAGATGTACTCTTTTTTAATGTCAGTTATTAGATTACAAGACCTAAGGAAAGAATCAGTGGATTATATATATGAGTGTTACCTGTGAAATAAGGTTGGAGAAAATGTTTACTCACCAGGAGAGTGTGCTCAGACTGAGGATTTGGTACAGTTGTGTAGTACATGTCAAGCCTGCAGGAATAAAAAGCAAGGCAAAAACAAACAAAAAAATAACAAAACCCTAGTTACCATCTGCCAAAATGGAAAACAGAAACCTGCAGAAATGACTGAACAACACAGGACCCAAGTTCATATTTAGTTGATTAATAATACAGCCTAGGGGGACCAGAAAAGATTTGCAGAACATTAAAGATCTTGAGACAATGATGAATGAAACAAGAGAAGCTGCAGAGGTCTTGTCTTCAGATGCAGGCAAACTAGAATGTCAAAAGCAAATTCAAAAATTAATTTCAGAACAAAGTGCCAGTGGGGCTGGAGATTCCAAACCCTGGAATACATGGGACATCAAAAAGCAGAGTGATATGAACCCTTATTGCTGAGAAGATGTTTTATTTAACAGGCAGTGGGGGTGGGTGGCTAGGGGAGATGTAATGAAAATAGGAACCAAAATATTCCAAAAACTGGTACTCTTATGGAAGCAACACAGTTATAGTAAGAGTTAGTTTGTTCCACCTTTTAACACCTTATGGTATAATTTTACAAAAACTGCAGTCTCAAATATTACAGATGGGATTGGGCTCAGTTCCCTGCTGCATGTATATGTCTGTAAATAAGTAAAATGGCCCTTGAATATCCACATGGCTCTTGACTATGTTTTGATAAGAAGCTATTAACTGGGATCCTTTCAGTCTTGCTTAGTATCTGGTCCTTTTGCTTACCATCTGGTGCCACCTAGTGAATCATAAAGTAATAAACATACGCTGCAAATAAATGGGATATGAGTCTTCATATGTTTCTTAATTCACAACACACTATTTACCTGTTCAGTGAACCACATCCTTTAAAAATATTTCCTGTGAAATACATCGTATCCTGTGTACAGTTAATCAGATACTGTGTTCCACCCTTAGGCCCCCAAGTCCACGATCCATTTTGAGAGCCATGTTTTTGAGAGCACACTGTGCCCTAGGGATGGACCCAATCATCTAATGTGTCACTTCCACCACTAATAACTGCAAAGCCACATTGTTGTCATATAGAAATGGCTGAGTCAATGGCGTTAGGGCTTTTGTAGCTCAGTTCAATTACATTAAAATCTCTCAAGCCTATATTTGTTCTTTTAAAAACATGTGTTCTGCAGAGGTTTGAAAGATATTGATTGATTGATTGATTGCACTTTTACCCCGCCCGCCCCGCAAGCGGGCTCAGGGCAGCTTACAATGTGGTACAAGCCAAGTAATAATAAAACAGTTAAAAACCAATTTAAAACAGTAAAAAATATTATAACAGATCTGCAATAAAATATCAGGTCCATAGGAAAAGGAGGAAGGCTACTCTATGCTTGGATACTGATAACAGCCTTCAACCTTTGGTAGCTTGTGGCATGAATCATATATCCCTAGTCTGGCTGAGTCCCTGTCCCACTCCCACAAACCCTTGGGTTGGTCAGCAATCCCTTCTTGTCAGTCACTTGCTACACCACAAGACTCCCAGAAGCCTTTAAGTTTATTACATACATTGGCTGAGGGAAATCCCCAGCCAGCTAGGGTTGCCACCAGGCCTGAAGAAAAATACCCTGTACCTTTAATAGAGGCTTAATGTGTGGAAATATGCAGTTAAAGCTTTTTGTGTCACTCAGCTAAATAGCATGGCCTGCTAAATGACATCCCAGTAGACCTGTTAAAAGGACATTTTTCTCCAGGCAGCTGGCAACTCTATGGCCACATGGAAAGAGCCTTCCTAACTGCTTCATCATTACAACCAGGGTAATGTCAGGATCCAAAATCACCCTGGCTGCTCCCAAGGTGAACAATTCACATTCTTGAACTCCAGCAAATGGTTGAGTAGGAGAAGGTTGTGGGGAAAGTCTGATTCAAATGACCATCAGGGCTGGAACCACAAGTAGGATTACTGAATTCTGTCTGTTTGGGCATGGTCCTGCTAGGGTATCCAAGTCTGGGTTGGAAAAAACCTGGAGATTTTAGGGGTGGAGCCTGAGGAGGCCGGGGTTTGGGGAGGGGAGGGGCCTCAGCATGGTACAATGCCATAAGAGTCTACCCTTCAAAGCAGCAATTTTCTCCAGGGGAGCTGATCTCTGTCAGCTGGAGATCAGTGGTAAAAGCGGGAGATCCCCAGGCCCCACCTGGATGCTGGCAATCCTAAATCCTGCTGGGGTAAAGAAGAGAAGAGCTAGAAGAAATACTGAGGCCTAGCAAGTCACTTTGCTTTGTGAAGATCTGGAATGAGGAATTAAAACAAGAATCAAATTCCTGGAAATTTTCATCTGGTATTAAGGCACGGCAGGAGGACAGATTCCGAGCCGGAGCAAGATGAGGCCCCTGGGATGTTATTTTGTCACAGTGTGTTGCAGATCGTCCAGTGTGCTGGATTAGCCAGTGTTCTGACTGGCATCCTGCTAACTGGCTACAGTCATGGAGCTGATTATTTACCAAGTTGTACGGATGCATCTGAACAAATTCAGTGGTGTCTGTTTATGTGATTAGACTGTCTGCTGCTGTTGCTGCAAATAATTGTTAAAAGGAACATAGTTAATAAGCCTAGCTAATCTTGTGATCACTTACTACAATTACATCATGAATAGATGCTGCTGACTGTGCAGGCCCCAAAAAACAGACAATTCAGTGTATCCAGTATTGACCATTTAAAAGATGTATCCAACTGTGCAGGTGCAGAAAGTGAACAAAATGCAAATGATCCTATACGTGATGAGTAGGTAACTTTAATGGCCTGACCATAATCCTTGGGGATTCATTCCTCTTCCTCAGTAACTGAGATTTAGTCAAGTTTGTTATTTATTTATTGCTTATTATGAATTAATTCCTGGGAGCACTGGGGGGGGGGTCAAACTGCTGGGGAATCACTTCCTATATTGGAACAGGAAGTGACATCATGACACTCTAGAAATTTCAGACTCTTTATGTTAAAAACCATAAAGATTTGAAAATTCCTAGAGCATCATGACATCTCTTCCTGTTTTGAAACAGGAAATGACGTGCTAGCATTGATCAATAGTATCCCCCCTCCTCCTGTTGCTCCATTGAGCAAAGGCAGAGGACAAGGAGGGTCACAAGAAGGTTCAGTGTCTTAATCAGGAAAATGACAACTCTGTTACAAAGGTACAGGGTAGGCAAGCTACAACTGGGAGCAAAAAAGGGGGCTGAATCTGGTGCACCAGTGTCAAACTGGCATGTAGATCACTTTCAGTGATGCGGGTTCTTTCATTCACATCTGGTGATAATGCCCAATTATAAAGATATTTTGGAACAAGGTATTCAAATTAGTCAGAGAAATTCTTTACATAAAATAAGTGAATCCTAGAATAGCAGTTTTGAACATTATGCCCAAAAGAGTTTCAATTAATAAGATTTATTTAATGGGAAATTTAGTTACTGTTGTCAAAATGTTAATTGTACTTGTATGAAGGCAAGAAAAAGCACCTGAAATAGATAAATGGTTAAGGAAAATATAGTGTTCAATGCTTAGGGGAAAATTTCTCTGTATAGAAAGTTTTGGGATAAGGATAGCCAGTCACAATACAAATTTATTCAAATTTAGCCCCCCCCCCCCATCATTATATGTTGGAACAAAATCAAATCAAAAGAATCAGCAAAAGTGGAAATTCTGAATTTTGTTTAGATTAAATGGTTTCCAATAAATGGGTTGTTTACAGGCTGCTTATCTCACTGAGTCCATATATGAGTTGTTTTTTATTTCGAATCTGCTTAACTCTCTAAGATCTAGGACGTGTAAATGTGTATTTACCACATATTGCATTGTATTGTGTTTATGTAAAAACTAATTTAAAAAGACTGACAGTTAAAACCAGAAGTAATGTCTACCGTTTTATAAAAATCCTAAAGTGTCTGTGGCATCACTTCCAGCTTTATTGAAAGTGACATCAGCATGCTGGTGCGCTCCCCAATCCCCACTCCATTTCCTCCCGCTGAAATTTCAAGTGCCGGTGGGTGAAATGAAGGTTTGTGGGAGATGTGACAAGGCTACTGAGGAATGAGTGGGCCCAGGAGCACAAGCAGCTTCTCTGCAGGTGCAAAGCTGCTCAGCATAGTGCTTGAAATGAAGTTTGACAAAAATAATTGAGGTGATTTGATCCTGAGCTCAGCTCACATCGCAATGGATGAAGTTCAATCAGTGGAAGTCTGCCTGGTGATCATGTTTGTGCCAAAATTCTCAGCATGCCTAGTACAGAGTTTTCACTAGCCAAGGACAAATTAGTCCTGTCTGATCACCTCAACACTGTGTGTATTGGGGAGGGATTTTGGGGGTTGGGTTAGGGGGGCAGTGCTTATTATTGTATGGTAATGGCTGGTTATGCTGGTCAGTGTTGCGGTTCCTAAAAGTTGTTGAAAGCTATTTGGTTTTTAAATGTTGCTGCAGGCTCCCCTGAGTTCATCACTGTAGAAAGATGGGTTAAAGGTTTGGTGTATAAAAACATTCACACAGCCAATCTGTGCAGAGATGCCACCTCTGTTCTTCTACCTTAATACAGTTATTGCTAGAGGGGCCCCTGCACCTGGCAATATCATCCTTCTATTGAAATCTGTAATGTCTAATGAGATGCATGTTGTCAGAAACTGTGCTATGTTCAGTTTATGTCTGTATCCGGTCCTGCATATTCATAGTATTAATGTTTTCCACAGTTCACTAAATGGGAGTTCACAAACTGATAAAACAACTTATTGTCCCTTTTCTTTTCCCTGTCTCGTCTGAAGTAGTCTTTGGGCTGGGCTAGTTGCACAAGCAACCTCTTGACATCCGTGTGTGTGTGTGTGTGTGTGTGAGTGTGTGTGTGTGTAATGCTGTCAAGTTGCAGCCAACTTATGGAGACCCCAGCAAGTAAGAAGCAGGGGAGTTCTCCCTTCCAAATACCAACTCTGCTTACCTTCCAAGATCTGATGAGATCAGGCTATACCATGCTGCCTTCCCTTCCACTGAGATCCTCAGGGCAACAATATTTTTGAGGGAGATAATGAAACAGTGTGTGATCCAAGAATTTTGTCATAGGAACCATCATGACATTTCAAGTGATCCTGGGAACATCTCTTGCATTATGTGGTGCAGCTATTTGGGACAATAAGATGTCCAGCTTTGAACCATTCTTTGTGGATCCTTTCTAGGTATCTTGACTTCTGAAATCTTTGATCCTTTTGGAACTCTTCATAAGAGATTACTTTTGGATTTGCTTTCCCTAGAACCCAAACGACACAGACTCTCAGAAACACTTCCCAAAGCACTCTGTGGTTTCTCTGTTCGTTACTTGAATTTTCTGAATGAAGGATTCCAGGATCAGTATTGCTTCCCTTGCTCCAAAATATTTCTGGAAATTCACACCATTTCTACAAAGGAAGATTAAAGAGGACAAGCTATGCTATAAAGCTATTCTGTGGGATGGCTGCATTAAAGATGATATGATCTTTACAGCTGGGCTGCTATCTACCAACCACATGTTCCGTTACATAAGTACAGTTTCAAACTCCATGGCGATCAGGGCAAAAGGAGCAGGAAACAACCTTAATTGGAACAAAGGTTTCTTGAGATGCTACATGTCTTGTAATTAATCAGGTTTCTTGGTGGGTTAAAATATTAATTTGCCACAAAACACTAATTTAACATCACTGGATATAGCTAATAAGTGCCTGCTGTTCTGCAGATTTCAAGGCCTTCTAGGCAGATTCCCCGGGAAGAGTTTTATAATTTACATGTAATGCTGCCTGGCAACTGATAGATTCAATCACTTTGATATCCGACGGATGCTGCTGTCTCCAAGAGACAGCTTCTCAGTCTGTCATTGCTGACATCTGTGTGGCAAGTAGCTTATAGGCACATAAGTGATTACACTGGCCAGCCATACAGCAAGAAGTATACTGAGGCACAGGCGATTAAAAAACAGAATGCATCTCTGTGAACAACACCGCTTGATTTATTTGGTCAGGCTGTGAACAAGAAACCAACATTTTGGTCTTGGAATAAAGCCACATCAATAGAAAAGATATTTGAGCTAAAAGTTTAGGGATCAGAGGCATGTTATTAAGGACCATTCCAAGTGATAGACCACAATAATTGTGCAGTTGGTAGTCATTTTCGAGAGGAGATCCAAACATCTTTCCCTGAAGCAGTGTTTTTCTAATAGGTTTTTTTTAAAGGAGAGAGAGGGGCTGGATTTTACTAGCATTTAAATGACAATGCCAGATCATTAGGAAAATACAAGTCTCCAAACATTGCCTACGCCTGCATAGAGATCTCAGTGGTGGGAAAGGACAGGAAAACAACTCATCCCTGTGTCTCCTTGTACCTCATCAGCAAGGAGAGTTTAAATACTCTGTAAAATGGAAATCCCTCACTTTTGTCTGTCTGTAATTTGACTGGGAAGATCCTTTGGATTAGGGCTACAGCAGCTGAGAACGTCATCCCAGCTTGAATGGAGGGGAAATGGTTAGGGCTGGGAATATGTTCTGCCGTTCATTGCTTCAAACCTGGAAACAGTTTGTCTTATCTGCCCCAAATTGTGGAGGAACCTTTTGGATGAAGAGTACAGTCTCTGAGAATTCCATCCAGTTGGATGTGGAGGAGGAAGTTCCAAGTGGAAATTTGTTTCTCATCAAAAACAACAGAAATGACCCTTGAACTGATTAAGTAATCTAATTTTCCAGGAAATTTGAAGCCATGGGGAAAAATTCCCCCATCAAAAATGAGAACTGTTTTGGAAAAAATTGAAATATAGGCAGTATATACTTGCTTATTAAATCTAAACTTTTTTTACTCTTTTATTGACTTATAATGCATAATTGCTATATCTGGCATATTTATGAAATTTAAAAATGCTTTACAGTGTAACCCTATGAAAAGTTATTCCAGTTGAAACCAATTAAAGTCAATGAATTGAGACTGCAGTAATGCTGCATAGGCGTTCACAGTTAGTTTTACTGACAAACAGAACTGCAGATAAATGAGAGACACTGTTGCACCCTAGGCTACAAGGGAACATATATATTAGTTCTGGCAATCTGCATAGGAAGAAAAAATGGAAGTTGAAAACAAAAACAATACATTTTGTAGTAAACAAATGAAGTTTATTATTGGACTTGGATAGTCTTATTGTCAGAGAATTAAGAGTTATCAGTAGATCTGGATATTGAGTTAAATTAACATTGAAAATATTGGCATTTCAATAGTGTATTATCATCAGACAAATAGTATGTCACAAATGTGGTCCTGTGATACTTGCAGGAGGGGGAATCCCACCCCCACCATCTCACCAGGCCCTGTGTGACTTCCAGATTGTGCCATCTGTGGCAGCATACCCAGCATGGCTTCTGGGCTGCACCACTGCCAGCAGGCCCAGCACAGTTCCTGGGCTGCACCGCCACAGGGCCCAGTAGGCTTCCCAGGACAGCTCACAGGCTTTCACAATGACCACCAGAGAATGCTATTTTATTTGGGGGGGGGGGGAATTTAACACCCCTGTGTATTTTCAGTTAAGATTTCAGATGTTTCTGCAAACTTAGGGGGTCACCCAGTTTGCATAAAAATCTATTTCATACAAGTGTGGCCCTGAGCCAACGATTTAGGTATCTGCAGATGAGGGCCATGCATAGAAAATAGTATATAGATGATTCTGACAATAAATATACTTTTGAAAGTATGTTTACACAGCAATTATTCTGTAACTAGGAATAAGGCCCGTTGTGGAAATAAATACAATGGGCTCTAGAAAGGGGCTACAGGTGAGTATCCTGGCTGTGGCTGGTGGGGCTGCGGAGGGAAGGGGAAAATAGAGGGAGGCGAGCCATGTTTATTTCCTTCTGCTTAGTTATAAGGCAGGGCTGTCTCAAGTCATTTTGCTGTCCCAAGTGGGTAGTATGGGAGGAGAGCCACATGGTAACAGGTATGGTTCCCTCCACCCCTGACTTATGTTGATTTGGGGCTATGCAGTGGCAGCTAAGGTAGAAAAGCTCATCCTCCTATGCCATGTTTTCTGGGTTCCAAGAGTCTGGAAAGTGGTTCCATAGCAAGTTACAGGGTTGTCAACTCTGGGTTGGGAAATACCTGTAGATTTGAGGGGTAGAGCCTGGGGAAGGCGGGGTTTGGGGTGGGAAGAGACTGCTCAGCAATTTCATGGAGCGCCCATAAGTTCTTGTATTGTGAGAAAGGGAGAAAAGTACTTCTGTCTCTACCTGCACTATCTCATGCATAATCTTATAAACCTCGATCATGTCACCCCTCAGCCATCGTTTCTCCAAGCTAAAGAGCCCCAAGTGCTTCAGTCTTTCTTCATAGGGAAAGTATTTCAACCCTTTTATCATTCTAGTTGCCCTTTTCTGCACTTTTCCCAATGCTATAATATCCTTTTTGAGGTGCGGCGACCAGAACTGTACACAGTACTCCAAATGAGGTCGCACCATCGATTTATACAGGGCCATTATGATACTGGCTGGTTTGTTTTCAATTCCCTTCCCAATAACCCCCAGCATAGCGTTGGCCTTTTTAATTGCAATCGCACACTGTCTCGACATCTTCAGTGAGTTATCTACTATGACTCCAAGATCTTTCTCTTGGTCAGTCTCTGCCAGTTCGGACCCCATCAACTTGTATTTATAGCTAGTATTTTTGGCTCCAATGTGCATCACTTTGCACTTGACCACACTGAACCCCATTTGCCACACTGAAGCCCACTTGCCCATCCTTGACAGATCCCTTTGGAGTGCCTCACAATCTTCCCTGGTTCTCACCACCCTGAACAACTTTGTGTCATCTGCAAATTTAGCCACTTCACTGCTTACTCCCAACTCCAAATCATTAATAAACAAGTTAAAAAGCATCGGACCAAGTACTGATCCCTGTGGTACCTCACTGCTTACCTCCCTCCACTGAGAAAATTGCCCATTTAAACTCACTCTCTGTTTCCTTTTAATTAGCCAGTTTTTGATCCACAAAAGGACTTGTCCTTTTATCCCATGAATATTGAGCTTACTTGGGAGCCTTTGGTGAGGAACTTTATCAAAAGCTTTCTGGAAGTCAAGGTAAACAACATCTATTGTGTCCCCCTTGTCCACGTTTGTTCACTCCCTCAAAGAACACTAACAGGTTAGTGAGACAAGATCTTCCCTTACAGAACCCATGCTGAGTCTTCCTCAAGAGATTTTGTTCATCAATGTGCCTATTAATTTTTCCTTTAATAACAGTTTCCACCAACTTACCCGGTATCGATGTCAGACTGACTGGCCTGTAATTTCCCAGATCTCCTCTGGAACCCTTTTTAAAGATGGGAGTGACATTTGCTACCTTTCAGTCCTCAGGAATGGAGGCAGATTTTAATGAAAGATCACATATTTTTGTTAGGAGATCCACAAGTTCACATTTGAGTTCTTTCAGAACTCTCGGATGCAGGGCTGTTTTTGTAGAAAAAGCCCTGCAGGAACTCATTAGCATAATAGGCCACACCCAACAGCAGAAACACATTAGTGTATTAGGCCACACCCCTGACAGCACAGCTCATTAGCATATTAGGTCACACCCCATGTTACCAGAAGTGTGGTCATCCAACCACACCCATCGTTTGCTTCTTATTGTTTACCTTGTATGTTGTCAAAACTGTTTTGACAAAACCAATAAAAACATTATTTTTTTAAAAAAGTTTCCAATCCCACACTAATTATGTCACACTAGACAGACCCTCTCCAATAAGCTAATAGCATACATCATACTACCCCCGCAGCATACAACTTTATGACATTTATTGAGAAACACAGAAGGGACTGTCTTTCCACTCTGGGGGCTGTCATTCCAGTTCCAGAGTAGCCTATCTGAGCCCAAAGACCTTAATAGAAAAACCATTCCACATTTTCTTTACAACTTTTTTTGTGCTGCAATGTATTTCAGTGGAGCCCATGCAAGTAAATTGGCATTCCTGGCTCCCATGATCGCCAATGGGCCTTCAAGCCTCTCCCATTGTTTCCAATGGACAATCCTATAATTCCTTTTACACATTCCAGTTAATTGTCCCTTTGAAACTGTACCACACCATTTTAAGTAACAGCAAAATGAAGAGCATGAACATGTACAGAGTATACATTCTTACCAATGTTATCTCTGGGCTGCACACAGCAAAAGGAAATTTAAAAAGGACTCTGATCTGAATGTCCCCCCCCCATCTTGTTCATGCAGTTTGGCTTACCATTTAAAAACAGACACCCTGTGAAGTAGGTAGGGCTGAGAAAGCTCTTTCAAAGACTGCTCTTGAGAGAACAGCTCTGAAAGAACTTGTGATTGACCCAAGGTCACACCAGCAGCTGCATGTGGAGGAGTGGGGAATCAACTCCAGTTCTCCCAGATTAGAGTCCATTCTCCTAACCACTACACCAAACTGTAACTCAAAAACCTTTAGAAGAGGAGGAGGAGGAGATTGGATTTATACCCTACCCTTCACTCACTTGGAGTCTCAGAGTGGCTTACAAACTCCTTTTCCCTCCCCTCCCCACAACAGACACCCTGTGAGGTAGGTGGGGCTGAGAGAGCTCTGAGACAACAGTCCTTGAGAGAATAGCTGGTACACAGCTATGGCTTGCCCAAGGTCATCCAGCAGGTGCAAATGGAGGAGTGGGGAATCAAACCCGGTTCTCCCAGATTAGAGTCTGTGCACTTAACCACTGCACCAAACTGGCTAGAAGCAAGTATAAGAAACATAAGGCACCCTCTCTACCACTTCAGAGCCTTTAAGCAGATCATTTTCAAAACAGTCCTTCAAAGCCTAATTACATGAACTAAGCAGCAAAAAAGATACACTGTTTTCAAAAATATTTCCCTCATAAATACTCAAGAGATCCTGTGGTCTCCCAGCAGTGACATTCACAAGCAGTGGACAACCCAGAAGACTAAAGATGCATCAGAGTCCTCAACATGATGCTTAAGAAATGGGGAGGGGGAGAGAGAGGGTATTCCAGCACCTAAACTCCATGTAAGATTTTGTATGCAAGTCTGACATTTAAAACTAACATGTAGAGATTGGGGGGGGGGGGGGGTTAATGGTCTTATTAAAAGAAAAAAATCCAAAGAAACCTATCTGTAATCACCCAACTATTTAGCATTTCTTTTTTTAAAAAGGGCAGCTAATTACCCAGCACAAGAAGAGCCCCAGTCCATACCTTACACCTGAGGAGCCCTGCTGTGTAATTAAGGGAGGGAAGGAAGGAAGGAAGGTGGGGAAGGAGAGAGAGAGAGAAAAAGAGAGAGGGAGGGAGGGAGGAAGGATGGAAGGAAGGCGGGGAGAGAGAGAGAAAGAAAGGTGGGGGAGAGAGAGAGAGAAAGGAAGGAAGGAAGGAAGGAAGGAAGGAGGGGAGAAAGAGAGAGAAAAAGGTGGGGAGAGAGAGAGCGAAAAAAAGAAAAAAGAAAGAAAGAAAAAGAAAGAAAGAAGAAAGAAAGGGGGAGAAAGAAAGGGGGGGGGAAGAGATGGGGGAGGCACTTACCGGGAACAGGGAGAGCGTAGGCGCAGCAGCGCGATGGCAGCAAGCTAGGTGTAGAGAGCCCACGCCCTGGCTCTCTGCACTTAAAGGGAAAGCTCCCTTTGAGTACAGAGAGCCAAGGCCCGTGCTCAATCTCCGCGAGGAGATCCAGAGCATGGGGCTGTTTCCTGCTGGCGGGAAGGGAAGGGGCGGGCTCGGACGCCAGCCAGAAAGCCATTCCGGTGCGTTCTGGCTGAAAAAGAGCCTTGCTTGGATGTATGCCATCCAGACCTGGTGATTTATTTATTTTTAACTTGTTTATCAGCCAGCTAGATGCAGAAACATTTTCATCAGGAGAGACAGCCATTTTGGCAGTTTATTCTGACAGGGAACAGTGGCTGAGGCAGCAGTGGGTGGGGAAGAGAGGTGGACCCAGCCTGCAGCCAACAGTACACAAGTACTCTTGAGTGGCAGTTGATGGGCCAATGGCTGATGGAGTACACAGCACAGCCAATGGGAGAGCTGAAAAATGCCAACTCATTTTAGAGCTTTTATATATATCAGATGCTGTGATTATGTTGTAATACAGCAAATAACAGAAATCAAGGGAAAGGCTGTGCACAATAAAGGTGCTGAAACTGCAAATTGCTAATGTATTAATAAAGAAAATCAAAAAGGTACAGATATCCTATATGTACAAACAAATTGTAAAAGTCTAAATCAGGGCTATTTTTGGGCAGGAACGCACAGGAACGGAGTTCCGGCTGGCTCCTGAATTGGCCACACCCAACAGGAACTCATTAGCATAACAGGCCACACCCAACAGCAGGAACTCATTAGGATTGGCTACATTAGGGGTATGTGGCCTAACGTGCAAATTAATTCCTGCTATAAGAAAAGCCCTGGGTTTTCACAACAAACAAGGTAAACAGAATAAGAAGCAAAAGGTGGGTGTGGTTGGATGACCACTCTTCTGGTAACATGGGGGTGTGGCCTAATATGCTAATAAGCTGTGCTGTCAGTGGTGTGGCATAATATACTAATGAGTTTCTGCTGTTGGGTGTGGCCTGTTATGCTAACGAGTTCCTGCTGGGCTTTTTCTACAAAAAAAGCCCTGGTCTAAATAGAGTATATCAACACTAAACTGTTCCAGTAGTAGTATAGATTCTGCACACTGAACTGTTCCAGTAGTGACTTGTATAAATTCTACAATGACAATCCAACAAAGGTTCCGGATATTGGTAACTACCTTTCAGTATTCTTTCTCGAGAAACAGTAAACTAAACAAGAGCAGCAGAATAATGATAAAAATCACAAACATCCATGGAAAGAAATATACAATAGACTATAAGAACACAAAGAAAAAAGGGGGTTGTTACATATTACGTATTTCATAAGCATCTGAGGTATAGATACATCAGAGATTTCCTAGATAAACATACGGAGCAGAGGTCCATCAGTGGCTATTAGCCACAAGGTGTAGATAGGAACTCTCCATCTGGGGCAAGTGATGCGCTGTATTCTTGGTGCTTGGGGGGGGCAACAGTGGGAGGGCTTCTAGTGTCCTGGCCCCACTGCTGGACCTCCTGAGAGCACCTGGTATTGTGTGAGAGAGTGTTGGACTGGATGGGCCATTGGCCTGATCCAACATTGGCTCCTCTTATGTTCTTATGTCTTATAAAGGAAAAAAAATATCCCTCAATGTAAATCATATCTCAAAATAATTTATACCTCAATGTAACCTGAAGTTACAAAATAAGTTACAAAATAAGGCTCGGTTACAAAATGAAGTTTACCTACACAAAGAGTACACAGTTCATATAAATGGGCAACCAGTCAGAATATTCTTCTGGGAAACTGCTCCAAAACATCAACAAGCTGGTATTGCCTCGAACTAATGGAAGAGGTATCGACAATATATGCAAAACAGAAAGATGAGGTAACTCCCAGCTGTTCACAATGACATTCACCTGTTCATAGGCTACATTACGAATTAAAGGGGACACATTACAAAAATAGGATAATTCCAGTGTCTAGTTAAGACCATGGGGATGATAAGTGCTCAAATGATGAATCCAGAAAGCCTCTCGTTAGAATTATATTTATTAATGTTTAAAAAGCCTTTCTCTTCTTCTCCTGAGCCTGGATCACAGGATTTCCAACTGGCCCCTTGCAGATGTCAGGTTACTGAATGATAAATGGACTCTGATTGTCCCTTATCTTTTATATCCAGTTCTGGGGCTTCATTGGATTCTCAGCCACACATGGAAGAGTAGGTTAATGGGCTGCTGCTGGGATATGCTTTGTTCTTCACAGAACTCATTCTCACCCCCTTGGCCTTTCTTTGACACTCAGGCTGCCTGCTCTGTTATTCCTGTCTCTTCTCTTCAGGGGAATTGATTAGACATAAACTCTCGTCAGAAAACAGGGCAGTTTGGTCAGCGCAATTATTAACTCATTGACATTTTCATTTGACATATTAGGGATGCCTGAAAGAAGTGTTTTGAGGCTTTAAACCATGTGTGGAGGAAAAGATTTCTTCCCTGCATAGAGCTTTCCTGGTATTTTTTACTTTAGCTAATAAAACAGCAAAGTTGAACTGAGTATTCTCCTAATGTTCTGTACCTTTGCTTGTATTATAGACAAATGGGTACATTATGGACAGATGTACATGATGGACAGACATTGTTCTCATCCTTGAAAGACTGGAACACTTGGTCACTACTGATGGATCTTGGCAGAAAATACTGATGGCAGTTCTTCCAACCTGGTATACGAGAAGGGAAAACATCAAGGTTCCACGAGCAGCTTGGAACTGGACACCAGGTCTACAAACTGCAGAAAAAGGGAATAGCCAGGTTTACCTAGTCAGTCCAGTCTTAGCGTAGGTGGGATGAATGCAAGAAGTGCATCCAGCAAAGAGAGCTAGTGAAGTGTTACACTGTTGAGACTGGGGAGTGTTGGACCTGGATTCCTGTGCCTTTAATAGCTGCCCAGCAAGCAGACTTTGAGTGGTTGTGAGGAAGAAGTTGTCCTCAGTTACTTGGAGAAAGAATGGGGTAAAAAGACAGATAGGGCTCTGTATCAGCTTTCCTTTTTATTTATTTTTAACTGGTGTCCTTACCCCCTTTCTGTGCCCTGTGTGTGCCACATCAAACAAGCAAACAAAATTCTGCACTAAGTTGGATCCATTCCAGTCCAACTTCCATGCTGGCTATGGGACAGAGACTGCCCTGATCGCCCTCACGGACAATCTCCGCAGGCAGCTGGACTGAGGCGGGTCAGTGCTGGTGATACTACTTGATTTTACAGCGGTGTTTGACACAGTGGATCATGATCTACTGATTCACCAACTCTCCAATGCTGGAGTAAGTGAGTTGTCTCATTTCTCCATAGTTGGGGACAGAGGGTGGTGCTGGGAGAGTTAGTGTCCACAAGGCACCTGCTGGTATGCGTGGTGCTCCAGGGGGCACTTCTCTCCCCAATGTTATTTAACATCTACATGCGCCCCCTCACCCAGCTGGTGTGGAGTTTTGGGCTGGGATGCCATCAGTATGCTGATGACACTCAGCTATTTCTGTTGTTGGGTGGTGAAGCTTCTGATTGTTGGCAGTCCTTGTTTAGGCCCCCCCCCCCCCCAAACTCCATTGCCACCAGTTTTACCAGCCATAACTCGTACTCTTTCATCCTGTGAATGCTGTTTTTTTTAAAAATTAAAGCCGAGATTCTTGGGATGCTGAATTCTGAGCCCAAGTTGTGCAGTGCAACTGTAGCATGCTTGCAGCCCCTTTCCAAACCTCACTGTTCACACGTTCTGGGACTTTGCTGGCCCCCTGACTGGCCACACAGCTAATAGAGGCAGTTTAATGAAGCCAGAGGACCATGACTTCTGCGTTTTCCAGGAATGCATCCTGTTGTGTGCGGCAGTGCTGAACCAAGAGCGCTGGCAACTGCTGTATGCTTGGGACATTAATCTCTGCCTAGGGTTGCCTAGAGATCTATTTTATTTGTTTTTTTATTTTATTTGTTCAATTTATACCCCACCCTCCCAGGATCACAACTGATCTCCAGATTACAGAGATCAGGTTCCATAGAAACAAATGGCTGCTTTGGAGGGTGGACTCTATGACATTAAATCCTGTTGAGATCCTTCTCCTCCCCAAATCCCACCATCATCAGGCTGTACACCCAAATCTCCAGGAATTTACCAGTTTGGAGTGGGCAACCCTAATCTCTACTGTTCCTGACAGTCAGCTTGGTGAAGTGGTTAAGAGTAGCAGACTCTAATCAGGAGAACCAGGTTTGATTCCTCACTCATGCACATGCAGCTGCTGGGTGACCTTGGGTCAGTCACGGTTCTCCTGGAGCTGTTCTCTCAAGAGCCATTCTCAAAGAGCTCTCTCAGCCCTATCTACCTCACAGGATGTTTATTGTGGGGAGAGGAAGGGAAGAAGATTGTAAGCCGCTCTGAGACTCCTTCGGATATTGAAGGGTGGGGTATAAAACCAACTCTTCTTCTTCTATTCTGAAAAGCAAGACATTTGTTTATATTGACACAGCATAGCCTAATGAAATACGGAAGAGAAATACAGAAGGGAGACTGGTCAGCAGAGTCCTGTTATCATGCTTGAAGGAATATGGAGGCAATAAAAATGTAAAAACCTGAGGTTTTCATGTTGAGCCACCATATACCTTTGTAAATGTTGCTCCCAGATGTGTTAATAAGTTATTCTGGTAAGAGGGGAAGGAGAGAGAACATGACCACAAATTGTCATTGTGGTATTATCAGCCATGGGATACTGAGTAGCAACACACACTTTCCTGCCCATGAAATCTGCAGAGCTTTTCCTATAAAACAGTATTTCCCAAAGACCTCAGGGCTGAGTCACATTTTATTAGATTAAAATTGGAGGCACACTTTATTCTTGCACCCCCAAAACCTTCCTATTAGAATGTTAAAAAGCATGCATTGCTCACTCTCAGAGGATCCCATCCCTGAGGTTTCTGCATGATTCACTGTTCTGAGTAAGTAAGACACTAGAGTAGTTCAATTATACATTATATTCAAAAAGTTACAGCAAACATTGCTTAAGAACAAATAATAAATTACAACAATAACAGATGATAATAGCACAATAGAGCAGTAGCTAATGCAGCAAAGCAGTAGCTAATACAGTGAAAGCAGTGGCTCAGCAAAACAGTAACTAATACAGCAAGGCAGTAGCTTGACGAAGAATCCGGATTATTTTTCTCTGTTTCGTTCTTAATGCTTTTTCAAAACTGTCAACACAAACCACATATTCATCTTTAGTTACTGTTTGAATATAATGTATAATTGAAGTACTCTAGGGACTTACTTACTCAGTCGCTTATTCCTTCTTATTTATTTATTTATTTATTTCGATTTTTAGGCCGCTCTCCCCACACACTAGGCTCAGAGCGGCTTACATAGGTGAACATATTCACAATAAAACCATTAAAACAGTTAAAATTAATCATTAATTAAACAGTACAATTACAGTTCTTAAAGTGCTCTGTGCTGTTAATAGCATAGATCTGACAGTATTATGCATGCTGGTGTTGTGCATGCTAGTATTGGGAGCTCTCAGGATCGTCGGCAGCATTAGTAATCACTGGGTGTTAACATGGGGGAGGCCGATCGACATAAAGGCGGCGGCCCCTATCCAAATGCCTGGCGGAAGAGCTCCGTCTTGCAGGCCCTGCGGAACTGCATCAGGTCCCGCAGGGCCCTGATCTCCTCTGGGAGCTCATTCCACCAGCTAGGGGCCGCCACCGAAAAAGCTTGAAAGTTATTATAGCTGAGGGGTCTCTTGTTTTCTTGATTCACTGTTCTGAGCAAGTATTCTGATTGGAGGAGTGATTCATGCAGCGAGACAGTGGGTAACCTGCTCAGACCTGTGGTGGGGTTTCTGCTGTATCACTATTCTGCGCCAGCAGTGACTGTATTATCCAGTCATGCCTGATGCAGAAATGCTACAGAATCCCCCACCTTCAGAGGTAGCAGAAAAGGAACTCATGCAGAGATGCAGCGGGCAGCCTCCTGTCTCTGTAATATGGGTTCTTTGGGCTCACAGGAACCTTTTAAGTTGAATTCACTTTATGACAGTGTTTCTGAAGGTAATAGTCAAGGTCTTTGCTGTTTGATTGAATTAATTTTTGTAGCTTCAGTGACAAAGGTGAGCTGTAAATGCTGTAAACAGCAACAACAACAATAGCAGTTTTTGTTTCCTAAGCCCATGTTTTTTGCCCCATGCTTTTTTATCTTCCCAAGGTATGGGCTGAACAAGTGTCCTCAATAGCAGAATAGGAAACAGTTGAGCCAGCCACCCGTCTGTTCCTCATCCAGACAACATGAGATTTGAATATGTATGTCTGGTGTGTAGATCTGGATGCTGAACAAAGTGCAGGCTGATTAAGGGACTGTTTTCCAGACTGCCTTCCCATCTCTTCTCTGCTGTAGCATGAATTACTCCTGCAAGCTCATACTTGTGCTGTCCCCCTCTGCTCAGGAGGAGAGATGACTGAGAAAGAGCAGAGAGGATACGTTAAAGCAGATTCTTCCCTTCCCCACTGCCACCCCTCTTTTTTCATGATTCCTTGACTCACTCAAGGCTTCTGCTTCTGCTGCTCTGCTTGAGAGCCTGTGGTCAGAGGAAAAAAAATAAAAGGTTTTGTCTCTCTGCCTATCACATTCTTCTCCCAAGGAATTTGGGGCACCTCCTCCATTTTATTTTTACAACAATCCTATGAGGTAGATCATTTTGATAAAGAGGAATAAGGCCAAGGTTACCCACTGAGCATTATAACAGAGTGGGGATTTGAACTTGGGCCACTGCAGTCCTAGTTCAACACTCTAAGACAGGGAAACTCCTTAAGATTTGGAAGTGGACCCTGGGGACAGCAGGATCTGGGGAGGAGAGGGAGCTCAGCTGGGATCTGATTCATAGAATCATAGAGTTGGAAGGAGCCATACAGGCCATCTAGTCCAACCCCCTGCTCAGTGCAGCCTAGAGCATTCCTGACAAGTGTTTGTCCAGCCACTGCCAGTGAGGGGGAGCTCACCACCACCCAAGGCAGCTGATTCTACTATTGAACAACTCTTACTGTAAAAAAAAGAAAAAGAAAAAATAATTTCCCCTAAAATACAGGTGGTACCTTTCTGCCTATAATTTAAACCCATTATTATGAGACCTATCCTCTGCTCCCAGGACCACCGATGGGGGGGGGGGGGGGGATGAGGGGACAAAATTCAGGAGGGCCAAATCAGCTGGAAAGCCCTGAAGTCCGGGTCATTCAGGGAATGCATTTTTTTAATGGAGTTTGATTGCAGCCACTAGGGGCTCAGGGAAGGCAGAGCACAGTAAAAAGGACTCGGAGTCTTCTGGCTGGGCCTTTTAGCAAAGTTTATTATGAGGCTGAGGGAACCCATTTGCTGATCAGATCCCATTAAACTCATCAGCCAAGCCACCAATGGACCCGGGCAAGACCCACTGGGAAATGCTACAGTTCTTGTCAGGATGCAGCCTCCTAACAAGGTCATTATCCCACCAGTCTATGGTTTGCTATTTTCTTTCGTTCCATCCAGCTCCCACACAGCCAGATCTTGCAAAGGGGTAGCCTAGTTCATGTGTGGTAGCATTTTTTTTTAAAAAAAACTCTTTCATTGTATTTTCTTACATTTTTCTAAATTTTTCCACACTTTTCTCCTCCTTTGTTTTGCTCTCTTCTTTCATGAGCTGCCATTTCTCCCACTGCTCCAGCATCGCATCTTACATTGTTCTCTTCTTCTCTGTTTTATCCTTACCACAACTCTGTGAGGTAGGTTAGGCAGAGAGTCTGTGATAGGCCCAAGGTCACCTGGCAAGCTTCTGTGGCAGTGGGGATTTGAACCTCGGTTTCTCAGATCTCAATCCGTCACTTTACCTACTACACCACTTTAGCTTCCATTGCAAAAAGCTCGTGGGTGGTCTGGAGATAACCTGGGCCAAGATATTCCATTTACTTTCATTTTTGGCCCTGAAACTCCCATGATCATCCTGAAGCTGGTGGCCAGTTTTGAGATTCCTAGTTTTATTTTCTCATGAATTATGCTGGCCAAAAATGGACAGACAGATGGACATGTGGATCCTTTGTGGTAACAGCCAGCCAAGTGATGTGTTGTTATGATATTTGCTTTGGATCAGGATCATATGAGAGGCAGGTGGAATCTTTGTCCAGAGGCCCATGGTGGCTCTCAGCACTGCAGTCCTGCTGCTGCCAATGGGAACAGCCTCCTGCCCTGCTCTATGTGGCAGCCTTTCAAATACTTAAAGAGAGCAATCATAAACCCCCGCAACCTCCTTTTCTCTACACTGAACATTCCCAGATCCCTCAGCCTTTCCTCATAGGGCTTGGTCTCCAGGCTCCTGATCATCACTCCCTTTGGCACCCATTCAATTCTGTTCACATCTGTACGGAAGAGACCAGCTCAGCTGCAAAACTGCAATCCTGAAGAGCCAAGTGAAGGGCAGGGGGGAGGCCTCACCTTCTAAGTTATTACAGGAACGGCTGCTTTTCGTCTCACTGGGAGCTGGACAGCCAAACTACCTTAATCAACAGCTGGACAGGATAAAGGATTCGGCAGCTTGTTATGAGGGAAAGGCGCCCGTCATTTTAGGGAGGATGCTATCTTTGTCCTCCCTTTGGATTAATATATTTTAACTGAGAAGGCCAGCTGATTTTAATTGTTTGTTGTATTCTGACCAACCAGGGACTTTTTGCAGCCATTCTTTTGTTTTGTTATCCATTCTTGGACTGGTATTGTTTCTATTTTGTCTGAATAATAAACCCTGCCACACTTGAGTTCAAATTATTGAACTCAAGTGTGGAACGTGAGTCTGTGCATCTGGAGGAGGACCCCTAGCCTCAGCCCTACAACATCCTTTTTAAAGTGAGGCCTGCAGAACACCACACAGTACTCCAGGTACAGCCTGACCAATGCGGTGTACAGCAGGACTATGACATCTTGTGATTTGGATGTTATGCCTCTGTTGATACACCCCAAGACTGCACTAGCCTTTTTTGCTGCTGCAGTACACTGATTGCTCATATTTAACTCACAGTCCATCCATATCCCAAGATCTTGTTCACACACACTGCTACCCGGAAGTGTGTTTCCCATCCAAGCATGAATGCTTCTTATTTTTGTTAACCAGATGTAGAACTCCACACTTATTCTTGTTGAACTGCATCTTGTTCACATCTGCCCACTTTCCCAGTGTATTCAGATCTTGTTGAATTCCGTATCTATCTTCTTGTGCATTTGCTGCTCCTGCCAATTTGGTGTAATTTGCAAATTTAATGAGTAGTCCCTCCACCCCTTCATCCAGATAATTTATGAAAACGTTGAAAAGTACTAGGCCTAGAACCAAGCTCTGTGGCACCCAATGTTCCCTCTAAGCTGAGTTAGTGTGAGCTAGCTCACAGTTTTTTAGCCTCCTGCTCATACATCTTTGTCTTAACTCAGGAAGGATGGCTCCAGAGCAAACTAATTTATGCAGTAGCCAAATCGCTTGCTCACAGCTTTAATGCCAGTAACTCGCAAAGTAGAATTTTTGCTCACAAGACTCCACGGCTTAGAGGGAGCATTGGTGGCACCCCACTGGATATTTCCCTCCAATCAGATGAAGTGCCACTGACAGCAACTCTTTGGGTGCAGTTCTCCAGCCAGCTCCCTATCCACCTAACTGTTCTAGAGACCACACCGCAGTCCTCCAGTTTACCCATTAGAACATCATGGGGAACCCTGCCCAAAGCTTTACTGAAATCCAGGTAATAACATCAATGGCGTTCCCATGAGAAAGTAAGCTTGTCACTTGATCAAAGAAGGAAACGAGGTTTGTCTGGGTCTGGCAGGACCTCTTGGGGACAAATTTGTGCTGATTTCCCTGGATCACAAAGTTGTCCTTCAGATGCTCACAGACTGACCCCTTTAAAATCTGCTCCAGGATCTTCCCTGGGACAGAGGTCAGACTGACTGGCCTGTAGTTTCCTGGGTAATCCGTCCTCCCTTTTTTGAAGACTGGGATAACAATCACCCTCCTCCAGTCTTGTGGCATGTCTCCCATCCTCCAAGAGGTCTTGAAGATGACAGACATAGAGTCCAGCCTCCTAAAGCTGCCATGTTATCCAGGGGAGCTGATCTCTGTAGTTTAAAAATGGGTTGTAATTCTGGGAGATCTCTGGGCTTCACCTGGAGACTGGCAACCCTATTCTTAGGAGTGTATTACCTTTGAGCTTAGAGGTTCCATATAACTACCATGTCTTATAGCAATAGCCTTGTCATTTGTGATTTGACAAATCGTGTTTTGGAGCCATCTAGGCTTAAGGGTCCTTGGGCAAGAGACCACCTCTGGATTTTTGCAGTCCTTCATGTGCCAAAGAAAGAGGAGTAAAATAAACAATTGACTAGTCTGTGCATCAAAATATGACAAGACTGCCAGGAACATTCTCACATTTTAGTGGTTAGAGAAGGCCAATGACACCAGGAATTAGCCCTACTTGTCTGTATGCAATAGTCACACGTAATAATGGACATATGGATTGCATACGTGACAGGGCTTTCCATGTTAAAATATCATTATGTCTGAAGCGCCTTTGAACAGGTAATGACAGATGCTGCTCCTTTCACATGGCAGTGGCTGCCGCAGAAACATTACCACACTACCATATTAATGCAACCTAGTGCAGAAGCAGCATAGTTCAGTGTTGTCTTGTGCTTCTGACTCTGCTACTGATGGTGTTTCCGTATCCATTCTTTTGTAAAAAAAAAATAGATTACTAGTTGTGCTGAGCTGTCAGCACAGTTCAGGAGATTGTGTTTTGCCTTCTCAGTTGTAATGTCTCCAGACCACCGGTATCCTAAGTGCCATTTCTCTGTTGCTGGCTCACAATGCAGAATAAGAGAGCATCTTCAATGCAGATAGTATGTTCTTTTGCATGCCTGCTGGCAACTACTCAGGCACAAGTTTAAAAGCGTCATGTTTGTGGTGGCTGCACTACTCAGAGAGCAAGTAGGGGCCTTCCTATCCCCTCCTCCCAACAACATTAAAAAAAAGCCTTTCATATGAATACCAAAGGCTGGCCTGATATGTCTTCTGCTTGCTTTTTGGGAACAGAAGGGAGGAATCAGTCACTGTTGGCATTTTCTGCTCCAAATATCACCGTTTTCTTAATCAACATACTTCGTGAGGAGAACGTTCCTATCATTGCTGTTGACTCAGCCAACTCTGCCCATTCTACTTCTTTTTATGGTTGTGATTTGATGGCCAAATCCCACATGCACCTTTTTAAAGGACTGGGTACCGGGGTAATGGGATTAACTCCGCACCAGACACTGGCACTGTTGCACTGGTTTTTCCTGTGCAAAGACAGCTGTACAGTTCGCTTACTGAATAATTCATGATGTTGGTAGATATTAATTATTGGGTCTATGCTATTTGCTTTGGAGAGACATTCTGTTGGATTCATTTTGGTCAATGTATTTTATAGATCTTAAACAGAGTTTTTTTTGCTCTTTCCTGGTGCTTGCATCCAGATGTATCTCAGTTTTTTAAAAAAGTGATATTATTTCACTTCAAAGACTATACTTCTCCACACTTGGCACAAGAGATCATGAGCATTGAAAGTCAATTGCAATTGACTTGCCATACTGCTCTTCTGATTTTGGTAGCCTCTGCTGATGGGGTTCCCAGCCAGGGGCATAGACTTTGCAATTTCTGGGAGGCAGCACAGGGCTAAACCTGGTCCAGACTCACCCACACTTAATAATCTATATTAAATTATTTATATTTTCAAAAACATGTGCCATCAACAATTAATTATGTGGTTTTTAAAATAGAATTTTTTCACTCATCATAGTCTGAATCTCAGTCAAAGAGGACTCTGTAAGAGGAAATGAAAGATGTCACAAACTCCTTCACTGAGATCATTGGAGTAAATATTTCATTTGTATATAAAAGGAAATACTTCCTCCCCCTCTTTCTTTTCCTTACAATCACCCAATGAAGAATGGTTAGGTTGAGACTATGTGACTGGCCCAAGGTGGATCATTTCAGTCCACTCAGCCTGGAGGAAGTCGACAGATTGCTCTCAACTGTACATCCAACCACGTACAGCCTTGACCCGTGCCCCTCGTGGCTCATAAAAGAGGGCTGCGAGGGGTTACGAGGTGCCTTCCGAGAGATTATCAACAAGTCCTTCATTGAAGGGCTGTTCCTGGGGGCACTCAAGGAAGCGATGGTCCGCCCCCTCCTGAAAAAACCATCTCTGGACCCGGCCATATTGGCCAACTATCAGCCGGTGTCCAATTTGCCCTATTTGGACAAAGTACTGGAGAGGGTGGAGGCGATTCAGTTGCAGAGCCTTTATAGATGACACTTCCATGCTGGATCTGTTTCAGTCCGGCTTCCGGCCAGTCCATGGTACGGAGATGGCACTGGTCGCCCTCACGGATGACCTCTGGAGACATCTGGATTGGGGCGGTACAGTGGCACTGGTGTTGTTGGATCTGTCAGCGGCGTTCGACATGGTCGACCATCAGTTGCTGATCCACCGCCTCGCCGACATGGGGATACAGGGGCTTGCCTTACAGTGGCTTGCCTCATTTCTCCAGGGTCGGGGACAGAGGGTCGCACTAGGGGAACAGACTTCCCAGAGGCACCCACTGATATGTGGGGTTCCTCAAGGGGCGGTGCTGTCCCTGATGCTGTTTAACATCTGTATGCGCCCCCTCACCCAGATTGCCCGGAGGCATAGGCTTGGGTGTCATCAATATACCGATGACACCCAGCTATATCTGTTGTTGGGCGGCCAGTCTGACTCTGACCCAGATGACCTGGAGCGGGTGCTTCAGGACATAGTGGACTGGCTCAGACTGAGCTGACTGAAACTCAGTCCAATGAAGATGGAGGTCCTGTGCTTGAGTTGGAATGGGTTGGGGTTAGGGATCCCACTTCTGACATTCGGGGGGTACCACTGGTACCAGCACCGAGGGTTAGGAGTCTGGGTGTGCTCCTGGACCCCTCCTTAACAATGGAGGCCCAGGTAGCAGCCACTGCCAAGTCAGCCTTTTATCACCTACGGCTGATTAGGCAGTTGGTTCCCTACCTTGAACGCGATGACCTAGCAACAGTGATCCATGCTGTGGTCACCTCGAGACTAGACTACTGTAATGCTCTTTACATGGGGCTGCCCTTGTCTCAGATCTGGAAGCTGCAGCTGGTGCAGAGCACTGCAGCCAGGCTGCTGATGGGTCTTTCTATGCGAGACCACATCCAGCCTGTGCTGAGGTCTCTGCACTGGTTGCCTATAGCACTGGTTCAAGGTGCTGGTACTGACCTTTAAAGCCCTACTTTAAGCCCTACTTTAAGCCCTACAAGGTGGTCTGGGGCCTGCCTACTTGAGGGACCACCTTTCCCCATATGGGCCCCAGAGGGCAATGAAGTCAAGCTCTCAACATCGCTTGACTCTCCCTGGTCTGAAAGACGCTCGGCTGGTCAGTACCAGAACCAGGGCTTTCTCGGTGGCGGCCCCATACTGGTGGAGTGAGCTCCTGGAGGCCATCAGGTCCCTGCGGGACCTATTACAGTTCTGCAGGGCCTGCAAGACCGAGCTCTTCCACCAGGCTTTCAATTAGGAGCCGCCACCGGAAGACCAAGAACAACTCTGCCCTGGAATTCACTGGCTGAGCCCTTGCTGGAGTTGGCTCCATCTGGCTGCCACCTTTTCTTTGTCACCACTTGACTCTGTTGCCGCCTGCATTTTTCTGGTGTTTTATGCGTAAATTATGCTATGTTTAAATTATGTTATGTTTTAAAACTGTACACTACTGTATTTTAACTGCTGTAAGCCACCTTGAGCCAGTTGTCTGGAAAGGTGGGGTAGAAATGTGAAAAAGGAAGGAAGGAAGGAAGGAAGGAAGGAAGGAAGGAAGGAAGGAAGGAAGGAAGGAAGGAAGGAAGGAAGGAAGGAAGGAAGGAAGGAAGGAAGGAAGGAAGGAAGGAAGGAAGGAAGGAAGGAAGGAAGGAAGGAAGGAAGGAAGGAAGGAAGGAAGGAAGGAAGGAAGGAAGGAAGGAAGGAAGGAAGGAAGGAAGGAAGGAAGGAAGGAAGGAAGGAAGGAAGGAAGGAAGGAAGGAAGGAAGGAAGGAAGGAAGGAAGGAAGGAAGGAAGGAAGGAAGGAAGGAAGGAAGGAAGGAAGGAAGGAAGGAAGGAAGGAAGGAAGGAAGGAAGGAAGGAAGGAGCTTCTAAGTGGGGATTTGAACTCTGGTCTCCCGAGTCTTAGACCAGCACTCTAACAAGTACACCACTCATACTGGATACTCAGTATGAATCTTCAAATGCATCTCAGAATCCACAATAAATCCACAGTAGATACTGGCTTCTCTTCTACCCTGACCTGAAATTATGGGTAATTATGTTTGGTTGAAGAATCACCTCAGGACTGAAGAATCACCTCACTTTCTGTATTTGGTGTACCAGCTTTATTTCCTTCCCCCTCATGTACAGATGCACAGAGATAAAAAATGGCTACTCCCATATCTACCATTTCTTTTTCTCTGAAGCGACAAGTCTCAGGAGACCCAAATCACCTTAAATCCCAGCATTTGAGCCACAGGCCTCTGTTCCCCCCAACACATATAGCTAGACAGAAATATTCCCATCCCCTTCGTTTCTTTTTGTTAAAGCTGAAAGTCCCAGGATACCAAAATTTCCTTAACTTCCAGTACGTTGTCTGTTTCAGTGATCCACGGCTGAAAGTAAGGGCTTTAGGCAGAACTTCCAAAGATCCCAAGGAAAAAAAAAAAGTGGTGGGGTGCTCCTGTGTGGCAAATAAATGTCTCAAAGTCCCAGAGAAAGAAAGCGGAGTTGGCACCCTGTGTGAGTGGAGAGGATGAGACTGCACAATTTAAGCCTAAGCAGCTTCATGATGCTACCTGGCAGCCGGGGGGCATAGCCCCCATCCAGGAAAACCTCGGGGGCTTGAGCCCCACTGCCCCCCTGTAATTTAAACCTGTTCCCAGCCTCAAGGTAGGCCCTGGAGTTCTCCCAGAAAAAAAAACTGATTGCCGGAGCACAGAGATCAGTCCTCCTGGAGAAAATGGCAGCTTCACAGGGTGGGTTCTGAGAAATGGAAGTCCCTGCTAAACTCCCTCCCTCCCTTCCTCAGACTGCAGTGCAGCATCTCCAGGCACTGCCCAATGTCCAAGCCGTATCTGGCACCCCTAGTCATGGGGCTAATAATGTATATTTGGAAACTTCAGGTCTTTGATTCTGCCTGTATGATGATGCAGCTTCTATAGGTGTGGATCCTTTGTGACTGATAATTTACATAAACAATTACATTCTAGATCTATAAAAACAGATTTGATATCTGCAAGGAACTATGGTGGGCCAAAAATTACAGGGCTTCTCTGAGTTCCGAATTCCATTTGCCTTGTGTTATTAAGATAAACAGAAGAAATTTCTGTTATTATTTGGCTCTCAATTACTCACTGGGAGTGGACTAGAAGCCACCACTTGATTTCTTCAGAGAGTCCAGTCCGAACAATTACCTATCGAGATTTGTACGCTCATTAGAAAATTTACTAATAATTGTGTACCAAAATTTTTGATCTTCAAGATTTTAAACAACTTCTTTCTGGGCAGTGTAGTAAATACATTTTCAGCCGTATATGCTACAGATCTCTAGTTTAAGAAATAACCCCTTTTGATAAATCTCAAGTTTTGCTTGGGAATTCAGGGTTTTCTTCCCACTTCTTAAAGGCATTGGCCTGCTACTGGTATATTTCAGTAGGGTGATCCTGAACATGAAAAGGAGGTGGATGGTCCCAAAAATCTCTAACCCAGATGAATAAGCACCTTGCCCGCATATGCCCATATTGCCACTGCATCTCGAAATCTGTAGGGGTGCATTTAAAACAGTTGGGCTGACCATCAAATTAAAAAGATGTAACAGTTTAGGATTGCCCCATACATTTATTTGTGTCAACTAGTACTTACAATTCTGGAAGCAAGCTTCAGAGTAGCACAGAGCTCTTCTGTGCGGACGTGTACCAGAGACAAGAGTTGCTTGCTAGGTCCGGCGTTCACCCAGCAACGTCTATAAGCAAAGCCGAATGACTCTCTACTAATCAAGTTAAAACGTGCCGCGGTATCTCTGCTCCAGCCTCCCGTCGGCCCGGCTCTCTGTCTCCACTCCGCCCGCCCGCACTGGCCGCAGTCCCGCCTCAGGCTCCTCCCACACACACGGCGCAGCCAGTCAACGCGAGGCTGTGACATCAGCGCAGGGAAGCCGACCCGGGGAAAGGAACGAGATTGATACATTGTAGCGATTCCTTTTCCTGTCTCGTCGTTCTAAAGAGCCAGCGAGCCGGGCGCTGGGGCCAAGCTGGGGTTGGGGCGGGGGGTTTTTTTCTCAGAAGGGGCGGCCGCCTGTTCCGGTGAGATCTGGCGGGCCGATCGCCGCTTTCAAAGTCCGGAGTTTCTTTTAAGATCCTGGGGAAATTGGCCCCAAAGAAGCGGAAAGGAATCGAGTTTTGATCCGGCTCTTGAGAGCAAACTTCCTACTGTTGGGGAAAGAAAGAGAAGCGAAGGAGGAAGGGTGAGGCGGCCAGGGAAGGGACTGTTGTCCGCTGCCTTGACTTCGGGCGGTACGATGCTGTCTAACTCCCAGAACCAGAACCCCCAGGTACTTTTCCCCAACCCACCGCCTCCTCCCCCGCCGCCTCTTCAGCCACAGCAACAACAGCCACAACTGGGCCAGCAACAACAGTTCCCCCAGTTCCATATCAAGTCCGGCCTTCAGATCAAGAAAAATGCCATCACGGATGATTACAAGGTCACCACTCAAGTGCTAGGACTGGGGATTAATGGGAAAGTTTTGGAAATCTTTAACAAGAGAACCTCGGAGAAATTTGCTCTGAAGGTAAGTTTGGAAGGATGGGGGAGAGCCTGGGTCTGTGAGTCTAGCTTCTATTTGCTCGTAATTTGCCTTTTAGAAAAAGTTTGGCCATGTCAGAAGTTTAAATTTCTCTTACTTGGAAATTAAGTCTAACTGAAATAGACTGCCGAGTGAATACGATGCGGATCGTGACGATAGGGTGTGCGGCAAGGGGCCTTCTTTGAGCTTCCCTATACCATATCGATCAGTACCGGCGCAGATCAACAAAACTTGAACGGTGTGTGCGTGACGTCTCCCCGTCGGGGGTGGTTGATCCTCGTCATAATTGTGTCTGGTTTAACCCCGCACAATAAAAGAAGTTTTTGCGGGCCGTGTAGAAGTTCTCCGATTACTCAGCGCTGTGAAGTTCTGTGTGTCTGCTTTTTTTTAAAGGGAGGGGGGCAGTTGATGATGTCATTCCTCCGTGGACTTTCCCATTCTTCTCTCCCCTCCCCCCCCCCCCCCCCAACTGAGCAAATTCAGCATTTGAACGAGTTAGGAGTTCCCCAATGAGAGACGAGGGTGGGTGGAAAGAAACTCCAGAAGGCCAAAAGTGGGCTAATCCTGTAAATATAGGCTGGGCTTTGATTCTCGCGTCTTGACACCCCCCCCCGCGAGGGCATGTATTGGGCATGCATACGTGTGTGTGTGTGTTTGATCGGCGGTTTGCGCGGAGCTAGCGATCGGGGGCGGGGGGGTGACTAGGTGTTACGGATATCGTCCAGCTCTTCGGGGGGGGGGGGGGGGTTGGGGATCGCCGGACACCTTCGTCCGGAGCAGTGTACAGTGGCCATGTACACATCACGCTCATTCACAGAGAGTTACTTCCGAGCGCCGTGGTGCCTCTCCGCCCCTCCCCCTCTCCATCGTAAACCCACTTCTCTAAAACCTCTCCTCCAGATCTGTTGGTGAGATGCAGTTCCTGGGATTCAGAGAAACGGTTAGTTTCGCCATGATGTGATAACTGACTGGGGCCTCTTTCCCCACCCTGAGCAAGGAGGAGACACTGGCCAGCAACAGTTTCCCCTAAAGGGTACATGGCTGCTGGGGTTTTGCCGTGGGGTAATGTGTCTTCTTCCAGGACTGGAAATCAGCTTACTAAAAGAAATAGGCTTTAAATAATTGTAGTAATATTGTAAATAAGTAAAATGGAGATTCTTAAATTGTCCCTTTAACATACAAGTTGAGAGCTCCCTTGTTTCTCATCATGGACAATGGAAATGAAGCTTAAGGTGGTTTCACGTGGTTGCTTCTGTCTTAATGGGGTTCTTGTGTTATGAATTCTTTTAAGGACATTTTTAATATTCATACTCTAAAAGCACCTTGGAGTCTTCTTCTCAGCATGTGTGGTTAATGTGAGAGAGAGAGCAGAAGAGATTTTCCAGAAAAAGAAATCCAATGTAGTTTCTAGGGTTCTTCACAGATAGCTTTAAAAGCACCTTTTGTATTTGGTATAATGTGAATGTAAAAGCTACACTGGCTAGACTATATGCCAGGTATAATAATAATCAGTGCCCTTCTACCTTGTATCCCACTTTGACACCATTCATATATAAAGCAAGGTATTAAGTGGACATGCTTCTACATTCAAATTACAAAGCAGTTTAAGGACTGAGCCAGTTCAGATGTTGGAAATCCTTGACTGAATAGCCTGTTTCCTTGTACTTATTTTAGTAGTGACAACAAGGGAGGGATTGCATAATTTCCCTCTGCTCTTTCTTAATGAACCCCCATCTTGCTAAAGCAGCTGTTTGCCAATATCAGGTAAATACACAGGTGCTTTTCTTATCTGGGAGAAATAGCAACTTCAGGAATAATTTACACGGGGGAAAATGACCAGGAACCATCACTTCTAATCCAGTTCACCCCCTGCCATGGCTTCTATTAACAAAATTAAAGAGGCATCTGTGTCAGTGGAATTCCTGTTCAGCTGTGCAATTGACAGGCCGCTCTTTGGTGAATCATTATCTTTCATTCTAACCTACCTCACAAGGCTGGTTGGGAAGGGAGAGGAGTCCCAGGTATATCATCTTGAAGAAGGGCAAGATATAAATTGTTGCTGTTCTCAGTACTTTATTATACTAACAGCTGCAACACTTACAAACACTAACCCACAACATTTTGACAGGCCTGGACACATACCTAGGATTACATCCCAGCCTTAGATGAAAGTGAGTTTTCCTGAAGTGGCTGAACAGTTATTTATAATGAGCAAGCGGCCATTGTTTGCTGTCATTGTTTTCTGGTTAATGTCCCATTGACAAGAGTGATAGACATCTGGGTAGTAGAATGGGCTTTGCAGACTGAAGGTGGGGGATCAAAGTTTTGAATGCTCTTATATGGAGCAGCCCCCCCACCCCGGAAAAAACTCCCCATGAATAAAAATAAACTAGCATATCAGGGAATGGACTGGGGGAAAATGTTTCTCTGATGTGGTATTTTTGTACTACAGTGAGGTTTTTGAAAATATGGTGGGGGTTTTTTTCAAAATGGCAGCTCAACCCACAGGTTCTAGTGGCAGTTTTCTATTTTCAGGTTCAGCCATCTCTTTCTGTGGTATGTGTAGGTTGGCTTGAAGTGGTATCTCAACCCCAGCATTCACATGTCTAAAATGAAAATAGCCTTATTATATAAAATGGATGAGGTGGGAACAATAGAGAGAAGGAAGGGAAAGACAGGATTAGGAAGGAAGGAATGTGGGCAAATACATTTAAGTGTCTTTAGGATCAAAATAGGTATGATGATGGGACATCTCGGTATAATATTTCCCATGTTTTTAAAAATTAAGATCAGCAGACTGAGGCTGTGGCAGAGAATGGTGGGTGTAAACTTCCCCACTAAAGTTTTTGTTTTTCCCTTGAGGATAATCTTACTTTATGTGTACCTCTAAATTCTCCTCTCCCCTGCCAACAGCAGTTTTTTTTGGGAGGGAGTAGAGTCCATTTAAAACAGAAAGTGGTAAGCGGGAAAGGTATCAACTCCCCCTATGCCAACCTTGTTATTACCTGATTTGATTGAGACCCTCCCAGGGCTACCATTTACAATTTAACAAAAGGTGAGAAATTTATAACAAAAGATGAGCTATCTAATCACTAATCTTTCACCTTCATGATTAGTTTGGTGCTCAAAGCTTGGAAACAGCTGGGAATGAAGATCAAGGTGAGAAGCCAAAGTCTGCATGGGAAAAAGTGAGTTCAGAGGAGGGGTTTGAAAGTGGAGGGGTGGTGGCACTACACACATGTGTGCAAAGAGAAAGTTCTTGTGAAAGCAGTATGTTATATCCAGGGGTCCTTTCGTAAAAAAAGAGGTGCAGGAGCTCATTAGCATAACTCATTTGCATATGCCACACCCCCTGATGTCACCGGAAGTGTCAAAAGGCCACACATCCCTGACGTCATGGGCAGTGTGTCAGAAGGCAAGGAGGGAGGGAGGGAGGGGGAAGGAAGGAAGGAAGGAAGGAAGGAAAGGAACAGGAAGGTAGGTAGGTAGGTGGGGGAGAGAGAGAGAGAAGAAAGAAAGAAAGAAAGAAAGGGAGGGGGAAGGAAGAAAGGGAGGAAGGAGGGAGGAAGGAAGAGGGGAAGGAAGGAAGAAAGGAACAGTAAGGTAGGTAGGTAGTTGGGGGGAGAGAGAGAGAAGAAAGGAAGGAAGGAAGGGGGGAAGGAAGGAACAGGAAGGTAGGTAGGTGGGGGAGAGAGAGAAGGAAGGAAGGAAGGGGGGAGGGAGGGAGAGGGGAAGGAAGGGGAAAAGGAAGGAACAGGTAGGTAGATAGGTAGGTGGGGGGAGGGAGGGAGGGAGGGGCGCTTCTCCCCCCACTAGGGCTGGCGTTTCCCTCCCCCCTTGCTTGGGCCTGAGTGGCGTTAAGCCACTCAGGCCCGGCTTCTCCCTCCCTTGGGCCCCGGGAATGGTGACTGGGGGAGGGAGGGGGCTCTGGGTCGGGGCCGGCGGCCAGCCGTGGCCCCGGGAAAAGCGACAGGGCTCGGGAGGGGGCTCAGGAGCAGGGCCGGCAGCCAGCTGCGCCCCCAGGAAAGGCAACTGGGTGAGGGAGGGGGCTTGGGAGCGGGGCCGGCGGCCAGCCGCGGCCCCGGGAAACGGGACAGGGCTCGGGAGGGGGCTCGGGAGCGGGGCCGGCGGCCAGCTGCGGCCCCAGGAAACGCGACAGGGCGAGGGAGGGGGCTCGGGAGTGGGGCCGGCGGCCAGCTGCGGCCCCGGGAAAGGCAACAGGGCGAGGGAGGCTTTCTGCCGGGGGGCGGCGCTTTGTTATGTGCCCGCCCCCCGGCCCCTTCTCTCCCGGAGCGGTGCTCCGGCGCGCTCCGGCCCCAACGGAGCCCTGGTTATATCTAATAAGGATCCTGTAGTGCGCCTTCTCCTGACACTGATCTAAACACCTTACATTTCTGTGGCTGATCTCCAGTGGAAGCTTTTTCAGAAGACAGGATCACCATGTGGTTCTGAATGATCTCATAACACTTTGCATAAATCTCCAGCATTGTTCTTTGTTTTGAAATGTACCCTCTCACCCCTAACATTTATCTAATATTTTCTACTCCAGTTGTCTCTGCCTTTACTCCAGACATGACTGGGTGTGTGAGGATGGCATGCAGTTTACAACATCTGACTGAATGAAAGGTGCTGGCTTTTCTTTATGTGTCTTCCATGTAACTAGGGTGTGTCATTAAGAATTTCCTCTATCATAAACTGAGGAATTCACCACCACCTCTGACAAAGATTGAACCCTTTGATCTCTTGAAGCTTATAGAAAGCAGAGGAGACTCCATATAGTCCAGCAACAAAGAAAATATGTTAATAAGTCACTTTCAGTGAAATCCCTTTACATTGCTGTTTATGTGGGTGTGCGCGTTATGAAAAGGCAGGATAACAGAAAGTTGACTTTAGAAGGACAAAATCTACCATCTGCTGCATTTGGCTGACCATTCTTGATTCCCAAATGTCCCCTAGTTTTAATAGCTGAGTTAAAAATCTATCACGAAGTGTGATAGAAGGTTATTGTAGTATAAGTGGTTTATGTGTGGGTTGAACACCAACTCATTTGGGAAAGACTTTCTCACCTTTAAATGGCTTTGGAAGCATCATATGAAGGCTTCAGTGAGATGGGCACAGATTACTGTACTCCAGAAGAAGAGAACAGTCTGCATCTTAAACATAAATTTGCTCCCACACATTTAGCTGTTCAGAAATGCTATACATTATCTGGTTAATTACAGAGATCAAAAACAAGAACTCTCCTTCTGCTGCAATGAAATCTTATTTCCCCCTTTTTAGACAACTCTGTTTGAAAAACAACTGAAAAATAGGCATTTCTTGGGTTATTTTCCTATTGTAATGTCTCTGTGCAGCCATAAATGCTGCATTAAACAGACTATATTCTACTTCTCCAAGACAGAAATTGTTCTTTCACGTAATGAGCTGAATAGCAGATTCTTGCATTTTGCTCGAGAACATGCACATTTATCACTATTATTATGTCTGAGACATGCTAATTCTTTTTCTTTCTAAGCTGTAAATGAGTGGGCTCAGCTACTGTTTTGACAGAGTGCTTTTAATCAATTTGGCAGTTGCCTTCGCCACTCTAAATTGCCAGCTTCCAATACTTCCCCGTGAGAAAGAATAGGAAGAATGAGAGTTCCAGCAGAAGAAGGAAGGGGCACGGGCTGGCATCTCCATGATCACTCTGCATGAGAATATGGGGCCAGATAAGAAGAGCTGCTTTGGCAGTGCCATTTATCTTGCCGACAGTGCAGCAGGATCCCTCCAGGCCTGCTTTTTATCTAGTTGTGACTTTTTAATCATCTGAATCCAATTGAAGTGAGTTTACAGCCTAGTGGGGTGATAAGTTGCAGGCTTTTAAACTTTGTGCTTAGAACTTAGGCCTTCTGTCACTTACTGATAGAATGTTTATGGCCGAATGTGACTGCCATCTGATGGCTGGTGCCATGGGCGGGGGGGGGGGGGGCTATAGTGTTCCATCTCTCCCATCGGCCTACTAATTTTGTCTCAGGCAGACCATATCACCCCTGTATGCTCCCACCTTTATTATTATGGTACTTAGATACTATTCAGATGGGGTGGGGTTCATTTGGAGTGCAAGTGGTTTGTCTAAGGCTACCAGATGAGCTCATGGCAGGAGTGAGATTAGAACCAGGGACTTTATCTTTTGCAGTTCAGCTTCTCAGCCCCTCCACCCCATGCTGTCACCCTAGTCAGAGTCTTCTATTGTTGCTGGGATTGACTAAGATGATAACAAAATACTTGTGCATAGGACAATAATGTTAGCAAGGGGGGGATGTTTAGCAAAATACTAGCAATTTCTGTTTTTGTATTATTTTCCACACTTCTCTTGATGGGAAACATTTTTTTTAACATTCCCTTCCCTTTCAACATGGAGAAAGGAGAGAGTTCAGGCAAGCTGTCCAGTGTATCGGCTTCAGTTCCAAGTCCAAGACCCTTTTCCGATTCATTGGAATTGTTAGTTGAGAGTTCTAGCAGATGGTGCTGCTCACTAGTGTAGGCTGAGACTTGTGTGCTGCAAAGTTTCCTTTGTAAATCATCAGAGAAAGTTTACACTTTAGATTGTTCAATTGATAAGGACTGAAGAGGACATATACGTTTATTAGGTAGTCTCTGAAAACAAATGCATTGCTGTCTTTCACTCACTAATATGTGTCTGTATGACTAAAGGGACTCTTTAGTAATGTCAGTCAAGACAAACAGAAAAAAAAGAAGAAAAAAAATGCCTTTGGCAGTAACTGAACAAACCAGCTATCAGGAAAGAATTGCAACAGGACTAGTTATTTCCGGTGACGCAAAGCATTGGACTGAGCTGTTGCCAGGAGCAAACACTGAAACTTTCCCTTCAATGGCATGTTTTGATTTTGATGCCTACGCTGCCCATCTGATTGCTTTCTGTTTGCATTCCTTGTTTCCACTGGTTGTGGATATTAATGCAATCCCATCTCAAAAGCAAGGCAGTTGTAAACCTCATGAATATTATATCACTGCTTTTGGTTCTGTATGGAAAAATGGTTGCTAAATTTGTCTTGGTTTCAGGTGCTCTTATGTGAGCATTTTATTTAGGATTCATCTCAGGGCACTTGCAGAAGTTGTATAAACTGTGATGTGTTCTTTCCATCCAATCCATGTTTGTTTATGCTAAACAAAATCCAATGAATTACCTAAGTGAGTGTTTAGTAGCCAGACTAAAGGACAATCTTTATCTGCTAAGGAGCTGGAGCTTAGGATGGATGGAATATGGCAGGTAACTTAAGAAAAAAAAGTTGGCAGGCCACTGATCACTGCAGTACAAAATTAAATTGGAAAACCACTTAGTAGCAATCTGAGCCTTGCATCAGTTCAGACCTGGCCTATTCTCTTCCAGAAAACAATTCTGTAAAGTAGTATGGAACTGTTAACTTCCACTGACATTGAGAATAGCAGAGGAGCTCATGAAAAACTCCTAAAGCCAGCCAGAAGGATTTGTGGACTACTGCCCTTGCTAGTTGACACTATGAAGTGTAAGGTTAACCTGTGTGGTCAGTCTCTTGGGGATATATGGTAGGGATGTGATCTGTCTTCCTTCACTCAAGTTGCAGAAACTTCTTGATGGAAGAAAATAAAGTGTCTATGCTCTAGAAAATCCAGAGTCATAGCTGACTTGACCTGGATGCTTATTGCTGCTGAGCCTCTGGCATTATGTGACACAGACTGCAGTACTAGGAAAACATCTCCTATTGTCAATTCCTCCATATTCTGTGTTTATGGCAACGCTTTGTATGAAATCCATGATCAGTTTGTGATTGGCTTTCTTACTAAACTTTGTATAAAATAAATACAAGGTGTCCTGAGTGGATCAGAGGATGTTGGAAGTTATCTCAATCCCACATGGGTCTAGGGGCAAATAGCTGCCCTTCGGACCTATTGCTCTGTACCGTGGCACTTATTTGATTTTTTTTTAGCAAAAGGATTTCATTTCAGCTAGCTCACAGGCTGAAAGGTGCCTTTGGAGCTCTTTCTCTTCTTCTGCCTCACTTTTTTTGGTCATTGAAGGCCTCTTGAAATGGATAAAGCTGTTCTACAGCAACTTTGGAAGCAATGCTAAGCAGGTACACTCAGAAGTAAATCCCATGTTATTCAATGGGTCTTATTCCTCGGAAAGTCTCCTTAGGATTGCAGCTTTTGTTTTCTTCATGGTACTATTTGTATTATGAGGCCTCCTGGAGTTTATGTAGAGTGTCACCCCTGCCCAGGAAAGTAAGAGATGGTGAAATGTGATCCATCATTATGATTTGAATACCTTCAGACAAGTATTCAGAGAATGGTTAAAACCTCAGGCTTCATTCCACATTGTAGGAGCTCTTATGTGGCATTTTCTAATTTAATAAAATACTTGTACTAGTGGAGACTGTCACTAAATTCTTTTCTGGTGCCATTTCTATTTGTTCTTTATTTAATTGTTTGGTCTTTTTTACTGGTATTTACATGGTATTATTTTATGCTGCTGTTGTTCTTGTTACACATGGGTCTGCAAGTGTTACATGCCAACAAAGGTAATTGGATTGACTGATAAAATATTTGTACTCATCCTGTTCAGTTATTATAATTGTCAAGGCAGTTTTACAGTAAAGTCAGATGGTAATAGAGTAAAGTCAACACCTCAAAAAATTAGTTACATTTGTAAGACATTTGGGGGGGGGGGTTCCTCTGTTTCTGTTTAAACTGAAATAACAAAATCTGCCTGTTACAAGCACCAGGGTCCAGTGTTCCCTCTAAGCTGAGTTAGTGTGAGCTAGCTCACAGTTTTTTAGCCTCCAGCTCACAGATTTTTGTCTTAGCTCAGGAAGAATGGCTCCAGAGCAAACTAATTTATGCAGCAGCCAAATCGCTCGCTCACAACTTTAATGCCAGTAGCTCACAAAGTAGAATTTTTGGTCACAAGACTCCACAGCTTAGAGGGAGCATTGCCAGGGTCTTCAGCTGCCAATCCCTTTCTCCCAGCCCTCCTCTTGCAAAGGAATGCATTGGCCATATATACCCTTATACTCCTTAAGGGAACTCTGGTTGGTGTAGCTGAAAGGTTCTCATTGATGTGGTTAACCCAGTTGCTATTGATTAGTCTTCTAATGCATTGCATAATGGCAGCCAACTTAATGTATTTCTAGGTGTGGATTTATGCTGATTTACTTTAAAGGGAATTAAGCCAGTTTACATCTCAGGATGTTCTCACAAAAGAAAATTAGAATGCCTTTTAGTCTGGACTGAGCATCACTTGTGAAAGCTGTTAATGTGTGACTGAAAGTGGAAGAACCATTTTGTACTCAAAACATATATTCTAGTCTGTGTAGTTTTCCATCATGTCGGGACTTTGAGGAAATATAAGAACCTATTTAAGCTGTCACCTGCAAAAATGTCCTCTACTCTGACCAGGCTGAGATTTGGATAGCATTTTATTTAATTGCTGTGGTTCAAATATGGTATTCTTGATCTCCAAATTATGGGTGGCAGATTGGGAATGTGGCATGAGTGTCCTTTTCTCTTGCAGGCAAATTCTCCCTACCTTTTTTTCCATTGTGTGCTATAACTGTAGTTTAGTTCGTGTTTAGGGAAATTTGTCTGAACTGCACAATTGTTTTCATTGCTAGTTGTTGCTTTAACTATTTCATCACCTACAGTATGTAAAGTGAATGAGATTTTACAAGCGGGGCTGAGAGGACTTCAGTATGGAAGAATCTGGTCCTTCTCCCTACACTATCTTCTGCTTTTCCTCCTTTCCTTCCCCTCTTGTGTGATGTATACATTTTGAAACATTTATATTTTCTTAAATATAGCACTCCTTCCTTCCTCCCTCCCTCCCTCCCTCTTTCTTTCTCTCTTTCTTTCTCTCTTCCTCTCTCTCTTCCTCTCTCTCTCTTTCTCTCTCTCTCTTCCTCTCTTCCTCTTTCTTTCTTTCTTTCTTTCTTTCTTTCTTTCTTTCTTTCTTTCTTTCTTTCTTTCTTTCTTTCTTTCTTTCTTAAATAAAGGTATCTCAGAAACCTGGGGATTCCCCTTAGGTTTGCTTCTATGTCTCCCTTGTCTGTCCCTGGCCACATTGTATGGAAATTTGATCTGTATTCTTGGGCCAGGTTCAGAATTTGATGCATAGATTATTCAGCTCCACCTTTCCGTCCTCACCCCATGGAATAACCAGATTAGCGCTCCATCTGCCATTTCTATAGAGAATTGTTTGGTTTGATCTGTACCCAACTGACCTGCAATCTGAGAGCAGGGAATAGGCTCACCCTCTCTTCACTTTAGTTTATATTTATCCTCTGCATGCCCCTCTCTGTCATGTGCTAGGATACAATAAGTATTGTGGAATATGATCTAGTAGTTTCCTTGTAGCCATAATTAGTTTTCAGGGCTCGGATACATTTTTTAAAAACAAAAGCTGTGTCATATTCAGGATGTTAACACAAGGGCCCCCTCTGCTTGTTGTTTTTTTTTTTTTTAATATCAAGTGTCTTCCTGATGAGAGTATCCAGGGATACACTTTCTAATGTTAACTTTTCAGGAGCCACCTGATTCAAGGCTGAAGTCAGTTCCTAAATAGGGCATTGGATTTGATCCTTGTGAAGACCCACAGCTCTCTGATATGTCTAAACTTCTGCCACTGGTCAAGAGCAGAGGTGATAGTAACTAGGATGAATTGTGAGTTGCTTTGTTCTTGAGTTACACTTTTGCAGAACTGGGTAAAAAATGTTGCCTTGTCTCAAATGCAAAGAAGTCAGAGTCATCCTTGGTTAGGACAAGAGACAGTATTAACTGTGTTCTAACCTTTTGCTTTCCAAAGTATTTGACTGTGATGCTTGCTAGACAAAATGATTGTGGGTCTGGAAAATACCGTGGCACTACAGAGGACCCTTACCTTCACATCAATGCCTTCTCCTCTCTATTTATGTATTTAGTTTAGTTCATTTATATCCCCCTTTCTCCCCAATGGAGATCCAAAGTCGCTTACATTATTCTGCTCTCCTTCATTTTTTCTCTTTCCCCTCTCTTATGTACTAAGGACCAAATCAGATGTGATATTTCCCTGTGAGTCTAGTTTGGGTCCCCCTCCCCCCGTAATTCTTATAGCTGGTCAGCTGCTCAGAACTAAGTTCCCAAAGACTGAAGGGCCGATTTGGGCCAGGACCACTGTGCATGGAAAAGAAGGGCTCTGAAAGCTAGCAGAAAACTGGATCTGATGGTAATTTAACATTTTGTAGGGGATAGTATATAAACTATGTGGGTGGTCTGGAGAACAGAAGGGGCAATAGGGATTAAATACAAATGTGTTGCAGGGGCATGGTTGAGATAGTAAGGTCGGACAATAGGAATGGGGATCTCTTGTGTGGAAGGTGAATATTTTGAAGAGATGTGAATTTTCTGGAGGTGGATGATAGTCGGGAGCTTCCGTGGGGCTGGGTGTAAGTATAGTAGTACAAGGGGGGGCCCTGCGATATTCGCGGGGGGGAGAAGCTGACAGCTGTTCCTCTTTCCTTAGCCCCCTCCCCCCCAGAGACTCCTGACGGGCCTCGGCGGCTCTCACCGGGCCCGCTGCTTGCCCCCTTCCCCCCCGAGACTCCCGGTGAGCCTCGGCATGCCGAGCCTCTACAGCCGCCTGCTGAGGCTCCCCCCCTGTAAGGCGGTGGCGGCAGGGAGACCGCTGCCTGCCGAGGCTTCCCCCGCCTTCAAAACGGCGGCGGCGGCAGGGACACCCGCCGTCCACTGAGGCTTCCCCCCCGCTTTCAAAACGGCGGCGGGGGCATAGAGACCTGCCGCCCGCCGAGGCTCTTCCCTCCCTCCCCCCCGCAAATGGGGGCGGCGAGTCCTCGTCACGCCACTTCCCACCCCCTCCCCTACAGCGGCCACAGAGTTCTCTGCGCACGCGCGGAGAACGCTTTAACTTTTCGGGGGATTTAAAGATCCCCCAAAAAGTTTTTTAAACATTTAGGATTTTTCTGCACATGGGGGGAGTGCCCCCCGTGTGTAGAAACCCCACCCCACCTCCCAAGTGCCCCCCCGCACGGATTTAGGTATCCACACGGGGGAGGGTGCTTGGGAATTAGATATATAGATATGACTGTATTTGACTGGTAGTCCAACTTGAGTCTTTGGAGAGAGCAGAATAAAAATAGAAATATTAGGGAAAGCCAGAGGTGCTGGCCATGGACAAAGCTCCATTGCAGGCAGTCTTGCATAAGAATGTCATCAGTGATAAGGAGTTTTGTACAGCACACATGATAATGGGAGCTCCATTGATTGGAGAGACAGATCCCTAGGTTAAAACCCTACTATAATATTTCAGTGTATATAATAGAAATTATCTCACACAAAGCAGTGTATATGAGTCCCTCCCTCCATTGTTCACATTTTAGTGGCATGACTGAATGACAGATTGCTTTAGATGACAGTTCTTCCCATTTATCCTGTTGCCTATGACATCTGAACAGGGGCTGTTTGTGTTTTCTCCAGTCATGATCTATTTTGAGAAATATGAAGTGGGGCTCTTCTACAACAAGCTTAGAGCTGCAGCATTTACACAAATGCATGACTAGTTTTTTTTCACAGGTGTGCCATCAAAGAGAAAGAGGGAGTCATCTTATATTTGCATACGAGTTACAGTTATGTCCAGGTTTGTTTTTTTGTGTGTAACATTTTTCAGGGGGTTGTCTTACATTCAAGGTTGCCTTCCTTTCAAATAAATAAAGTATCTGTTACCAAGGAGGCTTTCTCCTCCACCCCTTTTTCCAGGACAAGTGTAAATGACCACTGTTCATTTCCGCCTTTATTGATTTACTTTCAGGATTATCATGAGAAACATAAACGTCTGACATCTTCATTACCCCCAATTGCCTACAAGCATAGATCTGTGTCCTTTTAAAAGATATTTCTGGATTGAACAAAGGCTTGCACAATGATTGTTGCTGTCATTCCAGCTACCTTCAGGTACTGGATTCCATTTTTGTAAAGAATAAGAAGAATGGGGTTTAATAGCACTTTTAACCTGTAGCCTTCAAAGTGCTTTGCAGAGAAAAGCATGCAGAGAAGTTTCTGTTGTTATTGCTTGCACTACTGCAGCACTTCAGGCCCTTTGAGTGATATAGCTTCTTCACCCCAAAGCACAGAAAAACTCCCATCCGTCCATGCCACAAAAGATTTGCAGCCTAGTTCTCTGCATGATTGGGAGTAGTCCCATTTAATTTGATGGGTTACATGCTGTGGTGGCAACCCAAGTCCTAGCAAACCCCATTGTTATTCCTTTCTCAGACTTTCTTCTTTTTATGTTTTTACAATGCCTGTAGAAGTCGTCCAATCCCAACATCCTGGAACAAACTTCTGTACACTGCGTTGATGCATTTTGTTTTTATACATATCACAGTTGTATTGGATTCCAAGAGGGGTGAAAGGGAAAAAAATTTGTGTGTGTGTGCGCGTGTGTGGCATAGCCCTACTTGCCCAAAGGGTTATACTCTATGCCATTTCTGTGTCCCTACCATAGTCTTAGCACATGAGAAGGGTTTAAAGAGGCCTATTAGAAAAGGAGATGAAATAATTTGCCTCACAAGGAACTGGAGTTGCCAACCTCCAGGTGAGGCTTGGAGATTTCACTGGGAGATCTCTCAGAATTAGAAGTGATCGCCAGACTATAAAGATAAATTATCCTGGAGAAAAATGGCTGCTTTAGAGGGTGGACTCTATAGCATTGTACCCTACTGGGTCCTTCCGCTTCCCAAATCTTGCCCTCCCCAGGTTCCACCCCCAAAATTTGCAGGAATATTCCAACATGGAGTTAGCAACCTTACAAGTGACACTGACTCATCAGTTTGAAAAAAAAACCAATGTGTTGCCCATACCAACAAATGCCATATAGGTACAGAATGGAAAAGAGTCTAAAGATCAAGATGCTACAGTGGATCTAAGAAGACCTAATTTTTATCAAATGTTATTTCAAATCTATATTCATCATAACTATTCTAGAATTGCGCATGAAGCTCCAGTACCTAGTTTAATTCAATCAACAGTTCTCCACCCCTCTGAGTAAAGACTCTGATTCTAGTATCTTCAGTTGCAGAGCATTTGATGTGGAAGTGGACAGGGTGTTTTGATTGGTTGACATTTCACTTTGTGATCTCACAGCTCTGAACTCTGGCAGCACTTCCTGCTTCAGCTGTGGTTCCAAAAATAGTGTGCCGCGAGGCCTCCTTTCCTTGGCATGGTGGCACCCTCATCACTTTATTTATCTCTTTGTTTACAGGCGGCAGTGATGACTTGCTGTAACACTGGTCCTACAGTGTTCTGGCTGGGGAATCTCAGACTTGCATGTCATTTTTTAAAAATGTCCTGCTTGGAAAGCTTCAGTAAATGATGCCATAGGTATGTGGTTCATTTGTGAGTAGGAAGTTATGCTAGAGTGATATAAGCATATGAATAGTAGGGTTGTATTGTGGTTTAAGGTTGCTGTCATTGAGGAGTCCAAAAGGTCAGTTTCAAATATAAATAGTCCATTGTTCCTAGGGTGGAACCTGAACATAAAACTAACTGGCTAATTTCATGTCCTAGCATGTATGAGAGGAGGCTGCAGAGGACATGAATGGCAACATTTGTAAAAATAAATCAGTCTGAACTAATGCTGCTCCATCCTACTTACAGCTATCTGCACAATAGGCATCACTCAATGGCCAAAATGATTGTTGAAGGTAAGCCACATAGGCATGTACTGATTTGGGGGACTGGATGGTGACTAAGCATTTCTGTACCTGTCTCTATAACCCATCTTGTCCTGCTTCCCCACTGGCCTGTGATGCTGGTATGGCCCATAAGACCTGTGCTGTTAAAATTACTTTAGATCTATATCAGGTTTGCACAAGCATTTTGATCACCTGATTACTGAGAAAAAGTACTGTCTAAATACTAACAGACATCACAACTTGAACACCAGAGGTAGAGCTTTTGTATTGGCTGACATCAACTGAAATGCAGCAGCATTTCTCAGTGGACGCAATTTGAATATTTAACTATGAATTGTCAGGTGGTGTGTTATCCAGTGATCTGTTTGCATATGTGAATCAACTGAAATTGATCAAAGCTGGAGGTCCTGTACCCGGGTTGCAGGGGATTGGGATTGGGGATCGGGCTCCCAACCTTTGATGGGGCCCTACTGGTGCCGGTGTTGAAGGTGAAGAGCCTGGGGGTGTTCCTGGGTGCCTCACTGACTATGGGGGCCCAGGTCACCACTACTGCCAGGTCTACCTTTTTCCATCTGAGACAGTTCAGGCAGTTGGCCCCATATCTCACCCCCCGGGACCTGGCTACAGTGATGCATGCAATGGTCACTTCCAGATTGGACTATTGTAATTCTCTCTGTGTGAGGCTGCCCTTGATTCTGCTTCAGAAGCTGCAGCTGGTGCAGATTGCAGCAGCTCTGGTGTTGACTTCGACATCAGTGTGGACACAGATCCATCTGGTGCTGTGTGAACTGTAGCTGTCTGTACCAGCTGCCTATTGACTACCTGATCTGCTTCAAGGTTGGTGTTTACCTTTAAAGCTCTATATGGCCAGGGGGCTGCATATCTGCGAGACCGCTTCTCCGTCTATGAACTCCAAAGGGCTTTTTGATCTGCCAACCAACATCTTCTGGTGGTCCTCAGTCCCAGGGATGTCCATCTCACCTTGACTGAAAAGGCCCTGGCCCCTACCTGATGGAATGCGTTTCCTTATGAGATGAGGGCCCTGTGGGGCCTTTTACAGTTCTGCAGGGCCTGCAAGATGGAGTTCTTCCACCAGGCTTTTAGTTAGGGCAGTGGGCGCCCCCCCACTCCACTGGGCCTCCCCTCAGCAGGTCAGATCTGCATTACCATCTAAGGACCCAAATTTGAAATAGATTGCATCTGTGAGGCTTTAACTATGATTTTTACCAGAGGAATGTTGTTGTATTTTATTGGGGGTTTAATTCTTTATATATTGTATATATTATATTTGATGGATCCTGCCCTGAGCCTGCTATGCAGGGAGTGCAGGATATAAATTCAATAAAATAAATAAAATAAAAACGACAGTCTGATCTGTCTTCTCTAAAATCTCTAGTGAGGAACATTGACTAGTCACCCCACTTGTTTGATTATGGCTTAAGACTTGTGACATATTTTGTGTGGCCTGTATCATGTGTACAATGGAAGACTTCTTGACCTGTAAAATGCCTTCAGTAGGGACAGCTGTGTGGCTGACTTCCTGCAGGTCATGCAGGGAGTGAACTTCGGGGGGGGGGGATGTTCCATTTTTTTTGGATACTACTTGTGGTCCTAACTGTGTGCTGTAATGTCCACCCAGAATCATGGGAGGTTGCTGCTGGGATGTGCCCTGTGACTATCCAAATGTCTGTCTTTAGGGTTGCACTGCATTCCCTGCAGCTGAGAGAAACAGCCTGGCAGCAGGGGACCCCCACCTCCACCAGAGGGTGGTGGAGGTGGGGGTCCCCTGCTGCCAGGCTCTTTTCCCCAGCTGCAGATCAGCTGGCTGGTGGGGGGACTTAAAAAGAGGAAGACCCAGGCCATGTTGCCGGTATTGCGCTGAAAGTGACAGCATCATGCCAGCAATATCAAGGCAACATCCTGGTATTTGGGAAAAAATTCTATGGTAGAAGCCATTTTTACCATAGAGTTTTGCCCAAGTACCAGAGTGTCACAGCAATGTTGCAGGTTGATGCTGCCACTTCCTTATGCAATGCTGGCAATGTGGCCTGGTAAGTCCTCCCCATCTCCTGCTGGTTGCCAGGCAACCCTGTCTGTCTTGAAACTAGGGGCAGCTGCATTATTAGAGATCATACTAACTTGCCTTATTGGGTTGGGAATTGGAAAGCATATGGCTGCCACATCTGGACTCTTGGCTTCTGTGGCTCTGAAGGAGGGAGGACTGCCAACGGCATCTCTCTGTGGAGCTGACTGTACACTGTGAGCCTCTTTCCTTTGTGTTCTTCCTTTGGTTCCAGAAGTTTCCAGCTGGATTTACAGGTGGCTTACAGCTGAAATTATAAATTGAAGTTCTCTGATCTCTATACAGTTTTCACACTTAACTCCTAAATACTGTTGGGAAATAAGATTTTTTTGTTGAGAGTGGAGCCAGCAGTAGTATCTGAATATCCTGGGAAAACTAGTGCTAAGGCTGCTTTTAAGTATTGAGCAGGAGGCGATGAATTCAAACAAACAGGCTTTTATTCAGTGACATTGTTCAGCTCAAAAGACAGCTCTATGAGAGCAGCATTTTCATTTATACTGTTCCAACACATAACTTTCAACAATGTAACTATATACAAGCAATACTATTGGACCCAAGCAGGGCTCAGTGATTGGGTATCTAGATTGGCTTCAGGACCAATGGGAGTCTTTTCTTAATCAGCCAATAGGAATTGGAGCTTTAGGATACCAGAGCCCTTTTCAAGCTATTACTGCTTCATATTCTAAACAAACACAACACCTGCCTCATGAATAAGTGGCCCCACCTTTGTATTTGCCCTCTCCCTTCTGGTACCAAGGCCTGCAACAAACCAAGATGCCAACTTTGCTCTCATGTAGATTGTAGCAACACTATTAGTGGACCCAGCAACATCATATAGGACAGTGACTCTCGAAAGCTCATATCCTACTACAAATTTTTGTAAGTCTTTAAGGTGCTACTGGACTTTTACTCTTTTCGTAGTGAATTTTGCCAGTGGGAGAAGAGGCCAGCCCTGCCCTGCTTATGTGACTGTTGTTCTCTTCACAGGTGAAGAGGACTGCATGGGCTAAGGGTGTGTTCTTAAAAAAAAAAAATCTCATTTTAATTTCATTCTGAGATTTTGGGAAGGGCATGATTTTTGTCATCCTGAAGTTTTGGGAGTGTCAATACCATTCTGAAAATCCATTTTGAGGACTTTTTTTGGGATTTGGAGTATTAGCACCTGAGAAACATGCCCTGAAAAAAGGCAGACCCCTCCCCAAGGTAGCAAGGGAAGAGAGAGGGAAAGACAATGTGCCCCCAGTGGGCTGTGGCCTCTGTAGGCCAGGTCTCCCACAGGGGATCTTTACAACTGAAAGGGCCACTGTGGCATCTGCACTGCAGCCTCCTGGGTATTGTCTCTCTCTCCCTCATAGATGTCACTGCCTCTGTTATCTCTCCCACACCCAGAATACTCTCAAAAATTGCAGGAGATAAATTTTTGTTACTCCCAAAACTTCAAGAGTGTTTTGGGTCACTTCAGGTATTTCTGAACTGACCACAAAAAACAAATTTCAGGAGTAATTTCACATTAAGAATTTCCAAGTGTACACCCCTAGTGCTTGTCCTGCTTCAGGTTGCTTTGTTCAGGAAGCTAACCCGCATCCTGGATTCCGAGAGACATCTGCCTAGCCCTAAGAAGAAGAGATTTGGATGGGCAGTATCATGGACACTGTTGATTTTTGTCTTGGGAAAGTAAACAGCCAGTGTGGTGTAGTGCTTAAGGCTGGTGGGCTCTAATCTGGAGAACTGGGTTTGATCCCCGCTCCTCCATATAAAGCCTGCTGGGTGACCTTGGGCCAGTCACAGTTCGTTCTCAGCCCCACCTACCTCACTTGATTCCTGTTGTAGGGAGAGGATGGGAGGGTGAGTGTAAGCCACTCCTTAAGGTAGAGAAAAGCGGGGTATCAAAACCTACTTTTCTTCTTCTAAAGTCAGGGGTCCGTTGGGGCCGGAGCGAGGTGGAGCGAAGCTCCGCCAGCTCAGGACTGGCCAGTAGGGCAGCCACGGGCTGAATCAGATTCTCTAATCTGATTCAGCCCGCTGCCGAATTGCTGCCGAAATTCGGCGGCAATTTTAAAAGCAACTGGAGGGGAGGGGATTTAAGGGAAAGGCTCCAAACTTGCAGGCTAGCTGCTGGGGCCTCTTCTCGAAATACCCACCAAGTTTCAAGAAGAATGGACCAGGGGGTCCAATTGTACGGGCCCCCAAACAGGTTGCCCCCATTCCCTCCATTGTTCTCTATGGGAGGAAAAAAGTTAACATTTTTTCCCACCATAGAGAACAATGGAGGGGACGGGACAACCTGTTTGGGGGCCCACAGAATTGGACCCCCTGGTCCAATCTTCTTGAAACTTAGTGGGTATTTCGAGGAGAAGCCCCAGCAGCTACCCTGCAAGTTTGGAGCCTCTCCCTCAAACCTCCTTTCCTTCAGCCCCTCATATACCCTATGAGTTTTTGCCATTGATTTCAATGGCCCATAGGGTATAATGGGGCTGAAACTGACATTCCCTTTCTGCCACACTTCTGGTGATGTCAGGGGACGTGGCATATGCTAATGAGGTATGCTAATGAGGTATGCTAATGAGCTCCTGCACCTCTTTTTCTATGAAAGGATCCCTGTCTAAAGTTCTAATTAAAATCTCAACTGCAAGGGTGTTATGTCTCTAATGAAAGGGAATGAGGTCCCTTCTAAAAATTGTATGTCTGCACACATTGCTTATGTATTATTTATGTATGGTAAAATGTTGGGAACCTAGGTACCAATATTGATCAAGGAATCAGAGGAATGATTTCCTAGTATAATGGCTCTACTTAGCTTATGTTGAATCAAATGAAATAGAACCTTGTACTATTATGCCAGTATCCCAGGGAAGGTTATAACATCTTTTCTCAGATTCTGATTTGCAAGGTTTGGGTTCAGACATTTAGGGTTTAGCAGCACAAGCTGAAGAGTAGGACCCAAATGGCAGTTGTCCTTCATCACTTTGCCTGAGGGTCACAGCCTTGAGCCGGTGGGGAGCTGATTGCTGAGAGGGACACCTGTTTTGTACTCTATCTACCTCCTTTCTCTCCTTCTCTTTTTTGTTTTTATTGTATTTTCTGTTGTGTACTGTAAGCAACTTTGGGTGCCCACTGGGAAGAAAAGCAGGATGCAGCTAAGTGATAAGAATCCCTTGTACAAGGTATGGATGTCTGTTGGTCAGTGGATATGTTAGAGAGCACAAAACATAACAAAGTCAGTGGAGTTGTATGAACATTTTTCTTTGTGGAAACATTTTTTGTTGGTGAGATGGTAAAGGGTTGCGGGTAGATCACTGTGAAGGACATAGGCTGAAGACAGACTGGCAATCTGGAGCGGGAGAGCTCCGCTTGTAAAGCGGGGGAAGGGAGCTCATTCAAACAGTCGCAGCTGTTCCCCAGCTCCCTTTCGTGCTTACCCGCTTTCCAGTTGCCTCTCTTCTGTGTTAGAAGGACACCGGGAGAAACCAGTGTCCAGAGGCCGTCTGCGGCTTGCATCCTGCTTTGGTGCAGTGTGAACCAGAAGAAGGCAGGATTCAAGCGGAGGCGGTGGTGTGAACGCGCCATTGTAGAGATATGCGCATGAGCACTCATACACCCATATGCACCTATGCCCCAATACAGGAGGTGGGGATATTTTAAATTTCTAGACTGCTGATGCGGCCATGCGCATAGGCACACATACGCATATTGCCGAAATGGCCCCGCCACGAACTGCGGAGACTGGCCCACCTGGGGCCACTCCGCAGCAGTCTGAATGCTCCGGTCCGGTATGCTAACGCAGGAGTCTGGCCAGTGTGGACGGCCAGCCCCAGAGCAGTTTCCTCCCGCAACGTTCAGCCCCACTTTCCTCTTGCTCCAGATTGTCAGTCTGTCTTCAGCCATAATTTCCAGCAGCATAAAATAGGTGCATCAGTGTTGTTTGAAGTGAGCAGTTTGTAGTTTGTTAGCAAAACACAAGTGGGCCATTCTGTAGTGTCTGTATCAGGGTTTCTGAGTTATTAGCTCTACACCATCTTTCCATAAACAGGCAATGAAGACCTATAAAAGTTTCAGAAGGCACCATATCCCCATTGCCATATTATTGAAGCAAATGCCATTGTGTCCTGTGGTGGTTTTTGAAAGAAAACTCAGGCTCCTATGAATGTTGTTCTGCAGTGGCTGGAGTGTGTGATCTAATGGCTAAGCCATGAGTAACCTAAAGCTTGAACTCAGTGTTCTAGGGCTGACTCTCATTCTGGCTTGCATATTATGTAACTTAATCCCTTCCCCTCTTTGTAGACCAGGGTAGAAACATTTGCCTTACAGGCTAAAAGTTTTAATGGTTGAAAATGCTTTTGGCAATGTCTGATAATAATTTGAGAACTTTGTGGCAAATGAAGTTTGGTTGGTGCTTTGCATAGTGTCTCATATGTTCCAAGATGCACTTAATAATTACTCATGGCAGGATGGATCCTCCCCTCCCACGGCTGCTTTCATACCACTGCTAGATGCACTGAATGCAGATTCTGCCCAGAAACTTTGAGGAGATTGCATATAGTGCTAGCAGCACCCATCCATAGCAATTTCAAATCTACCAAGCTGAGGATTGTATTATAGTATTTCTTTTCCCTCTAGTGACAGAGTCAAAAAGAATCCTTTGTTTTGTACAGCAATTCTATAGTATATTGTGTCTTAAGTTACAGAATGAATGGCTTTGTTATGGTGACTGTATAGCTCATGCAGCCAGTGCATGCCCTTAAAACGCTATAGTATACACAAGTTTTCCTAAATGAAGATGTTCTCCTTGTACAGAGATGTGAAATTCCCAGAAACTTTGAAAACATGGGGAAAAACAAGTTTTGTATATATAAAAAAACCCTGAATTTTTTGGGGAAAAATGGAACATATGCAATACATAGTTTCTTACAAAGATGAAACTTATTTTCCTGCTTTAACAACATAAAATACATCATGTATATCTTAGCATATAAAAATTTACTATTTGGAATGTTCATGAAATTTAAAAAACCCATAAATGCCTTAGATTTCTACAAGCAAAATTGTACCCAGTAGCTACACACAGAGAGGAGTCTGCAAATGGCTGCAAATTTAGCCCATGAATTTTAGGTTTTGCCTTCTGAGAGGTAGGAAAAAAATAGGGTTGAAAATAGAAGAATTACACTTTTTGAAAAAAAAAAAGCAGTCTTATGCAGTTGAAATAGGACTAGTAGTATATTTGCATATCAAGTTCAACTTTATAACATTTGAAACCTTGAATCATAATGCTTTGTAAGTGGGGACCTGGAAGGACTTGTGGGGGAAGGGAAATCCCAGTGCCCAGTTCCTGCCCTCTAAGAATATAAGAAGAGCCCTGCTGGATCAGACCAGTGGTCTGTCTAGTCCAGCATCATGTTTCACACAGTGGCCAATCAGTTGCTGTGGAGGGCACAGAGACCAAGGCCTTTCCTTGATGTTGCCTCCTAGCAGTGACATTCAGTGATTTTCTTGCACTAAATGTGCTGGTTCCATTTAGTCACCATGGCTAGTGCCACTGATAGAACTACCCTCTATGAATCTGTTGAATCCCCCTTATGATGACCTGGCTCTGTTCCCTCACCCAGACACAGGGTTTCCCCTCTGTTTTTCTTCCTTTCTGGCAGCCCCTTTATCTATTTTCTTTTATGAAGGTTTATGGATGTCCCACCCACGGTATTATATTCTGATGCTGGCTTGGCCCAGGAACTTGAGGGAAGAGACAAGATCACCCTCTTCATCTTATTCTGAAAATGGCACACAAGAGGCTTTTTAAAGTTCAAAGATAAAATACTTTATTCAGCGTAGAGGGGGAAAAGCTCAGTTGAAATCAGGGGTAAAATGTCTGAAGTAAATTAAATATAACTCTCAGGTGACTTATTATAATCACAAACTCCAGTTCATATGTTTCCAGCAAGTGAGAGTTTTAAACTTTTCACTTTGAGCTGAAATCACTTAGAATCTTTGAGCTGAAATCTTTCCTAAACATTCCAGTATACTTTCTTGAGTTTAACTGACTCTTCAGGTTTCAGAAGATAGGGATATACTAACAAGCACCCAAATTCCTTCTCTGAACACTCCAGGGATCACTCCAAGCTTTGATCTTTCTCCTTTATCAACTGATAGAAGAGCTATCCCTTTTCCTGGCCCAAATTGAAGTCTTCACTACTGGAGATGTTCACTAATCCACCCGCTCCTCCTTGCCAACCTTCCCAGTGAAAAAAGCCCATACACATAAAAGCCCACAGGGGAAAAAAGCCCACATGGAAAAATACCTTGTATAGTGCCTTAGATATTTATAATGGTGGATAGCTATTCATCTCCATTTATGAGAATGAACAGGTATTACCTATATTCACATGCAATAATTTGTGCTGTGATTTTATCGTATAATTAAATAATAATTTTGCTATGTTATTAGGCGACCTGCCTGTGCATTAGCTAGTGTTAGTTTGTGGCAAGCGAGGTCCCTCTGCAGTCCATCATATAGAGACCACACACCAGGGTTCCCTCTAAGCTGAGGGAGTGTGAGCTAGCTCACAGTTTTTTAGCCTCCAGCTCATACATTTTTGTCTTAGCTCAGGAAGGATGGCTCCAGAGCACACTGATTTATGCAGTAGCCAAATTGCTCACTCACAATTTTAATGCCAGTAGCTCAGAATGTAGAATTTTTGCTCACAGGACTCCACACCATAGAGGGAGTATTGCCACACGCTGGGATGACTGCTGTGGAATAGAAAATTAAGAGCCCTATAGGATATGGTTGCCACTTCTATTGTTATTTGTTATTTAATGTTGTCTTATGGTTTTGTTATTTTAAGCTAAGCTTTATAGACCTATGAGGCCTTAACTACTAGTACTAGAAAAAGGCCTGTTGTGGAAATAAATATAATGGGCTCTAGAAAGAGGCTCTGGCCTTGGGCACTCAGTGTCAGTTTGCTGTGGCAACCTCAGCAGGGTATAATGTCACTGAGCTTACTGTTTTCTCCAGGGGAACTGATCCCTGCCATCTGAAGAGCAGTTGTAATTCTGAGTGATCTCCAGCCCTTCCCTGGAGATTGGCAACAATGGTTTTCCAGGAGGAAAGGGCTAGTTTGGAGGGTGGAGTTTATGGCATTGTACTGCTGAGGTCCCACCCCTCCACAAACCCCACCCTCTCCAAGCACCATCCCTCAAATCTCCAGTAATTTCCCAACCTGGAGTTGGCAACCCTATCTCCTTCCCAGACAACCATCAACCTACCGTTATCTGCCCCTGATTTTTTAATAGCTTTTATTAATGTTAAGAAAACAGTACAGAGTGAAGATAATTGTTAAGTTAAGAATTACAGTACTTTACAACGAGATAAATCTAGAAATTTTGAAAACGAACGGTACTATACTGCATAACAGAATACATTTCAAAACAGATAAACCCTTCAGGATGTTGTATCAAAAAATAGATAAAGTGAGGAGTTGTTTGCCCATGTTTTTGGAAGTGTGTCTACACCTTCGTCTTTAAAGTGGGTGAATAATGGGGTCCATTTGGATAGCGGGCTTTTACTGTTGTTAGGTTCGTCTGCTGATTGTATTGCATCAGCAATCTTGTCTAAAAGAAAGTAGTCCCACACTTTGGCTAACGTGGAGAGGGGGGGAGGGTGTGGGTCCTTCCATTTAACCGCTATTGTGTATTTTGCTGCAGTTATAAGGATGGAGATTAGATCACGAGTTTCTGCTGAGGGAAACTGTTGTGGCCAAAGGTTAAGTAAAATAAGTGCAGGATCCATCAGGATGATGATGTTAAGCCATTTTTGTATTTCAATGAGGATGGATTCCCAAAAGGAAAAGGTGAGAGGGCATGCCCACCAGGCGTGGTAGTATGTCCCTACGGCTTTTTTGCATTTCCAGCACTGTGGTGATTGTTCTGAGTAGATATGTGATAACTTAGCTGGGGTTATGTGCCAACGGTATAAGGTTTTAAGGGCTTGGAATTGCACGGGGAGGGCTCTAGATTTATAGATAGTGGAACTCCAGATGCTGTCCCATTGGTGTTGTGTGAGAGTCCTACCTAAATCTTTATGCCAGGCTTTTTGCACTGGCAGAAGGTTGTCTGTAGGGACTGAGATTAGGGCACTGTAGAATAAGGAAATTAGGCCCCGCTTTATAAGGGAAGTGTTTATCAATAGTCGTTCAAAGAAATTAGGTTTTCGGTGGAAGTTGAGGGTTTTTTTTCCAAGTAGTGTATATGTGAGCTACTTGGAGGTATTCATACCAGGGAAGTGTCACTTTTGCTTGCTTCTCTAGCTCCGATTTTTCCAGCAAGATTCCTTGTTTTGTGATATCTGTGAAACGTGTAATGTGAGCAGTTCTCCATTGATCGTAGGAAGATGACAATAATCTAGGTTGAAACCATGTTTGGCCTAAGAAGCATTTCACTGGAGAGTCAGCCCCTGATCTCTGCCATCTGGAGAGCAGTTTTAATTGTGAGTGACCTCCAGCCCTCACCTGGAGACTGGCAGCAATGATTCCCCAGGAGGAAAAGCACAGTCTTTCTCCACAGTGGAGACCAAAGCAGATTACATCATTCTCTCCCCCCTTTTGATCTGCACAACAACCCTGTGAGGTAGTTTAGGCTGAAAGTCTGTGACTGGTCTGAAAGCACCTTCTCAACTTCTGCAGCAAGAACCCTGCTCTGAAGCACTAACTGCCATGCCTAGGGTAACCAACCTACAGGTGGAGCCTGAAGATCGCCAGGTATCACAACTGAACTCCAGACAGCAGATCTCTTCCACCCCTGGAGAAAATAACTGCTTTGGAGGGTGGGCTCTATGGCATTCTATTCAGCTGAGGCCTCTCCCCTCCCTAAACTCTGGCTTCTGTAGACTCCATCACAAAATATCCAGGAATTTCCCAACCTGGAGCTGGTAACTCTAGTCAGGACTGGCCCCAATGAGTTCCTCACAAAGGCCTGGAAAGGGTTTCCTTCCTTTATCTTTTTACTGACAGAACCAAGCTTGGTTGCCTAGCAACAGCCACTGAAGGATAAGTTAGTTGCACAGGAGCAGATATGTCAAAATGGCATTGGTAGGCAGGTGTGTGGGCATGTGAAAGACCTGGGAGTGGTATTCAGGGGATCATTAACTGGTGTTTGTAACCACTACTAGAACCAGAGTTGAAAACATGGACTTATGTGCCATTGTCTTGCTTGTTGCTGTAAGAATTTTGTTTCCCAGCACCTGCAATGTAGCAATCTGAATCGTGGTTTCCCATCAGTTGTGAAGAACTGGAGCACTTCCTGGTGTAACATCATGATGTCTGGTAAAAAGTATTCCAGAAAGGCCATGTCTCTTCCTTCCATTTCAAGCTACATCAAGAGCCAGATTTGGCTTAGCGTTTATAGGGTATAAATGTTTTAATAAATAAAGATTACAAGACTTTGTGAGAGAATCTGCTATTGCCCTGATTTCATAGCCAATAAAGACATGGCCATAGTTACTGCTGAGCCACTATTAATCCCTAGTTGCAAAACACTGATCTACACAGTAGGTTAAGCTAAGCCATCAGCAACTTGAAATTTTTACTATTATTATTAGCAATTGCGTGCTGACAGGGCTGTCCTAAGGGAATTTAGGGACCTGGGACAAACTCTGAAGACTTCTGAGCTTTGCACAGATACCATCAAGCTGACGAGTAAAGTCTAAGCACCATTGTGGGCCTGAAGGTGCATGTGATTGGATTTCAGTGAATCTCAGGCCACTGCCAAACCTTTGTCCAGTGGGGTCTTTGAGCAGCTTAAGCCTAGAAACACACATGGGTTATGCTTTCACCACAAGCTGCCCCAGTCATTCCCTTGACTTGTGGGCTCTGTACTAGGCTGGCAGCCCAGCTGATTTGCTTTGGGTTAGATGGTGGTTTGAGGGTGAAAGCATATGCTGCTATGTGCTTTCAGCACCAAGCTTATAGACCAGCTAAGAAGCAGTTTCTGGAATTCATGGGGCTCCTCCTCAAAGCATGGTTCTATGTACTGGGGTCAGTCTTTGAGGCACTGGAGACCTGATACCTAGATTCAGATAATAAAATTTTTTTGGAAGGAGCCTAAAGACCACCCAGTCCAACCCTCTGCACCATGTAGGATGACATAAAGCATCTCTGACAAATAATCCTCTCCTTGAAGCCTCCAAGGAAAAAAGCTGCAGATGACCTGTACTGACCTAAAATTAGCTGGAACTGAATTTTTCTTGAATTGCAAAACAGCAAAACCCAACTGCTGTGCTGGCTGTTGGACATACAAAATGGAAGGAAATGAAGGATGGGTGGAGGCCCTGTTGGCGTGTCCTCTGTCTGCACAAATAGAAATTGATGATTTGTTGAGAATTGAGCAACGTGTGGTGAGACAGTAAACAGAGCAGATCAAACTGGGTTCTTCTAGAACAGTGATTGCCTCTTCTTTTTTATGATTGTCTGCCCGCCCCATATACCAGTAGTTAGAATATGGGGCCTAAAGGGTCTATGTCCCAAGACATGGAGGGGTTCAAAGCCGGCCATCTGGCAGTGCTAAAGAAGAGGGTGAGGCACTCAATTCTCTACGGCCTATAGCTGCTTCCAGAGTAGCAGTCCCACAAGTTACCAGTTGAAATGAGCAGAGCTAGATTTCTCAATGGGGTCATTTCAAAAGCTTCCTCTAAGTATGCAGAAGCTAGCTCAACATCTGTAAAACTACTGCAAAATGTGTTCTCAGGGGACTACAGTAAGGAAATGCTATGGTGGGTGCAACACAGTGTCCCCATACAGATGCCTATTCCTGGGATTTACAGACTGACTGTTCCTTGCTTTCAGGATTCCAACAGGACTTTGGTTGAAAAATGGAATATATTCATATTACCTGAGGACCTTAGCAAGTGTTCTCAGTATGGTCTGGCAAACATTCTGTGCATGTTCAGTTTAATTCATTTTTTAAAAATGTGGATTAATATAAATAAATGTTTCAGTTCCACTCTTCGTTTTAGAAAAACAACAATAACCGAATCCCTAGATCCACATTTAGATTTTCCTTACTAGGTCAGTGTTTCGGATGAGCAGTAATAGCACACACTAGGTGCTCTTAGAAAAGCACTACCTAAATTCATAACTAGATTCTTGCTGGCCCTGAAAATCTCCCTTGTTCTTGGTAGAGGTCTGTAGGTTTTTAGCGCATGACAGTGATATCATTGGTACATACTAATACCTGGAAGCTAAGCACTGCAGAGTAGGCGTCCAGAATATCATAAACTCTTTTTAAATGTTGTATTCCCCCCACTGGTTTGGTATATAATCTTGTTATTCTGGGGAAATTTAGCACAGGTAGAATTTTTCCAGCTTGTTTCTCACACTGTGTGGGTGCTTTGGAATTTTTTTTAAACCCTGGATGTGTTTTGTGTGATAGGAGGCACTTAGTATCATGGCTTGCCAGAAGATGCACTTGTGCAAATGGCTGGCAAGAAGGTGTTGCATATAACACCTGCTTGAGTCCTCTTAGAGGTTTGCCTGTTGCAACAAGCTACTGGCAGTGTCTTGTCTATTCAAATAAGTATTTGATCTCTCTCTCTCTCTCTCTCTCTCTCTCTCTCTCTGCCTCTTCAAGTTTCTTTTGTCATTTGTTAAAAGTTGAAAATGGAATGAAGCATTGGAAGTTCTTGCTGTATTTTGCTAGCACCAATCAGGGTTTCATCTCTGCCCTCTCTGGAAAGATGACTTGCTAGTAATCTTCAAATTGGGATGTCTCCTTGAAGCTGTCAGGACTGTGAAGCAAGCTCTTTTGGATGAGTAAGCCAAATGCTGAAGCTGTTGTGTGTGTGAGCCATGTGGGTTTCCAGCAAAGCTTGCCAGTATGAGCAGCTGTGTAATTATCCAAGTGACATCATCATCATCATTGTGAACTTGTGACTCAGCAGCTTTTAAGATGATGTGTTTGGCTGCAAAATTGTGTGAAAGGAATCCAGAATACTGGACTGACTTGGCATTGTGGATGAGAGAGTCATTTGGGAGTCACTTTGTACAGAGTGTATACGTTCTGGCAGTAGTCACATACAGTTGGAATTTCTTTAGTGCAGTTGGCTTTGCAGGCTCTGTGGTGTTTCCACCACTGAGAGCAGTACTTTGATCTGCTCCATGCTATACCCATGGAATCCGAGACTGGGGCAGCCGAGATCCTATTTTTGGTTCTGCTAACATAAGATCAGATTACCTCCGTGCCCCCTCCCTTCATGGAATGGGTAAAATGAGAGTGACTGCTGAGTGATCTGAGCCAACTCTCTTCTTGCTAATTGGCTTAGCCAGGGTTTATTTTGAAGGTCAGTGCCTAGTGGTACAGGACACTGTAGAGGGAGGCTGCCTTTGTGAGAGTCTCGGACAGAATAGGACAGTATAGGAAAGCTGCTAGCAGTTGATCATCTGCTCTGTGTTCTCAGGAAAGTGTGCTTATATTGGTCATTCGGAAGCTTCTCTTGCCTGTTTAAGCACTGAGAGATGAAGACCTCCCTGTTTGAATAGGGGCAAAAATGAAACATCAAGTTTTGTAATTCTGGGCAAAAGATTCTACAGAGTTTGCCTTGAGTGGATACAAATAACCTCATTTTGCATATTGTTTCACCAGATAGCTGCAACAAACGTACTCTGTAAAAGGCTTTTGCTTTTGTTTGGATGACAGTCAGTAACCATTTGAGGCAGCTATTAGCCTGGGGTCTTATCCATGGAAGGGAAGGGTCCTAGATAGCCTTTTCAAAGCAGGCATGCAGCTCATTAATTTACTAGAAATATGGCCTGCTGCTTCTTGGAGAAATAACAGAAGGATCCTGTCCAGATCTCCCTCCTCCTTTTGTATTCCAGCTAAATGGTAGGCAAAGGATCCCAATCACAGAGATGCGTTATAGAATAGAAAAATATAGCATACATTTTTGTTAATGCCCATGTTCAAACTTCAAACAATCATAAACATGGTCCTTTAGAGGAGGATAATTGTGGTCAAAATCCATACCCTTTTGGTTTGAGGCAAAAGTTTTGAAATAATTTGGTTGTCTAGGGAAAGTGCTTGGCCTTCAAGCAATTTGTTTGGTCTGTTACTTGTAGAGAAAAATAGTTTCAGGAAATATTTCTTGGCTTTGAAAGCCATCTCTATTTTCAGCAGAGCAGAAGTGATTCCATGTATCCTAAGTTATATAAGCCCCAGATCCATCCTTTTATCCTTCAGTTTCCTAGTCCCTTTACTTTGGGTTTGTCAGAGCAGCACCTTTGTCTGTAAAAATTCTGCTGCCAGGTTGTGGTTACTTTAATATTTCATACTACTTTGCTGTGGTCAGATAAGTATCTGGCTCTCCAGTACCAGATGCTACAAATGCTCCCTTTCAAAATGTGAGTTTTGGTTGACTGTTGTTGAATAGAGGGAAGCTCAAAATGAACTTTCCCTTTGCAACTGATGTTTGGAATGGCAGATGTTTATACAGAAAGAATGTGCCACAGGGAAATGGTATCACTGTTAACTGATTCCTGCAATTCTATGATGTGAGTATGAAATTCTAGAACATGTACCACTCTGATAACAGGATTTTATTACTTTGGATTTTGCAGTGTCTGTATACTGCTTTTATTTCTTACCCTGTGTGCATATTTAGTTAAAACATTTATTGGCTGCCTTTTCACCTTGGGGAACTCAAGGTGGCTTATAATGTAAATAACACAGCAATTATAAAAAACACAGAAGACCACATTTTAAAATCACAATTAAGACTGCCAATTTTTTTTTAAAAAAAACTAAATTAGTCAAACGCAGTTCTAATTATAACAGTCTTCAGCTGCATTCTAAAGATTGAAAGGGGGGGGAACCACTGTGCCACACAGTACTTCTACTGTAAGTATATATCTCAGTGGTAAACTAGATGAGAAGTGAGAGGTCCCTGTGTAGCCCCTCACAGCGGTTTCATGGATAGGAATCCCCACCCAAGCTGTTGTTAAACCTGATTGTGTATATGTGTGGAGGACTTTTCTCTGCCAAAGTTGAGGGTTTCTCCCCCACCCCTCCCCCGGAAATGGCACAAGGCCACACTATGGTGTTGCAGCCCTGATCCAGACTTCCTCTTTTCTTTTTCATGCCTGCTTTAAAATAAATAAAAGACACAGCAGGACTCAATGCAGTGATGCTTAGGATCAGACTTTTGATCCAGCCACTTTTGAACATGGTCTTGAGAGGAAAAAAACAGCAAATAGGAAAAGACTGTATAATACCAACCACTTTGTAAGGTATGTGGATGACTAGATTGTATACATGTGCTGCCACTGCATATACAGCAAGGCACTCATGTATGCAACCATTGCACATAAATCATGCTATAAAAACCTGATTTATCCAGAGTTTAATTCATGTGTACACTCTGTGATTAAACACATGGGCAGATATCTGTGCATTACAAGTTCACTCACCCATAAACAAGTTAAAATGTGAACATGGCTTTTGTCTGCTAAAGAAATAACTTGCATCAGGAATCCTGTGTTCATCTGGTATATATTGAGAGGGGTGTGAAGACAGTGGCAAGCACCATCTTTTTTTACCCACTCACCATCCACCCATTGGTCAGAATGTTTATATGTGCACTTATACCCTATGTTCCTAGTACTCAGGTTCTACAGTTGGATCTTGTGTGTAAGCCACTATGTGTGTATTCTGATCATAGGCTGAGGACAGACTGGCAGTCTTGGCCGCTCTGCCTCTGCTTCAAAAGCGGAGGCAGAGTGGCCATTCAGACGGCCGCATCTGCCCCGAGGAGGCGGCCCGGACGCATGACGTCCGGTGCTGCGCTCCTCCCGCAGCAGCCGAGCACCACTTCAAAGTGGTGCTTGGCTGCTGCGGCGCGCGTTCCACCCGCCGGAGCAGGTGTGAACGCGTGCCGGGAGGGGGAGCCACGCGCGTCCGCATGCCGCTGTAGGAAGCCGCCCGCAGTCTGAACGCTGCGGGTGGCTTCCTTCCGGCGGCGTGCGAACGCCGCGCCGCGGGGGAAATTCCCCCCGCCTTAGTCTGCCGTGCCACAGAGGCGCAGCAGACTTTCAATCTGTCCTCAGCCATAGTGTGTACATCAAGGTGCAAAGAAAGTGGGGACTGATGCCGTGAATGTGAGCTCCATATACATGTAAAAAAGAAACCAAACCTAGCATCTGCGTGTCAAGGACATGCAGAAAATGGTCTGTTGTGAGGGCTTTCATTCTTGGAGGACTCTGTGTGTGTGTATTCACTGCCTATGTTCCAGATCATAGGTAATTCTTTCTCGAGGTACACTCTAAGCCTTGTAACAAGAAAAACAAACCCTCTCAAAATATAATTAATTCTATAGATAATATTCTTGAATTATCCTAAACTAGGCCTCAAAATCCTTACTGTGAAACTTGTCCTCTTCCACTACATTATTGAAAATCTCTTTGCACTGCCCAACTGTAATGATACCCTATAGATTTCCTGATCCCTATTTTGGGAGGTGACTGTCAGAAGTGCTCTTCCTCCCTGAGTGTTTCAGTATCTTATATCTTGAGGAGAAGTCTTCCTAATTCCATCCTGCATAGTGAATGCCTGTGTTCTGCCTCTATTTAGTGTCACAACTGCAAAATTCTGCTGTATTCCACACTTGACAAATGATGCCCTTGAAAATCTGTTAGAGATAAAAACAGGCTGCAGGCTGCCAGGTCATATTAGGATCTCATCGGATCAGCAAGCTTGGACACCTGTAGCTTGCTCGTAAAAATATTGTCTTCTATATCTGAAACTGCAAGGAAGTGGACTCAAAGGAGCAGACTAGAAAAATCATGTTGGACTCAGTCATCTGGTGATGAAATTATCCAGTTTAGTAATTTGGATGTAACCTTTATTGCTGATTAATATAGCAGCAAAATTACAAAGTAGGTAGTCATTAAATCTGTAAGTTTTTGTAAACGTTATTTTTTTAAATGAGAGGGCTTCCACATACCAAACTAATTATAAAGTCACCACTTTATAATAGTATGTTTTATAATAGTATGCACTAAATTTTATTTATTTTCATTTATAATCTGGCTTTCTCACTGGGACTCAAGGCAGATTACAGGTATGCTAGAACTATTCAGTGAATCAGCAAGATGATTACAAAATATAACATTGAATCTAACAGCAAAGATTCCTAGTAAAACAACATAATGCAATGGGGCTGGGACTGAAGAACTGGAAGAAAAACACATTATCTTTAATAGAAGTCACTTCCCAAGTTGATCCGTTACATCACAGCTCTACTCTTCTGTTCTATAATGTGGGAGCTGCTGCAGAAAATGGGCAGTTGTCAATTTTACCTGTTTGCAGAGTGGCACCTTCAGAAGGCTTTACTGTGATAAGCGAAGCTGTCACAGTGGAAGAGGCAGTTCTGCAGGTACATGGGTCCAGTGCCATTATGAGTTTTGTAGGTGATAGGTAGAACCTTGAATTGAGGCCGGTATCTGATTGGTAATCAGTGGAGTATCTACAGAGTGATATGCAGATTCTGCTTAACACTTGCTAGTAGCTTGGCTGTGGAGTTCTGTATCAGCTGGAGTTTCTGAGTTGTCTTTAAAGGCAGACCTATATAGGAGAGGAGGAGAGGAGGTTGGATTTATACCCTACCCTTCACTTGGAGTCTCAGAGCACCTTACAAACTCCCTTCCCCTCCCCTTTCCCTTCCCCAGCCCCACAACCCTGTGAGGTAGGCGGGGCTGAGAGAGCCCTTTCCAGAACTGTCCTTGAGAGAACAGCTCTGACAGAACTATGGTTTGCCTAAAATACCAAAATGGGTCTCCCCCTAGAGGCTTTCATTAAGCCTTCTTTGTTAAATAAAAATAATCTAGCCAGTTATGAAAAAATTCTGGATAATGAGGATAATTTAAAAGCGGAAATTAAACTAGAAGAATTAAATATAAGGCTATCTTGGTGGGAAAAAATTCAATTGTAAAATATATATTAAAAAGATAAAAAGACTGGATTTTACAGGAAATTAAACGAACTAGACACTATTTGGCTAAACAGTAATGATAAACTAATTTAAAAAATCTATAAATTGCTTATTGATCGGGAAATGCAGGATGAAACAATAAAAAGTGTTATGATAACCTGGATGAAAGATTTAGGATATAGTGTATCAACTGCGCAATGGTCTAAGATATAGAGAGGGGTAAAATACATGAAAGCAGTGAATTTTAAAGAAAATATATATAAAGTCTTCTATCGCTGGTATTGGCCACCTGATAAATTAAGTAAATGTTATTCAAATGTGTCGAATCACTGTTGGATTTGTAATAAGAGTGTGGGAACTTTCTTTCATTTATGGTGGGTGTGTAAGGGGATGCAAAAGTTTTGGTATGATATTAGGGGAATGCTTAAGGAAATCTTAGATTTGGAGGTAGCATGGGACCCAGAGATATATTTGTTAAATATGGTACCGGAAGGAATGCTACAAGAAGATCAGAAACTGTTAGTTTCAATTTTGACTGCAGCTCGAATAATCAGAGCTAAATATTGGAAATCCTCGAAAGTGCCCGGAAAAGAAGAGATAATTGATAAGTTAGAGCTGGCTAAACTGGATAAATTAAGTTATTTGATGAATATGGACAAATGTAGAGATTCGACAAATATATGGTCCAAATTTTATACTTGGTTGGATCAGTCTAAAGGCTCATAACCATGTACTGATAGGAGGACGGTAACTATTATTTTGGTGGAAAATGAATAAAGTATTTCAAAACAGAACTATGGCTTGCTCAAGGTCATCCAGCAGCTGCAAGTGGAGGAGTGTGGAATCAAACCCAGTTCTCCCAGATTAGAGTCTACGCACTTAACCACTACAACAAACATTACAGTAATCTAGCCTTGAGGTAACCATAGCATGGAACCATGTGGCCAGGTCAGCCAAGTCAAGGTAAATCTACTAGGCCCATCAGTGATGTCTCCATCCCATAGCCCAGTCTGAAGCCTGGAATTGTTTTGCAACCTCTTTTTAATAATTTACCTAGGAAGGAAAAAATGGAGACCAATAGGCACAATAGTTAGCCCCATTCCTTTTCTCTAGCAATGGTTTTGAAAGTAATGGATGGATGACTGTTTTAAGGCACAAGGAAAGGTGCCCTTGGTCAGTGATTGATTGATTTCTAATGGACATCAGGGACTTATTGATGTGATCTGTACATGCTTTAAGTATCTAGGACAGGCAAGAGTCTAACACACTCAACTATGTTCTGTCTTTTAACTGCAAGTGGCCAATAAGTGCATTCCTGAGCCCAGATGCAAAAGCAGTTTCTATCGTGTGTTCAGGGTAGAGCGTACACATGCCTGATGGTCAATAATTTCTATGCCTGCTGATTGTGTGAAGGCCTTATAGAGTAAATCATAAGACATACATGCTCATGGTGGTATGTGTGAATCTGACCTGTTTTTGCTGTTGCAGTGGTACTATAATGTGGGTGCTTCAGTTTCTGCTTTGAGATGTGGGATTGGGTTTGAAGCTATACTCTCTGTATACTGGCAAAAATGTGTATATTGATTTTTACTATCAGCTACATTCCTGTGCATAATCAAGCTGCCCAGGTGACTGCCATTGTTCTGGGGTCAGATTTGAAAATTAATTTGTACCACACCTGCTGCATCAGATTTGAGGCTTCAGGCAGAGTTGAAGTCAGGCAGAACTGGGATTTGAATTTTTGGAGTCCATGCTGAGAAGGCTTTCCATCCTTTCAAAACCCACTGTTACTGCCTTTACATGCTTTCAGTGAAGCTCACCTAGCATCTCAGATTGGTGCCCAGGACTGTTTTTCTTAGCTGCTGCCAACATGTGTTTTTCACCTCCTAATGCCTCTTAAATCTACACAAGCCATGGGGAAGAATGGCTTTAAGGTCTAAGGGCCTTATTTTTCTGCCAGCCTGAGTTCTTTGTCCCCTGAATCACTAAGGGCATGAAATCATTTTGAGGAAGCATGTAAGCAAGTAATCTAAGATAGGCTTTTCTCTTGAAGCATGCATACATGGACTACTCTTAGTAACACGGGCAATCCTTACTAGATGAACTGCTGTTGTCTGTTACTAGAGAAACGCCTGTTTCAAAGACAGATGGCAAAACTAATATTGAAATAAAATGTAAGGTTATGTGGGCTGGCTGCCTCTCTGAATTGCTTGGCTTACAATCAAACCAGACGTGATGCTGAGACTGCTACATTGCTTTGCTGGTGCAAACATGCTGATGACAATATCTGTCCTCATATGTTTTTCCAACAGCAAATAACAGCTTCCTCCATTAGGAAAACCCCTCTCTCTTCCATCTTAATCCAAATTTGGGATCCCAGGCCTGACTTTTCAAAAAATGCTGGGTGCTCCAGATGTGGAGAAATGTTGTGGATCAGTGGAGCACAAAAGTTTCATCATGCAGAAAGTTCAAGGTTCAGTTACTAGCATCTTCCTTCAAGGGATTTCAGCTGTAGGTATTGGGAAAGACCTTCACCTGCATGAGAGCGGCTTCTAGTTACGGTAGATGTCAAGGAGCTAGGTGAAACAGTGTACTTAATATAAAGTGGAAGCCATATGTTCTCAGTTTGTGCAGCAGCCATCAGCAGCAGAGGGTAGCGCAAAACCCAGCATTTTCCATCGAAACACTGAAAAGTCTTTACAGCAGCCATAATAACAAAACCCAGCTCTCCACCTTTCTGTTAATAATAATCTTGCATATGATTGGTTAGCCATGGTTTTGTATTGAATTGTTGTAATTGTTTTGTGCTTGGGCCATTTTGTGTATCAGAAACATGGACTATATATCTAACAAACATAAAAGAGATGCCTTCCACAGCAGGCCTCTGGAGAGAGAATGATTTGGGGAGAAGAGATCCAGGTGTGCCTTCTAGTTTGGAGACTTTCCCTCTTGCAATATGCCTGCCTCTCATCTCTCCAGGTCTTTGGCCAATTAGTACAAAGCTGGAGGACAAGCCAGTTGGGGAGCATGCAAATAGTTTTTTTCTAGTGGGAAGTAATGAATTATCATTTCTATAAGCTCAGCTAAGAGTTTAGCTCAAATCTCTATAGGTAGAATAGTAATTGAACTGGGAAATTTGAGAACAAGCTGCACAACTCTTAGGTGACAGAATCCTGAAAATCTTCTTGGAAAAGAACATAAGAACCTAAGAGAAGCCAATGTCCATCCATTCCAACACTCTGTCATACAGTGGCCAAAACCACCAGGTGCCCTCAGGAGGTCCAGGAGTGGGGCCAGGACACTAGACGCCCTCCACTGTTGCCCCCCGCCCAAAGCACCAAGAATACAGAGCATCACTTGCCCCAGACTGAGAGTTCCTATTTATACCTTGTGGCTAATAGCCACTGATGGACCTGTGCTCCATATGTTTATCTAATTCCCTCTTGAAGTCGTCCATGCTTGTAGCCGCCACCACCTCCTGTGGCAGTGAATTCCACGTTAATCACTCTTTGGGTGAAGAAGTACTTCCTTTTATCTGTTCTAACCCGACTGCTCAGCAATTTCATGGAGTGCCCACAAGTTCTTGTATTGTGAGAAAGGGAGAAAAGTACTTCTTTCTCTACCTGCTCTAGTCCATGCATAATCTTGTAAACCTCGATCATGTCACCTCTCAGCCATCGTTTCTCCAAGCTAAAGAGCCCCAAGCGCTTCAACCTTTCTTCATAGGGAAAGTGTTCCAACCCTTTTATCATTCTAGTTGCCCTTTTCTGCACTTTCCCCAAGTCTTCACTATTTACGACAGTCAGGAGCATGCAAAGAAAATGCAGTGTGGTGTAGTGGTTAAAGTGTTGGACTAGCATCTGGAAGACCGAGTTTTGTATCCTCTCTGCTACAGAAGCTTGCTGGGTGACCTTGGGCCAGTCACGCACTCTCAGCCAAACTTCACTCACAGGGTTGTTGTGAGGATCAAATAAAGGAGGGAGCATCTTTCTAATCTGCTCTCAGTTCCCAATGAAGAGGAAAATGGGGTATAAATGAAATAAAAATAAATAATAAATGTTCAGATAAATTGGCTACAACCGGCTGCGTTGTCAGATTCTGCAAACTCATGCAACTGAGAACAAGTGTGGTGTAGTGGTCCGAGAGCTGGACTAAGCCCTGAGAGACCTGGGTTCAAATCCTTTTGGCGATGGAGCTGACTGTGTAATCCTGATCCAATGGCTCTCTTTGCCTGATCTACTTTATGGTGGGGTTGTGAGGATACAGTGGGGAAGGGAGACCTGTGTGTGCTACTCTGAGCTTCTTGGAGAGATGAAGCTATATGGATGGATAGATTAAAACTGTTTGGACCTTAGAAAAAATGGAATCAAGCCAGGTCTTAACAATCAGGGAAATATAGGCCCCATGGCTATAGCCTGGGAAACCGGCCTAAAGAGGAGAGAATAATGTGCCTCATTAATAGTGCAGCATCTGCTGGAGCTGTTTATGTTCCCGGGCCTCACCAAAACATGTGTTGGTCCTCTAGTCACTGGAGCACATAGTCCAAGAGGTGCTGGGGACCTTTGCATAAGATATTAGGCTGCAGCAGTTGGCTTGTGCCCAGCAGCCAATAGTGAAAGCAGAGGGTGGTAACCCAAGAGATTACCATTACCGTTCTTGGATCAAATGTTTCATCTGTTTCCTTCAGCAATCTCTTGTTGAAAGGAAAGTGCAGCTTCTAAGAATATTTCACCCCATGGAGTCACATGGAATTATGTGGTCATATAGACCCTGCATACTCTAGGAAAAATATCATCTAGCTTCCTGAAAAGGGTAGACTAAGCCCAGAAGCTCATAGAAGCAGGATTGTTTGGAAGTTGGCTGGGCCCAACATTCTGTTGACCCTAAGCTCTTTTTGTAATGCTTCTTGTATAACTTGGATTGGAGGAGCTTAAATTCTTACAATGCAAGATCCGGGCTTTCTTTCCGTTAGTTGTGGAGGAATTTGGTTTGTGCCCTGAGGCTGTGAGCATCTCTTTGTTGCTGTATGTGTAACCTCTTGGGACAATTTGTGATGTTGAAAAATAATTAATTGGGCTCCATAAGGCCATCTGTCAGATGGCCTTTATGTTTAAAGGTTGTGTTGCTTATTGGAATTTCTGAAGTTAATAGTCTTTGGTGGCTAGATGTTGATTCCTTCTAATCAAGACTTCTGGATGACAGGGGCAGATAAAATGCTGTAGAACACTTAAAAAAGAGAGAGCGAGAGAGATTTGTTTTGTGCCCAAAGGGGCTCGTAGTTACATTTAACCAGCAAATTAGCAGCTTGGTTTCAAAGGATTAGTACAAGTTTCCTGATTTGAGCTTGCTGCACTTTTAATCTCATTGGCCTTGTGTACCATTCACACAGGAGACTGCCTATTCCACTTCTGCATGATTCACTTTTTTGGCTTTCACTCCTTACAGTCAACCTCCATTACTTATCCTACCCCATCTCTCTAATGGGTGTGATGGGATCACTTTGTCCTCTGCTACTCCCTGGTATTCGGGTACACCAGAATTATCTGCACTCAGGGAAAGGATTTAATTGGAATAAATTGATGGAGGATAGATTTATGAACAGCTGGTAGACGTTAGCTCCTTTCAATCATTACCTTCCTGGTGCTGTGACCGCGTGTATGGAATGAATGCACTAAACACCATATTTGCGAAAGCCATTTCTTCTGAAAGGGGCAACCTGTGGATTTTCAACCTCAGTACATGTGTACTACTACACTGATACATGTACTCCGAAGCTGGAATATAAGCATGTTTCCCCTTTAAGAAGAAACAGTTACTGTGTATAATGGGAAGATTTCATGGAGTGCATTTGTCATTTATGCATGGTAAAGTGATATTCAGTGTTTAAAATTACGTAATAAATATTTAATATTTCTTACAAACTGGGACATGGTTTTGTGTTTGAAAAGAATTGCTTTATTCATAAGTTCTCATGACAGCAAATTAGCTGTCAGCCACTTGCAGAATCTTCCAAGGGTGGTTTATTTTCCTGGTTCTCATCTGCAGCTTATGAGAGATGGTGTTGGGTGGAGCTTTAAATGGGACTACAGTATGCATTTTGCCAGAACTGGTGTAACTTGCATAGAAAAATGGTGTTTTAAGAATGGGATGAAGATCTGTGTTAGTTGAGTGTCTTAACAGTGGGTATTGTTTGTGGAGAAAAAAATTTGATGTAATAATTTATAGGCAGTTTTGTGGAGTCTCCATTGGAGTTTCTCTGCATCACTGTACATATGTTATAGTGAATGCATGTATTGTATGAACATGCATACATCTGCTTATAAGAAAGAGCCAATGAGCATTCACTTTAAAAATAAAACCAGGGACTAGTACCTGGATAAATGTGGACTTAAATCACAAGGTCAGCAGTACATGCCTTCAGTGTTTTGTAAGAATCACTGCATGCATGTAATAAGACAAAAAAGTGTGTTATTTTGCAGGGCTTTTTTTCTGGGGGAATGCACTGGAACAGAGTTCCAGAACCTCTGACAAAATTATTTTAAAAATGTTTAAAAGTTCATGAGTTTTCTGTATCTGGATTGAAAACTTCATTTCCCTTTTGAGAGTTCCAGCACCCTTTTTTTAAAAAGCCCTGATTATATGCGTGTTTACTGTAACTTGTATATACAACTTGGGTGCAAACGTGTTTGGAGTGCTTGCCCAGGCATTCATTCCATCAGTTCTAAATTATGGATGTGCACACAGAAATGGTATTATATTGATCAGTAAAACAGTGTTTCCATAAGTTGTTCAACCAGATTCCATGCAGCAAAAGACAATAGAGTAGTATGTGTCAAGTGTGAGATCATTCTTCTTCCCCCAGACTGGAAGAACTTTGACATAACCAGACAACAAAGCAGACCTGGTTGTTATTGTGGCCATGTAATTAATTGGAGTGACTCCACTTGACAAAGATATTGTAATATCTGGAGCATTTGCTGGTCCACTGCAGGTAAGAGCAGCCAATGACAAGTCAGTTATACAGTTCTCTGTGCTTTGTGCGACAATGATAAATACTGATATAATATCACATGCAGACAGTATTCCTTTTGACATAGTTGTGATTTTCTGTGCAGATGGCTTTGCTTGCACATCTGCACACATTGATGTACAGTGCATACCGGATCTAAACAGAAGTACACAGAAAAATAACATACTAGTGTACAGAGGCTTGCCAAGTTAGCACTGTTAGCTTTTCATGCTCTGACTGTACTTCCTCCTTGAGCAATCACAGAATTTCATCATGGAAAATATCAGTTACCCACCACCATCTGTTGAAGAGCTTAGGTACACGCTAGATAAATTAACTGATGTAAAAAAATGGATATGTCAACGGCACGATCATGATAACATGATGTCTGCCACTCACATTTGCTGGATCATTCATAACTGTAAAGAACTCAGAATCAATGCCATTTACACAGGATGCCTTATGTCAGCTACCTTGGAAGGGTTCATTACCATAGTATGGTAATCATAGCAGGCAAATATCCCAACTGGTGTCATTCCACATCCTGGAAACATAGGATAGATATCCAGTTCACAGAAATAACACCTTGGGGATTAAAAAAAAGAGTGGGGGCTTCATTGTAAGTGTCAAAATTGCATAATTATTCACTCTGAGCTGCAAATATAGCTGCAAATAGATTTAACTTGTACAATGAAACAGGCAAGAACGTATGCTGGGCAAAATGTGAGCCGTTGCAAAGGAAAAGTAAAATAGTTGGTGGGTCTGTGACCTGGGTCCCCAACATGGCACCCACTGATACCTTTCCTGACACCTGGCAAGTGTTTTTAGAAAGTGGGCATGGCCAGGTGGGGTTTATGCCCAGCAGGACTTCTGATTGGCTATCGGAAATCTGACTGGCTGTGTAGATTTTCAAAAATGACTTTGGCAGCAGCCACCACCACAGCACAAGGATCTTCACTGCAGGATTGAAAGTAAGCTGTGTGTATTCATAAGAACATAAGAGAAGCCGGTGTTGGATCAGGCCAATGGCCCATCCGTTCCAACACTCCGTGTCATACAGTGCCCAAAAACCCAGGTGCCATCAGGAGGGTCACCAAGAACAGTTAAACAGATCTGCCTGAAATGTTGAACAGTTGCTATTAGAGTTATGCATGACCTCACTCTCTGACATTTTGTGGTTGGCTCTGCTTCCTGTGGCAGCCATTTTGTGGTTGCCAACCTCGAGCTTGGGCCTGGAGATTTCCCAGAATTAGGCTACAGAGATAAGTTCCCCTGGAGAAAATGGGGGTGGACTGTATAGCATTATATCCTGCTGAAGTCCCTCCCCTTCCCAGACCTCACCCTCCTGAGGATCCACCACCGAATCTCCAAGAATTTCCCAACCCAGAGTTAGCCACCCTGTGTCAGGATTCCAAAGTTGCCTACAGGCTCAAAAAGTTTGGGGACCCCTGGTCTATGATCTTGTGTGTTACATACATAGTGTTTATAGCAGCAAGGGCGTAGACCAGTGGTGGCAAACCTATGGCACGCGTGGCAGAGGCGGCACTTAGAGCCCTCTCTGTGGGCACGCACACAGTTTGGGCACTCAGTCTCTAAAAGGAAAAAGATGACACAGACTCGAGGCTGGGCTGTTCTCAAACTTACAAAGTATGAGCCAAGGTTAGACAAATTATCAGCATGCATACAACAGCAAAAATCACATTAATTGTTCAAAAGCATGCCAAATGCAAACTTTTGCCTTTCAATAAGAAGTTGTTTGTATAATTGAAAGCTCTGTTATTGTGTTTTTCTTTTAAGACAAAAGATGTTAATGTATGAATTCTTTTTTCTAAACTAAAACCTCAGTATTCAGGTTAAATTGTCGTGCTGGCACTTTGCGATAAATAAGTTGCAGTTTGGGTACTTGGTCTCTAAAAGGTTCACCATCACTGGCGTAGACTTTCCAGTTTCCTGGGGGGGGGGGGGGCTGGGGCTGGGCCAGAGACATTACAGGCCATTGTCTCCAGGGGAGGCTCAGCATGTCCTGAAAAAGTTCGGGGGGTGGGGGGTGGGGAGGTCCAGCTCCCCAGCCCCACTGAAGTTGACGCCTATGTATAGCAGTAGTAGGGTTTGTTTATAACAGCCTGAACAGTTATTTTTACTGGACACCTTCCAAAATTCCTCAGGGAATAGGTTTATTGGAAAGTAAATGGACCTTGGATAATGATCTGCAAGTAGTTGATGGGTTCTTGGGTTCTTGGCTATCATAACAGCTTATCAACTGAGCAATCCTGTGGAAAATAAAAGTTTGCCCCACTTTGTAAAAATAAACATTATTTTAAAGCAATTTTCAAATGTGAAACTTTGCTTTTTGCTTGTGATTCCTGCCAGCAATAGCTGTGAAGATCTGGCACCCTAAGTTTTTTAATTTGGTGTACTTTTTCATTACGGAACATCTGGTTGCCACCAGTTGTCTTCAGATCTCATCTCTGTCATAGCAATTTCTAAAACATGGCAGCTATTTTCCAAGTTGGTGGCCCAAACCAAGGGAAACAAAATCTGGCAACCTGTTTTTTTTGAATTTAGCACACTTTTTAAATTAAGAAACATCTGGTGGCCACTATTTCCCCTCTAAATACCTTTACCTTCCTTATTTTTGTGAACTCTGAGCTTCTGAACACCTCTGATTTATACTGAAATTATCTTCACAGTCACTATCTGAGCCATTTTTCCTACTTTGGGTCATTGCATAGTAATTCCTTAATTTGTGGAGGTGCTTGCTGAAATAATAAAATTTGGTTGGCTTGTAAAGACAAATCATGGTTTGACCTCAAGCTTGTGTGCTGTTTCTTTCCTGTGCTCTCTTTTAAGGCAAGCCATAGTTTGCTGTTGCAGCAGAACTAGCTCTGGAAGCCACAGCTTGGTAGGTATGGCTATAATGGCAAACAAAACTTGCTGCAAAAGAGGAGAAGTGGGAGGAAATGCAAAGGGGAGAAGTCCAAGGATTACTCATGAAACTGACCTGAGCCATGAGTCTTGGGGGGGGGGGGGGGCATCGAGGAATTCTGATGACACTGCAGTATTCTTTTGAACCCAGTGAAAGGGAAAACAAGTAGAGTTGCCAACTCTGGCTTGGAAATTCCTGAACATTTGCTGGTGGTGCCTGGGGTTGATGGAGTTTGAGGAGGGGCGGGAGCTCAGCAGGGGTGCAATGCCATAGAGCAAAGGTTCCCAAACTTATTTGGCCTACCGCCCCCTTTTCAGGATTAAAAAAAATACTCAGTGCCCCCCCCCCCCCCCGGAAGTCTGCTTTCAAGAAGTGAACAAAAAGATGCAGGTAGAGTCCACCACGATACATGCGGCCAGACAGGCCAAGGCAGGCACAGAGCAGCAGCAGCAGCTGAAGGCCTGAAGCCAGAGGCCTGCAGCAGCCAACACACAAGAGCGCAGCAGCAACATCAGCCTTACAAGGGTGCACATGCATTTGCAAATGCATGGCTGTGATTAGCTGTGGGGACCCCTCTTCACCTCTCCCTCTCTCCCTGACTCCAGGAGAAGGCAGGAAAAAGCTGCTTTAGATGGGTTCTGGACCCTTCTTTCTTTATGCTTCCACCCCCCCTTATTTTTATTCAATGCCCCCCAATTGCACACAAGGCTCCTACCGCCCACCTGGATCATTCCAGCGCCACCCAGGGGGCGTTATTGCCCACTTTGGAACCAGTGCCATAGAGTCAGCCCTCTGAATCTTCCAGTTTCTCCAGGGAAATTGATCTCTTTAGTGTGGAATTGAGATGCAATTCTGAGAGAACTCCAGGCCCCTCCTGGGAGCTGGGAACCCTCAGAAGAAGCTGTAAAGCAGCACTACTCAGCCAAAACAATTGCTATTCATATTGTCACCCACAAGGGTTAACAGTGTTGTAGCAAACACTATATGGTGTCACAACTGAGGGATGCCCCTTGGGGGATGCCACCTTCTGCCATCTTGGTAGGAAGGACAGGATGCTACAGCAGGCCTCAAAATGAGAGGGCAGGTAGTTCGATCTACCCACATCCTCCTCTCAGCTGGGAACTTCCTCTGTACAGCTTGGTCTCCAGTCTAATCTTCTCTGGCCTGCCCTCTGGAGTCTCCTTTTAAACTTCCCTCACTTGCCTTGAGCTCCACCTTCCTCCTTCCTAGTGGAGCTGGCCCCTGCCTGTCAACCGCAGGCTTCAGCCATTGGGTCCCTATTGTGGGTTTAAAGACTAAGACCCCACCCTTCCTGGTTCTCTGTGTGAGACAGGTGCCCCCTGCCCTGTCTGGTGTGGTACCACAGCTGGAATAGAAGAAGAAGAAAAAAAAGAGTTGGTTTTATACCCCATCCTTCACTACCTGAAGGAGTCTTGGCTTACAATCACCTTCCTTTCCTCTCCCCACAACAGACACCCTGTGAGGTAGGTGGGGCTGAGAGAGCTCTAAGAGAGCTGTGACTGACCCAAGGTCACCCAGCTGCCTTCATGTGGAGGTAGGGCTGCCAAGTTGTACTTATGCATTGGTGGGGGGGAGTCCTTCGCCACCCAGGAGCCTCCCTGGCGCGCGCGCCCGGGACGTCACCACGTTGGGGGCATTGCCAGGGCGACGCTCTGGCAATGTCTCCAACGTGGTGACGTCACTTCCGGGTGACGTCACTATGCTGGGGAAGTCGTCCAGGCTGGATGACTTCGGGGGTGGGGTTCCCCCCGCCGGCCAAATGCCGGCCGGCGGAACGGGAACCCCTATAGTGGGCGATACCCCGCCCCCCGGCCTGACTTGGCAGCCCTATGTGGAGGAGTGGGGAATCAAACCTGGTTATCCAGATTAGAGTCCGCCACTCTTATCCACTATACCAAACTGGCTCTGTTGTCACTGCCCTGGCCCCTTGGCAGAGACCAGCCTTCAATGCTGGTCCCCACCCAGTGGCCCAGAGTCAAGGTGTGATTCAATTTATTAAATTTCTGCCCTGCCCTTCCAGCTGAAGCTGGCTCAGGGCGGCTGCCTTGGACATCATGCTGCCTATTCTGCTTCCAGACTGCTTCCCCGACCCACTGGAGGCTGCCTTCATCCATTGGCAGTGGCCATTGCATTTAAATGTGCCACTGCTGACGCCCCCTTCGACAGCCTGAAGGTAGGCCCTGTCTGGGCTGCGGTGGGCTCGGCTGCTCCCCGTGGCCCTGCACCTGCCATGGCAGCCTTTTCCCACAGCAATGATCCACCTGGTCCTCCCCGGATCATAATGGCTGCTGGCTCTTTACCTGGTTCCTGGCTGATGTCCCTGGCTCCAGTCTCCCTGGTGACTCCTGGTAAGTCTGGGGACACAGGGTTCGGTACAGGCCCAAGCCTTGTTCCAAGCAACTGCTTGCTGAAGCTTGTAGGGGTCTGGTGGCCAGCCTGCGGCCTCATCCCAGGACATATGGAAACAGTTGTGGTACACCCTTAACATTCAAAGTCTGTTAAATGTCATAAAAAGGAGGCTGCACAGAAGGTACATAACCAACAGGTAACTTGTATTTGTAACTGCAGTGGTTCATCACAAAGAAACCTTGAATTGAACTGGCTGCCAGCAAGAGATGAACTGGACCTGGAAAGTGAAATTGGTTTTGCTAAGAAAATCTAGCATTTCCTAGTAGGACATGCTGTGAGGGACAATACACCACAAAGTTTTTATTAAAAACCTTATACATTGGAGCTTTTTAACAAGGGGGAATTTCATCGCAGGCACTCTTCTAAAGATTCTCAACATGTTTGGGATCTGAAGAACTCACTCAAGGATGAATAAGAACAGTGAAATAATAAAAGACACTTTAAGCACCCCCAAAAAGCTAATACCAAAGGGATTAAAGCTAAATAAAAAGTTATTGTATATAGAATTAGAAAATTAGAAAGTCTCACAGTATATGCATTGGACTTTTTCTTTGGCCAGTTATTAAATTCATAATGGCTGGGTGAGACCAGTCATTCAGAGTTCAAAAGGCTACTGGAAATCCTCTGTGCTTTATGGAATGTGTTGTATAAATAATGACGCACCTAATAAAACTACATTGCCTTGACAAGGGAATGCTGCCTAATGTGAATCCCACGCATAACCTTTTTGACATTCAAATTCTCCAGATCTCCTGCCAGTCATTCCTGGAGGCCAGAGCGTGAATATTACCAATGTGATGTTAACAATTCATGTGGCCAGCAGTTCTAAATGTTATGGCTGATGGCAGAGAACACTTAGAGCAGGGTGATTATTTTCAGCATCCCCTGTGCTATGTGGAATGGGTAAACCAGAGGTAATCCATTGAATATGGTGTTTAAAGAGTTTATTGCCATCCTCCCTCTCTTGTTCATGAGGGGCCTATTTTATGAAGAAAGGAAGCCGCTGAAGATTGTCGTTGTCATGAAATTGGTGGGAACATCTGATATTCAGTAAGAACTGTGTAAATATTGTGCAGCTGAATTACAGGGCCTTATGGCTTCCTGAGAATAAAATGAAACTCCTGATTTTACACTTTGCCAGTTTTGCTTTATTTACGTAGTTTTTGTATCTATTTTTAAAATTTAGGCTCTTGTAGCTGCTGAGAAATATAAAGGCACACACACAGTAAATGTCTTTCAAAAAGAATACACGAAGCAAAAATAAAACTTGTTCAGCAAACCCTGGGAACCCACAGCTTGACTGGGCCAGTGCCCAGCATTAGACTTCTCAAGGTATCCAACCTTTCACGGTGCTTGCTTTCAATGGACTGATAGTTCCTTTACAGAAATAACTTCTTTTCAGGTTTAGGAACTCTGCTAGTTATATTTCCTGAAGGCATCACTTTGTTTTGTACCATGCCTTGCAGTGTTCAGTCCTTTTAACTTTAAAGAGTTTAGCCTGTTTGGTCATATTGTGTTAGACTAATTTCAGTTATATGAAGCAAAACTCTTGTATTCCAATTAGGGCCGCGAATATGACCTGACAGAAAGAAACTACATTGGATGGAATTAATTTGTTTTTTTTTAAATAGCTGTTATTTGTGGGCATACGTGGCACAGAAAATTTGTTGGTGGCTAAATTTCATTTCACATATGGCAGGCCCACTGTAACTTTGCACAAATATTATTTCATCCATATTTGCTGAGACTCCTAGAAAATGAAGGACATTTCCAGTTGATTCTTTGATTAATTAGGAGTACAACAAAGTACCGCTGTTTAGGAAATTGCCACAGGAAGCACACTGTGTATTTTCTGCCTGTCTTCTGAGTGTTGTGTTTTCTGGAGATGTGTAGCTATAATAGAAGGTACAGGTAAAGGTTTCCCTTGCTCGAAAGCTAGTCGAATCTGACTCTAGGGGGCGGTACTCATCTCAGTTTCCAAGCTGAAGAGCTAGCGCTGTCTGAAGACTTCCTTGGTCATGTGGCCAGCATGACTAGATGCTGAGGCACACGGAACGCTGTTACCTTCCCACTGAAGTGGTACCTATTTATCTACTTGCAATTTCTTGCTTTCAAACTGCTAGGTTGGCAGGAGCTGGGGCCAGGGACAGGAGCTCACTCCGTCATGCAGCACTCTGGTCTCAAACTGCCGAGCTACTGATCTTCCAGTCTGCAGCTCAGCGTCTTAACCTCTGAGCCACCACAGCTCTGTAGCTACAATACATTCCCACTTTTAAATTAATTCTTAAACAGGAGGTGTCAAAAAGGGTTAAGTTTTATACGTGTGCCCCAAAGAGCATCCTGTCATCATCTGTTGCTGCATTTGTAGTGAGAATATAGTTTTCTCCAATTCCAGGGATCTGTTTGTGCATCTAGGGTAGAGTTTGTTTCTTGCACATGGCTAAGCCTTTCTCTACATTGCCCAAGATAACCTTGGATGGTTGGTAGCTCTCGTTCACATGATGCCAAGACCTAAAGAATGGCAAAATAATAAGGTGGCATCATCTGGTCTGAAATGTTTAAGTGGTAGACCAGTAGTTAAAAGGGTGAAAAAATATATTTGGATGTAACTTCTAACTTCTTGTGTTTGTTCCCTTATTTTCCCTTTAAAACAGTATAAACTACTAGAACTAATAGGGCTGGTCTCTGCTAATTGAAATTAACATTTTAAAAATCTTTCTATGTAATACATTTTTATTCTGCCTTTCCTCCAAGGAACATATGTAGTTCCTCTTTTCCATTTGTATCTTACGATAACCCTGTGAGGTAGGTAAGGCTAAAAGCATGTGATTGGTCCAAGGTTACTCAGTGAATTCTATGGCCAAACGGGGCTTTGGACAAGGGTCTACCAGATCCTGCAGTCTAATGACTGTGCCACATTGGTGCCCTGATGTGCTAGCTAGATAGTACTAGAGTGATAGATTTTAAATACATTATAGCATTAGGCCAATTTTGAGACTATTTCTCTAAATATCCAGAATGCAATTCACTTTCAGGCTCATCCATTTACTAAAGAAATTTCAGGACTTAGTAAAGCATAACACTGACACATGGTGAAACATCCACAAATCCAAGCTGAACATGTGACACATTTAAAAAAAAAAAATTAACAATGGCTGTGTAACTCTTCAGCCAATCTAGTTGGCCTCATTGGTATCTTTTGCTTCGGGGAGTAGCCAGAGAGCAAATGACAATTGGCATGGTGTTAATATTTATAGGTTTATTATCCTTGTGATTTAATATAAAGAGACAGGACCCTCCAAAACAGAGTTAAACGGCATGGGCAGCTTGCTGAGTCACGTCTTTTCTCCCTATATACCTGACTTGTTATGGATATGACTAACATTAACAGCAATTAAGCAAGAGGTGGTCATGATGAGAAGCAGCATTAGTCACACACAAGGCCCTCCGTGTTGCATGTCATGTTGATCCTGTCCTTTACCATCTCTGCAACCTGCACATCTGGGTTCCAAAGGGGCATGATTTTCTATAATGCTTGTCTCAGTGACAGGTGAATATCACAAAGCATCCTGCCGGTTTCTCTGCTTTCCTTTAATGTTGGCTAAATATGACTTTCAAAAGAAAGCCTTAAAGCAGGGAAACTTTGCGTTGGAGAAAAATGTTGGTGTGTGAGTTATGTGTGTGTGTGTGGGAGGGGTTGATACGGCCTTGGGAGTACTTTCTTCTTTTCAGTAGTGAACAAACATGAATAACATCTGCCAGGAGCATCTTTGTGAAGATGTGTTTTTGTGAGCATTTGTGGCTCAGTTCGCCTGTGAGGCAATAGAGACCAAGGCTATTATGCAATTTTAAAAAGCACCTCTGCTGGTGCTGCAGTAAAAAAAAGTTGCCAAATTTCTCTTTCAGAATAAAGCTAGAGATGCCTGCATTAGTTAGCTTAAAGTAGCTCTTTATTTTAATAGTTCTTTTTTGCAAAGGTTTTGGGCCCTTCCTCTTAGGGCTTACCAGGTATGTACTGGGTGGTTCGTGTTTGTGGAGTTCCCGGCAAATTTTAAGGACAATTTTCACTTTGTTTTTTACCATGCCTTGCAGTGTTCAGTCCTTTAACTTTAAAGAGTTTAGCCTATTTGGTCATATTGTGTTAGACTTATTTCAGTTATATGAAGCAAAACTCTTATATTCAAATTAGGCCTGCCAGATAGAAAGAGACTATTTATTTATTTAATTAAACTTGTATCCTGCCCTCCCCGCAAGCAGGCTCAGACAATCTCCCTCTAAGCTGTGGATTCTTGTGAGCAAAAATTCTACTTTGTGAGCTACTGGCATTAAAGTTGTTACCAAGTGATTTGGCTTCTGCATAAATTAGTTTGCTCTGGAGCCATCCTTCGTGAGCTAAGACAAAATGTGAGCCGGAGGCTAAAAAAACTGTGAGCTAGCTCACACTAACTCAGCTTAGAGGGAACACTGGGCTCAGGGCAGATGGAATTGAATGTGATTAATTTGTTAAAAAAAATAATTTGCTTAAAAATTAGCTGTTATTTGTGGGCATGTATGGCATAGAAAATATGTTGGTGACTGAACTTCATTTCACATATTGCAGCCCTGCTGTAACTTTGCACAAATGTTTTTTAATCCATGTTTGCTGAAACTCCTAGAAAATGAAGGACATTTCCAGTTGATTCTTTGGTTAATTTGGCGTACAGCAAAGTACCACTGTCTGTGAAATTGCCACAGGAAGCACACTGTGTATTCTCTGCCTGTCTTCTGAGTGTTGTGCTTTCTGGGGATGTGTAGCTACAATACATTCCCACTTTTAAATTCTTAAACAGGAAATGTCAAAAAGGGTTAAGTTTTATACGTGTGCCCCAAAGAGCATCCTGTCATCATCTCCTCCATGGCATTTCCCTGCCCTGAAATGGCAATGGGGAACTGGTATTTGCCCTGTTGGGTAAGTTTAGCCCAGTGGAACAAATAACTTTCCATGGCCTTTTCAGATTGGGAAAATGACATGGGGGTGAGAGTCTTAGCCCACCACCTCCAGTGCAGCATGCCACAGTCCCAGTGTGAATCTGGCTCCCATGAGTCTATAAACAATGTTACAAAATGCTGGAGGCTCCAAACACAGAATTCCAGGCTCAGATCTGATAAGGCCATCTTTTCTGGGGCTTGAGCAATACCTAGTCAAAAATCTTCTCCCACTCCTTAACCAATCTGAGACTGAGTGTTGATATATATTTTTTAAAAATAAAGGTTGGGCAGGCTTGCCACTACCTTTGAATATACACAAAGGACTTACATAGATTAAAGAGGGAAGTAAGGAAGATTCATTTGGCCCGATGTGGATTGAGTGAATCCATAGTCAGCAAGCACCAATGTGGTTTTGAATTTGTTTCCCACTTGTCTAGCATCATGGGGGTGGAGCTAAACTAGTGGCAGAGTGATCAGATGCCTGTTTTACCACACAGCTAGGTAAAATTAGGCTTTGCTCAGTTTTCATAAGGCGACGTGCAGAGAGATGTATGAACTGGCACCTGCTGGAAAAAAATTAAGCAACTTAAAATGTTACAAAAATCTTTTAAAGTGTATTTCATCTTGAATACCTTCAGATTTTTAAGAGTTTGCCATTGAGACTGTGAAGTGATGAACTGGTGAGGAGGGAGCCTGTAGTGTGCAGGAGAAAATTCCAGGCTGTCAGGATTTTGTCATTCCCTTTGAGCTGTTCTGAAGAAATAAGACTGATTCAGAAAACGTAGTCATGAGATGTGAGTTGCATCACTGGCTCCTATCAGCAATGGCCATGGATGGCTAATTTCCGCATATCTCTCCTTCACTGTCCCCAGCTGTCAAGTACGGGCAAGGGGGGGAGAGGGGAAATTGTTCCTTACTGGAATGTTCATAAAGAGATCATTCTGTTGAGAAAGTTGCTGTGGGAGCAGTAAGTCTTGTCTGCTGGGCTCAGGAAAGATGTAGCCTTTGCCCTAGGCAGCTTGCAGCTGGTATGAATTAAACTCAAGCTAGCCTGTTACACCATTTGTCCATAAAATAAGAGAAAGTCTTCTATTTAGATAGACACTGATTCTTTGGGATGATGTTACTTGATGTTTTCCAGAAGTAGCTTGCATTGCAATTCTCATTCTAGGATCCATAGTCTTTGAGTAGGCACTTCAATGCTCTTAAGACTGAAAAATAATTGCAATTGTTTTTGCTAAACTAACTGAGACATTAGTTGCAAAACCAACATTACAACGACAGCAAAACCACACATCTACTTGGAATCAAGTCCTGCTGACACGAATGAGACTTGCTTTCTAGGATGTTTAGAGCGTTTCAGAACTGGTGTATTTACTGGCCAAACAAGAACTTATAGATTGGCATATATGGTTTTGTAACAGACTTATTAAAATTCTTTACCTATTGCACAGGGCTGTTGTCAGGATAGAATGGAGAGGGAAGAACCATATATACAATCCTGAGCTCCTTGAAGCAAGGGCAGAATAAAAATGTATTAAATAAATGCTTATATAAGTAAAGTATTTCTGCCTTAATATTTGGGTGGTGGTTGGTAGTTTTGGTGCCTGTGGTGAAGAAAAATCCAAATAATGTTTTTCTCCTTATGGTGGTAAAAAAACCCATAAATAATTGACAGATTTCTGTTTTTAATGGTAATCAGGTCTAATTTATTAATTAAAGCAGGCCTTCGTACCTTTGCATGAGATGTAGTGAAGGTGACATCGATGGAAACAGAACTAGCTGACAAGCTATCATACAGGGTGTGGATTAAAGCTCTGACCCAATGCCTCTTTCTTTTTTCCCCAACATGGCCTTCTAAGAAAACTAAGTGCTGATGAGGGTTTTACACTAAGATAGCCAATTGTCAAGCTTCTCATATAATCATGAGAGTTTAAAAGTTAGGAACATCAAAAGTTGAAACATCTAACTTTTCATCAGCCTGAACATGACTGGAATTTTCAGTAATGAGCAGCTTTGGACATGCCTCATGTTGCTGCTGGTTGCTTACTGCAACAGGTGACTGCTTTTGCATAATAACTTGAAAACCACAACTGATTTCTAAAACTGGGGATGATGATTTTATGCCCTGAAGTATCATTACAATGAAAAAGTACATTCTGCCTGGATATGGTCTTGCGCAATGTACCCCTTAGGTGGCTGAAGGAATATAGTGTTGCATACAGTTTATTTGGTTCTGATCAGTAAGACTGAGGGTACGTTCAGACGGGCATCTAATCCCGCCATTGGCCTGGCTATAATTTGATTTAGATCTTTTTAATCCAGCATTGCACAACCAGACAGCTCCCCCGTGAATTGCTTTACTGCTCATGACTCCATGGTGGATTGTCTAGACGGCATCCACCGTAAAGAGCTGTGCGGTCGGCTTTTTTTTTTTTTTTTAAATCCTGTTTGTGCATGCACGTACATGGATATGTGCATATCTGCATATGTGCTTATGTGCATATCTGCATATGTGCCTCACCGTCTGTGGACGTTGCATGTTTAAATGGTTATGTGCACATCGCTAAGAGTTTTTTTAAATGGCGGCTGTTTGGGATGGTCTGGATACCAACCCTATGGGCTGATTGCACGCTGGTGGAATGACCTGATGGTTGAAAGTTCAGCATTGGCCCATCGACCAGCTTTAGACTGGACTTTAACTACTATTAAGTATGGATCCCTGACGGGGATCCACGGGCTACTAATGAAAGTGGCATGATTCCCAGATATTGAGGTCTGGATGTGCACTTTAAATCCACCAGGCACTTGTGCCTGGTGCGGCTCAAAAGAGCCGTCTGAACGCAGCCTAAGTGGGGAAACCTCATCTGTTTAGTCACAAATTAGTCTGGAGTTTAGAACAACAATGCTTGGAATGAATGTCCATCCATCTCTGACTGACATTTGCAGCCATTAATATGTATGTGCTCTGTGAGAATGACGACAACAAATTGCAATGAAGAGAAGGCTAGGATGATGCAAAAAGCCTCTAATCTTTGCTGGGTATCAAGGCCATACAGGTCAGGGCTGCATTATGCCTTTCATGAGCCCTAGGCACTTTTGTCTTCGTGGGCCCTGTGAGGCAAAGCACTTTGATTTCCTTCACAGGGTTAATGTGAATACTAGTGGGCCTACTTTGTCTTGGAGGTGTCTGTTATTGGGCCTTCCTGCCTGTACCATCCTTATCTCTTTCAAGATCAGAATCAGAATTGTAGTATTTGGCTAATCATGGGAACCTGTGGTCAGCTTTGTAGCCAGATAGGAGGAAGGAGACAGGAGCAGTGTCGTCATCTTCTAGAGGGTTCCCGCAAGCAAGTACCCTGATTGGATGTGAAGGACCACCTGACGCCAGATGGCAAAAGAGAATGTAAGCCATAGACATGTTGGAAGCCATGCCAGCTTTGGAATTCAGCAGGACAGGCTCTGACTATGACAGGCTTTGTTGCAATGGACACCTATGTAGAAAATGCTTGAGCCTATTACTTGGACCTTGGTGTTTAAAGGATGTGCCATCTAATACCAAGTACTGAAGTATTAAGAAAAGTTAGTTTTGTTATTTTCTTGCTGCAGGACTGTAGAGATTGTGTTGTCTAATAATATTTTTTAAAACATTTTGTGTGTGTGTGTGTATGTGTGTCTATGTGCGTAAGTGTGTGTTTGTGTGCACTTGCATGCCTGGAAGTCATGGTGACTTCTGGCAACCCCTGTTGGGGATAAACCTTCATATAGCTTATCAAGGTCTGATTTCTTGTATACACTCAACCATGAGAACCTACGTCTCTGAGCACTGTCTGCTTGCCCAAGAGACTCAGGGGGACCCAGGCTTGGGTCCTTGACAGGCTCCACCCACTTCCTCCATAAATATATTAAAAATTATATTTTACGACTGCACTAGTATAAATACAAATATAATCATACTTTCAAGGCCTAAAGGTGTGAAAATAAATTATTACTAGTACATTTTAATTTTTTCTTAATTAAGAAAAAATGAAACATTTTTGTGGGTCCTAAAAGTTTGTGGGCACAAGGTACTTATGCCTTCGTGGGCCCCTCCCACCATAATAATATCAATATTTAAAATTATTTTTGATATAACTTTAAATACTTCCAACATTTTTTCTGTTTTAGGCAAAATTTAATAGATTTTCATGGGCCCTAAACATTTTATTTTTTCTGATGTGAGAAAAAAATTAAAACATTTTCTTTACCCTAAAAGTTTTTTTCTTCTTCTGAGTTTAAAAAAAATTAAAACATTTTTGTGGATCCTTAAAAGTATTGTGGGCCCTAGGCAGTGTGCCTACTGTGTCTGATGGATAAGTTGGTCCTGATACAGATGTCATTCTGTTGGAGCAGGGGTTGAGGGGGTAAATGTGCAAAGACAAATAAAGTATAAGGTATTGTGTTGGAAGTTTGCTTATTTTAAAAAGAACTGCTAGAGAAAAGTCTAATCTGGAAGTTGAGACGCTTGGGTTCCTGTCTTCGGTCTATTACTCTCTTATTTATACTGTATTGTGCTCATGTTGGTGACATCTCTGATACTGATTGGCTGAACTGATGTGGTGGTTTGAAATGATCAGTTGCTCAGGGAACTCAACAGTCCAGCTTCTGTGAGGGAGGCTTGGCCAGGACTAAAACCTTACACAGTGGCTGACTGATAGGGCTGCCAAGTCCCCCGGAAGAGCGGGGGAAACACCGATTTTGAAAGCTTTCCCCCGCTTTTCCAAGATTGGCCACCGGGGGGACAAAATGGCTGCCAGCAGGGGAACCTCGGAGCCTGCCCTGGCCAGCCTCTTGAACTTCTTAAAAGGGAAATTTCCCCTTTAAGAGCTGAGCCAGCTAGAGAGCCCCGCCCAGAGATTAAGGAGGGACTAAGCTCTTTCTACTGCGTGCAAGGTTGCTGCTAAGTAAACTGCTCCGGTAAGCTGGGGTCTGCGAGCTCTTTTCCTTCTCTGTCTCTCCCCCTCCCCCTCTTTCTTTTTGCTGTCTGTCTGTCCACTGTGGTTTTGTCAAAGGAATAAACTGTCACTTCCAAAGAGGTAAACATCACAAGGAGAGGTTGCCTGTAGAAGGTCTGGGAGTGGGATTGTTTAAAATGTCTTGTCGTGGCTGCTTGGGTCCCACCAATCCTCATTTCCCTTCTGCAAATAAAAGTTGGGATTCCTCATTTTTATGCCAATTTTCTGTTTCTTTCAACCGTGTCCCCCCCTCCAGCAGTAAAAATCTGCATTTTTAAAAGCATTTGTACATCAAGTAACCGGTATTTTAAATTAGGGATGGATCCAACTAGCTTTTCTGCTGGCGAAAAGGGGAGGACAAAGGTCCTCTTTAGCCACCAAAAAGCCTATGCTGGGGGGGGGGGAGAAGTTATGGGACTTACATGGACAACAGCTGGGTGAAACAAGGGCCAGAAATAAAATCTGGGAATTGGGCAAGAGTAAGTGAAAAAGCTGGCTGTCTGTCTCTCTCTCTCTCTCTGTCCCCATCCAGCAGAGGTCTATCAGTGGCTATTATTAGCCACAGGGTCTAAATGGAACCCTTTGTCTGGGGCAGTGATGCTCTGTATTCTTGGTGCTTGGGGGGCAACAGTGGGAGGGCTTCTGGAGTTCTGGCCCCGCTGCTGGACCTCCTGAGGGCACCTGGTATTTTTGGCCACTGTTGTGACACAGAGTGTTGTACTGGATGGGCTGTACTGGATGGGCCGATCCACTGTGGCTTCTCTCCTGTTCTTATGATATGAAAATCATATTTAGCACTTGTGTAGCACTTAGGGCTTCATATTCTGCCGAGATGAGGAAGGATTCAGTAGGGCCGTTGCTCAGTGATAGAGCATCTGCTTGACATGCAGGAGGTATCAGCCTCTTCAGCTAAAAAAGGATCAGGTAATAGGTGACATTAAAGATCTCAGCCTGAGACCCTGGAGAGCCACTACCAGTCTGAGTAGTCAATACTGACCTTGATGGACCAATGGCCTGATTCAGTATTAGGAAACTTCATGAGTTCATGTGGAAGCATGTGGAAGCAACATCACAGGATGTGACTTCACAAAATGATGTCACTTCCTTTCTCCTGGCTCCACCCCCAAAGTCTCCTGGCTCCACCCCCAAAGTCCCCAGATATTTCCCAAGTTGGACTTGGCAGCCCTACTGACTGAAGAGTGGGCATAGACTTTGGAATTTACATAAATTAAGGAATGGAGTGCCTAGAGATACAGAGGCAGAGGAATGGAGAAGACTAAGGTGTAGGCTAAGAAAGGTGTACCTGAAGGAAGGATTATTGCTGTTAAAGAAACTTTATTGAATTTAAGGTCAAGATGAATTGTATGTTAGGGCAGAGTGAAGGAGCATGATGAAAAAGAAGTAGCTAAAGGACATCTGTCCCAGGCCATGACAAAAGACTTCTGCCTGTTGTACCTTCTGCAGTCGCTACAGTATTTTGAGGTGACAACACTAATGTACTGAAAAGAGATGGGGTAAATGAGAGGAGAGGGCGGGGTGAATGAGAGGAGAGGGCGATAATAAAATGTAATGTCTTATCTTTAGAAGAGAGCATGTGTAGATATTAAATCTTCTAATTGGCTAGAAAGCTTCAGGTGAATAAGGAGAAGAATTAATAGATACGAGCCTCTAAGGAATGTGGTTTTGGCATAGGATAAGTGTGGGGAAATTTGCTGGTCTCCAGGCAATCTTTCATGTCTTCTGGCTTTGAGGAATGGATCTCTTTTTCTTCTATCCTTCAAAAAGTAGCAAAAAGCCCCTGAAATATGATACTCTCATCCATTGTCTTCTGTGTATTAGAAGAAGAAAAAAATACGACAGAGTTTGCAAATTCTAGAATAAATTCTGGTTAAGTAACTCAAGGTTTAATATCAGAATACACTGGATATTTTAATTGATTTCTTTTGATTGCATTAATAGACTGCTTTGATTACACATGTCTTTGAATCTGCCTTTCAGGTCTTCTTCCATGCTAGGGTAGCCAGTCTCCAGGTAGTAGCTGGAATTACAACTGGCTCCATGTGACAGAGATCACAGTTCCTTTCCAGAAAATGGCTGCTTTGGAAGGTAGACTCTATGGCACTATACCTCACTGAAGTCATTCCCCTTCTCAAATCATGCCATTCCCAGTCTCCACCCCTAAATCTTTAGAAATTTTCCAGCCTTCCACAGACCTGTATGGCTGAGATGGATTGTTTCCTTACCTGTCCTTCAAGACCACCTGTATCTGTGCGCTTTGCCTGAGTCATAGATCCTTATGATCTTTCTTTTCTGACAAGTATTCTTTAATGTGCCAGACCTGCAAGCATTACAGCTGTTCTCATTGTTCAAAATAAGTGCTTTCCTTAGAGCCAGCATGGTATAGTGGTTAAGAGTGATAGACTCTAATTTGGAGAACCAGGTCCAATTTCACACTCCTCCACATGAAGCCAGCTGGGTGACCTTGGGTCAGTCACAGCTTTTTCAGACTTCTCTCAGCCCAAAAATAAGTCTAGAACTTAAGACTACCAGGCAATCTTAGGATCTCCTGGCTATACAACACACAATACCATACAATAATAATAATTATTAGTGCTTTACTAGTTTAGCTCAGTGCTAAACAATGTTCCTCATCATTGACCCCTCCAATGTAAAAGCTGTCCTGACTTAGATAGCCCAGGTTGGATCTTGGAAGCCAAGCCAGGTCAGCCCTCATTTGTACTTGGATGGGAGTCCACTGCAGAAACCACCACAGAATCCCAAGATTTTTATGCAGAAGAAGGTATTGACAAACCACCTCTGAACTCTTGCCTTGAAAACCCCATGGGATCACCATAAGTCGCTGCAACTTGATGGCAAAATAGTATAAGTTGCCCTATTTGTCCTTAATTCCAATGCTATTACTCCCACCTTCCAAAACCTTTGTTTCCAGGGCCCAAACGCTTCTTGGGAGAAAGCAACAGCAGGATATTCAAACCTACCACAAGATGCACATGCTGTATTTTTCAGGGCCATAGCCTGTCTCTTAACATGCCTGTCTCTTAACATGCCTCCCCCGCTTTTACAACTGATCCCCAGCTGACAGAGATCAGCTCCCCTGGAGAAAATGGCTGCTTTGAAGGGTGGATTCTATGGCATTGTACTACTATTTTAGTGGTAGTAGTGTCACTGGCTACTGTTGGAAACAGAATAATGGAACAAGATGGACCTTTGTTTGATGTTACCGTAGTAAAATATCTTGGATCTATTACAAAAGAGGGACTGAGGCAGAGTTGAACTGGGAAGCTGCAAAATAGGAAATAGATTTGTAATTTATTGCCTTAATCAGTGGGCTGGCTCTTTTCGCTTGGATGATCATATCATCTTAAAAGTTTTGTTCTCTAATCTATTGCTTTTAAAAAATTGTAGTATATATTTAATACAGATGTCTTACTAAGACTAACCCAAGCCAAGAAAGTTTAGTTAATGATTCTGTGAAATACTCTTCTAGCCACATTTAATTAAAAAGGTATATTTTCTTACTTTGGTGGTTGTTGAGGGACATTAGGAATCAGCCATAACTATAAGTTATGTCTGTCTGCAAGTAGAGGTGGTAATGGGGAAGGGAGATGTCTGGTTCACTTTAGGAGTCAAGTTCTTATGGGCTGGGATTTTTTTTTTAAATGTTCTTCTTGAGAAAGACAGGATGAAACACATACCACTGGGCAGGATGAAGGGCACCAGAGAAGTGTTGCAGGATGACAAAAGAAGGTTCCTGTCTGAAAAGGATTACTTATAAATGCACACCAGTTAGGGTTGCCAACCTCCAGGTGAGGCCTGGGGATCCCCTGCTTTTACAACTGATCTCCAGCTGACAGAGATCAGTTCCCCTGGAGAAAATGGCTGCTTTGAAAGGTGGCCTCTATGGCATTGTACCATGCGGAGGCCCCTTCCCTCCCCAAACCTTGCCCTCTCCCGGCTCCACCTTCAAAGTCCCCAGGTATTTTCCAACCTGGACTTGGCAACCCTAATACTAGTGTGGAGAACTGTCTTTTTTGTCACCTGGCTTTAAAGAAATGGATCAATTAGGCTGTGTTTCCTTAAACACATATTTGAATGGGGTTTTGTCTGCATAGGGTAGGCAGTTTTAGCTAGGGAAATGGGTGTTATATGCAGCCTAGCCTATCTGGTTTTGGTGCTATCCTTGATGTCCACATTGGCCAAACTGGAGCTCCTGCTGTCATCAAAATACAGCTCAGCACTTCTTCTGTGAGTGCTTATGCAAACTTTTCCATTTCCATTATTTGGGTGAAGATGGGTGCCTAAAACTGTGGCATTCAGAGTGTCGGCTGCTCTGCACTTTTGATTATGGCTGTCTAAATAACCAGCTGACTCAACAGGTTACTTTCCACGCTTCAATCTTCCTGCCTTTGATTGAGGGCAGCTTCTCTTCCTTTCCCTTGATGAATTCAATTTTCTCTGATCTATTTGTTTCCCCTGCCCACTGTGTCCTGTGCTATTTCTCTGAAATGTGTTGACTCATAGCACCTTGTTTTGTGTACTCAGTCTCCTCCCACCTGCCCATTTAAATTGCAATTGCCTACTCCCTCAAAGGGAAAGAGACGAGGCCTTTGTCTTCCCCCATGCTCCAGCTTTTTTAAAAAAACCCATGGTTTTGCCACTACCTAAGATACTTGGAGTTTACTTAGGTGTTCATTTCAAAGAGCCCTCAAACTGATTCCCCCTGCAGTGTAATATTGTTTTGGGGAGTGGCGGGGAACACTTTGAAGATTGTTTAAAGTTGCATGCAATGGAGCAGGGAAGAGAGTGAGTGGGATGAAATCTGTTGTTGGCCCCTATCTTGTCTAATACAAGGCTGAGAGTGGAGCTAAGCTAGAGCCAAATTGTGGAATGGTGAAAAGGTCTGGGATGTGTTGTTTTCCAAACTAAAGATTGAGACTTAACAATTCAAGATAAAAAAGTGGCAGCACCAGTGCTTTCACTTCTGTTCTTCTGTCTGTTTCTTTAACAGGACTTAACATGCAGGCACCTCTACGGGATGCTCTGGTGCTGCTGCCACAGGAGGGGTACCAGTAGAAAGCTGTGCTTCCTTCCTTAAATGCGTCACAAAATGCTATAATGACTTCTCTGATGCAAAGGGGTGCCTGCCTGCCTGCCTGCCTGCCTGCCAGCCAGCCAGCCAGCCAGCTCAGACTTTAACCTGGTTATAAAGGACCTGGCTGCAATAATCCCTGCGCAAGCCCTGTGAGCAAAGAAGCATATGGAGTTTAATCTGCTGCACTGAACTGTTGGGTTTCTGGAGAAATGTAGTTAGAAAGGTTCCTTAAACTGGCATGAATCCCAACAAATCCTTGCCTGAATGAAGAAACTGTGGATGGGCTAATCATTGCCCTTCCACATCTTCTAATGCAAAATGGCAGCAGTTTCACTCAGCTTCTTATCTGCATGCAGACATGGTTAATTATTTGCTAAAACAACTCAGAATTTTCTTATTGCAGAATTGGGAAGGGGGTTGGCTGTAAGTACTCAAGGAACCAACAGAATGTTCATCATTCCAAGGAACAGTGGGATTGCTTGTATAAGTCATGGACAGGTGTCTCAGTCTATATTCTTTAAAATGTTTGTGAGAACAATTGCAAAATTATGACCATTTTGTTTTTTTTAGTAAGGGTTCAAAGCAAAAAAGTAATATTATTTAAAGAAAACAAAAAGTAATATTATTTAAAGAAAACAGCTTTATTTCTCTGTTATACTTTGAATCTTGCAAGTCTTGTATGGGAAGTTCTCTAACATACAGCTCTAGATTTTATAAAATTGTTGTTATTTCTGAATCACCCCATCCCTGAGTACACAGGGCTCTGGGCGATTCACAACAGGTTAAAACATACAAAATGCTGGTTAAAATGTATTATAAGTCAAGTCTATGAGGTTATAAAATATATTTTAAGACTATGAGATGCTGATTTCTCCTGCTTGTGATAAAATAGTTGGATAACATTGTGTTATTTCTCTCATTATTTTTTTGTGAGCAGAACTGTACACTAAACGTAGTAATCTAAGCATTCATACTTGGCATTTCTCTTCTCTGTAATAAAAATGTTGTTGTATATCTGGTGATGCTTGAGTGAGAACCTAGTAAGCTTTTTCTTTTCTTTTTTAAAAAAAATTATGCAGCATTCACAATTTTTATGTCTCCGTACAAAGTACAATCTTGGTCATCCTCATTGCATTCTCCCAAACTCCTCAAAATTTAGGATTCAAGTTATTGGAGCCTGCAGCATGGTGCCTTTCAAGGAGTAAGATCATTTTTTCTAAGCAAAGTATTTACAGACACGTTTAAAAAAATCTGTTTGTATACTTCATTTATACCCCTCCTTTCTCCCCAGTGGGGACACACAGTGGCTTACCTTATTATTTGCTCCTCCATTTTATCCTCAAAACAACATCCTGTGAGGTAGGTTATGCTGCGAGAATGTGACTGGTCCAAAATCACTCAGTGAGTTTCTGTCGCAGAGAAGAGGTTTGAACCTGGGTCTCCCAGATAATAGTCTGACACTCTTCACCACCACTTGATGCTTGCTCTTACTTTAAAAAAGATATATAATGTACTGGGCATGTGGAAAAAATGTTCCTAGGATTTATTGGTAAGCATAACATATCAAAGCTTGAATACAGCTGAGGCTTTTCTCACCCACTACAGATATTAATCAGCTTAGTGATACCTGGGAAACGGCGTTATTACTACTTATTGTGGTTGTGAAAGGTCAGTCCATGCATCCTGTATACACTTGAGTTTTGCATAGATGTCACAGCTTGTACCTCTTGTATTTCATGGCCTTCTGACTCAACTGTCTGCAGGTTCTTTCCAACCATGGGAATATGTATTTGCCAACCAATGATGCACTTAATGCATCTGATGAAGCAGGTTCTAGTCAACAGAAGTTTACACCACAGTATGACTGAGGCTGTCTCTTACCAGCTTTTCCTTTTCCTTTGTTCCATTTCCCCTTATCGATTTAGCAACTGTCCTGTGTTGCTTTTGTCTACACAGCCCCCACATTTATTTATCAAACACCTTTATTGCCACAACTCAAGGAAGTTTACAAAATTCCTACCCATGGCGTAGCCTTTTTAGTGGTCAAAAGAGGCTCCCTCCTCCCCTCTTTTATCAGTGGAAAAGCTAGTAGGATACAGCCCCTAGCCACAGGACTAATTTTTGTGTTTGCAGCAACAGGTTACCATGGCTACCCCTATGGAACTGGGCATGTGCCAGAATGTCTTTATGCAATACACACTGCAGTCAGCTTCCCAGCAGGGGTGGGTTGACTGCACAGTATTATGGGAAGAAAGGAAGGAATCCCCGTCATTAATTATGTCACAATATATACCTCCAAGCTTCTCATAAACACAGCATGTCCTGTGCCCAATACAAAATAGTATACCTTAAGAATAGATAATAGAAGCATAACTTAATGTAGACATGTAGACAGCAAAAAAGAAATGAATAACCAATAGATGCTGATTTCACAAAATGTAATTGTGATGGGGAAAGACCCCTGCAAAAGGTGCTGGATGTAATGAGACATACAGAAAGCAGGCACTTGCTTTTGTTCCCTGTTCCCTTTGCAGCTCTTAATATCTGAAGGTGATCTGAGAACAGTCATTTCCCCAGACCACTTTGGCGTAATTCTTGGGTCATACTTGAAGTGGCATTGGAGATGGTTATTAATTTACACTGATTTGGATGGTATATTGTTCTTCCCTGTTCCATTTCATCCTCAGAACAGCAACCCTGTGAGGTAGGTTTAGCTGAGAGCCTGACTGGCCCAAGGCTTCCAAGTGGGGATTTGAGCCTCTGGGGGATTTGAGTCCCCCAGATCCTAGTCCAGTACTCTCATCTGATCTGTAAGCCATGAGGAAAGTGGAATATAAATATTTTAAGAAATGAATAAAACAAGTAAACTAACAGCTAAACCACAAACACCAGTTTTCTCCCTCAATGCAGCAGTTTTGAGTCTCTTTTTGAAAAAAGCAGGAGATTCTTTCTGATTGGGCCTGTCCCACATTATATTTGGTTTGGCCTGGTTCTTGCTGAGGAGTCTGGGCTGTATCATGTATCAGTTTAGTTGGCAGGTGAGTAATTTACAGTTTCTCCACATACGACATTCCCTAAACCTAGACAACTAGTACATTGAAAGTTCTAGACAAGCTAGGTGTGTGTGTGTGTGTGTGTGTAAGTGCCATCAAGTCACTTCCGACCTATGGTGGTGACCCTATGAATTAAACTCATCATAGGGTTTTCAAGGTAAGAAATGATCAAAAGTGGCTTGCCATTGCTTCCTTATGCTCAGTACTATTGAGGATGGGCTGAAGGGGCACTGCCATTGTCCAGGAAAGATCCTTCCCCAGTATCTGTAATGTTCGGCAGTATGCCTTGTCTTGTGAGCAACAATACGGAGTTGTTGTTTATAGAACAGCTTTATTCTGTAGAAGAAGACATCAGGAGCAGAGGGCAAAGAACATCACATCATCCAAGAGTCGCTGACCCTACCCATTCTATCAGGTTAAATACATCCAATAGAATGGAAAGCCAGCTGCTTAAAGATACATACACACATCACATCTCTCCCCCCCAATTTACAAAAAATATCTAGACTACCAATTAGAGATTAAAAATAATTAAAACACATAACATTAACAATAAAAATTGATGTATCCTGTACAACAAAATACATACAAACATAAGCATTATAGCATGTATCTTTCTGGAGAAAACACACGCCTACCATAAAACGTTGTACACATAGGAATCCTTTCTGTTGTCTGGGAACTACTGAGTTCCTGATTTTCCCTTTCTGTCACTCGACTAGTCGGTTCTCCTAACACCTTATCATTTAGTCCTTGTTCCCTGTTGAACTCATTTTCCTTTTCCTCATGCCTCCTCTGTCCTCTTCTCACTCCTTTCTGATAGGATCTAAGATAGATTCTGTTACGCTGGTAGAGTTCTACGGTGGTTTGCCTCGTCTGGTAAACAACAACATGAAGTCATTGTTTATAAACCAGTTTTATTCAGTAGAAGGAGACACCAAGAACAGAGAGCGAAGAACAACATCACAGGGCTGGAAAATAAACAGACCCTCCCCACTCCATCAGGTTAAATACATCACCATAGAATGGAAAGGCACGTACTTAAAGATACACACACATCACATCTCTCCCTCCAAAAATACAGAGATGTTCAATTACCGATTAAGAATTAAAAATTAAAACACATAACATTCGCGATAAACAATTAAGAGTTCATATATCCTGTACAACAAAATACATGTGAGCATAGATATTATGGTGTGTATCTTTCTGGAGAAAATACATGCCTACCATAAGACGTTGTACACCTAGGAATCCTTTCTATTGTCTGGGAACTACTCAGTTCCTGATTTTCCATTTCTGTAACTTGACTACTATACCTCTCCACTATTCAGTTCTCCTAACACCTTATTATCTTGCCCTTGTTCCCTGCTGGACTCATTATCCTTTTCCTCATGCCTCCTCTGTTCTCTTCCCACTCCTTTCTGCTGCCATTTAAGATGGACTCCATTACTCCGATAGGTGTTACCATCAGAAGTTTGTACCCTATATGTGCGTGGTTGCTGGCATTGCTCTGTTACTACTGCAGGACACCACTGCCTATTTCCCTCTACCCACACCTCATCTCCTTCTTTTAATGGTTTAAGTGATTTCTCTGCTCTATCATGGAAATATTTCTGCATGTCCTGGACTTCCTGTAAAGCCTCTTTTACTCCAGTTGGTGTTTTGGGACATAATCTCTGCTGGGATGGTGGTAACTTACTCCTCAACACTCTGCCTATTAACATCTCTGCTGCTGCACCATTGGAGCTGTCCATTCCCTTCTGTTGATGTTGCCATTGTTCCTTGAAGGAGGTGGATGTATCATAATCTGGTGTTTCAGCTGTGACCAATTCTGCCTTGACTGACTGTGCTAGGAGTTTAGCCTCTGGACAGTATTGCTTTCAGCTTTAATGACACATACAACCCCCCTCACCACATAAAGATGTACTTCCAAGAGGGGGATAAAAAAGAAAAGATGAAGGAACCTTTAGTTATTTACTTCATTTATACCCCAACGGAGACTGAAAACAGTTTACATTGTTCTCCCTTCCTCCATTTTATTCTCACAACAACATCCTGTGAGGAAGTTTTAGGCTGAGATTATATTTTCAAAATGTGTTTTAAAAAAATCTGTTTTAACTTTAGTGTCCCGAATTTGCAATATTTTTACTCTTTTTTTCCATTGTAAAGCTTGTGTAGAAGGTACTTTCTGATTATATGTTTGATGCGCATCCTGTCTTACTCACAGTGACCTATTACAACAGGGTCCTGTTTTTAGTAATCTATTGGGCCTGTTGTGCTAAGTGGTGAGGAGTGATTCATTTCAATGCCAGTCTTCTTTTGTACTGTAGATAAAGTAGCTCCAATCATAGCTGCTTTGCCATGGGTTTCCACAGTGCACCCAGCAAGTTCTAGGAAAAAATTAGATGGGTTAATCTGCTGCAGCACTATGACAGGAAATACTTATAAAAATGTGTATAATTCATATTCATGGACAGCTCATCACATGTATGAAAAAGTGGTAAGCAGATTTGTTTGCAACTGAGTTTAATTACAGTGGAAAATAATGGAGATGCAAAAATTGCATCCAGATTGCTGGACTTCCAGTTATGAATATCATCATCAATATATCTAATTCTTAACATGGCCAGATCTGTGGATACTTAAATCCAGAGACTGGAGCCATCGATGGACAAGACAGGGCTTTCTACAAACTTGAGAAAAGCCCCAAGTTTGCTCAAAGTCTGAAGCTAAAAAGCAACAATTACATTGGAGGAGATCTCAGTGGCCATTGTGGGAATTGTTAGGTAACAGCAACAGTATTGCCAGCCTTCAGTCCATGGTTTCTTTCAGTAAAAGGCAGTGAGAAAGGCAGAGTCTTTTCTGGGGCACTCCCCCCCCCCGACAACTTCCTGTTTTGGAGGGAAGCCAGGGCAGGGCCAGCAGCAGCTACTGGGCAGTTTGCTACCAGGTAATTTGCACAACTCATCTAGGTGCAGTGGTGGCTATCAGACAATCTAATGCCACACCATTTGCCTGGGCTCAGCAACAGTCTTCATACAACATGCACAACTTGGCAAGATTTGTCACTGTCCACCACACAACTCACTTGAGTGACTTGCCTCTGTATGACTCTTGCAACTCCCTTTTCCCAGAAAGAGGCTGCCAGTGGGATGGAAAGAGGGAAAGGTGAGAGCCAGTGTGGTATAGTGGTTAGAGTTGCAGACCAGAGTGCCTCCTTTCTTCCATTAAAGTTTACTGGGTGACTTTGGGCCAGTCACTCTCAGCCTAAGGATGTTGTAAGGATAAAACGGAAGAGAAGAAAATGATGTAAGCTGCTTTGGGTCCCCCACTGAGGAGAAAGGTGGGGTATAAATACATAATAAGGTGGGAAGTAAATACATAATAATGAAAGCTGAAGGTTGTGGGGGCAGATAAAAGAAAGATTGATTGGTGAGTGGGAAAGAGAGAAGGAAGCAGGGGAAAGAGAGAGGAAAGGGGTGGTTCCAAGAAGAGAGGAAGAGGATATAGCATGGGAAAGGGGGATGGCCCTTGTGGGTTCCTATCTAATCCTCAACATGGCTCCAGCTGTCAATCCTTAACTCTCAGGATCAGGGCCATGTAGAGAGAGAGGTGAGTTATTTCTACAAACGGGGGTGAACCCCAGGTTTGCAGAAAAATCCAAAAAGTTAACAAAATGAAGGGAGCATTAAATGCTCTACCAAGAACAGAGGAGCATTGTCTCTGCTCGTGCAAACAGTACATCTCCATCAGCCCTACCTCTTCCATCCTCCTTGTAGCAGAGGCAGTGGGCAGAGGCAGCCACTGCTGGGCAGGCAGCTAGGGGGGGCAGGAATGGTCACCTCCCCTTCACTGCTGCATGACCTGCAGAGGTGGTGGTGGTGGTGACGTGGGTGGGCAGGCAGGGGAAGTGTGGGACTCGGTGAGCAAGCGGTTCAGCAAGCAAGCAAGGGAAAGAATAGGATTCTTCCCATGACTCTCATGGATCCCCCACTTGTTATATCTTACAGTAAAGTCACTAGCCCCGGTGTGGATGATGGATGTTTTAGACCTGCTCACAGCCAAATAAAGGACCTAGTTTGGGGTGTGTGTGTGTTAAATTAGCCACAAGATAAAAGGGATGGAGAAACCTTCAGAAAATAGATTGAATGTCTCCAGATTGATGTGTTCATAGCAGCTGAGTTATAGTTAAAGAGTGGGAGGATTTAGACTGTTCAGTCCCCTGAGCTCATAGACTCTTGGAGGTGGAGATTTTGAAATTATTCCACTCTCCTGTGATTCCTTGCAGGGCTGTAGCTTGTAATACATAATCTTAGTTATTTACTTCATTTATGGGGACCCAGTGGAGGTCCTAAATGGGTTACAACATTCTTCCTGTCTCCATTATATCCTCAGAACAACCCTGCAAGGTATATTATATTTATATTCAAAATTTAAAAATTGTACAACAACCCTGTGAGGTAGGTTAGGCTGAGAGTATGACTGGCCCAAACTCACCCAGCAAGTTTCTATGGCAGAGTAGGGATTTGAACCCAGATGTCCCAGATCCTAGTCTGATGCTCAAAACACTACACCACACTGACTGTCAGATTTACTATGTTTATAGTCTGCCTTTTTGACTGAGACTCAAAACAGATTACACAGTGTTACCTCCATCTTGTCAGGATTCAGTCTCCATTTGTTTGCTTTTAGCCATTTAACCAAGCGGTCAGGCAGTGGATTAAGACCTCTAGTGCATAGCCAGCATATTTGGATAGATTGTTGGGTGTCATCAGCGTAATTTTAAAAACTTTCTTTGAGCCTCAAAACCAACTGATCTACATGCAAGGTCTCCACAACCATCTCACTGAATGATATACTCCGGAAAACAATTCTGTCTCAACTGGACATGGAAGAAACCACCGGTAGAGCAGTCCTATGCAGAATTTCTCCAGTGTAAGATCAGTGAAACCAGTGGGTTGAGATTGGAGTAACTCTGCATAAGACTGCATGGCAAATCTTGTAAAACTTCCCTAGCAGGAATTTTTGGATCACTGAAGATTAACTTGTCCAACATCTAGCCATAAGTGTACAGGTAGCCTAAAGCAAGGAAGATTGGTTGTGGGGTTATGATCTTGCTTTTCCTCTCTTCTTTGAGTGGATATCCCTTCCCCCATTTTGGATCATAGAATGGAACAGACCACTTAATAGCATCTAAATATGTTTTAAAGATTAGTAAGAGAATGGGAGAATGGGAGCATGTAATATGCCAACAACCTGTATTGATTTCTGGAAATAAACTTTATCTCAAAAATAAGAAGATAGATATTTGGCCCCATTAAATCTTACTAAGACATAACTGTTCTCTGCACCATCCTTTGTATAACCATTGCACTGATTCCCCTATCACTGAGAAACACCGTGCAACCAGAGGGTGCCTATACCACCTACATGGAGCCTTTTGACCCAGTCTCTTAACATTATAGTCATCACTCCTGCCCACTTGTTTTGCTTTTGATTAAAGTAGGTGGCATAATGTTTCTTTGGTGGCTGTTGTATTCTCTGTGCTCGATAAATGTGTTTGGAATTGTACGTTGTTACTTCAAAGAAGATTGGGAGGGGGAACCTTGATATCTGAGGATCTTACTTTTTCCCAAGGCGGAAGGAGTTTTGTGCTGAAGCACAGCTTGGGCGGAAGCACTCCCTTGTTTACACAAGCTGTTTCCAATGCTGGGATGCAGGTTTGGCTAAATGAAGTGGGGGGGGGGGGAGGCAAGGGGCCGCTGGCAGGTGGCTCCTATTTAGGCACAACTCACTTACAGCCTTTATGCTCCTGGAGAGGGCTTTTGTTCCTTTCTGAAAGGGCTGAATAGCTGCCACATCTGTCATTCTGGAAGAGTGGCCATTTGCCTGTGTTTGAATCAATACGCCACAGATGCCCTACTTGGCTGAGGGCCTCAGAATTCCCTCTGTTCCGTGTGCACCTTGGGGAGTATGTGAGCCACAGCCTCACTACGAGATACAGGAGGGAAGCAGCAAAAAGCAGCACTGATATAGATTGGCCTGGTATGGGCGTGGATAGAATTTTGGAATTTGGATGGGAGTCCCATTTTGAATCCCAGTCCAACCATAAAACTTACTAGGTGCTCCTGGACAGCATCACTAAGCTACCCAACTATCACAGGGGCTGTGAGTGAAAAACAGGGTAAATCCTTATAAAACTACCCTGAGCAGTTTTTGAAGGGAATATGAAAAAGAAATGTGATAAAGACCACTGGAGACCTGCAGGAGAGTTGAAAAGTTACCCTCCATTATATAAATAGAAGGCTGATAGGTAACTGTTCTTTAAATATATTTTTTATTTCAGGTGGAGTAATGTACATATTTGTGTGACTCCACCCCAAACTAAAAAATACCTGTGGACCCACCTCCCCAACATTGGGCAGTAAATAGTGCCTCCCATGTCATGGGTATAAACATCTGAAATGGCCTTTCTTTCTGTTGCACTTCTTGGCTGATTGGCTTTGAAAGACTTTTCTAGCATGGTTTCACCCACCCACAAAATTGTGAAGAACATCAAAGCTGTAGAAAGATAAAGGGGGAGAAATTACTTTTCTGAGGCAGATAAGCAGTAAAGCTGGTGACAGAACCATGACTTCCTAACTATGAATCCATCAGACTCAATAGCTTTTCTTTTTTATATTTTCATTCACACACAAGCACACTATTGTGCCTTGGAATCTTGTTCTGCATGCCTTCAATAATAAACTACAATAAACTACAATAATAAGCAGTATAAAACTACACTGCCTTTCTCCACCCTATATAAACTGAATTTAACCAGGTTCTGAGACTTGTAACCATCCTAGTACTCCTGCTGGGAACACTTCATATTTATAGAGCTTTCCTCCATTGCTCCATAGAAAATTCAAAACCCTATCTGGTGGTGGGCCATTACTGATATCCTTGCATAGGCATCAACTACAGGGGGGCTCGAGCCACCCCCAAAATTTCCTGGGGGGGACTGAGCCCCCCTCCCCCCGGGAAAATGGTGCGCCCTCCGCCGCGCCTCCCTCGGCCCTTCCTAGGGCCACGGCGGCTGCCGTCTCTCTCCCCCCCCACCTGGCCACTCCGACCCTCCCTCCCTCCGTCCAGGGGCCAGCTAAGCAAATGCCCAGCTGGCCCCTGGATGGAAGCAGGGGTGGTCAGGCGGGGGGGAGGCGGGGCGGCAGCGGGGACATGTTCCCGGCACGTGTGCGTGCATGCAAGAGCCCTTGCCCCCTCGGGAGTTTTTAAACTTTACGCCTTTGTGTCCTTGTATTACATATGGTTGTCCTTCTGACCCAGAGAGACAGTGGCTTGACTGTGGCCAAGGTGACTAGGGAATTCAGATATGTCTCATTCACCCCCATTTTGCAGTGTGAAACAAGAGAGTAGCTCCTATCCATTATGCTAGAGAGCCTTGCATCAACAAATGAATGCCACTAATTCTGTTCCATGGACCTGCACAGTGCCACTGGCTTGTAGATCTGTTATTTGAAAACTGCTGAGGGTGATGTTGAGCCAAAGCCTCCCCCCTTCTTTACTGATTGTTAGAGCCTATCTGCCCTTTCAGAAAGACAGTATGAGAGAGGTCAGTCTGATGCCCCTACCCTTTCCAGTGGATGTCTAGGTGGCAGCTGCTGAGTGCAGATAGAAGAGGCTGGATTGAGGTTCTATGGGCTTCCTTATGGACTCTAAAAGTAACATACCATAACTTATGTCCCTCAGCCTATCTGTGACTGAATATTTTAGTTGATTCATTTAGCGTCTGTTAGGTTCTACAACTGTCATCTTTTCCAGAAAAGCTCCCCTGTGCTGGCTGGTTTTTATGCATCAGACACCTCTTGGAACTATGTGAATGACCCTTATCCAGATTCATAATGACCTTGTCTTCATTCATCTTTTTGTCCTATTCAAATTGATTGTGGAGTTGGAAGAGAGGCATAGTTTTTTTTGTCGCAAGTATGGCTTCAGATGTCTTCTTAAAGCAGACTATTTGTCTGCTCTTAGGTGGACCAAATACTCTGTTGTTCAAAATTTCAGAAAGGTGGTGCCAGTGGTGTTCTGTGAGGCAGCTTCGTCTTAGCTTGGAACTGGTACTTCCCAAATCCTAAAAGGCTTAGGACCTTCAGTGCTTTTGCTATCCATCATTTCATTAGGAAATACGATTGCTGTTTATGGCAATGTAACAGAGTTTAGAATCAAACTAGATGAAGAGTTGTCAACTCTTAGCCTGACTGTGGGGAGGGTCAACAGCTGCAGATGCACTTTTTATGGTCATCAAAATATCAGCTGTCCTGTGTGGATAACTGTCACAATGACATTCTGGAGATATGAGCTCAGTTCCTAGGCTAGCTCACGCTCTGGTGGCTGTGCCACTTTGGGAAGTGCTGTGGCTCAGTAATAAGAACCTGTTTTGCGTGCAGAAGGTTGCAGGTTCAGTCTCCAGCATCTCTAGCTAAAAGGATCTCAGGTAGCCGGCTCTTTGCTATCTTTGCCATAAAGAACCACTGCCAGTCAGAGTAGATAGACCACTGGCCTCACTAAGACAGATTCATATGTTTTCATAACAGACTTCATGAACTGATTGTACTTTGCTAGCTGTCATATCTGCATAGGCACTGTGTCCTGTGGTGAGCATCATCATAGCATGAAAGGCAACTATCCATCTCTAAACATTTTGGGACATGTGTGGGGAAGCTGAAGTTAGCTGCGGCTCCCTGGTGCATGTCTTTCCATCTCACCAGTCCATCCCTACCTGCATCTTGCATTCACATGTGAAGTACTCACTGACATTAAATATCTGTTAGGGTTCCCAACTATGAGATGGGAAATTCTTGGAGATCTGGGGGTGCATCCTGGGGAGGGGGTTGGAGGGTGGAGGGACTTCAGTGGGGTAAAATGCCATACCCTCCAAGCAGCCATTTTCTCAGGGAATGAGTATCTATCATCTGGAGGTCATTTGTAATTCTGGGAAATTTCCAGGCCCCACCTGGAAATTGGTAACCTTAATATCCATGTAGAAAAATACTGCTAAGTGAAAATCAAGCCTATATAGCTGCAGGAGCGTATCTTTCATCCCTTAAGCTTGTGTTAAGAAATTAACACATGCTAATCAGCTAGCTTTGTTGTCATTTTGAGCAAAGTGGAATATGACAAACTTATTTTGGTCCCAAACAGAGATGACTGTAATGGTATTGAATGTGCACCATTGCAGATAAATAAACCATGGCCTCTGTGTGGCATGTTGCATTAATTTCCTGCCTCTGCCAATCTCCCACATACTAGGCACTGCCTTCTTATGAGGCTTTCAGGGCACCATGTACACGCTAGCTGTGGTATTGTTATGACTTGCTTGTTAATGAACCAGGATATATTCATACTTGATTTCAGTTGCTAGTCACCAGTTGCAGCTCTTGTTGAAGTGATAAGTTACTCTACACAGCCCAAATATGACTTCTTACCTGTTCCTTACATGTGACCAAAAGGAATGGGCTGTGCAGTACACTGTCCAACATCTCTCATAATTTGGCTGAAGTTTGTTTAGTTAAAAAGCTTGAGAATTTTGATTAAGTTGATGAGCATGTTTGGTGTTCAGTGTGATATATGTCTCTTTGGGGATTGTGGACTGAAGGACAATATATCGTAAGAAAAGCCATCTGTTGTTACTGCATAAGTCCCTGCATAGGGTTGCCAAGTCTTACCTTAAAAAAAGTGAGGGAGTCCTGGTCCCTCTCCGGGAGTCCGGCGTGCATGCAAAGCTCGTGCCCCCCGCAATGACATCACCCGGAAGTGACGTCATCATGCTGGGCATGTTGCCGGGGCAATTTTCTGGTAATCACCCTAAAACTCTATGGCACCCTTAGGCAGCAAGATGAAGTAGTAAAAGCTTGAGATGGTAGAGTACCCATTTCAGACTGCAGATGCAGAATGCCATTTATTTAATGATAAACTATATAAAAAAGAACTCCTTCTGAATTACAACACACACAAACACTGGGATAGAGATAGAGGTCTTAGCCCAGTCTTCTCTCTGCTGTGTGCAAGGAAGTTTAATGCAGCTTGCATTTATAAGTGATATCCCTCACCTGTATTCTGAAATGGTACAGTCCTTTCTATTACCTCCTGCTGAACATGTAGACCAGGCCTCACACTAAGACTTACAGTAAGTTCACATGATCAGCAGATGAGGATGTCTGTTTTTGCTGTTCCGCTTCAGTCTGCAGATGGGGCTCACAACAATCGTATATCAAGGACATGGATATGCTACAGCCATCTCCCCTAACATACAGGTTCTCTGTACGCAGATGAGTTTCATGTGAGCCCCCACCTACAATCTGCAGTAGGGCAGAACAGACACATGTTTCCCTCCTTGACTGTTTGTGAGTACGAGGCTTGAGGCTGCATTACATAACAGCACAGTTGCTACCTAAGTCCAATAAACTAGGCCAATTGTACTCGAAGTAAAAGTGGGGCATGAATTTTCCTGCTCCATTAATGTCCAGTTATGTGCAAAGTCGTGGCTGTAATTCATGTTGACCATGAATACTGAAACATTGGTGATGGTTATCTGGAATAACAATAAATGCAGCATAGAGCTTCTGTACTGGATGGCATTAAACAGAGATTATGGTCTACAGAGAGGAAATGCATTGCATGGTTATTAGGAACCAAAATGATGAATGTCATATAACTAGAAAAGGTCTCATGCTACATTTTAGTGTTAACACTTTGGACATTTTCAGGATGGCTCTTGTTCTGCCTCCTCCTCCAAGGCTGCTTCTTTGCAAGATATTTATTTATTTATTTATTTTATTTGTTTGTTTATTTTAAAAACATTTTATGCTGCCCTTCCACCAGCTTAGGGTCTCCAAGATGGCAAACATAAAAACATTAAAACATTTGAACAATTTAAAATGATGAAATAATTCAATAAAAACACATAAAGGAACAACACCAGAACCAGGAAGGAGGCCCAGTAACCGTTACTGAGGGTATGCCAAACAGAGCAAAAAAAGTCCTCACCTGCTGACAGAAGACACTGATCAGGGGAGTAGGGGTGCCAGCCTCCGGGGTGAGACCTGGGGATCCCCTGGAATTACAGCTCATCTCCAGATTGCAGAGATCAGTTCCCCTGGAGAAAATGGATGCTTTGGAGGGTGGGCTCTATGACATTGTATCCCTCTGAGGTCCCTGTCCTCAGGCTCCATCCTCAAATCTGGATCTGGCAACCCTATCCCCCATCCCCTGCCAGTCACTGGGGGAAACTGGCAACCCTAAAAGGGAGACAAACAAATCTCCTTGGGGAGGGAGTTCCAAAGTTTTACAGATTCTATCTGGGGAGGGAGTTCTAAATGGTAAACATGTCTCTGTCTTGCTTCTATGAGAACTGTTCTTAAGATACCCTGCATAGTTTAACATTACAAAAACTTTTTGTTGTGAACTATTTTTGGGTTAGGTTGCTCCTGGACAAGCCCCAAGCCAAACAGTTCTGTGAACAGTTTTGTTAGTGATGGGCAAACCCTTGAGGCCTCTGTGTTCCAGCAATACACTAGGCCAAGTTCTCCTCCCTTTTCCAAACTTACTGTCGGGTGGTGAGCTGCATGTGTAGCTAACATTACCCATTGCCCTCTGTGCTATTTCCCATGGGAGTGTGCAGAGCCTAATGGAGGATCTCCCAACTACTCCCATTCTTTTGCCTGCATTCCCCAAGGTTCCTGGTACTACTATCACTGAGTAAGTTTGTGTTGGGGGGCAAGCAGTAATGCCCTGTTTTCTGTGGGTGGCTGTTCCAGCATGGCAGTTTGTCATCCCTGGACTGTAATATTTAGTGCATGTTATGTCAAGGGTTCTTTGATTTGCATGGAGAAGTTCCATTGGATATTCTTTGAAAGGTTAGTCCTGAATGTTACTTCTGGGACATTCTGGTATAGGATAGTTCATGTGATTTGCAGATCCTCATAGCAAACTCCTCATGACATTTACAGGTGGGGTATGGTGAGTTGCCATTTTTTCCATGGGCAGCAGTCTTGACCCACATGTGAACTTTGATACTATAGATCACTCTGTTTTGATAGAACAAGGAGTGAGAATGATGGGTATGGTCCATCAGTGTTTCATTCGTTCCTATTCATTCATATTCAAATGATTATTACAGTACTAAAGACAGGGTGCTTGAGGGATCTGTGTTTTTGTCAAATGTTTTCAATATGTATGTCAAGCCATTAAGAGAGGTTATGTGGTGTTCAGGGGCTCCGAATGCTAATGACAGTCAGCTCTAAGCTCTAAGTTTTTTAAAATAAGGCTCTAGAAACAGCTATCTCTGTCCTTGGCCACTACCTGGCTGTCATGGTCAAGTGAAGCTGGTCAGGTAACATGAACATGATGATGTTGAGCAATGCTGATTCTGGAAGGGATTGTTTTGCCCACCCTGGAGGGCTGAGTTCATCATTGGCTGACAGCAGGGGGCAGTTCAAGCCGGAACGGGCCGGAACTGTGTTCTGGCAGTAACAAGCCCTCAAGCCCTTCCCCTGGCAGACCTCAGTCGGGCCAGGAGGAGCGGGAAGCAGCACGTGCTTCCTCTGCTTGTTGCTACCAGGCAGAAGGCACGGTAAGTTGGTAGGGGTGTAGGGGATGGGGGCTTGTTTAGGTGGAGTGGGTGGGAGCAGAGGGCACCCAGGCCACAGGCGGCTTGGGCATTCTAGTGCAGAGTGTGGCAGGGGCTGCTTTTTGGACAGGGGAGGGGTGAGACTGGCAGGCTGTCAGGGAATGCTTTCGGGGTGGGGGCTGGTGGCGGTGGCATGCCTCCTCCTCCTGACTTCCCTATCGAGCTTCTCTGATACTGCAGAGAAACTCAGAGAGGGGAGGAAAAGTGTGTGGGGTGTTTCAATGCCTTTCTTTCCCTCCCTGGATCAGGGAAGGAAAGAAAGGCACTTTAAACATGCCTGAGTTCCTTGCCTGATCTTTTCCAGGTGCCCTGCATAAAATAATTTTTAGAATTGAAGAGAACAACCTTCCAAAATGAATAGGCTAAGAATATTCCCAGTAATTTGAGGATTACTTTCCACATCATATTTTTACAGTGGCTTCCTAATCCATGTACTGGGCAAAAGAAACATTTACTACACTTCAGTAATGACTACACAATTTCACTTACAAAGAGCCTTTTTTCCTTGTAGGAAAAAAATGGGCAAAGTGTGCCTGTTAGCACATTCCTGAGAAGTGATTTCTTTTCCTTTGCAGTTACAATGATTAAAATCATACTTCTCTCTCTCTCTCTCTCTCACACACACACACACACACAAAAACAAGCCCTGTAAATTGTGGAGCACTAATTGAAGAGTGGCATGGCTGGAGCAAGCAACTGATCACATGTATGTGGCAGTAGGAGAAAAAGCAAGTCAGAATGAGATCCAGATGCCCCTACAGGCAGAGATGCATGTGCAAATAGTACTGTTAGATAAAGGCAAAGAGGTGGCCTTGTTCAATTGTAAAAAATTGAGATTTCCTTACAGCATAAAACCAGAAGTTATAGGATACTCTCAGCTCTCTTCAAATCCTGCTTTTTTCCCCTTGTCACTTTCTTACAAGTTTTACAGGTGAATCATCACAGTAGCATGCTCACAGCACAGTTGTGTCTTGAAAATGAAATAGAGCAGATGGAAAAAGGCAAATGTTGAATAGCTGATTTCAAAAAATTTTTTTTAGCACAAACTGTTGATCTTCATTTTGTCATTTTTATTCCCCCCATCCTTTTGCTTCTCTGCCCTTTGCTGGGAAGGTTATTGCTAACACTTTTAAAAATCATCATCATCATCATCATTTTTAATATTTTTATTTTACCATTTAAGGGGATACAAAATGAAAAGGGAGAAAGGGAAAGGCAAGAAGCATAAAACATCATTTGTTAAACACATTTTAAGGACATTGCATAATAAAAGAATACAAAATCTTAGCAAAAGAGTTATCATAATAAATCAAAATATGGTAAAATAATACTTCCACACAATATACTTCCATGGGTTATTGCTAACACTTGACACTTCCATGATCCCTTTTGATGTGATGACATCTGTGACTTAACAGCCTTGGGGGCACCTACAGAGTTGTTTAATGAGAACATGATAATACTGGTAACAAGCCTGTTTTGCAGATATTCTGATTTTCTGAGAACTGTTTTGAGCAGCAGTGAGTGATGTGTAACTGTAAGGGGGATAAATCTCATCTTGACCATGATTTTTACCACGGTTTTATTGCACCAGTCCCCACTCCCAAAGCACACAATATTGTAATAGAAATACCACTTGTTACTTTACAAGTTTATTGTGAAGATTTACTGAGAAAAGTAAATAGAGCATTTTGAAGAAGCAAAATGGTACCATATCACTGTTTATTTTTGTTATTTTGACTATATGTGAAACCATGCAAATCTCCACAATTCAAGAAGTCACATAAAGAAGAAGGTGGGAAGGAACTGGTTCAACCTAACATAAAAGACGAGTGGTAAAAGAACAAGTGTCCCAATGCTGCACAATGCTGCACTCCAGAAAGGGCCTGGGAGGCCAGCAGGCAGCAGGTCTAAGTCTTTGATTTAGGTTGAAATGTCCACAGCCTTTCCTACGAAGTACAGAAAAATTACAGTGCAATCTTAAAACAGAATTTCACCCTTCTACTGAAGTCAGTGGTCTTAGAAGGGCATAACTCTGCTTAGCATTGCAGTGCTGGTGTAGTGGCTGGATAGCCATCCCTATGTTAGATCACTAGCAGTGTTTTCTCTCATGATGCAAAGGCTTGGGATGGAGTGGTTTTTGCAGGAAATGTATTGAATCATTTGGAGGCTGGGTATGCCTATGTATTTGTTGTCAAGAATGGGGTCTGGGGTTATTGTGATAGCAGTCTCTTGTAACTTCTGCAGAAACATATATGTTGAACTTATGTTTCATGATCTGATGTGTATAGTGAGCACTAGGATGGGAAATGGGGTGTTGGAAAATGACTGAACTGTGGCAGAAAAGAGAATAAGAACAGGAGTGAGAATCCAACTATTGCCAAATGCCAGTTCCTGAGATTCCTTGAGTGAAGCCCAGGACAGCTGGAAACTGATATAAATAAACCCAATATACATATGTAGTGTAGCTACAGCCAAAGAGACTTGGCCAAAGAGAGCCAGTTTGGTGTAGTGGTTAAGAGTGGTGGACTCTAATCTGGAGAACCGGGTTTGATTACCCACTCCTCCAGGTGTAGCCAGCGGTGTGATCTAGGGTCAGTCACAGTTCTCTCAAAGCTGCCCTCTCAAGAGCGGTTCTCTCAGAGCTCTCTCAGCCCCACCTACCTCACAGGGCATCTGCTATGGGGAGAGGAAGGGAAGGAGATTGTAAGCCAATCTGAGACTCTGAGTGAAGGGTGGGGTATAAATCCAACTCTTCTTCTTCTTCCTCTTCCTCCTCTTCCTTTTCCGCCACCACATAGCAGGGCTTGGCTACATGCTGTGGCTCTCAGATATCCAAACAACCACACTACAAGTTAATTCTATTTCTGGCTTATACACAATATTCAACTTGACTTCAGAAAATTCTCTTGCTTTTATAACTAGGGATAAGACTAATTCTCTGTGTTTAAAAGTCAAATAATTCTCATAAAACAGGAATTCCTTCTATTTTCAAGACTTTTGCAATGGGACTCCTTTTTGTTACAACAATAAAAGCTTTGTGTGAAAAAATGTTGAAATTAATGTGCCTTAAGATCTTGCTGATGTTACCCGGCTTGTCTTTTGGTCTGAGTGTACACTTGTGAAAAACAGTAAATATTATCACCACAATTTGCTCCTTATAGTTTAATCTCTGACGCACACCCCACCTCGAGGGATGCTCATTCCCATGGCAATACAGGAAACCAGAGGGTGGTCTAAATATTTGTTTTATCTGAATCATAGGTTTTGAGAACCCATTGTGGGTAGTGGTTGATATCTAAAAAGAGCGTGCGCGAGAGAGAAAGGTGCTAGGGCTTATGCCATATGCCTTAACTTTGGATACAGGGAGGTGAGCTATGGGATTGCTTACTGATGAAGAAAATGCACTCTTAAATGGTTGTCAGTGTTCCAGAGATCTTGCTTTGCCAGCAGAAATAATGGTAGCCTAAGCCTTATATTAGTTCCATACTCAACCCACTGTGCTAATTTAAAAAAAGGAGTCTGAATGACTTATTGAAAGCAGGTGTGTGCACTTATTTTGTCCTCCTTAAGGAGGAAGTTAATCAGATTATTTCCTGCCATTTGACTTTTCTAGCTAGGAAATGCTGATATTTGTGCCTTCCTTGGATAGCTCTTTTCTGCCTTTTTGTTCCAGTGGGCATAAATAAAGTAGTGTTAACTTGTGGAGTGCCATCACCTGCCTAAACATTGTGAGATGGCATACCTCTAACATCTTGTTGGTCTCCAAGGTGCTACTAGACTTGAATCAAGCTCTTCTACTGCAGACCAGCACAGGCACCCTAAGAACAGAAGAGAAGCCAATGTTGGATCAGGCCAGTGGCCCATCCAGTCCAACACTCTGTCCCACAGTGGCCAAAAATACCAGGTGCCATCAGGAGGTCTAGTGGTGGGGACAGGAAGCCCTCCCACTGTTGCCCCCCCCCCCCCAAGTACCAAGAATACAGAGCATCACTTGCCCCAGACTGAGAGTTCCTATCTATTCTTTGTGGTTAATAGCCACTGATGGACTTCTGCTTTGTATGTTTATCTAATTCCCTCTTGAAGCCGTCCATGCTTATAGCCGCCACCACTCTCTGTGGCAGTGAATTCCACGTGTTAATCACTCTTTGGGTGAAGAAGTACTTCCTTTTATCTGTTCTAACCCGACTGCTCAGCAATTTCATGAAGTGCCCATGAGTTCTTGTATAGTGAGAAAGGGAGAAACTCTGAAACTATTGTGAGATGGCAGCATCCTTAGCAATGCAGGGCCAGAAGAAAGTCAACATATGGTGTCTTTTTAACTTGTGAAACGTTTTGTTGACTCTATGTAAGAGATTCTTTGAAAAAAATCTTTCTGTTTCTTTAGTTTCTTTCCTGTATGTTACCCAATTCTGATACAAGTGCAAGCACTGTGACCTGATGCCTCCTAGATGTTCAAAGGTTCTTTAATAGAAATATACCCATTTCTGCTGTAGTGTGCTTGAACATTCAAGAAAAGCAAGTATGGCAACTAAATCTGTTCAGATACTACTTTTCTTCTGCACAAGAGGTGCAGACACGCACTTGCATTGACAAATGTAATATCTGACATGAGTAGCCTTGCACAAGTTGGCAGCAATTCCACCCACTGTGGCTGGAAAATTTGCCACTGTGATTCTGTAAGTGCTGCAGGCCATATCTATGAACACTTTATAGTTCGCCATGTAATGGCCTACCCATAAAGGTTTGGGATGTTGGCTGCAGAAAAACAAATTGGCATGAAATTGGGACTTAAAGGTCAAACTAGACAAAATGTCAGGAGATCCCGGGCTGGGTCTTCCCAGCATGTTTAAAAAATAAGTTGCAGCTGAGCACTGGTGGAGGGGAAGGGTTTTCATTCATCCCTCCATCCCCTCAGCTATCAACCCCCATTCCCCAAATGCATATGCTATAATTTACTTTGGAAGGAAAAAAATAGGCAAAAGATGGGTGCTTGTCTCCCCCCACACCTTTTAGCACTAATAATGAGTAGGACAACTTTTAATAGGTAGACCTATATGGGAGTGGAAGAAATAATAAACCATCTGTCTCTTCCCTACATGGATTCATTTAACTTAAAACACTGAGGAGATCAGTTCATGGTAAGGTTGCCAGGTCCTTATCTGCTGGTGGGGGGATTTTGAGGGGGATTCTGGGGGTGGACGGAGATGTAATCGATGTGATGACATCACTTCCGGAAGTGACATCACCATGTAAATGACATCACGAAGGGACGTATTTTTGGGGGGGTGGGGTTTCCCCGATGGCCAGCTGGCTGGCAGCAGGCCCGAGCCCACAAAAGCAGGGGATCCCCCACCTGAAGGCTGGCAAGCCTAGTTCATGGATCTCCCTGTGTCTCATCTACTCTAACTTTGGCTAAACTTGCCTAAGGTTGATGAAAACTTAAGAATTGATACAGGTCAATCAACATAGTTTTAGGTTTGGATGTGAACTAAAATGATTCTATCTTAAGCAGCTAAGAAAGTCCAGTCTTTTCTGATAAATGGTTCATAGGCTGATTTGTGCTGGCGAAGTAGCATTTGAAGGCCTGTGGCAGAAATACACAACCTAGCAAAATTGCCTCTGTGAGATTTGGAATGTAGAATCAAAGGTTTCTTCATTGCCCAAGATCAGCTGGCTGGGTGGCCCATGGCTCTCTGACCCCAAGGTTGTGACATCAGAACAGCTGCATCCATGACTTGCCTGGCAAGAATAATATGATAGGATCCACTGAGGGCCAGAAGTAGATTTGACTCTAGGTCAAGAGTAAAACTTGTTTGAATCTGTTGTTGGATTTAATGTTTATGGTATTATTTGTATATCTAGAAACTGCTTTGAGTGTATGACAGAAAATCAGAAAAGGTAGCCCAAGTCCTTTCAAACTCTTCTAGGACTGTTCATCTGGAAATAATCAGCATGGGCTTTTTCTATGGTAGTTCCATAGATTCCACAGATTGGGTGTGAGGGTACCTTCACTTTCTAGATTCACAAAGACATGTAAAAACCATTGTATTTCAGAAGGCATTTAGTAGTGGATAAACTGTTTTGGCAGATTTGCTCCTGTATGTTTTTACCTTGTGCTTTGTTTTTAACTTGTTGATGGAGTGTTATATTCGTTCTATGCATTTGCAACTTCTTGTTGCTTCGTTAGCCATCTTGAGGAGATAAGGCAGGATATAAATATTTTAAAATAAATAAATGTAGGAGGTTCAATATATCCAGCTGTTCTGACAGCACCGTGACTAGTTAGGGTATAATGAATGGGATAAGAACCTAGTGCCACACATTGTGAACTTTTTAATTAGGACAGGAAATAAATCAAAGAAGTCTGCAGCAGAAACAGGGTTTCTTCCACCTTCCACCTTAACCATTGAACCACATTTTGCCATGCCATGCCAAGCTAGCTTTAAGTGATTTCATAGTGCGGCTTTTCAGCACAGTGATCTGTGGCCCATTTAATTAATGGCCTACAGCACTGAATTAAAGGCCCTACTCCTGGCAGCTCTTAAGTGAGGGATTAACAGTGGTTAGTGTATCTGACGCAGCATTCTGAAAATGGGTGTCTCACAGTCTTGTTTTTTTTTTTTTTTTTGAGGATTCCTCCTTTGAGCTACACAGCTCCTTAATTGCTTAGGATGGCATTGTAAAAATTCTTCCTGTGCCAACTCTAGCAGCAGTGAAGCTATTTCTGTTGTGAAGCTATGATTGGTTTATTGATTTCTTGCCCGATAGCAAGATAAAGGCCTGAAAAGAGGCCCAGCAACCCCTCTCCCCAGTGATTGATGCTTTGGCTGTTTACTGTTTTTGTACACAACTGGGCAAACATCTTTCTCTGCAGAAGGTGACCATGAAACATATTTGTGTCGTGTCCTGAAGACCAAAGTCTTGAGCTACATCCAACTTGATTCCCTCCATTTTTGAGGGAAAGGAACAGACCATGAGACTGCTATTAGATTTTATTATTCTGTGTGAGGTTGGAGATATGTAAACTGCTGCATTTCGTAAATATGTCTAAGGTCTAGCACAGTGCTTCAGTGAGCCTTGGCTACTCTTTTAATTTATGGGAGGAAAAATACGTTAAGAACACAGCTGAGAAACTTTCCATATAAGAAAGCCTTGTCCCATAGTAAGAGCCCCACCCCAAATGCCTGGGAGGCCCCGCAGTAAAGCTTTAGAATGCAAGCTATTAATAGTGAGAGTAATAGCCTGGCCTGCAAACTCAAAGGTCATGCTTTTGGGGGGTGGGTGCCTTGGGAACCTCCCAGTTTCACAGGCTGTTCATGGGAGGCTAGGCAGTAACTTCCTCTAGTCTCTGATGACTTTATTATTTCCTTTGCTTTTTATAGGGCCAGTGTTTCCTGTTTCCTTATCCTCAAAGCAGTTCTGATGCCAACAACACTAGGTTTGTCATATTCACAAAGAGTGAATAAGAAGTTACATTTCTTTATTTTAGGGTTCTAAATGCAATGTGTAGTTCTAGTCACATGGTTAGATAGGAGCCAATAATAATGTAGTCCATAGTATATTAACCTAGAACAGAGTCTCCCACAAACACATCAATCTCCCTTCCTGTTGCTGGATCATAATAAACAGTTGCTTCTCTGCTCTGCTCACCCAGGACATCCACAGATGCTCTGTGATGGTGGCCAATGACTTTAACCTTTACCCCAAAGCAAGGGGCTGAAATGAGAGACGCAGTTTCTGTAATGCTGCTGTGTGTCACAAAACAGACTGAAAAGAGAGACTCGAGAGCAGCTGCCTTAGTGCTACGCTGTATTTTTCTGGCTATACGAACAGAGAACAGCATTAGGGTAGAGCTGGGAAGGTGCAATTTGGCCCTTAGCTGTTTACCTGAGGGCCACTGTGAAGTATCCTTGCTTGGTAGGAAATCACATAGCTAGATTATAATCATGAGTCCTTGTTCTATTGTCATTATTTACTTAAATGTCTGAAACTCTCTCCCATGTTAGCCCCCCAGATATATTTAAAGAATGACTCAAACTTGTGTGTTTTCTTTCGGTTAAGTTAAACAGGGCCAGTTCATTGCACACACATGAACACATGAAGCTGCCTTATACTGAATCAGACCCTTCGTCCATCAAAGTCATCATCAGCTCTCCAAGGTCTCAGGATGAGGTCGTATACATCACCTGATCCTTTTACCTGGAGATGCCAGGGACTGAACCTGGGACCTTCTGCATGCCAAGCAGATGCTCTACCAGTGAGCTGCAGTCCCACCCCAAGAAAGAAAGTCTCAATTCCTGTGATAATCTTGCTTGCTTTTCTTTTTATGAGTTCAAGTTGATTCCTGTTGTCCTATGCTATAGAAAACAATTATCATGTGAGAAATGGGATGATCTCCACGCTGGTGGTTCACCTACAACACTGGGCAAGCCTGTAGGGAAGTCATAGTCACCAAACAAACCATAGTATGGCTATAATACCTGGCCTAGTCATAGAATCATAGAATTGAAAGGGACCATACAGGCCATCTTATCCAACCCCCTGGCCAATGCAGGATCAGCCTAGAGCATCCCTGACAAGTGTTTGTTCCGCTGCTCCTTAAAGACTGCCAGTGAGGGGGAGCTCACCACCACTATGAGAGTACTGTTACAGAATTCAGCCTTTATTTGTTTTTGTTTTTTAAAAGAAAGTTGCCAGCCCTTTTCACTGTGTAGAACATAAAAAAGTCCTCCTGGATCTGATTAATCTAGCACCCTGTTTCACTCAGTGGTCTGTGTATATGGAGGTTCTCTTTAGCCGTTCATGGTTAGCATCCATTGATGGTAGGGCTGCCAAGTCAGCCTGGGGGGGGGATCCCCCGCTAAAGGGGTTCCCGATCCACCGGCCAGCATTTGGCCGGTGGGGGGAACCCCACCCCCAAAGTTGTCCAGCGAGGATGATGTAATGACGTCACTTCCGGTGACATCGCTGCGCGCGCGCACTTTACGTGCGCGCCTGGAGAAACTCCCGGTTGGAGGAGGACTCCCCCACCGGTGAGTTTTGAAGACTTGGCAACCCTAGTTGATGGACCCCTAACACCATATATGATCATGGGCATGACTGTGTTCAGTGGCAGTGAACTACACAATATGAGTACATGCCCAGATGCTAAAAAGAAGTCTAAATTAGATTTTTGCTGTGTGTGGGCAGGGTTTCAGTAGTCTACATAACTCCAGAATAAATTATGCAAAACATAAAAATGCAAAAAATAAAAAAGAAAGAAAGAAAAGAAAACGGAAATAGGAAAAAATGCAAAGTGCTTGGGTGTCAAATTTAATGCCTGTTTTAAAAGCTCAGCGTACACATGACCTTGGATATCATACTGCTATCTCTTAAGATTATTGCACAATAGATTGAATCCTATTAGAGCATGCATTTACTGATCATCTGAATAAACTCTTGATGAGGAACTGTTTTTGTTTGTTCTTTCTTTCAAGCTAAGAATTCTGCCTTGCCAGTCCATGACACATTTCAAAGTCCCAGGGACCCCTCCCCCACCTCCCTTGCAATGCACAGGTTTTGTGACAGCCTTTTGGAATGTGTCTTCCCTCAGCCAGCGCCTTCCACACTCCCTCTCTTGACCCTGTGCTAAGCGTATGCCTGGTGGCTGGCTGGCTCGCATATTCCACTGACCACGTGCCGCATTCTTTCCACAAGCTGTCATACACTTGTTGGTCTGGCACTGCTGATTGCAGTGTGGCTTCCAAGGGAGCCTCTTCATCTGCCTTCTGTGCAGAGATCACTGACAGTGTTAGGCTTTCACTGCAACTCCAAAAGCCAGCAGTGTCCTCCAGTCAGTAAATGAATGCAGGTCTTCTTTTTCTGTTCACCCCTCTTCAGAACTTAGTGATGTGGCTGCTTGTATTGGAGCAGTACTTGCAGCTTCTGGTATAGTGAACAAGGAAGGCTGAACCTATCACATTGAGGGAAGAGGCAGATCCAAGCTGTTGCTGCTGTTGTCCAGTTAGCAGCTAGGCAGCACTCAGACCTTGTCACACAACAGTACAAGGATCCATGTGTTCTTCTTTAGGACCAGTTGCAAACAGCCCTTTTAGTGCTCCTGGTATCCTAACAAATTCTAAAGTTAGTTTTTAAAAAAAAACATCCTGATTCTAAGCATGCATCTTGATTTCCCCCTTTGTGTAAATTCCACGCTTCTGTTCTCCTTTAAGCTGCAGGAGGTGGAAGACCAGGCCTTCTGGACTGGGATGCAAAGACAGCAGGGCTGGCTCATGAAGAAAAAAAAGGAGGATTCTGGTTCTTTGTTGAGGAAAATCAGCAGAGTGAAAAATGGACCTGATTCCTTATGGAGGAGAAGCGTGCTGATGTGTGGTTGTGTCCCCCTTTTGTTTGTCCTTAGCTTCTGATATTGAGAAGTACACTGAAGACAGAGATTCTTTTTAAGCATTGTAGCTAGTAGGATGGGCTTCAAGAAACAAATTTTCATCAGAATTTTGGGGTTCACTGCAGTACTGTCATTTAGCTTTACAAAGATGATAGTGGGTAATGAATCTGTTTGATAAGAGTCTTGGTTTTAAAAGAAACACATTCTGGAAAGAGAGTATGGATTATATATGAACACACAATGCTGACTTGTACTGGATCAGACAATTAGTATAACTAGTACAGAATTATCTACTTTGACTGCTGGTGTCTCTCTGAGGCCTTTCCAGTCCAATATGGGACCTGATGTATGGAAACTGTGTGCTCAGTCAGAGCTATGAGCCATTCTCTGACAATGTAACACTATATTGCATGCTGATTGCTCATTGGGAACTTTTCCATATATTCTCTGTCAAACTTCAGTGTATGTCAAGGATTTAAATTAAACACATATGGACTTTTGTCCATGTCATGGCAGGTAGTAGTACTCTTGACAGTCTGTGTAAGAAAACTAAAGAGGCAGATACCATGGGGAATGTCAAAACAGTAGCCAGTAGACTTGCATGCAATCAGGCAGACAACAAGAGCTTCCAATTTAGATGCCTTGAGTCTCTGTAGTTAAGCCTACTACATGTAATTAGTGTTGTCTTGTTTATGCTCCTGAACAGAGTAATAGACTGGAAGGCCAGGAAAGACTCTTATTTGTGGCTAGCAGTCATTCCCTAGAAAAAAGAAGGAAGTGGTCTTGCTAAAGCTACGGGCTCCTCCTACTGGAAAAGCTGGCAGTGCTTCTGTTGAGAAAAAATGTGTCTTTCATATCACCTTTGTTTAAGTAAATGAACTGTAGAGCGTTAAGGTACAGTGGTGGAACAATGAGACAGCATGCCACTGGTTGGGCACATACGTTTTAGAAAGTGCAACTTATTTTGTTCTCCTGTTTTGTTTCATTGAAATCATTTATACCCCATCTTTCTAAAGAGATTCCCCACCCCCAACAGCTTACAAAGCAAGATAACATGTGATGAAAAAACCTCAGCAAATATCGAGAAAACAACCAATGAAAAGAAAATGGATTGTAAAAATGGCAAATGCACTGCAGCTAAAAACTCTTAAGGATCTGGCAGTTAAGCTGAAGTCTTGGTGCTGGCTTTTATAATATACACTGAGTATTTGCATTTGCATGGAGGTCCATTCTCCCCCACTGTCTGGCAATAACCCACTAATGGTACAGTGTAGTGGTGCGCTATTAGCTGTGCAAAGAGAGAGAGGACGGATGATATGGTGATGCATTGTAAAGTTACATCTTGCAGGTAAAACATAATTTCTGTTTACTTGGTTCATTTTCTATCCCACCTCATCCTGGTGACTAGAGATGGGTGATAATGCAAAAAACAGACACATACTTTTCATGTCTCTCCAGTCCAGTTAAAATGATTCATATGCACAAACATGTGTCTGAGTGTAAATCTGTTCTGGTAGACACAGTAGGCACTTGCTTGGGGGGACAGTCCTTCGGACAGCATAATCAGAAGAGGAGTGGGAAGCAGCCTGACTCATTGTGCCTCCTCCATATCAGAACAGCACTGAAAGGCTTTTCCATGAAATACCGATTGATTGTTAGGCAGGGTAGGAATGGGGAAATAGTGGAAGGCCCTCTCTTTCTTCCTGGCCTTCTCGGTGGTTTTCTTAGTGGTCCTTCAAAGGACTGATCAACACGTTACCAAATAAGTATGTGTAAGAGAATGGGAGAGCAGATCCCCCTGGTTGAGTCCAACTGCCCTCATTCTGTCCTGCTTGAAGAAGGGTGAAAATTTTGTTCTCCCTAAGTTCTGTAGTCCTGTGAAAACCACAAGTGTTTAGATGTGTGGCTTTCTGCACTGTTCAGGGGTGCCTAAATCCATGGTTATATTTGCTTTTAGGTTCTCGTAAAACCATGCCACTTGGCCACTAGGTGGCATAGTTGGTCTTGTGATGAAGTCATTTTCCGGAAATGTGGTCTCCAGAGTTTTAGTACTCCTTGCTTTCGCAAAAGTTGTGTGGGGAACTTTCATGCCAGTTATAAGTATCCCAGATTGTCCTTTTGTGAATCTGCTTGCTGAAAGCTTACAAGACCATTGTCCAGACTTTGCCTATCATCTGAATGAAGCAGTCCAGAGCACAGAATAAAAGACATATGCTTTCATACATCGGAATTCACAAATATGCTCAGTCAGTTGAGGTTTCATCAAGTGGGGGCTTGTCAGTGTCACCCATCTAGCATGGGGTTGGTTATTAGGATGATTAGTGTTTGACCGTCATGGTTGCTTTTCTCTCAGGCAGACAGTTTTGCTGTGGAGCATCCTGAAAATCAGAATTCTCCAAGGAGCATAAAGTTTTTTTAGGCTTTTTGAAGCATTCTCAGCTTTGGCAAAAACAAAAACAACAACCCTTACTTGCAAACTATCTAATGCAGACTATTTGCATATGTGTGATGGACATGCAAGTGGGCAAATAATTATTGGCTATCAGTTGTAGAGCTCCTGAAAAATGGACTCGATATCTATTTTCCATATACAACTGAAGTTATCCTATTATGTTACATTTCTGTTTTCCTGAAGGAAATTTGAAATATTATTTTGCATTTGCTAACTGTGGTGAGAATTGTCTTTGCGCATTACTTGAAGATGAACTCTAGTCCTACAAAAGAAAAATGGATTACAAATAGGGCTGCCAAGTCAGCCCGGGGGGCGGGGGATCCCCTGCTACAGGGGTTCCCGATCCGCCGGCCAGCATTCGGCCAGCAGGGGAAACCCCACCCCCGAGGTCGTCCAGCCTGGACGACCTCCCTCACGCAATGATGTCACCCGGAAGTGACGCCATCACGTTGGGGGTGTTGCCAGGGCGATGCTCTGGCAATCGCCCCAAAACTCTATGATACCATAGAGTTTTGGGGCGATTGCCAGAGCGTCGCCCTGGCAACGCCCCCAACGTGTTGACATCACTTCCGGTGACACCGCCCGGCTGGGGAAGCTCCCGGCCAGTGGAGCTTCCCCCACCCCGCCGGTAAGTTTCTTACACTTGGCAACCCTAATTACAAAATGTAAAGAGGCCTTTTTTGTTGATCAAATTGACAAATCTAAAAAGAGGCAAAGTTGTGTTCAAATTGAATAGGACATGGCAAAACTGCATTGCAAAAACTGTCAAATCAAATGGATTGTTACCTTAATTTAGTTGTTTAAAACACTTATAATGATAATAATGATAAAACACCTTAATAAACTGGATGAGTGGATTCTCTCACCTATATTTCATGCAGATTCTGTGAACTTAAGCAGATCATGAGAGGGAGGGCAGGCAGGGTTGCATCGATACTTAGTTCTTGTGGCCCTTTCTTATAAGCCCAGGGAAATGCCGATCACTACTTTGGGGTCAGGAAGCAATTTTCTCCAGGCCAGTTTGGCTAGATATCATGGAGGTTTTGTTTGTTCGTTTGCCATCTTCTGGGCATGGAGCAGGGATCACTGGGGTGTGGGGTGGAGGTAGTTGTGAATTTTCTACGTTGTGCAGGGGATTAGAGTAGATGACCCTGGAGATCTCTTCCAATTCTATGTTTCTGTGATCCTGTTTCTGATGGCCATCAGTATCAAGCTGCATAAAGTAATCTCTGGCATTATCCACGCTTCATTGAGTATCTGACAAAAGAAGGCTTTGGAGTTCAGTTGTAGACTGAATACTTTCTCAGTCTGTGTGGTTTAGTCTTCTGATGCTTGGGGACAGACCAAGAGGGATCACGTTATATTCTGCCTTTTATTACCTTATTGCTAGGACTAATGAAGCCATTTGCAATGCAGCTCTTCTCTGTTTAGTAGATTTAATTGCAAGTTAACTGTAATATTAACTGTAATATTTTTCCTTGTTCTTTTAATTATACAAATGTGGAAGTTCTGTTTTTCTAAATGTTTCTATAATCAGGACTCCAGCAGATTTCTGGGACTGCATTAGGCATATTAATTTCCTAGGTGATATTTCATGTGGCAAAACAGCCATTCATCCTGTGGTAGCATGCATCTGGAAAGTTCTGGTGTTAAAACCAACTGGTATAGTTGCACTTGTTCACCACAAGATGGCAATGCATACATTCATCTTTGATAATTTCACCAGCTGTAATAGATTCTGCAAAAGCAGCCTCCTGCGAATTTTACTTTAGCTTTTGTTGTTCAAGTTGCCCATTGAGAAGAGTGGTTCAAACTCCTGTTTAAATGTGAAGCTCTCAGGGTAGCCTTGGACCACATTCTTCAACTTAGTTTACTTCATGTAGGTGTTGATGGAAAACATTAGGCTATATACAGCATCATTCTGCAGCACATGAGTAAGGTGTGAGGGATGTGGTAGAATGTTAAAATGTGAATTACTGAATAGGTCCTAAGCAATAAGACAATTCCTTGTAATACCTTTTATTAGTAAAGGTAAAGGTTTCCCTTGCTTGAAAGCTAGTCGAATCCACCAGCGCTGCCTGAAGATGTCTCTGTGGTCATATGGCCAGCATGACTAAATGCTGAGGTGCACGGAACGCTGTTACCTTCCCACCAAAGTGGTACCTATTTATCTACTTGCAATTTTCCTGCTTTCAAACTGCTAGGCTGGCAGGAGCTGGGGCCAGAGACGGGAGCTCACTCCATCACGCAGCACTAGGGTCTCGAATTCCTGAACTACAGACCTTCCTGTCTGCAGCTCAGTGTCTTAACCTCTGAACCACAGAAAACAGTGTGCAGCCTTTCAGGTTCTCTTCATGCTGGATATTAAAAAAAAATTAAAGGGGGGGGGAGTGCAGATTTCTTACATCCTGGTATTAAGACCTTAGTCTTGCCAGCATCCTCTGCAGAATGTTGGGCAGATCCAGAGATTTAAAATGGTACTGGTGCCGGGTTGTACCAGGTCCTGTTTACAAACTTATGTTCATAATATAACAAGCAGCATTTGAGAAACATAATACAAATGAAACTCTGCCAATTGAACCTTGGTATTATTCCAAACACTTTACTTATCAATGGAGGGAGTTTGCACATTCACCTGTGAGTGACTTATCAAGTGCTGAGAGGTCACATGGTATTAAATGAACTGGCTTTTGAGAGCACTGACTTGACGTTATAAGAATGGCCTGATAATGTTGTCCTCAGACTAAATAGACTTGTGTGCAAATGCCTGCTGAGTTATGAATTCAATTATCTTCTGCACCTTGACAATTTGTATATCTATATATCTAATTCCCAAGGCGCTCCCTGTGTGCGGATATCTAAATCTGTGGGGGGGGAGGTACCTGGGCGGTAGGGAGATTTTTCTGCACATGGGGGGGGGACTCCCCCGTGTCCAGAAAAATCCTAAAAGTAAAAAAAAACTTTTGGGGGGATATTTAAATCCCCCGAAAAGTTAAAGAGCGTTCCCTGCGCGTGCTTTTACCAGTTTCACTTCTGGTTGGTATAGTGATCTTTAGGCAGTGGGCATGAGTTATTGCCATGGCACCAGGGTTAAAAGTTTAGTTAATCCATAGAGATCCGTGTTCACTGATCATTTTAAAGCTTTGTTCTCATGAAGCAAACCACGCTCTGGAACCTGGGGAAATGGTAAATTGTAGGATGTGAATTGTTAGTCAAAGACAATATCAACAAAGGTGCTATTCAAATCTTAGGAAAATGTTCCCTTCCCTTCTGTTTTTCAGATGCTGCAAGACTGTCCAAAAGCTCGCAGGGAGGTGGAACTCCACTGGAGGGCATCTCAGTGTGCCCATATTGTAAAAATTATAGATGTCTATGAAAATCTTTACCAGAGTCGAAAATGTCTCCTGATAGTCATGGAATGGTGAGTGTTAGTGATCTGCGGGAATGTTGTGTGTAGCAAAACATCTGGAGGATTGGTATGCAGGTCTGTAATCTATGCCAAAACCTTTTATAGTATTTTCTTGGTCTTTTTAAGGGGTATTCAGAGAGCAGCCCTTTCCTTTTTCAATGGCATTTTGTTTCTTTTGAGGCCCTTCCCTAGGAGCTTAAAATTAATCCATATATTTTTATTTATTTATTTATTTATTTTTCGTATTTATATCCCGCCCTCCCCGCAAGCGGGCTCATATATAGATTTCCCCCCTTTCTCTTAGTCTGTGCCCCTCAGCTATAACCTCATGCAGTTACTCCCCACCTCCTTGTCTGAGAGAGGCTCATTACAATGAAGTTTGAAGAAAGCCTGCTTTATGGCAATCACATTATTGTGATGGGTGGAGGCTGTGTGTGAATTATTACTCTCACAGTCATGACTGAGAAAAAGCTGAGCCCCCAGAAAGCTTAGAATTGAAGAAAGTAGGGCCCAGGGCAACCAGAGGCATGGAGATGGAATGTGCTTATAGCCTTGTGGTTTCATAGGGGGAAATTCCTGCCCCTTCCATTGTCAATGGCAGCACACATGGTTTGCAAGCAGAAAACCCCACTGAGGTTCGATCCCTGGCATCATTATTTCTAGTTCTCAGGTTGCAGCCCTTGAAAGAACTTTGCCTGACAGTGCTGCTGACAGTCACCCTATTCACAAGTTACAGTGAACACACATGAAACTTGTGTACGGTATGCACTTGATTTTTTTAAATACATGCATCAAGTAATTCTCGTGTTACATACAATGCATTTATGGCTGAATGCATGATTGCAACCATAAACATATCCAGATACTGGAAAAGACAGTACAATATGAATCTCTTTTTTGTAGTTTTTAGTATGTGCATATTTGTGTGTGTGTGCACCTGGAAGTCATGGTGACCTCTGGTGACTGACCTCTACTGGTGCCTGGAGGATATTCAAAGAGGTGGCTGAATTTAGCCTGCCCCCGCCTCCCGACTGATGGTATTCCAAGGAGGTCTCCCATCCAAGCACTTATCAGAATGGACCCTGCTTAGCTTCTGAGATCTGATGAAAGTGGACTTGCCTGCGCTATCCAGGTCAGGGCACAATATGAATTTTTGAGAGGAATATTGGTGTATTTTAGGTTGCAAAATCACCTCAAAAATGGGGGGGAAACCATGTATTCGTAAAAGTCAGCAACCCAAAGACCAACTAAGAGTCTTAACTTGGGGAAGGGCCTTAGCTTCTATAACTGATCTTGCTTCTTACTTTCAGCTTGGATGGTGGGGAGCTCTTCAGTCGAATTCAAGACAGAGGAGATCAAGCTTTCACAGAACGAGGTACAAAGGGGGACTTAAAAGCATTTTTAAAGCTTAACAAAACATTAACATATCTAATGCCTGTAGCATGGTAGGCCTATATGAACAATCTTAAAACTTTAGCCAAAAGCATTTAGCTATTGGGGGTAGAAATAAACAACAAATTATTAATGTGTTGCAGATTTTGTGGGTGAACCACAGGCTTCTGTGCTCCCTCTTCTCTTTCAGGCTTTCCTCTCAGGCTTGGTTCAGTATAACTAGGGATGCCAGACACCCCGGTTTGGCAGCGGTTACCTGCTTTTTGGGGGGTTCTACCTGCCTCTTGGCCAGTTGGCCGGCCAAGTCCCAACACCTGCAGCTACCCCTCTCCCTTCTCTCTTGAGAGGGAGGAGGGAGGGGGGCAGCTGTGGGCCTAATCTCTGAGTGGCATTGCCACTCGGAGATCAGACAGACGGGGCCCTCTAGCTGCATGCACTTAAAGGGACCCCTTTAAGTGCATGCAGCTGGTGGGAGAGGGCCCTGTATGCCTGATCTCTGAGCAGCAATGCCATTGGGAGATCAGATGCACAGGGCCCTCCAGCTGCGTGCACTTAAAGGGACCCCTTTAAGTGCATGCAGCCGGTGGGGCAGGGCCCTTCGGGGGTGGGGTTGGAGCTGGGATGTCCCCAATGTGATATCATCATGTTGGAGATGCCCCACCCCTCCAGGAATGCCCCCCAAAGTCCCCCACTAGGGATGAAGATGGACCTGGCAACCCTAGGTGTAACACCAAACCTTGATTAGGTACACTCTGAAGGAACTTTCGTCATACTCTTGCCATCCCTCCCCCTCCTTTGTTTCTTTCAACACTGTGAGCTAACTATTTACTTTGGCTTTCATAGCAAGCTGTATTTGTTTGTTGCACCAGAACCAGCCAAATATGGTTTGGTTTGCTTGGCAAAACCAGGATTGCACACTGGAAACAAAGCATTGTTAGCAGTCCGGAAACCATAATTGGCCAGTTCAGATGTAATGGCAAACTATGGTTTGCAAGCATGTGAGAATAACTAATTGGCTTACATCACATGAGGACGGGAGGGAAAGGGAGAAGGTATTATGTGAGTGAAGCTTCTTCAAGCTGTGTTTAATTCAGGTGTCCCCCAACCTTTCTGAGCCTGTGGGCACCTTTGGAATTCTGATAAAGGGTGGTGGGTGTGGCCACAAAATGTCAGGGAGCTGATTATGCACAATTCCGATAGTAATTCTTCAACCTTTCAGGCAGAAGCTCTGTTTAACAAGATGCCTTTTAAAATTAACACAGTGTTTTAAAATAGTTTCTTGCCTATATACAGCTTATCTTCAGTCTTGCTGTGAAGAGCCTTGTGTGAGGGTGGCAGGTGGCCGCCAAAGCAAGATTTTAAAAAAATCTGCACAGTCAAGAAGATCTCCAATGGCTAGTAAGAAGAAGCCCTGCCAGACAAAGCCCCATCTAGCCTGCCCACTTTCCAAAAACACTTGGCAGGCATCAGGAAAGGTGTTGGCAGTCACCATGGCACCCACGGGCATCACTTTGGGGAACACTGGTTTAAATAGTACCAAACCATGTTTGGAGGATCATCTGAACTGAGTTATTGGAATTTAGTGCTGCAGTCAAAAATGGCAGCTTTCCCTCTGCAACCTTAGCTCTATTATTTAGATAATGGACCTCTGCAGTACCTTGTGGCATACATACCACAGTCTTCTAGTGCCACCAAGTAGTAGTCTCTCTGTACCACATTCTGGAACCAAATGATCAAGTAAGAGCAGAACCATCAAAGTGTGCTGTCCCCTATTCCCAACCCAGCCAGCTGCTCCAGAAGGATACCATGGTTGAACATATCAAAAACTGATGAGAGATCCAAAAGAATTGACTGAGTGAACACCCACCGACACTCTCAGGCATAGATGAGCAGTCAGCACAACAATGGTTGTTTCTGGCTGACCTGAATTTAAATTGAAAATAGTACAATATGCCCCATTTCCTAATGCACTTCTACTTTGAATCTGGCTGCCCTTACTGGGACCTAATAGTGGGTCGTGACATTTTGTTGCTCAGCCATTTTCCGTGGCTCATTGGAAGAGCTTCTGCTTTGTACCTCAAAGGCCCCAGGCTCAAAACCCCATCATCTTCAAAGGACCAGGCAGTATGTGATGTGAAACAGCTGTAGCTGAGACACTGGAGACCTGCTGCTACCTGAGAAGACCATACTGACCTTGATTCAGAATAAGGCAGCTTCATTGTATTCGACACTAAAAATGAAAAGTAAACTAAAAATTTGTTCAGTGATGACTGAGGTTAGTAGGCTGCATTTAATGTTGGGAAGGGAGAAAGTCATCTTGGGAACCTGACAAGCACAATAAGTTTAAATAATTTGACAACTACTGGGCTAAGATGCTGTCCTGTTCCTGGCAGCAGTTCCATGTTACCTCTGTTGCAAAACTTGACTGGTGGTTGTGTTTCTTTCATCTGAATGTGTGGTGTCTGTTGCCTGTTTAGCTACTGAGAAAAATGTTTTTTGACCTTTTCCAGAGGCCTCTGAAATAATGAAGAGCATTGGGGAAGCCATTCAGTATTTACACTCAATCAACATTGCACACCGGGATGTTAAGGTACTTTTTGTTCTATATACTTAGTCAATGTTTGCATGTGTGGTGCTTTTGCAGGGGTGGGATTGGATGATTTCATTTCATTTCCTCCATGTGATGAATAAAAATCACCTTAATCTAGCCCTGAACAGGAAGCAGATGGCGATCCCCTTTTTGTATCTGTTGCATGGAATACCAGTGTAAAAGGGCTTAAACCTAGGAAACAGTTTCCAAACCCAATGGCGGCTTTATCCAAGCTTTGTGAATTCAACATTGGTCCAAAACCAGAGGAGGAATTAAACACCGATCCTTTATTTTGACAATTTAACTGCTCCTTTTTAAAGCAGCCTGGGGACTTATTTTCATATGGAAATGTTTATATATTCAGCTCCATCAGTATGGCTTCCTCAAGAGGCTTACCCCACCTCCCTGCCATTGAACAACAAAAGCAGCCAATACTAGACAGTGGTTAAGAATTCATTGACCCCCTTGTCCTTACCCACTTTTCTGGACAAGTGATGTCTCTTCCTGCTTCATCTCTATCAGGTACCTAGTTACCTTCAACAGCAATATCTTGTTGGGTGATTTTTGCAAATGTACCCTAGTTCTGTTCGTGGTTGTCATTCAACCAGAAAGTTAGGGAGGACAACAGAACGACTTGCCCTGCCCTTCCCCAGCAGGGCTGTTCCACCCATTGCACGACTATGTCAGTAGATTGTCCACAGTTCTCCTGTGATGGAGGGGGATAGAAGGAGAAATTACTGCTTGTTTGAGAAACTGAACCCTAATCAATTGATTGGGGTTAAAGTTGGGGTTAAAAATCCTACTCTTGCTTTACCATCTCCATGGCAAACAAAATAAGAGTGGAGGTACAATCCTACTTATCGGCCACCAGAAATTAATTATTGTATTTACTCAAAACGAAGATAACCCTGAATGTACAATAACACACTTAAAAATGTTATACAATATATATATATATATATATACACAAGAGGCGGGACCCACGATACTCATGGGGGGGGGCATTCCTAAAGGCTGCAGCTCCAGGTAAGTCTTCTTCCCTCCCCCCCCGGCACCAGTGGTAAGGCCTCAGCGGCTCTCAGCCACCAGGCCTCCGATCTCCCCCCCAGCACCGGTGGCGCGGCCTCAGCAGCTCTCAACCACTGGCCAGCTGCAGAGTTCCCAGAGCATTCTCCGCGCGTGTGCAGGGAACACTCTTTAACTTTTGGGGGGATTTAAATATCCCCCGTATAGTTTTTTTAAACTTTTAGGATTTTTCTGCACACCTGGGGACTTTCCCAAGTGTGCAGGAAAACCTCTCTGTCCCCCAAGTGCCCCCGATGTGCGGATTTAGATATTCACACACATGGGGGCACTTGGCTATTAGATATATAGATATATTGGCTACAACTGTAACTTATTTGTGAATGTAAGATTACCCCATACTTTTTTTGATGGCATGGTGATGGAGGAACGTGCTGTCAAGTTAAAGCCAATTTATGGAGACCTCATAGGATTTTCAAGGTGAGAGAAGTTCAGAGGTGGTTCACCATTGCCTGCCTCTGTGTCATCATGACCCTGGACTTCCTCGGTGGTGTCCCATCCAAATACTAACTAGTGCTGACCCTGCCTAACTTCCGAGATCTTACGAGACTGTGCTAGCCTGGGCCATCCATACCTGGCATACCTGTGAAAAAAGCCTAGTTTTGCATTTGAGTAAATACTGTATGCCAAAGAAATTCGATTGGGGTCACATGACAGGAAACCGGAAGTGATCACCCTGGGGCTGCAATCTCCCCCAGCCTGATCATGGGAATGAAACTATGTTGCTTTTCCACCATCATGCAGATTCTCTGTTCAATGTCAACGTGATTAGAGGATTTTTGGATAAAATATAGGCAAGTTAGCTGGCTCCATTTTTTAGAATCTCCCTCCCATCTTTGGTCTAAGAATCCTTATTTACAGAACCCTGTTATATGTTCTGCCATAGCTGAATAGATTTCCAAGTGGCAAAAGCACATTGTTAAAAAAAAAGGCAGCTTCCTTGTTAGAATAGGAAGAGGTTGCAAAGATCTAATTGTTCTAATTCTACCCTGACCATAGGCGTAGACTATGGGGGGGCTTGACCCACCCCCGAAATTTCCCGGGGGGGGGGACTGAGCCCCCCCAGGAAAATGTAGTGCCTGCCACTGCACCTCCGCAGGCCCTTCCGAAGCCTGGCAGCCACTGCTGCCAGTGCCCCTCTCCCCCCCCGGCCTGGCCACTCCTCCTTCCTTCCCTCTCCCTCCCTCTTTTCCGGGCGAAATGCCCAGCGTGGTGGCGTCACTTCCAGGTGACGCCACCATGCTGGGCACATTGCTAGGCGACGCTCTAGTAATCGCCCTGAAACTCTATGGTGCCATAGAGTTTCCGGGTGATTGCCAGAGCGTTGCCCTGGCAACATGCCCAGTGTGATGGCATCACTTCCGGGTGACGGAGGGGGAATATTACCCCAGCAAGCGCGCACGCAAAGCGCACACGCTAGAGAGCCCCCGCCCCCCCGGAATTTACAAAACTCTACACCCCTGACTTTGAGGAAATGGGATGTGTACGGTGACATTGCTCCCTGCCCAACCTGTTCCATTATTCTACATCATCTGTTGTTTTAACACTATTCCATATTTGATCTGTTTTCTCTCTTAAGCAAAGCTCCCTCAGTCACAAGCAAAAAAAGCCCTGGATTTTTCAAAGCTTGCTGAAGTGGATGAGGCATTCCTTTCCTCCACTTGTGCTCTTATTACATGCACAGGGCTGCACCCCAGTGCTATATGGGTTGAAAACATAATAGCTGGCATTCCTCAAATACACACGTATCATGTTAAGACCACTGCTAAGTGTACAACTGAAATTGGCACAGGAAGATGTGATTAATTGTGAAGCACACCTATAATAAACATGGGAATGTATACACAATTTGTGTTGTATGGTTAATTTGGCATTTTGTTCTCTGTCTGACCTCTACAATGTAGCACAAAAAGGCAGCACTATCCTAACATGGCTGTTGCTTATTGTGTCTTGCAGCCAGAAAACCTCCTATACACCTCAAAAAGACCCAATGCTGTACTAAAGCTCACAGACTTTGGCTTTGCAAAAGAAACCACCACGCATAACTCCCTAGCTACACCATGCTACACGCCATACTATGTGGGTAAGTACATCACATGGGAAGCATCACCCTTTTCCAAGATGTAAGGATAGTGAACTTCAGATCTTGTGTGTGTACTAATCTCATGTGTATAATCAAAGGGGAGATGAATCAGGAATCAAATTTTCAACTAAGCAGCTTCCTCAGTGTGTTGCAGATGGTGTACAGTTTAAACTAGATGGTCCAGGTACTGGCACTGAAGCAAATGTGTAGGAATGCTTCAAATATTGCTCTTTATGCATCCAGCTAGGAGAAATGGATTGCTAGTGCTGCCCACATAATATTTGGAGAAGAACAATTAATTGACGGGGGAAAATGAACCCTTAAAGCCAAGGTTCTTTGCGCCTCCATGAAAAAGCAAGGTTAGTCGCCACTGCTTCATCCCAGCTATAAAGACTACATAAAAATCTTGATATAACTCTTTCCGAATACATGAAATTTTTTTGAGAACCTAGAAAGTCTTTACCTAGGGCTTTTATTATATTTATGATGTATTTGCAAAATGTATACCCTTCCCTTCTGGCCTCATGAAGGCTACCAAAACAACTAAAAAGTTAAACACATACAGGAAAAAAAACGCCCACATCTTAAAAGCCATTAAAATCAACTAAAAACACATCATTAAACAAACAATTTTATTCATTCATTCATTGGGAGATTTATATCCTATTCTTTCTTAAAGCTCAGGGCAGCTTGGTGGTGTTGGAAAGTATAGTCAAGTTGCAGCTGATCCCAGGAGTTTCAAGGCAAGAGATTAACAGGTTTGCCATTCCCTGCCTCTACTTAGCAACCCTAGACTTCCTTGGTGGACTTCTATCCAAGCAGTAACCAGACTGGTGCTGTTTAGTTTCTGAAGTCTGACAAGACTGGGCTATCTGGGCCACACAAGTCAGCACCAGGGCAGCTTACAACAAAGATAGATCTCGAATGGTTCAGCAAACTACATCAAGTTAAAACAATCCAGCAGATTTGTCTTCGAAATACACTTTTCAATAGACAATTATTGCCATTTGCACATGGGTTATTTGCCCTCGATTTGATGCTGTTTTGGAAGTGGGTTTTTCCCCTGCTTTCCCACAGAATCATGGTCAATTCATGACCTCCTGGGTTTTCTCTGGCTTTGCTTTGGTCTTTCCCAAACCTGCTTTGCTGCAAAGATTACAGCAAAGCCTGGATGGCTGCTGTGTGAGCGGGAAGATTTAGATTTTCTGGCTCCTGCCCACACAGCAGCTAATTTCCCTACCCTTGTTCCTGCAGCTGGATTTTCCTCACCCCACTACCAGGAAGTCTTGTTAATATTTTTACTGGCACTTGAATATTGTTACATAGTATTATAATATTATAATCTCTGAATTCCCACCTTTCATTTTAAAAAAGTAAGTCTCTATCCCATTTTGTTCTGGAGATATAAAAGGAAAGGCATATCTCCACAATGGAGTCTTACTTTTGCAGTATGAAAGCTGGGAATTCAGAGAACCTGATGTGCAGATGATTATAACGTCATAATTATATAACAGTATTGAACTGCTGATTTTCAAAAACCTGAAAAATCCCTGCTGGTGGGGCGGGGGGTGGTGGTGGTGGTGTTGGTCAGTGTTAGGGGACTGGGCAGGGAAATTACAGGGAAGCCTGCCATGTGGAATCCCCATTGCCACTGCACTATATCAGCAACCGCAGCAACAATGGGGACATTACACAAGCCTGACCCAGGATGGAAAACACCTGTGTTACCAGCATTCAACAAACACTCTTAAACCAAGAGTTCTCTCAAACAGAATAGCCTTTCAAGCTTTTTAAAAGTTGAGGAGAGGCAGAGATTATTGGTCTACATCCAGAAGCCCATTCGAGAGAGTGGGAGCAGCAATAGAAAATGGTCTTAAGCAAGCAATATGGTTTACTTGCCATGAAAAAGCTATTGGGAGGAATTAATGGGTCCAACAAAGTTTAATTAGGTTGGATTTTGTAGTCACATCTTGGTCCTTTGCTATTGGGCTGTACTTCGGAACAAGACTCAGGTTGGAGGAAATGTGAGGAATGGACTGAGAAGGATTTGCACCTTGTGGCATTTTTATTCTTTCCCCCTTTTCTCCCTGGTATGTCTGTGTAGACCCTAAATGCCAGGGGAATATTTTTCTTTGAAGTCTTTCGGATGTATACATCTGTAACCCTGAGCTTCAAGGATGCCAGAAAAAGCACATTTATGTGCTGCTAAATAGAAACAAACAAACAAAAAGCAATAGAAAGTCTTCAAAAATGCCCCGTGAGTGACAAAAAGCATTTTAGTTGTTTTTTTTAAATGTACCTGGAGGTGTAATTTTCAAGGGATTTTTTTAAATGTTGCAAAAGTGCAAATATGTTAGAAAAAACAAAAACAAGAAAAAAATCAAAATTAGCCCCTTGTTTGAAGAAAATTTTATATTTGTAGTTTTTTGAAATTGTTTAGTGAGAAGAGACTCCTGTTATTTTATTGTTGTTTATATGTTGTAATATGTGGGTGCACCTTTCCCAGGACCCCCAATCTTCAGGGTCCAGTTCCTCAAAGTTCTGTGAAGTTTGAAGAAAGATAATTGGAGTGAAAACCCTGAATTAAATATGGCCTGAATCCTAATCAGGACAGAGATGGAGGAATCCACTCACCCCCAATCTAGACATCACTGAATCATGACACCAATTTTATAAAATGTTTTTTTCTACTTCAGAGAAGCTTTCTTGCCTTTTCACTTCTGTCTCCCTAATTGTTAAGGTTTCACATTTTTCTTAGCTTTCTCTCAGAGATTTAGTTCTGGTCTGTTTTTCAGTGGAAGACTAGGAAACAGGCTGAACAACTGAGCTTCAAAGGCCATGCTTTAAATGTCTCTCTGAGCCCCATTGGCATCCTTTGCTGGCAAATGTAGGGATGTTCTACCGCTGAGTGACTCAGTGTGATAGCTTTTCCCAGCAACTGAGAATGGGTAGCCAGTGCCAGGTAAATTATGTTCTAATTGCAGCTGCAAGTGTACTGCAGACACACTGCTGAAAGTAATACGCTCCTCAGGAGCAGACGGCTTGTCCTCCTGCAATACACATTGCTGAAAATTATATTATTGTAAGGTGAGCAAGCAAAAATGCTACGTTTCCAACTCTGGAAAGGTAGAGCCCCATTAATCTGCCAGGCAGCACTTGCTGTTCCACTCATGTGCTTCCAGGAAACCTTTTCTTGATAATTGTGGTGTCCCCTGCTAGAAACAGGAGCTCTTCTCCCATTGGTGCCTAGAAAAAGTGTGTTCTGCAGACTTTAGCATACTGGGTATATCAGAAGTATAGGCATGTATCCTGCCATCCCACTCAGCAAAGTTTGAGCCTCCAATTGCATGCTTCTTCCTCCAGCAGAAGTGCTATGTAAGTCGGAGACAGGCTCCTACAGTTGGAGGAAGGTATCAAACTTTGCTGAGTACAGTGATAGGAGACATGCCATGATCTGCAATGGAATGTTGACAAGTTTAATCTTTGTCTGAGGAAAGGCCTCAGAGAATCTTTGGCCTCAGGAAGGGATTTAAAAAGATACTTAGTTCCTTCTTTTCCCTCAAGATTTCAGTCTCCCTTTCTAACAATGGAAAGGTAGTGAATTCCTTTTTCCTTGTCCTCCTCCCCTCCTGGCTCTTCATATGTGGTTCTCCAAAGATATCCATTTCCTAGCTCTCTTGTCTGTTTTTCATGGACTTTACTTTAGACTCATGACATGAGTAAGTCACCACTCCCCTGAAGGCTTTATTCTGTGTAAGATGTTGTTGTAGAAAGCGATCTCTTGCTCTCCTGGGCTAGCCACTGGGACGAAGGAGCCACTTTCCTGATGACTCCCTTCTTCCTCACTTGTCAGGCAACTCCTTTCTTCATCTGTGGGCCTTGTCAAGATGGACAATGCTCCATAGCTTAGCAGATCTGTCTTCTGAAAATGTAACTGCGTTGAATCTTTGTGAATTTTATTTCCCTCCTTCTAGCCCCAGAGGTGCTGGGACCAGAGAAATATGACAAGTCCTGTGATATGTGGTCTCTTGGTGTCATCATGTACATTTTGTAAGTAAGCTATTTCTGCTATACAGAACTATGTTGTCCTGCATGGCATTGTTGGCAGGGTTGCGGAACATTCCAAGTTTAGGGATTTTGTGACTTTTGAGATTTCATTGAGCTGCTTTGGCATTTGCATGAAGAGTCAGCATCCCCCTTTTCAGTTGGGGAACATTCCCTTTAAGCACTGAGAAAAGATGTACAGGATATTTTGGTTAACTGAGGTGAATTTCCAGTTGTGTTGACACTGTTACAGGACATTTGCCATTCTCTTGATGTATGAGTGTAGTCTATATGCAATCTGCTTTTCATATGGGTTGAAATGCATTTTTGATAGCTGGTGCCTGCCAAATAGGCCAGTTTATCTACTGTAATTTATTTTACAAGATGGAGAGTTTGAGTGGGTCAAGACATTTGTGTTGAATAGGGATGCCAGTCCCCAGGTGGGGGTGGGAAATCTTCTGATTTTGTGGGCTCCTGCCCACTGATGGCCAGGTGGCCAGTGAGGGAAGCCCCACCCCAACAGCGGCCACTGGCCTCCCCTCCTGTGAAATTTAAAAGGCCCTTCAGCTGATCAGCAGGAGCATGATGAGCTGGAGGGCCCTTTAAATCTTGCAGGAGGAAAGGGAGAGGGGTGGCCGCACACCTGAACTCCAACTGGTGAAGTTGCTGTTTGGAGTTCAGGTGCCCCCTGCTTCTTATCAAAAGCATTTAAATCGTCTCTTTAAATGCTTTTGGCAAGTTTCTGTACTGCAAGAGGTGAATTTGCTGCTTGGAGGTCAGGCACATGTGGCCCCCCACTTCTTTCAAAGCATTTAAAGGGACCTTTTAAATGCTTTTGGCAAGAAGCAAATTCACTGCTTGGAGTTCAGGCGTGCATGCCCCCCCTGCTTCTTGCCAAAAGCTTTTAAAGAGACCCATTAAATATTTTTGGCAAGAAGCAGGTGGGTGCCTGAACTTCAAGTGGCAAATTTGCTGCTTGGACTACATGTGTGTGGGGCACTGGTCCCCAATGTGATGATGTCATTTCTGTGTGACATCACTGCAATGGGAACATCCCCTCCCTCTCCAGAAACAGCCCCCAAAGCCCCCCACCCGGGACTAGGAAGGACCTGGCAACCCTAGTGTTGAATCATTTTGGCACCCAGCACAGACTCCCACTCTCATATCACTGTACTGTTTCTGTTTTTGTTCAGGCTGTGTGGGTATCCCCCTTTCTATTCTAACCACGGCCTGGCCATTTCTCCGGGCATGAAGAAACGAATCCGGATGGGCCAGTATGAATTTCCCAATCCAGAGTGGTCTGAAGTATCTGAAGAAGGTAAAAATGTTTATGATGAGGAAACAGTGTTCTATATACTGAGACTGAAAATATGAGTATGGCTCCTTTTAGATTAATGGTGATCGCACATATAGGGAAAATTGCTCATAGTGTGTTTTCCCTGTATTTGTGATCACAGCACCAAAACCATAATGGCTGAGAAGGGCTAATAAGTAAATCCAGTCCCCAAAAAAGCCCTGTGTAGACGCTCCCTTAAGGCACTGATGTAACTCCACTGAGGACGTGTCTTGAGTAGCAACTGTCCAACTTATTGTAGCTTTACATGTCTGGTGTGATTAGAAGGAGGATGATATGTAGACAGGCACTATTGCCTGTAATAGGGGCACATTTGTGCTTTAAGCAAGGCTTGAGAATTGCACAGCCTCTGGTAACTGCCAATAACTTGCAGGCTCTGTTAAATTCTTGTGTCAAATTATCTGGTAATAGCACCACCCGGAGAAATAGGTTTGCAGTTTTTAATATTTTGCATTGGCAGGCAAATTGAATTCATCGTGGGGTTTGGGTGTGTATTGATTTTGATGTCATAATGATTTGGGAATAGTTACGGTATTTTTTTCTGGTTTTGGGCTCTTTAATGCATTGTGCAACAGTAAGCACATGCTTGCCACTGTATGAATGCAGTGGTCAATCCCAGCACCATGGTATGTGTACCAGCATGATAAACATAGCTGACATCACAAACTTGCTACATTCCCACTTTACAGTTTTTAAAAAAAATTATTTATATATTACTTTTTACTGTTTTTGCAACCAAAATCATAAACAGCAAAGCCTCATCTCACCATAAACCTTGTCTCACAGGAAAACATGGAAGAACATAAAGCTTGCTTCTACAAAAGTTGTTGTGTAATTTGACAACAACTGCTAGAAGTTTTGCCACACACCGGGTAGTTTGTCTTCATCGCTAAGTAACCAGGATGATTTTGCTTCTGGAGAGAGGAAGTCCTGATTAAATAAAGGAGAGATCATTTTGTCTCTTAGAGCTGAAAATTTGAGGCAATAAAGCAGAATATGATCCACAGTTTTATTGCTGCCACAATTACAGAGTCTATCTGGGTATGAAAACCCATTAAATCTTGCTGACATCACAGCTGAAGGTAGAGCATTCAGTCATACTAGCATGAATACCCTTCTATATACTTTGGAAGAATGAACTCAGATAAATAATTTGGCGTTGTTGGAGGCTGAATGCCTACTGAAAAGGATGAGCACACTCTGTAGGCTCTAACCAACATGCTCTTGTAGTCAAAGCCTTTACAGTTTTAAAGGTTTATGTAACACATTTTGCAAATCCTTTGACAACAGACTAGTTAGTCAAGTCTAGTTAGTTGCTCTAAGATTTAGGCATTTGACTGCTGTCTTTGCTCTGGTGACAATAATTGCATAGCACTCAGAGCACATCACATGCATTGGCTCATTATCTCTGCTTAGGAACCAATCTGGATCTGTATAGACAGGATTATGCTCTGCTTAAGATAGAGCCAGGCTTGTGTGTGAGTGGTCTCCCTTTCACTGGGCAAATATTCAGAGTTTTGCTGCTTCTGAAGAATGATAGTTTTGTGATGACATGACAAGATGTAGAACCATAAAGTCTCATTTTTATTCCCACCTTCAGTCAAACAGCTGATCCGGAATCTGCTGAAAACAGATCCAACCCAGCGCATGACAATAACAGAGTTTATGAATCACCCCTGGATCATGGTAAGAACTCACTTTTCTGGAAGACCAAAGGAGCATAATGAAATTGTTTGCAGTTTAAACTGACACAGTGGTTTATTCCCAATTTGTTGCCTCTCCACAGCAATCAATGCAGGTACCCCAGACGCCACTGCATACTAGCAGAGTTTTGAAAGAAGAGAAGGACCTGTGGGAAGATGTCAAAGTAAGTTATTTACCTGTTTCGTATTTGTAACCTTGATCGAGTGGAAGCAGTGGGTGCAACTGACAGACAGTGCTGAACGTTACTGATTGTGGTGGTGGCCAAATGTCACTCAAAGCACAGCTCTCTCATCAGGCCTAATCTAGTGGAAGGTTGGAAAGTTTATTGGAAAGTTGAGAAGAGGAATGGGAACTGTTTCCACTAGTTGGCAATAATCCCTAAAATCAGAATAACTGAAAAGTAACAAGACACCTACTTTGTATCTAGATCCCCTCTCTGCTGGTTGGGGATTAGAATGACCCTTTTTTAAATTAGGCATCGACCACTGCTGGGAGACACTGTTTGTCTGAGCGGGAGTGACTTTTACCATATTATCATAATGCTCCTTAAAATTGGTAGGTTGGTGGATTCTTATTGGATTTTTATAGGACCTTCAGTAGGAGTTTGCTGGAATTTCATCTCTTTCTCATAGCACAAGCACGGGTGAGGGATGAATACACTTCACACGGTTCTTGGTAGCTAGAAGAGCCCATCCCATCAGCCCTTTGATATGATATGGTCTATTTATTTCATTTCAGAAAGAAAGTAGATTTGTGTATGTGTGTGTTTCATGCTTTTGCATAGCATGAGATGGAAGTGTGTGTGTGTGTGCATGTGTGTGTAGAAACAGTGGTACAAGTCTGTACTAGGTGCAGAGAATGATGCTTTGCCATGCTTCTTTGTCTCTTATTGGATGTTTCCTCCTTCAATCACTGTCAGGAGGAGATGACCAGTGCCTTGGCCACCATGAGAGTGGATTACGAACAAATCAAGATCAAGAAAATCGAAGACTCATCTAACCCATTGCTTATGAAGAGGCGGAAGAAAGCAAACCCCCCTGAGCCGACTGCGCTTTCTCCCTGAGGGCTCAGTGGAGACAAGCCTGATGGCCGTGAAAGCAATAACTATATCTATATATATTTTTAATGAATCAGAGATGACTGTCATATCAAACGCATGGAATTCAGATCTTTGTACCAGACTAGTTATTTTTTTAGCTGCCACTTGTGGTTCTGACCTTTCTGGGGCCAGGCGGGAGACAGCTGCTCTCTGTACGATACACACATTTCCCCCACACCCCCTTTTGGTCCTGTAGGGAAATATTTTTGGTAAATTCTGCCCTTATTTTCCTTTCAGAGACACGGAAATTCCTGTGGTCAGCATTTTAAGGGTTAATAATAATAATGATGATAATAATATATATTTTTAAAACTACTGTAGAGCTGAAATCCAGACAGTAAGAGTCTTGTGCTAGGTTTTTAGAGGTAAAGGCTTTCAGTTTGTATCAGAGAAGAGCCAGGGCTACTGAAGAAATACTGTGTGATGCCATTGTATTAATTTAATATCAGGAATTGTTCCTTTGAGGATTGCTGTTTGGTCTTAAGCTCCATTTGAACATTTTGGATGTCATTGATCTTATACCCAAAGTACAAGATGCCTCCTTTAAACTGGAAGCCTTCTCTAATTGTGAGTTGTGGATTACATGTAATAATATGGTAGGATGTATGCTGAGTGTAAGTACAGGCGCAGGAAGGCTCTGCTTTTGTATTCTACCCTGGATGATAGAGGGGTAGTGGGAAGGGCCTATGATGCACCCCAAATTCAGTTTATGATCTCAGGTATTTGATGGTGGGGGAGGAGAGAAGATGACTATTGAATGAAGATGTTCATGATTGATCTTGTTCATTAGCTGATCCAACCTTCCTGGAGATACGCACCAGAACATGTCTTGTGACCCATCACCATTTCATTTCTTGTTCATGTTGATGTCCTTGTTGGAGCTCAAAAGTTCTCATGCGATAAGATTGCAGGCTTACATCGCCACACGAATGAACACTGTATCATGAGTGTGTTGCCATTGTTTTTCTGTGTAGCTGAGCATGGTAGTTTTAATCAACAACAACACATGGAAACTGCTACTCTTTGGTGGAGCATGTAGCAAACCTGATATATGCATCCTACTGGAATTCAGCTTGGACATGGCATGGGGGCAAAATCTGTCACCTGCCCATTCTAAGGTAGAAAATAGAGTGAGAAATGGAAGCACCATAAAAACTGGGCTTGGTTGGGTAAGTTCCTTTGTGTCTTTGGATGTTATTTAGCCAAATGGCACAACTGGTCCTGGTACTACCTGGAAAATCAAATAGCCTTAGCTGTGTTTGGAACAAAGCAAAATGGGCTTCTCTGCGGCCCGCAGACTTCAGCTGGAATTCTCTTCATCTTCTTCAGTTTATTTGCCTAAAGTTGAGCTTTCTTGAGTATAAATTTCAGTTCTTACTCTGCATTACAGAAGAAAAGGGTAAAGTGCCCCTTCACTGAAAATTTGCCTCCTGCTGGTGGTCAGTCCATTTTTTTCTGTTCCTTTCTGTATATCTTTTGTCCAGGAATGAGTATCTTTTGCCATATTTGTTTCACAAGATTTTAATGTTTTAAACACAGTTGTTTTTTTTTAAAAAAAAAGAAAGGTAGCTTTTAGGTGACTTTTTAGACACTGTATGAAAATTTAATTTGTTCAAGGAAAAGGTTTTTTTTGTTGTTGGTGTCTCTGTTGAAACAAATTCTTTGGTCTGTTTTTCCTTGTTTTGGATTAAAGGCACCTAATACATCAAACCTTGTTTTCGTGTGATCGATTGCAAAGAAATCCTACTGCTTTGGGTTATTGCTGTCAGTCATTCAGGCAGAGTGGTTATGTGAAGAACCGGCTGTGTCTATAGACAGTGTTCCAGCTTTTATGACTCTAAAATAGCTTGATTTTTCACATGCATGCATCTTTAATGCAATTTGCAACCCAGTGTAAGCAGGAAATCTTCAGACATTACGAATAATGCAAAGATGCTCCTTTGTAACATTATTCTTTATTTAGCTGTAGTAACTGTAGACACAGGGCCTCAGTGGCTCAGAGGTTGCTGAAGCTGCAGATTGGAAGATCAGAAGTTCAGCAGTTCGAGACCCGAGTGGCACATGATGGAGTGCGCTCCCATCTCTGGCCCCAGTTCCTGCCAACCTAGCAGTTCGAAAGCAAGAAATTGCTAACCATTTTTCAAAAATAGATGAATTCTAGGAAAAATTAAAAGCACAAAACTTGACATTGCTATTTTTATTGTTTATTTATTTATTTGCTTTGATTTGTATTATGGCCTCCTTGCCAAGGTAGGTTCAGTGCGGCTCACATAAAAATTAAAAAAAAGTGGGAATAAGTAAAAAAAAATGGTTTTCTTTCTCAAACAGAAAACAGTTTTAGCACACAACTGATCATTTTGAATAATCCTGTGAACTGTGAAGTCAAAAATTAAGGCTCTTGAATGTTTCCATTTCAGGCACATCAAAATCTCATTTTGTGTGCCTTTGCAAATTTTGTCACCAGTTCCTTCAAGTCAAGTGCTGATGCTTCAGTGTGTTCAGCTGATATAACTGCCAAACCATCTTTTGCAGCAGCAGTTCTCCTACAGTTTTCTCACTTTTGCTATTCTTGATATCAGATTTGTGTCCTTTGTACCCTTTGGTGTCGGGTTTGACCTGTTTGTCCTAGGCAGAGAACTGCAATTTACACATCCTTCGGTATTGTTATTCCAGTCTTGCTGTTTTTAATGCTCAGTTACTTATTCATCTTGACTCTAATAATTTTTCCTGACAACTAACTCCCCCTACCTGCATGTAATGTTTAAGGAAATCTGTTTCAATGTATGTGAAGAAGTGTGCACATGCTAACAACATAAGAGAAGCCAATGTTGGATCAGGCCAATGGCCCATCCAGTCCAACACTTGGTCACACAGTGGCCAAAAATACCAGGTTCCATTGGGAGGTCCACCAGTGGGGCCAGGATACTAGCATCCCTCCCACTATTGCCCTCCCCCCAAGCACCAAGAATACAGAGCATCACTTGCCCCCGACTGAGAGTTCCTATCTATACTTGATGGACCATATGTTTATCCAATTCCCTCCTGAAGCCATCCATGCTTGTAGTTGCCACCACCTCCTGTGGCAGTGAATTCCATGCGTTAATCACTCTTTGGGTAAAGAAATACTTCCTTTTATCCATTCTAATCCAACTGCTCAATTTCGTGGAGTGCCCACGAGTTCTTGTATTGTGAGAAAGGGAGAAAAGTACTTCTTTCTCTACCTGCTCTTTCCCATGCATAATCTTGTAAACCTCTATTGTGTGACCCCTCAGTCGTCGTTTCTCCAAGTTAAAGATCCCCAAGCACTTTAACCTTTCTTCATGCTGAGTCTGTGTTCTCACATGTATCCAGGGCTGAGCTTGGTTTGTCTTGGGGGTTAGAGTTAGATACACTCTTGAACAGTATACTCAAGATTGCAACAGCACAGACATTTTGATGCAACAATTCAGAGCAAGGGGTGTCAGTTATCAAACACTGTTAAATGAACAAAATATTGCATGAGTGCTAATGTTTTAAGCATGTTTTAAAACTTAACTTTTTAACCGAGAGCCTGCAGCCGGTTGGAAGAACGAGAAGGCCATCTCGGGGGAGGGGGGAGGCTTCTGAGGAGAGTGAAGGACGGTTGTGCCATGGTGAAGTGAGGGCAGCTGCACTCATGGCCACCCACTCCTACCAAGTACGATGCTCTTTGTGTAGCCCAAAGGCCAGGATGGCTCTTTTATCTCAGCACCTCTTGGTGAAGCTACAGCGGAGTGGGACGAGGTGCAAGGGCAGAGGATCCTGAGAGGGACTGGCGTGTGCCCTGGGTTCACAGCTGAGAGAGCATCTCCTCCTCCCGCCTTTCTTCGATGCCGGGGGGGGGTGTCCCCCAAGCCATGGCCAGCCAGCCCTGCTTCACATGCCAGGCCTGGAAGTGATTGGGGAGTGATGCCTGCAGCATCAGCACGGAACTGACCAGGCAGCACAGGTCTGCTTGCTTCTCTTTCTCCCCCTCAGGTGAGCACTGAGGCAGCCAGAGAGGAGGATTCCTGCTCGTCATCAGTGCCACTCTTGCCATCGTCCTCATCCCGCTCGCTGGCCTCTGCACTCCTCTGAGGTCTGTGCTCTAGGTGGTCTACTCTGTATGTTGGATTTGTATAGGGCACATATTGTTGGAGATAATGTAGGGCATGATCAGGGTTGGGTTTATGCTATGCAAAAAAGAAAACAATATCCAAAGCCTCTACATTAATTAAAATGCAAACTTCAAGGAGTAACGCACATCTTTCTCAAACAAAGTTTACCAAAACTTGAAATACTTATTACATTGAATATGCTATTGAGGGTAGCAGCCAGGCCTGTTCCCTGCACCTATAGCTATTGACATGCTATCTTTCTGTCCAGCCCTGTTCTAGAATCTGTTTCTCAGTCATGCTAGACAAAGCAGATGTAACATTTTAAGTATGGTGGAAGCAGCTGAATGAATGCACATGTGCTGTCCAGAAAGCACATTTGTTTGCATCCTGTTGTCCTGGGCCAGCCAAGCGCAGCAGAGCGAAGGGACTCAGAGGATGCCTCTGAGGAAGAGGGGGTCAGCATACCTGACCCAAGCCCACAGCCAGTGGCAGAGGTACTGCAGGAGGAGGCAGTCTCTGAGGGGCCAGATATGGATTCTCAGCCAGGAACCAGTACACTGGCCCCTCAGCTTCCCAACCCTGGTCTGGCAACAGAGAGCCAGTTGCTGGTCAGTTCACACCCCTCATCACCAGAGCCTTGGGAATGTTGTTGGAAAACGATTAGGAGAGACCTTCAAGCCAGAAGGTGCAGTGCCTGTCTAGCAGCATAGCACCAGCCCAGTTTCAACAATGAGGATGTTTGCAGGAGCAGGACTGAGGCAGCTGGCAGGTGCATATTGCAACACAGGTGATTAGCAGTGTGGGGCTTAAAAGCAACAGAGAAGAGAGTAGATGTGTAGATGCAACTTGTCCATTAGCTACTGACTTTGTTGCCTGTGTTCTGGATTGATTTCTTCATCTCTGATGTTGGCCTGTATAGAAACCTTGCTCTTGGATCCCCCTTTGGACTTGAAACTGTGAGTGCTGGCTAACCTTTACCTGAAACTTGGAACTGTAATTTTTTTTTTGATTTTGTGTGTGTATGTATGCCTGGAAGCCATGGTTGACTTCTGGAGACCCCTGGTGGGACTTGGATGTTTCAGAGAGGTGGCTTATTGCCTGCCTCTATGTCCCAACCATGGTATACCTTGGAGGTCTCCCTGCCAAGTGCTTGCCAGAGTTGGCCCTGCTTAGCTTCTGAGATCTGATGAGACTGGGCTTGCCTGAGCTATCTAGGTCAGGTCCCTCAGAGCTATGTTTTGACCAATGCTGACATTGAGAAACTAACTCTGTGTGCTTGCTATGTGTCGGCAGCCAGGATACCTGTGATAGCTCCAGTATGGCAGACTTCCCCCTCTCTCATCCTTAAACTGGTATGCAGCTACATTTTTGAAGCCAGGGAGTGAGGACAGGACTCTCTTTACAGCTGATTCAGTTTTCGAGGATTTGCAGGACAATTTCACTTGTGTTTAATTTATAAACAGCATCTCGGTTTTCAGAACCTCTTGTCAAAGGCCTTGAATTAGAGGAGTAATGGGAGGAATCCCAGTGGAAGAAGTGCCCCACTGTTGCCCCGCTTCCTCACCCAGACCTCCCTTCCTTATACTGCTTGCCTTCCCCACCACCAATCATAGTACCTTTATGTTTGTTATGTTTTCTCTATATATATTTCTCTCTGTATATTGCCTCAGTCTCTGGATTTAAGAATTTGTAGGTGGGAATTAGAGGATGAGACTTTTCCCCCCTTTGCTTGCTTACTCATCTGCTCTCAGGTACCTGCTCCTTCCCTCCTGAGGGACCTATGAGAAACCTGCAGGAGAGGGGGGATGTTATGTACCCACTCCCCCCATTCTGCCACTCTCCCCACTACTCTACCTACCCCCAATTCCTCTTCCTGCCACTCTGTCTTCTAGCCTGTCTTTCTTCTCACTTGTCTTCATGGAGCAACAATGGGGAAGACATGGCAGTTGCTCCTGCTTTCTCCCTTCTCCCATCTGCCTTCAATGTTGTTGTCTCCACCTGCCTTGTGGTTTCCCCCTCTTCTATCTCTCATGACAGCCACCAGAGGTGCATTGCCTGTTTGGGGGATGTAATCTCCCCTCCATTTTTTTTAATATCCTGCAAACCTGGAGGAAGGGTCTCCCAAGTTTCCAGAAATATCTCATTTCTCTCTACATGGCCCTGATCCACAGATTTAAGTATCCACAGATGGGTCCATGCTGAGGATTAGATGTACTGTTGATACAAATGGAAAGGGGATTTCTCAAACGGCTACAGACACAGCTGTTACTCACTGAAGTTGGCAACATATTTCTTTACAGCCACTATGAATATTTTGTATGATTTTTTCCTTGGGGAATGTCTCTATTTTACCTCCAATTTGTTGTTTGTAAGAGAACATTTCAATTAAGAACCTAAAGGTTAAGAAGAGCTGAATGTATAGGTATGCTAATTCTGTTAGTCAAATTAAAAACATTAAAGACTGACATATATAAAAATGTATGTATTATGAAGTAGATTAAAAACAGATATTGGACCTGGTGATAGCCTCAATTAAGAATCAAGTTGTACAGTGACAACCAAGAATGACCCTGACCATATGCATTTTGGCCCATTTGCTTCCTCAGTGGTCAAACAATATAACAGAAAGGCTCCTGACATTACAGTGCAACAATAATTTCTTATAAATTGACCAAGATGAATTTTTAAATGATTATTGTCTGCAACCAAAGGCAAAGATATTAATTAGAGGCCACATTCTTGATAATTTGCTGCCTTAGTCAGGTACACTTTTCTATAGTAATGGTTCAATTGTGTACCTTTCTTGCTTGGTCAGAAAAATTTGATGCAGCCAGAAGCCAATAGTTTGAACTATTGCTATAGAAATGATTGTTGCATTGTAATGTCAGGAGCCACTCTGTAATATTATTTGACCACTGTGGAAGGCAAATGGGCCAAAACACATATGGTCATGTATATTTTGTATATTTGTCAATGTTTAACGTTTTTAATTTGACTAACAGAATGATTGGACCTATACATTCAGATCTTCTTAACTTTTAGGTTCTTAATTCAATTCACTTTGGGTTAAGTCCGTCCCCCCCCCCCCCCCATTTTCAGAGAACATTTCAAACCAGCATTTGTCATTTGGAGTCAATTGTCAGGTTGGAAGCCATGGGATGAAAATACTCAACCAACTCACAGTGACTCGAAAGAAAACCAGAGAAACCTCTTTATTGGTGTTACAAACAAGTACGTTAATTTATTGTACATACTGATCTGTACTTTCATTGCTCTGATGCTTTGTGGAAAATGCTACTCACGGATTAACAAAATATATCTGTTTCTGCAGTGGCGATTGTATAGTCACCACTTTTGTGATGGCTGAGTGTTCAGTTTGCACATACTGATGATTACTCTGTGCAACGCATAGTTTGAGAAACTTCACTTTTGAAAAACTCAACAGTGTTCATTATAACTTGCCTTACTCTAGATTAATCAGCTTCATGTTGTTGTGGGCTTTAAGGGCCATTCCACACACTAAATTTGAGCAGGCCAATTCAGCATGAAAAAGTCAAATGTTGCTATGATGTAGGGATGCCATTCTCCAGCTGAGGGTGGCGGATCCCCTGTTTTTTTGGGCTCCTGCTCGGTGCTGGCCCGCTTGCCGGTGGGGGGGAATCCCACACCCAAACACGATGTGCTGATGTCATGCAGAAGTGATCTCATCACGCTGGTGATGCTCTGGTTTTTGGGCAAAACTCTATGGTTTGAGGGCAATTTTACCATAGCGTTTTGCCCCCAAACCAGAGAATCTCTGCGTTACATTGCCAGCATGATGATGTCACTTCTGTGCAACATCAACACATCACAGTTCTCTGCCTCCACTCCTGGAAAGTTCCTCTCCCTCCTCCGCTAGCACGATCATTGAACCTGGAAACCCTACTATGACAATATTCACATATCCAAGGCAAATAGCATTAGAATCTGCAGAAAAATCAGAATGAAAGTGCCCAAAATTATGAACTGAGAAAAGTACAGCTTTGGGGCCTACATAAGCATTTTACATTAAATATAAATATGCCTACAATGCAGCATTTCTGCTTCTGCTAGTCATGAAAAGGAGCAAAGTGGTATACTGGTGATCACTGGATCCTCATCTTTTCCTGTAAGAAATCCTGTCCGTTCCTTTAGTTTTTGAGATTTTAGTAAGCACTGCTCAATGCTTTTGAGCCTAAGCTAAGTGTTCTTATTGTCACTGCAGGACACCTGGGGTCTTCTTCCCTGCTCCTCAGGCACTCTTACCATTATTCAGAATAGGAAGCTGATGCATGTCTTCCAGGGAGCTATTCATCTGCCTCTCTTCTGCGGGTCCTGCCAGGAAAAACAGGTTAGAGCCCTGTGGGAGTTGTACACCAGTCACCCATTCTGACTAATGTCTCACATGCATGCTGCTATCAAGGGGGGAGGGAGAGAAAGTAGGGGCCATTAAGTCCCATCAAGATACCCTTTTCGTTATCATAGCTGGATTTCTTTGTATGAGCAAGAGAGAACATTATAGCATGGCCTTTCCTAAAAAAGGAAAGCAGACCTTGTATGTAGGAGACAATAAAGAAGGGAGAGGCAAGGGTGATGGCACAAGCTCCCTGTCTTGGTTCTCCCCCCCCCCCCCCAGCCAAATAGGTTTCATAGTAACAACAACAACAGCAAACCTTTATTGGCATTATACATTAAGGAGAATACAAGGCATATGAAATACTCAATACAGTTAACAATCAATACAGCACATCTGTTAAACTCTTGAATGCCTGGACTCTAAAATACATAATTTGAATAATCGGTTGAATAAAGACAAGAGGTAGGCGACTAATGCTCTCAGGAGTAGAGAACTTATTGAGAACAGACAATCCGAGTCCATCAGTGATGTACATGTAGCTAGTGAACTCAAAGCTGCAATGGCGATGCCTAGCTTGGATGCTATTAATAACAATTAGTGTTGCAGCCCACTAAGATCAGTTTGACTGTGTGCAAATATAATGGCCTTATCCCTTGCTGGTATACAAAATCAGCAGTGAAGAGACACTTAATGACTTTGATGGGGAACCAAATAAGAGTGATTTGGAAATCTTAAGCAGTGTTAGTCAGACTCAGAGAGTCATACTGACTTTTGGCTCCCCTGAGATTCCTTCAATTTTGCTACGGAACAAGGATTTCCTGAAGTCAAAAGGAGTATTTCCCTACCCGTGTGTATAGGAATACTATTCTATCACCATTAAGTTTGGCCTCCAGGGAAGCAACAATCAACTATCTACATGAGTCCCAGACAAGGTGTAATGTCTCAAGGGAAGCTGTTAGGAGCAACACTTAACAAAGACCCAGCTATCCAAGAATCATCTCTAATTACTAAGGCTGTCTCCTCCCCTAAGGAAGTGCTGTTGGATGAGGAGGCGATGGATATAAACATACAGGAGGAGTAGGTGGACTTGTCTGAGCAGGGCCAACAATGGATCCTGGATAGAAATGAATGTCTGAAGCAAAAATTGATCAACTACAGCTCTCACGGACATCAGAAAACAGTTGAGGTGGATGTAGTAGTCCGCAAGAGGCCAGAGTGTAACAGCTTAGCCCCTACACATTCTAAACATTTTTCAACAGAGGACTCACCTGAAATTGATGATGTCCAGCTGCTGATTATTGGTCACTTCTCTAATATGGTTTTAGGGTTGGCTGCTGAGTCTAGCATAAGAACATAAGAGAAGCCAGTGTTGGATCAGGCCAATGGCCCATCCAGCCCAACACTCTGTCACACAGTGGCCAAAAATACCAGGTGCCATCAGGATGTCCAGCAGTGGGGCCAGGACACTAGAAGCCCTCCCACTGTTGCCCCCCAAGCACCAAGAATGCAGAGCATCACTTGCCCCAGCCTGAGAGTTCCTTGTGGCTAATAGCCACTGATGGACCTCTGCTCCATATGTTTATCTAATTCCCTCTTGAAGCCGTCCATGCTTGTAGCTCCCACCACCTCCTGTGGCAGTGAATTCCATGAGTTAATCACTCTTTGGGTAAGAAGTACTTCCTTTTATCCGTTCTAACCCGACTGCTCTGGTGCTAATAAGTCTCTAGAGCTTTTGACAGAGGCTGATTGACTGATTAAGACCTCTTCCTTGCCAGATATCAAGCCCCTCTCCTGGAACATTGCAGGTTGGAAAAATAAGTCTAGTGACCCTGATTTTAAACAGTTCCTTAGTGGATATGACATAATTTTGCCAATGGGCAAAATCAACAACTGCCCATGCACATACACTCTTTGTTGTGGCTCCTACCTTATGGAATGGCTTGTCTGATAAGGTCAGGAAGGCTCCCATTATTCTTGTATTATGCAAATTACACAAAACTGAATTATTCAGTAGGGCTTTTTTACATGGTTAATAGTGCTGTACTGTAATGAGATGTTTTAGAAAGATGCTTTGGTAAAAGGATGGGGACTGTGGAATGTACTATCCTCCAGAACTAAGAATTTTTTTTACTGCTCTCTGCCTTATAAGGACCCACATGTTCCAATATGTGGTAGAAGCAGACCTCAATTACTGCTGGTGTTTATATTTTCAAAAGGAAGTATCTCCTTTTCAATCAGGGTTCTTTTTGTACCAAGCATAGCCTCATCTTCTGCATTTCATGTTAGTCCTGCTATAAATTACAGACTCCATCAAACTCAACAACATCTGTTTTTTTCCTCCCAGTTCTTCTTTTTGATTTACTTATCATCTGGCCTAATGAAGCATTTTGATGAATTCAAAAACTTGCTCAATCCTTTGTAACTTTTTAGTTGATTTTGGTTAGGATCTCCAGCATTTATTTTGTTACTACTAATTAGCAACCTCCCCGGTTCTTACCTTTAAGGATCTAAATTTGGCATTGATGGAGCACCTTTCATATGAGGAAACACTGTAGAGTCAAGAACTTTTCAATCTAGAAATAGATCGGATAAGGAGAGACATGATAGATGTTTAAAAAATTATTCGTGGGGTAAAGGAAGTAGACCGTAGTAGCCGCAACTGACTTATGGCCATACCTCACTGGGTTTTCAAGGAAAGAGATGAGCAGAGGTATTTTGACATTGCCTTTTTCTTCATAGCAGTCCTGGTCTTCCTTGGTGCTTTCTATCCAAGTACTAACCCTGACCAACTCTTTCTGAATTCTGATTACCTTACACTAGTCAGGGCTATTCAGACTGCTAGGAAGTGGATGGTGGTGGAAAGTGCCATCAAGCATCAGCTGACTTATGGCAACTCCATTGGGTTTTCAAGGCAAGAGATGAACAGAGGTGGTTTGGCATTACCTGCCTCTGCATAGCAACCCTTAGACATCCTAGGGTGACTCCTGTCCAAGCACTAACCAGGGCAACCCTGCTTAGCTTCTGAGATCTGATGAAATTAAGCTAGCCTGGTTCATCCAGGTCAGGGCAGAAGGTGGATATGGGGAGCTTTTTCATCCTCTCCCTTAATACTAGAACTCAGGAGCATCCAATGAAGTTGCTGGGAAATAGGTTTAGGACAGATAAAAGTAAATACTTCTTTACTCAATGGTTAATTAAACTGTTGAATTTGCTGCCAGTGCAGGTAGTGATGGCCATGAAGCACAGGTAGGTTTAAAAATGCATGGAGTAGAGGTTCATCAATGGCTATTAACCATCAAGATTGAAGGGAGCCTCCATATACATACAAAGGCAGCAAACCTCTGAATACCAGTGCCCTGTCTGGCCCTCCAGAGCAACTGGTTGGCTGCTGTGTGAAACAGTATGCTGGACTAGATAGACCAATGGTCTACTTGGGCAGATTCTACTTTTGCTTTTACCTTGGAGCCAGAGTACTTAAATGACCATCTACTACTGTACTCCTGTCCAACCAGCCAATTACACTGTCTTCAGACTCTGCTCTTCATGCCCCCATTTCTTTTATTTTCAGGCTTTTAACCAAGGGGATCCATCTTTCATTTCAGTACCAATGCCAATGGATAGCAACAATATCTGCCAGAAATGCCTCCTTTGTATCTGCATCTGGTCACCCTGGAAATAGAAGACAGAGATTATATAGTAAAATGGTTAAATTTTGGCTGGAAGATTGCAGCTTCTATTTAATGCATAATAGATTATTGTGTGTGTGTGTGTGTGGTGGGGGATAGCATTCCTTACCGTACTTCTCATATTTAAAATGTTCAGATAGGCTGGTAAAGGTGGTCAGATTAATACCTACATAGGAGGAAAGAGATATGAGGATGAGAGTTTTTAGTTCTCACAACAGAAATCTTGAAAGCATACATCTTTGGGTTTGAACCTTTAACACTTGGTGTGTGGTTTTTCATGGCAAGGAAGAGGAGCTATGAGTCAGAATGGCTAAATCCCTGAGGTTGCAACTCTGCATTATAAGGAGCAACACACCTCTTTTCTCACCGTTTGTCTTAGCAGATAATAACTTATAGATGTACAGAGAGGTGACAAGTGCTGTTTTCTCTGAAGACATCGCTGTTCAAAAGAACTTATGAATAAGTGGGAGGTGGTGAGAACTCAAGCATGGTGACATGACAGGTTCAATGAGGTTGGAGGGAAAACCCACAAAGAAATGGTTTGATCTCAAAAACAGTTACATTTTTCTAAATTAAAAAAAAATCCTAGCAATTTCAAATACACGTGACTAAGATTTAGGGAGTCTAAAGAGAGGAGGAAAGTATGCATTTTGTTTATTTCTAAATGTTTAACTTGTCTTGCTGTACATCACAGTTACAAGGTAGCTGAAATAAAAAACAAAACAAACAAAGCAACAATATAATAGCCACATAAAGAGCACAGTGAAATCAGCAACGGCCATTCCGAAACATAAGCAAGCAAAGCATATTAGCAGTGGCCACCTTATTTCTGACTGGGCTCTTGCACCTTTAACAACTGTTTAACAGGCTGGAATGCAAGAGTTAAATTTTTCTATGTCTGTGTCTCCATCCTGGGGGATATTTTTTTTCATCTTGAAGTTTGATCATGCTGTGAAAATCTTTACATTTGTGCAAGATTTCTTTCTACAAGACTCATCAAGAAAGCTTCTGTCGATGTCCTCCTTTGGTAAAAATGCATATTGAATAGCCCTTAAAGATGACAATAGGAATAAAAAAGATATTCTGTTTAAATATTCTGTTTAAAAATATTCTGTTTAAAAAAGGAAACAGAATATTTAGAATTCAATTGGAATTGTAAATTATCACTTCAACTTGAAATGTACTTCCATTCGTGCTATTTCTGAATAAATATGTTCCTGATGGGGTTGTTACTGTCAGGGGTCCTTTTGTAGAAAAAGAGGTGCAGGAGCTTATTAGCATAAGTCATTAGCATATGCCACACACCCTGACATCACCAGAAGTTTGTCAGAAGGCCACACCCCCTGAATCACCGGAAGTGTGTCAGAAGGCCACACCTCCTGACATCACCAGAAGTGTGTCAGGAGGCAACACCCACCACTCAGGCTCCACCCCAAAAATCTCCAGGGTATTTCCCAACTCAGAGCTGGCGAGCCTACCTGATTGCACATGTGGGGGAAAACAAACAAACTACCCATGTCAGGTAAAGAGGGGGGATACCAGGTCAATATATTTTTATTCTCCTTGGCATTGATGATTGAGGTGCTTTAGTGTTCCTTTTCTATTTGACTGGCAGCCTTCCTCTCTATTATAGTTGACTGTGGGTTTTATTTCACTGCCATTTAGTGTTGTTTTTGTCAGCCACAACAAGGTCACTTTCAGAGAGTTGGGGGGTCACCTCCCTCTGGAAGAAATGGGGAAAACAAAATGAGTGGGAACAAAGCAGGGACAGTCCTGGCTTCAGATTAGTTGCCCTGGACTATGTTGGTGGTCTCCCATCCAAGAACTAACAAGGGCTGGCCTTGCTTAGCTTCCAAGATCTGACAAGATCGCATTCAAATGGTTCAGACAGCCTCTTGTCCAGTTGCCCTCCCTGGGAGCTTTGAAATTTTTTGTTGTGCAGCTCATGGCCAGAATAAACGGGTAAACACTTCACATCCCCCCTTTCCTTTGGAGACGGTGACTCAATCACATGTCAGTCTCCTGCCAGCCACTCCACCTATGGCTGAACAATGCCAAGAGAGCTCCTTAAGGACTGCAATAAGCAGCACCTGGGAAAGGCAGCCCATTTACCTTCTTTACAGCACCATGGGATCACCATGATTCTGAGCATCACTTTTTCAGAGGTTTGAGATTTTTTAAAAAAAAATCAGCAAAAGCTATAGTGTGTTAATGCACTAGTTCCCACCTTTCAGCAAAAGCAAGCTAGCTGGGAACTAGAGCATTGATGTAATGGGCACCAACTTAACATACATGTACGTTAAAATAGCTCATACTAGGGTTGCCAGGTCCCTCCTGGCCACTGGCGGGGGATGCCAGAGCCAAGCTGGGAAACTCCTGGAGATTTGGAGAAGGAGACTGAGGAGGAGGGGTGTACAATGCCATAGGGTCCCCTTCAAAATATCAGTTTTCTCCAGGGGAACTGAACTCTCATGTCGGTAGATAAACTGTAATACCTGGGGATTCCCTGGTCCCACCTGGAGGCTGGTATCCCTAGCACCTGGGCGCAGGCAGGCAACCCCATCCCTCCCAGAGAGGATGGCCTCAGGACAGTCCAGGATGGATGTCCCAGTCTCAGCTAACCCAAGCTACCACATCCTCCCTTGGATGGATCCCCATTCCGCCCCAGCCCCAACAATGGCCCTGGTGCTGAAACTAAAAAAGTGAAGGGCAGGGTATAAATTCAATCTCTTCTTCTTCCCCATTTGCAGAAAGTAAAACCTGGGACACCCCCTCCCCCACTCTATGTATCTAGGAGACCAGGCGTGTGGGGCTGGCTGGGCTGGAGAAAACTCTGGGTCCCTTTAAGAGCTTCTGCAGCCAGATCTACAGCGCGGGGCCAGCTGGGCTGGAGAAAACTCTGGGTCCAGCTTCTGCAGCTGGATTTGCCTGGTCTCCCAGCAGCTTTTGCGGGCTGCAGAAGCTCTTAAATGGACCCAGAGTTTTCTCTAGCCCAGTTGGCTCCACGCACCTGGTCTCCAAGATACATGGGGGGGGGTGTTGTGGCAGAGGTTTGTGGCCAGAACTCCCATCACCGCCGCCTCCCACCCCCCCACGAAAACATTCCCTCCCTGCTTTCTGAAGCCCCAGAATGGCTGCAAGTTCCAGAGCCAGCTGAGAGCCCTCTCGGCTAACTCTGGGACTTGCAGCCAGCCGGAGCTCTGGTCGCCGCCACCTTTCCCCCATGAAAACATTCCCTCCCCGCTTCCTGGAGCCCCAGACTGGCTGCAGAAAGGCAGGGGGTGCCCGGCCTCTGCAGGCCTTTCTGCAAGCCTCTCCTTACCTTCCTTCCTCCTTCTGCCTCCTCGTGGCAGACTGAGGGCTCCTGGGACCAGGGGGCGGGGCTTGGTCATGTGCCTCCCCTGGCCTCCTCACTCCCGGAGTGACGCTCCCCTGACCTCCGGTGCGAACAGACCCCTGGTTACTGTAAAGTATAGAACTATTACTATTTTGGAATATGTGAAATTAAACTTGCCCACTTGAAATCTTATTTGCCTTTTCTTGCCTAGAGATGTAATGTTGCCAGAAATTTTGAAGCCATGGGGGGGGGGGAAACATTGTGGTGGGGGGAGAAATTTTGGGGGAAACTGTTGCATCCTATGCTACCATATAACATGTATCTTAGTTTCTGCTGTCTGAAAGGTAAGAAAAAATAGAAGCTGATGATAGAAAACAAATTAGTTAGTAAACAAAAGGAATTGTACTATTTGAACAGAAACACTCATATGGTTTTAATAGGTATCAGCATATTTGGTTATAAATTTAAAGTTTATAAAATTGAAAATCCTGAACTCTTTAATATTATTAAAGAATTGTTGTTGTTGTTGATAATAATCATAAATAATAATAATAACAATAATACTGACATTACAGTATGTAAATGCCATTTTAGCATACACTGAGAGCCAGCCAAGTGTAGTAGTTAAGAGTTTTAGTTTCTGGGAGACCAGGGTAGGAATCCCCACTCATGCCATAGAAGCTTGCTAGGTGACTTTGGAGCAGTCATATTCTCTCTCAGCCTTACCTACTTCACAGGGTTGTTGTGGGGATAAAATGGAGGAGAGGAGAATGGTGTAAGCCAATTTGGGTTCCCACTGGGGAGAAAGGCAAGGTACAGAGGAAGCAAATAAATAAATAAATAAATGTTGACAAAATCATTTAAACAAAAATATTCTTGAAAATAAGGTATATGTCTACAGTATGCATAGGCTGCATAGGTCTGTAGGTTGTCTAACAAATGTTTTCATGCAACACATCTTGAGTAGAACCTTGTCTTTCATTTCACTCATTACTTACATTATTATAATGGGACTGAAGGACATAAGATCATCTGCACTGCACTGACATTCAGGTGCCCAACTCTGACTCATTGCTCAATCATCTATTTATTAATCTCTTCTAACCCATATTTCTCCAAAAATCAGATTCTCATTACCAGAAGTAACTACCTTTCAAGTATTCCATTCAGATTCATCAGTAGAACTAAGGGGTTACACCTAGCCCGGATTGCACATTCTACCCTTTTCATTACTTTTGCAACTGCTTTGCATTTAGATGGCACTTTCTGCATCCTCTCCCCGCTTCCTCTTACCACCTATATATCTCTGGCCAGTTTCTTCATACCCTCCATGTATCTGACAAAGAGAACTGCGTTTCTTGAAAGTTTATGCTACAATAAAGTTTGTTAGTCTTAAAGGGGCTACTGGACTTTTTACTATTTTGCAGCAACAGACTAACATGGCTAACTCCTCTGGATCTATTAAATAGGCTTGTATCCAAAGGACCACCATGTGCCCCCTGGGGCTTTTCCTTTTGCAACACTTTTGTGCCTCTAGAATGTTGCTCATGAAGGCTAAGGGACTTTCTGGGACAGCATTCAGTGCAGTGCTACTGCTGGGAGGCTTCAGTTGTGTATGTTTGAAGGGACTGATAGTCCCCTGAGGTATGAGAGGAAGCACCTTCTGTTGGAGCACAGAGTACTTTGAGATCAAATACCTGTCTGCGCTTTAGACAGGACACCCTTGAGATGTGGGGAAAGTCCTAATGTGTGTGTTTTACAGTCCCTGTGCCTTTATACACAGCTAAAGCTCTCATCATAAAGTACAGAAAGTCGTAATAACTTTAGCTGAGTGGTTGGATTCATGTTGATATATGGTTCATGTTACAAGAAGTCTCTGGTCTGTAACTTCTGTGGAAAGTTAAAGGCAATATAGAGCAAGATATCAAAAGATAAGATAAAGACATGACAAAGCTTGCTGTTTTGTACCTGTCACTGGAATCCTCATCTAGAAATAAATATATCATTTATAGTGATTGGAACAAGTTGAGTGAATAGGAAACTTGTTTTAGTTTGGTGATGGAAATGATACAGAACTTGACTTCTGATAGACAAAAGACATGCGTTAGTAAGAAAGTTTATCAGATGGCTTGTTTATGTATACTGACTTCCAGATTAAACGATTTAGCTATTTTTATTAGCTGGATAACTATTTTTTTGTTGTTGTTCAGTCACACAGTCGAGTCTGACTCTTTGTGGCCCCATGGACCACATCATGCCAGGCCCTCCGTCTACAGTGATCTTAGATCCCAGGAACATGAAGTCTGTCACTGCTTCCATGACTTCCCCTTCTGTTTGCCAAGGAGTGATGGGGCGGATGCCATGATCTTAGTTTTTTTGATGTTGAGTTTCAAGCCAACTTTTGCGCTCTCCTCTTTCACTCTGAGCAAGAGGCTCTTTAGGTCCTCTTCCCTTTCTGCCATTAGAGTGGTATCATCCACATATCTGAGGTTGTTGATGTTTTTCCCATTAATCTTAATTCCGGTTTGAGATTCATTCAGGCCAGCATTTCACATGATGTAAATTAAATAAGCAGGGTGACAATATACATCCTTGTCGTACTCCTTTTCCTATGCTAAACCAGTCTAGTACAGAAAACATAATATAAAGGTATACTCAAAACACTAACATTAAACTACTATTAGGGATAGCCATGAACCAGTTCACAAACTAAAATTCATCACGAATTTTGGCTGGTTTGTGGTTCGTGAATGATGTTTGTGGAAGGGCACCTGGCATGAACATTTCACAGACTTTGGTCCTGTTCATGACGGTTCATGAATGGGTTAAATCCATAGAGAATTAGACAGTGGGAGCAGAACTACTCAGTGTATGAATTCTGGAAAATTGGATTATAGGAACAAAGATTAATAACTACGGCATCCAACAGACACAATGGATAGCCTTAGTAGCAGTCCATGATCTGAAGAAGACAGTACAAAATGAAGCTGAATAAATCCAGAGTCTTCGTCTAGTCATTGGAATTCAGGATGGTGATCTTTCCCATTGGAATATTTTGGACTTTGAATGACTACACAGCTGTGTTTCTTTAACTCATGTCTAAATTTTCTAACTAAGCCCTGCTATTTGGATTGTACCATTGAATATATACTGCAGAATTTTGGAATTTTGTAAATTATATTTATACAAATTGATTTTCCTATATCAGGATTCTTTGATGTAACATTGTGATAAGAATGATTCTTTGATAGTACATAGTATATTAGTGGGTTGAAATTTGAAAAGAAAAAAATACACTTTAGTGTTTTTATAAAAATAGTCTTGATTAGTCTACAGTGTCATATTGGTACAGTTTTCCAGTTTGTGAATAGATACATTCCCAGTCAAACAATCTCCACACAAACCATCTCCACTCAATTAAACTGTTAACAAAACTCCAAGGAAATGGGGGGGGGGGGTAGAATTCTCCAGTCTTGGAAACACCAATAGGAGTCCTCCAATGCTTAATTGGCACCGCTGGCTGCCAATTACAGAGTTCCCATTTTGGTCTATGGGATCAGAAAGCTATATATATGCTCATCTTAGCTCCACACCCTTATGTTTGTTGGCTGTTTGCATTGCAGTTATACAGGGAGGCAGGGAACTTGTTACAAGATGACTAGCAGAGCACATTAATTAATTCCTTCCTGATTGTGAACTCCTCTTCCCTGCTGGGATTTGAGTGTTAGGTGGACTCAGAGCTCATGGCCACACAAGAGAAGCCTCAAGTGATCAGTACTCCAGGGGATTGGCTTTGGCAGTCTCAGGGGAATTGGTGAGGTACTCCCTCACCATCACCTCTGCTGAATCCTCCACCATTGCACATCTGGCATCTCTCCCACTGCTGATCTCTCAGTTACCTACTGACAACCAGTAATGGGGCTTCTCCCTGGCTGGGCTTTTTGAGACAGAGGGGTCAGGCTGCAGCTCCTCCTCCTCTTCCCTAGCCTCTTCAAGCCACTGTTCCCTCTGGCAACATTTGTTGGCACCATTTATGAGTGGGTCAACCAGTCATTGGGGCTGATGCTGAACTCTTCTTCCCTGTGCAGGATGGTCATGGAGGAGATGACATCCTGTGCAGTGTTGATCCACTGAATGTGCAATAGTGGCATAGGTGAAGTTCCTCATTTCCCCCTTCCCCTCATGCAGCAGACATGCAGGCTTGATGCTGTGTGAGAAGTCTTGAGCAAGGACCACATCTCAAGAAGTGCAGCATCCCAGGTGGCCTTGACAGTGCTCCCCAGCCTCAAAGCATCCTTCACAGTAGCCAGTTCAGCTTCTCCTAGAAATAGTTTTAGCTGACAAACTAATTTCAGTTTCAACATGAAATTTTTGGAGGAAGGATGGCTTTGGAAGCACTCTCAGTTTGTCCAGATGGTTCTTCTCGAGGAGTGCAACGTAATCCAGAATACAGGATCCACTAATTCTCAGATTCATCTTCTTCGGATTGAATTTTAGCTTTTTATTCACCCTTTAGGCTCACTTATCTTTTGTGTGCACAGGATCCAAAGTACCATGGTCCTCTCCTTCCTCCGATCCTGCTGCAGTCCACCACATCCCCTGTTGTGTATTAAGATCGCAGTCACCATGTGCTCACATAATGGCGACCACCACATGGCCTGAATCTACCTGAGCTTTGGCCAGGTAGAACAATAGCCGATCGGATCCTAAACGACCACCAATCATGAGCCTAGGCTTCCCCCCCAGGAACCTATGAACTGTAACCACTATCTTAAGGTCCTATCAGGGAATGTGGGCAAGGTCAGAGGTGCCTTACGACGTCCTCACCAAGGCCCTCAGGGATTACTTCACCCCAAAACCCTCGAAAATGGCCCTGCACCTGGATTTCATCCTGCGCCAACAACAGCCAGGAGAGTCAGCTGCGACCTTCCTGGCTGAACTCAGCCACATGGCTGTGGGCTGCGAATTCCGCCATGTGGATGACCACGTGGAGACAGGGTTCATGGGGGGAGTGAGAGAAGCCAAACTATGGCACCGGCTGATAGCGCTTCCCGAGCCAACCCTCGAGAAGATGCTACAAATAGCCATGGCCTTTGAGGCAACTCTAAAGGACAAGCCAGCCACCAAAGTCCATCGCACCACAACCTCCAAGTCTGAATCATCTGAGGACAAGGATGTCCACCAGCAGCACTCTCAGAAGGGTGAGTCCTACTCTTCAAGGGCCCACTCCTGGCACCTGGCATCTGCTGCCATTTTTCCCTCTTCTCCCAAACACAGGCCACCCCCAACGTGCGCTAGCTGCGGGGACCCCCATGAGCGATGCTCCTGCAGTTTCCAGGATGCGGTCTGCCAGTCCTGTGGGAAAATTAGGCACATTGCAAAGGCCTGTCGCACCCAGACCAGCTGCCACTCAACCGCTGCAAACTACAAGATGGTGGATAGCCTCACAACAGCAGTACAGGTACTGAACTTACCCCAGCCCCTTCCTGGAGCGATTACAGTTGACCTACAGATCTAGGGTACCCCCTGTTCCATGGAGTTGTACTCTGGGTCCACTTACTCCATAGTCTCCGCAGCAACCTTCAAACAGCTCTGCCCACGGGGGGGGGGGGGATTCCAGCTATGCCGGCCGACGGGTCTAGTTCTCTGGGATTTCCAAAATAGTCACGCCCTTGAAAGCAAATGGGGAGGTCCACATTTGCGCGGATTACAAATGTATGTTGAACTTGGTTCTGCAGGACCATGTGTACCAGGTGCCCGTGGTCAGCCACGTTTTGGCCTCCCTGGCAGGGGCCAAGGTGTTCAGAAAGCTGGACCTGGCACAGGCCTACCAGCAGCTCCCCATGGATGATGCCACAGTAGAGGCGCAAACAATCATTACAAACAAGGGAGAGTTCAAGGTGAAGCAGCTCCAGTTCGGGGTCAGCGTCGCCCCCGGGTTGTTCCAACAATGAATGGATTCTGTGTTGAAAGGCATTCTAGGGGTGAAGCCATTCTTTGATGACATCCCAATCGCAGCCCCAGACATCACCACATTCAAGACCCAGCTGCGGACCATCCTCCAGTTATTCCAGGACGCCGGCCTGAAGGTGTGCAAAGACAAATGCACCTTGGGCGTTTCTTCTGTGACATTCCTGGGCTTCACAGTAGATGCCCAGGGCATACACCCAACCCCGGAGAAGTTAGCGGCCATCATGGAGGCGCCCCAACCAACATCCAGGCATTTTTGGGCCTCCTGAACTTTTACCATGCCTTCCTTCCACACAAGGTGGCAGTAGCGGAGCCCCTCCACCGGTTGCTGGACAAAGGGGCCAAATGGGTTTGGGGGCTGCAACATGTGGCAGCATTCAAAGGGGTGAAAGACTTGTTACTTTCAAACGCTGTCCTGGCCCATTTCGACGCATCCTTGCTGGTAATCCTGGCTTGTGATGCATCTGCATACGGGGTGGGGGTGGTACTGGGCCATCAGCTTCCCAACGGACGGGAGGTGCCAGTGGCTTACTACGCCTGAATGTTGTTGTCAGCAGAACGGAACTACACCCAGATCGACAATGAAGCCCTGGCCATCGTTGTGGGGGTCAAAAAAATTCATGACTACCTTTACGGTAGGGCTTTTACTGTGGTCACGGACCACAAGCTGCTCCTGGGCCTCCTCACTCCTCACTGCCAGACCCTGCACATGCTGTCCCCGCGGGTCCTGCGATGGTCAATTTTTCTTTCAGGGTACCAGTATTCTCTGGTGCACTGCCCCAGAAAGGCCGTGGGCCATGCTGATGCCCTTAGCCACCTCCCGCTGCCTTCCTGAGACCCGGACCCAGCTCCCACATTCCATGTAGCACTCATCGAGGACCTCCCAGACTGGCTGGTACAGGTATCCGACGTGGCCCATCACACAGCCCAGGACCGAGTCCTCTCCCGGGTCTTGGACTGGGTGGGGAGGGGGTGGCCCGACCGTTTGGGCCCTGATTTCACCGCCTACACAGCAAAGCAGCATGAACTGTCTACCCACAAGGGGTGCCTGCTATGGGGGACAAGGGTGGTCATCCCGGGGCCACTCCGTTCCAAGGTCCTGGCAGCCCTCCATGAGTCCCATCTCGGAATTGTCTGGATGAAGGCCCTGGCCCGCAGTTATGTGTGGTGACCAGGCATGGACAAGGAGATTGAAGACCAGGTGCACCGGTGCAGCAAATGTCAAGAGTCATGCCCCAATCATCCTCATGCCCCCGTTGGCCCTGGGAGTCGACCAACAAGCCCTGGTCTCAACTACACCTGGACTTTGCAGGGCCGGTCCAGGGCCAGTTGTTTTTTTATTGTTGTAGACAGCTACAGCAAGTGGCTGGAGGTAGTCCGGGTGCAAGCTACCTCAACAGTAGCAGCCGTCCAAGCTTTGTGGCGCATCTTCACCACCCACAGAGTGCCCGACACCCTCATGATGGACAACAGGACTGCTTTCACGTCTGGGGAGTTCCAGCACTTCGTGGACTCCTTCAGTATCCGGCACATCCGCTCGGCGCCCTTCTATACCGCCACCAACGGCCAGGCGGAATGGATGGTAAGGACCATCAAAGATGCTCTTAAGCAGATGGAGCAAGGGGACTGGGAGTTCCAGCTGATAAAGTTTCTATTCGGCCAGTGGAACACCCAACACACCGGGATGGGATGCCGACCTGCAGAGCTGCTGATGGGTCGGTGCCTCGGCTCCATACTGGACCAACTCCACCCCGACCGTGCCATTAGCAGCAACATCAAGCACGAGTCCCAGCTAGCGCCATGAGGGTTCTTCCCCGAGGACCCAGTCTACACCCGGCACTATGCCAGAGGCCCGGTGTGGGTCCCCACAAGGATTGTCTGCTCGACAGGCCTCATATGAGGTCTTCACGAAGGACGAGGCAGTGTGGTGGTGCCACATTGACCAGCTCCGATGGCATCTCCAAGGCAGCGCACCCGGCGTTCCTGAGACTCCTGCACCCATCGACTGGGACCAGCTCCCACTCCAGGATGCCAGCCCCGACTCGGAGCTTCAGGAGATCCAGCCACCTGATGGTTCAGGTGATTTGACACCACCAGTGCCACTGCCGGTGCTCCCTACAGAGACTCCTGCACCATTGCCTGTCGCCCCGTTCCCCGGTCCGAGCAACCCCCTGGGACCCACAACTCCCCGGTGCTTGGAACGCGAATGCTGCCGGCTGGAATACTTAAAGGACTATGTTTGTTGGGGGGAACTGGACTATGGGGGGAGGGGTGTTGTGTATTAAGATCGTGGTCGCCATGTGCTCACGTAATGGTGACTGCCACATAGCCGGAATCTACCTGAGCTTCGGCCAGGTAGAACAATAGCCAGTTGGATCCTAAATGACCATCAATCATGAGCCTAGGCTTCCCCCCCCCCCCGGGAACCTATGAACTGTAACCACTATCTTAAGGTCCTATCAGGGAATATGGGTGAGGTCAGAGGATTATCTCTGATGAGGTCAGAGGATTATCTCTGACCGGCATAAAAGAGGGCTCTGAGCCGGGGTTTCTTATGTTCCATCTTGACCCGCAATAAAATACTATGCTGATTTCACTGTTACTGGCCTCCTGACTCCAATACTTTCCACCCCCTGAAATGCTGCTTTGGGGATCAGGGAGACCCATGGAACAGAGCTGAATATGATGTGAGTGTCTGCAACGGGACTGCTGAAAATCACCCCCTTCCCGTCCTCTAGCAAAAATGCTCTTCTGCCTGTAGGAAACATGGTCTGGATCCATCCCATGGCATTTTAGGGGCTTACCTCCAAGAAATGCTAGCTGCCCCTCCTTCTTTACAAGGCAGGAGCATAATGGCTGCTGTCTTTTTGCCACTTTGCAAGGAATCAGTGGCTGGTGATGAGGCAGCCTGAGTCCAGCATTTATGCATGGGATACACTCTTTTGAACCCCCCCCCCCCCAGTTCCCCGGGAGCACAACCCTGTGTGAAGTGAATCCAGAGGAGCCCCATTGAGCTGCATTATAGGGTGTTGCTGACTGCGGCAATTATAGGGTTAAAATTGCTGACTTGTTTGCTAAATAGGCTGATGGGGGGAGGGAAAGAGAGCAAGGAGTGAATCAGACACGCAGAAGAGGGGGAAAGCCTTGCAGCCGGAGCCTGGGGAGGTTTACTCTCAAATCAGTCCATTCAGTCTTGGAAGACAGAAATTTGGCTATGGCATGTTTGGGGGAGTAGACAATACTGACCTTGATGGACCACTGGTTTGATACAGTACAAGGCAGTTTCATGTGTGTTCCTTTACAGGATCCATAGCCCTCTGGGGCATTTTCTTCTGTCACTGATCACTGCATTCCTGAGAACACTTTACAGGGAGAGAGCCCCATTGAAGAGAACTCAGTAGGATTCAGGGTAGACTTGTTTATTTTATTTATTTATTTATTTATTTTTGAGATTTATATCCCACCCTCCCCGCCACACGGCGGCTCAGGGCGGCTCACAACAAGTATAAAAACAAACACTATCATAAAACATTAACATTTTAAAACAATTTTAAAACAATTATGGCAGTTTATGATGGCAGTGGCACTGTGAATTACTCTACCAGCTCTGGTAATGTGTGCAGTGATCAACGCTTATGGAAAGCAATCGTCTCAGACATCATGTATGCTTGAAATGCTCTCCAGTTGCCACTGCCAGTAATGATTAGGGGGGAAGGGACTTGCTGTCTTTCTCAGGAGGCTATAGTTTGGGGAACTTGTTTGCATTCCTTCTCTTGCTAAGAGAAGATGTGTGAATCATCCATCAGTTAAGGCCCATACTGATACTCCTCCATAGTTCCTACAGTTTACTAGAAGTTCTAGAATGCTAGCTCAGTTTACACTACTTTGTGGTATGGTTGCTGCTGCTGGCTTTCCAGTCACACTGGTAATATGTGAAAGGGATGATCATCTGGTTAGGCAAGACAAATATGAGAACTCTACTGCTGCATCCTTTTCTTAAATTCAAGTGTTATCATCAAATACACCATTCCCACCACTTCCCCCAAATACTAACAAGTTTTACCTCGACCTGAATCTTTTTAAAACTTTGTCTGAAAAAAGTTACTTTCTTGTTAGCCAATAACCACAAAGGCTCAGCTTTGTGAGACTTTGGTCTGAGGCTACTGTCAAAAAATTTGCCTTTCTTCTAAATTCCAATGAATAATTGGGTAAGATCCTTTCAGTGGTTGAGGTTAACGAATGTGTGTAAATAAATTATATTAGAAATAACTTAAATGAAGCCAGGCCTGTTTCTGAGAAGCAGTGTGTAGCCCTCACTTACCCTCACATACCTCAGCTACCACAATGCCTTTGACATAGAAGCTAGTGTGATGCACCAGAAGCACAAACCTCCTTTTAGTTCAAATGACTGAATACATTTCCAGTTATTTCTTTGTCTCTACTTCTTGAGTCATTTCAATTTGTGAGAAGATAACATGTGACTACTAAACAGAAAGGGGCTCTCGTGGAAATAATGCCACAGTATCTTGTACAGAAGCAAATGGTTGCAAAAGACCACTGTTGGTTGAGGAAAAAAATATTACTTTCTTCATAGACTGGAGCTTTGTAAAATGTCACTTCTATAAATTACCATAGTACAAAAAAGCACAGAAAATAAATGCCTTTCTTTTTTTTTAACATTATTTTTTTATTGGAGTCAAAACTTAACTTACACACATTACATTGTCACTCTATTACAAAGACCCCTTTTTCCTTTTCCTCTCCCCCTCCCAGTGACTTCCCACCTCACCTACACCGTTATACATCCGCCAAGTGTAATATAATTCTATATTATTTTCCTCTTACAGGTAACTCACTTATTTCTAATAGTGTTAGTATATTTGTATCTATATATCAAAAATTATTATTATTTACGGACCATTCATTAATCATTCAATAGTTAGACAGTGTAAAAATATTATCTTTCATTTCCCAGTATTGTTCTAAATAATCTTTCAAATCCTTCCATTCCTCCATAAAATTCTCTTGAGTCTTGATTGTTCAATTTTCTTGTCCATTTGTCCATTTCCGCCATAAACAGCAATTTTCTTAACCACTCCCAAAGTTCAGGAATTCTCTTGCTCTTCCAGTTTTGGGCATATACCATTCTTGTGGTTTTTACCATATACCACATCAACGTCCTTTTATTTACATTTACTTCTTCTAATTTAAGACCAAGCAATAGCAGTTCTGGCAATTTTTTAAAAGTACATTTCATAATTTTTTCCATTTCGGCATGTATCATAGACTAGAAGGTTTTAGCTTTATCACAAGTCCACCACATATGGTAAAAAGAACCTTCTTTTTGTTTACATTTCCAGCACTTGTTAGACAAATGCTGGCCATTATTAGCTATTTTTTTCGGTGTCATATACCATCTATACATCATCTTATAGCAGTTTTCTTTAAAATTAAAACAAGTAGAAATATTCATAGCATTTTTCCATAAAAATTCCCATGATGACATAGAGATTTCTTTGTTCACATTAATTGCCCATTTTACCATTTGTTCCTTAACTAACTCATCTTCATTATACCATTTCAACAAAGTTTTATACATCTTAGATATCAATTTCTTCTCCCCTTCCATCCACACCTGCTCAATTTCATTATATTTCCTCCTGAAACCTCTCCTTTTAAAATCTGTATTAAACAGGTCAAGAATCTGTCTATAGCACAGCCAACCGTAGTCAAAGTCTAACTGATTCTCTTCTTTCATGAAAAACTCTCCCTTTTCCATTTTTAAAATGTCTCTATATTTCAACCAATCTTGTCCCTTAGAGCTTGAAAGAGGTTTTATTACTTCTGCTGGTACAATCCACAACGGTTTTTCTTCAGGGAAAAAGTTTTTATATCTGAACCAAGTATCTATAAGTGTTCTTCTGATATAATGATGTTTAAACATATTATCCATTTTAATTTTGCCATAGTACAAATATGCGTGCCAACCAAATCTACAGTCATGTCCTTCTAATGTTAACAGTTTTCTGTCTTCTAACAATATCCAGGGCTCTAACCAAGTCAGGCAGACCGCATCATGGTACAGTCTTAAATTAGGTAGTTGAAAACCACCTCTTTCCCTCGCGTCACACATTATTTTCATTTTTATTCTTGGTTTTTTCCCGGCCCATACAAACTTTGAAATATCCCTTTGCCATGCTTTGAAGGCTCTTACGTCTTTTACAATAGGTATTGTTTGCAGTAAAAACATTAAGCGTGGTAAAACATTCATTTTAACCTCCGCAATTCTTCCCAGTAGTGATAAGTTTAAGAAAATAAATGCCTTTCTGACCATGAGCTCAGGCATCATGATATGACAGGTTGATCAAACCATTTTGATTTTGTTCCCTAATTACTAGTGCTCTTTCTACTTGTTCCATTCCCCTGGGGCAAAAAGTAATTTCCTTGATCTACCTGGCATCCACATATGTGAAGAGATAGGCTGGTCAGACGGGGAAAGGTGGGTGCCACCCATGTGTTCAGCTTTCCAGCTAGATTCAGTTAACATGACTGTTCAAGTACAGAATTTTTGAATAGCATTGATCAGTATTTCATACTGAGAATTGAAGGAAAATAATTAGTCCCCACCCCCACTGCCTCCTTTGAGCTGAAAAACTTCATTGGTGCCTATGACAGACCCCATCGACTTCCCTACCTTAGAGGCAAGATTTTCCCTCTGTTTTTCTTTTTGGTCCCTTCACTGAATGAACAGCCCTGATAGCATGTATTCTTCTCTATAAAATACCTTTAGCACTCCCACCCTGTGTCAGTAATATGTTATGGACATCATCTCAGCCCATGACCTGAGGGAAGGTTTAGGGCCTCTCTTTTACTTAAATGACAGAAAATGGCACTTGAGTCACATTTAAAAATTCAAAAATAGCAGAAGGTTTTATTTAACATCAAGGGGAAAGATCAGGTTAAGTCAAGGGTTGAAAATACTGAGGTAAATTAGTATAAGCACAAACTCTTACTCATATAGATCAGACTAGTGAGAGTTTCTTGAATTATTCACAGTTACCATAGTTCTTTGGAGGCTTTTGTTCCTGGGGTTTCCCAAACCACTCCAGTTTACTTTATTTGTATATTAGCAGACTCTTTTAGTGCCCAGAAGGCTGGTACCCTCTTCCCAGTACCCAAACACTTTCCCTTGGAACACCAGAAATCTTCTTGAGTTGTTAACCGATTATTAAGTCTCCACAAGCAGTTTCCAATCACACTAGACCAGGGAATCTCTACTCCTCAGAGATAACTTTCCCTGTTTAACTGGGTAGAGATTCTTCTCTCCCTGGAAGATTTATCCCTTCTTTTGGCCTGAATGGGACATTTCTTATGCTACCCAAACGTCCTTACCAAGCCTTTCCCCAGTTTGCTGTTTTTGTTCAAAACTGCCCTCAGCTAATGTTGAATTAAGACTATATTAAGTCACGGGTGAATTCTGACTTTGTCAGCACTAGACCCTTTTCGGTCAGGGCTTGTCTAAGATGAACTCCATACACGTCTTGTCACAATTAAGGCTGGAATCTGAATCTCTTCTCAGCATCCAGCTCTCACAAGACTTTTCCCCCCTTAGCTGATGCCAACCAATCAGATTGCCTCGAGCTGCCTGTCACTCAAGGCTCTCCAGCTCTGTGAAGAATTAACCCTTCACAGTCCTGTAGTTTTATGTACAGCACTTTTAAGCCTCTTAATAAGTGCAGTCCATCACAGTCCCATTCAGATTAGTTCCATTTATATGGCAAATAATGTGTAAATATGCGTGTGTGAGAGAAATGGAATGAGTTTGCAGCAGGACCAGCTCCAGATTTTGATTATAAGGCCCCTCCCCTCCCCTCCTGATGAGAACCCAATCCCCTCTTAGTTGTTTTGTAGGGTGCCCCCCGAAGCCTAAGTGAGGTAGGGATCTCAAGGATGAGTTTCAGAAAACTCAGCCTGGTCTGCCATGACTAAAGCACATTCTGTCACAGAAACAGGATGTCAGTAATATCTATTCCCCAGCTCTGAGGCAAGCCAAATATATCCCTTGCTTCACAGGATGTTCCATCAGAGCAATGGGAACCTTTTCATGTCAGTGGTCAAACACCTACAATCCAGCAATTGATCAAAGCCACCCAACATACAATACACTCAGGATGTTCCATCAAGGGAACAATTTTACCATCATTTCACACCAGGTTCTCTGTTATTATCCCACCCTGGAATGATGTCCTCTTCTTATCTACCCTCCAGATTTAGGCAGCAGTTACCTTCAAACTACCTAGTCAGATTCATATCTTATCCCTTGCATCAATACAGATCCTGGAAAAGTGGGGTCCCAGATCCAGCTTGTCTATATCAGGACCAGCCTGGTTCTCTCACCACCTGGCTACCCCTGCAACTACTCTGCAGGATCATCTTCCCTTCCCCTTGATACCCTACAGCCTCAGAATTCCCATCATTGTGCAGTATCTCTTGCCTACCTTGGATCAGGTAGTATCACCCACCCGAACTTCCTTCCTTCCCTCATCTTGAGCCATTCCCTATCCTCAACTAATCTACCATGGGTGTGCATGTTTGTGTGTGTGTCTCCGGTAGGGAAAGAGTGTTTTATAGTGGTTTTGTGCAGTTTAATATGGTTTCTTTGTAGCCCAGCTGTGATTGTTAGTGAATAAACTTTATTTAGTTTGGAACGTTTGGCATGTGTTGTGTCTCTCTCTTGGTCATTGCTCTGGCATAAAATTAACCCCCCACTGGTATACACAGATAAAAGAGCCTTTGTTTATCCTTCTAGAAACCCAACAATAAGCTCATCCCCCCCCCCCATCCGGTTTGGGTAACACAATGGACACTGAGCAGAGTGCTGAGGCATGCTTCCTCCTTTGCCTTCTGCTGAACCCTTCACTCCCATACTCCTTCCTATCTTTCACTGATCTGTCTGCACCCATCACTGACCTGTCCTCTCCCACTGCCCACTCATGTATCCCTTCCCAGCCCACTCACTCACCAGCTTTCATGTCCTTCCCTAAATGTGTGCGGTTGGGAGTATTGCCAAGCAGCATGTGCAGCCGGAAGCATGGTGGAAAGAGGGCTCTCAAGCAAGCAGGGGAGGCAAGCAACTGGGTGTTATGTGTACGTGGCAGTACAGCCTTCGATCAGGGCCAATGTGCACATCTAGACAGTCCTGTTTTCTGTCCAATTAATGTGGTCTTAGTTCAGAAAAAAAATTAGTCATGTTTAAATGTCATTGAAACCAATAATTTGGGTTAGTTGCAACCAAGTCCCATTGTTTTAATTGTAAATCAAGAAGTAAAAAATATTCTACTGAAATTTGGTTGAAAGTTCTATTTGAATAGACTTTAGTTAGTCATTACTGCAATCATATCTAGATGTTCCCTCTTGGGGATGAGTACATCAAATGTGTTAAGGATGCAGTCTTTGACAGCTAGAGCCAAAAGTCAGTTTCAGCGGAAGGTTGTGCATTCATTATCATCATAATCATTTTTCTAGTTCTCACACAATTTACTGAAGCAACACAAAATTTCATTTGATGCCCTGGTGACATGAGGCACACAATTTTTCCGATGGGGCGTGTTTCTCATACTGGAATGCCCTCAAATGACTATCTGTAAGCTGATAGTAGCAGTCATTCTATGACAGAGAGAGAATTTGAGGGCTGACTGTCCACCTACACCCATCTTGTGGTTTCCTGGTAGGGCACAAAAGAAACATGCCTAAGATACGGTCTCACTATGAAATAGCTTCCTCTTCTCTGAGTGCACTTCCATTCTGAATGCCTATTCTTACTTTATAACTGCGTTCTTCTGATTCCACATTATGTTAATATCGCAATGTAAGAAGGATTCTTATATAAGTTTTCATTATCAAAATCTCATTTTTCCCTCTGGCACATATGTAAGATCCCATCTAATCACATTTCTCAATCCTTTCAGCCTTGCCAATGCAAGATGCTTTTCACACAGGCTTAGATAAATAACAAAAGTAAAAAAAACCCACTGCATTTATTTCTAAATAATTGACTGACTTGTTTGCTCATTGTTTATTTTAACAATTGGCTGTGTGGAGCTGGGTCTAGTAACAACAGGTCTGTGTGGATGTGTATGGGGGTGAAATAGGACTTCTACTACAATGTATAAGAATGCCCAAGTGCAAAACGCTGCTGATTGGACTGTACTGTTTAAATCTGCAGGAAGTAACTTGTGAAACAAACTCAAGCTGCTCATGAACAACTGAATTGCCAGACAAAAAACTGGCTTCCTGATTGTGACAGAACAACAGAACATGACCTGAACTGGCAAGTGCTCAAGCACCCCTAGTAAAGATGTTCTGTGAATACACCATCACTCATGCTGGTGTTAAGTATTGAGCCGGGAGATGATAAAGCAAATGCAGGCTTTTATTCAAAACATCGTTCAGCTCAGGGATAGCGCTAGCAAGAGTGGCACTCAACTTATAGTGTTCCAACAAATAACTGTATACATTGTAACTGGAAACACACAGTCTCATTGGACCTAAGCAGGGCTCTGCGATTGGTTCCTTGGATTGGCTTCAGGACCAATAAGAAGTCTTTATTTGGCAGCCAATAGGAATGAGGGAGTTAGGATACCAGAGCCCTGACAATGTAATGCAACATAACATAATAGAACATAACAGCTGGCATAACCAAAAATGTTATAAAAGTCTACCAACTTGCAGAAATGGAAAAGGACACCACCACCACCCTGACCCCCATTTGTGCTGCTCTGTTCCTGGAACAGAATAAGTGTAGAACATGAGTCGTAAATAGGTCTGCAACCTATTTTTATGCCCTGGCAGAGACTCTGTGCTTTCATCTGTATGATTCAGAAGAAATCTGGCACGTGTGGCTTCCCCCATCATTGCATCTCCTCTATGTTGGGATCAGGTTCACCTGCTGAATCTCTGTCTGTCACACATTGTTAAAAGTGCACAGCTTCTGCCATAAGGTATTGGGTTTTGGAGTAATCTCACAGGATACCCTCATAATTGTGAGACTTCCACCTTTGTAACCTGAATGCAGGGGTGTAGAGTTTTGTAAATTCCAGGGAGGGCAGGGGCTCTTTAACCGCTGCGCCTCCCTGGGCCCTTCCGAGGCCCGCCAGCCACTGCTGCTGGTGCCTCTCCCCCCCCTGCCCTGGCCACTCCTTCCCTCTCCCTCCCTCTTTTCCGGGCGAAATGCCCAGCAAGGTGATGTCACCTGGAAGTGACACTATCATGCTGAGCACGTTGCCAGGGCGATGCTCTGGCAATTGCCCTGAAACTCTATGGTGCCATAGAGTTTCAGGGCGATTGCTAGAGCATCGCCTAGCAATGTGCCCAGCATGATGGCATCACTTCTGGGTGACACCACTACGCTGGGCATTTCACCCAGAAAAGAGGGAGGGAGAGGGAAGGACGGAGGAGTGGCCAGGCCGAGGGGGGGGAGAGAGAGGCAGCGGCTGCTGGGCCTCGGAAGGGCCCGGGGAGGCACAATGGTGAGGCACGGCGGCAGGCACTACATTTTCCCAGGGGGGGCTCAGATCCCCCCAGGAAATTTTGGGGGAGGCTCGAGCTCTCGAGCCCCCCCGTAGTCTACGCCTATGGCTGAATGCAATTGATATTGGTGAGGGCCGATGACTTTGAGATGGAGGTGGAGCAGGGACTGGAGGCTTCAGTCTGGGAACACAGGCTGTGGCAAATAAAATGCAAGTCCATGATCAGGCAGGCAAAAAGAGAGTATGAGGAGCATATCACAAAAAACATAAAGACCAACAATAAAACTTCCTTCAAATACATTAGAAGCAGGAAACCAGTCAGGGAGGCAGTGGGGCCCTTAGAGGACCAAGGGGTAAAAGGAGTACTGAAGGATGATAGGGAAATGGCATTTTTTGCCTGTGTCATCACTGTGGAAGATGAGAAGTGCTTGCCCACTCCAAAACCGCTGATTTCAGGAGGAGTGTTAAAAGACCTGAGTCAGACTGAGTACACTGAAGCGGTCAGTGTACTCCCTCACTGAGGAACGCCCCTGAGTCAGAGAGGAGGTCCTACAACTGATAGACAACTTAAAAACTTATCTGGATGCTGCCCTCTCACTGTATGACTCTGATTGCTGCCATTTTTATCTGTTGTTCTATTTGTAAATTTTGTTATGCTTTTAAACTGTAAACCATTGTTTTATGGTATTTTTATTGCTGGAAGCCACCTTGAGCCAGCTTGTCCAGCTAGGCGGGGTAGAAATACAAATAATAAATAAATAAATAAATAAATAAATAAATAAATAAATAAATAAATAAATAAATCATCAGGCCTGGATGGCATATGCCCAAGACTTCTGAAAGAACTCAGATGTGAACTTGTGGATCTCCTAACAAAACATGTAATCTTTCATTAGAATCTGGCTAATTAATAGGAAACAGAGAGTGAGTATAAATGGGCAATTTTCTCAGTGGAGGGTGGTAAGCAGTGGGGTACTGCAGGGATCAGTACTCAGTCCAATGCTTTTTAACTTGTTCATTAATGATTTGGAGTTGGGAGTAAGCGGTGAAGTGGCTAAATTTGCAGATGACATGAAGTTGTTCAGGGTGGTGAAAAGCAGGATTGTGAAGCACTCCAAAGGGATCTGTCGAGGATGGGCGAGTGGGCATCAACATGGCAAATGGGGTTCAATGTGGCCAAGTGCAAAGTGATGCACATTGGAGCCAAAAATCCTAAGTATAAATACATGTTGATGGGGTCCGAACTGGCAGAGACTGACCAAGAGAGAGATCTTGGAGTCGTAGTAGATAACTCACTGAAAATGTCGAGACAGTGTGTGACTGAAATTAAAAAGGCCAATGCTATGCTGGGGATTATTAGGAAAGAAAGGAACTGAAAACAGATCAGCCAGTATCATAATGCCCCTGTATAGATCGATGGTGCAACCTCATTTAGAATACTGTGTACAGTTCTGGTTGCCACACCTCAAGAAAGTTATTATAGCATTGGAAAAAGTGCAGAAAAGGGCAACTAGAATGATAAAAGGGTTGGAACACTTTCCCTATGAAAAAAGGTTAAAGCGCTTGGGGCTCTTTAGCTTGGAGAAACGATGGCCGAAGGGTGACATGATTGAGGTTTATAAGATTATGCATGGGATAGAGCAGGTAGAGAAAGAGGTACTTTTCACCTTTTCTCACAATACAAGAAGTCGTGGGCACTCAATGAAATTGCTGAGCAGTCGGGTTAGAACAGATAAAAGGAAGTACTTCTTCACCCAAAGATTGATTAACACATGGAATTCACTGCCACAGGAAGAGGTGGTGGCTACAAACGTGGACGGCTTCAAGAGGGAATTAGATAAACATATTTATTTATTTATCCTGCCTTCCCAGCCAAGGCTCCCTATATAGAGCACAGGTCCATCAGTGGCTATTAGCCACAAGGTATAGATAAGAACTCCGTGGCAAATGATGCTCTGTATTCTTGGTGCTTGGGGAGGGGGGGGCAGCAGTGGGAGGGCGTCTAGTGTCCTGGTCCCACTGCTGGACCTCCTGATGGCACCAGGTATTTTTGGCCACTGTGACAGAGTGTTGGACTGGATGGGCCATTGGCCTGATCTAGCATTGGCTTCTCTTATGTTGCAGCAATAAACATGCCTGACTGATAAGCAAAGTAGTAGCTTAATTATCTCTTTTCTACGAATGCCAGACTTTCAGTAAAGGCCCTTTTGAGATCTGGGTCACAGATCAAAATCTAGATTGTGGTCATCGGCTGCCATGGATTCTTATGAATGTTACCAAAAGCCCTATAGTGTATAATGGTTATTAAATACAGGGAGCTCTGCATTTAAAAAAGAAAAACTTATTCTACCCACATCCTTCACTGAAAGCAAGCTAAATTTTGCATGACCTGTATACATCGGACTTGTGATTAAGTACTTTTGCTTTGTTGAAGTTAAAAAATCCCTCCTGGCAATTAGCTGTGGCCCATTATTGAGAGACTGGGTGGGGTACAGGGTATAGATACCAGTAGGAACAATATTTCTCTATGTTTCTAGGATATCACAGAAATTGTACTATGAATAAGGACTTCTTATGCTGATATGCCTGCTCTATTAACTATGCAAATTCAGCAAATATCTTCTGTAGAACATGAAACCAGTGTTGCATCTTCCTCTTTTTTCTCTTGAAAGAAGGAAGGCTTGACTTTTGGAATATTTGATATTTAGCCTTCCAGGGTCCTCCTTCCAGCTAACCTTTCTTGTGTCAGATTCCTTTGGTCTTCTCCAGTATCTTATGATCCTTCTCCACTTTCCCCCAGAATTTGATAATACGGATGGAGAGATTATTATAATGCAAGTCTGGTTCTGTGGAAAGTGAAAATGTATGAAACTAATAGAGTAACACCCTACTAAGGTCATAAAAGCCAATGTGCTTAGAAAGGTATTACTCTGCTTAGGGTGGTACTGGAAAGCATATGGTTGCAGCAGAAGCCTTTTAAACTGAATCCCCAAGATGCTGTGCTAAGCTACTATCCCATTCTGCATTGTTAGTGAATAGTTCAAGTTAGAAAGAAAGAAAAAACCCTACTGGATCAGTCCAGGGGTCCATCTAGTCCGACAGATGTGTTTGGGAAGCCCACAGATAGAGAATGACCCTACTATTTTATGGCAATTTTACATTACTGCTTTTAAAATGGCCCACAACAGGATGTGTCTGAAATTCGGTCTTAAACAAAAATTCAATATGCATCTCATTCTCTGGGCATGTCATGGATGAAAGCCTGGATTTCTGAAGCATTTTTGTGGGATTTTTTTAATGGTAGCTAGTAATTGACATGGTTTCGATCCAAAGAAAGACAGTTATGTCAAATCCCACTGAAATCAACAGGAGTCAACTGCACCTATCTTATCCTTTTGAAATCAATGGAACAAGCACAACTGCCTTTCTTGGGATTGTGGAAAGACACATTTGTTAGATACTTTGATAAGATTAAAGCTGCAGTCATACTGGAGGCTTGGTGTGATCTGGCAGCGCCTCTATTTGCAGTGGTTTAAATTGTTGCAGGAAGGGGTGACCAGACAGCATACCCTGAAGTGACCTCACTGAGGCCTCACCCCATGGTCAGCCATGGAGTGGGTGGTTGGGTGGCCTCTTTTTTAATTTGTCTTTTGCATATGTGAAAAACACTTATTTGAAACACCGCTCTGGTTTTGACAGCTGATGGAGGCTGCTTCCCCCTCTGAAAAAACTCATCTTTTCAATTAATCCCTTACCCACCCTGTGTGCTACAAAGCCATAGGCAGAGGAACTGGCATGAAAAAAGACAAAGAAGGCTTCTCAGCCTGCTCTTCCCTATCCTCCTTCTCACCTCAGAAGACAGCTGTAAGCTTACTGTTGTGCACGAAGATGCAGTTATGTGCACATCACTAACTGACTTTTTAAAAAAGGAGCAATCAGGCTACCCAACTGGGTTGAGCTTGCACTGATAACTCTGATAACTCTGATAACTCTGCTTCCAAAGTGGGGCAGAATGGGGTAGTGATGACCGGGGCATGGAAGACAGATGTTGCTGTCTGATCGTGTTCTTTAAATCCACAAAGGCACTGCAATGATATCTGCACAAACTGTTCATGTGACCACAGCCTAAGACTGGCCTTGACCAAAGTATGGGGAAAAATGTGAATTGCCCCATAGATTCTAGTACTCTATTGTCATCCTAATTTCTGACAGTTTAATAACCCACCCATCTTGTTTGTGTGACTCACTAGTGGTCCTTATCTGCAATTTGGCAGTTTGGTAAGGACTGGGTTACCTGATGCATTTGCCATTTTAGAGTAACTGTAGGTATGACTATCTACATTTCAAGCATAAGTTTTGGTAGTGATTCATGCAGGGTATCTCAACCACTCATTTCAGCACAAAAACCTTATCCTTCAGAATTATGCCATTTTGTACTTTGTTTATTGTTATTATTGCTATAGATATATCTTTTCTTTTAGGCCCCATACTGCAGTCTCTGCCTATGAGTTTGTTCTGTATTGACTTGCAGGCAGTTTATTATACTACATCAAGAAAAAGCTGGGTTGCCAGTGCCACCTCTCTCAAGGATCTAGATATCCTCTAAAGTGTTCTATAGAAGTCTCTACCCCCATCACCCCTTTATATGAGAGGAGTGATTATGTATTGAGGTGCTTACGTTCCCCAATATGTTTTCAGTTTTCAGCATAAAAAAAGTGTCACTGCATGATCATTATGGAAAACCCCCCTGCAATAATGTACCTATCATGTCCCCATCGATAATCTAGATGTGCATTTCTGCATAAAATTCACAGGTGATTGATGCATCTTTACCTTCTTTGGACAGAATTCATTTTGCAAATGGATCCTTATGACCTCATTTACCACCCTTCACATAACAATGCATTGAAAACATGGAAGAGAGTCTACTCTTTAACAGCACCTCTGATCTATATGGATGAAAGATGGCTATATTAAGAAGGCTGTTCTGGACAATGGGGTTTTCAGCATGCTTGACTCACTCTTAATTTTCTTGGCAGTTGATCCACAAGCCTTGGAATCGGTTTGGGCATGGTTCTTTCATATACCAACCCTTTCCCTGCATTTTCACAGTTGTGGAGTCAGGATATTTTCTTCTGCATGAGCCACTTTGGTGCAGTGGTTAGGACCACAGACTCTAAACAGGGAGAACTGGATTTGATTCCCCACTCCTCCACATGCAGTTGCTGGTGTAGCCTTGTGTCAGTCACAAGTTCTTTCAGAGCTGTTCTTTCATGAGCAGTTCTTGAAAGAGCTCTCTCAGCCCTACCTACCTCATGGGGTGCCTGTTGTGGGGGGGGAGAGGGAAAGGAGATTGTAAACTGCTCTGAGACTCCTTCGGGTAGTAAAGGGCAGGGTATAAATCCAATCTCTTCTTCTTCTTTTTAAATAATGAGGTTTTTCAAGAGAGGGTACTGTAGTCATTAGCGGCATCATTGGTTACATCACAGCACACTCACCCCTTTTTAGTTTTTGTGGATGCTTATATTAATATATAAATATCATGGCTGAATTAAAATAAAGATTGAAAATAAACACATGCTTAGGGGTGAAAACAAATAGTTGGGGGGCTCCACTGACACACATAAGGTTGTGGGGGAAGTTAGTATTTCTTGGGGGGGGGGGGGGGGGCTCTTGGGAAGCATCAGTATGAGTCTCCCTTCATGCCTGCCTGTCTCAGCACAGGGAAACTTAAAAGAGGACCAGCTCTGCCATCAATCTGTGTATAGGAAATGCTATTTCCCTTTCAAACCATGCCACTTTTTCTGGCACTGGAAATACACCCCCCCCCCCAGCTTTTGTGTGTGTTTTTTTAAATGGCACTAACATATCATTGTAGTGATATACTGTTGTAACAATAGGTTTAGAAGATTCTTTAAATCCCCAGCTTTCATTTTTTAAAAAAAGATTAACTGAGTACTCATAAGGACAGTTTTTAAACTGAATATTGGGGGAAAGACGACAAGAGATGAAAAGTCTCTGGTTCGGGATGGCTCATCTCAAAGAGATGAAGGGGTAGCTGTTACTTTTCTAAAAGGAAATGGATTAGAATTGTCCACTGAGACTGTAGAACAGCCTGGCAAGGTCTCCAGGCAGCAGGAGGAAGGTTATGGGCTTAACATGTATGGGAAACTATAGGCCCCGTCCACACTGTCACTTTTGTCGCTGATTTCTCCCTATTGCTTTGGGTTCCTCCCCCTTTTCCACATGTGTCTTGCTCCCTCTGGGACTACTAGAGAGAACAAAACATATGGGGGGTGGGGGAACCTGAAACAATAGGGAGAAATGAGCGACAAAAGTGACAATGTGGACGGGGCCTATAGATGTTTATATACTAATGCTAGAAGTGTCTGAGGCAAAATCGGGGAGTTGGAATGCTTGGTGTTGGGAAAAAACAGACACTGTGGGTATTTCAGAAACTTGGTGGGATGAGGAAAATCAGTGGGATATGGTGATTCCTGGTTATAAATTATATCAGAAGGATGGTGTAGAAGGGTTGGAGGTGGGGTGGCTCTGTATGTCAGAGAGGGTATACAGTCCAGCAAGACTGAGAGGGTAAGAGAATTGGATTTGCTTCTGGAAATGCTATGGGTTGAATTAGTGGGCCCAAAAGGAAGCTTAACGCTGGGAGTTATCACCCACCAGGAGGATTATAAAATGATTAATGAATTAAAGATAGCGGCTAGATGAGATAACTGAGTTGTAATAGGTGATTTTAACTACCCACACATTGATTGGGTCAATATGTGTTCAAGTCAGAAAAAATAAATTGAGTTTCTAGACACTCTCAATGACTGTGCTATGGAGCAGGTGGTCACAGAACCTACCAGGGGAGAGGCAATCCTTGATTTGGTCCTAAGTAACACCCAAGACCTGGTGAGAGATGTTAAAGATGTTCCACTTGGGAACAGTGACCATAATGTTACTGAGTTCAACATTTGTATAAATAGGGAGCTGCCCCAAAAGACTAACGCAGCCACTTTTAACTTTAAAAGGGGTAACTTCTCTGATATGAGCGGACATGTAAGGAGAAAACTGAAAGGAAAAGTAGAAAGGATAAAAACCACTGGGGAAGCTTGGAGACTATTTAAAACTACAATCCTAGAAGCTCAGATAAAATATATACCGCAGGTTAGGAAAGGCACAAATAGGTATAGAAAAATGCCTGCATGGTTGACAAACAAAGTACTGGAAGCTGTAAAAGGTAAGAAGGATTCCTTTAAGCAGTGGAAAGCTAGTCTCAGTGAGGTTGATATAAGGGAACACAGGCTGTGGCAAATAAAATGCAAGTCTGTGATCAGGCAGGCAAAAAAAGATTATGAGGCGCATATAGCAAAAAATATAAAGGCCAACAATAAAACTTTCTTCAAATTCATTAGAAGTAGGAAACCAGCCAGGGAGGCAGTGGGGGTAAAAGGAGTACTGAAGGATGATAGGGAAATGACTGAGAAGCTGAATGCTTTTTTCCCACTTCTTTTTTCTCTCTTCACTGTGGAAGATGAGAAGTGCTTGCCCACTCCAGAACCGCTGATTTCGGGAGGGGTATTGAAAGACCTGAGTCAGATTGAGGTGATGAGAGAGGAGGTCCTAAGACTGATAGACAACTTAAAAACTAACACATCACCAGGCCCAGATGGCATACATCCGAAAGTTTTGAAAGAACTCAAATGTGAATTTGTGGATCTCCTAACAAAAATATAGAATCTTTCATTAACATCTGCCTCAATTCCTGAGGACTGGAAGGTAGCGAATGTCACTCCCATCTTTAAAAAGGGTACCAGAGGAGATCTGGGAAATTACAGACCAGTCAGTCTGACGTCAATACCAGGTAAGTTGGTGGAAACTGTTATTATGGAAAAAATTAGTAGGCACATTGAGGAACAAAATCTCTTGAGGAAGACTCAGCATGGGTTCTGTAAGGAAAGATCTTGTCTCACTAACCTGGTAGTGTTCTTTGAGGGAGTGAACAAACGTGGACAAGGGGGACCCAATAGATGTTGTTTACCTTGACTTCCAGAAAGCTTTTGATAAAGTTCCTCATCAAAGGCTCCGAAGTAAGCTCAATATTCATGGGATAAAAGGACAAGTCCTTTTGTGGATCAAAAACTGGCTAATTAAAAGTAAACAGAGAGTGAGTATAAATGGGCAATTTTCTCAGTGGAGGGATGTAAGCAGTGGGGTACCGCAGGGATCAGTACTCAGTCCGATGCTTTTTAACTTATTTATTAATGATTTGGAGTTGGGAGTAAGCAGTGCAGTGGCTAAATTTGCAGATGACATGAAGTTGTTCAGGGTGATGAGGACCAGGGAGGACTGTGAGGCACTTCAAAGGGATCTGTCAAGGATGGGCGAGTGGACATCAATGTGGCAAATGGGGCTCAGTGTGGCCAAGTGCAAAGTGATACACATTGGAGCCAAAAATCCTAAGTATAAATACACGTTGATGGGGTCCGAACTGGCAGAGACTGACCAAGAGAGAGATCTTGGAGTTGTAGTAGATAACTCACTGAAAATGTTGAGACAGTGTGTGACTGAAATTAAAAAAGGCCAATGCTATGCTGGGGATTATTAGGAAAGGAACTGAAAACAGATCAGCCAGTATCATAACACCCCTGTATAGATCGATGGTGCAACCTCATTTGGAATACTGTGTACAGTTCTGGTTGCCACACCTCAAGAAAGTTATTATAGCATTGGAAAAAGTGCAGAAAAGGGCGACTAGAATGATAAAAGGGTTGGAACACTTTCCCTATGAAGAAAGGTTAAAGCGCTTGGGGCTCTTTAGCTTGGAGAAACGCTAGCCGAAGGGTGACATGATTGAGGTTTATAAGATTATGCATGGGATAGAGCAGGTAGAGAAAGAGGTACTTTTCACCTTTTCTCACAATACAAGAAGTCGTGGGCACTCAATGAAATTGCTGAGCAGTCGGGTTAGAACAGATAAAAGGAAGTACTTCTTCACCCAAAAAGTGATTAACACATGGAATTCACTGCCACAGGAGGTGGTGGTGGCTACAAGCATAAACAGCTTCAAGAGGGAATTAGATAAATACAAGGTGGGGACCCGCGATACTTGCGGGGGGGGAGAGAAGGAGCTCGCCCCCTTCCCCCACCCCCCCAAAGAGTCCCGGCGGGCCTCGCCGGGCCCGCCGCTCGCCCTCTCCCCCCCACCCCCAAAGAGTCCCGGCGGGCCTCGCCGGGCCCGCCGCTCGCCCCCTTCCCCCCCAAGGAGTCTCAGCGGGCCTCGCTGGGCCCGCCGCTCGCCCTCTCCCTCCCCCACCCCCAAAGAGTCCCGGCGGGCCTCGCCGGGCCCGCCGCTCGCCCCCTTCCCCCCTCCCGGCCATGGCCGTTCGTGGAGCGTTCCCTGCGCATGCGCAGGGGGCGCTCTTTTACTTTTCGGGGGATTTAAATATCCCCCGAAAAGTTTTTTAAAGTTTTGGGATTTTTCTGCAAGTGGGGGGGTCACCCCCCACCTGCAGAACCCCCCCTCTGCCCTCCAAGTGCCCCCCCCGCACGGATTTAGGTATCCGCACGGGGGTGGGCCACTTGGCTATTAGATATATAGATATGGAGCAGAGGTCCATCAGTGGCTATTAGCCACAAGGTATAGATAGAAACTCTCAGTCTGGGGCAAGTGATGCTCTGTATTCTTGGTGCTTGGGGGGGGGGCAGCAGTGGGAGGGTGTCTAGTGTCCTGGCCCCACTGCTGGACCTCCTGAGGGCACCTGGTATTTTTGGCCACTGTGTGACACAGAGTGTTGGACTGGATGGGCCATTGTTCTGATCCAACATAGGCTTCTCTTATGTTCTTATGACACTTTATTGGGAGTAAGCCCTATTGAATAGACCATAGTAGAATTCAAAGTAGACCTGCTTAGGATTGCTCTCTAAGGCTCTAGCTCCTTCCCCCATAGAGATATAAGGAAAAAGGCTTAACTCCTCAAGGGAAGATATTACAGACTTACTTAAAAAAAATTAAAGCGGAGAATTCAAAGACCCATTTGTTCTACTGCTTCAGACCAACAAGGCTGACCAGCTGGATCTATCTAACTGTTTTTTTCTTTTTGTGCATGCTTATATAAGGGTTGTATTTAAAAAATGATGAAACCACTTGTCTTTAGGGGGTGGGTAGGAGAGGGAGTAGCTTTATGATGACAACTATCCAATCATTGAAAAAATGAGCTGATATTTGTGGCATGATAAAGTTAAGGTTAATGTGGATTTTAAAAATCATTATATAAAATGTGCCATCCTAATAATATGGAATAAGTGTAAACTTAAGCTTTGTCCATCAGTGGCTATTAGCCACAAGGTATAAATAGGAACTTTCAGTCTGGGGCAAGTGATGCTCTGTATTCTTGGTGCTTGGGGGCATCAGTGGGAGGGCTTCTAGAGTCCTGGCCCCACTGCTGGACCTCCTGATGGCACCTGGTATTTTTGGCCACTGCGTGACAGAGTGTTGGAATGGATGGGCCATTGGCCTGATCCAACATTGGCTTTTCTTATGTTCTTATGTCCAAAAACACCCTTGTGGCTTTCTACACAGGAAACATTTTATAGATGAGAAATGATAACTAACCATAACAGGTTAACATATTGTGCCATATTAGACTTCCCTCAAGGGGGATTTAAAATGAAACCAAGAGAAGATTTGATAACAGAAGAATATACTTGACAATGGTTTTTTAAAATGTACAATTACAACAAAACTTTAAACTTCGAAGAATCTAAGACTGAATTTGAATCAGAACTATGTACAAATGATAAGCATGGTATTGTCAAAATGTATAAACTTTTGTTGAAATTTGAAACAGAAGAAGAATATGTGAAAGAGTCTATGATAAAATGGGCCAAAAACTTTGGATATAAATTTTTCAACAAAAATACGCTCTTTAATTCAGAAGATTCTAAAGACTAATGTTCAAATGAAACCAGAGGTTTTCCTTTTGGGACTAATGGATAGACAGCTAGGGAAAAATATATAGAACTTTGTTTTTATCCATGACTAGGAATAAGGCCCGTTGTGGAAATAAATACAACGGGCTCTAGAAAGAGGCTCTGGGAGAATGCCAAGGCCTTGGACACTCAGTGTCAATTTGCTGTGGCAACCTCTGCAGGGTATAATGACACAGAGTTCACCATTTTCTCCAGGATAACTGATCTCTGCTACCTGAAGAGCAGTTGTAATTCTGAGTGATCTCCAGCCTCACCTGGAGATTGGTAACAGTGATTCCCCAAGAGGGAATAGCTGGTTTTGAGGGCAGAGTCCATGGCATTCTATCTTTCTGAGGCTCCACCCCTCTTCAAACCTCACCCTCTCCAGGCTCCACCCCTCAAATATCCAGGAATTCCCCACCAAGAGCTGGCAACTCTATCTCCCTCCCAGCCAAGTATCAACCTACCTTAATTTCCCCTTCATTCTTCAGCTTTCCATCTCCCCCCCGCCACCTGCAGCCTCTACTGTGCTCTGAAGCCCTGACTGCCACGTCACATTGGCTGTCATGGTGGGGGGGATCTCAGCAGGGTATAAGGACACAGAATCTACCATTTTCTCCAGGGAAACTGATCAATGCCATCTGGAGAGCAGTTGTAATTCTGAGTGATCTCCAGCCTCACCTGGAGATTGGCAACAGTGGTTTCCCAAGAGGGAATAGCTGATTTTGAGGGCAGAGTCCATGGCATTGTACCTGTCTGAGGCTCCACCCCTCAAATATCCAGGAATTCCCCACCTGGAGTTGGCAACCCTATCTCCCTCCCAGCCAAGCATCAACCTACCTTTATTTCCCACTCACTGTTCAGCTTTCTGTCTCCTCCCCATACCTGCATCCTCTACCATGCTCTGAAGCCCTGACTGCCATGTCACCCTCTTTTCCCACACTTTTTGGCCTTGGGGCAGCTGGGAACTGTGGGCCAGCAGATGAGGAAGCCCCATTCAACCCAGTGAGTGATACCCCTGCAGGCCCCCCCTGGAACTACAGCTCAATTGAACCTTATCGGGGGAACATTTTAAACAATCAACCACAGACAGCAGCCATCTTAGAAACACAGGTAACTGGCATTTCATTACACCTACTAATAGCCACTGAGGGAACAGTTGGTCCTACCCAGGAGGCAAGCAGGAGAAGCATCTTCCTCAAGAGAGAAAGCTGTCTGCCAGAAATTCTGACAGGGCACAGTGGCTGAAGTAGTGAGTGGGGAAGAGGAACAGACCCAGCACCCAGCTAATGGCACGCGAGTACTCAGAGCTAGTGGATAGGGACAGCTTCTGAGTGACACATCAGGGAGCAAACTGATTTTGGAGTGTGTGGAATGTTCAGGAGACTCCAGGGCAGGAGACTCCAGAGGATGACAACGAGACTAATATGCATAAAAATGGAAAAGTTCAGCATTATCCACTACAAAGTAATGGTTCATGAAGATAATGGAACTTGCAGAGATGGCTAAACTTACTTCCTTGATTACAGAAAAGACATTATTTACATTTATCGCTAACTGGAAACCCTTTATAGACTTTTTGCAGGAAACAGGAAAAAATGATCTAATTAGATGTGGATTTGAGGATTAAGGGTGACAAAAAGATTAGAGATTAGAAAGAAAGAAACATTTCTTTGGTACTAAGAGAGTGTTAAGTTTGTAATTTTGCTTGTATTTGTTATGGAGAAAACTTGAAGTCACTTTATATTCCCCCCCCCCCCCAATATTCTTTTTGCTTTACTTTTTAGTTCTGTATCTCTTTTCTTTTCTCTTAATATTTTCTGATAGTTTTTTATCTCTTTGTTTAGAAATCTCCTTAATAAAATTCATTGAGGGGAAAAGACCATGATGTGTTGACCCACTGCTTGACCGACATGGGGATATGGGGGCTTGCCTTGCAGTGGCTGGTCTCCTTTCTCCAAGGTTGAGGACAGAGGGTGGCACTTGGGGAAGAATTGTCTCAGCAACACCCACTAGAATGTGGTATGCCACAGGGGGTGATTCTTTCCCCAATGTTATTTAATATCTATATATGCCCCCTTGCCTAGATTATCTGGAGGTATGGGCTGGATTGTCACAAGTATGCGGATGACACCCAGCTCTATCTACTGATGGATAGCCGCCTGGACTCTGCTCCAGAAAATCTGGACAGGGTATTACAAGCCATGGATGGATGGCTACAACAGAGCAGGTAGAAACTGCATCCATCGAAGATGGAGGACCTGCACCTGGGCTGCAGGAGATTGGGAATAAGGCTTCCAACCTTGGATGGAGGACCATTGGAACCGATGTCAAGGGTGAAGAGCCTGGGCATGTTCCTGGATGCCTCACTGACTATGGAGGCCCAGGTTACTGCCACTGCTAGGTCTGCCTTTTTCCATGTGAGGCGGATCAGGCAGTTGGTCCTGTAAATCAGCCCCCAATGACCTAGCTGCAGTGACCCATGCAATGGTGACTTCCAGGCTGGATTATTGTAACTCTCTCTATGTGGGGTTACCCTTGACCCTGTTCCAGAAACTGCAGCTGGTGCAGAACATGACAGCACGGGTGTTGACCTTGTTGTCTATGTGGACATGTATCCACCCGGTGCTGTGGGAACTGTACTGGCTATCTATTGGGTGCATTCACACTGGCAGTTTTGAGCCAGCTCAAGCCAACTCAAATCGGCGTGTCTACATAGCAGCATCTGTCTCCCGTCCCCAGGCGTCGCTTACCATCTCATAAAGCATTGGAAACCATCAGAAATCTGAGACCAGCTCCCTTGCTGTTGTCAGCTGTCCTCTTTTGGCTCCTGTCGCATTTTTCTTCTGTGTAAATGGGGAGCCATCTCCAAGTGACTTCCGAGTAACCTCCCCCCTCCCCGGCGGAAGCCTCTGGCTTCCACTTTTTGTCCACCATTTTTTTTTTGTATTTTGCCGAGTTTCGCATGAGCGCCCATACAAACCTATGTTTAAAGGACAGATGTGCAAATAGAGGCTAGTTCTACTGTGTACATGAGCTTGTGGTCACAATGAGGCTATTTTTGGGTTGAAATATCAAAGCGATTTCTACTGTTAAAAGGGGCTGGCTTGATTAAACTGGAAATAGCACCTAGGAGTCACGTGCCCTTAGCCGGAACTCATTTCTCACAATCTCCTCTGTGCATGCTTAGGCTGGGAAACAGAAACTTGGCTGTTATGGCTGCTGCTGCTGGAGGCATCCACTGGACCAGGGCTGAGACCCTTGAGCTTTTAGCTCTGTGGGGCGAACAGCAGGTCCAGGAGGAGCTGGGTTCATCCAGCAGGAACATTCATGTGTTCTCCAGGATCTCACAGGGAATGGCAAGAAAGGGGTTCAGAAGGACTGCTGAGGAGTGCCGGAGAAAGGCAAAGGCTCTGCGCCTGGTGTACAAGAAAGTTGTAGCCAACAATGAACACTCTGGAAGCTCCAGGCAGACCTGCCCATACTTTGAGGAGCTCAGTTGGATCTTCCAGGGCAGAGCCAGTGTGACGGGCCAGAGGCTGTCACACAGCTTCGTGGAAAGAACGGCACCTGGGCCTACCCAGGAGGGCATCCCTCCATCCCAAACAGAAGTGACACTGGATCTCATGCCCATCGAACAACAGGAAGATCTTCCAAGTGGGGCAAGTTGCACATATGGTAAGTGTATACACATGGTTAACCAAGCAATTTTTTGCATTCTGCACCCCAAATCTCAAAGGAGCACACCATACACTCTCCAGCCTTGTCCCTCAGTTGACTAAGGTAATCTCTCCCCACAGCCACCTAGGTTAGCCAGCTGCATGTTAGAAAATTCCAGAGAACTTAGACGTGGATCCCTGTGGAGTGTGGGGTTTGTGTAGGGAATAAAAAAAGATTTTTCCCTAGAGACTTCCTGGTCCTTCCTGCCTGCTTGGAGTGGAAAGTGGTGTAGGGATCCCCGATCCAGGTATGGACTCTCCAGGAGATGTGGATCTTGAGCCTCCATTGTGAACATGGGAACTTATTTCGGTAGCGTGGTGAACTACCGTGATAACAGGGAACCCCCCCCCACACACCCAAAAAGGTGTGTCGACATCTCCTTCCGGCTGTGGATTTGGAAGCCATGTTATGTTAGGAAAACAATTGTTTTCATGTACAGATCAGCTGTAATTCATGGTCATCTCCAGGCCGCACCTGGAGCCTGGAAAACCAATATGAGGGGCACCACGGTCTAACAACAATGTTAGGTGTTATCCAATATTAAAGATGCATTCAGGGTACTTCAAATTTCAGCATAACATAACAAGGCAGTATGCCGTGAGGCCCCTCCCAAATATCACAAGCACAGTAATCCCCACATGTTTAGGATTTGCCTCCTCATCCCTCCCATTCCTCCATCCACCTTTATCTGGGAAAAGTCTGTGTGGTTGCCTGAGACAACACGCCAAGTAGTGCAATCTACTTCATGCTGCAATTTCTCTTAATTACTGAAGGGGTCGTTGACATTCCAGTGAATGAGCCAGAGGTGTTGGATGATGAAAACTACAGCAGGAATAGAGAGGATCTATCACCAATGGAAGGTGGGTATGTTGACACCAGGTATCCAGGAAATGAATATTGCCATGGTTTAGCTCTTACCGTGAAGGCTTGCATGGTCCATGGCCTCCACCTCCCCAGCATTTAACTCTGCCAATTCCCCCTGAGCATTTATTGTCACATCTGCATCCACTTTTCTGAGCACCTCTACATGGTGTAATGTGTCAGGCATCCTTTAGTGTCTTTGTTGTGACGATGCATTCTCACATGTGTACCACAGGAACTTCAATATCCACCCGTCCAGAGGAAGAAGGGATTCTGGACGACGGAAACCAAAAAGGTAAATGTGATACCGTGGACCCACAGGTGGTGTGACACAGCAGGGCCTGAGAGGCTGTTGAATGGCCATGTGCTAGCCTGTATGTCTTGCCTCTTTTTTCTCTACACCACAGAATTTCCACCGGGGGTGAATATCACCGAGCTGTCTCCGAGATAATGGAAGGCGTATGTCCAAGCATGGGCTAAACGCGTTACTGCAACCCAAAGGATTGGGGAGGCGATGATGCGTCACTCCGAGAGGCACCGGCAGGCCCTTTTAGATGCAGCACATAGGGAGCATGAAGAATTTATGGAACTAATGAGGGCATCCATAGAGCAGGATGGCACACTAAACACTCTCACTGACCTTACAAGGTCAATGACTGGTGAGGGCAGCAGAACAGCTGCAAGGGTGACCTATGATCCGTCTGGCATTGTAGGCTGCCCAGGCAATGCGGGTGGGGAAGTGGGGAATGCCTTGAGAGAGGGGGTGGAAAATCATCCTGCCAGCCAAGCATCCTCAAACCTCTCTCAGGACACTCCTTGTGTTCGCCATGGTAAGAGGACCAAGAAAACCAAACATCTGTACTCCCTGCCAGAGTAGAGCAAATCACTGCAATGTATTAAAGTGTATTGTATTGTTCTTGTATAAATGTTACGTTTTGATTGTTTAAATATTAATTACACAGTGCCTTCTGTCTTTGAATCCAGTCTCATGAACAGTGGTGACAACTCCCGCCTGGACATCCTGTAGGAGTGTAAAGCTACATGGACAGTTCCTGTTAGGGTAACAAGTTGTGATTTGGGGGATGTGGCATGGGGAGTTGAGGGAGCAGCTTGGGGTGCAATGCCATAGGGGCCAAGCGAATAAGCTTCCTTTTTTTTTCAAGGGGAAATGTCTATCTATGTGGTCTTTAGAGGACCCATCACTGCTGGGAATCCCCTGGCCCCACCTGAACACTGGCAGTCCCACTAGTGATGGGTTATTTCCTGGTGCTTCTTTCAATGGTCGAAGAGGCAATCACCACATTTGAATTTGTAAGCGACATGAAAAGCCAAAAATAAGTATTCCTCTCCAAAGGTAGACCAATAGACTGATGTAAGTGAAAATATTTTTATGGAACAATATCAAAATACAACTTTAAAAAGAACAAGCCAAACATGTGTGCATAGACAAACCTAAACCACAACAACAACTACAAAACACCAACGTGCAATCCCTGTGCCCCAGCTCCCTCCCCCTACTCACCAGTTCCCTCCCCCTCCTCCCCTGAACCCTCGCTCTCCTTCCCGGCTAAATTGCCCTCCTCCACAGCACCCTCCCCCGTCTTGTCACTATCCTCTTCCTCCTCCTCCTGTGCCTGGAGAGCCTGGTTGAGGTGCATGCAGTCCCATTCTCTCCTCAACCGCAGCATGGCCCGCTCCAAGACAGCCATGCGTTGTTGTGTGGTGTCCTCTGTAAATAAAGGCAGGTGCTTAGAATCACCACCAACCACTGCCAGAACCAAAGCGAAGCACAACAGTGGTATTGCACTGTAGTGATGCAGGGGTTGAGTTCTGATTTAGGGATTTTATCTCCTGGATCACCAGCAGTCGCATTTGTTCAATCATGGCATGAGCAAGGTATTAATGTGTGCCCATGATTGCTAACATTTGCCTGATGATGTGCACAGAACGGGGCAGGAGGTGAGACTCACGTTTTCTGTTTAACGTCTCCACGCTTGCCTGGAGCTGTTGTAGGGTCGCCAGCATGCCCTCACACAGCTCCCGTAGAGGATGTCCAGGGTGCTCAGCCTCATCAGGTGTTCCAGCTGGTCTTGGTTCTCCACCTGCTGTTAGAGAATAGAAAGCCGTCAGGATGGGCATGGGTATTCTTTCGCTGGACTAGTGAGGCTCATTGCACTTGTGTTTCACTGGTTGTTCCGGAGTATCCAGCATGACACTCCTCCTCCTGTGCTCCGGGGGAACCTGAAATGATTGGTTGATGAACATGAAGTAATAGGTCAACACAAATGTTCAAAGCTAGAACGTGATGTGTCCTGAGTGACAGCACACCTAAGCTTGACCAGTTGAACATCTAACACAGAATCCCAATGGGCCAGGGGAGGATCACAGTCATGCATTTGCTGCTGGTTTAATTCCAATAGAGTAGCCAATAAAGTCAGTGTCCATTGACAGAGGACTCTCTGAACATACATACAAACCTACCTTGCTCACTCTCTGCTGATGTTGCCGAGGTCTGTATACCCCGACTAAAAAGCCAGCCTGCTCCTGTATAAAAAGAGACAGGAACATGGTGTTATACATGTCTTCCTGAATCACCTCTCGGATGTCCCTCTTCATGCTCTGTATTCAGATGTGCAGAATACTTTTCGTGTTCAGCAAATGCCATTAAAATTCATAGTGTGTGAATGGACAACTGCTTGACTGACTTTGCTTTGGAGACATGAATTAATCATCAAACACATAAGTGTGTGCATTTGAAAGGCAGAACACCAAAAGCAACCACTGACCACCTCAGCCATGAAGGTGCACAGGTATCCACTGGGACTGACAGCACTGCTATAAAAACAATGCAACCGTGTTGATCTTACAGTAACATCCTTCACCGACACTCAGTACACTGGCACCTCCCCACAGTATATGAAGGGGCAAAGTGGGTGGCGGTCATGGGCCCCATGTACCATTCCTAATAAAAACGCATTTATTTTCACAAACCTGGTTGACTACTGAAATCGTGTCTGGGGACAATAACATGGTTTATTGGAGCGTAGGATGCTACTTCCAATCGCCATGCCAGAGCAGTGTGTGTAATGCTGGCTTACCGTATCTCTCTCTGCCAACTGCAGAGGGACCAGGCGGGGAATCATCAAGAGCCGCCTGATGGCAGCTTCTTTTTGGCTGGTATGATTCTGTGGAAAAGCCAAGGGGAAAAAACAATGACAGACATGCAAATGACAAGCTAAGGTGTGCAAAGACAAGGTTTTGCCACTTCTAGGTGGGGCAAGGATATCTCCCACTTATGCAACTGGCCTACATCTGACAGAGGGCAGCCATCTTAGATGAAATCAAGAGGGGCTCATCATTGACCTGTGCTGATAGCTCTCCCCTTGTAAAATCCCATCCTTTCTCATGGATCCACCCCCAAAGTCTCCAGGAGTTCTCAATCAGAGAATTGGCATCACTACAGACGGAAAGGCAGATAAGGGGTAAGTCATACTCACTTGGGAGCCTATGCATCTCCCAGCCAGGGTTGCCAGCCTGGTCGCACAGTTGCCGCAGAAGATTGAATCGGGGGGGGGGGGGGGGGGGGCTACTGCTAACGGGCGGAATACCCCCCCAATCCTCCAGGGTGTCAAAAAATGCACGCTTGTCGCGCTTAAATTTAGCACGACACTGGCTTGCTGTGTGTGTGTGTCCAGCCTCAGCCAATGCTGCAGAGACCTCCTCGAAAATTGAGAGGGTCTCCATGTGCGTGCTGGAGATGACCCTCTCTCCATATCCATTCTCCAGCAGGAACTGGTACATCAATTCCAGTTCCCCCTCCTGCCAGTACACACCCTTTCTGGGTTGTGCGTCCATTTTACAGTCCGTTTGGGGCAGGATTGAGTTTGCGCATGCATATACGTGCGAAAAAACAGTTTTGAGCGCTTATAAAGTCATGTGCACGCAGCGTTTAAACACTTCTCGATGGGAGCCGATTTTGGGCAGTTTAGGGAAGGCAACACGATGCTCATTGGATGATTAAGGCATTAAGCATTCTCCAGGGAGCCAATGAGATAACTGTGAAATCTGAAGAAGGCCCACCCACCCCTTACTCAAGGAAATCCATAGCAGAATCCATTTGCACCTCCCAACCCCCAACATTCCCTACTTTCTTTGAAGATGAATACAGCCTACAGGGCTGGACTCTGAATCCTAATAATAAAGGGAGGGGGTTATTTTGGTAGAGACGATCAGTGACACTCATTAGTCAACATCAGACAGATTCAAGTGCAAATGGCCATCTATACACCATGGTAATGAGATCCAGGGTTAACCCCCCCCCCCTCCTCACGTGTGAGAAAAGGTAAAGAAGCAACCACAGATTTGGAAAAATGCCCAACCCACAATGCAGATGGTGCTATATGTCCTCCCCCAACATTTCACATTGCAGTGCTTTTGGGAAAATATCCCGTGAGTTACCTGATCCTTCCCCCACCAACCTGTCCTTGGGTGGGGAGAAGGATGGACTTAGGCTGTGTAGTCTTTCAGTGAAAAAATCAACTGGGTGAGCAAATGACATTACACTGATGAGTGACTGCTTAGTTTGGCAGCAGCATGCATACTTTTGCACCTCAGCCATCCCTACCTAGGTAAAGACATAATTGAAATTTGGTCTGGAAGAAAGAAACATGTACTGCACTGTACACATAGCTTAGAGAGAACATTCCCCCCACCCCAGTTATCCAGGAACACAGCCCTGGTGAGGAATCCCGGAGTCTCCCCCTCACATGCAGCCAGCTGGGTGAGCTTGGCCCATTCACAGGTCTCCTGGCAGACGCTCTCTCTCCAGCAGTCCTCTAGAGAGCTCGCTCTTTTTCCAAACCTGCATCAATGGTTGATCACTAGGTAGAGAAGAATTGGGGAGGGGGATTGTACTGAGGATTGAGACGTCTTTAGGCGCTGAAAGAGTGGGTTTTCGAATGTGCACCTTCTTAGGGATCACACATAGAGGTCACCAGTAGAGGTTTGTTTTGCACAACAAAGTTCAACTTTCTAAAGAAGAACCCTGGCAGCACTGTTGACAAGTGTGATCAAATGAGTGTGATCCGCACAATCGACAGAAAACCATTAGCACCATAGGATGTTGAAAAATTTTTTTATTAGCTAACAAAGAAATTCTGCATTCGGAATGCCAACTTCAGGTGCGATGTAGGGTAGTTTAGCATCTACGACGGCTCAGGATCCAGCATGTCAGTGCAGCACGCACTGCCCTACCCTCCTCATGCTCCCTGTCGTTTCCCTGCGGCTGTTGTTCCTGTGCATGGTGAGTGCTGCGCATCTGTGAATCTTCCACCGTGACCGGGTGACCATGCTCCTTACAGATGTTATGCAGCACAGCACATGCACAGATTATGCAGTTCAGGTTCTGCTCCGTAACCTGAAGCCTGGCACCCAAACACCTCCAGCGGGCCTTCATGTGGCCAAAGGCCCGCTCTACCACGCACTGGGCCCTGCTGTGAACATGGTTGAACGTGGCCTGCTGAGAAGTCAGCGCCCCAGTGTATGGGGTGATTAGCCAATGCTGCATGGGGTAGGCGGCATCGGCTATTATTATAGGGGGGATCTGCACCCCCTCAATGGTCACCGTCGGGTTGCCTGGTACAAATACGCCATGGTCCATCGCGTCCATGATTTTAGAATGATGCAGCATGTGCGCATCGTGACTCCTTCCCGCCTCCCCGATGGTGACGTCGATGAAACGGCCCTGGTGGTCAACAGTCTCTTGCAGCAGAACTGAGTAGTCGTTCTTCCTGTTGAAGAACTCTGAAGCCTGGTGTGGGGTGCCCGGATCTGGATGTGGCAGCCATCCATGGCCCCCACACAGTGAGGAAACCCCAGCTCCGCAAATCCCAGCATCACCTGGCAAAAGAGAAGGATTGCACATCAGTGTTTAGGCCAACGCTACATGCCTGTGGGCAGATTTATCAATAGCAGGCCTACATGTCTATAGTGCTGTACAACTCAGGCAAAATCAACGGTGCCTTCCCTCCTGTGCCAGGAATCACTCACACGAGCTCAAGCCAGAGGAGACACCGTTCACAAGATGGCAGTTTTGGGGACAGGAAGGAAACTTGAATGAAAACCCCAATTAGATTCCACATTTAAATAGTGACATTAATCAGCACCACATCTCCTTTGCCAGACCTGACTTCTGGACCACAGTGGTGGTACAGCTGAGGGGCATCCAATTGAGATGGGGCACCTCTCTCCTGATGCAGCAACACTTTCCTCTACAGCAAAGGATGTGCACAATGTCATCTCTGCATCTTTATTATGGTTGCCTGACTTCCAGTGATGGACAGAGAGGTCATTTCGCCTGGAGGAAAAGGGTGACTCGTGAAGGTGAACTATATACCATCATACCACACTGAGGTGCTCCCCCTCCCTAAAACATACCCATCTTCAGGATCCACCCACACCCCAAAAATCTCCTGATGAACATCACCTGTGTCACATACATGGTATAACATCGTGTTTTTTTCATGGCTGTGCTTTACAGGGGAGCTGCTTACCCGTCCAGGTGACTGCAGACAGATGATCATGCTCAAGAGGTGCACCACGATCGCCAGGCAGATCTCCACCCCAATTCCCACCACAGTTGATCATGCCACTCCAAACAGGATACCCACCAGATGGTAGCATGTGGAGTTGGCCAGGCAAGCTAGGGCGATGGCCACACGCTCATCAACTGGAATGGGGTCCCTCATGGCTGTCCCCTCACGCTGCAGATGGGGCCTCAGACAGTCCACCAGCCACGTGAAGGTTGCCCTGCTCATCTGGAAGTTCTCTATCCACTGCTCATCCTCCCAGATGACACGGGCATAGACGGTCCAGAGCTGAGTTGGCCGAGGATAGACCCACCACCTCCGTGGGGCCCTTTGCTCAGCCATTGTGAGGAGACATGCCAGGTCAATGGACTCTGAAGCCTCAAAGTCCCTCATTCTGGCTCTCCCACTTGCCAGGTGCTGCCTGACGTATGCCAGCCTCCATGCTCTCATGGCTGCCAACCTGCGAAGCAGGTGACAGACCTCTGTGAGGTAGATCTGGGCATCCAGAAAGGCCACCAAATGCTGCTCCTGAGGATTCATGATGCTCCCTCAGTGCAAGTGGCAGAAAAGAGCGGGAATGATTCGGCCGGATGGTGCTGCACATGCTTGAAAACTTTTTTTAATCCATGTGTATGAGTGTTTGTGCGCATGCACAAGTGGCGAAAAAATAAAAAAAAACCCAAATCCCCCCCCCCCCCCCGTCGTTAGTGTAAACGTGGGGGAGCCGCTTGAAGGCGACTCAAGGAGAGGTTAGTGTGATCGTGATTTTACGGAACGAGCTGTTTGCAGCAGGCTCCAGCAGGCTCCAGCACTCCCGTGTGAACACAGCCATTGATTACTAGATCTGGTTCAAGGTACTGGTACTTACTTTTAAAACCCTATACAGCTAGGGACCAGCAATTCTTAGAGACCACCTCTTCCAATATGAGCCCTGGAGTAACTTGTGATCAATTAATCAACATCTCCTGGTGGTTCTTGGCCCAAGGGATGTCCAACTTGCCTCAATGAGGGCCAGGGCTTTTTTAGTCCTGGCCCCTACCTGGAGGAATGAGCTCCCATTAGAAATCAGGGCCCTGCAGGACCTATTACAGTTCTTTCTCCAGGCTTTTTAGTTGGGGCAGCAGGCTCCCACATGCTGATTGGCCTCCCCTCCAGTGACCTCAGATCTGAATGGCCATCTAGGAACCAATTGCTTCTTGCTAAGATTTGTTTTTATATTGATAGTTTTTAGATAGATTTTTAGATATATTTTAATTGTCAAATTTGTTACATTGTTATATTGTGAATTTTATGATGGAACCTGCCCTGACCCTGCTTTCAGAGAGGGTGGGATCCAAATCAAACCAAAGAAAGAAAGATCTGGAGATGGGTGGGAGTGTGTGGGACAAAGAAAAGCAAAAGAAAAATTATATAATAGGAAAAAAGGCAACTCAAAATTGGCTTCCAAAAAAAAATGGGGTAAAAAAAAACGGGGGGGGGGGGACAAACCCAAACAAACAAAAATGGAAGAGAAATCTACAGGCATAAAAATGCTTGTGAAAATCAGGGGATAAACTGAAGTAGTATGGGGCCAGAACCGGTGAAAAACCCTATGTGGAAATGTCCCCAGTCCCTCATAGATGTGATGGGGGATGGGGTGGGATTTGCTGCAGCTTGCAGAAAGGGTGAGTCAATCAACCTGACAGGGTAGTCCTTGCATGCAGTGCCGGGGTGTATCCTTCTGTCTCCCCCTCTTTGGTCAGCAGTCAGAGGCAACATGTGTGGAGAACAGCCCACAAGCCTCAAGAATCCACATGGCTCCCTAAGAAGGATGGGTGAGGGGTTTACAAAGGTTCCTGGGCCCTTTATCTGTGACCAAGGCTGAAGAGACCAGGTGCTTCCTTCACTCTGGGCGTGATCATACACACCCATTAGCCGCGCAAGAGGGACGATTCACCGGCGTATCAAAGCAGCACGATCACACCAGCACATCTGGGAAGCATCCTGCATCCATTGTCAAGCCGTCGCAAGCTGTTTTGCTCCTCCGGGGAAGAGGAGTAAAAAACTACTAGGGAAACTTCAGTATCAAACAGTTTGCTGCAGACCACAGCTGGACTTTCCCCATGTGATCGCACCAGCGCAAACTTGTGGCGTTGGGGACAGTCAGATCAGGCTATCCTGACGCCATGCTGTTGTTTCCCACCCCCTTCTCAGTGTGCACATCATCGAAAGCCCTTAGGGTGGAGGAGCAATTCATCAATTCCCCATTTAAGCGAACTGGAAACCAACCACAAAAAAAAAATTAACTCGCCCGCGGTTGCGTCTGATCACACAGTGGCGAGTTGTGCTGGCAGGTCCACAGACCTGTGTGATTGCGCAACTGTGGGGCAAATTGCTCCAGGGCAAATAGCCTCATTTGCCCTCACTTGTGTGGCCATGGCCTCTGTGTCCCATTGTTGTACCCTGTTGTTTTCCTTGGGGCCCAGTGCCTTGATTTGTAGCCTAGAGTAATTGCAGCAGTCTGGTTGGAGCAGTCTAAGAACCCATTTGGTTAACAGTCGAAGCTGTGGGGCCAAGTGATCCCAAACAGCACCATTGCACTTTCAGTTTTTAGCACAAAAGTGACATCAAGTAATCATTTAAAAAAAATAACTACAATAATGTAAACTTAACATGTTCATATCTATATGTGTACTTCTGCATAAAGTTCATGGGATATATTTTCTTCCTTCAGATTTAATTCATTGTGCAGACAGATAATTGAAAGCAAATTATGACCTCATTTATCACCCTGCACATAACAATGCATTGAAAGCATGGAAGAGAGTCTACTCTTTAACAACACACCTGATCTCTGTGGGTGAAAAAATGGCCGTAGTAAGAAACATACTTATCCTCTTCACACAATGGATACATATGATGGAGAATTTAGGCAGGAAAAACCAAACTGATAAACATACATCTCAGTACGTTCTGTATTATCCATTATATGTGTGACTGTGGCTCAACTGCTTTGCTTTCCAGTAACTGTCTGTCTGAAACACCTGTATCACTGGATCTAGGCTGAGACTTTCTAAGCACTGGGAGTGCAGTTCTCAGTATAACAGATAAGAGGGGAAAGGAGCAATAATGCAATTACAGACTATTGAGCTTGCATTTTATGCCTGGGACAAAATTAATACCAACAATTTATCTGTAACCACCTATAAGAAAATGTAGGGATTAATACAAACCAGCACAGATTTTTAAATGCAAATCATGTCAGACCATATTAAATGCCAAAGGTTTGATTGGGAGGATCCCTTGGGTGGAGGTAAAATTCCAGAGAACTTCATCACAACTGTTTAGGCAAATACAAAGTGCTAGAGACGAGTTCTGCCTCAAACTCTTTGTAAAATAGGAAGGAAACTGGGAGCATCTGAATCAGCTGAATAAGAATGAACATTTATTCCTCCCCTTTTTGCAACACTCAACTCTTCTATAACTCAAATCACATATGCACTTTTGTTCAACTTGGAGCATTCATCAGTTAGTTTAGTCATAAAAATGTCACATTTTATGACATCCATAGGGTTTCCTGATGTGGTTAGAATATATATTACACAAGAAAAACCTTCCAAGTTTCCTTGTATACATAGGTGACCAAGAACATGCTCAGAAAAGGGGGAGACTCCTTAATTTTTTTTTTAAAGATTGCTCACTTATGTTAAGGCTTTCAGTGTCATGTTGATGCAGGATAAATGTTTAGTTCCTTTTTTAAAAGGAGAAGAGAGGCAGTAATGATGTCATGTTTGTTCAAGTGACAATGACCCAAATGTGGAAAAACCACTTAAGCAAATGGTGATTTGATGCATGGACAGCAGTATATCTTTGTGCAGGGGGGGAAGGGTTTGGTGGCTGTGGAGTAGGAGAAGGAGGAGCAGTGGCCTCCAAGGAAATATTCCACTACTGCTTTTCAAATATATGTTTAAATTTAGCATCAGCAAAACCAGCGGCCTTGAGTTTTATAATATATTGATTCATGTTTGTCAACTGGCTTGAACAATACTTAATGATGTTGATAGGTGTCAGTTAACTGCCATGATTTCATTTCACTAACTGTATGACTGCTACAAGGTGTATTTGCATGATCTCTGAAAAAGTCACTGGCTTCCATATGTTTCCCCCCCGCAGTTTGGTGACAGGTCCTGCCCGGGAATTTGCAACGGGGCCATGACCCTCTCCTCTGGAATGCGTGCTTTGCTTGCTTACCTGCTTGCTTGCTTGCCTTGCTTGTGCATGCCCTGACTCAATTACTTGCTTCCCTGGTGTTATCTCTTGTGTCCTGTCCTTGAATGGGAGTGCCTCTTTCTGTGTGAGCCGAACTCACCGGTGTTATGTACTCCTTTTATTCATGTCTTGGGAACTTAGCTTTTAGAAATGTTCAACATCATTATTTTCTGAGAACTCCTTTTCTCACATTTTCAATGTGAACTGCAGGCCAGTATATTTGAGTGCCTAAAATCCTGTCTAGTGATTGATAGACAGCTCTTAAGCCATATTTCATATCTAGTATATCAATACATGTAATCCCTAAGCACAGCATTACTAACAGGAAAAGTGTTTGACTACAATGATCTTTTCTGCAAATAAAGGACTTACTGCTTAAGGAGACCTGTTGTGGACTATATCCATTGGGACATTCTCACAGACTGTTAGTAATCACTTTTTGGGATCCAATCCATCACCCCACTATGGATGCAGATGGCGCTGAAATCCCTGTCACCGACTCCGAAGTACCAGTCACCTCTGAAGAGGTGCTGGTACGGCCGATTAGCACCACTGGGGTGAATGTTCATCCCCGGCGAAGTGGGGGGACCCAATCCTGGGCCCAATTCGGCTCACATACCATGGAAGCCTGGTCCCCGCGGTGGGAGCAGGAAGCTAGGTCATCTGTCAGCCAAGGTGAGGAGCGAAGGGTTGTGGATGCTTCCCAGGCAGGCGAGATGTGGGCTCAAATGGATCATCGGTTCGACACGATCCAACGGAGGCTGCAACGAAAGATGACTGTGCTAATGACTGATTTACCAAGCATGGTGGCACAAAACGTTGCTATGGGGGAGGCAATTTTACAGGAAGGGGTGGATGGGAAACTGCATCCCCTGGCGTATGTGTCTAAAAAATTTGGGGAGACGGAGTGAAATTGGGCGGTGTGGGATAAAGAAGCAGCTGCAATCCGGTTAGCTTTGACCACTTGGAGACATTGGCTGGAGGGAACACGCCCGCCATTTGAAATATGGACTGATCATAAGAATTTGGAGGCTTTACGCACACAATGCTCCCTCAATGTCAAGCAGCTCCGCTGGGCAGATTTCTTTTCAAAGTTCAGTTTCACACTTTGCCATTTCCCAGGGAAATCCAACTCCCTAGCCAACGCTCTCTCCTGCTTACCCCAACATGACTCTCAAAAGACTGAAACAATAGAGACTATGTTCACTCCTGAGCAGTTGGGGGGGAGCCGTGCAAACCAGAAGCCAGACTAAAATGCAAGTTAACCCTGCGGTCTCTGAGTGGATTCTTAAGTTTGTTAATGCGTATTCAGAGGAGGATATTTGTGAATTCAAAGCTTTGCCTTCAGTAACACAAAGCCCTGACGGGTGCTGGTTTAAAGACCAAAAGCTGGTTGTCCCCACAGCCCTCCATAAAGACATTATGTATGCGGCTCATGAATCTAAGTTATCTGGACATTTTGGGTTTTTAAAGACTTTAAATTTGCTGCAAAGGCAATTTTGGTGGCCAAGGATGTGTGGGGATGTTTCCACTTATGTTTCATCTTGCCAAACTTGTTTAATAAGTAAATCCCAAAGTGAAAAACCTCCAGGACTTTTACAGCCATTGGAAACCCCCAAACATCCCTGGGAGGTCATCTCCATGGATTTTATTACAGACCTACCCCCCAGCAAAGGGAAAACTGTGATCTGGGTAGTAGTGGATACCTTTTCTAAACAAGCTCATTTTGTCCCCTTTAAAAACTTGCCCATGGCAAAGAGCCTGGCGAAAGCATTTGTAAACCATGTTGTTAAGCTCCATTGTTTACCTAAGAAGGTAATTTCAGACTACAGGACACAATTTGTTGCCAACTTCTGGCGGGAGCTTCTACACTTGCTAGGGATCGAGTCAGCATCGAGCAATGGCTACCATCCAGAAACGGATGGACAAACTGAAAGAATTAATCAAATCTTGGAGCAATACTTGCGATGTTATACTAAGGCCGAAGACAGACTGGCAATCTGAAGCGGAGGCAAAGCGGAGGGAACTGGAGCGGGGGGAAAAACTCACGGAGCTGGCCGTTCACACTGGCCAGAGCAATGCGGATCAGTGGCGATACGGAGCATTCAGACTGCCACGGAGAGTTCAGACTGCCGCATAGCCAGCGCGCGCGGCTCGCGCGTGCTGCTGCACTTTTTTTTTGTTTTCCTTTGATGTTTTTCGCATATGCGCACATGCGCACATGCGCATATGCGCATATGCGCAAAACTTTTTGCCGGTGCGTTCACACTTCCTCCGGATGCCTCCCGCTTCTTCCAGTTCACACTGTTTGGAAGCGGGAGGCATGCGGAGGAAGGCCCCTGAACACCGGGAAAAACCGGTGTCCGGGTAAAGCGGAAGGAAAGCGGCTGGGAGACGGGTAAGTATGCAATGGAGCCGACGGGCAGATGCGCATGTCTGAACGGGCTCCTTTCCTCCGTTTGCGAAGCGTGCCTGCCCCGCTTCAGATTGCCAGTCTGTCCTCGGCCTCACTATCAACAAGACAACTGGATAGATCTCTTACCATTTGCGGAATATAGTTATAATAATGTGGTGCATTCTTCCACTGGAGTGTTCCCCTTCATGGCGGTGGGGGGCATCAAAGGGGTTTCTCTCCCTGAACTAACTCAGGAAGCAGAAGGGACCACTGAGTTTGCCCAGTGGTGGAACTCTTTAAAAGACTCTTGGCTGTTAATTGCCAAAACTTTGGAGGAAGCCAAAGCTGATTGTAAGAAATATGCTGACAAAAAGAGGGATCCTGGTTGGGACCTCTCCCCTGGTGACTCTGTCTATGTGTCTACTAAAAACATTAAGGGTCTACAAACCAGTCGAAAACTCGGCTGGAAATACGTGGGCCCTTTCTGAAAATAAGAATTGGTGTATAAGTATTTTAAAGATATATAACCGTTACCAGAAATGAAACATAGATATAGTATTACTATTTTGAATAAAATGGAAAATGTGTTATGCTTCAGAGGTGGTGGGAAACCACCAAAACAAGATAAAAATAGAATGTACAAATAGAACAAAATGTTATATAATATGGAAAAAGGGATTTGTATAAGGTAAATGTATTATTTTTGATGTTTTTTTTTTGAAAAATAAAAATTTCTTTACAAAAAAAAAAAAGAAATACGTGGGCCCTTTTCCAGTAGTGAGGTGCCTTAAAAATGTGACTTTTGAACTGAAACTGCCTAAATCATTGAGATTTGTGCATCCTGTTTTTCATTACAGCCTCTTGAAGAAAGATCCTGGTCCGAACAAATGGAGACCCTCCTCCTCCTCTGATGAAGGATGATCAGCCTCACTATGAAATTGATCTCATCTTAGACTCTAAGATGAAATGGGGTCGTTTGTTCTATCTTATTAAATGGTTGCATTTTGGTCCTGAAGAAAATGAGTGGGTGGAGGAATCGCATGTTCATGCTCCTGATAAAATCCATGCTTTTCATAAATTGTATCCCTTGAAACCTCAGGGGAGGGGGAAGTTATTGGGAGGGCAAAATGTCAGTTAACTGCTATGATTTCATTTAACTAACTGTATGACTGCTGCAAGGTGTATTTGCATGATCTCTGAAAAGGTCACTGGCTTCCATATGTTTTCCCCCCACAGTTTGGTGACAGGTCCTGCCCAGGAGTTTGCAACGAGGCCATGACCCCTCCTCTGGAATGCGTGGTCTGCTCGCTTGCCTGCTTGCTTGCTTGCCTTGCTTGCGCATGCCCTGACTCAATTACTTGATTCCCTGTTGTTATCTCTTGTGTCCTGTTCTTGAATAGGAGTGCCTCTTTCTGTGTGAGCCAAACTCACCGGTGTTATGTATTCCTTTTATTCACTTAGCTTTTAGAAATGTTCAACATCATTATTTTCTGAGAACTCCTTTTCCCGTGTTTTCTATGTGAACTTCAGGCCAGTATATTTGAGCGCCTAAAATCCTGTCTAGTGATTGGTAGATAGCTCTTAAGCCATATTTCATATCCAGTATATCAGTACATGTAATCCCTAAGCATAGCATTACTAACAGGAAAAGTGTTTGACTACAATGATCTTTTCTGCAAATAAAAGACTTACTGCTTAAGGGGACCTGTTGTGGACTATATCCATTGGGACATTCTCACATAGGGTAATATCAAGATGGCCTGTATGCATGGGGTGCCTATGAATGTCTGGCACCCTCCCCAAAGAGCCGTTCCTCCCCTCTTCTTGTCTTTGTGAAGTGCCCACCCAGATTGCCTGGGGAGGGGAAGCACGTCTCAGCCTGTACTTGGCTTGCTGTTGGTGTGATTGTAATGCCTGAGCTGCTTTGGGAGGTGCAAGACAAAGTTCCTGCCTTTGCTCTCCTCTTGGAATTGCCTGCAAAGGTGGGGGGGGGTGTAGGAAAGGGCCATGGAGAGAATAGCCGGTTGGCACCTGTTGTATACTAATGGTGACCACACATGCGGTTGGGGTTCACACACATCGGGAGAACATCAGAGCTTTGCTTTGATACACAATAGCCCATGTGGATCCTAAATCATACCAATTGGTCACCCAGAATCTGAAATGGGACCTATGGGTAAAGGTTCCATGTAGATGGCACTATCATGGGGATTGGGTGAGGCCGTGGGTGTGGGTTGGACTGGGATATAAGCAGATCCCCAAGCCGTATGATGTATGCTTAATTTGAACTATCTAATAAATTTATGAGCTGATTTCATTGAACACATCTCTAAACCCAGTACTTTACAGCACCAGGGGTTAAGGTGCTGCTCAGGGGGTTATTGAACTGCTGCTGCTGCTAGCTAGCCAAGGGAACCAGGTTGTATCTGTAAAACCTTGAGGGGTTCTCCTAGCTCCTTCAGCAACACTTGCCAGACATCCTGGATCTTCTGGGGGTAGGCTTTGATTCCGGACCAATGCACAATGCTTCAGAGAGAATACAACTCCCAGACACAAATCCTTTCTTTATTATTTCTGAACTGCCCCAGGTGCTGCTGCTGCTTTCACCCCTGTTTTTACCTGTCAGCTCTTACCTAGCCATGTCTCTCCTCCTCTATATTTCCCTAACAACAGCCACCCTGTGATGTAGTCAGCTCCACTGTACTAAACTGACCCCCTCGGTGGGGGGGCTAACAAAAATGTTCTGGGTACATGGCTGAAGATACTCAGCATTACGTATCCTTACAACAGACGTTGTGCATGAACATAAGAACATAAGAGAATACAATGTTGGATCAGGCCAGTGGCCCATCCAGTCCAACACTCTGTCACACAGTGGCCAAAAACACCAGGTGCCCTCAGGAGGTCCAGCAGTGGGGCCAGGACACTAGAAGCCCTCCCACTATTGCCCCCCCCGAGCACCAAGAATACAGAGCATCACTTGCCCCAGTCTGAAAGTTCCTATCTATGGCTAATTTGTGGCTAATAGCCACTGATGGATCTCTGCTCCATATGTTTATCTAATTTCCTTTTATTAATGTACCATGCTTGTAGCTGCCACTACCTCCTGTGGCAGTGAATTGCTGACAACAACAACATGTTATAAGCCTTTGGATCAGTGTGCTCAAGTTTACATTTTTTAAAAACTAAACTAAAAATAGTACAGAAGTTCCCTCAGAAGTTGTTTACTTCCTATAAGAATTTATTGGAACAATGCAACCCTGATAATTTCTTATATAAGAAGAAAATAAAAGGAGAAGCAGGCACAGTATTGACATATCAACAAATAAATAGTTTATGTAATAGGTATTCTACAAAAAATGGCATGAGTTTAAGCATCAACAAAAATTGAGGTATCTAAAGTAATAAATATTTAAATCTGTAAAAAAATATAGTATTTTTCATTGTTACTGATTTGCCAAAAAAGCTTTTTGCAAAGCAGTTAACACTGTTTTCCATCTCAGTCAGTTTAGAGATAACAGTAGTTCAAATATGGCAGTTTTCCTGATGTGAAAATACATAGGTTTACTTTCTTGTCTTCAGTACCAGATATTCTTCAATATAGTTAATGAAGATGTCAAATTCTCCCATAGCTTTGTAGATGCCTCTTTCTTGGAGCTAAGGAAGAAGAGGAAGGAAAATTATTTCCATAGAATATAAGGAGACACTGCTGGATTAGACCCATAATCCATTTAATCCAATGTCCTGTTTCTCATAGTGGCCAACCACATGCCTTGTACAGTGGACAAAACCTTTCATAGTAATCAAAGATGTACTGCTTCTGAAGATGGAAGTTTCATTTAGTCATCATGATTCAAAGCTATTGATGGAGGTATCCTTCTTGAACTTGCCAAATCCCATTTTAAAATTGCTATACCATCACTACATCCCGGGGCAGTAAATTTCACAAGTTAATTGTGCATTCTGCAAAGAAGTACTTCCTTTTGCCTGGCCTGACTGTATTGCCCATTAACATCATTGAGCATCCCTGAGTTCTAGTACAATGGGTGAATGAAATTTTTTCAGAGGCATGCATAATTGTATAAGGAATCTGCTTCAAGCTCTTAACTATTTTGGGGTTGGCTGAGCTGGAAGAAAGCCTTTTTTCAGCTGTATTAACTCGTTTCTCCAGCAACAATGGAGGGTCCAGTCTTCCTTCTTCCTCAATCATTATTCCACTCTGACTTACAGGAAGGGCTGATGGCTGACCCTTGTGGGATCATCCTCACAGATGTGGGAAATGTAATAAACTCTTATAAAAATGCTGATTTGTATCTTTGGATTGTCACCATGCAGAAGTAACATTGTAGTTCTTGACCACTGGTCCAAAACCTCAGCAAAGAGGGAACGCTGATTGCCTATGTGGTGTGAAGTGCTTTACAGTGGTCTGGAAATACATTATTTCTTGGTGACTCCTTCATAATTTATTTATTTATTATTTATCACATTCACTTTTATCCTACCCTCCCAGCCGAAGGGGGCTCAGGGCAGCTTACATAACCAATAAAAACAATCAATTCGATATAAAAGACATAAAACCAGTAAAACTATGTATTTCAATTAAATTACACTAATAGTTAAAAACCATAATAAGTGATAACTATTTAAAACTCTGCAGGTGATTGAAATCCTTGGAACTTGGAAGGGTCCAGTGCAAGGGAGGCTTTGCTTGCTCTTTTGGTAGTAACAGGAAGGATATGTGAGTTGGCTCTACATCAAGTAGGGTTGCCAGCCTCCAGGTGGGGCCTGGAGATCTTCCGCTTTTACAACTGATCTCCAGCTGACAGAGGTTAGCTCCCCTGGAGAAAATGGCTGCTTTGAATGGTGGACTTTATGGCATTGTACCATGCTGAGACCCCTCCCCTCCCCAAACCCCACCCTCTGCCAGATCCACCCCCAAAGTCTCCAGGTATTTTCCAACCCAGACCTGGCAACCCTAACATCAAGTCCCATCTTCACACATTACCCACAAAGCATGGAAAGAGGAAACATGTCACCCACATGTTCAGTGTTGGCCCCTCCACATACTGTGTGAAAAACAGTAGCAAAGTTCTCAAGTTTAACAGGATAATGAGAAAGACTTGATGTGATGGAGGAGCTTACCTTTTCATAAGTGTCTTTGATGTTTTTTATAGTTTTGCTCTTCTTTTCACATATTAAGAACCTGTGCTACAAAGAGGAAGCATAAGGATATAGTGTCATTATACCATCGTATCACTAATGTACCATTACAATGTACCAGCAAGGAAGTTTTGGAACCATCTTCCATGCATTCAAGAGAGACAGATACTCTTCATTTTGCTACTCTAACTGGACACATCTTTTGATGTCAATGCCAATGCAGATGAGCATCAGAATCCATTAAGTTTGCCCAACTAGATCAAAGCTCATATACATGAATTTTGAATGCTCCAGGGATCGGTGTTTTCCTGTTTCAATTTATGCACAAAGGATTATTTCTTGAGATTACTATAAGGAAACTGCTCCTTTAACTACTTCTCCAATTCCATGGTTCTGCCTTTTTTTGTTTTCACAATCATGTGCGCACATGCGAAAAACATCAAAGGAAAACAAAAAAAAAGCACAGCGGCGCGTGCGAGCTGCGCGCGCTGGCCACGCGGCAGTCTGAACGCTCCGTATCGCCGCTGATCCGCATTGCTCTGGCCAGTGTGAACGGCCAGCTCCGTGGGGTTTTTCCCCTGCTCCAGTTCCCTCCGCTTTGCCTCCGCTTTAGATTGCCAGTCTGTCCTCAGCCTCTGTTCTATTACTGTGGGGGTTGACTAAAGTTAAATAGAATACCAGTAGATTTCAAGCCACAGGATTTTACTTTTGTACCAGGGAAAGCATAAAAATGGCCATGTAATTTAAACAAGGTAGCAGAAACCTGAGGATTTCAAAGATTGGTCTAATTGGAAAAATATCTGAAAATAAACTATTATCTTATCGTACAGACAAAAAAGGAATGAACTTGCAAATGGCAACTTTTTAGCTTGAACAAATGGGGAGTCATTTTAAACAACATCAAGGGTCTGTATTTGAGGAGAAGAACAGGAGCATTTCCTAGACTAATCAAAAGTATCAAAAGCTAAAAATAAAAGAACAAGAACCTGACCACATGATTTAGCAATTTAGTGCTTCAGTGGAGTTAAAAGAATGAAAATAAGATTGAAAGTGGCCTGAGCTGGTAAAAAGAAAACTGAAACACTGACTTTTGAAGTAAACATTAAGAAAGAACTTGGATGGCAGGTGCATCAAGGGAGCATTTCTTCAACAAAGGAGAGACAGTAGCAGCCTTAAATAATACAGCTATACTCAAGAAAGGAATGGAGAGGTTCAGATATAGTAGCTTCCTTCTTTCCTTCCATGTTCTGATTATACAGCAATTTTCTTAAAATAGAGACAGTATGAGTTCAGCATGAGAGTATGAAACCAAGAGATACTTTAGCTATTGTTCCACACAGTCAATGTATTTCTGCAAAGCTTCATTCATGGCAGAGATCCAGGTTCTAACCAGTAACGTGATAATATCTCATTGTCCTAGAGGAGGCCTCAGCAAGAAGAATTTCCAGCTGCTTTCCTAAGCACAATGATTTACTCTGTGGTCTTGCATGCTTGTTCTAGAGTCATTCTGTGACCAGATGACACAATGAAAACACCACAGCAAAGAAATGTTGGTATCTGGGGCTGAAACTCTGTCAACTAGAATTCAGCATTCAACATAGAACTATTAGGTAAGGGTTTTATGTGAATTTTATAAAGGGAGATCTACTTTAAAGGGTGGTTATGTAAACTGTGATAGGCTCTGTGATAAAAGAGTGGATCCGGCTGTGGTCATACACACTAAATAATCCACTTTCAATCTACTTTCAGTGCACTTTCCAACTGGTTTTTACTGATGTGAACAGCAAACCTAGTTGGAAAGTGCATAGATATTATAAAGATCAAATGGAAAGTGTTTAGAGAATGCCATATGAAATTTCAGAAGCTAGTTGAATTTCTAGTACTCACAGATTTCAATGTCCTTCATAGCTTGGTGCATTTACAGTGATGGTATCTCTCTCCATCACTGCACTGTCAAAATCTTACAAGTATCTGTAGTCATACACTTGCACATGAGATACCATTGTATCTCTGATTTACAAACTGAAAATGGAAAGCGTTGAATGGGCTACATTCAAAGGCACAGAAAGGTTGATGTCGAACTAGAGTCGAATTAGTGCCTTCTGTGAAATCCTGAATAGTAATCACACCACTTCATCTTGTTCTCCTTGTAGAATCTGAAGTTTCAAGGGCTGTCCTTTTTGCAGAACAGCAATCTCATATAGGAAGCCCACTATTTGTTTTTAGGAATTTAGCTCTTTTTGATGCCATATTTTACTACACTAGGACAATTGTACTTTTTTTAGTTTTCACTGTGCACTTAACAGATAGAGGATGTTGTAATACTGCAGAGTCTTTTACAAGCCACCAGGGCAGGTGGGTCAGTACACAGGTAGCTGAGGAAAGGAAATGTAAGTACTTACACAGCGCTTTAGTGTCTGTCTCAGATGCAGAAGCTTGTTTCCTATACAGTCCACATGTTGCTTGATGCTTTTGCTCGCGTTGCTTGCTTTTAACAAAACATCTTCCAGGTAAAACTGGATCATTTCTGCCACTGACTGGCAGCCCAAGTACTCCTATGAGACAAGTTTTAATGGTCAGAGGCCATGAAGTAGAAATTTCCTTGGGTGTTCCATATTAATCTATATGATATGCACATGCACATTCTGTTCATCCTGATGTCTATACTATTTAATAAATCAGAAAGCATTATCATAACTACTGGGGATACGATGGGACAATTTTTGCTTGAAGTGCCACAGCCTGACAATATTGGAAGCTATATCTGTCTTTCTGACTTCCTCTGCCTGTCCAGTAGACAGCATGAAATATACCCAACCCCATGAAACTCCAGTGCTTCAGAAAGATGACTTTCCTAGATAAAGCTGTGTTCATTACACAAAAGCATCATGCATTCTGCTTCTCTAAATCATGCTTCTAATATATTATACAGTAATGCTGACTTCTGGGCAGAATGCAAAAGAAGGTGAGACTAGCTGCAAACAGGACACCATGGAGAAATCTGTTTAGGTCCAGGGTGTTCAGTGTAGACTTTCAGAGATTCTCCTATAAAATGAAAATGTCATTAAGAACAACACCTTCTAGTTCTCTTGACCCAGACTCATGAAAACATTCTCCTACCCTGACCAACCCGTACAAGGAAGAAAGATCCTCCAGTCAAACTCTTGATGTGCATAAAGAATGATGCCAGAGGTCAGATGCCAGAGGCCTGGATACACCATTCTGTCAACCCAGCAGCCTTGTGTTTAAGACAACATTACCTTGAATTCTTGCAATAAGTCTTCATTTAACAGCATGATGTCTAGTTCATCATCTCTGGATTGCTGTAAAAATAGACAGTTTTATTCATCCAGGCAAGCTGAAGTACTTGGTAAAGAGTGAAAATGAATACTGTGCACTGACTTCTGCTAGCATTTGAATTTGAGCATTGAGTCTGATAGATCAGGAGAAAAGTGGGATACAAATATTTTAAACAATTTTAAATAAAACATGAAGGAACTGTCTAATGCTGAATATGTTCAAAAACTAAGAAATGCACCACTGAATGCTGACAGTCATAGGGAGAAAGCAGATACCTATTTTCAGGCATTCTCAAAATGCATTGATGACTTTCAGCCTTTACACAGTACTGTAAACTTTCTCCAGATTTATTGTAACATAAATAAATATTATTTTAATTGTCTCAAAAATATTTTGTTGTCTAATACATTTTCTCTTCAACTATAAACGTAGTGAACAAACACAATAAGCCTCTCTATTGGTGTTAATTGAAAGTGGGATGAACTCACAACCATTTGCACAATTTCACTTGAGCACTGCTTAAAACTAAATTTCCTCAACTCCCATTTCTTTCACTGTGGCTTATGCAGGAAATCTCCCTGTGTCCCCAAGACTCCTGCTTGTAACTATAAGCAAATAATGTGGCCATCTGCCCCTCTGAACTCTGCACAAAATCAGAGTGTGTCTTTCCTTCTTTTATGCTTCCCGACCTTTAAATGCAAAATAAGCAGCTAGAAGAAGGGATCATCATACTCACAAAATAATCTTTAATCTCATTGAATGCAACTCTCAGGTCTCTGAGTTTTAGAGGCAGGACATCGGCCAAGTGCTTACAGTTGCCCTCCTGGAGCTGGCAATGTGCCTTGTTGAGCACCAGGGACAGCAGAGTGAATGCTAGGAGAGATTTCATGTCTTCACAGAGTCCCCTTGTGATCCAGATGTGAATGCCATCACCTTGATTGGTTCCTAATTTATATTCAGTTTCCTCCCTTCCCCCCACTTCCTCAAGATATTAGATTAATCATTTAACCCCAAGAGGTCACTGGGTTTTCCACTAATGACTAGAGGTTTTTGTGAATCTCTTGTTAGAGAGATTTCCCCCCATTTTTTCATAATTTGCTTCAAAATGGGAAAATTAGATTTATGCTAGGTATAAAGTAAGCACAAAAAGTTGCTTTCACATTATAATGGTATCCTCTCTCTTTTAAAAAAAATCTTGTTGTAAGGGGGAATGGGTCTCCAGCGTTCAGATCACCCTAAACCCAGTTTGGTTCATTTTCCTACCAAGTCCCTGGCTGTAGTAGGCAAATCAATTTCAGACTTTTTATTTGCAGTTTGAAGAATGTAAACCCCCCAATTAAATATCCATGCAAATAAATCTTGATCTAGAAAAAAATCCCCTACAAGGAACATAAATGGTACACTAAATTAAATATGTCATGGCTAACTTTTAACCTGTCTGGGTATTATTCGTATATTCAAAAAAAAATTATATACCTCCTCTCTAAAGACTTCTTCAGGTGGTTTACAACTACAGCCATAAAACAAAACTATTAAAACACATCCATTTAAAGTTTAAAACAAAGTTACTTTAGCAGTAGAAGAATATAGTTCTCTCAAAGTGCCATTGAACTTTTGTCCCTTCTCTTTGCTCTGAGCCTATGGAAGGGGTGGCATAGAAATTAAAAAACTGTTATGACCAGCACTACCCACTTCTGTGTGCAGTGAGAAGTTTCAGGGCCAGATGCTTACCTGGGATGGTTCCCTTTGAAGGAGAGAGCACTCGAGTTCTATGGTGTTTTCCTAGTCTTTCCTTTATTTCCATATATGCATGTTGAACACAGGCAGCGGCAAAAAGGTACTTCTTTAGGGCAGCAGATCTATAACCACACATCAGATTCCTCGAGAAAGAGATCCTGCACCCCAAAGTTCTTCAGTCAACTCAAAGCAGAGTATGTCTGTCCCTCACTCTGTTCTTCTATAATCCAAAGTGTTTCTTCACACACTCCTTTCAGCTGGGAGAGTGGCCTCCTCCTCCAAACTCTGATTGGTGTTTGGACCAAGCTAAGCCCTGGTGAGATGTTAGATAGAACCAGGGGTCCGTTGGAGCAGGAGTGCACAAAAGCGCAGCTCCGGGAGTGAGAAGCCCAGGGGGCGGGCACATGCCCAAGCCCCACCCCCTCCTCGGCTTCCCCGAGCAGTGCAGAGGCGCAGTGCCCCGGGGAAAGCCCTGCTAGGGTCTTTATTGATTTTAATGTTTTGTTTTAATATTGATAATTTTATCATTGTTCCTTTTATGACTGTGTGCTGCTTTTCCAGAGTCTTGCTCAAGGTGGCATATAAATTTTCTAAGTATACCATTTTTTATCTGGGCACATGGCACATAAGTACTGGAGAAATTTCACCAACCCTTCAGCAGCTTGCACCCCATCAGTTTGGTGTAGTGGTCAGGAGTTGGAATCTAATCTGGGAGAACCGAGTTTGATTCCCCACTCCTCCACATGCAGCTGCTGGTGTGACCTTGTGCCAGTCACAAGTTCTCTCAGAGCTGTTCTCTCATGAGCAGTTCTCAAAAGACCTCTCTCAGCCCCACCTACCTTACAGGGTGTCTTGTTGTGGGGAGGGGAAGGGAAAGGGATGGGTGGTGCACATGTCCTGGGTATCGCAAGTCTACTTGAAACCTGGTGGTTTCAAGGGAGCAGGAAGAGAATGAGGGTGTGTTCTTTACGCTTATTTTTATTGCACAAAGTATTGGATGGGGAAGGGAATGGAGAAAGCAGGTCACTTTCACTCACCTGTGGAGTGGTGCCTGAGGGGTGGGTGTTGCCGTCTGACACACTTTCGGTATGTTAGGGGGTGTGGCATATGCAAATGAGTTATGCAAATGAGTTATGGTAATGAGCTCCTGCACCTCTTTTTCTACGAAATGACCCCTGGATAGAACTGTTAAGAAATGTCACCATTCCTTTCATCTTGTTCCCTTGAAGCACAACAGTTTAAGCAAAGATCATAACCAAATTACAAGCACACAACATCAGTCCTCTGACAAAAAGAGCTATTCTCTATGATGACCCCCCCTTTTCCCTCCCCCAGAGGCAAGATTTTCCCTCTGTTTCTCTTTGCCTTTATTGACTGAACCACCCTAGTAATGTGTTTTCTTCTTTGCTGAAGAACCCTGGCTGTGCCACCCTGTCACAGTATGATATTCTGACTGTTGGCTCAGCCCAGGAACCTGAGGGAAGGAATGAGAGCCCCCTTTAACTTAAACAACTTAAATGGCACTCAAAGCATTTTGAAATTCAAAAATAACAAAATATTTTTAACATAGAGGGGAAAGGTCATCAGGTGAAATTAGGGGTTGAAATTTCAGAGGTAAAACCAGTACATGCACAGACTTTAGTTCTTATGTTTCTTAAGTTTTTCACAGTGACTTAAATCTTTATGCTGAGAGGCTTTTGTTCCAGTGCTTTCCTCGAACACTCTAGTACACTTTCTTTGAATATTCTCTGACTCTTTCGGTTTCCAGAAGGCTGGTGCACTCTTTCCAGTACCCAAACCCCTTCTCTTGAAACACCAGTACTTGTCTTGAATTTTTAACTGACTCTTAAGGTATCTACAGTCAGTTTCTAACCACACACAGAACAGAACAAAAATCTTAACAGTATAATAATCCTGCCTTATCTTATTCCAACTTGTTCCATCTCATGCCACTCTCTTTGCTTGGTTGCTTGGTCACTGCAGGCTGAAATTTGAATTTTCATCTTGGAATGCTGTGATTTGTTGGTTATCATTGAGAAATTTTGTTTTAAGTTTTATAAATTGACTGTTTTATTCAATGTTGTAACCACCCTGAGCCCTGTATCCCAGGAGAGGGCAGAATATAAATCAAATCAAATAATAAAAATAGTCTTTCCCCTTCTCCCAAAGATCTCCAAAACTCCTTGCTGTAAGGATGTTATCTAAGCACTAACTTCCAAGTGCACTCCACTGCCAGACTCCTTGATGAGCTTTGTTTTCCTCTGTCCTGGCTCTAAATAGGATTCCATGTTTGGAGCAAATCCTGTAGCTTACAAAAAGAGGTCAAGGTTTTGGAATATGCAAGGTCTATTGTGCATAGATAATGAAGAAGACAAGAACATCCTGTAGGGGGCAGCAGAGGGGACAACAGAGTGAGATTAGAGACTTCCTGCTATTTTCTAATAGTCTCCTTCCTGTCTTCTGATTGTCTCAGTTAGGCCTTTTTCCCGCTCCTGCTAAGAAGAGTATGTTACTGATTCTCTTCTAGTTAGTTAGACAGTCAGACTCTTTCTTACAAAGTTTGTTCACTTCTTAATAAACTGACTTTATTCTTTAAACAGTTTGTGCTCTGCTTTACTACATATCTACACTCTGCCAACACAAGGAACATTTCTATGAGCACAAGTTGTGCAGAGTCTCTTTTTCCCTCTTCTTAGTGCTTCTGAACTACAATGTAAAAAGAATCAGTACTATGGTAGTCCACATCCCTGATTATATAGGTAACATGGGGGTGGGGAAAATATGATGCAACAGAGGAGAAAAAAATAATGACTCAGAAGTAATCAGCAACACCTGGAAGACGAAAATTACATAAGTCTCTTTTGCTCTCATAACCTACTGAATGGCTTTCCATGGGGATGTTCTGTCTTTGGGGTCTCCTATGAGGTATGTCAGATGTAGGGGCCTAATCCCACCAGGTTCCAGGAGTACATACGGAGTAAAGAAGTTGCAAAAGGATTTTTCCTCACTCACAATTCCAGGCTAATTTCCTTCTGGCCCAAATACTCCAGCACAATCTTTTCCATAGGATACACATGGGATGCTCCTCTTCCATAGTTGCAGGTTCATTTTCCTCCACGGCACTCACTTCAAATACTTCAAACATGAGCTGCTCTTTCTTTATCTTCAGTTCCTTCCTTCCTTCCTTCCTTCCTTCATCTTCAATGCTCATGGCTATCACTACATTTTAATCCACAACACTGTTGACAGGTGCCAAGACGGACAAAGTCTCTTTCAGTCTAAACCCATGAGTTGTTCGCTCTCCTCTTCAGTCATCTGCAATTAGATGTTCTACAACTGTATTCTTAACTCCTGTAGTGACTGAACAAGGCTCTCATGTTTTCACAGGAAGACTCTGTGTGCTGGTTTTGTTTCTGTTGTTTTCGAAGGGTTTTAAGATCTTCTTTCAACATTGCTATGCTATTTGCTCTCAGTCTCCATTCTGGCTCCATTATGCCAGTTCACAGTTTCTTCCCAAGGAAGCAGAATCTTACTGTTGAAACCAGTGTTACCATATTTCTCTGAGCAGTGAGACGAGAGTGCTGCAGTCCTGTTTTTGTAATATTTGCTTTATTTACAAATATACAGGTAGAACATAGAGGTAGAGCAGGAGATCTGCTACCCCACATCAGAGAGACAGAGAGAGAGAGTACTTTTCCTCCCCCTTCCCTTGGCAACCCAAAATATCCCCAGGGCTTCCTGCACCCAAAAGCAAACATTCAGTTGGCATTTCAGGTTGCCATAGGAGGGGGGTGGGGTAAGTGAGAAAGTTGTGCTCCAAGAGTGGAAATCGTTCCACCTGCAGGAAAACTTTTGTGAGTCTAAGCCACTGATTTCACTGACTTTAAGCATGCCTCACTCTGTGTTGGATTGTGGCCAAGCCCTATTAAGTCTTGGAATGTTTGTATTTGTATGTTTAACCAGGGCTATTTTGGGGCAGAAATGCACAGGAACGGAGTTCCAGCTGGCTTCTGAGTTGGCCACGCCTACAGCCCCCCCCCCCCACCGGGTTCCCCAGGCACCTCATAAGCCACGGGGTGTCTGGGGAAGCTAAGCCAATCCAGGGAGGGAAGGCAGTTTAAATTGCCTCCCATCCTCAGGTTCCCCAGGCACCCCACAGCTGCTAATGAGTTTCTGCTGTTAGATGTGGCCTATTATACTAATGAGTTCCTGCTGGGGCTTCTTCCACAAAAAAAGCCCTGTGTTTAACTATGATATACACAATGCAAATGTATGGCTGGTCTCTAGGAAAGCTTACCTATGATACTCTAGAGCAGACTTTACTGGAACTATAGTAACTACTTTATCATGTCAATGCAAACTTTCCCATTTAACATACACTACTGCACAGAGTTATTTTATGCACAAGTATGCAGGGAAACAATTTGCATAGGTATTGTAGTAGAGGGAATTGGAAAAACAGATTCAGAAGAAGACAACCATTTCTTGCTTTCTTCAGGGTTATGTAAATACCTTGCTGACTTGAAGGGAACTTTGTCTACATCAGTCTCTCTAACTTTAATAATATGTCAAGTGCTGCATTTGAGCAGTTGCATTTCATATAGTGAGCAATGTCACATTAGGTGTTTTATTTGTTTGCAGTTAATAAGGGTGCGATCCGGAGGACAAGAATATAAAAGACTACACTGGTTTTTAAATGTAGCAATATTTGTACACTGGCAATTTCTATCTTTCACAGTGCCATCCTAAGCAGAGTTACACCTTCTAAGCCCATTAACTTTAGCTCTGCTTCTGACAGCACTATTAATCATTGACCTCCCCTCCCAAATGTGACAAAAATTGTAATACTTTTAGTAATATAATTTAGATAATTTGAGGCACAATGTATCTCCAGTATTTGAATGATTTCATAGAATCATAGAAACATAAAGTGGGAAGGGACCACCAGTGTCATCTAGTCCAACCCCCTGCCCAATGCAGAAATTCACAACTATCTCCTCCCACAAACACCCCCAGTGACCCCTGCTCCATGCCCAGAAGATGGCAAAAAACAAAAAACCTCCAAGACCCTGGGTAAAAAAGTTAATACCTTCTAAAAAGATACAAGGGCTGTGGTCACATACGCCAGTTGGAGTGAGGGGAAGCGAGGCTTTGACACACAGTTGTGAGATCACACATCCCTTTGTAGCTGCAGGCTTAGCCCATCACTGTGTGATTAAATGCAACCATGGGTGAGGGGTTTTTTTGCTGTTTGTTTCCCATGTGCATAAACGAGGAATCACACCTCTGCACTGAGGGCTCCCTATGGAGTATGTGATGATGCGCATACTGCGAAGTGGGGGGGGGGGGAACTGAGCCAGGATAGAATGATCAAACCATCCCAACAGCATGAAAGCGTGCTTGCACCATCAGATGGGGAAAGTCCATCTGTGGCCCATTGGAACCCGTTAGAGCCAGACTTTGCCTGGGGTCTTTTAACTCCACTTCTGTGACAGAGCAGCACAGGTTGCTGACGATTGCGGGACACTTACCAGATATTGCTGTCTGAATGCGTCCTTTAGATTCATCAGGCATTCACAGCTATGTCGGATCTAAAGGCGCATATGATTGCAGCCTAACTGTCATCTGGTATCATTTATCATTTTGGACAAACATTCTGCAATGCCTATCATTTTGGCTATCATTCCTTCTTCATTATTATTGTATAATCTGCATAAATCTGTTCATCCTGGCCTCTTTTGTTCTTTTATATTTATGCTCTATCTTGTCTCTCTTCTCACATTATATGGTTCTTGATAATATGGGATTGGATACTGTGGTCTATCAGTATAAAGTGCCAACAGCTGTCTTCTTGGGTTTCTGTTCCCCTTAAAAGCCACAAACTCAGAGAAATTTTATTGCTGGAGGTCTCAAAAAGAGACACTGAAAGCTGAGAACTAAGATAAACTAGCAGATAAGATTCTATCAATAGTTAGTTATAACATTATTATACTACAGCACAATAGCAACTATAATTTTTTAAAAGACAGTTGTAGGGATGAAGCAAGGAAAATAGTGCTGATGTAGGTGGAACCTTCCCAAGTGCAGCCTTCCTGTCTAGATGGCTTGCTGATGTGCTTGAACTGCATAGATCATAGAAACATGGTTTGCAAAAGAATATACCATGGATGGGGAAAGCCTGATAGACAATTAGAGGACAACATTGTGTAGATGTTTCCAAATAACTCCTCTGGTCTTTGAAAGCCAAGGTGGAGGAAAACCTCAATGTGGATACAGCCTGTGATTGCATATTGGACCAAGGTGAGAATTGTCACATAGCATCACTCAAACTATTTCCTCCAGTGCTGGTTCTTTTTATTTCCATTTGCTTTCCAATTAGAACATCATTTACGTATTTGTTTTTCTCCTGCTTTGAGGTCAGAAAAAACAGTGTGAACCGGCAATAGCTATGAAAGAGAAAGCAGAAATTTAGTTAGCCTTTTCTTCATGATTTCAAATAGTTCCCAAAACTGCTACTGAATATTGACGTGACTTCCAGTATTTCAATATATCTGGTTTCTTTTGGCATCCAGCTCATTTGTGCCAATACAGAGGAGAAATAATTATTTCCAACCTCATACATCATGTCATCCTGACTTCTAGTAAATAAAACCCATCCTGTGATTTCCCCTAAAAAGGACATTTTAACTGGGGCACAATACTCAGTACCTTGTCACTATTTGTGGTGCTTCTTGATATCCCAGATGAAGGACTAATAAATCCAGATCTATAAAGGTAAAACCTATTTCTGAATTCTCAGGTGGGTGGTTTACAATGCAATTGTAAGCGTAGTGACACTCCTGTAAGTCCATTGAAGTCAATAGGCTTAGAAGCATGTAATTTGTTTAGGACTGCACTGTTACTGTCTTAACCTGGTTTAATATTCCTCTGTTCCCTACAAATTGGGGTAGGGACTTTGGAATTTTTATCAGAGAACTTTCAACTTCCTTAACAAACTACAATTCTCAAGATTCTTTGTGGGAGCTGTGACAGCTAAAATGATAGAAAATTTGCTGTATAGCTATGTCCTGTCGCTCTGATCCTTGCTGTGAAGTAAAAAGCAGAACTCAACTCACCATCCTGTACTTTACTGATATTTGAGGGGAGTTTAGAAAACTCTCTTGTAGCCGTAGATATAGGGCCAGTCTAGATGTGATTGTTTTACTTTAGTGCAACTTTGGAAGATGGGCTTCAAGTTTAATCAGAGCAGCCTCATGGTGGAGGGCTTTTAAATCCTTTCTCCATGGGCTGTGTTTATGGTCAAAGCTTTCCCAGGCACATCAGAAAGATAATGGATTCACATATATTTTCCTCATTATGGAAAAGAGCCCAGCAATGTTCAGTGTAGTGTGGCCTATAAGGAAAGGGTACCTCCCACACACACACACTGACAGCTCCTCTAATCAAATTCTGAGCTTATCTATTACTGCACTACACTAGTGGTGGGAAAAGTTAAGACTCTTCATCAGTTTCCTACATCATGCCTGAGATTTGTCCATAGCTGTCCCTGTATTCCCACAAATTCAGTCTTCTGGCTAAAACTGGGGCTGAGGACAGACTGGCAATGTAAAGCGGGACAGCCCCATGTTGGAAGTGGAAGAAGGGAGCGCGTTCAGACATGTGCATCTGTCCGTCGGCTCCGTTTCGCACTTACCCATCTCCCACTCGTTTTCCATCCGCTTTAACAGGACACCAGGAGAAACCGGTGTCCATGGGCTGTCTTGCGCTTGCCTCCCGCTTCCAGGCAGTGGGAACCGGAAGAAGGCGGGAGGCAAGCAGAGGCGGCAGTGTGAACACGGCGTTTTGCCAGTTTGCGCACGTGCGCACATGCACAAATTGCCGAAACAGCCCTATCACGAGGCCGGCCCACGTGAGGCCACTCCACAGCAGTCTGAACGCTCCGTATTGGCACCGTTGCGCAATACACTGGCCGGTGTGAACGACCAGCCCCGGGGAGTTTTTCCCCCGCAGCAGTTTCCTCCGCATTCATCTCGCTCCAGATTGCCAGTCTGTCCTCAGCCTGGGAGAGCTATATTCTCCATTGTACGTTCAGAGTTGTCTGTCAAATTGTCACTGGATTCCATATTGGAGTCTAAAACGGTTTCTTCAGTTGCATGTACTGTGTACTCTTTATATATTTAGTACTCTTTATATATTTAGTTTGTTGCATTAAGTGCTTTTGTGATATGAAGGAAATTTGTTTCTACTTTCCACAGCAATCAGCCAAATGCATGTGCTCAGACTGAAACTGCACTGTCATCTCTCAGGTGCAACTTTGTAAAACTTTGTAAAATCCAGGGAAAGGAGCTTTAGGAAATCTCTTTTCTTAAAATGCCCTTTTATGAAGAGAAAAGGATGACTAGTCATAGTTAAATGTGACTTTTTTTTTCCTTCCTAAAAGGGCCTTGAAAGCCACATACCACATGTATTACTATTGTGCAATAAGCATGATGCTGTAGTCATCAAAAGTTCGTGGTAAAGTTACATTGGCTGCCACAAAACAATTGTTCACAAAGCAATGATGTCTATCAGTCTATATATTACCTAGAAATGGGATTAAATTTAGGGCTAGGATTGCCATTTGCCTCTGGGGAGGAAATGTCTTGTCCCCTAATGGGATGTTATTTACCAGGTGGTGTTATTTACATCCATGTCACAAAAAGCTTCAGCTGCCCATTCCACCCACGAAGTCTCTCTTAATGGATCAGGACATTGTTCTCCAGGTCCATTGACCATAATTAGGGTAGCTGGATGCAATTACAGCAGTGGGTTTTCAACATCTGTTTTTAGGGCACCCTGTCTAGTGTCAACATCATCTGCTGAGATGGCCCTGCTGGAGTGTTGCAGAAAATCTTGAGGCATGAACCAATAGCTATATGAGTCCCACCACCATACAATATAAATGGAATAATGAACTCACTGGATACTGTTCTGTGACTGTGTGCTCCTAAGAAAGGTTGTTAGTGGTGGGCATGCGATTTGTTTGCCATTAGTAATCTTCCCACTGAAGAAAACTAATAAGATTCTAAGGAACTCCAGGGTCACCCAGAACACATTTTAATAAATCATTGCAATAGAGGGATAGGGTGTTTTGAGTGCCTAAGGATAAATACAAGAAGCAAATCTAATCCCCACTTTATTTTTGAAGGATTGCCTCTTCCTATATTAGGGTTGCCAAGTCTGGGTTGGAAAATACCTGGGGACTTTGGGGGTGGAGCCAGGAGAAGGCAGGGTTTGGGGAGGGGAGGGGCCTCAGCATGGTACAATGCCATAGAGTCCACCCTTCAGAGCAGCCATTTTCTCCAGGGGAGCTGATCTCTGTCAACTGGGGATCAGTTGTAAAAGCGGGAGGTCCCCAGGCCCCACCTGGAGGCTGGCAACCCTATCCTATATTGTCCAGCTGCCAGTTAAAATCCTCTTTTCAAGTCCTGCTCTTGGTGCCCCCACCTGCAGAGATAAGGAATGTAATTACAAAGTACAGGGGTTTTTTTTAGTGGTGGTACCTGGCATCCTCCCCTTTGAGGTTTGACTGGCACCTACTTTTCTTTCCTGTAGGTACCAGGCCGAAACATTTATCTTTACTAATGCTTTTAACTGAAGACACTGATCTTTTTAACCTATTACATGGTCTTCTTACAGCTTGAGGACTGTGTTATCAGGTACTGCTCCATCTTATGTGCTGTTTTGCTTTTATTGGCTGTATTTATTGGCATTTTTAATTAACTTGGATTGTTTTATTGGTGCTTTATTGGTATTATTTGTTTTAATGTTTGTTTGGTTTTGCTTTATTATTTTGAGCTGCCTCAAGGAGGCCTGGAGATGTGGCATATACATTTTCGAAACAAATAAATATATATTTCAAATCTGGAGGTTACATGCATTGTGGATAAACTCTATCCCATAAAAATCAAGAACAATAATAATTACTGGATACATCAGGATGACTGAGAGGTTCATTTCCTTGCAGGGCCCTGGAAAACAACAGTCAGCTTTCATATGTAGCATTCAGTGGAAAGTTCTTAGAGCAAGTGTATTTGCGTTTTTACCATGATCACAGAGGTCCAGGGAAAGTGAGTGTGAGAGAGGGAGGGGTGTGAACCCAGAGATCCTCCTGAATAGCTCAGCTCTTGCTCTAGCATATCAACTTCCTTTCTTATTTTGTTAAGTCCCAAATAAGTCCAAGAAGTTTTGTTTTCATGCATGCCTTTTGCTCTCAAAAGCAATAGAGGGCTTGAAAAAAACTATTAGGAAAGACTGGACTTCCCTTAGCAAACTGAAGTCATGAGAGAGAGAGAGAGAGAGATATTTATAGTGGAAATCATGTCTATTATCTAATATAGACAATAGGAATCTTAAGAGGACACCACAATGCAAGAATTTCAATCATAACTATTTTTATTCAGACGCAAGTTTATATAAGAAGAAACGGTTGATTGTCATGGCTATTTTTTTTTAAAAGACTCTGTATAACATTAGGTGGGAAGTGCCTAATTTTTAAAATTATGATAGTAATAAACTTTATTGTATAAGTTTTTGTTATGGCATACTACCTCTGACAAAACGCTTTTCTGTCCCCCCCAAGCATAATTTTAGGGTGATGACACATACCCCTTGTGCAAACTTTTCAGCAGCGTTTTTGTATTACAGCAATTGGAGTCTATTCCTTAACTAAGAATGTTGTCTCCCTTGGAAATAAACAACAGATATGGGAATGAGAACTAAGGGCCTCTTGATCTTGATTTTTTTTACTGGCAGATGTAGAATTCTCAGGGCTCCATTGGGGCCGGGGCGTGCTGGGGCGCCGCTCCGGGAGAGAGGAGGGCGGGGGCGGGGACTTAACAAAGCCCCGCCCCCCGCTCACTCTTCCCGGCAGTGGCAGGCCGCCGCCGGCCCGGAAAAAAGCCCCTCCCCTCCCCCCTTCACTCTTCCGGGGCCGCGGCAGGCTGCCGCCGGCCCAGAGAGAACCCCCTTCCCTTCTCCCCCCTGCTCACACCCCCAGGGCCGCGGCAAGCGCTGCCAGCCCCAGGAGAAGCCCCCTCCTTCCCTCCCCCCGCTCACTGCTCCCGGGCCCGAGGGGGGCGCAAGGGAGGGAGAAGCTAGGCCCCAGAGGCGTGAAGCCCCTGGGGCCCAAGCAAGAGGGGGGAGGGAGGGAAACGCTGGCCCCAGTGGGGGGGGGAGAAGCGCCCCTTCCTTCCTTCCTTCCTTCCTTCCTTCCTTCCTTCCTTCCTTCCTTCCCTCTCTCTCCCCCCACCTACCTACCTTCCTGTTACTTCCTTTCCCCCTTCCTTCCCCTCTCCCTTCCTTCCCCTCTCCCTTCCTTCCTTCCTTCCTTCCTTCTCTCTCTCCCCCCCACCTACCTACCTTCCTTCCTTCCTGTTCCTTTCCTTCCTTCCCCCTCCCTCCCTCCCTCCCTCCCTCCCTTCTGACACACTGCCGATGACGTCAGGGATGTGTGGCCTTTTGACACTTCCGGTGACATCAGGGTGTGTGGCATATGCAAATAAGTTATGCTAATGAGCTCCTGCACCTCTTTTTTTACGAAAGGACCCCTGAGAATTCTTACCACATAATTATAAGATCCCTTGGAGTTAAGACCTGAAAGTTTGGCGAAGCCATTGCTGAGTATGCAATATGTATTTTAGATATAAAATTCTTACCACATAATTATAAGATCCAATGGAGTAAGGATTTGCAAGTCTGGCAAAGCCATTGACAAGAATGTAACATGTATTTCATACTATTGGTCATCACTTTGTTTAACTTTCAGAGAAACCACACAAGGAAAGGCGAGGGGATTTAACCCTCAACCTCTGCTTGGTTTTTCTAACTGAAACTGGGCTTCCCATGCACTTATAAATACAGACACAATTTTTTTCTTTTATAAACACAACTTTTTCCCTTTAAAAGCAAATAACTTCATAAAGAACCTGTCAGATAGCAGGAATTGAATGGTTAAGCCCCCTTTCTCTATGTAATCCAGTTGTAACCAAACTTGGGTATACACACACAGATTTTATCTTTTACAAATGGATGGAGTTGCATGGTCTTTGTTATGTCAGTAATTGTCTTCTGGAATCACTAAATACCTCCCTGTACTTGGTCGTTCACAGAGATGCTTGCAATGCAATTCTAAACAGAATTACCTTTCTAAATCTTTTGATGTCAGTGGGCTCAAGGTGTAACTCTGTTTAGGTTGTCACTGTTGATTGCCTGTAGAAAAAGAACCCTTCTCCTGCTTCTATGAAATTTGACATGGAAACTCCATTCAAAGAGGGGGCACAATACCTGAGAATTTTATCCCAACTGGATGAGGAAATATGATTTAGAGCTGGAAATCTGCTTTGCCATCAATTGTCTATAAAACAACAATAATTTCTTCACAGAACCAGGATCCTATAGGCAAGGGGTACAGTCCTAGAGAATCACAGTCCTGCCCACAAGCCCTGGTATAGCACAGGATGCCAACTAAAGCTGCACTCAATCATAGCCCACCCACCCACACTACATAAATCTGAACCAGGATGCCCAACAGCTTAGTATACATTTATGTAAGTTAGACTTCACTTAATCAGAGGCATCCATTTGGTACATACATAATAGCTTCAAAGGCTCAGTGTCCCAGAGCCATGAAGCTAAAATTCTGAGCCCACCTGAGTCCAATTGAGGGCTGGGAGAGGGAAAAGCGATGCTCACTTTGCCGTCATTGAGCTGGTTTCCTGTGTCTTTTGCATTGTGTGAGAATTAATTCACAAGCATTGGAAAAGGTGCAGAAAAGGGCTACTAAAATGATTGGGGGAATGGAACACCTTCCATATGAAGAAAGGAGGTTTGGGCTCTTTAGCCTGGAGAAATGATGACTGAGGGATGACATGATACAGTATGAGAACTCATGGGCACTCAATAAAATTGATGAGCAGTAGGCTTAGAACAGATAAAAGGAAGTATTTCTTCACTCAAAGAATAATTAACATGTGGAATTCACTGCCACAAGAAATGGTGGTGGCTGCAAGAATAGACAGCTTCAAGTTGGTTTCATCAGTGGCTTATCAGGGGCTATTAGTGACAAGTAATAGATAGAACACTGTGTCTGGGACAGTGATGCTCTGTATTCCTGGTGCTTGGGTGGGTAACAGTGGGAAGGCTTTTGGAGTTCTGTCCCTGCTGGTGGACCTCCTGATGGCACCTGGGTTTTGGCCACTATGTAACACAGAGTGTTGGACTGGATGGGCCACTGGCGTGATCCAACATGGCTTCTCTTCTTTTCTTATGTTCTTAAGAGAGCCTCTTTGTACAAGTCTCTTGACACCAGCCAAAGAGCTTGCAGCATGGGTCTCACAGCCTGGGGCCCAGAAAGACAATTACATATACAGATTGGGAAATTCTAGAATGAATGCTGTGTCCTCATGTATCAACTAGTCATCTGCTTTTAGCAATCCCCTAGAATTCCACACAGATGTTTCTTTCAATATGCTTGCTTACATTGTTCTTGCTTTTGAGAACACTTCCCTAGGCAGACAGACACTGACTTCCTTTCCTCCTTCTAGAAGGCCCCTTCCTTTACAGTATCAGGAGCTGGAGAGCAAGTGGCAACAGCTTTGTCTTTGATGAAAATGTGTCCTTTTGCAGTTTTGAAGATCATTCAAGTATACGCTATAAAGTGCACCCAACTTGAGTCAAGCAACCATGGGAGAAAATAGCTGCTTTGGAGGGTAGACTCTATGGCATTATACCCTACTGAGGTCCCTCCCCTTTCCAAACCCAGCACTGCCCAGGCTCCACCCCCAAATATCCAGCTTTTTCACAACCCATAGCTAGCAAGTGCAGCTGATCGATCTGAATGGTTTGGTCACAGCATATGTGGGAACACCTTGGAGACAGCGCAGTTTTTGTGTCTTTAGAAAGTAGCTGGATCAAAGTAATCAATTCTTAAATAAGTTACTTGTTTTCCAGTTCATTTTAATATAGCATTTATAAGCAATTAGTGTCTGTCTGTCTGTCTGTCTGTCTGTCTGTCTGTCTGTCTCTGTAGAGCTTTACCCACATGAACTATAATGACCAGGGGTCATTTTTTGAGCAGGAGCTTGGGGAAGCTCAGCTCCGGGAGTTGGTGCCAGCCCCCCCCCCCCCCCGCCCCAGTGGGGGAATGCCTGCTTGTGTCATGGCTGCAGCAAAATGACCCTATCCCCTGGAAAGGTCCTTGTTCCTCTGACCAGCCTTCTGAAGACTTCAGCCACCACTGAAGCTATTCTCCCAGAATAGTGGTATTTCTGAGGCTTGGATTAGTAACTGTCCCCTCTCTGCCAGCTCTTTCTTTCTTTCTTTCTTTCTTTCTTTCTTTCTTTCTTTCTTTCTTTCTTTCTTTCTTTCTTTCTTTCTTTCTTTTCTTTCTTTCTTTCTTTCTTTCTTTCTGACATACTTTCAGTGATGCCAGGTGTTTAGCATATGCAAATAAGTTATACTAATGCATCATGCTAATGAGCTCTTGCACCTCTTTTTCTACGAAAGGACCCCTGATAATGACCATTATCTGTTTGAAGTGCTTTTGAAGTCTCCACTGTTGGACCCAGCTATCAAGGTATGAAAGAACTGCAGTCTAGGCTGCACCAAAAATTTGTCTTCAGCAAATTTATTTCATTTATATCCTGATTTTCTTTGCACTTTCTTTTTTGTCTTTGCCCAGTATTTATGGAGGTGCAACACACTGATGAAATGACACATTTTTCCTTCCAGAGAACCATGTGTACATGCAGTTGCATTTATGCCTATGAATAAAAGAACATAACATATACCTTGCCCTTGCACATACAACAAAATGCTTGCTTATGTGTTCAAAGGAAGCAGGACAAGTAATGCTGGCTTCATCCCCTGCCAAATCATGTTACCTCAGGTTGGGAATGCTGATTTTTAAAAAATGTTCTCAGTCATGGGGATGGAGCTTGTTATTTCCATTTTGTGTGCCCATGTTAGGGTAAATATGTGTAGGCACAGGTGAGGTCAATGCACTTGGTCACAGGCCAGCAAGATTCTTCCTACCTCTTCCCTCTCTCTCTCTCTGTTGGCCTGTGTCTACAATGTCAAAGCTGTTGTGTTCCTTGTAGAGCTCTACCCACATGAAACCCCACTTCTGTAGCCCAAGCAATCCCTCTGTACATCTTTTATCATTGATTTATATAAATAATCCTATGTCTGTCTATGGAACTTGCTCACTGGAGTAGATTGAAGCACTGGACTGTGCTTCTGAATATATAAATCTGAAGCTTAAATATACTTCATACTATTAGTGAGACTTCTTCAACTCATCTAATTCCTAAAGACTTGTCTTTAAGTTAAATCTTCTTTTCCCTTCAATGTTTATCATCATTGGTAATGTGCATATTAGTTATGGAGTATATTTTAACAGTCCTATAATGAATCTGGATTATAATCCAGGCAAAATTAAACACTTTCTAGGGCTGCAATCATCTGCATACAGACTGGGGAGTCCAACCTGGGTCTCCCAGACTTTAGTCTGGCACTCTAACCACTACACAATGCTGGCACTCCCAGGGCTTTCCCCCTATTTCCCCTTATTGTCTCCTTTTTTAAAAAAACAACAACAAACCACTGTATAGTGGAATCCAATGATTTCTCGCTAGGGGCTCTCCCAACTCCAATTTCCTGGTCAAAAATTCTGTAAAAACCAAAATGCAGTACCAGAGTGTTACTCACCCACATGGCAACTGACACATAAATGTGAATTTAACTTGATTCCTTATTTTGGCAGTAAAATTAACAGATCTGCTCAATTGATTCCCAGAATGATATGTGTATGGTTCTATTAATAAAGATAAAGATAAAGCTTTGCATCTTTACAGTTAAGGATTTCCAAAATGCTGAATGGGACATCTGCTTCCAGCACAAAGCTCAGTTTTCAGTTTATGTTTCCAGTGTTACATAAGATAACAGCAGGAGAGAGATGAGCTGCCAGTATAGGAGTGGGGAAAGACAACAGGAGCTGAGGAGCCTCTGGTTGGATCAAATCAGTCCAAATGGGTTATTGGGTAAACATTTGGGGTAATATGGATAGGAACATAATAGCACTTGGGAGTGAGGGTGGGACAGCGAAAAAGAGCCATGTGTGAACACAAAGGTGGCAAGGGAGGCGAGGATTGCTGGAGAGGGAAAAATGTTCTAGGTGTCTATCTGCCAGTGCTAAAAGTCTCCAAGCTGGAGTGCTGGGTGCTAAATGACAATTTAGATATAGGCTGAGGACAGACTGGCAGTCTGGCCCACTCTGCCTCCACTTTAAAAGTGCAGAGCGGCAGTCCAGACTGCCACATCTGCCTGGAGGAGGCGGGCCAGACGCAACACGTTCGGTGTTGCGCTCCTCCCGCAGCAGCCGGGCACCACTTAAGAGTGGTGTCCTGGCTGCTGCGCTCGCATTCCACCCGCTTCCGGGGTGTGTGAACGTGCACCAGCTGGGGGAGCTGCACGGCATTCACACACCGCCGCTGGAAGCCGTCCACAGTCTGGATGCTGCGGGTGGCTTCCTTGCGGTGGTGTGCGAATGCCGCGTGGTGGGGGCAATTTCCCCCACCTTGTTCTGCCGCGCCGCGGAGGCGCAGCAGAACACGAGTCTGTCCTCAGCCATAGTGGGTATCTCAGAAACATGGTGGAATGGGGAAAATCTATGGGATACTGTCATCCCTGGGTATAAGCTCTATAGGAAGGCTAGGGATGGGTGGCTTGGGGGAGATGTTGCATTGTACATTGTACATCAAAAGGGGAATAGAATAAAATAAGATAGAAAACTTTAGGGGAATTAACTCCTCAACCGAAGTGATATGGGTTATACACACTAGGCCATATGGGTTACCTAAAATTGGGGTTGTACTCTTGCCCACCTTGAGGCTGATCTTGAGATGGAGAAGGAAATAAGGGAGGTGACTAAAGCAAATGATGTTATGATCCTGGGAGACTTCAACCTCCCTCACATTGACTGGAAAAATATGTATATAAAGTACTGAGTCCAGAGACGCGTTGCAGTGAAATCAGCTCATAATTTTATTGATGGTACAATTCCAGGCTACTGAATGGGGCTTGGGGGTCTGCTTAAAAAATGTCTAAACCGCACCCCTGGCCTTGCCCAAACTCCCTGATAGGATAACTCCCTGATAGGATTACACGGATAAGATTATGCCCACTTCCTGATAGGATTACTCCCTGATAGGATTAGTCATGAGTTACCTTAAACCATAGGTCCCCTGGTGGAACCTGGCTGGCCGCTTGGTCTAATTTACAATCTGGTCGGGCTACTGTCTCCTGAAGCGGAGCTCCGGTAGCCAGCCCAGCCGCGTGTGTTTCTCTGACTGCATGCGTGGTTGCCATTAGGACATGACAATGTGTTTGATTCATGCTGTAGAAATGAGATTCCTAGACATCATAAATGATTGTGCACTGGAACAGTTGATCACATAGCCAACCAAAGGGGTAGTGATCTTGGACTTGGTTCAGAGCAGGACTCAAGACCTGGTGAAAGATGCAGAGGTTATTGTGCCAATTGAGAATGATGACCACAATGCTATTAAGTTCAGCGTGGAAAGCTAGCTGTAATGTCCAAAACTGTAACATTTGATGGAAAATTACAGGCCAGTTAGCTGAATGTCTGCCCCAGGCAAATTAGTAGAAACTGTTATCAAAGACAGCACATAGAGGAACAAAGCCTGCTGAGGCAAAATCAGCATGGCTTTTACAAAGGGAATTCCTGCCGCACCAACTTTTTGGAGTTGAGAAAGTGAACAAGCATGTACATGTAGGTAACAGTGATTCGGTAGATATTATATACTTGAGTATAGGGAAGGTGCCTCACCACAGACTCCTAAGTAAAATTAGCAGTCATGGGATAAGCGGACGGGCTCTCTTATGATGGGTTAAACGACAAGAGTTGGTTAAATTACAGGAAATAAAGAGCAGGATTAAATGGACAATTCTTCCAATGGATGGAAGTAAGCAGTGGGGTCCCACAAGGATCAGTATCAGAGCCAGTACTGTTTAATTTGTTCATAAATGATCTGGAACTAGGGATGAGCAGTGTCATGGCCAAGCTTGAGGATTACACAAATCAAGGATGGTGAAAACCAAGGATGACTGTGAAGAACTCCAGGAGGCTCTCCACAAACTGGGTGTGTGGGCAACAATATGGCAGATGCAGTTCAGTGTTGTTAAGTGTTAGCTGATGAACATCAGAACAAAAAAAAATCACAATTTCAAGTATAAGCTAATGGAGTCTGAACTTGCTGAGACAGGACAGGGAGATCTTGAGATCGTAGTAGATAGCTCAATGAAAGTGTCAACCCTGTGTGCTGCATTGGTGAAAATGGTAAATTCTATGTTTTGGATTAGGAAAGGGATTGAAAATAAAATGGCCGATATTAATAATATCCCTGCAGTGATCAATGGTGTAGCCTCATCTGGAATATTGTGTGCAGTTTTGGTCACTGTATCTCAAAAGGGACATTGCAGAACTGGGAAAAGTACAGTGGAGGCAGTCAAATTGATTAAGGGTTGGGAGCATCTTCCAAAGAGAATCTAGGACTTTTCAGTTTAGAAAAGAGTAAGGGTGGACATTATAGAGTTTTATAAAATTATGCATGAGGTGGAGACAGCTGACAAAGAGAAATTTGTCTGCATCTCCCAGAATACTAGAACTCAAGGGCATCAAATGAAGCTGATGCACAGTAGCTTCAGGAGGGGCAATAAGGAAATACTTCTTCACACAACATGTGATTGAAATGTGGATTTCATTTCCAGAGGATGTAGTTATGGCCACAAGCACAACTAGCTTTAAAAAGGAATTAGACAGATTCATAGAGGATGAGTCTATCTGTGGCTATGATCCATGGTGACTATAGGGAACTGTCATGTTCAGGACCAGCAAACCTCTGAATATCAGTACCAGGAGGCAACATCAGAGGAAGGCCTCCATCTCTGTGCTGTGTTGTTGGCCTTCCAAAGGAACTGGTTGGTCACTGTATGCAGGGGTCATTTTGAGCAGGAGCTCGGGGGAGCTCAGCTCCAGGAATTGGTGCCCCCTCCCGCAGTGGAATGCTTGCTTGTGTCATGGCTGTAGCAAAATGACCCCGCCCCCTGGAAAGGTCCTTGTTCCTCTGACCAGCCTTCTGAAGGCTTCAGCCACCACTGAAGCTGTCCTCCCAGAATAGTGGAATTTCTGAGGCTTGGATTAGTAGCTGTCCCCTCTCTTTCTTTCTTTCTTTCTTTCTTTCTTTCTTTCTTTCTTTCTTTCTTTCTTTCTTTCTTTCTTTCTTTCTTTCTTTCTTTCTTCCTTCCTCCCTCCCTCCCTCCCTCCCTCCCTCCCTCCCTCCCCTCTCTCTCTCCTTTCTTGCCTTCTGACATACTTCCGGTGATGTCAGGTGGTGTAGCATATGCAAATAAGTTATGCTAATGAGTTATGCTAATGAGCTCCTACACCTCTTTTTCTACGAAATGACCCCTGACTGTATGAGACAGGACACTGGATGGTGAATGTGTGAAATGTTACCACTGAAAAGAACTATGATTAGGGGGAATGCACATTATTGGAAATTCATATTTGTAATGTTTTGATCTGTGATAACTCAGTGATGATTACTGTGAACATTACTATCTTGATGGTGACTTTTCCTACTCTTCAGACATAATGTTAAGCAACACACACTATATGAATCAGGACCATCACATGATGTGTCTTCTCAATACATTACTGGCAGGTCTCCAGTTCAAAAGAAAGATCATAAGAAAACCCTACTGGACAAGAGTATAGACGTATCAGTTTTCTGGGTGGAGGGAGAGTCAAAGGCAAACCCCAGGCAGAGGTGGGGCCAAAGGCCAGGATCCCAAAATAGCTCAACAATAAATAATGAAACAATATATTTATTACATCAATTAATTAGATTAATTAATAAGAAAAATACAGTCTCCCTCCCTCCCTCTCCCTCTGCTCATTACAGAAGCTGCTCCTGGTCACCCTACTAGTGGCAGAGGCTGGTACCAGTTATCCAGCTTTCTTCACTTGTAGTGGGGGCAACTGGCTCATGGTAGCTCCTGCCCACCTCACACATGGTAGTTTGGGGCAATGTGCCCCGGGGGGGGGTTGCTTCTCAGGCCATCGGCCCACCAGGACTTTCCCCAATATCTGTAATGGCCAGTTTAACCTAGTGATCTTAGATCAGAATGGTCAAAGTTGTTCCACAGTTGCTTTACATTCTTCTTAGAATAATAGAATCATAGCGTTGGAAGCACTCTCCAGGGTCATCTAGTCCAACCCCTGCAAAAATGTCTCCTCCCCTCACTCTGTTCCCAAAAGATGGCAAAAACCCTCCAGGGTCCCTGGCCAAACTGGCCTAGAGAAAAAATTGCTTCCTGCCCCCATAGTAGCTATCAGCATTTCTCGGGCGAGTAAGGGCCATGAGAACAAAGCACTGATGCAACCCTTCCTGCCCTCCCTTCTCATGATCTGCCTAAGTTCACAGAATCAGCATTGCTGTCAGATGGCAGGAGAACAAGAAGTTCAGCTTGATGAAACTGTAGACTACTTTTTTGAAGAGCTGTTATTTAGCATGTCCAAACATGAGAACACAACTGGAAATAAGTGTAGTGTAAAATAAGATGCAAAGCTTGCCAAGTTTCATGAATATATATCTGCTTCTTCCAGGAGCTCTTCAGATGACAGAATCCTCAAGGAACCAGCCTGGTGTAGTAGTTAAGAGCGGCAGTCTCTGATCTGGAGAACAGAATCTCATTCCCCATTACTCCACATGAAGGCTACTGGGTGACCTTGGGTCAGTCACTGTTATCTCACAACAGTTTCAGCCCTACCTACCTCACAAGGTGACTGCTGTGGGAAAGGAAGGAAAGATGATTGTAAACTGCTTTGAGACTCCTTCGGATAGAAAAAAGAGGTATAAACACCAACTCTTCTTCTACTGCAAGCTATTGCTTAAAATTAGTCACTCAATATACCATTTTCTTGGACTTACAAAAGGGACAATTTCATGAATATGTACAAAATCAAGATTACTAGTCTACATGGTTGCATCAAGGAAATGCTGGAAATGCTCCCCCCCTTGAGCTTTTGCATTTTTGAAAAAAAAATGGCACTAAAATATATTTATAGTGATGTAGTCTTCTAATGATAGGTTTCACAAGTTCTCTGAATTTCTAGCTTTCTTTAAAAAAAAAAGTCTCTAGTTTCTTCCCTTTTGGAAATATAAGAAAAGAGGCATATCTCCAAAAGGGAAAAGGCTAGAGCATGGGTCCCCAACATAGTGCCTGTGGTGCTTGTTGACACATTTCCTGGTGCTCACCAAATGTTTTGAGATGGTGGGGTCAATCGGGTCTTTTGCACAACAGTGCTTTTGACTGGTCATTGGAGAAGTGATTGGCTGTATAGATTTAAATAACGTTTCAGTAGCAGCTGCTATCATACTGTGGGTTTAATTCTCCCTCTCACTCCTCTTTCCCAGTGTATTTTTTAATAATTACTCCCAGGGCTTTTTTTGTAGAAAAAGCCAGCAGGAACTTATTAGCATAATAGGTCACACTCAACAACAAAAATGCATTAGCGTATTAGGCCACACCCCTGACAGTGCAGCTCCCTCCCAAGATTGGCTTTCCCAGGTGCCCCACAACTTGCAGGGTGCATGGGGAACCCGAGGGAAGGAAGGCAGTTTCTGGATCAGCTTTCCCAGGGGTCCTGCAACTGTGGGGTGCCTGGGGAACTCCATAGATCGGCTTGGCTTCCCCAGGCACCCCGTGGCTTGTGAGGTGCCTGGGGAACCCGAGGGGGGGGGCTGTAGGTGTGGCCAGCTCAAAAGCCAGCTGGAAATCTGTTCCTGTGCGTTCCTGCCAAAAATAGCCCTGATTACTCCTCTTTTTTCCTGCACTTGGGTTTCTTCTCTCTGTGTATAGCTCTGCCACCCACAGTAGCCATTTTGTGGTTGTGCCCATGACCCTGTGTCAGAATTCCAAATTCTAGAGACTTCCTCTGGGAAAAAAGAAAGCTGGGAATTCAAAGAACCCGCTAAACCTAATTTTTTTTTTCTTATGCATGCTTATATTGATATAAAGGTTGCATTTTTTAAGAAATCAAAAATGAAATCACTTGTTTTGCAAGGGGGAGAGGGAGTAGGTTGATTATACAACAGTCCAATCATCAAAAAAGTGGCTGAAGATGGGTGGGAGACCGGGACAACTGAAACAAACTGTTGGAAAAGGCTACTCAAAATAGGCTTCAACAGGGCTCATTTCGTAGCAGGAATTCCTTTGCATATTAGGCCACACTACCTGATGTAGCCATTTACAGGGGCTACTGTAAGCTTTTGGAGGATTGGCTACATCAGGGGGTGTGGGCTAATATGCAGAGGAGCTCCTGCTACGAAATGAGCCCTGGGCTTCCAGAAAAAGATCAGGATAAAAGTAGTCTCAAAAGAACTGGGATGGAGGGACAGGAGCGGGGGGGGGGGGGGGGGGGGGGGGGCGGAAATGAAGCAAAAACTAAAGGCACAAAAATGTGAGTGGAAATCAGGGGATAAACCAAAGCAGAATGGGGCCACGTACACACACAAAAAAAACCATGTGGAAAAGCCCATTGTTAAGGAAATGGTTCTATTCCTTATTGCAGGTGGGAAAGAAAGAAAAGAAAAAGGAAGCTTCTGGTAACATAATTAAGTAAATAGTTCCAAATTTGAGAGAAGATGTGGATGGGAGATTGGAAGAAAGGGTAAAATACCATTTAAAAGTCAACCCCCTAAAAATAAAATAATAATTCAAAAATAAAAATCAAACCTTGAAGCAAATTTTTGATGAAGGTTACAAGAAAAGAAAGTTGTTCCACACTGGACTATTATGCTTACAGGGAACAGAGGAGAAAATGAAGAACCGTAGGCCAGAACAGGGAAATGGTGGAGGAACTCAGCTGTGATTGTATTATTAATGTTTGTTTATTAATGATTTGGAGTTGGGAGTAAGCTGTGAAGTGGCTAAATTTGCAGATGACACAAAGTTGTTGGTGAGAACCAGGGAGGATTGTGAGGCACTCCAAAGGGATCTGTTAAGGATGGGCGAGTGGGTATTGTGGCAAATGGGGTTTAATGTGGCCAAGTGCAAAGTGATGCCCATTGGAGCCAAATATCCTAACTATAAATACAGGTTGATGGGGTCCGAACTGGCGGAGACTGACCAAGAGAGAGATTTTGGAGTTATAGTAGATAACTTAATGAAAATGTCGAGGCAGTGTGTGACTGCAATGAAAAAGGCCAACGCTATGCTGGGGGTTATTAGGAAGGGAATTGAAAACAAATCAGCCAGTATCATAATGCCTCTGTATAAATCGATTATGCAACCTCATTTGGAGTACTGTGTACAGTTCTGGTTGCCACACCTCAAAAAAGATATTATAGCTTTGGAAAAAGTGCAGAAAAGGGCAACTAGAATGATAAAAGGGTTGGAACACTTTCCCTATGAAGAAAGGTTGAAGCGCTTGGGGCTCTTTAGCTTGGAGAAATGACCGCTGAGGGGTGACATGATCAAGGTTTATAAGATTATGCATGGGATAGAGCAGGTAGAGAAAGAAGTCCTTTTCTCCCTTTCTCACAGTACAAGAACTCGTGGGCACTCCATGAAATTGCTGAGCAGTCGGGTTAGAACAGATAAAAGGAAGTACTTCTTCACCCAAAGAGTGATTAACACATGGAATTCACTGCCACAGGAGGTGGTGGCAGCTACAAGAATGGATGGCTTCAAGAGGGAATTAGATAAAGACAAGAGGTGGGACCCGGGGGATCCACGGGGGGAGAGAGAAGGAGCCAATCCTTCTCCCCCCCACTGCTCCAGCGAGGCCTGCAGCTCTGCACTGCATGGGCCTCACCGCTCTCCCCCCTCTCCCCTGATTTTTTTAAAGGTTTCTGATTTTTCTGCACACTGGGGGACTGCCCCCTTTGTGTAGGGAAATCTCCCTGCCCCCCAGGTGCCCCCCGGTGTGGATTTAGGTATCCGCACGCAGGGGGCGCCTTCAGAATTAGTATATAGATATGGAGCAGAAGTCCATCAGTGGCTATTAGCCACAAAGTATAGATAGGAACTCTCAGTCTGAGGCAAGTGATGCTCTGTATTCTTGGTGTTTGGGGGGGGGCAACAGTGGGAGGGCTTCCTGCCCCCACTGCTGGACCTTCTGAGGGTACCTGGTGTTTTTGGCCACTGTGTGACAGAATGTTGGACTGGATGGGCCACTGGCCTGATCCAACATTGGCTTCTCTTATGTTCTTATGTATCAGGTGGGCTCCTAGGTTGACCAACCCAGGAGAAAGCAGAGGTAGACCAAGCCTGTGGGTCCATCTTATGCTGACTGCTAGCAGCCCAATGGGGATGTTCCCTCTGGGAAATCTGGGGGTGGGGGGCTCAAGCCCCAATTTCATGCCTTATGTTGCTGGATCAGACTAAAGGATCATTGTTCTCATATTGGCCAAGCAGATGCCTTTGAGACGCCTACAAGCAGGAAATGGAGGCAACAGCCTTCCTCTAATGTTGGCCCCCAGCAACTCATACTCAGAGAAGCACCATCTCCTAACCTGCAGATTTCTTCTAGCCTTTTTGCCTGAAAGATCTGAAATTGTGTAGTCCCCTTTTAAAACTATCTAAACTAGTGGCCATCATCACTACATCCTGGGGCAGTGAATTTGGTATGTCTGGTGTAGTGGTTAAGTGCGTGGACTCTAATCTGGGAGAACTGGGTTTGATTCCCCACTCCTCCACTTGCACCTGGCTGGATGACCTTGGGCAAGCCATAGCTTTGTACCAGCTATTCTCTCAAGGACAGCTTGGGAAAGAGTCCTCTCAGCCCCACCTACCTCACAGGGTGTCTGTTGTGGGGAGGGGAAGGGAAAAGGAGTTTGTAAGCCGCTCTGAGACTCTTAAGTGAGTGAAGGGCAGGATATAAATCCAATCTCTTCTTCTTCTCTTCTCTTCTATGTTAATTAAGTGTTGTGTGAAAAACTACTTTCTTTTGTTTGTTCTGAATCTATTGCCCATCCACATCGTTGGGTGACCTGGAAGTCTACTATTTTGAAAGAGGGAGAAGATGCTATTTGTCCACTTTTGCCATCCCATAGACAATTTTCTAAGCTCTTGGTCATATCTCTTGTTACTTGGAGTTTTTTCTAAATAAAAAACCCTAACCATGTTAGCTGTTTCTATTAGGCAAGGTGCTCTATCTCCTTGATCATCAGAAAAGGAGCATTCCCTTTTATACTCTACGGCACCCTTTTTGGACAGTAATACCTCTGAATATGAACTGCTGGGGACAAACAGGAAAAGAGTGTTGCAATCATGGCTTTCTTGTAACTGGCCAGAAGCATTTGCTGGGCATGGAAACAAAATGCTGGACCAGAAAAACCTTTGGTCTGATTCTGCAGATCTCTTGACATTTTGTGGAATAGAACTCTTCCCGTGGGGAAGCCCAGGTTTCTTCTGTGGTTGCTCCCACCTCATAGAATGGGTTTTCTGACACTGTTCTTGGAAGCTTCAGGAGGTACTGTAATGCCCACAGGCGTTTTATTGCACGTTATTAGGCTTGATTAGATTTTAAGATGTTAAGGGGGGAATTTGGGTTTTATTGTTGTTTGATGTTTTAATTGTAAGCTGCCTTGAGCCAAGGCAAAGTTTAAATAAATAAATAATTGCCCATGGCAATGGTCTGATGTAATCTGTTTATTATTGAGAATCCAATCCTTTGCTCCTGAACCTGCAGGGACTATAAATCTGAGTGTGCTTGTGCCAACATGTGGGACCTCCTGACAGTTTTTGATCCATGGTTCAAAGTGTGGAAAATGAATGCATGTAAGGAGTGGAGTGACAAACTCTGCAGTGCCCCCTAGCAAGGTATGCTTAATAAGGGTCTCTCCGGGCATGCATAGACTGGGCCCATGAAGAGAGGGGAAGAAAAACTAAACCAAACAAGCAAAAACCTCCAAAGGAAGTTTAGAAAACAAATAAAGGGCCAAAAATTTAAAAAAATCAATAGGTATGGACAAAAGTACACCGGTTTATTTCAAAAACTTCTAAAAACCTTGTAGGGGTCCAAATAAAGCCTCATAAAATAATTAAAGAAACAAATATACAAAAAGAACCCTGTATGACCTGATGCGTTTTGGCCCACAAGAGCTTTCTTCAGAAGTCAAATCATACAGAATACAAAATGTTCTGAAGAAGGCTTTTGTGGGCCAAAACATGTCAGGTCATATATGGTTCCTTTGGGGCATTTGTCACTTTGATTATTTTATGAGGCTTTATTTGGGCCCCTACAAAGTTTTTATGTGTTTCTGAAATAAACAAGTGTACTTTTGTCCATATCTATTGATACATAGACTGAGGTCAGTTTATCGCTAGGCGTGGGCATGAACTGGCTCATGCAGTAGTTTGTCATGAATTTTGGCCTGTTCATGGTTCACAAAGCAATGTTCACGATAAGGCAACCAGCACAAACATTCCACAAACCTTGGTGCTGTTCATGGCGGTTCATGGCAGTTTGTGAATGGATACATTTCCAGACAGACTGTCTGTTTACAAAACTCCAAAGCAATTGGGGGGGGGGGGGGAGAGAATTCTCCAGCCTTGGAAACACCAATAGGACCCTTCCAAAGCTTAATAGGCACTGCTGGTTGCCAATAACAGAGTTCCTATTCTGCTCTATGGGATCAGAATGCTATATATACTCTCAGCTCAGCTCCACATTCTCTTCTCTGTTGGTTGTTAGCAATTACACAGAGAGGTAGGTAACTTGTTAAAAGCAGACTAGCAGAGCACATTCCTTCCTGATTGTAAACTCCTCTCCCCTGCTGGGATTTGGGTGTTAGGTGAATTCAGGGCTCTGAGCTACCCTGCCTCTCTGCTCATGGCAAGCAGAGAGGCTTAGTTACTGGGTGCCTAGGCTGAGGACCCACATTTTATTACCCCTAACCAATGCTCCCTCTAAGCTGTGGAGTCTTTTGAGCAAAAAATCCTACTTTGTGAGCTACTGGCATTAAAGTTGTGAGCGAGCGATTTGGCTACTGCATAAATTAGTTTGCTCTGGAGCCATCCTCCCTGCACTAAGACAAAAATGTGCAAGCTGGAGGCTAAAAAACTGTGAGCTAGCTCACACTAACTCAGCTTAGAGGGAACATTGCCCCTAACCCCGTCCTGATTGTGAACACCTCTGTGCCATGAGGGTGAAAGTGGGTGCAAAGGGTGGTCGTCGAGGGGGGGAGGAGTCCTCTACCCCATGTGTCCCACAGGCCCCCATCCCTGGGCACCAAACCCATCCTGCCAGCCCACTGAACCCCGCCCCTAGTGGGGCATCACTGCAGGTCTTGGAGCCTCCTTCCCCTGATCTGTTCCTGGGGCTCTCCACAGAGACAAAAGAGCTGTTAGCACTGCCCAGAGACTAGCAGTTGCTAACACTCTTGGGAGAGGAGGACAATGATAGCAGTGATCCAGGGGGGCATCCTCCCACACAACTCCATGTTGCCTTGAGTACACAACTCCATGTCCCCTCCCAGCCCACTGCCATAAAGAAGCTATCCCTCCTTCCACCTTTTCCAGTCCTGGGGCCCTGTTTCCAGTCTACACTTTGGAAACATTTCCTCACCCTCCCCAGTGATCCCTGTGTGCCAGAGTGCCAGGTGTGCCACACCCATGTCTGGAAGGGCACAAACCTCCAACACTCGTCCTCCTCCATCCCCCACAGGCACCTGCAAAGGGTGTAACCCAGTATGTTGCTGCTGAGGGAAAAAGTGGCAGCCATTGCGAATAAGAAGAGACCCACTCCCTCTCAGCAGGGAGAAGCAGAGGGGAAGCAGGAGGCGCTTCCAAGAAAAGCTCCCTGCGCTCAGGGTGTGGTGGGTGAGACATCAAGGCAGGCCACCCTCCAAGAGGTCATTTCCCTGGGGATGCCAACAGTGCCATTCAGAAGGGCTATGTGCAGAGTGCAGGAAGCAGTCACTCACCACATCGGTGAGATGATTGCTGTGGATGACCAACCCTTCTCCCTCATGGAAGGCATAGCCTTTTGCCAGCTGCTGCAACACCTGGCTCCCTGGTACTCTGTCCCATCATGGAGGATCATGAACGAAAAAGTCTTGCCTGCCATGCACTGCTCCACAGTGGCAATGGTCAAGGCTCAGCTCAGCTCAGAGCACAAGGCAGAACTATACACTGCACAGCAGACCTCTGGAGCAGCCAGCAGCATGGCTACCTTTCCCTCACCACCCACTGGTGGCAACCAGAGAACCTCTCTGTTTGGACTGTTGGGGCATGGCCCAGGCCCCAGGAGGGGATAGTCCTGCCACCAGGCTACAAAGTGGCTCTGCTCCATATGCAGAGGATAGATGCAGACCATGTGGCATACAGCTTGAGATCAGAGAGCCCTGTCCCCCCCCCCCCCCCCCCCGGGTTTCTAACTACAGTCTGAGCTAGCTGCCCAAGATGATCTAAGAAGACCAAAGAACCAGCTGCGAAGAGAATTGAGCAGTAACAACTGCTGCAAAATTATTGAAATTCTGACACTAGCACTTTATTATATTTATGGTTTAAATGGTTTTAGAATTGTTTCATAGTTGTTAATCTATTTTAAGTGTATTGTAACATTTTAAGTTGTTTTTATGTAAGCTGCTTTGAGCCAGCTTTGGCCAGGAGGGTAGGGTAGAAATTTAATAAATCAGATCAATCAAATCAAGACATCACTGCCATGATACAGAGTAGCCTGAGGGAGTGGGTGGGTGACGGCAACATTTCCATGGCTACATGGTCATAGACACCAATGCCAACATGCTGACACTGGTGAAGGCTGTGTGCCTCATGGGCATCATCTGCCTGACGCACATGCTGCACCTGGTGATGAAGGATGCTCTGGGGCTAGGGAGAACTGTCAAGAGTGATCTGATGATGCCATCAAGTGTTCTTATTATTTATTATTGTTTATTGCTGATTTACTGATGTTAATTTATTGTTTTAATGATTGATTGTAAAGTTAAATATCAGACTGTGTTTTATTGCTTGTTGTAACCCACCCTGAGCTTGCTTGCGGGGTAGGGTGGGCTAGAAGCCCAATATAATAATAAATAAATTGTAATAAGGCTATTTGGAACTCTGGCACCTGCGAGATGCAGTCCTTGATGGAGACCAGCTGATGGCTGGCAACCCACTTCTTGCACAGCATCAAGTCTGCCCGTCTGCTGTGCGAGAGGCAGGGAGAGGGGAATGAGCTCAAATACCAGCTCATCCTGAACTTACCCAACCACTGGAATTCCACCTATGCCATGATTTTATGTTCAGTGGAGCATAAGGGTATGGTGAAGGACGTCATCTCCTCCATGATCAGGGAAGGGGAGCTCAGCATCATGAATGGCTAACCCTCTCCCAAATGGTGAATGGCTAACCCTCTCCCAAATGGTGTGTGTCCTCAGGTCCTTCTAGGAAACCAACAATGTGCTCTGGGCACATACAGCCAGCCTGGGGCAAGTCATCCCACTGATTCAAGGCCTGGCCTGGCCTCTGCGCTGCAGCTGGGCTCTGAGGGGACAGCTGTTCTCCCAAAGCTCAGGACCTTGCCACAGAGGTTGCAGGTAGGCACCCCCACCAGGTTGCATCTTCTCTGCAAGGAAGGGGAGTACAAACTGGCCCGTATCTGTGACCCCTGGATAAAAGACAGCATTGTTCTCTGAAATGCAGAGTTTGTGCAGTGGTAGAGTGTGCTCTGTGAAGAAGTACGGAGGCTATAGGTCAGCAGATGTGGCCAGAGGGAACAGCAGGTTGAAGAGGCTGTGTGTGGGAGTCTGGCACCTCTGCCTCAAAGAGCTCAGCCAGGGAGAAGCCTCACTACTGGTTGTCATTGGTGAACTGTGAGGTCAGCAGTGGTGGGGATGCCAGGCATGCAAGGATGGAAGATTTGGCAGAGGTGATGGTGAGGGAGTACCTCACTGAGTCCCCTGAGCCTGCTGACACTGATTCCCTGTAGTATAGGTCACACAAGATGGCACGGCCTATCTTGTGTGGTCATGAGTCTCCTCTCCTGCCCTCCCACCAGTGTCCAGAGTGAGTGGGTGTTCTCCCACTTGCGAGGCATTCTCTGTCCCCACCACTCCCTTCTGGACCCAGCCTGGGTGGACAAGTTAGCCTTCCTCAAGTTCAACCTCCCCCTGCTGGGCTACCCTGTTATGGACCTCACAGGGTAAGATCCAGGCCTCCTGTTGTCCCCCTGTGTGTCCCTCCATCCCTCCTCTTTTCTGGGTGATCCAGCATGCAGCCAATGGGTTGTGCCTTATCTGCACAATGTGTTACACTAATGGTGAATAACCAGAAATTTCACCTAGGGGTGGGCTGTGACCAGAGGATCTATGTGTTTGGGCCTAAGGGGATGTAGGAAGATTGTGGGCATGCCTTGCTGGGCATGCTTTCCTGGCTTGTCTGGTGGGGTTGGGGTGCCCACCAAACTGTCATGGGGTTACTTTGGGGAGCCCCTGTTGGAAGTCTTGTCATGTCTCTGGATCCAATTCAAGGTGTTGATGTTAACCTTCAAAGCCCTTAATGGTCTGGGACTGCCTCTCCCATTACAACCCCATGCTCCCTTCAGTCATCATCTAGGGGCATCTTGCTGGTGCCTGGTCCCAGAATGGCTCACTTAGTTGTTACCAAGGGAAGGGCCTTCTCAGTTGTGACCCCCTGCCCTGTTGAATCAAAGTCTCGAATGAAACCCGTGCCTGGTCAGACTTATTTAGTTTTTTCAGAGTATGCAAAGCTGAATTATTTAGGTTGGCCATTGGAGGGTCACCATGTGTTTTGATAGTGGTATGGTCATAGCCATATATTTTAATATTGTAATGTTAAAATTTTATATTTATTTCTTTTTATGTTTTTACTTTATTGGTTTTAATGTTGTAAGTTGCCACGAGACCCTTTGGGTGAATGATGATTAAACAAATCTAATAAACAACAAACAAACATCTGCCTGCCTTTCTGTTTTTCCAAATCTGCCTGGCCGAGGAAGCTCAACAGTGTTTCCTTTCCTCTGCAGAGAAGAAGAATTTGCTGCAGTGTTTTAGCACTTCCCTTGCATGTCTGGTGGGGCTGGGGTGCTCACCAAGCTGTCCCCTGCCTTGCTTCCAGTGCCTGGCTGGTGGGAGGTGTCTCCCCAGGTGAAATTTTCCTGTGAGTTTGGTATCACTGGCCTGTTCCTGAGTTGTTCCATAGAATCTTGGCTGTAACTTGCAGGTGTCTTTTCCAGAGAGAGCCCCAAGGGGACCTTTTTGGGGTTCCATAACTGGGACCCCAGAAATGTAATCTGCGTCAGTTTGGAGAGATTATAGAGGAGTGGGTGGCAGGGTGAGGTTCCCTGTGGGTTTGATGTGTGTAGCTTGCAGGGGGTCCATTCTATCCCCCTTTGAACCTGTGCCTGACATTTCCTCCAAAAGCACTTTCCTGGCATGACCTTGATCCTGTTGGGTTTGCCCTGCCACAGTGGCACTGGTTATGCTGGACACATGGTGCTGGTTTTGCTGAGCTTGCAAAAATGCCCCCCACCTTCAGTTTCTACTGCAGAGATTCTTGGGGACTTTGATTATGTTCTGCTGGGCTTCTATCACCCTTGCTTTTTTTCTTTTCTTTTTTTGCTGCTGCTGCTGCTTCTCCCCCTTATGGGAAACAATGAAGGATGGGGCACCTTCTTAGGGGGCTGTAATTTGGACCCCGTATGTCCAGTTGTCACCAAGGCAGGTAGAGGAGGGTCAGCCAGAGATCCTCTGCAAGTTTGTTGCCTCTAGCATGCTGGAGGGGTGGATTCTACTACATCATGAACCATACAAACGCAACCAATTAGTGCCGAAAAGTTAATGAAGGTCCATGATTTGCAAATGGGGCATGCCATGAACCACAAACTGAACCTTATTTTCCTGGTTCATGCCCATCCCTATTTATCACTCTATGCAATTTCATCTTACATACTTCAAAAGTGTGGAAAGGGCAGCTTGTCAAAGGCATCTGAAGAAGGCTCTTGCTTGTTTCAGATGTTAGAGATTTTTATAGTATTGTCCAAAGGACACCTCCTTTGCATTCCATGAGCTTTTCCTATACGGACAGGCATTTTTATCTGCCTGAGGCTCTGTCTAATGCTGAGTCACAAGGCAGGCAAGCCAGAAGTGTGCTTGTTTTGCGCTAGCTCAAACCTCAGTGTGATGATTCATGGGGGGGGGGGGGGGAGAAAAGAGCTTATGAGTCATTACCTTTGCCTGCCAAGTGCTTCACACGCTCTTTCTATTTCTTACGTAATGCAATGATCAATGAATATGGTGCCAAAGCAAAGTGCTTGTCCTCAGTGTGGTGCTAAATTCCCTGCTTATATCTATGATTATGAATATTTAGTGCCCATGAGCGCCATCCATCCACAGATATGCCCCACTGATTTCCATGAGGAGCATTCAATATGTGTTTAACGTCCCCCTTGAAGTCAACAGGACTTAAAACAAAAGTGCTTAAATGTATGTTTTTAAGCAGGCTGTCTTATCTGGTGAGGTTGCATGGGTACCTTCAATATTAATAGATTTTGGGAAACCTGTCAGGATATACAGCAAACTGGACAAAGATGGCAGCCATTTTGCTAGGAGTCAATGGTGACCAAGATTTATATCACACTTCAGCTGCTGCGGTACAAGTAAATGGCAGTGTCATTCCAGGTAGCCTTAAATCAATGCAAAAGATTATGCCATCTGCAGCAGCAGACTTGGCAGGATTAACATTTGTTCATTTCTTCATTCAATTCTAGTTATTCAGCCAGTGACAAACACCTGAATCCATGGCATCTACTAGTGAGATGTGGGAGATTGATGCTTGGATCCTCCAGCACTTTTTTAAGGTCAAAAAGAGGCTGTGGGTGGTTGTGATTTGTGTGTGTGTGTGTGTTAAGCCTCTACCTTGTTCCTGTCAACCTTGTCATAGTCACCACTTTCCCTCCGAAAATGTGGGCACTTGTTTTGTCAGTTTCTGGGGCTAATAACACTAGGGGGAAGCCAATTTCCATCAGGAAAATGGTGTCTATGGTTAGCACCCTCTGCATCAAATTTCCAACCTTAAAAAATATGTCAGGAGATCTAATCTCATACATCTTGACTCCCATGTCTCCATTCTTTTGGCTGCTGTCATATTTTCACTAACTTCTCAAGCACAGATGAAAACTAATGATAACATAACAATCAGATGATGATGGTTATTAGCCACAGGGGGCTGAAGTAAAATCTTGTATATCAAGTGTCTCTCAAAATGATCAGCATATGTGGGGACTTACTAGTGGATATAATTCTTATGGCTTTCCCCCCTATGATTTTGAAGTACTTGTTAGACATAGTAAACAACTAGCAAGACTATTGCTACAGTGGTTCTTTTCTTATGGCTTGGGTACTGTTCTTGTGCTGTAGTTCAGCACAGAGCTGCTGCATATGAACACTTCTTATACTGTGACATACAGTCAGTCCAGTTAGTTGTCTGTTCTGGCTAGCACCAGCTTTCTAAAGTCTCCAGCCCTGCTACTTTTAAATGGAGAGATCAAGTTTTGATCTTGAGTGTGCACACTGCCGCTGAGTTACAGCCTCTCCACAAGTCCGTTTGTTACAAATTGCAACTACTGGCTTTTTAAAAAACAACAACAACACAACTCTAAATCAATCTTAGGTTCTTTAAAATGAGTAGAAGAAGACACCCACTTTTTAAAAACCACTTTCTTTTTACAATTTTTTACAACTCCTAGCAACATCTGTCTTGGAAACTGAAACTGTCTTGGAAACTCATCTGAAAGTTGAAGTTCATTCAAAAATGCACTGAGAGCTTACTGAAAAGGTAAATTTTGGTTCTGGTGAAAGCCAGATGTTCCGAATGCTTGGTACACTCATTCTTCATCCAGATTAAGCAGACAATGATTATGAGCATGCAGTTTCTTTTTGTTAAGTACAACAAGGGTTCTGTTTCTTCAGCACCTTCTGAATCATTCAGACACTCTTAAATCTGGTTTGTGGGTAGAGATACTGCAGTTTTTGGTCTGGCCCTTTACTGGCAACACCAAATCTTGGAGCCACAGATATGCGTAACGAAGTCCTAAGAGTCTCAATAGTTAGCCAAGGGTTAGTCATTTCAGTAAGAGCTTCCTGCATCCAGATTCAATATATGCAGAATCCTTAGTTTATCAGAATTCTATTACTAGCCACAGCAAGTAAAGACGTTGGTTGTTCTAAAGAATTAATGGCCTCATTATTATTCAGAAATTCTGATCAGTGTCACAGCAAATGATAACTAATCTGCTAATGATAACTGAGCAAATGATAACACAGCAAATGATAACTGAGCTCCTCACCTGCCTTTCCTCCTCCCGCTAAAATCCCCACAAAATGAAATTGTAAGTAGCCTTAAAATATGAGGAAACCCAATGGGAATAAGGGCAAACTTCTAAACCCACTAAGCTGGTTCAGAGCCTTTTATCTCCACCAGGCCTAGCCGCTGACTTGGGAAACGCTTTGCCAAAGAGAGACAAAATGGCCACCGTCGCATCTTCCAAGGTCTCGCCCTCCCAGATGCTTACTATGACAGAATTTCACTCCACTATAGCCTCTTTGAAAAAAGATATTTTAAAATATATTCATGCAATTCTTCAGCCTTTGGCTGAGCAACTGGAGGCTTTGCAATCAACCATACAGGAGGTAGCCCTGACGGCAAACTCAGCTATGGAAACGGGTTTAGCCAACCAGGATGGAATCAGGAACTTAGAATCTCAGGAAAAGTGGGCAGCAGAAAAAATCCTTACCTTGGAAAACAAATTGAGAGACCGGAACATAAAATTTCGAGGAATTGTAGAGAAAGAAGAATCAACAATGGACTTGCAAATTTTCATGGCTACATGGCTCTCGACGGCTCTCCATCTGGAAGAAGGAATTGCTCCAAACATACTCAAAGCTTATCGCATGGGCTCCCCCTTTTCGAATAGGGACCGTTCCTCCAGAGACATTGTTATAGAACTTGCTGACCATCATACAAAGAGGAAAATCCTGGATGTTGCACGAGAACAAAGAGGCTTGATATATAAAAACAAAACTATTTTAGTATTTCCTGATTTATCGGCTGAGACTGCAGAATTGAAGATAACTCAAACCCATCGCTCAACAGCTAGCTGAAGCTAATATAAGGTATCGCTGGCTTCCTACTGGCAAGATGCAAATTCGTCATCAGGGCAAAACATGGATTGTTGAAGACTTGGAAGGAGGTGCAGTAACTCTATGTGGACTTAATCTCACTGTACCAATGGAGTGTGATAGATCTCTCAAGCGAAAGTTAGATTTTACTTCACCCCTTAAATCTAGTAAAATACCCATAAGAGATGCAAACTGAACTTATCTTATTGCTTAACGTTATAAGATTTGTTTGTTATCCAGCCTTTCTATCTTTCATCTGAGTTTGGCTACATAATTGTTGAATACTTTTAATTTTGTGTGAATTAACACCAGGGGCTTTATAGCCCCTTATTTATTTTGTTTTTTAGCAGGGGGGCGTTTTGGGGTCTTGGTTTTTGTATGCTCCCCTTGGGAGAGGGACGACTTAGCAAAGTGTGGTTCATTCCACCCCGACGAGGTTTTTTTTTGGTTCGGGGTGCAATGGGTCCCTTTGTGGCAAATAGTGACTTCTGGGCTTTGTTTGTATTTTTTGGTTTCATCGTTATTGTGGAGTTGCAGTTAAAAAAATTTTTGTGGGCAGGGGTGGGAGGGAGGGTGAGAGAGGGTGGGGTCTGGGGAAGCGAGCCGCAACCTCTGAGCTTTACTTTTTTTGTTTATAGCAAATTTTGGAGGCTATTTTATTTTGTGAGATATTGGGGTGCTGGGATAGGGAGGTGGGGAGTAGGGAGGAGGGGGGCTAAAATAAATAGTATATGTTTTATAGTTTTGTACTCGAACTCTGGAACCAATTTTTCTCCATATTATCTGAATCTAAAAGCAATCCTCTATTGTAGGTGCTCATTGGTTTTTTGTTTTGTTTTGGTATCTACAAGCTGGTTTTCTGGGTCACAAGAAATATGCTGTATATATTGTTTCCTTTTTAACTTTATGTTTTTAACTTTATGTTTTAGTATCTGATTCACTAGTGGGTAAGTTAATCGACGCAGACATACATCCAAAATGTTGGTCTGACCATGCACCTGTAACTTGTGATTTGAGCTTGACAGCAATTCAAAACCGAAGCTTTACATGGCGTTTTGATAATTTTTTATTAAAAAAACCAGTGGTAGTACAGCAAATTGAACAGGAGGTTCAGGATTTTTTTAAACATAATCAGAACGGCGAAGTTCCACTTCATACAGTCTGGGACGCTTGTAAGGCTGTGCTTAGAGGCAAGATCATATCTATTTCATCAGCAGTGGCTAAAAAGAAAATGAACATGAAATTGCACTTAATACAGACTATCGAATTATTGGAGGATCAACATAAATTAACATGCAGTTCCAAAGTCTATACACGCTTGCTAGAAGACTGTAAAAAATCAGAAGCTTTAGATAGTTATATTATTGAGAGGAATTTACTCTATTTGAAGCAATCCTATTGTTATAAAAACCCTAGGTCAGCCCGTCTCTTAGCATGGAAGGTTAAAGCTCAAAAATCAGCACGAGGCATCCAAATGATTTGTGATTCTAAAGGCGTTAGCCAAACCTCTACTCCTCATATTCTCGCTGTTTTTAAGGAATTTTATACCAATTTATATCAATCTACTAAACCTTTACCTACTTTAATTTCTCAATTTTTAGATACTAATACAAGTCTGCCAGCTCTTACGAAAACTCACCGTCTTTTCTTAAATCAACCTATAGATCTTATAGAACTTCAATCATCAATTCGCTCTTTGAAAAACAATAAATCTCCTGGTTTAGATGGTTATACTTCAGAGTATTATAAGCAATTTCAAACTACTTTATCTCCTTTTTTGTTGGAACTTTTCAATTCAATTTTGGATATGGGAATGATTCCCGAATCTTGGCACATAGCTAAATTAATTGTTATTCCAAAACCGGATAGAGATGTTAGAGACCCTAAATCTTATCAACCAATCTCATTGTTAAACAATGATTATAAACTGTTTATCCACATTTTGACTTCTAGACTTAACAGAATCATAGGGCAGTATATTTCTTTAGATCAGACTGGTTTCATCCCCTCACGGGATATGACAGATAATGTAAGGAAGGCCCTGAATGTCATACATCTTTGCAGATTTAAAAAGATTCAGGATACTTGTATTTTATCTTTAGATATTGAGAAGGCGTTCGATACTTTGGAGCCTTTGTACCTCTCCAGCCTTTTAAGTTGGATGCAGTTTGGTGATAAGTTTACCCAGGTTATTGGAGCACTTTATTCATCCCCATGAGCCATGTTGCACATTAATGATATGCATTCTTCTTTGATTCATCTATCTAGGGGCACTTGACAAGGGTGCCCCCTTTTGCCCCTTTTATTTGCTATAGCAGTTGAGCCTCTTGCTATCCTTCTTCGGAAAGATTCAGGTAATCCAGGTATTACATTAGGCCCCCTATCTATTAAACTAAGTCTATTCGCTGACGATATGATTTTATATAATTTGGACCCTCAAGTTTCTTTTCCCATTATTGAGTCTCACTTGCAATTTTTTGGAGTTATTTCAGGTTTAAAAGTTAATGAAGATAAAACACTTTTATATCCTATTTTGATGAGTTCTCATACAGAAACCATCCTTAGACATTCTTATCGGTACCAGTAGGTATCAGATAAATTTCGATATCTAGGGATCCAAATCCCATTAGATTTAAAAGATATTATGAAGGTTAACCATTTTCAAATTACAACATCAATTCAAAAGCTTTTGAAGCAATGGAACTTTAAATCATTGTCTTTGGCCGAGGACAGACTGGCAATCTAAAGCGGGGCAGGCACGCTTCGGAGACGGAAGAAAGGAGCACGTTCAGACATGCGCATCTTACCTGGCAGGGGAGGTAAGATCCGTTTCGTACTTACCCGTCTCCCAGTCGCTTTCCATCCGCTTTACCAGGACACCGGGTAAAACTGGTGTTCAGGGGCCGTCCTCCGCATGCCTCCCGCTTCCAAACAGTGTGAATGGTGTGCCGGCTCCGCGGCAGTCTGAACGCTCCGTATCGCCGCTGATCCGCATTGCTCTGGCCAGTGTGAATGGCCAGCTCCGTGGGGTTTTTCCCCCGCACCAGTTCCCTCCACTTTGCCTCCGCTTTAGATTGCCAGTCTGTCCTCGGCCTTTGATAGAACATATTGGTGTGGTCAAATCTCTTATTTTTCCTAAAATATTATTTTATTTAAGAGCTATTCCAATTATTCTTCCGAACTCTTCACTTCAGAGATGGCAAACTGATCTTAATACTTTTATTTGGCAATTTAAAAAGCCCAGGATTAATTTTAGCACTATTAGACACCCTTTAAAACTTGAAGGATTGGCAGTACCAGATGTAAAATCTTATTATTTTGCCGTGCTTTTGTCAAACTTGGTTAAACACTACAGGACTTCATACTTGGCTGATTGGAAACATTTGGATTTTGGAACAGGAACTTTTTTTGAGCATTTGTGGCATTCTTTTCCCCCTAAAAATCTCAAGAAATTTTCTAATCCTTTTTTATTATCAACGTTGCAAGCTTGGACTAAGTTTATATCTATCTTAGCTCCAAAATGGTCTCTACTTACCACTTTTACAGAGCAGCCATGGTTTATACCGGGGATGGGCCCTGATGCATTCCTACAATGGAAAAAGAAAAATCTTATTAGATTTATAGATGTTACCTCAAAGGGCTTTTTAAAATCTAAAGCAGTTCTAGAACACGATAATAATGTAAAGCTACCTTGGTTTGAATATCATCAATTAGCTGATTTACTCCGAGATAAATCTTTTAATAGTCTACAATTGGCCTTGACCCCATTTGAGAAAATTCTTTATTCTGACCTAATCCCTATCAAAGGTTTAATCTCTCAAATTTATGTTTTATTAATAGAATCTTCTTTTAGAAGAAGAAGAAGAAGAGATTGCATTTATAACCCGCCCTCCACTCCCCAAGGGAGTCTCAGAGCGGATTACAAACTCCTTTTCCCTTCCCCTCCCCACAACAGACACCCTGTGAGGTAGGTGGGGCTGAGAGAGCTCTTTCCCAAACTGTCCTTGAGGGAACAGCTGGTACATCAAAGTTTATGTTGGGTATTGTTAGTATGATATAGTATTGTAGTTTTTCTTCTTATGGGTTGTTTATTTTCAACCTCAATTTGATAATGTATGTTTGCATAAGTTTCAATAAAAAGTATTTAAAAAAATGTAGTGTGTCCCAGTTGAAAAACAATATGAGGGGGTAAGAGAAATGAAGCTTATGTGCTTTGATTCAGAAACCTTTGCACATCCTGAAGAGCATATGAATCTCCCGTGTAAGTAAGCTTGTCCTTTCATTTCAATTGAATAGACTACACTCATATGTGGAGTTGCTTTTCCATGGAAATGACAATGGCAAAGCTCTTATGGTCTATGAATGCATTATAGACCTCACTTCCTCTACCCTAAGCCAAACTATTTAGAGGCTGTTAGTTGTTTTTTCAACAAATTTTTTTGAATAAGGAAGTGCCCTCTGCACCCAAAATAAGGTTTGGACCCCCCACACTTCATACATCCCCCATCTTCAGGGGACTCTACCCTTAGAGCAGACATATGTTATGTCCCAGTCCAAATCGTGGTTCTTGTGCCAGCTGCTCTAAAGTGGGGTGCCCCCAGGACAAAAACACAGGCAGACACTAGGGCCGCACTATATGCCCCCCAAATCTTTGGACCATCCAAAATGACACATCTCCACACTCTGGGGACTGTCCCCTGCAAGATGACATACAGCACTGCCCGGTCCAAACACTGGTTCTGAAGACACAACGTTCTATTCGGAGTGCTTCCCAGAGGCCTGTATTTCAAAGGAATGACACATTTAGACCATATGACACAATATTTAGACATCGATCCTCCTCAAAATTCTGTTCACCAGCCCAGTTGCTACTTGGGGCTTTCCATACTCCCTTCCAAGAAAAGTCCCAGCACTTCTTAGTTGTGACATTAGTGAGGCAACCTCAAAAATGTTTAAAAAGTAAAGTAAATTACTTTGGCTGTGATCACACACACTAAATAATCCACTTTCAATCCACTTTCAATGCACTTTTGAATTGGATTTTGCCAGTTCACACAGTAAAATCCAGTTGGAAAGTGCACTGAAAGTGGATTGAAAGTGGATTATTTAGTGTGTGTGATCCCAGCCTATGGAACTGGCAGGTGGTTTTGCACAGAACAATACCTCATACATCCCCATCTTCACCTTCTATTCGGAGCGCTCTCCCTGAGGCCTATATTTAAAAGGAGATTTGAATAATAACGAACTGAGATTGCAGAATTTGAATTCGTTCACAAGGATGGATCTCTCAGGGCTTGATGGATTCTCATCTCAACAGATATGCTGATGTTCCATACCCATGTTTCAATCAAGCTATTTGGAGAGGACATTGCAGCTTTGCATTCTGACTTATTTCCTCTAAACTGTCCTTGCATCCTTTTATTTGGGTATAACCACTCAAGGATTTCTATTCAAATTCAGTCTGAGCAGACGAGCTTTGACAATTGAAAGCTCAGATTCTCCAAGGTGCTACTGTGGGCAGTCTCTGGCTGAGGACAGACTTGAAGTCTGCTGCGCCTCTGTGGTGCAGCAGACTAAGGCAATGGGAATTGTCCCCGCCGCGCGGTGTTCGCACGCCACTGGAAGGAAGCCGCCCGCAGCGTTCAGACTGCAGGCGGCTTCCTACGGCAGCGTGTGAACGCCATGCGGCTCCCCCTCCCGGCGTGCATTCACACCCGCCTCTGGTGGGTGGAACACGCGTCGCAGCAGCCGGAGCACCCCTTTTAAGTGGTGCCTGGCTGCTGTGGGCGGAGCACGGCGCCGGACGCAATGCGTCCGGGCTGCCTCCTCGGGGCAGATGTGGCCATCTGAACGGCTGCTCTGCCTCTGCTTTTGAAGCGGAGGCAAAGCGGCTGAGACTGCCAGTCTGTCCTCGGCCTCTGTGTGTGATTGCTCAGTGATTGGAGAGTAGGCCACGTGATTGCTGCAAGTGTCCATGGGATGCTTTGGGGCCTGAAACAACTTACAAAACATAACCCACAGTTGCTTTTTTTAGGCAAGGTTACATTTTCAGACCAATTTCGGGAGCGTTGTGAATTTGCATCTTCATATCTGTAGGTTTGCTCTTTTCATCACTGTGACATCATCATCAATTTTTAGAAATGACTTGGAAAGCCAGAAAGGATGGTACTGCCTTTGAGGACAACATAATAACTGCATTCTTACAACACTATTGTTTGCTGCAGAAAGAGGGATATTGGAAGACCATCTCTGTTTGGGGGAGGATGGCAAGTGAGTTATATTCAAATACAATACAGTTTATGAAATGGCTATATAATTTCTGGCATGAAGACCGAAGGGGGCTAAAAACCAAAACACTCCTGATGGTTAAATCAGAGAAAAAAGCTAGTGACTGAAGATTCATGTCCTTCTGTCATGTATGATAACTGCAAAGACTGGTCTCTTCCAATAACAGCTTAAGTCACACAACTAAACCCTAATGTGAGTGGTTCTGTGGATACACAAAGTGTGCCAAAATAGTAATACAGAACATGATTGTGCTAGTAAATTTTGGCCTCTGTTTTCTGAAAAGAAGGATGTGCCCATTTCCAATGAAAAACAACACCAAGCAATTGCTGATAATGATGACTGGTCATCTATATCTGGCGGCACTGATATGAGTCTTAGCAATAAAGAGGTGATGGTCAGAAATTCCACCCTGCAGCAAATGCTATCCACTGAAATACCTGTTTCCACAACTGGGGAATTTAAAGCTCATGCTTACCATCATTTACCATTACTTTGTGCATAAGTGAATGGAGACAGATATTCTTGCGCACATCACAACCTGGATTACAGAGTAGCTGGGCAACTCTCTTGGCAGAAAAGATTAAGGAGTATAACAGATTTTGTATGTTCATTTTCATATGTAACCACATTAAAATAAAGAATTCAAGGAAAACAAATGCCCCATTTTGGTATGGCAAAGCAAAATGCAAATTTAATGGGTGCATTATGTTATACATGAGTATTAAGGATATGCCAAAAAAAGAGGCAAGTTCTGTTAGAATAAATATCACTGTGAGAGGACAAATACACCACACAGTTGGCCATGAATACAAAAGGCACACACATCAACCAGAAAGAATTAAACTAAGAAAAGAACTTAAAGGAGACATGCCAAGTCAGCTGAGGGTTAAGCTCATCAGTCATTGTGACCCTGATGCATTAATTGCTGGCAACCACAAAGACATAAAGAGTTCTTCAGTACTGCAAAAGATTTCTAGTGAAGGGAATCTTGATGGAAGGACAGATCACAACACTGTCCAGGACTGTATCAACATACAGGGCAAACAGGATGCCGAAGAACATCTTCTTTATAAAACAGACCATTCATACCTACAGGTGATTTCTGCATCACCTTTCAGATTACACTATGGATTTGTAGTGAGGAAACCACCGTCAGTTAAACACCAAATCTTATACTATGTTTTGCGCACAAAAGTACCCTCAGATTCATCATGCATAATTCCCATAGTGGAAATGCTTTCCTCAGACCAGAGTACTCCCACCATGTCCCACTGGTTGGCATTGCTTTCATGTGATATGCTTCGAATCACCGGACACCATCTGAAGCCTCAAAAAGTTGAATGTGACCATAGCTGGGCTTTAATACATGTGGTCACCAAGGTTTTCAACCATGTAATGCCACTTCACTACCTCCACATGTGTTATGATGTATGTGTTAATGACAGAAGGGTCAAGTTTACGGTAGTACATAACTGTGCAGCACATATGATAAAACTTATGGTTGGACATGTCAGTAAGTTAAAGCTTTCAAGAGAAGTGAAGAGTTTTTTCCTGTATTCATTTGCACTACTGCAAAATGGAAAAACAATACAGGAGTGCGGTGAGCTCGTTAAACGCCTCACCATAATATTTGGGAGCAAATATCTTACAGATAATTGTAGGAAGGCAGTCAGCACTGTACAACAGGATTTGAAAAACCAAAAAATGTCAGCAATTGATCAATACTTTGGGTTGGAAGATGACATCATGGAAACACTGTCAGAGTATGTATATCAGGGGTCACCCTTTGTAAAATTAATCCCACAAGAAAACCCTGAGGATGAGTTACTGAGCAGTGCGTTACAACCCAACATCTACTACAACTTAAAACTGAATAAACTCTTGTCAAGATACTTCAGACACTGCCATTATGGAGTGGAATTATGCTGCAATCCAAATGGTGTCTGCAAACCAGAGACAGTAATTCGAATGCTGAGAATTAGTTCAGAATAGTTAAGAATCAAGTTCTGAATTCCAAACTTCATCGCAGACCGGGAGAATTTGTTGAGATAATGAAAGAAACTATTCAGGGAAGACTACGTGTGGCCGCAATAGGCATCTTCCAGGAAAACAATCCAAAGAAAGACAAATTAAAAAGAAGGTGCTCAAAGAAGAAAGGAAAAAAAGATATCCCACATCCAATGATTCTGGTGGAAACTTGGAGCAAACACCTACAATCAGCATCTCAGGAAGTGCCCAAGTATTATAGAGCTCCACCTGTGTGTCTGCGCAAAGGAAAACATAGTGAATATGACTGCCCTCCTTGGAATGGAGCAGCTCATTTAAACAGGAGAAAGGTAGTCCTTAGAAATACTTGCACTATAGACAATCTTCTGTATATAATTCATATGAGCATTGAACATTATCCAGAACTGAAAAAAAGTATCAAGGCATTGCAGAACAGCGTGGAAGCAGTTAACATGTTGCTGTGAGTGAATGATGCCTTTTCAGAAAAGAAGTGGAGTACAGGAAAAATGGAATGGCTGATGCGATTTGAGCGGTTCAAGGGGAAGAGTTTATGGGACTGCTATGGAACTGAAGAAGAGATGGTGACCTCACCTCTCACTTACTTCTGGCATACAATACAGTACTCCACTTGCAGCAACCAAAATTGTCCAAAAAAGGAATGTCATATTAAGCCTTCAGAGATCATTCTATAGTGAGTATACATTCATAGAATTTAAAGCACTTGGTTAATACATAGGAGTCTTTAATAAGGAGAGTTATCTCTGTGATGTTTCACATCATGACTATTGGTCAGAAAAGTAATCTTAGGCTGAGGACAGACTGGCAATCTGCCCCGGGAGAGGTCTGCATGGGAAACGGGGAAAGGGAGCCGGTCCAGACATGCGCAGCTGTCCCTCAGCTCCCTTCCGTACTTATGCGTCTTGAAGACGTTTTCCTTTCGCTTTACCGGGACACCGGGAGAAACCGGTGTTCAGGGGCCGTCTTCCGCATGCCTCCCGCTTCCAGGCAATGTGAACCGGAAGAAGGCGGGAGGCAAGCGAAGGCGGCAGTGCGAACACGGCGTTTTGCCAGTTTGCGCATGAGCGCACATGCGCACATGCGCAAATTGCCGAAACAGCCCTATCACGAACTGCGGAGGCCAGCCCACGTGGGGCCACTCTGCAGCAGTCTTTTTTTTTTGTAAAGAAATTTTTATTTTTCAAAAAAAAAAAAACATCGAAAATAATACATTTAACCTTATACAAATCCCTTTTTCCATATTAGATAACATTTTGTTCTATTTGTACATTCTATTTTTATCTTGTTTTGGTGGTTTCCCACCACATCTGAAGCATAACACATTTTCCATTTTATTCAAAATAGTAATACTTATATCTATGTTTCGTTTCTGGTAACGGTTATATAGCTTTAAAATACTTATACTTATACACCAATTCTTATTTTCTATACTCTTATGTATTTCTAAATAAAAACAGTTTCATTGTCTAATTTTAACTAAAACATTCATATAATATATTTCTATTCCTTTATGCTATTATAACCATGTATAGATATAGTTTTTCATATCCCAATACTTTTCAACATATTCTTTCAAATCTTTCCAGTCTTCCAGAAAGGTCTCTGAGTAGAGATTATTCAATTTTCTAGTCCACTTATCCATTTCAGCCATATATAACAGTTTTTTCAACCATTCCCACACCTCTGGTATTTTTTCATTTTTCCAGTTTTGTGCATACACCATTCTTGCTGTTGTAATCATATACCATATTATTGTCCTTTTCTTTACATTTATCTCTTCTAGTTTAAGTCCTAGCAATAACATTTCAGGCAACTTCTTAAATGTACATTTCAAGATTTTTTCCATTTCTGCATGTATTTTTGACCAATAAGTCTTTGCTTTATCACAAGTCCACCACATATGATAAAAAGACCCTTCTTTCTTTTTACACTTCCAACATTTGTTAGACATATTTTGACCAATATTTGCAATTTTTTTTGGTGTCATATACCATCTATACATCATTTTAAAACAATTTTCTTTTAAGTTATAACACGTAGATATACTCATAGCATTTTTCCATAAAAATTCCCAAGATTCCATTTCAATGTCTTTGTTAAAGTTTATCGCCCATTTTACCATTTGTTCTTTTACCATTTCATCAGCATTAAACCATTTTAGCAAGACTTTATACATTTTAGAAATCATTTTTTTCCCACCTTCCTCCCAAACTTGTTCTATTTCATTATTTTTTTCCCTGAAACCGTGTTTTTTATCACTTCTATACAAGTCATATATTTGTCTATATCTTAACCAACCATAATCAAAATCAATCTGATGCTGCTCCTTCAGTTTGAAATCCTTGCCATGTCTTATTAATAAGTCTCTATACTTCAGCCAATCTTGTCCTTTATATCTTGATATTGGATGTAAGACTTCTGCGGGTACAATCCACATGGGTATCTCTTCTGAAAAAAAGTTTTTATATCTTGTCCACGTATCCATTAGTGTTCTTCTCAAATAATGATGTTTAAACATATTGTCCATTTTTGTTTTGCCATAATACAAATATGCATGCCACCCAAATCTACAATCATGACCTTCCAGGGACAATAACATTCTATCTTGTAACATAGTCCATGCCCCTACCCAGGTCAAACATATTGCATCATGGTATAACCTTAGATTTGGTAGTTGAAACCCTCCTCTTTCTTTGGCATCACACATTATTTTCATCTTAATTCTTGGTTTTTTCCCTCCCCACACAAATTTAGACAGCTCCTTCTGCCAACATTTGAATGTTTTTACATCTTTCACAATTGGAATAGTTTGAAACAAAAACATTAATCGTGGTAACACATTCATCTTGACCACCGCAATTCTACCCAGCAATGACAAATTCAATACATTCCACTTTTTAATATCCTGCATAATTTGCAACCATAATTTTTCATAATTATTTTTATAAAGATCAATATTTTTCATAGTTAGGTTTACACCCAGGTATTTTGTCTTTTTCACCACCTCACATTCTGTAAGTTTTTGTAACTCGTTTTGTTTCTTATTTGACATATTTTTGCACATTACTTTCGATTTGTTTTTATTTACATAAAATCCTGCTAAGTCACCAAACTCTTTTACTCTCTGTAACAAATGTGGTAATGTGGATAAGGGGTCTTCCACTATAAACATCACATCATCTGCAAAGGCCCTATATTTGAAAGAAAAACCTTTAGTTGTTAAGCCTTTAATATCTTTGTCTTCCTTCACATTTAACAGTAGAACTTCTAAAATCCAAATAAATAGCAGCGGCGAAAGCGGGCATCCTTGTCTTGTTCCTTTTTCAACTTTAAAATCGTCTGTCTTTTCAGTATTAATTATTATTGAGGATTTCTGTTCTTTATATATTGCTTTAATGAAGTTAAGCATATATTCACCGATCTCAAGATGTTCTAAAACTTCAAACATAAAATCCCAGTTTAAATTATCAAACGCTTTCTCCGCATCTAAAAAGAAAAAGCCCACTTCCTTTTCAGGATGTTTGTCGTAATATTCTATAGCGTCCACTACTACTCTTAGATTGTCCCTTATTTGTCGATTAGGTAAGAACCCTGCTTGTTCTGTTTGTATAGTCTCTTTAAGGTGCTCTTTTAGTCTATCCGCTATAATCTTAGCAAAAATCTTATAATCATTATTCAGTAAAGAGATCGGTCTATAGTTCTTAACATTGGTCAAATCCTGATTTTCTTTCGGGATCAGTGAGATGGATGCATCTTTCCAGGTTTCTGGTACCTCTCCAGTAACTCTTATATTGTTCATCAATAGCAGTAACACCGGTGAAACTGACTCCTGTAACGTTTTGTAGAACTTCGCTGTAAATCCATCCGGTCCAGGTGCTTTACCTAATTTTGAGTCATTTATTGCATTTTTGATCTCTTGTAATGATACTGGATTATTAAATAGTTCTTTAATTTTCTCTGTTGGTTTTGGTAGCTTTAATGTTTGCAGGTATTCTTTAATCTTTCTTCTGTCTTTGTTTTCCTTCTTAAAAAGTTTTGCGTAGTATTTAAAAAGTTCTCTTTTTATTCCTTTGTTATCTATTATCTCAATATTATCTCTTATCACTTTAGTGATAAATTTATTTTCACGTTTTTTCTTTAATTGCCATGCTAAGTATTTTCCGGGTTTATTTGCACCTTCAAATGCTTTTTGTTGAAGTTTTTTTAAGTTCCAGTACATCTCCTGGTTCAAAATGGCTTTTGCTTGGTCTTGTAGCATCCAAATTTCCTTTTGCAGTTTCTTTTTCCCTGGTTTCTTCTTCAGTTCTTCTTCCTTTGTTTTAATGGCTTGTAAAATATTTTCATATTGCTCTTTTTTCTTTTTATTATCTTTAGCATTTAACGATATCAATAGTCCTCTCATCACTGCTTTATATGCATCCCATACGGTTTGAATTTTAACTTCTTTCTGCATGTTTACTTGGAAGTATAGGTCTGTTTCTTCAAGTAATTTTTTAATTATTTCTTGATTATCTAATAAGTCCTCGTTTATTCTCCATCTCTTTTGTTTTTTAATCTGCCCAGCTGTCCATAAACACGGATTGTGATCTGAGATTATTCTGGGTAAAATTTCCACTTTTCTTGTCTTAAAGGTTAGGTTAGTAGTCATCCAAATCATGTCAATTCTTGAATGTGAGTCATGTCTGTTAGAGTAAAAGGTAAAGTCTTTTCCTTGTGGGTTAGCTTTCCTCCAAATATCTTCCAACTTTTCTTGTTTTATCAGTTCAAAAAAGTTTTTTGGAAGCTTCCCTAACGTCTCATCCTTTCTTTTAGAGCGCCTGTCTAGTTTATTATCTACAGTTCCGTTGAAATCTCCTAACATCATAATTTGATCATAGTTTACATTGTCCAATTCCATTTGAAGTTCTTTAAAAAAAATTTCTTTAGCTCCATTCGGAGCATAAATGTTCACAATCAAAGTTTTCACTCCTTGCAGTAAAATTTCAATAGCTAAATATCTTCCATCTTTGTCTTTGAATATTACTTTGGGTTCCAAATCTTTTTTGACATATGTTACAACACCATTTTTTTTATTGCTTGCTAAAGAATAAAATTCTTCTCCCAATTTTTTCCTTATTAAATATTTATGGTCTTGGTTTTTAAGATGAGCTTCTTGCAAGCAAATTATATTACATTTTTGTTTTTCCAACCAGTGACCTACCATTCTACGTTTTTGGGGTGAATTTAGTCCATTTACATTCCATGTAAGTATTTTGTAATCCATTTTGATATATTCTTAAATATCTCCAAAATCGTCTTTATTCTCTCCCAGGAATGCATACATTTCTTCTGTGCTTTTAATCACCACTCTGGAGCTGCCATAATAAAAACTTAGTCCTTGAGGTATTTCCCAACGAAATCTGATTTTTTTCTCCTTCAGTTTATCCGTCAGACGCTTGAATTTTTTCCTTTCTTGCAGTATTGCTCTAGGCAATTCTTTCATTACTATGATTTTCTTTCCATCTATTACAAAGGGGTCAGTAAAGCACTTCCTGTAGATTTGTTCTTTTGTTCTTTTCATTGTAAATTGGACAACCACGTCTCTTGGTATGTTTTTGTCTCTTGCATATGTAGAATTAACTCTATAAACAAGATCCATGTGTTCTTTAACAACTTCTTCCTGTTCTTGTAAAAAATCTGCTATTGCTTCTTGCATTCTTGTAAAAATATCCTCATTCAATTTTTCCTCAATCCCTCGAAATCTCAAGTGGTTTTGCATATCTTTATAATGCATCATCTTTTCCATCCTCTCGTTCTCTCTCATTGTCTTATGGGTGTTTTCTTCCAGTTCTTTTACTTTAGTTTCTATATCTTGTGTTCTTGTGGATAATTTTTGAAATTCTGCTTTTAATTCCATGCAATTTTTATCTGCTTGAGCCGCTATATTATTCATTTTAACATTTACCTCTCCTATAGCGTCTAACATTTTCTTTTCCATTGCTTCCATAACAGCTAGTAGCTCTTTTTCTTTTTTTGCTGCCATTGTAGGAGAGGACCATGTGGCTGCTCTCGATCTTAGTCCTCGGTCCGTTTTGCCTCTTTAAAAGGATCGATTTTATCTTGTCTTCCAAATCAAACACCAATTAGTGCATTCAAACAAGCTAATCTTGCCAAGTCAAATTATGTTGGTTTCAGCCTTCTACGTTATATAATCTTTGAGATATTGCAGTTTAAAAATTTTATAAATCCAAAATGGCGGCCGCGACTTCTCTATGGTTAATGTCAAAGGTTATAGTCTTTTTACCTTGCTTCTGGCTTGCCGTAGTTTCCTTTTGTCCCTTCCTTTTCTTTACTTGTCTGCTCTCTGCACGTCACTTCCTGTTATGGTCTTTCTGGTCCGGCAGTATTTAGAGTCCCCTTTCTGGTCCGGCAGTATTTAGAGTCCCCTTTCTGGTCCGGCAGTATTTAGAGTCCCCTTTACCTTCTTCCGGTTCTTCTCCTTTTTCCTTCTTGTCTGCTCTTCTAGCCGTCACTTCCTGATTCAGTCCTCACGTCTTAATCTCGCGATGCTTGGTTCCCTTCTCCCTCTTTGTCTCGCGATGCTTGGCTTCCCCTCCTGACTCCTTTTAACCGCAGGAATGTTAAACAACTTGTTTTTTTGGCTTTTTAAGTTCAAATTCGGTTTTTTAGCACTTCAAAACTGCTCTCATCCAATCAACATCAGTCTATTGCTTCACCCGATCTGTTTTTCATCTTTCAAAACGCGGCAATGGTAAGGCAAAAAACTTTTTTCCGTTACCTTTTGTTGTTACTTCGCTTCAGATGTGGTCCCAACGTTTAAACTTTGTCTTCTTTGTTAAGGAATCAGGGGAATTGGAGGTTTTATGCTGAATTTTTCAGCTCAGCTCGGCTCCTTAGAGATACTCGCAAGAATCCTCTTCGGCTGCAGTGCTCAAGGTGTCGGAAAAGTCTCCTCCGAGACTTTCCCTTCACCGAGGTTGCTCAAACCTGGATTATATTGCTTGCTGGTCCTCACACTACCTGTGTGAGGTTGCGTCGGGTGGATTAACCCACCCAAGCTGTCAGGAAGAGCCGCTGTCCGCCTTGCGCATTTGCAAAGCGTGTCAGACCTCCATTCTCCCAACTGGAAACCTCCACTCTGCAGCAGTCTGAACGCTCCATAACAGCATCCTTGCGCAATACACTGGCCAGTGTGAACGGCCAGCCCCAGGGAGTTTTTCCCCCGCAGCAGTTGCCTCCGCATTCATCCTGCTCCAGATTGCCAGTCTGTCCTCAGCCTTAATTGATCTTTCTTTTGATAATGTAGTCTCAGTGATGCCCAGGAAATCCAGGAGGCTCTGAATGTATTCCATGAATCATCTTCTTCACCATGTGCAATGCCCATCAATGACCCAAAAGATTGCCGCACATCTGACCGTGGCACAAAATATACTGAATATTCTCTGTGACATATTCATGATCTAAGCAATTAAGTCAGTACCTGACAGCACACAGGGATGTCACACAAACGCTAGTGACAAGAAATTATTCAATCTTTTATCCCACTGGAAGGCATGTTTTCCTACCCAAGTGGGAAAAGTAAGCTTTCTGGGTGTTAATATGTAACCAACATAGTAATTCCCATTCTCTATGTACTATATGTTTTGTGAGGGGTGTGTGTGTGTGGAATTGTTCAACAAGGCATTGTAATCACCATTGTATGAACCTAAAGGGGTGAGGGGGCTGTTTCACATGTGACTCAGAGAAAATACCTAGCGAGTGACTTTAAAAATGAATTATGTGTTTGGTCCACTATATGTTCTAGAACTGTGTTTATCTGCTGAATGGACTCATCCTGATGTATATATAACATTCCCTTTCCATATTCATTTCAGAATCACTGTAAAGAAATGCAGAGGCACACGCCAACTGGGCTCCCGTTTATTTGTCAATGGGCTACCATGCATGCTTATTATCACAATTTCTGTCAAAGGTCCATACAGAAACACCAACCACTTTGACCCACGGAGCTTCCCAGCTGACATCTCAGTGCACAGAGCTAAGTATGTCACAAACAAAGTCTCCAACAATTAATGTATTATATACTGTAATCAAAAGTCCATGGAAGGAAATCGTGATGTTTTCTATACTTACTTCCAAAGTCAACTTTTTAAAGAAAAAGGATACATCCCTCCCTTCCCCCAGCCCCAACAGCATAGTACATGTACAAGTACACACAAAAATTAACAATCTGTTCTCTTATCCAGATACAAGATTGTTGGCATAACTTATAATACAGGACAACATTTTGTTTGCTTCCACAGATTTGGAAAGAATAGCAACTGGTGTCTATATGATGGACTAAAGGAACTACAAAGGTCAGGCCACGGCAACGTCAAGGCCACAGAAGCTGTCTTCAGCAATTTTCTGAAGAAACATCCACTTCCCAACCACATTGTTGCTGTGCATCTATCATGAACGTTAATATTCCCTCGCCCAGCCCAGGACGGAACACTCACATTTCCTGGGACACTTTATCCAAAGGATATTAAACACGGTTGCAGCTCAAATGTTCTATGATTTATTATTTTGCGATCTATACTTTACTTCCAATTAACTGTATTGTGAGATTCAAGGCCATGAGGGCCACCAGGGACCAGGTGACATGAATGTAAATATACTATTTTGACCATATGACACAATATTTAGACATGGATCCTGCACAATATTCTGTTCACCAGCCCAGTTTCTACTTGGGGCTTTCAATACTCCCTTCCAAGAAAAGTTCCAGCATTTCTTAGGTGTAACATTAGAGAGGCAACCTCAAAACTGTTTAAAAGGTAAAGTAAATAACTTTGTAACTGGCAGGTGGTTTTGCACACAAAAATCTAAATACATGTGATTGACATTCTGGATCTAGCATACCTCAAGCAAGAAAGTAAGGATATGGGATGTTATACTGCAACATTTCAGTATTCTGACTATGCATAATTTTGTGAGTGTCCTAAAAAATTTTGGTGGTGCAATTTCTAAGGTTCCTGAAAACAAACAGCATAACCTTGCTGTGCAGCACTTAACCTCCAAACTCCTTGTCCCAGCCTGTGGCAAAACTCAGGACAGTGTTTGCAACAGCCACATTGTAACTTCTAGGAATTTCTCTTGTTATTGATAGAACATATGGGGTGCATTTATGTTAACACATTAAGCTACTAACCATAGGGGAGGGGTGGGGGGGCATGTGACATCCCAGAAGTGCAAATGGGTAGCTCTAGGAATCTTTGGAAGCCCTATGGTACCCAGAAATGATGCACCAGTGCAGAGGTTAAAAGCAACAGAGATGACCAGCGGGAGGCCTCCTGTCATAGTGTGAGGCCTGGCAACACTAACTAACCTTCAGTGCTCTTTGGAAGAAAGACCAATGAACTAAAGCATCTTTTGAAAGCTCTATAAATGTCACTGACTCTCAGTGCTACTTAGAAAACAATTTGGTCATTTCTTCACTGAACACAATAGCATTTCCATTACAATTCCATTACAATTTAGGTTCCTGCTCATTGTTTTGCCAACTTGGGAGTGACCTATCTTGTGTTTAATTAAACATCTCTTTTCTTAAAGTTAGTGCAATGAGAATGCACATCAACAAATAACCACACTTGACTTTCAGAGTTAGTATTGTGGTTGTGGAGAACGTGACTACAAAGATTGTCCTGTGCATACCATACATATTCATTTAAATCAGCTTCCAGCTTGTTTTGAGTCATAACTCTATGGGTTGCTGAGAAAAAAAATGAGTTTTCAACCGCAGATAAGACCGGATGAACACACTACAGATTTACTGCTTTGATCATCAGATTTGTCAATTGTAAAATGTATACAACTCCTTTCTGAAATGTAGCTTTTACAAGGGAAAAAGAACAGACTATGTAAACTAGACTGGGTGTCAGCAATAGCTACAGGGGACCAGATACCATCGTGTAATTACAGAGACATATGTTTTGATGTAACTCTTTATAAAGGCCAGTTATAATACAGAGAACACAAATTACATGATAAATTATTACATGTTTGCTTAATTAAATTTATAACTACATATTAAAATTATGCATATTTTATTCACTTTTAAATAATTGTATATGTAGAGAGGAATAGTAATGTTATGTTACACTATAAGGCTCTGGTTAAAAGACCTTTTGTATGGTAGTCAAATCATTCCAATGTATACTTATACACAGGCACATTTGAACCATTTAATACTGCAGATTAATAAATCATTGGATGAACATTATGTGGAAATATAGGGAATAAATCAAACCCACCCTAGTTCCAACTATAATCTGGCTAATGACAGAGAGCACAGTATAGAGATGAATCCACTCAGACCATCCACTAGATAGATGGCAGGATTGCCAGCTCCGAGTTGGGAAATTCCTGGACATTTGGAGGAAGCATCTGGGATGGCAGATTTTGAGGAAGGGAGGAGCTTAGCGGGGATCGGATTCCACAGAATCCACAGACTTCCCTTTAAAGCTGCCAGTTTCTCTGGAGGAACTGATCTCTATAGTCTAGAGATCCATTGTAATTCTGAGAGAATTCCAGGCTTACTTGGAGGTTGGCAAACCTAATAGACAGACACAAATGCACACACACACACAAATAATATCCAATGTATATAGGGTTGTCAGGTCACGGTTGGCAGTGAACAGGAGGGTGGGTGGATGGGGCACCAAGTCATCTGTGCCGCAATGTCACTTCTGGAGGAAACCTGGAAATGTCATGAGGTAGCTCTAGGAATCACCATAAACTCTATAGTGAAACTTTCTTGGAGGTAAAATCAGAGCATTTCCAAAGATTCCTAGAGCTTCCCTACATCACCTCCAGATTTTCCCTGGAAGTGACATAGTGGTACAGATGCTGCTGCCATTAAAAAAATTCTTCTGCCACTGCTTGGAGTGGCAGTGGGCAACTACGGCTGCCAGCAAGAGGCTATGGCAGGAAGCCTGGCATCTCTAAATGTATGACTGTTGAGAAGATGAATACTGGGTAAACTTAGGACATAACTAAATATATTTTTGCATGTAATGACTAGGGTTGCCAGCTGTGAGTTGGAAAATACCTGGAGATGGGGGGGCTGTGGAGGGAGGGTTGGGGAGGAGAGGGACATCAGCATGGTACAATGCCATAGAGTCCACCCTCCAAAGCAGCCATTTTCTCCAGGGAAACTGATCTTGAACATCTGGAGATCAACTGTAATAGTGTGAGATCTCCAGGTACCACCCGGAGTTGGCAATGCTAGTAACAACGTACCTATGCTTTTTTTTTTTTTTAACTTCCATTCCAAGCAGAAACATTTTTGGGAATGGAGATGAGGGCTAGTTTCAATGATACTATTGTATTTACTGTTATTTAATGGATATTACCCAGATGTTCCATGTACCAGAGCAGTGAGATCGCACTTACATGAAGGCATTTAGCAGAGGAGTTGGTACCTAGTGCCATTGCATCCACTGGTAACTCCTGCTATTGGCCACTGATATGCTTGCTAGCTATGGTGCTCTGCTAGCTTTTCTAAAAATGTTATGGTGACAGTAAAAAACCCTGACCTGGATGGCCCACGTTAGCCCAGTCTTGTCAGATTTCAGAAGCTAAGCAGGATTGGACCTGGTTATTACCTGGATGGGAGACCACCAAGGAAGTCCAGGGTTGCTACACAGAGGCAGGCGGCAGCAAACTGCTTCTGTTTGTCTCTTCCCTTGAAAACCCCATGAGGGAGTGCCAAAAGTGGGCTGCAACTTAATCACACTTTACACATATGCAGTAGGAAAAAACACAATGACATTGTCTTCGGTCCCAAGATGCACCAGGGACAGTGAGAATATCTTGAAAAAGAATCCAGTGAAAGAAGAGACAGCAGGCTGGGAAGTAACATAGCAAAGACGGCTGCTGCACAGAGACTGCTAGTCTGTAAGAGCCACTTTACATGCTGTTCAGGGATGTTATGACCACACAGCAAGCTGTTTGTCTATAGTGGCTTTTTATGTTGATCTGCAGATGTTTCTCTTGGCCAGTGCAATCCACCACCCCCATCATAATTGAGTACAGACTACCCATACTGTATGCAAATACCTTGCTACATGGAAACTGGTACCAAGGTGGGCTTCATTATGTTAAACAGAGAACACGGGCATCTTAACCCATGCACAGTCACAGTCACCTGCACCATCAATAACTCTGTAAAGAGATCCCGTTATTTGTATATAGGACAACAGCTAGATTTGAGTCCAGTAGCACCTTAGAGACCAACAGAAAATTTGGGGTATAAGCTTTTGAGAGTCAACTCTCCCTTTGTTTGACTTTCAAAAGCCTGTACTCCCAAAACCTTGTTGGTTTCTAAGGTGCTACTCGACATGAATCTAGCTGTTCTATCATGTAGACCAACACAGCTTCCTTCTGAAACTTGTATATAGAGGAGGACCACCACCTCTGGGCCTGCCTCTGACCTCTGCACATTGAGTAAAATGTCCGCAAGTGCCTGTACGTAGGCTCTCCTAAGGATTATTCTTTTTGCAGAGGCTGCAGTCTGCACATTTTTGGCAGCTGTTGTTAAGTTACATGATAACTAACCTTTAGGTTCTCCTTCCGCAGGATGAGGTTTGTTGTTTATGACTTAGGTTGTAAAAACAGTAAGAAGTAAAGTAACATAAAGAATGCAGTTGGTCTGCTGAACATGCAACTGTTGGGGTGGAGCCAGCAGGTGTAATTCTGCTCCCTTTCGTGTACACTTGATCACAGACTATTACTGTTTTCCACTTCGGTCGTACTAAGTATGTAGATACTATGTTCATATGGGCCTTTTAATCTTTTAATTCTCAAATTGTCATTTAGCTATAACTACTGTTCCTGTGGCTGTAATTCCAATTAGATAAAGGATTATGGCTTGGATCCCACCTGGAATTTCTATGGATGTAAGGAGAGGTGATTTTCCCTGATTCCTTCCTTTTGTGGGAGACCTGTTTCCTCTCCAAGCTATTCCTGAGGTCCCCCATCCTTCCGGAGTAGCATTTTGGGATACCATGGGTGTGTGTGGGATCAGTGAAAATCACCCTTCTCCCATGCTCATAGAAATTTTAGCCAGTATATAAATCCGTGTACCTTGATGAAGCTAAATAAAATAAAAAGAATAAATTGATAATCACTTTATATCTTTGACAAGAAAGGCTTGTATACATACTTTCTTAATGTATATTTAAGATAGAACCCTAATGGCCACCAGATGAAGCACCAACACAAAAAAGTGTTTGCACAGCCAGCCAGATCAGTGCATAAGGTATTACTTGTACTCCATTTTTTTCAGGTTGTACTTGTCCTTTTCATACTCTCACACTCCTCCACTAGGTAACGAACAGAGTTTGCTGCCCTCTAGTGCTACAATATGGAATTAGCAGTGGTAATAGAGACAGACTCTTCCACTCCTGTGATTACACATTCCTATGCATTTTTTAGCCCAGAAGTATAAAATGATCACCATGCTTTGGATGCCACAAAAAGGCATGTTTAACAGATGATCCCTGAGTGCCCATGTGAATTTTGCCTGTGAGTCTTGAGGGAGGGAGACAAAGAGACAGAAAGTCTGAGCTGCTCAAACACAAAGATGTTTAGAGTGATATGATTACAGAAATCCATACAGAACATGTGGTGCGTGGTAACTTTTAATAAATTAAGTAAATTTTGCAAAAAAAAGTTCAGTGAGTAGAAATCAGCATGAAACAAGGATTTTATTCAAAATCCATGGGAACTTTCATTCCGAGGTTGTGATCACACGCACAATTAGCCTCGACATAGGTATGAATGCTGGGCAGATTAAAGGAGTGTGATCAGACAACAACATCTGGGAACCACCCTGCAGCCATTGGCAACCCGTTTTGCTCCGCTGCACAAGCGGATTTAAAAGACACCTCAGAAAGTCCAGTAGCAAACAGGTTGCTACAGGCCACAGATGGAGTTTCCCATGTCTGATTGCTCCAGTGCACTCTCATGGCATCAGGATGGTCTGATCAGGCCATCCCAACTTCGTGCCATTGTTTTTTTCCCTTCTCACCTTGTCCACATGTATTCAGGGCCCAAGCACCATTTTTTTTGAGTGGACCAGTATAAATTTGTAACACAGGCTACCTCCCACATGCATACCACAACTCCATCCCCATCTGATACATACATGATACAATCTCATGAACCGTGAAAGAAAAGTTCCTTTTTAAATTCTGAAATTACATGTTCAATATTTCTGACATTATGTCATGGTCCACATTAGGCCTTTTCTACCACACCCAAAGACATCCTCCTTTGTTATTTTTGCTGACAGAAGAGAAATTCAAAGTTTGCTGACTATTTTATCAGCAACGTTTTGGTTGGTCCTAAGCTAGCCCATCAAAGTTTTGATTTTTAAAAAAATCTAATGGACCAGTGAGGCTGTGAACATTTTTATAACTAGATCAATTCACTTTATAGCTTTATTCTTTTGGCCTTTCTCAAAGCAAATTAATTACTTATCTTCCTCTTGCAAATGAACACTCAATAGTGAAAATAGCTACGTGTTTTAACCAGGGGTCATTTCGTAGAAAAAGAGGTGCAGGAGCTCATTAGCATAACTAATTAGCACAACTCATTTGCATATGCCACACCCCCTAACATGCCAGAAGTGTATCAGAAGGCAACACCCACCCCTCAGGCTCCACTCCACAGGTGAGTGAAACTGACCTGCTCTTCCTCCTTTCCCTTCCCCATCCAATACTTCGTGCAATAAAAATAAGCGTAAAGAACACACCCTCATTCTCTTCCTGCTCCCTTGAAACCACCAGGTTTCAAGTAGACTTGAGATACCCAGGACATGTGCACCACCCATCCCTTCCCCATCCCCTTCCCCTCCCCACAACAAGACACCCTGTGAGGTAGGCGGGGCTGAGAGAGGTCTTTGGAGAACTGCTCATGAGAGAACAGCTCTGAGAGAACTTGTGACTGGCCCAAGGTCACACCAGCAGCTGCATGTGGAGGAGTGGGGAATCAAACCCGGTTCTCCCAGATTAGAGTCCAACTCCTGACCACTACACCAAACTGATAGGGTGGAAGCTGCTGAAGGGTTGGTGAAATTTCTCCAGGACTTATGTGCCATGTGCCCAGATAAAAAATGGTATACTTAGAAAATTTATATGCCACCTTGAGCAAGTCTCTGGAAAAGCAGCACACAGACATAAAAGGAACAATGATAAAATTATCAATATTAAAACAAAACATTAAAGACAATAAAGACCCTAGCAGGGCTTTCCCCGGGGCACTGCGCTTCTGCACTGCTTGGGGAAGCCGAGGAGGGGGCGGGGCTTGGTCATGTGCCCGCCTCTGGGCTTCTCACTCCCGGAGCTGTGCTCCTGTGCACTCCCGCTCCAACAGAGCCCTGGCTTTAACTGTTCTTGTGCCATGGCGGAACACCTGCATGCCCATTTGCTGAAATTTCTGTCAACTTCTGCCATAGACACTGGCAGCATGCAAAAAAACACCCCCCCCAACATCATAGGATTTCACAGTTCTCTGTCGATTAGTTGTAAGCCTTATTTAATAAGATAAGTGGGGCTAGATTGAAGTCGCCATCTGGTGTTGTAGTATATTGTGTAGAATGGGATGTTAGTTTTAAACGTTGATTTTATATTGTAAACCTTATGGTGTTTTATGACCGTTAGCCGCCTTGAGCTGGTCTGCTGGCAAGGCAGGATATAAATGCAATAAAAAATTAAAAAATAAATAGTTAATTCCCTTTTCTGAAAGTAGACATAAAAATATTTTTCAGATGCAGCATTCCACAGGGAAAATGTTCAGAAGGGTCTGTAAGATACTTTCAAAGTAGACCTTTATAAGCTTCTTCCAGTAGCTAATGTCCTTGTGTCACATTGTTGCACATAACCCTGCCGAGAGCGCACAGGCCAGCAGAAGTATGGGCTTTACACACAAGAAACCCAATTATCTTGTCTGCATCTGCTTAAACCTCATAAGCAGCAGTAGAAGGACTCTATTGTAAGCATTTGTTCTGATATAAAAAGTTTGGGTCCAAAACAGAAATGTTAAATGTAATTATGACAAAACTGTGAGCACATATATACAGCTACGAGTGCTAACCAGTATCTCTCTCCATCCCATGTCCGTAGCTCTCTTCTCTTCAGATTCATCCCCCCTCATGTAAAATTTTCACTTATCTCAATTATCTGACAGCACTCCATAGCAACCAGGCATTTCTAGCCTTGACTCTCAGCAGAGAATTCAGAGACAAAACACAAAAGGCTTCTTGGTGACAGGAAAGAGATAATTAAAATAACTCAGAAGACAATATGTTCTTCACAATATGAGAATTATCAAACTCAAAGGCCATCAGGCATTCATTGCACAAAGTCAAAAGTTGGCCAGGTCAGCATTCATCATACTAAATGGAATGAAAAACAAATAATATTGCTTATTTTAAATCTGTGCACTGATTCACAGCATTGCCCAAAGTTTCATTAAAACATTTCTTTTGAATAAAGACTCTGGCGCATTATCAGGGCTAGTAGAACATAATTCCTCGGGCTCGGATAGGGTTGCTAACCACCAGTTGGTACCTGGAGATCTCCCACTACTACAATTGATCTCTAGACGACCAAGATCAGTTCCCCTGGAGAAAATGGCTGCTTTGGAGGGTGGACTCTATAGCATTACACCCTGTTGAGGTCCCTCCCCTACACAAATCCCTCTCTCCCCAGTAGGATTGCCAGTTCTGCGTTGGGAAATACTTGGAGATTTTGGGGGTGGAGCCCGAGAACAGGAGGGTTTGGGGAGGAACTTCAATGGGATATGATGCCATAGAGTCCACCTTCCAAAGCAGCCCTTTCCCCCCTGGAGAACTGATTTCTGTCACCTGCAGATCAGTTGTAATCCCAGATCTCCAGCCACCACCTGGAAGCTCAAAATTAACCGGGAAAGGAGAGTGCAAATCTACAAATGAAAAGGTGGAAACTCTCCCCAAAAGTTTTTGAGACAAGTGATGATACTCATAGGAATATATTAAATATATTGAATGTGTAAACACGCACAGCACTTCAAAAGAATGTAATGCCCATCATATAGTCACACAAACCATAGAATGATGATTCTTAAAGTAATGCAATCCAAAATAGTCCACAAGCACAAGCCCTCCTTAGGGGAAAAACTGTCCCATATACCCCAACAGTATTGTACATAATATTAAGGCCATTTCGAAGACAACCCTTCATTACAGGGTATAGTGTCAAGGTAGGTACAATGACCATGCACAAATCAGAATGCTATTTTAAATTAAGTGGAGTCCAAGGCCTCTTAGCAAATTCACAAGCCAAAGGTATCAAATCTAGCAGGCAAAAAGATTCTACTACAGGTAATTGCCAGAGCTAGCAACCCTAGGCTCAGATGTGCAGCACTTGATTGGTAGCACTTTAAGCCTGGCAACCCTATTTGGTGTCTTAAATTTGAGAAGACATTCAGGAAAATTATCTTTTGGCTCTGACATTATTAGCTTAAACTATTTTGGACAAAATCTGTTAAGTTTCCAGGACACAAGACTGGATCTTTGGAGATGAACAGACCATGAATCAGATACAGTAGCATTAGTCTCTTACGCTTTTTGTAAACCTTAGGATGTTGTGATGGTAATGGTGATGAGACCTATCCTCTGAAAGCATTCAGCTAGAGTTGCATGATGCATCTTGCAGCTGTTCTCACGGTCAGAACCCAGAAACTAAAGAGGCTTCCTTCTCTTTTCACCTTGACTTTGGGACTGGTCAGTATATGTGACCACTACCCTGGCTAGGGTTGCCAGCTTCAGGTTGGGAAATACCAGGAGATTTTTAGGATAAAGCCTAAGGAGGAGAGGGTTTGGGGAGGGGAAGGTTTGGAGAGGGGAGGGATCTCAGTGGGGTACAATGCCAGAGAGTCCACCTTCCAAAGTAGCCATTTTATCCAGGTAAACTGACCTCTGTTACCTGGAGATCAGTAATAATCCCCAAATATCTCCAGCCACCACTTGGAGGTTGGCAACCTTATATCTGGTCCTTTTTAGGGTTATCGTTTCTTTTACTTTTCTTTTGTTTAATCTCTTTATATTTCTGGCCACACATGGCAGTATGGTTGGGGTGTGTGTTTGTGCTATAATAACCACATATATTTTGAACATGTACTGGCTCTCAGTATCCTTGGAGGTCAATGTCCCTAATTATTATGGTGCTGAAAAGTACTGGAGTTGGGAGACCAGTAGAAGTGATTTCATAGCAAGCTCTTTATTAGGTGGTCAGATGAGGCATGCTAAACTGGGCTCAGGGGCCCTCTTTTATTCTGGTCGGAGCCACACCTCCGACCTCGCCCAAATGTCCTGATAGGACCTTATGATTGTGGTTACATGTCATAGGTCCCCTTGAGGAACCTAGGCACTAGATTGGTGACAAGTTACAATCTGGCCAGCTGTTGTTCTACCTGACTCAAGCTCAGGTAGCTGACCTGGCCATGTGCGTTGGCCACATGGCAGTCACCATTACCGGAGCACATGGCGACCACCATTACATACATTACAGGTGCTTTGTTCCCTTCCTCCTGGCTGTGCACAAGAACACTGGGACATTCTGGTAGTTCCTGGGACAGGATAGGTATTTATTTATGCGATTTATATCCTGCCCTCCCCGCCTTACGGCAGGCTCAGGTAAAAAACTAACCTTTGTGCTTCTCAAACTCCACGTCCTAATTCAACTGCACCAGTACTCTATGTTCTACAGGAGGCTCTGGACTGCAACTTGCTTTTCAGAATGTTTTGGTCTAACACTGCCTATCATTGGCTTTGACACCCCATGTAAGTTTTTGTTGCAAACATAGGGAACTAATGACCAGACTAGATGTGATTTTTTAATGGAGTCAGGTCTAGATTCCCTGAATTGGACTCACTTTCCCTGCATCCACACAGAAGCTGCAGGGAACTCTTTTTTTAAAATAACAAAATGCCAAATGTTTGTGTGTAGAAACAAAAATACAGTGAATTCCTGAACGTAATAAAACCCAGGGTGAGTTTGGTTTAATGGCATAATAAGCACCACTAGAATAACAAATTTGCAAAGTATCTACAAAATCTAGTTAAAACTATTGAAAAAAATCTGTACATAACATTTACAAAAACGATATAAGAAAATGATTTTAATCTATATAAATACTTTTATCTGCTAAACTGAGAAAGTAGTATGAGTTTTGCTTCATTTCTTTACTGTAGACAATGTAAGTACAAAAAATATGCACACTTATTCAGGAATGGCATGACTAATGGGAGACCTTATTCAGTTAAATTTGCAGCATGTCAAAAAATGGGAGACTACTGGCTTAAAGCAGGGCAAAGATTTTGAGTTTGTTAGCCAGAGTTAGCAGAATTTCCAGCAGCTGTTCAACCACTGTTACAGAGTCATTGTGCCTCTTTCCTTGCAGGTACAGCAGGTGCCAGAGGTGCAAACCTTTGGTGTGAGGCTGTGAGCTGAAGGAACTATGTCCTGTTGGCTCAGCTGTCTGGAGACTGAGTACCCTAGATACTGAGACTTGGCTGGGAGAGTGGTTAACCTATCCCAGCTGTGTCCCCCAGGCTACTTGGTGATACATCAGCACAAGTCTGGTGGGCTGGGAGGTGGTGTCACCATACTCTTTAGGGCATCTATCCCCTTAACATGATGCCCCATCTGAAACACTTCTAGAATTGAGGCTTTTTACCTTTTGTTGGGACTGAGAGACAGGATTGGGATTCTTTTGGTGTACAACTCTCCCCAAGGCCTAACAATCTCCCTGTGTACTCTTGGGGGTGGTGTTGAAGACCCCTAGGCTGATTGTCCTGGAGGACTTCAACATTCATACTGAGGCTGTCTTGTTGAGAGTAATTAATTAAATTAAATGTAATTTGATTAACTTTAATCAATTGCCCCCTAAGACATTTTAATGCCCCCTGAAGAAAAAAGTCTTGGCTATGGGCATGGGGTGATGGTTAGAATTACAGTGGAGACAGTGGAAGAAAATAAATCCAATAAAACGTGGGCTAAAGCTGATTTTAAAGCATACTCTGGCAACAAAGATACAAGTGGAGCTGCTCCAGGTGATCATCTGGCCTGCAGGAGGAGATGAACTGCTCGATGGCCTACTGTGACTGTTTTGCTCAACACTTTGCTGATAAAATATCCCATATTTGTACAGATTTGGACTCTACATTAGTAATGACAGGGTCAGATGATGCCAGGGTATCCATTTGTCCATCTGTTTGAGATTCATTTCTGTTTATTCAGTCTGAGGATGTGAACAGGTCTCTTGGAGATTTGAGACCTACTACCTGCTTGTATGACCCTTGACCTCCCCAGCTACTTAAATCTTCCAGGGGAGCTGGCTGACTGGGTATGTGAGGTAATTAATGCATCTTTGAAAGAAGGAGTGATCCCCTGATTTTAAAACCAGCTGTGGTGCATCCACTACTAAAGGAGCCTCCCCTAGATCCAGGAGATTTCTATAACTATCAAATCACTCTCAAATATTTCATTCTTGAGCAAGGTGGTTGAATGGGTGGTGGCTGGACAACTTCAAGAATTCTTGGATGAGGAACTGCTGGATGGGGTCATCTGGAGATTTGGGCTGGGTTGTCACCAATACATGGATGACACTCAGCTATATTACATGCTTCTGATCCCAGGGAGGCTGTAGAAACCTTGGACCAGTGCCTGAGGCCGCTTTGGAGAGGATGTGGGCTAATGAACTAAAGCTTAATCCCAGCCAGATGAAAAAGTTTCTGGAGAGTGGAAGGTCTGACCTAGGACTTTAGTGTCACTTATTCTGATGGGGATGCTTTCCTCTTGAAGTAATGGGTCTGTAGTTTGGGGGTGCGCTTGGGCCCAAATCTACTTATCTTTGCCACTTTCCCTAGCCAGTAGGTATACTTTTTCTGAACAGCAAGATACCTCTTTTAATCTATTTTCATCTGACACTTTCCCCCTTTTCTTCAAATGCCTTCTCAAATCCCACCTTTTCCATGTGGCCTTTGGCTCATCCTCTTAATCCTCATTCCCAATTCCACAATTCCCAGTTCTACAACTCCACAACTCCTTCCCATTTCTTGTCCCTCTTGCTCTCTGTTGTTTTTCATTTTAGATTGCCAACTCCTTAGAGCAAAGGCTTGTCTATTTTTGCCTATGTAACCCAGGAAGGCACTATGTATGCTGATGACACTGTAGTCCTCATCATCACTATCATCATTCATTGGTGCTAAACTGCAGACTCAAGAGCTGAGCATGCCAGCAGGTAAGCTGTACTTCTATAGTCACAAAGTGTTCCATGACTATATTGCTGGCTGTACCACAACCAAAAGACATGTATTTTTACATAATATAGCCTAAAGGTGTTCGTGATCAACTCAGTCCTTAAAGCAGTACACTGCTTTGTGATTCATATATTTCAAAGGTATTTGTGCCCACAGAACACATAGAGGATCAGATGCCACTCAGTTGCTCCACACGCACTATCAACACGGTATCAGAAATATCTTCTCTCCTTTCTATCCCACCCCCTGGGATAAAGAGAAGGGGATAAACGTCAATTGTGTGCTATTAGTCAGATATGGCTATTTGTCTAACACGTTTGATCTTGCCATAGAGGATCCTTGTTTGGAGTTGATACAAAGTAATTTTATTACCTAGCACTCTGTGGGAACTTCCTTTGATTAGTTTGATCTGAATTGGAGCAGATTTGCTTATCTTATCCTCCAGTCTGGGAACAAAATCTTTCTTACCAGTAACAATAGGTCGTTCCAGTAACAATGGGTACTGCCAAAGAAATAGGACATCTCCATTCCCTTGCTCCCCACGTTTGGAGGTTTAGAGCATGAGATGGGGGGGTGACTGGGATATGGTAGGGATTCTGCTTCTGTACTGCCCACCCTGCTGCCCAGCCTTCTCTCTTCCTGAACTAGCTGATCTGGTCTCGGGCATGCTAGTGGAGAACCCCAAGACTAGTGGTCCTGAGTGACTGTAACATTGATACAGAGGCTGTCAGGAGTGGCGCAGGATTTCATGGCCTCAATGTTGACCATGGGCTTGTCCCTAGTGATTGCTGGACCCACACATTTAGCAGGGCACACACTGGATTTGGTCTATGACTCTGTTGGGAAGGGTGACCAAGAGGTGGAGGAGTAAAAGCTTACTCTCTTGTCATGGACAGATAGACCGGGTAGAGTTCAGACTTACTGATTCCTCTTTCCTCCACAGCAGTGCTGGACCCATTAAGGTGGCCTGCCCCAGGTGCTTGATGGATCCTGATGGCTTCCTGTGTGCACTTGGGGATTGGATGGGGGAGTGGATGGCAATGAAATGGGAGGGACAATGGCTAGAATGCTGCTGGCAGAAAACTCAGAGTGAGACTAAATCAAACCACAGCTCCACCTAGTCTTGGTTCCATCTATGGTCATATGGATGTTAGGAAGTCCAAACACTAGGCATGAGGCAGGAGTGGACTGGCCATTTAACTTACAGGGAAAGTTCCTGATGAGCCATTGTATTGGAGGGCCACTGGCAGCCAGGAGCAAGCAGAGCTTCATGAGCTCTGCCAGTGCAGGGCCACTCAACTCAAACCTGGCCAGTAGTACCAGCAATGAATGTTAGCTCCCCAGATGTCTTCTCGTACACTACCGACAGCTGGCAGCCAGTTGGTGGCAATGCAGAAGGAGGCATTACTGTCCAGGTTTCAGTTACTCCTTTTCCATGCCAGTCTTGTATTAACACATGAAGCACATGAAGGTCCAATGTGGGAGCATCCAGGTAGATATATGCCTATAGGGAGCAACTGGCAAGGGCTCTCAAGCTGTCCAGAAAACAGCCTGTCCCCTTTGAGTGTTAAGTCAAACCCTGTGACATTTCAACTCTGTTCCTGGGGTTTGGGAGTGATTAGTCATGCCAGTCACATGACCATCGAAATGTCTTTGGACAGCGCTGGCTTTTTGGCTTGGAAACGGAGATGAGCACCGCATCCCTAGAGTTGTATTTGACTGGATTTCGAGCAAGGGAAAACTTTACCTTTACCTTACTGAGCTAAGGTGCAGGCATCAGACACTACTGGAGAAGCATACTATGATGACCTAGCCCAGTTCCTTCACTCAGATGCAGGACTTTTTCTCTGTTTTTTCTTCCTTTCTGACTGAGCAGAAGATCATTTATCTGAAGATAAATGGCTGTCCCACCCTGTCATTTTATTGTATTTTGATACTGGCTAAGCCCAGAAACTTGAGAGACAAGATCACCCTCTTTAACTTAAACTTCTGAAAATGATACGTGAGAGGCCTTTTAAAGTTCAAAAATAAACAAAATATATTATTCAACGTAGAAGGGGGAAAGTCAGGTGAAATCAGGGGTAAAATGTCTGAGGTAAATTTATAATGAACTCTGGGGTAATTTATTAATTTCATATTCATATGTTTCCAGCAAGTGAGAGTTTAAAGTTTTTCACAAAGTCTTAGAATCTTAGAGATGAGAGGCTTTGGTTTCAGTGTTTCCTATATACTCCAGTTCACTTTCTTGAATTTAACTGACCCTTCAGGTTTCAGAAGGCAGGGATACACTACCAAGTACCCAAATTCCTTCTCTAAACACACCAGGGATCATTCCACTCTTTGAGTTATCTCCCTTTGCAACTGGGCAGAGAATCACTTCTCTAACTAGAAGATCTACCCCTTTTTCTGGCCTGGAAAGGGGTGGGGTGTCTTCACTGATCCTCCCACTTTTCCTTGCCAACCTTCCCAGTCCTCAGTCAGTGTTAAACTTTTCTCATTCATTGCTGAAACTTCTACAGTCAGTGCTAAACTGTTCCAGTTCTCAGCCAGAGCTAAACTGAGTTCTCTTCAGCAGTCAGTTCCCAAGTCTTTCTGCTCAACAGATGCTAGCTAATCAAATCTTTTTGAGCAGACTGTCACTCAAGGCTCACTGTCTCTTCAGAGTCCTTCACATATTTACACAGCACATATGAGCTTTTACAGCACAGTCCATCACACATACCAAAGCTGAAAGTAACACTGCCAACTTACAGGTACAGTCTTGAGTTCTTCCACAATTACAGCTGATCTTGAGGCTACAAAAATCAGTTCCCCCAGAGAAAATGGCAGCTTCAGAGGGTGGGCTATATGGTATCTCATCTCTGCTGAGCTCCCTCCCCTACCCACACTCCACCGCTAAATCTCCTGGAATTTCCCAACCCAGGGTTGGCAACCGTAAGCTGAAGCCTGACAGTAGGCCACAGCCAGGCCTTCATAGTCCTTTTCAGGTATGCCTGAAACAGACTCCCATTAACTGTGCCATTTGTGGTACTCATACCACACAAGCTGTCCACCCACAGTCCTTTAGGTGCATAATGTTTAAATGATAATCAGAAGCTTCATGTAGAATAGTGGGAGCATGTTTTACTCTCTCAGGCATTACAGGATCAAAGACAAATTGTGCCTCTCTACATATATTTGCTGGCTTTCACATCTGCACAAGTCTTCTAGAAATGTGTTTTCCAAACATGTATGTGTTGTGTTTTGGCATGCAGAATGGTGGAAGAAGCCTCCTGTAAATAAAAATGCTATATTGGAAAGTGTGAACAACCCTTTTAAATATGTAAACCTGTGGGAGTATTTTAGTGTCACTGTAGAGAAACAGACAGTGACTGAACAATAAATGCTCCCAAAATAATTATAAAGATTCAGTTGTTGTTGCTCAGTCACACAGTCGAGTCCGACTCTTTGCAGCCCCATGGATCACATCACACCAGGCCCTGCTGTCTTCTGCCGTCCTCCAGAGTTTGCCCAACTTCATGTTTGCTGCATCGATAACACTCCAGTGAGTGTTTCCTGAATTGGCCTCTAACTACATCTGCAGCTTGTCTGAAAATGCTTCAGCTACCAAGAAGTTATGGACGAAGTGAAGAAAAGGGTGCTGCTGCTAAGCACGTGTGGGGTTGCTTCCATTTGCTTAGCACAAGGGTTGCTTGCTCTCAAAAAGCTGGCTGATGCAACCTATGAGGAAATCATGAAGTCCCTCACCAGCTGCTTCACGCTGAAGCCAACCAAGATGGTGAAATGCATGGACTTATGGGCACACCAACAGAAGCTGAGAGAATTGGCCACCGTTTACATGGCAGAACTATGTCAGTTGGCCATGGACTGTGAGTTCCAGGAGGTGGAAGATATCACCTTCACCCAATTCGTCTGGGGTGTCCGGGACCACAAGCTTTGCTGTAAGCTGATTGGGACCTCTGACTTGAAGCTAGAGGCAGCACTACACATGGCCACAGCATTCGAGAGGTCACACTACGACCGGGCCCCAGCGTCCACGCATCAGGCTTCGGCAGCTTCAGCCTCCAACTTCTCAGAAGAGGATGACATAAGAGTGGTCTGATGCCCCGGCTGGTGGGAGCATTGCCCCACTGCACCATCGGCTATGTTCAACCCCCCAGCACCCTGCGCGAGCTGCGGAGAAGCACATGACAGGAAGTCTTGCCATTTCTGCGATGCTGTTTGCTGTTCCTGTGAGAAGCAGGGACACATCGCCCGCGCCTGCCAATTGAGGGGATCCAGCGTTCCAGCACACAAACTACCACTGTGTCATCGGGCCGCAACGCACTACGAGGTGGATGCAACTGCAGAGGACCTCAACCTCATCGCAGCCGAACCACCCCAACAGGTACTAAGACTCCCCAATCAGAGCACTGCCCCCAAGATCCAGGTTTGGGTTAAGATACAGGAATCCCCCTGCACCATGGAGTTAGACTCCGGCTCCGTGGCCACTATCATATCAGTGGAAATGCTGAAAAGACTGTCCTAAGCGGGGCCCCCCGTCTGAGACCCTCCAACATAAAACTGGTGGACTTCCAAAGAAATTCCATGCTGGTTAGGGGCGAGGGGCGGTTTAGAGTCCAATACCGGGGGTTCAATGGCTACCTCAGCCTGATCGTCACAGAAGGGAATTTGGTTAGTCTCCTGGGCTGCACCTGGTTCACCCCCCTCAGAATTACCATAGAGGGCATCAATACATGTGCCCCGCAGGACTGTAGTACAGTATGTCAGGAGTTTCCATCCATTTTCAACAGGTCCCTGGGTCATTATACAGGGCCCCCTATCTCGCTGCAACTTGACCCCAGTATCAGGCCAGTCTGCACACATGCTAGAAGTGTGCCATTCACCCTTAAGCCAAAAATTGATGCCGAGTTAGACCGCTTGGTGGCCCAGGGATTTCTGGAATTGGTGTCTCACACCACTTGGGAGACCCCCATAGTAAGGCCAGTCAAACTCAATGGCGATGTCTGCATCTGCACGGACTACAAATGTATGATAAACCAGGACTTACAAGATCATGCTTACCCGGTACCTGTAGTGAGTCATGTGCTAGTGGGGGCAAAAGTTTTTGTCAAATTAGACCTCGCCCAGGTGTATCAACAGTTGCCAGTCGATGAGGCAACGGGTGAGACCCAAACAATTGTAACCCACAGGGGGGCGTTCAAGGTGAAACGGCTACAGTTTGGGGGTGAGCATGGCCCCAGGGATATTCCAGAACTTAATGGACTTTCTCTTAAAAGGGATTCCCGGGGTCACTCCTTTCTTTGATGATGTGATAGTCGCAGTGGCAACGCAGGAGGAGTTCGAGAAGGCCAACTTAAAAGTAAAATTTACAAGAGGCCAACTTAAAAGTAAAAATGGAAAAGTGTCTTCTATGGGTGGACTGGGTGGATTTTTTGGGCTTCACCATTGATGCTGATGGACTCCACCCTGCCTGGGACAAAATCAAGGCAATAGTGGAGGCTCCGGCCCCACAATCCAAAATGGAACTGCAGGTGTTCCTTGGCCTTTTGAACTTTTACCATGCCTTCCTCCTGCATGAGGAGGCCATGGCCAACCCCCCTGCACCAGTGGCTGGACAAAAAAGCCCCCTGGGTCTGGGGGCTCCAACAGGCAGGAGCATTCAAGGCTGTAAAAGCGCTCAATCTCCAACGTGGTACTGGCCCACTTTGATGAGTCCCTACCCATAGTGTTAGCTTGTGACACTTCTCCCTATGGGGTGGGTGCCATATTGGGACACCAACTACTGGACGGCTGTGAGGTACTGGTGGCCTACTACTCACAAACCCTGTCAGTGGCTGAGCAGAACTATGCCCAAATAGATCATGAGGGGCTGGCAATTGTGGTGGGAGTTAAGAAGTTTCATGACTTCTTATATGGGAGGCCCTTTACAGTTGTCACGGACCATTGCCCACTCCTGGGTCTCTTCACCCCAGACCAAAAGATGCCACAAGTCCTGTCCCTGAGGGTCCTTAGATCGTCCATATTCTTGGTACAATTATCAGCTTCACCACCAGCCAGGAAAGGCAATGGGCCACGCAGATGCCCTCAGCCACTTGCCACTGCCCTTGGTCGAGCCAGCCCCAGTGTACCACATCCTCCTCCTGGACGACCTCCCAGACCAACCCCTGCAGGCAGCTGACATGGCTTGCCACTCAGCTAGGGATCTGGTTCTCTCCAAGGTTCTGGGGTGGGTACGCCAGGGATGGCCCGCAGCAGCTGTGGGACCCAAGTTCACCCCCTTCTTTGCTCACCAAAATGAACTCTTAGCCTACAAGGGGTGTCTGCTGTGGGGTGACCAGGTGGTGGTTTCTGAAGCGCTGCACCACCAGGTCCTCTCCGCCCTCCTTGAGGCTCATCCCAGAATTGTCCAAATGAAAGCCTTGGCTTGGAGCTACATGTGGTGGCCCAAAATCGACGCAGAGATTGAAGCAAGGGTGAATGCATGTCGGGCATGTCAGGAGGTCTGACCCTACCCACCAAGGGCTCCAACACAAGTGTGGGAGTCAACTCGCATGCCGTGGTCCCAGCTGCATATTGACTTTGTGGGTCCTTTCCATGGCCTGATATTTATGGTGACTGTGGACTTCTACTCCAAATGGCTAGCGGTCACCCCCGTCTCCACGATGTCATCCAAAGCTGCAATATGAGCACTGTGCCACCTGTTTGCGACCCATGGTCTCCTGGATACCATAGTATCCGACAATGGGACAGCCTTCATGTCAGACAAGTTCCAGGTGTTCCTCTGAAGCAATCTCATCCGACATGTGCGGTTTGCACCCTTCCACCCCCCTACCAACAGACAGGCATGGTATGGACCACAAAGGAAGCTCTCAGCTGCATCACAGATGGGGATTGGAAGTTTCGGCTGGCCCACTTCCTGTTGGCCCAAAATACTACCCCGAACCCAGTTGGCGGAAACAGCCCTGCGGAACTATTTATGGGCCAATGGCCAGCTGTGCTCCTGGACAGGCTACATCCAGACAGGGCCCCAAAGTCATGGAAACTGGCTAACCAGGAGGAAGCCCCAAGGAGGTTCTTCCCAGAGGATCCCATCTTCCTGTGCAATTTCAGGAAGGGACCACAATGGTTGGCCGGTACAATCATCTGACCCACCGGACCGGTCTCTTACAAGGTCTCAATGGAAGATGGCCAGGTTCTGTGGAAGCATGTGGACCAACTGTGGTGCCGGTGAGTCCCTGCCCTTGACGGGCCAGAGCCAGCAAGGGCTCATGAGAGACTGTTGCTCAGGCCTCCACCAGGCCTCACTCCACAAGAAGGCAGGACTGAAGACACCATGACCAAAGACGCCCAAACTCCCAGTACAGAGTCAGAAGACAGGTCTCCACACTCTGCGGTCAAGACCCGAAATAAGGACCAGACAACAGGGGAAAGCTCAACACCCTAGGTCCAGCCTCCGCCCATCCTGACACCAAGATGCTCCCACTGAGAGTGCTGGCCCCTGGCATACTTAAAGGATCATGTGCAATAGGGAAGGTCGAAACTACGGGGGAGGGGTTTTATGTCCGCTGACCGCCAGTCTTCTCTCTAGAAGATCTATCCCCTTTCCTTGGCCCAAATAGGAGTCTCCATCTAGCTACCCACTGGCCCTTGCCAACTTTCTCCAGTTTTCCTGTCTGTGTTAAACTGCTCTCAGTCAGGGCTGCATTCTGAATGAATTCTCCTCCTCCTCCGCATTCAGCTCTAAAGTCTCCCTCTGCTCAGCTGATGCTAACCATTCAGAGTGCCTGGAGTAGTCTGTCACTCAAGGCTCTCTGTTTCTTTGCAGAATTAACCCTTCACTGTTCTTTACCTGTCTGTACAGCACTTCTAAGCTTTTAAAAGTGCAGTTCATCACAGATACCCATTGTATAGGCAATCCAAATTCAGTGCAGTCAAATGGAATAATTTAATACCCCAAGAAGGCAGGTGATGGGCACATAGAACATGCAATGTTAAATAGGGGGTTTCAATTGTTAGTTTTATTTATAAATTCACCTTTGAAAATTAATGCAGTAAAGATAGATTTGTGACAAAAGTTAATCTCTAGCTAGATAGGGAGTAATAAGCCACCCAGAGTTTCAGCAAACATTTCGTTATCAACAGGAAGAATGAAAAGGGTTGTGTAAACCAAATATTAGAATACATTATCAAACAGTAAAATTAGGTGCAATGGTTGATTGACTGTAAAAAAAGAACAGGAAATTTTAAAATGAGATGTTGGTTATCTCCCTTGGTTTCAGGAAAGAGATTGGAAGGGAAAATTGCAGAAAATCCCCTCAGGCCCCCCTTTTTTGAATGTATAATATAAACTAAAATCCAAGCTATCTCTAAATCTCTCTCCATTAACTTGTTTTATAATGAACAGATAATTACTGAGGTTGGATTTTTAGGGGATATTACTAATTGGATTTTTTAAAATTTATCCCCCCTAGGATAATTATTGAATAATGATACAGTTTGTGCCTTATGAACAAGTTAACAGATATCACAGGAGAATTTAAACCACCAATGTATCAGGACTTTGAAATCAAGCATATCATATTAGCATAAGTAAGAAAGCACAATTCCCTGAGGGGGAACATCACTGGAATGTTTGATGGAAAGCAACACTATAAAAGGTTTGAGAGGCCATTTTTGTAAGCTTTCATTAAATAGCAAGATTTGTGACTTTAAAAAAAGGAGGATGAAGATCTGCCATATGCTCTCCCCAGACTGAAGAGCTGCCAGCTTGTATGCCAGCAAAACGTTTACTCCTGTGTCTAGCAGGGGCACTGCCAGAAAAAACAAAGCAGTAAGCAAGCAGGAGCCACGGTGCCTGTATAGATTGAAATCAATGCCCTCTCCATTACCAGGGAGACAGAACTATAATTGGTATAAACACTTTGGAAAGTGCCATTCTTCTTGGTGGCAGCATTTGGGTGTTCCTCTCCTTGTATTTACATATCCGTTGAATCAGTCCCACCCTTCCCTTTGACATTCTTGAACTCTGACATCCAGGCAGCAACTAAACAGGGTGGTGAGATGCAGGGAGGGGGAGCAGCTAGCCCAGGCAGCCACGCCCCATTTCCATGAGGGGGAGGGAATGAGACTAAAACATGGACTGTGTTTGGGAGTATTTATGGAAATTTATTTCCCTGTTATCCGTGACATTTACCTATATGGAGTATTCAGATCTTGTGAGATTTGCTGGTGCCAATGAGAAGCAGTCTTAAAGCAGAACAAAAAGCATTGTGGTCAGTGAGCTGCTGATCCATCCTAGGCCCTTCTCTAGAACAGAAAAAAAAGTGCTTGTTCAGTTAAACAAGGGGAGACCCGCAAGAAACTTGCGGGGAGGGGGCATTTCCTTCATCTTGCTGGGCCCGCCGCTCGCCCCCCATGGGCTCCCAGCAGTAGGATACTTGCGGGGGGCAGGTGAGCCTCTCTCTCCTCCCTCTCTCCTCCCTCCCTGAAAACAGCAGCGGCTGTGTGCCGAGCCTCCTCCCCCCTCCCTTCCCAAAGATTGGCGGCAGCAGCTGCGCGCCAAGCCTCCTCTCCTCCCTCCCCAAAAATCAGTGGCAGCCACGCGCAGAGCCTCCTCCCTCCCTCCTCCCTCCCCCTCCCTTCCCAAAAATTGGCAGCAGCAGCGGCTGCGTGCCGAGCCTCCTCTCCTTCCTCCCTTCCCCTCCCTCCCTGGAAATCGGTGGTGGCAGCTGTGTGCCAAGCCTCCTCCCCCCTCCCTCCCCAAAAACAGTGGCGGCGAGGCCCACCGCCCACCGAGCCCTCCCCCCAGCCAAAGCGTTCTCTGCGCCTGCGCAGAGAATGCTTTTACTTTCGAGGGGATTTAAATATCCCCCCAAAAGTTTTTTTAACATCTAGGATTTTTCTGCACACGGGGGGAGTGCCCCCCGTGTGTAGAAAACCCCCCTCCCCCCCAAGTGCCCCCCACATGGATTTAGGTATCCGCACGGGGGTGAGCACTTCGCTATTAGTATATAGATAGGGAATAGTAGTTTGAGATACTGTAGCCATCTTCAGAAGAAAAGTCCATGCACACTGACAACCTGACAGCTGTGTGTATTGGGAGTACTTGGTCCCACCAATGGACCAGATATACATTGTCACCATTTTGTGTGAACTGGGCAATATGTAGATTTTCAGTGGGTTCTGGTATGAAAACTGTCCGTGGAAAATCCCCATGTTGCCGTATTCACATTATGGGGCATGCTCCCAATATATGCCATTGGCTATCAGGTCAGCTGGGTACATACCTGAAGAATTCTTTGCACATAAGCAGGAAGGAGAGATGGCTGGTGGGAGGGAGAAAGCACCATCAAAATCAGGGACATTGATCCCAAGGACACTGGAAGCCAGTGCTGGCTGCTGACAGAATTTATAGGACTAATATTAGGGCTGTCAACCTCCAGATGGGTTCCGGAGTTCTCCCAGCAGGCTTGCCATTCCCCTGCTGGAGAAAGAGGACCCCCCACCACTAGCAGGCACCTCCCCACCACTACTCAGCTGGCTAGTGTGTGGGGGAGAAGTGATGGGAAAGGAGGGGGGAGCAGCATCCCACTGCGCTGATGTCAGCAGAGAGTGGAAATGGGGGGGGGGCGATGTCACTCCCCGTGTGCTCGTAATCGTAATCCCTGACTTTTTTTCTTTTTACCAAACTGTTGGGAGGATTTTGTTAGGTGGAAAGTTTGCTTGGGAAATAAATTTGGTGTAGTAATTTTTTGCTCTTCCTGCAGCATGAGCCAGCTTGAAACACAGAGAAACTTATGCTGAGAGAAACCTGAAAAATAGCTGAAGGTAACTTTGGCTGACTTTTCAGCACCTAACTGGAACAGCTGCATCCGACTGCTGTTTAAATGTAGCTTTCTTATCAGAGTGGCATAATTTCATCACCATTTATCTGGGCAGCATAATTTTTGCATCATGAAAATTGTTTATTACTTTACCTCCATCCCCCCAGCCCAAAGATTGGCTGAGCAAGACCTAGTTAGAGTGCCCACACCATGTGAAATGCTGCAAGACTGGCGCCTGTTTAAAGGTCATAATGAATTTGCTGTGGAACTCCCAGTGAGGGAGGCTCATTTGGCTGATTCCCTTCTATAATTTAGAAGATTTGTTCAAGCTTGTTTATTTAGGAGGGACTCTGCATGTCAAGTTACAGTTGATTTTATTAATCTGATGGTTGATCTTATATAGATTGTTTTATTGTTTACGTAATTGATGTTTTAATATGTTGTGTAATAATTCTACAAACAGCCTGTTCAAAGATGGTTGAAAACTATTTGAACCAAAGCAAGGCCTTCCTGCTTGGGTATACCTAACACCTCTTAAAAACCAGAATGGGAAGTGAAGCTATGTTAAAAGGGGTCATGTCAAAATAATTACACAGTTCAGCAAGAGAACATCACCAAATTGACAGGTTCCCACAATGACACCATCCATCTTTAAGACCCAAACTACAGAGTTAATCTTTTTAGTATTTTTAGGGCTCTGTCCTCAGCCCTGCCTCCAAATGGTGTATGAGAGTGACTAAGCTCTGTGGCCAACCACACCTTGGGTGGGGTCTAGTGTGTGTTGGGATGGAGCTGGAGTTAGTTGTGCCTTGTTGTGCCCCAAGAACTGGTGCAACATTACTTCAGCAATAACCAAGGTATAGATCTTTAAAATCTCATTGAAATAATGGAAACTAGGCAAGCTGAAAAATTCATGATGAACACATTTAGCAGGCCAGTGTATCATTTTGTGTGTGTGTGTGTGTGTGCTTGCAAGCCTGGAAGTCATGGAGACTTCTGGCGACCCATAGTGGGGCTAGGTCATTTCAGAAAGGTGGCTTGATATTACCTGCCCTGTAGTGGTTAAGTGCGCGGACTCTAATCTGGGAGAACTGGGTTTGATTCCCCACTCCTCCACATGCACCTGCTGGATGACCTTGGGCAAGCCATAGCTCTGGCACAGCTGTTCTTGAAAAAGAGCAGTTTCTGTCAGAGCTCTCTGAGCCCCACCCACTTCACAGGGTGTCTATTGTGGGGAGGGGAAGGGGAAAGAGTTTGTAAGCCGCTCTGAGACTCCCTTGGGTAGTGAAGGGCGAGGTATAAATCCAATCCTTCTTCTTCTTCTGTGTCCTGGCCCTGGTATTCTTGGAGGTGCCCTTCCAAGAACTTGCCGGAGTCGACCCTGCTTAGCTTCCAAGATCTGATGAGATCCGGCTTGCCTGGGCTATCCAGGTCAGGGCACCAGCATACTATCTTTTGGGGTATTTTTGCATTTTGATAGTACTCTAAGCAACCACCTAACTCAGCAATTTGGACACACCAGCCCTGCTCAGGACACAAAAAGGAGATGCTACTCCTCCAATTGAGGTAAGCAAGGAAGGGGGAGTCCCTGACTCAAACTGAGATTGTTGCAACTGTTTTCCCTGCCTGCAACAAGTACTGTCTCAGCAATTCTGGCTCCTTCAACAGTTGATTATGCCCACTTTAGATGGTGAGGACCCTTGCAGATAAGCTGGCACTACACCATCACTCAGATTGAGGTGACGAGAGAGGAGGTCCTACTTAAAACTGATAAATCACCAGGCCTGGATGGCATATGTCCAAGACTTCTGAAAGAACTCAAATTATTTATTTATTTATTATTTTTATTTATAATAAAAGACAAGCTGGCTCAAGGCAGGTTACAGAAGTTAAAATATCATAAAACAATAAAAACAAGTTAAAACAAAATCAGTTACAGATAAAACAGATAAAACAGACAAGTGATGGCGGCCTTCAGTAAGGCAGCATCCAACAGGGTCTCAGGCCAGGAGATGTTACAAGGGCTTGTTCATCGATGGCGTATTCATCAGTGGCGGCTCCTAATCAAAGGTCTGGTGGAAGAGCTCCATGAACTTACGGATCTCCTGACAAAAATATGTAATCTTTCATTAAAATCTGCCTCTATTCCTGAGAACTGGAAGGTAGTTAATGTCACTTCAGTCTTTAAAAAGGGTTCCAGAGGAGATCCAGGAAATTACAGGCCAGTCAGTCTGACGTCAATACCGGGTAAGTTGGTGGAAACTGTTATTACAGAGCGAATTAGAAGGCACATTGATGGACAAAAACTATTGAGGCAGACTCAGCATGGGTTCTGTAAGGGAAGATCTTGTCTCACTAACCTGTTAGTGTTCTTTGAGGGGGTGAACAAACATGTGGACAAGGGGGACCCAATAGATGTTTACCTTGACTTCCAGAAAGCTTTTGATAAAGTTCCTCATCAAAGGCTCCTAAGTAAGCTGAATAGTCACAGGATAAAAGGACAAGTCCTCTTGTGGATTAAAAACTGGCTAATTAATAGGAAACAGAGAGTGAGTATGAATGGGCAATGGAGGGTGGAAGGTGGTAAGCAGTGGGGTACTGCAGGCCTCAGTACTGGGTCCGATGCTTTTTAACCACTCCTCCACTTGGCGCGATGTGGTCCATGAGGTCATAAAGAGTCGGACTCGACTGTGTGACTTAACAACAACAACCGCTCGCAGCTGCTGGGTGATCTTAGGCAAGCCATAGTTCTGTTAGAACTGTTCTCTCAAGGACAGTTCTGGAAAGAGCTCTCTCAGCCCCACCTACCTTACAGGGTGTCTGATGTGGGGAGAGGATGGGAAAGGAATTTGTAAGCTGCTCTGAGACTCCAAGTGAAGGGTGGGGTATAAATCCAATCTCCTCCTCCTCCTCCTCTTGTTCTTCTTAGTCTTTCATAATGCCCCTGTATAAATCAATGGTGCAACCTCATTTGGAATACTGTGTACATTTCTGGTCACCACACCTCAGAAAGGATATGTTAGCACTGGGAAAAATGCAGAAAAGGGCAACTAGAATGATAAAAGGGTTGGAACACTTTCCCTATGAAGAAAGGTTAAAGTGTTTGGGGCTCTTTAGCTTGGAGAAACAACGACTGAGGGGTGACATGATAGAAGTTACAAGATTTTGCATGGGATAGAGCAGGTAGAGAAAGAAGTATTTTTCTCCCTTTCTCACAATTTATTTAATTTATACCCCACCCTCCCAGCGGAGGCAGGCTCAGGGCGGCTTACATAAAATAATACACAAATAACAGTTAAGATTCACATAAATCCACATAAAATCATCTAAAAACAGTTCAGTTAAAACAATTCAATGTCATTAGGTGCTAGCGATGACTGATTAAATACTTAGTGTACAAGTGCAAGCAAAGATCTAACTAAATGTTCTGCTCAATGATCTTCCTAATATAAACAGTGGCACAGGCTATAGATGTCAAAACCAAGGGCCAGGGCTCTATAATTACGATTGTTGATGGTAATGGTGGCAGCAGCTCCTTAGTTAAAGGCCTGGTGGAAGAGCTTCATCTTGCAGGCCCTGTGGAACTGCAAAAGATCTCAAAGGGCCCTGATCTCTTCTGGGAGCTCATTCCACCAGTGCAGAGCCACCACTGAGAAGGCCCTGGCCCTGGTAGTAACCAGCCTGGCATCCTTGGGACCCGGGAGGGCCAATCGATTTTGAGACCCTGACCGTAGTGCTCTCTGGGGTATGTATGGGGAAAGGCAGTCCCTCAGGTATGTTGGACCTTGGCCATATAGGGCTTTAAAGGTAGGAACCAGCACCTTGAAGCAAATTCAGTATGTTAATAGGCAGCCAGTGCAATGTCTTCAGCACAGTCTGGATGTGCTCCCACATGGGGAGGCCTCTCAGAAGCCTGGCCGCAGCATTTTGCACTAGCTGCAGCTTCCAAATTTGTGACAAGGGCAGCCCCATGTAGAGAGCTTTACAGTAGTCTAATCTCGAGGTGACCATCACGTGGATCACTGTTGCCAAGTCATTGTAGTCAAGGCAGGAAACCAACTGCCCGATCAGGCGAAGGTGGTAAAAGGCTGACTTGGCAGCGGCTGCTACCTGGGTCTCCATTGTTAAGGAGGCATCCAAGAGCACTCCCAAGCTCCTAACTTCTGATGCTGGCACCAGAGGTGCCCCATTGAAGGTTGGGAGTGGGATCAGGCACAGGACCTCCATCTTCGTCGGAGTCAATTTCAATTGTCTCAGTCTAAGCCAACCAGCCACAGCTTGTAGCACTCGGTCCATATCTTCCACTGGCCGCCCAACATCAGATAGAGGTGGGTGTCATCCGCGTACTGCTGACATCCTAGCCCATGCCTCCAGCCAATCTGGGCAAGGGGGCGTATATAGATGTTAAATAGCATCGGGAAAAGCACCGCCCCATGAGGCACTTCACAATCTAGTGGGTGCCTTCTGGACTGCTGTTCCCCTAGTGCCACCCTTTTTGTCCCTGACCTTGGAGGAAGGAAGTAAGCCATTGCAAGGCAAGCCCCTGGACTCCTATGTTGGTGAGGTGGTGGATCAGTAACTGATGGTCGATTGTGTCAAATGCTGCTGACAGGTCCAATAACAACACTACCGCCGATCCACCCCAATCCAGATGCCTCCGGAGGTCATCTGTGAGGGCAACCATGCCCTGGTCAAAAATTGGACTGGAAGGGGTCTAGTATGGAAGCATCATCCAAAAAGCTCTGTAGCTGAATCACCACCGTCCTCTCTATTATTTTGCCCAAATAGGGCAAATTGGAAACTGGCTGGTAGTTAGTCAGTTCAGCTGGATCCAGAGATGGTTTTTTCAGGAGATGAACCACTGCCTCCTTGAGCACCCCAGGGAACTTTTCCTCAGTGAGGGACTTGTTGATAATCTCCCTTAAGGTGCCTCAAAACCCATCACAGCTGGCTTTAATTAGCCATGACAGGCACAGGCCAAGGCAGTATGTGGTAGGGCAAACAGCTAGGAGGAATTTGTCAACTTCCTCTAGGCTGAGTGGGCTGAAACAATCCAAAACCTGACTTGAAGATGTGCATGGAGCCTTGAGTTCATTCACTGTTTCAACTGTGGCGGGGAGATTGAGGCAGAGCGACAGGACTTTCTGTGAAATAGCTCGCAAATGCTTTACAGCCTATGTCCAATTCCCTAGCATTTGTTCTGCCCTGTGGCAGAATAGTTATAGACTGAATTGTTCTAAATAATTGGGCTAGGCGTGAGCTCACAGATGCAATCGTAGTCACGTAAAACTCTCTTTTCACAGCTTTAACCACCATCTCATAGGATCTCATAAATGTCCTATAGGAAGCTCTTGTAGCTTCATTTCAAGTGCACTGCCACTGTCTCTCTAGCTGTCTCAGCTCTCGCTTCATAAGCCACAACTCCTGAGTAAACCAGGGAGTGAGCCTAGAGCGGGGGTGCAGAGGGCGTCGGGGAGCAATCTCGTCGATAGCTGTGGAGAGTCAGCTATGCCAGTCCCCCACAAGCTCATCTAATGAGCTGCCAGGGGGCCTCAGATCCTGGAGAGCCATCTGGAGCTGCACAGGGTCCATTTGGCTCTGCAGGTGAGCTAAAATACACTCGCCACCTAAACAGGGTCAGGGTGAGACATTCAGTCGGGCCCTCAGGGCATGGTGGTCCAACCATGGGATTGCCAAAGCAGTAATCCAGTCCACTGTTACCCTCGCTGTGAAGATCAAATTGAGTATGTGTCCACATATTGGGGGTTGCTACATATTGGGAGAGTCCCGGTGCCACCATGGACGACACCAGATCCGTTGCCTGAGTGGAGGCCACATTGTAGGCATGGACATTGAAATCAACCAGGACTACCAGTCTAGGGTGTTCCAATGCCCAGTCTGATATGGCCTCCATCAGGGACGGCAGGCTATTGCCTGGTGCGTTAGGCAGTTGGTACACCAACCAAATCGCCAAACTCTCCCCAGCCTCCCACACTAGGCTGGCACACTCAATGTCAATGATCCTTGGTGATGGGAATGTCCTGAAGGGCCCCTCCCGAATGAATAGAGCCACTCCTCCCCCTGCCCCCTAGTCTGCAAATGGTGAAGGACCAAAACCCCAGGGAGGGGGCAAGTTGGGAGAGAGCTACTGTCTCCCCTTCCCGCACCCAGGTCTTGGTCACGCATGCCAGGTCTACATTCTGCTTCTGCAGAAAGTCCCAAAGGGCCATGGTCTTATTGTTTATAGACCTGGCATTTCACAACGCAAATGTTGCAGGGGGGCTATTCATCCTAGCACCACTGTCAACATCTTTTGGGATGGGATGCAGGATGAAAGGGGGCCGAGCTATTCTGTTTCTCCACCCCCTTCCCTTAACTCCCTGCCTGGTCCCACCACTATACTTTCCCCTCCCTAAGAGCACCGAATCCCTTGCCCAGTCATCACCACACCTAGTGGCCTTCGCATGCCTCAGACCAACTGGTAGAACTGATGATAAAGCACTCAAAATGTAAGATATCAGTAGTGGGCTACAACTTCCAGTGCTGCTGAATCCACAAATACACAACCTATCCTACCACATAATTCAGTCCCATAAACTGATTGCCAATAATTATCAAATCATCTGGCCACTCACTTAAATAAAGGCCAGAAGGGGTTTTTTTTCCCTACCAATTTATGATCTGTTTCAACAGTTAATCAATTAATCATTAGAAGCAATCACAATAACTATTTAAATCAATTTGATTGGATGGTCCTAAAGCTAAATAAATTATATCTGACCAATAATCATACAATCTGGCAGACTACTGTCTCAATCAAATTCAGCTATTCAATTAATTAACTAAACAGCTCCCAACTAATACAAAAACTTGTGAGCACTCAAAGAAATTTCTGAGCAGTTGGGTTAGAATGGATAAAAGGAAGTACTTCTTCACCCAAAGAGTGATTAACACATGGAATTCACTGCCACAGGAGTTGGTGGCAGCTACAAGCATGGACAGCTTCAAGAGGGAATTGGATATATGGAACTGAGGTCCATCAGTGGCTATTAGCCACAAGATATAGATAGGAACTGTCAGTCTGGAACAAGTGATGCTCTGTGTCACGACAGAGCCTCTGGGTCGAGGCAGAAGATGCAACTGGTCAGGCGGTCAGCCAGGAGTTTCTCAGCAGGCAGGTAGTTAAACAGGTTGCAGAGCAAAGGTTATTCAACAGTCCAGTAATCAAGCCATAAATTACCGTCAGAGCCGAAGGACAAAGTAGGGAGGCGTTGTCACAGGAATGCCAAGAGTCAGATAGCTGAGAGAGCAACAGGGACAGAGCCAAAACGCCGAAGTCAAAGTCCACAAAGCAAAGTCCAGAGTCCAGAGTCAGAGGTCCGAGGTCCAAAGCCGGGTCAAGGGTCCACAGGAACGCACAGAAGTCAGGAGGGTGCAGGGCGAGGTCTCGTCAAGGACGATCATTCGTTGCCAACACGCTTTGCTAGGGGCCAGTGATCTGCTGATATAGCGTGCCGGCTTGTTACACAATTAGCAGCTGCCAGACACAGTCCTGCTTCTGCTAATACTTCGGACTTAGAGTTCGTCTCCCCCGCATGCGTGCCTCACTCCTCCTGTTTCTTAGCTCCTGGCGTCTCCTTTCACGGAGCCGGCTGACAGGTGGTGGGAGATTCAGGGAGTTCACTCGGTCCAGGTATAGCCTGATCAATCTCAGGTGGCTCTTGCTGCCGGCTTGACTCCTCAGGACTTACATCCAGGTCCGTTAAAGGAGCCTGATCTTGTTCTGCAGGGGCTGGGTCAGGAGCAGGGATGACACTCTGTATTCTTGGTGATTTGGGGGGGAGGGCAACAGTGGGAGGGCTTCTAGTGTCCTGCCCCCACTGGTAGACCTCCTGATGGCACTTGTTATTTTTAGCCACTGTGTGACAGAGCGTTGGACTGGATGGACCATTGGCCTGATCCAACATTGGCTTCTCTTATATTCTTATGTTCCCTCTGTCATCTTGCCATGTTGATGTAACCCATCCCACTGTAAACGGGGGACGCAGGAAACACAATTGTAGCCTGGAGTAACTTCCTATGATGCCTATTGGCTTGCAAGATGAGAGCCCCATGGAGCTGCTCCAGCAGTTAGTGGAGGCACAGTTTCATGGCATCTTCCTACAAGGGATGAATAATTATTATCTCACTCCACTCCCCAGATATGCATCCCACTAGATGGCAATCCCCAAGGAGCTAAGGAAACTGTAAGAACATCATAGCCACAATTGTGGCCAACAATTTTGGGGCCTACTTGCAATTTGCTGCTACTGTGGAACATTGCTCTTGATTGTGCTCCTGTGTCTCTGAGCAAACAGCCCTCTGACAGGGTGAGAGGTCAAGGTGGGCAATAACATATGATAATAATTCAGAAAGCCCAAACATGTTTTTAGCTCTGAAACTGATGTAGGTGTTGGAACTTCCACAAATTTCTACCATACTGGATGAGACCTTCACTCACTCTCAGACTAGCCTACCTCACAGCATTGCTGTAAAGATAAAATTGAGGAAGGGGTCCCCACTGGGGAGAAAGGCAGAGCACAAATGGTTTTGGCTAAGGTAAAGTGTAATAAGCAAATAAAATAAATAGAATGTCTCAAATGTTGTAAAAGAGAAAACTTCTGTCTAGGTATTTTGAGTGTCATATTTTGGAGTGTTATAAGACCACCTCCAGTATATCTAAAATGGGCTTTCCCAGTTGGTTTTGTAGATCAGAATATCAGAAATACCTTTCCAATTTTGTTTGGGGTATCCCAAAAGGCTGGCATGCATACCTAAATAATCACCCATGAGTGTCAATCATTTGCAGTTATTTGGCTTTCTCATGGAGAAGCAGCTAGAGAAGCAGGAGTGAGATCCTGTTTGATGAATACTGTCCCCCAAGCTAAGGATGTTCAGCTCTCCAGCTCTGTAACCACCAAAAGCCAATTTATAATCCCTGAAGATACATTCTCACAGACCTACTTGCCTTAGCTACTGGCTTAACTGAAATGGTCTGGTTGGAGAATTGCATTGCTTCCAGGATATCTTTCTTCTCCAGATACTGTAGATCTGCTTCCACTTTACAGCGCAATGCACATGGTGTGAGATAAAGGCTGTAAGGGGGAGACTGTGTATCCAGGCTCACATAGATTCTGCTGTCATTACTGTTAATGTTCCCAGCTCAGGGGTGAAGACTTCATTTGTTTGATACAACACTTCACCTAAGAACAGGGAGCAATACAAGAGAAAATGCTAATCCAACTCCAATTTTCATAACCAATTCTAGTGTTTTTTTCTCATTGTGTCTTCTCATTGTGCCACTCACAAAGGTAAATTCTAGTTCTGCTCTTTATATATCACTTAACAAAACCAAAGGACCACGGTGTGTAAGAGTATCTGGAACAACTAAAGCACCATGTAAGATCAAGTTCAAAAGTCTTATAGTTGAATGTAAATATGTATCAATAATAAAGAATGCTAGTACTTCCAAAAACTGAAATGCTGTATTATTGGAACAAAGTAAATAGCAAATTCTGTGTTATACTTGAACAACTAGAAAAGGCTATAAGATCCTCACAAAAATGAAATATACAAAATACACACCAGTCCAGTTTAAGGGCTACACCAGTTCATATATTAAAGTGCACAGGACTTTACAAGACGTTGAGACGAACTGAGGCTTAAAAGACTATGGGGGCTGGTAAAAAGAATCCCTTTTCATGCATCTTCTTCAGGTCTTACAACTACAGATGTCAAAAGTTACAAATGTGGAAGTCAAGTCCATAAACTAATACAGAAAGATGTACCGCTTTTCTAATTCAATTCCAACAAGTGTCATGAAGCTAACATCATTTATAATGCTGAGGGAATTGCCAGTCAAACATATGAATGTGGTATAAAACCTACAGAAATTCAGAGCTGGTTAGATTCTCCTTAGAACAGAATACCAAATTCTATGAAATATATTTCAGACTCAGTTTGCAAACCATTCACAATCTGGCTACTCTGCAGACAAGAAATCTTCCAAAAATATAAACATGTTGAGAACTTCAATGTGAGTGGAATCCCCATTTGAACTTATTGATCATTTACACACAACTCAGACCCCTGATTGGATCCCCTTGACGTTTTTGTTTGAAGTCCAACTTAAACTCAATGTCAGGCGGATTTGCATCTGCACTGTAACCACTTCTAAGGCTGTACTGAATAAGTTGCTTCATGTGTTACAGGGTCATGGCAGGTCAAGCTGTGGCAAATAGCTTACATTTTATATCCTACGTGTTGCAGCTTTCTGTAGCTTTTGCCCGGGCACATTCAGCGTACAGAACCTTCTCAAATACAGAAGGCATATATCTCCCAGGTTCATGGTCAGGTCATTAAAGTGATCCGCTTTTTGAGCACAGATAATTCTTGGTTTGTACTTTCTTTGCACATACACATTTAAGAATACATCTTTTAAATTACATCAGCATTTCTGATGAGGAAACAAGTAATTTGGGTGTGATGGGTCAAGAACAGAAACCACATAGTCCTGACATGCTGTTTTATTATGGAACAAACTTTTAACAATAAGAATTTTGCTGAGGCAAGAGGAAAATACATTGGCAATGAGACAGTACAAGAATTTTCATCTTCATCTGGACATGTTGCTTTTCTTTTTCATTGATAATGAACACTGAGTCAGGTAGCCATAAAGGCCACAGAGACACATCATTCTTGTAAGTTGCTGTGATTTTTTTTTTACTTTAAAATGTGGCAAATTGCTGGGAGGGAGATGATGAGAAAAGTGGTGGTGGACACAATGGCAGCTGGAGGCGGAGAGACTCTGTGGGAAAGCTCTATGAGATCATTTGGGTACAAATGGCTTTTTAGCATACTGAAGACATTTGAACTCTTCAAACCCCATTGAACAATTTGGTGGACGTTCAACTATGTTGATGGCAACTGGCAAAAAGATCATGAGTTGCAACTGGTAAACAGACCATGCATTGAAACAGCAGGTGATCAAACATTTTTAAAAAGTATTCAATACCTGTTAGTTTTGGAATAAATCTGACTGCCCCCCCCCCGCAGGTTTATTGACACCCTCCCCAACAGAATTTTTTGAGGCATGGTAGGCTATAGCAGGAAGGGGAGGTTAGGAGACTATCAACCCTGTACAGTTACTTCAGTCTAAGCTCACTGATTTCCATAGACTTGGACTGGAGTAACTATGCACAGGATTACACTATTATATTTTCTGTGGAATCTTCTGCACCCATGTTACTTGGAACTTAAGACACAGTCTCCTAGAATGCCATCCACAAGTAGGACTGTGTAAGAAACATATGGAGCAAGCTTCTACCCACAAATGAAAAAATGCACTTTGCCATGCAGGGTTAGTAAGTGCTGTTGGATTTGGTGAAAGAACGAGGCAGAGAATTTCCACGGATCATCATGAGCTCAATATCATTGAGCTGTTCAGTACCAGATGACTGAGATTCTGGCAGATATGCTTTAAAATCAACATTTTTCTACCACTCTTCCTAACAGTCTCCTGCAGAATGTCTTGCAGACTCTTTGACACCCCAAGAGTCTGAGAACTTGACAATCAACTGTAGTTTGCAGAGTTTCCTGCAGACTCTTTGACACCTATGATTTTCCATTTCCCTTGCGGCAGAGTAGTAACTGATATGAGGAAAGAAGGAAATTCTCAAAGGGATCAATTAATACTTTAAATCCACCTAAGGCAAAGGAAGGTTTTCCAAGGTGTCTGGCACTATGATTCAGGTCACAAAGATTGTGCCAACCTGTAAGCAGATCATTCCTAGTTCAAAGGCAAACCTAGGTCTAGCAGGATCAGCAGAGATGGCACCATCCAAATGACTGACTGTTATGAAAAATCCCCACATCTCATTGACATTTTTTCCTTGAGGAACTTCTCTCATTCTCCTGGCTGCACTCTACTGTGCTAAATAATCCATGGAGGAAGGTGCCAGCTGTACCCAGCCTGCTTGACTCCGAATAAGTGAAACACTATCTTGTACTGGATCAGTCTATTTAATTTACAGTTTGTAATTTCAAAATACTACAGGTACCTAGCTTTTTAAAGAACAAAACACAAAATAAACTTTCAGGATGCCAAACTGCTTCATTCTACAAAAAGGATTGTGATGAGTAGACTGTCAGGTAAATCACATTGTTAGGCTTAATCCAGAAGAATGATTTGAAATTTGAGTTCTAGCCATTCTTCAGAAACAGGATTGCAAATAAAAGTATGTAATAGATGAAAACACATCAGATCCAGAATGACATCTCTCTCCTTCCATTTTGATTTCACTGAACCTTTGGGTAGAGTTCACCCTTCTTCTCTTCCACCTCCAGGGCTGTACTGAGAAATCAAAACAGCCCTGGGAAAAATGCATAATGGTAAAGGGCTTAGACCCTGATAACAATGGGCTGCACATCCAACAGTGGATCTTGCAATGAAGTCAAAAGAGATCTCCAAATACTCTCCTCACTTCTTGGAGAGGAACAACAGTGTTAACAGTTATCATACATGGAATTTAAATACTGTATTTCAAGTGAGCCCATCCATAGTCATCCTTCTAACGGACCTGTATGGCAGAGCACTATAATCCCCGGATAGCAGTTACAGCTGCTTCACTGTCCAAGCAGTTTATTGGGGCACAACCTTGGTAGAGGGATAAGAAGTGGTGGCCAGTGGCTTATGCCTTCTGTTACTTCCTATGCAGGTTCCACTGCTGCCTGGGGTCTAAGGTGAGCTTCAGGGTTCCTTCATTTGCAGCACACTTTGCATCCTGTTGGGTCAACATCAACACATATCGGCACCACCACCTGGGATATAGTAAGCACAAAATTGCAGGGGTGCAAATGGGAGAAGAGTACTTATGATGACTGACAAACTTGGGGTGTGTGTGTACTGCAGCTAAAGGAGGAAGTCCTTTCCCTACCTTGCTATGGAGTATGAGGGCTCTGTCTCTTTTTTAAAAAGGCAGCAACAGTAACTTTTAGATTGCAGAGATTGATCACATACATCACACATTCAAAGCAACACAAAACTGTTCCTCCAGTTCCTCATGGTTGGAGGGCTCCCCCCACCCACAGAAAGATGCTCTGGGAGCATTTATGAACTGTGCATGCTTGCCTGCTCCTTCCCTTCCCAAGCTGCTGGGGGCCAACAAAATCAAGCACTCCCAGGCTGCATTGGTAGCAACAGATCAAGCACTTACCATCTCCATAACAACTTGATGGGACCTGCTGCTCTGCTTGCATCTGGCCGGCCTGGAGCTCTCCAGGAGGAAGTGTCAGGTAGCTGTCCCCTTCCATAGTACTGCTCAGGCAGTTGGGTCAAAGCTGAGCATTCACAGCCCCGAGCTCCACTTCAAGAAGCAACAGGCAAACCATTGGCTCCTCCCATGCTGCTGCTGCTGCTCCTCTCCGACATTGGCCCATGGGAGCACATTCCTGGTAAGCAAAATAGCCAATCCACTCTGTCAGTCCAGCCCATCACTAGAATCACATGCGTAGCTGCATGCATGTGGTGGGACTCCTCCTGCTTCCCCCTTCCTGCTAGTATGAGTGTCTCTGTATTGGCACCATGGATATGAGAAGAATGGTTGGTTGTATATATGAGAGCTACACAGAGGCCTTCGACTTAAAATAATGGCTAGTGTCATGTGGTGGTGTACATATCTTAGGTCAGGAACCAAACAGGGAAGAAGGAAGAGGGCTGAAGATGAGCCACATATGCATCCAGCCAGGTCCTCAGCAGATTGCTTATACCTCTTGTGAAGCCATGAACAGAACCAGTGAAACAAACATGATTCCTTGCTAAACTGAAAATTAATTTGAAAAAAGTTTATCTGAGTCTTAAGAGGAAGTTAAAATTTTCTGAAATGTCTGAATGTATGTAAAAACCTATTCTTTGAACAAAAGATGACTGAGAGTTGAATCATGAGTGAGGACATGATTCTGCAGCAGGAGTGCTGCTGCTATTAATTTAAGCCATAAAGGTAGTGTCCCCCTCAGGCTAGGAAATAACATTCCTCCAGCATCAAGATTAACGTCTATGGTTTGAAATATCCATATAAGCACACTGACTCTTAATCAGCATGTTTGGGGCCATGATAAGGTCAACTCAGTGGAATGGAATGAGGCAACTCAGCCAAATGACCAATGAAAAACTGGACTGCATGGAATCTTTGTTAATAAATATAGTAAGCACAAAATAGAGGAGCCTCAAATATACCCAGTATCTTCACTGTGTCTTTTCCCTATTTTTATTTTCAATTTGTGGTAGTTATATCTCCACTTGCCTTTTCCTTCAGTGCCACCCTCCCGCTAATGGCCTGGTTTTCTCTACTACGATGTGTTGTTCTTATCTTCTGTCAGTCTGGTTCCCCACTCCAGTTACATCTTTTCCCCCAGGTCATCACAGAAAGCACCCCACACCTCATTTGGGTTCAGACCTATTTAAGAAGGTTCCTGAATACAAATGAGCAGTGGTTATTTCATATTTGGATAGAATAGGAATAAAAGGAGTGTTTCTTCCTCTTTGGAGCAGGGATACCTGATATGTAAGGCCTGAGGTAATTTTTAATGAGAACAGCAACCACATCACTGCTCCTGTATTCAGAGCCACTCATATGAACTAGACTGAATTCTATACTTCAACCATAAAAAATAGATTTAAACATACTGTAATTGACTATTAACAGGATTTGAAACTACCTAGTGGCCCTTCTTGTGTTCTCCTTTTAATCCATATTCACCACGGTGTCTTCCAAGCAATTCTGCACTAAAATCGAATTCAACCTTCTTTTTAATCCAGGTTTTTTCCCCGTTCTGCAGTAAAATCGAGTTCAACCTTCTTTTTATTCTGGGTTTTTCCCCATTGTGCATTACATTACCTCCCTTCAGTGGTCAGCCCAGTTTCAGCCTGCTGTTGCCCCAGGTTATTTGGATGCTGTTTTGCAGTGGACTTAAACTGCCTCGACTCAAACTCTGAGAAAATCCAAAGTGGCAGACAAATGCAGAAAGGACCAGTCTGTATGTGGAGTTTCAAACCTACTGATCGAAACTTTGCTCCACTCTGCCGTACTTTGCTAGAAGGTGTGCGCTCAGAAAGAATAGAAAATTCCTATTTACCTTTATCCCCTACCTATTTTTTGCCCATTTTTCCAATAAGAAACTTAAAAAGTCAATGATTATCTAACTCAAACTGAACAAATGTCTGAGGAATGATTTCCTGTGCATGTATAGCTTACATGGCTGATGGAGTGAGTACAGAAGTAAACTGACTGTCTCAGCAGCTCTTCTGATTTGTTTAAAGTATGCCAGTTCTTTGTACCAAGGTTGGGGAAACTGAAGGGGAGTGGACCGGGTAGAGCTCATATTGGAGGGGCTTGATGAATAGGCAGAGTATGGATAAAACACTGTGAGCACTATCACTTTTAGTTTTTTCCAGTACAATTTCCTTGCAATGGACATTAAAAATGTTACCAAATTTCATGAATACAGTTTCAGTTTTTAAAAAAATTCCATTACTGACATGGGATTTTCCCACTCAGGACATTCATCTATCCCTGATGTGCAATCAGAACTTTATTAATCAAGACGAAATCTGAACCATACTCATCTTTAATACCATATACTCTTTCAATCTGAACAGAATTATTTCCAACATTCATGAATAGTCAGAAATCTTTAAATCTGTCAGCTGTTCTGCTGTCTTGATGTCTGGTTTTGGTTGCCATGCAGCAAAGAGAAGGGAGAGAGCAACTCAGAAGATATGTGCCTGACAAAGATATTGTCCAACCAGAACATGTAGTTGATGTTCCTGCCAAACAAGGTTATCTTGATGGGACTTTTTGTGTACCATGTTTCAACTTCCCACCAATCACTGCACAGTTTGGGTTTGGGGAGGTCTTTCTATTCTATATGAGGTTCTGGGAGGTCTTCCTATTCTATATGAGCTTGAAAATTGTTTGCATGAACAATTTGTTCTCTGGGACTGTGTTTGTGTGCTAGGCAGGGGCAAAGGCTTTAGCTGTACTCATTGGCAAACTACCAGAATTATGTGGCTGGAGAGAGAAGGCAGGTGCTGAGAGTTACACTGAGGAAGATGCAAGCTGGTAATAGGCTTTGCCAGGCTAAGAGAGGCTAAAAGGTTGCTAGGAATATTCATGCAGAATAGTCAAAGAATATAATCAGAACACAGTCTTGTCACTACTGCTTGGATGTGCTTTGGTTACTGCAGCCTAAGGAAGTCAACACAGTGTTTTTAGAGGTGTGATCTACCACCTTTATGCTGAGTCCTTGATTATAGTGGTATATTATAGCTTTGGTTAGTTAACCAGCTGTACCTGGTTGGAGAAGTATGATTTGGCCACTGTAATCCATACTCTGATCACATCCAGATTAGACTGCTGCAATCCACTTTACATGGGATTGCCTTTGGAGACTATAGGATATCTTCATTTGGTCTAAAATGCTGCTGTAAAAATGTTGACATAAACAGGTAAGTAGGAACAACTCAGTGGTACTGGAAGAACTTCACCGGTTGCTGGTTGATTTATGGGCACAACTCAAGGTGCTGGTAGTTTTAATATTTGAAGGATGAAATAGCCTGCAGCATGAGGATCTGAAAGCCTGTCTGCTCCCATTTGTATCTGCCCAACCAACAGAGGCCCTACACTGTGTTCCTACCTTGTGAGATGGAGTGGGTGGCTACTAGAGACAGATTGTTCTTGGGTGTGGCATCTTGTCTGTTGAGGCTCAGGTCTCCCTCAAAGTGTGCAGAGTCCAATGGAAAAACTCACCAAAGGAAGTGGCCGAATGGATCTTTCCCCACTTTCCCCATGTCCAAGCAATTTCTGAGGACCGGAAGAGCTTCACAGGCAAAATGCACTACAGTACAGGGTTCTGCAGTGACAAAGTAGAATCAGGTAAAACCACCTCCTCCTTCCTCTTCTGCCAATACAAGTCACTAGCGGAAGAGGGAGAAGGAAACAGTTTTAGCTGATTTCCCCTATATTGTGGTGTTTTCTATTTGTGTGGTTCTCCAGGTCCTCATAGAGGACTTTCAGAGCAAAAAGCAGGCTACTCAGGGAGGGGAAAGACAGGGGGAAAGACAGTGACAACAGGACATGGAAGGAGGCATGATCCCCCTGCTGCATGAGCAAGGCTAGGATCTGCACATGCTCTGATGCATTTTGAATGGTTTTGGGCAGTGGTGGCACAAGCTCCTTGGCTCCTGGGAAGGGCAGTGTTTGGAGAGGGGAGGAACTTCAGCAGGTATAATGCCATAGCGTACATCCTGCAAAGCAGGATTTTCTCCAGAGGAACTAACCTCTGTTGTCTGGCAATCAGTTGTAATTTCAGGAGATCTCCAGGACCCACCTGGAGTTGGCAACCATAGGTACAAGCCATGGTTGTCTCTTCTGCCTCAGTGGTGCCCTGTCAAATGATGCCCCAAGTGACCATGTGGGTCACTTGGGCAGTGAACCAGCCCTATTTCTACCAGCTCCTCCATAAGATTGTCTGCAGGATCCAACCTTGTATCTTCAAACGCGGCTTTTCCCAGCTTTATTTTCCAGGTAAAGTAGTTCTTGTTTTCCTAGGCTTTCGGTGGTAGGTGGTAGGTTTTCCCCCTCACTCTTTGTACTGGTTTTAATATTTGGTGGGTTGCTGAAGCTGTCTTAACTAGTGTTTTAATTTATATTGGATTGTTAGTGGATTGGTTTTAATGTTGATTTTATTGTATTGGATGTTGCCTCAAGAATTATGTATCAGCCAGCACAGAAATCTATTTAACCCCCCCCCCCCCAAATAAAAACAGGGATATAGTAACAGAAATTTATGCAGGCTGAAATTCCACAAGGACCATCCTAAGGGAGATAAATGTTTTAGCTCAATGTGTATACAAGACACACCCCTCACACGCTACCATAAATGGACAATGGGAAAGCCTGATTCTCTGCAGGAGACTGTATAGGTGATCATTGCCTCTAGTCTAAGAAAGCAACCATGTCATTCCAGGAGTAAGACCTAAGGTAGGTCAGCCTATGTTCAACCTCATGTCATATTTAATTGACCCAAACTTTGTTCTAGCCTTTTTACTCAGAGAATATATTTAAAAGATGCATATATCTTTATCGCTGTTGGACTCTAATATGTATAAACAGATAGGCATTAAATCTAGCCCATCTTTAAAACTGACTTAGAACATTCATTTGACCCATTGACAAAATTAAAATAAATAAAGCATAACCCATTTTTAAAAGAATAATAATACGAAATCTTAAAATGAACTGAGTTATATCACTTTTTGCACCCATTTGGATTTTCTGGTTTAAAAAAATGCATTACATAGCTGTAGCTGGGCTAGTTTCATCTGTCTGCTTTGTAGAGTTCCCCCTCCCTCTGAAATGGCCATGAAAAGCCATGTCAGTCTGACCCTCCCACCCTTGCCCTGCCAAGGAGAAACAAGACAACTTGCTAAAGAGTAGCTGCTGGGCAGCACTGTTCTTGAAAGGCAACAGGAAAGCAATAGGATATTGGAGCTAATTGCCAATGGACATTTGTGAGCCAACAGGTGAGACTGAAAGGCTGGGCTATAAGAAGTTTGATTTTCATTTTAGAATCATTAAAAGGAAACTCTGCATATCCTCACATTTGCGTGCAGGAAACATAACTGGAAACGCAGTACCGAGAAAAGAAATGGGGGAAAAAACCTTAAGGCTGATTTCCGCTCCTCACCTATATAAAATGATCAGATGTTTTCAGATTCAACAGCAAATCAAGAGGCAAGTGGCTACACATCAGAGCATAAGGTAAGACTCTATGAGTGATATATATCTATGAATTTGGCTTACCTTTCTGTAATTATCTGCACACCTTGTTGCCTACTAAATATGTGATTATACACACACATTTGTATCTAGTTAATCTTATTTGGAAGATATCAGTTGTTCACTAGCAGCAAACATTTCAATTATACTACAGCATGCAAAGATTAAAGTAGCAGCTATCCGCTTCCAATGATTTTCAAAGGAGAGAAGAAAGGTCTGATCCTCCAGAATTAGTACTGGATTACTGCATGAAAGGCATACCACTGGGTAAGGCATGTATCTGATTTCAGACAGGATGGACAAGAAGTCCTCCAGAATATCATTCTTGGGGTAATCAGTCTTCAACCAAACACTCAGGATGCTGCTCCTGAGGGTCCTCTGTTCCTCAGGAGTGAATTAAGGTGCTCTAGTGGGAAAGGGAAGTTAATAAAGATCCTTTCCATGAATTCCACTCTGTTCATGATTTATAGGATCCAAGCCTATACTGCTGAAGTTTACAGTCTTGATAATTTCAGTGGGCTTTCTGCAATAAATTTAGACAGTATTTCTTGAATGTTTAAAGTCAGCGTGCAACCCAGAAGCTTATGTGCATGGTTAAACTCAGTTATCATTCTAAATGTGCATCACTTTGCACATGAATAATGTTTGCTTTTTCATTGGTTTTAAAACTGCCCAACAATGTTTTTCTTCTCTTGGATGTTTTATTTCATTTCATTTCAGCCACAATATTTGACAATGAGTAATGCTAATTTTTAGATGAACACATGCATTTGCATATAGGAGTATGGGCAGCTGTGATTGTGGAGCACAGTCATGCTTTAAGATATAAAGGGAAAATCCCGGAGGAACTGTAGCATGGCCAAAAATGTGTTGGAAAATGCTGAAAATATCTGGTAAAAGAATAAGAATTTGCTTGTCAGATCACACCAATGTCCACCCACAGCAGCACTGGGAGTCCAATAAGGGCCAGTAGGGGGTGGTGCAAAAAAGGAAGTTGTATTTGGATTAGGCTCTAGTGTCATTTTTAATGTTTGATTTGCATGTTTAATATCTGAACTAAAGCTAGTAAATTAACAAACTTAACCAGATAGCCATTTCTGCAGAAGTGTGTTCAAAACCCAGTGAGTAAAAATCTGATCTGAACACACTTATTTCATTAACCTTGGAAGGGTAACTGAACTGAATGGTGTTGCTTCTGACTTTCAGATCCCATGTAGGCCAGATTTGGCTATTTAAGTATTTACATTTCTGTTGTTATGGCAGCAAGGGATACAGCAGTGGCAGAAAGAGAGAGTGATTCTAGAAAATTGTGCCTGACAGGCACATGTTGGATACAGAATGCTTAGCCCATGTTCTCACCACACATACTCATTCTGGCCATGTCTCATCCTCCGTCTTAAGCCCATTGCCTAGCATCTATTACAAAACAGGCAAAGGCTTTTTTTTGGTACTCTTTATAAAGTAGGAAGAACTGATATGACAATGGAGGGAACAGCCAGAAAGTCAGAGGGTGGCCCTTGTGTGCCCCACTGTTTCCAGTTCCCCAAAGAAAAACTCAGACTCCAATTTGAGCTTAATTAGGCTAGTTAATTAATTATGACATGAATGAACTGAAATGTATTAACTCTTTTCCATCTGCAGTGCAGGTTCCTTAACATCTATCCAGTGGGTCTGCCAGCATAATGGGTTGACCTACTCTGACTCAAAGCTTGGAGCAGTAAAGTAGCTGTTCTTCCCTCCTCTTTGCCTACATGCCAAACTGAGTTGAGAGATGCTAGACACTAGCATCTTTTCTCCATGCCAATTAGCATGTGTGTTTTCTGATGAGAGAATTCCCCTTCCTGGCCCTTCTGCCAGTTACCCCGTAGTGTCCGGTTTGCTTACCTCTGTTGCTCAGGGTG